>OX276337.1:130254636-135054636 GCA_946251815.1 Dasysyrphus albostriatus | reverse complement strand
ACATTCACCTTCCACAATGTCATCGATAACTCAATTTATTTGGCAAAAAAGCCCGACGCCATTTTGCTAAATCCAAATATCGCCGTGAATTTAGCCAACCAACACTTCTGAATTATTTCGAGGAGGAATGTGCTTGTGAGATTTAAAAAGTTTTCGAAGTAAAGAAACTAGATTTCGTGTCGAAAAATATTTTATTTAAAACAATAAAAAGGCGTCCATATATCAACACATTGCCTCAGCTTTATAGAATAGTTTATTGCAACTGCTCATCGTTTTCAAAGAGCAATAATTGACGAAGAAAATTCAATTCGAAAAACAACCGGCGCAACGTAAGTTACAAGGAGTAAGAAAAAAATCTAGTGAAGCGACGTCCATATCCCGTACTGCGAAGAGAGACGCCACCGCCGTCAACCAATCAACCAAGCAAGCAATTCATCGTACCAAAAATTTGTTAATTTTTTGTTTTATTCGGTATCACAGAAAAAAGTCAAAATTTCCGACAAAAGCAACAAAATGCGTTCCAAGAAGGGATCCACAGAAACTAAAAGTGTCGAAGGCGGCGATGACCCAAAGAAAGCCTCATCCACGCCCCCAACGGATGAAGAGTCTTCAGAAGAAGAGTACGCTGTGGAAAAGGTCGTAGACCGAAGGACGCGCAAGGGAAAGGTTTGTGGAGTTTTCTTCATTTTTTTCCTTCACATAAATCTCGTAATTTTTCTTTATCACGAAACTAACTTTTTATTTTTGGTTTAGATTGAGTATTTTCTGAAATGGAAAGGCTATCCGAATGAGGATAACACTTGGGAGCCAGTGGAGAATCTTGATTGCAAGGATCTTATTGCCGCTTACGAAGCGGACCGCAAAAAGCGTGAAGAAGAAGCTGCAGAGGTAAGTTGCGGGCTCGGGGGATTTTGGGTTTTAAAAGACGTCACATTTTGTTTAGTTTTATTTTTGGCATTTTGGCCAACAGTGTAATCGAAAAATCGCGCTTTCCAAAAAAAAAAAGATAAAAAACTTTTTCTTGATTGCATTTGGTTTTCGTTTGTGCATTTGCGCCCATTTCGTGTTGAATTTGCAGTTGGGAACCTTTCTTTCTTTCACATTGTATGCGTGTGTGTATGTGAGTATCTAGTGCGCCGTTTTCTATGGTGATACCATCACCAGGGCTATGTTTTTTTGGCGGGAAATATTTATTTAGTATTTATTTTTTTTTATTTGTCAATTGTTTTTTTTGTTTACATTTGACCAGAAAAAAAAATAAACTGTATTTTGTCAAATCAAATCAAAAAAACAAAATTATATTCCAAATTATTACTGGCTCTGTTTGTCTTCCTATGTTTGACCTTTGGAATTTTGTTTTTGTTTTTCAACAGATCTAAATGAGCAGGTCATTTAAATTAGTGCGGAAACAGGGTGTAATCATTAGATTTTTTGTTTGAGATTATTAAATCCTACTAAAAGAAAAAAATTAGTTTTGTAGGTCGAATAGGCTTTAGAAAGACAATAAAGAAGCACAGATGATTGTAGAAATATGGAGTCGTCAACCGGCATTTATTTTCAGTATCCATTGAGGAGCTTAGGAACAATGTATGTTTTATCACCTTTTGATGCAAAACCAAAATATCACAAGAAAAAATGATTTATTAAAAATGTCGGCTTTTGATCCAACACCTAGTATTAAAAAGTTAATTTTTTATTAATGCATGTTAGTTTTCTTGAGTAAATCTTGACAATCGATAGAATTAGGGTTGTGGGCCTGATACAAACAAAAGTACCTACCAAATGTGAAAATGTCACCTTTTGTTCCTAAGCGATGATGTGAATATACTCATTGTTTCTTGTGTAAAAATATTGTTTCGTATCGAAAATTTATCGATAGTAGAACTATATTGTGAATCTGGCTTTATAGGAAAAACAACAATTTTTCTGTTTTTACTTTGAACATTGAATTTTTTAAATGGTCTGAGGTAGGGGTCAAACTCAATTTCGGTTAACACGATGCACTGTTTAATCACTAAACCCTCGGTTGTTGACTGCAAGACTGATTTTTTGAATAGCCTTTATTATATTTTTTTGCTGTCACTCACATCTGTGGGCTCTCGGTCTATAAATAAAAGCCCTTTTCCGTAGTATGAAACAAACATTATTTGTCCAGTTTATATTTCTGGGATCTTAGAGCGCTCAGAAATATAATCACGATTCCTCTCAAAAGTTCCTCACTTTTCCCCTTAAAACCTGAGACTGAAATTTTTTGGATTCGCTTGCTCAATTATTTTCTGTCGCAGTAAATTACATAAGAAGAAAAGTAAAAAAAGTTGTGTTTGACTTGTATGTGAGAAATACTGTTTTTATTCAATTATCCTGCTCTGTCAAAAAATTAAGGAAAAATACTGAGCTCAAGAAATATAAACTGGTCAATTAACTTTGACTCCCCGATGTCAAATGTTTCCGCATCACTGCTTTTTTGAGATGCTGGTGCGTGACGCAGCTGATGCTGATACAATTGCAACAACGCATCAATAATTTTCCTGATTCTGATTTGTTTGAAATTTGGGCATCACTTGAAGCAAGTTTGCAATAATGAACACGTTAAGCAAAAAGTGATGCGGGTTCGATGCATTTATGCATGTATGGCGGAACTGGTTGTGCATTATCGCTGCAACGATGCGTTTGTGAATTTACACACAATCAGTTGGGCTGAAAAGAATAAAATTGCATTTATCTGACCACAAAATACTTCACCATTCAATGGTTATGTTCCCTGGCGAAACCGTCTGTTTTGCTGTGTAAATAATTGCAAACTTTTTTTGCTGTATTTTTTAACTCGCATTGCATTTTCTTCGGCGATCTATCTAACTACATGTGTACATATGTAGGTTTCGTTTGTTGTGAACATTTGGACCAATTTACCCATTCTCATTTCATTGAATGAAAAATGTCACCGCTTATCCCGAAAGTGCTTTTTTCAAGAATTTTCATTGAAGTTTGTTATTATTATCCTTGAATATATCACCTTTTGTTCCTAAACACCTCAATCCAATGTTCGAACTCCTCTCAATTCTGCCGGTAATGTGTCAAACAGCTGCTGGAAAGCTCTTGGTGCTGTCTTCAATCCGACCTACCCGGCTAATTCTTTTTGCGTATTTATAGTCAGAAATGTTTGTGACTTTCTGAAATTAAGCGTTTGTCGGACTGCAAATGTTCTCTACGTGTATATGTTTATATTTCAGAGGGTTCATGGCCGAGTCAAATTAGTCAGAAAAAGGACAACATTTTGTGTATGGAATCTGTTTGGGTATGCCTCCTGACTATACAAATTTCGGGCTTAGGAAAGAGCCGCCATATTGAAAAAATTATTGGTTTCGTTTTTAATTAACAACTCTTCGATATTTCATTTTACAACAAAAAAGAATTAACTCTTAAAAAAGTTATCTATAAAATAAGCTATTAACGAGTTTTGTAAGATGTTTCGTCTTGAACTTATAGCGAATCAAAGTTCACCTATGAGTCATGTGTTTAGGGTGGTATGACGTTTCTTGTTACATCTCGCTTTTCTTTGTCTTTTTTGGAATACTGAAAGAAATTATGAAAAATATAGATAAAGTGTATTTTACAATGCGTTGTCTCTAATTCCATGGTGGTCATCACAGGAAGACTTATTAGTAACTCTTTTTATAGTGAGGAGGCGTACCTTTCCATAAAGAAGTATTTTCCGCCAAATCTGAAGTTGCTATTTCTTTTTTTCACTCCTACAATAATTGGTGCATTCATTTTGAAAAAAAATCAACTGGTAATGTTAAGGTTTTTAAGACATGAATTCCTTGTCTATCAATGGAATGACTGAAAATGCCACAGGTCTCTGACAATAGCTATCGTTCCAGGTTTGAGATGAAGCTTTATGTTGAATTTAACACAAATTGATGGTTCATCACTGAAAAGATTCCTCTACTCATTACGAATATTATAAATGGTTACATCTCGTATGTATAGTGTGTGAGTAATCTGGCAAAACGCATTGCTAAAAGGTTTATCCAACAGGTTGAATAGCATGGCTCTGAAACAAGACTTACAACCACAGTACACACTCTTTGTGACCTACTTTTTTGCATTGAGAACTTCATGTTGGGAATATGAGTGAGTGCGTTCTACAATGTCCCTTTTGATGTTTGTATTTCATTAACAATAACTGAAGATGATTGTGGGGTTCAATCATTGCTGTATCTTTTTTTAAATATATCGGTGAGATTCAGAAATCATTTTGTCGAGTGATATCGTTTTTTTTTTTTAATTTTTAATTTTCTTCAATCGACGCTTATAATTCCGTTCGAATTTCTGATTCTTGTTTGGTTTGTAATTTAATGTAAATTCAAAAACGCATCTTTGCAGAGATTGTGCACAAACATTCCGCCAAACATTCATAAATGCATCAAACCCACTCCACTTTTTGTGTTACGTGTTCATTATTGCAAACTTGCATCAAGTGATGCGCACATTTCAAACAAAAAAGAATAAAGAAAATTCTTGATGCGTTGTTGCTGATGCAATTGTATTAGCATCAGCTGCGTCACGCATCAGCATCGCAAAAAAGCAGTGATACGGACACATTTGGCTTTAATGAATTTACACTAAGTAAAAAAAACCAAATGAATTTGTTGATGGAAAGGTACCCCAGTTTAAATTTTTTCACACCAATAGTGCGTAGGTAATGTGTCTGTCTCTCGCTTCATTGTTTGGAGAAAGCTGAATTGAGTTTTGAAATTGTGTCCTTAAAACTTATAATAACTATTTTTCTTTTCTTTTGGTGAAATCAAGTTGGAAAATTTTTCATAAGCAATTGAGTTGAATTTTCTCATGAGAAGATGAACCTCCTCTGGTTCATCAACCTTTGCATCATTATTTGCACTTGAAACATTTTTGAATATTTTTTGGTATTATTCTGATCATTATCTCCCCAGTACTTGGAGGCAGGTTACTTTCCGTCATGATCTTGAATACGAATCAGTCCATAAATCCATTTATTTTACGAATCGGACCCATTCCATGTCCTCCAGAGAAGCATACCCAAACATCCCTGAACCATAACATTTCCTCTTCTATGTTTAACAATGTCCATTGGTTAATTCAGTAACGGTTATGTGCTTGGTTAATTGACCAACGTACTCGTCGAATACCTAAAAGTTGCTTTTGTTTTAACAAATAAAAAAAGTTGGTTTTGTGTGACCAACACTAATAAGTATTTTTCTACTTTCCCAACAATTATGAAACGAAACTGACGCTTTCCGGCCTATTTATGTCCGCATTTATATTCGATACAAGCATTTAACTTTCTTACCTTATTTTTCTAATAAAAATTGTATATAATTTTGTAATTTCAGAGCAGCTCAACAAAATCAGATAAGGGTAAGCCAGCATCGGCCGCCAAGCCTGGATCAAAACGTAAGTCTGATGAGACAAATTCAAAGGAAAAAGTCAACAACAGTTCGTCATCGTCAGCCAAGCGAAAAAAAGCTGACGATCACAACCAGGACTCGAACAACAGCACGGCGACAAATAACACATCAAACAATAAAAAGAAGGGCCGAAGAGAATCATCAAAATCCGATTCAGACAATGATTCACCATCGAATGATGCAATCGGTGCCATGAAACCCGAAAAGAACGGCTTCGAACGGGGGCTCGATCCTGAGAAAATTCTCGGAGCATCAGACTCCACCGGAAAGCTTACCTTCCTCATTCAATTTAAGGGTGTCGATCAAGCCGAACTCGTGCCGGCTTCCATTGCAAACATAAAATGCCCTCAACTGGTGATAAAGTTCTATGAGGAACGGCTCTCGTGGTACTCGGATGGCGAAGATTAATCACGCTACATTGCGTGTCCACAATTACAAGTGACGAGGATTATCCACGTCCGAGTTATAGTTATATAATAAAATATAAACAAAAATCAATTTGTATACTTTCCAAATGTTATCAATCATAAAAATGTGGAGGCATACATAACACAAAATCATAATGCGGAATATACTTTCCCATACAAAACATTTCAATTTAATTTTCTCTTCTTACTCTCTCACGAAGAGAACTAAATAAAATCAAAATAAAAAAGAAACTGGCCACTAAAATATATAACACCCAAAACTAATAGAAAGTATTTAATAATAGCGAAAACCCCAACAAGCAGTCTTATGGGACGAACTCTGCTCCAGGAAACAAAAATTGTATTAAAGATCTGTAGTCTTCATAATATTGTTCCCTTTTTTTTTAATAAATCAACTTTATCTTATGTGTTTGTTCTCACCACTCGACTAATGAGCGAGAGTTGTGCTATGGAATAACTTCTTAAATAAAATAATTATTAAAAACCTTTTTTTTATTTAAAATTTCATTAGATCTGAAAATTGAAAGAAGAAAAAAAAAAAATAAAAATAATAAACATTATGTTAATTTTTATTTCATTATAATTTGATTTCAATTAATAAAATATAAAAGTTTAAAAGACGCAAACGATTATAAGGACATGACACAAATGAACACTCCTCAAACAAACAAACGAATGCCTTTTCCATCTTAAGCAGTTATTTAAAAAAAGATATTTTAGTTAAAAATAAAAACAAATAAAATTAAATAATTGCTGTTTTTTTGTGGACAGCTTTTAAAGCTAAATGGTTGGTTTCAAGGAGATATTTTTTTTGTTTATTTTAGGCAATAGAAGTATAGAATAATTTTTGCCTGGGTCAGTGGAGACTGCGTTGCACGAAGTCGTTTCACAAATTAAGAAAAGTCTCGAGCACAAAGAACATAACCTGGCAGCATTTTTAGACATCGAAGGAGCGTCTAAGAACGTAAAAACGGAGTTTATCAAATGTCCTCTGGAAGGGGCTTCAATTGAATCTGCCATTGTGGACTGGATTTATACCATGCTCAATGGTAGAATCATATGCCCTCATTATGAATAGCGAATCGAACTTTCGCTTGAAAAGCGAATGATTTTGCGAATTCCCAATTAGCCATTGGTTGACGTTTAAAATGCATTTGAGTTATTTTCGCAATATTTTTAGCAGCATTGATTTTTGAAGCGAATGTGGAAGCTCGCTATCGATATTATATCGTGATTATGGGAATCTGCTAAATCAGTCTCAATTTTGATGTAAAAAAAGCTGTATGTTATCACTAAAAATAATTTTTTTGTTTTAACCACTCAAAAATTATAAAAAGTATGCCAGGCAGCCGAGGTTTTTCCTCACAGAAATGACGTAGTTTAGGTTGTTGTGCGTCCATAGGTGCCCGCAGGATTTTTGTTTTTGCTAGGGGGGGTGCAGAGGTAAAATGTACCTCTAAAAAATTTAAGTTCTAAATGTTATGGCATATAATAAATAGTCATCAGTTAGATATATATGTATATATATACATAATATACATCAGTTGGTCCTTAAATTGGACACAGTCTTGGTTAGCCCTCATTTGATTCAAAACATTGAAAAACAATTTCCCTAATTTGTTCAGATTTTTATTTCACCCTCCGGTCTCCCTATTTTCACTTTAAGGTACTACATATTTATGGGTAACATTTATTCTTATAACGCGAAAATAAATAAGAATGTATAGATTAGATTCAGACCAGAAAAAAAATTTATCGGAGGGTGTTCTATTCCCCCCCATTCAGGCTGGTGGGGTAAACTTCTAAAAATTTCGCTAATAACAAAAAAATTATTTAAAAAAACGGGAACGCTTACAATGCCACGCCCTAGCTTTTTTTAAAGCCACGATTCCATTCTATAATATGCTTCCCAAATAATTTGTTTTAAATGTTTTTGAATAAATAATTTTAATCTTAAGAAACTATTTTTTTTTTAAACTATTAAGAATGTAATCGTGGCTTTAAAGTGTATTGTAAGTGTTCCCGTTTTTTAAAAATATTTTTTTCTGTTTTTAGTAAAATTTTGAGAAAATTATCCCTCCGATACTATTTTTTTCTCGTATAAATTTAATCTATACCCTCGATTTTCTGGGTGCACAGAAAAAACTGACTTGCGGAATTGGGCCCCAGGATCCTGTTTCATAATTAAGTACAAACTAATAATATTAGTCTGCGTTGAAATTGAGTTCCATAATCTAGCAGCAGAAAAGAACTTATATACTTTTCAGACGGTTTATATCACTAATAGTATTATCAAAGCCGCCCACATTATATAAAAGAAACAATTAGTGGTTGTTCTTGGGAGTTTTTTTAACTTTTACTTTTAACTAATAGAATTAGCTCTATAATAGCCGTTTTCCTTTGGAGGTGGCAAAGTACTTGTGAGTAGATGAAAACCCTAATCTAGTACTATCAACTGCACATGCTTTCATGGCGAGTAGATACATTTTACATGGAAAAGCAGTTTGATGTGTTCCATTAAAAAAAGCTGGGAAAGTACTTGCAAGTACTTCGCAACCTCCAAAGGAAAACGCCTAATGAAACTTGGCCCAGGGGGTGCCATACAAATCTGAAAAATTAGGAATTTTTGTTTCTATGTAGCATAACAATATATGGACCACCCTAATAGACATACATATATTTTGTATTTATCCAAATATTTTTTCTTGCTTGGTTTACAAATACGACTGTTATAACTTATAAATAATATGGATCGCAAAAACAATCTCTTTTTATTTTTGTTACATACAAAAAGTTGTCAAATCTGTTCCCATAAGTTAAGTCAGTGAAAATTAGAGCTCCATGAAAATAATTATTTTTTGAGTTAATAATATTGTTTTATATATAAAATATTTCGAGCGATATAAGTTTAAATATTGCATTGCTTGATAAACTAAAAATACTTGGAAAGTCTTTTTGCAAATACAAAAAGAAAAACAAAAGTGCAACAATGTTCGGTGACAGTTCTGCATTGCAATGATCGCCCATCAATAATAACAAAGGCAATGTAAATGCGAAATTTCGCATTTGTATAATTTGTATCGTTGAAAGTTAGTTCCTTCTTTATATTTCAAATTGTGTACTTAGTTCTTATAAAGAAATGGAATTCTTTATCACCTTGATTGAGAACTAAGTCCACTTCGCTAAAGTAGATTAAGTTCACATTAAATGAGAACTAAGTTCCTCGGTGGACTAAGTTCCGGGGAACTTAGCCTTGCACCGTGTGACCATTCTCTCAGAAACGTATAGGTAAATTGAGAAGAATTTTCGGATTTAAGAATGCTTATGGGCCAAACAAACGTATTCAATAAAAAAAACCTTGTACATAATTTTTCCATTATACCCCCCTAATTTTCCAGTCTATTTAATAGCCTAATAGTGTGGCACATCGATTTTTGATACCTGAAATTTAATAATTGCCTAAAATAAAAGTATTAATTATTTTTCAAGCTTTCAACTTCTATAAAAAAAAGGCACATAGTATATATGTACATCATTATAATTGAATTCAAATTTATTAAATGTTGTATTTCTATTTACTATACTCGTACGAGTGCTTTTAGTCTGCAGGTATAATCAATTACTATTCTAGTCTCTAGTGAAAGTGAATCGTTCACTCATAGAAACCCTGATTTGACCCAAATAAAATACAAGGACAAGCGTGTGCAAAAATATATCATAATAAAAGTGATATAAAACTAAATAAGTTAAAATAAATAGTCATAAAAACTAAGTATACAAATAATTTAAGATACAACAAAAAAAAAAACAAGATAAATTGAAATTATAATAAATAATTCACAGTCATCTTAGAATAGAATCACCAACATTTTTATTTAGAATTTTTAGCAATCAAATAGATATATTTATCTAAAAAAAGACATTCTTAAAAAAAGAACCATTCGTCTTAGGGCAGATATTAGAATTAGTTATTTATTAATTTCTTCGAATAATTAAGCAGAAATAAATATTTAAAACGTCAAAAACTAACTTGCCGCAGTGTGAATGACTTTTGTCTTTTCGAAATAGGCGCGATTATCAACACCACTTAAGAAAATACAAAAAAAAGATAATATTCTAACAAAGAAAAATTTAAGGAAAATTAGAGTGGATATGTATGTATGGAACGACGCACGATGGACAGCATTGTCACAGCACACATGTTTTAAATGGTCTTCTTTCCACCTACGCGTGGCATATTATTTTATTTCTCAATTTTTTGTTTCTGTTTTTTTATTTTTTATTTTTCAAGCTCAATACGCTTCATTTAAAAATAATTTATCTGTTGATTTATCTGGAAAACAACATTTTTTGTTCTTTATGCTGATGAAGTCGTTTTTTGTTAGCAAAAAAATAATTATATGTATATAATTATGAATGACGCACTTGATTTTTATTATATTTTTTTGCTAAATATATTAACTCATAAATTAAACAAATAAAACTAAAAATAAAAATATATATGTATACTATTCTATCAAACATCTATCAATTGAGAACATTCCAACATTAGCACACACGCAACTTTAAAACTACGAATTTTTATATTTATAAAAAAGGGAGCAAGTTTTTGTAAATATATTATTTATAATGGAAAACGTTTTATTATTTATTTTATCTACAATTTATTATGCGTTTGACTCGTACTTTGTCAACCTTTGGCTATTTGTTCTCTAACTCAATATACAAATATTCTTTT
The DNA here is from genome assembly GCA_946251815.1 of Dasysyrphus albostriatus. Classification (NCBI taxonomy): domain Eukaryota; kingdom Metazoa; phylum Arthropoda; class Insecta; order Diptera; family Syrphidae; genus Dasysyrphus; species Dasysyrphus albostriatus. Next base: position 135,044,020 of record OX276337.1, on the reverse strand, counting down.
CTTCTTTGTAAGGTTTATTTTTAGTTTTAAATAAAATAATAATAAAATAAGCAAACTCCATGTGATAAATTGCTACTTTCGACAGCCGGCATTATTTTTGTTGTTGCTGAAAAATTCCATTTTGTTAATGTGTTTGTCAAAATATTTACGTATCGGTGTTGAAGTTGATTTTTTAATGTTCATGCTTATGAGACAAAATCATTTTTAAACAAATTTTTTGTATATGTATTTAGATTTTCTTTTTTTTTGTCAAGATAAATCTTTTCAAAGCAAAAAAAAAAAAACTAAAAAAAAAAATCACTTTGTTTAAGAAAAAGTTAAGGTATTATATTAGAAAAAAATATTTCAGTTTAAAATCAGGTCTCTCAAAGTTCGGTACTTCGATCAATTTGAACAATTTTGTATTTTCTTTGCGTGTTGAAAAAAAAAAATCATAAAGGTTAGAAGTTAATTTATTTAAATTCGATTTTATTTCAAATTTATAACATTTTTTTTGTTAAAAGTGCAAAATTTTGTCTGTTGTCAATCAAATTTTTAGCAATAAAAATTCACACCCATTAAAATTTGGATTAAATTCAAAGTCGTGGATGATGTAAATAAAAATGTCATAAACGCATTTAACAGTGAATGTGAAAGATTTTATTTTGTCATATTTTTGAATGTGGCCAAAAGTTCTTATCTTCCATTAAATACTGAAAAATATTATTTGAATCATTCCAGACAAAAATATATAAATATATATATGCATAATTATTAAAAAGGATTAAATAAAAATAAAATGATCTCACAACAGCCAAGTCATATTTGTCAGAAACTTTGTGGGTGGTCTCTGCATCACCAAATAAAAATACGCAATTATATATCAATAAATAAGAAAAAGAAAATTCAGCAGGAATATAAATAAATTTCTGGATTTCTAAATTAATAATTGATCTACAACTATTTTTATATCAAATCAAAATCTTTGGGTTGTCTAGAAAGATTTTAAAAGTCGAGTACCGCATGTCATGTTTGGCCAGAATGTTCTATGAACATTTATTTCTGATCTACGATTGTATTTATATATTAAAATCTCACAAAATGAAACAAGGGTTCGGTTTTAAAATAGGTCTGAATTATGTTAAGCTACTAGAATTCCAACTCCGGAGATATTAAAGACCAATTGCGGGTGTGGCTTAAAAAGTTGGGGCTCGGTCGATAGTCTAACCATTTAAAAAGTGATTTTTTAATTTCAAATTAGCGAATGAAGTGCTAAAAATAGGCGTTTTGCGATGAAAGAGGAAAAGCCCCTGATCTCATCTACAAAATCATGATCATGGTGTATTTAAAAATCAAAATCTAAAAGGGGGCAAGGGTAAATGGACAGATGAAGTTAAAACTTGTATCGTTTTTAATTGGATATTAGGAGTGATCCCTTTTTGCTCTTTTGCTCTTTTGTTCACTCCTCCTACTGACTGTTTCGAGCATTTTTTTTCGGAAGATGGTTCTGTTCCCGTTTTCTCGAAGTATGTACACATAAATATGTATTTTCGTCGGATTACTTGCTTAAAATGATAAATGTCTGAAGAAGCCATTTTGTTAAATGGTGTCACACGGATTCGGTAGTGTTGGTGTAAATTTGGCAAGACGATGTTTTCATTTTCGATTTGATTTAAAAATGATTGGAGCAGTCAGAAAATCCAAAATCGAAAACGACATTTTGCACCCAGCCCCAGAGGCTATTACGTGTTAAGCTTCTGAGTTGCCAGTTGTCGTACAAAATTTTGGCAGATTCGGTAAGAGCTCTTTTATTGAAAGAGGTCAGAAGAACGATGGAAATTTATACAGTTATTACATTTTTGTCTTTTTCTTTAAAATAATGAACTGCCTTTAAAGAGATGACAATGACAGATTTGTTGAAGATAAATGAACATTTGGCAAATTTTTTTCTGCACAATAATTCTTCATTATTATTTTATTAAATTGTGCCCAGTTGCCTAGGCATAAACTTGTCCGTAGTTTATGGTTATTTTAATAATTTATTTCATGTATATATGTATACTTGCCAATATTTTTTTTTATTGGATTTTATTTGCTTTGCAGAATGGCTAACTACTTAGTTTCGAGTATAAAATTCGAGATTTGATTCAAACAGCAGTTGAAGGTTTTAATTTCAATTCTACATTAAACAAAATCACAATATCATGACTAAAATTGTGTAAAAAAGTCTTATTAAAGAAAATAGAACAGCACTAAAAAGTAAAAACTAACAGTGCAAGCATTTTTATCCTCTTTACATAAAGTAGTGGCGTTTATGAACAGAGTGAATCTTAAATATGATTGAAGATTCAAGGGTTTTTATATTATAAATACTATGTTCTCACTGGAGTATATTGCGCAGTTGTGGAATATTTTCCGAAATCATCTTTTAAATTGCACAGTTTCCAATTTATAGACGCAATTTCGAAATCACCTAAATTTTAGTGACATTTAATAAAGTTTATGCCAGTTATTCAATAAAGTAATCAAACAGAACTTATATGACTAATTAAATATTTGCTGTCAGTTAGTGTAAGGTAAAACCAGACCTTTCAATACCCAGTACCTTGTACTTGTTCTTGAAAAAAACAAGTACCATGTAGTTGGTACTTGAAAAACACCAAGTACAAGTACTTTGTCAAGTAGTTTCTTCCAAGTACAAGTTCTTGGTACTTTAATACTGCCCAATACATTTTCAAGTACAAGTTCATTTCAAATACTTTTCAAGTACAAGTCCATTTTAAGTACTTTTCAAGTACAAGTCTATTTCATGTACTTTTCAAATACAAGTCCACTTTAAGTACAATTTGTTGAGAAGTCTGGTTAAGCTATCGAATAATGACTATATTTCAACTTAAAAACACAGATCACGGCGGTTTGTGGCTTCTCGTTGTCTTGGCGTTATCTCGCTAAAGTTTCAAAATGGGTCGTCATTATTCAAACATTGCTCAAACAGACTATTCAGCGAATTGTACTAGAAAACTTCTTGAAAATGAATTGTACTTGAAATGGACTTGTAATTAAAAAGTACTTGAAATGGACTTGTACTTGAACTTAAAAATGTGTACTGAGAAGTTTTAAAGTACCAAGTACATGTACTTGGAACAAAGTACTTGGCAAAGTACTTGTGCTTGGTGGTTTTCAAGTACCAAGTACTTGAAAGGTATACTAGTTTTTTTTTAAGTACAACTACAAGTAAGAGGTACTGGGTACTTACAAAATACTTAAGTACACAAGTACTTACTTCAACCATGAACTACAACATGAACTACAACACTTTTTGTTAGGAGCCTCCAGTTCTCATTTTTGTGAATAAATGGCGTTGCATTTTGGCCATGACTTCAACCGATTTAATGCACTTTTTTTAAACAAATCTACTGCCTTTAAACCGAATATACTGCTCTTTTGTTTTTCGGAAAAGAAAATTATTATTCATAAGAATTCAATCCACTAATTTTTCCATTTGGCTTGCTTTGATAAATTCGTGACAGCATAATTAATAATATTATGCTATTTTTAATTTCCTTTGTTATTCTATTTTGAAAATAAAAGTATTTTTTTTGCATTTTTTTTTTTTGAAAACCTACTTCGGAAAATTTTCCGATTAGTGGTAACACTGAAAAGCCTCGTCTTCGTCGTTAGGGGACACACAGATAAAACGCGAGTCTTTCTGTTTCTGGTACATACCTTGGCAGAGAATTTTTCGTTTTCGATAGATTAATTTAATTTCTGGTGTTTTTCTAATTCATTTGTATATGTATGTATGTACATAATGGAAATAACCCTAAAATAATTTGTTGTCTCAGTCCACGTCAAAATGTGACAGAAACTGCCTAGCTAGGTTTTTGACTGTAGGCCTGTTTGTTACCTTGAAGTTTCTTGTTAAATTTCACAAATTCTCACAAATTGCCACAAATCATGGCAAAGTAGCAACGCCATTTATACAGACAAAATTAATGTTTCTAACAAAAAGTGGGGCAGTTCATGGCTCAAAGCGTTTTTAGATTTTTCAAATTTCCCCTACTCTTCAAAGTTTGACAAGTCTTACACATTTTTTGGAAACATTAACCAATCAAACCAAGTATAGTTGTAACACTTCGTGTTCACAGAAATTTGCAGTTGCGAAGTCATTTGCCTTCTCGATGCAACTTTTTTGAGTAAACAACCAGGAATTTTTGTGATTGTTTGAGAATTGATAAAAATTTGTGAATATTTGCAAGAAAATTCACGTTTAAAAACTTCCCCATGCCGGAACGATGATAAAAACCACAATCCACTCAAAAATTTCATTTTTTAGGATGCAATGCCACTGGTAATGTTTTTTTTCTTATTGCTAACAGTTTTTTCTATACACTTTCATCATTAACCGAGTATTGTTAATATCAAGTGGAGATGGTTTTTTAGTTTCCTCGTAAATTAATGAATAACCAAGGTTGTTCAAAGCTAACCTTTCCACTGTGATTTGCCTTATAAAGTATACTTCTTGTGCTAAAAAATACCAAATTCTTGGGTAGCCATACAAATTTCAAGCTACTTACTGACCCAATAGTTTTTTTTTCGGAATTTCTTTAGCTCGATTAATAGTTTCTTTGTTACGAAGCTCACGAACGTAAAAGGCCTTACCAGGAGCTATTTTTCTCTTCAATTTTGATTTTCAGAACTTCAAAGCGTATTTGCATAGGTCACTGCTCACATTGTGTTAAAAGTTTAAGAATAGTCAAAAGTAAATTAGCTTACTTATCTACGCACCTTAATTTACGAATTTAATGCTCCTATAAAACTTTGTCCTTAACACTGTATCTCAGTGTCGTTAGTATCGTAGAACACGTTTTAAGAGAGGTCGAGTAATGATAAATTAGCCCAATTAAGATATTTCAATTTAAAGTTCCAAGGATTCCAATCTTTTCTTTCTTTTAATACTTTAAAATCACATATTTTGATAAAATCTGTTATTTTTTTTTATAATAATAATAAATTTACTTTTTTTCTTTCCAGAACAAACATGAGTGAAGTCCAAAGCTTAATGTCAACATTCCTTATTCTAGTTTCACTTCTTATATTCCTGTGGGCTATCTATGCTGCGTTTAGCTCATAAGTAGTATGGAAAAATACTTAAATTCAATTTTATACTAAAACAAAAAATTTTAGAGTAAGGACATAATCATTTGAAGTAAGTACACCAGATATTTGTCAATATTTATGATTTTATGAATTTTTAAATTCTACTTCATACCAGTTTTCTTATTGAAAAAAATCACAAAAGAAAGTTCATTCCAAGGAACATATACGTTTAATAAATATCGTTAATTTTTTTAAAGTTAAAAAAGTAAAGCTAACGTAGCCATTTCGAATAGACTCTCTTAAATCTTTTGCTTTATACATAGAATTTTTGTTGTTTATAATAAAATGTACAACTCAAATGTTTTGTTTTGATAAAATGCGTTGAATTTAAAAAAAAAACAAACAGAATTCATACAAAATAAAAGTATTTTTAATAACATTTTTTTCCGATGCCAATTTTGTCAATATTTGTTCCTTTTTTATCAAATGTATTTTCATAACTTATAAATCAATACGCAATATCAAAAATTTAAGGCCTAATTTATAATTTGGCTATTTATATCATAGAATACCCTTAAAAAGTTCCCATAATCTCTTTTATTGAAAACTAAACAGTTAAAATAAATAAATCCTCATTACAAGAATTTCTAAGTATTAGAAGACATCTCCCTTTAAATAATATAGAAGTTTCTGGAATAATGTTTACAAAATTTATATACATACACAAAAAAAAAAAAACAAAACCAAAAGTTTAAAAACATAAAAAAGCCTTATACAAAAAAAATTATATTTTTCTCTGCTTCATGGAGTGGAAAACTCAAATCCAAAATTAAATTCTGAAAAAAAAACAACAAAACAGAGAGGAAGTGTGTTAAAGATGCGATGCTAAAGCAACCACGTATAACAACTTGGAACATATATAGGTAAATGTACATACCCATGTACATGTACATATTAGCTTTTTGATATTTCGAAGGAAGACACAATTACTGTGGAAATTTTTGTGGAAGCACATCCCAGTTTTTACCAAGCGTTCGGTTAGTTCAGTATCATCGATCAAAAGGAATTAAACCTTTGATTTTCGCAAGCATATTTAAGCAAATCGTTTGATCTCTTGTTATTTTTATTATAATTGTTGTTCGTGTGTTTAAACAATACAGAAAATAAAAAAAATCATTCAATATGAATGAAATGACAAGTTTGTTAACTACTTTTACCATCTTGGTATTCCTTTTGGGATTATTATATGCTTTTTATGTTACACTATCTTAGACTTAGATTAGTGTAACAAAAGTTAACTGTATTCCAATTACTATTAATTTATCATGTATTATAATCGAAAGGAGGATGTAATTTTTAACAAACGTAAAGGTAAGCATATAAAAAATATTTTTTATTTTGTTTAAATTTTGGAAAGTGCATAAGAACTTTTTTTCTTTCTTTTTTCTAAAACTTCGTTACACAAAAAAATCTGAATATAATACAAAGATTAAGCCCAACATTTTAATTATTAAAAGTTTGTATTATTCAAAACATTCAAGATTGAATATCTGTGGTGTTTGGTAGAAACTTGATTACTCCATAAAATTATTGACAAGCATTAAACTAGAGCGTTAAGAAGTAAGCTATTTTTCTTCAAATTTGAAATAATTATGAAGATGTTTTTTGAAAAATTATCTTCCAAATTTGATGAAAATTGGTCAACCCGTGTAGAGTCTAGCTTGATGAAAAGTGGACGTGAGAACGCAAATTATTTAATAAAGTTATCAGGTTTCAACCAATAACCACAAATTTATTATAAAATTAAACCCAAAATTCTAATTCTTAAATCTTTAATTAGTCAAAATATTCAAAATTCAAAGAAATGTAAATGGATTAATTCAAAATATTGATATAATATTTAGTAGAAAATCTAAAACTATTAGTATGACGAAAGTATAACTATGGAATCCTGCAAGTACCGTTAGTTTTTGTCCTGAGAAAAAAATAAAAAATTAAAGAAAGTTGACTTAGCCAATTAGATGAACCAACTTGTGGTCGGAAAACCAATAAAGTGTTAAAATATCATGTTTAAGGTTTGTTTTCGTTATATTTAGGTTAAACTTGCCTCTCATGATTTTTATAAAAATAATAAGAACATTAGAAACTGTAGGAAAGGTTTACTTTTTGGTAAAAAATGTGTCAAGAATTGTCCCTAAGCCTCCAAAAATGTATGTCCAAACGCATTTTAGAATTTCATAATATTTTTGCTAATTTGATTTGGTAATCAAAACTTTGCTTTTTTGTTTTGATTTTTGAGTAAAAATTAAATTTTTTTTTGAAAATTCAATATTTCAAAACGGTGGTGTGTACAATGTTTTTGAAACTAGTTTTTTAAATGTATAGATATAGATTTTCTTTTACTCTGAATTTTTGATTAAGCTTTCAACTTAAAAAAACATAAACTTAGCACCCAGAATCACCCGCTACAAAACTACAATTTGAATTTTCTTATGGTACCACATATTTTTGTTAAGTGTCTTAAAATTACGTTAACCAACGAAAAACAAATGTTTATTGGGAAAAAGTCCTGGTATGATGACAGTGATTTTTAGTCACGAAACATAATTTTAGATAAGCTTAAATACGAATTGCATACGAAAAAGTCCTTCATAAGTCACTGATGATGAGTCTAAGTTAGTGAGATCGCTTTGAAAAGATTCCAATTTGTCTGGCCGTCAAAAGCTTATTTAAAGAGAGAACAAGTAATGTAGACTAATTGCTTCTGTTAAACATAACTCCATTGTAATGTAATAATAAAAAAAACAAAAATCTTAAAAGTAGCAAAATTTTATGTAAAATGGTTCTTTCGGGTGCCTTCTTCTCAAATTAAGTGTGAAGAGCCTGCGTTGTTAAATTTCGATTTTCCATGATTATTTTTTGGAACTAAATCGATTACTTACCAAGCGAAGTCACCACTCATAAGGTCTAATTAAATCCACAACTAAAAGACAAACTTTGACTAAAATCAGAGTTAATTCAACACTAAATAAGTGGCCCTAAAACTGTTTAATACAAACTTTAAGAGCAGCTTTAAAAAATTGGGACATGTTCAAAGATTTTGTTTGAGCTGTTGCTACACAAATCTGGAGTTTACGCGATCAAGCTTAAATAATGATAAGCTCCAGTTTTGCTAGCAATACCTTAAACAATATCTATGAATATGCCGCAATAAGTTTTGAAAGCATGCTTATTGTGGAATAGATAGTTTTTGAAATTAAATGATTTGCTTAAAAGTAAGATGGTGTACTGTTTTATTTTTAGAGGCAAACAAAATTGTCCATTTCTTATCAAGACAAGCACATAAGAACCAAAAATCCCAAACTTTTAAACAAGATAAAGTCACCTCAGAAGTGTACGCTGTAAATAAAGGTGAATCACTTATGCACATTACATTATTTGTATAGTGAGTGTTAGTGTCTATTTGAGAGGTTATTTAAGGACTTTTGACAGAAAATGTCTAGATTTAAAATTGCTCTACTTTTCTTGATATTATTTTTATAAGATATTGTTCACAAATATAAGGAACTCAAACTAAAATAACATAATAAACATTTTAAAATCTTAATCTTACAAAATGAATTATGACCAACATTATATTTGGTTATTTTAATTTCTTTTAATTTAAAAAAAAATTTGATGTAATTTTTCGATAGCAAAATGCCCATCAGGACACTCAGACGTATACAAATTTTTTATTCATCTTTTTTTTTTTCTTGGTGATCGTATTATAATTTATAAACATAATCGTGTCTACCTCAAAATGGATTTTTTATTTTAAAAGTCACCTTGCCTGTCATAATTATCTTTGATAATCAAGATTTTTTTGACTTCATTTTTTGGCTTCAACATAAATTCTTCAAAGATATATTTCATTTCTGATATAATTTTGTATTTTTTAATTTTTTTTTATAGCATGGCTTGGCATAAAATCAAGAATCCAAAAATGCCTGCAAAATTTCAATATGTTTTTTTTTTATCGCATGGTATAAAAATAATAATTTTTTAATGTCGGTTTTGTGTGTGTTTTTTTTTGCTTGCAAGAAATTAGTTATTACTACTTTAAATAAGATTAAACGGAATCCTTTGGTTTTCATCTTTGTATATGATATTTTTTTTATAAAATGAGCCATTTAAATACAGAAATGTGCACATTTAAATGTATTCCCTCATGCTATAAGGTAGATAAACGAATTATACTTGAGAATAGAATGTTCATATAGTTGGAAAGTTATTCGAGTAATTTCATGTTAGGATCCAAAATTCTGGTACGCTAGTTTTAATGTTTCATCAAAATGGATTTGATAGAGTTTAGAAAAAAAGAAAATATAAATTATTTTTTGTTTATTTGTATTTTACTTTGATGCTAAATATGGCCAATTTTTCTTTTCAAAGAACCTATAAATTAATCAAAATACATACAAAATGTTTACAATAAAAATAAGTACCTGTTTTTATTAATAAACATCAAATTAGGGTAAACAAATAAAAATAAAGTGCTTTCAAAATATTTTATTGGCAGATTTTGTTTATATCATTTTTAAATGGAATAACCACTTAGTTATTCAATAAAATCATTTTAAATTTATTTTTTGAATTATGTTTTTTGATTCATTAAACCTATTCCTAGATGGAAGACAAAAATCTTTTGATCAACACAATCTTAAAATATTTAAAGGAAAAGAAAACTATAAATCTACAAATCTACTACAAATCACTTAAGCTATAAATTAAAAAAAAATATTCATTCTTGAAATTGGAAATCACACTATCCTTAGAAGATTTTTGTTTGTATTGAAATGTGTCATAACATTGGCAAATAGCTTGTGCTTTGATGGTGCAGGAAAATAATTCCACGGGTATCTGCTCTACATGAGAATCTTCTTTCTGAAGTGGAATTCTGCTTTATTTTTTAAAGTAGAATTTAATTTCACTGCAAGAGGGAACTTACTACACAGAAAAATATTTAAAAAACAGGGTATGGATCATACTTTTGCAGTTGTAATAACATTAAAAACTATAAGTTATAAGAAAAATACCTTCTTAGAATGAATCAAATAAAAAGAACTGAAATTGATTCTAATACAAAAAACTCCAAGTGGAGATCTTTCTCACTAAAAAGTGCGTTGTGCGTTCTCTCGTTGAGAATGAACTGCACTTTGAAAAGTGGAACTGATTCCTACTTAAGATGGAATAAATTCCCATGTGGAGCAGATGCCCATGGAAATATTTCCCTGCACCTGCTTTGATGATATTAAGTCTTTGACAAATGAAGAATTTTTGAAGAAGAAACCACCAATTTGGGGCCAGATGTTTTGTAGGCAATAATTCAATCAATTCATTAAATTCCATACCTGCGATTTCTTGAATGATTGTTATAAAATAGTATTTTAAGCTTTTTGTGAAAAATGCACATATGTATCAAAAACAGAGTTTTGACAATTTTTGAGAAAATTGTCTAATTTTTAAGGTTATTTCTATTTATTTGGTCAATGGTTCTACAAATTTTGTTGCAATTTAACGGATATGAATTTCCAATAAATAGAAACACTAATGCATTCAATATTTGTACAGATGAATTTTTATTGCTTGCGTGATCCGACCTGCAGAAAATAGGTTGTTTATATATATTTTACCTAAGTCTCCCGGAAAAGCCTTTTTGTATAAGTTTTATTTTTGATCTGAAGAAGACAGACTGTTAAGATTAATCTTAATTGAAATCAAAAATCAGACCGTTCCTCAAAGTTTGTAACTCTCTTATTTAGAAGGTAAATATGTAATATAGAACAAATATGAGCAAAACAAATTTTCTTTGTACATTGCACATAATGTTGTTCTTTATATTACATTTAGAATATATGCGAATTTATATAAAAGATACTCTGGCATATGAGTTTTTTTTATATTCAGACAAATTTAACTCAAATTTGTGTATGAACTCGAAAAGAAAAACCCCTGTCATATTTCAAATTGTTATATGTGACCTTTTTAGCAAACTATATAAATTGTTAAAAAAAATCTTCAAAAACTTCATATCACTTCAATTTTTTTTTAATTTTAGTTTGAAGTGGCTTTGGCATCAGATCAAAAATCCGAAAAATTTCTGCAAAATTTTTATTATAATTTTTTATTGCTTAGTATAAAAATAATCAATATTATTTGTTCCATTTATTTGGTTATTTGTAAACCAATTCATGACGTTCGACTTGCCCAAAATTGTATCAACTTAATGATATGTAGAATGTAGCAAATTAATATCAACATTGTTTTTCTCTTTTGAATTGAAATTTAAATTGCTTATAAACAACAATGCTCCAAAGTATTATTTAAAGGCTATTTATTATTTTTAAAAATTCAATCTTGACATCCAGCATATGTATATAAATATATGTATATTTTTCTGGTTAAATGCATTTTTCTTTTATAATAAAAACAAAATTTCAACAAAAGACACACACAATTACTGTGGAAAATCAATAAATAATCTTCATTTAAATTTAAATTTAATTACCAAAACAAAAATGCCTCCTTTAACAAAGAAAAACAAAAAAAGAAATAGAAAAAAAAATATTTAAATTCAATGAAAAATAAAATTTGCCTTCAAACAATTATGAATACATTTAGTTCAGCTTAATGTAAACAATCGAATGCAATTAGTCAAGTAGATTCCCCAACTCGATTTATTGCTATCAATTTAAACCGACATTTGTTTTTCGGTTCATTTGAATATGCTTTCTTACCCCTTGCCACAATTCTGGACCATCCTATTACTGATTGTTTGGAGACTCCAAAAAAGCATTGGCAAAGATTTGAAAACTGAAAGCGAACTGTGTCGGTGTATCTTAAAATAGCTCATCAACAAAAAATAAGACACACATCAAAAATTAAGTTAATTCAATTTTGTTTTCTATTACAGATGACGTAAGTACGGAGATGGCGCCATGCTAGGGAAAAATGGACATGCAATTTCCATCATGCAGATATTATTCAAATTTCAGTTAAAATAAAAATGCCCACCTATTACATCGAAGGTGGTGAATTCAAAAGACAAATGGTAACTTAAAACATAAATAACAATACACTCAAAAATTCTAATATAGATTTCATTTCACAGCTTTTGGAAATGGATGCTTACGTCTGTCATTCGTATACTTAAAAGCGAGATATATAAATCTCAACGTCATCTCACAAACAAAAACACATAAACGCTGCTGTATTTGATTTTTTTTTTAGATAAATTATTTTATTTTTTTTTCAACTATTTTGTTGTTCAATTTGACTAAAAGGGTGCACCTGCTAGCTTTTATTTGTTCCATTTAATTTTTGCTTATTTTTATTTTTGTTGTAAAATCACTTCGAAATGTCCATATTTTTCCCGAGATTAATGGATGTCTAAGCTTTATAATAATTGTAGTCGTATTTATTATTAATTCTCTCACCAATGAAATATTTGCATTTTATTTTACAATACAATATATTATACGTACTTTAAAGAAAAATGAATTAATAACGATCCGATGAATTATTTCCTTGATTTTAAGAAATAAAACAAGTTAAAAATAAATATTATATTTGATAAAAAATAATTGTGTTTTTTTGTTTAATTGAGATTTTTTTTTTTAAATTACGAAAATTTTAGCTCTCTTATGTTAAGAGAGTGGTATACACTGTAGGCTTTTACTTTTTTAGTAGGAATCATTATTATTTATGCTTTAAATTCTGAGATTTAATGAGATTTAAAAGATTGCGATATTAAATTTTATTATTTTTGTTCCTACCAGTTAAGACACATTAAAATTAGAGGTTTTAGTTGGATAAAATTAAGTAGAATTTCGATCGTAAGTAGGCTGGCTGACATCTTGAATTTTATGAGTTTCATAAATAAAGCCATTTACCTCCGTAAATAAAAGGTTTTAACAAAAATGTTTAAGCCATAACGCCCTTAAAACTACATAGATTTATTTTGGAATTTCGAGTATTTTAAAAGATCAACCTGTTTAAAAGTAACAGTCTAGTTTAAAAATTAAGTTTTTGAAGAATTTTTAAATACAAAATTTATTTCACAACTGAAGTTATATTATCGAAATATGAAGCTAGACAATTTTATTTGTATCAAGAAAACAACTAACGAAACTTATTTGCAAATACATCACAAACTTCTGGGGTGCTAGGAAAATTGAGAATATAAAGCAATCAAGGTTAACAAACTCACAATGACTTTTGAGGCTTAAGAAAACTAAATAAATTATTTGAAATGTTTTAAGACTCTTCAAAGTCAGACATATGCTAATATTGACATCTCGATCCACAAGGCACAGAACTTATGAAGTTCCTTAAAGCCGTTCTATTATTATAATAGAAACGACTTTAAGGATACTTCATAAAAGGAGTTTCTGTGCCTTGTGGACTAACAAATGGCAAAAAATTAAGGCCCTCATTATGAATAGCGAATCAAACATTCGATAAGTTGCAAATAATTTAGCGAGCTTCGAGTATCATAGTATTATGAACTTCAACGTTCGCTTAAAAATAAATGATGCCAACAAATCATCAAACTGAAATGATATAACCCAAATGTCAAATTAATATTTTATTGAGAAAGATTTGATGCTCGCCGTCCCTTTTGTCTAAAATGATCACTCTTTTTCTACTTTGAGAGGAGTTTTGAGGAACATTTAGTCCGTGATCATGGTCACTTTCCATTGCATTTAAATTTTGATGCTATTGTGTTTCATCATTGTTTAAAATTGTCTCCAAACTTTCATTAATTTGGTCCTCAACATCCCGTGTGTTACTAGATTTCAAATTGGCTGTTTGAGCAGTGCTTATACCGAAGAAATTACCGGTGGGATTTACCTGACTTAGACTAAGGAATTGTTTTGTTTGTTAAACTTGCGATATTCATCCAAAATTACAAGTTGTGCGAGTTTTTACTCCATTTAGAACATTCAATATTGGAAATTAGAAAATCGTATTAAGAAAGTATGACCGTGGCACATAGTAGATCATTGATATAAGTAAGAAAAAAAGTTCTCAGAGATTTAAGCAATTTGAAACCGTTTTGTTATCAATTACTGAGGAAAATAAAATTTTTATTCGCAAGCTAAGTTTTTGATGGTGGAAAATATAAGAGGACTCTGAATTATAATTTGATATGATGTGCAAAGTGTTAGCAAACCACACATATTCGAAGAAATTATTTTTTATATTAGAAATGGTGCAATCTGTTATTTAATTCAAAGGGTAAATTCTGCTATCGTTTGCCACAATTTTTCCTGGATTCTATAGAAAGCAAGTCTTACTCTTACCAACAAAAAAAATTATCAACACATATTTAGAGTGTTGTTTTTCTTTTATTTACGACTAGTTTTAAAAATAAAAAATATTATATATATTAGTTACAGAGTAGTACGTACAAAAACATATAAATTAAAGTTATTTACTAAATAAGATACATTATGTAGCCTATTTATAAAAAAAAATTAAGTTAAAAATCTTATAATATTGAGGCACATCAATATTAAGTCAGTCTCTATGTTTCCTTCTTGCCCTCAACCGAAGTTAAATATTCCGTTCGAAGTCGTCGAGTTATTCTATGACCAACTTTTATTCGAATGCATTCTGGCACAATTTTACTAATGGCATACTATAAAAAAAATAAATATTTCGAAATTGTTATGAGTAATTTTTTTTATCTATAAAAAATCATACCTGAAGTCCATGAGTCCAATAGCCTGTAGTTTCACTAGTTTTACCCAATGTAAACACTGCAGATTGAGTAAAACTCCTGACATCCGGTATAAGAAAACCTCCATTCATGACTTTCTTTGAATATTGATTCATTTTCGTCACTAAAAATAATGGTGTAACACACTGTACTGTGATTCCATATTCGTTAAGTTCTTCCTGCAGGGCCAATGTAAGGCTTTTAATATATTTCTGTGAACAAAAATTAAAATATTTTCGCTTTCTTTTATACAAAAACAAATAATCAATAATAACAACTTCTTACCTTTGTTGCCGAATAAACTGCCATATAAGGTAGTGGTTGTAATTCACTTCCGGACGAAATATTAACTATGGCACCTTTTCCGTTCTTTTTCATTTGATTGATTAACATCCGACACATCATTGTGCATGCTGCAACATTAATGTTTATAAGATCCCATAAAATATCTTCGGGTACATTGGCGAGCTCATCTGGATAATCGTACATTTTGCCAACATTATTAACTGTAATTAAAAACAAAAAAAAAACATAGTAATGAATTATAAAGTTGGCTATTTAATTACCTCTTTGACATCATAATAGTGATTACATAGTACATAATAATGTTGTAGCAACATGCGCAACCACATAGCTATGTTGCCATTTGGAACAGAATGAAATAGATACAAAATGTTGCACCATTAGGAGGAGTAAACAAAACAAAAACAAAAAACATAAAAGATTAACTTTTAACCATGGAAATGTTTGGTAAAGTTGAGTCAAAGACAAGGTTTACCTTTGGAGAACGTCAGACGCCAGACACAATACATTTGTTTAGGGCGTAATTAATTTAAATGGTTTAGTGGTTTGAACAATATTTGGGCATTATAACGACCTTGTGACGTATGTCGTGAACTGTTAGCCAGAGACATCGTGTATAGTAGCAAAATTATTTAGATTTAATCGACTGTTTTGAAAGTTTATGGAAGCATGTTAAGTGTCAGGTGTGTCGATAAGAGAAATGAGCGAGCGTTTTAAGGCCAGATTATACGGTAGTAAAAATGTAGGTGTTTATTTAAATCCAATCGAAGGAGAAATAATTAGGTATCAGAAATATAAATGTATCATTATTATCGATTATAAAATAAAATATAGAAACAAGTTATGGCTCTTGTGGTTGGATGTACGGCTGCCCTGTAATAAATATTTTTATTTCAAAGAAGAGCTTAAGTGTCAAAGTCTTCAAGCTTTAATTAATAAAAAAAATGCTGTTTCATGATCCGTTCTATCCCTGACTATATCCCCTGTTGTCAGGAAAACATTAAACAGTTTCCCTGATGACAGTACTCATAGCCTTTCAATAACTTCTAGGTCCCTGGATCTCATAAGCGCCATATATATATTCGATGAAACCAAAAACACTTCTAGGGTAACTGCTGATGAACATTTTTTTTCTTCTCTTCTACTATATCTGTAATTTATAAACTACATAAATATACAGAAAGCTTTAAAAATGACAGACGATATGAGAAGATAGAAATTATATCTAGAAAGTCACTCATTTCCAAGTGAAAACTGGGGATAAATTTGAATACAAATTCTTATAATTGAACTAATTTTATTTTTAAGAGCTAACGTTAATGAAGTTGTGGGTAAGGCTAATATAATAATAATTTAAATTAGCTTAAGACAAAATTAAAAAAACTGACCCAAAATTCCAACCGGAATACCATCCAATTCCTTTTGAATGTGTTCATAAACTTCTCTTCCCTTAGCAAAATCAGCTACAATCCATTTTGTTTTCACCTTATATTCCGATTCTGCAATAAAATTAATAACGTAGAAATAAATTATTATAAAATTTTATTGCTTAAATAATGTTCATTATAAATTATGATTAATTTACCAATCTCTTTTCCAACATCGATTAACTTCTTTTCCGTCCTCGATATAAGTACAACATTAATTCCCCTCTTGGCCAATTCTTTGGCATATTCCTTTCCAATGCCATCAGTTGAACCAGTAATTACTACAAATTACAAAAAAGAAATAAGTTATGATATCAATGGCTTACACACATTAAGTGCAAATTCATTTTATTATTTTATTATGTAATATAAAAATATGTAGTTGTATAATTTTATTAAAGTACGTTGTTAAAGTGGATTTAGTTTTAGGTTTTATCAAATTATAAATATTACGTGTGTAGCCTGTAAGGTAGAAATATGTACCTACTACATGTACAGTATGTTTTTAAGTTATTTATAATTTAAAGGCTAAAGTTACTTGAACTTGAAATTTCAACCAAGTTTGATTTGACTATCAGTATTTCCATTCAATAAATTCTATACCCACATTAGATACATCCTATCCACAACTTTTTATTTAGCTTTTAAATTTTTATTAAAAATAACATAATCCTCAAGAAAAAAAAAATTGTTTTCTTTAGAAATGTCGGTAAGTACCTACCGGCTTGTTTTTAGTGAAAGCAGCTTTGGCAATTATTTTGATTAAATTTTTGTCCATAGAAACGTAGATAATAGTCTATATTTTTGCTTCAAAGAATTTAGCATGAAACGTTACCACACAACTCATACATAATTAGCTTTCTAAAATGTCTTTGAATGTGTTGAATTTAAGGTCGATGTGTGTAGTAAAAATTAAACCATGCAAGTTATCCTACAAGTTTTTGGATAGGAAGATATCCTTAATTTCTATTTTAACCTGAAAGCAATAATACTCTTCTTCAAATATCAGCTTAAATCTTTCCAGTATCTCAATTAATCTTCGAAAAATTATCTTTGGAAATTATGAGAGAAAAATGTTTAAAAGCATGAAATACGAAAGATAACTAAAATAACTTCTTTGAAAGTTTAAAATGAAAAAAAGAGCGCCTTCTTCATTCTTGATAGAAGAGGTATAGAAAAAAAAATATTTGAAATCGTTGAAGCTACTGTCTTTTTTTTTTAAATAATTTCTTATAAGTATATCAAATTGTTAAAACATTTTTAAGGGAAATTTTTAGCTTGCAAACCGTAAGTATCTATTTATGTGCATATAACAATACAGTTTGAAACAAAATTAACAACCCGTTTTTAAGATATCGAATTCTTGAAAAAAAATGTAAACCTTAAAACTTAAATCTTTGTTGAAATTTGTATATACAAAAAGTAATCTTAATCTGTTGAGCCGATATTGAGGAAATTCAAAATAAAAAAAAAAACGTTCTAAGAGAAGTACTGTTAATAGTTGCTATTTGTAAATTTTTATAATTTTTATTTTTAGTACTAATTTTAGCATATAGAAAAAGTTTAATAAAAATCGTAGGAGCCATTTAAACAAAAAAAAATAATTTCCTTAACGGCTTTTAAAAATTTGTATGGAAGATAGTGTTTTTTTTTTCTACAAGTAAAATTTTTTCTTAAAATACTTTACAAAGTGTGAAAAAACCACTAAATATCAAGTTTTATAAAAATCGACCGTTTTCATATATAATTATGATTTTCGAAAAAAAATTTGAACATTTTTTTTAAATTCAAAAAATATTTTTTTTTAAAAATTTTATTAAGAAAAAGTAATAACTAAAAATGGTTCTTTGGGAGGTTTCATTAATAACCATTTTTTGAAAAATGGTTTCCCATTCACAGGTAGTTTTTTTTCCAAAAGATATTTATTCATATTTTTTAAGAAAAGTTGTGGAGCTGTGGAAAAAATTTGTTCGCGAGCCCAAAACTTGCCTTATAGTACCTATATCACAAGTAAGAAGATAGCTGAACAATAAAGACTGATATTTGAAGAATATTTCATAGTTTCAAAAATTTAGTTGAAAAACTATTATTGCTCGTTGTTACAAGGTCTCGAAAAGAGCAAAAAACCATCTTATATCATGTATGTCATGTTCTAACGGGAATTTCTTGAAAACCCGAGCTGAAGGCCAAAAACATGTGACAGAATTGAATTCAACGTCCAAAAGTATACTAAGAAACAATCCTCACTGCCCGAACAAAATACTTTTTTCGTCTTACATTTTGAAAATACAATTTTTGATTTTAAAATTGTAGGTATGTATATAAGATCTTAGTTTTGTAGATTTTTTTAAATTTTCATTTTATAAGCAATACATATATTGATGTAAAGAAAAATGCAAACATTTTTCAAAATATTTTTTCGGGCTAATAGACAAATTAATAAATTTTCATTACCGCTTTGTCGCTAAGAGAATCGAAAAGTTCCATATGTCTTTTTCACACAGTTTCAAGAGCCATCTTATACTTCAGAGTAAAGTAAGTCCCTCATGATCTCCCTTTTGTACTTTAAAAAACAGCTACAAAAACGCTAAACAATTTAGTACAAGCTAAAGTTTCATTAAGCCAATATTGAATTTCGACTGTTTTTAAATTTAAGTGATTTATGTAATTGAAACTGTGAACTTTTTCTCAACATTTAATTTTGAAGTCTAAAGCAATTGCAATGAATCAGAATTTATGATTGCATTCTAACGGGTGATTTTTTAAAAGGTTTAGAACTTAAAAAAAAAAAAACACAAAAAATTCGAAAAAATGAATGAAATATTTATTTGAATCGATAGTTTGAACCTTGCAATTTAATGTTTAAAGATAATTTCATGCAAATATTGACCGCGGCTGCGTCTCAAGTAGCCCATCCGCTGAGTCCAATTTTGGCATACTCTTTCACACATATCGGCCGGTATCTCACCCATGAATGCATGGATGTTGGCTTCCAGTGCGTCAATCGAAGCGGGCTTGTTCCTATAGACATTAGCCTTGACATACCCCCACAAAAAATAATCTAATGGTGTCAAATCGCACGATCTAGGCGGCCAATTGACCGGCCCGAAACGTGAAATTAACTGTTCACCAAACTCGCCTCGCAATTGCGCCATTGTTTCGCGTGCTGTGTGGCATGTGGCACCGTCTTGTTGAAACCACATATCATGCAAGTCAAGAACTTCCATTTCGGGCAAAAAAAAGTTTGTTATCATCGCTCGGTAGCGTTCACCATTGACAGTAACGCTGCGATTCGCATCATCTTTGAAGAAATATGGCCCAATAATGCCGCCGGCCCATAAACCGCACCAAACAGTGGCTTTTTCGGGATGCATTGGTAGCTGTTGCAATGCTTCTGGCTGATCTTCACTCCAAATGCGGCAATTATGCTTATTTACGTACCCATTCAACCAAAAATGAGCCTCATCGCTGAACACAATTTTTCGATAAAAAAGCGGATCCTCGGCCAGCTTTTCAAGGGCCCATTCACCAAAAATTCGGCGCTGTGGTAGGTCGGCTGGCTTTAGTTCTTGCACCAGCTGTATCTTAAAAGGCTTTACGCCCAAATCCTTCCGCAAAATTTTCCACGTAGTGCTGTAACAAAGGCCTAACTGCTGGCAACGGCGCCGAATCGACATTTCGCGGTCTTCTGTCACACTAGCTGATACGGCCGCAATATTTTCTTCACTACGCACAGTATGTAAACGTGTTGGTGGTTTAATGTCCAACAAAGTAAATTTGGTGCGAAATTTGGTCACAATCTTCCAAATAGACTGCTCAGAAGGTCGAGAATGCCGACCATAAAATGGAAGCAGCGCGCGATGAACATTTCGAACCGAGCACGAATTTTGATAGTAAAATTCAATAATTTGCAAGCGTTGTTCATTTGTAAGACGATCCATGGTTAAATTGCAAACCAAACTGAAGCTGTTTGACAGTGACACAAGGTACTAAACACACGTCAGCTGTCAAAACCAGTGTTGCCAAAACCAAACCAGCTAAAAAATCACCCGTTATAATGGGCCCTACGTTGGGTTTGATTTTTCAATAATCAGTTTAATGTAAGAGAGACATGAAGAAATATGCTCTTACCACGTCTGTTTTCTTATTTTGGCATTTAAAATTAAGTTTTAAATTCATATCTCATATTTAAAAAAGAATCATATAAAGTGAGCTATTGAAACAAAATTGGCATTAAATCAGAAGAGTGAGCTGGAAGTCGGTAATCTAAATCGCTGACGAAAAAAAATTAAATATATTTTTGAAATATATTTAGACGTGTAGAACATTTTTGAACGGTGTCGTTTCTTTCTTTTAAAAAAAAATTTTGTTCCGTCTTCTTGAGATAGTAGACTTTTTTTCAAAAATGCTCAGTAATTTGTTTGTTATTTATGAGTGTTTAATTTATACTTATTTTTTTAAAACTGCATCAAAATTAATAGCAGTTATTTTTTGTTCTTATTTAAAGCACTCATGTTTTAAAAACTCGACTGCCAAAGAGTTTTTTTGCGCATGGACGTTTTTCGTGACTCAGATATAGTGAGGGATGACAATGAATCTCGTTTTATAATAAAATATGTGACTGCATGAATGAATCGCACAAATTTTCTTTTATAGCACAGGCTTTAACGGCATAAGATATTTAAGTAGGTAAGGTACATAACTGTCAGGGTTTATAAAACGATAAAATATGATTCGTTCTCTCGAGAAAAATCAATACTTACTTAGAATTTTATTTTTGATTCGACTGCGAATAGAATTTTAAAATAAAATTCGTTTTCACGGTCAAACCAAATCAACTAGAATCTGTAATTTCAAATAAGAAATAAAAATTTAATTTTACAAAATGAGAAAGTTTTGAAAAGCCAAAAAGCTACGCAAGATAAAGTAAGGAACGGCAAAGTTTCGAAAAAAATTAAATTCTCGGAAGTTTTTTGTTCCTTGAGCGATTCCAATGAAATCGGCACAGGTGATAGCTGAGACAGAGTTATAACGAAAAAAATAAATATTTCCAAAAAAGTTGTTTTAATAATCTGTCAACACTTTGCAACTTTGTTGTTTCTTGAGCGATTGACAGAGAACAGAACTAACACAAAATAACTGAATAAAAATACAGGGTTTTTCAAAAAATGTCAAAATTTTGCAATTTGTTTTATCTTATTTTATTTTGAAAATAGTTGTTAATCGAAAACTTCTGTGTTTTGTAATGGACAAAAACCTTGATTCTGTGAGGTATTGATCTGAAATTTTATCAATTTATATTTAAGCAATTATATTCTTGAAAATCTGATATTTATATTTGATTTATAATGTTTATGCTAGTCTTGTCTTTAAGTCACCTGCATTGTTATTTATTAAGTAAATGCACATAAATTGAATAAAACTTTACCATATTTATCATAAATTAAATATTAAATTAACACTTATCTTACTACATTCATATATGTTTTTGAATTTAATAATATTTACTAAGTGATTTAGATACTCATCCATAATAAGTTGTCATCAAAGCAACTGCAATGTTCAGTTTTCAAACAATCAACAAAAAAAAATTTTCTCGCAGTTTACATTGCCATTGCCAAACAAAACTACATATGTAGCACATTAGCAAATTTTCAAAAGACTGATCAACAAACAGGTCAATACTGCAAGCAGTTGGTCAATATTTCCTCTTGAATCTTGATGCAAGCAGAGCTCCTGCTACCGTGTGATCATTGTAGTTAGTGCATCGCGAATCTATACAAATAAAAACTTCGCCGACAACAATAAATGTTGGATAGTTTTTGCTTGGATAGTGCAACAAAAAATACAAAAAAAAATATTTGAAGTCTTCTTGCTAAATATTGCAAACCAGTTGCTTCGTGGTTTTGGTTATGGCTGTATCTACTTCTATAAACGAGATTTTTTGTTGTTGTTTTACTTTCATTTACTAGGCAGTTTTTCTTGCATTAATAGCAGGATGCAAGCCGCGTGGAATGATATATGGGAAATCAGCTGGTTGCTTGCTTTGTAGCCAGTATATAGTGTGATGTAACTCTCCATGGAAAAAATTAATTTGGCTTAATACCAAAAAGTCATTGGTACAGATAAATGTACATAGCAGCTGGTATGTGGGTCAGTTGGATTTACTTTTCAATTTAAGTGAAGTAAGACAGAGATGCTGATCGCAGATTGCAGTTGATATGTATGTATGAAAAGGAAAAATAAAAAATGCTTTTTGTTTGTTTTGCGGAATCGGAAGATCAGGTTGATTCTTCTATAACTTCCTCTTCAAGTGGAGTTATGTATGTGGGAATTAAACTTTATGAAGGCATGATTAACAAAACACAAATAAAATGCACAGTTGGTGGAATTATTGGCTTCTTAGATTCAAATAATTTAGAAATTTTAGGAAATAAGTAACAGCCTGTGAGGTGACCGTAAGATCACCTATATCATTTGGTCAATGCAAAAAAGGATGCCAACCGATAGGTATGCGGATACAAGCTTTATCTTGTAGCAATGGTTAAAAAATGAAGATCACCTTTTTAGCTAAGTGAACCTTTAATATAAGCAATTTCTATAAATGAAGTGTCAAGTGCAAGCTAAGACTGAGTGTAAACGATACTAATAGAGTCGGATAATTTTTTTTTTTAACAAAAAGAACATGACAAAGGTCCTGTAAATAATTGAAGAGGAATGCTGGTGTTGGCTGCGATGAAATATGTAATATTAAGATTTTTTACCTTACTATTATGACAAATACCAAGTTCGATTCAAATTTATTTGTTTTATTTTTAGGTGTGTTTGTTATTCATTTGAGTTAAATTATATGTGATACTAAAATGGAAGTGCTCTTTAAATTAATCAATTTAAATTCAAATTAATGGTCAGATAAAATCAATAACATTTATGATGCTTTGACAAAGAAACGTCTCTGCAACTGCAGTCACTTATACATATTTGGAGCAGCTCTCAAACGTGTGACAACAAACTATCAAGATTAGTATTCTTTTAGTTGGTGTTAGATGAAAGTCTTTACATTCCACTAACAACTTGTAGAAGGTCACTTTGATAACAAATTTTATTACAAATTTCCATAAATTTCCACGAATTCCTGGTGTTTGATGAAAAAAAGTTGCAACGAACAAAGTCAACGAGGGGGAAAACATTTATGAGTTTTCCCCCTCGTTGACTTTGTTACCTACAAATTTGATACACATAATGCTGATATATCTTTATTTGAGTAAATAGTTTACAATCTCTAAAATTTAAATTTTTAAGTTTAAACATGATTTTAGTTTTTTTTTTTTAATGTTACATACAAAAATGTGATTTCATGAATTTTTGAAATAAATCTTCTTAGCCGAGCTATATTGCGATGGGGAATTACAACAAAATTGTCAGCTAAGGAGTTTGCCAACGAAAAACTGGCTCTGGAGGGCACTGGTTTTTTATGAAAACAAAAAAAAAGTTTATGAGGTTCCCTTTTAAACAAAAAATTGAAGAATAGCAATAAGAGTTTTAGCTGGCATATCACAATGATACACACTCGATGATATTCATCGTTTATTAATAGAGGAGGGGCACATAGATAATTGATCTTTGGTTAATTTTTTTTCTTGAGTGCAACAATTTTGAATAATTTGAGTTTCCTTTTTTAATGTTTATCAAAGGGAAGGTTCTTATGAACAAAATAAATTATTGAGACTCAATTCAATCAAAAATTATATTATACAAGGCCAACATATGCAACTAAGCTCGTCCAAACTGAAGGTAATTCTCTGTACGCAGAAATACAATGTACCCTATAGTCATCTTGCATCAGCAATCACAATAAACATCTGCAAAGCATCGACATTAAAAAGTCTTCAATGGAGTTTTCATAAAAAAAAAAAATACAAAAAAAGCACATATGGTTTTAAGATTTTGCAATAAATCGTTGATAAATTATTATTAATAAGTGAATAGATATCCAAATAGTAGGTACTTAATACTTCCAATTGGTTTGGTCGGTTGCTCTTCATGCTACTGCTTCCGATATTTATGACTTTGTCATTGTTCGTCGTTGAACTATTATTGGCCATTTTTGAAGCCAATTAACTTTACTGACTTGCCTCCACGATTGCTATTATATTTACTTACCGGCAAAATATTTGGAAAATTGAAGTTATTTTTGTATTTAATTGCTTTTGTTTTGATAGCGATGTTGAAGTTACATATATGCTACTGGGAATATGTTAGTAGGTTAAGTTTTGGAAAGAAGACACTTAAATACCGTTGTTATTACCTTCAAGGCCAAATGAGCATTTTATTCACTTCTTCTTTCTATAGACAAGACATATGTTGTGCCTTAATAATACCTGAGGTATGAAGATTCACGTTTAATTGAACACTTAAACCTGTTGGAATGGTGAATCATTTTGTGATGGTCCCTACTTTACTGCCTACGGGTACAAAATATATGTTATTATTGCAAACTAAAAAAAATCCGCAAAGATTTACTTTGTATGGTAGGTACTTCATGTTTTCAAGGTTGATTTTTTTTGCCGTGAGAAGTATAATTACTGAAAATTATGATGTGTCTGTAGGAAGATGGCTACATTTGTATATGAAATTGTGTAAAATTTTGTAAAATCATTTGCAACTCTGATATTAAGTTTTTCAAAAAGATTGTACATATAGAAAGGTTATTCAATAAACCGAAAATTGATGGGTAAAACATAAGGGAATAATTGTGTTCAGGGGTTTTGTATATTGATATGTTTGTTTGGGACATAAGAATGCTTAAAACTTAAAATTCTACTCAATTCACCCATGTGCTTCTAAGAGAATGGTCATACGGGCCACTTTTTAATATTATTGATATAACTCGGAAACAAAGTCGAATTTGACAATTTTATACTTAAGACCTTTTGCTCAAAATCAAATGTTCTATCATTTTGAAGGTTAACAAAATTTTTGAAAATTTTAAGTAAACAAAAAATCAACAAAAACAAAATTGAAAAATAACGAAAAAAAACTTCTGTCTGTCTGTACCTCAAACTACAGCCTAAGCCACTGATACGATTTCCTTAAAATTTTGAATTTAAGGCTTTTTGACAGGGTTCTGAAAATATCACTCCTGAATCATAATCTACGGATCTTTATCCTTCTTTATCGATCTTCTCACGAACCATAAAAATACAGTTTGAGAAGAATAATATTTTCGATCAATAAAAATGTATAGTTCTCTCATGAAATAATGTTATTCCTTTTTTCTGTATCTCTCGTTTGTGAGAAATCGGAAAAGTAAAATTCAGGTAGAATATGGTTCTCTCACGATAAGGATCTGGAAAGATCCGTAAATCGAGTCACTCCCTTTAAAGGACCCATTCAGTACGGTTTTAAGCAATTTTTGTTAAAATGGAGAAAATAAATTTGAGAAAGTTAAATATTTGTCTTATGATGAAGGAGTTGGTAAATCGTCAAAATAAAGTTCATTGCTAAATTATAATGTAGGGTGGATGCGATGTCAAGACATTCAAAGTCTTCTAAGAAGTCGGAAATGTTCACAGCTTTTTTACTACTCCGGAAAAGAAGAGAACAAATATTTTCAACAGTGTTTAAAACAAATGTCAACAGTTGGCAACCTCAAATTATGTTTTCTCTTTCAATTCTATATCAGTCATCACACCTGTCAGTTTCATTTAAAACCGCTAAAAGAACAACAAAGTTGCAAAAAGTTAAAGTTTTTTTGAAAATCCTGTCTAATTTTATGCCAGCTCCCACCTGTGTTAATTTCATTGAAATTGCTCAAGGAACAACGAAGTTGCAAAATGTTGACAATTCATTGAAACACCCTGTGGAAAATATTTTTTTCTTATCTAATTTTGTGCCAGCTCTCACCTGTGTCAACTTTCTCCTTTCCTAATAATTGTTTTTTTTTTTTTAATTGAACGGATAGTGAATGGATCTTCAATAGTTCCTGCATGATAAATTCGGGATGGAACCATATTTTACGTATCGCAGAAAATTTGATTCGATCGTGATTTATTTTGCAAGATTCGAAAAATAAGATTCGTAATCGAATCAAAATAAGATTTCGATTTGAATTTATCATGAGATTATGATAAAGATATGATATACTTTCTGTTAAAAAAAAGTAATCAAATCGGTTATTATCGGTAACTGCCATAATGGTTTTTTGATTTTCTCACTAACGGCTCATCTGATTTCTATAAAAAGTGTATGTAAAAGATCCTTTGAAGTAACAATTATATTAAAATTTTGAAAAGAAATATTTTTTTTTTATTCAAATATATGTATGTTGATGATTGGTTTATAAAATATATTAATAAATACTGAAAATTGGCATACGAAATATTTTTTTTTTAATTTTACCAAATTATACAGAATTAGTTTTTAAAAACATCGCTCCAACAAACAACTATTTAAATATTTTTTTCGCATTTATGTATTTGAATTTTTTCAAATAATCAAATGATATACTTGTTCTCGAGCTCAAAACTATTTTGCGTATTGCTTATACAAATTCTCAAGTCAAAATAAAGTGATAAGATATAGCCTTAATATGATAAAACCATTTAAATTGAAAACTGACATAGCTTCTCCAACTTCACCATTTCTTATCATTTTTTGCAGTTTTGTTTGAAAAAAATTTAAAATACTTTTTCAACGTGCCATATTAAAGGCTTAAGTATTTATCTTATATTGCTTGCGTATGTCATCAGCCTATCTTTACTTCAAATAAATTTATAAATCTTAGTTTTCCATTTTTTTGGTTGTTTTTTATTATCTTTTCCTGTAAACTTTTGTTTGTAAAATTTTGGAAAAGTTTTAAGAGTAAACTGTCAAATTCAGCTTAGTTTCTGGATTATATGTTTAAAGCATGCGTGTATTCCAACCAACATATTCAATATAATAAAAACCCTCGAACGCAATTATTGTTCCTCATTAAAAATACCCTTTATGCAGTACGTTCAGGAGCCCATTTCATAAAACTACAAGACTAATAATTATTTTTGAACTCACATGTAGTTTGAAAATTATTAGAAAATTTGGTTCGTTATAATCCCGTTTAACGGTAAGTTAGAAGCTCAAATTTTGCTTACCAAACATATAGCCATTATTCCTCAAATTCTAGCCAGAAAAATAAAATTAAAAATTTCAAATTTTCATATCGTTGGTGGCTAAGCGAGAAAAAAAACATCTTACTCTTTTTGTGTATTTAAAATCTTAAAAACGATATTCTTCTAAAATCGGTATCACTTAATTCGAAACAGTTGGAAATATTTGATAAGTTTGTGTGTTTTTCTAGCAATTGTCAAAATAATCAACAATGATAAAAAAAAGATGGACTTAGCCCATTGAAGCTAAAAATGTGATCAGTGTATTTTTTGCAGTCACTGATGTCATGTCACTGACAGTTTCATACTAAAATTTTAACCCTTTACATGCGTAAGGACCGGTTGTAAAAACGTGGTTCAAATTTTGATCCGTGGTTCAAAAATTTGTATTGACTGATTTCAGCGGAATTACTCAGGTTCAACGATGGTTCAAAGTTCAAATATGTTATAGCAACCAATTTAATGAATGAACCGTCTTTGAATCTCAGTAAGTTTTCTGAAGTCAGTGGGTTAAAATGACTGAACCACGAGTTAAATATTTGTACAACTGGCCCTAAGGAATTTATAATCATCCAAACGATTAAAGGTTAAAATAGGATTGGAGTTTGAGCCCCTTTCTCTTGGCTCTATTTATGAAGGCAGTAAAAAAGCAATGCATGGATAGTTGCAGTCTAAAGTATTTTATTTTTCAAGACATAGCCTCAAACACATCAAATATGAATAATCATATAACATTTTTTCAGCTAATTTTATAGGTAACCATTTTCAGAAATTAAATAAAACACGGAACTTCAAAACAAAAATATTAAATTTTCAAATTAAAACAAAAATGGAAAATTCTAATTATTTTTGTTTGCGTTTTTTTGGTCCCATCATCACATTCTTAAATAAACAAATACTGATAATAGTCTGCTTAGTTACTTAAAATAAACATTAAGATTCTTTTCACGTTTGTTTCAAACAAAATAAACAATTCTGATTAAAACAAAAGAAAAAAACAACACAAAACAAAAATAATTTTTTGCTACCACGTTTGCATGGATATTACTTAATTATTTTCATTCACTTACCCGCCCATTTTCCATATTTTTCAATCAACGACTTCTGCGAATTCGGTTGAAAGTATGGTTCCAAAATTGATTTCGTAATTGAAATAACCGATTTGAAATTATCATATAGATAAATAGCCAACGAGTAAACACCAACGAAATAAATTAACGTAGTCCAGTAATCCAAAAGGATACCAATCCGAAGGATACTCACGAGATTTTCAATCATTTTCGATGTTGAAATTGATTTAATTATTCAATTTTGTTGAAACTAAAACAAAAAAAAAAAACACAAATTTCTTATCACTTGTTACTAATGACACACTCTGATAAGCTCCGATTTGATAATCGAATTATATGAAAAATATAATGAAGTTCAAGTATTCGTTTTGTATACTTTAAAGTAAATTTGTTTTAATTTCTTATGTTTATTTACAACAATATAGCACCATTAACCACTGTGGTAAAAACATCACTTTAAGCTTCCTTCTGCAAACAAAGATCGTCGACACCCGACTGAAGCCACCAGTTGAATTTTTTGAATCCGCAACTATACAAAAATCGTTACTGACACTATACACACTGTCCAATCTAAATTTCATAGATACAATATCGTTGTATGTGTGTGTGTAAAGTGTAGATATACCATACTATCCTCCAATTGTATACTGTAAACCTTGCCTTCGCAGACTGATAAGATAAATCACTTGCGTGTTTATCTTTTTATATTTTGTGCATGCAGCACGCTGCATGCATGTGACGTAGCTTTTAATGACGAAACTTAACTTCGAGACAAGACTTGCTATCAGAGTCCAACAACCTAATAGTCTAGGATGTAGTGTTGTACTTTATAGGTAGTATTTTAAAACAAAAAGGTTGAAGTTTAATGAAGTAGACGGATAACGTATACCACGTACCAGCAAGATAAACAGGTACAGGGCCTTGCGAGGAACTGACAAATACTCCAAGAGTATCTTTTATCATGAAAAAGTGCTTCTCATATCTATAAGCCGTTCGGAATCAGCAAAAAACTGTAAATCTCTGCCATTCCTGCCAACAACACACACACAGGAATTGTTGAGGGTTTTACGCCCTGGTTATCTACGAGCTGGCACGAGTCATGCCATTTTCTTATCTTGTCCCACCCTACTTCTCAGACTATAAGAAACATTGTGACTATTGTGGCGTTAAATTGGCATGCCCGGCATCGTTGCGTTTTTCCTGCCATTTTTGTTGACCACTTTCACTGAATAGACTGATGCCGATGGATCATCTCCTTAGGTTATTTAAAAAAAAATGCGACGCTTCTGAAAACGGAACATACATATTGTCAAATGAAATAGAACATAATTGATATGAACAAAAATATTCAAGCGCAATTATTAATATTTAACGAGATGAAATAATTGCAAAAGTAAATAGAGATTAACATGAGTGCTATTTGATGTACTTAATTCTTATTTTAATTGCCAAAGTGGGTCAATGTTTGTTTTATTTTTTTTTTTATATTTTACAACGAGAAATTAATGAAAAACTAGTTATTTATGGTTGTAGGAGGTAGTTAATGAAAGAGGCCTATCATCGCATTTGAGATTTGAGTAAATATTGTTTGTAGAGATTAATAAGTTACCATTTGTTAACTACCTTTGTTTGTTTAAATAAAAATAATGATAGGTGCATCAATCAATAGATTACAACAAAAGTATTTCATACATCAAGTATAAAATTGTGTTTCTTTCAGTATACAACTGCTCTTATAAACCTACATTTAATTTATGTCTTAAAACGTACTAGAAAGGCGAGATTTGAGTTTAAAAATGAAATACTAGCACCAGAGACTACCATTCAAAGTAGGTCTGCAATTTTGTCTCAATCAGTAGTGGTTAACTTTGAACTTGGTATTTGAGGGTTTTTTGGAATTACCTAGAAAGAACATCATGGTTCCTAGTTTGAAAAACTACGCTGCATGCCAAATTGTTATCAGTGTCGTCAGTCCCAAAATGGTCCCAGTCCCGACAAAAAAGGGGAAATGCCATAAAGGAGAAAATAAAAAAAAGGAATGTTTTTACATCAGAAGCAAAGTATTTGATTCAAAAAGTTAAACGAAATTTTGTCACTCGTGTTTCTTGTACTGTTTTAAATTTTTAATTTATTTAACCAAAATTAAAACAAAAATATTTTGATGCTAATAAACAAATAAATGTATTATCAGTTAACTCTGTGCAGAATTGAGTACAAAAATTGGGGAAATTCAACTATTTTTATAAAAAACTCAAATTTTAATGACAGTCTAATTTTAATGTCATAAAGAAGCGTGATTTTCAATAAAGTGGGAGCCATGGAGACTGAACGCATAAAAGTAATCATTTGCCCAACAAAAATAGTGCCCAACGGCAATTCTGAAACTAACTTAAGAAGCTGTTAAGATTGAGAAGATTGGGTCCGTCAACTAGAGTTTTTGTAGACAAAAGAAGTGGGTAGTCAGGGATGTCGTGAGGTACGAAGAAAACGCTAACACCGGACTCGTGAGTCTTATTTGTTTTTGTTTCTATTTAAAAAAACATCGAAGTTGTTGTTGTGCCAATGCCTTTTGAAATGCCGCAAAGTTTCTGGTGTTGACAATGGGACTCACGAGTCCGGACTCAATTTTCCTAATATATAGTTTTACGAGTAGATTAATTTATCTTCATCACTCTTGACGGAAGTAATACTTGCTCTTATATCTAGTTTTTGTTTTATGTTTAAAGGATCTTATGAAAGAAATATGTTAGAATTTAACGGCAAAGCCTAGAATTTTTCAGGAGCATTGTTAAAAGGTTCGTAGAAGAATGAAATATAATTCATTCTCTCGTGAATTTTAATTTTTGAGTTCGCTCACGAATTATAATTTTTGGTTCGTTTAAAAAAAAATACCTTCGTTTTCACATTCGAATAAAATCGGCAGGGATTTGAAATATGTGCTTTGTTCCTGCATTTACGATGTGAAAACTATTGAAGTTCTTAAGTTCTTGAAGTATTTAAGAACCATTCAATTTTAAAAGAACAATGTCATTTTACGAAGGAAAAATTTTCGAAATGTCAAAGTTACCCGATAAAGTTACGAAGGATGAAGTTTCGAACTTCGTTGTTCCTCGGGCGATTTAATTAAATTGACACAGGAGATGGCTGAGGTAGAATAAAAAAGAAAAAAAAATTCAAAGTAGGTATTTAAAAAAAACTTCAATGTTTTGAAACACCGTTGCTCCTTGAGCCATTTCAATGAAATTGAATTAAAAAATTAAAAACTTGTTTAAATTTAATTTAAAATTTAATTAAGGTCAAGTTTTGTTAAACACAACGAATAGTTTTTGTGTTGGAGAAGTACAACCATTTTCAGTTACAAAAGCCGGAATATGGACTGTTTGTTCCGAAACACGTCGTAAAATCAAAAAACTAAAACTTAAGTTTTAGTTAAATAAAATAAAATAAGATTTTACCTTATTTATTCATTTAGTTTTATATCGTTTCATATATTCACACAACCGAAGACGAAAAATAAAGCATGATATTTTTTTATGATTCACCAGCTACATCATTATAAGAAGATTATTTAACTTACACAAATATATTTATTTTCCCCATTTCAATAAAAAATTATTTCAAAAAGTATGAATGAATACTTGATGGAGAATGATTTGTTTTAAGGATCTTATCAGATCCTTATCGCAAAAGACTATATTCAACCCGAACTTTATTTTTCCGATCTTGCACGAACGAAAGAAACAGAAAAAAAGCATTTAGTTTGTTGGTGCGCGAACTAGTTACTTATACATTTTTAAAGATCGAAAATTTTATCGTTCAGGTTTCATCGACAAACCACTATTTTCAAAGGGTTTTCGGTATTAGTTAAATTTAATTAATTTTCATCATTTTGAGTTTTCAATATTACTCTTATAGAGTAATGAATTATTAATAATTTTTAAAACAAATGTATACTATTTAATATATTAAAGAATATAAGCTTGACACATTTTTAAATGCATCTCTACTGAAATGATAATTAAAACCAATTGTGAACGATACAAGATTGATTTCTCTGACACAGCGAGTAATGGGTTCGTTAAAATAGAATTTAGCTCTGTGATTAGTCTATAGAAATAAATTACGATTCCTTAACACTCCATTCCATAAATCTATTAAATTCAATTAATACAGGCAATTAATGTTATATGACAATATATTACTTATAATCATTTTAGAATACATCTTGTGGTGGCGGTTCTCTAAAGTCTGAATACTAATAAGCTGACGGCGTGCATTAGAAGAAGGCATTACATCAAAGTTCCATCTTGGTTTATATTGTCCTTGTTAATTTTGTTTGTTTAATCATTTCAATTCTCTTTGAGTGAGTTACACAGAATGGATCCCATACTTTGTAATAATATTCAAGAACCGACCTTACATATGCGATATACAGAGACTTTAAGGTATAGGGATCATAATATTGAAGTAACGCACAGTAAACCCAAGCACAGAATTAGCTTTTTTGACTATAAATTATGATTGGAAAAGGTAAATTTGGAGTCAAAAATTACTCCCAAATCATTTTTGACAAAACTCTTTCAAGGCTATTGTTTTCAATATATAAAACAATATATTAACAATACATACAAAATATATAAAAATATATAAATTAAGCATTATTAAGGTGTAATTGGTTAATTTTGCACCATACTGACAATCTATCAAGATCTTGTTACAGAAGCGTTCAATCTATCGAATTTTCTATGCATCTCAAAAACTAATATTTAACCTGTTGTACTTAAAACAAAGTCATCATTATATTATACTTACTATCACTTTTTATAGAAAAAATTTATTGTTTTGATTTTGGTTCCAATATAATACATTTTGTCATGTGTCTAGATTTTACCACAACAAATATTTTAGTTAAGTGAACTTCCACCTTCCCTCCTCTTAAATGCGTCACACAAAAAAAAAAAATGTGGGAAATTTATGGGACTTTGGATACTAGTATTTATTTTTATTTTTTATTATATTTATACGTACATATGCACTAAAAGATGAAATTCTGCGCCTCTACCAATGTTAAAATTTAACGACTTAATATTTCGTTGACAATCTTCAAGATGTTTACTATTTTTTGTGGACTACATATTAGCCATTTTTTTAATTTCTTCAGAATAATCAGTTTGGAAAAGGAGAATTTTTCAATGGTTTCCCTTTTTTTCTTCCAGCGGTGACTTAAAATAGATCATGAGGATTTGTTCAGAAAAATTTTACGGTTATTACGGCTTGTTTCAACATAAAAATATTAATGGTTTCTAGTACATAGCCGTTATACATTATAGGAAAAGAAAAAGGGGAGCTTTTCAGTTGCTTTCCCGATTTTGTTTTTCCCATGGACGACTCAAAACTAATGATAAAGATATGTTCGGGAAACTATTACTCATAAGCTATGAGTTGCATGAAGTGATTTGAAAAAAAAATCGCTAAAAATGTTCCACCCTATGTGGGTCCTCCCCACTCCTGATGACAGACAACACGCACACAGGAGTGGTTGTGAGTTGTAAATAACTAGCTCCTGGGACTCCATGAACTGTGGCACCACCGAATAGTATTCATAGTTAAATAAAATTATAACATGTTTATCAAAATGTTCTGACAAAATTAATGTTGGATTAACGTGCGCTCGCATATAAGTGCAAGTAGGTATAATGTTTTATTTTTTCTCATTCACCAATACTTCTATACTTAGTTAGAGCAAATAAAATTATTTATAGGCATAGAGCTTGGAATATATTTTTTTAAATTTATTGAAAGAACATAAGTAACAAATGATAGGATTTGGATTTAAAAATCTGAATTCCAACCTTTGACCCTTTAACACATTTTTATATTTTAGACAAACCTAAATGAAATTTTTTGTTTGTTCATTTATTCTGTAATTTAAGGTAAATAAATAAATCTATGCAACCACAATTGACCCGATTAATAATGAAACTGACATTGTTTTTCAGTAATGTCTTGGCCAAAATGTCAAGGAATATAAAAACCAAACAAAACACCCAAATTCCGTGCGCATGTTTCCAGAAAAAAACTATATTTTGGAGACCACAAAGTAAACTTATTATAATCTCCACAATTCAAGACACAAACCTTAAAAAAAAGCTCATTTTTCTTACAAAAGCTTAAAAAAAAGTTTATTGAAAGGAAAACAAAATATTAAAGGTCATGAACACAATATAATAAAATTGAAAAATATTAAAACTATCTAATTTGTCATATTCAAGCTGTTAGTTTGATGTTTTTTTAATGCTCTTGATATAACAGCAGCAACATATGAACGTCCTCTATATGGAACAATACTCGCTACTGTATTCTAAAATAAAAATAAAAATTAATCTTTATTCCAATCTTTATAAATCATAATAATTTCACTTACCTCTACCGCATGCCAAAAATATCCAGTAGATTGTTTAGTTCTTCCTAAGGTGAAAACAGCCCATCGAGCATAAGTTTCCGCAGTTGGTATTGTTAAGCCGCCGCGCATTATCATTGATGAATATGAATTAATCTTTGTCACAATAAAGTACGGTGACAATAGTTGAATGTTGATGTTGTAGTCGGCGACTTCGTATTGTAAGGAATATGTCAGACTCTTTATGTAGGCCTGCAGACAATATAAAAAAAAAACAAATTGATTAATGAGTGTTGATAATTGTTTGTTAAGTGATTTTAGAGATCATCATTTAGTACTTATTGTTGTCAGGAATATGTTCCTGTATATGTACGAGTACCTACGTGTTATTAGGTGGTTAAATAATAATAAAAGTCTACTTATTGTCTTCACTTAGTTTTACCGAAACACAATGTTTTATCTTTCAAAAAATAAATAAAATGCCTAAATGGGTCGCACATACTTGCTTTGTGCTTATAGCTCAGGATGAAGGCAGTATTGTTTGGATAACTAAATATAGTCTAAGAGCTGACAGCATATTTTTGGGTTGAACAAATAACCAAAACATCAGTATGAGGGTCTGTAGGTGCATGCATTTTGACATCAAATTCAAAAGTCTGGCAGGATTTCTTTTGGCACCCGTGGTAGGGACGAGGGGTTGAAAAAAGCAGTTTTCAGACTATTGTGTTAAGGCCACATGCACTTCAATTAATTTATTAAAAATGGGAAAAGATGTTTTGTAGTTTTCTTTAAATCCACAGACTTTAATTTCAACGATTTAAAATATAAAACTCAAGATATGAGCTTTTGAAGCAAACCCTAATCGGCTTTATTTTGGAGACTTTTTTTGGTGATTTTAGATTTTTTTATTTCTCCAAATATTTCTCGATATAGTGCACCTAAAAAGTGTATATCTTGAGTTTCTATTAATCGGTTCGTAAAAATTAAACTCTGTGGACTTAAGGAAAATGTCAGAGCTTTTATTTCTTATTTAAAAAAAAACGAATTGAAGTTCATGTGGCCCTAACTTTTAAGCAATTTTTTTTAAAATGTTAATAATATTACAGCAACAGCTCATGGAGAACCAGGGCCTAGTGACTAACAACTCTCAACCATTCCTGTGTGCGTGTTGTTGGCAGGAATTTCTTGCCGAGTCCGACTAGATGAGAAGCACTTATTCATGACAAGTATACTCTTGGAGGATTTGTCAGTCCCTAGCAAGAGGCAGTACTTTGGAAAAAAACATAATAATAATATTGCATGTACAAATTTAAAAAAATAAATAAATTTTGGATTAAAAAAAAATATTAAATTTTTTTTTTGAAAATTCAATATCACAAATATGATTCAATATGAATTCTTTTCAAACTAGGTTTAAGAAATGTAGTTTAATACATACCCAAAATTGGCATACCAAAACTTTTTTTAAAAGTATTATTAAAATTTTATACTAAAAAAATTAATTTTTAAGAAAACCGTTCCAGTGATTTCAAATTTTTTCTAGCACATATTCATGTTTTTTCAAGTAATCAAATGGGATACTTGTTTTTGAGATCTATTAAGTTTTTTAACTAGTTGTTTATAGAATTAAGAGAACTATTTAAATGCTTTTTTTATTTTTATATTTTTTTTTTTAATAATTACTTTCATATTTTAAAAATCTTAATTCGAAGCAACTTAGCATAAGAGCAAGTACGTGCGATCCAGTCGTGCATTTTATTTCATATACATTTGTAAAAAAATTTCTTAAAATATTTTAGAAAGTATTAAAAACTCTTAAGTATCATATCGTTCGAAATATTTGATTTTCAAAAAAAATTTAAAACATTTTTCGAAAACCAAAAAATATTTTTTTTAAATATAAGTACACAAAAATTTTTATAGTTTTTGGAAGCCTCTGCATAAAAAAAATTATTGAAATCAGTCATACCGTTTTGAAGAAAATCGAAAATAAAAAAGCAGTTTTTTGGGAAGTACCATAATTAACCATTTTTTTTTATGGTTTTCCACTCAAAGGAAGCCTTTACTTAAAGCAATTTATTGAATTTTTGTTAAGAAAAGTTGTCGAGCCGTTTTTGGGCTATTTATCGGAAATTGCGCTAATTTTTTTCCAAAATTGCCAACAGTAATTTCAGTATGACAGATCAATCATAATTGGGCTACTAATAGCCCAAATATGTATAATCTAGGGCGATGTTTTTCGCATAAATAAATGGCCACGTTCCGCCAGCTATTGGATAGGTTATCTAAGATAACTGAGTAGCCGATACTTTTGTGAACGACCAGAACCAGATAGGTTAGCTGAAAAAGCTGACACAGAAATTGAATTAATTTTGTTTTTTAATTTGCAAAAAAATTTTAACTTTTTTGAAGGAGTTTTATTCCATTTATATTTACATATTGCGTAGAGTACAAGGTGTTGCAAAATCCCCTTTTTTTAGCTGCATCTAACTAATTAATTTTCCTTTCAAAAAATCCGACACTGCAAAACTCAACATGAACAGCTCAAACTTCTTGTCAAATATCAGCTGTTTTGAAAATTCTCTTTGGATTGCTGAGTATCCTAGAATTTTTGGGATAACTTCAGATTTGTTTGTTGGTCACAGCCGTAACAAATTTTACTTTAAAATAATTCAGGTTCTCTGTTGTTCAAAAAATTTCCATTCTTCTTTCTTTCTTTCTTTCTTTTATGAGTAAAAAATATATTTTATTTCCGTTGTTTTTAAAATTAAAATAAATTGTAATTGAAGTTCTGAGAACATTTTTTTTACTGTTATTGGACTACTATTTGGGTTACTTTTACGGCTCTGATTTTGGGCTACAAGAATTATCTAAATCTACTTATTGAACTTGTTCAAAATATGGTAACCCTGCAAGACACTGACAGTGAATGGCCGCCAAAGTTTTGACTACTATGTTTACCAAAAAAATAAATGTAAATACTGACAACTTAAGGTTTTAAGCATAACTTCGAATGATATTTAAAATGAAAATGTTCGAAAATTATAACAAAAGGGTATTCCATTTGTTTTTTTGTTTTTGAATCCCATGTTATTTTGAAATTAATAACTTTTAAGCGCTTAGAAATTAAGAAAAAAATTAGTATTTTTATATACAAATGTATCAATTACTTAATGCTTGAAAAAAAGTGGCAGAATATTTCAAAGATACACCCAAAGTAGTTGTTCTGTTGCTGATATACATATTTCAAGTTTTATATACAAAAATGTGGTTAGAAATAATGCATCAATTGCAACAAATTTGTAAACTTGTTTATCCTATTCGCTTAACGAAAAATATTTGGTGCTTTGTTGCAAATAAATTTATTATGAAGTAAAGAAATTAAAATTAGTCCGAAATTATTAATTTAATTTTTGATTACAAAAATTGAGTTGCTTTGTTTGTAGTAGATTTTAATAAAACAATCACTCTTACCTTAGACGCTGCATATATGGCACCATATGGCGCTGCTTGTGACTCAGTGCCTGACGACACATTAACAATTGCCCCTTTTCCACTGGCTTTCATTTTATTTAGCATCATGCGGCACATAATCGTTACAGCACCAATATTAGTATTCATAACATTCCAAAGCACTTCTTCAGGAAATTCAGACATCTCATCAAGTCTTCCATATGTGCAACCAACGTTATTGACTAAAAATTATAAAGTCACTCTCAGAAAAATGTTTAAGTTTGACTCTTAATCTTACCTAGGATACCAACTGGGATTTCTTCAAGTTCCTTTCTGATATGTTCATAGACTATTGCACCCTTGGAAAAGTCAGCTTGTATCCATTTACTTTGTACTCCGTAGTCATTTTCTGTAGTCAAATATTTTCTCATACAAATATTGCATCTCATATGGAATGTTGATATTTCTTACCTATCTCTTTAGCACAATTGACTAGCTTCTCCTCTGATCTAGCAATGAGAACAATATTGATGCCTTTCTTGGCCAATTCCTTTGCATAAGCTTTTCCAATTCCATCGGTTGATCCTGTGACAACTAGGTATGGAAAATAAATATATAGCTGGAATCAGTAGGTTAACCAAAATCATCCGAATTTTAATTTACCCGCCCATGATCCGAAATCCTTATATAAATCCAATTTATTTTTAGGATCAAGAAGGTCCTTAATAAGAGATCTAATAATCAGCACTCCTGATATCAAATGTTCATACAAAAAGCACAAAGACACATAAAAACCTAAAAAAGTCAACAAACATGTCCACTGGTCATAGTCACTCATTTTACAGACAAAACAAACAAAAAAATCAAAATTAACAATAAATCAATATTTATATCTAGGTATATACAAGAATATTCAAAACACAAGCTCGTATTTATCTGCGATAAGTTTTACACAAAAGATGTTTTATGTTGAGACGCATTCCGATCACTGGGTAACTTACAAAGTCAACAGTTGTTTGAGCCAACAGAAATAGTCGCAGTTGCCAATATTGTGAGAACGATAACAGAATACAAATTACCTTAATTTTTTTTTTTGTGAATAAAAGTGATAAGACAGTAGGTATTACCTTGCACTTGCAAACATGGACTTTAATTATTATTGTTTGGTTCTATGTTTGGGTTAAGCTATGAAAAGTGAAAATTTGAGCATTCATACCAACATACTCGTACTTTATCTCGGAAAGTTAAGCTAATTGTAATTGTCTTTTGATTTGAATTTTGAACCATTCAAAAGTAATTAAGACTACTGAGAAGGTTTGACATGGAAATGTTCTATGAATCAAAGGAACTATTAATGAACAGGACTGTTGGTTGCTTTGAAAAATTAACGATGATGCCTTGTCTGGATTGCTAACTTTATATTATTGTATTTATAACATGCCTTCCTTGACTTATAAATTAATATAATGAGAAAATAGGTTTTAGTAACCGGAAACTGTGAAAAAAAACATGAATCCTAAAAGTATGCAAGTAATATTAGTACTTATTTATGGTGTAGTAAACATTGCATAGATAACAGTGGTAGCAAAAATAAATCAACAGAAAATTAATTATTTTTATTGAAAACTGATTTTTTTTTGGAATTAAGTAATTTGATAAAAGGATTTGTTAAAGTATATGTTTGTTAAAATGTTTTTTTTCAAAAAAAGGAATAGATAAAAGGATACTTTTCTAACGAGTGCGATTGGGTCACACGCACTTGTTCCTCTATTCGAAAGGTTTAGGGTTCTTAAAACTAGAAAAAATAAAAGCATGATATTCAAAATTTTTATTCACAGAAGTGAAAAGAATGCAATCCGAATTTCGAATCAAAAACATATGAATAACAAATTTTAAAATCACTGGAGCGGTTAAAAAAAAATATTTTTTTTGGAATACATAAAACCTTGAAACATTATTAAGGAAAAATTTTGGTATTCCAATCTTAAGAATTTCTTATATCGTCGTGATTCAATGAAAACTCCCTAATTCCATTTTCTTACGCACCGTGAAATCTCTCGTAAAACCGATATATATTCAAAAAATACAAACATTTTAATAATTGAATATGAAGAAAATTTGAAAAGAAAATTGTTGTGTTTAAGTGGAGTGACTGAATTTATAATTCAAGTTAAAAGTTCAAATGAGCTCAACTCCATTGCGTTTCACCCAGGTGTGATAGTTGGGCTCATCAGTTAGATGACTATCATACCCTTCTAAGACGCAAATTTGTATCGA
This sequence comes from Dasysyrphus albostriatus, assembly GCA_946251815.1. NCBI lineage: Eukaryota > Metazoa > Arthropoda > Insecta > Diptera > Syrphidae > Dasysyrphus > Dasysyrphus albostriatus. The sequence continues at coordinate 135,003,098 of OX276337.1, read as the reverse complement.
TGGTTACGGACAAATATATAAAAATCACAGCGAAACGCAATGGAGTTGAGCTCATTTGAACTTTTAACTTGAATTATATAAATATTTTAGTTCTGTAAAAGGTCTCTACTCTCTAAATCTTATGTTGGTACAAGGAAAAAGTTTCTTTTAATAAAACATTTTTAAATAGTGGTCGGTAAAAATAAAAAGTACAGGTGTCCAGTGTTGCCAGATATTTCAAGACAAGTGGAGCCAAATTTGAAAAATCTTGGAGCTGAAAATAGCCCCAGTCAAAAATAGTGCACAAAAATTAATAAATTAAAAATTGTCTATCAATTATTACCAAAGTTATGAAGGTTCAAAATTTGAATCTTTGGTGCCGGGTTAAGGAGTTTTCAACGATCGCCGACGATATTTGTGGCATTCCATGCCAAATCACGAATTTTGACCTGACGGTTTACGATTTCACTCATTTCCTGAATGTATATGTGGTAGGTATGTGTTTAAGACAGCTTGCATACCAATTTTTAAATTTTAAGCTGTATGTTCTTAATGGGCATTGAGTAATCGATTTAACTAATTTTTTAAGAAAATTAATAGTATACAGGTATAATAATATCGATATCTTAAAAAGGAGGGTAACTTTTTTTTTCGTCTCTTAATGTAGTTTCAAGCATAGTTTACAGTTCTCGTGCGCAAAAAAATCTATGCAAATATTCTCGCATGTCAAAAATAATTGAGGTGAAATGCAATAACAATTGTTTGCATTTTTGTTTTACAGTTTCATGCAAAAAAAAAACCATTGCTGTCATGAAATGTAATGCAAAACAGTGGACCGGCAATTGTTTTGAATGCGTAAAAAGTGTGGGGAATAAAATATTTTTTTTTTTTGATTGATCGGTCTACGCTTCAAGAGAATGTATTCACCTCAAGGCATTATTTGGATAGTTTTTGCACCCAGAAATAATTATTTCCAATTTTAAGGCCTTCAATGGGTGGTTTAGAACAAGGCAGACATTTTTTGCCTTGAAAATTATATAATTTGGTGGACAGAATAGGTGGAAATAAAAATTTTAATTTTTTTTACGCATGGAAACTGTAAACTAGATTTCAGAAAAAAAATTTTAAAAGACATTCACTCCGATTGCAGAATCCGACGAATGAGCTGCGGAGGGAATCTGACTAAATTTTAATCAATTTGAACCGTAGTAAAAATGTCAAAATAGAATCTGATTCCTTCTGCAGCTCGTTCGTCGGATTCTGTAATCGGGGGAATTATTTGAAGTAATACGAATGGCTTAAGTTAGGTGGGGTTGGGCAAACTCTTTCAGGATTTCATAAAAAAAATGTTTTGTTAAAGAAATCATGCTCTAAAATGTTTGTAAAAGCAGATAAATTGCCTTATGTATGAAATATATTGTGATTAAGGGGGGAAGGCAAACCTAACCCCACTTTCTTACATCCTTGGATCTAGATTTTTTTAGAATTTATGAAAAAAATTTATAATTGTACTTACCTTGTTTTCGCAAAAAAGTGGACACAGACCAATTTCGTATTAGCAAGCACTTGAATTTGCTGATAAAATACATGAGGTTTCACAATCTTTAACTCAAAATATTAGTAAGATTGTAAAACATTGTGTGTCCACAACACACACTTTTTACCTCCAACTAATAGGAATAATGAAATAATGAATGAACATAATTTACATCAGATTGTATACCTGTTCGACACGTGTTTATGTAGGCAGACAAACGATTATTGGTTCAACACCTGAAAGGGTTTTTTGATAAGGCTTACAATGTTACGCTTTGACTTTTTATTGTGCTGATAAAAATTAAATTTCAAAAACTCAAAAATTCTTATAGTAGTTACCTTGCTTATGAATTTTATTTTAAATTCATCATTGGGTATCTTCCTCTATGTAAGTTTGTCTGGCTCACCGTGCTCCATTTAACCAACACTTTAGACACCAGTGCAATGCAACAACAATTCTTATGGCAACATTTTAACCATAAATTATACCTCTTTGTTCATTTGACCAAATTTCACTGAATTGCACTTTGCATTTGCCAGCATTGGCCAGAAATCAAAACATTCCTCCAAACAAAAGATTCCTGCAGAAGAAAAATAAATAAAAACTGGCATTTATGACCTCGTTTCCATTCATTGACCAATGTATCCACTCTCATTCCATTCCCTCATTCTCTGAAAAATAAAATTTCAGCAAAATACTGTAAAAATATGAATATGTTCACGATATTCTAGAATTTAAATAATACTAGGCGACAAAAATACTCAAGCATTTCATAGTCCTCCCCACATCACAACCCACACATTTTTCCTAAAAGAAAAATAATAAAATCAGGAATGGAATAAGTCCTTGCCAAATTGCCAACCGCATCGTTATACACATAGCATAGTTATATAAAAGGATATACGAGTATCTTTAGTCCTGTAAGTGATAGTGCATTTAGCTAGGTCGTATTTGGTCGATTGGACTTTTTTCCATTTAATCTCCTCTTTCTGTCAAAATATGCTTAAGCATAAAATATTCATCCTCTCTCTGGTGGAAAGTATAAAAATCATAGATTTATGAATGAATGAATGGGCAGATGAGGACACTCCCGTTTTATTTTTAGTTTTATACATACGTTAAACGATGTCGTAATTAAGTGGAAAAGATGTATTAGTATATGTGGCAAGTGGCAGGAGGTTGGTCCTGGATGCTGCCTATGGCAGCCGATAATCATATTTTTAAGCTTAGATATTATGAATTATTATACAAGTGAATGAGAATTAAGGAGATTTTCAAATGAAAGTTAAGCTTTGTTGGATAAATTTGTTAAAGAAAAATGAGTACAATGTTGAAGACGCAATATTAAATCATAGACAGACTAATAATTATGTTAAAAAGCACACAAAAAATTTAAAATAGGTACCAACCCTTTCGCAGTGCGTTTGACAAGAATATTTAAAGTAATATTTAGTGCCATCGACAATATTAACAATATTAAGCACTGTTAAGTTGAGTATATGCTCGTTTGGATTTTAACCCTGAACGTGCTCTCAAAAAAACAGCAAACCTATGAGCTGTACAAAAATTGGATGTCAAATACATTGGCTTGACCACATACAGTCAATGGAGTTCTCAAATCGTTCCAGGTTTGAGGTAGAGTAGAGTAGATGCAACAGCTCTTATAGTCTAAATGACTGGACGCAGATTTTACAATATGAAGGATGGCGGAAAGCTGCTGTTCTAAGATGGACATTCTGCTCGAGCTTGGACTCAGGAGTAAGTTAGTAAATATAGTCACTTCAACGGCTATGGTAGAAAAAAAGGCACCAAAATGCAACACTCACTTTGCCTTTCAATCATTTTCGTATGCCTTGATTAGTTAATTTAAAAATATCTAATTTTTGTCTTAGCCTCAAAATGTACCACAATATCTGTCACGTAAATTTCCTTCTGAATTTAAGTTCAGCATTTGAAATTAAAAAAACAGAAAAAAATAAAGCAAAAAATCCCATTCAACCAACATGAATTTTCATTTGCAAAGTCGTTTTATCTAAGAGATCCTTGAAAAATTACATCTATGCCCGCATGCATAGATTTTTCACAAAATGCGGTTTTATATAAGGATTTTGTTGGGCGGAAAGGATTTCAAATTTGTTCAATTTCTGGTGCCAAAAATCAGATAAATTACCGCAAACACTAAAATCCCAGCACTTGTATAGATAATCGTCTTTCTGCCTTTACTCGTATACTCGTATATATCATGTAAGGATATAGGGTTTGTTTATTCAATTAATTACTTTATTTTATCCTCGAAAATGGATATGCTATAGGCACTTACATACTTGCAACTTTAAACGATTTTTCAACTTCTAGATGGATAATTCGTTAAAGGATTTAGATATAGAAACTCTTATTTTTAACATCCAACTCATACACATAATAGTGCCAAGGACATAAATAAATCTTTCCAATTAATGTACATTTGCCTTTAAGGCACATAACTTATCCCATAATAGGAGAAATGTAATAAAGACAACATTGTCTGTTGCTCGTTATATTCCCTTTGTATCGCTTATAGTCTAATTGTTGTTGGGTTATTTGAGAGCATCATCGCACAACGATTGTGCCAACAATAACAAACACATAACAAGGACCTCTTTCTCTTAAAAACCGAAAAATCAAAGGCAGGAAAATCGCGCCAGAATAAACATTAAAATATTGCAAAATATTATCCTTTCCCCCCTATACGAAGTATGTCCCCTGATGCATGGACATTCTTTTGTCTGACTGCCTTGATGTAAAAGTGTTGTCCTTATGATTATTGCATTTTATATTATATAGTCGAAGGAGTTACCCGCACAAGACGGAAAAATAAAAAAATGACACATGCCCTTTTGAATACGAATTACTCGAAATAAGACAATTGTTTTAAGCCTATATGTGGATCGGATCTCAACCAAAGGACTACACTGAGTCCTTCAAATACAAAAAATCAAATTGACGAAGCGCGGAAGACAAAAACCGGAAACGAGGCAATTTATTTGATGAGATGTGCTTTGGCGGAAAAAACCATGGCAAAAAAGAGAAGTTTTCATGCAGAGTATATTTAGGCAAATAACAAAAAAAAAAAAAATGAATACGAAGCTATGAAAGCTGATGGTCTGATTTGGCAAAATGGCAATGTAAACAAAAACTTGAGTTCATTTGATTTTTGCTGGTTTTGAATTGGTTTTTTTGTGTGGGAGAAAGAGCCAATTTTGTGGGGAGACTTACAACTTTTTAAATGGCCCATGAAAATTATCAAGAGAATAAGCCATGAAAAAAAAAACAAGCAACACTTTGGCAGCTATAGCTTGTGCTTGCAGTGCTGGATGGTTTTATTGGATGGAAAGATGTCAAAAGGAAAGTGTATGCTAATTTTTGTTGATTGTGTTGTAATGAGGAAACTAATTGTTGTGGAACGTGTGGTTTGTGTTGATGATGCAAGCATTACATTGTTGTGTAATAGTTTAAAGAAGAAGAAGGAAGGCAGCAGTTGATATAATTCCAATTTGACTGCATACCCTTTATGAATCCAAAATTCGTCAGACTAAGATAAAAAGGATTAAGTGAGAAGAGGGTCCAATTTTTCTCTGTTTACAAATTATTGTTTGTGGTTTACCCTTTCGAATAGCCCCGTAGTTTCAGAGAGCTTCAAAAAGGTTAACGTGTAAGTATGGGCCAGTTTTTTAATTCTTAGTTAAATCGGCTCTGAATCTTTGGCAACCCCTGTATGGGAAATTTGGAAAATGAAAACGCCACTTAATTGATCAGAAAATGTCAATTACTTCTAGAAATTGGTCGCTCTAGATAACTTGTATTCATGGTTTTAAGTTTCTCAAGGTCGGGTGCGATTTTTGTACCTCATTTGTGGGAAATTTGCCATTTGAATGATCTCTAGGTCTTTACAATGCATCAGCTAGTCATTGGCCAGCTAAGGAACTCTAAGCTTTATATAAAATGTCAGCAAGTTTTAGAAATTGATCAGCTATTGATTCGTTTTTACGTTTTTTTGTCAAGTTCATGAAGGAAAAAAGTTCATTAAAAAATTCAAAGTTCAGAATTACTGAAAACACTGAACGACAAATTCAAAACTAACACAACTAAGTAATTAACGACAATCTATCCATCTATCCATTAATCGATCCGTGAGAGTTGCCAAGATACATTTTTCATAACAAAATATTAAGCACTAAAATATTAGATTAAAGAAGTTTTAACCATTAAAAAAAAAATAGAAAACGTAAAACGACAAATTCGTAACTATCAGAACTAATTAACGGCAGGTAAGTTCCTCGTAGTATCTAGTGATATAATGGTTAGCGCGTTGGACTGTCATGCCGAAGGTCTGGAATCAATTCCCAGGCTTTATCAAGGGCCATTCCTAGACCGTAGAGCATCTACGGCAAGTTCAGAGAAGCTGCCTTTTTCACTACAAAAACTTGTCTACAAAGTTAATAAAAAATCAATTAATAAATCATATCACTTTAATCGTATTTATACTGACTTCTTGTCGGGTCCAACATATTTCAGTAGGTTGTAGTTGTAGGCTGACCGGGCAAAAAAACTAGTTTCCTTGGAAGTAAAAAAAAACCTACTTTTCATTTAATAAGTCAACAGTCTTGAAAAAAAAAAATCGAAAAAGGATCAACTTCAATCGAGTAATCGATATTTTTCCCAACACTTAGTACATAAAAAAAGTTGATATTTTAACTTATCGATATTTTAACAATTCAACATTTTTTCTGTCGTTCATTCTAACGAAACTTAAAATTTAGAATTTTTGCACGAAATCATTATAAGTTCGAATCATGCATTCTTGACTGACGATGCTATGGAAAATTTAAGATTCTGTTTAAAACACATTTTCTTCTGATCGCTCAAATTATGTTTGATGACAACCCGAAGCAGAAGTTAGGCACATTTTTAATCACCGTTCCCCAAACTATGAATTGATCAAAATATCTCCCGTTTTTGAAAATGTCAAATTAAAGTCAATTGGATCACCAAATGATCGCCATTTTTTTTTGACACAGATATTGCAATCGTCGTTAGCAGAAAATTGGTTTCATCAACTTCAGTTAATTTACTTGAAAACCAATTTTAAGTTTACAATCACGCCATTTGGCTTTTCTATATTTTTTTCGTTACCGGGATTTTTTTACTACACAGCTCAGCTGCATAGCCGATGATGTTTTCGAACATATCGTCGAACTTCAGTCTGGTCTATATAACAGCAATAATAATTTCTCAATTTTTTCGTAAGTTCACCTCTCTTGCCATATCTTTAGACACGGCACTGCCGCAACCATCTTAAGACAGAAATATTTTTTCCGAGGTACTGCCTATTGCGAGGAACTAACAAATCCTTCAAGAGTATACTTGCCGGACTTGGAAAAAATTTTAGGTCTCCTTCATTTCTGCCAACAACACGCACACATTAAAGGCTGAGAGTTGTTAGTCACTAGGCCTTGGTTCTCCACAAGCTGTTGCTCCACCAGTTTTTATTTTTATTATCGGAAAATTATGCACCTATCCATTTATCGATCCGTGAGAGTTGCTTTGCAAACTTGACACTCATCTCCAGCAGAGACTAATGCACAGTTTCTCTATGTAAAATTATCCTAGTTGTAGGGTAAAACCCTAGTTAGCTCCTTAAACAAGTTTTGAGATTTGAGTCCGTTTAGATCCCTATTTATCCTGAGTTAACTAAGTACGAACTATTTGAACTATTTGGAATCGAACTGCCACACTGTGAAAAGCGGCTTATGTAGTGGCACCATCTACATTTCGATAATTATAGAGAGATATCCAGAGTGTCGTACATTGATTTTGACAGTTGACAATATATTTGAAAGTTGAAGTCCTCTACTGAAAAACTAATGAGCTTACTTGGATTTAATTGCTATGCATGACTAACTCAAAATTATCTCAGAGTTAACACAGCACTAAAAAGCTGACCCTAATGGTTTTTAATTGCCTGAGACTTTTAAAATACAGTTCGAGAGAACTTTTCCACTCTCACCCCATCCTGTGGACGATATTATCTTATTAGTCAGCAGGAATCTAAGGGACTTCAAATATTTAAGCAAATTTAATTGACTAAGTAAGTGGCACTAACGGACTATTAACACTCATGTCACTATATAGGGAATTTGATAATTTCTCGCAATATGCAGAACCTACCCCTTGAAAAAAATTTATTTTTTGAATAGGCCAAAATTCAATCGAATCAGTTCGTGATAGTTCAATGCAGTAATTATTCCTATTTATTGGAGTATTTAGTTCCAAAACTATAAAATTAAAGATCTCCTGCATCAAGTCCAGATATAGAATCAGCTTTTTCCATTAATAGTTTGAATCACTAATAAACTTATGTTTTTTTAATTCAAAATTATTCCACCCTGCACCTATACCTATGAACATATACATATTTGCTTCCAATATGAATATTTTTCTCCACATGACAGATTCACCACCTCAACCCAAACCCTTTTCAAAAAATCCTACATTCATATCGAAATGTTTTTTTTTGCTTCCACTTGTGATTTATAAGTCTCGCAATTTTCTTGTTGAAATATTTCATGGCACTAAAATAACGTATACTTGTATAAAGAGTCAACTACAACTCTCCCTCCAACGAAGACGTCCTTAAAGATGAATTTATCGAATGACTCTTAATGCAAACAGAAAGCGTCTTGGACGATTTATGACCAAACAGCTTTTATATAAACAAAACATTTTCGATTCTTATCATCAACATCGGTGATATACTCAAACTCATGTCGACTAGACATGGTTTTTGCGTACAAATCTTAGAAATAGAAAAAAAAGAACAACTATGTAGGTAGGAACGTACACAATATACATATACATATTGCAAAAGAATGCCAAATCAAAATGTCGAGTCGACATCTCGAATGTGGTGGTGCTTCTAGATGGATTAAAGTCCAGTAAGACGGAATTAGAAATTCAAAATACGTTCGCCCGTAATTCGCAAATGGGAACACCGAATACAATATTGTTTTTTGCATTTGTGATGCATTGTGAAAGTCTATTAAGGTAGAGATCGGGCCAAAATCAAATGCCATACCAAACGTGCACTTCAACAAATCAAAGAGTTTCAGATAGCGAAACACTAACGCGTCAGCCCACCGAAGACAATCCGTTGAGTGCACTTTCGTCTACGTGCAGTGCATGCATGTCAGTTGTATTAGATGACATTTTCCAAGCAGGTGTAGACGATCATATTAGAAGCGCTCAGGCGCAGGCACTGACACTATAGCACAGCACTTACTGAGTATCTATGCTTTGAGTTTTATATTTAAAATTGTTTTTTTTTTTACCGAATGCATTGGAAAAAACTGCTGTATACAGTAGGGATTGAAAGTTGATGGTACTCGTATAAATATATAAAAACAAAATTAGGTTTTTAAATACTATCTTATTTGAAATTAAAACTCAAGGAATTTGTAAATATTTTGGTATCTAAAAGAGGTGAATTAAGGAACAATTTCGTTCAAAGGTTTTATTATTGAATATTTTTGTTTGGGGTACAAGCCTGCTTAAAATTGAAAGGCTACTAAATTCACCATTGGGGTTCTGAGAGAATCGTCAAACTGTTTACTTTTCCATATGTTTGGTATAACTCGGAAACTAGGCCCAATGTGACAATTTAACCCTGAAAAAGATTTTGTTCAAAACTAAAATTTATATCAAAATGGATTGTTTAAAGAATGTTACGAAAAAAAAAAATAAAAATTTGAGTACAAAAAGTTAAAAAAAAACCCAACCAAAACAAAATACAAAAATCAAAGATTTCGATTTGTATGTTCTAGAACAATTTTGGTTTGCTTATAGGCCCAAACAAATATATTCAGTAATAAAAACTCTAGCACGTGTGTAATTGTTCCTTATTAAAAGGTTTATTCACTGGTCTATCACACACCAAAATTATGTAAACGATGAAAAATAAATACATTTGTCTGTAAACAATTAATTTATCCACTAGATTAGATTACAAGGGACAAGCTGCATTAAGTTTTCAATAGCTTCAAACCATACAACTACCCAGCAAAAGACGGTATAATTACAGTGAATGTCCGATCATTTTAATAATGAACACTTCAGCCAATGCTCACTATGAACTAATTTGTATGTTTATACGAGTAAAACCATACAAGTGTTCTATATTTAAAATGTTGTTCTTAAAAAAAAAAAAAATAAATAAAACCTAAATACTAAGAACATCCAAGTTCAATGGACAAAATGGAAAATGTAAATACGCCCTTACCCAGTGAACAAACGAACAAGACATCTAGTACAATTATATTTCTCCTGGGTTACCTCTATCGGTTTTGACATCATATGTCTAATGAAAGTCAAAAACTGTTCTAAATTCTTAGCATATTAGGTCTGTTTAGTGAGACTGTTCTGAACAGTTTTGAACAGAAAAGTACATCTGTTCAATGATATATTTTCTGTTCTGTGCCTACATTCTGTAACTATCGATGAGAATTGTGACAAAATACATGAATTTTGATCCATTTGTCAACGTTCCTCGCCTAATGTTGTCGATGACAGATTTACATACAGAGCGAAGGCACTAATTTGCTGTTCAGTGGGTCTAGAACACGTTAAAAAAGGTTTAGAATAATATTACTTGCACTTTCTTTTTAGTCGAAGAGAATAGATTCGTGAAAACTGTCAAACCCAGCTGTCGGCCATTGCATTTTAATCAAATTATTGTTAATTGTAAACAAAATATAAGTATTTTTTTATTTTAAAAAGAAACAATTAGAATTAAAAGAAGAATTATATTAATTAAATAATTATAATTACTTAGCAAATAAAAAAACAATAAAAATACAGCAATTTTGAACGTTTTTATGCTTTCAGATGAAGAATATCGGCGCTAAACACATTTGTTTTTTTCGGTTGTTTCGTGTTTTGCCTTTTTGACACAACGGGTTAGGGGGAGAGGGGGGGGAGAAGAAATGTGGAATACCGATGTAACGGAAGCAAAGATGAATTTTTAAAGGCTTTTTCCGTTTCAACTTTGACGTTTTTGATTTGACAAAATTGAGTCCAGGCTTGGGATGCTTGTAAACTTTAAATTATGAGCTTTAATATTGCTTTTTCATAATTAATTGGGGATGTATCTCAACAAGAAGTGATTAAAAAAAATTTTGAACTGTTATAGCCTAATTTCGAATAAATGAACCTAAAATTTTTTGAACGTCAAAATCACGAACAGACTTTTGCGTTGTATGTATAATCACGAAGGTACTTACCTGTCAAAAAGGCGAAAGGAAGGAAAAACGAATCATGCTATCGGGCTCTTTTTAACACTCCGGACCGCATCTCACTTGAGTAAAACTGACATTTGGTGAAATAGGAATGCCAAAAAGAGACAGATTATAACTTAGCGATGCGGAAAGCTACTTTTCATCGGTTTTATACGCTAGCTTCAGTGCCCTTCCGACAATTATAGTTCCATCTTTTCACTGAACAAAGCTATTATAGGTATGTCTGTTTATGTCAAACCTCCCAAAATAACAATATTGTCCGAATTGAGCCCAAAGTTCTGTGAAAATTCATATACAAAAGAAATTTGTAGTTAAACTTATAGAAAGTAGGAGTTTTGAGAAGTAAACGAAGAGACGACATTATAGCTGTCTGTGCTGTTCATTTTGCTTGTGCTATCAATCTTTCTATCACTACTGTATGGTTTTGAGCAATTTCAATATAACTGGACAAGAAACAAAATTAAAAAAGAAAATTTTCTAATTTGTTTAGTCATGCTGTTGTTTCAATATACATACACATTTCTATCTACATTTACATACATGTATTTGGGTTTTTTTATTATTTTAATTTGCTTTATTTTCTGCGCACCACTTTTTATTTCTCTAGATACATTAGTGTGACAGTCGTATGTCCCGCTGTCTAATACCTTATTCGCTTCATGTATTTGGGCAGATGTGAAATTAGAAAACGCGGTATTTTTTATTTTCTAAAATTTATAAGCAGCAGTTTGTAGCCTAAAAAAAAAAAATAATGTCTCAAAGACCAATGCAAAATTTAAAGATGCACAATATGTATCCGCGCATAAACAGAGATATTTATGTACAAATGTATATTTGCATTGCAATTTGCAACGCAGAGTCTATAAATATAAATTTTGAAATTGCCCGGAACTGGCTGGGCTGATGCAGCCATAGTTTTGCATGTACCTACTTATACATTAAACATTTTTTGCATTTTGTTGATCTAACAGATGCCACACAGTCTAATACATTTGAGTTCTTAGAAATAAAAACATTTTTTTTTTGTTTTTTTTTATTTTATTTTACAAGTGAATCGATGGTTGGACTACGATTCCAGATATTTCACCTCAATTACATTAATCATTTCATATTCCAGCCAGCCAAACCCCTTAAAACAATAACGATAACCCAAAATGACCCGAATCAACCTTAAACAAAAAGAAAAACAAACAAACACTGTTTTCATCCAAAACCACAACGTTAACAATCATAAGCAAGAAATCGGCTGGTAGTATTGCTTTTATTGGTCCTGTCGTCCTGACCTGGCTATATTATTTGGAGTGCTCCCAGGATACATTTCAAAGGAATTTCCGGTTGTCATTGCAGCTTAGAGAGTTTTGTTTACATGTTTTTTTTTTGTTTGCTCTTTCTTTTTCTGTTTTGCAGGTGTAGTAAGTCATTTTTTATGACTTTTAACCTAAAGGGATAACGAAAAAACGGTTATTGTGCATAGAGATCAACAGACAAAGGACATTACTTCAATCATAATTTACAAGTGATTGCAATTTTATTGTCTGTATTGCTATATACTTTTGGGTGGCCTATAGGTTGCTGATACCACTTCTAATAGAGAAAATATTTTAGATAAACTCTGGGTAGTGTTTTGGGAAATTTATGTGTTTAGATAAGTGACACTATAGCTTTGGCCACCAGATGGGGTTGAATTGCTTTATTTAACGGATTAAATTTTGGTTAGAAAGTAAAAAAATTGAACCCATCCGATGGGATAGGCATTGGATAGCTAAATGGATTTATTCTCGGTGTTTGAATATTAAAAAATGATATGGGAAATTGCTTATGCTTCTGGTACATGGATCATTATGCTGAATTTGAGCGATGCCACGGGTTATGTTGATATTTGTCATTTTCGGTGTATTGGAATGACTTTCTCTACGTGCGTGGAATATCACGATCTCGGTTGCCAGCTTATTACACGTCAACTCTGCATGAGATTACTATGCCCTCAAATCACTCGTGAAGAATGTCCAATGAGGCATCAGTTGTGTGAGATTTTAGATTTGAGAAAAAAGAAATTGATTAGCACTCTCCGTTGATGGTGATGGCAATGCCTTCAGCGTTTTTAGGTATGTATTGACTTACAGAACTGTCAAAAGAACGGAAAAGGGAATTAAATTTATTTTATAAACTAAAATATTTGAAGTCAAAATAGCTTAATAAATAAAATTAAAACAATAACCAAGTTCTCAATATTCAAGACGTTGCGTTGGTTGGCGTCTTCGGTCGCCAACGACAGGATATCCCATAAAGCTTTGAATCACCCGTCTTTGCAAATGGAAAGACACTTCAACTATCCATGCATAGATATCCTTACTGCATACAGATAACCTCACTGCCAGCGCGCAATTGAGAATGTAAAAATATCTAAACGACTGTGTAAGGACAAAACACAAAATGACAAAAAGTACCAATTTAAGGCCAAAGGACATTCCTTGATTCTTTCCTCATTTCATTGCAAAACAATTTGATATTTCTTGCCAAAAAATTTCAAAATAAGTTCAAAGGAGTGAGTTTAAATTATCCTCATAAGACAAAAGAAACAAAAAAACCTAGAGAAACACAACGAACTGAATTTGAAAATATTAATTTTATTCAAGACAATCACATGCCATGGATGGCGTATAAACACGCCCTTAAAGACCAAAAAAACATTTTCCTTCTTTAAGTCCTCAAAGATTTAATCTCCATTCAAGCAAGAATCTAACCCAGACAATGTTCTGGTGTTCTAGTTTTTTGTTTGTCGCTTCTCTTATATACTCATGGGACCAAAACTTAATGACCTGAAAACTTGTCGATAGCAGAAGGTTTCTGCACTGCAATGAATATACACAAAGTAATCCTTTTTTGGGAGTATACTATAGAATGCACACAGCACAGTTTAGTGTAGGTATATGTGGGCATTTGGGATTAGGAAATCACAAATTATCACCTTTTTACTTGAACTCCTTTGTGTTTCTCGTATGTTAGTCAATTTAAGTATTACAGTTGACTTAAGAAAACACCTTGTTTTTGGGGAACATAATATTTGCTAATCCTTTTTCTCTAAGTGTTGTTTAGAAATATGTTAATTTTTTCTTGATAACAACTTGAGATAGGTGAAATGTTATTTCAAGGAAGTTGCTTGTTTTTTTTTGTGTGTGTTTTGTGGTAGAAGGACTTGGATTACTTAATTTCATATGAAACAAAATTGAGGTACAGTTTAATAGGAATAATATGGAAATTTTATTTCAAAGAAAGCACAATCAAAGGGATATCAAGATTTTTGTAATCTTTCTCGGCAGAATTCATGACTACGAATTCAAAATAAAATATTCATCTTCATTAATTTCTCTCACTCAATCATGACATGAGCTATGAGCATAAACAAAAATATCAAGAGTAAAATCACTAGTTTAAATTTTAACCAGGTTACACTTTAACGTTTATATTCACCTCAGTTATGTCAATACTTAGTAAAGGGATCGAATTTAACCAGGCTCTTAGCTTATTTGTCTAGACTGAAAAAAATCAATCAAATGTTTCAAAGTATCAATTTGAGGCACTTGTTAGAATTCGATAGTCCCGTGCGCTTTTTTAAGGGAACCTTTCATTACTTGCGATATTTAAGTACTACGAGTATATGGCGAGTTATGAACTCCAAAAAATATATTGAACTCGAGATTTTAATCAGACTTGTAATTACGATGTCAGGGAAGACGAAGCCGGTCTGTTCGGTCACAACCTAAACGGTTAGATGGATTTTCATAAAACTTTTTTGTAGAACTAAAAATAACGGTACTTGCCATACAGTTTTTTTCTAAAAATTTTAGAAAATCTTAATTTTCTCAAAAACGGCTTCAAATTTTTTTTTGAGTTTCAATAAATTTCTTTTAGTTAAGGCTTTTGATAGGAAACCATTTTTCAAAAAATGGTTCTTAATGGTAGTTGTCCCCCCAAAAATTATTATTTTCGCTTTTCTTAAAAAATTATTACTAATTTCAATAATACTTTTTTTTTACAGAAGAATATTAGGTAATGGATTTTTTTACCAAAATTTTCAAAAATTATATTTTTTAAATTTCTTTCTCTTGAAAGTCAAAAATTGGTAAATTTTTTAAAAACTCAGTATTGAAGGTTTTTTGAACACTGTCTAGAATATTTTAAGAAAAAATACGTTTATGAATGAATAACCTTCAAAAATTGGTTAAGAACCGTTAAGGAAAATATTTTGTTTCTTAAAAACGGCTAGTATGATTTGTATAAGACTTTTTCTATATGCTAAAAATTAGTGCCATCTACTTCCAAAATTTAGAAAAATTTACACCTAGCAACAATTATAGTACCTCACATATAACATTTTTTTTGAATTAGGTTCCCCCCTCACCTACCGAAAACAAAGTGTGGGAAATAATAAATAGAGATAGAAAGAAGAGAAAGACGATGGGGGAAGGGATTGGAGAAGAGGAATGGAAAAAATATTTTATGAGTCTAATTGGAGGGGTGGAAGAAAGAGTGAGAATGGGAGAACAGGTAACAAGAAGAGCGGAAGATGAGACCCTCACCTAATTAAAAACCTGCATTCGCACATACGTTTTGAAAAAAAAACATATGAAGTCTTAAAAAACAGGTGTTGAGCACTTTCGGTAAAATTGTCACTGTTACCACTTTCCGGAACACCCTTTCTTTTATTTGGTAGTTTTTAATATGTTAAGCATAAAACACTTTGCAAAAACTCCTCCAGGCTTCAAATGCGTGTTTGAAAAACAAAGATTGATATTTTAAAAGATAGGTGTTAAGTAGACGCTCTTTCAAATAAAATGTCAGTATTGGCAATTTTCGGGATCAACATTTTGTATGTCAAAGTGTGGGACTTCGAATTTGTTTCGTAATTTTTAATATTTTGTAAACGAAAAACTTGCAATTTATTTTCTCAACACGTGTTTGGCATATGGAGGCGTTTTCCAATTTTTTGTTTAATTTTCAAAAAATTATAAAACAGTTTGAGTTTGAAATTGATGAAGTAAATATTGGAGAAGTATTGAGGCACACACCTGGCATTATTCAATATTTTTTACCAAATTGATATAAGACATTCCATTTGTAACTCACTGCCACTGTTTTTTTAAAAGCTCATCCGAAACGCAGCTAAATAAAATAAAGCCTATAAATCTAAAAACGACGTATTTTAAAAAATTCACTTCATCAATTTATTAATTGTTAATTTAACGCATATCAAAATAAAATATCAAACTAAAATTCAAGTTAAATTAAACTGATATAATATTAAAGTGATAGTACTTGTCTGCGTATTCTACATGACTCAATGTTAAATCAAACTTGCAGCCGTATTAAGTTTGCACAAGGAAACAAACAAATACTCACCTGTGTTGTTTATCTAATTCCATGCTATATTAGATCCCGTTGTTAAGTAACGTTTGCATGAGAATCACGATTAAATAAAAAAGCATGATTATTTATATTGTTTTGTTTAATTTTTTAAACAGCACAATCTTTAATTTTTGTCTAACCTCTTAAATGTCCAACATTACACCACTTGCTATGTATGTGGTTTTGATATATGTATATTAGTGAAATAATAACAAAGTCTCTACACAACCAGAATTTAACCCCCAATCTATTACTAAGCCATAGGTAGTAGTACTACATGGAGCCACATAATTCAAAACTCTCCTATCCAACCCATTTTTGCATTAGCATAACCCCTCTTAATAGACCCATTGAATTAGAAATAACTTCATCGTTTAGGACGGGTTATGGTTAAACAGGACGATGACAGCAGGACCAGCAGCAGTGTGTAGCAATAAAAAAAAATCGAACATTACCAACTAGAATATGCCCTCCGCATCGAATCGAACTCTCCCGTCAACAACCATCAGCTGCTCCAACTTACAGAATTTTTGCAAAACCACGTGCTGTGCTGTGCTGTGCTTTGCTGTGCAAGCTAGCTAATACAACCACCAACAGCATCATCGATGTTATCAATGGGAAAACAACAACGTGCACCGCGAACCATAAAACATGCGCCACACCGATGCGATGTGGCTGGTTGCTCCAAAAGAAACAACAGAGAGCAAAAGGATGTTATATTTTTGTATACTCATCCCTTGTAATGGTTGCAGCGCATGGTATGGTGGGTGACCTAACTCACAGAAGAATGGGTAATTTGTCCCGACACAGCAGCGACGAGATGAACAAAAAATACCGCCAACTGAATACTGTCGATTTGCAATCAAGGGATGAGGCCAAAAGTTCAAAAGATTTGATTTTGTTGCCAAAACTGTCCGTGTCCATCAGAAGACAGAATGCAGGACAAACAAAAGTAAAACGCATAAAAACTACGAAATCAAGATAAACATCTTCATGCTCCTTTTTAGAAAGGAATATTTCTGTTTTATATGCTGAAGGACTCTTGAAGTCACGAATATAAGTAGGTACCTACTTTTTAAGAGCTATAACATCTCTTGGCAGGACATGACCATCACAATGGGGAGGCATATTGGCACAGACTAGACCACAACACACTTTGCACTTCAAACGTTTACTTCGGATGAATATTGAATACGCGGAATCATCACAAGCAGTCTTTTGGGGGTTCTCTGACATGATTCACAGAAGAAACTGGTTTCCTTATTTCAAACATAGGAAACTCCATACTTTTCAAAATTATTTTGTTTAAGAATATCATCTTTTGAGCTAAAGTTAACATTTTTTTTTTTAAATATGTAACAAATTTTTAAAATCGAGTTTCTGCTCTCGCGCATTTGTAATGCCAGAGAGAATATTTTGTACAAGTATTTACACACAGTTGAAAAGTGCATTCTATGTGTTTGTGAAGTAAATGCACTGGAAAAAATTGCACCTTACAAATTTGTATTATTTTTTTTGTTTGTAGTTTCTAATTTTATGGAAACTAAAATACATTTTAGATCCTGAGTGACAGACTCTATGGTTGCTGCCAAGTATTCATTGAGCGACAAGTAACTTTTCTGAGCAAATTAGCTCTGCTTTCAATGTTCAAAAACCAGGTTTGTAAGACCAAATGTGTTGTTTTGGCAATTATTTAAACTTTTAAAAAAACTAGACCATTTAACTGAGAAAAAATTGAAATTTCTTTATTATATTTACTTTAATTACCAAGAATGAATCAAAAAACCAGTTTTAGCCTATCATCTTACAAGTTTCTCAAAAAAGCTATAAGTACCATATATTTAAAATATATCTTAAAATCAGCACCATTTCTGGTTTGATTTTATCCAAAACTTTTTCTGAATGTGTCATTTTAAAGAAAATTAAACCATTTATCCTTCATTTGGTGCAATGCCTAACCTATTTCTACGTCTGCAGGTAAAATAAGTTATATGCAAATAAGTAAAAAAAGTGATTTTTCACATTTTTTTGCAATGATTTTTTTTTTTAATTTAGGTACCTAACCAAAAATTAAAAAAAGAAATTTTTGAATGATCCATTTTGATGGTAAAGTTAATCGTCTACAAAAAAGCTTCTCCACATTAACTCAAAATTTTGCTTCGCTTTTGAGTTGTATGTAAAAACCCGAAAAGAGTGCTTTTGCACCCCTCCCTCCAAGATACACCCTTAATTTAATAGTGTTCCGGGGTTGATATCGAGAAAAAGATTGTGAAGCGTGTACTTGTCCGATCAACACGATTAAGGTGTCTGTGAACAGAAAAACTTATTTTCTAGGACATCATTGGAAAAAATTAAATTTTGTTGTCTTTTATTTGGTAAAAGCCTTTAAGATAACGAGAATAAGGCAAAAATGGCAAATTTTAAAAAAGAAATGCATTTTTAACAGTCAATGTTTTTACCAAACAGTACTTTTTTGACAGTATTTTTTTATATTTAATATAAATTAAATTTATTATTCACAATTTTCATTAATTATATAATCATAATTGTATCACTTGATATTGAAATTCTTAATTCTTAAAAGGTACTTTTTGACAAAAAAATCATGTACGTATAAATTTGGAAGTTAAATCAGCAACTTTTACTAAATGGTTATTTAAGTACAATAATACATCTACAAGTGATAGCTGATTGAATTCAACTTGAATGTGATCATGAAAAGTTTGTCTTAGAGGAGCGACCACAACATAAGCTAAACAATAAAAGGAGGCAGAAAGACTGACTCTGAATTAATCAAAATTACTGCTACAATAATATACACAATGTTCCGAGGCACTCATTGATCTCAGGATATACAAAAACAGGTGGGACAAAATAGCACACCGACGCACGATCATCGAAAGTCAGAATTACTGTTGAAAATGTCGCGTATCAAAAACCAACTCATAAAATAGGTCAGCGATGTGTGAGACGTGACAAAAGGGCAATGATCAACAAGCGAGCAGAAAATGTAGAACATGCTGCGGTGAGTGGGGGACTAGAGAGCTGTACAGAATCACCAAGGACATTTTTGGGCAACGTAACACCACAGCCCGTTTTTTGTTGGATACAAATGGCAATCTTTTGGGGCTCAACGAGGATGGCCAGAAGGTGTTCGGTGGTCCAAATGCCCAGATCTTTAAGAGGCATTGACACTAGCCCACAAACCTGTGTAGAACTTAAGTTTGCGATCATTCTCCTAAAAACATTCTCCCAAAGACTGGAAAGATAATGTCATTGTAAAGATTCCAAAAAATGTGGTATAAATATTCTGTCTGCGGCGACTGTTCTTGTCGTGCAGATAAAAGAAAGGATAAATTGATCACTCAAGAGGTACGAAGCTAGATTTCGTTGTGCTGTGGGCTGCATAATGGACAGTTTTCTGATTCATTTGAAGTGCGTCAAGGAGTAAGACACGGAGTTGAGTTGTCACAAATTCTGTTTTTACTGCCAATCGACGATTAACTGACTGCCACAGTTGGTATACGAACGAGAATAATGGCATCCAATGGAATCTTTTCGAAAAGCTTAGTCATTTGAACTACACGGACGATATATGCGTTTCATGTCAAACAGTGTGGCTGGATTAGACCTATTGTGCCAATTGCTGCAAGTAGAAGTAGAGCAGTCTGACTTAAGGATCAATGGCAAAAAGAAAAAAATTGGGTTAATTTAAGCCTAGCTTACAGTTCCCGTGTTCATAAAAATCTATGCAAATATTTTCGCCATGATATTATTCATGCCACGAGGTACTACAATTTATTTAAATATTTTCGCATGTCAAAAACTATTCAGGTGAAATAAGAAATTATTTTTTGCATGATTAGTTTACAGTTTCATGCAAAAAAAAACACCAATGTCATGCAAAACAATGAACCGTCAATTGTGTCCAAAAATTTTGATTTTGTTACATGGGAACTGTAAACTATGTTTTAAGAAACGATTGGAAATGAACTGGCCTTTTTGTCGCTCAAAATCCAAATCGCGATCTGTCAAACTGTGTCAATTCAAAGACAAATGGAAACCAAATATATTACACAAATTCTCAACGGAAAGTTTCCGATGTGTTATAAATGATTTCCCATGCAATTTTGTACGGTTCAATAAGAAAAAGTTGGAGACTTTCTTACATTTATATATTCTTTCAAAACCAAAAGATGGATGACCCTGTACCATAAGGTTAAACAAACGATTTATAAAACCAGCTCCTCTTTATATTTTTTTCTCAGTGTGAAATAAACGTGCCTTAAAAAAAATGGCAAGAAAATAAATTTTCAGCTGAAACATTTCAATACAAATATTTAAGAGATGTTTTTAATTTCCTTTGTTTGTTTTATTTTTAACCGAAAGAAAATGGGTATTGAAATAGAAATTTAAGAAAAAAACGTAAAATAGAACAACTTAAAATAGAAAGTTAACAAGTAAACTTTACAAAATCCAATCAATATTTCAAATCTATTTTAAGAAGAATTTTTCAAATCGGACATTTTAAAATTATGTGACATTTCCGACTACATGTTGAACATACTCAGCACGTCTCTCATCACAAACGCATCTTAAAAAAAAACACATCATAATATCTCAAAATACATTAAGCATCAGATTTGCCTTCATTTTTACCGTGTAACCTCATAAACTATAGCCAAACCAATTCAAATTGAACCTCATTTTTACTCCCACACACTCGATACAGCGGGAGCACGAAAAATATTTTCAAAGAAAACAATAATAATAACATTGAAAAAGGGAAAATTCAAACTAAATAAAAAAATTAAAAAAATGGATATAGGTATACAAAAAATATCTACTCGAAAACTCGTATGCATCTGCCAACTCATGTCCCTGTCCCCCAAATATCGTCCACCAGAAAATGACTATAATGCATGCATATCATGAACAACCACACTACCACTACTTTGATATGAACAAACCTACACAGCCACAATTTAACAGCATGTGCTATTTCGGGGCCAACATACACAAATAGACATTCGGCCATAGCCTCTGCCACACAGAGATTCACTCATGTTGTTGTGCCTCTCTATGATACGGTGACTCCAACCAAGACGACAAAACTGTTCAATAGCGACATCCCCCGAAAAAGTTCTACCACTGCTACTGCCACCGAATGGAACGTCGTCGTCGTCGTCGACGAGACCAAGGCGACCGATTCATGTCGAATCTTGGAGTGGAGCCAGTTGTTTGCGAATTGTTTGCCAGTGCAGTGTTGTGCCGCTTCTGGCACAGGCAGGCAACGTGCGGTGCCACCAATCGTGCCTTCGGGCACGATTGAGACGCATCCAAGAAAAATTACGCCCGACAACCAAAAAAAAAAAAAATAATAAAACGTAAAAAAAGAACATCAAAATTCTTAAACGGATCGGGCCAGCCAACAAGCCATCCGACCATCTGAAATTCTCGGGCTAGTCGTCGAAAAAAAAGTAAAACATATTTTGGACGGTGTCTCGTAACTTGGCCACTGATTCAGAAACTCATCATCATCACCATCAGCAGCAGCAGTATAGTACCAGCAGAAACGAAATATACTTCTGATGGCCAAGTCCAAGAGTGTCTCCTTCCACTACCATCACCAAAGACTATCTTCGGCCGAAACGAAGAACAAGAAGGAGGCATCTTTCGTTGTTCATTGGTCCACCACATGATGACAACGATAACGATTCTTGGAGATGCTGGTGGCCAAATCCAAGATGTTGATGGCCAACATTTCACCTCATTCAGAGCCAACTGGATTTTTTCTTCTTGGCCTGATGGTTCCGCTTCTGGCCAAACAACAGGTTGAAGACAATGGCGAAGGAATTTGGAGTTTCGATTGTTTTACCATTGGCATTTAAATAAAACGTCCGTCTCGATCATACAGCTTAGCTCCCTCCATCCACAGCTAAAGTGTCAAAGCTATACCAAAGGGCACCCCAAATTCTGTCGTCATCATCATCACCATCAGCCAAAGCGGCAGGCATCATCATCGTCATCCACCCATCAAAGAATACCAGCGTGGAACGTTTGTTGCGTCGTCAGTCGTTGGCCAACTGGCTAGTACCCAAAAAAAAGAGACCATGTCGAATTATCAACAAAAAATCTCTTTTTCCTGGGCCGACAACGACAATGTCACCATCATCGAGGGACGAGGCCAATTATTATTATTGAAGTGGACGACACGTCGTTGTATCCAAGAAATGCGTCCATTGTTTCAGTGGATGAAGAAAACCAACCGTCATCGTGTGCCCATATCTTATTCAAAGACGTAGTTCGAATAGTCCCGGCAAGGATCTACAACATCCAACAGCACCTTGCCTTATACAAATGGATTTAGTGTATTTTTTCTTTCGTGTGTGCGAATAAACTTTGAATAAAAAAAAAAACAATAAAAATAGTAGTGAATAATCGTTAATTTTAAGAAAATTAAATAAATATTAATTAAAATATTTCAAATTAAAACAAACAAAAAAACAAAACAAACTAAGTTTAGTGTTAATGTTGCTGCTAGTATAAAACAAATATTTTACTCAAAAAGTAAAAGAGGATAAACATAAAAATAGTGACTAAGTTAAAAAAAAATAAATAAACAAAAAACTTTGAGTTATAATGCTGATGAATCGAAGCAATAGTAGTGGAAAAGTTTTTGAAACTTCATCAAATTTTAAAAATCGTGGTGAGTAATATTCATTTTAATTTAGTTTGATAAAATATTTCAATAAATAATTATAAACAACCTAAATTGCAAAGGACAGCTTACTAAAAATAATCATTAGTAGTTTTTATTTAGATAATAAACAAATTAAAACAAACAAATCTTTATGCATTTTTGAGATTATAATTTTCTTGCTATAGTTTTGTTTCTGCTAAATAACGGGTGATTTTTTAAGAGGTTTAGAACTTAAAAAAAAAAAACACAAAAAATTCGAAAAAATTAATGAAATATTTATTTGAATCGATAGTTTGAACCTTGCAATTTAATGTTTAAAGATAATTTTATGCAAATGTTGACCGCGGCTGCGTCTTAGGTAGCCCATCCGCTGAGTCCAATTTTGGCATACTCTTTCACACATATCGGCCGGTATCTCACGAATGAATGCATGGATGTTGGCTTCCAGTGCGTCAATCGAAGCGGGCTTGTCCCTATAGACATTAGCCTTGACATACCCCCACAAAAAATAATCTAATGGTGTCAAATCGCATGATCTAGGCGGCCAATTGACCGGCCCGAAACGTGAAATTAACTGTTCACCAAACTTGCCTCGCAATTGCACCATTGTTTCGCGTGCTGTGTGGCATGTGGCACCGTCTTGTTGAAACCACATATCATGCAAGTCAAGAACTTCCATTTCGGGCAAAAAAAAGTTTGTTATCATCGCTCGGTAGCGTTCACCATTGACAGTAACGCTGCGATTCGCATCATCTTTGAAGAAATATGGCCCAATAATGCCGCCGGCCCATAAACCGCACCAAACAGTGGCTTTTTCGGGATGCATTGGTAGCTGTTGCAATGCTTCTGGCTGATCTTCACTCCAAATGCGGCAATTATGCTTATTTACGTACCCATTCAACCAAAAATGAGCCTCATCGCTGAACACAATTTTTCGATAAAAAAGCGGATCCTCGGCCAGCTTTTCAAGGGCCCATTCACCAAAAATTCGGCGCTGTGGTAGGTCGGCTGGCTTTAGTTCTTGCACCAGCTGTATCTTAAAAGGCTTTACGCCCAAATCCTTCCGCAAAATTTTCCACGTAGTGCTGTAACAAAGGCCTAACTGCTGGCAACGGCGCCGAATCGACATTTCGCGGTCTTCTGTCACACTAGCTGATACGGCCGCAATATTTTCTTCACTACGCACAGTACGTAAACGTGTTGGTGGTTTAATGTCCAACAAAGTAAATTTGGTGCGAAATTTGGTCACAATCTTCCGAATAGACTGCTCAGAAGGTCGAGAATGCCGACCATAAAATGGAAGCAGCGCGCGATGAACATTTCGAACCGAGCACGAATTTTGATAGTAAAATTCAATAATTTGCAAGCGTTGTTCATTTGTAAGACGATCCATGGTTAAATTGCAAACCAAACTGAAGCTGTTTGACAGTGACACAAGGTACTAAACACACGTCAGCTGTCAAAACCAGTGTTGCCAAAACCAAACCAGCTAAAAAATCACCCGTTATTACAACCAGATACCAGAAATTGCTCGCGAAAAAAAAAAATTGACTCGGTATGAAAAATTAATTGAGACTACTTTTCTTTTTAATATTTTCTTTTATCAATTTTTGAATTATGTAGAACATTTTTTTAAGGAAAAACAGATTTTTTTTTTGAAAAAAAAAATCAGATTTAACTGAAACTACTTTTTTGTTAAATCAAACAACAGAAATAATGTTAAAGCGTATTCTAGAACTTTCTAAATAAAGACACACGCGCAATCAAAAACAAAAAAAAACCCAACCAACAAATTTCATACAAACTTCCTGTTCAGTTTATATTAAACTAATTTATATTGTGACTTGACATTGAAGATATGAAGTGTTTATTTTTTTATAAATACAGTTATGATATATTGTTAAAAAATAGTGTGAAAAAGAAATAAACAAAAACTTTTTTTTTTATTTTTTTTGGTGACTATACACAATTTTTGCTCGTAATATTTTAAAATTTAATACTATTTTCAATTATTAGAATTTTAATTTTTGTAGTATTTTAACAAAATTCCTTCGGCCATTATCAAAATAAATAAAAATAGCCGAGAATCAGGACAATTTTATCAAGGAACGTAAAAACACATTTTCTAGTTGTGTGCAATAACGTTGTTTAACGAAACACACTTTGGTGGACTTCTCCATTACCATCATTTAATATATAATTATTAATACATTATTTTCTTCACAAGCAACAAAAATTTGAATTAATTTTATTTTAAGTCAGCGAAATATAAGATTTTTTTTCCTCGAAGGATATGACTTGAGTGAGTTCAAGCTGGATTTTTATCTGTACCTTGGTTCTAAATTGTTAATTTTTGAGAAATCGAACATTTTGTTTTCTTTTTCTAAAAATGCTTATTACTTTTGAAAATTAAACTTTCTATAACTTGTTAAGAAACAATTGGAGCACACTGGCCCATATTACAGTGGTATAACACTATCCGCTGAGTCAATTAGTCCCCTTTTGTACCAAGCTTCAAATATATTTTTTAATACATTTGTCCCAAATTGCTTTTTTCTAGAAAGAAATTATTTTAATCGTTTCAGTTTCTGTTTCCATCGCAATTGGTAACGACGGTACTTATTTTTTTTTTCTTGAGACCAAAAATAAAAGTACCTACCCCATACTTATTTTGCTAACTTCTCCTGTTTTTGTCGATTTTATATATTTGTATGTTTTTGTTGGTCTTATAATACATTTTTTTTTTGGTGCCACCTAGAAGCTGTTATTAGCGATGTCGGTTTTTTATTACTGCACAATAGCAAATTTCTTGAGCTTTTTTTCAACGTAAATAATATTGCGTATCAAAATTTTGAAAACAATAAATTTTGAATTTTTAAAAACACTAACATTTTTATAGCGATGTAGGTACAATAAGGCAAGTTTTTTTTTTTACTAAAAGTAACGGTACCTGCCATAAATCTTTTTTGCAATTTTATATAATCTAATTTTTCTCAAAAATGGCTCCACAACTTAAAAAATATTGAACAAATCTCCCTTGGTAAAAGCTACCTCTGGATGGGAAACCTTTTTTTCAAAAAATGGTTACTTATTAATGATACCTCCCAAAGATCCATTTTTTTCGATTTTCTTCAAAACAATTATTTCGATTCCAATATTTTTTTATACAGAAGCTTCTTAACAATGTAAGTAGTTTTCCTTACCAAAATTTTGAAAAAAAATATTTTTTGGATTTTAAAAAAATCTTAAGCATTTTTTTTTCGAATATCAAATATGATATGCTGCTACGATTTTTATTAAACTTTTTCTGTGTGCAAAAATGATTGCGATATACTACCACAAATTATAAATAGTTACAAATAGCAACTACTCGTATTAATAAAGGTTGTTTTTTTAAAGGTATAGAACTTTAAGTTGGCAGTACTATTTTAACTGACGGCCATTTTGTCCACTGTCAAGTGATTTATTTTAAGTTTGGTTTGGCATTTCAACATGAATAGACTGATGCTTAAACAATGCTTCCAAATTGTGAAAATTTATTTAGAAAATCATGGTTCTGTTCGAAATACGTATCGCGCGTGAAATTTGTTTAGCGATGAAGCTCACTTTTGGTTAAATGGATACGTCAATAAATAAAACATCCGTATTTGGAGTTATGGTAATCCTCAGTATGTGTTGAGACACTGTCACATCTAAAAAACTAACGGTTTGGTGTGCTTTATAGGTTGGTGGAATAATTGGTCCGTACTTCTTTAAAAACTATGCCGGCCAGAACGCTACAGGCAATGGTGCGTAACCACTATAGAGCCATGATTTTTGTTCATCAATTGAACAACCATGATGTGCAAAAGCTGTGGTTTCAACAAGCTGGTGCAACATATCACACAGCTCGTGCCACAACTGATTAATTGAAAAGGAAACTTTTGGTTACCACATAGTTTCACGTTACGTTACGTGAATTGGCCTCCAAGACTATTTTCTGTGTGGATATGTGAAGTCACTAGTCTACGTAGATAAACTCGAAATGATTGGCCCCTTAAAGGGCAACATTCGCCGCGCCATTGCCAATATACGGCCACAAATGTGGGAAGAAGTCATCGAAAAATTGGACCTTCAGAATAGACTACGTCCAAGCGAAAAATTGTAGGTCCTCTCCATTTCTGCCAACAACATGCACAACAGGAATGGATTGACCTACAATTTGTTGCCGTGTATGAATGGCTGGTTGAGAAGCACTTTTTCATGATAAGTATACTCTTGGAGGATTTTTCAGTTCCTCGCAAGAGGCAGTATCTTGGAAAAAACATTTCTGTTTTTTAGGTGGAATAGCTGCTGGGAATCAAACCCCGACTTTTGAAAGACAATCCAACGTTGAAAAGTTGCATGTTTTTGTTAACCTTAAAGCAACTTTTTAAAATGTGCTTTAACTCCTATATTATCCTTTGGTTACCAAAGTTTTTATTCAAGAAGAAACTCAAAAAAGCTATACGTAGTTTCAAGATAATTCGTTTCGGTAGTTAAATTATTCGGAATTGATGGATGGATGATTTTCCACATATTTACATTGGTATTCATTGTATGGAAAATCAGTCCTAAATGCAAAAAATGGTATTAAAAAATTCTACAAATCATTAATTTCCGTCGATATAAGACAAAAATAGTTTATGATACCTCAGAATTGGAAGAACATAGAGCCTATTAGATCACAAATTAAGAAAGAAAGTAAACAACTATATAATACCGTAGAACACGTTTAATACTAAAAAACACGATAGTGGTGTATGGGATAAGACAATTCTCAGGCTACGATATCAATAAATCACAAAGAATAAAATTTCCCAAAACGTGGGAAAGAAGAAATGAGTACACATTTTTACATTTAAACACCTGCTTAATTCCGAAAATTTAAAAAAGTTACAATTCACAACAAATTTGACAGAATGTACTTTAGCAAAAACAACCTTTTGAGCGTCTTTGTTGAAAGAACCTTTATGCTTGAATTTGAATAATAAGTATTATTTCAACATTTCAACACCTAAGATTTTCCATCAATGAACACATTAAAGTCATTATAATGCAACAAATTTCAATATAACTTGTGTACTCAAAAACCTTATCATCACTTCTCTTGCTAACAAAATAAACTATTTCAAATCCTTAGAAAACGCACCCGCCTCGAGGTGAGAATGCTCAAATATTCTCACGGTTCACGTTCAAAAGTCATAAAAGTCTAAGACACCTGGCTGTTTCCGTTTTGATTGAGAAAACCAGAAAAAAAAATTAAAACAACCACACCATCATCCTTCTCCACGCCACCAGCTCTAAGTATTTCCCAAGATTCCTTTCAACAACCTGCCTCTGCAGAAATATTTACAGTTTTTTTTGGCCCAGTTGCAAAAAAAAGCATTTTAAACTCTACTCCCTCCACCCAACACTATGACGTGAAGTGATTTGTTTACACCAGAAGATTTTCTGGCAAGAACTCATTACCATGCTGCCAAACATTTTCACACGCATACACTTAAGATATACTTGAAGGCTTTTGGAACTTGGTCAGGAATCTTCTTGTCATTCTCCACCCCCCCTCTCCAAAGCATGCGTCGTTAGCTCATCAAAAGAAGATTAAAGATTTTTTGAACCAATTTTTAGTTTTTTGTTTTGTTTTTGCTTTTAATTCAAAATACCACATCCGGTTGAGGACATTACTATTAGTGAAGTCATCATTTTGGTGCCATCAAGATGCGTCCTACTTGGCAGGAATAATAAACGACGATCGAAGACGACAACAACTTCGATGACATAGTGCGTGTGCCAGGAGATTCTTTCACTTTCGCAGTTGTAGTTCTCTGACAGAATGTAAACATTTTGGAGAAAATAAAAATGTTTCGTTTGTTTATCGTGGTTACGCTTACGTTTTGCCTTACGCAGCAACGCACTCGGTTTTAAGTTTATGGGTGCATGAATTTATCACCCATGGAGTGTTGCCAACAAGTGTGTTTTATCTTTTGCATTCATGCGAGTTCTAAACTCAATTAAAATGGGGGGCGTGACTTGAAGATACATACGTGTTCTTACAATTTTTTGAATATCTAAATGTGTATAGATAACGAAGCAAATACTTGGGGCAGGTTTGAGGTTTATTATGTTGAGGAAGGTCGAGAATTAAAATTGGAAAGTTTCCAGTTTGTGAAATATATATTGAATATGCATTTAGTTCAGACACAAGAAGGTCTAGAATGCATGGTAATATGTTATGTATAACCGATGTCATCGCAGATGGTCATAAAGCATATGGCCTCTATTATAACGTAATTAATTGCGGTGCAATAAATCCGATGGCATCTGGTAATAATTATATCGGAAAGTTTTGGTTTGACATTATAGGAACTTGAACGCAATTAAAATTGATAAATAGGACACAAAATCGAACTAATATTTTTTAACCGATACACGATGCATTTTGTATGAGACATAGATAATTCCTAGCAAAGGAAAACGAATTGCTTGCAACTATTCTTGTTTTTAAAACGGCATTCAAGGTTTTGATTAAATAATTTTTCGCAATACTGAAATTTAAATTGCGTTGAAAAGTTTTTTGTTGGTATTTATAAACGACCTAAGCTAACCATAATGCAAGTAGTGCAACATAAACTTTACTTCAAGTTTCCGAGATTTTTGGGAGATTCAACTTATTTTACATGAATAAAAAATAATCAAGACCTAGACTCTTTCTTGGCATAACTGAACATTTTGATTTTTGTTGGATTTGTTATAAGACCTTTTTAATTTTGTTCAAGGTCTTCACTGGCACTGAAATGTCCATGCTCAATGAAACTGAAACTGAACGTCTTCAAAAAAAATATGAGAAAAACTGTTATTTATTATAGATGGAAGTTCGTTGACGTTAATGGAGAATAATAGAGGACCAAGTATGAACCCCTAAAGGACACCGCTAATAATTAGCAGCAACAAGCTATCTTCAACTTTAGCTGAGTGGCCAACATGTTTACATAAATTACATTTGTAAAAGATGGAACGTCATACGTTGGTCACGTTAAACACCCCCAAATCTTCTAAAATGCCCAACAATTCAAAATAAGTTCTTGAAGTAAAAAATTACTGCCAGTTTCCACCCTTTAAAGCGTTGTTAAAATGTAACTAAGTTTTTCGCTTGTTTTTCACTAACATATTTTGGTTTCATTCGGATGAGAACAAATTAACGCGTGGCAGCACTTTTACTGTCGATACAAATTAGAATTTTTATTTGCTTTGACTTTGGCAGTCCAACTTCACCTTATTTCTTATTTTTCAAAAGTTGGTCTCGTCGTATCGGTATATGCAGTAACGTTCAAAATGCTCTGTTGCTGCTTTGGTTTTTACAATTATTTGGTGAAAGCGTTGAGTTTGATATGAGATAAACATTGATTTTTTTTAAATGTTTGAAAAGACTTTGAATAAGTATAGGACAAATGAAGGCCCAAATTCAACACCTTTAATGTTTTTTAATATGATTGTAGCTTTCTTCAACGGTCCAAAAAACACTCCTGTTATTAGAATTGTATTGAAGGCAAATGTAAAGTTAGTCAAGACAATTTGCAGAATTACATACAAAATTTGAAGTGAAACAGCATTCGACTAAATAAAGGCAATGGACCGCGTTTTTTTGCAGTAAATATCCGTGTGAAAGGGCAGTGGCATAAAACCCTTCTCATGAAGTGTGTACGTTTGCTGTTTGGATTTATGCTGCCAGTTGGATTTAAGTATACTAAAAAAAAAACGTGCGGTATATTGCCGTGTGAACTAGGCCTATGAAGGCATCAATACCTTATGCTTTTTAATGTAACGTTTAAGATTTTCTAATGATACTTTCGTCTCCATTGCCATCAATAAAAAAGTTTAATTAAGAAAAATAAAGTATACGCCACAGTGTACCTATGATTACTTTTTTTTTTTTTTAAGTTTGTACTTTATTAATAAATTTGTAAAATACTGGTAATTGATATTTAATTTAATTCCAAATCTTAAAAATAAAAAATAACTACTTTCCGTTTGTTCTTTAAAGAATTAACTTTCAAAATCAATTCTTAACTCAAATGTACATTTCTTTAGCAAAAATTTTGAAATTAAAATTTAAACTTTATTTGTTTGTTCAAAAAAATACAAACGATACAAATTTGAATAGCAGAGACAATATTTTTTTACTAAACTCATTGATTCACCTCACTATCATCAAAAATCACAAAATACAGAACACAAACGATTACCGCAGTAATAAATAATCTCAAGCCTAAGTGAAATGTCGCAAAACTTATGGTCTTTCAAAATAAAATCTCAGTTACTTTTTTTTTTGCTTCGCATAATGTAATGCAATTACGATTCGACCTAGCACTCTTTGTGTACAAAATAAAAAAAAAATTACACAAAAAAACAATAACACTTCCGAAATGTTTTTACTTTGCGGTTTTATTTTTCTCAGCTTACCAAAGGACTTAAGGATATAACAAAGAAATAATAAAGAACTACCCGTCTGAAGCATAAAAATTCTGCCACAAAATTATGACTTTTAAAAAGTAAGCGCCAATGTCCAGTGAGTGTCTCGCGCTATAAAGGACACTCACAATTTTGTGTCCACCCACCACCATCAGGACTTCCTTATAATTTTATGATTTATTTACATATTTTTCTGCTAAGGATGAAGGAGGATTTTTTTTTTATTTTTTTATTCAAGTTCAAACTTTTGCCAATATACCAAACACAATTTTTAAGTCATAAAAATATTATGTTTACTTTGACCGCCTATGCACTTTGACTCGAATTAATTTATCATTAAATATACTTTTTTAAGTAAAAAAAAAAAAAAAATGAAACACACAACTCTGAGAGATGCAAGCAATTAGGGATTACACTGAGATTAATTTCTTGGCAGCAATTTTAAACTGCACAATGAAATAGACTCGTTGTCGAAGAAATTTATGACCCATTTAGGCAATTAACAATTAAAAAGTAGAAAGCAGTCGTAATTAACAGAAAAGAAAACATTTTTCGCGTCAAGGACTTTAAAGGATTTGCAAAACGAAATTTGTTTTGTTTTCTTGCCAAAAATAGCAGCAGGAGAAGGATAACAAATTGTTGAAATTCCTAGAATATTCAACTCGGAAGTCGGACAGCGATCCAGTAAACTTTTTTGTGTCTCTTTTTTATTGGTGACATTGATCGCCTGTTTCGGAAATTCACAAATTCCGTTTATTTTTTTTTTACTTTCTTCAAATGTCCACCATTTACACGAACACACTATATTTTGCCTCCATCTCACGAAAATCCTTTAAGAGACAACAAAAAAAAAAATCGAAAAGAATTTTACGTTGAACATTTTTCTTGACTGCCCTCGTATGCTTTCTGCCTTTTTCGTTCGATTGTTAAAAAAGGGAAAAACTTTTTTGTGTGCATCCTGAAGTACATTTATAGTGGACAACCCGTTAACTGTTATGTTCACACTTCCTGATGTGAAAGAAAACAAAAAAATGTGAAGGACTCACCCCAGTGACTTTTGTTTATTTATTATTCGTGATTTTCTATTAAATCGAATTCGAATTCTATTGAGATGGAAATAAATCTCAAAGGGAAGTGAAAAGCTGTAGCAATTAATTTAAATGCAACCAGGAGGATAATACAATTCTTTGTAAAAATCTGTAGTGTTTTTAAAAGAGGCTTCAAGCCTTACATCTCTCAAATATATGTAGTGGGCTCGTTTTAACCCCTTTTTTTTAGCTTGGCGTCCAATAAATATTATTCGTCCTTTGGCACCATATTTGTTATTTCCTTGTTTAATGTCTTTGTTTCTCTTGTTTTCTTTGGGTTTCCTATGGTTTCCTTCTTGGATGTTCTCGCTTGGATGCAGGTTTGCGATTTGATTTACTTCAGACTTGGTATTATGCGTGTGTGTGTATGCACAACATAAATATGAAATTTTTTTCTACAGAAAACTTAAAATGTGGTTTTTACACTTCAGTGCATTTGAGTTTTAAAGCCACAAGATAAAGAAAAATAAAGTTTTTCTGCAATCAATTTTGGTACATATGTACATACATACATATATGGTAGTTTTAATAGATTTTTTCTTTCACTATAAATTAGTTAGTGCTAAAGTTTTTCTTGATATACATATGTATAGGTATCAAGCTAAAAATGTTTTTTTTTATTTTTTAAAGATAGCTAGCTCTGCTGAGCTTGAACAGCACTTGTTTGTAATGGTAAAAACGTTTTGCAAAATTTGACATCGTTGACGCATTGACACTTTTTTTGTTGAAAAACAGCTAGTATTCACTTGGATAAAAACGAGTTTATATATTTTTTCTTCTTAACACGACAGAATAGTCTATATACAATTTTTTTATCAAAATCACTATAGCCAAGGAAAATTAAACTTGAACTTCGAAAAAATTCCGTCAAAGCTGAATTTTGGTGGAGAGCTTCGTCTTGATGTCTTAAGCATTTTCTAAAAAGTTCCATAAATTTTAAGCCGGGGCTAAATATTTTAGAGGGGTTAAAAGGGGTAAAATTTAATTTTTTCTTAATTTCTCGAAAACTATTAGATTTCTTGAAAAAAATTTTGAGGTACAAATTGTAACTTATGTAAATCTACTCAAAAAAGATTAACATACTTTTTTATGCAATTAATAGATTCTGGAAAAATCTTGCAGAAACTTCACGGTGGAGCAAATTTTGTCAAAAAATTTACTAAAATTTTATTAATCGATGGGAAAACTTGTGTGTACAATTTGTATTCGGCTACATTTCCTCATTACAAAACCAAGTTTTTGAGAGCCCGGAGTAAGGGGAGGGCCACCATCTGGAAAAAGAAAGTGGTTTGGTTTTTATTCAACGCCTCGATTGAATTACCTTTTACAACAAAATCTTTGAAAGAAAGACATTTAGACAATAAAATTTTCTGAAAAATATGCTACTACATAATCCAAGTAGTCTTGAAGTTATAGCGTGTCAAAGCTACACTTTTGATTTAGTATAAAGGAAGTAAAAGGGACAGATAACAGTTCTTTTTTTAAATCTCAGCAAGTGTACATTTGTTTTTTTTTAAAAATGCCCATGAAATTCCACACAAAAAAGATTATGACACTTTTTTTCATAGGAGCAACAGATTTTGAGAAAAACATTCACAAACGCGTTCCATCTTTTATTTGTTAAAATATTCATTATGAAATATATTAGACATGCAGCCATTCTCAACATGAGTAATTTCAGCATTCTTTGACTATGTGTAACCCACGCTTTAGATTAAGTTTTA
Organism: Dasysyrphus albostriatus; assembly: GCA_946251815.1. Classification (NCBI taxonomy): domain Eukaryota; kingdom Metazoa; phylum Arthropoda; class Insecta; order Diptera; family Syrphidae; genus Dasysyrphus; species Dasysyrphus albostriatus. The sequence goes on along the minus strand of OX276337.1, from coordinate 134,968,842 downwards.
ATCAGACCACCCATCTATCAATTCTAGAATTTTTGCTCGGGGACCAACTGTCACCCGGATTTTAGACATTAGAACGAACATCCACATTTAGGTGCCAGTTATAGCTTAGCTATGAGTGAAACTCATCATTGAAAATTTTAATGATTGATCTTTAGACATGTAGACAGCAAAATCATTTATTATTTTGATGGACAAATAAAACTAAAGACTCAAAAATTATTTCTAGTAAAAAAAATACAAATAGGCCCAACTTTCCACATAAGAACACCTTTCTTTTTTCAACGATTGAACTACTTTACCATTGGCCATTGGAATCTTAAAAGTCATTTTATGTGGAAAGTTGGACCTATTTGAACATTTTTTTTTTTTGACTTGAAATATTAGTTAAGTCTTGAGCTTTATCTGTCTATCAAAATAATAAATGCTTTTGCTTTCTAAATGTCTCAAAATCAATCATTAAAATGTTCACTGATGAGTATCAATGAATGCTATAACTAGCGCCTTAGAGCCAAAATAAACACATCAAATTTTATTTCTTCAAGATACGACTCTATCCTTTCTCTCAGTAGGTTAAGGGAAACACTTTTAAAAGAAAATTGGGAAGGAAGGAAGTTGCGGTAAGTTTTTCCCCAATAACATTTTTACTGGAAAATTATATTTCTATCCAAATACACCAATGGAAGGTATTATACTCCGGGAGGTACTCAAAGTTGAAAGTGCCAGAAATAAAAAATATCTTAGAACTTGAGGACGTAAACACAACAACAAATGCTTACTGAAAAAAAGTCAGAACTCTAATGATATTACCTTTAATATGGATACTTTTCCTTAAAATCAAATTTTTCCTGGAGCAGTAAGAAAACTGTCAAATTTTCTGATTTTATTAATCCATCCACATTATAGCAGTCCTGCCATAAAATTTAATAGTTGATGGCTTGACAGATGGGGTTGAAACAACATTTTGACAGAAAGTGTATTTTGGTCCAAATGTCAAAGAATTGCTTAAATTCACATTTTCCAAAGCAGTATAAAAAACTTCAAACATTTTCAAATTTTAAGAGGTTTTTAATCCATGGACAGATGGCCTTACAGATGTAGAGAAAATTATTTTTGGATGATTCGTTTGCTTTTTTATCATAAGAAAAATATTTAACTTACTCAAAAAGTCTTTATTTTCCCCAATTTAGTAAAAAGTAATTGAAACAAATACTAGTTTTAATGATCTTTTCAGATAATAATTGTGAGAGGTCAATATTCTACCTGAATTTTATTTTTCCAATCTTCACGAACAAGAGATTTTGTTTGTTCGTGAGAAAACTATAAAATTTTATCGTTTGCATAGATTAATAGATAGATTTTTGTTTGGTTTATGAGAAGATCGTTAAAGATGCGTACTTTATCGTTTGCATTGATTAATAGATATGTTTTTGTTTGGTTAATGAGAAGATCGGTAAAGATGCGTACTTCATGACTCTCCAACGATATTTAAGGAATCCTGGTTGCAATAATTTGTCTACATATGTACATATAACCCCTATTATACGAGTACATTGTTTGTTGCTTCAAAACTCACTCAAGTATAAATTTCAATGAAACTTTTTAATAATTTCTTGATTGTTGCATAAGATTTTAATTTCATTTTAAAACTTTACTTAAATGGGAGGAAATCATCAAATCAACTGTCTTGGATTTTTTTACAAAAAAAGATCTGTCCACAAAAAGTTTGTTTTTGTAAAAAAATCAAGAAAAGTTTTAACTCCTTCCTCCTTTACCTTGTAGTCAGACGCCCCTTTCACCATGACAATTCCCCATGAGTAGGTTATTCTGTGAGTGACTCTATACCAGAGGCTACGTCAAAATTTCAAAATATATTTTTACGGTCAATTTATTCAACAAGTTCTTTTACATTGTGGAGTAATGGTAATTGCGTTGGATGCCACAGGCCTCTTGATAGAAAAGTGCAGTGTTTTACTTCATCCTAGATAATACTTTTAGTAGCAAAGTCCAGCCTGCGCTACACAAGAAAATTAAAAACACATTTTGTTTCTTTATTAAAAATACTTGGGGTCACTATGTCGTATACGTAATTTTTGTATATGAAACTATTTGTTCTCAATTTGATGGAAAATTTTTGATTTAAACACAAACAAGTCGAAATCCCTATCTCATTCATGCAACATATATGTACCATACTTGATTCATTTTCCTTTAAGTACGCCCCCCATGGATGTGTCATGTGAACGGAACTAGCAATCTGCACTCGTCCGCATATGAGGACATAAATTTTCTCCTAAAAAGGATGTCACAAAGTGAAATATATTTTGTTTTACTGAAAAAAACCATACAAAACCATACAAGATGAAATAAAAACAAAATGTTCACACACACTTCTTCTAAAGTTCAGTTGTTTGGCGGCATTAAGTTGTACTCGGCCAGAGCCAAGAACTCTTACAACAATATCTCCGCCGCGCCAGTAGCGCATTTTGACGCAATGCAACATAGACAAGAGCCAACTTAGTGGATTGGGCCAAGTAAATAAAAAAAAAAAGATGATGAGAAAGCGCCAATCTGTCTGGCTGCCACCTCGTGAGTAAAGAACCTCTCTCCCCCCTTTCTGTTGGTTCAAATTTTTACTCGCAATAGATTTAGCCATAAACGCTAAAATTTTGGACACATCGTTTATTCTTCTTCCTTAATTCATATAAAACTGAATGAAAGATTTGCCAAGAACTTAACCAATAAGACAATAATATTCTTTTTTGTCTGTTTTGAACGCCAAACAAATTTCTGAAAATTTTGGCACAAGTCACTGGAAGCTATATCACAACATTACACCAACACACATCCAATTTTTGGCCACTTTCCTGAATTTAATTCAGGCCGGTCGGTCGAGTGAGTGAGTGAGTGAGTGAGTGACGAAGTGGCGATGACAAATATACACGTGATTCTCGTATCTCAATGCGTAAGCTTCTTGGCTGGCTGGTGTGGTAATTATCCACCACTTGCGTTTTTGTTGTTGTTGTTGGTTTAAAGGCGTGTGCCTTTCTGGCTGCATTCGTTAAAATTCTTGGCATTATCCTTAAGATAGCATCACTCGTCAGAATCTATCGATGGATTGTGAATGAACGCACTCAATGGTCGGTTCAGTTGATGCGAACAGCTGATTACGGAAATGGTTGCCAGTTGATATTTTGCCCAGAAAAAAAGAGGCTTTTACGGAACACAACATCGAAACAGGTGGTTAACTGGCACAAATTTATTTGTATTTTTTTGTTTAGGTATATATTTTTTTTTTTATCACTTTGAGGGGAATTCAATCAGTTGAAGGTCATTTGGGGACGTTGACTCTAGGAAGAAATTTATTGGCCAGAGGCTAGTTATTTAATTTGGCTGACAAAGTACTGAATGGGGTATGGTCTATTGGCAGTGGCCTTGTAAAATATGTGCATTCTACTTAAGTTGATATATTAGCCAAAAATACAATTTTTTGAGGTGTAGAAATTTATTATAGAAAAATGCTTTGAAGATGGTTATTGTGAAGCCTCATTTAGGGTATGGTTTATGATAATTTTTAAGTACAATGGAAATTGTTATGTTTCGAAAAAATTAAATTTAGTTGAAAATAAGTTAATCAAAAGGTTTTGAATTTTGAAAATTAAATGTTTCTTGAGTAGAATAGAAATGAGAAAAAGGGAATGGGGAGGACCTAACTGAAATAGCGCTCATAAAACTAACCTATTCTTAAAAATAAAGCAACATTTTTAAAATTGATATTTAAAACTGAAAATCCATTTAGCAAAACTTCAATTCGATTCTTTGTTTAACATGCATAAATGCTGATTAAATAAAATCCATGACTAGGTCACATAAGCTTGGTCTTATCTTATAAGCAACATGCTGTTAATTTAAAAAAATTGTTATACATGGGTAGGTGCACGCATAATATTGATTTTAAAATTTTTAAGAGAAACATGTTTAAAAAAATTAAATATATTTATTATAACACAAACATTTTCATTAATATTGGTCATTCTAAATAAAAGTTAAATTTGTCAGTTTTTTATCAAAAAGAACACCATGCCAATATTGTTCACTATTTTTTTTTATAGAAATTGTTAGAGCCGTTTTTGAGAAGAATAAGCTTTTCCATAACGGTTGTGTGGAAAGTACCTTTATTTTTGGAGATAAAAAATGACAATGTCAATATATCACAAGTAAAAATTATAGGGGGAAAATCTTATCAGAAGGTTTTTTTATAACACAAACTCTAAATACCTCTGAAATAAATCTGGCAAATAGAAGATTAGTTTTTAGCAGGAATAAAGGCCATAAAAGCTTTTTTGAAGGGAAATCCTCTCTCCCCTCTGTGACAGGGAGGGAAAATAAAACTTTAGCTAACAAATCATATACAATAATGTGCTATGACCTGTTTGAAAGCTAATATTTAATTCTTTTGATTTTTTTTTAATCAAGTTGTTGAAATTAATAGTTTTTGAGATACATATATATTTCAAAGTCATTATTTAAAAAAAAAAGTGATTTTATTTTCAATTTGATTTTTTTTCCTTCAAAAAGTGCTTTTGTTGATTTTAAATAATTTTTTCAATTTCATGTTAATTTTTCAAAAATTTACTACCTTGCCTCAGGAGGGGAAGATAGGATTTTCCCCCTTTACAATTTTTTTTCTATGAATTATCCCAGATATTATCCTCCAAAATATATAGCAGGAATTAGGAGACACCTTGTATGTAACGGTACGAACCATTATTTTTTGTTCTGAGAACAATTTTGTTATTTGATTTTTTAAAATCTTGGAAGAGTTTGTTTTTAAGAAACCTTTTGATTTCATTATTTTTCAAACAAATATTTTTGATTTTTTCTTAGGAAAATGTTGACGTTAAAATTATAAAATTTGTATGGAATTTGTAAGGAAAAAGTATGATCTTAGACGCCATCAGGGTAGGAAGTTTTACTTAAGAACTTTTTTGTAGGATGTAAATTTTGTTATTAAATCAAAATAAAATTTTTAAAAATGTGCTAAAAAGTTTTTGAGATCAGAACACAACACCATGTTTTTGTCCATATATGTATTTTATATGAAAAACAAAAAAGAATCAATGTGTGACCTCTTACGGACCATCTACGTCAGAGCGATCAACGAAGGATGAATACACGAAACAAACAACATTTAACACATTTTTAAACCTTAATTTTTCGAGAAAAAAATGGAGAAAGTGGTAGAAATCTAGCGCTAATGTTGAGTTACTAAAATTTGCATTTAAATTGATAATATAAAAGAAATTTGAATGCAAAAATTGGTCGTTGTGATTTAAATTTATCAGCAAGATGAGAAAATAAATTGATCAAAGCTTAACCAACTTTAAATAATAAGGACCAAGCATACAAATCAAGAGTCGGCTTACACAAATTTTAGTGTCCGTAACAGAAAAAACATTTGGTTGAAATGTTGGCGAGAAAATTTAAAATTAAAAAAAAATTAATGCATATATGGCAGATACCGTTAATAATGGTTTTTGGTAAAAAAAAAATCCGCAAAAGTTCACCATACGTACAGTAATACACAGATTTTTATGAATCAAAACTATTTTTGAGATAAATAACATTTTGCTTAACGGTTGTATGGCAAGTACCGTTATTTTTTGAGCTTAAATAACTCAATTTCCTCTCTGGAGAATCAGCAAAAAGCCTTAAGTTCAAAATTTGAAAAAGCTCACATCATTGGCTAATACTACGTTTTCATTAGAGCCGAAATGAGGTAATTTCGAAAACCACAGAAAAAGTGCTTTCATTTGTGATTTGGTAATTTCGTTTAACATCGTTTCTTTTAATCGTTTTGTTGTTGTTGTTTTTTCTTTCTACTTCCATTTGAGCTTTTACATTTTCATACAAAACTTTTTCAGAGATCTTCAAACTGTGGTCAATTGGGTGTGTTCAATAGGTTTTGACTTAATTTTCAACCTAATTTTGTGCATATTTGGTTGAAATTATCTCATTTGGAAATGTGAATTTGTATGGGAAATGAGATAATTTCCTATCGAATTTGGAAATTTTCAACGAAATTACCTCATTTGGCCTAATTAAAACGTAGTATAAGGCTGTAAACCCAGTTACAAACAAACAGAATTATGTCACTCCCGTTTTAAAATTTTGAAACTAGTCATGAAAATAAAAATTTAATTTTTTTCCCACAACCTGATGTATGTAGTACATTAAAACACGTATGAGAGTTCTTAAAATCTTTTTTTGCTTTTATTTCTCATTGGTAAAAATAATGGCCCTCTTAGTATAATTAGACAATTGGTCGAAAAAAAAACAATGTTGAGCCAAAACAATTTTCATGTTGAATACAAGAACTTATTTAAAATCACGGTGCTTATGTTAAACCTGGAGCAAAACTGAATTTCCGGCATGAATTACATACTTGTCATCGATAGCTTGAATGGAAGCTCCATTCATTTCTGTGATGAAATCACTAACCTCGATATAGTTTTTTTGTTGTCGTGCTTGCAAGAAAAGGGAACGACTAAAACCCTATTTTACTGTGATATCAAAATTGTAGTCAGCTGTTGTTGATATTTTTCATGGGATAGCTTAAAATTCAACATGTTTGCAGGATAAAACCTGAGATTAACTTTTTTTGTCAACAATTGTATTATGATCAGCGGACAACAACACAAAGCTGTCTAGATAGCTTTGGGTACAAATTCTGAACGTGGTAAATTTAACAGATGTCCAATTTGATGCAACCATTGTGATTCAATTCCAATATTTCATTATTGTGAACTATCAAAGATAGCTTTGACATACGATTTGTTTAGTTGGGATATTTGCACACTCAGCGGAACTGCATACGAGTATCATCGGAAATGCACCGTAACGGAAGTAGGATATAGCTTGCAAAGTTGCCTTCAATGTTGTTTGTAACATTGCTTCTATGTTGGGAGTATTCTTTGAAACAACATATTCGATTTTTAAAATTCGTTTTGAGTTTGAACGTTTGGAAGGCTTTCCTGGTCAATCACAACGTTGTAGCTATGACAGTAGCCCGTATCACTGACAAGTAGGTAAATACAGCAACCAATTAATGGTGATGCAGGAGTAAATCAAACTTGTGTTTAGAGGATAAGAATCTGCACATATGTATGTAGCAAGGGTCCAACTAAACGAATATGAGCTGACCTCCATAAAGGACATTCATGGTTTATTATTGTGCTTATATTGTACTGTTTCTCAAATTTCGTAAACAAAAATCTGGCTGTTTCTGTGAATTTGGAAATACTCTAGTGCTGTTAGTGACAGCACGTTTAACGAACTTAAGGGATACAAATGTAGTATACCTACATATGTAGGTTGAAAAAAGTGCAGCATGTCGTTGAAGTTGAAAAAAATACGTGTATAAAACCACGAGACACAACTATAGTGCGGTAAAACACTACTATATGTACGTAACGTAAAGAATAAAATGACAAGAAGATCGATATTTTAATCTTTCCATAAAAATACTTAGGAAAAAAACATTTTGCTTTTTTTGATGATCGGGCATTAATAACAGAGCTATTTATTTGAAAATCAAACACTTATAATCAGACTTCAAGGTGTATAGGAAGGAATTATTTCAATTACTTTCCCAAATCACTTAATCCCAATGAAATATTACGTAACTTAATTACAAACAAAATTTAAACGATCTTTCAAATACAATTTTTTCCTTGTGTATATAGGAAAATAAGAAAACAACAAATAAAAAAAAAATAATTGAAAATAGAAATAATTGAGATTGAGACTAAATAGAAAAGCAAAATAAAATAAAATAAAAACATACCTTCCCGTCACTCCCTTAAGTCTATCAACATCGCACCATCTTAGTCACATATAGAACCATGTTGGTTTTTATTCTTGATCGGTCTTAGAAAATTGTAGGTAGGTACTAATGCATATAACTCAGTGTCTGTCTGTCTGTCCGAGGTATTTTTTGCTTATAAATAATATAAATACACAACAAAAAAATGTATCTATGAAGGTATGTAAGCTTTCTCTCCTATATACATTCATAGAGATTATGTATATATTGGGTTAATGATGCATAAACCACACGGCATCTTATCCTCGAGCAAACAGAATAGAACGTAAATTACAAAAATAAATCGCGCGTCTTTCTCTCATCGGCCTGGGCTAGATAAAAACGTCTCTCGAATCTTCTGTGGCCGAATTTACGGCAGATAGGAAAAGATGGTGCGCTAAAGCTTTGTGGACGTTAGGCCAAAGAGGCAGAGGCGCCTTCTCCTATTTTTGTCTCCCAGAATACGAAGACGAACCCATGTCAGGATAGATTTACTATATAACTCGGCATTAGTTAGTGTTTGTTGTTTGCCTCAGAGGCACTGACGATCCATGTTTTGCCTTCATGATCGCAGCACCGGCTGTAGCTGTGGCTGAAAACAGTCCATAGGTCCTCATTTGTGAGGCCAACCATGAGATTAATTTGTAATTTTTTTTTTCTTTTTATACCTACAAACAGCAAGTAGGTACATGATATAATTAGAGAAAGTCTGAACATTGTAAGATATCAACCAAAAGGTTACATCATCTCATCACCAAGAACCGACACAACGACGACTATGGCGACGGGCGGCAACTGCGACGGCGACGGCAGTAGTGAAATCTAATTAGATTTCGAGGAGATGTTTTTGATTTTTGCATGCTGTTTTGGGATGTTGTTGTTTGATGCAAAAATCTTATTTTAGAATATTACTGAATTGACGCAGACTATAGCTTAAAAAAAGCTATGAAATTCAAGATGGACGTTTTAAATGCAAAAGCACTTCGGCAATGTCAAAGAAAGAATAATAAATTTTATTTAAAGTTACAACAAAAGAAAATTTTCCGTTGGTAAAAATAAAAACCAAATTGAGATTTTACGTTGAACTTGTAAGGAAATCAACAAAAACATTGGGTATTCACAATGGCGTGAAGCCATTGTAAGCATTAGCAAAGTTTTAAACTTCTTAGATCTGTCAAAATTTGTATATGGAAAATAGGACAGTTTACGACTTTACTCTGTTAGCAATGACTTTCTGCCGATAAAATTCTCGAATTAATCAAAAAATATTATAAATCCATTTGTTTTATGAATTCAAAAATGTTAGACCTAGTCACATGTACATGCTTACAAGAATGACCGACAAACAAAATATCGACTGATTTAAAAGTCAATTTTTATTGACTGTTTTGCAAGTCAAATTACCGTCTCTATTTTTACCGATTTATAAAAAATGTCAAAATTGCGAAATCTCGACTTGAATCAACTTTTATCGACCAGTAGTTATTTTTGTTTTCTAGGCAAAAAAATTCGATATAAATCGACATTTTAACTTGTCGATATTTTTTCGGTCAGTTATTTGAACGTAACCCAAAGAAAAACGCTGTGTTTAAATGTTTTCAAGGAAGAAGCATAAGCTTAACATCATATATTCTTCTTTGACGAAAACAGAAACAGTTATTTGATGTTATGGAAAATTAAAGACCCTCTTTTAGACACAAGCTCTTGTTGAACTTTAAACAATCGCTAAACAAGAGCTTTAATGGCACTTGATGAATGCTAAATTGGCATTTTAATAAGTCATTGATTTTTTTTATTTTGATCAATTGGCCCTTTACCAGTTTCTAAAACGAAGCTTTAATATTTAAGTAATTTATACCTACAAATAGACAGAAATTTGTGGAAAATGCAAGTTATTTTCATTTGGTTTAAGATTTAATGAACTCCATTTAAATATAGATTAAGAGCTCACAGCAGATTTTAGATGTGATTGATAGCTTTAAAAGAAGTATAGGCGTCGAAAGCTTCAGTAAATTCTATGCAAGAAATCAAAGTGTTAAAGTCCACAACCGGGCCTTGTAATTAAGCAGTACATCAAAAAATTATTAATGCAGCTTCGAGGGTAGTCAGGAAGTATTATAATTAGTTGTCATCCTTCCCTAGATAAGCTCCTCGAATCTCATATCACGAAATCTGAGATCAATTAATGGTATAGTTCGTCCTGCCGGTTTTCACTTTGAACCCTGATTTGTTTAACTTTCTAACTATTTTCAAAAATTGGTCAACCTTGGATTTTAATTTGTCATGAACTTGTAAAGTTTTGTTCTAGTTCACAATAAAATTCATACAACATTGTCTATGGCTGACCAAATACTGAAACTAACTAAACTTTTATGAACAATTTAGTACCAAAATCTTGTTCTATTACCTTGAATTTTTTTTCAACTATTATAAACAAATTAATTACCGCTAATAGTTGACCTTTTATCACGAACTTTTAATTTATTTCGGGTGGTAAACAAAGTAGGTACTAAAACCCATAACTTTGAGAAACTTTGAGCCTTGAGTACAAGTTTTCTAGGACTTATCAATTTCTAAAACTAGTTGACAATTTCTGAACAATCAGATGTCATATTTTTTTAAACAAATATCGTATATGAGGTACCAAGATCCCAGAGCCACTTTATGCAATTATATAAATACCAACCTAATCAAAAAAATATAAAACATTGAATACTATTTAATATTTTGGTCGGGGAAAATTTTGGATTTGGCCAGGGAATGTCAGGAAAATTTATTTTGAAAAGTAGTGGACACCATCAAATATTTAATTTTTGTATAAGTAAAAAACTTTAACTTAACTAACAATTTATTTAAGAAACAAATATTTTTTTTCTAATTATTTACATACATAATTCGATAAGAACGGGAGAAAACTGCAATTTTAAAAAAAACATCAAAATTAACATGTAACATCCCTACATCGTGTAGAAATTAAAAATCTTTACAGAATACAAAAATATTTCCATTTTTCTTTAATACATTGAAAATTTTAACCATCACTAAATATAATTTGTCTCATTTTTTTTTATTTGCAGAATCATTGCAGCCGAATGACTCCAACAAAAATACAAGGCATTCATTTGCCAATGAATTTATCCAAATCTCCTGCCAACTTCATTGGCTGTTGTCTGGGCCTGACCAACCCTCCAGCAGTAAAACAGTGCGCACAGAAATGCATTTTAACCATCCCAAAAATACCACTACCGTGCTGAGGACTCACACGTACTTGTGACGATGACTCGAAGCGCAAGAGTCCACATACGTCTGAATCTTCAGCACTATACACATAGTGTTAACATTGGACAGGACTTTTTGTATTATTTGCTGTTCGTCCTTATTTGAATTTGGCAGGATATTTCGATAGAGGGATAGAGCGAGAAACATAGTGTAAGTTTGAAGGATGAGAAATTGTTTTTGGAGGGACACACAAATGCAGTTCACCTATTGGATGCAAGAACCAGATAGGGTTTGTTGCCAACCGAACCAACTAACCCTTAGCTACTTGAATTTAATTAAACAAACAAACAATTGCGATGTCCTTTCCTATACTAAAGGAGTCATTTTATGCTGCATTAAATTGCGAGAAAAAAATAATTAAATAAATTAAATTCGATTTTTTTATTTGGCAATATTCAATGCTCCACGGCAATGGTGATGGTTTTTGTTTAGCAAACTTAGACAAAATCACCCGGCCAAGGATTCATGATTTGCTGTATTTTACTTTTATCTTATTTTATTTTATTATTTAATAATTTTTCCTTTGAAATAATGTAAATATTGCAAATAATATTAAAAACAACAATTGAGAAAAATAAAATATGCAAAATCAAGTGTTTTTGGTTCCAATAAAAACAACAATAAAAATAAATTAAATAAATTTATTTATATTAATTAATTTTAAACTTAAGATTTATCAAATAAATGATAATGTTACATAATTATAATATATATTAGAACATACATACATAATGATTATACAAAAAATTAAATAAAAATAAAGTTTTTAGCTACAACAGCGGAACAAAAAGCGATGAGTTTATTTATACACAGAAACATACAAATAAATAAACTAACAATGTCTGTTCGCTTATTTCCCAAAAAACTGCAAGTTTTAGTACCATTTTATTTATTTTCATACTATAACTTTGACAGAAAATTAGACTAAAATTCTTTAAAATGGGTATAGTGTTGGGAAGAAAACGCACGGCACATTCTGGACTAATAGTAGTAGTAATAGATTTGCTGTCAAAAATTCAGTTTTATATTTACTATTAATTGTATATTAAAATCTTCCTTATTGCATGAATCTAGTGAATCAAACTCACTTTGAGTTCTTTTAGGCAAAATAATCTACTTACTAAACAATTGAGTTAATTTGTGTACCATTTGTGTACCAAGAGCTGCTGCAATTATATTGCATTTATCGCTGAGTTATTAACGCTACAAATCGTACCAATAAACAAGACGTTTGAGCACTCTCAGTGCTTTTCTGGGCCTCGTTACCTTGCTTGAATATGCATATGCAACATAACCACATTCTTTTAAGTCCAAAACGGTATCTTAAAACCCTCTTTTGTCTATGCAATTTGAAGTAAACATCACCCACACACGTCTAGATCACTAAAACTCCTGCAGTCACAGCATGATCTTATCTAATGTTCTAGTGAATGGCCACAATCAATACAAGGCGAATGGAAAAAATAACACAATTGAGGTTATCACTTATGTATCCTTCAGATCAAGTTTTTTTTTTAAATATAATCCGTGAAAACTCAAATATTTTTAAGTTCAAATTATTTTCAGGTATAAAAAGTAAGTATTCGCCACAGTAAACAAATCTAAAATAAAATATTGAGCAAGTAGTTGTTAAAATTGAGAGTGTCGGTAATTAATTCGTAAACACAAGTGTTGACATTTTACAAGTATACGGACCTCTGAGATCAGCCTAATTTTACCAAATTTGATAAATGCGTAGAGCTAAAGAAGAATTAAAACGCTAATGAAATACGAGTACCTTTAGTATTAGTTAATAAATACAAGACCTAGTTTTGTGATCATAAAGTGCTACAATATTAACAAAAAAATAAGAAATTTACAACTTTGATTCATTTTCTTTCAAAAAAGTTCAATTAATTTAAATTTAAAAAAAAATTAACATAAAAGAAAGAAAATCATTTTTACCAAGAAAAAACGCAAAATTTAAAATAAGCAACAGCCATTCTGTTTTTGTGTTATTATTTTCAACTTGCAGAACACACACAGAACAATTTCTTCCCAAACAATTTTTTGAGCCAGGAAGGGGAAATTTTGTACTCTCTCGTGAGCGTTCTCTTCTGCCAAAAACTAAACTATTTTACGTAAACGAACAGCTTTAGTTTCCTACGCCCATATTATTCACTTGTTTAATTCCGATTAAGTCTTAGATCCAGATTAAAATTAATTTAAATCCAATCCATACTATTTCTCGTTTAATCCAAACATAAATCAATTTTTTTAAATCTAATCTTAATTCAATTGGATTTAAATTGCTCTCCGGATATCAGTTTGAGTACTTTAATCCAGATTAAACTCAATTTAATATAGTTCACTTTTTCTTGATATTTCAAGTTTCTGATTGTTTGTGCACTCACAGAAACTTACCAAGATAGTGAAAACAAGTTTTTTGATTATTTTGAAATTTTATTTTGTGAAAAAATCAACAAATATTTGACACGTTGCATACGCCCTTGTCTGTTCATGCGGCTCGGTTAAATTGTGCTTGCTGATGAGCTTGATTGAAACCTTCCCCTCGATGATCCATTTTGTGTTAAAGCATTTGTGTTTCAATGAGGAGTATCTCCGGATTCCTCTGCATGCCATTATAGTATCTTAAATCCATTACAGAGAATTCCATTAAAAAGTCACATAAAAAAATTGTATATACAACACAAAATGCACCACTATAAAAATAAAATTTCGCATTCATTAAATTTAAGGGAAACATGTGATTTAAAAAACTTTTTCTTAACCTCATCAACTTTTACGGAAGAAATTTGACACTTAATAAATTTGACATTTGGATTAAACGATCTTTATCTGGATTTAGAAACATTTTACGTCTAGAGATTGATTCGGATTAAATTGTTGGATTTCAAGTTCACTTAAATCCAATTTAAATCTAGAGTGAATAACATGGCTACTAAATTTGATGAAAAGTTAAACAAAACACTTAAAGTTGCGAAAAGAGAACATAAAGTATTGTTGTATGTAATGTTTGTTTGTTTTTCAACAAAAATGTTTCAAGTTATTAAGTGTATTCATGCAATAGCGAATAATGTTGTAAACTGAGTAAGTTTAAACCTTAATTACGTTTATGACAACTATACGCGATTGTATGATGAATGCTCTTATTCTTCGTTTTATTTTTAATATTTGTCAAAAACTAGTGAAAATAATACAAACATGTAGCTATGTCAGCATTTTCGCCGACATTGATAAGACACGTCTTCTTTTTTTGTTGTTAACTGTTAAAATTAGACAGAAAAAAGACAGAACATACTCGCTTGTAGAAATGTCACAACCTGCAATAATAACCTTGCCTCATGATTAATTTTGCATTCGTTTGTTTTCTTATGCCGTTTTCGCTTGGTTTTGTGTTATGTTCCATTCGTATGGCTAATGGAAAAACTGGAGTAGTAGGAGTGAAAAAGGAGTAGAAAAGGAGCATTCCAAAAAACCAATCAAAAATGACATTAATATCACCTTTGCTTCTCCTACTATTATAGTTCATCTACTTGAAATTGATAAAAGTTACAGCTATCATGTTTTGGAAACTGTCACATTTAAAATTGCAAAATGTTAATTAAAGGCGGTAATGCGAAATTTTATTTTAAAAAGTCTCACCATTTAATCTTAAGCTGATGGCCAAACAAGATGATCCAGCCATGCTGATAAAGATGATTTATTTGGCTCGGTTTGATTTCAGATTGGCTGAATAGTTGGACATATGCTTTATTTAATTATATAAAATGTCAAGTTAGACAAATCTTAGACAACCGATGCCGTTGTCAAAGTAAGACGACTTTAGGATAACAGTAAACAAAGTTTATTAATAACTTTTTGGAGTTGGACGGCTGTCTTAAGTTAGACAAAGTTTATAAATACGACTGGTTGCCTTTAAGTAAGAAGACAATGCTAACAGGCACTATTACATCAAAAATATTCAATTGCTTTTTTCGAGTAAAGTTTTCAGAGTTTTTTTTCTGTTCTTGATTTTAAAAAGGAGTTGATTTGGAACAGACTTATTATCTTTTATCACATTACTTGTCAAGAGTTATAAATGCTTGAAGAAAACATTATGTAAAATGACTTGATTCGGTATAGTGTGTGTTTTGATTTGGAAACTCGATGTTCTCATATTCAATTTAAGTCAAGAATAAGTGGAACAGTCTGAAAATTAACCAAAAATAAACCAGTTAAAAACACATCGTTTCTGCTTGGAGTTTCAGAGTCATGGACTTATTATACACATATGTAGTTTCCTTGTCAAAAGTGATAAATGCTAAAAGAAGTCAGAAGTAAATGAAATCATCAATAAATTTAACAAAATAATATTTTCATATTCGATTGGAATTGAACAGAATTGGAACGGTTTGGAGATCCAATCGAAACATTAGCTTATAAGATTTGCATAAAAGTGGGAGCATTGGAAATCAATGCTGAACCACGGATCAAAATTCAAACCACGTTTGTACAACCTACCCTAAAAGTAATAACAATAAAAGTTATCACAGATTGTTAATTTGTGTAGTAGAACTTCTTTGTGGCTTGTATAACAAGATGCAAATCATAAGACATCAACAAATTTGATCATCATAGTTCGTGTGAAAATGAAATTTCTTTACAAGTGACGGATAGCTCACAGCGATGGAACTCGCAGCAGAAACTGACGGAGAATCCAAGTAATGTAAAAGCGAAGTAAGAATTAAAGTTGTTGAGAATTTTACGACATGATTTTCATTTCTCAACGTACGACACTAGGAAATGATTAGGCACGCACAGAAAAGTGAGAGTTCAGAGCTTTCCCAGCGAATGCAATAAGTGAGTAAGCAGTATTTTTTCTCAATTTGACAGCAAAGTTGAAAAATTTTACTGGGCTCTCATTTCTTGTACATATGCCTATTATGGAGATGAGATGTAGAAAGTCTGAAATTTGTCAAAATGTCTATTCAAGTACTTCCCAAAACTAAGAATTTCTTCGAATCTATTGCAAAAAGTTCAGTAAAAACTTATACCTATTCAAAAATAAAATTGTATAAATTCCTAAATTTGAGAAGAATCTACACAGATTTTACTAAATTCACTCAAAGTAACAATTTAAGAAAACTAAAAAAAAAACCTACGTTAACAAGATCTTTTAGATGAAACCATCGTTTTTATTTGTATTTTATTGCTACCCAAAAGACAAAAACAAAATATCTTGAAAACTATTTCCAAATTCTTGGAAATAATACCACAAACAACAAATTAATTTTCAATTTTTTTTCACTCAAAGTAACAATATTTCTCACTGAGTACCAAAAATTTATGTCGTTTTCTTTTCGTTTTCCGTTCTGTTCCATTCCTATGGATTATGGAAAGTTTGAAGTAGTTGAAGTAAAGCAGGAGTACTCCAAACGACTAATAGGGGGGTTTATATGGACCAATGTTAGATCATTTAAACGCTAAAAAAAAGTTGTCAACCTGTGTTGCATGATTTTCAAAATGTGAACTGTGAAATGAAAACTTGTTCCGAAACCTTCAAGCAATGTTGTCAACAAAGTTGATCCATATTAACCCCCTAATCGAAAACAACATATTACGTGAAGAATTAAGAATGTTTTCATGATGATTACTTCACGTATGTTCTGAAGAACGTTTTGTTTTTCATTTCGCAAGAGATGAAAACTATACTAGGGTTGAATAGACAGAAATTTGAAAAAAAAAAAAAAAAAAAAAATAGGAATGAATTATTAAATAGATGTAGGTATTTAACCACTGCAGGTCGATTTGATGATCAAAAATAATCTTTTTCGATTCCATCTCAGAAATGGAATTTTGAAATAGAAAAACCGTTGTTAAGTGCCTTTTACATGAGCCACGAACTGCGAATGCGAATAAATTTGTTCAGACAATTACAAGCTTGTTTTTACTGAATAAACGATCCAATCTTCAATTTTTAAAAGAAATTAGTTTAAATAGTTAAATTTAAAATTTTCATATTTCCTACACAATCGACGATTTATTTTTTGTGAAATTTCAAACACTTATTCGCAATCCACAACATCAGGATGCATCAAATCTGCGAGCAAAAAATTCGGTCTAATTTAAACTCAAATTTTTTAGCACCCATTCTACTGGTTTATTTTGTATGACAATTCGCGTGAAAGAAATATCAAAATTTGCCTATTCGCATTTCGCTATTTGCACCTCATGTGAAGGGCACTTTACTTACGAGACTTGATTTATAATTTCGATTCTCTATTTCTTTTTATTTATGTGAAAATATTGTTTATTGGCATCATTGCATCTTTTTTATCAGTTCAGTGGGTTGTGGAATCTATTCGTTTTCATGCATCTGCCATCACAGATATGTATGTAGAAACGCCTAGCAATCGTACGTCTCCCCCTTCAAAACCACTTTTGATAATTATTTTATTTCTATTTGTGTTCATCACAAATAATGGTTTTCTGAAACGTAAATACAAAACTTAAAGGTGCGACAAGGAGATAGAATCGCACCAATTGTGTATATGTAGTGTTTTCCATTTTTTAGGCAACCGGAATGACAGCCGAAAATTCACATGCAATCTCGGTATCTAGTTGTCAACTGGGGAATTGTTTTGTTTTCCATTATTTTGACTTTTTCAAGAAAATTAAAAATATAAATAAGAATAATATTTTTCCTTAAAAAAACAAGCAAAGTAGTGTTTTTCAAGTAATAATCAACGTAGATATGAAAACGATTTTTATATGTATGTAGATAAAATGTAGAGTAGAGCTAACTGGAATTATTTTGAGTCGCTACACCTAAACAGAAGAATTCTGTTTTCTTTCAATTCTTCAAATTCATAATTCATAATACACAACTATGAGTTCCCGTTCAAAAGCCGGTTACTCGCGTGATAATCGTCCCAAAGTGTACAAGAACAAATCACCGACCAACGATCATGCTGTGGACGAACACAATGCTCTTTGTCAAGCTACCGATGCCATCCTTCAAAAGGCCATTACATCAGACGAACATCTATCCGGTTTACCAGCAGATTGTACACTTGAAGAGCTTCAGGCAGAGGTGAGTCAAAATTGAAAGATCCCAGACTGAAATGGTCAGTGGGGAAAGTCTTGTCACTTGATACTTACGAACTTGTCAATCCGTAAAAGAAAACAAATAAACATTTCTGGCTTCCTCGGCTCAACTTCTCTTTTATTTACAACCAACTTCCGACAATTTGTTGTTGTCGTTTTAGTTTCATATTTACTTATATTTTTTTTTATCAATAATTTGCACTGAGAAGTGGGTAGCACAATAATTATATCTTTTTCAATCGATAGTGCTTAACAAAAAAAAAATTCATAAAACCGTGTCTTTAGGTCAGTAACTTATTGAAATCAATTAGCTATTAGGTGTGAAATTACTGCGCCCATGTGGCGCACTGTACTCTTCACATTTTTTTGTGGTTTGGAAGTGATAATTTAGTTGAAGAAGCCGGGAAGAAGTATAAAGTTTGCTCACTCTTCATTCTTAAAGAATAATAATTGTTAGTCTTGCATCATTATACATTACGTATTGTTGTTCGGAACTAGTTTGATGACAAATTGGTTAATTTTTTTTAAACTTTTTTTTTGTTTATGCTTTTTGGAACAGATTGCTCTAGCCAGGGGAAAAGCAACAACCATTTATGTTAAACGAGATGGCCTCTCTACACTTAAAGTTGTGGTAAGTTTTTAAATTAATTTTATGAGAATTGTGGCCTAGAAAAATTAAATAAAAACAACTAAAGTTTTTGTGTTTATGTGTTAATCGATAACGGCACTACTCTGTATTGATTAATTGAAAAGAGTTCTGATTAATCACATGATTGAGTTAAATAAGTTAAACATTCAAAAGATTAACCCGTATTTACTCAGAAAGAATCAGTTTATTGGTACTTGCGAAATGTTGCGTAAAAAGAACCCTTTAAGTATCTGGTTTCAGAACAAATACAAACATTTTACAACAAGAACCAGTTTATTGACTATAAATGGGTTTGTTTATATTATTTGGTCGTTATCTTGGCATTAAGAAAAGATTACCGAATAAATTAGAACGTAATGGTAATAAATCCTTGATAAGATTCATATTTTTTTAGTTAATTCAGCTTGAAATATATTATCTCTTACAGTTATTAATTTAGGAATGTTCATAATGTATTGAATGCTGTTATTTTATTAAATTTAAGAACATAAAATAAATTTTTAATCTCAACAATGGCAAGGTTACAAAACACCGAACGCCAAAATCCCGAATAGCAAAAAATGCGAGTCCCCAAGGCCATAATCCCATATACCCAAAATGTCCTGATGCCAAATCAAGCAGAAGTCAAAAGCCATACAAACAAAATTTATTTCTTTGAAAGTACTGAAAAGAATTGAAGTTCGGATTTCAATCCGGAATGTATCCGGGATTCAATCTGGATTATATTCAGGATTTTGTCCATTCGGAACTTTGTTCCTTCGGGATTTTGTCATTTGGGAATTTGGGATTTTGTATCTTACCCTGCAACAATACATCTGTGGTAACCTAACCTGAGCCATGACGTCATTAATTAATGTCTTTTCAAAATAAATTTGATTAAAAAAAAATTACTTAAGCTTATTTATTTGATATGGTATATGGTATGCATTAAGATCAGGTTTTTTTATAGCACAACAATTAAAGAGAAGGAATTGCAGAGAGAGTTGTACGTACACCTGAAACAAAAATCGCTGTTGTTGAGCTTAATAACGCGTGGTTTTTATTTCAACTCAGCATTACTGTTCCAACTGTTTTACAGCGCCGAAAAAATGACGCAAAACCTCAAAAATATGTTCAATGGTCTGGAGCTCTGAAACGAAGAGAAATGATATTGTTGGTGAAGCGACGGCAGACACTCAAAATGTAAATAACTCAATATAAGCTTCTTTTAACCGGTGGTAGTAAAACTTGGCTGTGTATCGATGTATGTGTTCTTAAGGATGTTTAACTTGTGTTGCACCCTTTCATTGTAGGTATTGACAAAATTATTAGCAAAGAAAAATACGTTGACATTATTAATAACACATAATGCCACCGTTTTTTTCAAAAACACGATGACGATCATAACTTCATAAAACAGCAATTGACTGTTCCATATTTAAATTCCGTCGAATATCTAATAATAATAATATAATATAATAATAATTAACTAAATGCCTGTAAGACCTTAGGTCTTTTATGTTCAACCTGAACCTGTTGTTGCACGGCACTAGTTAGAAAGAGTGGAAAAATAGGAAAGATTTGGCACAGTGCATTGAGATTAAGTTGTTTATTATCTCATTTCATTCGCCTTGTGGTGTCCAGTTAAGCTGGGCAAATATAGAAAAGAATGCTGCCTACAATGGGGCTTGAACTCACATCCCTAGGTTAGGTAGATGGGCTGACGGTAGATGGGCTAACGGTTGATGAAGTTCATAACTTTGAAATGTTATTTCCTGTTGACTTCGAGATTTCTGCTAGATCGTTAAAAAAATAGCTACCCAAAATTTGTTCCTTATGTTGCATAGTGCCGGACAGTGACCTAGATAGTGAAGGGTGTCCTGCTCTACTTCTTTTTCTCCGCAGCCTCTGCACAGGTCTACAGTATTTAGTCTCATTTTGTTTTTATGATATCCTAAGAGATTATGTCCTTTGATAATCCCTATAAAAGATTCAGAGACCTCTTTTTCAAGTTTAGGATACTATCCGTTTTTTTCTTACTGTAGCTAGTCCACAGATTCTTCGTGGTAGTACAGGTTGTTAGTGAGTTCCATCTGTCATTGGTAAGTTGCATTATTTTCTTACCGATTGTCTGTATATTGACACAGGGTGGAATTTTTTTCTCGAGTCTGTTGGGCTTAGATCTAACGCTGAACCAGTCCTCGCCAGTTCATCTGCTTTTTCATTTCCTTAAATTCCACAATGTCCAGGGACCCAGCAGAGTTTTATATTGTGTTGCGTAGCAAGAACTCATAGCTCTTCGTGACACCATGAAACTAATTTGGATACAGAAGCAGAGATAGCTTTGATGGCTGCTTGGCTGTCAATGTAAAAAGAGATATCGGCCCGTGGTATAGCGATTATTGAGATATGTTCGGCAGCCTTGATCACTACCAGAACCCCCACTTGGAAGACACTGCTGTAATCAGGGAGTCTGAAAGAGTTCACTAAATTGAGGGACTCTGAAAAGAATCCCGCACCTACACAGGTATCCACACCCTTAAGTTAGCATTCAAGCACTAAATCCATTGCATCATTGACACCCCCAAATCTAATGGAATGGGATGAAAGAGGGAAGACCTGGTATGCGATTCCAGTGATATGATAAAATTTAAACGTTGGGCATTTAAAGAAGCATGTTTGCACTCGGCAAAATATAACAAAATATAAATGATTTTAGAAGAAAAACCCAAAGCCACGATATTACGATTTTATTTCAATTTTTCTCAGGTTTCTGAAAAATAATTTGTATAAGTCAAAAGTATAAAAATTAAAGTCCGTCCTTGCAAGGGTGGGCAAATTTAAATTGAGCAAAAAATTACAAAATAAAAATGTATAAATAAATATTAATGATTAATCATTACATGCAAATAATAAAACTTTATTATCAAAATGGTTCTCTCTCGGCAACGATGCGCACCAAGTTAATGGATCACATGGTTGTACCTCCCGTTCGACTTTTAAACCTTTGATGTCTGAATTCAGGTCGACCAGTTAAGTGAACAATCATTCAACCCAACGACCGGACGCCAACGAAATGCTGTCCATGAAAATGTGCAGGATAACCTGAGGAAGTCAACGGGGACCTTTACTGATCGATGATAAAAATTACTTTTGACCAAAGTTGGGCTATGTCTATGCCAATAATCCGCAATGGAACGATGTCCGCAAAGTAAATATAATCCAAGACATCGCTCAAACTCCGTCAAATCTAATACTGCTGAATCGTTAAAAATTGGACGTCTCAGACCCAGACTTACTGGCAATGCCACACTTTAAAACTCATCACTAAGATCGAGGAATTAATTTACTTACCCCAGAAACTAGATATAGTAATATGTAATTGGCTATGCAAAAATTTTTTCTAACCGAATCTAACTCAGTGAGTCGCAATGTTAATCTGAAAGAAACAAAAAAAAAAAAAGGCACGTGTGCAGTACCTTATTCAAAGGAATGTAAATTCAAAACTAAATACATTTTTTCCATTTAATTGTGGAAAGAGTAATTCAATACTTCATTGATGTGTTTATTTAAAAGCATTTTACACTTTCCTGTTTACAAAAATATACATCTTATAAAGGTTTGAATAATGGGATTGTACGTGTGTTCGTTTACTTCCCAAGACTGCTAATTTAGACTATTTCATTTCAATTTTTTTTTGTAGACAAAACTTTGGACGGTTGGAAGTAATTTTTATCTATTCAAAAATACAGTCAAATATAGTTATTATATACAATCCGACATATTTGTGGCGTTTGATAGAAAAATGATTTGGAACATAATTTCTTTAAGAACATGTTCATAAATATTCCAAATCTAAAGAAAATCGTTCCACCTGTTTAAATTGTAGCTCGATTTACTTTTTACGCATATTTTTGTAGTTAACGTAACAAACACCACGCACATATATTTTTCTACTCACAAAATTAATTATTTTTTGTGCCACACTAACAAATGAAGTTCATTTCATAAAAACGTTATTTAAAAACTTGAAATAAATACTTTCAAATAACAAAATTTGTATATTCGTAAACTTAAACATATTTTTTTTTCAATATAAATAAACATAAACAAAGAAAACATGTGTTTGAATTCCATTAAAATCTACCTGAACTTAAAACTCAACTAATTACAATTCTCAATCAATATAATTACACTTTCTGCAGAAACACTGAGTCTCAGTAGGAAAAACCTTTCATTCCAGCTAAGAACATTGTTTTGTAATTTGTTTTCAAATGTAAATATTATTTATTTGTGTTGAAAGTAATTCTGAGCTACATTACAAGTCTTTCCTCAAACAAAATCAAAAATCACACTAACTACTTAATTTGTGTTATTCAAGTAGAGATTATTCTATGGTGCCAAGGGTCAGACTTTTAAATAGCTCTGACAAATGGTCGTTATCATAATCGAGTGTGTGATAACATTGATTTTTTATAAAAATTTTGTATATCAATTAAATGTTACCACCATACAAGCAAAACCATAGATTTGTTATAAGCAAATAATTTGCCCTTGTGCAGCAATTTGTTGCGCATTTGATACTGTAGCTTCGTAGCTACATAAATACATAATTGTTTTATAGAGAGAGATAGATTTTGCTGACTCGCTATAAGTTTTGTTTTATTTAGTTGAATAATATATACATACATATTGTAGACATTTATTTAGAGCATTTTTGTTTAGAACCAATATCAAAATACATGAAATTTGTATATTTTTTTAGGTAAGCTTGAAATAAGAGATTAGAATAAAGGAAGTCTTTTGTTTTCTATTATCTTTTGCTACCGAAAAACAATTTGTATAAAGACTACTAGGAGCTATTGAAATGTATGTTGTTTACAACATTTATATTGAGGTTAAACTCTTTAACTGAGAAGAGTATAAATCTGATGATCTTATGGTTCAAGGCTAACATTATGTACATGGTCATCATCAAAGATTATTTTCAATCATTAAAAAAAGCGCAGTTTTTGAAGCATTCAAAAAGAATCTTTAGGTAAAAGAGGTGTATAGTGATTTTGGATATCCCCAATTTTTGAGAAAGTTTCTAAATGGACATACCTAGATTTCTAGCCATTCTCTCAGCTATAGTGGCGATATTTTTAGCTAATATTTTCACCTTTTTTAAAGTGAATTTCAGTATTTTAATATATTATGCGAGTTAATTTTTTTACTAATTTAAAGTAATCGCAATGACAGTTTATTGTTGACAGTAAAAAAATGCCACGAAATTTTAAATTAAGCCTCTTGTTGGAAGGCCCTGATCATTTTATTTTGACAATACATTCATACCTACATAAAAATGTATGGATTCATTTTATTCTTCATTCACATATCCCACCACACGTTTTCACTAAATTTAATTGAGTGAGAGATTTTTAATTTTTGTTTGAAGGATTTTGTGTATTATTTTAGCTGTAATACGTGAGTTTTTCTAGTTACATGAATTACACGAGCTAGGAAGTTTTTTCTATCTGTAAAACGTAGTTCGCAGTTAGCTCTTTATTCTTATGAGTTAACTCTTTACTGGAAACATATGCATAAGTTGTCCTCCTCAAGGTTCTCTTCTTTTCAAAGCAAACGTTTTTTTAGTACGGGAACGGATTTGGACTGAAAATCATACAAATATTTCTGTGTATTTTGTTTGATTTTCATTCTAAAATCATAGAAATTCAGAATACGCCATCTTCTTAAAGAATCTTTTATTATACAAAATATTCAATAATGACCATTATGTATACAATACATATTGCAAAAAGTATTTACAACATCGGATTTGAGCTTTAACGATCATAATTACAAACATATTTAAATTTTTTCTACATCAACACAATGACTGTATAGCCAAGCTGTATATAGTTAATTTACAGGCCAATCAATAATTGAGTTCATCAAATCATCACAAGCAATATTTTTACGCTAATTGAGATATTTGTATTATAAACTGTATGCCATTCAGATAGCTTTATTGATTGAGAATAAAAGCAAAAGGTTTTTTTTTTTTTGTTATATGTACAATTTTTATGTAGTTACATGTAGGTACATAATTTATTATAGATAAAATAGTTGTGATAAATATGAAGTTATCATTTTTATTGTTCTCATAAGCACAAGTCGCTCTGTTGAAAGGTAGAAACCTGTAATTAGTTCTTTTTTTCGTTATACATAAGTGTATGAAATTAAACGAGTAGTGTTCCAATTATATCTTCACACGATTTTGTAATTAAATTTTTTTCATTTAAATTCCGCAAAGGCAATAGTACGAGTATTATGTATACATTTTTAAGCTTATGCCATTAAACTTAACTTCATGAGTTATTTTGTAAGAAAAAAGAAACACTTGATTTTTTTTTTTTAATTTAAAGGCATCTTTTATTTATGAGATGACAACAATTCGTAGAAAGTTATTTTAAACGTACATACATAAGTATTATTTAACATGACAAACATATTTTTACTCTGAACTTGTTTACTTACAAAATCTTATAATAATATTAATAATGTTTTTATTGCTTTAAACAAACAATTCTTGTATAAATAAGTATGCATACACATTAGACCGTTAAAAAGAAAAATAAATAGCTAGACCGACCCTAATTCGAACCACGGATGTGTTCGAAGGGGTTTCATGAAAAAAAAACATACATATTTACATATTGCTTAAAAAAAGTCTGACAAATTAAAAAAAATATTTTTTTACAGTTTTGTTGTTTTCATGTTTTGAAATGTTGAGCCTAACCTAAATTCAAATTACAGAGTATCAATTTTGGTAAGTGTTCGAATTACAAGATACTTAATGTAAAAAATAATTGTTTGAATTAGTGGAGCGTTCGAATTACCGAACGAATTACCGTGTTCGAACTACCAAAGTCCTACTGTAATAAGCCTGGTAAAATTTTAGTCCTTTAGATTAATATTAAGAGGACGCTTATCTCTACTTTCTATTTTCCATGAAAATCGTATGTAATTCTTCTTTATTTTATAACTTTAGAACCGGTTATCATACAAAAATGATCAAGATGGAATCTTAAAGACTTTAGTAAGGGTTACAATGCTAGGCTATATCTTCTTTTAAAACGAATCCAGTATCTTTTCAAAAAAAATCTATTTACAAATATCAATTGTATCACCTCGTTTATTCCAATTCCAGTATCTAATTAACTTTTTTAAACATTTTGTTTGCATATACACATTTAAAAAAATAAGTTTCAAATTTAAATTACAAAAGTGATTTTTGTTTCAAACTAATTTTATGAAAAATTTTACGTTTCCATTATTTAATATGGGGATTAGAAATAATTATTTTATTCCACTCTCATTGTGATTTGACAACAACTGCTTGTATCTTGGCTTTTCGAGCACGGGTTCAAAAATTTGGATTAAATTTTAGAAGATTGTTCTTATGAGAGATACAAAAATCTAAAGTTAGTTTTAATTAATCATAATGGTATACAACTTATATATAGTAAAATATTACTATATTAGGTAATAAATCTCTATACAAAGATAAAGTATGGCTCAAAATACTAACAAAATATCTTAAAGTAGCAAAATTAAAAGAGGGTTTTAAAAATATACAAATTTAAAAAAAGTCTCAATGTTTGCTTATGGGTATAATAATATAAATTTTATAACAACAAACGTAAAGAACAATAGGGGAATATAACACAACTTAAAAAAATAGTTCAAAAAAGTACGTATACGCCACAGTGCATCACTTTTCGCAGATAAGGATATATAAAGTTTTAAAATATGTGTTTATACTCTATGTAACTATTTTTGATCTCCGACTACACTTGAATAAAAACAATCTTTTTATTTCCGTTTTGAGTGGTTTTTCCAGATTGTGTTTTCATCTTTTCATCAATTGGAAGAAAGTTTGGGAAGTGGTTTCTAATAAAATTCTACTCTCGATTTACGTTTTAATATCGCAAGAAAGTTTTTAAATCTTTCTTAATAAAATTGCATCGAGTTTTGTTTTTTTTCATATTCATTAACTTTGTGTAATTAGCACGTACACAACTTGTAAATATACAAACACAAACCTCTGATCCAACTTTTGATGAAATAATAATTACAACCTAATAATGAAATCTCAATATCCATAACCTGCGCATATTCAATGCAAGAAAAAAAATAATAAAAGTATGCATATATTCATTTTCATTATGTGCATAGTTTTCTCTTGAAATTAATTTAATTGTAATATACCGGCTTAATCATTACTTTGCTGCAATGAAATTTCCCAAGTGCCTGTGGTATTACCACTTACTTAAAGATACATGTAGATTATCATACATTGCCAGCAGTCATTGAATTAGCATTAAATCTATTTTCTTATAAATATTCATAAGAAATATAACATTTTTTATGAAAACCAGCCTTTGGGGTCACCAAACAAGATTTACAGCAAGTTTCAAGTTCATGGATACCCTCAAGTATTTAATATGATGAGACGTATCCCATCCCACAATGAAGTATAAGATATTATGGTGCTTAAATGTTTCTTTTTTTCTCTTTTAGCTACCCCAAGAAAATCCAACCATAGCTAATCTCAAGAGAGCCATCGAACGCACTGCGAATTTACTCCAGCAACGAAGAAAGACATCATCATCATCTGGCGATCACGAAAGAGCAACAGATACAAAAAAAAGCTCCGCCGACACACCTCCACGGCGAATTAGTGACGGTGCTTTAATAGCAGCAGCACGATCAGGAAGACCTCATCGCAGTAATCCGTCGTGGCGTTTTCTCTGGAGAGCGTATTGCCTCAGTGAGGCAATGTACAAAGAGCAAGAATCAACAACGCAAACACTGTCAGACACAGACGGTCGTCAGTTGTTAAGTGACTTCGGTATCGGTCACAAGTCGGTGCTACGATTCGTTAAACGTGAAAACTACTTCGGTCGTCAGAGGCAACGTAGCTA
Organism: Dasysyrphus albostriatus; assembly: GCA_946251815.1. Classification (NCBI taxonomy): domain Eukaryota; kingdom Metazoa; phylum Arthropoda; class Insecta; order Diptera; family Syrphidae; genus Dasysyrphus; species Dasysyrphus albostriatus. The sequence continues at coordinate 134,941,016 of OX276337.1, read as the reverse complement.
GCGCGTCCTCAAAACCCGCATATCAATGTTAACCGTGCATTTCGCAAAACTGTTGATTCGCTTAGCACTACCGGACGACGACATACCATTCACATTGAAACGATGATCCTACGCAATAGGATTGCCAGTGTTGTAATCCTAATAGCGGCGCTTATATCCGTAACGCAATGCTTCGATGATACCAACAACAATAATGTAAAGATCACCAAACATGGTCTAGAGTTGACTCAGACAATAAATATTCAACGGCAGGAATATCTGCAAAAAATGTGCGAAAATATGGGATATAACATGCAAACTTTTGAAGAACTTACCGATGAACAAATGGAACATATGATCGTGGATCCCGAGCATAAATTTATGTATTGCTATGTGCCAAAGGTGAGTTGAGTAATTATTCATGTATTTCGTTTTGTTTTTTTTTTCGGTATGCCAATAAAAAATTAAACTTATTTTATTTATCTTCGGATTTTTGTCGCTTTGCTGCCTGTTTTTTCGTTCCTTTTGTTCGTGTTGCTCCATTTCCGTCCGACCGACCGACGGAGTTTTACTTACAATGCCCCGAGGGAAATATTGTGTCTTAAGAAATTATGTTTACGACGACGATGAGCACATACGATCGTGGGTCGTTTTCATTGAATTTATGTTTTTTTATTCTGCAATTTTCGTTGCGTTGTTTTATAAATTCTTTTTTTATTTAGACTTATTGCTTAATATATTGTCAGGGCGACCCTCTGGTAAATAAAAAATAAATGCATCGCTATTTAATTTAAATTTTCACAACGTGTTCATATTTTGTAGTCGTTTTTGTTCTGCCACTGTGCTAAATTAGACCTTCGAACATTGAACTAGGATAATAATAATTGTTTTGGTAAACACATGTAGTTGATGTGGTGCAAAAAATTTTTTTAAGATCATGATCTGAGCGAATGTTTTTCAAATTTTTGTTGATAGCATATGGCTTCTAATAAAAAAATATTATTTTTATAAAATTATAAGAATTATCTGTTCAAATTTGAATCTTGAATTCAATTTTTGTTTCGTGCGTATTTAAGAAGCCACAATTAATGCGAGCAAGCTCAATTTGTATTAGGATATAAGATTTTCATTTAGTTTTTGTGAATTCACCCCATTCAGAGCTCAGAAACTGCTTATTCAATTGCTCAATTAATTTTTTTTTCATGCTGACAAGCATTATGCCTGTATGGGAAATACAATATAGTGGAAATCATTGTGTAGGTACAAAATAATAAAGGGATTCTATTTAAAGACAAACAGTAGCCACGTTTGATCCCGGTTCACTCGTGTGGAAAAAAACATAAAAAATTGGCTTTATGTTGAAATTAAGAATTAATAAAAAGATTAAATCGAAAAGTGCAGTGTTTTAGTAGTTGGCCGTTACTTATCAGTTGTGAAATTTCAAATTTCAAAGTAGTTGCATTATATTTCGTCTGCATCAATTTTCAATTCATTTGAATTTAATTTAAATTTGAACTTTTTGTAATTTTTTTTTTGTTCTTCAATTTAAATCAAAAATTCATAGAAATGTTCATCTTTCATAAATTTTAGGTAAATATTATCCAAAGAAAATAAATTTGTTCACGCTTTGATACCTTCTCACTCCCTTGCTCAAACAAATGTAGATGTAGAAAATATTTTTCTAAACTGTTCTAGAAAACTTCATAAAACACAAATTTACCGAATGTTTATACTCGTGGAACATACAATTATGTACTTTTCTTATTTTTTCTGTGCAAAACACATTAATTCAACACACATTCTTAGGTGTTTGATGTAAAATCGAAACCCAAACTAGCAATTTTTTGACATATTAATGAATCTTGAAATCTAGATTTTTATTCGTTGTGCAAAATCTATAAAGTAATCTTTACTACTCACAAAGTTATCACTCAAATTAAAAAAGTATCTAATTTTTTGACGCGTGAAAAGCAATCAATTTAACCTGTTTCAATGCAAACATGGTCAAACTGTAAAATTCCTTACTTATCGCTTATATTTCCTTTGCTCCATAATATAATGCAAATTTTATAGAAATATCACGAAAAGATAAGATTTTTACTGTAAATTATCTGCTTTGCTTTATTGACTGTTAAAATGTTTCTTTATCCTCTTAACTCATTTCAAGTTCGTTTTATTTTACATTCCTCATAAGGTAGGTAGGTATGCGGTAACGTTTTCAATTTAAAGATCAAAAATTAATTGAAAAAAACTCTCGTAATTTGTTCATTTCAGCTATTCTTCTGTATGTATGTTCTTTCGATTATCATTTATCACCATGTCATCATTCGATTTATTTGTAGCTATTTTGTTTTAATCTAAATAATGATAACTTCATCCTTACTAAGTTTTTTTATTATTGGTCAAATGAATCTCAATTCTTTCTATTTGTTTGTGCTGATGATAATAAAATTAGTTTCATTTAAAATTGATTGGCTTTAGTAGAAAAAAATAAATAGGTAATAACCCTCAATAAAGACGGCCAATATTATATGATATTGCGCTCAAAATAAAAAAATCATATTGACACATCTTTAACATCCGACAATGACAATCACCAAGTCAATCAACCTTTGCTCATTCATTAGCCATTAAATTAAAAGAAAAATAAACATTTTGTTTCTTAAGTGTACAAGCACGATCGCTCTTTCATTAGTCGTTCGATTAGAAGCTTACCTATGTATGTAGTGACCTAAGTGCTTTTCCGTTTTCCAGGTGTCGGCCATAAACACTATAGGAAGGTATTATGTATTGTTTTTCTTGAGCTTGCTTCACTTGCCTACCTCGGTAGTCATCGTTATAATAATCATGTGCTTACTTACATATGTATCGTACGGGCATACATATATCGTATGATAATTATTATTACATAAAAAGAATAATTGCCAATCAAATTATATTTGTAGTTGAAATGTTAATTTCTATTACATATACTATATGTAAATTTAAGAAGAAGAAAAGGCAATTACCTTTTCTATACAAGCAATACATATTATTAAGTTATAGAACTTTTCCATTTGCGTTGTTTTTTCCATTCCGACACCAGCGAAACAACAACATGTATACGTAATGAGAATATGAGAAGTGTTTTCATAACACGTGCGGTAGTGCTAGGCGATTAAATCGAATCGTATGATCTTTTCCGACCTGATTTACATTAAAACAAAAACAACAAGGCGGCCGGCCAAGTAACAAATTTGCCTGGGGAAATGATTTGTTTATTTTTCTAGGTGCTATGGGGTGTGACAGGTTTCCTTCTCATATGTTATACTTTTGCATGGCACTCACTATCTATCTGGCTTCTCTTAATTGAATGTCTTTCGTGAAAGTTGAATCTTTCTCTTGTGGCCGCAACAGCAGCAAATCTAACCAAGAGAATTTCATAGTAACATTGATGATGCACTTTTGATTTCATTACAAGATCGACCAAAATGGATCAGGAGAAAGTAAACTCGATGAAAATGTAACTTTCCGCGTTTAATCCTCTTTCATTTAATTGAAGAAGAAGCGATGGAATGTTGTACATTTTTATAAACTAATCGATTGTGAATTCAAAGATAACAAGATAACACACTGACAGAAATTGATTAAGGAGATTCTGATTGATAAGACTATAGCCTGTGGAATTTTACACTGTCAAAGTAAACATAGAAATTCTTTCAAAGCGTGAAGCGAGTTTATGTGTTTTATTTTCTAAGAAATAGATGTAAAAGACATAAAAAACTATTATGTTGACAATGCGTGAGTAATGGCAAAGTTGTCAATTGATAAATTATAACAAACAGGTTCGAAATCGTTATCAAGCAGGGCACATACATAGTATATTTTATTCTTTGTGTTTTGAATGCCGAAAAGTTTTTTTATTTAAAAATTTTATTCGATTTCAAAGAATTCAGGAATGGATTTTATTGAGTTTTGTCCATTTTTTTCAAACGTTGTGCATTAATGTATTATTTTATGATGCTTATATTGTATTTATAATGTTGGGAAAATAAATCAAAAAGAATAATTCAAAAAGCACCGTTATTTTTTCTCTGACTCTTTCGTTGTGAATTTGGTGATAAAAGTTAATGGAAGGAAGTAAAACAACTTTTTTGCTAAAAGTTTTTTATTGGGTAATTCTATTAGTGGTTAGTGTCGCTTTTTTCATTATAGCTTTATAAATTTGATCCGGTATGGAATCGTAAAGTCTGTACGAAATCCAGCTAAACTTCGATGTTTGTGCCTTTAATTGAAGATTGTCTATCCTTTAACTGATAACCAGCCTCATATATTATTTGTACTAACCAAAAAACTTTCAATTAGGTTTTGTTAGGACGGGAACGGTTTTCAGTGAGGCAACCCGACATTTTCCTCCCCTTTCAAATCTTTGACAATGCCCGCCGTGTGAATAGGGTTGGCGTGCTGAAAAGTACTGTTTATGGGTCCAAAAATATTCAAAATTTTTGGAAAGCCTCTTTCCAATATTTTTTATAAGTTATTGCAGTAATTTTTGAGGTTTTAAACTCAAGCTCAAAAGCCCCAAAGTAGCTTATTTCTCACCATACCATAACGTCATCTTTTCTACAATGATTTATATGAGTTGGAAAATGGGGGTCTTTCAAATGAAAAATAAATAAATTTTGAAAACCCTGATAGAATTAAAAAAATTTTTATCGCGGCATCATATTCGAGAAGGTCTAATTGCGAGAGTATCCTAAAAAAATTGAATAGACAAAACACTCAATTAATAGAAATCCGCAATACCGACAATAGACTTTTAGTCTATTTCACTTAAAGTCTATTCTCAGTAGACTCCGCAATAAAGTCCTTCTTTTTGATAAAATATGAATAATTAATAAAATAAACAATATTTTTCTGAAATCAGGTGAGATGTGAAAGTAATAAATATCTCGAATGAAATCAAAATCGAGGTTTTGATGCAAAACAGTTGAAATATCGAATAAAAATAGTTTTGAATCTTATTAAATATATAAGCATTTAAAAATTAGAACAGAAAAAGGCATAAAACCATGGTATAATGTTAAAATTTGGATACATTTTTAGTTCCAGGTCGTACATATGTAAATGAAAAATTGTTTACTTTATCTATTACATATACATATGCCTATTTGTTGATTTATTTTTCTTAATTCTGTTCGTTATTCAATGAACTAGTTTTGTAACGTATTTAATAATTTTATTTTATGTTATCAAACAGAAAAGTTGACATATTAATTCATATCCTTTACTAACCACAAGTTTTCGATATAGAATAAAACCACAAAGAATTTATACTTATCAAACAATTTAATGTATTTATCAAAACAATGTCCTATCATGTGCGAAAATTGAAGAAAACAATCGCTTTGCTTTCAATGGTGATAAGCTCTTATAACTGTTATTGAAGGGAATGTCTCTAGTCGTATCCAAATCTTATACTCGTTCAAAAATCTCAGCATAACCTTATCATTGTTTAAGTAAGCAAGTCTCCCTTTAAAATGAAAACCTTGCCTTCTTTGATTGAAATATCATGTGGACAGCGAGCTGTATTGTCATCTCCTTATAGAAATTTGGTTATGCCATCTTCGGTGTCGCTGATAAAAGTGCCTTTAATTGTAGTCAATGCATAGTTCACTGCACTATTCTTTTTCTTCATTCACCTGACAACACTTCTTGCCGACTATATTTCATTTTTTTATACACACTCAGCGCCTTTATTCTTTTTGCATTCTTAAAATTTTAACCTAAAAATAGCAAAAGCATATTATTTAACTGAACGTATGTATGTATGGCATATAAACTCTTTCATATCCAATTCGGTATAAACTTTGTATATTCCGTATGTAAGTACCTATTCACGCAAGTACATTTTGCATTTTCAATTAAATGATAGAATGTTTACCAAATATACATACATTATGTGCAATATAAATGTACATAGCGCATGGAATGTCTGGCTCATATCTGCCTATTCGTCCTCACACACCCTTGGCTTCACTTCTTTATTAGTTCTTGGTTTTCCAATTTAAACAGGATAAACAAAGAGAAATTTTCAAAAAAAAAAAAATAGCTTACTTTCAATATCTCGTCTATGATTCTATTTTGTTTACGTTTGCGAAAAAGTTTCCTTTCCTCTTTATTTCGTTAAAATAAAATTAATATCTTTTGGGTAACCTACCTGAGAGAATTTTAGATGATCATCGAGGAAGAAAACGCATAATATTTGAATTCTGTTGTCTTTAACTAAAAAAAAAAACAATCAACTAAAAGAATCGAAAATGTAAATAAAATAAAAAATCTTCTCCAAAAATAAGTTAACTTATATAATTAGAAAATCTTTTCATTTTTCATGGAATATATGTTTAATTTTGGATGAAAGGAGGTTTGTTTTAATATTTGTGTTTAATTAGATATGCTGTTTAATATTGTTTACTAATAATTGTATGCATATGCAAAGTACCTCGTCAAGATGCATTATAGAGTTCGTTCACAAGGTAGTCTTACATGGGTTTTTTTCTCTACGTACAATCTAGCCCTAGGGTTTTAATTGTATTTTGTGTCTTACGAAAGACGTTGCTTATACCAATAAAGGAGATACTTTTCATTTACTTTTAGGTATCAAATCTGTTAAAATACGACAAAAATCATAATTGACTCAATTTTGTCTGCTATCACCTTTTAATTCCGAATACAAAAATATTGGAAAAAAGGTTTAAGGTTTTAAAAGCACAGCATCATTCAAGCATATGGCTATTTCTGTGAGAAAAGAAAAAAACCTTTACAATTTTTGAGCCGCACTATTACTTCTTCCGTTGCAGTTCTTTAGTTAAAATCACATTTTTTAAATTTATTTCACGGCCTTGTTTTTTTTTTTCTTTTAATAATAAATAATTTAATTAATTTGGTTAAATGTAAATTTATTATTGTATTTTATTTTAGGTAGCCTGCACTAATTGGAAACGAGTCCTAATGATACTCACTGGAAACTGGCAAAATGGCACTGATCCCTTACAAATTCCAGCCTCACTCGCGCACTCACCTAACATGTTTAAAAAACTCAGCTCTCTTAATGAAGACGAACGCAATACAGTTCTATCTGAGTACACTCGATTCGTATTGGTGCGTCATCCTTTTGAAAGGTTATTATCAGCCTACAGAAATAAACTAGAAGGAACATCACCAAGTGCCAAATATTTCCAAACGCGTGTAGGTCGACAAATTGTCAAAAGTTTTCGTGTCAATCCGAGCAATGCTTCACTTGAAAATGGAGATGATGTTACGTTCGGAGAGTTTGTTCAATATCTCTTGACACCGGATGTCAGTTTATTCAATCAATCCTTCAATGAACATTGGGAACCAATTTCAAAGCTTTGCCATCCATGTGCCATAAAATACAATGTAATTGGTAAGATATATGATGAAAACCTGTGATTTCAGATAAGATTTTAATGCTCTTCTCTTCCATAGGCAAATATGAAACTCTTCTAGATGACTCAGCATTGGCATTGTACTTAACAGGTGACAATACTCTAACATTCCCCACTGGACACAAGTCATCGGGCACTGCAAACCATCTGCGTGAATATTTTGATCCTTTACCCATCGGTGCTATTCGAAAGCTCTATGAGATATATTTAGAGGATTTCCGTTTATTCGATTATGGAGTCGAACACGTTCTAGGGTTTGAATTTGGATAGATTTTGTGTGTATTTTTTTTTTTTTATAAAAAATATAAACTGTACAAAAGGACCTTTGCTGATAAAAAAGAAACTATACACATAAGCATTTGTTACACTATTTGTTGTTATGTTTGTTGAAATATTTGTTTGCGTGAGATGACCATTATTGGAAATTTGTATGTGATATTTGAAAGAATTAAGAGAGATCTATTAAGCTTGTACTAGGATTAACTAAAAACAAACCAGACATATTATAATTGTAAGTCAAAGATAGAAAATAAATTATTTTTATTTCGATATTGTTGTTTTGTTGTATTTATACAAGCTGCCTTTTTTTTAGGAATATATAAAGACATAGGTAACGTAGCATCCTTCGATTTGATTCTTTACAAATGCTGTATAAAAATCGGCAGGAAAGTGGCTTTTTTCTATATTTACGAAACCAAATTCATTAATTTGAAACGGATCTATTCTTTTTTAATTAAATATTTCAATTAAATCCTAGAAATCAGCGAGGGAATTAATTCTTTGCGCAACCGTATGTTGCGACCAGATAAAATCCCCAAATTTTGAATATTCTGTGCATCAATTTTCGTAATACATAAATTTGCTATGCATTAAAGCAATTTTGAAATTATCTCACCTTAATTGAAATTGCGTACGAAATAGTAATTCGCAACTGTCTGCATTATTCTTGATTATGATGATCAGTTAAGTTTAATATAAAATTTAACTATTTTTCTCAACCATCGATTGGATTATTGATATGATAATCTTAATTGTAGGTTTTCATTTATTTAGTATAAGTTACTATTTTACAATTGGGGTGTACCATTGAAAAGTATTTTAAGAAATCAAATAATACTAGAAATAGAAACAAAAATGTGGTATATTAATTTGTAAATGGCTGGACTTGGCATATTACTATTCTTCAAAGTCTAAAGCAATTTGCCGTATGCCCCCTTTCTTCGCGTATCCCCTTTTCTTTTTATTTAGAGAGAAAAGTATGTATACTACTTTGAACAATAGTTATAGATCCAACTCACTTTAGCAAGCGTCTTAAGATAGAGATCGGTAGATTCCAAAAAATATTCACAATCACGTTAACGAACTGATATTTAGAAACTGTAGATTTTTGTCTTTTTTAGTTAGGCGTTTCAAATTGTCCATATATATATTATTAGAATATTGGGTACAGGCTTTTACTATCCAATTACTATGAATCAAAATAAATCTTTTTTTAAGACTGAAAAACACGCTAAATTTTGAGCGTTTGAAATATGTTATATAAGTCAAATCTTGAGGTGGAGTTATTAATATGCCCAAGCTGCTTAGATCCATATATTTGTGTACTGTGACTTGTAACACTCCTAACTTTAAGGAAAACGTGAAACAAAATACTTATTGTGGAATCTTTGGTTAATTTTGAAATTAGGACAAATAAATTCTTCACAATTTACTCACGTAGGTATGAATATTGACAAAAACTACACATCGTCCTCATGTTAGAAGTATAAATGTACAAATATGAACATTTCGTGGTAGATTAACATGAAAAAAATCAGAGTTTATCAGAGTACGAATCTTTATTAAAAATATTAGAAAACAAAAAAATTTTAATTCAAATTTATTTGTTTAAAAATTTTTCCATAATTTCTAGTTTTTTCTTCCATCGTTCGCGTCTGTCTTGTTGTTCCCGTTCTAGTTGGTTTAAACGCTCTCTGTAATAGTCAGAACTTGTAATTGTCCTCTTTTGTGTTTTGGGTGAGTCTGCTGATGAAACTGATGCTAATTCATCGTCAGAAGTTTCTGCTGAAGTTGATTCAGAATCAGTTAAACCTGATACATTTTCCAGAACTCTTGGTGAACCCTGGAAGATGATTGCACTTGAAGTTGAAGGCTTATTTGGTGAGGTTGGCAAAGGAATTGTTGATGAATCCTGGTTAAAAAAAATAAAATCATTTAATTTCTTGTCCATATTTACGCAGTTTAGATTGGGAATTTCCGGCCAGGTGGTACAAAAGAGGGCAAGGCTCTAGTAAGCACTAAGAAAATATTACACTGTTCAGTTTAAGTTTTGGCGTTTCAATGCTTTGCTTTTGAGGTACCTCAAATTTTCTCATATAAATCTTCCCAATTTAAAAACGGTCTTACTTACTGGGAAAAGATTTGCAGCACCAAAATTAATGGATCGACTTTTTGAGGCAGTTGGAGCATTTCCATATGTGTCGTTTAATTCGTCCATGAATGGTAGTGGTATTGGATGCACACACGTTTCTTTGGTGTTATCCTTTGTTGCCTTGAATATCCTCGATGCGAATAGCCTCTTACCCGGTTGATGCATTTCATCCTTTCTTCTTCCATTGAAGAAAGTTTCTTCCTGCACTGAACGTTTCGATCTATGGTGTAATTGTGTAATAAATATATTTTTAATTACAATATTAAATAAATCTTTTGTACTATATTTTTTACCTTTTTGACATTTTTAAGTTGTTTGCTTTAAAATTTGTTTGTAATTAATTTTTTCTTGAATCTAATGTTGATTTTGAATTCACAAATCACAACTCAACTCATAAAAAATATCAAATTGACGCCATTTGACGTTCGCTCGGTGTGTTCGTTTCGCAATGTGTTTTCACAGCACATCACTATTCTGTTTCGATTTTCAACTCAATATGCGGTTGTCCCCTATTACACCCCGACTCCACAGGAGATAATTTCTCTCCAACTAAATATCAGATATTTATATCTAACATTGTCTTCTGTCTGCGCTGGGCAAATCATGTTATGCTATTTCAAATCACGAAACCGAAAATTACACTAAATAACATATAAAAACTTAATTGCCACACGCAAATGCAGAGATTAACATTGACACTGGCATGCGGATACAAGATAATTGGCCAGTTTATATTTCTTGAGCGCTTAGTATTTTCCTCAATTTTTTGACAGATCAGGAGAGTAAAATATAAACAACATTCCTCACATAGAAGTCAAAACAACTCCCTTTTTCTTTTCTTCTTATGTAATTTACTGCGACAAAAATAATTGAGCAAGCGAATCCAAAAAATTTCTGTCTCAGTTTGTAAGGGGAAAAATGAGGAATTTTTGAGAGGAATCCTGTTTATATTTCTGAGCGCTCTGAGTCCTCTGAGATCTCAGAAACTGGCTAAATGAGACAAAAAAAGAAAATTCTAGTCACAAAGCAAAAATATCTCCATCTGTCAAAATTCATGTCGGAGATCTCTGTCAAGATATAATCGCGGAGAGATATCTCTGACATCCCAACAAGAGATGAAACGGAGTGACTCCATTGGATATTTCATATCAAGATAAGCATTCTGATAGAAATTATCTCCTGTGGAGTCGGGGTGTTACACGTTGAGTCTTTGCCAAAATGGGAGAAATGTGCAAACTGCCAAATTGAAATTATCTTTTTTCTCCTTCGCACTCAAACAAATTCGGACAGAGTCAAATGCATGGACCGTTCTTACAACCCGACTCCACAGGGGATAATTTCTATCAGAATGCTTATCTTGGCATGAAATATCCAATGGAGTCACTCCGTTTCATCTTTTGTTGGGATGTCAGAGATATCTCTCCACGATTATATCTTGACAGAGATCTCTGACATGAAATCTGACAGATGAAGATATTTTTGCTTTTTGCCTAGAAATTTCTTTTTTTGTCCCATTATCTTGTATCCATATACCAGTGTTGATGTTAATCTCTGCATTTGCATGTGGCAATTAAGTTTTTATATGTTATTTAGTGTAATTTTCGGTTTCGTGATTTGAAATAGCATAACATGATTTGCCCAGCGCAGACAGAAGACAATGTTAGATATAAATATCTGATACTTAGTTGGAGAGAAATTATCTCCTGTGGAGTCGGGGATGTTACACAAGGAAACAAGTTATTGAAGATGTTTTTGACAGCAAGATATTTACATATATACAGACTACTGAATTTTCTTTAGGATATTAATAAATATAACTATAACAGCGTAAAGCCATTGTAAACGTTGTAGTTTTAAATTTCGTTCTGTCACAATTTGTATGGAAAATTTGACAGATTCACTCAGGTTACAACTTTACAACGTTTACGACGCTGTTGCAGGATGCATGAATACCCTTTTTAAAAACACTTATTAGGCGCGTCTCACCAACTAAAATCTCACTGAGCGCTCAATGTCAAGTCGATGGAGGCGGAATGCTTTGGTGGGACAAGATTCTCCGTTGAATTGTATAAAAACATGTGTTAAAATTTTCGTACTGAAATTCTGGAAACAAATTTCAACTTTGCTTAAAATATTTAAATTTAAAAGCACAAAACTTTATCAAATGAATGAAAAATAAAAGCAAATTCAATTTATTTTCATTTTTATTAACATTCCACCTTTATTTTGAATTTTAAATCGACTTTAGTATTTGCACATCAGCGAGAAATTACAATTTGCATGTCAAATGAACAGCTGTTTAAGCAGAGAAAGAACATTGAGAAATGAATCCAAAAAGTTTTCGTCTCAGTAATCTCCTTAAAAAATCTCAGTACTCAGGTGAGATTTTTTGTCCCACTTAAAAAATCTCTGAGCGCTCAGAGATTTTGTTTGGTGAGACGCGCCTATTTATTTGCGTTTTCGAAACACAATGGAGTTGAGCTCATTTGAACTTTCAACTTGAATTATTATTATTTGTAGCTAAAGATAATTATTTTAAATTTATTAATGCAACAGCGTAAAGTCGTTAAACTGTGTAAATCTGTCACATTTTCCATACAAATTGTGAGAGAATTACGAAGTTTAAAACCTAACGTTTACGACTGCTTTACACTGTTTTGCATGTTTAGTAAGTAGTTAAAACAAATTGGACTGCTTACTTTTTTTCAAATTCGTATCGCAAAATTAGGAAAAACATAACCTATTTGCGACAAGTAATCCAATTTTTATGATAAATATTCCAATCTGATAGCCCAGCCGCAGATACATACTCCGTAATCCCCTGTCCCTCCTTGCTCCTTCTAAATGAGATATAGCGTGGGAGCTTGGGCGGGCAAATGTAATTCCATCTGGGATTACCCTTAGCCTTGAATCGATTCCTACATCCTATCGTTTTGTCCGTGGTTCTAAGTGCACCTGCAGCAAGCTACGAAATACCATGTTATTTATAATAACTTCAAACAAAATTGTAAGATTCTAAACCCATTTTCCTAGTTAGAAATAAAGAGTAAACGATTTAAACAGGCGAATGGCGATTGTTCTGAATGTTCTCCTTCTTAACTGAAGTTCTATTCGTTTTGTTCGGGAATACACTTGACTTGACAATCTTAGCCAGGCCACTATAAAAATAGCATCGCATAGGTCTTCTTTTTGCTCATAAAAGCCCTAACCGTCCATTTCTTGATACCGGATTCAATCTTAACAATCAAAACAGCGTCATATAGATCAAAGCAGTTTTTTGTTGTATGCACATTTACCCATCTTAATGTATTACAACATGAAAGTCAAGAAATCAAGTTAGGAATTTCCCAAAACTGACCTATCAGATTCGATCTCCATTAAATCGACGAATATCATAGATAGGAGTTCTTACATGCATAATATCGAAAAAAAGAGATACAAACACAATCTGAATCAGTCTTGGAGTAACCTACCACATCAATTGTTTTGCTTTATTTAATAACATTCGATGCAAAAAGTAATGTTGGTAAATATTATAAAAACACAGAAAACTAAGAAAAAACGGGAAGTTTTTGGAGGAATTCGATAAAAAAAACTGGAAGCATGCTAAAAAAAGAACTTGCAGTTTGCAATTCAGTAATTTGGGCATTGTTTTCAAGCCCAATATTATTTATGGCATCAAGAATTTTGATTTGTTAATTGATTTAACTCTTTTGGTATCGCTGCTTCATAGCACGATATTTTTTTAGAGAATAAAGAGCTTCCAGTTCTTTGGCTATATAACGTCCTTTGGCAACCAAAGCCATAATTTGTTTCGGATCTTGTACATCTTTGTTCTTCATGAATGCATCATGGCACTGCTGACGGAATTTATCAGCTCCACCGGGATATTCTCGGCCAAGGAATTGAAGCTGTTTCGCGGTAATTAAAGTAATAACAAAAAAATTAATGTTTAGTCAAAAGAAAATCATAAATTTATTTAGTTGAAAAATACCTGTTTGTACAATTGAAGAACTTTTGTGCGTACTTCAGACATTAGAACGCAATAGTCGTTTTGTAATATGTAAGTAAATTTAATTGTATTGTAATAAAATTGCAGTGAAAATTTTCTATCAGGAATCGAGTTTTTCCGGGTTTTCCTTTTCTTTTCTTGGAGAGAAGAAAAATGAAAACAAAAAAAAACTGTCAAATTGAATACATTCCACAGACACCAAATATGGGATTCATTCGAGTCTCGATAAGTATACTCTGTTGTTTCTGGCTATTCTATTCGCTACCAGATGTCCAATGCATTTACATGAGTGTCGAATTGCCATTAATTCTGAAGCAGGGCTCACATTATCTCATGTATTTGGTTTCAATTTTTATAGTTTCTCGACCAATTTTTATCGATGCTAGAATTACAGAAAGTAGGCACTGGATAGGTTTTGTGTTGTTGTAATCCTTTGTGAAAACACAATAGCTGATGGAAACAAACTATCCTCCTAAAAAATTAGGATGCAAAGGAGAAATGGCGACAACAGCTGACTGGCGTTCAGAAAAACACATGGATACAAAGTTAATAAAGGTAATAAACGTGGCCAATATTGTGGATTGTGAATTAGTCCCCTATTACACGATGATTCTTTGAGTCTGACTCTTCACGAACATAATGAGTGCTAAAGAGAAAGAAGATGAGATGGATGACATGTTGCCCTATGCGTCGTAGATTGTGAATAAGTGTTTGACAGTTCGCAGAAGAAGAAAATATAAAAATGGTAAATTTAACAATTTAAACTATTTTTAGACCGTGTTTACTTTTTAAAACTGTTGATAGGGTCATTTAGCCAGTTTATACTTCTGAGATCTCAGAGGACTCAGAGCGCTCAAAAATATAAACAGGATTCCTCTCAAAAATTCCTCACTTTTCCCCTTAAAAACTGAGATTGAAAGTTTTTGGATTCGCTTGCTCAATTATTTTTTGTCGCAGTAAATTACATAAGCAGAAAAGAAAAATAGAGTTGTTTTGACTTCTATGTGAATACTGTTTATATTCTACTCTGCTGCTCTGTCAAAAAATTAAGGGAAAATACTGAGCGCTCAAGGAATATAAACTGGCCAACTAATTCAATTTTTGAGAAAGGTAAAAATAAAATCTGTTGATATTTGCGCTTGGAACTTGAACCTGGACAAATTATTCGCAGTTTGCATCCCATGTGAAAGAAACTTTAGACTTTTGTTCTTCATTGGATGAAACTTTTGTTCTACAATCAACGTACCTACAAGGTTCATGAAAAATTCAAAAGGGCTTTGAATTTCTTTGTTGTTCGTGCTCAGCGGTGTTATCATGATGTACACCTTCGTTGTATAATTTACAGGGAAGTCAATACTAAATGTCTAAATGCTACTTTATTCTCCTATTACATATGAAATGCATTTAATTACAAAAGTTTGAGCTGTCAACAAATCTTTTACGCATTATAATCTTGGTATTTGTCATGCTCAGATCTGTTGTGAAATCTGCTTAGTCTCCGAATACACGATGACTTTTGAGTCATGATTTTTTTAATGCAATGAGTTCGAACAAGAAAAGACATCTGATATTACCTTCACACTCATTTAGTTTCGATAAAAGTTATGACTCGTGAGTGCCATTTTACACGAGGGCTTTTGAGTTATGACTTTTTTCCAAATTCAATGAGTGTGGGCCTTAGTGGGTATTCTGGACCCATGTTCTGTGACTATCGCTTCGATAAAACTCGTCGAGAAACGTTGAAAAATGAAACAAAACTCATAAAATTTGTTTCGGTTTCCATCGATTTTCGACGAATTTTATCGATGCGATAGTTACAGAACATGGGTCCAGGATTCGATTTAACAGGTCTTGTATCATTGCAAAAAAGTAACATTTTCTTACAGCAACAAAATGTACTGAATGTCAGAGTTGTACACTTATATACTTTTGCTATACCTTCCTAACCCTATTGTAAAAGGAAAATACACCATAGCAAAGTTTGCGTTTCTGTATTTATTACCTTCCCAAATCTCATTTTTACTGGTAGCATAATTTTTTTTGGAAATTTTGTGAGTTTTCTATAGTGCAACTACAGACAAGAAAAGCTCTAAGGGTCTATTACAAAAAAATAAATCTTAACAAATTTATTAGACTTGTTGCACCAGATGATTTTCTGCTTCTGACACTTTTCAAAGTTCAATGGGTGCGAAGAGATGAAATCAATTCTTTTTCTCCCTCGCACTCATGAAAATTTGAAAAGAGTCAAGCACAAAGAATCATCGTACAATAAGGGACTTATTTGCAATCCATTAGGATGAGGATAGGAAGCATTACAAAAAAGCAGCAAATGAAAAATTCGCTCGAATTTTACTTAACACTTTTTTTTAGTATCAATCTAGAGCCTCTTTAGATTAGGAAATTTGAGTCCGGACTCGTGAGTCTCATCGTGTCTACATTCGAACATATGAAGCACCTCAAAACACATAGAAACAACAACAACTTCAACGCTTTACACATCAAAACACCAAAAAATTTGTCTCATGAGGTCGGTGGTCTATTTATTTTACTCGGTAACCGAGTGATGAGTTGCGGGTACTCATGTGTCTTTAATCTTATCCCGTATTCTCTCTGTTGCTCAATCGAAAGGGAGCAATTATAGCTGGACCTTAAATAAGTAAAGAAAAAACAATTAAATCGATAACAGAGATTTATTTCTTTTCATTTATAATAATGCCTTCACTTGCTCAATTTTTTTGTCATTTTTTAATTTTTTTTTTTTTTTTTAATAATATTTCATTTTATATTTGCAGTTGTATTATTATTAAATAATATATTAATATATATTTTTTCTCAGTATTTCAGTTTATATTATTTACCTACCATTGTTAGAGTTAATTTTTTTTATTAATTATTTATGTATAATAATCTTAATTTTGTTGTTGCTGTTTTTTTGTTGTTGTTTTTTGTTTCGTAGATTATTAGTTCATCATTCACACCTACATATTCCTTTTTTAAATAATTATTATTAATTTATATTTCGTATTAATATTTTTATATATATTAATAACTCCCGACACTATAAGTATAGTTAAAAAAAAAAACACAAATAAAGAACGATTAAAATAATTACATTTTTTTTGTTTAAAAAACATCTATTTTTTCCTATTTAAGTTTAGTTATTTTTTATAATATATGTATATATAAATATTCAATAATAATACATCTTTGGGAGGACTCTTTTCTATATTTTTTTTTTATGGTTCAATAATACCATGTTGCTTTCCAATTTTTTGCTTTGTTTAATTTAAAATTCACTTCAGGGATAAGTTCTCTTTATTTTTTATATTTAACATAAAAAATGATGAAATTAAAAATAATATAAAAAATAAAATCAAAATATATGCTATTTTTTTTTAATCTTTTCCAATGAAACGCTATTATATTTTATGTGTATAGTTGTATGCTTTCCTAATTAATCCATTCTAAGTGCGAGTGTTTGTTTTTGGTTTATGTAATGGCAACTTTTAACGATGAAAAGTTTATTACTACACGCGAATATATTACTCATTTGGTTTCTCTATATAAAGTTTTGTGCTTTTTCTTTCCATATTTTGAACTAAAATAATCATTTTTGTTTTATTACAAAATTTTATTATAAAGACCCATTTTCTGCATTAGTTTTTCTCATCGTGACTATACCTCAGCTCTGCAAAAATGATTTATTCCTACATTTGTCTACCTTTTATTTTATTCCGTGGGATTTGGTAAAATTTTTAAATTCTTAATAATCCTGTAGATTTTTTTTTAGACTTTTAATGTTTTATGTTGTGAAAAATGCGCACCTACTTTTCTCTGATGGAGAGTATAGATACCTACATATATGATGTGTGTGATAAAAGTGCTGTGTTAACTAACTACTCTAAAATTTTCTAATACTTTTAATTTTGTGTCTTATAAATTTCCATTCTCTTGCCTGCTATTTCGTTTAGGAAAGAAATCTATAGTAATTTAAAATTACAAAAAAGTAATGATAAATTAAAAAATGCATCGTTGTTAGCAAATTATTTTTAAAATTAAACGTGCATATCCTTTGTTTTTCTAAAACAAAAAAACAGTTTATGAGTCTGAATATTATATCCTTTTGCTATACATTATACCTACCTATTTTAAAGTTGATATGATAATTTAAAAAAAGAATAACAAACACAAAAAAAAATAAATAAAATAAATAAAAAAGAAACCGCCTTAAAACTAAATTTTTGTTTATATTCACTTCTTTGGTCGTTAGCGTAATTATTTATTTTGCATGTTTAAATTTTTGTTAGCTAAGTCTTGTTTTTAGTAAATTTATATATTTAGTTTTATATTGTATGTATATATTATTAATTTGCTCTATTTCTTTTATTTTTTTTTTATATAAGAAGTTACGGATCGAATTTTCTTTGATGATTTTTATTTAAGTACAGATAAGTTTTTGTTGTTGTTTGAAATGTTAAGGTAGGATTTTCTTCACTAATATTTTAACAAAAAATAAAGAGGAATTCAAAGAATAAAGGAAAAATTATTAACAAGGATTCTAGTCTGAAGATGGTATTTAAAAAATAAAATAAAAACCAAAATCCAAAAGCGTTCATGAAGTAATATAGTTTATCTATTTAATTTTGTTGTATATGTATATTTTACTTTGTATTAATTCTTTGTTTATTTTTACATTTAATAAACTCTATCCCATTTGTATTTTCTAGTGAAATATATTTTACATACCTTTTTTAAGTAATTCGTGTTGTGACTTGTGAGTGTCATCCGTAACTACACACACATAGCTTTTCTTTTGTATTGTTGTTAATTTTTGTTTTAATATTTAAACTTAATTTCATAATATTTATACATGACAAAACATCTAGGTAATTTTATATGTTTTTTTTTGTTGCTCAATATAGTATTTCAATTTGTCAATTTTTTTTTGTTTCCCTTAAGAAAAGATTGATTTTTTTTTATATATATATCTTAATTTATATAATATATATATATATAAAGAATTTTATTATTATTGTGTATAATATTTTTTTGTTTTGTTTATAAATAAGTAATAGCTATTATTGTTCTTAATATTTCATTATTATTATATATATTTATATATATTTTTTTTAAGTACATACATATTAAAATTTTATTTATAATAAGGAAATTATAAACAAAAATATAAAGAACATTCACACAATTAATATAAAATAATTTGTGATTTTTCATATCAAATTGAATGAAATGGAAAATTATATTTTGTGTTTACCTATATAAAAATTATATTAATATTATTTAATTAAATTGTTTTCTTATTATTTCTGTCACTGAATGTAAAACTAGTAGTCTTGGAAGTGTAAATATGAAAAAATGTGCAAATATTATAGTATACATTGCTCCATGGGCTTCGGTTAAAAACTAAATTTATAAACAAAAAATTCTGTTCCAAAGTTATCTCATCGTGTAATCATAAACGCAGAATATTGTCATTAATTAACTCGTTGTTAATTTCCGATAGCCACATCACCAATCACCCCGTCAACACAGATGTTGACTGTATCCTAATCAACTTTGTTGATTTCCATAGATTAATAGAATGTGGACGCTGCTTAACGTTGAGAGATCAAAATTTTCTGCAACGTAAAAGCGTTCCAATTGTCAACCTAAAGCCCTAAGATTGCCTTTTTCCAAAACCGAAACTTTTATCTTTATTATTTTGCATGTTTAGAAGTTTTCATCGACTTCAAATTTTTGGCTGGGCTAATGTCGTCAGAATGTGAATGTAAATTTTGCATCAATGTTAAAGGTCCTCCGATATGATCAAGTGGTGTCAACGCCTTACGTGTCAACACGTTGATACTAAAGTGTAAAAAATGCGTTTACACCGACGACTTTTCATTGCATTTTGGGACAACATTGAAAGACTGGCGTCATCCATGTCATTAGGGGTATTCACGATCTGGTGTAACAAGCCAAGTAAAATTGTTAAATTTTATTTTTATACAACTGACCGTGAACGCACTTTTCTTATATGAAGTTACACTGTAGCGAATTCACAAAATTTCACAAAGAAATATCAGCTGACAATAAGAATGACATTTGGCGAGTTATCAAATACACAAGCGCAAACTTTACAATCGTGTATTTTTCTTTTACAATAGGGTTGGGGTATAGCAAAAGTGTAAAAGTGCAAAACTTTGACATTCAGAATATTTTGTTGTTGTAGTGTAAGAAAATGTTACACTTTTACACTTTTGCAATGATACAAGACCAGTAACATCGGATCGTGAATACCCCCACTGTTAACGTTTAATGCGTTAACACTGTCTTCAATTAGTTTGTTGGCAATATTGCAGGTGAGAACAAGTCGTCAATGTGTCGACCATTTACATTGTCCATCTAATCGTAGCTTAAGCATATTTTTCTTCGTTATTGTAGCTGGAAAGTGCTGGAACTTTGATGTTAGAGCATCAATGCGTTGACCATTTACGTTGATGAGTTTAATCGTAATCTAAGCATATTACTCTATAATAATGCAGTTAGAAAGTATTTACTTTTGAACTTTAATGATTGGGCAAATCACTTGAAGATAGAAAGATTCATGCAACGGCGTAAAGTCGTCGTAAACGTTTTAAAGTTGTTAACTGCGTAAATCTGTCAAGTTTTCCATACAAATTGTGACAGAATTACAAAGTTTAAAACTTTACTACATTTACGACGGCCTTACGCTGTTGCACGTATACCCTGAGTATGTAAAATAGAAAACCTCCAAAATCGAAAAAAAAACTTTTAAACCACTTAGAGAAGATTTTAACCGAGAGAACTTGATCTGGATTGGAGTTTATTTGTGAAATAACTACTTCTGAACGGAAGTTAGGTAATATTTTCCAGTTTCTGATGTCAAATCATGCTTTGATGAGCAACAGTCCAGCATAAAATGTCAAGAGCTACGCAATATCAGACATTAATCATGACAGTTTATTTCTACGAAAGACTTATAAAATAATTGAAATTAAATTAGAAAATTATAAATTTTTAAAACAATATAATTTAAGAGTAATATTTAAGCGAATGAAACCTATTATTATCGTTGAACTGCACTATTTCTTACTTTGCCAATTTGATTGAAAATGAAAAATCACACAAAACAAAAACAAACTCCATTCATACATAAATAAAATTTGTTTATTTCTTTTTGAAGTTTTAAAAATTTTATTTAACGGAGTTTTACTTTTTTTTATTCCAAATTCAACTATTTAAATACAACAATACCAAGACGGAGTATGAGGATAAATAATATTCTAATTAATATATTTGTTTTTGTAATAATCATAAATATTTAACAAACAATTATTTTATTGTTTAAATAAAAAAGATAACTTAGCAAAATGATATATATATTTATATTCAGTAAATCACGAATAAAGTTTAACTTTATTTTATATATAATAATAATATTAGTATTTTTATTTTTGTTGTTGCTAATTTTTACACTTGAATTTATTTATTTCTGTTTTTTTTTTAATATACTTACACAATTATTAATGAAATTTACATAACAATTTTATTTTTTTTCACTTAATTTTAATTATAATAATATTGTTTTTTTTTTATTATTATTGTTTAGAATATAATAAAAATTTAACATTATTTACTGCAAATGAAAATTAATTTCACAAATGGAAAAAACTCTTTTACTTTTAATTTGTTTTGCTTTTTTGGTTAAACTAATTTGCGAGTTTTTTTTTTGTCAATGTAATAAAGTTTTTAGATTTTGTTGTTTTGTAATTAAATTTTGTATGATTTGCACTGATTTCTTTACGATTTTTATTTTTATTTATAAATATTATCTAATCAACTCTGAACTCTGTTTTTGTTTTTGTTGCATAAATAGAGACATAAATGTTGTATTGTTTTTTTTTTTTTTTTAATAATAAACAGTCGTAATGATGATAATAATAATAATAACTGCAAACATGTTTTGTCGATTTTTTCCTTGTTTAAATTTAGTTTTTAAATTATTATTATTAATTTTTTTTTTCGTATTTTGTTGGGAAAGAGTTAAAGTTTTTTTTCTTTTTTATTTAAATATTTTTTTTGTCATAGCAAATCTAAAACAGTTTGCACTTCAGTTTTGTTTGTTTGTATATTGAACGAATTTTATTTTTTGTTTTTGATTTTAAAAATATTATTAAAAATACAATAATAATAATAATAAATACTTTTTTTTAGTTTATATATATTTTGTTTGGAATGTTTTTAATTAAAATGTAAATGTTAGGAATTTCATTTGGGAAATGATTTTGTTGTTGTTTTTGAAGTTGATGTTGCTGTTAGTTGATGGTGATAAGTTGTAGTTCTCTAGTAGTTAATGCGGGATTAGAAGAAATGAGGAGACATATTTTCTTTGTGATTTTGTTGCTAGATTTTTGTTGTTGTTGGAATGATGATTTTCTTTGTCTTTTTTTTGATGTTTTATTTTCAGTTGATTGCTGTCATTTTCTATATATTTTGATGTTTATTCAGCTTCAATGAGATTCTTTTGTTGTTCTCTTTACTTGTTTTTCTGGTATTTGATCTGAACTTTATAATTAAAAATTTGATAAGTAAAATATGTGATAGATTTTATGTGATATTTCTTTCGATCAAACGAATGTCTTTATGTTATGTTATGTTTATAAGAGGAAAACAACAAAATTTCACGAGCAAACTGTGGACATACTAAACAGATATTTCTGACAAAAGAGTGCCAAACATTTATTGACATTGAAGTACGACATTTTTGAAAGTTAATTTTTAATGACAAATTGCCATTAATTTACGTCATTGAAGTGGAAAATAATGGTAAATCAAATCGTTAATGACATGCATTTACACCAAGACATAAGAAGGGCAGAAAGAAAGAGGGGTGAACAAAATCTCCCGGGTCGAGGATTTGAAGAGATTTTTTTTGACATTTCCTTTCACATTACGGTTAAGGTGTGTTTAACCAATTGCAGGAAATCTCAAAATTGTCTAGATTTTGTTTCCTCGTGTGAAAGGTACAATATATTTTTAAGGAAATTAAAACAAAACGTCAAAAAAATCTCCAGCAACTTGTTTCTTCGTTTGAAAGGGGACTAGAGTTACCTATGTCCAGATAATTAAGTGGATTTAACTCTTGTCCCGATAAAAACGGCATTGCCAGACTACCATTGTCGTTGTGTTATCTATAGTGTATAGAAAGGCAAAAATGTTTGTTGACAGGATAGTTCAATACATAATGGCAGTCTAAGACAAATTTTGAAATGTCCCGATTTTGTTTTTTTCGCCAAAGTCCCTATGGACATGTAAAAAAGAGAGCTAATGGCAAAGAATGAGCTAATTTTCTTTATTGTATATTGCCATTATATTTGCCACAGCATAAGTCCTTCAATGCTATCGAGAAGACGGCCGCCGCGACGTAAGAGAGGGAGAAAGTTGAAATCAAGTCGTATCGTAACAGTGTTTGAAACTATGAATATCTTTATTAAATGATCGTTACGCAACTATTAAATTTACAACATGTTAAATTCACTTCACACTTGATCAAAAAGTCACCCATTTAATATCATCATATTTGTCTTGTATTTACTTTCATTTAACTTTTGAAACCTAGCTAGGCCTAGAGTTACATATAATTCAACCAAAGCTTTATCTCAGTTGGTGCCTACGTTCTGTAACTCTCGCATCGACGACATCGGTCGAGAAACATTGAAAAATGGAACAAAACTCATGTATTTTGTTTCAATTTTCATGGTTTTTCGACCAATTTCCTCGAGGTTAGAGTTACAGAACGTGGGAACTTGGAGTTTCCATCGCTAAAAAAGATTTTAAAGAAGATTTACTTTGACAGGACCTTTCAAAATGCAAATGGTGTTTTGTATTTCTTTTAAGTGAGAAAGAATGTTTCATTAGTGCCAAATAATGAAATCCTGAATGCAGCCTCGAATGAGGTTAGTTTGATTTGTAAAAGTATTTGTCCTAGGAAGATTTAACAAGGTTAATTTCTAATCTTAAAGATTTCGAAATAAATTTGTATGGTATAAGTTTTCGTGATTCGAAGAAAACTTGAAGTAAATTTTACTAATTTGACTAAAAGATAAACCGGAACGGGTTTAAGTGGTATTTCCACCGCATGAAAAGATTAAAAAGAAGATAAACCTTCTTCACTTCAAAAGCAAATGTGGTCTCATTTTTTCTTAGGAAGGGGATTAGAGATCGAATATTTTTTGTGTCCAACAGTGAAAAACTGCATCCAACCACGAATGAATCATTTCCGATTTTAACATTTAACGGCAATTGTATGATCGAGTTTTACCTATTTTATTAATATTAATGAAATACATTGAGACATTCGTTTGAACCAAATAATTGTTTAACAAATCAACTACATATATATTTTATATAATAAAGCAAATAACTAACTACAAATTTATAAAATAAAAAAAAAACATTTTAAAATTACAACACCCACATGAATAACGCAAAGTAATAAATCTACCTGTTCCGTTGATGTCTTCTTGCATAAATAAATTTATTCTCATTAATTTTTATATAACATTATATCTCATCATTTCCTATATTATATTATGTGTTTTTATTTTTTTATTTGGTTGTTATTTCTAATTTCTGAAACTGCTTATTTCATTGCAGCTAGTTGAGCATCGGTCTCCTCAGGATCCTTAAGTGTGTGCCATTGAGCAATTGGCCGTCGCGGTGATGCCAACATATCAGACCAATGCCGTAATTCAGTGCCAGTAGCAGCGCATCCAAGAATGCATCGTCCAATTGGCTCAGATGTACCAATACGATCGTAATCCACAACAGTGACCACAAGTTGAATTTTCTAATGACAATGTATTTTTTGTTTTGGTAAAGTTAAAAAATAAAAGATTAATTAATAAACGAATTATAAAATTAACCTGAAAACAATTCACATTTATAATATTAAATTAAGGTTGAACCAATTTTTGTTTAAACAATTTTATAACACAATAAAAGTGAACGCAATCAATCGTTTATGATCACTTTTTACTATTGTTTGAAAAATTGTTTGTTCATATAAATATAAAGAGTGTTGGAAATAAATATATGAATATATTTATTTAAAGGGAAAGACGCTTTAAAAGGCAACACAGATAAGCGGTAACATTATAAAATATTACAAAAATATTTTATATATAATTTTTTGTATCTAAATATTTTAAATAAATTTATTTATTTTCAATTAACTACTTTTTAACTAAAACAATAATAATAGTTTTATATAGTAACGTTGCTATAGGATGGCTTAAGATGTTTTTGGTAATTTTTTAAAGGGAAGTTTGGGTGGATCTTTTGGATTTTTGTTTTAAGAAATAGCTAAAATGTTCACCACGTTAATATTATTTTTTCTTATATGAAATGTATCATTTTTATTAAGTTTAAAACTAAAACAGAGAAATGTTTAAATTTTGGATTTCTTTTTGCCAAAAAAATCAAAGCTGAAAGTTAAAAAAAAAAAAATGATAAGAAGTAAGAAGGTTTAAGTTTTTAGTAAAATAATAAAATTAAGTATTTTCAAATTTTATTTAAACATTTTTGATGCCATTACTTAAAACAAATTATTTTTTTTTTTTGGTGATTGATATTCATGCAATGCTAAAGTTTTTGTGATGTAAATTGAACGAAAAACTTGCAGGATCTGACTACTTTTGGTGCACAGTTAGTAATTTATTTTTTTAATATTTATTTACATAAGTTACTAAATTGTTATTATGTAAGCCATTTTTTTTTAAATAAAACATTTCTTAGAGTAGAGTGAATGTAATGAAAAAAAGATGAATGAGAGATGTATATTTTTGTGAGGAAAATTATGTAAATGAGGATGTTTATTCTTTTTGGATGACATTCTACACAGATGACAGGATGAACACATAACGAACAGCAAATGTTCATTAAATACTGGTAGACGAAAATGTATAATATTCAATCCTATTGTATTATTCTTTTTTTTAATATTTAATTTTTATATTTTTTTAAAAAGTCAAATTTTTGTATATAAATGGTTTTCTTTTGGATTTGGAGTTTAATTATTTTATGCTGTTTTGTGATTCCGTTGGTGTCATCGCCGTTTTTTATAAATATTTTTTTGAATTTGTAATATTTTTATGAGCTCATCCTATTCTGAAGGATTATATATATAGGTATTGGTAGGTACGAGTAAATGTGTGTGTTTGT
This sequence comes from Dasysyrphus albostriatus, assembly GCA_946251815.1. NCBI lineage: Eukaryota > Metazoa > Arthropoda > Insecta > Diptera > Syrphidae > Dasysyrphus > Dasysyrphus albostriatus. The sequence continues at coordinate 134,914,903 of OX276337.1, read as the reverse complement.
GTGTTAATTTGGATTTTTGTTTTTTTTTTTAATTCAGTATGTACTGTAAGGATTCTATAAAAGGATAATATTAAAAGGAATTTTTTGATAAAAAAATGTATATCTCTTTTTAGCTTAAAAGCAAATGATTTATATTTTATTTCTAATTTCGATTGATGGTCGACGTCCAGGGTATAGTAAATACACATATTTATGAGTAGCTTGACATCGAAATCCTTTTGTTTAAACAATGATTTTGATATGTGTATCTATACAATTGTATCCAAATCAGAAGACAGTGTCAAAATAATGAACCCGGGTAAAATTTTGACGCCGTACCGATTGAGAAAAAAATTTAAGAATTTAATTCCAGGCGATGCTTATTGTTTTATTTTTTTGTTTGCAGAATGGCGGGGTGGAGAGAAAGAGACAAAGAGTGAAAATAGAGACAGATAAAGAACGAAGAGTTTTATTGTGGAAGATGACAACCATAGTGACTGTTTATTTGTAAGTTATTGTTTTTTGTCTTAAACAAATTTTGAAGTGAATTTTTCAAAATTATTAAGAAATTGAATGCGGGTTCAATTTTGTTATTTGAATTTATTTTCTTTAAGTTGCAACTATATTTTGGCATTTTGTGTAAGAAACCTACTTGGTGAATATTATAGAATACTTGTTTAATTTTATTGCTAGAGAAGTTATAAGATTATAAAAATATAAATGTTTAGTTTAATTTTTTTTTATTTTTTAAATTTCTTTGAAAGCAAAACAGAAGATAAACGTGAGGCTTTTTGGTTAAAAATTATATGGTTTATATTATAATAATAATATCACATTGAACGACTACATTTTTAAAATAACATCGATAAATACTAAATTTACTTGGAACAAGGCAGCTTTTATGATTTTATTTTAATTAGAAGTTATTCTTAGCTTGATAAGTGTATATTTTTCTAAGTTTGAATAGTTTAGATTCTAAGCGAAGTATTTTTTTTTTTTTAATTTCAAAAGAAACGAAGACTTTTGAAAAGTTTATTTATTTATATTTTTGTCTGTTATGAACAAAATTAGTGTAGCTAATAACTAACCTGAAATTCGTATATTTTCAAAGAATTTCATTAGGGGAATATGTAGGTGGTATTTTTAAAGTTATGAGCTTATTATGAATATCACCCTATGAGTTAAATTAAAATTGACGAAGAGCTCTAACCTTTGAACAATTAAATTAAAACATATGAAATGATTCAACGGTTTCAAAAAACCCTTCCAACAAATTCTGAAATATTACATTTTTCAAATATTCACAATGTAATGTTTGATAACGTGGATTTTTTGTTTGCAAATTTTCAAAATTTTCTGTCAAAAACCATTTGTTTTAGTGCAGCGCTGTATGCTATAAATCACAGAATTTCTTAATTCATTATTCTACCAGTGCTACCTGCTAGATGTTTTAATCCATGAAAAATGTACTTGATATTTTTATCGTAGAAACATGCAATCGTATTTATTTGAAATCCTTAGAACACGCTTAGAACAGCTTGTCAATGCCTAAATAGTTTAGCAATCTTGGTATTTAAAAACGCATTCCAAAAATTTTCTGTATACGACCTCACTTTTACTTGTGATTTAGGAACTAAAGGGCAAGTTTTTATTCGTGCAAACAAAAGAATTCGAGATAACAATCAAACATGACATTACGATGAAAGAGAACACCAAAAAAGTAGATGGCAAAATTCTGTCTCTCTGTACCTCGACCTACAGCCTAAGCCACTAAAGTGATTTTCTTCAAATTTTGAACTTAAGGTTTCTTGTGACGCTCTAGAATAGAAATTAAATTTAGTTTTTAGCTCCAAAATTAACAGTATTTGCCAACCGTTAAGGAAACATTTCTGTACTTCCAAAACGACTCCAACGATTTTAATAAAACAAATCAGTGGATTAGGTACTATATGTAGGTATAGTGTACTTTGTGGTAAAAAAAATTACCAAAAACCGTTATTAATGGTACCGGCCATATAATCATTTTCTTGATTTTCGATTTTCTCATTAACGGCCGCTTTCAAATGCCAATAAAATTGCATATCAAAAGTTTGAAAAAAAAAAATAAATTTTTGACTTAAAAAAAACGGAGTAGTTTTTCATTCATTTTAAAACTAGAAAATTTGAAATACTCGTATTTCCTTCACCTTCTTCAATGAAAGTGTCTACTTTAAAAATGATTTGGATAGCAAGTCTGAGTGGTTAGTCAATCGGTAAAAAAATGTTTATGCATAACATTTTGGTGTTGGACTTGGAATTGGTTAAAAAATACCACTGTTAGTATTTTGGAGAAAAAAACAATAAACTAAGCTCTTTTAGCGGTGTAACTTCACGCAGTCTCTAAAATACGTTTGTAATTAGGTTGTTTATGTTTAAAGTTGATTTACTAGTTTAGTTTTCACTGAATAATAATAATGATATTTTTGACAGCGAACGGTTCGATGTTAACAATCTGTGGCGGCCATTTTGTTTTGGCGGTGTCTGTCAAGTCATTTTTCTTTGCTCAAATTATGTGATGATGGAAGTGAAGGACATGTGGTTCCAACAGGGCATTACATATGTACGTGTCACACAGCTGATGTTAAGTGTGTTCCAGAACGAGTTTTAAACAGTTTAGAACTGCCAGATTAAGTGACCAAAGAGAGCGCTCAAAAGAGAGTTAAAAACATCCATTAACTGCCAGATATGCTCCGAGACATTTCTGGTGGCTGTTTCGTACTGGATGTCAAATGCCAGGTGTTCGTTCGTATGTCAGATTTGAAAAAAATGTCGGTTTGAATTCAAATACCAAAGCAATACAAATAGCTAGGGTTACCAAGTGTTACTGTATTTGTTTTGTTTTTGGTAGATGTATTTAATTTTTTAATTTTTTTATAAATCAAAGGATTTTCTTAAAATACATGTGTCGCTAAGCAAATCTTTTTCGTAGATGAAAATTTGTGTACTTTTTGTTTTTTGTAGTTTTTTTTTCTTTCTTAAGCAAATTTAAGTTTGATATTTAATATGTTATTAAAGAATATTTATTTGCTTAAGTTTAATCATTTTAAAACGTGTACCTTTTTTTCTCAACATTCAATTTCTTGTAGATTGATTTTATGAAGAAAAAAGGCAGCTCTAGTCAAATATTTTTTTTTAACATCGTGCAAATTAGTGCTCAAACTATTACCGCATTTTGACAGTTTTTCTTCTCTCTGAGAGCATTTCATCCCCATCTGTCACAATTTGACACACCAACTATTTACAAATAGGAAGGGACCCTTTTTTCTTTAGCTTTGTTGCCAACAAAATACAAAACTAAAATCGTCATTGTTTTTAAGACTCTCCATGTTCTCCAAGTGAAAAAAAATAGTATTTAATTTTAATCTTAAAACCAGGATTGGGAAAGAATTATGATTCATTATCAGGTTCTTTCCAATACATTGAAACTTAATTACACAGGGCTGTCATTTAAGCTATAAAACATTTCAGTTTGCCCGAATGGTTAATAGGAAATTAATAAATTTGTCATCGAGATTCTAAATTTTTAGTACAAAAATGGTGACTTTACTGAAAATGCAAAAGTATACAAAATGAGAAAGCAAATTTTAGAAGCTTCAATGAGAAATAATATTTTGTATCCTGCTTATGACGATGAATTTTTGAAATCAAAAATGTACCTAAACGATGAAGAATATAAATAAAACAAAAATAACTCAAATCATCAATCCCGATGTTTTGAAGATATTTTTTTTCAGCCCTGATGTACTTAAGTTAAAAGTTCTTCAATTAATATTATTTTCGTTCTTTTGAATTTGTTTTTTTTTATCAAAATATATTTTGACTAACCGAAAAATATACACTTATTATTGAAGCTAACAGCCAATAAAAAAATATCATTAAAAATAAATAAACATTAAATAACATCAATTAAAACAAAAATAATTATAAATAGACTTTAATTTAAGGTTTTTGTTGCATAACTAATTTGTACTGGGAATCGAAATAAAACATTTCTACGAGCCGTATGCATTCACATGGTACTTTTTTGAGGGGGGTCAAGGGAAGTGGTGAGCAACACAAAATTAAAGGGCGCACTTAAGTGTATATCAAGAACAACATCGCAACACATAATGTATTTATTCGAAAGTATTTTATTTACAAGTTAGAACATTTATGTTTTTATAAACTGTGTGCAACGGCTCAGCTTGTACTTGTTATTTTTTGCTCAATTGCTTACAACAAAAATACAACACAAAACATTTATGCTGAGAGGTGATGGCAGAAGGGGGGAGTGTTCAAGTATCAAAATCTTGGGGGGTGTTTTGTATAATTTTTTTCTTTTGAGAATAAGTCTTGTAATGTGTTTGTAGTATGAAAGTAGTAAATACTAGTAGTAGAAGTAGTATTTTTTTTTATATCTGAGACAGGTTGTATAAACCATTTAAGTTTAATTTTAAATTTTGTGTTAGCTTTAGTTGTAGATATGTATTTTATATTAAAAATATAATATATTTTTGTATATGGTTAGGGTTTTGTAGTTGATATATATATATATTGTTTTATTATGGTTTTGGGTATTTTTTTGTTGGTTTTTCTTGTATAATTCAATACAAAATATAACGGATTGTTTGTTTGTTTGTTGTTGGTGGTATTTTTTTTTTAAATTAAACAGTAATATTTAGTTATAGGATAGTATAATACATTCTCGCATACTTGTATTTGTTCAAATGGAACTTCAAATGAGAACGACTCATTGTAGTAAGGGTTGAGGGTGCATTTTTTGATACTTGTCTTCTTCTTTTTCAAACGTTTTCCATTTTGCATGATAGCAATTTTCACATATGGATCTATAAAATAGAAAAAAAGAAAACAAAATATGTTTTTTTGTCGAATTTACTTCTATTTTTTTTTTGTTATTCTGCAATTTTTTTTCTCGTTTTTTTACCATTTAATTTTTTAGTTTTATTCAAAATCTTTACTCATTTACGTTAACAATATTTGTATATAAAATAAAATTTACGTTACTTTATGTTTCGAAATTCTTTACAAAAAAAAAAAACAAATATAAAATCAAGAGTAGTAGAAAACTTTAATTTAATTTTTGTATGTAATTGCATAGATTCTCTTTGCGGATTTTAAAAAAATGTTTATTTTTTCTCTGAACCGATTTATTATAATTTTTAAGCCTGAACGTATTCATCAGCACAATAGAGGAGTTTACGAATCTACTAATTTCAAGAGTGACAGCTATCATTGTAGGGGAAGAAAGTGTCAAATGCCAAAGGGAAAAAAACCACCATATAACAATTAATCTCCACAATGCTGATTTTGACTTTATAAATGAACGGGAGAGTGATATATGTAAATATTGCTATTTGTTGAAAAGCTCTATTCACAGCTGTCAGTTGTATTTCGTTGTTCAATGTTTTTGTCTTGATTCGTGGCAATTGTGCTGACTTATGGACTTTATTATTGTTTTTGTTTTGTTATTGATGTAATTGTTGTTTTTTGAGAAAAGAAACCGGCCAGAGGTGAAGACCCTGAACTTTTTTTTTCAAATGTATAGGGAATGCTTGTTGTTGTGCTGCATTTAGAAATTCGGTCTTCATTCAGTGAACGTTGTACCACAAACAACGAACTAAAGAAAAGTTCAAAAATTGAATGCAACACTGTAATATAAAGCTTAGGATGTAGCCAGAAATATACGAGTATGGTGAAGCAGACGTTAAACGAACTTCAAGTTTTGCTGCAACCTACAGCTACATTCGTATACAACTTTTTGATAGCTATTCCAGCTGCAGTTCCAGTTACAGCTACAGGCCTGCACTTTGCTCAGTACCTAAGTAGTAAAACGCGATTTTCATTTGAATTTTCAGCTTATCCACTCTTTTCGATTTCAATTGATTGTAAAAACATCATCTCCCCACTTAAATACGTTCACACTACCGAATGCCTTCGTTTTGGTGTTAAACAAATTAAATAATAGCTTTTTCAGGTATTTATCACTTTTGTAAAAACTCTCCATGAATGTGTGTGTTCCATTTCCAATACAATTTGATAACGGAAAGACTCGTAAAATAGCATTCTGAACTGCCAATCGAAACGAAAGTTTTGTAAGTATAATAATAATAAGATTGAAAATGGACTGCAAAAGTAGTATTCAGCATATTCCAGAGATATGAAAAATCAGACATCGCTGCGCCATACTTGTTGTGAGAGAAATAAACAAATATACTGAGACCAACATAATAGAAATAGATGAGACATTTAGCGAACTGCTCAAGTGAATCAGAAGATGCTGAAGATCATGTTCAAGGTGTTCGGGTTCTGTTTAAAGCTCGGCACCCGAACGCGGAAAACGCTGGTAGGAAAATTGTAAAAAATAAACTCAACATTTTTGTAATTCCACAAAGAGAATATCTCAGACCAATTTTAAATATTTTAGAATTTATTTGAAAATTTTTATCAACAAAAACGCGATTATTTTTTAAACTACAAAAATAAAAACTTTAACCAAAATGAAATAAATGAAATCAAATTAAGAAATAAATTATAATAAAATTACTTTTTTTTTGTTTCGTTTTTGTTTTTAGGAAAAACTTAACAAAATTTAGAGTTTGTTTGTAAAAGCTTAGAAGAGCTTTGATTGATATTTTCACAGGCAACATTTGTTGTTTAATTTTTAAAATGGCATTCGTAGGGACCCCTTCGTATATAAGATTTAATAATAAAAACAGATTTATTTATAAATATCATTTTGAATACACGTAAGACGTATTCAGAATGAAAAAAAGTAGCTATACAAAATTCAAGCAAGTTGAAAAATAAAATACAAAAAAATAAAAATATTAAATTCATAGCATTTTATTTAAATTATCATTTTTAAATGCAAGCATGTTGGAATATAAAAAAAATTATATTTCACAAAACGACGGTCGATATTGAATGCACATTTTGTCTAAATGTTGCTCATATGAATATATCACAAAAAAAATTTGTATTCAAGACTTTCAATTGAGACTTATTTTGCTTGTTTGAGATTAGATTTATGGAAAAATTCACCGATTGGCTGTATATAAGAAGACCGTTTCTTGTGCCAAAAATAGATTGAAATATACACGTACATAATAATAATATATTGTATAAGAAAGTTTAATGTTAATGCTTAAGAAAAAAATAAAATAAAAAGTAAATATGAAATAAATAAATCTCCCAATCGACTTGAAAAAATCAATCCACGGTATGAAATTGTGATTGAAGTTGTATGAAAACGTGGATTGTTAATTTCTTCCAAGTCGATTTGGCGACTAAAATTTTTACCAGACAATCCACCGACGTCCATCTTTTTCAAGTTCTTAGCCTCCAGAATGACAACAGTGAGTTTTCCAGCGGTCGGTACATAGCGCAGAGAGAAGCAGATGTCACCAAGCTTTTCCTATTGGTTTTGTAGTTTTCATAAACAAACAAAAAAAATATAGAAAAACGATTTTAATTATATTTAAAATTAATTTTTTGTTATATATGTAAGTATTATAATATGCTGCACATTTATTTCTACAACAAAAAAAAACAATTATTATTATTAGCTACTCCATAAAAATATATTTTATGTTTACACATTTGCTCATTGACAACAGTCTGAATATTCACAACATTAAAATTAAGGGAGGCATAGTTTGATTTTTTTGTTTATTTTTTAAATTATTGTTAAGGGTAAGTTGAAACGCGAAGATGTTTTATTTTTTCATAGCAAAACTGATGTTGTTTTCTCTTGTGTGAATTTTTCCGTTTGGTGTGCATACCAGTGGAGTTTAAAATTACGAGGACAACAAAAATATTAAAGTTTAAACATCGAATACGGTTAACATACGAATTGGAACTTTATTTGATTAAAGCCTTTATTTTTGTAAAAAATTAAAAATGTTTTTAATTAATGGCAGACAACAAAATTAAAAAAATTAAAATAACTTATTAAAGTTTTCTTTTGTGATTTTGATTCAAGCAATAAATTTGTTTGCTGAAATGTGGCGTATAGTTAAAGTAGCTAAAATTCTAGTTGTGACTTTAAAAAAGATTCGAATGTCTGTATTAATTTGGCACTTATTAACTACTGTTTTACTAGAATGCAGTTTTGGTATAATTTTTCCTGAACCATCACCACTTTAAAGCGTCACGCTGAAACCATTTCTTAAAGGTATTAAAGTGACGTTAAACTAATGACAATTCGTGTGAAGAAATATGACAGATGTCATACGAGTTACTATGACACTAACCAGCGGAGCCCTTATTTGAATTGATTGACGGTGTACATATTGGACTGAAAAACTGGATTTTTTTTTTGACGTTTCAGTATTAACATCTTCCTTTACTGAAGAAGTGGGAGCGAGATGTGAAGTGAATACTGAAAGGTAAAAAAAATCCAGTTTTCCAGTCCAATGTGAACACCGTCTATGGTTCACCTCATAAAAATAAAACGATGCGCGTTAGTGAGAAAATAGTGCTATGTACCCATCTCTTTTCTTCCTTATGGTTCACCTCATGAAACATATAAGGCCGGTTCTTTTTTCCTATCACTGATGAATAATGCTGAAAAAACGCTGACATCATTCACAATGGAAAATAGCCATCTGCCGGTCAGAGTGAAAACTTGTATCCTCGATAGAAACTTGGATTCCATGTTGTTTTTGTAACACGTGTAAAAAGATAACCTTGACCCAGCCCTGGAGATAATAAAACGCAGCTTATGTCATTTTCGGTTGGATTTTCTGAGTGTTCGACTCTTTTTTGAATCCAATAGAATATGATAACAACATCATGTTGTCAAATTCATATACACGCTACTGAATGATGTTATTTAATAAAATGGCTTCTTCAAACATTTATCATTCTTGATCCGACGATAAACTGTTTATGTTTACTTTCTTGAAAATCGACATTACTCGAAGCATCAACTGGAGAAATAGAAGTTATGTAAAATGCAAAAGGAGAATGTTCGATTGAAAACGATATAAGTATAAACGCTTCTGGTTTCAATTCTTAAAGCAAAATTGAGCAGCAATTTCCTTTCCATTTCCAAACAAGAACTGTCATTCTAATCAATCAATCAAAAAGATTAATTTCACCTAGTGTCACACTAAAATTGTTTTAATTTCAAGTTATATAGCGTGTTCATTTTGTCGTTCGTAAGCATCAAGAATCATTGGGAATATTCTTGAAAACAGTCGTTTGGCACTAGATGACAGTTTATTTCCTGAAAAGAAGAGAACATCCATTCTGGTTTTGAATAAAGAGATTATTTAGTAAGGTATCTGCTTACTTTATCTTTTTTGGAGTATAACAATAAAGGCTCTCCCAAACCAACGCGAATGCGAAGCGACGACAATTTCTTGTTGTTGTTTAGCATTGTGTACTTGTCATATTTTGTACTATTGTCAATTGGCGTGTTCACGAAAATGAGATCTCGGAGGGCTCAGCAAATTTTATCCATCAAAATGTGAGCAGGCGAATCCAATATTTTCTTTCCTCTGCAATTTGACAGAAATTTTTTCTGAGGAATTCTGTTTACGAGACTGAGATTGCTGAGGACTCTGAGATCTCATTTTCCTGAACATGCCTAATGATTCGCTACGAATCGCTCCACATTTGCGTTGGTTTGGGAGAGCCTTAAGACACTTAACGTCAAAAGTGACAGTTTTCGTTTCAAGGGAACTATTAGTCGTACATAGTTACAATTTTAAAACGGGAATAAATTGCCTTTTTTTGAACTTTGATGAAGTTAAATTTTCATTGAATAGGTAAGGAACATACGTGCGGTTAAAAAGTATTATTGAAGTTTATTTTGGGTGGATTTAAAAATTATTTAAAAGAGTACAAATTGACTTTTCAAAAGGGGATTGAAACAATTTTCAATTTTATTTGAAAATAAGCATCCAATTTTACATGTTCTTAGTCTGAGTTCAGCTTATTCAAAATAAAAACATTATAAATATTGTACCACAAAGACTGACTGCACTGTTTTTGTGGTTCTCCTGAGAAGTGACTGAAAGAGAGTTTACGATCCACTTTTCAACTTAGAACCTCAAATTTGATTTCTCAAGAAACATATAAGAAAACTCCTGTATACGCCACATTTTTTTATTTGAAATAAAAACTGAAAGTAAAAATAAAATAAAAATAAAAACATTAAAACGAGTTGAAAATGAATTTTAAGCATTTTTGTTTAGATATATTTATTATGTTTTTTTAATACCAATCAATGCTAACTCAATTAACATAAACAATAAATATATAATATTAAATATATAGGTATATTTGATGTACTTCATTACACATTGACTACTTTTGCAAGTAAACATCGATCATAAACGCAAGAACTTAATAAAAACTCCATTTAACTTAAACTTACAAATTTAAAACAAAAAATAAAATAAAAATATAATAAAAAAGGCTTTGCACTTTTACTGAACGTATTAGAGCTTCGATTGAAAAATAAAAATGATATTCATTTGCTTATGTTTTTTTTTTTGTCTCTACATTAAGTAGAAATCATTTGAGTTTTTGTTTTATTTTACCATGGTAGTTATTTATTGGTGGCGAAAAAACATTTAGTAGAACAGAAATAATAAAAAAAGGACGTGTATATAATTTGCTGTTTTACCTCTTATAACACTAAACACCCAGCTCAAACCAGCTCCATTGTTTTTGTTTTTGTTTAAATGTTTCATCTAACCAATATTGTATAAATAAAAAATATGTATTGTATTTGTTTTGTAAATAAAAGTGTGAATTTAAATAAAAATATTAATTAATTATGAAAAAAATTACTTCCATTTCATCCTTGGACAAGATTTATTTCTGACTTTGAATTTATTAAACATTATTGTGTGTGTGATAATAATGAAATTCTAATTAAAATATTTAAGTTTAAAAAAAACTAAGAAACAGATTTTTATGATATATGTGAAGTTAAATAAGAGTTTATGATAAGTTTTTTTTATTTTTTTTATTTTTAAGGGAAAAAATGTATAAAGCTCTAATTAGCATTCATAATGTTAAGGTTAAATATTATTTACGAGTAATTTTTTTTTGTAGCAAAAATATGAAAATATTAAATAAGTCAAAAGAGTATTTATAAGCGTAATTTTTTTTAATTAAATATTGTGAGAAAAAATCTTAAAATAGGGTTGTAAGTTAAATAATTTAAAATGTGATTGAAGTTAGGTAAAAGGTATAAGACAGTTGAGGGTTAAACTCCATTTGACATAGAGAACAAATCTCGTTTTTACTCAGTTTATCGTGCTATAATTTGGTTTTTTAAGTAAGCTATTAAGGGGTCGAGTTATTAACTGAAAATTAATTGTGACAGCAAGCTCTCTAGCCAAATTTGGTGTTGTCGAGCGTTATTTTTAGTTGCTACAAACCTGTAACAATAAACCTTCGAAGTTCTTAGGCTATACAAAATTAAGAACTTAAATATCAAATATCTGTCAAATCTGCTTATAGTTCAGTAAGTGATGTCAAATCACGATGGAAAGTTACTCGATGAACAATAACAGCCGAATTTATTAGATTTTCTTAAAATGCCTCTTAGAGGTCATTTAGTTAAGTTTGCTTAAATATTTAAGTTGCCTTTAAATAACGTTACTTAAATTCTCATCTATAATCAATTTTCCATTGCTACTTAATTAAATGATTGAAAGGTAACGTAACGTGAGAAAACTCACTAATACATGTTCTTTTCAGCTGTTTTTTGACAGCTTGCAAACAAATGCAAACAAAAGATGAGCACATGTATTTATAAGAAAGAAAGAGAAGCAACTGGTATACTAAATGCAAACGAAATGAAACATGATTCCATTTTGGTTTCTGATGCTTTGATGTGTGTGTTCAATTAGTATTATTCAATTATTTGATTCACACCTTAGCCTTTTGATAGAAAAATATGTTAATAAATCGAAACAATTTATTTTACAATTCATTTTACTAAAGGAAACCACAAATCTTAAAACTTTCATTAGGTACCCACAGCAAAAATATGAAAACTCTACCCACAAACATATGTACATAGGTGTACCTATATTTCTGAAACAAAAAAAAACCATTAGTCTCGAATGTCAAAATATGTTTAAGATGGCTTTAAGTAACCTTTAAACGCGGTGAATGGCGTTTAAGTTAAGACGCATTTAAGTTAACGTTGCTTAAAAGTGAAAATTGATTATAGATACCGATTTCGCACTTAAGAGCAACTTAGAGGCATTTTAAAGTTACGAAGCCTTTAAATTTTCTTTATAAATACGGCTGTAAATGTATAGTTAAAAAGGGTGCTCTTTTGTGGCATCGATTTGACAGATAATATGGTTCTCTTTCCCAGGCGCCTATGAACAATCAGCGACCATAACTCGACGTCAATGAAATACAGGATCTGTCGAAAACTTCACCGTTGCCCATGAGAGTGGGCGGAAACACTCGAAACAGTCAATTCAGTTAACGGGCACGGGACGGATTGAACAACTGATTTTTTTTACTTTTAAGTACTCACATCTCGCTTCCTTTCCTTTAGTAAAGAAATGTGAATATTGAAACGTCTAAAAATCCAGTTTTTCAGTTCAATGCGTGAACACCATCGATTACAAATAATTTCTCTTAAGCCAAATTGAATGATATGGCTTAGAACGACATGTTGTGATGAACTCTAAGGCACAATTAAATGATTTGGCAAAGCTGTTTCATTTGTCAGAATTAATTTTGGAATTTTAGAACAGAGAGAAGTTATGACAATCGATTTGGGACATGATTATAATTTTCATCCACTCAATATCAAACTACAGCCTAAACGGATAGGAAGAACCAAAGTGGGGATACTCTTATACAATGGAAGTGGTCTCAAAATGGAAAAGTAAAAAGTATTTAAGAATATAAGTCAGTTAAAGGAATTTTCAACCTATGTAACTGTTTTATAGCTACAATTTTGAAAACTAGTTTAATTTAACTTACAACCCTAAAGTTTACGACAGAGAAAGTTTTTTAGTATACTAAAGAACTAAAACCCTTGGCTGGTTTTCGCTTCTGACCAATTGTGTGATAAAGAAATGAATAAAATTTTGTGTAAACCTTTCCAAAGATTTATGAAAAAAATAATAAAAGTATATATAATGTGACTGAGGCCCGTTTGCAGAAGAATTTCCATTTTCTATTTTAATTTTATTTTTCATTTAGAAAAACTATACTTGTTTTAATGTAGGATTTAATTTATTATGTATCCAAGTTTTATCGAAGCTCTTTCAAACATTACAGTAGTGAGTTAATTTTTATGTCTGACTTGGTTATATTGTTGAGAATTTTTTAGTAAAAGTGGACTCAGTTAACTTCAGGTGCACTCAAGCCAATACAAATTAATGCTGAACAATACTCGTTACTCAAAGTAGGTACAATGCGTTTGGAAAAAGTTCAAATGAAATATAAGAATATTCAACATAAAGTCTAATACTAAATATTATATTAATTCCCTCTGGAAAGATGAAGAATGGAGGGAGAAATCAATAGTCATTTTAATATAACAGAAGTGTTATATTTCCGTCTCTTTTTACTTTATAGGTTTTTTTTTTTATTTTTCGTGCGTCAGTTTTCTTTTTTCTTTGTACAGCTGAGACTATTCATAATAGCAAATAGCTTCCTACCTGTCAAATTCAAAACTAGTGCCAGATTATGGAAATAGATCTAGATAAAAGGCAGGATCCCATGTTGTTTTTGGATCATGTGTATAATTTGATGCGGGTAAAGGTAATATCACACAGAATAGTGAAAGAAAATTGAACAGGTGCTAACCAAGGAAAGGCACATTTCAGGTGGCAAAAATGGACTATGACTATTCCCTTCTTACGGCTAATTTAACTCGAATGTCTATAACTAAAGGAAAGAACGAACTAATTGTAGTCTTTACACTTTTTTCTACCTGGGCTCTTCCATTACTTTCTGAAATAACCCCAGTTTGTAGATCAGACGAAAGATCAAAAGGCACCTTGGGTTTTCTTTCACAGAGCAAAAAAAGACTTTTAACCAAAAATAATCAGTTATTAGTATTTTACTTCTTAAGAATTTAGATAATGGGGAACTCGATGATTTTAGGCTAGGAACACACTTCCAATTTTTTTGTCACGCGATCATTCAGTCGCAAAAAATAGAACACATGAGATTAAATAAGAATGAACTCACATGATATCAAGGAATTATACTGGGTTGCGATCAAATTTTCTTAACGCAACGACAGAAAATTGCAAGTGATTTTAAATTGCTAAACTTCGTTAATATTTACCAAAACTTCATTTAAATTTAATAACATACTGATTCAGCTTTCAAATCCAACTAAATCTACTAAGTTTTACGCCATTGTTTCCTTCAAATATGTTTAACAACTGTTATAGAAAAGAAGTATAAATTACAAGAACGTTTTTTCAAAGAAACTACAATTTTTGAATGTAGTTCGATGTTATACACAGAACGAATACGTTCAGTTGTACACTTTAAAAATAACAGACAATTATTATAAAATACAAACTAAAACAGTTAGAAAAACAAGATATTCACATGCAATTTGCTGACTAAGTTCAGTTCTCCTATTCACATCTTAATATGCATTATGTATGTCTTTATACATATAATATGATTCCGTAAGTACCCGAAATGTAGCAAAACTAGAATTTAACAGTCAAATCGGAAACTAACTGCCTGTACAGATTGCAAAACGAGGCTAGAATAGATGTCAAAAATGCTGCAGCCGGAGTTGCAAGAGTTGAACAAATTTTTTATTTTACTGCAGCATTTTTGACATCTACTACAGCTTTTCGACATCTATACCAGCTCCGTTGCCTATTTGTTTCAGGCAGTAAATCAGTCACTGGAAACTTTCAGTATTATCGTACAGGCGAAAAGTTGTTAACGGGTGATTTTTTAGCTGGTTTGGTTTTGGCAACACTGGTTTTGACAGCTGACGTGTGTTTAGTACCTTGTGTCACTGTCAAACAGCTTCAGTTTGGCTTGCAATTTAACCATGGATCGTCTTACAAATGAACAAAGCTTGCAAATTATTGAATTTTACTATCAAAATTCGTGCTCGGTTCGAAATGTTCATCGCGCGCTGCTTCCATTTTATGGTCGGCATTCTCGACCTTCTGAGCAGTCTATTCGGAAGATTGTGACCAAATTTCGCACCAAATTTACTTTGTTGGACATTAAACCACCAACACGTTTACGTACTGTGCGTAGTGAAGAAAATATTGCGGCCATATCAGCTAGTGTGACAGAAGACCGCGAAATGTCGATTCGGCGCCGTTCCCAGCAGTTAGGCCTTTGTTACAGCACTACGTGGAAAATTTTGCGGAAGGATTTGGGCGTAAAGCCTTTTAAGATACAGCTGGTGCAAGAACTAAAGCCAGACCTACCACAACGCCGAATTTTTGGTGAATGGGCTCTTGGAAAGCTGGCCGAGGATCCGCTTTTTTATCGAAAAATTGTGTTCAGCGATGAGGCTCATTTTTGGTTGAATGGGTACGTAAATAAGCATAATTGCCGCATTTGGAGTGAAGATCAGCCAGAAGCATTGCAACAGCTACCAATGCATCCCAAAAAAGCCACTGTTTGGTGCGGTTTATGGGCCGGCGGCATTATTGGGCCATATTTCTTCAAAGATGATGCGAATCGCAGCGTTACTGTCAATGGTGAACGCTACCGAGCGATGATAACAAACTTTTTTTTGCCCGAAATGGAAGTTCTTGACTTGCATGATATGTGGTTTCAACAAGACGGTGCCACATGCCACACAGCACGCGAAACAATGGCGCAATTGCGAGGCGAGTTTGGTGAACAGTTAATTTCACGTTTCGGGCCGGTCAATTGGCCGCCTAGATCGTGCGATTTGACACCATTAGATTATTTTTTGTGGGGGTATGTCAAGGCTAATGTCTATAGGGACAAGCCCGCTTCGATTGAGGCACTGGAAGCCAACATCCATGCATTCATTCGTGAGATACCGGCCGATATGTGTGAAAGAGTATGCCTTAATTGGACTCAGCGGATGGGCTACCTGAGACGCAGCCGGGGTCAACATTTGCATGAAATTATCTTTAAACATTAAATTGCAAGGTTCAAACTATCGATTCAAATAAATATTTCATTCATTTTTTCGAATTTTTTGTGTTTTTTTTTTTTTTTTTAAGTTCTAAGCCTCTTAAAAAATCACCCGTTATAAATACGCACACGAAGCCGCTTTCAATTAAGCCAGTGCTGTCGAAAAAATATTATCTATTGAAATTTTTGTAAAGCATAGCAAAATAATTACCAAAAGAAATTTTTCCAATCAAAAATCAATTTAAATGTGAAGAAAGACAAAATATCTCTAGGAGACCTGAAAACTAAAAATTTTTAATTTGAGCAAATTTGTTTTATTTCTTTTCACAACGATAATTGATCTTACCCTGAGTACAGTTTAAGTTTTAAAATTGATCTTCCCTAGAGAAAATATTTCTTAAAACTGCACTTTTAAAAATTTAAAACAATATTACTATATTATTTTAGCCGACAGCACTGGCTAAATGTGTATGATTAACTAGGATAACCACCAGCAAAGCAACTGATGTAATTTCTGTTTTTTTTGCACATCAACAAACCTTTATTATAAATACCTTTTTCTCTTTCTTTATTTTTAATTTATTTTGGCTTTTGAGAATTGATATTTTAAACAGCGTTTTTTAAGATTTCTTAAGATTTCTTGGTATGTGTATATGTGCAATTTACCTTCTACCAAAAAACCATAGTAGTGCATATTTTAGTATAATTCAATTAAGATTTAAAGGGGAAACAAAATTGATTTGAAAAGAAGTTAAATTAAAGCCACTTTGAATGGCGAATGATCTACATTTTATGAAGTAGCATCGTATCCTGCTTGCACAAATAGTTCTAGCTCAAAGTCAAGTAGTCAAGTATTGCTTGCATTATACGGATGCGCTGCAGATGATGCTTTTAAAATACGTCATCTTAGGAAACTGCATTTTCGAATGCAATATGTTAAACCTCATACATAAATAATTGTATTTACGTTTTTGAGTAATACTTTTGCAATTTGCTTTTAAGAACCCTCTTCAAATGCATTTTTCACGTAGTTAACGTTCCCGAAAATCCCCTAGTATAATTACCTATTGTATAGCACTTATAATACTAAAATTTTTTGAGTGAAACTGAAGTTAACATCATCCAATAAGAAATAAGCTAACTTATATAATAATTAAAATAAAGATGCAAAATGCAAGACACAAGCAGAATGACATAATTTACTGCAGCATTTCCAAGTTATTTTTTTATTTTGATATAAAACAAAAAAAAAAACAAGCAACATTTCAAAAATACATGAAATACACCAATTAATTAATTAATTCAGTTTTGTTTTTTTAAATAAAGAAACACGAATTTCAAAATTTTACAAGCACAGTATGAATACGAATAATTTGTTTTTTCTTTTTCTCAAATTTTATACTTACGTGGATGAATTATAGTATTGCGAGATAGAATTTTGATTGGTAATTTTGGCAATAGATATGGATTGATTGATAATTTGTTTCGTTAGCGATATACAAAAAATTAAATATTAAAAAAAAAATAAGATTAAAATTTGATTCACAAATTAAATTTTTTTATTATGAAAATATAAATATTATGTGTTTTTTTTCTGTTACAAAAAAAATCGAAGAGTAATAATAATAATATATGAGAAAGAGGATATATAAATTTTTAAATGTTATTACATGTTTTCAAGATATAAAGAAAATGTTTTTTAAGTTAAAAAAAATTTAGTTTTAAGCGAAGCATGCAAGTCTTTTTTTTTTTTTTTTAAATAGAATGGTATTTTTTTTTTACAAAATGCGATATTTTTTTTCAAATTCCAGATTCTTTTGCTGATTGGTTTTTCAATTATAGTTTATTGTATGGAAGACACAACCATTCACAGGCGTAAGCACAGCAGAAGTTAAAAATGATTGACAGTGGGTGGGGGAGAAAAAACAAAACAAAAACTTAAGATAATTCAACTAATTTTAAAAAGTGTACTATTTTGTGAGGAGAGATAGAGAGAGAGAGAGAGAGAGAAAGATTCTGTGTGGGTTGTTGAATAGTTGTGTTTTTTTTATTATTTTCCAAGTAGGTATAAATTTTGAATTTTGTTAAACAATTTGGTATATTGTGTTTGTTAGCTATATTCAATCTGATTTACTGTATATCGTTTGTGAAACACATAATTAAACAAAACAAAAAAACTGTCAACTGTCTACAAAGGGATGTTTTACTATAAAAATTCAACTTAAATTTATAATACAATGTGTGTGGTGGTTATATGAATTTCTTGTTGTAAAGTAATAGAAATAAATTTGAATTTTCAAAATAAAATAAAATAAAAGTCAAATAAAATAAAAAATAAATGTTTAGCGCTGATTATAGGTTTATAATGTATATACGAGTATATATTTGAGTGAATCGAATTGGAATTGAATTAAATATTTAAAAGAATGCATTTGAATTTTTCATTTAGACAAAATTAAAACAAAAAAAATGTATTTGAAAACAAGTTTTAGCGATCATTTCACTTCTAGCAGAGCATATATATAAGAAAATTGTGTGCAACTTCTAAGAAAATTTACTGAAAAATTAATTTAAATGAGTTATAAATCTGTTTTATGAACAAACTGGTTTCATAAAAAAATTAAACGTTCCACAAAGGCCAGAAGAAGGATGCGTATTAATTTTAAAAAAAAAAATAAAAATCTCTAGTTTTACTTTAAAAAGAAACTTTTTATATAAAAGTTGAAATTTGCGTGTATACTGATTATGCATGTGTGAATGTTGGTTTATATATATTATTCCTAAGCTAGCATTTAATTGCAGATCTATATTTGAAATTGCTATAGGTATTTTTAAAAATGGTTTCCCAAGATGATCAGTAGCCAAAATTTTGTCTTTTATTTGGTAGTTTGGCATCATTTGTCTTAACTAATTTGAACTTATTACAAATTGTATTATGACAACGGCCCTGGACAAAAATGGCAAATTGTATTTTGGTTCGATAGCACAAGTTGAAAACAAAAATAATAGTTGTTGCATCTAAAGATGCATCTCTGCCATAAAACATTCAATGGCAGCACTAATTCATCAAAATCCAATTTGAATGACCACTAACTCTTGCAGGACGAATATAAGCCCGTTAAAGATACGTGGAACGATACAAATAATAGAACAATATACTGTGACTGTGCGAGTGGTAAATTAATATATTGACATTTGCAGAAGAACTATTTTTTTACTAGCAACTGATCTGAATTCTTAGAAAATATACTGCAACAATTCATCCGGTTTGTCATGACTTTAACTAGTTTGAAAGCACAATTTAAAAAATGTGTAGCCCAAAATAGGAGCAAACAAAGGAGCCTATTACCATTTTTCTTATAAAATGGGAATTCTGGGAAAAACAGATAAGCTAAAAAATATTATTAAATAGGAGATTTTTGCGATTGGTTATGACTGTCAAAAACAATGAGTAGGTATATTCAGGGAAAAAAGTGGTGCCAAATTGTGAAATAGGTAAAGGATATATCTAAGGGGAGAAAAGTAATTTTTAAAATGGCTTTCTTATATGAAAAAAATAACACCCAAAATTGGGCTTGGACTATTTATATCTTAATTATGATTGGGCTGCCGCACACTGAATTTTTTGTTGGCAATTTTGGAATGAGATAGCCCAGTTTCTGTTTACTTATTTTTCATATAAGTTCTTTCTCTTTTCTTAACACTTCAGACAGACCGCTGACATGATTAACAATGGTAAATAGACCCCTGCTGGTGAAAACTTGTATCTGGGTTATTGAAAAAAAAAATCTCGATACAAACCTCGATCCCATGTTGTTTTCGTAATACCGCGCTTAAAGATAACCTCGACCCATACCCGGATATAATAAACCGCAGGTAATGTCGCACATCGACTTCAATTCTTGTCAGCTGACATATTTAATTTATCCTCAACTGAAAAACTGTTTCTGAGTAATTTCGGGGCTGCCATCAAAACCAGAATATTACTCCAAGGTACAGATGCTCACCAGACTCTGTTAAACTCAAAAACTTTACAAAGTTTCAATAGATGGGTTTGGTCTTTGGTGCATCAGAACAGTATAAAATTATACGCTTTTTATTGGACATCAAACTTATGAGAGACATCATCGATACATAAATAGGGTATTATATGAATTGTTTGGAAAGTTGAAAAATAAATACAAATTTAGGATGAACAGTTAATTGTTGCAGAGATGATTTGAAATGACCACCAAGAATCTGCGATTTGACCCAGTTAAACTTTTTCTTGTGAAATTGTCTGAAGTTGTATAAGCCGCAATTAACTTATGTCTTGAAGGTTAACATAACCCTGGAAATCGCTCAAATTCAATTCGATCTATGTAAGCGGTAGATACTTTGAAAATGGAACCTCTCAGATCCGTGTTGCACTAGCACAGTGTTAATTTGTTACTTATGTCTTTGACGGTCGATATAAACAAGGTAAATTCAAAGCTGTTAGTTCAAATGTATGCGGCGAAATCAACTTAATTTGCCGACGAGATTTTTTTGAAAAATTAAGTATAACGTTCAATATTCAAATACATAACCATTTCAAATATAGTCTGCAATTTTGATTACTATCATCTACCTCTAAGACCCTCGAACGATTACAAAGTGTAAATTACAAAACTTAAAACTCAAACAAAATGGTGCAGTTAGTAGGTATATATATAAAATATTTTAAAACAGTCGCATAATGATCGCTTAATGTCTATATATAGAAGATATTAAACAAATTTATATAATTTTCCATTATAAAATAAATTTTTGTATAGCATCATCCAATCAATCAGCTTATAAAGATATATTTATATATTAAAACAAAAACGAAAAATATCCAATATAAAAACTATGAACAAAAAAATATTTTTTTCTTAACATCTCTGCTTTCTTTTGTTGTTGATAAAAGAATAAAACTAAAAAGAAAAATAAAAATATTTTTTTTTGTTAAGATTAGTTTTACGAAAAAAAAATAAAAATAAAAAATAAAATAATAAATGAAAATGAAATGAAAATCTCTGACCTTGTTCTTTTTATTTATATTTTATATCAGAAGTAGTTAAGTAGTAGTAGTAGTAGTTGTTGTGTTATATTCTTGTATTTACCTTCTACGAAGGGTCGAAACAAAGTGAGGGGGAAAAAGAAAAATAGGAAATATTTTCAGTAAGTTTCTGTAGAAAAATACCCGCCCACATTTTTGTTTGTATTTTTATTTAGAGAAAACAAAAAAATAAAAAAAAAACTACGTAAAATTTAAAAGAACTATTTTTTTCAATTTCAATTCTTATATTTTTAAAATAGAAAATTGTTTGTTGTTGTATAGTAATAATACAGAATTAAAAACAGAAAACTGTGCGTGGTAATTTGTTGTAGTTTTAATTGTTGTTTTTGAAAAAAAAAATAAATAAATTTTGTGTTGATTTTGTTTTGTTAACAAACAAAAAAGTCTCGATTTTACAGCTTTTTGAACTGGGTGTGGATTAGATTTTACTTTTTTGTTTTTTTTTGATCAAGGTTACTATCAAAAATTTTTCATTCGCATTTGTGTATAAATTGGAGTTATTAACCTTTGTTTTTTTTTTCTTAAAAGTATTTTGTTTTAAAAATAAAAACAAAAAATGTATATATTTTTAAAATTAAAAAAAAAACAAAAATTTTATTCATATTAAGGATGAGTATAGTTTTAGGAAATTATTTTTGTTGCATACCTGTCCACCTTCGCCTTCGACGCTGACCAAATCACGCCATTCCTCGATAGTTTGCGCCAAATCAATTGTACATAGGGGCACCTTAACTTCACCAATTTGGTCATGTTTGGAGAAACGATCAAAATCGAAGATCGCAAATACTAAAGTCTTGTTCATAGCGTCAGCATAGGGTAAACTCTACACGAAATAAAAACAACACAAAAATCACTCAAAATGTCAATTTTATTTTAAATAAAAAAAAAAAAATAACCAAACAAAGTAGAACATACCTTAAATGTAAATGTTTCATTGAAGACAGGACTCAAGGTCTTACGATGGACTTTGGTTTCGAATTTTTTCTTCTTATCAGGCAACAGGTAACATTTGACGTAAGGATCTGATGTACCACCCATATCAAGGGCTGGTAGATCCTCCGCCTGGATAACTGTTACAGCTAAGCTGTTTGAATTAAAGTCGTATTCAAGCTGTTGAAAGATTAACGATATTAATTTCGTTTGTACTATTTTTATTAATGTCCAGAAATGGAAAAGAAAATGTACTATAATGTGTGTCGAATGGATGGTGAGTAATGTATAAGTGAGAGTGGAGGTATGGATGGTTGTTTGAGATAGACAAGAGATTGTTTTTTTTTCTCTGCTTCCATGTATCCACTTTGCCAACAAACTTCCCATGAAATTAATTTTTATTGATTTTTCTCAGCTGGAGAAGAAGTAGCTATGTGTATGCGATAGCTCGAATAAAATGTCTTGAAAATCATTTATAACAAGGAAGTGAAAATTTCTTGCTTGCAATAGCAGCGATAAAAAGATGAACGAAATATACACACACAAGTGTACGTACGAGCAAAAAGAAATAATAGCAATGTAAGAAATTGCTTTTTTTGTTCCTGCATTTTTAGTAAGTGGTGTAAGGATTTGTTCCGGCATTTTTACTTGCATTTTGTTTTTTAATTTGCGTGGAGTTGGTGCTAACTTGGTGAATACCATTTTGTAAGTTTGAAGTTTCTGGGTAGCTGAATTTCAAGTTGATGAACACACATAAATATTGTGTTAGGAGCAGGAGGAATGGAGTTGAAATTCCTCATATAACGTGATGAAATATTGAAAATTCACAACAAAAATGGTGAAAATATTTTGCGGAAATGTTTCGTTAGGTTTGCAGGTAGTGCTTTTGGTCATCATTAAGCACCGCCTCGCTCATCTATTGTGAATTTAAACGATTAGTTCGATATCTAACACCACCTTGCACTAGTAAAGTTAAAATTTAGGGAAATGGCGTCGTGCCACACACAACAAAGCTCATAAATCAGTGGATTTTTGTAAAGAACTTGAACTCAGTGTTATCAGATACCTTAAGTGAAATTGCCCATCCCCGATCCAATAATTTCCCAATTTCCTATTCTAATGAGTAGGTACAAATAATTTCAATACAAAGTCGGTATTATGAAATCAAAAATATCGACCTACTCGTTATTTTTCAATAAAACAAAAGGAAACACAGTAAAAATTCCAAACCCCCAATTATACAGAAAAACGAAATTAATAGGAAGAAAAGAACAATTTTCAAAATCCTTTAACAAATCATATTTTTGTAGTTTTTCTCTGTTTTGGTATTCATATGTTAGTTTAATATTATCTGATTTCCCCATAATTTGTTTAACCAAACAGTGGAGTTCATTTTTACCAAATTTTAGACTGGAATTCCCCATGAATAGTTGAATTTCCTACGATCTAGGAGCACTGCTTTAACTTGAAAACATGTGCTTCTTTAATCTTAGGTCATTCGAAGTCGCCATTAATTTCTAGGTCCCAAATCAATACGTAATAGTAAGCCCTGGTTCTTCTCGAGCTGTCACACTGCCAATTTTATTTATTTTTGGATTGTCACATTCATTAATGTCTAAAATATTAACAGCCTTATTCATAAATGAATTTTAGAGACAGTATAGGGTTATAATGCCCCTTAATGCGGAAATGTTATTCATATAAAGATATTTTGTGACGTTGAACAGATCCATTTTAAGTTGATAGTGTTTAAGGGTTGAATAGTGGCTGCATAAGGATATTTAAGAATGGCATCTAAATGTAAAAGATATTTCTTTTCTTTTAATAAATTGGATACAGGGGCATTGTTACTAAAATGGTTCGGTATTATGAATTCCTGAGAATTTACGCGAAATTGAATAGAGCCCTAATAAGGGTTTTTACACTGGGAAGTGCGTAGCTATTCACCCGTTGAGAGTTGTTTTAGCAAATTCTTATGAGTACTGCTGTAAATACTAGCCGTTTTTCTTAGGAGGTGGCAAAGTACTTGTGAGTAGAAGAAAGTCGTAATCTTGTACTATCAACTATACATGCTCTCATGTGCGAGTAGAAGTTTGATGTGTTTCATTGAAAAAAAAGCTGGCAAAGTACCTACTTGCAAGAACTTCGCCACCTCCAAAGGAAAACGCCTACCCCTACAAGCCGCATTTTCTCATTTGGTGCAAATTACTAATTTCTTAGATGTTTTTGAATTAATCAACTTCACGTAGCCATAGAAGAATAGAATTTGACAGCTATTAGTTTGACTCGTAGGGAAGATCTATTTTTTAACGGAAATAGTAAATTTCATTTAAAATGCCACTAAAAGAAAAACACAAAATTCCTGATTTTCTTAGAAGGTTATTATTTCATGAGCATGATAGCCATCTTTCAAAAAAAAAAAAATTGACAATTCAAGGCTTGACAAATGAAAGCAAAAACTATTTTGTCAAAAGTCTATAAGTAGTACAAAATATTTTGGTAACGTATAGTAACTCACAGCTGATGGACTGTAAAAATCACATTATTCTCAAGTTTTATTCTTTCAAGCTAGCACTACTAACCACGTAAAAAAACATACAGTAATGGAGGCAACCACAGGAATAAAACATTTTTGATTTTACCAAAAACCTTTCTTCAATTATACACAATATATGTTTCGTCTATGTGTAGGTACAACGAAGGTTTAGCCAATATTAGAATTTCAAACCATGACTTTGAAAGACCGATCTTATCTGAAAGACCGTGAACACTTTTTGAAGGAATATTCTTCAACCGAACTTTACTCCACCCATCGCACGCACGGTGCTGTTGCTTTTTCACATGTGAAGAATTATTGTTTGCCTTAAGGACATGTTATGTTCTGTTGTTGTTTTTTCTGTTGTTGTAGTTGGTATTTGTATCTGCGCATCTCATTATAATCTCCTCTTGTATAATTGTTATATCTCTCATTTACAGAGTTTTTGAGTAGGTTTACGACCAATGCACCATATCGCACATCATCCGCAGAGTTTTGAGTATTGGACTTACCTTGAAATTTAATCTTCCTAATTTTACTTCACTCTGCTTGCTCTCGCCGTCGTCTTGTTCTTCAGCATTTTCCGTCAATTCCTCCATATCAGGCTGAACCTATGACATACCAGAACCCAATAACTACTTAGGCAATAATAAGGGCGTGATACTTACTTTTTCTTTGTACGCCGAGCCTAGAAGCTGGACCGATTTCATATCGACCCCCTTCTTACCCTTACCATCTTTGGTTCGTCGCTTTTTAAGGAATCTGCGAACGCAAAAGAAGACCAGGCCAAGGACAACAAGGCAAACGGCGATTATAATCGCCACCACACCCCATGTTGGTATGCCAACCCTGTGTGCTAGTTTTTCTGTGATTTCGACAGCTTCTTTGCCAACATTTTCGACTTTTTCTTCAAAGGGTACCGCAGTTGATGTTGTGCCTTCAGGTTCTATATCGGAAATAATTTGTTTTTATTTTTTCAATTTTTATATTTTAAATTTAAGTATGTTATTTTTTTGTTTATTTACATACCTTCAGCTCCTAGTGTTGTGTTCATTATTTTTGGTGTTGTCGTTTGTTGCAATGCCCTAAAGTGACTCGGTGCTTGCGTTGATTCTTCTACTTTGAGCTCCTCGCCGACCTGCGGCACTGTCTCCTCGACTTGGGTATTTGGAGGCATGGTTTATTCTAAAAATTATATAAAAAACAAAAATACAATTACCATTAATATACAAAAGGTGTAACTGTCTTTAAAACGAAAAACTCGCGTAAAGAGATTTTAATTTTAGTTTTTTTTTTAGTTCATTAGAATAGGAATTTTGTTTTGAAAACAGATCCAACGATTTTGATTAAACTTTATACTTGAAATATTTTGAATAATAGACATAGAACGTTGGACTGTCTGAACGTTTTTACTTTTATCATGATGAATTGCCAACCATCTTAGCTGTTGGGACTTGGCAGACTTACTTTTCAGCCCTGCTGACTATAACAATTCTCCCCCCAGGAATGGTTGAGAAGGTTCTGGTTCTTGACAAGCTGTCGCATCAATAATGTCAGTAAACTTTTGTAATCTTAAGCAAAACTTACTTGTTTATAAATTGCGAAAAAGTTTTTTTTTCAAAATGCGACCTCAATCATAACAAACTGACACTTAGTGACCTTTTGGCAAAAATGTATCCTTATTTCCAACCTATGTCTAATAAACTCAAAGGTTTAACCCTCAAATGCCAAAAATATAAAAACCAAGTTATGATTCTAATATGAACCCAAACATATGAAAGTCAAACAAAAGAAGGTATACCAACGTTTTGGTGCAAAAAACTTTTTATTCTACCTAACCTATAGAATTTTGAGGATGCTAAGATGGGAAATAAATAGGGTAGTTATAAACGAATTATAGTAGATACCCCAGGCAAGTCAACCATCATATTGAAGCAACTATGTATATAGGGATTTTGAATTTACCTTACCCTTATTAAACTGCTGCAATAAAGTTAGACTTTCGTTTAGGATATTATATTCAATTGCTGTTGGCAATCGTTTTCTGCTGAATTCAAAGCACGTGCCCTATAAATACATTTGAGATCTTAGTATTTTTATTTTATAGACAAAAACTTATTGAAGACATTTTTTACGGTTGCTTAACGTTGATTTCGAATTCATAGAAAATAATTTTTAATTTGAAAAGACGGTGCTGCCTGCATATGTATAGTCCAATCAGGTAACCGAGTCCCGGTCACTTTTTTATTAATAATTGGAAATTAATCCAACATAATTTGGATCAAATTTAGTTTAGGAGTCCTTTTGGTTTATCCTGTCACTTTTGAAAAATGTCGCCTAATCTGCAGTCCAGTGCAAAATCCCTGCACTTTTTTTGGAGGGAGACCGTATTTTTATATTTGCTATTAATTTTTGACATGCTAAGGATTGGGAGTGATAGTTGTAATTCTGTGGCTTCAACACCATTTTTAAAAATGGTGCCTAATCTGTTGAAAATGGTAAAATTAAAAAAGACTCCTATATTAATTTAAATTATTATTATTATTAATTTATTTAAATCCATGATTAAAATAAAGATTGATGCCCTAAAAGGTACCTAGGTGCTTCACAGACGAACCATTGGATCAAATTTCAGTTTTGTCACTTTTCGGAAACATACTTCTTTTGATGTGAAATTTTGGGAATTACACTTTTATGGAGAAGTCTCACCTTTTGACATATATTTTTTAAGATATCAATGGTAATTTCCCAAACACGCGTTTGGCATGTCCAGGTGCTTGCACAACTTTTTTCATGTTCAAAATAGTAAAAATTATCAAAAATATGGAGGTTCCAGCCGTTGACATAAAAAAGTATGTTCCCGAAAAATGGCAAAGTTGAAATTTTATCCGAAGGCTTGTCTGCTCAACACCTTCTTGTAAGACCTCAATCGATATTTTGATCAACGCAATTTCTCAAGGAATTTACGATTTTTTATTTCAACTTTTAAAACATCAGATTGGGCGCCATTTTTGAAAATGAAGTGAATAATGTTTACTGCGATGTAGATAAACTCCTGAACTATTTCGAAGTAGTTGGTATCAATAGTGACGTTTTGTCCTAGCTCCTTGCTGGCTGAAGATATTTCATTGTTGATTGGTTATTAGCATTGTATTTATGGTCTTGTCCTAGTTTAACTGAAGATCAATAAGTTCGCCCCTTTTTAAATTGCCATAAAAGACTCTTTAACGGGCTCTTGAGAGCAGCCCATGATGTCGATATCATCGGCTTATCCTCGGGGTTGGACAGCTCTGTTCTTCGAACTATTGACTCCAGAAAAAAAGTGAACAAATCACAAGATAGCGCATCTCCTTGCTAGAGCCCTGTGAATGTTTAGAAAAGTTCGCAAGAATTTTCACCTAGTTGCACATTGCATCACGTATTTTCTGGATCAGTTTTTCCCGGGGCACAAGTTCAACCATCGCGAATAGACCTCTTGACGATGAATTTCATGTGCGGCTTTGAAGTCGATGAATATGTAGATTGTAAGTCACGACATGAAATTTGTTGGTATTTTCCAGGATTTTCTAGGAGTGAATATTTGGTCTATGGTCGATATGCCTTGCCGAAACCCATAGTAGATTTAAGCTGGCCATACACCACAGAGCCAAATGGCCCTGTGCCAATCCAACTAAGCCAAATGGATCTAATTGCTCTTGCTCGTGTATGGCCAGCTTATGACCCTCATTAAGGCTGGCCACGATACCAGAAAAGTCTCGGTGCCGTTTGATATGGGTATCGGAAACCGAAACGACACCAGCTCCAAAGCATTTTAAACGAAACTGAGCCGGTACCGAACAGAAATTTTACGAGAATCTTCATAGTACCGTTTGGTATTGGCAGAATGAATGAAACGATACTTGTAATTGGTTTCACAGTTTTTTCTCTTTAACAGGGAGAAGTTTTAAGTATTATGATTAAAGTTAGAAGCGCCCATTGCGGTTATGCTTGGTTTCTATGACACCTATATGATTTGGATTAAATTTTTAAACTTGTTTCTTCTTAGCTGGAAGAAGTGATGTTAAAGAAATCCACCCACTGCTACATCTATTTTTTCTTTATTCTTAGTTTCTCGGAATGGGCTCCAGAGTTTTTTTTAACAGGAATATGTTTAAAGTTATTTAAACTGTTCTGTCACAAAAAGACTTCCCACCTCCTTATATAGTGTTAATCGCAAATCTGAATGACTTTGTGAAAAGTTCTGAACGTATAAAT
The DNA here is from genome assembly GCA_946251815.1 of Dasysyrphus albostriatus. Classification (NCBI taxonomy): domain Eukaryota; kingdom Metazoa; phylum Arthropoda; class Insecta; order Diptera; family Syrphidae; genus Dasysyrphus; species Dasysyrphus albostriatus. Next base: position 134,885,981 of record OX276337.1, on the reverse strand, counting down.
CTTAAAGTTTTCACACTCGATTCGATATTGAAAAATATGTTTTTTGTGTAGGCGCTTAAATGACTAGAACTTCCACAGACCATTAATCAAGATTTCCAATGTTCCATATTGCCAATGGCAATCTATCAGACTTTCTTGACAAAAGGCTAAACTATAAAAACTTTGAATAGCTTCGCACAGCGTTTGGTTTCTTGGAAAAGACTCTTCCATTCGATGCCAAATCGGAACTGACAAATACCCACAAAAAGCTACTCAATATCCCACACAAAGGAAGTCGAATGACCTCACACTGTGTCGTATGGATATCCAATGATATCCTCTTTTTGTTCTTGGTTCAGCAACGATGGACACTCAGTGGTTGGATAATTTGTCAAGTATAGTATAGTTTTTGTATATACATATATATGTATGTATCCTAACTCTTTTTCGCTTTTAACATGTTAAGTAACTGAGAATGTGTGATGTGTGACAGTTCTCCCTTTCAGGCTATATACATAGGGTGGCTCACTTGAGGCGTGAGGGTTAAAAGTTTTCTGTTGTTTTTTTGTTGATTATTTCGAATAGCCAGACAGATCAAGCTCGTGGGTGGTATAAAAGCCCCCCTTAAGGCTTTTATGTGATTATATGACGGTTAACTGTAAATAAAATCAATTCTATGTAAGAACGTGAAGGGATTAGCAGGGTGAGATGGTTCGATGCAGACCGTTTATGACATTTAACTCATTTACGTCACAAATAAGTTGTCATATTTATATTCGATTGCCCTTGTATTTTCGAAGAGATTAAGTTGAATAATTGTGACGTATTTATGGGTAGGTATAAATAATATGCACTATGCATGCCCAAATGCATAGCAAGAGAGATATAAATTCGCTAATTCAAAGCCTTTCCTATTGCTATTAATAAACCGAAGTCAGTGGCAAAAAAATTGATCCGGTTATCAATTCATTGAACCATGTTTGTACAAATGGCCCTAAAATGTAGAGCAGCAGCTGAAATGGAATGAAGGCGTGGGGGTAAGAGCTTTGAACGTTAATACGGGCACCACAGTATCAGCATTGAAATGCGTCGAATATAACAAAGTTATTACATTGAACCGATGTTGGCCAATAGATATTTAATACGAGTATGTAGAAGTCCAATGAAGGTAAAATAATAATTGTGTGAGTTGGGTGTGATGATGCTCTATCGTACGCATTGTTTGAAAATCAAACTGGTTTGTTTTTACCCGCAGTATCGCGTCGAGCATAAACGATTGAAACCATTTTACTCTGAATAACTACATTAAAAAAAAATGGTTAATTGATAACACAGTCCATATCAACCGGACCATAAAGCAGCAACAAATCCTTTACATATCCATCTCGGTCTCAATAAAAAATGTATAGTCCTAATTAAATGCAATGAATTTCTCTTCCCAATATTGTGCTTTATTTAGACAAAAACCACAGTTAACTTCTTCTTGAATGCAAAAGTATTTTTTTTTAATAAAATCGCTCAAGCAGTTCATTAGATAAACAATGAGTTAGTCATAAAACTTTATAGGTTTTGTTTTTTATCAATACAAAAAAAAAATAATTGAAATACTTAGAATAACCACACGTATATAACCTATATTGGTCTAAAAAATCCCAAGAAATGAGTCCTTCCATTTTCTTATCCTTATTTTAACAACAATAAATTTCCAACCGCACATGAACATCCTTTCACAAAATAAAAAAAAAAACGATAGAAATAAAATAGCAACAGAAAATGGGATTGCATCTAGGCCATATGCCATCATCATAGAGTCCATCTATAAGAATTTTTTTTTAAACCTATACAAACCTGCAACGGGATTCGTGCCAGAAATCGATTTTAAAAACAAGCATCAGAAGAATGACAAGACAAGAGAATGATTGAATACATTCCACACATAAAATAGGTTAGGGATAAGAAGTGTGCTGGAGGGCGTGGTGTGGGTTGGAGGGCAAAAAGTATTATAATTCCAGAAAATAGTTTAAAAGAACACAAAGTTTACCTCAATATTATTCTGTTGGAACATAAGACTTAAGGAGGTAGTACAATCGACTTGGAGATATAATAAAGACAATTACTTTGAGTGGTGTAAGTGTGCGTATTTCTATTTAGATTTTTTTTTCTTTTTTTACTCTATATCTGTCATTATCTTAAATGACAGCCTTTATATAAGGGTTAGCACTTTTATATATGTATGTAGGTATACAAATTTTGTTGCCAGTCTGAATATATTGATATGAAAGTATATAAACTTTTTTTTTAGCTTTTATACTTAAATTGGCCGAAACCAGATTTTTTTTTTATGGCACAATAAATGAAGATTAATGTGACTTTTGGTTTACTTAAAATCTATCAAGGCCCAACCTAATCGATTGGAAAAAGCTTCTAACAAGGGTTATTAATAGGCTAAACTAGTCAGGGATACAGGATATATACAAATTTGTTTGTGTCCTGATATAGGGAAAGAGTTTGAGCGAGAATTCTATAAAGAATCCTGTTGAGTGTAAAGGGATGCTAAATAATCTCCCAGTCATGAAGATAACCTTATAACTTGAATGTTTTTTTTCGAAATACATACATATTTGAATGAAATCCACGAATAAGTCGTACATATGTAATTTGAAAAAATATAATTAATTTTATAAAATATAAAATTTGTAATTTTTTTTAAATCCAAAAAACATATTTCCAAGAAAATTTAAAATCAAGAAATATGGTTCTTTGGAAATATGTATACCGTTTTTTGAAAAAAAGTTTTCCACCCAAAGGTAAGGCTTACTAAAAATAATTTATTGAATTTTGTTTTTTAAAGTTGGAAAGCCATTTTTGAGAAAAATAAAATTATGTAAAATTGCAATTGTAAGGGAGGTAGTAGGTTCGGTTATTTTTGGTTCTAAAAAAATAAAAAAAAAGTATGAATGATCAAAAACCTCTTCTTATTCTGTTTGAACAAAAATCGATGCTGCCATGTAGACTGTAGCCGAACAGACGGACATAATGATGAGAACCCCTTTTTTCGTTTTTCCTATCATCGTAATGACAAGTCTGATCAAAATTTTCACTAGTCAAAAAAATTAACGGAACAAGATTTTGCCTTAGAATTTATGTACATAAGTGTTTTTGAAGAGTTGTATTTTTGTGCTTTTACAGACTTAACTACCTGAACACAATGGGTGACGGATCTGGAATAGATGTCAAAAATTGCATTTTTACTCACCCTTGAACGTGTTCGTGGAGCTGTGTGGAGAGTTTTCGTTCACGAGCATTCCCCGTGCAAAATATACGGGCACTCTCGGTGAACAGTTGATAGTTCGATTACAAACGTAACGTGTCAAACGTTCACAACACATCCACAAGTCTGTACCAGTGAGAAATGTCAAAAAATCACTTCCTCCACTGGCGATTCTTCACTTCACTTCACGAGAAAGTATTTACGTACAGGGGCGGGGCTAGGCCAAAACGATGCATGTGCGAGATCAAATTTGCGGGGCCCCTGGTGAAACGGAAGGTGGGGCTTCTAGACAAGGATTTGTCTTAGCTTAAAAATCAAATTAAACTTATAAAACCCTTTAAATGGTCTGTGTTTATGAAGTTAAATTTACAGTAAATATGTTAAACAAAAATTAAAAGCAAAAACACAAATGAAGTAAAATATGAATTAGATAAGTGTAAATTTTTATAATATTTCAAAGTAACTAAAATTTGAAATTTGAAGATTTATATTTAATTTGATTTTTTAGCTAAAAAAATCTTTCTCTATAAAACCGCGGTTCACCAGGGTACTGTTGATTGTATGTTTTAGGCTTAAGGATTAGTTTCATAACGTCTAATAACGCTCTTAATATTTAACTTTATCTATGTTACAAGTTTTCTTTCCAGAACAAAAATAACAAATGATGATTTCCAGTGGAAAAACGACTTAAGTCCACTTTTAAAAAAAAACTTAACTAAAGATAACTTCCCGTAGATTTGTATGTGAAGTAGAAAAAACTTTGAAAACTCTAAAATGGCACATTTACTAAAAAAAAACTTTTTACAAAAGTTTTGCTTTTGGCTCCAAAAATTGATCAAAACGATATTAAAAAAGAAAACTTGTGCCTAGACCTAGCGATATGTCATCTTAACTATTTAAAAAAAAATGATCCGATATTCTTAATACTTTCAGTTAGGTCCTGTCAAAACATCGGGAAGATTGTTAAGACTTAAGAATTTATTAAGTTTTAAGTAATTTAGTTTATAAAGTGTTTAAGTTCTTATTCTGAATCGAACAGTGACTGCGAGAATAAAAAAAAAACAAATATATTTTAAGAAAAGAATTACTTTGAAATAAAGCCACATGTGTGTTGTCTGTGCCCCAGTCATTTGCCAAAATCGGTGAGTGAACTGCTGAACCACAGATCAAAATTTGAATCACGTTTGTTCAGCTGACTTAAATAATATGAGTGAAAAAAAGGAATGCCATATGAATTCTTAAAAAAATAATTTTTGTAAATGAAATTTTAAAAATTGTTAAAGCGATTTTTTCGAGAAATTAATTTTGACAAGTATACACTTGTAAGTTTAAAAAAAAAATATGCTGCCGAAATAAAAAAATTTGTTATTTTTCAAATGCGAATATCTTTCGAAGCCTTGCGGGGTCCCTCGAAGCGCAGGGCCCTGTGCGGTGGTACACACCGCACATGCCTTCCACCTCCTCTGTGTACATACTATTACTCGGAAATAAATAAATAAATTTTTTCTAAAAATTAAAAAAAAATTTTTTCTTTCTTATTTTAAAAACTTAACACACATTTTGTTTCTTTTCTAATCCAAACAAAAACATTTTCTTATCCTTGTTTTTTCTTGATTTTTTGTCTGTTTTTGAGAAGCTTTAGTATTTGTATTCGCATAGATTTTCAAGACCTGTTTAATTATTTAAATACGCAATTCATCTGGAAATATGATTTTTTTTTCCTAAAGTTTGTATAATACCCACATGATTAAGCTTTTTGCTTATCTTCACTGTTTAAAATAATATCTGTCTGTTGAATGCCAATTAGATCTTAAAACTATTGGATTTTTCTTTTCCTTTAGTAAGATACAAAATGAACTCTTTGGATTGAAAATGTTTGTTTTATATTATTTATTTTTTCTTTGTACTACTTGGCAATCCCTTTGGTAGATTGAATTTTATTGCATTCCTAATTGACATAAGCAAGAAATCAGTTTAGCTTGATTTTAAGTCTCTGAGACATATAAAATAAATTTAAAAAAAAATCATTAAAGAATAAAGACTATTATTACTTTTGGTTTACCTAATACCTGCTAATTGGTTTCATTACAAATCCATCAATACAACCTTCGTTATTTTATTTACGTTTTGTGTATTTACGTCCAGTTGCTATGTATATAAATATTACTTTAAGCTTGTAGATATCAAATTCTGTCTACTGCGACGTCTGCTTTTAAATTCTGAAAATGACAAAAGAGGACATCAAGACTCGAGATTCTATAGAAATATCAATCGATTTGGCTTAGCATCCTATGCATTTGCAAATCTGTCATCTGCTTAATTTTTTTTGTTATTTTTAATCTGGACAATTTGTCCTATGTCGTTTTCGATAGAACAATTGTAGTACTCCCTTTTGCACTGCATTTTCACTCCTACTACTCCAAATATCTTCGACTAGAGATGTTAGGAATAATGTTTTCAGAGTCGTTTTGTGTTCCCAATTTCAACAAACACATGCCTACTTGTAAAGTTTTTGGTCGAAATAGCTACTTGTCAAAAGTGACAATGCTTAAAGAAGCCATTTTGATATTCGGTAGCGTGTGTTCAGATTTGACAACACAATGTCAGAAAATCTAATAGAACACGCCATTAACTAGCAAAATTGTATACATTTATCTTACCTATACCTCTTCTTACTTTTATATATCGTAAGCCCAAATTAAAAAATTCGCAAAAAAAAACAAAATGTTTGATAGAAGCCCTCAAATTGATGGGGAATTTCTAGGTTTTGCCAACAGCCACACATTATTGTTTATTAAAAAGTGTAAATTCCTATTCCTAAATTAAACTATATATACGTGTTATTATTTTTGATTAAAAGATAATGTTGTACACCTGAAGTATCTACAATAGACTTCTTATATTTAATGTAATGTATGTTAGTACCTAAATTCAAGTAGAAAGCAAAAATGATTTTAAATGAAGAACCTACTTTTCCCATAAGTTTGACCCACAAAGCCGTAAAGGTATAAACATAGTTTTCTGTACATATGAATATGCCAGACATAGTTATATGTATCTACAGAAATTCATAGACAAAAACAACCGAAAGAAGCCCTACATATTTTTTTTCATACAAAAGAAGGCTAACAAGGTGCATTTTTTGCTGCCTTGTCATCCATATGGAATCAAATGACATCGAACGTCATTCAAGCTTAACCCTCGTCGAGGGGATTTGTTTTTTTTTGTTTTTGTTAAGGCTATCTTCATACATACCTACATAAAAGAAATTCGATGCCAAAGCTTTTACTGCGATATCATTCGCTGTCATCTCAGAAAAAAACACCCCCAAGCTACAACCATGATAGAAAATAATGGAAAGTGAAACATTTAAAAAGTTGCCATAATTTGTGTGACGAAATTAGCAAAATAACAGTCAATATTAATTCTTTTGGTCATTTGAGAAAAGTCTCTGTTATTTTCGACTCGAGGGATATGTACGTTATGTTTTTTTTTGTTGTGATTCCAAAACTTGCTGCAGGAATAAACAACATAAATATAAGTTTTAACATTTTAATAATTTTTTTTATAGACATTTTTAATTTGAGAAATTTATATAAATTGCACTTGGCAATTCTGACATATGTAACAATTTTATTCAGCAATATTTTCTAAGGACTTTACTATGCGGTTTTTAATTGGTCCTTCTTCAGCTGCTCTAAATACTTCTAATACACACATATTCACTTATGTGTTATGTATGTAGTTTTGATGGAGGATTATAATGATAAACAATTTTGAAGAATCCTATTTCATGCATGGAATTAAAATGCTTTTAATGATGAAAAAATATAGATAACTGGAGGAGTATAAGTGTACAGCATAATAGGAATTGACGTCACTCGAAAATCAAAATAGAATTTTGTGCACTTTCTGTCAGAGTGCTGATTTACACAGAACAGGACAAAATAGAAAATAATCAAATTAGCCCAGCAGCGGCTACTGTGGCATCATTTTTTATTTGCGATGAAAACTTTATTCTTCACTTATTATTGGTTTAGGGCCAGTTTTTCAGTTTAGTGTTAACTCTGAGTTAAATCAGGGTTAATTTATTTCCAGGATTAGCTAACTTTGATCGGAAACAGTTTTTCAGTTCAGTATTAACTTTATATTTCAACTGTCAAAAATCTAAGGCCATCGATGTGCGACACTATGGATACTACCATCCATCTATGCATTTCACGCATCGGAATACAGATGGCGCCACAACGGAATTATACTGACAATAACTTTCATTATAGAAATCGAGATGGCACCACAACTAATAAAGGCACTCAATTTGGTCCCTAAGTTAACTCACCAAAGTAGCTCAGTTTACTCGGAGATAACTTAGGATTTCAATTGACTGAAAAACTCGTTTCTGGAGTTAACTCAGGCTTAACCCCTGACCTTAAATCCAGTTTTTAATATCAGGGTTAACTCTGAGTTAAATTCGAGCTAGCTACTCCTGAAAATAAATCAAGGCCGAGTTAACTGAGACACAGTTTTTCAGTTGGGGATGAACTTTATCTTTCAGCTGTCAAAATTCTAGGGCCATCGATGTGCAACACTATGGATATCATCTTCTAACTTTCACTATTGAAATCGAGATGTCGCCACAGCTGATAAGGCATTCAATTTGGTCCTTTGGTAACTTTGGTGAGTTAGCTCACCAAAGTTAGTGAGCTAATTCTGAGTTAATTTAATGTCGTTTTCGATTGAATTTTCTTCTTCTTCTTCTTCTTCTTCTTCTTCTTCTTTTTGAATCCAATCGAATATGAAAACATCATGGTGTTAAATTTATTCACATACTACTTTATGACTCCATTTTACAAAATGGCTTCTTCAAGCATTTATCACTTTTGACAAGTATTCCGACGAAAGACTGTATATGTATGCGTGTGTTACAAATCTACTCCTTCTTGAAGTCGGGAACAGAAAAATACTCCGAAAACATTACTCGGAAAAGCCAATCAAAGGCTTTTGGAGTAGTAAGAGTCAAAAAAGAGTGGAAAAGGAGTACTCCGAACGTCCAAACGAAAACGACTTAAATTGAAAAACACTTCTCTGGAGTTTACTCACGTTTTACCGCGAAACTTGGTCTCGCACTTAAAAACTGGCCCTTAGACAGTTTCATAATTTTTGTTTGAAGTATTGCATTGAGACTTTTTAAATTTTATAAGATTCAAACTTATACACTGAGGAAGAATAATGGAAAATCACATCGGAAATCAAAAATAGTTACCCTTAGCTTTGAAGGAATCGATTCATCTCACCCAGTCAATTCCCGACGATCTTACTGCGTACAGAACAACTTCATAAGTTGAGTCACTGATATTATTTTGTGTGAAGCCGGGCTAAGCCTGAATACATTTTTAAGACTAAAATGAAAATTCAAGCTTAAGTTGACGGTTTTTTGAAACACGTTTTATAATTTGCTCAAGGAAAACGAAGTTGCAAAATGTCGTCTTTTTTACATTCAGTATTAGCCATAACTTATGTAAAATTTATTTAATTGAAATTGCTTAGGGAAAAATGAAGTTCCGAGGTTTTTGAATCTTTATACTTCGATACCTTATCTTGCCCGACTTTTGCTTTCTGAAACATTCTCCTTTCATAAAATTACATTTTTTCTATCTTATTTGAAGGATTCGTGGACGAATGTTCATATTCACATGATAAACTCGGGAACAAACTATATTTTACAGATCGTAGCAGATTGGATTTGATCGTGAAATTAATTTTATTTTTAAGGAGCCAAAAATAAGATTCACGATCGAATCAAAACGAAAATTCCATTTAATTTTTTTCATGGAAGAACGAATCATATTTTATCGTTCTAAAAACTTTACTAAAATGCTATTTTAAGGCCTTTAACTACACGAGCCAGTTTGTTCAACCCATTCGTGCTATTTACATTTATGATGTCATTTTCAAAAGGCCGGTGATTTTTTAAGCGTCCAAATATAGAGCTGAAGGTAAATACTAGATTATTTTATTTTTACTCAAAGATTTTTTTATTGATGTTTTTAACTTTTTTTTTAACAAAGAACAATTGCATTAAGAGATAATAAATAAAATTATAGGTACTTAAGATCGGTTTACTTTGTTTGTCAAAGATAAGATTTCTAGGAATCAATTCGTTTGCTATACCAAATTGCGTTTAATTTTCTTTGAAGGTGCAGGTTCAATAATTAAGGTCTTGATTTCGTACTGCAGTAATGAATTGCAAGTGATCACGTTGATACATACATTCAGTTCAAAACTTTTTTTTTGCGTTTTTCATTGAATCAAATATTATCAAAATTTTATGGAATACAAAATAGTTATGGAACTCTTATTAAAAGAACAATTCAAGACTTACAATCGATTGATGAAACTTCAAAAGAACTTCAAGGAAAATCCGTGCGTTGTTAAAGGTGAAATAACTGCCCGTATTGAATTGCTCTCAAAATACTACAAAAAATTCTGTGAAAACAATGAAAGTATTGAACAAATTTTTGCAAAACATGACATTGACACCAAAAATGAAGAATATTTCAAATTAGATATAGCATTCAAATGTGAGCTGCTGTATGTGTCAATGAAGGGAGAACTTTTGGAGGCGCAATCAGCTGATACTAAATCAATTCCTGCAGTAGAGCCATCAGCATCAGCACCAAAAGAAAACAAACAAGTGAAGAAGAAGGAACCTTTGGAAGATTTGCCCAAATTAAATGTCCGAAAATTTTCTGGTGAATTAACTGATTGGCTTGAGTTTCGAAGTGAATATTGTGCAGTGGTCCATTCAAACTGTGATCTTTCCAAAACGTTAAAGTTCACCGTTCTAAAAGCTGTTTTGCCCAATGATGTTTTTCAATTGATCAAACATATTTCTCCTAACGATACTGGCTACGACAAAGCATGGGAAATTTTGGAAGAGAAATTCTGCAAAAGAACACTTGTTGCAGCATATCTTGAGAAGCTAATGCAACAACCTTCTGTAAATTGTCTATCGAAAAGTATCTTTCGATTTCTGGATACAACCATTAAGTACTTGAATGGATTACAAGCTTTGAATATTGACACGAAGAACTGGGATGTTCTTTTAAATCATATTTTAGTGCAGAAATTGAACGAAAGAACTAAAACCGAGTGGTACGCGACCCATTCTTGCCATGAGCTACCAAAACTCTATGATTTCTTCATGTTTTTGAATTCAAAACTTCCAAATAATGATGAATTATTTGAAGTGATCAAAAACTTCAAATATGATGCTGATTCTTCATATAATTCGTGTGTTTGTGTGTGCTGTAAGCGTAAACATCCTTTGTGGCAATGTGATAAGTTTGAATTGCTCAGCGTTGATGAGAGACTGATTTGTGTGAAGAATAATTCGATTTGTGTTCGATGTCTCTCGATGCAACATACTATTTCAGAATGCAGTAAGCCATATGCATGTCGCATTTGTCAGAACAAGGAACATCATTACTTATTACACAAGAACGCAAAACGTACTCAATCTTGAACTTCTACTATCTGTCTACTAAATAAACTGTTTTTGTGAACAAAATTACCTTTTACAATCTAAGATCTCTTATAGTGTTTTTGTTGCATTTCTTTATATGTAAAAAATAATGTTGTTTAAAATACTTACTTATTTTTTATATTGTTGTTATTATTTGTGCATAAGATATTAGTTTGTGGGTTTAATAAAAACTTTCTTTAAAATGAGATATCTTTTAATTAATTGTTCATTTATAAGACTTTCTTGAATATAGAGATCAAAATATAGAAGAACATTGTGATCTTCCGTAAGATTCCAGTTACTCAAATGTGACTAGAATAACGGTATTTCATTATTTTCAACAGTATTTCAGCTGAAGTGGTGAGTTCAAAGGATTTGTACTCCCTTTTTGGGCCCTCGCGCTTAGGCCTTGTTCAGTCATCAATATGGGCAGTCGGCAGCGATGCAACAACAATGGTAAATGTGTATTATTTTGTGATCCTTCAACTCAAAGTTATTTTAAAGCAAACACAAAGTACCTATACAAATCCTTTCCTAAACGGTGGGCTATAATGCCAAATTCAAAAGGTAGTAGCACCCTCAGCTTTAGTTTTTTTTTTGTCCTGGGCCCTAATGCCACTTTCTTTAAAAGAGAAAAGAATCCCGAGGTTGTTGTTTTCATTTGTTTTGGAAAATAAAACACACGGACTTTATTTCTGTATATCTTGCACTTGGAACACACCACGCCGCGGCTTTGTGACTAATCGAAGGGTAACTGAGCAATTCCAACTGGATGATACAGCATTTTAGTGGTATTTACACCCAATGAATAGTTTTTAGACTGGGTCCTTATATTTTACCAAAAGTTGTACTGCAAATACTTGACCAATATTTTACTGAAATGCAATTGTAAAATATTTCTATAAGAATTGTTTCTCTATTTATTTAACATTAGTTCCCGAAGATACTTTGTAGTTCCAGAAACCTGACTTGGGGTGGCAATCAACGGAAGAAAGAACTTTTCCCTCAACATTATGTTCCAGAATTCCATTCAACAACCAATTTCAAAAGCGGACTCAATCAAACCTGCACCTGATTTTTTCAAGACCATCAACAGATCAACACAAGTTTCTTACAGCTCCAGAAAAGGTTATTAGGTCGATTGGTTGACATTTGTATCAAAATACATTATTAGGTCGATTGGTTGACATATGTATCAAAATACATTGTTTCTGTCAAAATATAGTTCGTCCAATATCTGTCAAGCCATCATCTGTAAAATTACATTGACGGATGGCTACGATATTGATGGATTAAAAACCTAAAAAAAAATCTGAAATTTTTGAATAATTTTAACTGCTCAGGAAACAGGTATTTTTAGGGCAATTGGGTGACATTTGAATCGAGATACACTCTTTCTGTTAAAATATAATTTGTTTTTTATCTTTCAAACTGTCAATTACGATGTCAATGAATTTAACCCCACCTGAAAATAACAAAGAGACTGATATCGAAATTACCAAAATTATCGAAATTATTGAGATTGATTTAGGTAAATGAAGTTTTTGGATTTCAATAATCGATATTTTCGATGATCAGAAAAAAAAATCGAATCATTCCTGACTGACACAGACCTGATAATCCAGGTTTTCCTAAAAATTGAAGCATCGTCATCGATCCAATAGACATTGATGCTGTACTTGGATAGAGCAATGTTCAGCGACACCGATTCGCAAGTGAACAGCCAAAATTTGTGCGTCTTTCAGGAGTCAACTGAACCAGATGAAATATCCAACGTCGTCCTAAAGAAGTTTCACGTCTTCTTAGCAATCAGCCTCAACAACTGCATCAATAATAGCTACTCTGTTTTAAAACATAAGAAATTAAAAAACCAAGATGATTCCCAAGAATGTTTTGAGCAACATGGTTGGTTACTAGCTACGGGTTGAAATGTTTCCGCAATATTCTAAGTAAGCACTTGGAAGAGCTGATACTCAACTCAAGAAGCTCAAGAAATGTTGCAGCCAAAATCAACATCATATCAGACATGCAGTCTAGCTTTCAGGAAAGCCATTCAACACTGCATCTGCCCCTGAAGTTTCACCATACAACATCATCATATCCCTAGACTGCCACCGAATCACCTTCAGATGCTTCCTGGAATTAGAGAAAGCATTTGACAGACAGCACTAATCAACGGCCATTTTCGAAAATGCTCGAAAACGCAAATAACTAAAGGTTTGCTAAAGTGACATGTTCGAAAACATGAAATTGACTTTTTCTTTCTTGGAGAAACTTCAGCTGTTTTTGAAAATTTCAAATCAAAGTCCATTTGAAAGTCATTTTTTGACGCAGATTGAAATCATCATATGCAAAGGTACTGGTTGCACAAAACCGGTTCAGTCAACTTCATTCAAACACGAACACGCTCTGTGGTTTCTCAAATTTTGCTCTCGTCAACTCAATTTTTTTACTGCAGATGATGTTTTCGAACATGTTACCTTAGTAGTTTGCTTTATAGAACATGCAAATGCATTTTCAACAAATAGGCCTTCTTCGTATAATTAAGAAACTGAAAACCAACGCCTGAAGAACATCGGAGCTGGAGCTGCCCAAGGCTTGGAACTTGGACTACTTTTCTTCAACATCATGAACTCTGATGAGTAGCCATTTGAAAACGAATATGAGAACCTCCCCTTCAATGATGCAAGATGAAACCAAAAATCGGATGAGGAGTGGTTTGTTCAAAAAGTAAGTATAAAGACAAACAATTAATTAAAAAATAAAATATTTATTGAATCTTTTAATAGAGAGAAACAAAAAAGGTTACAATATTTGGTTTCCTATAATTTGCATTTGTTAATAATTATTTTGTGTACCTACTAGTCTTCTAATAATTTTTCACAGGATGAAAAGCTTTTGAGTTGCTTGTTCTTGTGAAGTAAAAAATGATGTTCTTTACTCTTACAGATGCGGCACTTGAATGGTTTCCAGCATTTCGAAATGGTGTGGTTTTTTGACAGGCAACGGTAACAAATTGTTATATTTCTCACAAAGCTTAGCCTACAATCAATGCTCAATGATTCGAACTTCTCACACTTCCATAGTGAATGCTTTTGCTGGCAGTAAACACAAAGTCGCCTGTCTGAGTCCCTATCAACACTCAATTTGTGTGAGGTTTTTTGCTTTCGAAGTTTACTATCTAAAAAATTGAAGAAATCAAAGAGTGTTTTTGGGGCCTGACTGCACTGATCCATCTCGTTCCACTCGGTTTGTATGTCTTTGTTTAATTTCTGCACCAAAATGTGAATTAAGAAAAGATCCCAATTTTTAGTATCAACATCCCAGACCATCAATCCGTTTAAGCTTTTCTTCGTTGTTTCCAGAAGTTGTAAAATATTTTCATATGAACCATCATTCATGGACGGTTGTTGGAAAAGTGATGTGAGTAATTCTTCAACATTTTGTCGTTTACTGAATTTTTCCTCCAATAATTGCCATGCATCTTCGTATCCAATATTTTCTCTATAAGTAAATATGTTTTTTACCAACTCAAAAACTTCTGTTGGTAGAAGAGATTTCAAAATAACAAACTTCTGGGAATTATTTAATTTTGAGTTTATATGAATTAATGCACGATATTTTTTTCGGAAATCAGGCCAATCAGTTAATTTGCCAGAAAATTTACCAATACCTAATTTGGCAATATCGACTGAAGGCTTGTCTTTCACTTCATCTTCGTCTTCTTTAACACTTGGTTCTTTTGTTTTAGCCAATGTATTTTCTGTTTGCGCTCTCAAAAGATCTTTCTTTTCTTTCATCTCCAAATACAGTGATTCAAATATCTTTCTGCTTTTATTTACGTCATCAGTGTTCATTTTATAATCAGGTGACCAGTACATAGTCTTTATTGTTGATACTTTTATAGTTGGTTAATATTAACTAATCTATGTCCTCATTGAATTCACAAAAGCTTTTAAACTTATTTTCAAGTATTTCGATTTTACCAGAAAAAATCACTCTTTAAAAAAGCCGGATTTTCGTTGAAATTGTTTTTAAGTTTCTTTATTTGATGAAAGGTCTTGTATTCAAATCAAAATCCCTGCCTTTCCTATTTAAAATTAAGTTTCAGCAGTTCGGTTTTAAATAATTAAAAAGTTTAGATTGATTGTATGGACGTGTTCAATTGTTATTTGTTACTGGTGTACCTACTGCAATGAAAATTGAGACCAGAGGTCTTACAATATTTTTTGTTGATAATAAAAATAAACCTGATAAGCGAGGAAAATCGAAATGATTTTATGCGATAACAAATAAAATGATAACACGTGTTTGAATTTATTATCAAATGCATTTTTATCTTATGGAAAGTTTAAAGCTAAACAATAATTATTTTAAGGGCGAACGCAGACCCATTTAAAAACAAAATATATAACATAAGACTTGAAAATAGCAAACACAAAGTAAACAAAAATTGAAAAATTATAGAGGACTTATTTCTAATAACTTGTTCTCTTGTTGGTGTACACTTTAAAAATGCTTCAATTTAGATATTTTAGATGTTTAGTTTCAGGATAATTGAATGGATCCATTTTTTAAGGAATAGAATTATGCTGTCTCTTAATTTACTCTTAAATCAAGACTCTAAAGAATTAAAATCAAAAAACATTATTCATTGAGGAATTTCCAATGTAACATGGCTTACATCAGGGAAGCGTATTGGGTCATATTCTTTTTTATAACTATCCCATCTTGACTATATTAGCTTGAAGTTAAATTACAGATTCATTGAAGATCCACTTAATCCTTGCAAACCGTTTTTGATATATTTACGGCCATTTTTGATTCTGTAATGCGGTACAATATTAATAACTTTCAACAAGACTAAATCAAAAGCGTTTGAACCGTTTTCGGAAAAATTTGTTAAAATATAACGGCCACCTCCTGGGTTGATGTACATTTGTGCTCGTTTGATAACATTTTGAATTGTTGTTCGTATATCATCTTTTCCAAAATGGTTTTCACAATGATATTTGGTGTAGTTTATAAAAAATTATGGCACATTCACATTATGGTAACTTAGCGTGAAAACAAAAATAAAAAATACACAATTTGTTATGCGTTGCACTATTATACTTAGCTACATTCTATGACTTAATCCTTTTAAAAACTATAAGTTTTTGGTGAGCTAAATTTGAATCTGAAGTCAGATTTAATTTCTCTCACATCACGTCACTGAGATATTCCCGTAAGACAATCAAAAAACCTCTGTATTTTTACCTTAACCGTTGTCTTTCTTTTCCAAATCTTTTCATGTTTCGATTTGTGTGTAAAAGGTCTAGAAGATGCCATCAAAATTTTATTTTGCCAGAAATTAGCTTTCCCGCGGCCTTTTATTTTCAAATCTGAGCCGATTCGACCACGGAAACACTTTTTTGTAGCATTGAAACTCAAAAAACACGGTTCTAGTGCAACGATAAAGATGAATATTGGATAAGAGTTTCTCGAAAGTATTAATAACTTCAGAGAAAAACAATTTTGTGATAGTTTTTATAAAAAATAATAACCTTTTCCGAGATATTGGCGGTTATAAATTTTGGCTTTCGAGATTTTTGTAACTATAGATCTTGACCTTCGAGATATTGGGGCGGAGCTCGTTTTTCAACTTTTTACTCACTTGTCTTGGTTAAATGCGTTTGAAGTAATTATTATATTAGGTTTTTTAGATTATATTAATTTTTGCAGAGGCAAAGGCATTATATGGCAAGTTATGCATTCGTAAAAAATTGAACTAGAGATTTTGATCAGAGTTGTCAATACGATGATAGGGAAGATGAAAAAAGTGGGTCTTATAATTCTGAATGTCTGTCTGTCTGGATCGATTTTCTTTAAACTTTTTTGGTGACTGTCAACACGTGTTTTTCTTTTTTTTTAGAACTTAAAATAACAGAAGAATACAATTTTTTTAACAATTAGGAAAATCTTATTTATCTCAAAACAGTTACACAACTTTTCTTAAAAAAAAAATTCAATAAATTTCTATTGGTAAAAACAACTTTCGGAAGGGAAACCATTTTTCCAAAATGGTTATCAATGGTATGTAGGTCCCAAATAACAATTTTGTTTAATTTTGATTTTCTTCAAAATTAGTAGGTATTCTTAATTTCAACAATTTTTTTTATACGGAAGCTTCTAAATAATATACATAGATATTTGTTCTTACCAAAAGTGTCAGAAAAATATTTTTTGGATTTAAATATCAATGATATATAAAAAATTATTCGTTAAAAAAAACGCTCCGACGATTTAAAATTTTTTTTCTATAAAATTATATTCAATGGGGAATTAAGATGCGTTCTTTTTTCCTCTTCAGACCCTCAAAGAAGTTGTTTTAGGTATTTTAAACGTCGTATTTCATGCTTTTAAACATTTTCTTAATATCTTGATAACTAATTTTTCTTATACCCTCTGCGTTTTGAATATAAGAGCAAGTACGTGTGACCCAGTCGTGCATTTTATTTTTTTCATACCAATCTACGACACCTGCCCTTACAGCTGTAATGTTGTACCTACTATCGAAAGTATAAAATCCTTACTGCTTCTAAGAATTCATATCTTTAAATAGGTTTATTTATTACAAGTGCACTTTCTTAATATTTAATAAAATTTCACTATCAACACTTGAAGATTAAACAAATTGTACTTACATTAATAAGATAAGAAAATTTATAATTTAAAATAATTTGTTTTTAAAATAGTGATAAACAAAGTCATCTTGAAAATTTTATAGAATTCATCAAACCCATTCAAATGTGTTGGTAAATTTTAATGTTTAGTACCTATCCAATTTTCAATGCAAGACGAACAAATTTCAACTCCTTTCCAGATTTGGTCTGATAAATTTTTATTGACGATTTGGTACTGTTGGTCAAATACGAAGTGTTCGGATGTCAGATTTGAAAAAAAATCAGTATGAATTCAAATTAATCTGATTGACCTAGGGCAGTTCTAGTCAGGTATGTCTTTGACTTCGTTTGAATTAGTGCCCAAACCGTTCCCGATATTTTAATAGTTTTCCTTCTCTCTGAGAGTTTTTTCACTTTTCACATTTAGTCGGGAATAGTGCGAAAAATTTAAGGAGCACCGCTAATGAATTTGATTGTTCCGCATAAAGATGGTAGAAACAGCACGTGCTAAAATGCTGCAATTCAAAATACCAGCCAAGTATTGAAACAGAAAAATAAAGGTGAAAAAGATCCTGCTTAGAAAAAGTGGACATACGCAATCTGTCAGCTCAAGAAGATCGGAGAGTCTAGCGATCGAAACAACAAATGCCAGTTTTATAAAAAGAAAAGGCCCAAACACCTCGGCTGCGGTGCTAGTAAATTTAGATGAATTTAAGCAATATTTCTAGCACGGTGGATCATGGAGAGGGAGTGGTGGGGTAGCAACAAGTTTAATCTCCACTAAATAGAGAAGCACCAGCAAGAAAACGGTGCGGCAGCCTTCCATCTCACGATCACAAGCACGCTGCATTCAGTCATCTAGACCAAGCTTTTTGTCATCCATTATGACTTGGTTCTTACACCGGAGGATCGGTATTCTTTGTTCCTTCAAACCTAAGCGCTAAATTAAGACTCTCTTGGCTAGAGCATTTTGCCAATTCGCTTGATGTGACCAAACCAATGTAGTCGACGTGTTTTGATACAGCTCATAAGAGCTTGCGATTGTATCTTCTCCCCCATTTGCCCTCCTCGCACACATGACCTTCCGTCGAAGAATATTTTTTTTTGTATCAGCTCTATCTGCTTGTCGTCCAACACTTGGAGTCATAAAGCAGGACTGGCACTATATAAGGGTCTTAAAGAGCGTGCACTTAGTCTCTTAGTCTGACTGATAAATATTTAAAATTCAAGATGGTTATTGCTATTATTAATTAACTAAAATATAAAAATTAATACAAAAATTAGAGTTTGTTTTATGGAATATCTAAAATAGCTACCTTGAGGACCCTCTGACATGATACTATCGCCTTTAAAAACTATCCTGCTTTGTTCAGAGATAGCTACCCTATACGAAGACAAACAGTGATTGTATTCTTTGTTTAATATTCTAAAATAGAAAAAAAGACTCTTCTTTGTACCAAGTTCTTAGTTTGCATTATAGGTAGTATCCAATATCACTTATTACATCCAAGCAAGTTTCATCAATTAAAACCAACGCCAATTCATTTCCAACCATTGTTAATTAAGAATATTCAAGGAGCTGTAAGGATATCCGAGCATACCAAAAGTTCCAGCTACATTCTTGCGATGCTTGCTTATCTTATAATTTCACATCAAGAAAAAGATAATACTAAAACGAAAACACAATAACAAAGTAAAGTTCACCATTAAAATTAATTGGCTATATCCTTGTGAAATTCACATTTTTATACCACACACACACACTTATACGAGCCTAGTTCAAATGTATGGTTAGTATAAGTATTTTTTTTTTATCACCACAAAAACTTGATTCTTTTCTGATCAACTTTTATGCTGGTGACGTTCACTTATTCCGTTTATTTAACCCGAAATTTTATCTCTCAGATATTAGCACATTCTGTACATACATACCTACCAACCTTATTAGAAAAAAATGTTAGTCCTTATATCCCGGGGTAGAGCTCGAAATCAACTTGACATTCCGTAATTTTTCTCTTGTTTGTGTTTGTTAAGAAAATTCAAAAGATTCCAATGCAAAGAAAATTCAATCAACGATAAAACAATTTTTTCCAAGAAAAAAAAACCGATGAAAATTGGAAAACACGTTCGTTTCGAGGACTAAATCAGTCAACACTCTCGATATGAGGACTGAGCTTCGTCGGTCGTCGTTGTCGTAATGGTTGACGTAGACAAAAAATTCAGAATAACCTCAGAGGAAAATTCAATAAGAATACGAGTAAATTTCCCCAATCAAACGAATGTGTGCACAAATTTTCCATATCCTCTTTTTTTTTACATTTATTTTTCCGTTAGTTCTGTGCCTGTCGATGTGTGTATAAAAATAATGTTTAAGTATGTCGCATTATATTGGAGTTACCGTTGCCTTTGCCAATTTTTCATTCAGAGTTTTCTTATTCTTTTCCAGACAAATAGTCACCAACAGAATTGACATAGAAAAAAATTGTCCTTAAATTACTCTTTCATACATACACACACAAACTCACATACACATACCGTCTGCCACTAAGCACAGTTAATACGAGTACCAGTGAATTTGGAGAAACGAAAGAGAAGAAAATTATAATACCTAAATAATCAATTCCGAGGATTCTTGTAAACGAGCATGATAAAAAGGTCAATAAAGGACGATGCAAGGAGTAAAATTCGGGTGGCATGGCAGGCAGGTCTAATTTTTATAAAATTCTATGCCAGTTTGCCAGTAGTGAAAAAGCTCAAACGAAAAGAGAAAGAAAGAGAGAGAACAAAAGAGAAAATCACTTGACAGAATTAAAGCTTTTTTGTAGTTATTAGAAAACATAAGCAAATAAAATGAGGGTAGGTGTGATAAAAAAAGCAAACACAAGGAAGAATAGGATGAATTCCTAACGAAAAAGGACTTAAGTAATAATTCATAAACGAAAAGAAGAATATTAAGATGCTGAGTAAGAAAGTTTTAAATAAATTATTAATGGGTTTTGTGTGTTGTTGAATTTTTTTTTTTTCATTTAATTTTGCATGAAATCATCAGGAGAGAAGAAAAAGCATAGAAAAAATGGAGCCAAGATATGTGTCGCTTCTATTTTTGAAAATTTTCCAATAATTACACAATCTTCTATGTGAGCAGAGGAAAAAAATGATGCCAAACCAGAAGAGAAGCAACATTTTGCTTCTTCTAAATTTTTTTGTTTTAGTGGGCCAGTAGTAGCTCCGTCTGATGATTAATGGTAAGAATGAGTCTTTATAGCTTAATGGGTTTGCAGATATTTTGTGTGATTTTTTATTGAGATTCATATTTCAGGTGATAAATTCAAATACATAGTTACAAAAGTTGTAGGTCATTAAAAAAAAAATAAAAATTCGATAAATAAATATTTTATAGTTTGACAGCTAGAGAAGAACAAGCACTTAAGAGCCTTGCAACTCTTAATATTTTTTGAATGTGTATGTCGTTACAGCATCAATGGAGAAGTCCTGCACTTTCTTACCGACTTTCAATGGCTGAGATGATAAATAAGTGCCTTACGACAATTCAATGCTGAAATTACCAAAATTAGCATCATGCATACATTCTTCAGCAGATGAAAAAGAGGATGATAGCACACCAAGATTCCACAAGTTTCTTGACAAGAAACTAGGTTTTATTATTGATCCCTGAAGTCACCCTGGGGTCAACCTAAAGCATTTTTTGAAAACCCTGAACTCACTCTGGCCAACAGAGTCTGTGTTTTTTGAGCTCTAGGGTCAAAAGATGCCCTGAATTTGCCCTAAAGTAGAAGTAGGTTTTTTGCTGGGGTCAGTAGAAGTGAAGAATAAACTGTCAAAGTGAAGCATTTTTTGCTGTGGGTTCACGTGCTGCAAGTAATTCTTTATCAACAAACAGAAATAGAAAATTTAAACTGTGATTAGTTCACAGAATTTGAAAATCTGCACTGCAGATTATGTCTGCACTCGTGCCTTATTTAATATATTTGTTCTTCCCTTGATTCTTTAAAAATAATCTTCAAATCTTGCTGTATGCTGTCTGCTGCTGTTCAATTTCATACAAACAAATCATAAGAACTGCACTAACTTTAAAGTACTCAGACTAAGACTAATTTTGTTCCAAGTCGAAACATTATCATAAGGACTGTTCTAGAATTTATAGAGACAGTGTGCAGAGACTTAACAGCTAATGGCTATGCTAGTGGTCGTGTATATTTGCTGTAAATATCAAGAGTAATCAGATCGAGTAGAGTGTCTAAAGCAGCGGAAGGATGATGATTTAAAAAAATTAAATTTGTTGTCAAAACAGTTCTAAAAAACAAGGCCCTTTAGTAAATCAAAACTCTTAACCATCTTAGCCTACGTATTTTCGAAGAACATGGACGGGACTTAGAATATTCTGCTAAGTTAAACCGGTTATGATGAACTTTTCGGCGACAAGAAATACTATTGAAAGGTCACAGGACCAGTACCCATATATACACAAATATTTCCGTTTTTAGGTTGCAAAAGCTGAGAATCTGTCACCAGGCCTGTAGCGTAACAGTTCAATATGATGATATTAAATTATTGACAAAGTCTGAGGAAGAAGAAGAAGCACGGTGTCAGTGGATATTTTGTTATTAATGAGGAGTCACTAACAATGAGTTTTAAAGTCAATTAGGGGAAGAAAAAGTACAGAGTGGTTCATCAAAGAATTTTTTTCCTGTGTGAGTAATCATTTTTCCTGAGTGAGTAATCAGTAATCCTCTTTTCAAAATGGTAGGCTTTCACTTACCCCGGATACAAAAAAATTTGTTTTATAGTAAAATGGTTTAGCCAAACACAAATCATACAATAAATTTTACCCATCGACAAATGCATCGATTAGTGCAAATTTTTTGACTATATTAAATTTCTTGAACGTTCTTATCTAAATCTATTCATTGCGTGAACAAAGTATGCTCATCCTTTTTGTGTAGAATAACATGACCTTCAATTTTTTTTCAGAAAAAAAAAAGAAGTTGCTTTCGAGAAATTTGCAAAAAGAAAAACTAATTTTATTCCCTTTTTGACCAACTTAAAATATTTACCCCTGTACAAATTTAGGGACCTTTTAAAAAAAGCTCAAGATGGCAAAACAAAGTTCCGCCATAATTAAGCTTTTACAGATTTGTTTAGAAGTAAAAACTTAAATTTATCGAGTAAGAGATCGTTTAATAGAATTTGACAGTTTATTGCTTGACAGATGAGTGAGAAACTACATTTTGACGTTTGAGGAATGAGTTAAACTTCCTATTTTCGGAAAAGAAAAAAAACAAATCAGATTTGTTTTTTTTAACTATCTACATCTTTTCGGTACAATTTTATACCAGTTATACTTAAAAAATGATATCATCACATATCGAAAGAAGAACGGCTATAATGAATTATTTAATTTGAAAATTTTGTATGGAAATGTCAAAAAAATCTCTTCTTCGACCGGGGAGATTTTCTCCACCCCTCTTTCCTTCTGCCCTTCTTACCCAGAAAGTGAAAGTTGCTAACAACTCACAAACAACCATTCAATTAAAATTTTTTTACAAATGGCAATAAGAAGACTTTATACCTTACATTCTATTCTCTAAGAAGACTTGAACTTATTCTTCCATTAAAATTCAAGTTACAAGCAAGTAAAACCCACTTATCTGCCAATTATCATATGAATTTCATTTCCATAAAAGCAAAAGATTTTAGGCAAGGCTTATCGTTCTTAAAAGAATTGTTCAAAACTTTCACTTAAACACTAGAGACGCAGTCTTTCAACAGCTCTTCGAAATTGGACGAACAAAGCGTGATGTCAGAAGTGCTTTCTTGGGTACCTATTAAAAAGAAAGCCAAGAACATGAGTTTAAATGTGAATGACGCCAAGACCAAATATATTGCTGTTAACAAGAACCGACGTCTCGGACCGAACGTCACTATAGACAGCTTTAATTTAGATGTGTCTACTATAACTGCTCCGTTATCAACTCAGCGAACGATACCATCAGTACAACGAGGAACTACTCTTTCCAATCGCTGTTTCTATGGGCATAAATGGCAATTATGGATCAAATCTCTAATCAACTGCCCATGAGAAACTGGAAACAGTTACCTAGAGACATAGCTGGCTGGAAAAAAACTTGTTCGCTTAGGCTCTGGTACAAATCCAGACTGTAGCGCCATTTCAAGTAAGAATATAAGCAGTTTGACAACCCATTCAAAATAATAAATACAAATATTGAAGAAAAATGAAATTATCTTCCTAATAAAATCAAAATACAATAATAAGTGATATGAATTGAAAGAACAGTTATTTGAATTTCTTAATTTAGCATTATTCATCAGCCACCCTTCTTATCAGAAAAGAACACCCAACACCAACGTTTTGTACAGAAAATCAACCCTGGAAGTAGCCATAACTTTGAGGGATTTAAATGACTATGTCAACTTGACTCTACTATTAGCTTCGACGACAAAAGCAGTGCTGAGTTCAAACGAAGAAAAACTCTTGCATTCACTGCTATTTTGGAATCAGAATTTAGTACAAAGTCCTTTTCTTGACACTATCACCACGGCCATAATTTGTTAAGAGGCGTAGTCCTTTCAAAACTAATGCATCTCATGAATATTAAGTACTTAAATATTTATCCTTCGTGGACAGTTTATTTGATTAGTAATTAAAAATTTGATTCAGAATTCATCAAAGTCGTTAACACACCTATAGTAAAATTTTGCTAGTAAAACTTGTGTTTTATTATGGGGTTAAAAGCCTTTTGTGGAATCAATTTTTTGTTTTTATTCAAACTCAGTCTAGCCACTTAAATATAAAAGCCTTGTGTTAATAGTTGCTTTCTTTGTTTATGTCAAATCAATTAGTTCTAGCACTTATTATATAAATTCCAGGGGATCTATGTATTAATTAGAAACGTTTACTGCTATAACACTTTGTTTTATTATATTGGAAATATTAATGATTATTAAAGTCACAATGATATAAATACGACGCACAATTTCATGACCTCCAACACCAACAAATACATAGTTAAACACTATTCCACACCAATACTATATGATTTATACCCGTCAGTCCTATAACAACACGAAGGACAACAACAACAACTAGGTATATATTTCTATCTTTATTTTTTTAACTTGATGGAAATTCTAACTAGAAATAAAATAAGAAAAGAATGAAAAAACCACCTCCCATCCATCCCTGGTCATAAAATAAAAATCAACCATTAAGAACGTGACATTTTGCGTTAGCTTTTATTTTTATTGTGCATAACTAATACAGTCACAGTCACAGTTACACGCTGGTACCTGCTATAAGTTTATTTTTTTTTTTATTTTACGTTAGTTTTGTTCATTTTGTTGTTGTTTTTGTCTTGATTTTTGATTCGTTCGCACACAACT
The DNA here is from genome assembly GCA_946251815.1 of Dasysyrphus albostriatus. Taxonomy (NCBI): domain Eukaryota; kingdom Metazoa; phylum Arthropoda; class Insecta; order Diptera; family Syrphidae; genus Dasysyrphus; species Dasysyrphus albostriatus. The sequence continues at coordinate 134,861,119 of OX276337.1, read as the reverse complement.
CTGAAGGGGACGTTAAGATGACATTTTTTTTTCTTAAGTTCCATTTCACAGGATGATAGACGAAGGATGTAGAAGATAGTTTAAAAGTTGGATATGTATATCATTAAGTGATGTCACGCGTTGAATTTAAATTTTCTTTTTATTAGTTTGATTACTAAGAAGGAACATGATGCAGGAGTTTAATAAAAATAAAAACCTTCAACTTCCAATCAATGAAATGTGGTCATAAATAATAAATTCATACAATTTACATAGGTATACCTACCTAAATATAAGTTTGATGGAATTTTTAAAATTCTAAAAATTTTATACTCAAAAGTCAACCATTTAAAAACGTTACATATTATACGATAACCTAGGTACCTTACCTAATGGAAACACAGGGTTGACCAAATAAATAATTACCAATTGAAAAGACGATTTTTATAATTTTTAAAGATTTTTTTAGGTAATTTTTTAAGACTGGCTTATTGTACGAGAGGTAGCAACTTCAAAAAAGAAGAATAGTGTACTCTTTCTTTACGAACATCTCTCACCGGACACCTCTTATAACCGGACGGATTTCAAATACAAGAAATATTTATACGAATTTTCATACAATAATTTTCACCACAACCGGACTCTTTTTTAACCGGACACGGACACCAAGTTTCGTAACCACAAACGTGGTCCGTCTCTTAAAAGGACATAACACTTTGTTGGCAATCGTTTTACCATATTAATGCCCAATTTCACGAAATACTTTAATTATTTTAAAAGCCCTTTAGCCTTCATATGTGTTTTGGTTACACCAAATGCTTTTAAATTTAAAAGGATTTTAAATCCTCTTGTACACTAAAAGCTAGTTTTTGTTTCACTAAATTTTAAGTCTTTTTCGTTCAGCCATTCTAGGCAACAACAGCTGATATCTTGCTGTCCAAGTAATTGTACTTTCATCCATAGTGATTTTTCACTTTTTCTCATACACTTCGCATGAGCAAGTGAAACAACCTCTTCTTTTATATCCAGGGATGTGAGGCAAACTCAGTTTAATGCCCCTAAAATATCTTTTAACTACATTGGTGAAACTAAAAAAAATTAAACGTCTAATAAAATGTAGAAGGAGTTGAGATAAAAACAATTTTAGTGTTTCTTTATGAAATTGGCCATTAGTTTAATTTTCCTTTTCTTAAAAAAACCTTGAACAATGAAGAAACAAATAAAGAAGATGCCTTAAGGGAATTACAAGACTTTTCTTGAAAAAAGTGATTTAAAAATAAAAAAACGAATCAAGTATCTTTTAGTTTATTCTTTCGAATATAAAAATTTGTGATTCACAGACAAAAATTTAGTTGCATTATAAAATAAAATTTTAAAAACATCAATATTTAATTGTTACGTTTTCTGCCATTTTGGAACGAGGTGTTGAAAAACTAAAATACTATTTTCTAATTATGTTTTTATTTTTGTAGGTAAAATTATCAATTATCTTTAAGGATCCTCGTTTATTGTTTACAAACATTTTTGACATCTCTTTCCAATGATAAGTTGCTGTCGAAGAATTGTCAAATTTTCTTTGTAAAAAATGGTTTTTGCATTTCTCTCGCCTCTTAATAAATATTTTTTTGTAGAAAATCCGATTTCTTAAATTGTTCTGTATTTATGTAGATTTTATGAAAAAAAAAATACGAGTACAAGTCATAAGTTTCAAATATCGAACAAATAATTCTTATATAAATTCTCAATAATACAAAACAAGTGTTTAATTATTCTACAAGTGGGGTCTATCTCTTACCATTTAAAGGAAGGAGGGGCACTTTTATAAAAAGAGCACTTGAAATGTAAAATTAATTTTTAATAAAACAAATGAAAATCTTACAACAATGTTTAATAAATAGATCAATTGAAAGCTTAAGGTCCTGTTCTTTTATTCCATTTTTGAAACGAATTATATTTGTCAGATATTTTTGAAAAAATATTTGTAAATTACAAAAACTAATTAAATTAAATTGAAAGGTATTGAAAAATATAACTGCATTGAAAAATACAATAAAAGGACACATCGATGAAAATGATTCTTCTTCTTCCCGATTAGGCTCTGCAAAACTTCAAAGATAATCCTTAATTGTAGGATTATCTTTGAACTTTTGCAGAGCCTTATCGGAGATGTTTAGGCCAAGGTTTTTATAAACTTTGACTGGTGCGTTTTCTTACTGACACAGGAGCATTACATAGTGAATATGTTGACCCAAATTTATGAACTATACAACGCACGATGTTGGGAGGATAATTTTGAAGGACCGAGAATGTTTAGAGTTAGAGGTCTTCAAGTTGTGCTTTGTGGCCACTAACTCAGAATTTCGGTTGTAATTTTTGTAATTTTCAAACGATGCCGATTTGCAAACTTCAGTATTGCAAAAGTTTGAAAAACCTATTTTACTACTTAAGTATATATATAGTAGAGCACATACAAAATATAGGAACATGAAAAGACATGGAACTCCAGCCTAATATTTTACAGTTCTAAATTATTATCTACAATATTTTTATAATTTATTTTTTCGCCTGCCTACTCTTCAACAAATGACTATCCTTGGATCCGATACGCCAGCAAGAGTGAGACTATCATCCCAATCAACTCAAACCACATACTGCTAGTTTTTCAGGATGGATTTTTTAAATCAATGTTTCTGGTGTTGTTGATAAGTGTTTCTGAGCACATAAATGGGTTTTATAACTGTTCAACCCGCATAGGTTCCTTTCAAAAACGGAAATCTATGATGATGCACTTATATGGGTTTTACTGTATGTGTAATGAGTACTTAGAACTTTGTTTTGGATACATAATTATGATAGAGTCCATGTCCATAGTAGATTTCAGTGAGTACATAGTTGTGTGATGATGTTATATGTATATTAAATTTTACAGGCTGCACAACACAGCTTACAAAAAAAAATTTTAATATCTATTGGTACTCAGTATATTACATAGAATATGTGTATAGAATACGTACATTTTTTCTTAGGTGAAAGACTGGCTTAAAAGCTTAAAAAGCTTTTTATAAATGACAGCTTGGCTGAATTTAGAATTAAATGGGACGTCCAAGTCTTTTCTTGTTACATAATTGAATGATAAAATGATCGTCTTGATTGCATTATATCGAGAGATAGGATTATCATTTTAAAGAGGTAGAACTTTGTTCATTAAAAACTTTAATCGTATGCTCCAATATGGAATAGAATTTTAAATAAAATGATTTGCAAAACTAACAATAGTTGATAATATCATAGCAGGCTTGCCAGATAGAGCTATTTATCAGAAATTGGGCTATCTTTTTCCAAAACTGCCAACCACAATTTCAGTATGACAGCATAATCATAATTGGACTTCTAATAGCCCAGACCTAGTCTTGGACGATAATTTGTTTTCGTATAAAAAAATCATAAATACAACATTTTTCTCCCCCTAAACGCACTATTTAAGCATTTCACAATTTGGCACCACTTTTTCTCCATTCACTGGATAGTCCCCTATTAAAGGGTGAAGGTGAAATCAGATATAAAAATTCGAATAGTCGGACGCAAGGAATTGTCATGTAATAGTGGACATATACTCGTTAGTTTTGACATTTCAATTCAACCGCAACAAACTTCACTTTAAAATCATTCAGTTTCTCTGCAGTTCCATTGAAATTCTTCTTTCTTTTGTGAGCAAAAAATGTACATATTTAATTTTCCGTTGTTTTTTGAAATAAAAATAAATTGTCCTAAGAGGTTATGAGAACATTTTTAAATGTTATTGGGCTACTATTTGGGCTACTTTTTCGACTCCGATTTTGGGCTACAAACATTTCTAAATCAAACTCGTTCAAGACATTTCAACCCTTCTGGATAGTCATTTTAAAGAGTTGTTTTAAAATAGTTAATGTAGTTTTTATTCTTTTTTTTTTATATTCGCTTAGCTCATAAGCTGAGTTATTTAGGAAATAGCTCAATTAACAAACCTAATGTTAATTTGCTTATGACTAACAAAGAAAGTTTTCAGGCAACGTGTTTTAATTCTTTGTCAATGAAAGACACTTAGTTGAAAGCTAATCAATTTAAATTTGAATGTGAATTTTAAAATTTGGCCGATTTTGTTTTGTTATCAAGTGAAAAAAAAAAAAATAAGACAGTGAAGTGAACGACCAGAACAAAGCTATCTTTTATGCATTTAACAGGATGATAATACATTTTACCTGACAACGAAAAACTCAAAGAGTTAGATAATCAGCTCGGAATAGGACTATGGAATTTTACCAAAATCGCTTACACAAAAGGTACCAAAATTCGAAAATATTTGGGATTCAAACAACAAATTCTTTAAAAATTAACAAAACAAATAATTCTTCGTGCTACACCCATTTCATCATTTCATTGAAGATGACAGACAGCTGTGAAAATTTGACACTGACAAAGGTGTTTTTTGAAATGTCAATTAAAAAGACACCATTGTTGAATTGGAAGTTTTTTGGTTTGAAATTCCAAATCGTGATCAATCAAAGTATGTCAATTCCAAGACAAGTGCAAAGTAGTATAAGCTTGGCGGCGCAGCTTCTGGCAGCAAAGTTCAATCACTGCATAAAATTCTAAAAAAAAAAAAAATGGTGGTGCTACAGCTCTTAGAGAACCAGGGCTTAGCGACTTAAAACTCTTAACCATTCCTGTGTGCGTGTTTTTGGCAGAAATGGAATCTGAATGGCTACATGAGAAGCACATATTCACGATAAGTATACTCTTGGAGGATTTGTCAGTTCCTCGGAAGTGGCAGTACCTCGGAAAACACATTTCTGTTTTTAGGTGGCACAAATGTTTTTTCCGAGGTACATAAGCATTACCTTTTTACCAAGGTAGTATTGATATTGATTGGCTGAGTCGAAAGGCTTAGAGAAGCCAAGGACCAAAAGTATTTTAAAATGTCACCTGTTACGCTTCCATAAATTGTTATTAATCTCATCGCATTCTCCATTTCCACTAATGAGCGAATATTTCGAGTTAGTCATGTTTTATTTTTCGGTTTTATAACCTTTGATTTGAAAAGCATCATGAGTACCTTTTGAAAAGAGTGTAGACATATTGAGTTAACAAATGCAACTGGTAATTATTTGCCGAGAGCGGTCGTATAGAAACTGCTTCTTCAATTTTTTCTTCTAATCTCTTTGTCTAAGGACTGAAGAGCATCCTATAAAGATAGCATTTGATAAGAGAGATGAGTCAATTTTTTTCCGGTTTTCTTTTCCCAAAGGTGTCTCAAAATAAATAATCAGAATAAATAAACGTAAAAACTATAAATTGTACACGGTAGTTTGGAAAAAAAAATATACTCGTGTTTTAATAAATATTCTTAATACACATAAAATAACAAAATTTATCGAACTAAAAATTAAATAAAATTCAAAATTAAGCTTTTTTTTCTTATATCTAAAAATCTTCTACTTAATTTAATTTGTTATGCCTTTGTTATAACAATAAAATATTGAGTAAACTAAATACTAAAACGGTTTATTTTTTTTTCAAAACCTTAATTTTGTAAAAATATATCTATTAAAAAACTGCATTTTTAATTTAAACAATTTAAGAAAGAAAAAGTTCTAAATCTCTAACGAAACCGATTTTTATTCAATATATGTACCTATACATGAAATATATATCTAGTATTCAATTTTTACATATTTTTATTCAAAGTTCTGCAAGCTTATTCAATTTTATATACCAATTTCAAAAATATTTTAAACAAAATATAATTTACTAAAAAACTTCATCTGTTTCCGTCATCAAACTTGAAAAATAGTAAAAAATATTAATCATTTAATCATCATTGTAGGTACATGGAGGTGTGGATCTTTCTTATTTTCAACCATGTTTACTGTATAGCTATGAAGCTTATGTTCTTATATATTTTTTTCAAAGATTTTAAAATCCTCTGCACCACTAATCGATTAATATCGATACTAACGTGGCTAAAAACTATTACAATATTAGATATTTAGGTGCTTATGTACTTGAAAAAACTATACCCCTATTTTAACTGACGTTTTTCTTACAACTTGTGTCAAATGTCAATTTGACAGATGCTTTTGGTGTATCTATGAAAGTTAAAAAAAAAAAAAACATCTGAAGATGTTTCAAATATTAAAGCAATTCCTTGCGTAATATAAAAAAAATATTTTTTAACTTCTCTTTATCTTCAGTAGGTACGAATATTTATTTAAAATAAAATTTAAAAACTTATAAAAAGTTTTTTTTTTTTTTTAATTTAGCAAAACAAGTGAAAAATCGTTCAACCAATCGAAGTAAGGTTAGGTTTTTGTGATAAAAAGCTTTTCTTTTTCAATCAACCTCCCTCAACCCCCTTTCGAAGAAGAAAAAAAACCAAAGCACTCACTATCTCCTCTGGAAGTGGTTTTTCTCTCCCATTTTCCTACATTCCCATTCTTCCTCTCATATTTCTCCTTCTTCCTTGCATCATTTTGAATCTCTTTCGAATTATTTTTTTTTTCTTTTCATCGACGTCTTTTTCTATCATGTCACGATAAAAGTACATCAAAGGTTATGAGGGTAGAAAAAATAAGTACTTTTTTCCAAGGAAACTCTCAAAGGTAGAAGCAAAAAAGAAGAAACTATTGATCTAAAAATTTTATAAGATATTTTCCAAGAATCATTGCATTTATTTGTAAGATGACCAGATACCTAATTCGTTGCTTTTTTCAAATATTTGTGTATTCTTTCATTATTTCCTTGAACTAGATTATGGAACATCCTGCAAAAATTACAAGAACAAATTGCTTATCAAAAAAATGTCCTTTTTTTCGCTTACCTAATATAAAAACACGAACTGAAGTGGAATTCGAGGATCCGTGATGTTAGCCTTGTTTTATTTTTATTTACTTTATTTAGTCTTAGTGTAGTTTTTTGAAATCCGTTTTAATTTATTTTTTATTTAATTAAAATGTATCTGCAAATTATTATCCTTCAACGTCGCGGGGCGGTTTGGGTTTCAGTTATTTTCTCGGACCGACATTTTGATAGAGCTTTTTTTCTGTAAGATTTTTTTTCCTTTTTGATTGGAATTATATTTTTTTTTTGACTTACATATAAAATATATTCAATTTAACACCAAAGCTCTAAATTTAATTATACGTAATATAAGAGAAAAAGGAATTGAATTCCTATATTTTTCTTATAAAAAATATAAATCAATATTTTAAGTAGGTACGTTGATAAAGTAAAAGAAAAATAATTTTTCTCGATATCAAAACACCATTCTCTGCATTTTAAAAAAAAAACTCACTTTTCAGGGATGAAAAACTATTTTTCGGTATTCAAAGGAAAAGAAAACAAATTTCGAAATATTAGGAAATTTTATCCATTTTAATATAGAATCACTTGTAATTTTTCAACAGTAATATTATAAGTTGTTAATTAATTCTTTTATAATTTTTTTAGCTTAAATTGATAAGTTTCAACAACTCAAGGCAGAACAACACACGCAGAGATGAAAGAATTCACTCGCGTTTTGGTCACAAAACCGAAGGCGAATCTGTGAAGTTTTTCCTGAAAATCGATTTCGAAATATGATGGGAAAAAGTTCATTTTGGTATATGTGAATGAGTAAGCTTGAATAAATTGTATTTGTGTGGGTGTTGGACGAGTGTTTTTTTTGTTGTTTTAAGTTTAGTTGACGCATGAATGCTACCACAAAAGTAAAGCTTTAATGGAGGACCATGCATAAACTTCAGTTTACAGTGTATTGAGTATACACATACCATACCTACACTCTTTGGTGAAGGTTGTTGTTTTTTTTGGTTGGTTTTGTTGGGGGGGTTGTAAAAATTTGTGTAGCACAGTTTTGTACGCTTGTGTGTGAGGGAGGGGGGCTATCTATCAATAAATAAAATGACAACTGTAACGGCAGTGTGATAAGGACTTTTTTGTCAATGACTTTAAAAAGGCTTTTTTAGTGTGTGAGTGTATCACTATTCGAATGTGGCTGAAAAGCTTTTTTGTGCGACTTTTAAACACAAAACATAAGCTTTTCTGTTGGGTTTTTGAAACGGTTTTCATAAAAATAAAAACTGTTAAGATAAACCTTTAAAAAATAGATTATTTTCGAAGAGACAAGTGGGTCACACTTTCTCTTATAGTTAAAAATTTGCTTGGAACCTCAGGAAAAAGAACTCAAATCTTTTAAAATTTAAGCAAGGATTTTTTGGAGAGTATAAACGAAATTTTAAAAATTTATTTTGAATTTTTAACAAGAAAGTTAATACTTTTAGATCAGCGCATGTTGATTTGTTAATTTGAAATTTATTCCAAAAGCACAGTAAGATGAAACAAATTTACATTTTAATGACAGCAAACCAAATAGCTTAGAAAGCTCCATCAGTTTTAAAAAAATCACTTTATCCTAAATGGCATTTTTCTAAAATTAGAATTCAAAATTTTGATAAGACTTTGTTTGTTTGATATCTTTTTCCAAAAAAAAAGATGTGAAAAAAGGGAAAATTCTCTCATAGCTGGGGAAATTTAAAAAAAGGTAACAAACTCATTGAACCATGAACTTCACCATTTTTTGTTAGAAACGTCATTTTTGTGTATAAACGGCGTTGCCACTTTACTATAATTTCAATAGATTCAATGCACTTTTTGGTAAAACAAATCTACTGCCTTTAAATCGAATCTACTGAATTTTTGTTTTGCGGAAAATGAAAATATTATTCATTCAGTCCACTATTTTATTAATTTTAAACTTACGGCTTCTGGCTATTGGCTTGCTTTGATAAACAATCGTGACAGCATAATTATTTATATTAAGCTATTCCTAATTTATATTGCTCTTCTTTTTTGGAAATAAGAGTAAAATTTGAATATAGTAGATGCTCGATGCAGTGAAGTAATAAAAACCAGGCCTATCCACTTTTTCAAGCCGGAGCTTTAAAAGGCTTTCTAGAGATGAACTTAGTCCAAAATCAAGTTTTAAAATACATTTCTAATTTCGCAGTGTTGTCAAGCCATGTTAAATACCTACTTGCGAGACATTTTTATAAGAAAATATTTTTTTTTTAATTTTGAGTGTTACCTGTTGTTGGATAGTTCACTCTTTCGAGTTTCACGAAATCGAGCGTCTACTGTATTCAGAAAATCGAATAAACAGATTTTTTTTAAGCCTATTTTGGAAAATTTTCAAATTAGTGGCAACGCTTAAGAATCTCATCGTCATCGCTAGAGGATAAACGATGCGAATCTTTCTATTTCTGAAGCATGCTTTGGTAGAAAACTTTTCCTTATCAAAAGATGAATTTAATTTCTAATATAATTCTGAATCATTTGTATATTAATGACCGTAAAATTATTTATTTTTCTCAATGGACTTCAAAATGTGACAGAAACAGACAGCGTAGTTTTTGACAGTAGTTGTAACATTTCGTGTTCATAGAAATGTGCAAGTTTTCCAATGGAGGAGAAATTATTTGCTCTCTCTTGATGCAACTTTTTTGAGTTAACAAACAGGAATCTGTGACAATTTGTAATTTGCAAGAAATTTCATGTTAACAAACAGACCTATTATCTTTCGGTTTGGTACCAGTCAAATGTATCGTGTGTTTTTTTTTTATAGAGATCGAAGGTTTATGGCAACACTGTTTTCTTTGGTAGTTTATTTGACAGTTCTCGATTGCTTCAAAGTAAGTTTAGTTTGTCAGTAACAGGAATTGAAGCTAATCAATCATTCTTCGTGGTAGGAATGCATTTGGTGAATTATGAGTTGTATGAAATAAAACTAATTTGATCCAACAATTCATTTTAAAAATTTTGTTTACTTATATGGTACACTTTTGGCTAAATGGCTAGTCTATTGTCAACAAATTGCCAAAAATAATAATTGTTAGAACATTGCAGTCAACGGTGAGTGATACTGAGACATAATTACTGGCTTTTTTGTGACACAATTGGATGGCCGGTAACAGTGGCCTGTAACAAGAGATATTTGGCAAAAACGCAGAATAGAGCAATAATGCAATTCCGGATTGAGATTACTTAACCAAACAGAAATGTATGTATCATATATTGGTGACAAGCTTATTGCGTGTATATACCTAATTTATGTGAAGTATGTAAATATTAGGTGGATCAGATGCAATTAATTTTTGCCCATTAAAGAGTCAGACTTTTTGGCGTGTATAAAAGCAAGTACATGCAACCCAGTTCAGCAATTTACTTACTTTAAAAACTGAAACCAGTTTTTAAAAGTCAATTATAATTAAAATTTAATTTATGAAAATTGTTCTTGGAAGGTTTTTCAAAATTATTTAATACAAAAGAGATTTAACTTTTCGCAAATATGAGCTTCAAAATTCAGTTTTTGAAAATAGTAAATTGCTTGGTTATTTGAAAGTTTTTTTTTATCGAAATTAGCACCTCAGTTCATATGCTAAAATTGTTGATGCACATAAGTCAAATTCATGTATCGAATTGCCTTTTTAAATATGTAAAATAATCTGGTGCCAATTTATCCAAACTTGCCCTTTTAAAAAGCTCAAAAAGTTTTTTCTAAGCATATAAAGCTTCAACCAAGTTGAAAAACTCAAACTATGTTCATATTTGCTAAAAGTTCTTTCATGAAAAGCTTATGCTATTATTAAGCTTCCTATTATATTAAAGCATTCGATGTTAAGTTTAAAAAAAGCTTTGTTTGTTTCTTTAAACTTTCACATAGAGGCGTTGGGTGTGTTTTGTTTGTTAAATAGTTATGTAGTTAAATTTAAAAATGTTACTATCAAGAAAGTTATTTTTTAAGTTAGGTTTATGAAGGATAAAACATCAAAAGAAAGTAATTAAAATTAACTAAAAGCATTAGGTACTTACTGAAATTCTTAAATATTGTCGTCTTTCTGTCAAAACCTCGTGATTCCAAAATGAAATGTCACCGAGGAGGCACAAAAAATTGATTTGAAAATTAATAAAACTAAATTCCAGGATCATAAATCTTTTAAAACTGATTGATAAGGCCGAAACATGATACCAATTACGACTACGACAATTGATACTTGAATTCAGTTGTCTAAAACCAATAATGATGTTAAATTTTAAATACCTTAATAAAATAAAATGCACGATTGGGTCGCAAGTACTTGGTTTTATGTACAAGGCACTAAGAGTTTGAGAAAATTATTTGTAAAGACATGGAAATTATGAAAGAAAGATGTTAAAAAGCATGAAGTAGGTTCGAAATTAAAATTAGCTAAAACAAGTTCTTTGAAAGTTTGAAATGAAAAAAAGAATGCCATGTTACTTCTTGATTGAATATAATTACATGGAAAAATCGTTGGAGTGGTTTTCTCAAAAAAGCAACACGCAACTTAATTCAAATCAGTCAGATATGGCTCAATTTTGTATTAATCAGAGAATACTATTTCTAAATAACTTTGGCGCAAGTGGCTCTAAGGGGAATTGCTCATGATTTAGTGATCCCAAATATTCTTTATTCAAACAAATATTTAACAAAAAACAATCTTTTTTAATTTTTCTGCAATGGTGCTTCTCCCACTCACCAATTTTAGTTTAAAACTTGATGTGTATATTCTAGGATATTTTAAAATTAAAAAGAAATGAATCATAAAAAGTAAGTAAACGAGTAGATATTATAAATATTTAAAAAGTTGCACATATACCTTGAACTAATTTTTATCAACCAATCCATGGTTGTTTATATGATGAATAAATAATAACAAGGTAGGTAGATACATAACCTATAATTTAATTATGATGTTTTTAAACTTTGCGCACAAGTGTTTTACACCTGACACTATTCCATGAATGCATGCGCTTGCATATTTTAAACCTTATACAAATTTAACCAACATAACTTAAAAAAAATCAATTTTAAACTAAAATTATAAGGAACTTCTCAAAGTTGTACCTTCTTGCTTTTAAAATTGCATCACATAATAAATTTGTTATCATATCCAAGCTGCCTTGTCTGTGAAAAGTTTTGAAAAACAAGTCAAAAAATAAGCTATTTGAAGTAAATACCTCAATACACGTGCCCCTTTGTTCAATAATTCACATTTGTAATTCAATTAAACCAATACCAAATTAAATTGGATATTATTCACAACGAAATTAAATAAAACTGAAAAAAAAAATAAAAAACATTACCTACATGATTTATCTTTATTATTTTTTAGTAAATACTAAAAACTTCCATTTAGTGTACTTCCTAAAACTACAAATTTTACTACAACATACTTTTTTTAGGTGAACTTTGAAACAACTTTGGAAAGAAATTAGCAGAAATTCGTTGTTTTGGGAAGTTCATGAAAAGACAAAAAATTAATTTTCCCCAGTATTTTTTTCAAAACTTATATTCAAAATAAAATTGTTATAAAATTTAAAGTAATTCGACATTGTAAGAAGTAGGCGAAAACATAAAGTTTACTTACGAACAGATACAAAAATGAAATTTTACTGTGAAAACAAACCAAAAGAGATTTGCACAAATTATTCTATTGATTGCTTGAATAGTTAAATAGTATTTGTATTCTTCCAATTATAAAAAAATTGACTAAAAAATTATATTTCAAATTAATTAAAAAATTATATTTATTCAAATAAAGAAGAAAAGAAAAAAAAAATTAGATACAAAATAAAGCAAACTTAAAAAAGTACGTATTCGTCCGAGTGTTCAAATGTTTAGTATTGCTTGCGTTTTCGTTTCTGATTGAAATATGGCTAATCACCAAGCAAGGCTTACTCCACATCAAGTACTCTGACTGCCGTAATGTCGTATTGTCTTTAAACCAGAAATTTGGTCTTCCTCATCGACTCAAACCTGAGTACCGAAATTCAACTCTCTTGGCTGGAGGAAGGATCATTGCTGTTATATTGTTTGATGTGATCGAGCGAATGCAATTGAAATGTTACTACTTTAAAGATGAAATTCAAATCCTGGGACACAGCTTATAGAGTTCGCAGTTGTTATTTAAGACTGGCTATACAAGATTGGACAAGACTTGACTCTTGTCCATCTCGTTTTATTCTTGGTAAAATCACAAAATGTCAGTATCTTTTCGTCAAAGGTCAAATATAATAAAGACTTGATTCACTTCATTGATACCAGATCAGTCTCAAAGAGTGTACCTATTTGTCGATATATGAACTATGATTACTTAGAAAAATAACTTCATACAAAATGGATCTACCCTCATTTCAGTAAGTCAAATTTGAATAATGATTAATATTCACAAAAGTATCAAAAATACTTACACATAAACATTTGACGTAAAATCACTTTTCAGGTATTTACTTAATAATATCTGACCATCATACCTGAATAGCGCAAAGGACATTTCATTAAAATTGATAAAACATGCTCCCTATAGAAAGATAGATATATGTATGTATGTAGGCACTATTGTCCAGGGTCATATTATATATCCATAGTCGCAAATGTCAACTATACTGACACTCAGAGATCGCATCAGTTTCAGTGTTATGGCCTGAATATGCCTTTACATCATAATATTTACAAAATATCCTCTGGATGCATACGCATACACACAAACACACACACAATGCAAATAAACGTATCAACATATAAAAGCACTATCCATAAACAATGAAAAATTAATTCGCTTGGCAACTGCTCTGTTTGTATCTCGATTGGCAGAACCAGAAGATATCTGCAGGGAATCTTGAAATTATGCAAATTTTTTGAATAATTGAATTTCCTATCTGCTTGATAAAATCCTGACAAAGGCCTCCTTTATTCTCTCGCCATCTCTCTCTCTCTCTCTCTCTCTGCGTCCTGCCTGTTTTGTGTGTTCCAATGATGATGATGCTTCTGTTTCCTTATATGACTGAGGCTGATGATGATGATGCTGTGTGTTGTTTTCTTTATTAACATATTGATAGGAAGGACGATAGTGATCCTATAGTTTGGATAGGTTAGGTATAGTCCAGGGAAGACTTAACACACAAAGATATACAAGCATCCAATTTAGTGCCACCTGAGTGGACTTGATTTTATTGATTTTGATGGTGAAGATAGAAAACTTAGTCGAGTGCAGTCAGGTGTGTGAGGAAGGATAGTTCAAGCGTCAATTCCAATAGATTCGCATTCCTTACAAAATATGTGTATGTATATGCCTATCATCATATTCTCAAGGACTATATAGAACTTGTTTTTGTTATTTTGATCTAAGATGTGCGAATAATCGTGTTTTACAATTTTGTCACCTTATATCGATGCCAACAGGAATATAAGTGAAGTAGGTACTTTGTCTCCCTCTCTCTCTTTGCATCCTTCCGAAAGGCATAATATTTGCACAAACAATATATCTATACAATATAATTATAATCATTATTATTGTTGTTGTTTCTGCTGTGTTTGTATTTTTGACCTATGTAATGAATCCAGATTGTTGCTTTGCCTTGAAACGATTATCTTGTTCAATGAAATGAATGCATTAATTTTACCAGCAGCAACTATCAGATCGGATTGAATCAACAACCGAAATATAACAACAACAACAGCACCACCATCAACAAGGACTCTACATACATATAATACGATTGCAACTGGTTAACAAAAAGGTAACATGACAGGAACACACGCTTTCCTGATCCTGAATAGAACTCCATTTGGCCATTACCTCTGGTAATAAATTATGTTAAAACTAAAGGAAGGAAAAGGATGGAAATAAAGTGGAGACAGCCGGAAACAGGAGATTTTGTTGTGTTTTTGTGTGTGTGTTGGTATACTGGGAACTTGTGAGGGCAGTTTGGATTAATTTATCGAAACCAAATCATCCATGGAGAAGCAATTGCAATATGTTTTCTTTTATGAGAATATTATATAACAAAACAGTTGACACCAAAAATTTACGTTCTAAATATGTTGTTAATACAATCAAACATTTAAGGCTTTTGAATTATACTTTTTCATATGGAACAGTTACTTCCAAGTGTTTTTATTATTTAATGCGTTTTTTTGGTTATATAAGCATGCTTTAAATGCTACTAAACTAACTCTTGCGTTTTTGATGGAATGGTCACACTGGCCACGTTTCAATATATTTGGTATAACTAGAAAACTCAGCCAAATTTGACGATTTAACCCTTAGAACTTTTTGGCTAAACTAAGATTTCCTATATTGAGGTTAGGTTAGGTTAGAAGGGGTGATAATACGGCAAGCCACATCATCTTTGGATAGTGAGGAGGAATAGCGGGGGGGGGGTTAAGTGGGAGGTTTAAGGTGTTGGGGGCCTTCCTGAACCATCCTGAGTTCTGAATGAATTTTAAAATGTTTTTTAGTGGCAAGGTGGAGATGTTACCCTGTTTGTCGAAGAAAAATTCTCCTGGGCCTGCTTTTCTGGTTCTAGCTAGGCTGGGCTTTAACACAAGAAGTGAAGTCTTCATCATGACACCCTCTTATCAGTGCTATGAGCTGATGCCCATTCTGTTAGGACGCCAGTTTTAAGTGATAATTGAGGCCTGCCTAACATGAGTAGGTATTCACTTTTCGGCCACAAGTTCCCTGAAACCTGACAAGTGTCAATGGATGTCCATCTGTATATCTGTATATCTGAATATCTGGTGTATTCTCTTTTATTCTTGCTCCAGTGACATGAGCACCGAAGCTGGAATTTGGCTCTGATCAAGAGATGACCCGCTTTTGGCTGGTTCATCTGCCATTTCGTTTCCGTGAATATTCCTATGTCCTTGGACCTATTTTTGGGTAACTGTGTTCGTTCCGTTGAGTACTTTTAACTCATTCCGGCCATGATCAACCAGTTTGGACTTTGTGGTGATTTGAGGAAATGGCTTTAATTGACACCTGGCTATCCATGAAAATTAAATCAATATTATTGTTGACTTATTCCCTTGAGGTTAGATGTTTTGCGGCTTCGCAAACAGCCAGCATTCCTGCTTGAAATACACTGCAAAAGTGTGGATCCTTCATAAATCTATTTATGGGTGGGTTATTTGAGTGCATGTCTGATCCAACACCTTCAAAGGTTTTGGAACCGTCAGTAAAGACCAAACATGATTTACATTAATGATTTACATCATGGTTACATGCTAGAGAAAAAGTAAGGAGAGGTTCAAAAACTTTAATATGGCATATATTCAGAAAGTCATTCAAAAAAATAAAAATTTACAAAAAATTACCAAACTTTATACTTTTACGTAGTTTTGCCTTGAAATCTTTTTTTCGGTAGGTTATGCATTGAGTCAGAAGTTTTTCTAGCCTTTCTGTGTGTTCATGCACTTTTTCGTGTAGGCGTGCTGCATCGCGTCCAGTGTAAACCCTACACTGTGATCCAGTGTGGAAATTCCGTCATGCAAGTACATGAACACGCCATTAATGATTTGGGACGTTTTCTCCGTGGATGAACGCAAGCCGTAAAGAAAAATCTGACGTCATTTTGATTCCTATTCTTTTTTCATTCTTACTTTTGCTTTCGACCAAGTCGGCTACTCTTTCTTACTCTAAAACTTTAAATTGCTTAAAATCAACTTTAAATCTATTAAACATAAAGTAGAGAGTGAATTTAAAATAAAATCTCTCAAGTCATATAAATAAAATCAGAGAAAAAAAAAAAACAAAACATTTCGCAAGAAGAAAAACCCATTGGAGAAGTCATCAATACATCGGCGTCAAAGATCTTGGACAAGACCACAGTGTTACAAGAGTCGAGCTGAATCTGGTCCACGCAAAAAGGACTTGCAATTGAGTCGAACACTGGACCACACCACTCCACTCACATTCCAGATGGCGAGAAATTCAATTGCTAGAATAGCTTGCCAGTTTGTGGATTCTCATCAAAGGTACTGGGTTCTCCATCTACAACCAGCCCTACTAGCTTACCAGATTTCCAGGACATGAAGCCACAAGTTTTTCTCTCACGTATCTCAAACCTAGGCCAAAAAGTTAAGCTTCCAGCTGATGCAGATGGTCCTCTTTATGCTCTAGAGCTGAAGCAAAGGTTACAAAAATCACATGAAGTTGCACGAGAAAGCAGCCGAATGCAGGAAAACAAAATACGACTAAAATCTAAAGCAAACCAAAGGAATATATGCTAAGCGTCAAATTGACTGCGAAGGCCCTGTACGAGTTTTAGAGCGTTTTAATGAGTTGATGTCAGATAAAAGAAAAAAAAGGTTACGAGTTGGACTCAGTAGCAGCTCAGAGTTTTAAAAGGATGGCAATATGATGAACATGCCTAACTGTCAAAATTATAAAATGGTGGCAAAATGGCAGCCCAATGACAATGTACAGCGAAATGTCAGCGGAGACTGGAAAACTACTGGAAAGCACCGAAATCAATATATTAACCCACTGGATTTACACTAGAGGGAAATTTTCACTTTTGGCATCGATTTGAGAAGTTGAAAATTGCACGCAACCAGAAATTCAGATAAAGGAATGTTGCGATACAAAAAAAATAAGTCAAACCTCTCGGGAACCCTCTGATTTTTCATAATTTCCTTGCATTTTAACCATATTGCTGCATGAAACTGTCAACAAGAGTAACTTTGTACCCCTACCGCATGTTCCTTCAAAAATATATCTACTAACTGATTTTTCGATTTCGTCTGATATTTTTTTGTTCCGAATGTGAAACATCCTGTTGTTGAGTCAGCCAATAGAATATGTTCTTCGACCAACCTCTCTGTGTATAATAAATCAGTGAAAAACTGTTGATCACCAGCCGCCTGTTGTTGGCCATATAAACCACCATCAGAAGCAGTATAAAAGCAGGATTTCCAGCTAAAAGAAACATTTTTCCAACAAATATACAAAAAAAAAAACGAAACAGAATACAATCGAGTGAAGTCATGGAAAACATATTTCAAAATAAAATACAAAAGGGATCCCCAAGGTCCTTTATCATTCTACACAGAACATTGGTTCATTCCCTATCTCGTTTAATTTTTTCTTTTTTTATTTTATGGCTGCGTGTGTGTATTTGAAGGCATAGAGGTCACAAACTGTCACCAAACAAATTCAATAAAGAGTTATGTACACAAAAAAGTTTCGAAGCTTTTTTTTTAACTTAACGCCCTCGCTAAAGTTCCCTTGCACCCGTATGTTTGGATTTATTCGATTTGGTCAACAATAAAAAAAAAAATAAAGAAAATAGAAAATATTGCCGAAAAGGGAGTCATTTCACCCCTTTTGCGTTACCCATGTACCAGCCCTCACAATGGGCCAACACATAAATCCACAGGACATTTGTAGGCTGGCCACCAGGCAGGCAGGCAACAAGCCCCCAAAAATAATATAAGACGTCCTTCGTTTGCGACTTAATAGCCCAAAGTTTTGTAAACACATTGCCATCCAGAGTGTTGAATTATTGACAGAATATTTGCAGGCTAAAAGTTTTTTGCTTTAAATAATATTTTCACAGCATTCTATCTATATACGTCATGGACTTTGCCATCATCTTGACATATCCATCGAACCCCAACCTACATGATATAGAGCTATTATGTATAAGGGCATGAGAACAGAATATCGTTAAATCCTTAAGCGCACACTGTGCGTGCTCTAACTGTCAGTTTTGCAGTTGGGGGTCTGAAGATATGTCGTCGAGTCATATTATACTTCTATATAATGGGGGGTTCGGGAATTAGTGATAATCGATATTGGGTATTGGAAGAAGAGGTTGAGGAATTATGATAATTTTATGGTCATTCAGATGTAGGTTTAAGCAATAAATTATAGGAAGAAGCAGCAAGAATAGCCAGGGGTCTGCTGGCACCCCTCGGCAGTTATGAAAGGAGGGTTTATTAATTTGCTGCTGCTTCAGATGAAGTGATAAATTTCTGCTAAAAGGCCCTTAATGGGTGAATTTGAATGCAATGATTGATGAAGATTTTGGGGATTTAATAGAGGCCAATGGTGCTTTCAAGTTTTTTTTTTGTTTTAAGAGGTATGTTATGTTAGTTCACATAAGTTATAGTTTTACTGCTTCATAATTACTTGAATTAAAGATGGTTTTTGGTGTTCCAGGAGTAAGACTTCAATATTCCCCAACTTTGAATCTTAATTATAAATAATAAATAAATAAATAATAATAATGGATATTGTTATTTAAGAACCATCTGGCTTTTCACTTTAAAAATTAATTCAATGAGCTCAGCTATAGCGAAAAACTGTATTTCTTTAAAGGGGGTTGCCACCTTGCCAGCATTATCCACCCATTTTTAGCCAGACAACTCTATATTTTTCTTTCTTACTCATCAAACTCTATTTAAAGATACGTAAAAAAACAAACCCTTCTCCAAAATAAAATACTAAGATTAACAAAACTGATGACAGACCAATGTCCATTTATACCTACATTTATAGTATATCCTGGCTCGACGACGACGCCTAGACTACTATACGTCATTTTTGACCTCGATTTTTAATACGGGACATCCTTTTGTGTGATATAATACTTTTTTCACCCCCCATATGTTGCAATGCGTATTTTATTAAAAATACATAAACAGACTCGAGGGTGTAGGGTGCCATTTGCCATAGAAAAAAATTCTTTGAGATGCGTTTGTGATATTTATTTTTTTCTCAAAGGGACTTTTATAACACAACATCACACACAGAGAAAGTTCAACACTATATTCACTACTAGAGGCTTATAGGTAAAATAGTGGCAGCTTATACTTTACACACATTCTATAATTAACTGGCCACATTTTGCTCGCATACACAATATTGCTGTTCGAAGGACGATGATATTTTTAATTGTGATACAGAGACATATAAGGGCAAATAAGGCATTGGTAGAAAGAAAAATTAGCCTCAAGATTTTAATCAGGTCTAGGTAAGAAGGTTGGAATATCGTGCGAGATGCTGTCGCGGAAGAATCAGCCCTAATTACTGACCCGCCTTGCTGCTTAATTGGAACATTACCTATTTGGAAGGATTTCAATTACTTTTTTGTTTATCATACATTTTTTTTTTGAATATAGTTGTGTCTGAATTTATAGACTAAAATGTGTCGGACTGAGTTGAACTATATATGTTTAGTGAAACAGCTACATGAAAGCGTGAAGCCTTGTCGTAGTCTGGTGGTTTTGAAGATTTCGGTAGAAACTTTTCCAATCTTAATGGAACAGCAAGTCATCTTGATAAGATAAGCTGTAATAAACTACACTTAAATTAATGAAAAATTGGTGTTGGTGTGTGTAGATGTCAAATCCTTTACATTACTCCAGGATTTGATCGCTCGTAGACTTTTCAGGCCTGATACAACACGTTTCAGGCATTTACTTAAAACGTTTGACAGGATCTTTTTGGGGATATTCAAAAGATTAGTTCCTCTACTATAGTTGCTGAAAAGAAGCATATAACTTTTTTTGTGAATCGGGTAAATGGTGCTCAAGTTCCACTCGTTGGGCATACTTTCCTCTGACCATATTTTATATGTGAGTTGGGGAATGTTCCTAACTAGATCATCTCAAGCGTACTTGAAAAGTTCCACCTATGTTGACCATCGCAATTGGCATTTTTGTTCGATTTAAGCTTGGCAATGACTTTATCGATCTCATTCAAGGTGGGTGGTGTGATGTACTTTTTGTCTAAGGCTGAGATGAATCTGGTAAGAATCACAGTTTAACTGGTAAAAATCTCAGATGAATCTGGTAAAAGTTTCAGTAAAATTCTTAAAAGTCTCGGATGAGTCCGATAAAAGTCACAGTGAATATATCGGATGAATCTTGTAAAATTCTCGGAGGGTTCCGGTAAAAATAACATCAAAACTGGTAAAAATCACAGCAAAGTTCCTAAATACCTCGAATGAATCCGGTTAAAATAATAATTAAATTAATAAAAATCTCAGTAAAACTGGTAAAAATCTTGGATAAATCCAATAAAAATCACGGTAAATATTAAAAAGTTCGGGTGAATCCGGTGAAAAAAGCAGTAAAACTTCTGAAAATCTCGGAAGAATCCACAAGCAAAACTAATAAAAATCACAGTAGAACTTGTGAAAACCTCGGTCAAATCCGAAAACAATCACAGTAAAACGTTTAAAAAGGTAAATATTTTGGATGAATCTTACAAAAATTATAGCAAACTGGTAAAATCCCGAATGAATCTGGTTAAAATTATAATAAAAGTTGTAAAACCGAGGTTCCTACAAATTTTATTATGAATCAGTAAAAATTACTGTAAAACTAGTTAAAAACTCGAACGAATCCAGTAAAATTCACACTTAAACTGGTTGAAATCACAGAGAAACCCGGTCAAAATCACAGTAAAACAGGTATAAATTTTCGATGAATCTGGTAAATATTACATAAAAACTGGTAAAAATCAAAGCAAAAGTCTTAAAAATCTTTGAAGAATCCGGTAAAAATCACAGTAAAACTTGCAAAAACTCCTCCCATGAATCCGGGTAAGATCACAGTAAAACTAGTACAAACCTCGGTCAAATTCGACAAAAAAATCTCAGTTAAACGTTTAAAAATGTTAAAATCTCGGATAAATCTGTCAAATATCATAGCAAAACTGGTAAAAATCCCGTATGAATCTGGGTAAAATTATTATAAAAGTTGTAAGAACTTCGGATGAATCAGTAAAAATCACAGTAAGACTTGTAAAAATTTTGGACGAATACAGCAAAATTCACAGTAAATCTGATAAAAATCTCAGTTAAACCTGGGAAAAATTTCGGACAATTCCGGTAAGCTTGGCACTTGGTTCTTTTCCTTTAAAAGACCCCCTGTCACTCTTGGAAGGAAGTCTTTATTTTATTAGACTGAGAGAGCTGTGTTTATCAATGACTGTGAACAATACTGATTTTGAAGCTTGTATGGCGGTCTGCTGTAGTTTTTTTGGAAGAAGCCTAGGAAGTAACTCAGGAAGTAGCCTTTCATTTTATCACGTTAAAGTTTTTCAGCTTTAACGAATATTAAAGCTGCCATACACCAATATAACAAACACAAAATGGTTCGGCGAACGTGTTCATAGGGTTCCTTAGTGATGCCACTGATGGCTCTGAGAATACTGGCACCTTTTCTGAAGCATTAGAGCTTTCTGACATTGCAGTCAGAGAGCTTTTGGGCCCACCTCATCAGTAGTAGGGTCTCTCGCAAGTACTGGCGTCTCTTCCAATTGAGGTCTTTCAAGGTTGAATCCGTAATTGATGTTCGAATATGGGCTTCTATAGATATTCTGCATAGCTTGGCTCCAAATTAGTAGTGAACCGAGGCAATGTAAGTCGATATATACGTCATTTGGTAAGTATACAAGAGAAGTACCTTAGAAGTTGGAATTTGTAGCTTTTCTGCAAATTTTCGTCACACTTTCGTTTGATACCATGAAAACTTAAAACTTTTCACCTAATAGGAAATCCTGATAGGAGATCCACGTTTAAGCAAATGCTTCTTACTTTCGGGTATAGGCACCTCCCATAGTAAAATTGGCAGCCTTTTATCTTTCCCTCGTCCAATCCATGCGGTCACATCTCTTTGAGCTCTGTTATATGTCAGCTTTGTAGCTTTGCTATTTGCTAGAGCATCGGCAAGCTGGTCTGCTTTCCGTATCCGCTTAAGTTTACGCACGTTCTATGTATACATTTAGATTTAATGGCTGGTTCTTTCGAGTGATATCTGTTCTTTTGCTTCTACTTCCTAAGAAGTCTTGTCTTAAGTTTACCTTTTGACTATTCAATAGGCACCAGTAGGATGTGACGATAATATTTTGTGCAGCTTTTAGTGTGCATTCGATAAAATCCGTTGTTTATCTTTCCACGTTGAGTCTGGAGCTCAACTTGAATCATTCTATTAACTTTTTAATCAATAGTAAAACAAGAATAAAAACTCAATGTAACTTTGAACAAAATGCCTTCATACACTAGTAGTTGTATCAGCTTTAATGTCTTTTACTACTCAACCAATAAACCATCCTCATATTCTCAGGGAACAAAAACAAAATTTACATAACCATAAACATGAGAATAAATTTCCTGATCATGGCCATTCATTAAGTTCTATACATAATTGTTTTTAACATCCTAAAGGACCTTTTAAACATCAATTACATCCCTTGGGAAGCTTCAAAACACATCTATTCACATCAATCTTCTGTCGAGTGTAGTTTCTTTTTCTCACTCTCGGTACTTAAACTTCACATCCCAGTTACACTTTCCTCATGCCCATAGTGGTGCATATGAAGCTTTATCCTTCAAAGAATAAATACTACAGTATATTCTCTTAAAAATAAAAAAGAAGTAGGTACATAAGGTAGGCAGCAAAAATTCCAAACCAAAAAACCAAAAGAGAATGAGAAATTCTTTCTCACAAAACTTACATTCGAAGTAAATCAGTTGAAAGCTTTGGCGGCTTTTAACCGAAATTGAAATGGAAACGAAACCCGAATCCAAAAACAGTTCGCCGCATATTCTTCCGTCTGTAACGGCAGTAATCTCTTTCATTCACTGCCATAAATAAGTTCAATACATACTCTACAGTTTATGCATCTACAACTCGCTTAGCTCCAGATAAGTCCTCCAACTGCTAACTCCCACTACCCGTACTGCTTCATGCATGTGTACTTGTAAATACCTTACCAATACCTATCCTAGTAGAGTCAGGTAAGGATGCAAGCAAAATAACGCGTTTACTCAAGTCCTGAGTAACCCCGACCCATATCAGTCACACAGTCATCCTCGTGTTGTATATGGATAAAGACTTAGGGATTAGCAGAAGGATTACGTTCTGGTCAGAAAAACGTTACCGCACTCTCTTGTGTATAGCTCTTAAAGTGATTTCGAGCCCGAACTCGCAACTATACTAGCTATGGGAGGACTACGACTACGACAGTATTGGTAGATACAAAGTCTGTGGGCTCTTCAGTTGTTGGAAAAATATTGATTCTGATGCCGGAGATTTATGATCCTTGCGGTGAAATATTGTTTGTGCCAATATGTACTCGTACCATACAACGTAGCCCCTTTGATGCCTGACCACACAGCACATAGTATTATCCTTTGGCAGTCTCTATACAGTGTCGATGATGATGGCTTGAAAGAGTGCAGACCGCAGGCAGAGCATTCCATAGACATAGACCTCCCAACTCTCCCATTTCATCCAAAAGGGCAAATACGAAGGGAAACGACAACAACGACAACGACGACGCCACCGACGACGAAATCCTTGAAGTACACACAAGTTAGAAAAATGAAAGAATTATTATTGGAAAAACGTAATATGGTTTGAATTGAATCGGTGTGTTGTTGGTTTTGGTATCCTTCCCTTATAAATCTATAAGCCTTCGCCATCTCCCTTATGTTGGTCGAGAAAAATAACAAAAAAAAAAAACTATTTAAGAAAAAGAAGATTGTTCTGTTAAATAAGCCTTCAGAGTTTATGGATTGATTCTGCGAGTCATAGTTGAAAAAGTCCTTCCGGGGGGATACGAACCTTAATTTGGTTTTCTTTTTTTTCGATTTTACCAGCCAAGATTGATGGGACCTTTACACGCGGCTTGATATATACTTTGTAGGGTATACGATCATCGACCTTCTATCTTCCATGTCTTTTTTTCAAGTCATGCTCTGTTTGCTTTAAAATGGTGCTAAAGCTAATATAATCCTTCGGGGATTATATGTACACCAAAAATCCTACTTAAATTGATTTCAAGTTTTCCGGTCTGGATTTATGGGATAAACGAAATGTTAAAGGTGCTGAGAGAGATGAAATCTTAAAAAGGGTTTTTGCCATCAAAAATCTGTTATACAAATTAGGAAATGGATTTTTAAATACATAAGATACTAAAATAGAAGGAAGAAGTTAAGAAGATTTTGATGGTTATAAAGAGTTTTTATTTTGATTTATAATATCTGGTGATGGTGACTACACTGCAGCTGCAAATGTCAAAGAATATATGTTGCTGATTGAAAATTTCTCTTAAAAAAAAAACTAACCGAATTCGAAAAAAGCGTACACTGTTGTTTTCTCAAAATCTTAAATTTGAACGATATTGATATTGTTATAATAATTTCAATTATTTACGAAGTTACTTTTTCTGGTATGAAAGAAGTGACAAATCCTTCAAATTCAAGAGTTGGTTTGACTCAACCGACTGAATTTAAACTAAATTTTCTTAAAAATACATATGAGATATGAGCAGAACATGGTTCATTATTCATTAAAATGTGTTAAACTCTAATCATATAATAAAACGGCAAACACAAACTTTGTGGTACAATTTACGCGGTCTACAAAAGTCGAAGGTATATAGATTATAAATCGTTGGAACGGTGGTTTTTTTTGCACAGAAGTGCAGAATGCAAGCATTTATTAAATAACTGCACCCAAAAACTAAAAACAATAAAATAAAATTGCGTAATGAGAGCGAGCAAGTGCGAGATGGAGACCAGCAATTATTTGTTTTTATTTGTCGTAATCTAAATGTGACGTTTCGATTTTTTTCACCCACCAATCAACCATTTTTCCAACGCTGACTGGAAAGATTACTGGAATGTCTGATGGCAGCGTTCAGTGCTGCAGAAAATAATAATAATTAGCTCATACAACGTTTACATTATTAGTTTTTCTCCACGCAAAAGATAGCTTTTATTGACAAATAATGTTATGGGTTCTTAAGGACTGGACGTACTAGTAAAATTAAATGCCAGACTGGGTTACACAAACATGCTCTCATACATTCATAAACAAGAGACTTAAAGATTCAAAAAATGTATATTGTACATTTAAATTATGAAAGAATAATGAATATGTATATGCACAGATATTTAGAAAACTGAAACATTTCTTCTTTCTTAAATTTGTATTTAAAAAAAAAATGATTCAAATCCATTCTATAATGAAAAATTCCAAAACAAGAAAAACACATTTAATGGAAGGTTTTATATATCTGTGGCAACAAGGAAAAACAACATAAGTCGACTTATGTCGAAATAGAGTTTTTTGTACTATGTGATGCGCAATATGCGATTCTATTTGCCATATTTTTTTCGTATTTTTATCTTTTACCGTTTCTGAGTTATAGCCAAGAAAAAAACAACATAAGTAATTTTCATCTAACTTTGCACAAGGAAAAACTGCATAAGTACAATGCTAGCAGCTTAATTTTCTACTTATGCTTTTATGCCAAAACAGCAAATCAAACCAACACACGCATAAGTAGACATGTGTTCTTTTTTCCAAAACTAAAAAATTTTCGTTTCAGAACATAAGTTAACTTGTGTCGCTTTTCCAAAATTTATTTGTGTGTTATACGAAAATAATTTGACTTGTGTAGTTTTTCCTTATTCCTTTCTTGTAAGAAGACTGAACACAAGTTAACTTATGCTGTTATTCCAAAAGACGTTACTAAAATCCTTGAAAATAAGTTTACTTCTTCCGTTATTCTGAGAGCAAAATAATGTCCAGTGTGTGACTTATGCTCTTTTGTTCTCATAAACGTTCTGTGCTGGTAGGTTGCTGTGTCGCAGTTTTGTTCCGGTTTTTGTCTGTTTTAACTGCCGTATGTGTTAAAATTAAACTTAAGTTGTGAATTGTTATTAATATTTATGTTAAGAAAACTTTATTATATTGAAAACTTAAAAAAGAAGTGTGAAATTCATTTAAATAAACAAATAATGTCACGTGGCAGCAGATTTTTAGCTTTGGCACTCAAGAGAGCTTCTGCTCTAAGTGAAATAAATCATGTTTCTGGAAACACAGACGGTGAGATCTCAAACTAATCTATATCTATGCTATTTTTTAGATGTATTTAAATCGTTTCTGTAACTTATGTATATAAAGTAAACTAAAACAAGTGTTTCGAATTTGGGTCCTATTTTAGTATTAGAAAAAAAATTTACCAAATCATTCTACGAACAGTTATGAAAAATATAAATACTAGATAGTAGTTAGACGATTTTTTTTTTATTCCAAATCTTATGTGTATGTTTCAGAAACATTCGGTGATCCAAAAACGACTTCATCAAGAAACGTAGATATACAATCCGATGGTCCTTCAGGATGTAAGTTCAAAATGTCCGATCGCTTAGATTATTATTCTGAATATTTCAATTTCTATATCTTGTATTGCCAACGTAGATCTTCCTTTTGATTTGAATAGTTCAGAGCGTCCAATTTGGGAAGACTCGGATGATTCAATCAAGGACCCCGATTATCAAAATAGTTCAAGTGACGATGAAAGTATAGAGCATTGGGGTAAGGTCCTTGAAAACTCTGTTGAGAAAGTTCCTTTGAATTCAGCGGTGGAAATGCATGTTTCACCAGGGTATGTTGACAATTTTGAGCCAGATGAAACACCTACTATGGAAGAAGGCGAAAATATTGCTGGACCTTCAAATATTAAAGTAATAAAAGAAACTAAAAAATATCGTCAACAACAAAGAAATAGAGGCTTACCATACGATACTTAAAAAAACA
The DNA here is from genome assembly GCA_946251815.1 of Dasysyrphus albostriatus. NCBI lineage: Eukaryota > Metazoa > Arthropoda > Insecta > Diptera > Syrphidae > Dasysyrphus > Dasysyrphus albostriatus. Next base: position 134,833,680 of record OX276337.1, on the reverse strand, counting down.
AAAACCGTTCAGGCCAGAAAATTAAAACCATTCTCTTCATGTAGAAACAATTGTTGTGACAAAATATCGCTTCAAAACCAACAACAACAACCAACAACAATAATTACTGGGCTTTAGGAAATTACAATGCAAGAGTTCTTTATATTAATTCACTTATTTGCTTGAAAGAAAAGTATACATCTAAAGCAAAAAAGATCGGAGTTAAGCAGAAAAACCGAAAACTCACATGTGATTACAGTGTTGAACTTTCAGGTGAAAAGATTCCAGTGTGCAAAATTTGTTTCTTGAATTGTTTTGGTGAAACAAATGGTTTTGTGAGAACCATAATAAATAAAAAAATGAATTCTCCTTTCACAACCTTAGTTGATAAAAGGGGAAGCTCTAAACCCCCAAATGCACTCTCCACTATAAAATAAGAAGAAATAAAAGCTCATATTTTGAAGTTTCCAGCGTATGAAAGCCACTATACGAGACGGGATACATCAAAGAAATACTTACAACCTGGTTTGACAATATCTAAAATGTATGACCTATATTCTTTAGAAACTGAAGTTCCCGTGAGTTTGTCAAAGTACTCACAAGCTTTTCATGAGCTGAATTTAAAAATAAAATCACCCCAGCTAGATACGTGCGGATTTTGCGATAAGCTAAATCATAAAATATCAGCTATTGACAACCTAGATGAAAAATCAAAGCTGACAAGTGAGCTGACAAGCCATCAAGAAAAAGCTGATTTTGCTTACGCATGTAAGAAAAGCGACAAATCTTTGGCAAAAACAAATAAGAATGTTGCAGCATATGCCTTCGATCTTCAGCAATGCCTACCCACCGCATTCTTGAAATCAAACATTGCCTTTTATAAGCGCCAATTATGGACTTATAATTTAACCGTTCATGATTTAGCAACTGATCAACCATATTGCTATATGTGGCATGAAGGAGTGGCGAAGAAGGGTGAGAGATGGCATGTTGCCTTTTTAAACATATTGACGAAGAAGTTTCCGTTGTTGCAAAATACATGATTTTTTATAGCGATTCCTGTCCAGGCCAAAATAAAAATTCGCATGTAATTTGCATGTTCATAGCCGCTCTGGCTAATAGTGAACAACTTGAAGTAATTGACCACAAGTTCCTGGAACCGGGTCATACTCACATGGAATGTGACGCCGACCATTCCGTCATTGAAAGGAAAAAGAAGAAAACTTCGGCTAAGATTCACCATCCTAGAGACTGGCAAAACTTAATTTCTAGCATAAGAGACAAAAATCCTTTCAAAGTTATTGAAATGAGGCAGACAAATTTTCTAGACTTTGCAGCAACCTCCAAAGAAAAATTTACATGGCGAAAAGTAAATACTGATGGAGAAAAGTATTAATGGAGGGAATTTAGATGGCTCAGGTACAAAAAACATGAATTTGGTTCGTTGTTCTACAAAAACAGCTTAGATGAAAATGAGCCTTTCAAGACGATAAATGTAAAAAACGTGGCGTCAATTCTATTAAAAACTCCGACATCAAAGTAATTCAGAATGTCCCCCCTATTTCTAAGGAAAAAGCACAAGATCTTCTCTTTCTCCTAGACTTTATAGATCCACAATTTCATGCATTTTACAGAAGTTTGGTTGTTGATTCTATAACCAACTGCCACGAAGTTCATCCAGATGTATATGACAGTGATGAAGACAATGCTCAAGAATAAATAACATTTTTTGCTATTATTTTTTTATTATTTAAATAAACAAATATAGAGATGTCACAGAATTTTAAGAACACAAAATTAAATATAACTTTCTTAAAATCTTTAGAGTTTTTCTTTTTTTATTGTTGCATATTATTACGAAAAAAGGATGACTTTTTATATCAATGTCTTCATCTGCACGTAAGTTATTACTTTGAATTCTTCTACGATTTTGACTTATTATTTTTAATTTCAAAAAACCAATTTCAGAAAAAGAACATAAATTGATTTAAACCAGTGCTCTGTTTAAATTCTGATTTGGAAAAACAGCATAACTCTACTTAAACATATTTTTTCTATAAACTCATTTAGGAAAAAAGACATAAGTTGACTTAATTCAGAATTATGTTAATATTAGAAAATGGAAAAACGACATAAGTCTTATTTTAAACAAAATTAACTATTAATTAACAAAAATGTGAATGTTAGTAATACGAAATTGAATTTCATGGTAATTTTTTTTATTTCTGCGTTCATAGTTTATTCATAAGTTGTATACTTTTTTTGTAATAACAAAGCAAACATTCAAACTGCTCTCCTGAAAAGTTGCAAAAACTGACTTATGTTGTTTTTCCTTGTTGCCACAGATATACAAACATAGTTGCTTAGTGTAATTTTTTACAATACTTACTAGTTAGTAAATTTTACTAAATTTGAGTTAACGAAAAATTGTATGCAAATCGTTGAAGAGGTTTTTGAGAAAAGAAACGGTTTTTTTTTAACATTTCTATGGAAAGTTTCGTTTTTTTTAGAAAAGTAAAATATTTTCATAAAATTTTGTTTCAAAAAATCGAATATGCCGTATTTGGAATATGCGTTTAGTTTTCAAGAAGGAATTTGGAATATTTTGAGAAATTCAAAGAATCTGGAATGCATGCAAAACTAACTTACAATTTTTGGAGGCAACTTTTATTTATTGTGATTAGTGTCTTTGAAATTAAATTTAATGGCCACAATTTTAAACAGCTTTTGTTAAGGGTTTAGCATGATACTAGTTAACAATCTTCTAAGTATTTAGTAATTTGCTAGCTCTTCAAAATTGTTTATACCTTTTTTCGTTTTAATAACTATTGTGTCAAACTAATTCCATTTCAGGTAAAACTTTTGTAGGGTTTTAATTTCATGAACATAATTTAAGGGTTTTGTACTTTATTAACTATAAATCTTATTTGATGAAAAATACAATAAAGGTTGTTTATAAGAATTCAATGTTAATAATATCGCTTTAACTTTATTGTTAAAAAAAAAAAGAGTAGGGACCCCCAGGATCCAAACCCTGAACCCTCGGTTCGATCCCGACGCATCGATCAGAAAATTCCAATCCACACCAAATGTTACTACGATATAGCATGTTAGGATATAGCATGGTTTACACTTTCCATGCAAAAAAAAAACAAACAAAAAAAAACTAAAAATAATAAATTTCAATTTTTCGAGTGACTTAATATTTTTAGTATTCTTAAATTTCTTAATTGTTTCCTATTAAATACAAAATAACTAAAATATTTTTTTTTAATTCTAATCTTCTTAAAAAAAATTAAGAAATTAGTACGAACACAGTAAGAGTAATTAGTTTAAATATTTAACTTAATTTAATATTTGAAATTTTAACCCATTTTTGACTCTTTTTTCATACAAAAAATAGAGAGAAAGGTGTGAATTTCAATTTGTATGAGAAAAGTATGACCTTAGAGGCAAAGATCAAATATGTTTTGGTCAATAATTTTTCCTTATGATATAAACTTTCGATTTAGGTGATGTGCTTTCCATAAAAATGAGTTTGTAAAATAAAATTTCACAAACATTTCACCATGTTTTTGAGATACCAACCAAATTAAAAAAAATTGAAATTATTTTAAAGACTCAAACATTTCTTCTTTTTTAAATTTGTATTAAAAATAAAAGATTTAAATCCATCCAGTCGAAAATGAAAAAATTCAAATAAAAGAAAAACACATTTAATGGGAGGTATTATAAATACAAACATAGTTGCTTAGTGTAATTTTTACAATTCTTAGTAGTAAATTGTACTAATTTTAAGTGAGCGAAAAAATTAAATGCAGATGGTGTTGGAGAAAAGAAAAAGAAAAAAAGAAAATCTTCTAAATATTTAGTAATTTGCTAGCTCTTCAAAATTGTATATATCTTTTTTCGTTTTGCTAACTTTAGTGTCATACTAATTCCATTTCAGGTAAAGACTTTGTAGAGTTTTTAATTTCATTTCAACATAATTTAAGGGTTTTGTACGTAAATAACTATAATTATTATTTGATGAAAAATCCAATATATGTTGTGTATAACAATTCAATGTTAATAATTTCGCTTTAACTTTATTGTTCACAAAAATAAAAACAAAAAAACTAAAAAGAGTAGAGTACCCCCAGATCGAAGAATTTCAATCCACACAAAATGTTACTACCAAACTTTTTTTAGGATATAGCATAAAATATAAAAATTTCAAAACAATTTTCCACCTTACCTGTGCACCAAATTGTATAATACTCGAGGCAAAAATGTTTACTTGGCCTAAACCACCCATTGAGTCATTAATTTCCCCTTTAATTAATAAACTATATGCCTAAAACTGGAAAACAATTATTTTTGGACGCAAAAATCATTTGCATGCAAATAATGCCTTGAGGTGAACATATATTTTTTTTGAAGTGTAAGCCGGCCATGAAAAAAAAAAAATATTTTATTCACCACATTTTATTCGCAAACAAATCAATTGCGTGACATTCCATGACAGCAATGATTTTTTATTTGGCATGATAATGTAAACTAATCATACAAAAAATAATTTCTAATTACACCTCAATAATTTTTGACATACGAAAATATTTTCATTGTTTTTTTTTTCCCTCATAACTTCTATGTCCTTAAAGAAAATATTCTTAAGCCCTCAGCTTCATAAACATTTTATTTTTACTTTGGTCCGTTAAAAAGTCTACCCATCCCTTAATTTCCTGTAGCTTTTCGCATATGGTTAAGAGTGTTGTTATGAAACCTCGTTATTTTGCTAATACATATTTTTTTTAAGGATCAGATGTTATTGCAAAATTTTCAAAAACAGGATAAATAATGAACCTGCCATCAGTTTTTTACTAACTTAAGTCTTAAAATCCCATATTTTTCCATCAAACCTCAAGAAAACTTCCTGGCCTGCCTACCTGTCTGTCTTATTAAATAAATTGATATCGCATGGTCAGAATGATAAATATGCTTTTCGCTCAAAAGCCTTCTCTTCCATCCCTTAGGATAAGACCACGTTTAACCATCATATTAAATTGCTGTGTAATCACACCTTAATTCATATAATTTGAAGAGCTACAAACCTTTATTATGATGAAAAACATTTTCGAACAAAATTCTTCTTAATAAGAAGTTTCTTCTTCAACTTAAATAATACCTTACCTAATCCTCTCGAAAAGCACGAATATTCTTGTGAAGTTCATTGTCAATCTTGTGCATAAAGTAACCAAATTTCTTCATCATCTTAACCTCATTCATCTTCATCTAATCTAACATCCATCCATTCCGGTCCATCTTTTAAGATAAGCAAAACCGTTTGTCATAATTAAATTGCATAAAAAGATATTATCTAGACAGATAATGAAACTTATTCACACATGCGAAAACTACACTGAGAGAAAAAAAAAGTTGAAAATAAAACTTGAGTGAAGTGAAAGGATTTTGTTGTGGTGGTCGTGTTAAGTTCAAACAGTCAGAGGTAGAATTGTTGAAGGCTGTTTTTGTAATGGACTTCATGCTGACGTTATAGGACTTCTCAGGAGGGACCATCACATGACAGAGACTCGGTGTTCACATTGGACTAAAAAATTGTTTTTTTTACGTTTCGGCAATAACATCTTATTTCTCTGAAGGAGTGGGAGAAAGATGTTAATACTAAAACGTCAAAAAAATTCAATTTTCAAGTCTAATGTGAACACAACAACAAATTTGCTCATTGTATTTCCTTGTTTTATCTGTGATACAGTTATTCACAGCGCAGCGGTTCCTTGCAACGGTTGCAACGAAGCTTTAAAATGTAGGAATTGCGTTTTATCTGCCATAATTTACCCCGCTGCAATCTCAACCAAATCTGAGTCCGCTGATCCAAAAATACACTTCGTATACAAAATTATATCTTCGTTTTTATTTTTTTAAGTGTAGATATAGACACACCAATGTCTATTCTTATCAATAATTAAATCCAAAAACACTGACAGTGTCACGACCAGAAGACGAAAGTAGCAGAATATCAAAAAAAAAAGAAGAAAAAATTCGTCATGACAGTTAAAATAATGAAGTTCGTCCCTAATCCTTTGCGAGATGGTTAACACTTGAAACGTGTCCTTAATACAAATTATCGTTTAATGAAATTTGTTTCCTTCTATAAAGCGAACGAATGAACTTGAATATTTCGTTTCGTTATATAAAGACAGACTGTGAGAGCCGAGTGAAGGGCGAAGGGAAGGGCTGCCAAATTTTCTTTCATCAAAAGAATACTTGAAATTATTCATCTGAAAAGGACGAAGAGGATCTCCTCGATGTCGATTTAATGATAATAGTGCTTGTTTGTTGCCCAATGAGCTCTCAACACGAGACAAGATTGAAGAGTCCTCTTGCATTCCGAGAAATGAAAATGGAAATATAAATGCAGCAAGGAAAGGCTTTACTGATGGTGCTTCCTATCTCTCTGTCTCTTTCGCTCTCTCTCTATTTCCTTCTGTGTGACCATTCCTGTGATGTCCTTGAGAGGAAATTATTTGCGCTTTCGATACGGTTGAAATGGTTTCAAGTGAAATACACTAAATCACTCAATTGCCTCCGTTGGAAAAAAAGAGTGTATTCATCAGACACACAACATTATATTCCCGAGAAGAGTATTCAATTCTAATGTTTTTCCCTGGAATGTTGAAGGATGTTCCGTAAGACGAAGGATCCATATTATATTCGCCTAAAGAAAATAGTGCTAAGTCGTAATTTCGTGCTGAGAAATAGAAGGTGTGGGAGAGGTTTTGGTGAGCTATGGGAGGGGGCTGGTTGGTTGGTATGTGATATGCTCATATTTATTTACAAAAGAGTAATTCCAAATTCAGGTCGACTTGGCTGTGCGGTGCGGTGTGTAGGAGGGGGTGCCGGGGGGAGGGAGTGAGTAGGATATGCAATGAAGGATGAGGAGGGTGGTTCCGCACGAAACTTCTTCATTCATACTCTGCTCTGGCAGCAGGGAACTACTTCATTTTGCAAATTGCTTTCTGAATAGATGTCTCAATTTGGGTTAAGATACCTCGTCCTTCAAGACATCGTCTTCGTTTTCATCGTCGTCGTCGTCCTTAACGCCTCGTCATCGTCATTGTCGGTTCTTTGGTTCTCTCTCGGTGTTCAACGAAGTCGACATCATCGTCGTCCTCGTCATCGTCGTTGACGTCCTTCTGCTTTCGTTTTTTTTTTTTTGTGAATGCACAGTAATATAGGACCAGCTTAAAGGTGGCAGCAGAGCGGCACGAAACGCAGGGCATATACAGGAGGTTCCATTTTCTTTTGGAGCTCTGATGGGGTGGCAAGGTAATGGATGATGGGCGTCACTGCCAAATGGAAGGGATTGATTTGTTACGACTTCAAGTGGTGCTGCTTTGCTCGTTGTGATTACATCTTTGGTTAAGGGGTTTCACCTTGATGTGGTTGAATAAAATCGGAAGCACATCAATATGATGAGTTTACGGGTTGTTGGTTTTGCTAAAACAGATTCTCTATGGCAAATATTTTGGTTACTATATGTATAAGCAATGGCGGAGGTTAATGTGGTCCATTAAATTTTGTTTTTTCCCATTTTGTTGATACCTTCTTTTTGTGGGAGTTTTTTTCTTTGAGGTGAAGTTTAAAATATTCAATTTTTTGATAAACATAAAATGTTTTCCAAGCCATCGATATTGGGTTCAGACAGTGGAATACAGAGACACAGTTACAGGTTGATGAAATCTAAAACAAATTACCTTGAATTCGAATAAGGAATCATCATAGCCAACTTTCGCCCACTGCCACTCCCATTTTTTCAGAAATATTAAAAAAAGTGTTGTGTTCTTTGAGAAAGTTTAGTTTTTAAATCTTTTAAATATTCAACAAAAATATTTGTTTATATTTCTTTTGAAAAACAATAAAGTTTACCTTTAAATAATTGGTAAGGCAAGTGCTTTAATTGTTTCAATAAGAAAAAAACAATGCAGCATGACTTCTTGAGAAAACAGGCGAAGCAGAAAACAAATTTCAGATCGTTGAATTGTTTGCAAAAAAAATTATACAGTGTGCTTTCCGAACTCCGTGGTTTTGAAGACATTTGGTTAGAAGAAGCCATTTATATAAACAAATATTCCGTCTAACTGCCTAGATTCACCTGAGGGCAGCCTAGCTGGTGGGAAATGATGCGTTGCCGGCAATTTTGAAGAGGGCTTTGAAAAACGTTAAATGCAACGATTGGCTCCAATTGGACAAAGAGCAAATTTGTTTTCTTTGATGTTTTAGGCTAATAAACATTTTTGACATATCTTTCCAATGGAAAGTTATTGTCCCAAACCTGTTAAAACTATAGATTAACTAACCTCTTGTTTAACCGAACGAAAAAATGATTACCTAAATAGTTTTTTGTAGAAAACTTAATTTCCTGCACTTTTGTATATTTTTATTTTAAGTGAAACAAAAGAATGTCTTAAATACCGCTTGGCTGACTCAACACAGTTTGAGTCATCACGGTTCCAATCAGCCCAGTTTAAGTTCAACATTGAAGCTAAGGTTGAAGTTGAGCTTGAGATTGAGGTTGAGTTTGAGGTTGAAGTTCAGGTTGAGGTTGAGGTTGAGCTTGAGGTTGAGGTTGAGGTTGAGGTAGAGGTTGAGGTTGAGGTTGAGGTTGAGGTTGATGTTGAGGTTGAGGTTGAGGTTGAGGTTGAGGTTGAGGTTGAGGTTGAGGTTGAGGTTGAGGTTGAGGTTGAGGTTGAGGTTGAGGTTGAGGTTGAGGTTGAGGTTGAGGTTGAGGTTGAGGTTGAGGTTGAGGTTGAGGTTGAGGTTGAGGTTGAGGTTGAGGTTGAGGTTGAGGTTGAGGTTGAGGTGGATTTGGAGTTGGCGTAAGAAGGAGGGTAATTTTTGTTAAAAAGCACTTAAAATTAAAAAAAAATATTAATCAATAGAAAATTTACATAAAAAATTATTGCCAAATATAACTCAAACATAAAACTAAAAGAATATTGTTTTTAAATTTTGATAATAATAACACATATTACTTGTACTTTTTGAAGAATTTTGTGTAAAAATTATTGATGGCAGTAATAGTATATTCACAGTATTTTAGAACAATATTGAAGTATTTGAAAAATACTAACTTAAATAATTAATAGAGAAAGAAACTTACTTGCAATATATGTTTTTAAATTTCTTATTGAGTTCGTTTTTTTGATATTCATTCATTAAAGTTAAACGCGTTTTACCCGCGATTGATGTTGCACCCGCAAATGCTTAATAAATAAAAAAATTCTTAGAAAAATTAAATAAATGTTTCACAATTAGCATACTTTATGTTTTTCGTATACTACGATCCAGAAAGGTGATGCCAATTTGTTGCAACCGCGATCACTTTGAAACCTTTTTTCGACGATTTATTTATTTTATTTAATTTTAGTTGAAACGTAACACTTAAACTTCAAGTAATTATTTTATTATAATATTTATTTATTTTATTATTAATTAACTTTATGGGAGTTAAAATGTTGCACCCTCGATGCCGATGATGGAATTGCCACATTATTAAAGTCATTTTCTTATATTTGGTTCCCTTGTACTTTAACCACTAGTTTGTTTATGTTTTTTTTAAGATAACCTCCGGAAATCACCGCCACACGAAATCCGAGTAACATATTTTAAATGTTATATATATATGTAGATAAACAATACAGATATTAAGAATTAAGAATGGTCAAAAAAATTTTAAAACCAAAACGAACTTGTCCATGACAAGGCAATTAAAGATAACAACCTATTCAAATAATTGGCATAATAAGTTTACTTGAATCTAAAATTAAGAAAACTTTATCAAACTCTAGATAAGAAATTATTTTAAAGTCTTGGATAATATGTACATGGATTTCGCTAGTGCTGGATAGAGGAAGCTTCTGTGGCCAAAGCTTAGTTTCAATTAGGGCTGGCCACGATACCAAACCAAACGATACTTTTGTAAGTCTCGGTATCGTCAAAATCGAAACATTTCAGTATCGTCTCGGTATCGGTTTCGGTCTCTTATAACTCATTTATGGTTTCGTATAACAAATTCTCGTCTCGGTATCTGTATCGAACTATCGGTATCGGTTTCGTCTGGTTTCAGTCTGGCCTCAGTCATAAACAAAAAAAGATTTAATAAAAAAATCATTATATGACTTTTTTGTTCATTTGAACGACAATCTTTTTAACTAAAGTTTTTGTGCTGTCTTAACAATTTTCAGCTAAAAAGAAACAAGTCTGAAAGTTTCAGCCAAATAATTTGTTTTAGAAAAAACAAAGTAAAAGAAAAATGGGCGTGGAAGTGGGTGGCTCTAATTTAAACATTCTCCCTACTTAAGAGAAAAAAACTGTGAAAATGTCATTCAAACGCATTAGAGACGTTACCGAAGAACCAATAACATGAATTGTTTATCTGTAATAAATGAATTATAATTCAACTTAAAAAATCAACCATTAATTATAATATTCAAAAATCTATTTTTTCTGCCGAAAGGATTAAATTTCGATATTGTCTCGGTATCGTTCCGGATGCTTTAGAGCTAGAGTCGTTTTTGTATCTACTTGGTTTACGATACCGATACCAAACGATACCGAGATTTTTTTGGTATTGGGCTCAGCCCTGCCTTAAGTTATCAAGACTTACATATTAAAGTTTAGAATTTTGCGTATTAATTATTATTTTAATTTTATTATTTTTAGACCACAAAGACGATATGTTATCAACAGTGTGAGAGTCTTATGAAAGATTGACTGTTATAAACAGCTAAACGAGGGGCAACTCTAAACCTAATTGGTTATATTGAAATAAAATTGAAAAAAAAAAATTATTTATCTTAATGGAATCATCTTCACACATAAAAATTCTTCGTTTAAATTAAACGAACAGAAACAAGTGATATCAAAAAACAAGCAGTATGGATACCAGCATTGATTTTATTAACATTCGGGCCGGAGTACAAATTATGTCTTAAAACATTAAAAGATTAACAAATCATTTATCCCACCCTGTTTCCATCAAAGATATAACATACTTATCACAAGTTATACAAGATCTTATTGTCCAAGAGTATCTTACAGATTGATAATTTGTTTTGCCAAATTGTTTTTTTTTAAGAGGAATACATATTAATTATAGCCTTTCATTTCCACGAACTCGTGTACAAAAATTATGTTTTTCAGTCAGAATTTATAACAAAAAAATTACAAAATATTTCTATGTAAGGCTTAAAAATGAGTAATTTATAAATTTTGTTGACAATTTTTGTTGAAAAAATGCTTTATGCACCGTAAGAAGGTTTTTCCTTGTGTTTTCTGTGTTCATGTGTCGGACTCAGATTTCTACAAGACATATACGAAAGTAAAATTCATTTCAGTTTCAGACACACCTCCCTGGAACGAGAATCCGCCAGAGTTTCGAAAGGCAAAGTTTCGTAGGATAAAGTTTCGAAAGGAGAAAGTTTCGAAATGTCGAAGTTTCGCAAGAGAAATCGCTCAAGGAATAACAAATTTTCAATATTTTGACATATTTTTGGAACACCCTGTTTTGAAAATATGTTTTTCGTTTTTATTTCTGTATCAGGTATTACGACTGTGTTAATTTCATTGAAATCGGTAAAGGATTTCGAAACTTTTTTTTCGAAACTTTGTCCTTCGAAACTTTCTCATGCGAAGCTTTGACATTTCGAAACTTTCTCCTTTCGAAACTTCGTTTTTCGAAACATTGTCTTTTGAAACTTTAACTTTTTCATTTCAAAACTTTGGGTTTTCGTAACTTTATCCTTCGAAACTTTGCCTTTCGAAACTTCGTTTTTCGGAACTCCGTTACTATTTCCACTGGAACTGCTCTTTGCATCATTAATTCGGCGGACTGTAATCATCCACCCTTTCAACCTCACTCTGTTTTACGGTATTCATCTTCTTCTCTTCTTTTTTGATCATCTGAAAATTTGTTGTTTCTAAAGGCAGACTTGACGACTTCAGATTTGCCGGTGGCCAGCATCTTTTTGACCATGTTGTTTGGCGTGATAGTGCCTATATTTTGCTAAAAATCTCGTCAAATGGGTCCCTATCTGTTGAAATCTGCAACTATGTGACGTATTAGTTTACTTCACCGTTTTACCGTCTATTTCAAGCATCCACATTCCAGGTCAAGCTCGCTATCAATCGTCCTCTGTTTTCCAAGCTCCATCATCTGTGATTAATAGACATTCGGCAAAACGAACGGAATCACGTTTTCAATAGGGGTTTCGTTAAGTTCTCAGTTCAATACGACCGAATGTCAGAATAGATGTGTTTATAAAATAGTTTTTTGAGCACCATTTTTCTTTATGTTCTAGTCACTATTCACCGACTTCTACCGTGCGGTTTATGAGCACAGCCTCCACATTCCCGTTGGAATTTTTTTTGTCACTTAAAAAAGTTGTATGTAATGATTAATTAAAGTTGAAGTTCCAGATTATAATAATGAATCAGCAGTAAAATTCTAGATCCTATACATACAATTCCTACTCCTTGTTTTGGAGAAAAAACTTAAACTTTGTCATAATTAACATTTATTGAAATACTCACAAAAAAAGCTCAAACTTTGCCATTATTATTATGGTTCTTCTTTACATGCATTACTTCCAGACATTTGATTATACAAGTTTAGCTGCAACTTCTTTTTTTTTTCTTCTTTCTTTATAACATCGTTTTCATTTCTATTATGCCTACATTTTAAAGAATTTGTGTGAACTCTTTCACCTCTCCGCATTCACTTAAAATTATTGAAAAGAATTAACATCGTTTTTATTAAAAGAAGAATATTCCCATTTGAGTTTGTATCCTTTTATGAACATTACCATTAAAAAGTATGATAATTGTCCTTTTCCTATCCCATAAAAGAGCAGCAATATTATTAAAATGAACAACAAAAAAAAAAAGTCAACGAAATTGAAAAGTGAAGAACACCCCTTCAGGAATCACTAGTCAGAGGCTCAGAGTTGTAATGGATTTTACTTCTTCTTCTTCTTCTTTCAATCTCCATTGCTAATTACTTCTTGTAATTCAATTAAAACAAAGCAATTGAAAATTGAAAGAAAGAGAGCAAAAACAAATAAAATAGGTATAAAAGAACGATTTGTTACTTTAAGGACTTGTTGTCGTCTTTGTAAGAGCTATTGATGTTGTGTTCAAGGTGTATATGGTTGCCAAGTTGATGATCTTCCAAGACACTTAATCTTTTAATTATAAGATCCCAAATAAAATTACTTTTTTAATCCTTGAAACAAACGCTCCGTGCACTTAATTTATACTATAGCATCAGAAACTGCTGGCTCTCTTGGCAGCTTAAGAGTCATAGTTCCTTATAGCCACTCATAATAAGCATAAAGCGTGTAAAAATTTGTCCAAAAGCTCAATAAATTCTCTGTAACTTAGCTCGACACTTGTTCTTAAGGCGTTCAAAGAGCTGCTTCTCATACACCTAATCGTTAATATCCTTGAAGATTTTCTATTACGTTTCGAAACATTTATTTTTTACGAGCTCTCATAAGACTCTTGGAGTGCTGCTATATTCAAAATGATTGCTTTTGCCTTATACAAATGTTTTTTTTTTTTTACAATTTAAATCCAAAGTTAATACTCCATCACAAAACACCTGGCAACTCCATCTGTGCATCTAAATCTTGATTTATATTCAACAAAAAGAAAAAAAAAATCAATTCAAGTTAAAATTGGTGCTCAAGTAAAAAAAAAAGGTTTCATCTTCCTGTCCAGAGAGGTAAATCCAGCCAGGATAAACTGAAAGATTGTTTCTCATCCTGTGTGCGGGAAGTTATAATCCAGATCAAAATATCCGCTCTACAAAACACGTTGCCACTAGATACCATGGCCATCCATGCTAACACCTAACTAAAAGGTGTTTTGCTTTGCATATATATCTACATTTACACTCACTCAACTACCAACATTGGAATTCGTCCTTGGGGCGTATTTCCATTTGGACGTTGCCTTCGTGTTGGTCGGTCGTTCGACGTCATTTGGTCGGTCGTTGTCGTTAGCTGGTTCACAGAATTGAAATTGAAGCATGCAATTACAGTATTTTTATTGAATTAAAAGTGACGCCGGGGAGGAATCCAATTGAAAATGTTCGTTTGGGCAGAAGAATGAATGGCGCCCAACAGTGGACTAACCACCCATTTTTTGAAACTACTAAAGTCACTGGCCGCACCATATCGTGTCGTCGTGATGTCTTCTTCGTTTCATCGTCGTTGCATAGTTCAACATTTTCAATTTTTGTGTTACTCTAATTTTATTATCCTGAAGCTATCTGAATGTAATTTGTATAACGACAGCTTTAGGTGTTAGGAATATAATTTTAGTGTAGCATAAGATTGGGCGCACTATTTCTAACCACTTACACGACACGGCAAAACTACGATAACAACCAAAATGATGATGATGACGAGATGGGGATGACGATGATAATCGCTGGTGAAGTCCTTTGTTGCCTTAAATGGACAACGACAAGGACAAGACGGCTGCTACGGGAGCGGTGAGAGTTTTTCCTTCAGTAATATCATGGTCCTTAGAGAACAAAGCAACTAGTCATTGTTGCAGGCAGATGACGAGAATGATGATTTCATGGATTCTAAGAGGGAGAATAAAGTTTTCAGATTTTAATCGAGATTCGGGATGTTATATACATGATGATTATTTTTTTTCTAACTTGCGCATTCTCTTTATAAAAAAAAAGAGAAAAACGGAATAATCTTCAGGATAATAATTGGTTTGTTTGAAATTAACAAGGTGATTTGGGATGCAGCTAACAAATTATGTTTTCCTCTTCTTTTGTTTTCAAAACTTTATTGTTTGTTTACTTCACAGAAATCTGCACGGCAGTCAGGGTTTGTTTATAATAATAATAAAAAGAAAAAAAAATATTACAACTAGGAGGAGAACTTTTTGAGTTCAAGATAAATCTTTGAAGTTAGAAAGTAATTTAAGTCCATTTCATCTAATTAAAGTTTTGTTTAAAGATTGCGAGAGAAGAAAACTTTTGAATTAAAATTAAGAGATGTTTTATTTGATAAATTGTCGAAAAAGTAAAACCATTAACTGTTGAGTACTTAAGAGCGGAGTTTTTAGTCGTAGTTTGTTTATTGATTAATGTACCTATATGGTATTCAGACTATGGACGTTAATAATGCTCAAATGGAGTATGAATGTTTTTTTTTTTATTTAAATAAATCAAGGTTTTAGGATGTCCTTAAGTTCACTGGGTAAAAAATACATTAAACTCAATTTGTTTACTTCATACTAAGTGTAGAATGAGGGTCAACTTAAAAAACAGCATTGAAGTTACTTACGTGGTATAGTTTTACAAATTTCTCAAGCCAGTTCGTTAATATTTTTTTTTTAATTAGAAACCCTTTCAGTTGTTTTTGCCATTATATTGTCTCACTTAACAACAGAATTGGTAGCCTAAGTCTTAGCCTTCACTGAGGTGACATTTAAAATAATTGACCGTCCTAGACAAGGCTGTTATTAACAACAGTCACGGATAAATTTAGATTCATATTAACATACCGAAGATAGTGAAAGTTCGTTTAAAAACACTGTAGAAACAAATGAACACTTCTTAACATCAATCATAAATGATGAGAATTGGTGGAAATGCTCGAAATAAGACTAGGACCGAAGTAAAAAGAATGACTCAAGACTTTCGCATAGGTTTTACTTCAGAAGCAGGGAGAAATGAGCTAAAGTCTGCTTATCGGATGAAGATAAGAGAAGCTCAAGGCCTAAAAATATCAATGCATTGGCAACCAAAGCAGAAGAGGCCGCAATAGGTGTGACAGTAGAACCATCTACAGAATTACCAAAGAGATAACTCTTAACAATACCTGGTAGAAGACGCAGACGGGTCTCTGCTAGTTTCGTATGGGGATCAGTGGTTTTTAATCGCGTTTTCACCAATTAATTGAACCCAACATCCAAAGAACCCGTCCGAAGTAATAAATTCCCAAAGACTTACTCCATCAACAGAGAATGAATCTTACTGTCCGAACAAAATGGAAGACGGAGCTGCAATAGATGTCAAAAATACTGCAGTGGATGTTAAAATTTGTTCAACTCTTGCAGCTGTAGCATTTTGGCATCTATTCCAGCTTCGTCTCCCAGTTTGTTCAGGGAGTTAATCGTAATCAGAGCACTAAGGAATAAAATAGTGGTTGGACTTGACGGTATTCCCGCAGAGATCTTACGAGTGAGTACCAACAAAATCAAGTGAGCTTTTGCATCCACTCGTTGAGAGATCTTGAACAGAAAATTTGACTGAAGAATGGAAAAATGGAATGACTGTCAAACTCCTAAAGAAAGTAGACAGTGGAAAAACTGGAGAGGAATTTGAATGCTGCCTGATGTAGCCAAGGCAAAAGAAAAAATCCTCCTGGAGTAAATAAAAGACCACGTTAGAGACAAACTTGATGCCGGACAAGCAGGATTAAGCACTGATCTACCTATGTAGACCACACAATCGCCCCTCGTGGCATCATGGTTAGTGCGTTGAAAGGTCTGGGTTTGATTCCCAGCCGCCACCACCTTAAAACAGAAATGTTTTTTCCGAGGTAATGCCTTGATATGTATAAGTGCTTCTCATCTAACCATTCATAAATATTGTAGGTCCTCTTTATTCCTGCCAACAACTCGCACACAAGAATGGTTGAGAGTTATAAGAATAATGGTTGAGAGTTATAAGTTACTATGGTACTGGTTTCCCACGAGCTGTTGCACCACTTATTTATTTATTTATATGAATACCTTGTGGATCATCATCGAAATCGAACAGTGCGATAAATATCAATCACCACTTCACCTGTCAATAGAGAATTCAATAGAGAATTTATTTGGCTTACTTTGTGCAGGAGGGGCTACATATTATGATGGATACAAATATCACGTTTTGCATAGAGCAAGGTTGTCAGAGGACTTTGAAATACAAAGTGGGGTTTGACAAGGTTGTATACTGTTACAAAACTGTTCTTGTTGGTAATGAATAAGTACGATGTGCTGCATGCAAAAAAAAGATAACCCTTGCAACTTCCTTATCTATCCAAGTAGATATTTTTGGACAACGAGCAGAGATGGTAGAGAGTTTTCAATAGATTGGGAGTACTGTCTCCAGATATTATCTGCTGAATTGGGAATGCCATCAAAAATATTTAGAACCAACTCTATAAGCCTAAAGACCAAGCTACGACTTTTCCACTCCAATGTTGAATCCGTGCTCTTTAAACGGTGCACCACTTTCATAAGAAAGCTGCACACGTTTTAAAGGTTTTCTTGCCAAACCGTATCTTCAATGATAAACTTCATGCGAGGACGGGTCAGGAAACCATTACTTCTATAATACAAAAACGTAAGTGGCAGTGGATTGGTCATAATGCTTCGAAAAGGCTACGAATGAATTGGGGTTTGGGAGTCAAGCGGTGCAATGGCACCCTATCAGACAACGAGGCAAACGAGTTGGCCGATCTATAAGTAATTGGCGAAGAACGGTCGAAGAGGAATATGCACAACTAGGGCAGAGTTGGATAGAGCTGAGGTACATCCCCAAACATCGTACACGATGGTGAGTAGGAGTAGTAGATGGCCTATGCGATGCCCTGTAAAGGAAACCCATCGGACGAAACAGGTCGAACGACCCTGATGAGAACGTCAAAATTACAATCAAAAAGATAAATTCGTATTACTTGTCAATTTGTCCACGAACTTCTGGCTTATTTAAGTTATAATGCTTCGTTAATACATAGAACACATCTCGTGACGAAATTTTAATTCTCACATATAAATTAACAACTAGTTAACACTAAATTTATAAGCAGCTAAGATTAAGAATTTTGATCCCCTTTTCGATGGCGTCATCTGTGAACTTTATATGAATTTGGGAAGCAAATTGGTACAAAAGGGAATACAAATTATCACAACAAACTAACGGCTAGTTAAAGGCATTTAACTTAGCAATAAACTATTTATTATTTGAAGTTTTGACCCTTTTTCGAAGATCTGCTTTCCTAACTCTTTATCAAAGTTAGGAGATCAGCATACAAAAACATGGAAAACATCACACGGAAAAAATGAAACTATCCACGTTAATTAACGAGTAATTAATGACAAATTATTAAGCAATAATAAAAATAATATTAAAAGGTTTTGCAACGAGGTGCTTTGATAGCTTGATATCGAGCTAGAAAATATTGAACCAGAAAATTTCCCTTTTGCTACCTTTTCCATGGAAGAAAAAGTTAGGAGATCAGTATACAAAAACATGGAAAACATCACACGGAAAAAATGAAACTATCCACGTTAATTAACGAGTAATTAATGACAAATTATTAAGCAATAATAAAAATAATATTAAAAGGTTTTGCAACGAGGTGCTTTGATAGCTTGATATCGAGCTAGAAAATATTGAACCAGAAAATTTCCCTTTTGCTACCTTTTCCATGGAAGAAATGAAGCCTTTTTGGATTTCGGATGTCAGGATCTGCGTCATAAAAGCCATTAAAGACTTCTTAAATTTCGCAATGCAATGAAATTATATAAAATAAGTATACAATTGTTTGAATTTATATCAAGTGATAGATATAACGATTTTATTATTGTAATTTAATAAAATTATAATTTATTAGAATTGATTTGAAAATCAATAATTTTACAATAATTCAGCTGCTGTTTCCAAAATCCATGAGCGAACTGTAGCAACATCAGCATAAACACCAGGGTAATTCTTCTGGGCGCATCCATAGCCCCATGAAACAATACCAGCTAAACCAGCATTAACTGCCAATGGACCACCAGAGTCACCTTGGCATGCATCCTTTCCACTAGCAGCGGCACAAATCATAGTTGACTTGATGGAACTGCCGTAACTATAGGCCTGTGATGAACAAGCTTCCTGGCTGACGATTTTCACAGTTACAGATCTTAGCATAACAGGAATAGAGAAAGCTCCAGAGCTCTCAGTACCCCAACCACTGACAATAGCAATAGTTCCTTCAGCTGGAGCTGTCTTTACCAATTGGATAGTGCTGATGTTTGGTCCCAAAGGAAGGGGAGTTTCTAGCTTGAGAACAGCAGCATCGTATTGCATTAAACTGGATGAGTATTGGGGATGATAGACGAGCTGAGCAACATTGACAATAATTCCACCACTGTTCCTCGAACTTGATCCAGCACGGATTGTTAAGCTGCTGGCTGAAGCACTGACAACACAATGAGCAGCTGTAACAGCAATTGATGGACTTATCAAACTAGCTCCGCAGGAGTGTGATCCATATTTCATTAGAGAAAGTTGGTATGGGAATTGGGAGATGTCTGTTTCCTCACCACCCACAATGCGTCCATCCAGCTGGGGTAGACTATGAGGGACGATTGATCCCAACACACAAGCAACTAATGAAACGAGGACTACTAACTTGAACATTTTGTATTGTTCTATATTCAACTAACGATTCGAGTTGGGCTTTTATACTCGCTACGGTAAGTAAAACACAGATTAGGTGGTACACATATTTTGTAGTGTTCTTATCAAACGAGTATATCTGCTAGACAATCAAATTTTTTGATGAGATTGAACGCAATGTGATGTGTGTTTGACATGTTTGACTGTGATATGCGAAATTTTCGACAGCCATTAACAAAAAGCTGAAGGTTCCGATCGAAATCTTATACATGTTATTATGACTGTCAAGTATTCGGTATACTAACTTGTACACTTTCAAAATATCACGAAATAAATAAATGGTAGCTATAATCAATAGCAGAAAAATTATGGGATTTCCGTTTGTTAATTCAGAAAATTTGTGACTTTGAGCCTAAAAACTAAATTCAGAAACAGGAAGTGTTATGTTATTAAATTGAACGAATTTTTTCATCTGCTTAGGAGCTAGCTCAATTAACAAACTGCTTCAAGATTACAAAGACAAAAAAAAAAAAAAAAAACAACAAAGAAAAACAAAAATGTTTTTCTGACAACAAGAATTCCGCCACCATCTTAAATGATGGCTTCTTTATTATCGAATATCCTCTGGAGAAGGTGAAGTTTGTGAGGTCTGATTCCATTAAGTGGAAGTATGATATTGCCAGCTTTCACTTGAAGCATGATCAAAAAAAGGGGTCTGCTTAGCCTTTTCTATCCTCGAAATAATATTACAAAGTGGCTGGTTGGAAAACCGCAGTCTTACCGGTTCATACGACTAAAGAAAAATACTTAAGAACGCTATTTTTGCCAAGCAAAATGGGTAAAATTCTTTTAAACAACATTATTCTATGCCATCGACATTTCTAGAAAAGCAATTGATATCTACAGCCATTTGCTACAATACCGATGAGTAAATGTATTTCCGTGGGACATTCTCCGTCTAAAAATCTCCAGTTGATATGAAAGCCAACTTTCAAGTATCAGCAAAAATTAATAATAGAACTCGGTACAATTTCTTGGTCTCTGACTCTGATAGATGTAAAAAGCAGTTTAGTTGACTTGGAAAAATGTTTGGATACCATTGTATTTAGATGGGTTCTTTTTTAAGCGGAAAGGCATAGATAAGCCACTGCTTTAAAAGAGGGGCCACAAGTTGTGTCATAATGGGAATTCGCCATACAAACCATTACGATAAACGAAGAAATTCGTTATTGGTCTCCTTAGCATAGCTGGAATTGCCAAAGCTTACAGTTAAAATTGCATCTGTGCATTGATCTTCCACATACGCCAACAACCATCGCAATATCATCAAAGAAGCAGCCGAAACTGCCAAAAGGCTCTTAACCAGCCCTGAAAAAGAACACATGAAGGTAAGATGACAGAAGATACACATGCAGGGCAGCAAGAGAAGAGAATGATATTGAGAAAGCAGAATAGAGGAGAAGAAGACCCTGAGAAGAAAGAAAAGGGCATATGTAGCCTTCCAGCTCAAGGAGATCGAAAAGACTCACAATCGAAAAAATACCGAGAAGTCTGCTGGCCTTAAAACCGGAACGCAGGCTCATCAAAACAACAGAGGTAACCTAGTCACCCAAGCACAGGGAATAGTATAATTGTTTTCAAGCTGGATTTCTAGCACCTTCTAGATGGCCTTCTAGAGCAAAAAATGGACACTTCCAGTCATTGAAGACCCAGTGCCTTCACAACCACCTTGTTCGGAAGAAATAGACTAAGCTACAAAAAAGATCAAAATAACAAAGCTAGTGGATCTGATGGTTTACCATCAGAGCTCTTCGAACTCGGAGGGGATGTGTTATATTTGAAAGGGTGCATGCGTCAACTCATCAAACAAGTTCGGAAAGAGAAAGCATGCCTGGAAGCGATGAATGATCTATCAGCTTCTATATGTCCTATTTACAAAAAAAGGTGATCCTATGTTCTGCACGAACTATTGACGCCATAGAAAAAAGATAAAACTTAAGGTTCTTTGTGAGTGTCTTGGGCTATTGTGGCACACTATTATCAGCCTTCGAACAGTCAGATTGACCAAATATTCACCAACGACTTTCAAGTTGAGGCTTACCATCTATGCATCGACTTCAAAGTCACATATGATACCATTCATCGTCAGGGGTTCGGCCAAACTTGGAATCACGGAATAAAATGATTTAGTTATATAAAAAAGCGATATAATGTGCAACTAGGGAAATTTTTTTCGAACTATTCCAAACATGCATGGTTTGGACAAGGAGAGGCACTATGATTTGATTTCTTCTCGAGATCTGAAGTGAATGGTGCACATGGCAGGCGTTAACATAGAAGGCACTATTTTCAACAGATCTGTTCAACTTCAAGGGTATGCTGCTTCCAGCGGAGGCTGTTAAAGAGTCTTTCACCGGCAATTGAAAAACAGGCAAAACCAAACAAAATCAAACAAGATCAAACACACACATGCTATCAACCAACAATGAAAGATCTATCAACCGGCTATGTGAAAAGGTTACAAAAATGAATCACTTAAGAAGTTCGGAGTAAATATAAATCTCACGGACGACATCTTAGTGAAGATCCTAAGAAGAATTACCCTAGCAAAAACCGGTGCTAGCTACTTCGGTTGAGCGCAACAGATGGGTTCAAAACTCCTAGCACGATAGACGAAGTGCACGTTCTACAAAATATGACAGGCTGCGATCGTTGATGGATTGGGAGCTGGATAATAAGAAGAGTATCTGTACTTATTTTGAAAAGTCTCCACTTTTTATTCAAACTAACAACAATAATTGCTCGACTTTTTCTTTTCCAATGCCTAAATAATCTTCAATTAATTATTGTGTTAGGTATGTTATGATTATTAACATAAGACAGTATCCGCATTTCAATCTTTTAAAAATGATATTTAATTCAAGAATTAGGGACACCGTACAGATCGTAGACAGATCGTTATTAAAAATGCGTGAAATATGTCAGATATAGTGAAGCAATTACAGTCTTTTTAATATCATTGAGACTGTGTAGTAGCTAGGGAAGGGTAGAAAGGGTGTAAGTACTGCACTGCTCATTAGCTTAAGGAAATAAAAATATATTTTTCAATAAATGAATGTGAGGGTTTGCCATTGACAAAGAAAAGCTTGGTAACTAAGCCGAATTTGACAATTTTACACTTAAGACTTTTTGTTCAACATTCAATTTGATATCGAAATGGATGGTTTAAAAATGGTATTAAATTTTTTTTTGAGAAACAGTTAACTAAAAACAACATACAAAAATTGAAAATTTAGTGATTTTACAATTTTTTTGTAAATTGCATATAATTTTTTTAAAGATTGGGTCAAGAAATGCATGGTCAAAATTAAGTAAATATGAAAGGCTTTAATATGGCATGATCGAAAATTAATTTGAATTCAAAATTTGCAGAGATATACGATATACCCATTCAATCCTTACCATTTCCTAAAATTATGTTTTGGTCCGAATGCCCCTTTTTTCGGTACATTTTGATGAAATATGACTACGATTATGAAAATATTTAAAATATTGATAATTTCGGAATTTTTCCAGGTCTTTTTAAATGCTTCTAGACTTACTGAGTAAATGCCTGGTTTGATTTATATAAGACTTGATACTAGGTGCAAGGAATATTAAAATTTGTCATGTGGTATTCAAAAGTAGGTAAAAACTGCGAAAAATTACTAAAAATGGTAAAGTTTGAATGGCTATAACTCTGACAGTTTTCAGTTAAAGTGGCTTTTTTAAAATGTCATATCCATGGCTAAAGACTTTACTTTATTTTTTTCACACCTTTCTTTGCTCCGAAAAATGTTATGTGTAATTTAGAAAAAAAATTCCAAATCTTTGAATTTTCGATTTTTTTTACTTTTTCAAACCAGAAATAGATGGTAAATTGAAAATTTGATTTTGAACAATAAGTTTTTAGTGTAAAATTGTCAAATTAAGCTTAGTTTCTTATATTCAAAAATGGCCAGTGTCTACATCTACTAGTAATTTTTAGTGAAATTGTTGTCAGTAAGCCTTCAAAAGGTTTCTATTGCAATTTTAAATAACCTTCATCGAATATTTTTTTTTAATTTTCCCGTGGGTAGGTGCAAAACCTGTATATCAGGCTCTATGAGGATCGAAAAACGCGTACTCTAGAAGTGTGAGATTCGTACTACACTAAAACCACCTCCACTTCCCGATTGCAACTAAGTTGAAACTTATCTAGCAATTTATTTTTTACGAAGTTCAGAAATGTGTTGCAGGTTACTTTCCGGTGAAAGTTCCTGCTTAATCCGCGATTTTAAAGCGGTTTTCTGTTCACCGCACCAAGTCGGAAGGTTTTGTTCTTCGCAGACGGCGGCGGCGTACTAAATTCGACTCGTCAAGAATGTCAATAATCGTTGAATTAGCGTGTTCTAATAGTCGATTTCTATGTTTTCGCGCGAAACTTTTTATTTCGTCCCGGACCGTAGGAATCCCGGGAACCCTGTGAAGATCTTCGTTTCTTATATACCACGGAGCATTTACAAATGACCTAAGCAATTTATTTTCAAACGTTTGTAAGTTATTTAAGTTTGTATCACAGGTACAACCACAAAGTTGTATACCATAAGTCCAAACAGGTTTAAGAACCTGTCGGTATAAAATCAATTTATTTTCAATACTAAGCTTTGAATATTAAGGCAGTACGCTTATCATAAGCATTTTTAATTAACATTTTAATTATTATCAAAGAATTCAATGGGCCAATTTATTTATTCACCGATAACTTAAACTCGGCGAACAAACCCATAGCAGATTTAAAGTTACACAATTTTTTTAGTTACGCTCCTGCATGTGCGTGATTTTATCTTTTCAACTTCAAAATTTTTAGCGAGACTTTAGAAAACCTATGTAGAGATAAAAATATGATTATAAGATTTAGTTTAGCGTAAACTACTAATCTGGAATTTGCTGAATTATTCTTGAGTACCACCAAAACGAAATAAGTTTCTTATAGATATCAAATAAAGTATCTCTATAAGCAAGGTGAATTTCTTTATTTTAATATCGATTAATATGTAAGGCATTATAAGTCTGTTAAAAATGAAGATTTTGCTAATTTTTGATTTTTACATTTAATTAGTTAAGTATTGTTCACAGAGAAAAGAAGTTTCGGAACAAATATTGAGATTTTATTCAAATCCCCTACTAGACTTTGACTACTTTACCAAACATATCACACCGCTTAAAATCAGAATAGCAATCACGGTCCACTGAAATGATATAATAAACCACAATTTATTTGCTTAAGTACCTAGTACTTTAATTTAAATGGATTTCGGATGAGTGAAAAAATAAAATGCACGATGAGCTCGCTCGTAGGTACTTGCTCTTATTTTCAGGTATCTTAGAATTAAAAAAAAATTTAATACATATACAAAAATGGTTATTAAAAACGATAAATTTAAGTTAAAGTTTGCATTACGACGTCCATATTCATTTTTTTAAATGTATGCTGGGTAATTGTTAAACATTTAAATGTCAAAATTCGTATTTATAAACTTTGTCTAACTTTAGGCAGCGGTCCAACTCCAAAAAGTTATTGTTTATTGTTGTCCTAAAGTTTTCTAACTTGGACAACGGCATCGGTTGTCTAACATTTGTCTAACTTAACATTTTATTTAATTAAAAAAAAGCATAGCATATTTTCAACTATTGAGGACTTTCAAAAAACTGTCTAAAAACTAGTCAACCGTCTAAAAAATCTAATAAATTAGGCTGCAAGTATTTAACGTCAACATTTTATTTGAGAGAGATTATTTTTAAATGTAGAACCTCTCCCGAAAAAACGTGAAATCGGAGTCTCGGAACGACACGAAAATGTAAAGGTAGAACTTTAATAGTCGAATGCTGTTGGAAGCTTATGTCAAAAACCCACGAAAAGTAGCCTCCCAAACAGTCAAAAAAAGCAGTAAGGTATATTCCACTTAAGTAAAATGAATCATCATCACTTTTTTTTTTCGTTCCTACTTTTCCAAATGCCAGTTTCACTTCTACATAGCTCTTCTCTGCTGAAAGCAAAAGTTAAGGAAACCTGTCGAAAATTAACAAAATGCAATTATATGCGCACCATATGGTTTTCACGTTCCCTCATTTTCATATGAATACTTTAGTTAGCTTAGACTTTATAGGTTTTAAGGTAGAACTATAATAACGGCAAGCTCACGGCAGCAGTAGTCAGACGAAAAATAAAAAATAGCAAATGCAAAATAAAATGCACGGCTGGACCACACGTACTTGCTCTTATGCTCTTATGTTCAAGTTGCTTGGAATTAAGAACTTTTAAAATATGAAAGTAATCAAATATAAAAAATATTTAAAAAAATCCATAATAATTTTTTTTTTCAAAATTTTTATATACAATATTACTAACATTTTAAAATTAG
This sequence comes from Dasysyrphus albostriatus, assembly GCA_946251815.1. Lineage (NCBI taxonomy): Eukaryota > Metazoa > Arthropoda > Insecta > Diptera > Syrphidae > Dasysyrphus > Dasysyrphus albostriatus. The sequence continues at coordinate 134,807,787 of OX276337.1, read as the reverse complement.
CTTTTGCATACAAATTTTGACTGAAATCGTTTGAGCTGTTAATGAGAAAATTGAAAGTTAGAAAACCCGTTATATGGCAGGTACCGTTAAAATAGTGTTCGCTAATTTTTTTCTTATCAAAAAGTACACCATACCTAAAATAATACAATGGTTTTTATATCAAAATCGTTAAAGCCGTTTTTGCGATAAATTAACTGTTTATTTACGGTTGTAGGCCAATTATCTCCCCTCTGGAGAGTAACAAAAAGCTAAAGTTCAAAATTTAAAGAAAATTGCTACAGAGGCTAGGTTGTAAATCGATATACGGACAGACAGCCAGACAGAATTGTGCCACACACTTTTTTGGTGTTCTCTATCATTGTAATGTCCAAAACTTGCCCTATAGTACCTTTATCGCCAGTAAAAATTTATTAAAAAATAACCGCAACACAAACAGTATTGTTTTGTAGCTTTTTTTTAAAACGGAAGTTTATTTTTTAGATTTATTTTGAAATTAAGTTCATTTGATAAACAGTTTCAGCAAAAATTGTTTCAAGCCAAACATTTTGAAGAAAAATCAATTTTTTTTAAATTTGCATGAATACCCTTCCTTAAAGATTGATTTTGAGATATTAAGAAGGAAAAGACAATTATTATTATTGAAATAAATAAATTAATAAATAAAGTCTTTTTGTGAAGAGTTGGGCCTATTTGTTTTTTTTTTTTTACTAGAAATATTAATAAAGTTTTGAGCTTTATTTGTCCATAAAAATAATAAAGTATTTTGCCTTCATTAAAATTTTCAATGATGAGCTTCAATGATGCTGTTACTGGCGCCTTACTGGCGCCTAATTGGCTGCATTGATTTTTTTTTTTTTAACTTGGTACATAGTGGTTTTTGGTGATAGTGCTCACACTTTCCTCACTTTTTTCTTAGAACTAAAAATAACGGTACCTGGCCCTACAATTTTTTCTATTACCAATTTTACAAAATCTAATTTTTTTCAAAAACGGCTCCACAACTTTTGTTATTTTGTTTTTTTAATTCTTAAGTTGAAGGCTACCTTTGGATGGGAAACCATTTTTCAAAAATTGGTTATTAATATTACATCCCCAAAGAAGCATTTAAAATTTTTTTTTTTGATTTTTAGAAAATGTTTAATATTTTTTTTTCGAAAATCAAATATTTTGAAAACTATATGGTCGATTTTTATAAAACTCGGTGTTTAGGGTGCTTTTGTTTTTTTTTTAAACAATTTTTTAAGTATTTTGAGGAAAATTGTAGTTTTTATAAAAAAATAACGGTAACTGTTAACCACAAGGAAATTACATTTTTTGTTCTTAAAAATGGCTTCTAAGATTTTGCGTTATACTACCAAAGATTACAAAATTTGCAAATATGTAGCAACTATTAATAGTAACTCTCATAGAACGTTTTTTTTTTTTCATTTTGAGTTTTCTCATTGTCGGCTTAACGGATTTAGATATATTTTCTTATACACAAATTTTAAATAAGATCAAAAAATAAAACATATTAAAAATTTCCAAAAATAAAAGTTTTTGAATTGAAAAAAATTTAATTTTCCTTATGAAAATCCGATAATTCAAAAACGGATTGATAATTTTTTTTAGCTTGTCGTACATGCTCTTATAGTTAAAGTTGCTTGAAACTTGAGAGCTTTTAAGAATATGCAATTAATTATTGTAACGACACGTGAAACACACACTCCTATTACAATTGTCAATCATGCAAAAAAGAAATTAAAATTATTGGAGTGGTTTTTTTTAAATATACTCAAAAAATAGGTATGTCAATTTTAAGTATTAATTTATTATATTAAGGTATATCTATAAAACCAATTAAAAAAAAAAAACTTTTAAGTCACTTTTGAAATACTTTTTCTTAAGTATATATTTTTAAATAAAAATAAAAAAATAAAAACAGTTTTTGTCATTTTTCAACTGCATATCTACATTTCTCCAAATTCAATTTTGCTTAGGTTTATAAGTACAACAGGGGAAATGAGAAATGTGTGATTTTTTTTTCGAACCACTTGAAAAGACCAACCATTTGTTTACCTCATCAGAGAGGAGGAAATGTAATCTGGAAGCAATTGTAAACAAAATTCCATACAATTGTCACACGGCCAAGACAATGACATACTTTTTCATGAGTGTTTGACTGTCACTCAAATGCATTTCAAGTTCAATTAAAACCTGGATATTGATTTCAAAATTTTATAGTACCTAGGTAGTACCCATATAAATTATGAATAAGAACATTCCCTATGATTTGGCTTCATAAATTATAAAATTGCCACACTGTGTGACAGTTTGAAGTTTTTAATTGTTTTCAAAATATTACAAAATTAGGTAATCATAAATTTTAAAGGTATTTCAATAAATCTATATTAATCAAACTTAAATCCAGTAAGATAAGATTCTATGGTTGGGCTGAACTTTCTTAAATTCCAACTTTTTAATAATAATGTAGGTATGTTTGTATGTATGTATATCGATTACACCATAATCAATAGTTTGTTATTGTTTGGATTTTGTACTTTTATTATTAAAATAATGCTTTCTAAGCATTTCCGCTTTTTTTCCCAAAAATTGAATTTTGGCCATTTAATCTAAGAAATTGATTAGTGAAACATTCTTTTCTTTTTTTCTTAAACCTGTTTTTTAGGCTAAGGTACTTTACTTATAAATCAGATAATTCCTCCTAATCCGCATGTCGCTAATGTCATACACACGAGCACTTAACAAACTTGATCGATAGCTAAATCTCATCGATAAGACAATTAAAAAAAACCCATTTTTTCAACCGTTCAACATTTCAAGTGCCTAAAATCAACCTTCATCGGGCTGAGTACGTTCATATTTTGAAGCAAAGCGATAAGATAAAAGTTTGCATTTGATATTTTAGCTTAGAAAAAAAGCTTTTTTTTTGAGGGAATATATAGTTTAGTAGAACAAGAAATTTGCTTAAAATTCGCTATTTCATTGAATATTGCACAATTTACTCCTAAGCTTCAACCAACTATGAAGTCAATCGCTGGTTTTGTTATTCTTTCAGCCATTTTGGGCCTTACAATTGGATATCCTACCTGGGTTGAAAAGGACCCAGAACAAGGAGACTACTTTGAAGGCGATATTGTCCTATCACCGGAACAAAAGATGGCTATAGAAGGAAAGGCTCGAAATGGCTTGATTGCAAGCAAATACCGTTGGCCTGAAGGAAAAGTGTACTACAAATTTGCCAATGACCATTTTGGTGAGTTTCATTCCAAAAAATATTCCAAAACAATACGTGCATCAATATTCGTTCAACCTACTGTTTTATTTGTTAATATGTTTAGATGCAGCACATAGGAATCATGTCCTGCGGGGTATGCAAATGCTCGAAGAAGTATCTTGCATTCGATTCCATCCAGCAAATGAGACCACAACTGCTTTCATCAATATAACAAGTCTACCAACTGGTTGCCATTCAGAGGTAGGCTTCCAAAATGAAGTGCAAGCAGTCAATTTTGAGAACTACGAATTGGATAAAGGCTGCTTCCGGCTGGCTACCATTGTCCATGAATTCCTACATGCCCTTGGCTTCTATCATCAGCAAAGTGCTTCGGATCGTGATGAATTTGTGAAAATTGTTTTCGACAATATCTCATCTGGCAAAGAGCATAATTTTAATATTTACAATTCCACGGTAGTTGAGGATTTTGGCATTGCATATGATTATGGCAGTGTTATGCACTATGGGCCGACGGCTTTTTCGAAAAATGGAGAGAAAACAATTATTCCGATTCTTGATCCAAGCGCCGAAATCGGTCAGAGAAGAGACATGAGTGCAAAGGATATTTACAAATTGAATATTATGTATAAATGTCCAATTCAGACAAAGTAAGATATTATTTAAATTTATAGGAAATAGAAAATTAGTGTAATATAGAAATATTATGTAAGAATAGTGGAATAGGAAATGAGTGATATCAATTGCGAGATATTTGGAATAACTTTTCTGTTTAAAGATTGGATTTCAATTAGATTAGTTAGAAATAATAAAATAAAGAAAAACTCAAACTAAATAAGGCTTTTTATTCATTTACTGCGCAAATTAAAAACTCCCAAAATTAAATTGCACTGCAACAAGTATATTTTTTTTTTTAATCAAAATCTCGGAAATTAAAATCCCGTGTGAGGACTTTCGTCAAGTGCCCCCTTTTAAACTTTTCAAGAGACTGTCCAATGGGAAAGCAAAAAAAAAAACACAGAATTGCAAAAAACTAATGTATTTTATTCATTAAGGGGTGGGGGGGGGGGGTTTAGGGGTTCATAAAGAGTGTAAAAAAGTTTTTAATTTCTTAACCCCTTTGCGTTGGCCGCCATCTTGGACTAAATAAATAAAATTTTTCATTGAAAAACCTATTTAAATTTTTTTTACTAAAAATACACTTAATAAAAATTATTCAAAATTTAATTATCTACTATGTAATTAGGTCATAATAATTTTTTCTATAAGATCGATTTTTTTCGACCTAACCCGATAAAAGATTCTGCCATTGTGTTTCATTGTACTCATTTATAGCTCAGTACGTTTGAAATGACAAAAATTAGATAGGGATATTTTTTGATTTATTCAATGGGAAGGGGGTTAGGTTGTTAAAGACTCTAAAAAATTTGTTCGACCTCCTTTTCCTATTGCGTTTGCCGCCATATTAGATTCTCAACTATTGACTAAAAATGCACTTAATTTGAACTAGGTTTTAGTTTCCGTATGCCCTCTCCTTTCAAAAACAAATTGAAAAAAATTACATTTTTTGTTTGTATAGTTTAAAAACGCTTATTTATGAGCTTACTGAAATACAATGGTACAGCAATTTTCCTCGAACTAAGTCGAAAAAAATTGGTCGTAGAGAAAAAATTATGATGACCAAAGTTGTAGACAATTAAATTTTTTTAATTAACGTTGGCCACTATCTTGAATTTAAGAAAAATAGATTTCTGTAAAATATACAGGGTGTTTTCCATAAACATAGGGTAAGACAAAAGGCTAGAGTGGGTAGGTTGGGTCGATACATGAAAAAACTCGTATTAGAGGGCGGGTCTATTACCCCTGTTTAGGTAAGGGAAGCTATTTGCTCAACAAAAATGTGATGGCCTTAGATAAGACATAGCCAAGTCAAATTAGACATACAAATGTGCAAAACTAGTCAGAATTCCGGCAAGGCTGAAAGCTGGTATAGACCTTCTTTTTTCGGCATAACAAATCGACAACAAAAAGTCCCCCACTCATTCATGTGTTGAAAAAGTTAGTTTATTAAGTTATCGATAAACAATATGAGTAAGCTCTGTAGCTTATGCAATTATCTACAAAAACTTTTTTTCTGGTTTTTACTCGTAAATGACAAAGTTGTTCAAAATAAATCTAATTTAGACACCAAAGTCTTCTATAGGGTGGCGCACCAATTGTGCTACAATAAGAAATTCAAATAACTTTTTTTTTAATCGATGTATTTCATTTATTTTTTTTTATTGGTTAGAAAATTAAATTTTATTTTAAATAGTTAGTTGTTTTTAAAGATTATAGACCGCAAATGACCTCCACGCTATCCCACGCATATGCGGCACCTCATCAAAAAATTATTCATTGCGGCCTGAAGAGTTGAAGTTGGGATCGCCTCAATTATTGTCGTTATGGACTGCTTTAATTCAGTTAAATTCCTGGGCTTCGTTTTATACACCTCTTGTTTGACATAACCCCATAAAAAGAAGTCTGGTGCAGTCAGGTCAGGTGACCTTGGGGGCCAGCGAAGAGTGGAGTTCCTAGAAATTAATTTGTTTGCGAATTTTTTGTTTAGCTCCGCCATAACTGGTCTGGCTATATGTGAAGTTGCTCCATCTTGCTAAAACCAAACACGATTGAATGGTTTACGTCTTCGGCGCAGTTCTGGGTAGAAAAACTCCTTCAACATCTTTAAATAACGGTCCCCATTGACAGTAACGGTTACACCGTTTTCTTCAAAGAAGTACGGCGCGACAATACACCTTGATGAAACTGCGCACCACACAGTGACTCGTTCTGGGTGCAGTTCCGTCTCATGGAGCATTTCTGGATTAGACTCATTCCATATACTCATTCCATATACGGCAATTTTGCTTGTTTACATTGCCGTTAAGATCAAAATGGGCCTCATCAGACATGAACAAACAATTGATCAATGTGTTGTCTTCTTCGACCATTGATATCATTTTTTGGCAAAATTCCAGGCGAACAGGCAAATCCTGAGGGTTTAACTTGCTATTAATTTGGACTTTGTACGGAAACAAGTTTAAATCGTCATGAAGTATCCGTTGTAATGACCGTCTACTAACTCCAATTGCCCCGATAAGTTTCGGGTCGAAACGCTCGGATTGGCCTGTATTGCAGATGCTACTGCTGCGATTGTATCCTGAACCCGAACATTGGCATTTCGATGGTACGGCCTTCGTGCGATGCTTCCAGATTCGGCAAACATGTTTACACACCTCATAATGGTCCATCTACTCGGGGGATTACCGCCAAACTCCCGACTAAATTCCCTTTGGACGGAAATGACGGACTGCAAAGCATGGTACCATTGCACTATCCAAATTCTTTTCTCCGTATCCCAAGCATCCATTTTTATAAATCTAAATAGTAACCTACAAAATAAAAAAAAATAAGCCGATTACTCACACACAAAAAAAGTTATTACGTTTTATTTTTGTAGCACGATTCGTGCGCCACCCTGTACTTTAATGGTTCTGATAGTTTATCTCATACGAATAGTGAGTTAGAAGAAATTCCAAATTCAAAATGGCCAAATGCTTCAGTTCTGTATTGAAGATTTGGACCAAAAAAGTGTATTTGTAAGATGTGTTTTTCATAGCTATCAATAGAAGGTCGGGACTTACAATTTTTAATGATAGTTTATGTTTTCCTTAAACCCCGAGGGAACTGGATAAAAAAACGAAGAAAAGATAACGCAAATTAAATGTACGAAAGTTCTATCTATCAAGCCATAAAAGAAGGACTAAAAATCAAAATTGGGGCTCAAAAATGTAGGCATGCCTAAAATATATTTTTTCAAAGTCTCAAAGGAATTCGATATTTAAATGAGAATGGGAATTATATATTGGATGTGTTTTTTCCTAAGGCATAAAAAAGTTCACCTGTTTCAAGCTTCAAGGAAACTTAGCAAGAAAACGATGTCGGGGATTAGTAGCTTAGGGGTACATTTAAAATAAGTTTTTCAAGACTTAAGTGAATTGAACAAAAAACAGGGTGGACAAAAAAGTTCAGTCTAAGATGAATCCAGGAAACTTTTAGCTATAAAAACTTAACAAACTTTGGTATTCACGGTTTGCATATGAAAAGTTTTTGGACAACCGCATGAAATCAATTTTATTTATTACAATAAGTGTCCTCAAAATTGAACTTAAAGCTTTTATTTCAAATTGTTTCTGTAGGATTGTAAGATATTTTGAAGATTTCAAAGGCATCTTTTAAGCACTTCCTCCACATCGCGTTTTGGATCGCACTAAAATTTTGCTCCAAAGCTAAATTCTCTCCATAATTTTGTCAAGTATACAAAAATTAATTTTCGTTTCTTACTGTACAAAACCTATATTTCTGTCAAAATTTAGCGCACAAAATAATTACTCACCTTATTTTTCGCGGGCTTCAGTGAACTTTAATTTGGTAAAATGAAAATCGAGAACAAGAATATTTGAGAAGAAATGGTTTAAAAAAGCGAACGGGAAAATTTGTATTATAAGATTCACTTAAAATATTGAAAACAAATTTTTTTAAATAGTTGAGTAAAATTTGTACCTATTCAGAGAACTCAACCTGTTTAATTTGATTTGAAAAAAATAGTCAAGTCCCTCCACAGTCAAACCCTAGATTCGCTAATGCTCTTATCCATGACGAAACAAAAGTTATCATCTACAAATTCTAACCAGCTAGTCATTTAACTCTCAATAAATACTAAGCCATTTATAAAACATATAAACTTTATACAGCAAACTGTCTCTATAACAACTATAAATATTTAAAAAAATCAAATATTCAAATGCCTGGTACCCCAATCAGCAGCAACCACGCATGAATGCTGCGCTGCGCTGTATCATTTAAAGAGTAGGGCAAATAAATGTACAATTTTCCCTTTAATACTTTGTTTAGCAAAGTGTAAGTTTCAAAATTTTGAATGTTTATTAATTAATGAAAGCAACAAAATCACAACAACAGAACACATCCCTAGAAAAAGGATATCCCTCGAACCGAAAATGAAAAACCATCCAACCAAACCACATATCGTGCCACCAAAATGTCAAAGTATCACGGCGGACCAGAAAACACACAGAACTGGCTGATGGTTTAAAATTTTCCCACACACATAAATCACAAAACTACAAATTCCATTTAAACTTTTAACCTCGCAACTGTCAAATGAATATCACGAAGGACGAAAACAAAGTTGTATAGATATCCCTCCGCCTTATACCACCCGGACAAGGCATTCAAAACGAAATCCTTGTGTGAATCTATGACTTGCAAGAGTCCATTCTCATATGTAGTCATAAGCTGATGCTCTACTCTTGCAAGTGCTGCTGATGGTTGTCGTGGTTCTGCATTTAGTATATGCGCTGCGTCCGTGAAGTTGTCCTTTGGAATTGTCAAGTTCCTTGTTTCAAGCATTGCACAGCATATATATGCATAAAGGAGGCGGAACTTTCAAGTTACAGTCATTCGAAGAGCAAAAGTCGTATAATAGTCTAATATTCTTGGGCATTTTCCCAGCAATCTCATAGCTCCATGCCACACATATATGCATTAGTGCATTCCGTTCATATAGTATAGTAGTTTTTCCCAAGACTAATAGATTGCTATCCAACTATTTATCTCTACCGAACAACGAGCACGAACACCATTTTTCAATTCACGAAAAACTCAATTAAACCCTAAAATCCAATAAAATTTTCCAGACTCTCTCTTATGTATATTCTGCGGACATTTTTGATGCGATTTTCAATTTACAATCGGTCCCCGACCCCATCAATCCACCTAACCCCCCCCCCCCCCCCGACCCTATTCCCAACTACAATAACATAACATTTATAGCAACAAGAGTGAGAGAATCGGAAGTGGGACAATAACAAAGGATGACCGTCCTAACCAAAACCAACAGCCATTTTCTTTTTGACATGTCAGATAATAAATTTATTTATCTTTGCTTTTTGTTTTTTTCTTTTTTCTTTTATTTGTTCATTTGTGTGAATCGTTCGGCCATCGTCGTGGATGTCGTACTGGTTGGTTGGTCCGTTTTTGCATCTTTGTCCTGTTCCGTGGTGTTCTTCGATGCATCTGCAAATCTCTTTGGAGAACTATTCTAGCAAATAAATGGATGGAGGAGGCGAGGCGGTCGGTGGCGGTTATTCGAGGACAGAAACAATGAATTTGTATCTCTAGAAATCTTCCAATTTCAATGCTCTGTAAAGGATGGTTTTGTGGTGCTGCCAGAATGGTTATCAGTTTTTGGAATAATTTAATTAATTTAATTTTTTTTTAATAAAAATTTTTATAAGAAGTAGAGGTGGTGGTATAATTTTTGAACCCTGGACATACTGGGGTAAATAGGCAACTAATTTTTGACACAAGTTCTCTTCTTTTTCATACTTACTTATACTTAGTGAAATGGTATTTGCAGCTCTCCATCAAAGTTGTCTTGAAAACTAGTTAAGGGCTGAAATTCAAAGACTCCCTTGGATGGAGCCCTGTTGTTCATTCGCTGGGTGTGGCCTACGCGTTTTGACTCTTTGGACTAAACATAGAAATCTCGGTGCCACTCATAAGCTTTAATTTTGTAACTTCTTCTCTTTACATTTTCTGTCGATTTTTCTTTTGAAGAACCTTTTTCTGTCCTGGCAACACTATAATCAATTCTGCTCTATGCTACACAGAGAGTAAAATAGGATTGTTGGCGCCTAGAGACTTTGGTGTTGCAATATTTTTAAAATTTATGGAACCTAGCAAATCTATGATACAAGAACAAGAAAAAAAAAATACTTTCTCTCACATTGTTGGTATGACCAAGCAGGCTATGGGGGCTATGCGGGTACGCGGGAACTCGGCTCCTCCACCACCATCGTTTTATGGAAAAATTTATGTCAAGTCATTATGGTGTCCGGTTTGGTCTTGCTTTTTGAACAGCTGCACAAGTGCACTCTATATATACCATACTCAATGGCTACTGTTCCGCTACTTAAGGACTTTGTATCGCGTAACCATATCTGAGAAGAGAGAGAACTATTGTATAGGCAATATGCACATTTTTTTTCTGTCTAAGAATTCATGAAGCCATAGATTCCAAGAGCATGTTTCGGAGCATTTTGTGGACTGATTTATTGGTGATTAGTTGGACTGCAAATCATTTGTGGAAAGAAATTCAAAGGTTTTTGTGAAAAGTCCGCATCGGCTACATTGCTTTGCTGAGCGTAGAAATAGTTGTAGGTTTTTTGAAGTGAAAAAAGAAAAGATTTATGATTATAAAAAGATTTGAGCGAAACATTCAAGGAGTAGAGGTTGTAATTGGATAAATTTAAATATTTCCATAAATTTCGATGATTAAAAAAAACCCAAAAAATTTAGGTACCGATGGTTTTTGGAAATATCGCCATCCAAAGACATTTAGGTAGGTATTTGGAGGCTGACAATCAGTAAAATTACTTTAGATGTGAATATTTAATCAACCGAAGCTTTTGGTTTTCAGAAACGGATAGTTTTTGAATAGATAATGTAAAATTTGAAAACCAAACCCATTTTCATGTCTTTGCGGCGCAAATATTTCTATCCAAAGGCATTTTCGGGCTAAATGTAAATAATCGAATATCACTTTAAATGTCTGTATTTCGAAAGCCATCATAGAAGGTTTTCAGTTTTCGAAAGCTCTTGGAAATTTCAGTAGGTACCTCATTTTGTTATTTTTTTACCTTCAAAAATGCTTTGTTTCAGAAATTTTGCCATTCAAAAGCATTAAGGTGGGTTGTTGGGGGCAGAAAATTGTTAAAACCAGGTAAAGCTACTTTGGATGCGAATATTTTACCAACCGAGTAGAATTTGAGTTTTTGAGTTCCTCTCTTTTTGAAGGAAAAAATTTGCTGAGCCCTCCGAAATTTCATTTCCTGAACACGCTAATTAATTCCTTATTTTAAATTAGTTTTTAACCCTGCGGCCACATGAGCCAGTACTGGCTAGCCAATTGGCTACATACATTGACTGTCAAATTCGTGCCTGTTCGTGTATTTGCTGTGACGTAGGCGGCATGCTGTACTGGCTTCTATACAGGCCAGGGTTCGGATGTTAATCCAAATGGAATAAATCTACTCCGATTTTAGGGAAAGAAATAGAAGTACTACGATATTCCGCTCTTTCGAAATTAGGTGAACTAAAAACACACTAATGCTATGCGCTAAAAATAGCAAAAGAACATAATTTTACGAATGTTTTGCGTTGGTTCTGAAGAGCCCTTACTTGTTTCTGTGAAAGCTATCTCAAACCAACGCGAAATAAAAGTAGAATTTTACTTGTCAGAATGACTTTAGATGGCATTAATTGAAAAAAGCAACTAAACTGACGTGATGTGAATTCACTTGAATATTTGTTCACTTTGGTTTGGAAAAGCCTTACGGGTAAAAGCCTAGTACGCAAATCGAGCTAAAATTCCGCCCCATACAAAAATCTCTCCAAAATTTAACCAAGCTAAAAATAAGCCAAGCATTTTAGCCGAGAGGTACGCCGTTCCAGCTACAAAATCAAATTTTCGTTTCTTATTGTATGGCGCCATCTGTCAAAATTTAGCGTGTGAAAGCGAGACGAGCTTAGTGACCTTGATACTGGGAATAACGTTTCAACGACCACGATGAGAGACATGTGAGTTTACTCGAGACTCACATGCCAATTCGCATGAAAATTATAACAAACTTTTGTTTAAGCTCGGTTGAAAAATTTTAGGTTTGATTTCACTACTTGAAATTATAATGTCAAGAAAAGTGAATAAAAGGCTTGTATGTGTTAGTAAACAAATGTGAGAGTATTTCAACTGGCTATCCAGTAATGGCTCGTGTGGCCTCAGGGTAAGAAAGAACAACCACAAAGAAACATCGTCACGTTGACGTACATATGTATGTAGTCTTGTTTCCTCGTCGCATTGTGACTCAGGCCTCACGCCACCATTTGAGAGTGATTATTAGAGAAAATACTGACAGATTCAATTATATCTCTTTTTCTGCCAAATTAATGAGGAAAAAGGTGTTTTTATCCCATGCATTTCTCTATTTTCTTAAAAAGCATTAGAAAATTAGAAGAATTACGCTGTTTTCAAGAGAAATGGGAAGGTGGTTCGAACATCGATAATTTATAGTTTCCATTCACAAAACCAGAATCGCTTATTTGAATCAAAAAAGTGAAAGCAATGCTTGACAGCGAATGTAAAAAAGATTTATTCGATTATCTTTTTCACAAAACCAGGGTTGGCCCGCTGGTGTACCAAACGGCCCTCTAAACCAGCCGAACAGTCATTCTAAGCTTTCCCCATAATAAGATCTAGAGATCCCCATAGGTGAATAGATTGCCCAATCATGATGGAGCTTAAACAAGACTGCTTGAAAAGACTGCTTGAAAAGACTGCTTGATGCATACATCTAGGGCCTATTTCATTGCTACTATACCAACTAGATCAACCTGCACCTTATAACTAATTATACTACATATCCTGCAACTACAACTTCCGGGGGTTGTTTCAATAGCGAGATTCTTCGATCTGATTCAGCTCGGAGGCTTCATATGCCCTCTTTTTTCTACGCATTCTCCTTGCTCGATACTACTCTCTCTCTCTGCTCTTTTGTTTTACGCTGCAGCGTATTCGAAAGTGCATTTTAGGTCACCCTTTTCAGCAGTTTGTATTCATCATCATACCACGGGTTCTTCTTTGGGGATAGTTGGTAGCCTATTGCGTCTTTTACAATGTCTGTGATTATGTCGTGATAATAGGACCACTAGTTGTTGGCGCCTGTGGCAGTTGAATGTTCACTGCAGGCTCTGGTGATTCCATCAGGTTTGTTAAGGAGAACAAAGTTGATTTTGTTCTTTAAGGCGCTTCATTTAGTCACTTTTCTGCTGAAACTCAGGCAGATATAGGCATTTATTTCCCGCAGTAAATACGTGGTGTAGAGTAATGGGTTTATGAATAGCTGGAAGTCCTGAGATCGTCTCGAAATGGTTTTAGTTTTCAGCCATACTCTCAAGACTATCGCAGTGATATTTTCACCTGACCTTGCCAGTCGAGCACGAGTTTGAGTCTTGTGCTTGCACAAAAATTCTCTTTAACTGTTGAGCAAGATATCAATTCACAGCATCAGCAGTACGAACTTTACGAAATATTCCTACGATATTTTAAGCATTTTAAATAAAAATGAAAATAAAAAAATAAAAATAGTAAAAGCCTAGTAATTACTAATCGAAAATGATGACAGTGAAAATTTAGTTTTTCCAAATAATAAATGTCATGAAATCTTAAATGAAACCTCTTGTTGGAACAGCACTTTGAGCGCTCAAAGTTTTAAGCATTTAGCCATTTTTTTGAACGAACTAAATATGCCTGTAGATAACCTTTTCAGGCGTACAATATGAATAAATATAAACTGATTTATTGGGTACTTCAATTTTTGCGTTTTTCCCTGTAATCCCTTTTAGTCTGTGCAAAATAATATAAAATAAATACACATGCATGTATAGCATGTATTGTAACAAAACTGAATACAATAATACTATCATTTCTTCGCTTAGACTTTAACTAAATTTATTTGTTTGCTTACTTGTTTTTATGCCGTTCTAGTTTTGATTAAAAGATAACTAGCTATCAGTGATGTCGATTTTTATTGCTCCTCCGCTTGAACTTACGTGCCTACATTTTATATTTTAATATAAAATCATTCTTAAACTTAATCCTCTTATTTTATTCCACAACAATACCATCAAGCACCAAATTAAGTTTGCATTGGACACAGATACATAGTATTCAACTTGTCTATATCCTTTGCACTTAAACCCTTCCGTTGACCAATAACTGCTTTTGGATCACGTGTAATTATGGTTTTCTGGCCATTTTTTGAAAAGGCTGTATCACTATAATGCAAGACACTATTATAATCATATGAAATCCCGAAATTTTCAGTTGTTCCCAGCTGAATAAAATTATTTTCCATGCCAGGAATTATATTTTCTTCGACAACTTTAATGTAGCTATCCCTATCGGAGGCACTTTGTTGATGATAAAAGCCTAGTGTATGTAGGAATTCATGCAAAATTGATCCCATTCTAAAGCAACCCTGGTCAATTGGGAAGATTTCAAGGTTCATTCTTTGGACTTTAGCTTGAAAACCGACTTGTGAGTGACATCCAGACTGATAAGCTGTTATATTGATGTAGTAATTGTCCGTTGCATTAGCCTCTTTGAAACGTAAACAAGTTAATTCTTCAATTGTTTGAATTGCTTTTTTAATATAACTCTTGTGACGAGGATCTTAAACAAAAGAACAACAATAACACAATTTTCGAAAATTAAAAAAAAAAAAAATTACCAAACTCAGAACTCATTTTGTAGAAAACCAAGTTATTTGGCCAACGTTTTGTTTTTGAAATCAAACCATTTCTCGATCGTAATCCTACAAATTGTTCGTCTGTAAGGTCTAAATCACCTTCAAAATATCCCCCCACTTCTTCAGGATTTCGAAATATGTGGTCTTCTCTAGTCGGATATCCGATGGAAAAGTTTACAATAAGCAACAATCCAAAAACTCTCCAGATATTAGTCATTTTTTTAATTATATTTCTTTCCTTTCAAAATCAATGTTGATAACTAGTTTAAATTAGAGCTACGACTGGCCTCAAATTCAAAATGCAATTCAATTTTTGATGAGTTTGTAATGTTTTATTCATTGTGGCTTTTAGAAAGATAAGAGCAAAAATGATAAGCAAACTTTTGTCATATCGCACTTACGATGCAGGTGAGTAAACCAATTCGAAGTGATTACGTTTTGAAACATAACAATTAAAATTGCCACTTAATTTTTGTTGGAGATAGTCCTAGGCCATTTCTACTGACCATAAAACTGTTATCAGCTTTAAAACATCTATTTACTTATAGTCATAGAATTTACCGTTCCACATCAGATTAATTGGCAAATATAGAGAGACGGGGCTTGTGAGTCTAGGCGTTTAAGATCTTGAAATCTATTGAAAGAAGGGTTGCCCGACAAAGTGTTCTTTTTTTGTGCTGTGCTTGTAAAAATTGTTGTTACATGATTCATAGTTTTCGATATGATGTACCTATTTACGTTTTCATTGCATTTACTTTGTTGAGTTTTAGTTGAGTTTTATTGAAAATTTAGTAGAATTACCTCATCACTATTCCTTCTACCATATTTTTAGAACGGTCGTAAAAGACGCTGGTGGACAAAAACCACTCATCTCATTAATTTGTACGATCAAACACAAAAATTCGAAATGCTATATTGAGTAGTACCTCGTGGCATAATGGTTAGTACGTAGGACTGTCATGCTCAAGGTCTGGGTTCGATTCCCGGCCACTGCCACCTAAAAACAGAAATGTTTTTTTCCGAGGTACTGCCTCTTTCAAGGAACTGACACATCCTCTAAGATCCTCATCTAGCCGTTCGGACTCGGCAAAAAATTGAAGGTCCCCTCCATTCCTGCTAACAACACGCACACAGGAATAGTTGAGAGTTGTTAGTCACTAGGCCCTGGTTCTCCATGAGCTGTTGTGCCACTTAATTTATTTTAATTTTTTTTATTTTGAGTCCATTTAAAACATTGACAAAACTGTCAATGACAGAAGTTTAAGTCAAAAAAATATTGTGATATCCTTTTTTCCTTTCATTTGAAGTCATGCTAGCTAAGGTCTGAAGAAACCATGAAACTTTAGAGGAAAATGGTCTGGAAACAAGTTTTTATCAATGATTTGTATCAAGTGGTTTACTCATTCTGGTACTCTGATGATAAGTAGTTCTGTTTTAAGTTTTGGTGTTCTTGTATCAGATATACTGGCTTACTGTCTTGAAAGCTTTATCTACAACGGGTCGTAGGGTAATTAACAATAATTAGTAAGTACAACACCACTTGTGGCACTTATCAGTAGGAACTCTGACCTTCGTGGCACTAATCAGCAGGTGCTACCTGGTGACACTTCTAAGCGGGTACTACGCCTTGGTGGCACTATTCAGCAAGTACAAGTACAATGCCCCTGGTAGCACATATGAGCAGAAAATATGCAACTGATGGTATTAATCAGCATGTAAAATGCCCCGAGTGGCACTATTAGGCAATTACAACGGTTTTGGTAGCACTATTGGCACAATTCAGCAAGGAAAATATCCCGGGTGCCACTATTCAGCAGGTAAAACTTTCTTGGTCTCAAATTCAGCAAGAACTATGCTTTTGGGGCACTATTCAGAAAGTACTACGCCCTTGGTGGTACAATAAATCAGGAGAAACTATGCCCTTTGTGGCACTTATCAGCAGGAGTTAAGCCCCTGGGGGCAAAACTCAGCAAGGAAAATACCCCGGTTGTCACTATTCAGCAAGAAAAGTCCTGGTCCCAAATTCAGCAGGAAATATGCTTTTTGTGGCACTATTCAGCATGTTCTTCGCCTTTGATGGTACAATAAATCAGCACAAACTATGCCTTTTGTGCCACTAATCAACAGAAACTAAGCCCCTGGGGTTACAAAACTCAGCAAGGAAAACACTATTCAGCCGGTTGAAAAACCCTGGTCCCAAATTCAGCAGGGACTAAGCTTATAGGGTCACTAATCAGAAAGTATTACGTCCTTGGTGGTACAATAAATCAGCAGAACCTATGCCTTTTGTAGTTCTAATCAGCAGGAAAAAAACTTCTGCCAGCACTCATTAGCAGACACTACGCCTTTAATGGCACTTATTAGTTGCCGGTACTGGGCTCCCGGTAGCAGTCGACATGGCAGGTTTTACTTCGGTAGATCAGCAAAACCCGTTGTGGAAATTAATCAGCAAGTATTACGCCCTTGATGGCACTCAATCAGCATGTACAAGGTTCCTGGTTGACGCAGTAGATTTAGTAAATCAGCAGGCCCGTGTCAACTAGGACATTTGTCTTCAAGCTAAGACTCCTTCTCTCGTCCCTTAATAGGTCTTTCAAATGGAACCCCTACCATAGTTGGGAGAAACTCTGAGGATGAAAAAGCTAGAAACAAGGGATCCAAACGACTTGATGCATCTATGGTCAGTTTTCCATATTGCCATATGGTGTTTAGTGTGTCGAAAGGCTAATTTTTGTTCATCCAGGTAGGACTTCTGTTATCTATACTTTTGATGAAATTTGAGTATGAGCTATATCGGGCATGGACGAAATATCATAATTTTGTTGGTTTTCCTGTGATATCGGCACCTGGTGGTACTCGACACTGTAGGCTTTCGTTCTGGAAGATCAACAGGTACCGAGGTCTTTGGTGGTAATTAGGGCATTTGTCTTCAAAATAAGACCTCTTTCCACTAGTGGGGAAAGCCTTAAGCTAGAACTTTAATGCTCACAAGGGCACTTCAGTGGTGGGAAGAAAACAAACGAATACACAAAAAGCATATGCTATGGCTATAATTGTGAAGTGGAGCGTTTTGTCGAGTTTCGTTCAACTTTCCTAGTAGAAGTAAGGTGCGCTCCCGAGCAAGTAAAGTAAGTAAAACTGACATTTGGTGAAATATAAATGCCAAAAAGAGATATATGATGAGTACAGTATGGGTGCGTTCCCCTTTTGACGATGCGGAAAGCTACTTTTCGTTGGTTTTTGACATAAGCTTCAGTGCCCTACCAACAGTTATAGTTCTACTTTCAAAAGAGATATTTGAACAAATTGGTCTTTCAAATTAGACTCCTTACCACTGGTGTTGGAAGCTGCTGCAAAAAACCAGAAGTAAAATGACCATAGCGACTTAGCTTAGTTATACAAAATGTCCTTTATAACGTTGAGTATAGCCGAAGGGGTGATTCGTTCATCTCAGCACGAATTCTATTTTATTTTTGGTAAAAGACTGAGTGTGAACTGTATCGAGAATGGACGAACAATTAATTTTGTTGCTTTGCATGTAGTATTACGTCCCTGTAGTAAATGTGAAATGTATTTCGACGAATTACATTTCTCGATTCGCAACTGGTGATGAAGCTTTTGAATCTTTGCCTTTTACCGTTAAAGTTAAAAAAAGAGAATGCAACATGGAACACGTCAATAAAATAGGTCAATCTCATGCTCTGCTCATTACGTGTTCAAAATAATCAAGCCTTGATTTATTTACTTCGAATCTGAGGATGATGTCCATGCCGTTATCACATCAGTTTGTTTATAATAATATAATTAAAAATAATTTCTGGAATCCCTACATATAATAGCCAAATAACAACAACAATAACAAACAACATCCATGTCCATTTATCATGAAACACTTATTTTATATCATTATCCATTATTCCCACTTCATGATACAAGTGGTCAGTTTAAATTCACATTCGCATTAAAAGTAACCCCATTTCCGTTGGGGGCAAGGACATTATTCCCTCAAGCAATTACAAATACACATACTCTCTCTCTTTACGTCCTTCCGTGTGCCATTGGCCACCATCCTGGCTGTCAGGACATTATAGTAAATATAATATTATGGAATGTGATATTTTGTATAGTAAATATGTGTTGTGTGTGTGGTGTGTTTGTATTTATATATGGATATCGTGTGTCGGTTGCTATGATGGTAAACCTCATTTTAATTGAAAATAAAATGTTATTTTAATTTTATTTACTTACTCTATCTCTCTCTCTTCAGTCCTTTTCACATTTTTTTTTTTTAATTTTATTTAACTTTTTTTTGGGTAAAACATCCAAGTGTTTCAAGTAAGCAAACACTCAACGGTATGGTCCCATAGAGGCCAATTATATACCAATTGGGGCCAAGCTCTATAGACCGGAGAAAACAAACCTCATCCTTTCCAAAGGACGAAATTTCATACTTTGAATTGTATGTTCGGTAATGATGTTCGAGGTCCAGTTGAAGTAAAATAATTTTTTTTGTTGATCTTGAATGAGAATAATAATTGGAATTAAAGAGATAATGAGCATAAATCAATTTGATTCAAGACGTTTTTGTTTTTTTTTTTGTTTGTAAATAAATAAAAATGGGGTTTATTTTGAAAGAAAATTTAATTGTTTGAATAGAGGTTTTGTTATGTAGAACCATTAAAAGTCAATCTTGTCACAACATAATATGACAAGAAGATGTTTTTTTTTTGAAGGGTCTTCCACAGTCCCTGCTGCCGCAACTGAGAATGCAATCCTGATTTAGGTAATTCTAAGTCGAAAGACTTAAGAAGTAATTTTCTCGTTATTTTTTCAAGTGATTTAAAAGAAATGAGGGCCAAAATCATTCAGATTGAAAATAAAAATAATGGTAACAATTAGGCAGGCGAGGCAGTTTCGTAAATGATTGTTTGTCTCATAGCTGCCAGGTTTTGAATTTTGAATTTAAGATTTATTTTTTTTTTCTTTTGCCCAATTATATTCCAAATTCAATAAAGTGTTGCACTCAAAAATATTTTTACAAGGGCATAAATGCAAAAATGTTCATTCTTCAGAAATTGCATTTGAATTTTTATTTTGCATTTTTCTTTAAGAAAAACAAACAATTTGGTTATTTTTTTAAATTAAATTAAGTTTCTGGCAGTGCATCTTGTTTATTTAATTAAGAGTAATATAATAATTACTATATTTTTTTAATTACAAAAGTATACAAAATTGACACTTGTGTCTTTGTTCCACCTTAGCCCTTTATTAAAGTTTTTTTTTGCAAAGTTTGCCAGCCATAAGAGCAAGGAATAAGAGCCTTAGAAAAATTAAAGCAAAATGAAGTAATAAGGCAGCGATCTAAAAATTGATTCGCTACAAAAATGTTGTTCGGTTTACTCAAAGCTTAAAAATGCTTTATGTGCTTACTCTGGGAAAACTAAAAGTTGATCCCAACATACTGTTTCGTTAAGTGAGTGCCAAGCCTTGTGTGCTTGTCTCTGATGGCATCTTGGTGTCCTATAAGAGTTGTAAAGGCATAGTCAATTGAACAAAATGACTAATTTCATCATGGCTGTTCTTTCTATATAGTGATAGTTTTTTCTATCGTGATTTTTTCTTTCGTGATATTTTTTTCTATCATGATATATTTCTCTATCATATTTTTTTTTTCTATCATGATAGTTGTTTCTATCATGATTGTTTCTTCTATCTCGATAGTTTTTTCTATCGTGATAGTTTTTTTCCCATCTATCATGAAACCTTTTCCATCATGATAGTTTTTTTCTTTTATGATAGTTTTCTTATCATGATAGATTTTTCTATCCTTATAGTTTTTTCTAGTATGATAGAATTTTTCTATCATGATTGTTTTTCTGCCATGATAGTTTTTTTCTATCATGATATATTTTTTCTATCATGATAGTTTTCCTATCATGATAGTTTTTTCTATCATGATAGATTTCTTAGCATATTTTTTTCTATCATGATAGTTTTTTTCATCATGATATTTTTTTCAATCATAATAGTTGTTTTCTACCGTGATAGTTTCTTCTATCATGATATATTTTCTCTATCATCATAGTTTTTTCTATCATTATTATTTTTCTTACCATGTTAGTTTTTTCTATCATGATAGTTTTTCCATCATGATAGCTTTATTTCATGATAGTTTTCTCTATCATGATATAGTTGTTTCTATCATGATAGTTGCTTTCATCACGAGAGTTTTTTTTATTTTGGGCTAAACCGATTTAGATAAGTTGTCTTTCATACAAATTTTCGAAAAAGGTAATTCTTGAAAATTAAGTTACTATCGTTTAGGTCTTTTTTTTTAATTAAAAAAAAAATTTAAATTGTTACGTAACAAAAAATTTCTTCAAATTAAAAAAAATAAAAACAAAAAGACCTAAGGCCCACGATAGGAACTTAATTTACAGGTTAAAAGATCACGAAAAAGGATATAATTTAAGAAATTCTTGAATTAAAAAAAATCAAAAATTTGTTTTTTGAAATTTCAATATCTCAAACGCGGGTAGAAAATTCTTTTTAGAATTTTATTTTTATATGCACATTAATACAAATACTTAAGATTGGCATACCACAACATTTTTTCTAAATTTTTTTTTTACGAATTTAATAAATAAAAAATTACTTTTTTCAAAAAACTGCTTCAACGATTTTATTTTTTTTTTCCTTACAATTATATTTGATCAACAACTCTTTTTCACCTTAAACTAATAAAGGAGTTGTTGTACTTAAAATATCGTATTTCATGCTCTTAAACATTTTTCTTTTATCATTTTCATGTTTTAGTACATTTTTCTTAAACCGTCGGTCTGTTGAACATTAGAAAAAGTATGTGTGACCCAGTTGTGCATTTTTTTTTTTAATGGTTTGTAAAAAAATCAAACATACATATTTTCATTATTTATGAAATATACAAAGTTGTCGATGAATTAAACAAAAAGGAAAATAAGGCTTAAATTTGTTTGGAGGTTTCTTTTTTTCTAAATACAAATAAGATCACCCTGTATTCCAGCCTTTAGATTTTCGATATAATCTTTCCATAATCACCATAGTTATAATTTGAAAGCAAAATGTTGACTCTTACAAATAATATTATCAAGTGATTTTTTTCCCAAGAAAAAAGTATTTAACAAAAAGTCATCCTTCAACTGAAAGACATAAAAATATCCTTAAGAACATAAAATGTATTCGTAGTAATTTTTTTGTCCATAGCCTTAATAACGCCTTTAATGACATTTGCCGAGATTTTCCTTTTTTTTTGGTCTGTTTCTCAGAATATCCAAAGTTTTTTTTTTTTTTTGATTTAGTGCGGCATAGTAGTTCCTTCATCCTTACTGCCATATAGATACGCGTCATGAAAACTAATGAAAGACGACAAAATCGATTACATCCCATCTGTCGCACTTGTATTTACTTTTTTTTGTTGTTGCTGTCTTCTCCTTGGTCTATTGACAAATCCTTCTTAGTGTCATTTTATGTTGTTTTTTTTTTTGTTACTGTGTCTTCTTCATATAAAAAGCATTTGAAGAAACTGCTGCCATTATCCAACAATAATCCAAAATTAACAAACGGAAACATTCAGACAAATATAAACGAAATTGTGAATCACTATGATGAACAATCTTATACTTTTACTACACAGAAAATGAAGCAAAACAAAAAAAAAAGCAGCTCTACGCACTCTGTTAAATCAAATCACGTAATGTCCTTCATGATGAGTTTCTGGGGGCAAACAAAAAAAATTGTTCTATTGTGAATGATAAATAAACATCCATGCAGAGAACATTTATCAACATAATCATCTTTGGAGCGACATGCGTTTCCGGTGGGAGGAAGGTCTTTCACGTCTTCTTCTTTTTTTGCCTTACACTAACAAATTTACCATCGGGCCTAACCTCTTATCACTATTATAAGACTAAGACCATATACAAACGACTATGCTTGTCAGGATATTCTCCGTTAAATCCACACCAAGATTTAAGATTGAAGCCGACACAAGAATGAACGGAATTATGCCACGAGACGTTGTCGAATTACTTTGCCATTCACTTCTTGAAGAAGGATATGCGGCTTGGTATTGGCAGGACCTTTTGTTTCATACTATACCATGGTTGATTCTCTGTGATTTTCTAGGGTTAAGGAATAATGATTGATAATAACTTAAGGTGTCACTATCAATTCATAATGAGATTAGTTTGAAACGAATTGTTTGAAAGGTCTCTCTGTTGCAGAGACATAACAAAAGAAAAACTTGAAGAGATGGATGAAGTTAAATTATAGGAAAAAAAGCAATACAAAGGAAAAATCAGGAGTTTATAGAATTAAAGGGATTTCAAAAACTAAAACAATCATTGCAAAAGAGACAAAAAAATATAGTAATTTAGTAATAGATTGTCCTTATTTTGGAAACATGGAGCTGGACATGCTTCCTTTCAACAAAAATAATTGGTTAATGATTTGATGCATACAAGCTACAAACAAATTACAACTCATTTCATTTAGCTTTAAAAAGATTTTGCTTTTTGTTTTAAGAAATAGCCGGGATCAAAATTCATTTTCCTTAAAAAAACAACAAATCCCAGTGAAATGTTTCTTCGTAAAATAACAAAAGCCTTTGAGTTATATCAAAAATTTGTATAATTTCATAAGACACTCATTATAAAGAGGTTATCCTTGACCACGAAAATCTAAAGTACCACACAACCTCCTCCTACAGCAAAATAATAAATGTTTTAGCTTTATCTGTAAGACAAAAGTACCTACTTATTTATGCAAAAATTATAAAATCCTCGTGAATTTACAAACACGCCGAGATACGTCAAAAGTTATTCATAATGAAAACATTAGTAGAGTCCTCTACAAGCCACACATTTAAGATGGCCATTTTTTAGTATGAAAAACTTTCTCTCTAGCTCGAGTGAGAATATACATACAGTTACATACCAACAACAACTGAGTACCTACTCTCAAAAGTACTAGATAAACTTTTCTCAAAAATTTTGTAAATTGTTGGCATTAATCCAGAAACTGAATTGCTATTTTTCAAATACTACTATCAACAGACAATTTTGAATTTTAATTTGCAGATGTACATCGGGGCGTATGTGGAATATTTTGTGGGTATTGTTTTTTGTTTTGAATTTAATTGCTTTATTTAAAGTAAGAACTGGAACTCTTCGATAGTTATTCACAATTGATAATAAACATAATTTCTAGGTTTAATTTTTAAACGCACAAAAACCCCTAATTGTGTCAAACACACGTGACTCAGTTCAATAATCATATTTTGAAACACAACAAAATCAGACACTAAAACGTGTTTGAGTTCACTTAAACATAACAAAAATTTAAAAACTTTATTTTAAAAATTCAATACTTTTGCTTTGAAAATTTTGTTTTATACAATATTATTTGATAATAAAATATTATATTATTTAATATTATCTGGAATTTGTGCACAAAAATTTATCTAAATCCGTTTAGCCAATAACGAGGAAATTCAAAATAAGAAAACGGGTTCCATGACAAGTACTATTAATGGTTGCTAAGTGCAAAATTGTGTAATTTTTTGTAGTTGATGGAAAAAGTTTAATCAAAATCGAAGGAGTCGTTATTGAGAAAAAAAAAAGTTTGCCCTTCCGGTTATTTAACTTTTGTATGGAAGGCAACGTTATTTTTCACATATGTAAGTTTTTTTCTAAAAATATTTTAGATAGTACCAAAAAACTCTCTAATATCGAGTTTCAAAAAATCGATCATATTGTTTTCGAAATATTCGATTTTCTAGAGAAAATTTTGAAATATTTTTTAAAAATCCAAAAAATATTCTTTTGTTATTTTAAGTACACAAGAATATTTATAGTTTTTGAAAGCCTCTGTATAACAAAATTATTGAAATCAGTCCTACCATTTTGAAGAACATCAAAAAATACCAATTTGAAGAAAATACAAAATTAAAAAAATGGTTTTTTTGGGAGGTATCATTAGTAACCATTTTTTGAAAAGTGTTTTTAAATCCATAGAAAGCCTTTACTTAAAGTAATTAAGTGATTTTTTTTAAGAAAAGTTGTCAAGCCGTTTTTGAGAAAAATAAGAACATGTAAAATTGCTTAAAAAATTGTATGGCAGGTACCGAAAACCACTATATACCAAGTTTGAAGAAAATCGATTGTGTCGTTAAGGCTGACAGAACTGTGCTACCCACTTTTTGGGTGTTCTCTATCATCTTAGTTTCATGTTTGATTGTTATCTCATTTTTTTTTGCACGAAAAACTTCCCTTATAGTACCTATGTAGTAAGTAAAAATGGCTATTAATGGTACTTCCCATGAACCATTATCTATTTTCGATTTTATTCAAAACGATAATTTGGATTTCAATAGTTTTTATATAGAAGCTTTCAAATAATATTTTTTGTTAGCAAGTTCAAAAATTATTTTTTGAAAATTAAATATTTTGAAAACTTAGTATTGAAGGGTTTTCTTAACACTATTTTGAATATTTGAAGAAAAAAAATTACTTTCTGAAAAAAACGGTGCTTTCCATACAAATGTTAGAGCCCCTTTAAGGTAAATATTTTTTTACTAGCGATATAGGTACTATAGTGCAAGTTTTGGATTCGTGCAAAAAAAAAATTTGAGATAACAATCAAACATGACATTAAGATGATAGAGAACACCAAAAAAGTGGATGGCATAATTCTGTCTGTTTGTCAGTCTGTCTGTCTGCCTGTCCTTATATCGACCTACAGCCACTGAAATAATTTTCTTCAAATTTTGAACTTTAGGTTTTTTGTAACTCTCCAGAGGGGAAATTGAAATATTTTTTAGAACCAAAAATAACGGTACTTGCCATACAACCGTAAATGAAAAGCGTATTTATCTCAAAACCTGCTCTTACTATTTTGATAAGAAAAATCAGTGTTGAATTGTAGGATTGATGTACTATTTTATAAGAAAAAAATTTACCGAGAACCGTTATTAACGGTACTTCCCACATAAAGGTTTTTTTGAATTTCGATTTTCTCAGTAACGGCTCAAACGATTTGGGTCAAAATTTGTATGCAAAATTTTCGATAAAATGATAACAATAGTGAATACCAAAATTTTGAACAAAATAACTTTTAGACTTTTAAAAATACTAAAAATTTTGTTTTGAAAATTCAATATTTCAAAAATGAGTTGATGAATATTTTTGAAACGAGGTTTAAAAATGTATTTTAATAAATACTCAAAATTGGCATACCAAAACATTTTTTTTAAATGTAACTAAAATTTTATATATAAGAAAATAATTTTTAAGAAAGCCGCTCCAACGATCTTAAATTTTTTTTGCACATATTCATATTTGTTTAAGTAATCAAACACTTGTTTTTGAGCTCTAAGTTTTTTAATTAGTTAAAGTTCTTAATTCCAAGCAACTTTGCAATTAAAATTTTTAAATTAGCGAAAAATAGACAGTGGGGCAAAATAAATTTTATTTTTTCTATCTTCATGTCCACTTCTTAATGGAATTTCCCTAAAAGGATTTAATTTAATTTTTTATTAAAAATATCGAATAAAGTTAAGTTATATAGCGAGTTAAATATTTATGAATTTTGCATCGATAAAAATAAATATTTTTTTTTTTAAAATCGATATTTATGAAACCAGTGAATAATGTTTTGGAAATTTTAATTTTGTATGTACATTAATAAATATTTAATATTTTCATACAAAATATATCCTTAAATGTTTTAAGAATTAAATATTATACGAACATTTTTTTTTTACAAGACCAATCCAACAATTTTTGTTTTTTTTTTCTTAAATAAATATTTCATGAAGAATTAATTTTTTCGCCTGAAACTATAAAAGGAGTTGTTTAAGCGCATTTAAATATTGAAGTTCATGCTTTTAAATATGTGTCCCTCAGCATGAAAATAATGTTATAGTACGGTGTAGGTAGTAAAAAGAAATTACACCTAGCTCCTTAAAAAAAAAACTTCTAAAAATTTGGATTGACATTGAATATAAAATTTTCAAAAAAATATTTTTTTGAATTCTTACAAATAATTCCAATATATTTATTATTTGAAAATTCGATGTCTCCAAATTGGGTTGATAATTTTTTTTTTACTTAAATTTTCTTAACGTAAAATTTACATATAATTTGTAAAATTTACATACAAAACTTTAAAAACAGCAAGTAAGTACGACTTAGTCGTGTATATTTATTGTTGTCATTTTTTGTTGGAAGGTCAAAGTGCGCGGAGAGGGAATAATATAGATTTTTGGAGAGTACTATCAACTTTTGGCGAACAAAAAATTAAATGAGTTTATATTTTTCAATGGAAGGAAATTCGGTCATGGGCATTGGGCAGGGTATATGTATGTATATGAATGAATGGATTTTGATTTCATATTGGAAGTTGAATTTTGTTTGAATGTTATAGTTTTGGCAAGGTCGCGTTAGTTGGTTAAAATGTTTGGATATTTGATCTAAATTGAGTTGGATTTATTGTGATTGAGATTGTAGAGTGTGTTGGATTTGAATAACTTTCCTTTTTTTTCTGTTCTTTTTTTTCTGTTAATTATGAAGAAATATTTTGTTGAATTTTTTTAATTTTTTGTTCGTTTTTCTTTGGCATTTGATTGTTTGCAGTTATTTATTGTTTACATTTTTGCTTCAAGTAATTCAACCATAACAATAATAAAATTTTTGAAAAATATTCCTGATAAAAAGTTTGAAGCAATTGTTTTAAAAAAATGCTATGTTTTATTTAATGACTATAGATAGGTATTTTATATGACATTTTCGGAGAAGTAAAATATGTGGATACTAAGAACAAATGAGGAGCTAAGCAACAAAAGGTGACATTTGTACTTTTTCTTTTTTTATTTTAAGAAATTGAGAAAAGCAAAATTTAAATTTACGAAATTGTATGAAAAATGTCAGCTTTTGTCCGAAAGTAGGTTCCTTTTTTTAGGTTGAATTTTCATTGATAAATGTTATTACTCTTGACCAGATCTCCATGGCAATCGATAGAATTCAGGGTTCTTGATTCCCCAAATGTGAGAAGGTGAGGCAGCTCTGAACCTACAAACTTTATTTCGCCTTTTTTTTTAATATTTTTTACAACTCTCTGGGAATTTTCAAATAAAAAAATATGTTAAATGTTGGAAGCTGTTAGATTTAAGCCTGCTAATATATTATAACAAGCTCATTAGCTTCCATGATAAGGCACACAAAAGTCCATAAGATTCTTTGTTGCTGTTTTTTTTCAGAAATAATTAAAACGTCTTTGATAGTAAATGGTGCCTTTATTCTGACAATGCATTAAAAGAAACAACATTTCAAAAAATAAAGCAAAAAAAAAAGTGAATAATTAAGGGACCAACCCAACCTCACCCATTTAAACCATTCTACATCACATGAAAAAAGACTAACTCATTTTTTTTTTAATAAAATATACCTACCAGCATTTCCTGATGAAAAATTAAGAGTTGCCCTAGAACCCGAAAAAGGTTAAAGTTTTGTTTTTCACGAACGATGCCACCATCGACCTACCGTTCCGGTTAAACTGCGAGTAAAACAATGAAATCGATTTTTATTTAAAAACTCTTCTTGTATATTACTCACAGGATGAATTTGCAAACCACAAGGACAATGACGATGACGAAAACGACTTACAGGACATTCAGCTCACAACATGTACCTTGCTAAATCATCCGTAAAATTTAAGGTGTTAGATACCATTATATGTGCGAGTATGTATTATGTATCCGGAAGTGTAGATATGTATTTGTATATTCACAAAGTTATGAAAGTGGATGTGCATTGTCATCCATTATATTTTAACAAAATCCGGTATGTACCTACTAACACGCCACGGATTATTCAGGTTTACGTAAATATGCAGACATAACGAAATTCAAACAAACCTAAAACACTAACAACAACTCTGTAACCGACACCCCATACACCCCTTTGCCATCCCTATTAGAACGCTGAAACTATGAAT
The DNA here is from genome assembly GCA_946251815.1 of Dasysyrphus albostriatus. Classification (NCBI taxonomy): domain Eukaryota; kingdom Metazoa; phylum Arthropoda; class Insecta; order Diptera; family Syrphidae; genus Dasysyrphus; species Dasysyrphus albostriatus. The sequence continues at coordinate 134,779,095 of OX276337.1, read as the reverse complement.
AGACGGAAGGACATTTTTGGTCCATTATTCTCTGCATCCCTTGATGCACTTTCTCTAAGCCTTTAAAAAGGATCAAAATGTAGGTAGGTACACATTTATACACAAATACACTAAATCCACACTCAAAAATTTAGGACGAGACTCAAATTCATAAAAAAAAAAAATATATAAACCATAGAAAAAGGATGATGTTAATATTTATACATAGTTAGTTATGTGTGTGTGTTGTCTCCCACCACCTTTTGTTTGTATAATGGTAATTATCTCAAGAGGTATAGTAGTTATTACCTAAACTAATCCCAGAATTTTTACTTTTGTTTGTGTCCGGATCTGAGGTCCGTTTTATGTAAGTGAGATTATTTAGTGTAAATTTAAATTAATTAACCGTTGGCAAAGCCACAGACTTAATAAAACAAGAGGAGAACCGGAAAGTGCTGTGAATAACAGAACAATGGCACAAAGGAAAGGATAATATTAAAAAAAGGAAATAAAATATGAATAATGGGAAGTAAGAGAGGTAGAAAATTGTGGCTTAACCAAAGAGAATGTAATAAAAATTTTGTTTGTTGACCAGGTTTATGGTTTGGTTAGTTTTTTGGTTGTTGTTGTTTTGTTTTCTTGTTTTTTTACTGTGGTAGAAAGGTAGACTCTGAGGTGTGGAAGATCTTATTATTTGGGTAATTTGAAGTATTTTCTCAATTTAAATGAACACTCTTCTTTTAGATTCTAATGAAAAGTTAAAAGCCTAATCAAATAGATAAGAGATTTTGAGTCTTTTTAAGCAATTGAAAGAAACAATCTTCCCCTTTTCTCTCTTAAAACCTTCCATAGGTACTTTAACCCAATCTTTTGTTGTGGTACTTACTATCTACTACAATGTTTACCGTGGACAGGTGAGTTGAGAGAAAGGGTTGATAGACGGAAGCGAGTTAAAAAAGTTTCTCCAGGGAGGGCCTGATCATGGATTACGACAGAAAAAAAAACAAGTGCTTTCCAAAACTCGATAGAAAAATAAGAATATATTGGTAGCGAGGTGGCCAAGAAGGCATTTGCCCCCTTCCCCCTCTGGGCGGATATGAATGCTCGTCTTTGCTTCAATACGAGTGTTAAATCTTAGAAAATCTTGTAAGCTTATTTCATTGCAAGAAAAATTAATTTACTTAATTTCACATTCTATCTAAAACAATCATGGCGATTATGGAATCCGCAAAATTTTACTCCCAGAGGGTCGGGAGCTTTTTAGAATGGTTTTAAGACTCTCAAATTGGTACCAATACCATGTTTTGATTTCGATACAAATCCTTTTTAGTGCGGATTTTTTCGCCCGTACTGTCTAAGAGCTAACATTTGCTTATAAAGCGGGAGTGATTATGACTCTCAACGAAAGATTTTCTTATAGAGGTGAATATTCATCACAAACTAATGCGCATTCACAAAAATAGTTAAATGCATAACTGGGTCACAAGTACTTGCTCATATATTTAAGATGCTAAGGACCAGTTTTTCAGTACGAGTTAATTTTTTTTTTAGTTAAAGTTAACTCCAAGTAAACTCACTTACTTTGGTGAGTTAATTCAGGGACCAAATTTAGTGCTTTTCAGTTAAGGCACAATCTTGAGTTTGGTAGTGAAAGTTATTGTCAGTGCAATTCCGTTGTGGCACCAACGGAATTATGATGCGTGAAAGGCATAGAAGGGTATTCTCAACTGAATAACTGTTTCTGAGTTAAGTCAGGATTAATTTATTTACACAATTAGCAAAAATATTGTGAACCTGTCTTCCAGATAAAGAATTTTTAAAACTAAGTTTTGAATTTTTATAAATTAAAAAAAAAATTTGAAAGTTTTGATACGAAATTTATTACAATTTATATTACAGGCATAAAAAAATGTGTTTAAATTTAAATTCAGCCGTTCATAGTCAAAAAATTCGTTCTATTGGGAGTACCTACTACTAATAGTTGCAAAGCGCACAATTTTTAATATTTGAGAAAAATAAAATTTAGTTTTTTTAATTTTTTTATAAAAAGTACCGTTCTATTTGCATAAAAGTAGAGGTTTTATATTCAAAAGAGTTTTGAGAAACCATAAGGTATTCAGTTTCAAAAAAATTCTACTAATTTATTTTCGAAACATTAAGTTTTTCTCAAATAAAAAAATTATTTTTGAAAAAATTAGTAGGCAATTTTATTTAAATTTTTAAGAATGTGTAACAAAATAAAATACATTGTTTCTTATTTTTTTAAAATTTTTATTTTATCAGAGAAAAAAAATAACTTTACAGAAAACAAACATTTCTAGCCGTAAAAAAGTTAAATCTCTACAAACAAACAAAAACAAAACTGACTGGAGGCCCCCAAAACAATTTACTACCCCACGCACCTCTTCTAACAGAGGTGAGGGGTTTTGCACTTTGCACTAAATTTTTTTTTAAAAGAAAAAGGAAGACAGATAAGGTTTAAGGAAGAAGAAGAAATCTTGAAGATCAACGTTGGTGGTGGTGTGTTGTTTTTTTATGTAAGATGAATTCTTTACAAAGTTCCTGGTGCTGGTTCTAGATTGACTGAAGCAGCTGATTGAGAATGTCCTGGTAATGGAGCAACATGGACAGCTCCACGGGTCTTTGCTACATAAGTACCTTCAGCTCCAACAACTACTGGAGCAACGACGGCTGGAGCAACAGCAACAGCTGGGGCTGTTTGCAAAGAGATAGCACCAGGAGCTGCTTGGATTGATACAGCACCGGGAACTGTGACCAAACCAGCTGGACCTGAGACAGCTAACAATGGGCCTGGAGCTCCCAAGATCACAGATGAGTGGGCACCAAGGGCCAAAGCAAGCACGACTACGGCAAATACGGCGAACTAAAAACGGAAATTATCACTTTATATGAGAACCTTGAATAAAACGTTTGAATATTTAAACAAATCTTACCTTCATGATGCTTAAGGTTGTTTTGGTATTTTTGGACTTTTTAAGGTCTTAACTGTGCTACGATTGAATCGTTACTGATGGCTTCAAATGAATCTGGCAGAACTTTTTATACTTACACACTCGATCCACTAGTTCTTTGGTTCTTCCGTTGGACAGCATAGAAATGGGTTAGCCCAGCTGTCATTTGTTGCTCGCATTCCATAAAAATATTCAATGCCAGGAGTTAAATCATGTGGAGGCTGTTTTAATCAAATTCACAAACAACTTGTCAATATTAATCGGATTTTTATTATTATTTTATGTCAATAATTGCATCTAACTAATTGGGCGTGTCTGTGTCTGCATCTCTCTGCAACTTTGTGCAGCAGCTCTATGACTCCATCAAACTTGTGCGGGGAAATCCAGTTCAGCTCGTGCTTGTTGGTGTCTAATTGCACTGAAGTGCTGTTTGTTTGGGTGATGTTGGTTTAGTAGGCACAGGCGGCTTCCAGTTCTGGACCATTCTTGGTGCGATTCAACAAGCCGCCAACACTTTGTTTATAGCGCCAGGTGAGATTAAAATTCATAAAGCAGGTAGAAAAAAAAAATTTGCAAGAGCAAAAAACAAAAATAATAAATAAATTAGTGACGAAATCAAGTGTAAGGTTGGAACAAGTTCTCTGCATATTTCTATATTTGAATCAATTTGATTTGGGTGTTGCGCTAAGGTCAGTGTTGTTGTAATGTGGTATGCATTTGTATTATGAAATTCCAATCGGGAATTGCAGAAGTGCATTTTTTCTTTATTGTTGTCGTCATTTTATATTTTGTGACAAGAATGCAGATTGTAGATGGTAAGATGTGTTTGTTTTCAATTGGGTTTGAACAAGTAAATTGTATTGTATGCAATTTGCCAAGACAGTTTGATAAGAACCAGAGTGGGGTTGTCTAGACTTATATCTATATATGAATAGCTGATTTTTATTCTTTTATAGAATTGGAATAGGTTTGTTTTTGCTATAAGTCGAGGAATGCATTTAATTACTCAATTAATTGCTACTATGTATTTGTATTTCCTGAAAAGTAGGTAGGTATTAGATTACAAATATATATTTTTTTTGTTGATTGTTATACAAAATTGCACCAAAGACTTTATTTTATAAAGGGTCGGGAAGAGTATATAAAATCAGTTGCTCTTTGGCTTTCAAGGAGACTAAACAGGAAGGTTTTCAAATAAATTTATTTAATAAAAATCACAGGTTTGCAAATATTGGTTAACTTTTGCACACAAAAAGACAAGAGTTTTTCATAGCATACTTTTGGGCACCTAACTCAAATCCGCCATCCATTTTTTGCTACCAGCTCGAGTTTTCGAAATATTACCCCAAGAAAATTATCAAATAGCTTTTTTGGTTTTTTTGAGGTTATTTAGCAAAGCTTGAAAGTTTTTCCTTTCAATAAAAAATTGGCAACGATTCCTGAAATAACTCGTACATAATTAGTCGAGATTTTTAAAAATAACGAAAAAAGTGGGTTTTACAATGCTGTTTGTCTGGGTTTTGGGCACTTTTCCCACTTTTTTTTTGTATTTTCTTTAGAACACAACTTTTTCTCAAAAAGAGCCCCACAATTTTTTTTTAAAAATTCAGTAAATTATATAAGTGAAAAACGATTTTTGAAAAAAAAATTTGTTTTTCTGTAAAATTCAGCTGAAACGTTTTAATATAACGTTTTAAGCCACATTTAACCTAATTTAGACTGTTTTTTAATTATGAGGGGTTAGTTAGACTAAAAACTAGCTTAGCTTCTATCTGAATAATATCTGAAATATACTAATAATCCTAGCCTTCTATTAAATTTGGATGCAAAAAGTGAAATAAATTGGCGCCCAACATGGGGCAATTATAATATAAAATCACAAAGGAATTAGATCTGTACATAGGTTTACTCGGTATTTGACAAAGGCAGGTAAAGACACTCTTTCCAGAGATAATTTTTGGCCCTGAATCTAAATCTGTCTTCCGTTTACCGCCATGAAGTCAGCTTCCCGTTATAAAATTTTAAAAATGCGGTCTTTCGTTATTTTTGAGGTGAAATAAATATATAAAAATCAGTATATTTTTCCAAACTAATTTGCAACGATTCTTGAAAGTAGTACTAATTAATTTAATATCTGTTTTAGTCTTCAAGAAATCCTTAAACATAGTCTTTACCTGCCTTCAATAAAGAGAAGAAGAGTAAAATGCGGTTTAATATGCTGAACACATGTATTTCAACAAGGAATTTCTTAGAGAATACAAAAAAATATTGGAAAGGTTTATATTGAATTTGGAAGAAAATGATATTATTTTTAAGAATTGTTACACATTTTGTAAAATAATAAAATGCAGGACTAGGCCACACGCTGAGTGCTTAAAGACATTATATGTAAAGACATGTAAATAATGAAAGAAAATGTTTAAAATCATGAAAAAAATATATAAATTGGGTAAAATAACATCTTTCAGAGTTTTAAATGAAAAAAAAACGCCATTTTAATTCTTTATTGAATGTGTTTGTAAAAAAAAAAAAAAAAAAAAAAAAAAAATATATAAATCGATGGAGCGGTTACCTAAATAAATATTTTTTTATATATCAAATTCTTAAAATATTTTTAAGGAAAATTTTGGGTATACATATCGTTAGTGGAAATTTATATGAATATAAAAATAAAATTTAAAAAAAAACTGTCAACCCGTTTTTCACATATTGGATTTAAAAAAAAAAATTGAAACTTTTCTTAAAAGTTCAAAACCTTTTAAAATTTGATGTGCAATATTTTTATTATTATTTGAAATTTGTATATAAAAAATAATCTAAATCTGTTAAGGCAATAATAAGAAAATTCAAAAGGAAAAAGAAACGTTCTGTGAGAAGTAGCTACTGTTAATAGTTGCTATTTGTAAATTCTTAAAATTTTTGATGGTATATCGCACTAATTTAAGCATACTTACAGAAAAAGTTTAATAAAAATCGTATGAGCAGTTTTTAAGAGCAAATATATTTTCCTTAATGTTTTTTACATTTGTATGGAAGGTACCGTTATTTGTTGATAAAAGTAATTTTTTTTTTCTTAAAATACTTTACAGAATGTAAATCCCAGTTTTACAGAAATCGACCATTGAGTTTTCATAATATTTGATTTTCAAAAAAAAATGAACTTTTTTTAAAAAGATAACAAAATTATTTTTTTTTGCATTTACATTGCTTAGAAGCTTCAGTATACAAACAAATTATTGAAATCAAAATAAAAAAAATAGTTTCTTAGGAGACACCATTAATAACCATTTTTGAAAAATGGTTTCTCATTCAAAAGTTGGTTTTACCAAACAAAATTTATTGATTTTTTTTTTTACGAAAAAGTGTGGAGCTGTTTTTGAGGAAATCAAGATTTTGTAAAACTGCTAGAAAAATTGGATGACAGGTACCCTTAATTTGCGTTTTTGGACATAGTAAGTAATTTTACTGACAAAATTTAACTCTTGTTGTTCAAATACCAGCGAAAAACGGTAATTTTTTTATATTTTCTAATGGAAATATCTCGAAAACCCGAGCTAATAGCGAGAAATGGATAAGCAATTCGAGCTCACCACCCAAGCGAATGCCAGAAACATTCTTCACTTGCCGTTGCAAAAAGTTGACATATATTTAAAAGCCTCAGTTATTATAATACCTGAACCAACTTAAGCTGAACCGGATAATCGATTTGATGATTTGCCAATGATATCAACCAACGAAAGACACGAGATTTAGAAACATTAGACGAGAATATTACAATATGGTAAGCTTATGTAGGGGTTTTTGGATTTTGCTTAGCGCAAATGTTAAATAAAAAAAGTAGAAAAGTTCAGCCCATTTCCCGTCAATTTTCATCGGTTTTAAATTATGCAAAACTTTCTTACAAATATGAAAAAAGTTTCCAGAACAAAACTGGCTCAAACAATGCAGTTGGAGGAAAATGTTTTTTCAGGTGGAAAAATTTCCATTCCCAACTGAAATTATAAGACAGGATCCGTGAATAACGCGAAAATTCAACTATTGGTAGGTACTCAAAGTCCAAAGACCTTCGTGCAAATTTTTGGTATCAAGGGAGTACAAGCAAAGGGTTCGGATGGCCTGGAAGAAATTTCTTCCATTGGCATTGAGATTTCTTATAATCTAAAAAAACTAATCGATGATCTCAAAGTATAAGGAGTCAAAGGTCAATAAAATGGATTTTTGCCAAATAGCTAGTTTAAGAAAATGGAACCATTTTTTTTAAACTCACTGTTTTCATTCAAATTGAACGCCCCACAAGAACAAGTCTTAAGGCAGTACTTCTCCGATCTCGTCGACCACCAGTTAACGTAACTAGGGAAAAATCACTTAATGCATAACGTTTCTCGAACGGTTTTGAAAAAGAGAATTTTCATGACTTGCACACGTTATTCGACGCTTACAACTTTCAGGGAAATTTTGGCTTTACCCTATATCACTAAAAAATTTACAACGAATTTGATTTGACAGATGTTTTTTTTGACTACATGGCCACATTGTTTACGCGGCATTATTGTAAAAATAACAAAAAAGATTTGTTTAATACGACTGTCTTAGAAGTCCTTGTTGCATTGATTTATTTAAAAAGATACCTTATTCTAAAGAACTATTAACAAAAAACTCACAAACAAATTGTTGATAAAACCACGAAAGCATTATAAATTAGAGATGGCAGTACAGCAGATGGGACCATTGGCAAACTGGAGTAATTTTTTAATGTCCTTGAAGATTTCATAATCATTTTTACAAAGTTCCTGGAGCTGGTTGAAGATTAACTGAGGTAGCAGATTGTGTGTGTCCTGCCAGAGGAGCAACGTGAACAGCACCACGGGTTTTGGCCACATAAGTACCTTCAGCAGCAATAATACCAGGAGCAGCAACAGCAACAGGAGCTGGAAGGGCAACGGCGGGGATTGGTGATTGCGCCACAGTCACTGCAGCTGGAAGTCCGGGAATTGAGATCAAGTTTGGAGCCTGAACAGCAATACTCGATGGAAGTCCTTGGATGATTTGACCTTGAATGGATACTGCTCCACCAGGAACAACAATGGGTCCAAGTGGTCCAAGGGGTCCTGAGACTGACAGAATGGAACCAATACCTCCCAGACTAATTGGGATGACAGAGGATTGGGCTTGGAATACCAAGGCAAGCACGACTACGGTGAATACGGCGAACTAAAAATAAAAATAAAATCAGAATGTAATGTAAAAAGCAAATCCTGACGACTAGTTTCAACTTACCTTCATGTTTGCTGATGGTTTCTTTGGAGTTAATTGACTATTTTAGTTGTTAACTGGACTACGATTGAATCGTTATTGATACCTCTCAACTGAAAAAACACACATTTATATAGTCCAAAGCTTTTGTCTGAGTACGTTGAACTAGCTTATGCAAATAAAATTATTACATTCATAAACCAGTCTGATAATGATAATATACAAAATTCATGTTTAAGGATTTTAGTACAAATCAGTTACATAGGTTTTAGTGTACCCATTTAAGTATGCAAAAAGTTGCAATTGAGAAGAGAGAACTATCAAAGATATTATGAACATAAAAAAAAGAATTAATCAGGCCAGATTGAGCAGATTTTCAATGACGAATCTATATTTGAACTAGAAAACTATATTTAACCTGTGTGAGTTGAATAACTGTAAACGGCTTTAGTTTGATATCGTGGTCAAATACAATTGGATCAAAAAGCACGTGGGTTATAATCTGATGCAAGAGTTTGTTCTATTACTTCTTGCATAAGAAAAATTTGATTGTCAACAACAAAAAAAGTTACGATTGCAAATATTGTCAAGAGATGTTTAAGTAGGCATGTTACCGACTTTTTTATTTTACTTGTAATAAATGATAATGCATTTTTAAAAATTGTTGTGAATTCTCTAAGCAGATTTCATTACTCCAAAGAAGATTTCAATGGAACTTTAAATTTTATTTGATGTAAAAGGGTTCAATTAGTGTAAAAAAAAAATTGAATTAGAATGAATATGTTTTTTTTGTTTTTGGGCATAAGCATGCCTTAAACCGAAAATATAACTAAATTCACACTTTCGTTTCTAAGAGAATGGTCAGACTGACCACTTTTCAATAAGCTAGGCATAACTCAAAAACCAAGCTGAATTTGACATTTTTACACTCAAAACTTTTTGTTGAAAATTAGATTACCTTTCAAAAAGAATCCGTTCAAAACAATTATAAAAAAATTTTACAGGAAAATTTAATGAAAAACAACAAAACAATATCGAAATAATAATTTGTTTCGGAGCAAGGATAGGCTCAAGACATTCTTAAACGAAATTAATTAGAGGCTTTGCTATGCTCAAAAAGCTGTTTTTATGCAAAAAAGAAACAAGCTGTTAACTCCTTCTTATCTTTTTTTGGCAGTTTTAATCTGCCGGCTTCTTGTTTAGTACTACATAACAAATTCCAAATACGTTGGAATGTTCGAGCCTAAAATTTATATGAAAAATGACATTACGTTTGTCTTTCCATTTTAATGTGTTCAGACTTTTTTACTGAACGACTATTAAAATAGGACTTGGTACCTAGGAGCAAGAAATGTGAGTTTGAAAAATTGTTAGTTTTGAGTGGAATGACTTCTTGAGCATTACATATTCAAGCCTTTAGCCTTGTGGTAAATTAGTTGAACAATGTCTTCAGACTTAAGCCTATCTTTTGTCTGAAAAAAGCGTACGTAATTTAGAAAATTTCGAAAGGACAAAGTTTCGAAAAATAAATTTACGAAAGGAGAAAGTTTCGAAAAGTCAAAGTCTTGCAAGCCAAAATATCGAAGGACAAAGTTTTGAAAAAGAAGTTCCAATATCCTAAGAACTTTGTTTTTTCTTAAGCAATTATAGTGAAATTTATAGGTATAGGAGATACGAAAAGCTACAGAATTAAAAAAGGGAACAAATATTTTCATGCAAATATTTTCAATGAAATTGACCCTCTGATAGCTGATAAGAAAAATAGTATTTTAAACATACTACAACTTTGTTGTTCCTTGAGTGACTTCAATAAAATTGCACGACTGAGACACACGTACTTGCTTTCATGTTGAAGATGCTGAGGGTTCTAGAGCATTAAAGACATGGAAATTATGTGCAAAAAATGTTTTAAAGCATGAAATACTATTTTTGAATTAGTTTAAATTACTTCTTTGGGAGTTTTAAAGGAAAAAACATGCAATCTTCATTCTTGATTGACTATGACTGTATAGAAAAGAAATATTCTAAATCACTTCGTTGATTTTCTTTAAAGAAATAGTTTTTTCTACATCAAATTTAATTTATGGAAAATTTTTGGTACTCAAATCATATATTTACATATAAATTTATTTAGATATTTGAGATATATTTTGATTTTGATTTCAAAAAAATAATTTGAAACTTTTATTAAAAATTAAAAAAAAAAAATTTTTATTTTTTTTTAATATTATTTGAAATTTTTAGAAAATTAGTCTTTATCTGTTCAGCCGATAATGAGAACATTCAATATAAAGAAAAAGTTCTATATAAGAAGTACTATTAATGGTTGCAATTTGAATTTTTTTTTTATTTTTGGTTTTATATCGCACTAAAATAAGCATACAGAAAAAATTTAATAAAAATCGTAGGAGCGGTTTTAAAGAAAAAAAAATTTTTTTTCTTACGGGTATTTTAACAATTGTACGGAAGATACCCTTAGTTTTTTAAAGGAAAATCTTTTCTTAATGCACTTTACAAAGTGTAATAGCGAGTTTTATAAAAATCAACCATTTAGTTTTCATAAAATTTGATTTTCAAATAATATTTTTGAACATTTTTTAAAAATCCAAAAAATATTTTTGTAAAAATTTTGGTAAGCAAAACTTTCAACATTGTTTAGAAACTTCTGTAAATCAAATTAATTGTTGTGAAGAAAATCGAAAATAAACAAAATTGTTTTTTGGGAGGTGCCATTAATTATCATTTTTTGACAAATGGTCTCCCATCAAAAGGTAGCTTTGACCAAAATAAACTTCATTGAATTTTTCAAAAAAAAAAGTTTCGAAGCCGTTTTTGAGAAAAATAAGATTTTGTAAGATTGCTAAAGTAAAATGCATGCCTGTATCGCAAGTACTTGCTCTTATATTCAAGTTGCTTGAAATTAAGAACTTTAAAAATAGGAAAGTAATTATAAAAAAAAATAAAAATATAAAAAAAGCATTTATACCGTTCTTTAAATTGTATAAGCAACTTGTTAAAAAACTAAGAGCACAAGAACAGGTATGTCATTTGATTACATGAAAAATATATGAATATGTCAAAAAAAAAATTTAAATCGTTGAAGCGGTTTTCTTAAAAACGAATTTTTATACATACAATTTTAATAACATTTAAAAAAAAGTTTTGGTATGCTTATTTTGAGTTTGCATTTAAATTTCTTTTTGAACCTAGTTTCAAAACAAATCATCAACTCATTTTTGAAATATTGAATTTTCAAAAAAAAAATTTGTGATCCAAATCTGAGAAACCGAACAGTTACAAGTATGTATTTTGAAATTTTTTTTTTCAAAACATTGTCCTTCGATACAGTGTCTTGAGAAGCTTTGACTTTTCAAAACCCTTTGTATAACTCCCCTCACTTTTTTCTATAGAATAATCCCAGCATTCATCCCCCGTTTCCTGGTAACAACGCAAATTTGTATAAACTAGTGATCATATTAAAATTTAATAAAAAAATGTTTTAAATATTTATCTGCTGGTAAAAATAGTTATTCGATATACATTTATGTGTGCCTCATTGGCGACTACTTTTACACTCCCTCGCTTTTCATTTTATTACAATAAATCAAAAGAAAGAATTTTTTTGTTAGAAAGTTGATAATTCCGCATTAACCACTCGTGCGCCATTATACCTAGGTACTGGTAAAAGTTTAGTTCTTAATACAAAAAAAAAATTTAAATGCCAAAAGAAATAATAATTAATCAACTACAATTTAAAACGCATGCATTAATTAGTGCATTTGATTTTATATTTATTACAGAAAAAAAAGAATTAATAAAATAAATAAAAATATAAGTGCGTCACTTTAAATAGAATTTTGTTTAGCACAAATAAAATTATGATCGATTTAATTATAGTAGCGGTTGAAGCGGTTATAATTGCAGCGGTGGTGACTTGCTTTTCCATAACTGGAATTACAAATTCCAGGTAATGCAGACCAGTTTGTTCTTCACTAAAAGGTTTTACGCCTCAAATTGTTCTCCTCAATGGACTGCTTGACTATTAATTATATGGAAAATACTACATAAACTAATTAGAATTTAAAATTATTCGAGTTTATAATCGTATTCCCATTTTAGTTCAACGCACTTAATCATGAATTGTTTTTTTGCTATAAAATATCTATTCTATGGAATTATTACCATCAGTAACGATTTATTCGTAGCATAGTTTACAACAACTTTGATCAACAAAAAAGAAAATCACAATCATCAGCAACATGAAGGTGATGAAAGCCCTAAAAAAGAAATTAAGTCTTATTTGTTATTCTCGTGGTTCTTACTCCTTTTTTTTCTTTCATATAGTTCGCCGTATTCACCGTAGTCGTGCTTGCTTTGGTCTTCCACGCTCAGTCATCTATCATTCCAGTTGGAGTGGAAGGTCTTGGACCAATTTTGTCAGTCTCAGGACCTAGTCTTGGATCCGTTGTCGTTCCTGGTGGATCAGTAGCTATTCAAGCTCCAGTCCTTCAACCAAATTTAGGCAGTGTTGCTATTCAAGCCTCGGTGGCTCAACCAAATGAAGGCAGTGTTTCTATTCAAGCCTCGGTGCCTCAACCAAATGAAGGCAGTGTTGCTATTCAAGCCTCGGTGCCTCAACCAAATGTAGGCAGTGTTGCTATTCAAGCCTCAGTTCCTCAACCAAATCCAGGCAGTGTTGCTATTCAGGCACCAAATGTGATTTCTATTCCATCTATTGTGAGTGTTGCTCAACATCCAGTTGCTGTTGCACTTTCAGCTCCAGTAGTGGTTGCAGCTGAGGGAACATATGTTGCCAAGACCCGTGGTGCTGTTCATGTTGCACCTCTCCCAGGACATGCACAGTCTGCCGCTTCAGTCAATCTAGAACCAGCTCCAGGAACTTTGTAAAGATGCTATCGGTACTGAATGTTTTCATCGACTTGATCCTGTTAACCTTTTTAAAATCCAAAACCGATTTGAAAATTTTTATATTTAGACTGAAATGTATGTAAGTGTTATTGCGGACAATTATTTATGGTTGTTCTAATGACAAATATTATACCAAATAAATTTGTTCTCGTATCTTCTGACTTTAAATAAACTATGTACCTTCTACAGACTTTATAAAGTAAAGCCATGTTTCAATACTTAAGTAATTTTCACACGATTCAGGCATATGTCAGAGCTGTTGGTAAAAGGACTCTTTCCATAAGTACTAAATATCAAATTTCAATTTCTAAACAAAACAGCTTTCAAGTGTTTTACAAAAACAAAAAATAAAACTATCATTTTCATTTCAATTAAGGATCCAAGCTGTCCTATCGTGCTGTGTAGTAGATACATATCGTGTGAATTGTATTATTCAACTCAAAAACACTCATCCACTTAAACAAACGTTCAACTAACTGAACTCAATTCAACTCACACCTCTCTTAAGCAATCTCATAGCATGGCATTAATTAATTAAATTGAATTAAGACATCATCATCGCTTACAGAACTCAACCCATTGACTGAACACTGAACTCTGTGATGGTAAGTCCATCTTAATGTATTTACCCCATCATCAAACGTATCCTGTATTCTATCTATTCCTATATGCCCCCTTATCCCATCCATCTAACAGTCATCAACAGATATTTGAGAATAAAACAACAACAACAAAAGGAAGAACAAATAAAAAAGGAAACAAATTGAGATTGCAAAAAAGTAAAAAAAAAAGAAAACAAAAAATCCTTAAACTCACACAATAAACTAAGCACAGTTAAGTATCCTATTGCATGTGGAGTGGATTAATGTTGGTCCTACATGCGACCTCTTGAGTCCTATCCTGTCCTGTTCTATCCTCTCCTGGTCTAACTTGGGCTGGGGCTCGTCTTGCTTGCAGTAATAAAGGAAAGTGCATTCAACACTGAATAGGAAAAGACATTTTGCTGCCTCTACATCCGGATTCTCTTCTATTCTATTCTTTGTATAGAATAGAGAGGATATGGCCGCACATTTCCGTTTCGAATTGTGCTTGTGCTCTCAAAAGAATTCCGGACACACACATTGTAAATACACTCGTATGTATATATCTGTTTCATTATCATTCTTATCGCAGTCCATATAATGGTACTTACACTCCATGCATATATAGATACGTCTATCAATGGCCTGTGGAATGCATAGGAGTAAAAAATCGAAGTGCTTCTCCAAGAGTAATGTGACTTACTTCTGAAGTCCAGTTCAATTTTAAGTTACCACAAATTCTGTTTGAGAAGATCATTTACCTATAGCAAACAGGGCGTTGTTTTTCCTCCATTGGAAAACTAGCTTAAAATGTTTTCACTAGAATTTGTTAATCTTAATATTCATTCAGCTTCTGAACCTACATTATCAAATACATCCGTGAGAGTAAAGAGAAATTCATATACACTTGATTTAACGGTGGCTCCTAACATTAGTGTTAACACCTGAGCTGTATATATTAATTTGAGAGTCAAAAAACAGCAAGCATTCTTAAGCAGATTTTGAGGGTTAAACTAGGCAGTGGGCACAAAGTCATGAAATTTTCTCACAAAGTGCGAAACAGCTATGAAGTGTGTATCCATTTGATTCTTAAAAGACCAATTCTCAAGATGCTCTCGAGAATTAAACTCGCAAGTGGTCACAGCCATTGAATTAGCTAGCAGAGATTCTCTATTCAAGAGTCCCTCTCAAGAGTTTTGTAGTAAAAGCACTATCAAATGGAAACGCACTTTAAAGCTGCGTATCCATTTAAGAGTAAACAAAACTTGAAGCAACTCTCAGGCAGTTCCTGAAAGTAAAGCAACTCTCAAAAGTAAAAAACTCTCAAGCACTTTAAAGCTTCGCATCCATTTGAAAGTAAACAAAACTTCGACAACTCTCAGACAGCTCCTGAGAGTAAAGCAACTCTTAAGTAACTCTCAAGAGAAAAACTCACAAATGGACACACAGTCATGAAATTATATCACAAATAGGTAGATAGCTAAGGTGTGTTTTCATTTGAGAGAAAAAAGACTGCGAACAACTCTCAAGCCACTTTCGGGATAAAACATGCAAGTGGATACAGTCCTTAATGAAGCTCATAGAGCGATTAAGTCACTGTCAAGAGTTCTATATTGAAATCACTCTCAAATTGAAGCAGACTTAAAGGGTGCGTGTTCAAGTAAAAGTGAAAGTAAAAAGTGTCTAAAAAACTCTCAAGACGCTTCGAGAGTAAAACTTGCAAGTGGTCACAGTCATGAGTTTTGTAGTAAAATTAATTTCAAATAAAATTAATTTTCAATAAAAAACTCCATGAACAGATGTCAAAAGCAAGCACATAAGAGTAGCTCGCAGAGATTTGAATTTTTACTCTCAACATTTGACCTTCTTGTGATTCTAGTCGCAAGTGAGTCATGAGATTTGTAGTAAAAAAAATTTCTAGTTGAAAGGTGCGCACAAATTTTTGAGTAAAAAACCACACGAAAAGCTGTCAAAAGCAAACTCACAAGTAAAAATAGTCTTCAGAGTAGCTCGCGCAGTTGAATTTTTACTCTCAACATTCAACATTCTTGAGAGTTATTCTCAAGTGAACACATATTTTAATTTCAACACAGTTCTTTTATTGCAGGTACCTGTTGAGAATTAACATGTCAAAGCAATGAATTCAACTTGAAAAGTGCCAATGATAATTGAAGCACCTGTAATCTTCCGCATGCAAGAATACATTTCACTTCTTCCAACTTAAAACTCACAGTACGAATAAGCTAACAAGTGGACATGATTATGAGAGTACTATCAGGAAATAAACTTTAAAAATTCTAACAGACAACTGTTGATATTAAATAAATTCCGACAGACAACTCCTGATATTAAAATCTACAAAATATTACTCTCAAATGGACAGTCAACCGAGAATAACTCTTTCTAGCAAAAGTACTCTCAAATGAACTCGCACCTAGTTTCAAAACCTACAAATTTGTTAGTGAGGTGGTATATACCTCCTGAACAAAAATGACACATCTACCAAGAGTTTCACTTGACGGGAAAAAGTCCATCTTAGTCGTTAGGACTCAGAAGAAAATTGTGGGTCCCCTCTATTCCTGTTGAAAATACGCTCATGGAAATGAATAAAAGTGAGAGTTGTAAGTCACTAGACTTTAGTTCTCTCCGAGCTGTTTGTTTATGAAAGCAATAAACTATAGATAATGTATAGGAAGGAACATGTAAGTTTTTCAATTGGATGAATAACCTACTTTTTTCCACTACGATAACATATCATCAAAATAACATCAACGTTAATGAAAAATAACTCTGTCAACTTTCCTATGCAACAATGCACTTCTTTCAAAACAAAAAAACACACACACACATGCGGCAAAGAGAGATAGTTCCTTACAAACAGGAAAAGAAAGTTGTCTTCTATGAAAATTTGTTAAAATTAAATCTCTTCCCAACACAACTTTCCAAAGGCACGAACGACTCTGCAACTACAATGACAATCATTTCCGGATTGCATTTGTCCCAAAATGTCTTCTTTTTTTCTTGGGGTTTTCAATTTTTTTTCATTCGTGTCTTAAACAAAGTGTAACCACGAAAAGAGACACAAAACAGATATACCTAGGAACATCAGAACTTTATCCGACTAAAATCCAAAAAGTTTTTCTACCGATTTTACTTCACTTCAAAGAAAAAAGTAAAAAAAAAGAAATACTTCAAGGAGGAACAAGGAGTATAAAACAAATTAAAAAACTTCTTTATCACTCTGTTATGGAAGAGCTAAATTTAAAAAAATGCGTTTTTTTTCTTTGTTCGATAGAAGAACGGAAGAAGTTTTGTTCTCATTGTGTGGTCGCGGTATTACCAAAAACACACGGAAATTCGCTTTCGCGACAAATTTCCATCAAAAATTCTTTGGAAAGGATTCTACCCTTAACCATCAACCACCTGCCGCCTGGTGCATAAGAAAAACTGTATCTTACCAAAGTTTTATCCTTTTATAACTACCTCTCTCTGTACCTGTAGAAGAACGAACAGGATGAGAACAAAAAAAAAAAAAAAACAGTTAACTTTCCAAGAAGAGAATAAGACGAATCCCCAAATGAAATTAACGAAAAACTAGAATCACCGTAAGAAAATCGGTCCTGCCGGCAAAGAGTGACAAACAAAAGAAGGAAGGAAGTGAACCACAGGAAAGTGATAAAACTACGTGAGGGAGAATCCTTAATGCCCACAAGGATTTACAGCTTCTTTGGAGAATATATATTTTTTTTTTTCTTAATTCTCTATTTCCTTCCCGAAGCTGACCAAGACAGGAATATAGAATACACGCAAAATGGGGAAAGGAAAAGGAAACGACTGGCAACGATTAACGGCCCTACCGCGGTTATGGCATGGCACTGCCTCTGCTGCTGCCTTTGCCATCATCCATGATGGGAAGGAAGTTTTCTTTGAAAGTTCTATTCATTCATAGCTGAAGCTGAGTCGACAACGTCTTCGTGTCGTGGTCTTCATCGTTCTATGTAGCTGCTTATCTAGGTGCCTGGATAATTGAGCATAAACGCCCTTCAAATTAACACAAGTCGAGATGGGAATTTGATGGGACGGTTAGTTTAGTTGCTGGCTGGCCATGGCTATATTGGTTGAGTTGTCCCCTTAGCTGAAAATGAAATCCCCACAGAGAAAGTCCATGACTTGGTAATAATTCCTTACGCTTAATTAAAGCCCCTAGACCCTTAATTAGCCTTTTGCCATTGAGGGAGTATAGGTTGTCTCTGGTGAATTACTGATATTTTTACATAGATATTGAAAAAATGAATGGAACCCTTTCTATTGCTACTGGTTGCACTTTTGTTATCAATTTATTTTGTAATTATTTTGTGTATCTTCTCAAAATTATAAATATTGATAGTTTTTATTTCGAAGGTATCAACCAACAGGGTGTCCTTTCTTTTAAAAGACTCAATTAAAAAGTTTCTTAGTGATGGATAGTTTAGACACATTCACAATTCACTGACAATTCTTCGGGGACAAGAAATTCAAACTTATCGAAAAATTAGACACATTGGAATTATTTTTATTTTAATACCGTATTCACACTTTTGTTCCGATACCGATTCACTCTCGATACGATAAAGTATTTTTACACAAGAAACAATGAGAGAAAAGCGAAAGCCTATCATGAATCGATGATATACATTTTGTACTTACTGTTTCTTGAGTAAGAAATTTTGTTCGGTATCGGTACTTTAATGTGAAACTTGACCTAGACTTCTTGCTATTGAAAAAATTGAAGTGGTCAAAAACTACTGTTTCCTTGGGGAATTTATTTTTCGCTGGCTGAAAGTCCGATTTGATTAGCGGCTGATCCACTCCGTCACACACGGGCTCGGTCGGGTACAGCTTGTTTAAGGCTTATACATTCTTAATTTGTGCATTTTCTCTCAGACCGTACTGCCCCAAATATGTTTCACTTTTTTCTGGGCTTGCCACGACACAAGAAAAGTCTAGGTTTGGTTTTTTAATAGTATTATTAGAAATGATATCAGTTCCAAGGCATCCACAACAATACTAAGACGATATTGTTGTTTTTTGGAACGGCACTTAACCGAACTTGGGAGTATCGTTTGGTATCATCAAATCTTAATATTTGATAAAAAAAAGTTGTCTTATCACCCACTTGCCATACATGACTGGGCCACTCCTATCTAATTGGCTCCGTTGGATTTCAGATAAGCTAAAAATCCATGAGTGTCAAGTAAGCAAAGCAACTTTAACAAATCGAAAAATCAATTGGTGGATAATTTGCCATTAATTAGTCGTCAATTAGTTATGACAATTAAAAATTTGTCGTTCAATGTTTTTTGTATTGTTTTTTTTTTTTGGCACCTCTCACGGATCGTAAAATGAATAGATGCATAATTTATCGTTAAGAAATTGTTAGTTAGTTCTGACAGTTTAAGATTTTTCGTTCTATGTTTTCCATGTTTTTTTAATATGGTAAAAACTTCTTAATTTTATTATATTAGTACTTAATAGTTTGCCGTTAGTTAGTTGTTATTTAGTTGTGAAAAAATCAATTTTTTCATGCGATGTTTTCTATGTGTTTTTTTGTTATTTGTTTTCTATGAGTGTCTTGTTAACAACAAACATACTTTGACGAATCTAACAATGAGTAGGTGAATAATTTGCTATTAACAAGTCATTAATTACTTTTGATAATTTCGAATTTGTAATTCAATTGTTTCTATGTTTTTTGGGTACTCTGATAACTTTGACAAATCTGATAAATCGCGGTAAAAATTCTTTTACTTTATGTTTTATGGCTTAGTAATTTGCCATTAGTTAGTCTTAAGTAAGTGGTGACAAATGTAATCTAATTGCACAATTTTTTCTATGTTTTTGTTTTTCGTCCATTGCTAGCTTGATATTAAGTTAGCCAAGTATCACATTAAAAGGGGAAAAACTTCTAATATCAATTGGTTTATGGCTTAGTAATTTGTCGTTAACTAGTCTTGAATTAGCTGTGACCATTTCAAATTTTTAGTGCAATGTTTTTTACTTTTCTCTGCATTCTTTGTAAACTTCATATCATGTTAGAACAGCACTTTCTCACAAAGTGGAAGAAAGCGAATGAGCTTAGTAATTCATGGTTATTTAGTAGTCAATAAGTCTTGACCGTTTCAGATTTGTTGTTCTATGTTTTTTTATGTTTTTTTTCGAAAAGTGGTAAAAATTTCTAGACATAACATTTTATTAATTAAAAATTTGCCTTTAATTAGTTGCTAATTAGTGACAAATTCATTTTTCTCTTGCGATCGTTTCTATTTTTTTGTTTTATTTTTCTAGGTTCATATGAAATCAGCAAAGAGCTCCGGAAAAATTCTTAGAACCTATAATATTTGAATATTTTAACTGATTAATTATTTTGTCTTTAATGGGTCATTGCGATTGTATCTGACAATTTTATCATTGTCGGCCCATGTTCTCCATGTTTTTGTCTTATTTTCTTAATTCATATAAAGTAACATTCGAAGAGGCCTTAAAATTGATTACCTATATTGAAGTGATTATCGCTTTTTTACTCTTTTATTAGGTCAATTGAGGTTTTGTTGAAAAATACATACAAAACATCGCACGAATAATTGATTTTGTCACAGCTCAATAACGACTTATTTAAGGCAAATTATTAAATAGTAAAATTTTATGTCTAGAAGTTGTTACCACTTTAAAAAAAACATAGAAAACATAGAATGACAAATTTGAAACTGCCAAAACTATTAACGACTAAATAACAATGAATAATTTAGCTATGAATCATTCGGTTCAAACAGTTTTTAAGACTTTTTGAGATATTGCTATGCTAACTTGATGTGAAGTTAACAAAGAATGCAAAAAAACGTAGAAAACGTTGAACGACAAATTCAAAATTGTCACAACTCTTTTTTGAGGGGGTTTGTTGCTTACTTGATATTAATCTAACAAAGGATACAAAAAAATCAGCAAACATTGTGCGGTTAGATTAAATTTTTTACAACTAATTAAAGACTAACTAACTGCAAATTATAAAGCCATAAATCATTAAGTATAAGAAGTTCTTACCACTTTTCGAGATTCGTCAATTTAGCAAAACACCCAACAAAAACATAAAAAAAAACATAGGACGAAAAATTCGAAATTGTCACAACTAATTAACGACTAATGAACAGCTAATTATTCACCTATTCATTTTTCGATTAAGTATTCAGTGTGGGTTTTTCCGCTCATTGGCTCAGACGTGTAAGGCTAGCACAAATCTTGCGCAATTTTAATATATGTAAATTTCTTCAGACCTCAGACCACTCGTTTTTAATTTTTGTATAGGACTGGGCATGATGCCAGAAATGTCGGTCTATATTGGCATCAGAAACTAAAATGAGGCCAATACCAGTTCCAAAGCATCGGAAATGATACCGAGACGTTACCGTATGGTTTGATGTTTAACTTTTCTTATAATTATAAAAACACAAACGATTGCTAAAGTCTTAAAGCTGTGGGGAGTGGGCCTCTTAGTTTCCCATGAGTTTTATGTTTCTCTACATAAAAAATAAAAAGTGGAACCAATGAATAGCTAGCTTTTTAGTTAAAAAATTTGAACAAACGATCGTTTGATCTTTCAATGCACCGCTCCTTGATTTTTCATTTCTAAGTATTTATGATTTGGAATAATTTTAGACCACTCAGCGTTTT
This sequence comes from Dasysyrphus albostriatus, assembly GCA_946251815.1. NCBI lineage: Eukaryota > Metazoa > Arthropoda > Insecta > Diptera > Syrphidae > Dasysyrphus > Dasysyrphus albostriatus. Next base: position 134,757,677 of record OX276337.1, on the reverse strand, counting down.
GTCTTCAAATTTTTTTTGTCCAAAATCCAAGTGCTCTCTTCAACGATATCACATCCTTTGAGTTTATAAAATAACCTTTGTGTAGTTATCAACGAGGTCAATTTTGATAGATTGTGAGGTTTCGATAAAAAAAATAAAACACTATAAATACTCTTTCCGAACTCATGACAACCTTGTAGAACAAAAGCCTTTTCACTCTCTGTCATTCATCAAGTATAAAATCAATAGGGTTTTAAGGAAATTGATGTTTATGATGTCCTTCTCGTTTGTAATTTTTTTTTTCAATTTACCTAAAGGACACTGTTGTTAAAAGTATCCCCGTTTAACCTCGAAATTTTATTATTAAATATATTTAATGGTTAAGCTGTTGCAATAAACATTAAACTCATTTAATTTAACATAGATATGCGTGTGGGTATAAAAAGGTAGTTATTTCGCTACTCCATGATTGACTGTATCAAAGGAAAAGTTAATAGCTCTTTGAGTTTAAGTATATTAAAAAAAAAAAACAACAAAATAACTTTAAATTAATTTATTCAATTCATTTAACTAAAGAGGCTCGCACTGCCCTTACCAGTTGAATTAAAATTCATTCATTTAAATTCGTGTTCGCAGTTTTATTGACAAAAATTTTAATATGTATGTTTGTACAATTTATTGCTTATATAAATGCAACAACACACGGATGCAGTGCACATATTTTTGATTGCAATTTGCAATATGCCTGTGGCTGTCGCATCTGTTTGCCTGAAAAGTTTACCTTTGAGTGTTTATATGCATTATAATGTAGGTACATATATATTATATTCAACCAAATATTATGTACATATTTACGGAAGATTTATAATGAAATTAATAGCCACAAATAAATTTAATTTTGGTTTAATTTCAAGCCAAAGCATACAGAGTTAACTTACTAAATAAATAGATTTGAATGTGGTGTTGAACTACATAATTTTGAAGGACTTTAAGTTAATATGTACATTCAGGTTTCGAAACGTTTTACTAAGCAATGACAAAATTAAAAACACATTATATGGACTTAAACTTTAAAAATAATTTATTTAATTAAAGTCAGTAGACGAGACACGAAAACACATAAGGAGTGTGAGAATTTAAGCTTTATTTTAGTTTGTTCAGCTTTTTTTTTATTTTGAAAATTTTGGTTTTAAGAACCTAACACTGTTTTGGCCTGTGAAAATTCTTTTTCAAAAAAAGTAGTAGTACCGATTTTAGTACTTGTTACAAGTTCCTACATTGTGTGGAAAGTTTCAAATAAATTTAGCGAGACGAAGTTCTGGTTTCAAAATTCTGTTTCTTTTCAAAAAATCTGTTTTTCAAAATTCTGCTTTTTTCAGTTTAGGCTGTCAAAATTCTTCTTTTCAAAATTCAGTTTTTGAAAATTCTGTCATGACAGAATCTTGAAAAGCAGAATTTTGACAGACAGAACTGGAAAAAACAGAATTTTGAAAAACCGTTCTCAAAAAGACGGTTTGGAAAAGAATTTTGACAAACAGAATTTTGCAAAAAGAATATTGACTCTGCCAGACGTCTTTTTTCAATTCTTTTTCCTCATGCAAGGGGAGAGGAAGGAGAAAACCAATAATGTGGTCCTATGGTTACAAAGGTGCTTAATCCCACAAGACTTCTCTGGTCATCGTTCAACCCCTGGTTCTCGATTTATACACCAATGTATGAAACAAGCGGCAACCTTTTTCTCGTTTTTCTGGCAGTGTTGCCACCTTGGCAATACAATATTATGGTATGCCAAACAATTTGCCCTCAACATAAAATGGCGCCCAACAAAAGTATAATCCAACCTTATGGTCTTTTAGCAACATGGTAATTTGCGAAATAAAAGCCTTTTATTTTTGTCATTTCAAAAAAATTTGTCTTTGTATTCATACCTATGTACATACTTTTGCCAAAACAACAAATTTCTGTACTAATATAGGCTTAAGTAATGTCAAAGTTAAAAGAAAATTTCTATTTCAAAAACAAAAGAGTTACCTGCTGCACGTGAATCCACTAGAAAAATGCATCAGAGCTCCTGGCACTTTGACATTTTATTCTTTATCTCAACGCGACCCAATAAAAAACCTGTTTCTACTTCAGGGCGACTTCAGGGCGACCCCAGGTTTCAAAAAACATAGAATTGGCTCGTCAGGGTTGGTTCAGGCTGGGGTGACCTTAAGGTTATTTCAGGGCTCAACGAACAGACCTATTACAATAGCTGTAAACCAAAGATGAACAATTTTAGAATTTGAAACTATACTTCTTCGGTTCTGTAAATGATACAGAATTTTGCAATACAGAATGATACAAACATATATACGTATTGTATTTGCATAGAATTTCGTTTCCCAGAGTTAAACAAAAATATAGATTTACAGAATTTTGAATTAAAAAATCTTAGAAACTGAGTTTTGGCACTCACCGAATTTAAGATTGACAGAATTTGAAATAGCTACGTACAAACGTATATAAACATAGACGTATAGACGCAAAAAAATGCAGACATACGACTAGGTACCTACAAAAGTAATCCTTAGGAATCTTTAGAATTCTTTTTGTTGTTTATATTTGGCAATCTCATTTTTCTTATGCAAGTAATAGACAAAACTCTTGCATCAGACTTTTTTGTTCAAACACTTATAATTGACGGCAATTGTAAACAAAAGCCGGTTGCAGTTATTCTACCTACACATCAGGGAGTTGTTCCGTGGTTCAAACATTGATCTGGCATTGAAAATCTGGTCAATCAATTTTTGTTTTGGTTCATAAAATCTGTGCTACCTAACTCTCTTCTCAATTTCAACTTTATGTAGCTATGTATGCAGATACACCCAAATGGGAACACTTTAATAACTGATTTGTGCTAAAAGCTTTTTACGGGTACATAATGTTAACAGTCTTGTATATGCATCTAGTATGATTTGCATATTCTTTAATGCTAGTTCAACGTACTCAGATAAAAGCTTGGAACTATAAAAATGTGTGTTTTGTCAGTTGAAAGGTATCAATAACGATTCAATCGTAGTCCAGTTCACAACTGAAATAGTCAATTAACTCCAAAAAAACCCTCAGCAAACATGAAGGTTGGTTAAAAATGAATACCCAGAACTCCCTCAAACTCAGGATTCCAATATTATATTCTTGAATTATTTTTATTTTTAGTTCGCCGTATTCACCGTAGTCGTGCTTGCTTTGGTCTTCCAAGCTCAATCTTCTGTCATCCCAATTGGTCTCGGAGGTATTGGTCCAATTCTTTCAGTCTCAGGACCTCTTGGACCTGTTGTCATCCCTGGTGGTGCAGTTTCCATCCAAGGAATTCCTTCCAGCGTTGCCGTTCAGGTCCCAAATCTGGTCTCCATTCAGGGACTTCCAGCTGCTGTGACTGTTGCACAATCACCAATCCCAGCTCCTGTTGCTGTTGCTGCTCCTGCTATTATTGCTTCTGAAGGTACTTATGTAGCCAAAACACGTGGTGCCGTTCACGTTGCTCCTCTGGCAGGACACACACAATCTGCAACTTCAGTTAATCTTCAACCAGCTCCAGGAACTTTGTAGATAACTATCAAGATGATTATGAAATGTGAATCCTGATCCTGACAGAATTAAGAAAAAATCAGTGGTCATTCTACTGCTCTGTCTTATCTAATTTTCCGTGGCATTATGAAATTTGCTATTACCAGTTCGTGAAATATCTTATTGTTTTGTTAATTGTTTCTTAGAATAATAAATAAATTTAATAAATCAGTGCAACTTGGACTTCTAAGACAGTCCTTAAAAAAATTTCATGGTTTTCTTTGTTTAACAATATTTATTTATTAGTATTTCAGGTTCCAGTAAATAAAATATAAGGTTATACCTCGTGGCATAATGGTTAGTACGTTGAACTATCATGTCGAAGGTCTGAACTCGATTCCCAGCCACTACCACCTAAAACAGAAATGTTTTCTCCGAGGTATCGCCCCTTGGAGGAGCGGACAAATCCTCCATGACAATACTTGTCATGAAAAATTGCTTCTCATCCAGCTGTTCAGAATTGGCAAAAAAACGTAGGTCTCCTCCTTTCCTGCTAACCACACACACACAGAATGGTTGAGAGTTATAAGTCACTAGGCCCTGGTTCTCCATGAGCTGTTGCGCCACCAAATTTTTTATATTTTTTAAAAATAAAAAAATACGAGTACCTACTCGCTTCTGGTATCCTCAGGGTATGGTATTCAAATCGTTGAAAGGAAAAAGTAAATCAATATTTTTAAAGGCCCAAATGATATGAGACATCATTCCTTATGTAAGTGAAGTATTACCTATCACTTGAAGTCACCATTCATGGTTTTCCTTAAACTCTACCTGTTTCCGTTCTGCACATTATACGCATATCCTCCTCACCATTTTGTTTATTATTATAGTTGGATCAACTGTTAGTTAACCCACCATCAGCATCCTTGCAGTCAGTTCACGCAGAACTCCCGACAAACAGAAGTACCTAGTTGTCATTATCGCTGTTCTAAAAGTCATATTCACACAACAATGCAACTACAAATCCTCTCCTTCCGTTTTTTTTTTAATTCCTCGCAACTCCGTATATTTGTCACCATTCGCCATATATACCATCCCAATACCCGCTATATATATATGCGCTGCCTCGAAGGCTTGAATAAATCACACTGCCGCCACCGTTTATCTAATTGACAGGATTGAATCACAACTGTCATGTCGGTATGAATATTCAATTCATAAATGTCAATCGACATGCCTCGAAGCGATTTGCAAAACGCGCGTTTCCTCGCTTTGACAACAAATCGTTTTGTATCCCGTTTTTTTCATCATAATTTCCCCGGATCCCAGAATCCCGGTATGGAATAGTGTGCAGTGCTTTTAGTATCTGCAGGGTGGATGAATGCAGGATTATATGATTCGCAGTTCTAGATTCTATGAAGAAACATAGATAGAGCCTGATGCAATGGCCTAGCATTCATATTTGTGGTTTGGGCTATTGGGAATTCTTTTTGCGTTTCGCAGTTTTTCTTTATTGTTTGCCTATTGTATATTGCTTTCTATAGAGCATAGAGCAATCGGAGTAGACATTGTGATGTGGCGGCAGCGGCTTCGACTTCGGCAGCAATGGAAGCTTTAGAACAGAGCTAGACAAAAAAAAAAAGGACACGATATTCAATATGCAAATGAAAGCGCATTCGTACGTATAGGATGGGAACGGGAAGAGCATTGACGGAAGAAAACACCCTGCAGCACCAGTAGCAGCAGAAGCAGCTGCAGAAGAACATAGAGATTTTCAGATGAATGATTGAAAGGGAAATTCCTCTCCCTCCATACATCCTCACCATCGGCATTGTACCTACTTACACATACAATAGGTTTGAAGTATCAAAACTGCATGACGGAGAAAGAAATTATGACTGGAAGCCTTGTTCGGAGGAATCCTTTGACATCCTATAATATGAGAATGATGGAAGGTTAAATACTGTGAGAATAGCATCAAAAGTTTTGATGTGTTCGGATGTCAAATAGTCGTGGGATGTATGTTTGTCATTGAGAAGTGTAAAGATCAAAGAAAAAACTTATTAAAGCAAGAAAGGCATCGTTTTCAGTTTTCAGATATTGAATCCCTTGTGGCTATGACCTTCTGGTTTTTAAAAGAGATTATCTTCAATATGACAGAAGTCTCCACAAAAAAAAACTGATTTCAATCTGGTTTTATTCGATTTGTAACTTAATAGGTTTTCGGTTTGGCAGATTGGACGGAGGTAGGAGTCCCATACAAATGAAGATAGAAAAAAAATATCAAGTTTTTCTTATAGAAAACTATACAAGGTACGCTTACTTTAATGTAAAATTGTAGAAGCTATTTGAAATTTTTTTTGAACAAAGAGGTATAAAAATAAATAAATTTGGTGGCGCAACAGCTTGTGGAGAACCAGGGCCTAGTGACTTACAACTCTCAACCATTCCTGTGTGCGTGTTATTAGCAGGAATGGAGGGGACCTACAATTTTTTTGGCCGAGTCCGAATGGCTAGACGAGCAGCACTTATTCATGACAAGTTTACTCTTGGAGGATTTGTCAGCTCCTCGCAAGAGGCAGTACCTCGGGAAAAAACATTTCCTTTTTTGAGGTGGCAGTGGCTGGGAATCGAACCCAGACCTTCGGCATGACAGTCCAACGCACTAACCATATGCCACGAGGAACAAAGAGGTATAGCTTTTCCAATTCATATTTTAATCGTGACTCGGACTTGTGAGCTATAGTGCCCCGGCTGTGTGAAGGAGGAGGCAGAATAGGGAAGAGGGAAGGAGGAGGCAGAGTGGGTGAGATATTCCCTCCCTGGGCAAGAAGCATAAAATATGAATTTAATAAAGCATAATCAAATGATTTTATCCCAAGGCAAATAGGATAAGACCGATCTTGGAAAATTATTGAAGATACAATTAAATGCCGATGCAGATGTCCAACAATAGGCCGAATTATACAAGGCGAGTATTGTTAAGAAGCGTTACAGCTCCCATAAATACAACAAACAAGAAATTTCCACAAGAATATAACGTTAATTTTAACTAAGATCGGGTTTTTTAACACTGCTTGTTATGAATTTCTATTTTACCACAAATCAGGTTGAAGTAACATTTTATATGGTTATTTTAACAATGTTTACCTGTTGATTTAAACCTGGCCTCATTTTAAAGAAACACTCTGCAAGTTAATTTCAACATGATACCAGTGTTAAAACACACACAAGCCATCCAAGGCCAGTTTCAACTTATTGGTATTTCGCACAAGTTTTTTATGCAGCGAAGTGCCCCAGGGATGCGTACTATCTCCATATGTGAAAGGTTCCCACTTTAAAACTAAGTAAGTGTCATAAAAGTATTTTTAAAATAAAATAATAAACATAGGAATACATTTCTCTACTTTCAGAATAATGCAAAATGAATTGGACGGTAAGCAGCGTTAGAGGTGGGACCTACAAGCATGGATCCAAGTCATAAAAATTACCGGATATAGGGTTGATTCATCATTGAATCGTGTTAAATCGACTAGATCTTCATGTTAAATTCACAAGACGTTGAAAATTTTATTCATGTTTTTGAACTAGATTTTCATGTAAAGTTTACTAGATTTATTGGTAAAATTAGCAAAATTCTCAGGTAAAGTTTTACAGTTTTACTTTATTAAGGCAGTGTTAAAATTTCCTGAAACCAACGTTGATTTAACACGACATTAAAATCAGGTATCAGGTTAAGCAGTAAACCTGATCTCCTTTGAGAGTTCCGACCGATTTTTTACTTTTGTTTCTTTGGGTTGCTCTTCTTGAAGCTCCATTGGAGAAGGTTCCCCTTCGAGGTTTCTGATTACTTTGTTCCTTGTTTGCTGAGGACATAGGGCTTGCGATTAGAATTCTTAATCGTTTTGTTCCTTCAAAATCCTCCTCAAGGATCCTCCTCATTTGGAAAACTGTAAATAAAATAGCAGTTTTTGTTTATAAATAAATTTATAAAGGAATTAAAGCCGTTTTATCCAGAGATAAGATCTTTCTAACCCCAAGATTCGGTGCCCCAAGAAGCACCGAAGAATCCCGGACACCATCGAGTTTACCTCAGCTGAAAAGTAAAAGCATCACAGTATCACCTAGTACATAAAATGGTCTATCGATTTGTGAGATGTGACAAGAGGGTAAGGTTAGATGAATTTGCAGATAACATGGAAATCGGTGCTAGAAAAGACCATATTATCTAATTCCCAAGATGTCAATGAGAAAAAAAACCAATATCGATCAATCCTGTAATGGATGTCGGTGACACACTTTTGGTAACAGTTAAGGGTTCCAATGAGCAGAGTGCGGAAGTGCTCGAACTTAACATTATGCGCATGTCCTTTAGGGGTATTTGCAGCAAACCCCCTTCAATATCGAACATCCAAACTTAAATAAACCTCCTCAAATACAACAAGCAGTTGGACTCGATGGAATACCAGCTTAATTGATTTTGAGTAGTATTACCGTTTTTTAAGTTTCCCAAAACTAATGACAACCATCAAGTCTACACTGAAGAAGCATCAAGCTGGTCTATGGAATTTCAATCACCGCTTTTCCTCATGTTTGTCGATTTTTTGAAGGTCTTTGATCCGGTTAACCGAGATTGTATATGGAGATCATTGTTAAGTAGAGAAATTCCCCCAGAATTTGTTACCATTATAAGAGAGATCTACAAAAATATGTTTTGTTTGCAGCAATTCGACTTCTTTGTGGCGAAAAAGGGTCTATACAATAGGGGTATCGGAATACAAAATGGACAGTGAGCAAGTTAACTATACTCTTAGATTGGTTGGTTTCACTTCAGCATGACGGCACTTCTTTGGTGAAAGCGGTGAGGTGGGAAGGGAGAGGCTTTTCAATAAGCAAATATAAAAATTGAGAGAGCAGTCACGTTTCATAACCAAATTAGTCCATTTCATTCCATTTTGGCCGTTTTTGATTGATTTGTAGTTAGACGAAATTGGAAGCAGAAATGCTAATACGCTGCCCAAAATCAGATGTTCCAATTTGCAAATATTCCATTAGCAGCAGAGATACACTTGTATGAAAACTACAAGGCATGACTATTCACTTCGTAGTGAAACCAACTAATCCAAAGAGGATCATTTATGCCGTTTTCATTTGGTTTTGTGTTCTGTTCCGTTCCTATGGAATATGGAAATTTGGAGTAGAAAATTATAAAAATAAAACACATACACACATAATGTAATTTTTTCAGCTTATATTAAATGATAAATTTATTTTAAAATTAATAGTTTTACAATAATTGAGCTGCAGTTTTCAAAATCCATGAGCGAACTACAGCTACATCAGTGTAAACACCGGGATAATTCTTCTGCGCACATCCATAGCCCCATGAAACAATACCAGCTAGACCATCATTAACTGCCAATGGACCACCAGAGTCACCTTGGCATGCATCCTTTCCACTAGCAGCTGCGCAAATCATAGCTGACTTAATGGCACTCCCGTAACTATAGGCCTGTGATGAACAAACCTCCTGGCTGACGATTTTGACAGTTACTGATCGTAGCATAATAGCAGAAGAGTAGACTCCAAATTTCTCAGTACCCCAACCACTGACAATGGCTGTTGTTCCTTCAGCTGGAGCATTCTTTACCATTTGAATAACGCTGATGTTTGGTCCCAGACGAAGGGGAGTTTCTAGCTTGATGACAGCAGCATCGTATTTAAAGTTTATGGATACGTACTGAGGATGTTTCACAAATTGAGCAACATTGACAATAATTCCACCAGTGTCTCTCGAACTTGATCCAGCACGAACTGTCAAGATATTGGCTGTATAACCGTCAACACAATGAGCAGCTGTAACAGCAATTGATGGACTTATCAAACTAGCTCCGCAGTTGTGTTTTCCATGTTTCATAAGAGAAAGTTGGTATGGGTATTGGGAGATGTCTGTTTCCTCACCACCTACAATGCGTCCATCCAGCTGGGGTAGACTTTTAGGGATGGCTGATCCCAACACACAAGCAATAACAAATGAAACGAGGACTACTAACTTGAACATTTTGTTTTGTTCTATATTCAACTTTCTATTCGAGTCGCATTTTTATACTCATTCCGGAAAGTAAAACACAGATTACATATTTTTGAGTGTTCTTATCAAACGGGCAGGTATGTCTCCTACACAATCAAATTTTTTGATGAGATCGCATACAATGTGATGTGCGTTTGACATATTTAACTGTGATAAGCGATATTTTCCACAGCCATACCTCGAAGTTGAATGTTCCGATATATAAATCTAATGTGAACTTGAAAGGCAAATAATAAATTGCAACAATAATCAATGTCGAGGAATAACGGAAATCCCCGTTTGGTCATTCAGAAGTTTTGTGGTTTAAAGTCTGAGATTAAATTCGGAAGCATGAGTAGGTATAAAAATGTCAGTCCAATTAGTTCCAGTTTTTGATAAGGATCATTAGTCGCTTATCAAATTTTGACTTTGAAGCTAAATTGCTGGTCTGTGAGATTTCATTTTTACAAAGTAACGCACTTTATTGTCACACAATTATTCAGTGGTAAAAAATAGAACTCATAAGGTTTAAATTTGAACGAAAGCACATGAAAAGTGGTGTGAAGGTGTTCAGCAATTTTTTTTTCTCGAGGCAGACTAGCGGACTGAGCTAGAAGTACTTAGCGAAGAACGGTCGAAGAGGAATCAGAATAACTGGGGAACAGTTAGAGAAAGTTTAAGTACATATCCACAAACCGTACAAGTTGGCGAATGCGAGTAGCGGAGGCACTAATATAATCCGCACTAGAAATTTCACAAACGTAGCAGATCCAAGAACCTTAATGAGTGTGAGTACTTACTTAAGGTGGCGCTACAGTCCGGGGTGGGCTAGGGCCTCAACCAACAAGCTTCTTCCAGTCGGCTCGGTTTCTAGCAAGCTGGTTTCAGTTTCGGACACCAAGCTGGCTTAGGTCATTTTCTACTTGCGTGTACTACCTGCTACGCTGTCATCCTATACAACGCCTTCCAACGGGGTTGAATTCAAAGACTTTCCGGGCCGGGCTGGAGCATTGATATTGATGTCTATCCGCTTAAGGTGACCAACCATCTCAGCCGTTGGCTCTTCACTTTTGTGGCTAGGTTGGTTTGGCTGTTAAGTCCATACATCTTCTTCTCCATTTCTCATCTATGCAGATGGGACCAAAAATTATCTCATCCATCCGGACTTGTTAAACTAATAAGCACGAGTGTTGAACAAGAAATAAAAGTCTTGGACGAGTCTATCAGAAGGATGGTGTACGATGAATGAATTCAGCACCAATAAGAGTGTTCCCACTAAGACACTTCTTCTTTTATCAAGGCGACTGCAAAAGAATTCCTTAGATGGAATCAACGGTGGCGTCTACGGTCACAGTCAGGCTTAACCACTTAGTGAACACCTTTTATGGGCTTCTTCGACATAATCGGAGCTCAGGTCTATATTAGGAGCGATTAATCTAGCTTTCCGCCCTTGAAAATATATTGTTAAGGGGGTCTGGTCCTCCAGGTTGAGGGTCGTCCTGTGAGTCGGGGTGACTTCCCAGCCACGTAAAGTGATTTTAGTTTCGAAGCAACAATAAGCTTTGGAAGTAAATATATGAGTGTTAGCATTCAAGGAATACGGCTGCTCCAACATCATCTTCGAAGAAGATTCCACCAGAATTACCAAATTTGAAAGAAATGCTTGTCCTACAATACAAAATAATAAGATTTTTTCCAAGATTTCTAAAAGAAGAAAAGATCAAGATCTTTTAAATTTCAATTCAATGTTTGTTATTATTTTTCTTATGCAAGGAATAAGAGAAGATCAAATTCTTACATCAGATTATAACCAACTTGTTTATATAAGTTCCTGAGCCAATTTGTATTCGAATGTAAACAAAGCCGGTTGCAGTTATTCAACTAACACATCAGGTAGTAGTTCCGCGGTTCGAACATAGATTTGGCATTGAAAATCTGGTCAATCTAACCACGATTAACCAGATTTTGTCTTTTTTCTCAATTGCAATATCGCTTATGTGCAAGGTGCAACAATATTAATGAAAAACACTATATTATTAGCTGATTTGTACTAAAAGCTCTTAACCGGCCATTGATGTTATATAAATCTAGTTTATGAGCAAGATACTTGATTTGAATAAGGTAGTTCAACGTACTCAGTCAGACAAAAGCTTTTGACTATATAAATGTGTGGTTTGTCAGCTGTAAGGCATTAATAACGATTCATTCGTAGTCCAGTTCACAACTGAAATAGTCAATAAACTCCAAAGAAACCATCAGCAAACATGAAGGTAGGTTGAAAATGATCGTCAGGACTTGCTTTTTACATTATATTCCGACTTTATTTCAATTGTTAGTTCGCCGTATTCACCGTAGTCGTGCTTGCCTTGGTCTTCCAAGCTCAATCCTCTGTCATCCCAATTGGTCTGGGAGGTATTGGTCCAGTTCTTTCTGTCTCAGGACCCCTTGGTCCCGTTGTCGTTCCAGGTGGAGCAGTGTCCATTCAAGGCTCAGTCATCCAAGGAATTCCCTCCAGTGTTGCTGTTCAGGTTCCAAACTTGATCTCCGTTCAAGGACTTCCAGCTGCCGTCACTGTGGCGCAATCACCAATCCCAGCTCCTGTTGCCATTGCAGCTCCAGTTGCTGTTGGTGCTGAAGGAACTTATGTAGCCAAGACACGTGGTGCCGTTCATGTTGCTCCTCTGGCAGGACACACCCAATCTGCCACTTCAGTTAATCTTCAACCAGCTCCAGGAACTTTGTAGATATCAAGATTATCATGAATTTGAAACCTGAAAGAACTTCACAAAAATCTCCAATTCTTCAATATTTATTGTTTTCTAATTACTGTTTGTAAGAAGTTACCAAAATATTACAGTTAACATTTATTAAAAAATCTATTTTTCACCTACCTTTATGAGTAAAAAGTGCGGAAATTTACCCCGAAACGACTCTAAATGGCTTGACATTACTGCATTAGCATTTAACTACAAATTTTTGAACTATCTTAATAAGGAATTTCTTCGAAATATTCATTTCCTGTTAAAATAGTTCGAGAATTTGACTCATTTATCACAGCACATCTTCAACAACAAAGTGTCACCATCCTCACTTGACACTCACATGTCACCATCATGGCTATCCAGTGTTATGCCAACAAAACTTCAATTGAAAATTCAGAAATTGTCTGAAGTTTTCAAAAAACCATACAAAATAAACAACAACTAGAAGATACCTACCTACAGCTACATTTTATCTCATGAAAAATACTTCACACATAAACAATGTCGACCATAATATCACAACACTACAAATATGATGTGCCATACTCATCAGATTGGTAACATCCTGAAATAGCTTGGCCCCACCACCGACCACTGTCGCCTAGGGCATGGATGACATGCAATTTGACGGCGAAAATTTTCGCTGTGTGTTCTTAATGACACAGCACGACACATATCACACTATACAGTGACATATACATACACATACCACACATTGTCCCAGAATAAGGCATAAGGAAATTGCTTTTGTCATGAAAGTGACAAGGATATGTGTGACGGCGCGACGTACGTTCGTCCATTGAAGTATAAACTGAACAGTCTTTTCGTCGACGCCACTTGATTAGATGGTTTTCGTTTCAATGGAGAAATTTAGTGGCCAGAACTCATTTAAGTGGCGAATAAGCCAACGAAAAACCAAAAATAAAATTAAAACACAAAAAAAAAAAGAAATATATAAACCAAGGAAGGAAGGAAAACCTAATTAAACTTAAAATTTAAGTGGCAAACCCTTTTTCTTAATTATGCCCTCTGGGAAGAGTTTTGAACAAAAAGCTATATATACAGAAAGTTGTTACTTTTTAGCAAGCATCATTGCATCGACTCGGTCTATAAGCGTATATAGAGTTGTGGGTCATTAGAGGCACTTGGTTGATGTTGTAACTTTCATTTGAGAGGAGCTTTCAAAACTTTACCCATAGTAAAAGTTTTTTTTTTTTAATTTTTTATTTTGTTTTTTTTTTTCTGTACAAATAATTTATTTCAAAGTTAATTAAATCAAAAGGGGGTAACAGCGGTTTGTGATGAGAATAATGTCACTAACTGGCAATTATTTATGCATATGTTTAATAATATGCTGGAAAACAAATTTTGTGTTAACGGCTTCGGCATTGTTTTTGTCCGAAAGAGTTAAAGAAGTAAAAAAGCAATTTACAGAAATTTAGATAAATCATCTACCGCAAGGAAATTGTTTGGAGAAATGTTTTAGAATAGCAGTTAGTATTTTAATAGGACTACAAGACAGCTACTGGTGATTGTGCCACAGTCACGGAAGCTGGAAGTCCATGAAAAAAGATCAGGTTTGAATTTTGAACAGCAACTCTGGAAGGAATTCCTTTGATGATTGAGCCTTGGATAGATACTACTTCACCAGGAACGACAACGGGACCAAGGGGTCTTGGTCTGACAGAAGTGGACCAATATCTTCTAGACCAATTAGTAAGATAGAGTATTGGGCTCGGAAGAACAAGGCAAGCATGACTACGGTGAATACAGCATATACGATGTATGTAATAAAGGGTGATTTTTTAAGAGGTTTAGAACTTTAAAAAAAAAAAAACACAAAAAATTCGAAAAAATGAATGAAATATTTATTTGAATCGATAGTTTGAACCTTGCAATTTAATGTTTAAAGATAATTTCATGCAAATGTTGACCGCGGCTGCGTCTCAGGTAGCCCATCCGCTGAGTCCAATTTTGGCATACTCTTTCACACATATCGGCCGGTATCTCACGAATGAATGCATGGATGTTGGCTTCCAGTGCGTCAATCGAAGCGGGCTTGTCCCTATAGACACTAGCCTTGACATACCCCCACAAAAAATAATCTAATGGTGTCAAATCGCACGATCTAGGCGGCCAATTGACCGGCCCGAAACGTGAAATTAACTGTTCACCAAACTCGCCTCGCAATTGCGCCATTGTTTCGCGTGCTGTGTAGCATGTGGCACCGTCTTGTTGAAACCACATATCATGCAAGTCAAGAACTTCCATTTCGGGCAAAAAAAAGTTTGTTATCATCGCTCGGTAGCGTTCACCATTGACAGTAACGCTGCGATTCGCATCATCTTTGAAGAAATATGGCCCAATAATGCCGCCGGCCCATAAACCGCACCAAACAGTGGCTTTTTCGGGATGCATTGGTAGCTGTTGCAATTTTTCTGGCTGATCTTCACTCCAAATGCGGCAATTATGCTTATTTACGTACCCATTCAACCAAAAATGAGCCTCATCGCTGAACACAATTTTTCGATAAAAAAGCGGATCCTCGGCCAGCTTTCCAAGAGCCCATTCACCAAAAATTCGGCGTTGTGGTAGGTCGGCTGGCTTTAGTTCTTGCACCAGCTGTATCTGAAAAGGCTTTACGCCCAAATCCTTTCGCAAAATTTTCCACGTAGTGCTGTAACAAAGGCCTAACTGCTGGGAACGGCGCCGAATGGACATTTCGCGGTCTTCTGTCACACTAGCTGATACGGCCGCAATATTTTCTTTACTACGCACAGTACGTAAACGTGTTGGTAGTTTAATGTCCAACAAAGTAAATTTGGTGCGAAATTTGGTCACAATCTTCCGAATAGACTGCTCAGAAGGTCGAGAATGCCGACCATAAAATGGAAGCAGCGCGCGATGAACATTTCGAACCGAGCACGAATTTTGATAGTAAAATTCAATAATTTGCAAGCGTTGTTCAGTTGTAAGACGATCCATGGTTAAATTGCAAACCAAACTGAAGCTGTTTGACAGTGACACAAGGTACTAAACACACGTCAGCTGTCAAAACCAGTGTTGCCAAAACCAAACCAGCTAAAAAATCACCCGTTATGTATTCATAAGAATACTGAGCAAGTCCTGACATCCATTTTTAAACTACCCTCATGTTGGGTGGTTTCTTTGGGGCTAATTGACTATTTCAGCTTTGAAATAGACTTAAAAGAATCGTTATGGACAACTCTAAACTGACACAACACACATTTTTATAATCAAAAGCTTTTGGGTGAGTACGTTGAACTTCCAATGTAAATCAAATAGAATTCATAAACAAGACTGATAACATGTCTCATGTCTGTAAAAAGCTTTAAGTACAATTTAGTTATTTAAGTGTTCCCAATCGGGTATATACATATACAGTACGTACATAAAGTTGCAGTAGCAAATATCTTATGAACCAAAACAATAATATGGACTTCAATGCCAAAACTATGTTTGAACCGGGAAACTACTTCTAGGGTTGTAGTCGAATATCTGCAACCGGCTTTTGTTTACATTTAACAATCTTCAACAATTTCGATTTGATCAAGAAACACACGTGGGTTAAATTCTGATGCAAGAGTTTGGTCTATTACTTGTAATAGAAAATTACGATTGCAAAAAATAATAACAATCAACAGAATTTCAAAGTTTCCTGCACTTAAAAAAGGATTTGAAATGGTTTACTTTTCTTTTCAAATTTTAAGGTGAAAACATCAAATCGATTAATACTATTTTTAGTACTAAAAATTGGGTGCGCGTATAGTACTAAGCTATTCGGTAAAGTAAAAATAAAAATGATTTCGAGCCACTTTGATATAAGAAAATTCAGCGAATGTGAGTGGATTCTCTAAAGCCACTTGCTAGAAGCTTCCTTTGCCTTTGTCTTTAAATGAAAATTTTGTGTTGCTGCAATTTTTCAAGACAAAACTTAAATTTTTTTTAAGGTTTTTATATGCTCAGATAAAAATTGTATGACCTCAAAAATAATTTCTCAAGGGAAGGTTTCGGAATACTCCCGTCTAAATGTGGAAAACATTTTTCTTTGTGTATTAAAGCATTACCTCTTTTCCTTCGTCATGAATTAAGAAATAGTAAGAGAATTTTTAAAGTTTTGAAAATCCTATTTTCGAAAGACAAATTTTCGAAAAACAAAGTTTCGAAAGGGAAAGTCAAGAAGCATTAAAAAGAAAAAATATTTTCAAACCAGTCAACATTTTGCAACTTCGTTTTTCCTTGAGCAAGTTTAATGAAATTGACACCACTAAGTCAAGAGTTAAAGCCACTATAGCTTTTTTGTCAAATTTTATTACTAAACACAAAAATTAAGGGAATAAGTATGTTGAAGGATTTATTGCTCATAGTCATTAACTAAGAACAGTTTTTTTATGTTTTCTTAAAAAAAACTCTCCTTTTTACTCGAATTATTATCTAAATTTTTTACTTACTCATAATAACGAACTCTGAAAATTTCATCCAAACCGAAGCCATTTCTGTGAAGCCAATAAAAAATAAAAGTGGTCATGGCAGCAGGTGAGTTCTACTGAATCCACTTGATTGAATATTCATATATCACCGGTGTCAATTTTATTGAAATCGTTGACATATTTCGTTGTTTTGATAATATGTTTTATTCTGTATCAGCTATCGCTTGCGTCAATTTCGTTAAAATTGCTTGAAAAAACAACGAAGATCCGAAAGTTTTTGAACTTTTTTTTTCGAAATTTTGTCCTTCAATACTTTGTCTTGCGAAACTTTACCTTTTCGAAACTTTCGTTCATTACCTTACTAAATTTTCGAACATAGTCTACTATTGTACATTTCGTACAAAATTCACAGTTTCCTTCAGTGAAATAAAAATGTTTGAAATGTGTTCTCCACTTAATTGCTCCGAACATTTTGTAAACCGTAGTGTTAATTTAATCACAAAATCAACATAATTTTAGTTTTTTAGTTTCCACTTTTTAGTGATCAATTGTTAAGAGAGGAAACAAATTAAGTAAGTTGCATTAGCTATGTGGGGAATACGTAATTGAATTTTGAAGGGAAAAATGCTTGTAGATGCTTCGACAGGTAGAGTTTCATCAAAAATACTGTCATCAAAAATTCCCCTTTGATCCTAAATAGTCTTAAGTCTCCATTTTTAATAGTTAAAATTCGCACAATTCACCAATATTTTTTAATATTCATTTGTATATATATTTTGGTTGCTTTTCTTTCTCTAAAATCACCTTCTTATTTGATTCTTACTTCTTTATTTTTGCAACAAATCTTAACATCCTTTTGGAGAAAGTGAGATTATTGCACTTGATATTTCGAAAGTGTTATATATTTTTGACACCAAGCCCTCTAATCGAAAGTGTATGCATTTGGCACTGATGAATACCTTTTTCTTCTTCGTTGGATTAGAAATTACCTTTTGGACTGTACAATTCAAGTTGTATTGGATGGTTTCAAGTCTGATATTCATAAATAAAGGCT
This sequence comes from Dasysyrphus albostriatus, assembly GCA_946251815.1. Taxonomy (NCBI): domain Eukaryota; kingdom Metazoa; phylum Arthropoda; class Insecta; order Diptera; family Syrphidae; genus Dasysyrphus; species Dasysyrphus albostriatus. Next base: position 134,739,812 of record OX276337.1, on the reverse strand, counting down.
GGTGTGCCCCAGGGCTCCGTTTTGTTTCCGATTCTTTTTTCATTATCGTTAATAATTTCTTGTCTGAAATTTCTTATGAAAGATCTATCTATAATCTTCAGAAAGGCGCTAAGGCTAATGTCGAAAACGAACGAAAAGTAGTTTTTCGTATCGTCAAAAAGGAACATATTATTATTCATCTCTTTTTGGCATTCTTTTATCACCAAAAAAAGTCAGTTTTACTTAGGGTAGGCTCGGAAGAGATTTCCAGGTAATTTTCATTCCCAAAAATCTATATTATATTTTGCACAGCACTTTAAAATAAGAAAAGTAAAACAATCTGTTTTTAGTTTTTTGACTTTTTTAAAAGTCCATGTTGCATTGATTTATTACAGAATGTACCTACATTTTACTAGAGAACTTATAAACAAAGCAAATTGACAAAAATTCCACGGAATTTCGTTACTAACTAGAGAAGGCAGTGAAAGAGGGGGTTACCATTCTTATGAATAACTGAGATATTTCCAAGTTCCGTCCAGATCATAGTTCCTGGTTTACAAAGTTCCTGGAGCTGGTTGAAGATTAACTGAAGTGGCAGATTGTGTGTGTCCGGCGAGAGGAGCAACGTGAACAGCACCACGTGCCTTGGCTACATAAGTTCCTTCAGCACCAACTACAACTGGAGCTGCAACAGCAACAGGAGCTGGAAGGGCAACGGGCACTGGTGATTGTGCAACAGTAACAGCAGCTGGAAGTCCTGGAACAGAGATCACGTTGGGAACCTGAACAGCAACACTGGATGGAAGTCCTTGGATGACTGAGCCTTGAATTGACACTGCTCCACCTGGAACGACAACGGGACCAAGGGGTCCTGAGACAGAAAGAACTGGACCAATACTTCCCAGACCAATTGGGATGACAGAGGATTGAGCTTGGAAGACCAAAGCAAGCAAGACTACGGTGAATACGGCGAACTTTAAAAAAAAATTAAAAATGTTAGAATCTGGCCTAAAAAAAAATTTTTTTTGTAACCTACCTTCATGTTGCTGATGGTTTCTTTGGAGTTTATTGACTATTTCAGTTGTGAACTGGACTACGATTGAATCGTTACTGGTACCTGTTTGCCAATAAAATACACATTTTTATAGTCTGTCCAGAGAATTTTTGTCGTCTTGGTACATTGAACTAGAAAATATGCAAATGCAATCAAAACATAAACAGCACGTGCATAAAAATACAAGTTTCACAGTTAGTGCACCTAGGAATTATTAAAATATGTATATAAACCCATTTTTCTGATATAAAAATAAGTAGGTAAATACATTAAGATAAAACAAGTCAAGTTTATTATTTAAAGAATTACGGTCAGTTTGACCATATTAATTTTTTCAATGCCAAATATGTAGTTTGAACCACGGAACTAATGCAGCAGATATGTATAATGTTCATGAGTTGAATAAGTGCACCATGAGACCGGCTTCTGTTCACACGCCATCAAAATAGGTGTGTAGAAAAAAAAAATGTGTGGGCTTTAATCTGACGCAAGAATATAAGATATTTTACTCACTTAAAGAAAAATTCCTTGCAAAATATGTACATAAGTATATACAGAACGGTTAATACGTCACAAGTGCTTAAAGTAGTTTGTGGGGGACTGAATGTTTTGGTGTCCCATTGAATGGGTCTTCTGAAAACTCGGATATATGGCTAAGTTGGTTTGACCCGTTAAATTCCTACAGACCGGCTGAGCAAATTCAAGCATGCGTTGTTGGGTTGAGGTTGGGTTGGTTCAACGTGAAGATGTTGTATAGGCTACCTTTGGGCAGTCTTTGCAATTATGATGAAGTTTTTTTAATGACTGTTCCTGGAAAACTGAAAATGGTTAACTTGTGTAAATTAGCCCCCAAATCATCTAAGAGCAAACTTTGTTCTTTTAAAACCTCAAGATTAAAAGGAGGAGTACTCCCCTCGAAATCCTTACTAAACTTGTGGGATGATGTTGTTAGTTGCTTCAATGATTATGTTTGCTTCGTGTTGCTAAATATATTTGAAAATGGCGCTCAATCATTAGTCCCGTCAGGAAACCGAAATCCCTGCGCTTTTGAATTTGACATCCCAAAGGATGTAATTTAGCATGGGAGTCGTTGTTGTAATCTTGTCACCATTTTTGAAAATGGGACCCAACCTGTGAAAAATGGTTAATTAAAAAAAAAGGTACCAAAAAATTGGAGGTCGACCCTTTGATATAAGAAAATGGATATTCCCGAAAAGTGGAAACACTGAAATTTTACCCAAAGATGCGTCTATTTAGCTTTTATGCTTTAATTTACGATAAGCATTATTTTTCCAATGCACTTTTGTCATCTGGGAGGATTTCCGCAACATTTTTTAAGTTAAAAACTACCAAAAAAGGGAAGTCACACCTTTTGACGTCAAAAAATATACCGAAGGAGCGTCTACGCAACACCTTGTTTTTAAGATACATATCAAATGTTATTTTCTTACACGCTTTTGGTATCTGGAGGCGTTTTCACAACGTTTTTCATGCTCAAAACAATAAAAATTATCACAGAAGTGGAGGATCCACCCGTTGACATTGAAAAAACTAGTTCCTGAAAAGTGGCAACACTCTTTTTTCACACACAATTAATTACCCAGACCATTTATTGTGTGCGGAAAAATAGCATTTGTGTCTTTTCGTGTTAATTTTTGTTAAAGCTTAGTACGCTGCTGAAGCGAAATTTTAAGTTAATCTCCAAGAAAACAACAAAATGCTTGCCAAAACGCAGCGAAAAATTTTTTATTGACAGTTACACCAATTTAAAAAATCAAGACAAATGAAAATGAAAAAAAAAAAAAAAAAAAATACAGGCAGCCATGCTGTAATAATAGAAACAACTAATATTAACATGAAAAAACACAACATTTTTCCGCACACAATAATTGGCCTGGGTAATTAATTATGTGCGAAAAAAGAGTGTAGACTTCTCCGAAAAATATGCAACAATTATTAGTTTTGTTCTTCGAACAGTGTGCTGCAGAACGAAAAGTAAGACTAAATTTTTCGTTTTAGATTTGGTTGTGTCATTTTTGTATGGGTTGTTTTGTTTCGCATCAGCAGCCTAGCCTTAAATGTTTTAGATATGAATTCCAGTAAAAAAAATTCTCCTCCAAAAAGCGCATGGGATTCGGTTTCCTGATCGGACTATATATAAGTAGAGCCTTAAATTGAAAAAATACGGCAAGCTGAAATTTTAAAAGCTGTTTTAGGGGTAGGTATATAGAGCTAAAATCAAAGTTTTTGACCTCTAAACTCCATCTAGGCATGGTGCTAGACCCACTTTTTTCAAATCTTGGTTTATTAAGAAACCACTGAACCGACATGTAAGAATTTTCCAGATTTGTTTATTATAACCGAGAACAAAATTTAAATCCGCCAATTTCTTATTTATTTCCCGGAGACAGATGCAACGATTTTCATGAAATTTTCGGTTTTTTAACGAGAAAAAAATTTATAAATCGATTTGAATGAAATCCGACCTTTGCAAGGTCATTTTTCTTATATCCTTTTTTCAGAAATGGCTCCTCGAATTTCCATGAAATGTTCAGAGTTTGTTCTTATTATGACGAGAACAAAATGACAAATTGGCTTATGTCAAATCAATCCTACCACTACCACACACAACTTCTTTTTTCTGTGTATCTCAAAAATGACTCCTACGATTTCATGAAATTTTTTCTTTTGAAATTGCAAATTGGCTTTAGTGAAATCCGTTCTTTGCCACGACAACTTTTCTTATTTCTTTTTTTTTACCAAACAGCTCTTTTACGATGAACAAGCAATTTTTAGAGCTTGTTTTTATGAACTATAAAAAAAAATGACAAATTGGTTTCTGTTAAAGCCGCCCACTACCTCTCACAACTTCGTTTCACGTTAACGGCTTATAAGGATCTGGTAGCCTTCATCTTCATCAGAACACCAAGTTTTCATCAAAAAATTTTTACCGCCATGATGGTATTCGTCTTATTCGTCTCTACTTAAAATTTTACTTCCGTTGCTGCAGACTTCTCTAATGCAATGTTTGCAAATCTAGCTTTTCGATAGCTTAGTTTGAGTTTTTGAGCTTTATATTTTGTAAAATACTTTTTAATGTTGTTTTTAAGATTTTATTTTTTAACGTCTTTTTGTACCTTATCTGAAAGGCCACTTAATCGACATAAAAGGCCTACTTAGTTTCAGCGATTGGTCAGCTAAAGATTTTTTATGAATTTCTTACTTTTCTTAAGTTATAAAAATTTATTTAAAAAAAATGTATGTCTGAACAATTTCTGAAACAAGCTGACCTTTTATAAAGATTATTAGTGGCCTTATGCAGACGATGAACTTTTATTGTGAATATCCCTCCTGTGAGGGACTAAAAACCACGCTTGACCTAGTGTGACCTTGACGAACCTTAAGCCTTGATTAGGCTTCAAATTTCTTAGTCTTTACAGACCCTTTTAAAACAATTAGATGACATGTGTACTTTTTTGCGAATATCCCATTTATACCTTTGAGCTGCCAAATCCCAGACTCTAAACGCAAACAGGTTTTTATTTAGAAATCAGTCACAGACGGGCCTATTTTACCATCAACCTAAGAAATATCCCAAAGTCAGATTCCCAGCACAAATTCAGTGAAGAATTTTAAGTTTGTATTCAAACAAATTTAAAACTTCCGCATTTAGCTCGCAAATAAAAAAAAATAAATATAACCTTAAGCAGGGAGAAAAAATCCTTGCAAATCACTAACAAACTCACTCACTCAAAATATTAAGTGAAAACAATGCTTCACTGCAAGTGTTCATACATCGTACATGCTTAAATCGGTCTAATAAAAAAATAAAACTTCCTTTTACTTATTTTCTTGGAGACCACACACACTGTTCCTTCTTTAATACAATTTTCTGTTCGCTTCTATAGTTTCCTCTATACAAACTACAACTACAACATATGAGCTATCCCGTTTCCATTCCTCTTTCCACCTTCCCCCCCTCAGCACCCGTTATAACAGAATATAGAAAAGGATGTTTTAAATTATTAACTTTAATCGCTGTTGCAGAATGTTAGCACCACGGTGGTGCTATAGCATGTCATACAGGAGCCCTATAGTATGGTGGTGATGGGTGTGTCTCCCACTTTAAATGCAAATAGATGATTGTGTTGCATTATACTACAATATAATGCATCATCACTAAGAATAACAATGTATAAGGATCTGTGGGTAAATTATTTAACAGTGTGCATATGCTCGCTTGTACTTAGATAACACAAGTTAAAGTGCTCAACATGGGTGAGTTTTTGTTTTTTTTTTACTATCAGTGTTGGGAAGTCCTTTTTTTTTGCAGAAAATGTAGAGATTTTCTTTTTAATTTATTTTTTAATCTCATGTGTTTACAAGATGTTAACATGATGACGGAATGGAGTCCTTAAATGAAAGAAGGATAATTTGTTACAACACACACCATGCTTATGAAAGTAATTGATGCGATTAACAACTCTTAATGGGATTTTTTGTTTTGCTATTGACACTTGGGCTTCAAATCACTGTCACGAATGTGGGAGTTGTTGATATTATACCACAAATGCCACACAAAAAAAAACCAATAACATGACAGTGCACCGACATCACCATCCCAAAACACCCAAGTTTGGTTTTCATCACACAAAAAATATACACAAAAAAAAAATAAGAAAATTGTCTTCAATTTTATAGCCTCTCAGCAATAAATAAGGCTCAGTGGAGAATTTAAGGACTTTGTCTTCTTTATCACACCCCTTGGGGCGCCTATATCTTTCCAAAGATTTTCCTCCTTTTTTTTTGATGATTTTTTCTTTATATTTTCCTATTCCAATCAGTGAATTGGTTTCTTCCTCGTTTGGCAAACACAATAAACATCACCATGCGCCTAACGCCTTCAATTCTTTCGTATTGCGAAATTGCAAGAGTCTTCAAAGACCATCCAAAATCTCCCCTAATCGCCATCCGCAGTGTAGAGTTCCACTTTAAAGGGGTTGTGCTCTGCCAGAGCTTAAAGTTTATTAAAATACACAAAAAAAAAACAGAAATAAAAACGAGAAAACATTATTTTGGGCCCGTCATAGGGCGTGACAAGGATATAGCATTTGGTGGATAATTTCCAAATATGTGTACACAAGATGCTGCTAGGCGCAAACATAATTCCTTATAATATAGTCCCTGAAATGAAAATTGATTAAAGATCGAGGAATGTAATTATTATGCTCTCACTTGAGTTAGCTGCTCTGCTATTTCTGATATGGCAATCCCCTAAGCGGGTATATACCCAATTTATCTGCCAATAGCTCAGGGGTGAATTGATTTTAGAGAATTTAGAATTTAAATAGGACAAGGAATTCGATTGGGGTCATCAGCTTAAGTTGACTGAAATGTCCGGAACAAATCAAAATTGGCACGCATATCCTTTTGGTAGATAAAATTTTAAATAGGTTTTAAAAGGATATAAAGGATTTGTTTTGGGATGATTGATGGACAGATAATTATTTTATGGTAGAAATATTTTGTGTGTACATATTTGTTGTTTTTTTTTGTAGGGGGGTTCAAGGACAATGAAAATGTGGATTATGATGATGAAAATTTTTGCAACCATTCGAAATAGCCTTGAACCATACTCTGTTTGCGATAGATAAATGAAGAAAGTATTTCAATTAAGGTTAAAAAAAATATTCAGTGCAGTATGCATTCCTATTCTGTTTGGTTAAATTTCTATTGAAGTTTCTGATTGACTATCTTACGAACCTAAGTGGAGGGCCAAATTTCGCAAGAGTGAGTTTTTTTCTGTGTACACAGAAAATCGTGTACACTTCAGTTTTTGAGATTCCACAAGTGTGAGTTTCAAGTTTTTGACAAATATCGTATTACAATCAGTCAAATTTATTCACACTTATTTAGGGCGTGAACCTACCAATACCTGCGGAATTGGGCCCCTCATTATCTAAATACATAGTTCAATATTTTCTATGTTTGTTTTGGATGCTTTGCTCAGTTAATACCAAGTTGGAAAAGCAACTCTTATGGAACTAAAAATGGTTAGGTGAGGTGGATAGTTTGTCATTATGTATTAGTTGGGACGATTTCGAATTTATTGTTCTATGTTTTCTATGTTTTTTTACTTAAGTTGTAAGAACTGCCAACACTTTATATTTATTGCTTAATAATTTGTCGATAATTATTTGTGAAAATTTAGAATTTGCCAGTTCATATTTTCTATGATTTTCAAGAGTGCTTTGCTAACTTCATATTAAGTTAGTAATAAGTGAAAAATTCAATTCGATCGTGCAATGTTTTCTATGTTTTTTTTTGCTCTTTGCTTACTAACTATTAAGTTAGCAAAGCAACTCTCACGGATCGAAAAATGGGTAGGTGAATAATTTGTCGTTAATTAGTTGTGATAATTTCAAACTTTTCGTTCAATGTGTTCTATGTTTTTTTGGAGGCTTTGCTAACTTGACATTAAGTTAGCAAATTAATTATCACCGATCGAAAAATGCTAAGGTGGATAGCTTGTCGTGAATTAGTTGTGACAAATTCAATTTGATCTTGTAATATTTTCTATGTTATTTTGGATGATTTGCTTGCCTGATACTAAGTTTGCGAATCAACTCTTACAAGTTGAAAAAAGCTTTGGTGGATAATTTGTCACTAAAAAGTTGCTTGTGACAAATTCAGTTTGATTGTATAATGTTTTCTATGTTTTTTAGTGCTCTCACGGATTATAAAATAAGTAAGTGGAAAATTTGTGGCTCACTAGTTGTGATAGTTTTTTATTTTTCGTTCTATGTTTCTATGTTTTTTTAAGTGGTAACAATTTCATTAACTTATTATTTTATTCCAAAATAGTTTACCGTTAGTTAGTTGATGAATTCAATTTTGTCGTGCTATGTTTTCCATGTATTGTTGGGTGATCTGTTTTTAATGAACGTTAAGCCAGCAAAGCAACCTGCACGAATTCATCCTCAACTTTGATTTAAAAGTCATTTTTCCATTGGACTTGTTTTTAACAATGCCCTTATATGTTGAGTGATAAGACTTTTGCTTCCATGCAGACTGAAACCGCATTGAAACCACATTGAAACAGAAATTAAACTAGATTGAAACAAGATTGAAACTTGATTGAAATCGGATTGAAACTAGATAAAAAAAATTGAAGCCAGATTGTTGCTGGACTAAAACGAGATTGAAACAGGATTGAAACCAGAATGAAATCGAATAGAAATTAAATTGAAATCGGATTGTTACCTGATTGCAACTGAAATTATATTGGATTGAAACTCCATTGAGCCCATATTCAAGCCAGATTGAAGCCATATTGATATTATATTGAAACTACATTGAAATAGATTTGAAACTTGATTGACATCAGATTAAAACTGAGTTAAAATTGGATTGAAAACGCATTAAAACTGGATTGAAATCGGAATGAAACTGGATTGAAACCTGATTGAAACTTCATTGAAACCAGATTTAAACTGAATTGAAACAAGATTGAAACTTGACTGAAATCGGATTGAAACTGGATTGCAAGCAGATTGTTACTGGACTGAAATAGGATTGAAAGCAGAATGAATTCGAATAGAAACCAAATAGAAATCAGATTGATACCAGATTGAAACTGAATTTATATTGGATTGAAACTGCACTGAGCCTATATTGAAGCTGGTTTGAAACCATATTGATATTATATTGAAACAGCATTGAAATAGATTTGAAACTTGATTGACATCAGATTAAATCTGAATTGAAAATGCATTGAAACTGAATTGAAATCGGCAAAACTTGAGGACTTTAGTTTACAATTTTGATGTTGTTTTCCAAACAATTCTCTACAATTTTTTTTGTAGCAAAATACAATAGAAGAGATGATAGAAAGGGCACTTTATAAAATTTTCCACCTAAAAACTAACTTTATGTCTTATAACAAGACTTATTTCATTTATCTTTCTGCATTATGCAAATCCATTTAAAACTGTTATGTTCCTGTTTACACTTCATCTTAGAAGTTGTCTTAAAAAGACATCGCAGCTGAAAAAAATTCTATATGATCCTTGAGGATATTTTCACAAACAAAAATTATATTCCAACAACTGCTACAGATTTGTTGTGAGCAGATAGTTTTGGTAGGTATCTAGGTACTATATCTCGTATGTACACTTGACAGGTAGGGTATACAACTAGACTTTTTACCAAGAAGTGGAGAATCATATTTCCTACCAACTCAACGTTATTTTCATCTTCACAACACAAAAACAATCAAAATCTGTTAAAAGTCTTTTCTCGAGAACTTGAGTATGTTGGTTGGTGTTGTGATCCCTGATTCCGGGCAATACTGGTATATACCATAGATACATTTGTTCAAGATAGCGTGCGGTATAATTGTGGCATGCATCCTCTTGCATTCTTGCACATCCTGATGCACCCCAGCTCAGACCCCAGAGTGCAATAAATAATTAAAAGTTATTATATTAATTTGCTGGTCGGTTGTTGGCCGTTTAAGGGAGCGCCACCATTCAATGAATCATAAAATCAATTAATTATCAATTATCGGTCGGTCTCCTTCGTTGTGCAGTTTTATTTTTTCTGTTTAAATTTTTTTTGTTCTTATTCTCTTTGGGGTAATTTTTCTTAATTTGCTGGCAGAACGGAGGGCTTTACTCCTTGCTCCCAACTAACTGGACGACCTACCGACCGACCAACCGACGACGTGGATCAAAGGGAATGGTAGTTAAAGAGCTCTCAGAGGGCGGGATGGCTGCAAAAAGTAGGAAATGAGTAAACCGTTTGTGTTGGCTGGCTGCGTTCTATACATTATATATATAACAGTGTTAAGCTTGTACAGTTACACTGAAGACCAAGTTTACCAAAAGTGCCTTACCGACCCTGGCACTCTCGGCATATAGCTAAGAAATTTGCTTTTATTTTTTGTGTAAGTGAGAGGCCAGTTGAGAGAATTATGGCTTCACATGTATTTATGTTCACAAAAGTTGAAAGTTTTGAAGAAAGTTTCAGCTTGTGGCATAGCATAGCGGTTGTTGGCAATTGCTTGTGAAGATTATGACCCAAGAGATTTTACGAAAAGAAGGGATTTTTTGTTTTGCAAATTTGGGTGGAGCTGTTTTATATGAATTTATTTATATTATAAATACCATCACAAATGTGTTTTGTAATTTAAATTCAAAACTCTCCCCCCAAGAAAAAAACATTAAACAAAATTATTTATATTAATTTTGTTGGGATCTATTTTTAAGCTCAACTGGAAGGTATATAAAGGGTGTTTTTCTTAGACGTGTGGTTTTTAATCTGGCAGTACTTTTTTCGGAGTTGGTCTTTCTGACAGCTGTCACTTGATTTATACATAGTTTGGTTTATCGTTTAATAATGAATAGACTTACTCCTGAACAACTTTTGCAAATCCTGGAAATTTATTACTAAAATAATTGTTCGGTTCGCGCGATGCATCGCGAAACAATAAATGTATTGAAGGAAACATTTAGTGGGGAGCCAAATACTGTTTTTAAAGGCGTCTATCGTCTCGGGCTTATCCGCGTAGACAAGCGACTTCACATAACCGCGCAAAAAATAACCCCACGACGCGAGAAATTTTCCTTCAATAAATTGATTGTTTTACGATACGTCGCATGAACCGAACCATTATTTTGGTAAAAAAAATTGTGCAATTTGCAACTGTTGTTCTGGAGTAAGTCAATTCATTATGAAATGACAAACCAAACCAAGCATAAATCAAGTGACAGCTGTCAAAAAGTTCAACTCCGAAAAAGTGTCGCCAGAATTGAAAACCGTACGTTTAAGAAAAAACACCATTTAGTTTGTGTTTATATACATTAAAGTCTGAAAATTTCATGCGATAAACATATCAGAATTGTTAAACATCAGCATAGGTAAAAGTTCGAAATTTTTAATTTTCATATTTCACTCCGGACTTTTTTCCACGAGTTTCTTGGATAATATGTCTCGCTTGGTGGGAGGATTTTTTACTCCTTTAATAGGTCTTTTGCATTCAGGTTTACCGGAATTCTTGAATTTCAGAATTTTACTGTTTTCCTTTGGAGGTGGCAAAGCACTTGTAAGTGAATGAAAACCCTAATCTAGTACTATCAACTGCACATGCTCTAACGTACTTCGCCACCTCCAAAGGAAAGCGCCTAGTAACATAGGTTTACAAGGTGTACAGGCGTTGCACATTGATGTTTTGCCTAAAGTGGAACAACAATCTAGAGCATTTTCATTCGCCATTTGCTTTTGATGGCTTTCCCTGATGAACTATGGCCTCAACCAACAAGCATCTCCACCCAGCTTTGTCCCTTGCTAGCCGCCATCTGTTATGCTCAGTAAGTTGGTTAAGGTCATTTTCCACTTGTGGGTGCCACCTGTTGTGAGGTTTTCCTCTGCTTTAGGGTTGGATCCGAATATTCGCTGGGCTGGTTAGTTGCTGTTCACATGCTCCTCGTGTCCCAAGCATCTCAGCTGGCTGCAGCAAATGTTCGGCTTTTTAACCAGGTCAATGTCATCGCTGTATAGCCCATAGAACTCATCGTTGAATCTTCTTCTCCAGACTATCCACTCTTTTGATGCACATTGGACCAAAAATTAGTTGAAGAATCTTCCTCTCTAAGTACCCAAGCAAATTTTCATCCGATTTTTTAAGGTTCATAGATCACAATGGACCAATAAGCCCCCGTGTAAACAACGGCCTTTAGGCTGTGCACATCTCTCCTAACCTCCTTACCTTCAAGGTCAATGCTTCTGCATACAGTAGGTCAGTTATAATTGGGGTCAATAAAGTCTTCTAAGTTCTATGAAAGGCAGCCTGACCAAGTTATATCTATTCATCGTGACGTTTTGCCCGAGTCTATGATATTAGGATTCCTTTGTCTATTTGATTGAATTTATTTCGTCTTGTTTTAATTGACAGCCACACGCCAGCGTTGTGGCGTCACATATATACAGATACTAGTTAGTATTTGCGATACCACCAAATAGTGGTGCGAGCCTATGTTTGCCCCTTGGAACGTTCGGACATCCGGGACACTGGAAGTTTGTCTGCATTCTATCACCTTTTGATCAATTTATAGCTGACGGTTTTTTGATCACAAGACTGCCAAGTTCCTTTAGATATATCAAGGTTTGGGAAACGAGTACTAGCTATGATGAATTTCGCCCCGTCGCAAAGTCATCCTTCCTTTGTCCATTAGAGGAAGTTTCTTCGAATAGGCTATGTTCTCTAACTGTCAATTCAAAGATGCCCTCTTTCTCAAACTAGGCGTTGAAATCTCCTAGATTAATCGTCACTGGTACTTCTGGCATAGTTCAAACGTATTCTTTAGGAGATTGTAGAATGCTCTTGAGTCTTCATTCTTTTCTGAGGGGACGTGGATGCAGATCAGCATGATGTTTTTGAATTTGGCTTTGATGAAAATTGTGATCAGGCGCTCGTTTACACTATAAAAGCTCAAGATTTCTTGCCTAGGTCACACATCCACTACCAAATAGTCGCTGATCTTTAGGGATGGCCATGATACCTGAAAAGCGATATACCAAGTTGATACCAGCTCCAAAGCATCCGAAACAATACCCAGGCGATATACCCAGCAGAGACTCTGCTATACAAGACCGTATTTTTGGGAATGAAACTTTTGAAGACTGAGTAATGCGAGACGATACTGATACCGGTATTGAAATTTTTCAACGCCAGCCCTATATTGACCTTACTCCTTATAGCAGTTTCCGTAGAAGATATCACACGATTTCATCCTTTTCTTCGTCTGCTCTCTCCATTCCATCGTACTTCCTAGATAGCTGGTAACGTCAGATTTGAACCTGCCCATGATCTCCACTTATTGTTTGGCAGCTTGTGGCCTTTATAAGGACAGTTCTACATTCCACATGTAGATACAAAATTCGTTGCCATTGTTTCGTTTGCAACATTGTTGTTATTTTTGAACCAAAAATTTTGTACATGGTGGGAAATTTATCCGAACTCCATTCTGGAGGATCAGACTCTTATAAAAAACATAGTGTGGAGAGCCAGATAAAACCGCTTCTTATAGGCTTGAGTTTTGCAGTGTCGGCGTTGTACATAAAAGGTTTTCTCCAAGTAGTTCAGCTTTACTGGAACTGTAGACGCCATCGTTGATTCTATTTCGAGAGTTCAGCTGCTGCTGTCCAACCGTAGAAGTGGCTTGATGAGAACCGGAACACTTTTTCGTTGCACGGTAATTAGTTGTAACAGTCTACTCCACTTCTTCTCAAACCTTCGTAAGCCCCCCCCCCCCCCCCCGTGTCAAGTCAAACACCACTTGGTGGCCATATTTATATCAGTAAAACTGTTTTAATAAAAACAAAAATTCTCATTTTTATATTTTCAAAAGTACAAAGTTTAATTTAATTTGCTCTTCCATTTCATATCATAATATCAACATTCGTTCTGATATTTATTTAATATTAAATTTGTGTTCACTATATTCTATGCCAAAAAAACCACCTTTAAAAACAAACCCATTTATATTCTTCAATAACAAATAAAAAATCTAGTTTTTCCAATTGTTTTCTAATGGTGTTATAAAAACAAGCCCTTTCAATAGCCCTCCAGCAGCACCAACACTAGTGTAAAGAAAGCAATAAAAACAAAAATTGTATTGAAAAAATAAAAGTTTTATATTTTTTCATTTCAAGTCTAACTCATTTCAAATTCGCATAGCCCAAAAACAAACTATTCCATCAAAGTAAGCAAATATGTATACATGTGTTTGTACATACAACTATCACTTGTATCTAGAGATACGAGTACATAATAAATATCAGCGAAACATGTGTATCTACACACTTGAGCGAACAATTGCATAACTATAAACTCTTTCCACTGAAGCAACCAAAAACACTTCATTTAATTGATGTTTTTTCAGGGACTGCACTTTCATATGATGTCCGTATACCTACCTAATGGCCATCAGGATATACACCAGAAGCAGAGCAGAGTATAGCAACAACAAACGACTGTGCATCTGCATAATCCACTAAAATGCGTTGTTGACATTTAATGTCCACACACACACTGACAAACATATTTCTTTGCCTCCAAAACCGTTCAGCATGAAAATTAAAATATATAGAGGTAATCCCCCGGCATCAGAGAATATTCTTCTCGCTCCCTAGGGAAGCCCGAGGGCGGTGATTACTAAAAAGACCCATGGACATTATAGATACTGGGATACTATAGATACGAGTATAGAACATACCATCAAGGACAGAAGGACATCATCCATATGAATTGAAGAACTTTGTCCATTTACGCTTGTCTAATCGTAATGAAATGTATACACGCCACCAAACAACCCCATAATGACCACACCCCAAATTGAATCCACACTAAGACCGCAAATATTTTGTTAAGGGTGTTGAGCTGATTTGAGTGACGCCGCGAACGTATTAACATGGTCCAGAGTCCTGGATGCGAGTTGGAGTCCTGCTGCCTGTTGGGCCGGGTTGGAAGTCCCTGTATAGACCACTGAAATTGTGTGCCATTGGTTCCGAACTAGCATGGCATCCAGTTTCTGTGAATAATTGTCACACTGTGGAACACCACCGCCATGTAGTTGCCTCACCATAGTGACAAAGGTCATTTCATTTCTCGCTTCCTTTAAGCCAACCACCATCACTACCGCCCTCTGTGCCGCGAAACAGGGTCAAAATTGTGAATATGTAAATTTCAGCAATAATAGTCCAATATACATACATCAGAATACGGAACGAAAGAGGGTTCTTGTGATGGCCGAGGCCGTCTGAATGTATGCATATACTGGAATGGAAACCTTACAGAATATTTTGTGGTGGCATTTCATTGTGAATGAGCTCTATCAAAACAGTTCACATAATAATTTTGTTTATAAATTCCAGTGAAATTAAAATCACTGATGGGAATTACGGTCATTGGGAACGTTATATGCTTGAGGGAGTTTACTATGCTTTTGAGGTTTCGAATTGGGGGCAATGGGATGAAATTGTTACCTCTTGGTATGTGAACAGGCCTGATGGGGTTTCAGCTGGTTAACGAAAAGCGTTTTTTTTTGCTGTGATGATTGTTTTTTTGTGTATTTTGACGTTTTGCATTTAAAATGTAACTTTATCAAATAGATTTTAATATATGAGGTTTTAAGCAGAACCCAGTTATAATTTGTATATGGAAGCATGTCCCACATAGAAGAAAATCACTAGAAATGAGTTAAACGAGGTCTTGGATAGGACAATGTGGCACAATCGTAAGATATGGCCACCACTCTCATACTAGACACAGGTTAGACGGCTTTGCTGCAGGACGAAACGTTGTGGTAGCAAGAACGCAGATCCCAGATCTCGACATGCTAATAATATTGGTCCATTAACTTCCAACCAGATTGACCACAATGGTGATCGACGCAGAGCATTCCTTCAGTGTGTAGAGTATCCGAATGATGTGAGGAGCCAACGTTGAATTTGACGACTTCCTCGATGTAACAAAGGTAATGCCAAGAGGGTCCCTTTCCGATCTAGTCTCTCGCACCCTCTTAAATAGTCTTATGCCGTAAGCTTCAAACATCGAAAACTACTGCAGTGGAAGAACTGCCAGGAAGCCATTAGCGATGATGTCGCTCCTCGTAGGACCTCGTAGTCCTCGTAGGACCACCATAGTGATACCGCCTGGATCGATGAAGATTGCCAGCAAGTACATGCGGCCAAACACCAGTGATACAAAGTGGCACTGCATACAAGGACCAGAGCTGCTTTCAAGCTCTACGAGCAGAAAAGAGAAAAGGAGAGAGATTCTCAGAACAAAAATAAAGCATAAGAAGAAAGCTTTGAAAAAATAGTGCGATGCTATTGCAGAATTCGCAAGCTTTACCAATAGGTATAAAGAACCTTTTAAGGTTAGAACGCTGAAACGCTGAAGGGCGTTCTGGGGAACATCATGGTAGAGTCGCAGTTGGTGTTGAGGTTATGGAAAAATCATTTCTGCAAATTTTAGGTTGGTATAACGGCAATAACGAATCAAATCCTGTTGCTATGAAGATGAAGACTGCTCCAATCAACCTGGATGACTTAGGTGAACAATTCCGTCTACCCAACCTCGATGAAGTAAAGAAAGCTTTGTCTAGACTAAAATCTAATAAAGCTGATGGAACTGTTTGCCCTGCACAAAGGCTGTTCAAAAGTGCTAGCGATGAATTAGTTTGGAGTATACAAAAAAATTAAATACTTGTAAATAATGTTGGTGGCACAACAAGCTCGTGAAGAACCAGGGACTTATAACTCTAAATCATTTCTTTGTACGTGCCATTGCCAGAAATGTGTGGGAACTACAATTTTTGCTAAGCTCGAACTCGGAGAAACCTATTTTTGTTTTTGGGTGGTAATGGCTGGGAATCAAACCCAAACCTTCGGCATGACAGTGCATAAACAAACCATTATGATACAAAGTACTACTACGGAGTGTACATCAAGTCATCTGCAAATAATCGAACCTCAGTATTTTTTGTCCGAGCCTCAAAAAAAAAACGATCTACTGGACTGCACCAACTACAGTCAGTCTTCTAAAGATCGCATACAAGACCTTCTCGTCTCTGTGAACGCCCGAGGCCATTTGTCAAAATGCTGATAGGTCCATATCAGTTTGGCCTTGGTCTGGTTTGGTCAGGAAAGTCCACTATCGACCAAATATTCCCACAACGCTAGATCTTGAAAAAATCCCAGGAGTTTCCAATCAATACCCACCACCTTTTCATCGATTTCAAAACCGCGTATGGCAAAACTTAAAAAGCAAGCTATATAGAGCGTAAAGAGTTTTTGCGGTCCAAAATCGTCCGTTTGTGTGCAAAATAACAAAGGAGAATGCACGCTGCTCCATTAAGGTCGAAAAAGACTTCACGGACTCCTTTGATGCCAAAAAATGTTTGCGGCAAGGCAACAAGCGCTGTCATGTCATGCGACTTCTTCAACATCGTTCTAAAAAAAAGCTAACGCTAGAATTCCAATAAGTCAATGTGAGTGTATTTGGCACCGCCAAAATCGTACTAAAAATTCACAAATTTGAAAATTTCACGATTGACATTTATTTGACATTTCGCATTTTTCTGTGCTGCCACGCGCCGAAAAGATAAAAAATGGATATTCGTATCTTAATAAGATAAGGTAGAAAACTTATTTATAGTTTTCTTTTTAAAGTCTTAGACTTTTCTTAAAAATTTAATTTCAATACTTTGTGCCCAGTTTGTGATGCCATATGCGGAAGAGATAGATAAAACTTTAACAGCCAAAAACAATTTTGCGAAACGTGAAGTAATCACCGCCATTTTAGATTTTTCTGTGTACTGTATTCTGGTCAGCTTGTAATATGTAAGCTGTAAATATTTTTAAAAAATCGCAAATTTGCAAATTTTAAGGATGAAATTTTTTTAAATTTTGCAATTTAAAAATAATTAAAGTTCAGCTGTTTGTGTGGCAATATTCCGAAAGAGATAAACAAAAACTCGCATATTTTTAACTTTTGTGGCCATAAAGAACAATTTTGCGAAGCGTGTATACTTAACATCGCCATTTGCAATTTTCAAAAAAAGTTGTGCTGTAAATATTTCTAAGAACTTCGCAAATTTGCAAATATTATTGCAGATTCAAATTAAGAAATTTTTTAAAAATGAAAGTCCTCAAATTATGCTGCCAAAATATGCCGAAGAGTGATAACAGAAATTGGGATATATTTGCAACTTTTACGGTCAAAAAAAAATTTTGCGAAGCATAAAGTTTTCCAAAAAAAAACTTGCGCTCCCTTGTGCTGTGGATATTTAAAAAAAATTCGCAATTTTGAAAATTTTATTGAAAGTTGGCAATTTCGTAAAAATGAAAATGCTCAGTTTGGGCTGCCATATGCCAAAGAGTCAAACAAAAATTGGGATGTTTGCAACACAATTTTGCGAAGCGTGAAGTTGCAACTGTCCACCATTTTGTGCCCATTTTATACTGCCATGTGCCGACTTATAATGGACATGTTTGCATCTTTTGACCAAAAAGCAATTTTTCAATGAGTTAAGTGAGCAGAGTCTCACCAAATAAGATGAGTGAACTCAGGGTTAGTCCCAGGACTATGATGATCTAAACCTGAAAAATTAGCCCCTTACATATTCTTGGTCCATAAAATCAATCATTCCAAAAACCTTAAATCCATTTATATGTACATATTTTTTTTTTTAGATTTACAAATCATGTTTCTAGCTTCAATCAATAAGGTTGACTTTTCGGTTCTCATTTATTCTAACCAAGGGCTTATTACTGATGCTTATTGCTTCAACCCTTATTAAGCACCACAACTCCCTTATAACCTTATGACATACCTACCTAAGGGAATTTAATTTGCCATATCGCCAGGCCTAACAAATTGATCAGAATTTATGGCAATTAAAATAATTTAGTTGCTCTTATCTTTCCCTGCATTTTAACAGTGATAAAGTAAATTACAAGTTTCCCATTTAATCATCCTCTGCTAAAATTACCTTACCATACCATTTCTGGTCCTGATGATGTTGATGGTGGCACAGTGTCACACATGTCATTACATTAAAAACCCTCTATTCAAATGAAAACGACTGGACGTGGTGGCCGGAAGAATAGGGCGAAACTCACTCACACTTTGTCTTAACTCAGATATCACCCAATACATCCCATTTAGGTTTATCATTTGGTGAGCATTTGTCATCATTTTTGTGTGATGGTATAGTGTCCTCATGGTAATGGTGACTCTCTGTCTGGTTGCTACTTCCAGTTAAAATGCAAATTTCATTTACCAATCCCACTTAGACTGTCCCAGGGAGGATATTACGATATGACAAACGGAAGTTCGCAGCAATGGGAGATATGTATGCCCCAAAGGCGCCGCATTCCCCATCAGCATCAGAAACATCAGTTATCATATCTTCAGGCCAATTATAAACAACAATTAGCCCCTTTCGATCGATAACAGACATTGGCACTCGCCAGTTAGTTTTATTCGAAGGATGTAGAGCTCTGGGTTTATGACGTAATACGGAAGGGATGCTTCCTACTAACCAGACCACCGATGAAGCGAATGATTCATTGCAAGCCCCAGGTGAGTATACACAGTATACATCAGCAGACAGAGCCTAGGACACCACTGAATGTAATAAATTCCCTTTCAACTCATAATTTTGGATTCACCCACTCCTATGGCCAGAAATTCAATTTCACTCATCTGTCTGAGCTGGATGCTGCTTGCTGACCAGTGCATCAACTCTACATTCATCCGTCCGTACTCATCCCCTCGCTTATAGGATTTCAAGGATATTTCGACGACTCCTCCCGATCTGAGTCTCTCTCTCTCTCATTTCTTTATTTATCGCTGGAGTTGGTTGCTTGCTAAATTTATGTCCATGTCGAACAAATCACGATAAAACAGAATTTAATTTTCAGCCACTGTCCAATCTGTCCACCTCCAACGAGACCATTCACATATAAAGTATAGAGTCGTAATAACGTAACCCATTCCATTAAGACCGACCATAAATAAATATACCCTCACTTCGTCCATCTGGCTTGTTTCGTCCTTGATGGCGGTCTGTCGTTTATGGTGAGGGGTTTATACTATACATGAAAGGCAAGTTGTTGTAGGATCATCGTCATCATCATCATCAAAAAGGCTATTTGTCATATTTTTGTAAGCAAAATATACAAAATTCCGAATGTGATGGAATTCATTGGTGAATATTCAAACGTACTTCAGTTTTTGTGTAGAGACTATATGTTTGTGCTTCTGATGGAGCTCAATCCAACAGTCAGTAGACATACCTACATTTATGTATATTTTGTATTGACAATCCTTTTGAAAATGTGTCGTCAAAAACGATGATCCTATCACAAAGTACGTTTATGAATTTGTATTTTTGAATAACAAATTTATCCGATTTAACGATTGATTTCGTTTTATTGGTTCATAATCAAAAATTCTGGATTCCATAAATGGAACGAATGAATGATCGAGGATTTATGAAATAACTTTGAAAAGGACTCTCTATAGATATGCTCTAAAGTGAATTCAAATGGGCAATGCCAGGCAAAAAAATCAAAGAATAAAAAAAAAACACAAAAATGGAGGAAAAATATTTTAATAAATTCTCTTTAGCCTGGAGGAATATTGAATATGGGCTAGGATTGCCAAGTGATTCCGTTTTTAGTTTGTTAAACTAAATGTTAGAAATATTAACAACTTTATTAGGGAATGGGAGATTTCCATTGATTTTGTTAGAGCAATGAAAAAATGGCCCTTAAAGTGCTAATAGACGAATCAATATAAGCCTAAAAGTAACATTTCATGGGACACATTCCAAAAAAAAGTTTTCAAGCGGTGACTAGGTGAAGTCTCGAGAAAGAGTATATAGACCAAAATTGGGCCGTCAGAAGTCAATTCTTTCCAAAATGGCGCCCGGTTACTCTGAAAATCATAAAAAGTGTAATAACTTTGGTAATTTTTGTCATAGAACAACTGTTTTTGTGTATAATCAAGGGTTTTCATGGATGAGGAACTCATTTTAAGCAATAAGTTTTGTCTTTGGAGTCAAAAAATGCCATATTTTTGTACATAAACTTCTTTGTGTGGAAATTGTCGAAAAAAAGTTTTTCTAAAATAAAAAATCTCAAATAAAACAGTTAAACCAAATATTATTATAACAAAATACGAATTACATACATATATAACTATTTAGTAGTAATATTTAGCTAAAATTCTCTTTGCATCTAATCGGATATAACAGTTAGGTACATATGGACATTGGCTCATCTCAGAGCAAAAAATTCATTTTAACTGAGTTTCAAAAGACAACGTTTCGAAATTCAAGGTTTGAAAGGAGCTTTCAGAAGATAAGGTAGTGAAGGCCAAAGGTCCGAAATCCTTAACACTTCGTTTTTGATAGATTTGAATTGAATTGACACAAGTGATAGCGTATAACGTATAGAATGAAAGAATATAAATATTTTCAAACAACAGGGCGTTCCAAAATTATGTCAATATTTGGCA
Organism: Dasysyrphus albostriatus; assembly: GCA_946251815.1. Classification (NCBI taxonomy): domain Eukaryota; kingdom Metazoa; phylum Arthropoda; class Insecta; order Diptera; family Syrphidae; genus Dasysyrphus; species Dasysyrphus albostriatus. Next base: position 134,718,687 of record OX276337.1, on the reverse strand, counting down.
ACTTCGTTGTTCCTTTTATCACTTTAATAAAATTTACAGGATGATAGCTGAAACAAAATCAAAAAAGATGAAAATAATTTTCAACAGGATGTTCAAAAAATGTGGCCTTCAAATACTAAGCTCGCCTGATGGCGACAGGTCAAATAGATTTATACATAGAAGCAAATGTTACCATATTTTTTGAAACACCCTGTTGAAAATATTTTTCCCTCTTTAATTCTGTATCAGCTATCACCTATGTCAATTTTGTTGAAATGAAACAACGAATTCCAAATAAGTTTTTGAAACTTCAGCCTTCGATGCCTACTTAATCTTACAATACTTTGACTTTTTGAAACTTTCTCCTTTCGTAACATTGTTTTTTGAAATTCTGTCTTTCGAAACTTTATCTTTTCGAAACTTTGCCTTTTCAAAACCTTATCCTTTATTTATTTTGTTATTCAAAGCTCTGTTACTAAAAAAATTAATTAAATTTGGTGGCTCGTGGAGAACCAGGGCCTAGTGACTTACAACTCTCAACCAATCCTGTGTGCGTGTTGTTGGCAGGAATGAGGAGACCTATGATTTTTTGCCGAGTCCAAACAGCTATATGAGAAGCACTTTTCATGACAAGCTTTCTTTAAGCGGATTCGTCAGCTCTTTGCAAGGAGCAGTACCTCGGAGAAAACATTTCTGTTTTAGGTGGTAGCAGCTCTGTTACTATTTTCATTAATTTGTGGTCTTGAGCTATCTGGCTCTCCGGAAATTATTAGAAAACGTGCGGCTTCCTAAGTATTAAAATCAAGAATATGCTTTCTTAAAAATTTTGTTTAAACTATCGGGGAAATAGAAAGGACAAATATTTGACCATTCATGGAAAGATGAAGGAATTTTCGAACGATGACGGCTCGTTTTAAATATCGAATAACGAAATCTCGCAAATTAAAAATCTTGTTTTTCATAACGTCACAAAAACAAAATCTCACTTTTAGCAATCTCGCATTTACAAACATATCGTTTATTTCAACCAAAATCTCGAAAGTTTAAATCTTGTAATCTATAGTCTCGCAAATCTAAAACTTCCAAATTCAAATCTCATAGCAACATATTGCTCTGGATCTCACACTGAAAATTAAAAGTCCTGTAAATGGAAAAAAAATTGAAAATGAACTGTGGATTGAAAAGGAAAAATCACAAAGAAATTTTTCGGCTAAGGCCAATTTTGAAAACGCCAAATTGATCATTAAATGGTCATTTTCTGAACAGATTGCAATAGTCTCGCTTGCACAAAGTCGGTTTGAACAACGATATTCAATTAACTCACGATTGCATTTGATGTTTACGAAGACGCTCTCTTGTTTCTCAATTTTGTTTCTCATCAACTCGATTTTTAATTGCACAGCTGTACCGCAGATGATGTTTCCGAACATACGACTTAGCAGTTTGCGTTAAAGAACATTCAGCAAATGCATTTTTGACGCAGATGAAGTTTTTGAAATCGGCCAATTTTTGTAGAGAAATGCTTGTTTCAAAACTTTTTGTAATAGAACTAAAAATAATTGCTAGTTCAAGGCCAAATACTTTTTAATCAAAATCTCCCAAATTTAAATCTGCTTGGATATTGTTCATGTGTTGACAGCTGTGTGGGTGCACTCATAATTAAACAATGCAGTTAGTCGAAAAACTAGCACTTTTTTGAGGATTTTCAATCCATTGACCCATTTCAGATTTTTTAGGTAATTTTTATCCACTTCCATTGTATTGTTCGATAACACTACAACCAATGTCGTTTGATCGTCAACATTAACAATGATTCATTTTTGGTCTTTTAAATAATTCCACGTCAATGTCCAGTTTTTGGGCGTGGTCAAATAGTGTAATTTCCAATGTTTTACCTATCAGTAAGTTGACACCAAAGGGCTCGAAAAGCGCGTACAACAAATTTTGGTACAACATTGATAGAGTGGCGTCATTCGTGTGACAGTCAACGTTTCATGCATCGATACAATCTTCTTTGAAAGTATATTGACAGTAATTTTTGGGGATGCCAATATGGCAAGTCAATACGTAAACCGTTTTCAATGACCGTCTAAACTTACTTAGGCACTGAACTGTCAAAGGATTCGATGTAAATCGGTGTGTTCAACTCACCAAAATTTTCTACTGACTTTTAATTTTAATCTGATAGCTGGTCAATTAAAAACTCAGAAATCTGTACTGAAATATTTTGTGTTGACCACGCCTATCTAAAGAGTGACAAAAAGAGAGAAAATAGAGTGAGGTTATCTGCACTCATGTTTTTGTTCAATTTTTTTATTTTGAGCCAATGAAGGGTGCTCCAAGCTAGCTCTGACTAAAAAAGGAAGACAGAACATACAAGTTTCCACGTATTTATATTTCTGAATGACCGAAATCGGGGGCCAAATTACCGCGTCTGTGACCAATTGAGTGAGTGCCATCAGTGATCGGCTTCGTGTCCTATTTTTCTTAAGGCTTCATGCAGCGATTTGTATTCTCAGCTTTTAATGCTGTAAGTTGTAACTCTCACATTAATAAAATGAATCAAGAAACGTTGGAAAATGGAACAAAACGTATGCGTATTTTGTTTCGATTTTCATCGTTTCTTCTCGACAAACTGGATACTGGATAGGTTTGCTAGAATCTCTTCTGAAAAAAAAACTGAAAAAACAGCTGACGAACGTTGAAACAAAAATAACTCATGATGACTTGAAATTTTGGATAGCTAGATAGCCTATCCATTAACTTCCCGGTATGCTGAATACACGAATTTCTTTTTTGGCAACAGGTGTTCTATCATCAGCTGCGATGTCACAAGGTATTAAAACAACACAAAGCTATCTATAGATAGCTAGGGCTACAAATAAAATTGCCTTTAAATGACTCTATAAATATTTTCAATGCTATAAAGCATCATAAATTATAAGATTAAGGAAATGAAAGGAAACTCTGAAAATGATAAACATGGCAACTCTTATTTTTTATACAAAGTCATTTAACATTATTTGCAAGTGCTTAAGTTATTCTTTCAAATAACTTAAGGATTTCCGACTTCCTTATATATCCTTTTCTTCTTCCACGTCCTCTGTATTATAACGCCTGGCCTTTTCCAAAAGAGTCGAATAAAAAAAAAAATTATTTATCTCCCTGCCTTTCCCGCATGCCAGTATAGTATGAAATTGGCAGATTATTTTTATAGCCAATTGTTCGAAATCTGTGTCTGAATTGAAAAGGATTTAACGCGAAATACACTCATAGTTTTGAAAATGGAGCGGCAACGAATATCAAAGTGAATCAATTCTTGCTTTTTTTTATTATTTTTTTTTTTTTTGGGTAGATATAGGAGAAAAATTGAATTCAATGATTTTTTGTTAGCTTTATCATTTGCTATGTTATAGCTATGGAACAAAATGTTTTTTTTTAGGATGGTGGTTTCTGTGGGATGAGGACGATATAGTAATTTCTTTTTTTTTTTAGTTCAGGTTATGGCTCATCATATTCAATCCTTTTTTTTGTATGTTATGGTTTTGACTATGCCCTTTTAGCTAGAATTGCTATACTTCCTCTGTATTCGGGCGACGTCGTTCTAGGTCTTGAATTTTATAGCTTCATTATATTTTTAAACGATGAACATTTGTCTATAAGTTTGACTCGCAACAGAAGGCTGTAGAACCATCCCATATAGCAGCGACCACAATCTTTTTTCTATTTTTATTTTTTTTAATAAGGGAACACAAGAAGGGTTTGGAAAACAGAAATATTATTTGTATCTGCGCCCAAGACAACATTTCTATATTTATCTATAATGTGGTGATGCCTTCTATTTTTTTTTTGTATATCGAACAATTTTTTATGTTTGATTTATTTAATTCTGGTGGTTTTTTGTATATCTTTCTATGAAAACCCACCTACATATCTCTATAAGGAACAAAAAGAACCATCGGAAAGATTCACAAATTAAAATTAAATTCATAACTAGAAAAAATTGCTCTTTTTGGCTTAATCACAACAAAAATGGTCCTCAATTTACTTTCTGAGTTAACTCTCCAAATTTGGAGAATTGACTTGGGGCTTAAATTGCCTGAAAACACGCTTCTAGAGTTAACTCAGGCTTAACAACGAGTCTTTTATGACTAAGGATCATCTTAAAATTATGAGTACTCTGAATTTTTTCTTAGGGCCGCTTTTTCAGTGCGAGATTATCCTAGTCTCAGGGTTAAACCTAAATAAAGTACAAAAACGTGTTTTCACTCAAAGTAAGTCTCCGCTTTTTAAAGATTTAAAAACCTTTTCAAAGTATTTCTTTTTTATATTTTGACATACTTACCAACGTTGGTATAACATATTGAGTGTTGAGGTTGACAACAGTAATCACTGAATAATTAATTTTCTAGTATCTTCTTACAAAAAAAATGTTAATCAGTGACTACTACTGTCAACAAATTTTTTTTCTTAGTCGACCTAAGGGAATCTTTTAGCCATTATTTTTAAACTCGAAGAACAATGTACCTACCCATAAATTTTCCTCAAATAGGAACTCCCTCAAAAGCCATCTGTGACGAAAAACCAAATTACTTTAAGCAATTTTTTGTTTGTGTTACCCCACTCTCCTATTGAGCTTTTGACAGACAGACGACATTTTTGAAAAAAAGCAGACATATAGGTAAATACACAAAATTGCTAGACAATCTTTTTTGGCTTCTTTTTTTTATCTTCAAGCCATATGAACTGTATGTATGATTGATGTTTCGAATGTTATTTTTTAAGAATCCATAATTTTCCATATACCATCTACCAACACTTACATACATCTTCTGTGTATATTGTAAGTAAACATCTATGGCAGCTTAATAGATGCACAGCGATTAGAGTTTATTGGTTTGATTTTTTTCTTCTTCTATGTAGATAGCTGCCAGAGTGTGAATATTCCATAGAATTGATATTCAGAACATCACAACAATATTATGAAGATGAGTGATGTAAATTGTTTTGCCCTCAAAAAGGACATGAATATATCTCAAAGCAGTCTACCATCCATAAATAAAAAAAAAAATCAATAAGTTATATAATAGCATCAAGCGAAAACGATTTCTATTAAATCGAAGCAAAACCTTTTTGATGGAGATGAGTTTTGAAGGTTGAAGGATGCAATTAAGATTGATGTGGGGTTTGAGAAAAATATGAGTAAAAGGAGCAATATAATTTGTGTCTCATAAAAGTGTCTGACTTAGAAAAGTTAAACTTAAAGGAAAGTCAAAATTATTTTTATTTTCTAAAAATATTGCTTACTTATAGGAGTTAGTTTTGTGTCAAAATCAGCAGTTTCTCAGTTTCAGATCATCCTAGAATCCGGGGTAAATCTGACTTAACTCCAGAAATGTATTTTTCAGTTAATTTAAATCTTTAAACTAACAGCGAATTAGCTCACGTAATTTGGTGATTGTTTACTCAGGAAACGGCAGTTTCCGCTTTGGCATCATCTCGATTTTGATATAGGCGTTAAAGGCCCATTTTCACCAGTGTCGCATATCGATTTCAATTGATTTTAGACAACAACTGAGAGATAGTCAATTCTCAATTGAAAAAAAACTGTTTCTAAGTTTTCAGGGTTAGCTAGATCTGCACTGAATAACACATTTTTTCATTTTATTTTGAAACTAGTAGGTAGTACCTGCCACACAATTTTTTTTTTTGAAATTTTAAAAAATCTTATTTTTTTCAGAAACGGCTCAACAACTTTTCAATAAAATTCAATAAATTTCTTTTGGTAGAACCTAACTTAGGATAGGAAACCATTTTTCAAAAAATGGTTACTAATGGTATCTCTCAAAGACCTATTTGTTGTATTTTCGATTTTCTTCAAAACAGTTATGTTCATTTCAATGATTTTTTTTTCACAGAATCTTCTAAGCAATGTTCAAATAGTTGTGTACATTCATAAACGTCTAATGTTACCGCATCACTGCTTTTTTTACGATTCTGATGCGTGATGCATGCAGCAGCAGCTGATGCTGTGCTGATACAATTGCATCAGGAACAACGCATCAAGAATTATCTTGATTCTTCTTTGTTTGAAGTTTGCGCAATACTTGATGCAAGTTTGCTGTATTGAACACGTTACGCAAAAAGTTATGCGGGTTCGATGCATTTTTGAATGTTTGGCCCAAATGATTGTGGATCATCTCTGCAACGATGCATTTGTGATTTACTGGTTTTTCTTACAAAAATTAAAAAAAAAAAATTTTGGATTTTTTAAATATGTTTAAGTTTTTTTCGAAAATCAAATATTATGAAAACTAAACGGTCGTTTTTATTTGTCTCGATATTTAGGGGTTTTTAACACTCTGTTAAATATTTTAAGAAAAATGTTTACTTGTAGGAAAAAATAACGGTAGGTTACTTTCATACAAATGTTAAAAAACCGTAAAGAAAAATATTTTGTTTTTCTTTAAAAGGACTCTTACGGTTTTTATTAACATTTTTTTTTCTTGTATACTTAAATTAGTGCGATTTACTATGAAAAAATATAAAAATTACAAATAGCAACTATTGCCTTACACCTAGTAGGTACATACATACTTCTCATAGAATTTTTTTATATTGAATTTTCCCATTATCACCTGAACCGATATAGATTAATTTTTTAAATAAAAATTTCAACTTAGTTTAAAAAACTTCCATATCAAAATTTTAGTTAAAAACTAAAATAAGATTCAAATTTCGGATCCTACCAGCATTGTACTTTATTTTTAGGATACACATACATACATATATGTCTAATAATTTAGTTAAACAAAGACCCTTATAAGAACCACCCTAATGTAGGTACCTTACATATGTACTTATGTATTTAAAAAATAATTTAAATCCTTAATCAAGGAACAGCAACAATAAATGATTTCGTTCTATTTCCTCCTTCATCAGCGTTCAGGGTCTGGTTTTGGCTTATGGAACCTACACGAACAAGAAATAGTTTATTAAAATTCTCAACTCATATATATACCTACGACCTACCCAAGGAATTTTTTTCACTTCACCCCATGACATCTTTGAAATTTTCACGAAATTTTTGAGTTCTCAATTTGATGACATCTTTGTATTTTTCTTCATCATAATTATTTTCATTCATCCTGGATCCTGCAAAAAAAATTTGTAAAACATCTATCCATGGTATTGAACAAATGATAGATTTTCTTAAATTTCTATTCGTTGTCATCATTCCTACACTTACAGTACAGCTCTTTTCAGGAAGTTTATATTTTGCTTCTCTGTTCTCTATTTTATTTTTCGTAGTGAACTTTTTTTTCGAGATTCAAATAGGTAGACTAGACTTCCAAGTTCCAACCAATAATACTAAAATTTCAAAGCCTACTGTTCAGTACCAACATACATGGAAAAATCATAGTATAAAACAAAAAAAGAGCCCATACAAAAGTTCAAATTAGGAACCTCCTGTTGCTTAGTTTTTTTAAAATAGTTTCAGACCGGCAGATTTAGTGCTTGCCAATACAATATTTAACTTTTTGAACGGGTTTGCACTAAATCTGGTGGTCTGAAACTCGGTATGGAAAGTGGAACACACCTATTCAGCCTTATTATGACTTTCACATGGAAGATATTTCGCCCGAAAATATTTGTTCCCCCGGAATCTCAAAAGCTATAATAATTTTCATCTGAACTTTTCTTGGCCTAAAATAAACAAAAAACTTGCGCAAAGGCACCAATCAGCACCCTCTGTTTTTCTTTCGTTCGCTGTCAACAAATAACTGACAATTTTAGCTCTTAATTACGAAATGAGTACTCACAAAAAAGGGGAATTTTCGTTTTTCGAGTGAAATTCATTATAGGCGAAAAGTGAAATGTCAAATTTTTTCAGCGTGAAATTTTGTGCACGTAGAACTCACAATAGGTCTGATTACGTTATTCCTTGAATTATTTCACAATCTATACTCTATACATTATGCGATAGTCTCATCATTTTTTGTTTTCAATTCCCGCCTGTCAAATGTTAATTCAGTTGTGTTCAGCATTTAATTTCGTTTGCTCCAACATGTTCAGAACTAAGAGAAATAGAATAAGCAATCATTTAAAGTTTCAGAGCTATAAGAAAAGATTTTTTTTTAAAGTTCAGGCCTTACACATTGCTATAGGTTTTAGTTGTACAAGGCCTGAGCAAAACAGAGAACATAGCTAAGCATAGATAAACAAATAACGATGGCAATCCTCAGCTGTCAATTTGATTAAACTGGAAGCGAACAGCTGATGTATTAGATTTGCAAAGTATTTGTGAAAAACAGTGAAAAACGCACACATAGAATCAACTCGTCCATTCATCACATTAGCACAGGTCTTGTTGTTGTTGTAATTCACATCTATTCATCGACACGAAGTGAAATTACAAATACAACAATGTAAACAAATGGGTTTCGGAGGGTGAAACGTACGAAAGATTGGCTTCTTGATAATTGATATTCTCTGCCTAGTACGCTGTTGTTACAAAACGAAATTTTTAGTTGGTCTCCAACAAGACGACGAAATGCTTACGAAAACGCAACGAAAAAATATTCATTGACAGTTACACAAATTCTATCAATCTGTACTACCTACATATACATATGGTAATAGTAGGCTCTGCAATTTGAATTTAATTTGAATTTCTCAACAAAAATAAATAAAAGAATAAAGAAAGATTCTAGAAAGAAACAAAATAAAGAATTTCGTTAAGAGCAGTTAAAATTATACCAACGGCAAGAGATTTCGGTATTCAAGTGATGTACATATGTGTAATGTACCTATGTAATTTCGGTGAACATGGAGACGAAGGATTCAAAGAATAATGGTGAGTTTATGAGAAAATAAAATTCTTATTTACTATTTATTTTATTATTTTCACTAGACCCAGGTTGGCGATTTTTATATCATTTCTCATCAAATGCTGTCGATTGAGGGAGGAAATTGAAAGAATTCATTCAATGTTGCTGTTGTTTGATTAGGTAACTTTCACTTATGTATGTGTGTTTTTTTTGTTTAAATGTTCATTATACCTTCCTTTCCTACCTATATTGTAGATAGTTAGGTAGTGAGTACATACCTACATATGTACTATAATTATTATTTTTATTGTTATTTACATATATATATTATTACATATACTATATTATTTATAATATAAGTGATTGATAAAAGACGTACATTTTTTTTTTTAGATTTTTTGAATTTTAAAGTTATTTCAATTTGTCAAACGAAAAAATATGTCCAAATCGCTATAACTATTTTACTAATTTCAACAACTCATCCAAAAAAAATTAAAGACTTCAAAAGTTTATCTTTTTCATCTGACTTGTAAGAGAAACAGTTACTCAAACTAACTCAAATAGGATAAATATTTACAAACCTATTCTGCTAAAGAAGAGTTGCCAGAACGGGCTCCTTATTGCCAGTTTTGCTACTCGAACTTTTAACTCGCTGCTTCAAATTGCGATTTGCAATAAACCAACCCCAATTTGGGCTATTTAATTTTTAAATTAGGTGATTTAAGACTCCTTAAAAATTGAGACAATACTTCATTTGTTTTTATGTACCATAAACTTTTATAGAGAAAACTTTAAACTTTTGAAAAATCTATTGCGAGAATGATCCTATGTACCTACTTACATTTTAAAATTTACTTGCATCCGCACTCTCAACTCTATGCAGTTGATTAGGTTGATTAGTACAAAATGATGATCTAGGACCAGAGATTATCAATGTAGGCACATGTATGCGCCAAATTGATAATCTCTAATTATGACCCTTGGATCAATAATTCGATTTCGAACCAGTGTCCACGTTCTGTAACTTTCAAAAAACATATTGAAAAATGTAACAAAAAAAAGTGGGCGAAGAATTCAGTTAACTGGAAAATGCTGTAAAAACTTTGAAATGATTATTCATTGGGATGGTCCTAAAAATGTTAATTGTTCTATTTTAAATGACGGATCCCCCTAATTGTCCAAAATAAATGAAACAAAATATTGTGTAAGAATTTTTGCTCATTTTTAACCCGTTAACCCAGCCCCCCAGCTGGGTTGTCAGATTTGGCTTTTTATTATAAATTGGGCTATCTTTTTCCTAAATTTGAGAGAAGACTTAGAAAAAAGTAGCTCAATTTGATATTATGTATACTTGTTAATATTTTGTAAAAAAATCATTACATATGTAAGTCATCAATCAATATATTTAAATTTGCCAAGAAATTAAGGATTTGCTCTTAAAAATTATCCAAAAACAAACATGAAAAACGTAAAACTATAAGAAATTTTTGATTTTTAAATGACATTATGGCAGCGATTTTTGGCTTCAAGAATTCTGCAATTGGGCTGTCCAAAAGATTCTAAGATATACAATCAAATTTGGAATTTTCATAACTTTGGTAATAATTGATAGAGAATTTTTAATTTACCAATTTGTGTGCATCATTTTTGAGTGGGGCTAATTTCGGCTCCAAGATTTTTCAAATTAGGCTCCACTCGTCTAGAAAAAATCTGGCAACACTGCATTCCATCTAATCACCAATTATCTAAAGATCGATGAGAATTCTCACTGAAAATTTATATTATCGGGGAACCGTACAGTAAGACTCTATTCATATTATTATGTTCAAAATTGTACTTCAAAAACCTTAATTGATTCTTTTTATTTTATTTCCTCAAAACCAAACATCAATCCTGACCCTGTTGAAGAGGGTGACCTTCAAATAAAAGATTAACAAAATGTATTTCATCCAATAACTCTTGAAAATTTAATGATATCATTGAAAGCATCCGATATCAATTAGTGTGTAATAAAGCTTTTAAGTACCATAACATTTCGAGGTCCCTTCTACCATCAAGAAATAGAAAAAAATAACAATAAAACTCACCTTAATATATGCGCTCTCGTTGAAAAATTTGTTTATTTCCACACTAATATCCTTAAACTTCCCAATCATAGCCCCAAAAACCCACCTTTCTTCCTTCTTCCATTCAACAAAACAACAATATTGTTTCTCTCAATAGCACTTTCGTCTATGAGCATCTTCGAAGTTCTTCAAGTTTGGACTCTTCATCTCTCTAAAGGAGCACTCTCTTGTACTGAATAAATCACTAACGGAAATAACTCGGGCATCCGGTCGTACCAATATCAACTAACACTCACACAAACTAAAATATACTTACATAGGTTATTCCGATATTTCTTGGATTGCCATTGCCATTGCATTGTGTCTTTGCTTTTGCTTGTGAGTTGTGAGATTTAAATTAATTCATTGCCAGAGAATGAATTTATTGGGTGGTTTAGTTTAGTTCAGTTTGGTGTATATGCGGTGTGGTTTAGGTTCATGTCCTTGGCATCGCTTTTTCTCTTTTTCCTCCATCTCCATCCCCCCCCCCCTTTCCACCCTCAATTTAGATGAGATAAGTAAAATATATGAATTTATTCATTTTTCATTTTCAGTTTTCACTTGAATTTTCGTTTTGGGGTAGTAGGGTAGCTATCCTTTTTATATCTCTCTTTCTCAATTTCTAAATACGTCCTCCAATTTAATTAAAAAAATGTATACAATTGAAAAATGAAATGTACGGTACGAGTGCACAATATAAAAATGATAAAAAAAACTGCATTGATTTAATCAAATGAGGTCGTTGCTCCTTTAATCTTTTTGACAATAATTTGAAGAAATCCACATTCTGAAATAAATAATTGTCAGTCTATATTTCAGAGTTGTCACATGCATACATGTTTCTCTTATAGGTGTACAGATTTGGTTCAGATAAGAAAATTTGTACGTATGGTGTGGCGAGTGGGGACAATCCGAAACTTCCCAAAAACACAACTCTGCAAATTAGTGGTATTTTTATGGTGTCGATATGTCATTTTTGTGGCGCAGGGTTTAAAGTCCATCAGCCAAAAGTTCATAACGGAATTTTGGCTCACTTGGGTGGGTTAAAAGTCCATAAATGCATTATGAATTTATAACTCCAGCAAGTGCGCCAAAAGCCCAGAAAAAGACTTATACCTATGCACTACTGGCCCATCGTTAATGGAATTTCGGACCCACTAAAATGCGCCAAAAGTCCATAATGAAGTTCAGGTTAATATGTTTTTTTTTTTACTAAAATACGAATTACTAATAAAGGGTGATTTTTTAAGAGGTTTAGAACTTAAAAAAAAAAAAAAACACAAAAAATTCAAAAAAATGAATGAAATATTTATTTGAATCGATAGTTTGAACCTTGCAATTTAATGTTTAAAGATAATTTCATGCAAATGTTGACCGCGGCTGCGTCTCAGGTAGCCCATCCGCTGAGTCCAATTTTGGCATACTCTTTCACACATATCGGCCGGTATCTCACGAATGAATGCATGGATGTTGGCTTCCAGTGCGTCAATCAAAGCGGGTTTGTCCCTATAGACATTAGCCTTGACATACCCCCACAAAAAATAATCTAATGGTGTCAAATCGCACGATCTAGGCGGCCAATTGACCGGCCCGAAACGTGAAATTAACTGTTCACCAAACTCGCCTCGCAATTGCGCCATTGTTTCGCGTGCTGTGTGGCATGTGGCACCGTCTTGTTGAAACCACATATCATGCAAGTCAAGAACTTCCATTTCGGGCAAAAAAAAGTTTGTTATCATCGCTCGGTAGCGTTCACCATTGACAGTAACGCTGCGATTCGCATCATCTTTGAAGAAATATGGCCCAATGATGCCGCCGGCCCATAAACCGCACCAAACAGTGGCTTTTTCGGGATGCATTGGTAGCTGTTGCAATGCTTCTGGCTGATCTTCACTCCAAATGCAGCAATTATGCTTATTTACGTACCCATTCAACCAAAAATGAGCCTCATCGCTGAACACAATTTTTCGATAAAAAAGCGGATCCTCGGCCAGCTTTCCAAGAGCCCATTCACCAAAAATTCGGCGTTGTGGTAGGTCGGCTGGCTTTAGTTCTTGCACCAGCTGTATCTTAAAAGGCTTTACGCCCAAATCCTTCCGCAAAATTTTCCACGTAGTGCTGTAACAGAGGCCTAACTGCTGGGAACGGCGCCGAATCGACATTTCGCGGTCTTCTGTCACACTAGCTGATACGGCCGCAATATTTTCTTCACTACGCACAGAACGTAAACGTGTTGGTGGTTTAATGTCCAACAAAGTAAATTTGGTGTGAAATTTGGTCACAATCTTCCGAATAGACTGCTCAGAAGGTCGAGAATGCCGACCATAAAATGGAAGCAGCGCGCGATGAACATTTCGAACCGAGCACGAATGTTGATAGTAAAATTCAATAATTTGCAAGCGTTGTTCATTTGTAAGACGATCCATGGTTAAATTGCAAACAAAACTGAAGCTGTTTGACAGTGACACAAGGTACTAAACACACGTCAGCTGTCAAAACCAGTGTTGCCAAAACCAAACCAGCTAAAAAATCACCCGTTATTTCCTGCACTTTTTTTAAAGGGTTATGGACTTTTGTCTAATGGATTTTTGTATGGTATTTATTGATTCGCATCAACGTGGTTTTTTCGGCAGCTTAAAACCAGATGGGGTTATGTCTTCAAGTTTTCGAGAAAATAGAAAACTTCGAAAATTGTACTTCTTACCAAAGTAAATTTTTTCGAAATTAAATGAGTGTGAGGGTGATAGCAGATATTTTTTCCCGTTCGCACAGAAAAAGTCATGAAGCAAAAGTAGTCGTGTAATTGCTCTACTACACGATGACTTGTAAGTATTGACTTCTTTCGAAATTTTCTCCAAAACTAGAAGACTATAAAGATTTTAAAGCGTTCGAATACAAATTATTAGTTAAACTTGAAAACTCAACGCGAAACTAATATTGTAGGAGGCTGTGACAGTTTTTGATATTTTACGTGTTTCCTGATCAGAATATTGTTAAGGTTTAAATTTAAACGTCAAGTGAGCAACATGACCAAAAGAGACCTCCTTCCTTAATGCTTTTCATTGAATCCTTTTAGAAATCCATTTTGGCAGCAGTACAACACCCCGAAATTTGTATATCATATCAACAACCTCATCCTGCTGGAATTCATCGCATCGCACACTCAAACAAATGCAAATATATAGCTCAAGGATACTATTTTTTTTTGAAAATAAAGAGCACCTTAACCATTGCCATGGCCGTGGAACAATAAATAAAACAAAAAATAGCTAAATAAATTCAAAGCACATCACGACAAAAAAAAAATACAATCCATCCGCTACCCTCTGCAGTGTGCATTTTTGTGCAATGCAGCGCTGCACGTCATCGCGTAGGATGCATCAATTTCCTTGCCACAATATCACTTTTTTAAGGTGAAGTTCAAAGAAGTGGAAAACAATATCTACAATACAAAGTGGATTTTCCATGAAAAGAAAAACACAGAATAGGCCTTAAATGCATATATCTATACACAGAGATAAACGAAATAACAATGACACCATGAGAAAGAAAAAAGCAAAAGTGGAAGACATCATCAAAAAGAAAAAATTAAATGAATGAAAATTAAAAAAAAAAAGTTAAAAACTGCCTGACAAAGATGCCACCACATGATGAAGGTTGGAACTGGATGGATGATGCACTCTCGTGACTCGTTAAAGAAGAGCTTCAAAAGCTGAACTTTTTTCCATTCCTCTCTGACATCAAGGTGAGCTGATGATCTGTGTATAGGCATACCTCTTTACAATGTGATTTGTGAGCAGTGAGGGTCAGGGATACTCTTGTAAATAAAATGATTTATTTTTTGTCTGCAATCACCTTAGACGTAGGCAACAGCTACGAAGTTTTATCAAAATCATTAAAAAAGTTTTTGAGAAAATTTAAAAAAACAACAAAAACTTTGTATCGGCAGCTGCCTTTTCTAGATGAGCTAGTTTTTGTTATCTAGAACATCCCATAAGAATGATTTGCACCAAATTTCAAATTAATTTAGGATCTATATTGTCCTATTCATTTAGGATCTAGCTCGATGTACCTAGAGTGATCGCAAAAACGCACACACGCACGGGCCATGCACAGACTGACGGACGTCATGAGAAAACCATTTTCTTGGACTCCACTAATGATAGATTTGATAAAGCGTGTTTTAGACGTGTGGATTTTCAATCTGGCAGTACATGTATCGGAGTTGGTCTTTTTGACAGCTGTCACTTGATTTATGCTCAGTTTTGTTTGCCATTTCATAATAGACTTACTTTTAAAAAACGTTTGCAAATTATGTAAATTTATTACCAAAATAAGGGTTTGGTTCGCGAGACGCATCGTGAAACAATCAAATTATTGAAGGAAACTTTTGGTGAGGCGTCGAACGATTGAAAACCACTCATCTAAAAAACCACCTTTTACATTTTTTTATTGGAACCAATACTTGCGCCTCTTAGCTAAGAGCGAGTACAAATATTTTTCTATTTACCTTGACTTCTATCACTATATCATAGCCTTGAATAACAAAATAATAATATTAACATTCTTCTCTGCATATTACTGTTTCCTGTGATTTGTTTTGTTCCTTCCATCCAGTATCCACACATTAGAATATTATACACCCAGGCACAAACATCTCACATCCAACCACGGAAGTGAAATGAAAATGTGTGGTTCGGGAATTTGGTTTTCCTTATTCCGAAAATACATCCATACCGGAAAAGCATACATTATGAAGACGAGTATGTATAGTTCTGCCATTAGAAATATTGAATATCTCGGTAACTTCATCATTTTCCATCATATAGAAGAAAACAAAAACCCAGTTATTCGCATTTTCCCAAATGGTTCCTTCAAAATTCCAAATACGAGGCTTTAATGGATTTTATGTTTATTGAAATTACTCCTTTTTGCTGATGGAGGAAATCATATAATGCATAAGGACTTATTGCGCAAGAGATAAATTTAATACAAAATTCAGTTTTATGAATGAATTTCGTTTAATATTATATTCTTTTGAGTTTCGAGGGAAAAGATTGGTTTTTGTGTGTTATTTTTTTTTTTTGAGGGGGTTATGATATGTTCGAAGAGAAGACCATATAATCTGGAACTGTTATATAGCCATTAACTTACAGCATTACCATCAACATCAACATCATATAATGATTAAGGTTGTTTTGGATTTAAATAATAAATGCCACAAAAGCAATGCACGAACATAAACACGACGTTACTTTTGTACGAGCTTGAATATTCAAGTTTTTGTTTTATTCTTAATTCATTTGGGGGAAGTAGGATTTCTAAGGTTAAGTTATTTTATTTTTTCTGAATTTAGTTGGCATTGGCAAAGACGTGCATATTATTAAGTACTTAAAGAAGAAAAAGAAATTCAAATTTGCTATAACTTTTAAAGAACAAAATTTATAGTGAAATGTTGAACTAAAACTAACTTTTGTCTTCCTAAAGATATTCTTAACAATTTGGCACCACTTTTCATTCACTTAATAGGTGTGTTCCACAACGAGTTTCAAACAGTGTGAAACCACCAGATTTAGTGCAAACCCGTTCCACAAGTGAAATTTAGTACTGGCCCGCACTAAATCTGGCGGTCTGAAACTGTTTGAAAAAAATTTAGGGAACAGGGTTAATATACTCGTTGTTTTTGACATTTAAAACCAACCGCAACAAGCTTTGGAATTTGTAGTTCAAGACATTGGAACCCTGTAAAAAAAGAGCGTCTCTTTTAGAATACCACCAGAAAACATCTTAAAATAAAAATAAAATGGCGGTCCATCTTCAAATTGATTCCAATCAGTGTTGCCGCTGAAAAAAATCAAAAGGGGTCTAAGAAAGGGCCCCGGGACGAAAAAAGAGGCCTTATAAAAAAATTTATACAGAAGAGAAAAAAATAATAATATAAACATTTATCCAAGAACTAAAACTGAATTTTTTCTAATAACAAATTAAGATTACTTAAGTAAAATTGCAACAAAATTGGAGGCGACTGTTTTTACTTCCTTAATAAATTCGAAAATATATTTAAGTATTATACCTTTCCGTCTGTTTGCAGAATTTAGTACGAAACTTGGTGAAACTCAAATTTTTATAAAAAAAAAATATTTTTAATCACAATCACATTGAATTCTTAAAGAGGGGTTAGAACAGAGCCAGAACTGTCAAACAAAAAATTGTGTTTTTTTAAGCTCAGAGCGTTCAGGACTAACGATTTGTGTTTCTTTTTTAGTTCTGAGCATGATCTGAATTTGTTCAGATCGCGCTCTATGAGCTCAGAATGAAATAACTGAGCAGACAGAGTTAAATGCTGAACACAGGCATTTTGACAGCTAGTGTTCAGAGGTGATTTAAAAATAATTCAGAGTGCCTGAGCACGCTCGGTTCAGACTTCAGAGGATGTTCAGAACATGCTCGATATGCTCGGACTCTGTCAGAACAGAGCTCTTTTCTGAATTAAGAAAAGAAAAACGCTTGAAAGAAATCGTTTATTGTTGCTGTTTCTTGATTAAGATCCCGAGAACTACCCATGCCATCATTATACTAATACTATTACTGTTGTTCATTAAACTGCAGATGAACAATAAAGCAATGTGCTTAGGCACACTTTTGGGGTTGGCGAAGTACTCATGAGTAGATGAAAACTATAATCTAGTACTTCTATCCACCCATGATCTCATGCGCGAGTAGATGAGCAGAGTAGTTACGCAACTTAAATCTACAAGAGGGCACCTAGTGAGGAAAAGAGATTCTCCTTGAAAATATCATTTAACTTTCAATTTGTTTACACAAATATGAAAGCACCTTGCACCTAGTTTTAGACAATTTAGTTTTAAATAAGTAGCTTGGGTTTTAACGTAATTATGTGTACAGACGTGCAAAAATCCACTAAATTTAGAAGATGTGTGTACAATCCCTCAATTTTGTTATTAGTGTTATTAAAATTGTAGTAGATTGCTACTAGCGAAGTGAATTATGTGCGTTCCATTGAAAATGGCTAGTAAAGTACTCGTGAGTAGGTACATTACCACCCCAAAGGAACACGGCTAATATGGATGCGGAGTTGCAATATCAAATCAAATTTTGTCTGGTAGCTGATTCACGATTTATGTACGAGTATGATTGTTATAATTGTCGGGAATTGTCCCAGTTGTTCCTTGCCCCAAAAATGTATCTGTACCTAAATCTAAGATATTGGGTTAGTACCTTGCGCAAATAAGTAAAAATTCCACTTACTGAAATTTGTCAGTAAAGTTTAAACCATAGACAAGGGTTTCAAAGCTTTGGTTTAACGTTGAGTAAGTTCTTGGACCTTTTTATTTATTTTATTTAAAATTCAAGTGCTCTTAAACCTTGCATATTTTTAAACGAGCTATCAGCAGTTACCTCTGACATAGAAATTAATATCTTCATTTTAATTCAGCGACCTGCACAATTGCAATTTTCTCTGGTTGCTCCTCAAACAATTATTATATTATAGGTAGGTATGCAATTTCTTGGAAAATCCTCCCGATTTCCAAGAGCCTTTCAAACTATAACCCCAAAGTTATTATTCGTGGTGTCATACAAACACTAGAGAGTAGCTCTTCCGTCGGTGTCGCGTCGGTCGTTTGGCGGATGCATTATACATTATTGCCATCAGCAGGAATTCAGATCTGTGAATGAGAAATGTCGCCTAAAAGAACCGCGTATAAGGAGTTCCACTTGCTTTCTTTTCCTATCCTTAAATTTCCAAATTCCTTTTAGGTACCTATACATACCTTCATATAACTCTCTGGTATTTTCTCTTTTTTTTGCAATGACATTACCATCAAGTTCAGGACACTATGGTGGTACTTTCTACTACAGTTCTATATTTTCTTGGTTCACGTCGAGAGGAATATAAACTATGCGGTAAGAATTCTTGTGTCCTGCCAAAAACGATAAACAATTGCAAGTGATATCGTTGAATCACCACAATGCTTCCCAGTTTGTTTTGGTTCTTTTTTTTTGTGCCTTCATTGTTTCCGTTTGTCATTTTTTATTTTCTCAACAAAAATATAAGCAATGGCATGGAAGAAAAAACCCACTCGACAGGAAAAAGTATAAGAAAAAAACGAAGAAAAAAGTCAAAAACTAAAATAAAAATAACAAGGATAATGTGACCGTCTGTCTGTGATGCAATTTCTTTGTGTCTTCGGTGTGGCATATTGGTGTATATCTATTTTAGTGTGTGGTCTCTCACTGTCTTCTGGTTTTCCTAAGAATATAGTTGTTGGTTATTTATATTGCTCTGGGGAGCATTTCCAGAGCGATGCCGTTTTGTTTTTGTCACTTTTGAATGCTTGTCCTTATTTGGTTTTATTTTTGTGTTGCAGATTTATCCTACGGCTTTTTTTCATTATTGTTGTCAATAAAGGACTCAAAATAATTTTAGTTTTAAAAATTCTGTCTGAATGTCCAAAAAGTAAAATATGCCTTGAAATAAATTCAAAATGGCAATTCCTTGAAAATTTATGTTCCGTAATTTTCGAATTCAAACAAACTGTTACGATCAAATCTTTATAGACAGAGAGGTAGAGGACACGTCTTAATTCACGTTCAATTATTTTGTCTCAATCATCCAGTCATCACCTTTTATTTAGTTTTCAAACTTTTATCTTTCCTAACTTTCAAACTGTTTAAGAGGAACGAACGTCTGATGCCCGAAAATTTTCCAATTTATTACTTATTTTCAAACTTCCACAGGCAGTTTATCTTCTTAAGGCATTAGAAACTCGCCACATTTTGTTTACTCAACAAAATCTACTTTACTAATCGTTTGTAGCCTTAAGGCTAAATTTACAAAATACACCTAAATATGTAAAGAGATATACAAACCTACATACAGCGCTTTGGTCCTGCCTTCTGCCTTGTGTCAACCTTTTCCTTGCTCAAGTCCTTCTTGCTTGCTTTTTACATCGGATAAACATTTCCATTTCATTTGTTTCCGCGGGCGTTGTTCTTCCTTACCAACCTTATCTATGATTTGGTTTCCTTTTTTCGCGAACAAAAACAAAAAAATATTCAAACTTCCTTTGGCCTGACTTTTGGGTAAACTAAAAGAGAAAACAAAAATCAAATCAATTTGTCTCTGGGGAATTCTTTGAGCGCCAAACCACCGAGTTAAGGAATTCAACGGGTAAAAGGAAATTGATGCTCAAGGACGATGACGACAACATGCACAGAACAAAATAACGAAATTAAATAAAAAAAATCCCAAGACAAAGGAGATTGTGGTTAGAAAAATATAGAAGAGTTCTTCATGCATGTCTTGTGAGATCCAGCGATGCCATCATGGAAATAATACGGAAAAGGTTTTTTGTAAGGTGAAGATAATGTTATTTACCATAGAATATTCTCAGAGCGAGAGGTCAGATCAATATAAAAAGAGGGAAATAATTCTTTTAACTCAAATTATGTCATTTGTTTGGGTATTTTTTCAGAGGTGTTTTATTTTATTGACATCGTCAGCCTTTGGTGGAATTTGACACTTTGAGCTTGATTACACGGTTCGTGTTTTTGTTCGCTTCATTTTTCGTCTTTTTGACAGATACGCTTACCTTTGTGATTACACACAACCAAAAAAGTCCATTTCCTTTTCTGACGTTAAGAAAAATTAGGTTCATTTATTGAAAAATAAACAGTAATAATAAATAAAAATTTTTTTTAAATCACTTCTTTTTGAATCTTATATCTATTTAATCGCAAACAAACTATTTTAAAGCTCATTATTAAAAGCTTATAAGCATCCCCCACCTCTACTTGTTTCTCAAATCATTAACGTCAAAGTTCAACCAGAAAAAGCTTCAAATTCCCCCTTCATTTCTAATCCCCCTCAACCAATGTGTCAAAAAGACGAATCGTTTAATCAGTCTTCTTGTTAGTAATGAAAATGTCTGTACCTCTTGTTTATTGTAGTTTTTTTTAACAAATTGAAGTTTCATGTTTAAATATGTAGGTAGGTACCTAAAGAATATTTCTTTCTTTAAGTTTAATCATTTTTAAACGTGTACATTTCTTTTTTCTTAACATTCAATTTCCTGATGTCTGATGTACATTGATTTTATAAAATAAAATTAATTGACTTATGATTTCACTACGGCAGCTCTAGTCAAATATTTCCTTTGACGTGGTGCAAATTAGTGCCCAAACCGTTTCCCACACTTTCACAGTTTTTCTTCTCTCTAAAAGGGTTTCATCATCAAACGTCACAATTTGACATTTAGTCCGAAATAGTGCAAAGAATTTAAGGAACACACCTTTTGTGTTTTGAAAAGTATTGTACCAAATACCGCGTGCTGTAACCGGAGAGTATTGAAATAAAAATTACTTGTCAAATGTAAAGTAAACTCCTCAAATGTACCTACCGATTTCTTATTCGGCATGCCAATGGTCGCGTTCCTATATTTATTCTCAGTTATCCGAATAGCTTTGTGTTGTTGTAATAGTCAAAGATCTATCGTCATAAAAAGTCAAGTCATTTGCGTAACATTGTAAGTCATATCAATAACAGCCTTTGAGGTGTTTAACCAATAACAGTTTGTGAGCCTACCTAAACACGTGTCGAACAGGTGCAAAATTTGACATAAAATTTGTACATCAATTTATTTCAATGCCTATTGGTCGGAGGGAAAAATGTCCACAGATGGAATATTTAGCTTGCAATTTTGATAAATTATTAGGTCCAACTCTCTGTAGTTAGTCCCTAAGACGATACAAAGTGGCAAATTATCAACAACTTTGCTGCTCGCACGAGGATTGTTTGCACCTGACTCTCTTCAAAATTCAATAAGTACCAAGATGAAATCAGACCTTTTTTCTCATTTGCACTCATGAAATGCAAGTGTTTTAGAATGTGTTGCGTCCGTTGTTGTGACACGACGCACTCAACTGACTGATCGAATAAAAATACAGCTTTTCTTATGGGAACTGATGGTCCATAAGCGACGTATGCATCAGCTGCAACGGATAAATCAGCCGAGCTTTTAACTCTTCCACTTCGGCAGATGCGTTGACAGGAACTTTTTTGAGTGTGTTTGGATTTCAAATTCGGACGTGTGTTCCTTAAATTCTTTGCACTATTTCGGACTAAATGTCAAACTGTGACAGGTGGGAATAAAATCCTCTCAGAGAGAAGATAAACTGTCAAAATGTCGGGAACGGTTTGGGCACTAGTTTGCACTAATTTGCACCACGTCAAAAGAAATATTTGACTAGAGCTCCCTAAATCTGGCAAGGAGGAGAAATTTTGTACTGTCTAGTGAGCGCTATCTTTAGTCCGATTTTTGGATTTTGGATTTTTTTTGACGTTTCAGTATTCACATCTCGCTCCCACTTCTTCAGTAAAGGAAGATCTAAATACTGAAACGTCAAAAAAAATCCAGTTTTTCAGTCCAATGTGAACACCGTCAAATGACACAAATGTCAGAAAGCTGAACAGCACAGCTTCTATGTTTTGGTGCGTTGAACGCACCGATGTACCTTTATCAAAATGTATATAACAGTTCAGTGTGTTTGAAGCGTTTTAAAAATCCTGTTCCTTAGTTTTTTTTCAAACTGTTTCAAATCGCCACATTTCGTCAGTTTTTGTCCGGGCTGGCCAGTACAATATTTCACTTGTGGAACTGCATTTCCTTAATCTGGCGGTTTCAAACTGTCTGAAACTCTGCGTGGACAACATCTAGTATGGGTTGGTCTTGCATTCATTCAGGCAGTTAGCCTTATGAGTCAGAGCAAAACCTGGAAGTGGATTTAAGACCGCCAGGAGAAAAGCCATTTGTCTTTTTGGTTACTTCACAAATAAACATTTCTGGACAGAAAAGTGGAAAAGTTTCCCAATTTGGAATGCACCGTTTCGTCTGATGCTGGTTCCAAACTGGATGGAACCAGAATCAAAAAGACAAAAGCTACTTCTAGAAAGCTATTTAAGGGTTGGAAACGCAATGTGAAACAATACTTGAAAGGTGACTATACGTGGTACCATGACCAGTGCAATGAGTTGCAGGCTTTCGATAGTAATTTTAAGCAAACATTTTTGTTGAATTTACGAATTTTCAAAAATATTGATGTAGAAGGAACTAAAGAAAAATAAAATACCAACACTGCCTTTTTCAATATTTGTTTCTTCGCGTTAAACCAATAACACAAAAAAAAAAAGAAAAAAACAAACAAACTAATATGAACACAAAAGAGAATTCGGAAGTGCCTTTACCCTATAGGCAAATCAATATTCGTTATTCGAAACCTAATTACGCCAACAGGGGCCCCATCAGGACATATATGAACAGTGAGGCACATCAGGCGAGGCAAAACGATAAGCAAGCAATTTTACTTAAAATAAACACAACTTTTGTGCACTATACATATAGATAGATAGATACCCTTAAAAAGCTTAATGGTTGTGTTTAGGAAAATGAAAACGAAAACGATGAAGAAAAAACAGAAACAGAAATAGAAACACTCACCAGGAAACATCTTGAAGGGCTCTTCAGTCAAATTCAGTCATCAAACAGTTGATAAACTTGTTCAATGTAATGAATACAAGATGATTTCAAGAGGATGTCATGGAACAAACAAGAAAGCTGTTTCAATGGTATAAATTCGGGAAGAGATAGCTTGGTTTGGTGGTTACTATCATCACACCACCCTACCAGTAAAAGTAGTTTGTTGTAGAAGCGAGTGAAGCTGAGTATTGTTTTAAACGAAATAACAAGGATCGAAATACCGTTTGTCGTATATGTTGTGTGCAAACCTATATTGTATGCTGAAAGGATAAAATTGGGCAATCCAAAGGGAAACAACAAACACGACAACAGCGACGATAGCGCTCAGCTGTGGAGAAAGTAAAATCTGCACAACATTGTGAGTTGAAAAACGAAAAATAAACTATATTGTATATCTGAGATGAAAATGTCCTCCTCATATAGTCCTTTCCAGCATGAAGAACAACTATACTATAACAGTTTGTGTAAATCTGTTAGGGACGTTAAGAGGGCGAAGATAGAGAGCCTATGTTCGGATGAATAAACTATTTGGGAACAGTTTTGGCAGTATAGTTGAGTTGATAAAATCATTTGGAGCATCCATGGGGGAATAAATAAATAGATTTACCATTTACGTAGGAACCTACTTAAAGATATTAGGCTGCGATGTGATTGAAAGTGTTATACAAATTTAAAGGGGTTTCCAATGAGAGTTGGACGATATTGAAATGGAAAAAACAAGATCTTATGTGAGCTACTGAAAATGGCTTTTTTATTTGAAAGGCTCACATGCCATATTGTATGTAATGCACGGTGGCACGGATCAGAGAGGTCCAATTTTCAATGACTGCGATATAGATCTTTCTGAATTCAAGTGAATTCTGAACTATGGTGACTTTGAGGGCATTGTTCAAATGCGGCTTTGGCATGTCTTACGCCCAACAAACAATATAACTTGTATAAGGTTCTATACAAGCTATTTTCAGACTGCTATAGAAATAGTAATTTAATGACAGCTATTGTCAATAGTTTGCCTTGGATGTTTATTTATATAAGGCATTATTCAAATTTATTTTGCATAAGCAATCCATCGAGACAAAATTTTTTCTTAGCAAAGCTGATTCTGAAATAAAAAAAATATATTTTTTTTATCGGCTTTTTATTTTATTTTTCTGATGTTGTATTTTTTATAGCATTTTATTTTGTTTTATTTTATTTTATTTTTTTCTCCTCAGTCGGCTTCCGAAACCTTTTTTTCTGTATTCTGTAATGAGTCAAATGTTAGTTTAATTATAAAAATGAAACGTTTTTTTTACCTGGGATTTGAACTCGATTCCTTCCTCGTATCAGTCTAGCACTCTACCACTATGCCAATTTTCTGTTGAAGAAAACATAATCAAAAGAGAATAAGTTGATACCATCTATTCACGTTCACGCTGAGGGAACAGTCAATAACTGATCTAATATCCGTTCTTTGTTCTTCCAAACTTCTTGAATGTTCTCTGGCTCTTTTAAGAATTGCTTCTCTTTTTTTTCTCACTGGTCTTTGGTGGGTTCCAGATCAGTTTTGCCAAAAAGTTCAATGTTACTATAAGCACTTTTTTTCTGTTTTACGATGTTCAATGGGTAATTACCGTTTTTATTTATTTTAATCTGATTTTTTTATAAGCACAATATTTTATAAGACGCACTTGTTGATCGTCACTGATTATTTTAAATTGTATAAGGCCCTTACAAACAAGCCTTATACAAGTTGTTTGCAATGATTTGTCGTGGAGAGCCTTATAGCAGCTATTATTTTAAACATTTTCATTAAAAATCTTTGGAAGGCCTTATACAAGCCCTTTATAACTTATATTAAAAAGCCTTGTATAGAGCTTGTGTAACTCATATTTCAAGGCCTAATAACAGCTATTTGTTTAAACTTCAGGTGGAAAATTCTTGGCTTGCTTTATACAAGCTCTATACAAGCTATTACTGTCCTTTGTGACATCAAAACCGCGTGAAAAAGTAGTGCCGATCTGTGGGAACCACAAGTAATTCACATCCATATCATCCATTTTGAATAAAAAGAAACTGTTTACCATCGATCAGTTCTCCGTTGACTGAATCGATTGCCTCTCTGTAGAATTTCTCTTGTGGCATCAGAATTGTGTGGCACGTATTGTGTTGTCCTATGAAAACCAGTAGCGAACAGCCTCACATCCATATCATTCAATCTTTGCCAAAAAAAATGTATCATCGATTGGTTCTCCGTTCACTGAATCGACTTCCTCTCTGCAGCATGTCCTTTGTGAAATCAGGGCTGTGTGACTCCTTATGTTTTCCTGTGGGAGTCACAAGCAGTTCACATCCATATCATCTAATTTAAGCTTAAAAATACTTTATTATCGCTTCTCTGCAAAATTTCCATTGTGGCCTTAGGGCTCTATGGTTCGTGGTTCGTAGTGCTATCTTATGGAAGCCAAAAGTAGTTCACATCCATATCATATGATTTGAGCGAAAACAAATAGTAAGGAACTAAAAGTACTTCACATCCATATCATCGAATTTGAATTAAGGGAATTGTTATCATCAATCGGGTCTCCATTGACTGAATTCACTTACTTGCGTTCAGAATTTCGCTGACGTACGGGTGATGGTTAGTTGTGAATTTATGTGACTGAATAATAAGCAACATATTTGACAGATCCCATCAAAACAATATGGCTGCTCCTGATTGTCAACGTCGAACTGACCCTATTGGAAAAGCTTTAACAATAAACACACGTCAATTATACTCATGTCCTTCAAGTTAATATTGTCATAAAATTACTTTTGGGATTGAACAAAATTTATATAATTTCAAAGCAACCTCCTTCTTTCATAAA
The DNA here is from genome assembly GCA_946251815.1 of Dasysyrphus albostriatus. Lineage (NCBI taxonomy): Eukaryota > Metazoa > Arthropoda > Insecta > Diptera > Syrphidae > Dasysyrphus > Dasysyrphus albostriatus. The sequence continues at coordinate 134,692,366 of OX276337.1, read as the reverse complement.
AAAAAAATATGCCTAAATTTAAGTACCCTTGAACCTTCAGATACTCATATATGTAGGTTATTGCTGCTTCCAGGAATCACATGAAGCACACTCTTGAAACTTAATAATATTTACAGATTCACCTCGCTTGAAGTGGTCCTTGTCGTGATTGTGTGTGTGCGTGTGTGTGTTATAAACATTTCATCAACCTAAGTGGTCTTCTTCCCCCTGGCTGCAGAAAAAAGCCAATTGCATTGCCAGTTGCCACCTTTTGCGTCTTTTTGTCCTCCTTTCGCCCCCACCTCCTCCACACATAGGTACACCATAACTGTACACACTTTGCTACATTTTCACAGAAAAACTTTATGACATGGAAAATTTAGTTTTCGCTCCTCGTGAGTTTCTCGTCGTCATTGCCCATTTGTTTTCCTCAATTTATGCGTCTTTCATCTCGTCTCGTCCTTTAAAAGTCCTTTAGCATACGTAAAGTATATTTTATATCGAAAAGTGAAAACGTGTGTGAGAGTGTGCAAATGGAAATTGCTCTTCATTGTCGGTTGGTAAAAGCTAAGGCAGCGGCAGCAGCAGAAGCAATCTATAGCAATGGCGGTAGTGATGGTGACGGATCCTCGTCATCGTCATCCTCATCCAAGTTGTGTTACAAATTTCCAACTTTTAAATTTCCTCACAAAAGGACCCAATCAGTTGCCACTTGAGGAAAACATACGTTCTCTCCCTTCCGAGAGCGTTTTCGACACTCGAGTTGTTTGAAACTTTCAAATGAGTTGGAATTATTATTCGCATCGGTCTAACTTTAAAAATATGTAGTCCTGCCAGCAAGGATCTGCGGCCTTGCCTCAAACAACCCACTATTGGTTCTCTATGATGATGGTGATGATGACGATGGGTAGCGAATGTGCTCCGCATTTTCTAGTCCTTCCGGAGCAGAGTGTAGGAAAATACAACAACAAAAAAAAAACTTTTTCCACACTTCATCCGGGAGAAAGGGCCTTTTTTCTCTATTTTTCAACTTTTATTTGCTCTTTCGACCCGCCATTTGGTGGGATCAATTATGAGAAAAATGCAAGAAGCAAAAGAAATAACAAAAAAAAAAACAAGAATTGGTATAAAGTTATAAGCACACACAAATCAAATTAATTTTCGCTCTCTAGCAAGGAGCCACGCCCACTTGAACTTTTAGTTCAACACGAAGCCAATCATAGGACTATTCACAAATCCCTGATTATTATTCCAAATGATCCGTTTAAGGTCTTATTTTTTGTGAGTAAAGTTTTCTCTGTGTTTGGATTTTTTTTTCAATTTTATTTGCATGCAAAAAGGAGTTGAAAAGGAATTATTATTGAGTTTCAACAGTGGAATCTATAGTAATGGTGTGCAGCTGCATCCAGCTGCTGCATCATCTGGATGGAAGCAAGAAATCGTTGGGCATATTCTACAGAAAAAAAAACTTGTGCTGTGAAGGTATGAATTTTAAACAGAATCATTTGGAGATTTCTAGTTAATAGGTATTAGAAGGACTTTGGTGCTTTGTCATTATGACTGGAAATTGTTAAAAAAAAATTAAATAAGTAACGCTCTTTATTGAAAATGAGTCATTGCATCTTCAAAGCCTGGCTTAGGTTGGTTATACATTTGATTATAATTGAATTCAAATGGTTTAATAAGCACCTACTGATTTGTATTTAAGGAGAGGATGAAATTTATTGTTTGTAGGAGTCATTTACCAGAAGCTAGATATAAAAACGTCCTGATGATAGTTGCCTATCATGAATATCAGAATAGTTTTCGATGTGTTCCTAATATAATTGTTTCCAATCATAATAATTTCCATTTTTTTTTCCCCGTGGGTAGTTGCAAAACCTGTATAAGGCTCTATGAGGACCGAAAAACGCGTGCTAATACATAGGTGTGTGAAATTCTTACTACACTAAAACCACCTCCACTTCCCGATTGCAACTAAGTTGAAACTTATCTAACAATTTATTTTTTACGAAGTTCAGAAATGTGTTGCAGGTTACTTTCCGGTGAAAGTTCCTGCTTAATCCGCGATTTTAAAGCGATTTTCTGTTCACTGCACCAAGTCGGAAGGCTTTGTTCTTCACAGACGGCGGCGTACTAAATTCGACTCGTCAAGAATGTCAATAATCGTTGAATTAGCGTGTTGTTATAGTCGATTTCTATGTTTTCGCGCGAAACTTTTTATTTCGTCCCGAAACGTAGGAATCCCGAGATCCCTGCGAAGATCTTCGTTTCTTATATACCACGGAGCATTACCAAATGACCTAAGCAATTTATTTTCAAACGTTTGTAAGTTATTTAAGTTTGTATTGCAGGTACAACCCCAGAGTTTTGTACCATAAGCCCAAACAGGTTTAAGTACCTGCTTGTATAAAATCATCTTATTTTCAAAACTAAGCTTTGGATATTTACCGAGTAGCTAGTTCATATCTCTTAATTTTACTTTTAAGTTCTTCGCATTTATTTCTACGTGCGGCTTCCATTTTAATTTGGCGTCTAGAGTCCTTCCCAGATACTTTGCCTCATTTTCAAATGGAACACGAGTGGTATTAAGAAAGATGGGTAATCAATTTATTTTTTATATGTAAAGTCCATGTGAACTGACTTTTGTTCATTGAGCGCTTTGTGCCATGTTTTTGTCCATTCATTAAGATATATTAAGAGCATTTGCAATTTAATTGTAGCTTCGCTAATCGTTTTGCCTACTGTTAGTATTGCAGTATCATCAGCAAACATGGCTACGGTAGTGTCTTCTGTTTGAGGTATATCGCGTGTAAATAAAAGGTACAGAACTGGACCTAGTACACTTCCTTGTAGTACCCCAGCCACTATTTTTTTGAAATTAGAATAATCATTTCCATGTGTTACATGAAAAAGTCTTTCATCTAGATATCCGTTTAGAATGTTATAAAGTCCTTTTGGCAGAACTTGTCTTAATTTTAATTTGAAGCCTTCGTGCCACACCTTGTCAAACGCCTGCGATACGTCCAAAAATGACTGTCGAACTGATTTTCTTTTCTTTAAGAGCTCTCTCAATTACGTCAGTAATTCTATGCACTTGATCAATTGTCGAATGCTTGCTTCTAAATCCGAACTTATGTTCAGGTATTAATTGTTTCTTTTTTATCGGCTGCAGGAGCAGGAGTAGTATTCTTTCAAAAACTTTGATATTATAGGAAGAAGCGAAATCGGCCTGTAAGACTTCTTTTCGTGAGATGGTTTGCCAGGTTTTAAAACCATTATGACTTCCGCAACTTTCCATTGGCTCGAAACATATTCTAAACTAAGAGCGGCATTTATTATGTAAAGGAGGTTAATTCCTTAGGAGGAAGAATTTTTTGAATTTTTGCCGTGATTAAGTCATATCCTTGAGCTCTATTGGACCTAAGCTTCTTTATTTATCTTTTTAATTCCGCAAGTGAAGCATTTCTTTCAGCTTTCATATGAGGTAAAATTCATATTAATATTTTTGTTAAGTTCTTGTCCATCGAATGGCTTAAATATTTCCTCCAAGTTATCGACGAATGCCATCACTTTTTCTCTGTCACTTTTAGCCATATAAAAATGGAAGAATAGGAAGTGGTATATGTCACATATACAGTGTACGTGAGTGTGGCAGAAAGTTTTATACCTGAAATGTCAAATCAATGTCAAATCGGTGATTGAATCGAAAAAAAAGAAAAAAGAAAGTGATACAATATTAAAAACATTATTAAATCATTAATTTTAAGAAAAAAAAAAAAAAACAAACTGTTTGAAAGTGATTTACTTAAGAATTGTGTTTATTTACTAATAGCAATACGAAAAATATGAAGTGCATTGTAAAATTGAATAAAACAGACAGAATAAGGGGAACAAGAATCATTTCATTTCACAAGTGAGTTTTATCATATTTTTATCAAAGAAAGTGACATGAATTGTTCATATTTTAAATAATCACCAATCAAGCAACACATATTAAATGATTACAACTTTAAAAAAAGTTCAGAAAACTGTTAATTAATTGAGAACTTGCTCGTGGTTTTTGGTTTTTATCTTGTATACTAGAAATGTCAAACTGCGATTCTGTAAAACAGGAATGTACTTCTCTTTGTTGGTGATTGTAAGGCGCAACTTTGTTCTAAGCGCCATTTTTACGAAGATGTAATTTTTGTTATTGAGTTGAATTTGTACGTTTGGAGTTCTTATAATTATGTTAACATGCAATAGGCATAGTGACCAATGCGTAAAATAAGATACGTTTTGAATGTACCACTGAAGCAACAAAATTCTGAAAATATGATATTACAAAATGTTCTCGGCGCCCTAGAGAATGAAAAGTTAGTATTTTTGTACACCTTCCACTGAGAAAAAAATATATTCCAAAAATAACAAATGATTGTTATGGCGCCCTAGGAAGTTACTATTAAAAAGCACTCCGTCCCTGTTGGAATGCATTTGTGGTTTTGAGAGCTTACACTATTATGAAAAATGCCATGGTTTTCCCATTAATGCCATTTCCTTATATTAATGTTTTCTAAGCTTTTAGCCCATTCGTGTTGGCTTTTCTTAATCGGAGGCACTGCCAGCTTTGTTTTTTTCGTTGTTTTTATGATAGTTTCCTGTTATGATGGTTTTATATCATGATACTCTTCTATCATAATAGTTTTCTCGCATGATAAGTTCTATCATAACATTTTTCTCTTATGACAATTTTCTATCATAATTAGTTTTCTTTCATAGTAGTTATCCCACAAAATATATACAATTCTTGACTAAATATTTATTTATCCTATTATGTACTTGATTTCTTTCAGTTTTTCTGAAAAAAATAAACTTGTGTAATTGTGGGCCATTTTCACTGTGAGCCACTGTTCATACATGATTGTCTAATAAATTTGATTAAATCGCAAAAGCATACGTTTCTTTCATCAAAATTTCATCAATTTCTTTTGTTTCTATTCCATTTCATTCCCACAAGTGTTTTTTATTTCATAATATTCACTTTTAAATAAATATACGGCAATACTTTTCACTTCAAAAAAATACCACTTTTTTTATTTTATTTTTGTTTCCATTTTCGAAAAATTGAATTTTCAAACTTTTAATCGAATTTTCACATCCGAGTTCAATTTGCTATGCAAATAGAAAATAAAATGTTTGATTTAGATGTACATACACAGTGTTACCTACCTTTATGTGTTGGCATTCCAAACTCAGTAAAACTTTAATTGCATGTACCTACCTAGAATTCTCTAACAATTTTCCGAAAACCAAAACGATTTACTTTCGAATTTATGTTTGAACGAGTACATACAGTCCAGAGTACAATTGAGTTGAAAATTGGCCAGCTAAAAACTTAAAAAAAAAAAGGAAAAATAAAATCCCTTAAAGTTGCTTTAGCACATTTACAAGACTTTAACATATTCTATTTTCGAATAATTGCTGAAGATACAACATAACGTTTGGTTTGAGTGGACATCATCGAGACTATGAGACTGCGAATAATATTCACACTCAGAGAGATAGAAGGTTAGATACATTTATGTTGTTATAGCTTACCGGAATGCTTGAATGCCCAATAACTAGAAGTAAATTGAAAACCCTAAACATTTCTACATTCCCAAGACTTGGACCTAGAACAGAACTGAACATTCCATTCTCCCTCCATCTACATGTATAAAATGAACTCATTCATCAGGGTGAAGCTTCTGGCCGACACCTTCACACCATTTATACTCGACCAAAATATCAGGACCGGATAAGACCAGAAACATGCTCTTTGGGTATAAAGTTAATTGAGTTTTGAATTGCTCCGGAATGTTAGTACAGAATAGAAGAGTTCTAGTTTAGGTCTGGAACTCTGACCGGCTCAAGCTGCTATCTTTGCTACTGTTGCACAACTCCCTCTGTCTATACGAATTTATATACCTCTGACCATTTATTTTTTACATCATCTATTTTTTGTTTCGTTCGTCTACGAGTGTATACATTTCCTCTTCGTTCTTTACACAACAAGGACGATGGAGAAGGAAGGGAGGGGGTGGAGGGTCCTAGAGAAACGTCCAGTTTGTATATAAAATATAGTGCATATACCTAACCCGTAAAAAGGTGGACAGATGAAGATAGAGAGATAAACAAAAAATTTACACTAGTACAACACTCGAAGTACAGATGGAGCAAAGTAAATGAGTTGACACCAATTTCGTATTGCAAGTGCTTAAGAAGCACTTCAGCCACCCGCTGCCACCATCATCGCCATTTAGCCAGAGGGTTTGATGTCAGATAATGTCATGATGGTTGGGAGGGAGGGGAGGGTATATTATGGAAGATAGGAAAAGTTGCTTTTTATTTAAATGGTTGATGTCTTTCTTCGTGTCCTCTCTGCTGTTCTGCATCCTCCCCCCCCCCCAAACACAACAACATCATAGTTCCAGTTCCAGCTCCATGTACCCCAAATGCAATTGCAAGAAGTAATGAGCTATGAAAAGATTCAAAAAGTTTTGCACGTCATGATAAATGAGAGTACGACGAACCCTTTAACATTTCTTTAGAGTCAGAGAGACCCGCCCGTCGGTCGGAAGGAGGCGCGCTTAAGGGTTTGCATTCATTAATTCATGAGATAGAGAGTATGAAGTCAGAGTAAATGGATTTTCCTAAATGAATGCATTCCGGATTTTCCAGCTAGCGCTAGGGGATTATAATTTCGGTGTAAATTCTTCAGAGGGGTCGGTTGTGAGAGTTCTAGTGATAAATTGGTGATAAATTTCGATTTGAATAGTTAATTGGTAAATGAAAGAAAGTCAAGGGTCTTAAACGAGTGGAAGCATATAAGAAAACTTAGTCTAGACCAGGAAAGAGGCTTGATAAGAGGGATTCCCTTTATGTATAAATGCATTTTAAGGATGTTTTTCATTCAAAAACCGAACAAAAACAAAAACTTTTTAACAAAAGGCTTTTAATTTCTGCTTAAGGACGTTGTTGATAGGATAACGTCTACTGAACATCTTAGTTTGTCGAATAAATTAAATTGTCATTAGAAATTCAAATTTAATATGTAAATTTGTTATTTAATTATTTCTATAGAGGTAAGCAAAATTCATTAACAAAAAAGTTATAATTTTGTTTAAGGGCATCTGATGCGTTCCCATTTATCAAATAATTCCAATCAATCATTCCAATTTTAACAACAACTGTCTTTTTTCACAGTGGAAAATGCGCCATATTAAGCCTTTGGTAAATTAATGAGAATATAAACGACAGCTTTGCTGATAGTTAGATTTTCACAGCTGATAATATGAATAAATATTGTTTTAACTTTGTAATTTATTAAAAAATTAATTTTGTAATGGTTTTTTCAATTAACGCGCCAAAGTAGTGGGTATAAATTATGTATGTTAAACTCATTTGGAGATTTTGAGGGAAATTCGTGTAACAATCCAAATTAATTTTATAGAAGTTTCACTTGATTTATTTGTTTGCTGAACACATATTTTACATGCTTTTTTGTTTTAGCTGAAGGAAATTATATTATTGTCAGTTTAAACAATTGGTTTTTTCTATGTACAAAGCTAACCAATAATAGTCCGGTCAGGAAACAAATCGGAAATGGAATTCATAGCGATAAAATTTGACCTAGAAGCCATTCTTGTATTCCTATCTCTAGAGCCATTTCGAAAAATGTCGCCCAGTCTGTAGTCCTATCAGGAAACTGATATCCCAAAACTTTTTGTGAAGGGAGACTTTGTTTATTATATTTGTAATTTATTTTCGACAATCCAAAGAAGAAATTTAGCTCAGGATAGTCATTGTTGTAATCCTGTTACTTCGTTACCATTCAAAATGGCGCCTAATGTGGGCAAATGGTAAAATAAAAAAAAATCATAAATTACTTGGAAAACTTCCAAAGTTCAAATAAAGGTAAAGGAGTCTTGAAAAATAAGTGTTGGGTAGGCTCAACTTTTGGTTAAAACGTCAATATTGCCATTTTTCAGGAACATAAATTTTGTTGATGTTAAAGGGTCTGACTTCCACTTTTTTGGTCATTTTTAATACTTTGAACATGCTTAAAGTTTCGGAAATGACAGTTGATGTCTTTAAAGAAAGGTTTTGAGTGGACGCACTATCGGATAAAATATCAATGCTGACACTTTTAGGGAACATTCTTTTTTATGTCGAATAGTCTCACCCTTTTTTGGTAATTCTTTATATTGAACATCAAACAAGTAGCAAACATGCTTCTTTATGTGATATGTGAAACGTGTGTTAGCAAATAAGTTGCAAGTTTTTTTTTTTTTAAGTTCAAAATATTAGAAATAACCACAAGAGTGAAGTTTCCACCATTTGACATAAAAGAGTATGTTCCCGAGAATTGGAAACACTGCTATTTTACCCAAAGGTGCTTCTACTTAACATCACTTATCTTTTAAAACATCTACCTTAGTTTTATCCAGGGAAATTTTTCGAGTGATTTACGATTTTTTTTTTAATTTTAGCATTTAGCCTAGATTGGGCGCCATTTTTGAAAATAGCGTCCAAATGACAAGATAACAGCAATGGCTTCCAAGCGAAATTTAATGTTTCATGTAAAAAATAAATTACATAATCATATAAAAATAAGGTCACTCCTCACCGAAGAGCCAATCAAATGTCTTCAAAAACTAAAAGAATTGTCTATATTTATGAAAAACATTATGTAGGTACTTTTAATGTGAGCTAATCTTGAAGCTTAGGTCAGTAAGGATTTTTAGGCCTGGGCTCTGCAAAAGATATGGATACAAATGAAGATTTAATTTACCAAGGGCAGCACTCACATTCCAGTATTGTCAACGCAATTTATTTATTTATTTATTATAGACCTGCCCATCCGGGTTTAGTGGTGATGTCGAACGTTTAATTTCATAAGAAGCCTCGGATAAAGATAACCCGTGTCAACATCTGAGAAAGTCCACCTGGGATGTGAGAATACTTCATACTCTATGAAGTGCAATTCAAAGGTTATTGATTTAAAGCTGATACAAGATCAGTTGTTTGTAATCAGCAACGACGCAACTTTCCAAAATATAAGCCTTGTATTTGATTACACGTCAATATACCCTTAAAACTGAAGGACCTATTTAAAATGGCTTTTATGATCTCCCAGGCAAGGCCTACATGACTAGCTGTTATTGGGGGAATCAATGTTAAAATTCGAAGGGAAGACATCTTTGATGGACTAGTTATGGAAGAAGGTCTTTATACGATGATAGGTAGAACTTTAGGTTTCCAAGGCTAAGGTTTCACCAGGAAACCTGGCGCATCCCTGACAGTAGATCATGCGTGCTATTTACTTCAAGGCACGTACCAAACAGCTTTTTGCACGTTCATTTTGAGGGGAAACGCTACAGATACAGATAGACGTTAAACAATAGGTACCAGCACCTTCCAGAGTCCGTGTAAAATATATGTATGCTCATTGACAACGGCTACGGAAAAGTCTCCAAAAGATCCATCAACCCACAACATATATCAGACAGTTTCGAGTGAAGTGCAATGTGTCACCATAATGTTCCGGAACTCCATTAAACAACAAATAACATTATTTCAGCAAGCTCTACAGCCTACTCCAAAAGAAGTCATATTCGATGATACCGATCCAGTAAGTGACCCAATCGAAAGTCCATATCTATCCTATTTGCATGAAACACAGGGACTAGAAATCATTTCGTCACGATCATCTCGATTTTGAAAGGGCTTCCACAAGTAGAGATGATTCATCCTAAATAACTGTATCAATAACTCTAACTTCCATTAGAAGTGGAAAATAACGAAGAGAATGGCAAATCCAAAGAAAAGAGCACTCAACTTGGTGTACAGGCTTGTATCGCTTCTAAACAACATCAGCAAAATACTTGAAGAAGTAGTCCTAAAGAGGCTCGAGAGGTTTTGCAGTTAAAATATGATAATTCCTGAAATTCAGTTGCCTACCAAGAAAAACACTCGACTTAGCATCCGCTGCATAAGTTCCAACACGATATAACCATAGCACTCAATAGTCACTTTATCACCGTTAGATGCTTCCTGCATGTCGAAAAATCATTCCACAGCGTATAGATAGAAGTCCTAACCCGAAAGCTGCATCTAATACTTTAACCTCCACTTTTTACCCAAATTCTTTTTTCTTTTCTTTCTTACAGAAATTTTTTCGTTCAATTGGACAACATTCTATAAATCACACATAAAGACCATCAGAGCTGGAGTCGTACAAGGTTCAAACGGGTAGAGGCATTGATCTTAAGCACCCAGACGTATTCACCATATCTACCTATTGGAACGTGAACCATGAAGTACCTGGGAATAAGTTCTACCCCTACTCAAAAATTGTGCTCAAAAGAGCCAGTTGAGACTTCCACTATCTTCACCGTCTTAACTAATGAGAAGAAGAACCCGACTAATCGAAAAAAAATTGTTGTACCTACAAGCAACTCTTGCGGCCAGTCATATAAGCTACTAATTCCCAGTCTGGTTCTCAATTTTTTAGACAGCCATGAGAAACTTTAAGTTTTGGTGAGGTAAATGCTCAGAATTTACACCATACTACACTTCGATACTGGAAACCTCTACACATGAGCGAACATAATCCCTCTGAACACTAGACTGGGTATTTTCGAACACGATTTTTGTAGGAGCTGTCAGGAAGAAGAAGAAATAGAAACCAATAAACACATGCTCTAGTGACTGTCCAAACCTCCAAACAAATTGTCTCCGTTGCTTTGGAAACAGGTTTATTGAAGAACTGAATGGCGCAGGTCTCAATGGCAAACAAGAGGAAATTCATACAGAGCACACGTTGGTTCGCTTATGAACCAGTCTTTTTTGAATCATTAGCTTAGGAGCATCCTTATTTTCTTTTTGTAAGGGGATCACAATGTACCAGTAGGCCCCATGTACACACAAGCCTCTGTGCTGTGCATGCCTCTTCTAACCTTACCTAACCTGATTTCTCTGGTCGGGCACCTACTGCTTTCTGCAAAGAAGCTAGTTAGGAGGAAATATCAACAGTCACTCAAATGAGCCTATGAGAAGAATGGTCACCAAGCAACGAAGCCCGAGATGACATTTCACCATGCGCACAACGAGAAATCAGTTTCTTTCAACACTGACACTGGGTCAGCCTTCTACCGTGGTCAAATGCCAACCCCACCATTAATTCACATCAAAATCACAACTGGACAATCGGGATGGAATACCCCGAAGATGATAAAGTCAAATAGCCCTTATATAATTTTGAATTAAAATTTAGTCCTGTGCTCGAAGAGGGCGAATGGATGAGAATATACAACCGCAAACAACGTAACAAGGCGTGGTTGTTGTGTCCACAAATTTGATCACTTCGAGTTAATGAATAACAATACTCCAGTCAGGATAGTCCTAGAATCTCAGTCAAAAGGTTCTCCCCAAGCGAAAATCAAGACCAAACCACTGTTTAAGGACATGGTGCCAGGCCGTCATGGACACCAAGCGCTTGATGTAATGGATTAATTGATGACTGGAAATGGAAGCAGTATATCGGGATCGTAAAGGATTGAAACGGCTATGTGTCTCTGCAAAGGGTCGAGGGCTATGCAGCCAACCACGTGACCTAGCAAGTTTTAAGCTGTAGGAATGTTAATTTTAAGAAAACTGGAAGCAAGTTGACCACAAAATTTGATGATTTTAAAGAAAATTGGGCAAGTAACTTACGATAAACTTTCAATTTTTAGTTTTGCTTTAAAAACCACCAATTCATTTCCAAATAGAAAGCAATAAAGCTTGGTTTCTCGCATGTATTACGCTTTTCATTATACAATTTCACTTTTTGCAATAATTTTTTAGTAGAAATTGCGTTTGTTCAAAAAATGTGCCTTCCACTTTTTGAATAAGTTAGTACTCTTCTTGCCAACAAGTACCTACCTAATTATACCTTCATTATAAACTATAAGCAAATGGCCAACTGAGACTCCTACTCCCAAGTGTGTAGGTTCCATCATCATCTTCTGTATAGGTACTTCTTTGTTCTATCAATTTCGCGACTTGTGTGCAGTCGCGCTTTTTTTCCTTCCTCCCACAAAGAATTATGAAATATTGAAGCAAGTGCATCTCACAATTTCATCACGTCCATATTATATAAAACCGTCCGAACCTTAACCGAACCAATCCTTCTATAGATACGGCTAGCTTGGTATGGTAGCTGGTAGGTAAGTATAAATAGACAGAGAGGAGGTAAAATTATAAATTTTAATAAATTACTCTTTGCTCAAATATGTTTAGATGAAGGGTGCACTTCAATTCCACGAGAGCCCTAAAGCCACTTCATTACACTTTTGCCTCCCGAAACCCGTGCCATCATTTATCCCACCACTCACCCCTGCCATATCGCCACAACTATGGAAGCTATATTATACCATCTCCAGAATTGCGAGCAGATGCGCTGGTTAACAGCTCGGCAACTACACTGCTGCTGAGTGTGGTGATGCGTTCTTTATTTTCATCCTTTAGCGTCCTTATTATTATTATTTCTTTTTTCTAATTTTTTTATTTTATTTCATATACCCCAGTTTAGTTTGCTCTAGTTCTTTGCCTTCTTGTTCTTTTAAAAGCTCAGTAAATTACTTTTACCTCTAATATTTGAGGCGTAGTATCCACTAACCTATATTTCCTTGAATATTACACACACCTCCTTCTGCGAGAAGTTGTAGGTGTATAGACGTATTATATATCGTATGTAGGTATATGTATCCCGTAAATGAAATGACATTAACGCTCGATGCGGTTTTCCAGCTAGCTCCTGCTTCTATGCCACCTACTGCTGCCTCTACACTACACTGCCACTGGCATATAAGCTGGTCCTGGTTCTGGCCTGGCATTATATGAATGCGCCAACTAAACTAAAATGAAACTTCACTCACATGGATGGCAATGGCTAAGAGATGGCGTAAGAAACCTCATTATGGTTCGCGACACCATGCATGCGAGAGAGGTTTTTGAAATTTTCGCTGACTTTAATTTTGTTTTCTGTGTTTGAAAGTTTTCGTAATGGAGGTGTCAATTATGCTTTGGAAAGTTTTCTGTTTTCTGTTTCTTTTTTTTTTGTTCCCTTCTCTAAAATGTTTTAACTTGTGAATCACATTACGGTTATGTTATCAGGTGTGTTTCATATTATTGTGTATTTATACATCAGTAGTAGTTGGCATTAACATTATTTTGTTGATATGAGCCATGAATGGCATACAACTTTGGCTTTATGATTCTTTCGTTTATGGCAAATGATGATTATTATATGGAAACAACAAGGTGTACCTTTTGGTTGTCCTTTTGTGGTTGTTGGTACAGGGTGAGAACAGTTTTGTCCTAGAAATGAACATAAGTACCTATGTCCTTGCAGATTGATTGCACGTCCACCAACTCCAATAATATTCCAAAAATCATCGAATTGAGTCCTGGGTGCGACTGTTGCAATGGACTCGTTTGAAATGTCTATGTTGAGTGCCAAACGAGGTCAGGGATGCCGATCGATCTCCGAGTGTGATTCGACTGAAGGAAGTGTTAATCGAAAATGTCCTTCAAAACTCAGATGCAGTAAGAGTGCTCTATGTGATGTGGTCAATCATCAAGGTATATGTAAGTCTCCACTAGGAAAAGGTGATGGCAGTCTAGATATAAGCTTTTATCCTCCAACAAATTCATACAATCCAAATTGAGTGAATGCTCTATATAAGCTTGACAGAGGTATAGGTAATCCAATCTGCTATACTATCCGTTCAAGAATTGCAGTAAGTATTCACTTTCTTCCTAGAACTAAAAGTTTATTTAATTTGATTTCAGTTCCTGAAGGAGATGATTGGTTACCAAGCCTATTTGGAGGGAACAGAGGATGTCATGTTGTATCAAACTCACCAATTTGCTTGTGCTTACCTGAATATGGAAGCCAACCACCACTTGTGCAATATTATGAACTGTCAACCAATAAGCTTACAAAATTAAGCTGTTTGTCGAAGGCATCGCTCTTGCAATGTGACCTCAAAAAAGCTTCAGCAAGAAATTATATATCCTGTTTATGTTGGTGACGTTGCATAGAACCAGGTTGGGATAATAATGTTTGTACTCAAATTCTGGTGTTCTGCGTAATCTAAGGCAGCGTCTAAGACACTGCCTCTCAAACACACGAATTTTTTCCATTTGAGCTGAGGCAACGTTGAACCAAACTGGAAATAGGCATTCATCGGCTGGATGAGGACCATGTAGCAAAGCACCTTTACCCTGCTATCAAGCTGGCTGCTATAATAACAACGGTTTCATCAGGACAAAAGCTTCCCTAGCCCTGGTCAGAGCAGCATTTACATATGTATATGTCTGTCAAAATATAAATACTGATCCATCCAGATGCCAAAGTACTTAACTACACTTTTACTCGCCAATGGATGTCAATTTGGCCTTACGTCCCTACGATCACCAGCTTGCGTTAGTTCTTTATCGGCTCCACGCTACGGAGTCCTAAACAAGAAAGCTTGTTATTTTTGAAAATTGATTTTTGATGTGTGGTATCAGTCAAACCCTGCGATCCAAATCTATTCGGACAAGGTGCAGTGTGTGACACAAGATGAAATCCAGTTTGCTTCTGTCTAGAAATTATCTAGAGTGTAGATAATAGAGTTGGCAAACTATTGGCTACCGAATTATGCCACCCTGGTCCTTGCGGACGGAATGCAGATTGTTATATCGCTGATAACAGTGAGCAGTGCCACTGCACTACAAAGTGCTTGCGAGCAAAATCCATGCGGAGACATGTCAAAGATGTTGTGGTCACAATTCAGATTGTTACCATCAGACCAGTTTTTTCGTGCCCACTTGGCTTTTTTTCGAAAATCCACATGAATACTGTTCGGACCCATCACCATATTATCCAACAAAGCAAGAAACCTGCAGTACCGTAAGTTGCTAACCTGTCTGTAAAATAGATATTTTCGAGATGCTCTTGTTTAATGTCGCCCTGATAGCTCTAACATCTGACTACATCATTGATAAATCTTATGTCAGCACTCATTGTATGGACGCTTGCCTAAGATTTTGGGGAATTTATGCAAACTATCACGTTTGTTACTACCTGAATAGAATAAAAAAACGAAGCTGGAATAGATGTCAAAAATACTGCAGCCGGAACTGCAAGAGTTGAACAATTTTCAATTTTTATTGTAGCATTTTTGACGTCTATTCCAGCTCCGTCACTCATTCTGTTCAGGTAGTTAATTATGCTCCAGCGTGCATTTCTGAAGAAGGTTACGCGCCGGTGATGCTTTTACAAATTTTTTTGTACCTGCAACCATCACCAACAATCCCACTCAATAGGTATAGTTGATTAATGGTCCTCTAGCTTACCATCAATGTTCGTACCTTAACCTTTAATAAAAGGTATGACTATCGGCTTGACCCTTTAAATAGTCAAACTACCTAATTCCAAATGACCCAGAGAACTTTTACTCTTTTCTGTCTAAGATTGGGACAGCCAATAGATGGGGCTAAAATGTCTATCCCCTGTCTTATCACCTTTTTCAAACAGAATGCTTGTATTGTAAAACCAACCCGCAGGTACCCGCAGACGAAAAAACAGGGTGGCACTTGTCCCCCCCTCCCCCAAACAAACAACATATTTCTATTTTGTGTTATTATGAATTTTCGACAAATATACTTGTCTTCTTTGTATATGCAAAAAAAATAAATTGACTGGCGCAACAGCTCGTGGAGAACCAAAGCCTAGTGACTTACAACTTACAACTATTCCTGTGTGCGTGTTCTTGGCAGGAATGGAGGGGACCTACAATTTTTACCGAGTCCGAATAGAGAAGCACTATTCATATGACAAGTGTACTGTTGAAGGATTTGTCAGTTCAGCGCAAGAAGCAGTATGTCGGTTTTAGGTGGCAGCGGCTGGGAATCGAACCCAAACCTCTGACATGATGTGTCCAACGCACTATAACCATTATGCCATGAGATACTACTGTCTTCTGTCTATAGGAGTCCATAATTTATCGCTCCTCTCCCTCAAAAATTAGCTTTCTTGGTGGAACCATCTTACCATTTCTCTTGAAACAAGCGTGATTCTCTCAATTTTCTCTTTAGTTTTTTAAGGGAATAGAGAAATGCATGAGATAGAAGCACTTTCCTTCAATATGTTTTTGAAAGTGAAAAAGATATTTTTGAATTTTTCATTTGATCAGTTTATATTTCAGGAGTGCTCACTGAGCTGACGGAGCAAAGATTGTTTTTCCTTAGTTTTTGACAGCAAAACTGACTATTGTATTTTAGTATCAATGTTTTCATTTTAGATATTCACTTCCGTGATAAAAATTATTAATATGAAAGTTTTTGATGTTTGGTTTCACACTTTCGCAGAACGTGAATCGGAATTAGCGAGAAAGGGTTAAAAGTTTTTCTATTCACTTTTTGGAAGAACCAGACTCAGCCCTCAGTATTGACATTAGACAAATCAGCATGATTTCTGCTAAAAGTATGCAACATAGTATTCAGTCCTTAGTTTTGTAAGAATTCCTAAAACTATGCAATGAACCTTAGCTTTTTCATCACTCAGTTGTATTTGGATTTTTTTTAGTGGAGATAAAAATGCACAAAGAACTGTCGTTTTCGACGCGATGACGTTACATGGTCTACTGGTCTAACACACAAAGAAAAACATACTAGCAGTCGAACAAGTCACCAAAAAATAAAAAAAAATTAAATTGTTAAAAATTTAAAAGTCAAAATTTATTTATCAGCTCTTATACAAAATTATCTTTTCACATCCTCACATCGACCCTCCCCACTACCCCCTTCACAAAAAAAAACTTTAAATTAAACCTCTTGAATAGATTTCCAATAAATTGATTCAACAAAAATATCTCCCCAAAAACCATTCAGTATCAAAGTTTAATCCCAAAAATAGCACAAGAAACGATCCCTATCTATTCCTCACTACTACAAACTGTTTACTGTTTACATTTCGACACAAAGCCGGAAAATTCTCTCAAATCGTCGAGGCAAAATCAGTTTCTTTGTGTCTACCATGCCGAAAATCATAAACACAATACTTGAAATAAATACCAAAGCTACGAGTATATACTGGCTCTTTTTTGATTCCGTCTAACGTTTTTGGATTCGGATATCTTTGCGGCAACTTAACCAAATTTCAACTTTTCATAATCGATACATAAATTCGTAGCTATGCCTGGGAAAGTTTTGGAAAAATAAAAAATAATATGAAAGTTACTAACAAAGGAGCTTAGGGACAGGAGTTGTAGCCAGCCAGTTTGCCGGTGATGATTTGCCGATGCTGATGCCGACCAAAACCACTTTCGTCCTTCAGAGCGGATGGAAATTATTGCAACACACATCCGTCCCGTCCATATTATGAAATAGAAAATGTTCTTGTGGGTGTTGGCCCTGACGTTTCTTCTCCATACTCATAGGTCGTATCATTTACGATAAAACCTAATTCGTCCATTGTCCCTTCCGGACTCAAGCCCGGAAGATAGTTTGCAGCACACATCACTATGCCATACACAACGGTAACGGTTGTTCGGCCCCAACCAAGGGACAAAGCATAATCTGTTTGTTATTTGCTCGACTGCTGATGATTCTCCTAAATTCAGGGCATTTTGATGGTGGGGGGGGTATAGGGGGGAGAAAGAGGAGACTTGCCGCTTTCCATCGTGTTCCAGGTGAGCTTGGATGAGATGGTATAGCTAAAAATTGTTGCTCTTGGCAACAATCTAAGTACCTATAAAGCCTATGATCGTATAATCCATATATGCAGGTCCAGTCGAGGTAGGTAAGCAAAAGTACGGAAGGTATAGGCAGAAGCAGACAGGCCGACAGCAATCTCCGTTACCTCTGTTATCCTGGACAAACTCTCTGGCTCTCTGCATAGATAGATATCTTCGGATGTGAATTCCCCGAGTGAGCTATGGATGTGGAGACCGGATATTTGTACCCCGGCTGGTTTTGTTTCTGGCATGTACCATGTGGGCAGTATACCGATACTCTTTTGGTCAGCTTAAGTGGCTAAAACGAGGGATGATGTGTTTTTGAACCCTGCGTCAGCTAGTTTTGGGTGGATAGGATGTAAGTGTATTGTTACGCATTGACATTTCATATGGTTACCAAATGTGGTCGATTTTTAATAATAATTATTTTTTGCTAAATGCAAAACAAGAAGTAAGAATGTGGATGATAACAATTATAAGAATATTGAATGTAACGGAAAATGAGATGTTTAAAGAAACAATTGCGTTCAAGGTTTTATTTATCATTGAATATGTTTTTTGGGATATAAGCAAGCTCAATGCTACTAAATTTATCCGTGAATTTATGACACTTTTCAATATGTTTTTTATATACCTCAATAACTAAGCCGAATTTGACAATTTTACACTTAATTTTGTTTATTTCAAAATTGAGTTCTAAATAGATGATTTAAAACATTGGATAAAATGTTTTTAGTAGGAAAAGAAACAAAAAAAAAAAGATATCAAAAGAAAAATCGAGCATAGATACGCTCATGACATGGTTTGACAAAATAAAGGATAAGCCGTAGTAATAAAAATTTACCATTTTTTCGCAGTTTTTGCCCGACGGCCATTTTTTGTACTGCAAAAAAGTATATTTGAGGTTTTTTATTCACAAATTGTTGATTCGTTTTAGTTCTTTACAATTTTGTACAATTTTATATTTTAAAGCTAGACTGCCTAAGATAACAGACGTAACTTAATCAAAATCTGAGACAGCGGGTGTCACTAAATCACTAACTGAAATGGCAGATGCTCCCTTATCATTAAATGAAATAGAAGGTGGAAGCAGATGTTACTCTATCGTAGAAGAGTGGCAGAAGTCACTTATTCACAGTCTGAGATAGAAGATCTCACAGACTATCTGAGCAGATGTCACTAAACCACTATCTGCGATATAGCAGAATCACTAGGTCACATATTTAGAAAACTAACAATTATTTTTAGGTCGATTTTTATATTGATAACTTAACTTGATATTTAAGGTATTTTTTTAGCACTTTCTAAACTTTTAACCTCGCTAATGCCTTGCACTAAGAAATACAAACAAAAAAGTCTGAAGTACTGGGAGTTAGACAAGTTTTTTGAATCTTGTTTGCTATTTTTCTTGAAATGGGTTGAATATTTATTGAACACAGGTACCTAAAAAGTTCACTGAAACTCACTTATTCATTCTTGATAACCAGATTATTGGTATTTTTGTGAGTTTATGACAACATATTTATACAATTGATAGAATATGTTTATAAATATGGATATGACTGGCAGCATGTCCAACTCTATTTAAACAATGATTAAAAATATCTAAGCTACTTGTTTGGAGATAGTATTGAAAATTTGCAACCTATTTATGAGCTTTGTCTAACTTTAGACGGCCTCCCAACTTCTAAAGGGTGATTTTTTAGCTGGCTTGGTTTTGGCAACACTGGTTTTGACAGCTGACGTGTGTTTAATACCTTGTGTCACTGTCAAACAGCTTCAGTTTGGTTTGCAATTTAACCATGGATCGTCTTATAAATGAACAACGCTTGCAAATTATTGAATTTTACTATAAAAATTCGTGCTCGGTTCGAAATCGAAAAATCCAAAAATTGTGTTCAGCGATGAGGCTCATTTTTGGTTGAATGGGTACGTAAATAAGCATAATTGCCGCATTTGGAGTGAAGATCAGCCAGAAGCATTGCAATAGCTACCAATGCATCCCGAAAAAGCCACTGTTTGGTGCGGTTTATGGGCCGGCGGCATTATTGGGCCATATTTCTTCAAAGATGATGCGAATCGCAGCGTTACTGTCAATGGTGAACGCTACCGAGCGATGATAACAAACTTTTTTTTGCCCGAAATGGAAGTTCTTGACTTGCATGATATGTGGTTTCAACAAGACGGTGCCACATGCCACACAGCACGCGAAACAATGGCGCAATTGCGGGGCGAGTTTGGTGAACAGTTAATTTCACGTTTCGGGCCGGTCAATTGGCCGCCTAGATCGTGCGATTTGACACCATTAGATTGTTTTTTGTGGGGTATGTCAAGGCTAATGTCTATAGGGACAAACCCGCTTCGATTGACGCACTGGAAGCCAACATCTATGCATTCATTCGTGAGATACCGGCCGATATGTGTGAAAGAGTATGCCAAAATTGGACTCAGCGGATGGGCTACCTGAGACGCAGCCGCGGTCAACATTTGCATGAAATTATCTTTAAACATTAAATTGCAAGGTTCAAACTATCGATTCAAATAAATATTTCATTCATTTTTTTGAAGTTTTTGTGTTTTTTTTTTTTTTTTAAAGTTCTAAACCTATTAAAAAATCACCCGTTAAAAGATTAAGATAAATTAATATTTTTGACTTAAAGTCTAAGAAATGTCTAACTTAAATATCAGAATAACTATTCTAAGCCTTGACTAATGTGATATTTTATTTGGTGAAACATTATTATTGAGAACTATTACGAACTTCCAAGACTGTCTAATTATTAACCACATCTAAGAAAATCAAATAAATTGTGTTTTTTTTTAAATTTATATTAGGGGTATTCATGCAACAGCGTAAAATCGTCGTAAGAGTAGTAAAGTTGTAAACTTCGTAAATCTGTCAATTTTTCTATACAAATTGTGACAGAAATTACAAAGTTTAAAATTTTACAACATTTACGATGAGTTTACGCCCTTATTTTATCGTTTCTAAGTTTGATTGAAATTTAAAGACTCAAGCCCTGCAATTACCTACCTAATTTTTTTGTTACCTAACCTAGACGATGTTTCAAGTTCATCCCGCTATTTTTGTGATACCTCATCTTGATTCTTATTTCGAAATACTCTACATTTGGCAACCATATTTTACGAGTAACCAAACCACACATCCCTGTGTAACTGAAAATACGAATAATCACTATCATTCTGACATATAGATACACAGGTAACAAAATTCGAATCTGAATCGGTCGGTCGGTCGGTGTCGGCTGGATATGGATAGTCTCTCTCTCTCGGGTAAAGGTGTAAATTTGCTGGCCATAAAATCTGTCCAATTACGTGAAAGAGTACCTCAACTACCTATCATACCATGACTGGATGTTCAAGCTGAATTCCAGCAGCAGCTAGTCAGTAGCTAGTCAGTCCAGTGGTGTTATATACAACAACAGGTATATCCTTTTTGGCATCAGCTTCAGCAACGACAATGAGTGTAATAATTGAAATTAGCACTCTCTCTACTCTGGGTGGGATATTTGTGTTCAATTTGAGTGTGTGTTGGTGTTCGCACGTCGGAATGTAATACCTTTACGGTCATCCTGTTAACAGTCGTTTTGGTAAATTGTTGTTCTAGTTTTATGAATTTGAAACTCGATTCGAATATACGTAGCCAATATGAGCGTTTCCAAGTAGATACTATTCGATGCACAACATCACCGTTATGTTGACATAGATGTAACTACCTCTCTCTACCTACAAAAGGTACACATAGCATGAGAACTATAATAGGTAACCCTTATTCGAATTTGCCACATCCAATGCATATTTCGAGTATTGCGGTAAATTTTGTTCTAATATCGTAAATCTATATATTGCGTGCACAATGTGCTGTGTGGATGTGAGATTCGTTGCATATGTTAGGCAAAAGGCACATTGGCTTCGCCACCACCCGTTTAAGGATTAGCCATTGTCCGGTCGGTTGTCCGGAGCAATCAACCTATCAAATGAGGTGAATGAATGGTCGAAGGAAACAGATCGTTAACTGCGTAATTGGTTGAAATGGCTTTTGAATTAAAAATTAGCCATTTCGGTGCTTAAACTATCAAATAGAGACGGTAGAGATATTGGAATAATATATATAGGGTTACCTACACATGACTTGATTATATACATACAAAGTTTGACATAATGATGCAAGTGAAAGGGAATTATTGTTTTCATTCAAGCGTAATTATAATTACTGATGATGTACCTACGAGTACATAATACTGTATTGACAGATAAGATTGTTGGAATTCTAGT
Organism: Dasysyrphus albostriatus; assembly: GCA_946251815.1. NCBI lineage: Eukaryota > Metazoa > Arthropoda > Insecta > Diptera > Syrphidae > Dasysyrphus > Dasysyrphus albostriatus. Next base: position 134,670,299 of record OX276337.1, on the reverse strand, counting down.
AGTTTTGGAATTCAATTAATGGAGCTTGAATTATTTATGTTATGTTTGTTATTCTAAATAATTCCTGGAGTTTAAAAATTGAGTCATATCAAATGAAGCTTGTAATTTGTAATTGCATTTTTGAAAGCCAGGAGCGTGGTATAACAAATGTAGTAAATGGGTCCAAAATGTAATTCTAAGCCTGAAACTTAGTCATCAATTAATTTGATCAATAAGAAAAATCCTCTCAAAAATAATCAATTACCTAAATCAAATTTATAACAAGTACAACCAATACTAACAATTTGTTTTCCTTTCTTCGTTCCTATAATATTTTGAAAGATCTCAATTTGAAGTTGTAAAACTTGACATTTTCCCTTAATTCCATTATATTCTTTACTTCCTAAGCAATTGATTTAATTTTGACGCAATACAACAAAAAATAAAAAACAATAAATTTATGCCAAAAGTAATTGAAATTGATGAGCTCAACATCCGCTTAAATGTTCTCTTGTGATTGTTGTAGAAAAATAAATAAAATAAATTGAAACTCTGACGTAGTATCCTTCATCGTTAAAGGAGATTTCCGTCTAATGAATATAAGACCTTTGTTATAACCCACAATTGACGTGCGTCGGTCGGTCGCTTGTCTTCGTTCGATGTATTTGTTAGCTACATAATTTTCTTCCCCAATTTAGTTAGATTGAATGTGTAAGGTGTATTAATCGACTTGATGTATTCATTCCGTTTGCAATTACTTAAAGTGTCAATCAGAGTCAAGAATAGGTGTGCGTTTTGTTCGTTGAAAATGAATTCGATTTTTTTCTTCCCCATGAAATGTAGACCTACCTTTGTTACTTGTGTGATGGTCCTCTGTATTTGATAGATTGATTTGCTTGGAACAAATAAAAGTGAGTGAGGTAGGTCGATCCTATAGAAGAGTTTTGTAAATGAATAATGTAAGAATTGGTGCAAAAATTGATGGAACTTGGGCCAAAAGCCTATATGTATGAGAGTGGTATCGAAATTTAGCTAAGAGTACGAACACATTAGATTTGTAAAATTATATAAAGATCGACATAATCAGCTAGTTTCTTAAGTAAAGTATTTTATTTATTTTTTTGTGTGAAAATCACTTTTTTCTGTGAAATATTCAATAAAAGCTCAGCTCATTTTTCTTGTTTAGTGAAAGAGAATTTTTCAACCTTTAATTTGGTGTATAACAATGTGAGATTCAGCCAACATTAAATATAGAAAGGTACTTTCAAAGCGAATGCTCTTAACATTCGGATCATTATAATTGGAACGAATTTTATACTCATAAACCAAGATGGGTGAATTCAACCCAGAGTTTATGGTACTTAAACTCCGAATATCATACTCACTTAAATGCTTATTTTATGTGTAGGTAAATATATCGAGTTGAAATTATTCTGAGACTACGATTTACGAGCTAAATTCAATTCAAAAATAAATAAATTTAAATAAATTTAGTGGTGCAACAACTCATGAAGAAACAGGGCCTAGTGACTAACAACTCTCAACCATGTCTGTGTGCGTATTGATGGCAGGAATGGAGGAGACCTACAATTTTGTGTCGAGTTCGAAAAGCACTTTTTCATGACAGGTATACTCTTGGAGGATTTGTCAGTTCTTTGCAAGAGGCAGTACTTTGAGAATCAAACCCAGACCTTTGGTATGACAGTCCTACGCACTAACCATTATGCCACGAGGTGCTATACTAAATTCAATTCAAATATTCACAATTATTGTAGACTTAGAATTTTTTAAGGGAAACATAAGTTAAAACATATGTGTTTTCAGGCTTAAAATAAATCTTTTGATATTATTGCCATAAACAGAAAAAAGTAATGGACCTAGAATGGATCCCTGTGGAACTCAATAGTGGATGAAAATCTTATAAGGTATGATCTTAAGTATGTATATTGGATACGGTCACTACAGTATTAACTCCTCCTGGAACGTAGGAGACAGAAGACAGACGCAGGAAACAGTTTTATCTTTCAGTTGTTAATCTAAGGGCATCGATGTGTGACACTATGAATACCACCCTTCTACGACTTTCACGTATTGATGGCACCACAATGGAACTGCACTGACAACAACTTTCATTATCGAAATCAAGATGGCGCCACAACTGAAAAGACACACAATTTGGTACCTGAGTTAACTCATCAAAGTAGGTGAGTTAACATAGGATTTCAACTGACTAAAAACTTGTTATTGTAGTTAACTCAGATTTAATCCCGAGACTTGGTAGTCTCCAACTGAAAAACTGGCCATATGTGTTTCTTGTTCTTCGCACTTACTTTACATTCTTAGTTCCCTCCCTCTGCTATTGTGTGCTGTGACCAGTCTGATGAATTTGTGTCTTATTGGTTTCCATTCACTTGCAGCAATTGGCACATTTGGTCTACACAGTCGGCGTAGTAGAAATTACTAAACTTTTTAAATGGATTCCTTTGGATATATGTATGTATATTTATATGTTTGTATATCAACCGTAGCAGTTAGCAAAATAGTTTTAGCTAGTTCGATTGAATTGAATTGAATCGAATTGAATTGAATTGAAAGGAATTGAATTCAACTTAAGCTGATGGTATAGTTGCAAAAAAAAATAAAAGATTTTATTTACCGTCCGTCGGTACGTTTAATGTAACTAGAATCTATAACCGAAGAACGATTTGCTTCAATTTTGGAACAGAATATTTGTATTTAGGTCCATATGTATGTAATTTTTTGAGGAGGAATCGTATTTTTGCATCAGATCATTTAGATTGGCTGGATGTGATAATAATTTACATCAATTTAGGTATGCGAACTCCAACTTTTATTGGGAAATTTTATTGGAAAATAAAATGATTTCATTCAAAGAACAATATTTCAGGCATAAGATTCACCATCAGAAAAGTTCAATATAGCCAGCTCAGGACATGTCAAGACATTCGAGACACACAAAATCAAAAATAATGTAAGTATTTTCTATTTTATGACTTTTTCTTCAAAAATGAATAAATTTATTCTTTAATTATTTGTTCCATTGTAAAATGGGTATTTAATATTTGTCCTTGTTATACACGAATTATTTTTGAGGGAATAGCAAAGCTAAACCAACAAGTTCTTACTACAAGGGCCTTGCGCTGATCTGACCACTTTTTCTCAGGGCCTTGACTAAACTTGGCAAAAACTTGACATTTTTCTAGACGATAGTTTCCATTGAAGTGTGAATTTCTACTATCTTTCATTTTTTCGATGGCAACGTTGAGAATTTACAACTACCATAATCCATTTTTTTTTTTCAGTAGATACCTAAATTTTGTAACCCATTTACCCGGACTATAATAATCTCAGGTCAATAAATCTGGTTTAAACAACTGTTAAACAAGTATTTTTACCATAAACAAAACATGATTATTGTATCAAACCGCATTTAACAATTTAGATGGTTGTCACTCTCAAACATATCTATATTCATCCAAAATTCAAATTAATTAATTCAATTTAATTCACACATTAATTACCTAATACCTACCTACCACATGAAGCAAAAGAATCAAAACAAAATCGTGATCCACAGAATAAATTCGACTTCATTAAACTTGAACTCATGAAGGTACCTGTTTTAAGATCGATCGTAAATTATAGAAGAGAATAAAATGAAAACAAATTGATGAACAACAACGAATGATTGTTGTTTTTATTAATTTCTAAGTCTAGATTAAGATAACACTAATTTGACATTCCACATCAACTAACAACTTCTAATCTCCCACACAAACTCAGAATCCAAACCTCCGACAGTGCCTTGCTTCCATGAGAACACATACGAGTAGGAGTCATCCTTCTTGAATTTCACATCTGCTGCAAACATATATTCATTGAATCTAGAACTCTTCAAGTAACACAGGTTGTCGTCCAGCAATTCGATTTTAAAGGCACTTTGTTTATCCTTGTTATTCCCCACAATCCAGGTGAAGATATATCGCATCTCATGATTGTACTCGATTTCAGAAAAATAAAGATACTCCTTGGGAAAGTCCTTGCTTCTGAATAATATATCATCACCCTTTTTCTCTGGGATCCATGCAGCACCAAGGGGTATGCCATTGGAAGGAGTTGTGAAAATTCTGCGACGTTGCCTGTCGAAAGTTTCAGTTGTAGCTTGTACGAAGACACTTTTGGCTTTGTTCCATAGACAGACTGATGGTTCGAAAAACAAGTTCCGTGCACATTTGGGAATTTCGCTCACTACTTTGTCCATAGAATCTCTCAAATCATCGCTGAGGTCAGCAAAGTCCTTCCTCTGCCGCAATTCACTTAGATTCGAGGCAATGTCTAAGACAAGAACACTGTCATTAAGGTGTCCAACGTCTTTTATTTTCCAGTAAAGATTGGTGATTCCAGACACCGCCTGTGGGGTGTTGCACTGCACGAAAATATGAACGAGGATGGCTCGAGTTTCAACCACTCCATAGGTCTGGTCAACCAAAATCTGCATCACATCATGCGACACCCTTGGACTGAAGTCATACAGCTGCACCAGCAAATTTCGAATATCTTCATTTGTTGAAAAGTCACCGAACTTCATGGCTTTCAGCAGGACATCAGTTGCTGTTGTCTTAATCTGATTAACCAACTCGGCTCTGAATTGCGTGTCACTACTATTGAGGAGTCGAACTTCATTATCATAGGCTTGAGCGAGAATAATAAGCTTCTGGGGTTTGTTGTGTTTATTTTCAGTCATTTCCTCATATAAGGTCTTAAGCACTGTGAAGCAATTGGCATTGTCCTCAACTTCCACAGCAAAATTCAAAATGAGTCCGAAATTATCCTCAGAATGGGCGTAAACTTCGTGGATAATTTTCGGCATCAATGCATAATCACTCAGCTGATTGAACTTCTCATCGGCCAGCTTGAAGCGGTTGTGTCTGATGTCTTCAACAATTTCCCTAAATATAATCGTTCTATTCTCAAGCAAAGAGTGTTCCTCGAATTCCAATTGCAGACTCCGCAATCGATCGTCAAAGGATTCATACGAGTTGGTCATACTTTTCATGGCAATTTCACAAGCTATACTCTCAGCACTACGGGTTTTTGATGACTCAATAAGTTGCTCAATTTCATCCTGAAGTGTGGTCAAACGGGTCCTTAGTTCATCGAGGCTATCACCGATTAATTCTCCAGCGCGTATCCGAATTATTGTATTTTGGGCATTGAGAAATTTTTCTTGAGCTTCATTAACTGAAGTTTGCAAAGGAGATTTTGTTGTTCTTCTGCTTAACACTACTTCAGTTGAACTCCAAAATAAATAAAATAAAACTAATCGGGAGATTGCAGCCATTTTTTTTGTTTAGAACAATGCAACGATCGATCGGTCGAACGAGAACCGAAATACTGCGAGAAATTTGGCAAGATCACTTTTTATATATCATCAAATGCAACGAAGATGAGAACAAAATAAGTATGATGTGCAAGAAGTTGATCTTTAGGGTCTGTTTAGTCAACTTATTATACAAATTATACGAAATCAGGATGCAAAATTTGGTATCAACGCAATTTTTTAAAAAACCAAAGCTTAGGATATTTAAGAAGCTGATGGGTCATTTCGTTTGCAAAATTCCTTATTAGCTTTATTCAGAAGATGTAGAGTATTTTATGGATTTGAATTCCAGGTAAGGTATGTAATTGCGATGGACTAAACTCCGAAAGATTGCTCAGTTAAACTTTGTAAGAAGCTTAAAATCGCAAAAACTTCATTTAAGAAAATTAATCACAGTTGCTTTAATGGAAAATAGCATTCGTTGTAGAGATTGTTTCTAAGAACTTTCTTACATCGGAAAGAAAGAGAAGATAAGAGTTTTTTGTGTGAATTGAGAAGAACGTAAGAGAATCCGCGGTGCCATAGCCCAACTTACTTGAAACAGGAGTACATACTGAACAAAAAATGTTTCTGCTCAATATACAGATTTTTATATAAAATTTATGAATGGAAGTTTCCGTGGGCTTGCAAGTTGAGTAAAATGTACTGAGTACAGTAGACGTGTAATAGTTACATTTTAATTTATATAATCGATGAAACCTAGCAATATGTTAACTAAATTCATAAAAATATGAACTCATTAAACTTAATTTATAAAATATGAACTAAGTGGTACACGCTTTGTATGATAAAAATACACATAATGCATAATATACACGAAATGTACTGAGTACACAACTGGAATAAAAAAATATTTTCACATAGCGATTTTGTATGTAGATGTATATTTATTTGCATAGAGTAATTACAATTTATTTTATATAGAAATTCCAAAATATACAGCTTGCACAAGAGATATGATATTTAAGTTTAACTTACAACTAATGATAAGAAATAATAAAGGGAAACAATCGAAGAAAAATTTCTTCCTTAGAAATCATACGATTTATTCACATACGACGTGAGAACATGAAATTGTTACATGTGCACAATAAATAAGCAGCGAGGCCAAAATAAAGACGACTTGGAAATACGTAGTGATTGAGTACCTATGAGAAGCAAAAAGTGTACTCATTAGTGTCTGTGTACTGACTACATTTATACACATTGTTTTGTTTCCTAAGAGTCCCTTATATTTCTGGTTACATATTTCATCGAGTAACGAAAACTCAAAACATCAAAAATCCAAAGTACTGAAAACAGAAGAACTGAAAACCAAAACTAGAGAAATTTCAAAGTACTGATAACCAAAATACAGAAACTCCAAAGTACCGAAAGCCGGAATATTGAAAGCCCAATGTTTTGTAAAAGCAAATTGATGAAACTCCTATGGAAAACCTAAAGTATCGAAAACCAATTGAAACTGAAAACCAAAGTTACTAAAAACCCAAAGAACCGAAAAACTAAAGTCCCATATAAAAATTTCAGAGTACTGAAAACCCAAAGTATACGAAAACCGAAAGTATAGTACCGAAATATCAAAGTATTGAAAACCCAAAGAACCTAAATTCTTTAGTAATTTTTAAAATACAACATCTCTTTTTGTAGCTCAAATATTATCGTAGGTAAATGTGCTATTAAGACATAAAATGAGAGTCAAAAATTGTAGTGCTTCATGGGCTTAAAGAATTAATAAAACACTTCAAAACCTTATTTTAACAAATTCATTAAAAAATAAAATGCACGAATGGGTCACATGTTCATAGTTGCTCTTACGTAATGTTCAAGACGCTGAGGGTTTTAGAACGTTATTATGTAAAATCATGGAAATTTTGAAAAAAAAATGTTTAAAAGTATGGAATACGATATATATGTAAATTTGCTAAAATAACATCTTATCGAGTTTTGAAGTGAAAGATAAAGAATGCCATTTAAATTTTTGTTTAACAATGATTGTATAGACAAAATATTTTTCGGTTTTCTTTGAAAAATAATTTTTTGTACATTTTCAAGGAAAATTTTTGGTATGGAAATTTATTTATGTGCATATTTAAATTCAATTTAAAAAAAATCTTCAACTCGTTTTTGAAATTTAAAGACTTTTTTTTGAAAATTTTGATATGCAATATTTTTTTAATCCTATTTGAAATTTGTATATACAAATTAATCTAAATCTGTTTAGCTAGTAGTGAGAAAATTAAAAATAAATAAAAACGTTCTATGAGAATAACTATTAATAGTTGTAATTTGTAAATTTTTATATCTGTCATAGTATATCGCACTAGTTTAAGCAAAAAAAAGAGAGTAATAATATAAAGTAAATCAAAAATACAAATTGGTTCTTTGGGTAGTACCATTGATAACCTTTTATTGGAAGATGGTTTTCATCTAAAGGTAGCTCTTATCAAACAAAATTTATTGAATTTTTCCTAAGATTGTTATGGAGCCGTTTTTGAGAAAAATAAGATTTTGTTAAATTGCTAAAAAAATTGTATGGCAGGTATCGCTACTTTTAGTTCTTAAAAAAATCAAAAATACGAATTAATTATTCCGAATTTCGTGAAGTTTTCTTTAATAAAAATGTTTTTTTTATTTTTTCAAAAATTTGAATAGGCCTGAAGAAGAACGTTAACACGTTCGAAACATCGCAATTGAAAAAAACTACAAAACAGAACTATAGCCCACATAAAAATAAACATTTTTAATGAAAAATACGTCTAGACAGAATCACTTAAAACCACTATGTACCAACAGGCAGTATGAAAGACAGACAGACATCTTTACGTCCTGTTTGATTGTTATCTCGATTTTTTTTTAATATTATTTATATTTTTATTTCAGTAGTATACTTAGAATTTGTATTATTAAAACTTTCTTAAAATTTTTAATATAAAAAGAACAATTAAAAGCACTTTCATTGATACGATAAAGATTTTATTGAACAAAAAAGGTATATTTTGAATGAAGTTCTTCATAAAATTAACGAACTTTTTCTTTGAGCTTATAAAAACTTTGCTGACATTATCTTAGGAATAAATTTATTTTCAGTGTACTACGACGTTTTTGTGTTTAAGAGCATTCAAAATGTTACTCTTGTTAAAGGAAATTGTGATACAAAATGAGATTCTTAATTAATTGTTGCATTAATTTATCTATCGCTTTTAAGTTTTAGTGAAAACGACCCTAAAAATTGGAAATACCTGCTACTGCCATTGACTCACCTAACTTGCTATTAAAAAAAACAGATATAAACAATCAGCTAAGAAACCACTGCTGGATCATCTTTTACATTTTTTATAAAAAAGAATTTAGTATACCTAGGTACGATCAAATCCGTTTTTTTGATATACACCATAATACAAAAAATCGTTGAGCCCAGCATTTTTCACAGTTTCTAAATATATAAATTACTTCTTTTATCAGAAACTTGCTCTTAGTTAAAAAAAAATCCAAGATAATAAAAAAATAGTCGACAAAAAAAAAAAAACTAAAGTATGTACAATAGGGTTGTCCTTATAAAAGTTATTGTTTAGCTCAAGTTGTAAGTTGTAGTATGCAAGGACATACTGAAAATATGACTTTTTTCAATATTCCTCTGTGTCTAAAAATTGAGGAAATATTAGTTTTTGTATTATTATTAGTCTTGTACCTTATCTTAGATAAAGTCATAAAAGACTACATTTGTACCAAAAAGTTAAAAGAAAATTCAACGTTTTATTGAACATTAAGATGTATTTTCTCATGGCTTATCTCAACCAAATATACAAGCAGCGGAAAAAACAACAACAAAAATATTTGTGTACAAAACAAAAATCTTCCTGATGGCCGGGGGTTAGGTTAAGCGGAAGTGACTGTACCTACCAGACGTGCTTCGATGATTATAGTATCTAAATTTCAGAAAATTCAGAATTATTTTGAGAACCAGAACTTGTTTCGGTGACGAAAAGAAGTTATAGTTCTTTTACCAACGACATTCTTCCGATTTACTGGCGCAAAAGCAAATTGATTGAGTAAAAGATAAGGTAGAGTGCAAGAGATACACAAACTTATATACCTGCATATCAACTTGCAAATGAGTGATATTAATATAGATATTCATAAGGAATCAGTAAGAAGATAAATATAGGAATTTCTTTTTGCTTTAATATGAAAAGATTTACATAAATTTGCAGAGGAATATAAATATTTTTAAAACGCAACCTACTAATATTGTTCTAAAAGAATAAAGATAAGAAAACAAACAAGTCTTTTACTAGGATTGATATAACAAAGTGTAGACCAAAGTTACCGACTAGCAGCTGTTAGAAAGTTTTTATTGTTTACCAATCGTATCTGTTAGAAATTATAATATATGCATGAATTTATTCACGTTGGTAAGCCAATCAAAATAAATTCAAGAATCAAACAAAAAGATTATCGATTTTCATGGTTGCCAGGTAATTTTAAATTATTTCGAGAAAAAGTATAAATTTAAGAATTACATCACACTGGTCTTAAGATTTTTTATTTTTATTTTGTTAATATAAGAGGTTTTGAATTACTTTTATATTCACTGTCTGATTTTTAAGGTTAAATCTTAAAAGCTCCAAATTTAGGTTGAAGTCTAAACTTTTCCGATGAAAAATAATTACAAAACTCTTTTTTCAACATTGGATACGCAATATTTCTCAGCTTATTTGGAATTTTGAACAAAAAGAAAACGAAATTTACCCATTGATAATGAGAAAAAAAAAATAGAAAATGTATGACGAGGTCTCACGTACTGGCTCTTATGTTCAAGATACTGAGTGTTCAAGAACATTATATGTAAAGACATTGAAATTATGAGAGAAAAACCAAAATAACTTAACTTAAAAACGCCATCTTAATTCAATTGATTAAAAACCTTAGAACAGTTTTCATAAAAAAGAATTTTCTTATCTATCAAATTCTTAAAATATTTTCACGGAAAATTTTTGGTGCAAATCTTTAGTATTTATTTATGTGCATATAAAAAAAAATTTAAAAACAAATTTTCAACCCATTTTTGAAATATCGAATTTTCAAAAAAAAAAGTTTGAAACTTTTTAAAAAAAAAAAAAAACTTTTTTTTGAAAATTTCGATATGCAACTTTTTTTAATTTTATCTGAAATTTGTATAGAAAAAATGTGTCTAAATCCGTTCAGCGGTAAGTTTTTATCTAGAAATATTTTAGAGAGTCTTAAAAACTCTTAAGTATTGAGTTTCAAAAAATCGATCGTATCGTTTTCAAAAAAATTGATTTTCGAAAAAAAAACGTTGGAACATGTTTTAAAAATATACAAAAATATTTCTTTTTAAATTAAAGTACACCCAAAAATTTTTAGTTTTTGGAAGTCTTTGTATAAAAAAAATTATTGAAATCAGTCATACCGTTTTGAAGAAATTCGAAAATTAAAAAAATGGTTTTTTGGACATAACGTTAATGACCATTTTTTGAAAAATGGTTTTCTATCCAAAGGAAGCGTTTACTAAAAGTAATTTATCGATTTTTTTTTTTAAAGTTGTCAAGCCGTTTTTGAGAAGAATACGATGCTGTAAAATTGCTAAAAAAATTGTATGATAGGTACCGTTATTTTTGGTTCTAAGAAAAAAATTTAAAAACTGTTTGAGCATAATCTCCAAAAACCACTACCGAGTTTGAAGAAAATCGATCGGGACGTTTGAGCTGTAGACGAACAATTTTTTGCACGAATCCAAAATTTGCCTTACATACATCGGTTTTTTGGCAGGACCGTTATTTACCATTTTTAACTTCCCATTGGAAGGTATTGTAATTGCTCAGTTTTGTCCAGTCAAAAATTTAGTCATATCTTCACGTTTCGAGCTACCCAGAATCTGAATGAAAATCATTTTTAGAGAGATGTCTGTGATTGTACGTACGTTCGTACACTCGTACGTTAGTAGGTTCGTACGTTCGTACATTCTTTCGTTTTTGTATTCGTTCATATCTCATATTAACGTAATAAAAAATTGGTAAAAATATAAAAACATATCAACTTCAAGTTTTTTTATATAAAAAAAAAACTTCTCAAAATTGTTGAAAAAAAGTTTTCGGTTCCAATATTATAAGAACAAATAATGATATTGGTTTCAGGGTAATTTTATTTTATACATTAGTTTATAATTAATAATTGATAGGATTTGCAAAAAATTCGACATGTAAAAACTTTACCAAAAATTTACCATAATTGATATTTGTTTGATTGGTTTTGTAAAATAATTCAACCAACATTGTTTGTTAACGTGAAAAAACTAAAAGAAACTCTCCCAAAAATTGTTAAACAAATTTTTCTTTTTTGTTAAAAAAAAAATGCATGGCATGTATCAATATTTTTAGTTCTAAGAAAAAATAAAAAACATGTGGGCATAATCACCAGAAACCACTATGTAACAAGTTTTAAGAAAATCGATTCAGTGGTTTAGGCTGCAACCAAACAGACAGACAAGTATCTGTCTTTAAAAATATAATAAAACTACTTTTCTTTTTTCACAGCTATTTCTGGTAGAAAATTGAGTTTACAAAATTTCTAACTCCCGGAGAATATTTTTGTACGTTCTTTCTATAATAATTTAAATCCATACAAAATTGTACGCACGAAACCTATGATATTTCTACCTATAAGTTCAGCATATTTGATGATGTCATAAATATTTAATAGATATATATTGTAAATATATATATGTATTAATTTTTTACGAAGAAAAAACGAGGAAAAATTTAAAATTTATTATTGCCTGGGCAATTCTACAAAAAATCATTAAGAGATATTAGGATAGAAAAAAATCAAAACGAAGCGAGTGTCAAAATAAATAGTAATAATAATTATTATTAATAATATATTCACATCATCGATTCTTGATACGATTTTGATCCTCCCATTGATTCTTATGTAAAAATATTTGATCGTAGCGAGAGTGTATCGGTATTGGGACAGTAGTGTGGATCTGGCCTTAGTAAACATAATTTTTTTTCCTTTTTATTTTAAAGTGATGAGGTGACTGTCGAAAAAAAGATAATGCTTACTGAATGTGTAGACCTCAATACCAAGATTCTTTGCGTCGTAAATAATTTCTGGAATTTGTTCATCTTTGTTCCCTTTTAGCATCTTTTTTCCATAAATATTTTTTTTAGGATTAATAATAATATTCACAGGCAGATTCACATGGCTAGGGCTACCATAAATCAATAGTAGCCATTTGTTCCACAGCATGAGATCTGCAACAATTTATATTGAGCTAATAGGAGGTATGAAGAGCTGTTATATGGTGTAGGTACTATTACAATATTACGATAAATTTTCATTTCCTGGAAGAAAATTAAAGGGCATATTCCTTTAAACAGTATTTCAAAAACAGACAATAAGTTGCACGAAAATAATCTTATAAATATATGCATTCGTGTACATGACTTTTTAAGATTTCCAAATAATTATAAAAGTAAATAACAAAAACCTTTTGTTTCAAATAATATCTTCTTATTTCAGGCAGATTATAATAATTTGTATTTAAAATCTTTATCCATAGGAAAAAGGAATAAGTCCTTATACCTGCAAGCAACCAAAACCCCTAGAATTCATAGCATCTGTTTGAGATTATTTTAGTAAAACAATAAAATTATCTCCTCCGGGATAAGAACAATAACTATAAACTGTTGGTATATGTTTATGATTCTTATCCTTATCCTGTTTTTGATTTTCCATAAATACATTTCTACCTAACTATATTACCATAAATACCCACACAAACACACTTAATGCCATATCTATCGCCATTCAAAGTAGGATCATGAAAATTTCAAGATTTCGTATAAAAGCAACCTCATCCCAGCAAATCATTCACAGTAGGCATTTGTCTTTTGCAAAAATGTCTTCGATTTCTCGGTTAGTTTGTTTCTTGTTGCTTTGGAGTTTAACAACTGTTGTTTTTACAAGGACAACAACAGAAAGTCCCTTGAAAGATTCAATTGTTGAAGCTCAAGACACTTTTTTGAACGCCCAAGGTACAATAATTCGAATTCATGCTGGAGAAATCATCGCTGGAAGCTTAGACGAACTCAAATCCCACCTGGCTGTACTTCAAAGTGAAATTGAAAAACTAATTCAATCTTCAAGTGCTCGAAGTGCTGAAAGTGAATCATGCATTTCTGCAATGAATAATCTAACAATCTCCTATTCTGCCATTGATAATCGTTTGAGGGGTCTTCATAAGGAATTCGAGAAGCACAACATATTCGAGAGCAGGACCATTCTATTCAGAGACATCATCGCAGACATCAGGAACCATAGATTCTTGTTGGCCGATGAGAAGTTGATTCAACTTGGTGATATTGCTGCAGTACGAAAAGTTGTTCATGAAGTTTACGCTCACTCCGAGGACAATTTGAGGCTCATTTTGAATTTTTCCACGGCTGTTTCGGATTTTGATCGATGTTTTGCAGTTCTGAAGTCTTTGAGCGAAGAAATCTCAACAAATGGTCAGAAGAAAGCCTTGAATCTTATAAATCTAGCGCATACGATTGAAAAAGAGTCCCTCAATTGCAACAGCAGTGATGCCGCTTTTAGAGTGGAGCTCGTTCGTGAGATAGAAATAACTGCAGCTGATGTGTTCATTTCATCCATGAAGTCTGGAAACTTTTCATCGAATGAATATGTACGAGTCTTGTTGGATTCACTTTATGACTTCTGTCCAAAGGTGTTCGATATTGTAATGAAACGATTGATAGATGGAACCTACGGCGGCAATATCGAACCCCGATATGTTCTTGCGAATATTATCCAACGTTTCAATACCCCACAAGCAATTTCAGGCATCAGCAACCTTTTCTTGAAAATCAAAGACGGCGAACTTTATGATAATAGCGATCTCATCATCAGCATTGCTTCGAATTTAAGTGAGTTTAGAAACCGAGTTGATTTTGGTGATCTTAGCAAAGAAATCAAAACTTCATTTGACAAAGTTGTCGAAAGTTTACCCAAGTGTGCTAGAAATATTTTCTTCGAACAATCGGTTTGTTTGTGGAATAATGCCAAGAATCTCTACCTGCAAGCTGCTGGTGAAATATTCAACTATGACAAAGAACGTCGACGAGTCCTGACAGCTGTTGCATCTGAAGGCATACCTCAAGGAGCTGCATGGATTCCAATAAGTCAGGGTGATGACATCTTATTCAGAAGCAGAGACTACCCAAAGGAATTCCTTTACTATGCTAACTTTGAATATAATAATGAGATGCGTTTTGTATTCAGCTGGATTGCTGGCTATAACAGGGATAGTCAAAGTGCATTTAAAATTCAGCTCCTGGATGACGAGTCTTGTAATTTAAAGAGCACTAGGTACAATGAATACATGTTTGCATCTGATGTCAAGTTTGAGAAGGACGAAAACTACTCTTATGTATTTTCATTGAAAGCAGGCTCTGCAGGAGGTTTGGATTCTGCTTTTGCTTGGCAGATCAAGGCTTGTTAGGTGATATTTTGATGGCGTATTTAGCATCAAAAGTTTAAAAACAATATTTTTATTTGTGTAGATATTTAGTATACAATTTTTTTGTGTATATTTTACAAATATATTTGCATTGAGAGAATAAAGACTTTCATACTGTACGATTTTATGTTTGTATTTTCTTTTTCGTTCGGACGGATTTTTATGTATGTTTTGTGATGTGAGAGGAAACCAAAAATTCATGATACAAGTAGTGCTGATGAGGTTGATTGCAAACACGTTCGTCTGCCTGCCAGCACAATGTGGTACCGTTGACAAAAAAACAGTGAAGGAAAGTAAAGATAAAATATTTGCTAAGGGCTAAGATGTGACCTACTTACTTCATATTGAAGTCAATTTTGGGAAATTTTCCAAATTGAGGACTCCAAAACCTGTTCTTGAAAAGCAAAAAAAAATGTAAATTTGGAGTTTTACTGCAAGTTCCTTGCATGCTTGGTTCCTGAGATACACATATCTCTGTGAATAAAGCAGGTTACTCGATTACACCTTTATTTGGTGAACTGCAAAAAAAAAAAATGCAAACAAAACTGAAAATTCCTGTCAAGGTCTTATTTTCGTGGATGAAAGTTGCGCTGCTAACTTCACAGACGTCAGTTATAGTTGCTTTTAGTGTATTTTTAAGAATTTTGGAAGTAGATCGCACTAATTCGATGCTTATCAGATATATAGTACCCTCGGCCAATTTCTTCACAAAAGTATTAAGCCAGCCTAGTACCCAATCTAGGCTAAGCCAGGTACTAGGTCTGGTACTCGGTCCTTACTAAAAGTTAGTACTTACAACATTTCTTCACCATTCACCTGATCTTAGTTCCCACATCGGTACTTAGAATTTAGTACGTTAGCAACTCTCACAGATCAACAAATTAATTGTGAGAATTTCGAATTGGTTGTTCTATGGTTTAAATGTATTTTTTCCAGTTGTGCCGTGCGATGTTTTTATGTATTTTTAGGTACATACTTTGTTTTCTACGAGTGTCAAGTAATCAAATTAATTTTCGTGAATCGAAAATTGGGTGGGTGGATAATTTATTTTTGTAATAATAAATTCAAAATTGTTATTATTTTTCAATGTTTTCTATGTTTTTTAAGTGATTTAGTTAACAGAGCAATACTTCAAAAATGGGAAAAAAATCTTATACTGAATAGTTTATGGCTTCATAATTTGCAGTAAGCTAGTTGCTTATTTGTTGTGACCATTCCAAATTTGTCGTTCTATGTTTTCTATGTTTTTCTTGGGTTTTTGGTAGGTATTAATTAAGTACAACATCACTGCCGAAGTTCTTCGAAGGTTTCTTCATATGAATTAAGGAAAAATACAGCAAAAACATTGCAAAACCATTTTAAAATTGTCACATTACTAATGATATAATAATTACAAATTACTAAACAATAAAAATGTCAAAATAACCGGTCAAAATAAATGTCAATAATAACACTTTTCCGGTGTTATTAGCTGTTATCATATGAATTTCCAAAACTAAAAGAAAAACATGGAAAGGACAGTTTGGATATTGTCACAACAAATTAACAACTTATTACTAATAAATTATTTTACCATAATACATTCAATATAAGCAGATCTTAGTCTTACCACTTATGGTGGTGCTTTGCTTACTAGATATCAAGTTAGCGGAGCACATACAAAAACATAGACAAAATTTAACGGTAGAATTTAGTTTGCCATAAGTAGTTAGAGGCAAATTATAAAACAATTAAGTTTTAAAAGTTCTTACCACTTTTTGAAAAAAAAAACATAGAAAACATAGAATGAATCACTTGAAATTGTAATAACTATTTAAAGACAAATTAACCGTCAATTATTGACCCATAAACCTGTCGGTGTAAGCAGTTATTTTTATCCTTTTTGAAGTAGTGCTAGGCTAATCTGATATAAAGCTAGCAAAGAACCCACAAAACATAGAAAACATTGTACGACAAATTCGAAATTGTCACAACTAACTAACCATTTATTAATAAAAAACTGTATCCTTATATTTATTTTTCGATTCGTGAAAGTAGTTTTGGGTATTTTGAGACTCAAGATTTATTTACTTTTATGCAAAAAATAACGGTACCTTCCATACAATTGTTGAGAAAATCATTGAAAAAAATTAATATTTCTCCAAAATAACTTCTACCATTTTGCTTCCAATGATTTAAAATTAAACACTTTACTTTGGGATATAAAAATAAAATGACCGACTGGGTTGTGCGTACTTGCTTTTATGTTCAAGACGCTGAGGTTTAAGAACATTATTTATGTAAAGACATGGAAACTATGAGAGAAAAATGTTTAAAAGCATGAAACACGATATTTAAATTACATAAAATAGCTTCTGTTCTAAATGAAAAAAATGCTATCTTAATTCTGAATTGAAAAAAAATATTTAAAATCTTTGGAGCGGTTTCTTGTAAAATATGTTTTTCCTATATCAAATTCTTAAAAACATTTTTAAGACAACATTTTTGGTACACAAATCATAGGTACATATTTACTTATGTGTATTGTATATATTTAAAAAAAATGTCAACCCATTTTTGAGACATCGAATTTTCAAAACCTTTTTTTTTTGAAAGTTTTGGTATGCACTATTTTTTTAATATTTTTGACATTTGTATATGAAAAATTAATATAAATCTGTTAAGCTAATAACGAAAAAAATCAAAATTAAAAAAAATGTTAAATGAGAAGTGCTTTTAATAGTTGCTATTCGTAATTTTTTATAATTTTAAGTAGCCTATTGCTTATCGCTAAGGAGACGTTTTTAAGAAAAAAATATTTTTCTTTACGGTTTTCTAACAATTGTATGGAAAGTATGAAAAAACTTAAATAGCGAGTTTTACAAAAATCGACCATTTAGTTTTCATAATATTTGATTTTCAAAAAAAACATAACATTTCTTAAAAATCCAAAAAAAATTTCTGAAAATTTTAGTAGGAAAAACTATTAACATTGCTTAGAAGCTTCTGTGGAAAAAAATTATTGAAATCACAGTAACCATTTCAAAGAAAATCAAAAATGAGAAATGGTTCTTCAGGAGGTACCATTAATAGCCATTTTTTGAAAAATGGTTTCCCATCCAAAGGTAGCTTTTACCAAAAGAAATGTATTGATTTTTTTTTAAGAAAAGTTGTGGAACCTTTTTTGAGAAAAAAAAAGATTTTTTAAAATTGCTTATACAAATTGTATGGCAGGTACCGTTATTTTAAGTTCTAAAAAAATGAAAAAAAAAACCATGGAACCACGAAAAACCACTATGTACAAAGTTTCAAGAAAAAAAATTTCCATGATAGGATTTTTTTTGCATTTCTTTTTCCGATTTTGCAGTTAGAAATGCAAAAAAACTGCAAATTTCTGTCAAAGTCCCATTTGCGTGGGTGAAAATTGTCCTGCTAACTTCACAGGCATCTTATATTAAGTACCTATATTGCAAGTAAAAACTGTACGAACGCTATTTTGGACTTTGAATTTTCTTATACAAAAAACTCCTAAAATGAAGTAAAAAAAATAATATTGCATATCAAAATTTACAAAAAAGTTTTTCGTAAATTTCAAAAAAAAAAAAAATGTTTAAATTTTTTTTGAAAATTTGATATTTCAAAATCGGTTGTTATTTTGTTTAATTAATTTTTATCAAAATAAGAGTACCAAAATTCTGCGTATTAAATTTATTTAAAGTTTTACATATAAAAAATTATTTTTTTTTTCAAAAATTGCTCTAATGATTTTTAAAATTATATTCGCATAAATTCATTTTTTATTTAATTATTCTGAAATAAATATTTTTCAGCTGAAACTATGAAGACAGTTAATTTTATAAAAACGAGTTTCATAATATGTAGGTACTTTTAAGTTAAAATATCTGAGCAAAGATTGGAATTCAGAGCATCAAAGACTCACGAATTAGTATAACTTGGTTTCCGTGATAGAAAAAGAGTTCAATTTGGTTGAATAGTTAATTTTTTGATTTTTGAGTTTTTATTTCCTTATATGGATACCTACTTTTCTTTTTTTCCAAAGAAAATTAACAGAAAATAATTACAAACTGGCTTGGAATAGAAACACGCTAAAAATAACACACTTGTTCTGGCAAAGCCAATATCTGAAGATAAGTTGAATGAAAAATAATTTTCTATTTTATCCTCGAAGAACGAAGAGATACCCTTTTACAAGAAATATCTATAAGAAAAACAAAAGCTCAAGGATCTCCCTTTGCTATCGAAACAATCTAAAAGTGGGCACTCTTAATGTAAGAGAGAAGATGAGAACTGTGTCCTTCTAAACTTCTATCGCCTTACTTTACAATGAAAGGCTCTTATACGTCCATCTGCCCAAGGAAAAATCTATTTAATAGAGTTTGCCATCAAAAGTATCAGTTGGTGGTGTGATAAGACAACCAAGCCAACACACTCACACCTAAACCAATATCAGTTTACAATTAATAAGTTTTGTGTTTGTTCAAGTTGTAAGAGTTGTAAGTATCTATGGTCGTCCCTTTTCGAGTGCAGGAATTCGAGTTTGTTTTTTTTTTCTTATTTTGACTTTGAAAAGTTTTTGAACGCGCTCCGCTACCATCACCATTGCCAATAGAAATGATCTCCTTATAACCGAAAGGTCATGATGGACAGACCACAAGGAGATTGTCGGCCTCATACAACATAGCCACAGGGGATATGGACAAGGACATCAGTTCGACAAGGATGATGGCAATATGGGTTGTTCGGTAGAGGTTTTGGGGTGGCACAGTCAGCGGTGGGTGGTTTGGGATTGTGTGGTAGAGTGGTTATCTTAACTGACAAGTTGATTATTTTATTTGCTGTGTTTTCTCTTTGTCGGCTTTTTATATTTTTATATTGACAACAACGACAATTCATTTGGGGTTTGGGGCATGTAATAAGGCTTTGAGAAAGTGTTTTTTTTTTTTTTAAGGGAGTGATGGTGTTTTTGGATGGAGGCGTTTGAGTCAGTCAAACCGCATTGAACTGGGTATAATATTGCTGGGTTATAATGCTCTTTACTTAACTGTGGGATCAAAGGCATCCATATTGGAGGATTAACCACCACAAAATGGAACTGACATGTTTGACTTTTTGGCCAGTCAACAGCGGGTAAATGTGGTTTAGCGGTAGTCAAAGCTCAGAGATATGCTTACTTAATTTATTTGCTCTGGAGAGGTTTTAATGCCACTTGACAGCAGATGTTGTTTAAGTCTGGCTATTTTACTTATATCCTTTTGAGTATATAATATAGATGAAGCTATTTTTGTACACATAATGGTATATATGTATGTATGTAATTACCTTTCATTGGACGAAGAAAATTAAAAATAATTTTGGTTTGTGTGGATTGATTTTGTCAGTGGCTATAGGTGGTATATTCGATACTCAAACCTCAAAGATCCTTTTAGTTTTCATCGTTCATGATGGAGATAATACATGTTAGTGGTTGAAATGAATGAAATTGGCTATCAATTGGAAATTGAATTGATTTAATAAATGTCAATCAGAATGTGTGGTTATATGCTTTCTGGTAAGGGTATGTTTGAAGGATAGTAACTGTTTACTAAATTCCAATATGGGGGTGTAAGAAAATATGGTCTTTTGAGGATTGTGCTCTGACAGATGATTTCATTTTTTCAATACTTTTATCAAAAGTTGATTGGAAATGTTAAAAGCAATGTTTTAAGAAAGGTTTTCATTTCATTAAAATAATTCTGATTGATTTCAAATCCAGGGATGAATGTTTTTGAATTTTTTAAATAACTTGCATTATTTTTTTTCTATGTTGGGAACAATAAACCAATTATTAGTCCTGGGAAACCGTTTTTATGATTGGTATGCATTGCTTACACACTAAGAATGAATTTTAGTTAAAAAATGGCGACCAATCTCTAGTACAGTCAGGAAAACAAAATTCCTGTGCTTTTTAAGATTTTGTTTTTATATTTGTAATTTATTCTCGTATTTTTGTCGGTAGTAATTCGTGGTATAATGATTTGTGCGATGGACTGTCATGCCAAAGATCTGGGTTCGATTCCTAGCTGCTGTCGCCTAAAACAGAAGTTTCATCGAGGTACTGCCTCTTGCGAGGAACTGACAAATCCTCCTAGTGTAAACTTTTCACAAAAATTTAATTTATTTTTATAATTTGTTTAATTTATTTATTATATAATTTATTTTCGACAGTCTAAGGATATAATAAAGCTTGAAGGTGTGTGTTGTAATCCTGTCACTTGAACATCATATTCAAAAACGGTGCCCGATCTGTGCAAAACGGTAAAATAAACAATAAAACTCGTACAAATTACTTGTAAATTTTTTTATAACCAAAAAACAATTTTTGCCTTAAAAGATAGGTATTGAGTTGAATAAACTGGAACAAACTTTTTTTATGTCAACATGTGAAACCCCCAAACTTTAGTATATTTTGAAAACATGAATAAAATTGCGAAAATGCCTGTAGACGCCAAACGCTTGTTGGGAAAATAACAATTGAAATCTTAAAAAGTAGGTGTTGTCTTGAATTACCATCGGTTAAAATTTCTGTGTTTCCACTTTTCGGGAACATACTGTTTTTAATGTTAAAAGGTGAAATTTTTACTACTTTGGTAATTTTATATATTTTGAACACGAACAAATTTGCAAATTGTTTTACTAATACGCATTTGGCATCTAGAGGCGTTTTAAATAAAACTTGCTGGCTCGTATAGCTTCTAGCTTCCAGCTTCTATAGTACCTACTATAGCTCCCGAAATGCATTTTAGTAAATAAATACATAAAATAAGTGTTCTTAAGTTATTTAAAATAATATCGTCCTTTATTTCAAGTAAAGACACATTGAAAATCTCCAATATCAAATCAATTCAAAAAATAAAAAATAGGAGGTTTCCCCCGATGACATTTAAAAAAGTTTATTCCCAAAAAGTGGCAACACTAAAATTATTCCCGAAGGTGTGTCTACTCAACACTTATTTATTAAAACATCAATTGTTATTTTGATTATAGAAATTTTCCAAGTAATTTACGAGTTTTTTTAAACTATACCATTTTCCACAGATTGGGCGCCATTTTTAGGGTCATGGAAAATTGGATTTTCTAACCAGATTATTCACTTCAGGAAAAATGTTCTCTCATTAACGATTTGAAAACTTTTCTTTTTCTTTCCTTCATTGGCCCACTCAAAAAGTCTATCATTGTCTTTTCTCCTTACTTCGCAACAAAAAAGAATTCTGGAAAACAAAAAACAAAAACAATCATAGCAATAATTATTAAAAATTAAAAAAAAGAAAAAATCATTACAAAAATAATTTGACGTTTGAAAAGAAAACTGCTGACCTTAGCCTGGTGATGACCATCCATCCATCTCATACAATGGTAATTATAGCCTTGTCGTCATCAACTACGCCATGTTAACCAGAGCCTTCCTCATTATGAAAAGAAGAAATGAAAAAAAAAAAAAAATAATTGAAAAAGGAAACATCAATTCAATTTCATTTCTGCCTCGTTCCAAAGTCCAAGCCCGCACCACGGACAAAAAATTATGAATCCCGGCCTTGCTTATTAAATGGATTCCTGGTCCATAAAGTGCGAGTCAGTCAGTGAAACACTATATATAGCCTCGCGAGAGGAGCATCAAAATCAGAATCCATCTACATCCGAGGCCTTCGGCTGTCATTGTGTAGCCTCCGTTCACAACCCCTTTGCATCAGGAGGCCATCATAAGTAAGGACATAAATTCCTTTGGTACAAGACCGCGTGAAAAATCACTCAACATACAGTTGAGAGGAGCACAATGGGGGATGGGGATGGATATGGAGGAAAAAGCCTTATAAGTGGAAAATTGCTCGAAAAAGAAGGAGAATTGAAAAAAAAAAATATCCGTACAGTCAACCGGAGGCCCATTTGTGTTTGAAGTGTGCGCACTTGGTATGAAAAAGTAGCGTGACGGAGCTTAAAAAGGACGAAAGTGGGGACACAAATAAATGGCAGAGCCAAGGTCGACATAACCACTGAACCAACTGTGCACCACCATCACCCACTCCCATGCCACTGCTCTTCCTCCTCTCCCATCTCTCAGTCATAGTTTCAATTTGACTGCTGCACGGAATACTATTTCTTCTACAGGACACTTGAGGCTATAGTGCTGCCGCCCGTACCCGTCCTTGTGGATACAATGTTGCTAGAGAGTATTTCTGGGACGGGTTTTAGTTGGTCGAGGCGCTTTTAAGTTGTTGGAAACTTCCGGTAGCTAACAAATTTTTAGTTTTTTTTCCAATTTTTTTTTTTTTTTATTTCAGATTTTAGAATAACACCCAATGATGACGACGATGAAGAAGCTATTTTTTTAATAAAAAGGATTACAAATAGGATTTGCCGTGACAGAAATACAACTCAACTATATGAACTAAGTGCTAATGGCGTCAAAATATTTTCAAACGATATGGTTGGAAGGCAGACGATGCGTTGCTAATGTGAAGGTGCTGTGTATAAAGGTTGGTAATTATAATCTATAGGTCTACATAATTATTTACTGAGCCCGGGAATCCCCAATGCAATTGAATTAAACTCGTATTCCATTAATCGAATGGAGTTGTCTCAAAGGTCCCTTTTGAAAGTTAATCAGTGGAAACTTTTTCCAAATGTAGGTAAATACATGCTGTTGATACATATTGCTCTGTGGTTGGCATTGACAGCTGGAAATGGACATGACTTGTTTATATAATATACTGGGCTGGCCAGGATATGTTAAGTGAACCTGAATAAACCATAAAGAAAAGTTTTAAATCCTGAAACACCATCCGATTTGGTACAAACGTGACAGCTCCATTTTGTATGTTGGGTCTTTATGCCCAGTGTATACATCGAGATAGTGCCTAAATGGGATAACGGATTATCTTTAAATTTGGAATATAATATCTCTCAAAACTTGTTAAGTAATACCTCTAATTTTAAAGAATTCGATTCACCCGTTCAGGTGCTGGGTCGATGATCCACATATGGAGATAATTAGAAATTCGTCTCCACGTGGGGAGATAATCCCTCATTTTTGTGCACACTTATATCCACATATAGAGCTAAACTATTAGTGCATACCTCCCCATGGTTTCCTCGCATGTCTTTCTCCTCATTTTTGGTATGACGGCGCAGCTCCTTGCTGTAACCCTACTCATTTTTAGAATAGTTTGGCTGAGAAATTCCCCCAGTGTGGAAGTAACTGCAGTTTCCGGCTGAATTATGGAATAGTTTCGTGGAGCTATTCCCTATTTTTTCATAACACTTCAACGATACAGCTGGGATCACCTTTTCTCGGGGACCTAAGTTCAGCCCTCTCCATATTGAGCCCATTAAGGTTGGCAAAGACCTCACCGATGCCTTTGATGTCAAAAATGGTTTTAGACAAAGCGACGATGCAACGCGTTGCGGTGTGACTTCTTCAACATCGCTCTTGAAAAAACTGTGCAAAAGCCTCACGTCAACACTAGTGGCATAATTTTTCAAAATTCCGTCCAAATACTCGAAATACTCGCTTACGCTGACAATATTGACAGAATCGGACGAACAAAGCGTGATTTTAGCGGTGCTTTCTTGGGTATTGAGGAGGAAGCCAAGGAGATGGGTTTATCAGTGATCGAAGGCAAGACCAAATATATGCTGTCAACAAGAATGGACACCCAACACCGACGTCTTGGTCAGAACGTCACTATAGACAGCTATAATTTTGAAGTGGTGAGAGACTTTGTCTACCTAGTCTCCGCTATAAAATCAGGAAACAATACCAGTGTTGATCTCATACTGTTTCTTTGAGTTAAGAAGGCAATTGAGAAGGTGCAGAGACATGGACACTATTAGTGGTAGATGAGAATACTTTAGGATGTTTTGAGAAGAAAATTCTTCGGGTGATTTTTGGTCCTATCTGCATATACGGGGAATGGAGAAGAAGATACAACTACGAACAGTACGGGCTGTACAACGACACTGATCCAACCAATAAAGTAAAAAGCCAACGACTGAAATGGCTGGGTCACTTAAAGCGAATGGACAATAATGCTTCGGCCCGGAAAGTCTTAGAATCCAACCCCGTAGGATGGCTCCGTAGACGAATAGCGCAATAAGTGGCGCACGCAAGTGGAAGATGACCTCAATCAACTTGGTGTGCGAAACTGGAGACTGCTAGCTAGAAACCGAGCCAGCTGGAAGAAGCTTGTTGGTTGAGGCCCTGGTTTCGAACTGAGGCTTAATGGCTCAAGACCCTCACACAGTACGAGCTTAGTTTGATATTATTGTGATTATTTGAAAGTCGATAGTTCTTCCAGGACATAGAATTGCCTTTTTTTTAGGTAAGGCATATGGAGCTGATAAACCAGTCATCAGACATGCTTACTTCCAATCATACTTGGTTGTTGATTTGGTGCATGAACTTTTCAAGAGTACCGCTGGTAATCCACGAGATATGGCTGTAGTATCAGTGGTCTAATTGGGCTTAATCTTCTTTATACATGGCCAGAAATAAATGTATCTACCTCTTCCATTTCCATACTCGTTGCTTGAACTAGGTCTTCATTGGTCTGCAAGCGAGTTCTCTTCTTGCGCTATTACTCGCTTTATACATTATTCCCATAATGCAGCTGTTAGAATGCATCTACTATTTACACGTGCTTTGGTCACTATTCGCTGTTTCAAATAGCCTGCGTTCCAGCCTCAAAACCAGAAGCCAATTGCTTGGCTTTTTTTTAAATCCGTTTTTGTTTAGATCGTGATACTCTTCGATATCGTTGAACTGTAGATGTGGGGCTGCGTACACTCCTCTTCTTCTTGCTCAATACTCTTTTTCTCACTGCCTTTCTTCTGGGTGACAGTGGGTAAAAACGTTAAATACTTCAACTTTATTTCTCCAACAAGCCAGTAAAATTTCGAAATACTTTCTTACTTACTTAAGGTAGGCCAGGGCCTCAACCAACAAGCTTCTACCAGCCGGATTCGTCTCAAGCTATCTGTTTCTATTTTCAAAAGCCTAGTTGGTTGAGACCCTTCCACTTCCATTACATGTGCCGCCTGTAACGCTCCTCTATTGCACCGTCCCACGGGGTTGGATTTAAAGTTTTCCGGGCCGGAGCCCGGAGGATTAATGTCCATTCGATCTACAGCTGCCTCAATCTTTGATATTTGAAATAGATTTCAGCAAATCAATGTGACAATATTAATGTTTTATTAAACTACTAAAAGTAGTTAGGTACCTGCCTCAGACTTTCGTCAAAAGATAACTATCATGTATTTTTGAAAATATATGCACCTACTTACCTCTCCAAAAAACACACAAATCAACACAAATTTTCAGTTTCCTATTCAACACCTTTCCACCTGGCGTCATCTATGTTTCAGTATTAAACAACATTTATGCACAGAACTGGTTGCAACATCCATGACAACGTAATAATCATCTTAACTTTCCCCAAATGTCTTCCTATCTTTGCTTCACTTAAACCTCTCTCCGAGCGCTGCTGTCACCGCCACCGCTCCGCACCGCCACAATACCGCCACGACTGACACTTCATTGCTCCTTATAATGTATACCGGCACACAAAGTTCCTGATTTAGCTCAAGTGCAGAATAAAATTTTAATTTTAATTTCTGGCATTTGTTTGGAAATTCTCTTTCAACTTACTTTACCTTCGTATCTTTTTGCTTCTATTTATATATGGGTATGTTAAGGGTAGGAACCTGCTGCAAAAAGCCAACTTCTAAGAATGTCAGAACATTATATTGCTGGTGCTCATCCTTGGTCGTCGGAGTCGTATAGGTAGGTATAGTCATTTTCTACTTTTATATTATTCTGTTGCACAAAATATCTGTTGGAAACCTCTGTATCCTGCCGCAGGATCTTCTTCGTATGTAGAAAATTCTCTTTCTACGTTTATAAATTTTCTGGTTGTGATACCTACCCGGTGAACTGAGGATAAGAAGATTTTAATAATGCAGCCATGATTCCTTGGTGTAATCCTCTTGATTCTTGTAGTTTGTTCAAAAAAACAATAGAACGATAATGATGCACTCCCAACTCTGTCGCCCAGACCCACACACTCAACCCTTGCTCTAGCTTAACAAACTTTTATCGCGGGTGGCGCACCTTGCTTGTTGGCTGTAGGTATAATATATGCTCCTGATTTAATTGCCATTGCCATTTATGTCTCTGTGCTCTAGAATTCGTGTATTTTTCGTATTCCAAAAGTGAGACATTTTATTGAAATTTACTACAGAAAAGTTATGCATATAGCAACATACATACACATAGAGCTGGATTTTGTAATTGTAGATATGTGTAGGAAAGTAGGTATGTAGAGGCATACGTATAGGTAACATGATAATGACTATGTTACGAAAAACCCCCTTGTAGCTTAGGGAAAGCTTAAAATTTGCTTAAAACTTCCGTGGGTATTTTTATTTATTTTGTTATTTTGATTTCTAGTATCATGGAATAAAGAGTAGAATTAGAAAAAGTTTGGCATGAAAAGTTTTGGCTTGTCAATTTTGAGTATGTATTAAAACACATTAATAAACCAAAATTCATCAGCCAGGTTTTGAAATAATGAACTTAAAAAAAAGAAATTAAATATTTATAAAGGGTGATTTTTTAGCTGGTTTGGTTTTGGCAACACTGGTTTTGACAGCTGACGTGTGTTTAGTACCTTGTGTCACTGTCAAACAGCTTCACTTTGGTTTGCAATTTAACCATGGATCGTCTTACAAATGAACAACGCTTGCAAATTATTGAATTTTACTATCAAAATTCGTGCTCGGTTCGAAATGTTCATCGCGCGCTGCTTGTGTTCAGCGATGAGGCTCATTTTTGGTTGAATGGGTACGTAAATAAGCATAACTGCCGCATTTGGAGTGAAGATCAGCCAGAAGCATTGCAACAGCTACCAATGCAACCCAAAAAAGCCACTGTTTGGTGCGGTTTATGGGCCGGCGGCATTATTGGGCCATATTTCTTCAAAGATGATGCGAATCGCAGCGTTACTGTCAATGGTGAACGCTACCGAGCGATGATAACAAACTTTTTTTTGCCCGAAATGGAAGTTCTTGACTTGCATGATATGTGGTTTCAACAAGACGGTGCCACATGCCACACAGCACGCGAAACAATGGCGCAATTGCGAGGCGAGTTTGGTGAACAGTTAATTTCACGTTTCGGGCCGGTCAATTGGCCGCCTAGATCGTGCGATTTGACACCATTAGATTATTTTTTGTGGGGGTATGTCAAGGCTAATGTCTATAGGGACAAGCCCAGCCCGCTTCGATTGACGCACTGGAAGCCAACATCCATGCATTCATTCGTGAGATACCGGCCGATATGTGTGAAAGAGTATGCCAAAATTGGACTCAGCGGATGGGCTACCTGAGACGCAGCCGCGGTCAACATTTGCATGAAATTATCTTTAAACATTAAATTGCAAGGTTCAAACTATCGATTCAAATAAATATTTCATTCATTTTTTCGATTTTTTTGCGTTTTTTTTTTTTTTTAAGTTCTAAACCTCTTAAAAAATCACCCGTTATTATTTCGAAAACTTGTTTTTGTTTTCAAATTTTGGTATGTAATAATATTGACATTTTAAAGGATCTTTTTCATGAAAATTTTGAGCCGTGAATTTTATGAATCTCGATAAATTTTTGTAGCTTTAATTATAATATTCTAGCTTAAACTATTTTTAATCACACAAATTGAAGCTTAAACTGGAAAAACAAGCATAAGTTACATGAATTTTGATTTGACTATTTTGAAATAGCTACATTTCTAGAACACATAACGGGTGATTTTTTAGCTGGTTTGGTTTTGGCAACACTGGTTTTGACAGCTGACGTGTGTTTAGTACCTTGTGTCACTGTCAAACAGCTTCAGTTTGGTTTGCAATTTAACCATGGATCGTCTTACAAATGAACAACGCTTGCAAATTATTGAATTTTACTATCAAAATTCGTGCTCGGTTCGAAATGTTCATCGCGCGCTGCTTCCATTTTATGGTCGGCATTCTCGACCTTCTGAGCAGTCTATTCGGAAGATTGTGACCGAATTTCGCACCAAATTTACTTTGTTGGACATTAAACCACCAACACGTTTACGTACTGTGCGTAGTGAAGAAAATATTGCGGCCGTATCAGCTAGTGTGACAGAAGACCGCGAAATGTCGATTCGGCGCCGTTCCCAGCAGTTAGGCCTTTGTTACAGCACTACGTGGAAAATTTTGCGGAAGGATTTGGGCGTAAAGCCTTTTAAAATACAGCTGGTGCAAGAACTAAAGCCAGCCGACCTACCACAACGCCGAATTTTTGGTGAATGGGCTCTTGGAAAGCTGGCCGAGGATCCGCTTTTTTATCGAAAAATTGTGTTCAGCGATGAGGCTATTTTTTGGTTGAATGGGTACGTAAATAAGCATAATTGCCGCATTTGGAGTGAAGATCAGCCAGAAGCATTGCAACAACTACCAATGCATCCCGAAAAAGCCACTGTTTGGTGCGGTTTATGGGCCGGCGGCATTATTGGGCCATATTTCTTCAAAGATGATGCGAATCGCAGCGTTACTGTCAATGGTGAACGCTACCGAGCGATGATAACAAACTTTTTTTTGCCCCAAATGGAAGTTCTTGACTTGCATGATATGTGGTTTCAACAAGACGGTGCCACATGCCACACAGCACGCGAAACAATGCGAGTTTGGTGAACAGTTAATTTCACGTTTCGGGCCGGTCAATTGGCCGCCTAGATCGTGCGATTTGACAGCATTAGATTATTTTTTGTGGGGGTATGTCAAGGCTAATGTCTATAGGGACAAGTCCGCTTCGATTGACGCACTGGAAGCCAACATCCATGCATTCATTCGTGAGATACCGGCCGATATGTGTGAAAGAGTATGCCAAAATTGGACTCAGCGGATGGGCTACCTGAGCGCAGCCGCGGTCAACATTTGCATGAAATTATCTTTAAACATTAAATTGCAAGGTTCAAACTATCGATTCAAATAAATATTTCATTCATTTTTTCGAATTTTTTGTGTGTTTTTTTTTTTTGTGCGGGAACGTTAAAACGAGATTAATTAACTGCGAGATTATGAAAAAATGAGATTTTTTATTTACAAGATTTTGTTATTGGAGTTTAAAACAAAAATGCGAAATTTGATTGATCGAGATTTTGATTTGTGGGATATCGTACCGCTCCCTAACTGCCTGAACAGAATATAAGACGGGGCTGCAATAGATATCAAAAAATGCTGCAATGAAAGTTGAAATGTGTTCCACAAAAAGCTGCGGCTTCAGCATTTTTGACATCAATTCCTGCCCTGTCTTCCATTCTATTCAGGCAGTAAGTCTGGCGGTGTAACAATCGCCCCAAATAATCACTGTTTATGTTTTTGTTTTCTTTGTTTAGGTATCTTCTCACATTAGATAATATCGATTAAATACTTGTTTTGAAATCTTCTATAAGATCCACCATAAATATCTGACAAAAAGATACTCCAACATCCCCAAAAGTAAGTATATAATATCACCCAATGTTTTCCCAGAATTAAAAAAAAAGCTAATCAACAAAAAAAAAAACGTTGTAATGAAAAAGACTCAATTAATTAAAGCTAGCAAAGAATCATGGTTCCAATTTAATACCAAACAAAAATGCAGTGTTAATCCTTTTTGTTTTCCATTTTTGTATTCCTTGTTTTGTTTTCTTTTTTGTTCGACATCAACAAAACCCTTTTATCCTTTTTCAAAAAGTATCTCATCTTCACGGTATTAAATCGGATTACCAGGATCTTGTTTTACAGTAACAATTCCCACAAAACAAAGTAATTAGGTGCGATTTTTTCTCAAAAAAAAAAATGTTTTTAATTTTTTATGTATTTTTTCCTCTTCCTTTTACGCCTACAACAAACCGGAAGCTTATAAAATTACATATCAGACTTTTACCTACTCACAAAAAGACTCCTTTTTGTGTTGGTTTTTAGACCTTTTTGTTGTTTATAATTTTCAACATAAAAAATCATAAAACATTCAGAGGCAAACGACGTGAAAGCATCAGCCAAATCGCTAACCGCAGAATATTTTTCCCAATTACTCTCCTACACATAGAATTTAATTAAACCCTTTATACAACGTCCAGGCCCATGACGACGATCCTGTCACGTCATCCCTGCCGTCATCGTTTATATATCTGGAGCTCATATACCAAAGCGAATATAGCTTTTATAAACCGGAAAACAAGAACAATAACAAAAAAAAAAAAAAATACCGCGGCAATCAAATCTTTTATGCATTTTAATTATCCTCGCACGCCCCAAGGACACAAAAGCCGGCTCATACCTCATGCCATTCCTGACTGTGACTGATACTATGAAAGCTATTACACCACGCAAAAACAGTGGAAGCTATAGGTATATTACTATCAGTGCGGTGTTGGAATTTAAGTACTTTGCCTTTGCCTCTGTCTTTGCTTTTGCTTTTGCCACTCACTGCTGCTGTTGCTGTTGCTTAAACTCAAATCCTGATGAAAATTCCATTAAGCTGAATATTTAGTCCTGTTGGATGAAATGAAGAAAAGGAAGTTGGTAGGCGGGGGGCAACCACCGCACGTGCTTTGCCTGTTTCGTCAAGGTTACACATTTTCAACTTGCTCATAACTCTGGCGTAATTGCCCTTGAGCAGCATCAGCAGCAGAGATCGTCCTTCTCAACCCCAACTGGCATCGCTGCCAAGCCACCCACTCAGCCCCTCTCACAAACAACCCTTTTGGCATAGACAGATGGGAGTTATAAAGTCTCTGACATAAATCCTCATTAAAAATTTTGCGCGCATACACAAGAGACGGATTGAATTAAAACGGTTATGCAGCCCCGCATAAACGGCTTGTTTTTCTGGTATTTTGTCCTCCATTACGATGACTCCATCCTCCATTTTTCGGGTTCCTCTTTTGCCTCTTCTGCTTCTCCCACCCTCTAAAAATAAAATAAAATAAATAATGATAATAAAAATAATAACGGGAATGAATAAAGAGCGTGTTTGTTTGGGCATCAGGCCGACTCCGACACCGTTTCTATTATTTATCGGGCTTTGTGTTGTGCGATGACTTGACACCTAGCATCATCATCGTTCTCGTAGATACACACACACAGCACAGGTGCGGCTTAGGTAGACTTCAAGTTGACATTCGTCTCATTGCCTGAGGCTTGATGATGACGGTGTGGTTTGGTTTGAATGTGGTTGACTGATGTTTCATTAAAAATTATGTAATATTTTTTTTTTTTGTTGTATTATTTTAGAAAGAGAGAGAAAAGATAAATTTTATTGAGGTCACATCCTTTTGCATTTTTGGCATTAAATTTTCATACTACAATGTCCTTTTTTACGAGGGTAAACTTTTGTTTCCTCATAAAAAAAGGTGCAAATAATAAAACGGATACTTATGTGAGCTTAATAATGTGATTAGAATTTATGTTTTTAAAGCTCATACATTTATATTTAATTAGTTATGGCATGTGTTTAATATTTTGTATGAAATGAATGTTTTTTTTTTTTAAGTGACTTTTTGGGGAAGTTTAAAGGGCACACTGCTCAATAGCTTATTCATTAAATTGCTAAACCACCTCTTAACGGACGAAAGTAACCCTTATTAAAACTCTATTTAACATAGCTTAAATCTTAATTTATAAAACATTTTCCGATTCATTTCACCTTTAATGCCCTTGTGTCAAATAAAGTACCAAAAAGTGAAATTTAGTACGTTGTGATATACTAGTCCTTATGCGTAGACAATATTTGGTTTTGGTTTTTATCAACGTCACATTAATTTTATTAATAAAATGTCCACGTTTAGTAGTGTTGTAACTTTATGCAGTATCTACAATGCGTTCATGACTCCAGGGAGCTCAGAGCTCAAGTACAATCAGATTAAAATTTAAGAACTAGCTTGTTTAACCAACAAGGTTGTAGGAGTCCAGTACCCTTATATTCATTATTTACTCTTGAAAGATAACCATTTATATTTTTGGGCGCTTAGGACAACCCTTTATTAGTATATGTACCCCAAATAACAATTTTGCTTCCATTTCAGACACTCAAGTGTTATTTGTTACTATAGCGCTCCTATTACCCTTCTAATGGCAGGTTAAGATGCTATAGGAGTATAATTCATTAATAAAATATTTTCTTGTGCAAATTTTATAAGCCTTACATGACTCTTTGAAATTACCAAAAAGTTTGCGCTTCTATAGTCATCCTGTAAAATGGTTATACAATCTTTATGCAAGTTTATGTTGCTATTGATTCTATATTGATGTTTTAGTGAATATGGTGAGACTTAAAGCTTTATTTGGTCATTTTACAATTTATATTCAGCAGCACATATCCGTACTGGTCGTGAAGAAGCAAATACATGCTTGATGTGATGCTAAACTAGCAGGGTTCCACACTAGATTTTCCTGTGTAGTTGAATATCGATCACCACTTCACTTCTGTTCATTGATTTTGAAAAGGCATTTCTTAGTGTCAATAGAAAATTCATCTAACTTGCTTTGCGCAGGAGTGGCATCCCAGATAAATTGATTGCTATTATTAAGGCTTTATATGATAGATCCAAATGTCACGTTTTGCATAGAGGAAGGCTGTCCGAAGAGCTGGAAAAGTGGGGTTAGACAGGGTTGTATACTGTCACCAATACTATTCTTGTTAGTAATATGATGATGTGCTACATGCAGCTTTGTTGTTGATTGCAAATGGAGAAATTCAATGGAATCTCTAATTACAACTTAAACATCTCCACTATGTAGATGACGCGACGTAAGCTTACTCACAGATAGGATCATGAATCTCCATCAAATGACATAAAGGGTGGAGAGAGAAACAGCAAATGTTTGGCTTAAGATCAATATGGCAAAAACAAAAAAATTAGCCTTGAAACTTCCTTATCTAACCAAGTAGATATTTCTGGACAACCAGTAGAGATTGTAGCGAGTTTTCAATATCTTGAGAGTATTGTCTCTACTGATGGCAGGACAGAACTGTATATATAATCAGCTGAATCGGGAAAGCATAGACTGCGTTGGGAATGCTGTCCAAAATATGGAGAAACAACTCTATAAGCCATAAGACCAAGCTACTATTGTTCCACTCCAATGTTGAATTCCGTGCATTATGAGTGCAACCCTTAGAAAGTAACCTTGGTCCGAGGACGAGTATGTACGAGTAGTAAACTCTTTTTTACGAATTTTGTCTTGTCTTGGCCCAAACTATTTCTTTGTTGCGTCTTATGGGAATCACAATCAAAATCATATCTAAGGAAAATTGATCTTAACCTCTGAACTGTTTCTGGCAATGCACCTCTTTGAAAAATGAGGCCATTATGCTGTTTTTTTTGTGAATCATTGCTTCACAGAAACAGTTTATATGAGCTCAAAATAGTAACATTAACTCAGTTTCATATTTCCGCTATACGAAATGTATCGATTTATGCTTGAACAATGTTGAAAATTATTGTAAAGTTATTGTCAAAGTGGATGTTCTGTTGTATTGCCTAAACAAAAGTATTTTAAATAAAAATTTTAGTTGAAATAATGCACAACTACATCTGCTGTACGCAAGTTTTTGAGACTTTTTTTCTTATACAGAAAAGAGTGCACTTGAATCCAAGAGTCTTAACGTCCTGCTTTTTTAAATAAATAGTGGACACTCAGAGTTTGCGCTCATTAGGCATTTCCACTTTTAAGTTCAGATGTCAAGCACATTTAAAATATTACCAGTGCTCTGCGTTATTTTTGAAACACACCAAAAACACTTAGCTGTGGCGGGTTGACATTTCACCTTTCAAATGCTTGAGCTTGTGTTCAGAATTTATATCTGCCTGCTCAATTATTTTATTCGGAACTCATAGAGTGCACTCAGAACAAGCTCAGAACGAAAACAGAAACACATATTCGAAGCTCTAAGGAACACAAATTATTTATTTTTACAACTCAGAATCTGCTTGGAATTAAACAAATAAATGCCGACAAATGGTCCGGTCAGTGGATTCTATGCAAAAAAAAAATGGAGACATCTCCAAAGAATTTAATTTTTTATAACTAAGAAAACGAAAGGCAAAACGAGATATTTCAATTAAAATTGCATTGGGTCATTTTTATATGAGATTTTCCCCCTCCAAACTTATCACTTTTGGAATGTTTTTACATACTTACCTGCTTTCTTTGTGGTGTCCATATAAAATCAGAAATTCTCTTTCGAATAGAAGCCATATTTATATGAACCGTTGGTTTTCCCAAATACAATTTCTCTGTAAAGTTTCTCCACAATTGCTTCGGAAGAGCTTCGAAAAGTAAGTTCAGTGGAAGTACAACATATTCGGCAAGACTTTTTAAATTCAAATTTTTTTCACAAAATAGAAAACAAAATTATAAAAATTAATTAGCAAGTATTTTTAAAACTTTTTATTTATTATTTTTGTACCTTTATGCAAGTGAGATGTCTCTTTAAATCATCAAGAAACCTTAAAAGACTCGGCAAATGTTTTAATTCAAATTAAAATACAGGAACTGCATTTAAAAAAGATAAAATTGTATAGAAATATTTATTGCATTTAAATAACGACCCTGACCACCTGTAAATACCTTCCAACACTAAAAACGATTTTTGTTTAGGGGTAAAACCTTTTAAACAAGATAAACTCAATAAAAAGCTGCATTTAATTCTGTTTTTGTGTTTTTTTTTTTGTTGCATTAGATAAAATCCACAGACACAACAGTTAAAAAATCAACAACTATCTGCAATTTATTTAAATTCCCTTTAAATATTCTACTGATTTATGACCAAGCTTTATAAATCCCTACAACATAGGAAAGAGCTAAATTCGTTTTTCAAAAAAAAAAAAAAAAAAAACAAACAGCATCCTTTTTTTGCCTTTTTAGCCAAATTAGTAAAACTCCATTCCAACAACACACATAGTGCAACCAGTATAATCCTCTCCATTGCAAACTATTGTGATTCTGTCCTCATTGTCCGGACAATAAAACCCACAGACACATATAGCTACACGTTGTTTTTTTTTTTTTGTATAGAAATAGGGATTTTCCTTCTTTCACCATTTTACTGATGAAAGCAACAAATAAAATGTTCTGCTTTAATTTTTTTAGTTCATTCTTAAAAAACTGTGTGTGTGCCAAAAAAAGTGAGAGAAAAAAAAATTAAGGTCCAATGTCCTGGTTTATGAAAAGAGATTTAATTTTTTGTTTTTGATATAGCTATGTGATGGTTTTGTATTAAGTTAGTAAACGGAACGGAAATCCAGCATTTGCTTCTCATTTTTTCTGCTGGTTTGGTGTGGTGTAGGTTTAAAATTTACCTAGCATGTGCGAATTAATTTATCAACACAAAATGCTTTTTATTCAATTTAAAAAAAAATATTCACTCATTCTCATATTTTCAAGAGTGAAACCCTGGATAAAAAAAATTCAATGCCAAGTTCGTAGTTGTTGGGTGTTTTGAAAAATAAAACCTGCTAGCTTTAAGAAAATATTTATAAAAAGTTAAATTTTATTCCAAAATAAGAGATTTGACAGGAAATATTAAAAGAAGCAAAAAAAAAAAAAAACTACCACCCATCTGGTCACCTTCGTGAGTTATTTTCCAAAATAAGATAGGCTATTATCAGTGGCTCTTACTAATAATCAAATTAAGTTATAGCTTAAATAAAAGTCTTCACCTTTCAGAGAATTCACATAGCTACCAATAATCAAATAAGCAAAGCTGCCAGACACTAATAAGACGTCAGAATTTTATACACAGAAATTTATGTTTAAAGTCGTAACTATAATATGTGAAATGACATTTCAGTTCAAGTGTTGCCAATAATGCTATTTCATAATATGTATTATGTATTAATAAGTACTAAAATATACTCAAATATTGCTGTGCAATTATATACGTATTTTCATTTGGTAATGTTCCAAAAAATTATAAAATATTTTCCAATTATGCATGTTTCCTGTTAAAAATTAATCAACTAAAAAAACCCAGACCCTTTTAACAAATTACATACTAAAGTACTGAAAAAGTTACTATTAAGAAGAATAAGGCAATACTTATTTTCACAGGTATCGAAACAGTTCTGACAGTCTTTTTTCACTCGTGGAAAATAAAAAACCAATTGAGATTCATCTGTCATTTTGCCAAACTAAAGGCTAAAGTGTATTGAGATATAAAATCGGACAAGCTATACGTACAAGCGGTGCAAATGTCCAGGGCGCTGAACCCAATGGGCGCCTTGCAAGCTTTAAAAATCCATTTAATCAATGAGATAATCATTTACTTTTATTTTATTCAGTCTTATTGTGAGTTTCACAAGGAAAATATTTCACTCGAAAAATGTTTGTTCCCGCGGAGTTTTAAAAGCTATTATGATTTTCGATTGAACTTCTCTTGGCCTTAAATGAACAAAAACTTTCGCGGAGGCAACTGTACCCACTGTTTTTCGTTCTTTCTTCGTCAAAAAATAAGTGACAATTTATGCTCTTAATGGTGAAACATTTCCGAAATTACTTATCACAAAAAAAAGGGGAGTTTTCGTTTTTCGGGTGAAACTCACAATAGGAGAAAAGTACAAATCGATTTTTACCGCGTGGAATGTTGTTCACGTGAAACTCACACTATAGCTTATTATATTTTTGAATTAATTTTAAAATACTTTTTACTTAAATAAATTTTGTTCAGTTCAGTATATTTTTGTGATATGTTTTTTGACTTTTGTTTAGAGTTATATTTATATTCCTTTTTAGGTTTCAATAAAATCCTATTTATTTTGTGTTTAACGTTTAAAAAACGCGTTGCGTTTCCCTTTGGGTTATGGGGAAATCAATTCTTTCACGAATAACCGCAATTGAAGGAGCTAATGATAAAACTTGCACAGGGCGCTAATTTATATCGGACCGGCCCTGATAAGGCTTATTATTTTTTCTTTAAAGCTAGCAGATATTTTTTCATCTATTTTTTCATTTGGGTTGTTGTAGTGTGCGAGTTTTGAAAGCATGTTTGATGGTGTTTGATGTAAATTGTAGTAGATTAAAGGAAAGTCCGAGGATTTTGTTAGCAAAAGGTTAAACTGTTTATTGGTAGAAATCATTTTAAGCTCTACATTTTATTTTAACCTCTCAGTTAGTTAGTATTAGCAGTCGACATTAGTGTTTGATTATTATTAAGGCCCAGTGTCTACAACTATACCTTGTCCACTGGTTTTACTTGCTTTCGTTATTTTATTTTTTGTTTGAGGAACCGAAAAATATTAAACAACAAACAGCCCAAAGAAAAAATGGGCAAATTAAGGAAAAAAAAAATTCCGGCAAAACTGAATATTGGTGGAGTTTTTAAATGCTTTAAGCATTTCTTAAAAAGTATTTGGGCCTGTGAAAAACATTTTAAGGGGAATGAATTTTTTTTTTGAAAAATGTGAAAACGCAAAGAAATAAAGTTACTTTGCCACATCTTATAATTTAATTCTTTTTCAATTATTCAATGTAAAACCATGTGATCTAAAATGTTTCCCAAAAAACGAAAAAATAGAAATAAATAACAAAGTCATCTAATATTATATTTGATTTTTATTTTATTAACAAAACAATTTTTTGTCATTTTTTATTTATTATTATTATTACATGATCGTTTTTAATTTTTTACGTTTTTCTTTTTTATTTTTAATAGGTAAATAGTGAAAATTTGAAATGGGATTTTATACAATATTTATTTTAATATTTTACAATATGAGAGGTTATAATTTCTTTTTTGTTTTTTTTTTTAATTATTATTTTTTACTTTCGAGTTAATTTTCTTTTTTTTTACACAACCAACAAGTTATTTTATTTTTTTTTATATATTAAATATTCTAAAATTGTATTTTAAAGTTTTATTTTGTTTTTTTTTTTTTATTAACATTTGGTTGTTTCTTTTTTGAGTAAATTGAAAATGGTAAATGGAGTACGTAAATTTGCTTGATTTTATATTTATTGTTTCTTAAATTTAAAAATTGCTTTTAATTATTTCATGGTTTATCACATTTTGTATACAGGGTTTGAAATTTTAAATAAAAGATTTGCAATAAATTTTAAATAAAAGAAATGCAAAAAAAAAATATATTAATAATTGTTATTGTTTTTGATTATATTTTTGTTCTACATCAGAAAAACATTATTGTAACATTACATATATGTGAACAAATTTTAGTTTCATCAAATTATTTTGACTTAATGAAAAAATATTTTATCCGATGGTTTGAGTTTTGACTAAAATATATAGCAAGGAAGCTTGCAAAAATGTTTTAATGTCGAAATAAAGCAATCATGTCTGTATTCAAAACTAAATAAATATGTATTATGAATAAACTTATTTTCCATAAAACGAGAAATTTGATCAAAAATATTTTTTTATAACACAGTACACAAATAGAAGGTATTATGTTCCGGAGGTTGTCAAAATTGGGATTATCAAAAATAAAAAAAAAAATGGCTCCAAACGTGAGGACAAAAGCACACGAAACACAGCAACAAATTGAAATTGTCAGAAATAACGGGTGATTTTTAAGAGGTTTAGAACTTTAAAAAAAAAAAACACAAAAAATTCGAAAAAAATGAATGAAATATTTATTTGAATCGATGGTCTGAACCTTGCAATTTAATGTTTAAAGATAGTTTCATGCAAATGTTGACCGCGGCTGCGTCTCAGGTAACCCATCCGCTGAGTCCAATTTTGGCATACTCTTTCACACATATCGGC
The DNA here is from genome assembly GCA_946251815.1 of Dasysyrphus albostriatus. Taxonomy (NCBI): domain Eukaryota; kingdom Metazoa; phylum Arthropoda; class Insecta; order Diptera; family Syrphidae; genus Dasysyrphus; species Dasysyrphus albostriatus. The sequence continues at coordinate 134,630,562 of OX276337.1, read as the reverse complement.
CGGTATCTCACGAATGAATGCATGGATGTTGGCTTCCAGTGCGTCAATCGAAGCGGGCTTGTCCCTATAGACATTACCCTTGACATACCCCCACAAAAAATAATCTAATGGTGTCAAATCGCACGATCTAGGCGGCCAATTGACCGGCCCGAAACGTGAAATTAACTGTTCACCAAACTCGCCTCGCAATTGCGCCATTGTTTCGCGTGCTGTGTGGCATGTGGCACCGTCTTGTTGAAACCACATATCATGCAAGTCAAGAACTTCCATTTCGGGCAAAAAAAAGTTTGTTATCATCACTCGGTAGCGTTCACCATTGACAGTAACGCTGCGATTCGCATCATCTTTGAAGAAATATGGCCCAATAATGCCGCCGGCCCATAAACCGCACCAAACAGTGGCTTTTTCGGGATGCATTGGTAGCTGTTGCAATGCTTCTGGCTGATCTTCACTCCAAATGCGGCAATTATGCTTATTTACGTACCCATTCAACCAAAAATGAGCCTCATCGCTGAACACAATTTTTCGATAAAAAAGCGGATCCTCGGCCAGCTTTCCAAGAGCCCATTCACCAAAAATTCGGCGTTGTGGTAGGTCGGCTGGCTTTAGTTCTTGCACCAGCTGTATCTTAAAAGGCTTTACGCCCAAATCCTTCCGCAAAATTTTCCACGTAGTGCTGTAACAAAGGCCTAACTGCTGGGAACGGCGCCGAATCGACATTTCGCGGTCTTCTGTCACACTAGCTGATACGGCCGCAATATTTTCTTCACTACGCACAGTACGTAAACGTGTTGGTGGTTTAATGTCCAACAAAGTAAATTTGGTGCGAAATTTGGTCACAATCTTCCGAATAGACTGCTCAGAAGGTCGAGAATGCCGACCATAAAATGGAAGCAGCGCGCGATGAACATTTCGAACCGAGCACGAATTTTGATAGTAAAATTAATAATAATTTGCAAGCGTTGTTCATTTGTAAGACGATCCATGGTTAAATTGCAAACCAAACTGAAGCTGTTTGACAGTGACACAAGGTACTAAACACACGTCAGCTGTCAAAACCAGTGTTGCCAAAACCAAACCAGCTAAAAAATCACCCGTTACAGCCTATACATAAAAGCTCATAACTCTATTAAACTGAAGCCATCTGTCAAAACCTAAGCTTCATTAATTTTTCGAATAGTGCTCGTTTAAACTTCTTTAAGACCGTCAAGAACTTACTTTAGAACTTCGATAATGTTCTCCTTTTTATATTTAAAAAAAACTAAAAATTTTTTACAGAAATATGAAAGCCTATTCAGCTAGGCCAGAATGAAGCTGAAATGTTGGTTGGGTTATTAACCGATTTTCACAAAAAAAAACCTTTTGATGTCCAAATGGATTATACAAATTTGGTATGGCACCATTTTGCAAGAAAAACCGTACCTACCACAAAAAATGTTAAAAGCTCGCTAAGCAAAATGTTATTTTTATCAAAAATTGTTTATTTTTTTCTTTGCTAAAGTTAGTTTGGATTTTTTCACAATTAACGGTATTTACCATAGAACGGTATTTTAAAAAAATGTTTGCCGTCATTATGAATAGGGAATCGAACGTTCGCTTGAAAGCGAATGATTTAACGAATTCCCCTAATCACGATCTTATCGATAGCGAGCTTCCACATTCGCTTCAAAAAAAATAATAATAATAAAAGAAAATAACTCACAAACACCTGTTAGACGTCAAACAATGGCTAATTGGGAATTCGGAAAATGATTCGCTTTTAAACGAACGTTCCATTTGCTATTCATAACGAGGGCCGTAAGCTGCTTGAACATAATATCCATGTTCATACCCAACTTTTGATTTTCTTTGAGGCCGTGGAAAAATTATAATTCAATACAAAATATAATATTTTGTGGAAAATTCCATTTTTAAAACAATCTGAGACTTGCATGGTCAAAAACTTTGATTAAACAAATTGTTAACATTTAAAAACAAAAAGTACTTACGAAAAATAAATTTTCTTAAAAAAGTACTCCATTTACCATTGAAAATCCACTCTTTCTCTTCCCTTTGTTTTTTGTTTAAATTTCTTTCACATAATCAATAATCATATCCAAAATGTACAAAAAATCTATAACTCTCTCTTTCTCACATTTATTTTATATATTAAATTTGGTTTTGCTATAGTTTCGTTAGTTGTTTTCTTTTTTTGTTTATGTTTTTGAATTTCTTAAATACGCTTACAATTGAATTTTTCCCTAACATTATAATAGTTACACTATAAAATGATCTTTGATTTAGCATTTCTCTTTTTATTTTGTTCTCTTATATTTTTTTTCTCTTTTCAATCACTTTCTGTATATAAAGTTACACCTTTCATTTATATATATATATTGTTTTTAAATTTTTATTAATTTGTATAATAATCTAATTGATTATGTGTAGATTCGAAGAAAGACTTAAGTTAACTTCATCATCACCATCACTGTGTATTTTGTTTTTTTTTTCGAAGTTGCCATCCTGGAGATGTAGGATGAGCTTAAGAGGAAATTGATATGAAAATTAAAAGGGATTAAAGATTCTCTTTTATTTTAGTTTTTTTTTTAACACTAAATTCAGTTTATTATTCTCTCTTTATATATAAATATAAATCTGTCCTGTGTTTTTTTTCTTCTATTTTTCGTAATTTATTTGTTTTTTGTTTAAATTTGAAAATGTGTGTTTTTTGAAAACATTTTGATAACCGAGAATATAGCTACTTAAGAGAAACGAACCTTTTTGTTTTGTTGACTAACTTAACTTAACCGTTATCGTCCGGGAGTTAGCTTTTGAATATGTCTGTTTGTGAGTCATTGAGTCGTTTTAGCATGACATTTCGATGAAGCCAATATGGCGGCGGTTCTGGTGGTTGGCCCGGTAGGACTGCTTTGTTTTTAAGCATTGTAGTCTTGGGATTTGGCGGGGTATGACAATCAGCACCTAATTGGCTGTTGGCTAAAGCAGCGTTATACATCACTGGATCGGCAAATTGAGCCGAATGACCCATAGATCCTCGGAGGGGTGCTTCTTTTTTCCGAATCGTGTCACAGGTTTCTTTCATTTTGCACAACTGGTCTTGTAGGTTTCGATATTCTTCGAGGAATCGTTCCAGCTGTGCCGCATGGTAGTCGTAGGCAGTCACAGTTGATGTTGATGGTGGCGGCACAACACCAGATCGACTAGTAAGAGTGCTAAAGTCCAAGAGGGGCGTTGCCGCTGAACTAAACGATCTTTGATGATGAGCTGTATTAGAAGCCTCATGTACAGGCGATGAAGGCAGGCTGGGGTTGCGTCGGTGGGTACTGGCCGCAATACCTCCCGCTGCCTTGGAACTTTGTACGAGGTTAAGATAACTGTTCGATCGCTGACTAGTAGTCCGAACACCCGTGTAATTGGAACATGATTCGGCAGAGAACCGTCTGCCCAAAGCAAAGTCACCAAGATACGTCACATCACCCAGTGTACTGCTGCCATACTTACTTGAATTGTCAGCCAGCAAAGGCGACTGACTATCGGAGGAATTTTTAAAGTATTTGCCTGTGTTTTTGAGCTTCCTTGGTAGCGTACAAAGGCCACCACCAATGGCACTCGTTGTACTCACTATCGACGAAGTAGGCAGAGTTGATGAGATATTGGTGTATTTCGACATATCCAGTAAATCGGGATACTTGCTGTCGAAGAAGTCCACTTCAGGCGTTCGTGAGGAACAGAATACAGAAGAGTTGACATCATCTCCAATGTAGGTAGTTGCGACGTTCGAAGGTTTGGCCAGTAGCGGAGAGGATTTCTTACCTGACCATGTGTAGCCAGCTGAGAGGCGTGCAGCTGCATCGACTTGACTTGATATGGAACTTGATACCGTCTCCGGTACAGAGCTTGAAAGAGACAAAAAGACACAAATATTTAAAAAAATTCATTTGCCTCAAACACTTCCATAATAGAACAAGTCAATAAGAGGTCAAGGCAGAACTAATATTGCCTTAAGGAAACCCGACAAAAATTTTAATAAAAACTCACCTTATATCAATAAGCCTTGGTATGTGTAAATCGGCGTCAGCATCCATTCCAGACGAGTTTTTCCGCCTAACCTCTTGCGGACTGCTCTTCAGTGTCACTCCCTTCCATCGCTGGGTACTGCCACCTCCACTGCTCCCACTACCACCACTAGCATCTTTCCGTGGTCCTTGATGCAGTGGCAAACTAAAACTCGTGCAACCATTATTGTCACTATCCTCATATCCGGTGCCATCATCGTCGGTCGGCACGTTTCGGTACTCGCCGTTACGTCTTGCATCGGCAGTTGTATTCACAAGCGCAATGCCACCATTTTCAAATTGTCGTCCTAACCAACCGTTTTCATCGACACCACCACCACCTCCGCCAACACTCTGTGACGAACGGAACTGCCGCATGTCATGTGGCTTATTGTTGCCACGGCCACTCATTTCGATCTTCTCGTAACTCTCGGTGCGGGCCGCTGGCGTATTCCACAGACGCATCTTCCTTCGCTTCCTTAATGAACAGAAACAAATAGCAGCGAACGATGAACCCACGACAAAGAGCAAAGCAATCAGGATGCACACCAGAATGATTTTTACACCAAGTGGCGCCTCGGGCGGCCGACGTGACACTGCCAATGTGACACTTGCTTCCACCTTTCCGGCTTTGTTTTCAGCAGCACACGTGTAAATGCCAGCATCCTGCATGTCGGCGGTTAGGATTGTCAAATTGGAGGCATTCCGTAGGAGATTGACTACGTACATTTTGCGTCCTTGGGTGGTCGCGGATGTTCGTGGTGATGATTCACCAGAAAGATTTGCAATTACCTGAAAAAAGAGAACCAAAAATACAAAAAGAAGTCATCATCAAGTCACAAGGAAGTAATTTAAGTTTTTTTTTTATTGTCTGGAGAGGATATACGAGTATTGTACTCACCCTGTTCTTGACCATCCATCGTACATTTGGCTCCGGAACACCCTCGACATAACAGCTCATTGTGACATTTCGCCCTTCGACCCCATGCGCCGTAGTGTCTGTCGCTATTATCTGCGGCACACACGCAAAGTCATCCAAATCAATCTTGTCCCAGGTCTTGCCCAGCAAACGGGGAGGTGCTCTGCAGATGGGTGGTATATCATAGGGGATGTTCTCCCGCATCATCCACGACCTCAGTGGTCGAAGGGCACATGAGCAATTCCATTGATTGCGGGCCAATTCAAGGCCATGCAAATTGCTCAGCACTGTCAGCGTACTCGAACGTATGTCACTCAATCGATTGCCATCCAATTTCAGCCATTCCAGGGTCGCCTCCAGACCCACAAATGCCCTAGACTCGACCACACCTATCTTACAATCACTTAGTTCCAGTCTCACTAATTGCGGCACTCTGACGAAGGCCTCCGCCGCGACTCGGTAAATTGGATTGCCCGTCAGTTTTATTTCCCTCAGCTCGGGAATTGATTCAAAGGACTGTGACGGCACGGCCGTCAGCTGGTTGTAACTCAGGTCCAGCTCGACGAGGTTGCTCAGTTTGCGGAACGCAAACCGTTCGATGGTCCGCAAACGGCACTTGGCCATAAACACCTTCTGGAGGTTGAGAAGATTGGCATTGGCGAATGTGTCGTGTGGTATGCTGCTGATGTCGTTGCCGGTGAGGTCAAGCACCTGGGTGCCGGCATCGAGGCGTTGCGGGACATGAGAGAGATTCGCATTAAGGCACAGAACGGACTCTTTGCCGCTTTTCCACTTGCACTCGCACAGGTTGGGGCAGTCGGCCATCAATTGGCCTGACAGGGCAGCGTACATCATAAGGACGAGGAGCGAAGAGGAGCTTAGGCTAAATTTCAAATTCCTTTTCGAACTAACTGGTCTACACTGATGATGGTTTGCCAACTCCGACGACGTGGACGAGGACGATTCCAATGATGGTGATTCTATTATTGTTTTGGTGGTTATTGTGGTGGTACTTGTGGCTGTTGTGGCTAATTGACGATTTATTGGGGCCATGGCATATCAGGCTGTTGTAGAAATTGAATTGATTACTCCACATTTGGGTGGACGATTGACGCTGCTGCTGATGCTGCTGCTGGCGCAGATATCGATGGTTATGCGTGCCGGTCGGATGATGCTCCGTCCATGCCATAACTATCTGTGAATATCCGAGGAGCGACAACAACAACAACTACTAGCGCTGGCTTCGTAGTAGTGTAGTGGATTCTGGCAGCTCGATGGGCCGTTGTCGGGTATCATGTCACTTAGGCTTAATGAATTCGTAATTTTCATTCGATTTTCATTTGGCAATCGAGCAATTGCAATCTGCAAAGAGACAAATGACAAAGATATAGATTGATTAGTCTGTATATATGTATGTTTATATGTTTGAATGTAGGCTTTGGTTTATGTTTAATGATCAAATTGGAATAGTTTTTTTTATTTTGTTTTTGAGGGGGAAGACAGAAATAGTATTGGTAGTTGAGATTTTAAATGGCTTAAATGGTTAGGAATTGAATTTTCATGTGACAGAAGGATTTAACAAAAACCTAATCGAATAAGCATAATAGTGAATTGATTACAATTGATGGTTTGGCGAGTGAAAATAGGAGGCAAGTAGACGTAAGCCCAGGACAAAACTTGTAAAGTTCAAAATCAATTAAATGCACGACTTGGTCGCACTTGATTGATTTAATACCAAATCAAGTTGCTTGAAACTTTAGAAATTTTAGAAATTCGCATGTTATTGCACATGCTAAAGTTACCCGGTTTTGAAAACGAAGAAGTTAAAGTAATTATTAAGATAATTTTTGGTGCTGAGTTCAAATTCGTCGCCTGCTTAACAATATCAGCTCGAGATTTTGAGATATTCTCGTTAGAACAAAATACGTTTTTTTTAAATTATTTTTGATGTTTGTAACACCGCCAGAAAATATTCTGCAAACATAATATAAAATGATTTCTGAAAATAGTAAGCTTCTTCCTCTTTAAATCTCTAAACTGAGTTTACTAATTTTATTAAAAAATCACCTCAAATTTTTAAACTATCCCAAAAACAGTATAAAACGGTGAGGGTCAACATCTATTTAAGGATTTATCAGAGAATGAAGAAGATGTTTGAATTTAATTTTATAGGAAAAAACTAGTACCTACCTACTTTCAGGAATTGCTGATAACTTGACTGACAAAAATTAGCTCACTTGGATACATAACTTCAAAGATAGCAAACAAAAACGGGAATATTTCGAGTTCCTGAGTTGATAGTGGACAATGGATGACGATTTCAAGATCAGGAAAAGTATGCTAAGAAAAATGTTCTTGTTCGTTTCCAAAAGGTAACCGATATTGGAAGCATGAAACTCGTTCTTATAATTGTATAAACAACTCTTAAAAATAGCTTATGGCTTAAAATCAAGAATAGCTAGCTACTTAATAATAACTTGAGAAAATAAGAATAAATTAAAACACAAATTTTGAATTTGTTAAAGTGGTTATCTTAAAAAAATAACTTTTTGTACATGTACAACATTTTTAAAGAAATTTTAATTTACAGTTGCTCAGGCTGTAGGTTGAGGTATATACAGACAGTCAGAATTGTGTGGCCGGCTTTTTTTTTGCAATTTAAAAATATATTATTGTTTTTTTTTCAAGAAATGGCTTCACAGATTAATTAAAAAAAGTAACTTAAAAGTAACTTAAAATCTACAAAACTTTTTTGTTTATAAAGCATTTTTCCAAAAAAATTTAGTAAACCATTTTTTCGAAAAATATTAAGAAAATGTTATTCTCAAAGCATAACTAACTAGGCGTAACTAGAATTTTGTCCTGGGGAGAGGACTCAGAGCGCTCAGAAATATAAACAGGATTCCTCTCAAAAATTCCTTACTTTTCTCCTTAAAAACTGGGACTGAATTTTTTGGATTCGCTTGCTCAATTATTTTTTGTCGCATTAAATTACATAAGAAGAAAAGAAAAAGATAGTTGTTTTGACTTCTTTGTGAGGAAAAATGTTTATATTTTATTCTCTGGCTCTGTCATTGAGGAAAAATACTGAGCGCTCAATAAATATAAACTGTCCAATTGTTTCGGAAAATTCACTAGGAACTACTAAATAATTCTGTACTTTGGTTTTAAAAGGGTCAACGTCCAATTTGTTAATTTTTGAAAAGTTGGAATTTTTTCTTCCTTACGCCTAGTACGCAGATCGAGACAAGATTTATATCTCCCATATAAAATTTTTCACAGGACAAATTTTATCTCGAATTTTTTTTCAATCAGTACGCAGCTTCAGCGCAAAATTTGACGTTCGTAGTCACTGTACATGAAAAGGAAAAAGTAAGTTTCCATTACATTTTGCGCGAAAAAAGAATGCTCGAAGCATTATTTGACCGGACAAATTGTGCCGTTTTATGTTTATTTCGCTTTTTATAAACTTAAATCATCTCCCTTTTCATTATTAAGAGGTTTTGAGGACGCATGACTGAAATAAAATATAACATGCATAAAGAAAATGATGACATCAGAATTGAGAATAGGATAAACAGCTGCTTTTAATCAGTCAGTGGCATAGTTAATGGGAGAGGGTACAATAGGGCCACACACAGACTCTGAAAATATTTTCTTCTATTCAAAATTTAAATTTATCTCCAAATCGAGTGGGAATCAGCAAACTGATCTGGTAAAAATCAAGTAGATTTCTGGAGCAGTAGAAAACTCTGAACATTTCTGATTTTGGCAGCGTTTTTTTATCCATGGACATCACATATCCATCCTTCAATAGAATTTTATAATTGATAACTTTACAGATAAGGGAAAGAACTATTTGACGGAAAAGTTCATTTTGATCCAAACGTCTATCAATCGCCCTAAAATCACTCATTTCCGGAGAAGTAAGATTACTTAAAAATTTTATAATTTTTAGGGGTTTTAAACCAACAACATTGTAGCCATACTTTAGTAGAATTTGACAATTAATAGCTTGACAGATGGGGGACAAACTACGCTTTGACGGAAAAAGTTAATTTTAATCCAAATGTGAAGCAATTGCACTGAAATCACTCTTTGGCAAAGAATTATAAAAAAAAATAAAAAATTTCGTAATTTTTAGAGATTTTTTTAATCCATCGACATCGTAGCCATCAGTCAATTTAATCCGACAGTTGAAAGCTTGAAAGATTGAAAACAAACTATATTTTTATGAAAAAAGTTTATTTTGGTCCAAATGTCAACCAATTGCCCTAAAATTGCCTTCTCTAGAAAAATAATTAAAATGAAAACTTCAGACTTTTTAGAAGTATTTCCATCCATCCACATTACATGGTTCCCCAACAACGGCAGGCACTCAATTTGTCTTACTCTGAAAATGCTTTACAAGAATATGATTTAAAAATTTTTAAATTTGTGAATTGAAGGAAATCTTTTAATTTTTTAAGTTTCTAGCTACGCTACTGTTCTCATTTGACTTTTGTTTTATCTCTACACCTTCAGAATTTGTCATGAGAAAAAACATATAGAGATAAAATTTGTCTTTACTCGGTCTTCGTACTAGGTTTTATTTCTAAAAATGGTCATTAGTTTTGGATAGCTCATTGGCCGTTAATACAGTCGTAGATCAGCAGCCATGTAGTCTTCGGTGGTTGTTTGAGTTTTTTTGTGTCGTCTAGGGGGGGATTTTCTTTGGGCAAAAATTATTGTATTATCTGAAATTTGCTAAGTTGAAAAAAGCAAAATGTCAGATAAATACAAAAAACACAAAATTTACTGTTTGTATTAAAAAAATTATTGCCAACAGTTGACAGCAAACCGTTCCAGACTTAAAAAGAATATTTTTTTTCTTTGAGAGAATTTCATGAAAGTAAAAAAGCATTTTAAAATTAAAATAAAGTCTTAGAATTTCGGAAAGTCACACAAGTATTTTACTGGTTATGAATTTTACTGTTAACAGGAAAAAAACTTCAAAAATTCATAAGAAATTAAATTGCTGACCAATAACTGCAACTAGCAGTAGCTGACCTTTTATAACCAATTAAATGACTATTTTTTTTTGCGAATGTTCCATATACATATGTAGTGCCAAGACCCCAGAGACCTATACGTCTGAACGATTTCTAGTTAAATTTAACATAAAGGTCGACATAGAGTAGAATGTTAATATTAAGTTAACAAAGCAACATTCGCCCTTCAAAAACTGAATAGGAAAATAATAATTTTTCTTTAATAGGTCCCTATCAACTTCTCTATCAGCGAATGTTGTTTTTTACTTAAACATTCATCACAAGAATAGGTTTAACGATTAAAGGAGTCAACAATAGGGTCCAGTGAAGCACGTGAGTATAAACTAGTTAATAAAATATGGTATCACTTAAAATCTTTATTAGGTCCTTAATAACTTCATAATTTATAGCATGCCATGGCACCAAGTCATCAATTTTGTTTCCATTACTTTTATAATTTTTTTTGACGAGACTAACTTTGATTCTATGAAAGTAGAAAATTATATCATTCCCAATACCAATTCCCATTCAAGTTTGTAACACGTTTCTGAAGCAACCAAAAAAAAAAGTAATTCAAATACTGAACAAAAAATGTTTGTTTTATTTTCAATTTCCAGAATTTTTGTTAAACTAAGTACATTATGAGTTATTTTTTTTTATAAAAAAGATCAGTGTTTTTTTTTTTTGAAAAAAAAAAATGGTTTTTAACAAAATTATTATTAATCGGACTCCAAGGATATATTGGCTTCAACATGAGAAATTTATAACGATAGTCCCAAAATTATTATATTCCATCTAAACAGTTCCTGGAGGTGCTTGTAAGTTAAGAGATACAGCTGACTGAACGTGTCCTTCCAATGGTGCAACATGCACAACACCACGATTCTTAGCTACGTATGTTGCTTGACCAGCAACAACTGGAGCAACAGCTACATCAACAGCTGGTACAGCAACAATATGGGGAATAGTTTGAATATTAACAGCGGCATGTGGATCATTTGCAACGGATGCTTGAACAGCAATAGATCCAGGTCCTGCTAGACCAACAACAGATGATTGGGCAACTGCAACAAAGGCAAACACGACTATGGCAAAAATGGCAAACTAAAATTAAAATTGAAAAAAGGAACACAAAATAATTAAAAATCAAAAAAAAACGAAAATATTATAAACATACTTTCATGTTGCTGGATTTTTTGTTTAATGAATTTGGATAAGAAGAAAGGTTCTTAGTGTAACACAAGTCAATTGCTACTGATACTTTTACACCACTGAAAACGAACTTTATATAGGCAGGTGAATAGTTTATGTCGACTAGGGTTACACGAGTACAATCTCTAAACGGAACCCATTAATGTAAGCTTATCATTATTTACAACGCCATTTTTCAATCATAATTTCTTCGATATGCTAAAATAATTCAAAATTAATTAAATTAATTATATTAAACATTTGACAAATGCGTTTAGGTAATTAAAGTTGAAAAGCAAAACTTGTTTTTTTTTTTTACAATTTTGTTCACTTTCCCATTCACATTGCTCGCATTGCCAATCAAAGCTAAAGTAATTAAATTATTATTGCGTACAAATTGCAGGCGTGATAATGAAACATGGATATAAAGTGGCTTGTTGTAGGAATAGCTGTGGTTATTTAGAGATTATGCTAACTAAGATATTTCATACAGGTATAGGTAAGGTTTTCAAGGAATGTGATTTAGTCAATGTTATTGTTATATCTTCACATTACTGCAATGCACACTTTATATGTATTAATAGATGAGGTGATATAATTATTGTGAATAAAGGTGGTCCATAAGTTTTTTGATTTCTCCTATCTTTGAATAGAATTGGTCTTAGAATTTTAGGGTTGGGTACGAAATCTCGCAAATTTGCAATCAAAATTTAGCTTTTAAAAATCTTGCAATTATTAAATCTCAATTTGTATGGTCTCGCAATAAGAAAATCCAACGTACTAAAAACTTGCAAATTACCTTGAATCTTGCGAAATTCATATGAAATTCCAAATCTCGCAAATTAAAATCTCGCATTCGAAATCTCACTCTACTCACTAACTCACTCTTACAAGATCTCATTTTGCTCAATCTCGCAATAATAAAATCTTATTTTAAATGATATCGCAATTTTAAAATCCCCCAAACTAAAATATATTGCAAAATTTAATTGCATTGAAACAAATAGGAAACACAAAATCTCGCATACAAAATCGTGAAACTAAAAAATCTCGCTTTTCACAATCTAGCAATTATAAAATCTCATTTTTTACGATCTCGAAATTAGAAAATCCAGCAAATTAAAAGATTGCAAATTACTTTAAATTTTGCGAAGTTTAATTCTATTTAACATTCATTGGAAATATCAAATTTCACAAAATAAATCTTGCATTCGAAATCTCATACCAGGATATCTTAAAAATTAAAAGATCTTACTTTGCACGATTGTGCAATAACGAAATCTCGTTTAATTGATCTCGTAATTTCAAAATTCCCCAAACTAAAAAATCGCAAAATTTAATTGCATTGAAACAAATAGGAAATAAAAAATCTCGTATACAAAATCTTGAAATTACAAAATCTCGCTTTTCACAATCTCGCTTTTCACAATCTCGCAATTAATATCGATCTCGCAATAGCAAAATCTCGTTTTTAATGATCTCGCAGTTAAAAAATCATCGAAATTAAAGTATCACAAAATTTAATCTCGCAAATTTAATTGCATGTAAACCAATAGGAAATACAAAACCTCGCAAAAGGAAATCCTAAAATGAAAAAATCTCGCTTTTCACAATCTCGCAATCAAAAAATGCCGCTAGTAACGATCTTGCATATAAATAAAATCTCGCAAACTTAAATATTAAAAATTAAAACTCACAAATAAAAATGTCGCAGCAAAATTAATTTGTACAGAATCAAATACGAAATACAAACTCTCGCAGGATTTCTATTTAGAAACAGTGCAAAACCGAGAGCTATATTACATATTTTGAGGTTTTAATTTGCAAAATTTTGATTTGCAAAACTTAATATGTTAAATTACGAAATTTTGGTTGGTATTTGCGAAATTTTTAGGGGTTAGTGAGATTTTATTATTGCAGGATTATGAAACACTGGATTATTACTTTGCAAGATTTTGTTATTCGAAATTTTGTTTTGCGGGATTTTGTACCACTAGGAGAGTTCAAAGAAAAGTGTAACTCGGTATTTTATTAATTTTTATCTTTCTATATATGTTTGAATACATATGTTTGTTACATCGACCTACAGCAAAAACTAATGACAAAATTTATTTGAAGCTTAGGACTAAGACTAAACGAAAGATTCAACAAGCAAAATGGTACTGCTCCAATCCAAAATCCATCGTGTCCAGGGTGAATCAGTCACAGATCTATTTGATTTTTCAGCCAATCTGAAATCAAATCTAGAAAAGTTTAAGAGCTTTTTCACACCGAATTGAGCCAAATGCCCAAAATCTCAACAGAATCAACTAGATTTCCAATACATTTGTTCATCTCATTATTGAATGTGGAATTTCTTACTTAAAAGAGATGACAAAAGGTTTCAAATCCCATCACATTAGCTGATGGTGATGTCTCTGATATGTGTGGTATTTTCCAAATACCATATTACTTTTCGAAAATACGAAAAATCACCAGTCAATTTCAGTAGGAAGCCCATCACTATAATATACTTTAGTAGAGTACCTAAATTGACTTCAACTTCAATTTGGTATAGCTTAAATCGTTTATACCTTTTTCATGGCAAAATGAATCTTGTGTAGCTCACCAAGCACCCAGGACAAAATAAATCGCCTTAAATCAACTAGTCACGTACGTTTACAATTGTGTGCAAAAGGAAGCACATGATACACAATATTGTATCTCTGTAATGTCACCCTTAGCAACATTTGCAATTATTACTACGAGTACGTACAACATTTATCTACCTTATGTGTGTGAAAAATTTAGTTTCAAAGAAAAGCAAAAACTGACCAAAATCAGTTCGAGAAATCTACTTTTTACTTGATGTCCCTTTACTTTGACGATGTGTGTACAATGTACATAGATCCAGGCACCAGGCCTGTATTTGTCATAACAGAAAATCCTATTTAGGGCGCCATTCATGTATGGAAATTTATGTCGTTTTTAATTGGATTTTGGAATTGTTCCATTCCTAATGAATAAAGGAAATTTGGAGAAGTAGGTTTTTCATATTCGAAAGGAATAGTAAAATTCCAAAATACAATCGAAAACGACATAAAATGAGCACCTTAGTTCCATTTTAAATGACATAATCAATAGGCTATTGAATGGGTTTAGAGGTTGAATATTGGCTACATCTAAACTTAATGGATTTTTCTTTTTGGTACTTTATTTAACACAAGGGCATTGTAACTAAAATGGGTAAGAAAATGTTTTAGGTATGAGGATTAATGCCACATTTAATTGAACCATATTAAGGGCTTATACCTACTGGTTTACTTAAATTTAAACATTTACTGTCTTTTTTACAGGACACCAATACCAACTAGTACTATACACTAAGTAAAGCTGAAAAACTGGACATTTTCGAAAAAATTATTGAACCAATAGGTGGATTTCCTTAATTTTAAAATAATAAAACTTTTTATGACAGGAATAGAGCTGGCCACGGGCTTTCCACCAGAAAAGTTTTGACATCTTTTGGTATCGGTATCGGTATTGTAAACCAAAACGATATCGAGATGATACCAAACGATACCGTACTTTTTGGACAGAAATTTGGTAGTAGTATCGTCAAATAATGGCAGAAAATAAAGATTTTTAAATATTATTATTAATTTATTACAAACAATTTTTGTAATTGGTATGTCAGATAGGGCCCTATCGGTTAAGATGACATTTTAGAGCTCCTCTTTTATGCAGAGAGAAGGCTTTGGCAATAATTTTAGTAACAACTGCTTACTGCCACGTCCATTTTACTTATGCTTGCTTTCTCTGAAACCTACGGTTGGGATGACTTTGTTTTCTTTAGTGAGGAAATGATTTTAGTAAAATCTGTAAAATATTTTTGATATTTTTAGCTTTTCCAATAACAATTTTTAAAGGTTGATTTGATTAAATTTTTAAAGGCTTGTATCACAATGTCTGAGTAAATTAAAAAAAAAGAATCTTCAGTTAAAAAAAATTTCTTTCAAAAAATGATTTTTGTATTAAATCCTAAAATTACCAAGCGAGTTCAACTACAAGAGGAAGAACAAGTAACCAAGTCGTGCATGTTATATTGGTTTGTGACTGAGTCCAGCCAAAACCAGACGATACCGAGACGAGTCTTTGTTCTAAGAGACAAACGAGACTGAGTAATACGAAACCGATACTGATACCGAGACGATATTGACAATTTTGGATTTGACGGTACCAAAACGATATTTACAAAAGTATCTTGGTTTGCTATCGTGGCTAGCCTTAGACAGAAACCTTAAATAACAGTTTTGGGAAGTTTTCTTATTCCCCAAAAAAATATTATAATGCTTATAATACGAGTAATTCATTGATTTTGGTTCATCAAAATTATTATTGCCTTTTCGAAATATATAGGCTCATCCTTCACCGTTGCATGGCAAAAAGGTTCCATTAAAGAAATTATCAAAATCCTGCTTTAAGTGCAAAATATGAAGAAAATCACTTCTTTGCTTAGGCTGTAGGTCAAGGTACAGGGTGGAGCTAGATGATAGGAGTAGATATTTTTTTTTTTAAAACTCATAGGTGGGCGGGGTAGGATCCTATTTTTGCCAAAATCGATTCTAAAGCTAGCATATGAAGACATGTTTCAATTAATGCTTATCGAAAGCTCAAATTATTCTGTTTTTTAAAGAAAAAATTTTGGAAACATTTTTAAAGAAAAGTTTTAATATGCCAACTCTTAGAATAACTTAAAAACATTTATAAATCGAGTTTCAAACAAATTCATCAACTTTAGTCCTTGATATATTGAATTTTTTAATAATCCAAATTTTGATATTTAATATAATTGACATTTTAAAGGAGCTTTTGTATTCAAACTTTTGACTAAAATCATGGCTCAAAATATTTCAATTACGCCTCTGTAAAAAAACAAAATAAGATAAACAATTTTGCACAGGTGAAATAGGACGTGAATTTGGTATCTGTCACAATATCCGGTTTTGCGTGCTAATAAACAAACCTTACCTGTCTGTATACACACGCTGTCCTGGTCCACACGGAGTGTTCTAGATGGGATTAAACTATAGCCAAAGTACATCGACGCAAAAACATGACACCAACTCATCGTGCCCTATCTATCACACTAGAGACCACTGAAACATAGAGCAAAGGACACAACAGGACGAACTACGAACAGCAAAAAAAGAAAAAAATAAGCATTGCTAGTGGTAAAAAGTTTGGAATTTCATTACCATTCTTTTTTTCTATTTTTTTTTCGTTTAGATTCTTGACGTGTTTTTTTCTTCTGCACATACAACATCGAAGCACACACATAGATATAAAGTCAGGACCTTAAAACATTACAAAAGAGAGAGAGAGAGAGAGAGAGAGGGAATATCAGAATCACAACAACAGGGATGCTGGTGCTAGGTTGGCATAAATCCGATTACAAATTCACTCGATGCTCCCGCTGGACAAACAAATCATTTACGTTCATCCAGGTATTTGTACAAAAAACTCCAGGACATTCGTCCTTTCTATACCCTTTTTCGTATTCATTTTATGACTTCGAGACACAGATATAGCATTTGATTTCTGCGATGTTTTTTTGTGTGTTTTTTTCGACCCGTCAACGTTTTCATTTGGGATACTATGGCAGCACTATTGTAATAGTTCACGTGGAATAAGAGGACACTGAAAGTTTATTTCCATACGAAACAAGAAGAGCAAAAATCTAAAAACATCCTGAATGCAATAGGGAAAGGCAATTTGCTTGAAATATTTTTTTGTTTTTGATTTTTTTTTTTTTCAGGATTTTTCGCGAGGATCATCACGGGCACGGAAATTGGCAAAAGCCCTGAAGGAACAAAAGATTGAGCTAATGAAAAATTTAGGAATAATAGACAGCGGCAGCACAGCTGCTGAACGAGATGAGAAGAGTGATTAAAATTTTAACTTCAGTTGTTGAGGTTGAGGTTTCTATACAGGAATAGGAATATAGAGGCCAGATTCAGAAAGCTGAACAGATTGGATTGGCAGAGGGAAAAGATATTTGAATAGAAATATATTTTTTCATGGGGGAAAACTAGATGTTTGTATACCTAACCAATAGCTTAGTTATATAAAAGAACTTTAGAAGTGAAGTGTGCGGTTGAATCACTAAGCTTTTAGTCCTCGTTTCTATTCTAACATTGAATTGGCTGAAGCTATTCAAATCCAGTCATGGATATGTTAATTGAAGGCGACATTATTCGTGTATCACTATATAGATGGCGAAGAGGTAGTTTTAAACTTTGCGGTAAATTTAAAGTCTATGAGTAAAGCAAACACACGACTTTTGGATTTCACACGAACATGGTTTCGTGGATTATAAGGTTTTGCGCATAAACTACTTTTTTTTTTAATTGCGATTTAAATTTTGTTTCGAGATAATAATAAAACTTGGCATAACGATGGGAAAAATCACGAAACAAGTGGGCGGTACAGTAATTATGTCCGTCCGTCTATACCTCGTACCTCAGCCTAATCCACTGAAGCGATTTTCTTAATATTTTGTAGTTCTTGTTATGCTCCAGTCCAGAGGGGAAAATTGAAATTTTTTGTTGCTCCAAAATTAACGGTACTTGCGATATAATCGTCTTTGGAAACCTTATTTATCTCTATACCTAACAGCTCCTACGATTTTGTAAAATAAAAATCAGTATATCTTATTGTAGGAATAGTGTAAGTGTACTTTTTGGTAAGAAACAGAAAGTTAAAAAACTGTTATTTACGGTATATCTGCCACACAACGGATTTTTTGATTTGTGGTTTTCTTGTTAACGGGTCAACCAATTTTAAACAAAAGAATATGGAAAATATCCCATAAAATGTTTATAATATTGCATATACAAATTTAAAAAAAAATTAATTTTGTATTGAAAACATTTTTAAGGAAAAATTTTTGTATGCATTTTTGAAATTCTCATTAATAGTAGATAAAAATGTGAGTATCAAAAATATTAACGGCGCGATTTAATTTTTTTTTTATTTAAGAAAGTATTTTTTGAAAATATGCAATTGTATTCAAAATGTTTAGAAGAAGAAGAAAAGATTTCAGCCAATAACGAAAAATAAAAAATTTCAGATAAACCGAAAAATACCAAAATTTTCGTTTTTGAGAAAAACTAAATTTTCTTCTCTTTTTTTTTAATTTGTGTGGATGGTAAATACATATATTTTTGTCTAAAAGCAATATATTTTTTTAATACCCTGAAAAGAGTTTTGAGTACCAAGTTTAAAACAAACTACTGAGTCGTTTTCGAAATGTTAAGTTTAGAAACAATTTTTTTAATTTTTATAAAAAATTGGAACATAATTTTTGTTTGAACTTTAAGCCTTTTTGCTTACGATGTCCACTATTTTCAAGAAAATCAAATATGTATAGAAAAATAGTTCTTTTGGATAGTGAAAATTTAAAAAAAAGTATAATTTTATTTATAATTTTTAGGAAAAAGTTGTCGTTCCGTTTTTTTTGGAAATTGTAAACTTGCAAAAGCAGGCAGGAGTACCGTTGTTTATAGTTATACAAATTTGTGTGCTGTTTATAGTTCTAAAAAAATGAAACCTGATGACAGAAATGTTAATATTCAAAGACATAAGCTTAATTTATCAATAATATCATAAGGCAACCATAATAGTTCTTTAGTTTTTAGTAAACAACATTTTTACCAGCAATTATATTATTTACATGTAAAATGATTTTTTATTTTTGAAGTTCTCATTAATGATTAATGAAAACATTGTAAGAAAGAGTTTTGAAGAAAAAAGATTTGTTTTTGATTTTTAAAAAACTCATTTTTTTTTGAAACCTCAATATTTAAAAAGTGAGTTGGTGAGTTTTTTCAAAAAATATTTTAAATGTATTTTATGTAAAATCTTTTTTTCAAAACTTACAGAAATCTTGAAATAAAAAATAATTTTTAAGAAAACCGCTCTTGAAGTTCAATTTTTTAGCCATTATACGTATTTGCATTTACTCCAAGTTTCTTATCAAATCAATATTGGTTTCTTGCTTTTGAATTTTAAATAATTTAAATAATCGCGTACAATCGAAAGAACAAATGTTATGGTTCTTAATTGCATATTTCATAAATTTTTACTCTCAGCCAAAAACAACAGGAACAAAACTTAACAAAGCCCTTGTTTAATTAAATAGGGCAATGTAGTCCAGTAAAATTATATAAAATTATTCGAAATACGGGTATCTACGTCGAATTTCTTCTTTCTTAATAACCTCTTGGAGAGTTTAAATTCACAAAGTTTGAACAAAAAAAGTACATGCATTTCCCACCATTTCGAAAAAAAAGCTTTATAAACCCTAAATGCAATTTTCTCGGTTCCTTATGAACGTAGAGCAATGCTTTTTGTTTGACTTTGAAGGAAAGAGTATTTTAAAGAACTTTTGCTAAAAAATATTTTCGACATCTCCTTCAAATGAAAAGTTATTGTCAAAAAACTGTCGGAATTTTTGTTTGAGTTTATCTCGCCTCTTGTTCATCTGAGCGAAAAATTACTTAAATAATTTTGTATAGAACACGTAATTTCTTACATTTTTGTGGAAATAGGTACTAAAAGTACAATCAAGCATGACATTGCGATGATAGAAAACACTAAAAAGGTGGGTGGTAAAATTCTGCCTGTTTGTTTGTCTGTCTGTTCGGCTACAGCTTAAACGGCTAGATCAATTTCCTCAAAACTTGGTACAAAGTGATTTTTGGTGATCTTTCCACAAGTTTTTTTTCATTTTTTTAGAACTAAAAATAACAGTTTCTGCCACATACAATTCATCTCACAAAATATAATTTTTCTCTAAAACAGCTCCACAACTTTTCTTAAAAAAATCGATAAATTTTGTTTAGTAAGAGCTACGTTTGGGCAGGAAATCATTTTTCAAAAAATGGTTATAAATGACACCTCCCCAAAGTACCATTTTTTTATTTTCGATTTTCTTCAACGTGGTTTTTTAAGTTTAAATAATTTTTGCTATGCAATATAGCTTCTTGAGAATACCAATAGTTTTTCTTACTAAAATTTTCTTAAAAAATACATTTTTTGGTTTATTGAAAAATGTTCCAATTTTTTTTTTGAAAATTAAATATTATGAAAACTAAATGGTCGATTTTTGTAAGGCTTGGTATTTAAGGGTTTACTGACACTCTGTAAGGTATTTAAAAAAAAATGTATTATTATAAAAATAACGGTACCTTCCCTACAAATATTAAAAAAGGTTAAGCAATATAATTTTTTCTTAAAAATTATTTTTACGATTTTTATTAAACTTTTTCTGTGTGCTTAAACTAGTGCGATATGCTACCAAAAAATATAAAAATAGCCGCTGTTAATAGTTCTTCTCATAAAACATTTTTTTTTAATATTTATAATTTGCTCATCATCGGCTGAACAGATTTAGATAATTATTTTCATATATGAATTTCAAATAATATTAAAAAATAATACATATCAAAATTTTCAAAAAAAGTCTTATAATTTTTTTTGAAAATTCGATGCCTCAAAAACGAGTTCAAAATTTTGTTGGAAATTTAATTTCTATATTTACATAAATAAATATTTACGATTTGCATACCAAAAGTTTTCCTTTAAAATGTTTTAAGAATTTGATTTATAAATTTTTTTTTTAAACCACTCCAACGATTTTAAATATTTTTTTTCACAAAATCATATTCAATCAAGAACTAAGATGGCGTTCTTTTTTCATCTCAAACTCTCAAAGAAGTTGTTATGTTGTTTTGTTGTGCTCTTATTATTTATCTCTCATTATGTCCACGTCTTTACATATAATTTTCTAAAACCCTCAGCGTCTTGAACATTAGAGCAATTACGTGCGACTCATCAGCCATGCATTTTAATTTTTATACTTTCAGAATAACGCGAAACGAGTTGAGCGATAAGCAGTGTTAGAGACGACTCTTATAAGAATTTATTCATGACATAACTAAAGGAAACAGACCACAAAATATTTTTGATATTTAACATTGAGTCAAGTCAAATTAAATAGATTTATATGTTAAATTTACAGGACATTGAACATTGACTTATGTTAAATTAAGTAAATGCTTTGTTAAATTAACAGCATTACTAATTTCAGACAACGATATTTTTAAGAGGTATCATAGATATTTGCCTGCTACCTACCTAGATTAAGACCGACATTCAAATCAGGTATTTTGATTGACAGTTAACTGTGTTGAACAAAATAACAACTTGATAACCTGGTACAATTAACCATAAATTTGTTAATTTTACTTGATTTCTTCTCCGAGTCCGAGAGCAAGTGCCTACTTGCATACCAGCTATGAATTTTTTTCTAATATTTAAAAGATAAGATTATTGCTAGAACTAAGTAGATAACTAGATTATCTTTTCACTTTGAAAATATGAAGTACATTTATAAATACATACATACATATGTTCCTCGATAACAATCTTTATTTTGATTTTTCTAATTCTTACAGTTCACAGATATCCTATGGCAGAATTGGACAAAAATTATCGAACACTGTAAATAAAATTTTTTGTCAAGATATTTAAAAAAGAAACGAAAAAAAAGAGTTACCTAGTTCTTGTTATCAGAAGACGTTAAGTACAAGTACAAAAACTTCTAATGAGATTTTTTTCTCATATTTTCTTACTCACAAAACTGTTGATTTATTTGTTTTAATGTTAGACCTAACCCCAAAGCATATCAATTTTTAAACTGTTAAATACGTCTTCATAACTTATTTATCTTAAAATATAAGAATTAATTAGCATGGTACAAATTCTCTTATATCAAATTAATTGTGATTACTTTTGGAAATTTTTAAAACCAAAACAAATAAAATGTTTACCTTTTAAGGTTAACCTCAATTTTTAAATATCCTACATAAAAACCACTAGCCTATAAAAATGTGAAACTCATAACAAAAAAAAATTTGAACAACAAGATAATTAGCTCTAACGCATTATATAATATAGATTTTATCAATTATAATTAAAATAATTAAAAATCCACTTTCCAATATTTTCAATTATAACGATTTTAAAAAGTTCTTCAAAATTAACATATTATTAAATAATACCACAAAATTCAATGTAAACTGAAAAACCACAAATTTGTTCAATATTTTTATTACAAATCAAACAAAATCAAAGTTCATAAAACTAAAAAATAAATTTAGCTATAAATAAAACCAATCATTATAATTTCCCGTTGTTCACAACCCTAACTACACCCATATCGAACAAAAACTATATACAAAATTCTGCTCCTCATAGAAAAATACAAACAGAAGCTTACAAAATAACACATAATCCATGTTAACTATTTTTTGATTGGCATGCCTAAGCCTATGATAGTTTTAATGATGCAATATTGCAACATTGTTTATAAAATTAAATGTCCATACATAAATAAAAAAAAATTTCCTGTAGGCGTAGTAGATATATTTTTATCTATTGTTACCGAAACAATCACAATAGACATTATACGATTTCGATTTATTTTATATTCGATTTGAAATCAAAAAAACAAAACAACACAAACAAACAAAACCATCATAACCACCCACTTCCGGTCTAAACATTATTTAACTGCACCACACATTTGTTCGAATTCCCATAATTTCAAAAACATCACTCATACGCCCTGTATCCCGCAGAGCAAAAGGTAGAGTGTAGGATATAATAAAACACAAACGATACACATACACACACAGACTGAACATGTAACGACTATAAATAGAAAAGGAATATGAACACAAAAAAAATACCAACGGAAATAAACGTCCTATGCGGAACATGACGGATCGCAATTACAGTTAGTTAATCGCCATTGACGCCCTCTTTTTTTTCATATAAATACTGCAGTTTTGTGGTCTGTATGGGCTTGCTTTCCGGAAATAATGGAAATTTCAAATATTTATACTTTATTATTGCGGTATTTACGCTGTGCATTATTTAAGTACTAAGTCCTTACCCCCTGGCGGAAGATTGCTTCAGTTCATAGAAGCCATGTACTCTATCTCTGTGTGTTAACTGCCACTGCCACTGCAATTGCCATTGCCACTTTGTCGCGAACCTGTCAGTAGCCGCTTAGTAGACCTATCTACCACAGCCGCATACATTAATCCCAGCTGTGTCACAGGAGTTATATTCCAGGATATTCGTGGAAGCAGCCGGGGTAAGAACAAAAAACATAATATGAACAAAAAAAACTTCGTATATCCTCTTAACAGACCTCAAACTGACAACTACTGGTGGTGTTGGTACTATTTCTACTGTCAGTTTGACCAAAAACCGATACGACTGACGCTGAAACAAAGCAACACGATGAAACCAAAAACAAACGAACCAACATCACAAAACGGCAAACAAAGACAAAATAAAAAAAAAAGAACTGAACTCGAAACAGGATTTGTTCTTCCTGTCTGGCATGCAATGAAGCCGTTATTTAAATGACAAACGAAATTTTCATAAAGCATAACCACAACACCAGACCGGAACCACTGGGCGGGGAGATGGGAGCACGCGGGTTAAAGACAAGCTTGTGGTAGCAGAGAGAGAGATAGGCAGACACAAGCAGTTTGTAGTAGGACCCCGCACTAGTCCTAGTTCCAATCATCCTCCTGGGTAGAGGCAGGTATGCAAAGGATATATACTAAAGTCATTCCCAGCCTGCCAGGCCCGGACATCGTCAGTTTGCCAGGATATTTGTGTTATGATTGTGAACATAACCACCACACGTTGTTTGTGTTGTTCGAAGTCCTGTGGGGGAATGGCGGATGTCTTTTTTTCACTCCCATCATCATTCCAACTTCAGATCCCGGGTTTCAGAAATATGGATAATAAACTGGTGGAATAAATATATACAAACCCACCATTTCCAAACAGAGAATTTATAAATAAATCCTTAGGTTTCATATGGTGCCTAACATGATGGCTCCTCGCTCTGCCACCACAGGGCACACTCATCCACCGCCGAAGAAGAATATCTTGTTCATTTGTTGTAGCAGACTTAGATGTACCTACTGGAATTTTGTGTTTTTTTTTATTAAAAACAATGTCAGAAAGGATGAAAAATCTCATCAGAATCATAGGAGACAAATTTCCATATGTTCTGAGATTTTCATTCACAGAAGCCACACATGAATCCTTTGAGACACAAAAAAAAGATATATCATCAAAGTCTTATTTGGAATTTATTTATTTTGGGTTTGTTTTGGGAGCAAAATCAAGCAAAAGGTATTGCGACAGGTGTAGATAAGGGATATGTCCTTGTTTTTGTTGTTTTTTTTTTGTGGGTAAAATAACTAAATATACGATGGAATTATTTTGCCATCTCAACGATCTGCATGGGAATCATAAAAGAGTAAACGAAGAATGAGTACATTAACAGCTACATATATTTATGTTGAGGGATGTCCTTTATGAAGCATGAAATTAACCTACATACTTACATATGGAAATCACTAAATTAATTTGCTGTTTATTGTTGCCTTATTTCATCATTATGGTCATTTTTTTTTACTTGACGTTTTTTTGATGTTAAGTAATATTATTATTATTAAGCAGAAGCATAATAATTATTATAGTTACTTAACTTCCATTAATATATCTATTCACTCAGACCCAGACATTTTGTTACATTAAAGCCAAGCTTAGTTGTTGAATTAAACTGAAATCTTAAAGAAAAAATTGCATATTTTCAGGAAAATTTCCTTAAATATAATTACCTCACGTTGTTAAATAGTCATACAAAATTAGGAAATATAAATGTTTTTAATTTGCAAACGAAAATATCTTTCAAACCTGAAATAAAAACCGATTGATGGAACATGTTCAGGTTCAGCTCCTAAGGGTATGCTGCGAAATACTCTTTTCTTCTCAAGTTACAAATTAAGGCTTTTGTAAACAAGTGATCACTTATTTCTTTGGGATAAGAAGGCATTTTTAAGGAGTAAGGCCCGCTTTTAGCAAATAATCTATAAGGAGACGCTTTAAAGGACCTTAATCGTCCTAGACCTGGGGTATAAGACACAAAAGCATAGACGTTTGCTAGAACAAGGCTTCGTTCGTTTGTAAGAAAACTTCTTTGGGAGATATTGAATTTAGTGTTTATGTTGATACTTTGTGAGCATCTAAAACCTTTCTGAAACTCTTTGAAACTCTTTAGGCCAGGCAGATCAACAGATCAATTTTTCACATTGAGGCAAAAACGATCATTTTTGTATCGACTTCATAGCATAAGTCACCAATTTGTTCTTTTGGCGCGGAACTTGGGATCCAGAAAAAAATGATCCAGCTATGCTGCCAGACATTATAAAATATGCGGTGCAACGTGCAAATGGGTAACAGCTAATCCCACCTATTCCAGATGTGCATAGGGTTCAGACAAGGAGACGCGCTATCTGTGATATCTTCAACATAGTTCTGGAGCCGATTGTGCGCAAGAGTGGCCTGGAAGGCACTATCTTCAACAGGTTTTCGCAACTGCTTCAACTGTCCATCACCTAGGACAAAACCTCACTATTGGTAGCAGTAATTTTGAGGTAGTCGCGGAGTTAACCTATTTCGGAATAAATATCAATTCAACGAATGACAGCTTTATGGAAATTTGAAAAAGAATTACTCTAGCTGCTACTTTAGTTTGGCCAAACAAATGGGTTCAAAACACCTTTCTCAAAAGATAAAGTGCACGCTCTACAAATCCCTAAGCTTAGCAGTTCTATTCTACGGTGCCAAGTGGGAGTGCTGGATGATAATTTCAAAAGGGAATTGATACTGGGCTTTTTCGATAGATAAATTCTTCGGTGGATATTTGGTCCTATATGCGAAGAAGGCGAATGGAGGAGAAGACTGAATCGTGAATTATACTATGTTCGATGTTGTCCAAAGAGCTAAGCCCGACTTTACTGGATCGGCCGTATTAAGGGAATGGACATCAACGCTCCAGCCAGAAATATCTTCGAATCCTAGCCTCCAGGTTTATGACGCTTTGTCTCGATGGCGGAAGAGAGCGCGTGCGAGGGACCACAAATAATGGAAGACCGCAATATCTCAGGCAGAGACCCTCAATGGATCTGGGGCTGGATAGGTAAATAATAAAGTAATTAAATATGAATTTCAACTTTAAAAAAATAACCTTTTCAAAGATACTATCAAAGCATTCGTAGAAAAATTTAATTCTAGATTTTGATCAGATATGTCCATTAAGATGATATGGAAGACGACAAAGGTGGGTTTCACAATTTAATCTGTGTATTTGTTCGGCTCCTTTAAATTTAATGGTGGTTTTTATGATTCCCCCTGCATGACTTTTCTTCTTTTTTTTAACCAAAAATAACCGTATCTGTCTTACATTTTTTTTTTGCAATTTTACCAAATATTATTTTTCTCAAAAACGACTCCACAACTTTCGGAAAAAAGAAATCAATACATTTCTCCCAGTAAAGTCTACTTTTGGATAGGAAACCACTGACAAAAATGGTTCTTAATGGCAGGTACAAGAACCATTTTTTATTTTCGATTTTCTTCAAAATGGTTTTTTATTTCAAAAACTTTTAATACAGAAGCTTTTAGAAAATATAATTTCTTAACCAAAATTTTCATGGTCATCTATTTTTGAAACTTGGTTTTAAAGGTTTTTTTTTTATGAAAAAATAACCATACCTTCCATAAAAAGTTAAAAAACTGTTAAGAAAAGAATTTTTTATCTAAACGAATCCTAAAATTAAAAAAAAAAACATTTTGAATTCTTAAGAAAAAAGCATGAACACCGAAAATTTACACTTGGCAACTTGCGATTTATATAAGTACTAAGAGGCATGTTTTGGACTCGTGCAAAAGAAAGTTTCGAGATAACAATCAAACATTACATAACGATGATAGAAAGCACCAAAAAAGTGGGTGGCATAATTCAGTCTTTCTATCTGTCTGTTTGTCTGTACCTCGACCTTCAGTCTAAACCACTGAAGCAATTTTCTTAAAATTTTGAACTTAAGTTTTTTGTGTAACTCTTCATAGGGAAAATTGATATTATTTTCTTGATTTTCGACTTTCTCATTAACGACCCGCCCGATTTCAATCAAAATTTTTATGCAAAAGCTCCTTTCAATACCAATAATTTTGCATATGAGTCATTCCATATGAGAACGTCGAAAAACAAAAAAAACAAAATTGTACTTAAGCATTTTAGATTTTTTTTCAAACTTTTAGAGAATATTCCTTATGGTTCAAAGGAAGCATATCCACCGTGTTTTAATTTTCTCATGCCTCATTCCCCTTCTGACCCCATTGAAGTATTTGAAAATTGTCATTTTAGTGCTTCAGTATTTTTGCTTTAAAAAAATTTCTGTTAAGGATATCAGAACGTTTGATATAACATATTAAAGCTTAAAAAAAATACTAATTTTAACTTATATTTTAATTCACATAATCAATGTCAAGCAATATCAAAATCGGTGCCGAAAGTAGAGTGTTTTTCTGATTTTGTATCGTTTTCAACTGACTCTGGTGTCACGACTGTTGGACGCAACTACATAATTCTTCTTAAATATCAAGTACACTTTTAATAAGAGAAGTCAAACCAAAAATTGACTTGTTTAACTCACTCATTGTATAAAAAATCTCCACTTAACATTTTTAGATTTTGAAAAATCACAGTTTTTGAACTATAATATTGACATGTTTGACTGAATGAAAAATTTTGAAACTTTTAGGATCTTTAGTTCTTATCTTGATCTTTAAATCCTGTAAGTTTCGTTTTGTTATTTTAATCCATTATACGTTTGCCAGTGGTTTAAAAGAAGAAGTATCAGTCAAAAAATAAAAGGTTTTTGAAGAGTATTATTAATGTCTTACTGTATTTACATATGTACTAGGGTGCCCCCCCTAAAAGTGATCAGGCAATTAAAAAACATGTTGTGCAATTTTTTTTTTTAAATCGGTCATCGTTAACACGTGCCGGCAAGCAATTGAAATTTTCCATACAAAATATATGGGTATTTTTTCAGTTTTTTACTCAAAATTTCGGAAAAAATGTATATATATATATTATATATTATTATATTTATTTTCTCTCTGATTTCATAGATAGAGATGTCACAATCACTTCACTTCGCTACCAGAAAACAGCCAAAGGACTATAGTGGCTAGTATCGGTTTGCTTGGGCTATGATAATTTTGGACACACACACTGGAAATACAAATGGATTTACTTGTAGAGAACGATAGAATATAAGCCTCATCATCGGGAGTAATGCCAACTCCCCATCATATAGCATGGGGAAGTACTGAAATCTGAGTCTATTTTTTGACATTTTTTAAGTACCTACTTAAAAAAGAGTAATGTGGTTAATAAACCAACATTCAAAGGAGCAAAACCAAGTAACTCTTTTTTCTAAGTCATCTTTATCATAAGATTTCAAATTTGGAAAGTTAAAAGAACACTCCTAACAACTTTTAGGCTCTCGTTTGACTAGGATATTGGTAAAGGATTCAGAGCATAAGTTGCTCAGTAAAGATTGTCAAAAACTATTAAATGAGCCTTAAGTACTCAAAAAGTATTGTATTTAGACTCCTTTAAGAATAAAAAAAAATAACTAAGAAAATTTAACCGCAGGGAATTAATGATAATCCATAAAGGGTTTCTCCACAACGATCTCTTTTTCAGTACTTTCATGGCTAGCCCTTAAATTCATAGCTCTGCTCTTTGAGTTGTTGTCGACTAAGCAGTGCATGCACTTCATTTCACTGATTTCATAGGTGGTCGCCGTTGGCCCCTGTTCTCTGGATTACTTTTTGTTGGATGAAAACTACTTAAATCTGAAGAACTTTGGCAGGCCGACTTATATAAATATGTTTACTTTTCTTGCATAATTGTTTAATAAACAGAAGGCCTTACAAACCAACAACGCACAAAAGAGTTTTCTGCCGTTTAATTTACTCCCACCAAAATTTGAACCAAGTTCGCAAGAACCCCAAGAAATTCGATGGTAGATCATTTTGACAAATGGGAATTAATTCTTTCGCGAATTATAGCCAAGTATCTTAATCCAAAATTACTATTCACCTGACGTCACTGTAAAGCTCAAAAATTTATTTATTAAATTCTAAAGCAAAAACTTTTCCAATTAAATTGCAGAAAGTAAAAAAAAAAACCAGCATGTTGAAGCAGAACCAGAAGGCAAAGTCACCAACTCAACCATCAACATCATCATTAACGTCATTACCATAATAATCATCATCATCAACTTCATTTGAGAGGTCAGTGTTTGCTTTAATGAACTTAGATATTTTGCAAATCCCCCATTGGCCATTTAGATTATTATAATGATGACAAAAAACGTTCTCCTTGGGGGACGACACGACATGCCTGGAATGAAAACTATCGCACGGAAAATGTCGTGCCTTATCGGTCAACAAAGTTATCCTCAAACCGAGCGCGGCATCTAATGTCCCACTAATATACCAGCATTCATCTTATCAGACGTAAACATCATCACGTTTTGCAGCTTTTGTGTGCGGTGCGAGCGGCATGCGACCGACATACAGCGCGGCATCACTGAGCAGAGTCATCCTTTCGCATGCCTAGCCGTTTCCAATTCTAAACTATCTCCAACCATCCATACATTTTTTTTTTGTATTTTTGTTCTTCTATGCGCTGAACTATGTGCGGACTGCGGAGGAAACAAACATAGCACTACGACCTACAACGAAGCGTGCTTTGAAATTCAAGTTTCGTCGTCGTCCTAGTTTCAGTTTAAGCACATTGGAGTCGTGTAATATTTAGGAATGTCCTCAGGAATGTCCTTTATAGTCTTGATTCTATTTATACTCGTATATTCCTATATTTGTTCAAGCCCGTCTGAGAGATTTGAATCACAGTTAGTTAATGTAGGTCATAGTTTTTATTTTTACTTTACATTCCCGCTGATGTCGCTGTGATACTCGTACATCCGTTTCAGCAACTAAAACAATAAATTCTAGGATTCCATTTTTTTTATCTTTTTCTTTCATTTCTCCAACAACTATATATGAGTCCTTTGAGGTTGGTCCTTTTGATGTATTCCTGTTCCGGTATGCTCCATTTGTGCTCCAAATCCGCATTCACATACGAAACGTGTTTTAGAAGTTTTTCATTCAATTTTAGTTATGATTTGGCAGAAGAGAAGACCAGAGAAGAGAGTTTAAGGACGAGCGACGACGACGGGATGCACCGACATGACAGTTGTGTCTGACATTGGACCATTCATAAATCCTTGCGTACCAAAATATTCAGACACAAAACAAATCTATTCAAGGACGCGCAGAGCATGATGATGAATTAGTTGTTGGTTTTTTTCGGGCAACGTTCCTACATATGTAATCGGGCGGGAGTGGTTTTTCTCCCTACTAAATTTTTTTGTTTGAAGAATATTTTACGCAACATTAATTCTAGGACCACGTTGGAATATGAAATTTTATACATTTGAAACGAGAACTAAACAAAAAAAATATTAAAACCATTTATTATGTTGTTCTAACACAAAATATACTGGCAGAGAGTGTCTGTACAGTGAGTAAATCAAGTTTTTGTGTGGAATGCAACTCCAGGGATGGCAAAATACCCTTACGAGAGTATACCGACCGACGACCGACTGAGTTTTTACATGTTTTATCATTTCTGATGTTTTTTTTTTTTGGGATGAGAAACATTAAATATAAAAAAAAGTAAACCTTCCACATACACACAGTCACATGCAAAAACTTTGACGTTTATCATTTTAGTTTTCGAGGGAGAAAAATATGCATGTGGATTTTATAAAACTATTTCCAGAGAAAAGAATCGAGAGTTTGTGTCCGGAATGTTGATTTAGAGTTTTTGGTTTAGAAATCTTAATTAAGCTTTTGCTGGATGAATAGCTTTGTGTTTTTTTTTGTTGCATTTTTGTTGGATGCGGATATAAATCAAAACATTTATGAAGTTTTTAGTTTTTACTTAAATTCAGTATGTTGCATTGAGTGAGTTTGTACGAGTATATTTGTGTTTGTTGGAAAAAGTTTTTGAATTTTAGAAACGCATAGGTATAATGGAGAATAATTGAAATTGTTGCAATATTATTTATTCGAATGAATAAATCACAGAAAATAATCAAAAGGGAAATAATTTTTTTTTTTTAAGTGAATTTGTGAATTTCCAATTTAATTGGGGCTACTGGTTATGGTGAAAAACAATCATTTGTTTCCAATATAAATGGTTGATCCGTGAACGGTATTTAAACTTATTTTTTTCAATGCAACCTTCAAGGGTCAAAGGGGTGGTAGATACTGGCAAGTGGCAAGGGTGATGTTATTTAGCTCTACCAAAATGTAAAACGATCTACTTGAAGACCAGACACTGGAAGTCTGAAGAAATGAGAATGGATACAGAATAAGTGCCAAGGATCTGAAAGGAGCACTTTTTTAGATTGCTAAACGACGAAGATATAGACAACATTCCGTCTGGAATAGGAAAACGTTTTATTAAACTATTATTATTATTGAAAGCCAACTTTGAGAAAGTGCGGTAAGCGATTTCCAAATTTAAACAGTACATGGCTTCGGGTCTGGAACGAGTTCCCAGCTGAACTATTCAAAGCAGTGGGAGATGACTTGACAAACAAAAAACATGCACCAATTCATCTTTAAAATTTGGTTGGATGAGAGTATATTCCCGATGAATGGAACCTAGGCATATAGTGTGTCCCAACCACAAAAAAGGAAACAATTTTACTGTTCCAACTACAGAAGAATAAGTGTCCGAAGCGTGGCTCATCTATAAAATCTTGTCGGCTATACTGTTTGGTAACTCAAAGCATTTTGCCAACCATTTGATCGGCCCTCATCAGTGTGGTTTTCGGTCAAGGAGGATGTTGAACTCAGTGGTACTCCTTATTTTCAACAACTTCATGTTTTAAATCAAAACATGGTCCAAAATCTCAAAAGTTAACAAAAAAAAGTACTGTCGAAGTCAGGAACTGAGAAATGTCGTAAAATAATGTGCTTGAATGTATACTAATAAAAATTTGTACAAAATTTAAGGAAGGTAGTCAAAAATGTTAGGGAAGGAACCAGAACTAATTTTAATGCTACTTTAAAAAAAATTATATTAGTTATTAGTTTTAGACTTAATCTGATCAAATCTGAAAGAAGTTTAATAATTTTGACGGTTGGAAATTGCTAATCAAATTTCAGGTCAACTGTTCAAAAGCTCTAAAAAATCAAAAAATATTCTTAAGTAATAGTTTAAATTGTGTTGATATTTGTTCTAATTCCATTATTTACATTAAATAATGGCTAAGAATTCTGTGTAGTTGACAGTATGATCTTAAATTTTGGTCAATATAGTGACTTTTGTTGATTCCTTCACACGTTTCTACAATTTTTTCAGAACCATAAGAATTGGTAGTTTCTTTACAATTTTTGTTAGAAATTTTATTTATTATCAAAATCAGCTTTACAACTTTTCTTAAAAATAATCAATAAATTTCTTTAAAGCAACCTTTTGATATAAACCATTTTTTTTATTTTCGATTTTCTTTAAAATAGTATTTCTTATCGCAATAATTTTTTTTATAGGAACAGAAGTCTTAACAAAAATATATATAAGCCTTCTGTTCTTGCAAAAATTAAAAAAAAATATTTTTGATTTCTAAAAAACGATTGTTTTTAATTTTTTTCACTTTCACATCGGCTGAACGGACTTAAACAAATAATTTTAAAATTGAATTTTAAAAAAAGTTTAAACTTGTTTATGAAGAAAAATGGAATCTAATTTTTTTGTGTACATAAATAAAAACTTAAGAAATGTATATATAAATGTTGCCTTCAAAATATTTAAAATATTTTATTTAGATAAGTATAAAAAATTTTTTTTTAAAAAACCGCTCCAACGATTTAAAATTTTTTTGCTTCTAAACATTTTCTCTCTTAATTCCTATGTCTTTATAAACAATTAGCAAGTACATCCTTTATATTATTTTTTTATCAATTTAACAATTAATTTTTTTTTTCTGAAAAATGCTTCCACAGATTTTACTTGTTACTAATAAATAGGGCAAGTTAAAGATTCATGCAAAATAAAAATGACATCAATTCTATCTGTCTGTCTATACAGCTAATGCCTTGAACTTAAAGTTCCCTAAATTCAAATATCAAAATTTTCCAAAAAAAAAAATTTATTTTGAATTTTTGAAAAATATAATTTTTTTTGAAAATTTAATATTTCAAGAACGGGTTAGTGAATTTTTGTCAAGTAATAAGATGGCATACTTGTTTTTGCGTTTAAAGCTTTTTTAAGTTGGTTGTTACAATTTAAAAAAAAACTATGTAAATGGTTTTTTGATTTTTCTATTTTTACTTGCGATATATATGTAAGCACTATCAGGCAAGTTTTGGATTCATGCAAAAAAATATTTCGAGATAACAATCAAACATGACATTACGATTATAGTGAACACCAAACAAATTGGTTGCAAAATTCTGTCTGTCTGTTCGGCTACAGCCTAAACGGCTGGATCAATCTTCTAAGAACTTGTTAAATAGTGGTTTTTGGTGATTCTGGTGACATGTTTTTTTAATTTTTAGCAATTTTACGAAACTTTTTTTTTCTCAAAAACGGCTGTATAGTAGCTTTTCATATAAGAAAATTCAATAAATTTCTATTGGTAAAAGCTACCTTTAGATGAGAAACCATCTTTCAAAAAATGGTTATTTGGTACCTCCCAAAGAACCATTTTTTATTT
Source organism: Dasysyrphus albostriatus (assembly GCA_946251815.1). NCBI lineage: Eukaryota > Metazoa > Arthropoda > Insecta > Diptera > Syrphidae > Dasysyrphus > Dasysyrphus albostriatus. The sequence goes on along the minus strand of OX276337.1, from coordinate 134,596,580 downwards.
TCAATTTTCTTCAAAACAATCACTTTGATTTTAGTAAATTTTTTTATACTGAAGCTCCTAAGCAATAATAATAGTTTTTCTTAATAAAATTTTCAAAGAAATATATTTTGATTTTTAAAAATATGTAAAATTTTGTATTTAATTAACAAATATTATGAAAACTAAATAGTTAAAGTTATAAGTTATAAAACTCGGTATTCAAAGAATTGTTTTACATTCTGTAAAGTATTTTAAGAAAAAAATTACTTTCTTGAAAAAATAACGGTAGCTTCCATTGTATAATATCCGTTATGGACAATATCTTTTGTCTTAAGAACTACTCCTACAATTTTTTATTTAACTTTTTCTGTATGGTAAAATTTGTGCGATATACTTCTTAAAATTATAAAAAAAATTCAAAAAGCATTATTAATAGTTCTTCTAATAGAAGGTTTTTTTTAATTTTTAATTTTCTACTATCGGATGAACAGATAAAAATTAGTTTTTTATTTCAAATTTTAAACAAGATTTAAAAAAAGAAGTTTTTGAATTTTTAAAAAAGTTTTTAATTCTATTTTTGAAAATTCTATCTGAAAAACAGTTTGAAATTTTTTTTTATTTTATTTTTACATAAACATAAGCTAATACTTACGATTTGCATACCTAAGCTTTTCCTTAAAAATGTTTTAAGGATTTAATGTATAAACAATTATTTTTTAAGAAAACCGCTTCAACGATTTTAAATGTTTATTTCATAATATCATATCCAATTAAGAATTAAGATGGCGTTCTTTTTTTTTATTTAAAACTCAAAGAAGTTGTGTGGGCATATTTAAATAAATTTAATGCTTCTAAACATTTCTCTCTCATAATTTCCATGTCTTTACATATAATGTTCGTTCTTAAACACTTAGCGTCTGGAACATAAGACCAAGTACGTGCAAAGGCTTCCAAGAAGTTTGGAAAGCAATACTACCAAAATTAGAAAAAAACATCCGGTTTTTTTAAAAAAATATTTGAATATTTCTTTTTTTTTAAACTCGAAGGCTTTCTAAAACTGTTAAAAGTATTTTATGTAATGCTTTAATTTCATACAAATAAAAGAAAAAAACGGTTTCCTAAAAAAAGACTTTTACAAGTTTGATACAATTTTTTCTTGTAAAAATGTTAACAGTCTGCTACTAAATACAAAAAAAATGCCATCGGGCATATTTAAAAACCTATAGAATGGTTTTTAAGTTTCAAAAATTTCAAATTTTCTCCTTATCGACAAAAAAAAATTGGATTAAATTCTTAATAAGCTTCCAAGCATGTATAGTAAAATTTTCTAATAAAAGAAGAAAATTCAAACATTTCTTTTTATAAAATCCAATATCTCAAAAAAGGATTAACTTTTTGTTTAACTTTTATTCAAAAAATATAAATACTTGAAATTTGCATCAAAAAAATTAATTGAAAAAAATGGTTTAACAATTTCTATTTTTTTTTTCATATTTGTTCAAGAATTCAGATAACATTTTTTATTTTATCTCATATATAGTTTAAAGAGGAGTTGTTTTACCAAATATTTTTTTTTCTAGTATAATACTTATCAATGTATTAATTTATTTATAAGATTTGTGATTTTTAAAATTCTAGCATTCCAACATTTCCAATTCCAACATTTAAGAACAAGTACATGCGACCCACAGTCATGTATTTTATTTTTATTTATTGATTAATTTTTTTGAAACAAAATCAATATTTTCATAGAATTAAAAATCTACACTTCATGACAGCTACAATAAAGTATACTTATTCTCACAAAAACATATCCAACACCCTACATCATCCTAACGATAGGTGTTCCTGGAACATTTTATTAAAAATCTAATACCATTTCGTTTTTTTAAATATTTTTTTTGTTATCAAAAATGCACTGATTATTATATTCCATGGATATCAAAAGAAGAAACCATTATTTATTATTTAAAGGTTCTAAAATTGGATTTCCACCCAAAGAAAAAATATCTTCATCCTTAACTTTCTTTTTTTTTGCTTATTCATAAGGTTGCTAAGCACACACACACAAAAAAAAAAGAGATGACTTAAAATAAAATCCAATTATTTGTTATAAAAACCAATCCATCAAAATTTCTTACCCTCAATTAAATTTTAAATTCAGCAACGTTTTGACACGAAATATGATTCTTCCCAAGAGTTTTTTTTTTCGTTTAATATTTCAGCCTAAAAATATGCACACAATTTGGGTGTGTGTTTTTTTTTTTTATTTTTGTCTTTAAATGTAGAAATTCTTTTATTTATTTACTTTTAAATGCAAAAACGAACAAGAACAAAGAAATTAAAAAAAAATAAAATAAATAAGAAGAACCTTGATACGTATCTTCATCTTAATATTATCAAAATGATTTTAAATCCACTAAAGGAATTACCAAAAAATAAAAAAGAAAAAAATAGGGATCTCATTCAATTTCAAAAACATTTTGTTCTTAAACCAATTTTATTTGTGTTGTACTTCCTTATTGTTTATCGTTCTTCTTCTTCTGGAAAGTGTTGCCACTTTAAAAAGTTTATTGAAATTACATGAGTGAATGATGTTTTTCAAATAATTTATGATTTAAAAGGGTTGAAAGGTAAAAAATATAGATAGACCACATCATGGAGGAGGCGATACTAAGATAAAGTCATAATATTTTACTCACAGAAAAAACCTTGCATTGGGAAGTACAATGTTAGAACAAGATGAATGAATAGATTGGAGGAAAAAAATTGAAAACCGTCCGAAAAAGAATAAAAGGGCTTCCAGAATCTCAAGCTTTTTGACATAGACTCGTGATTTCTAAAAACACCACATAAAAGCAAGTATTGAACTATAAATCAGAAGATATTGCCAGCGGGTACTAAAACAGAGATTAGGTAACGCCGAAATATTGAACATAATGAGAGGCGGGTATGAGCTTCTTTGCTCAATAATTTTCGATGAACAAAGATTCAGAATGGCTTGAGCCTAGGTTTCACGCATAGTGGTCAATACTTTACGGCTGATGGACTGCCTGCTTTTTTCAAAATTCCCTTTACAATGGTGATTCCCAAGACAAAATTTCAGATTTTCGTATTTGGAAGACGGATTGAGAGATGGAGAACTGAAAAAGAGTCATAAAAAGCAGCTGACAGCGTTTGTTTAGCACTTAGTCTAGTGATCAAAAAATCAGATCTGACTAATACACTTGGATATGGCAACACTGCCCCACGTTCCACTCAAAGATATAATTTTCTTCTTCTCTCATTTCCTTTCTTTTCATTCTGTTTTTTTTTTGTTCCACCCGCATAAGATCCTGATTTCTTTTTCATTTGTCTTTAAGAATAAAATCACTTGGTGATGGTGGTGTTGAAATATCTGAGCATTCTCTGCCTGTTTTTTTTTTTCTGGAAAAGCTCACCTATAACAAAACACAACAAAAAAAATCCTTCTAGTTCTCATGCCGCCAGACTTATTGAAAAGAAAGTTTCTGGCATTTCTTTCTCGCGTCGCTGGGTCGTCTTCTTTTATTCTTTTTCGGTCGGTCTTCTTTTTTTCTTCCATTTTATTCATTCATCTTGTTTTATCCTGTGGAATCGAGGAAGAGTTTTGCTTTTATTCAAAAGCTTTGTTTTCACTTGCTTCATAATCGGAGGGGCTTTGGTAGGGTGAGGGCAAAGAAGAATAAAAAGGATATATTTTCCTTCATATATAGTTCTATACAAAACATAGCCTTCTAAGGAAAAGGAGCATGCCCTCCCGCATAGAACCGCATTATGATATCATTGTTATAAGTACACAGAAAAAAAAGAAAGAAAAAAATGCAGGAGTCTCAGATGTTTTTTCTTTTTTTTTTGTGATGAAGCAGAGCAATTGTTGTTGGCATGTAATATACTTTTCTCCATTGTAATTCTCCAGCATTAAGGAAATTTCAAATTGTCTTTTGGTCTACCTAACATTTTTCCATACTAACTATAGTCGTGTAGTAAGCTTTTTTTTTCTTATTATTATTATTTTTTTTTTTAAGGAATGTTTGGAATCCTGCAGGGTAATTAGATGGTTTTCAGGGAAACATTTCGTTGGTTTTTTTTTTTTCATTTTTTTATTTATGAAGGTAGAATAATTTTTTGAAAAAGGATACAAAATTTCATCACATTTGGTTTTGTGTTAAGGGCAAAAAAAAAGGAACAAAACCATAAGCAGACAGAGTATATGCGTGTATTTCTGTATGTGAATTGAAATATATATGATGACGATGAGTTACTTTGCATGAAAAGACAAAGGAATTTTAAAGTATATGCATGCATGAAACAGGGAAAAGGGATGACAATGAGAATTTATGTATGAATGAAAAAGTAACATTATGCTTATGTTCATATTAATGGAAGGGGAGAGTATTTGAGTTTTATATAAATTAAATTAAAACATAAACAAAAACAAAGTACCTAACTACCCTACCTACCCAGTAAATAGAAATTAAAACTAAAACTAAAACAAAACTTGGTGAAATTTTAAATGAATAATATGGTTGGAGCAAAAACACGATGATTATGGGATTTATTTACATTCCACTCTTATTTGAAATTAAATTTAGGATTTTTAAAAATGTTTACTCAATTTTAAGTTTAAATAAATAATCTAGGTACGTGTGCATGAGGTATGTCCATTACCCAACTCACAATTTAGCTTGTATAAGGTAAAATTTTTCGAATTTGGCTAGTAATAGCTTGTATAGAGCTTGTATAAGGCAATCTTGAGCAAGCCAGGAATTTTCCACCTGAAATTTAAACAAATAGCTGCTATAAGGATTTAAAATATGAGTTACGCAAGTTCTATATAAGGCTTGTAAATATAAGTTATAAATGGCTGGTATAAGGCCTTCCAAAGTTGTTTACTGAAAGTGATTAAAATAATTGCTGCTATAAGGCTCTCCACGACAAATCATTGCAAACAACTTGTATAAGGCTTGTTTGTAAAGGCCTTACACAAATTAAAATAATCAGTGAAGATCAGCAAGTGTGTCTTATAAAATATTTTGCCTATAAAAAAATCAGATTAAAATAAATAAGAATGGAAAGACCCCATTGAACATCGTAAAACAAAAAGGAAGTGCTTACAGTAACATTGAACTTTTTAGCAAAACTTAAAAATGAATAACTCATGGCAAAAAATTTAAAGATCTGGAACCTACCAAAGACAAGTGAGAAAAAAATAGAGAAGCAATTCTTAAGAAGCCAGAGAACATTCAAGAAGTTTGAAAGAACGGATATTAGATGCGCACAGTTATTGACTGTTCCCTCTGCGTGAACGTGAAGTATGTGGTATCAACTTATTCACTTTTGATTATGTTTTCCTCAACATCAAATTGGCATAGGGGTAGACTGCTAGACTGGAACGAGGAAGGAATCGAGTTCAAATCCCAGGTAAGAAAAACTTTTCATTTTTATAATTAAACTAACATTTGACCCATTACAGAATACAGAAAAAAGGTTTTGGAACCTCACTGAGGAGAAAAAAAATATAATAAAATAAAATGCAATACAAAATACAACATCAGAAAAATAAAATAAAAACCGATAAAAAATATATCTTTTTTATTTCAGAATCAGCTTTGCAAAAAAATTTGTTTCTCTCGATGGATTGCTTATGCAATATAAATTTGGGTAAGGCCTTATATAAACATCCGAGGCAAGCTATTGGCAATAGCTGTCAAAATGGCTTTCGTAAGGCCTTATATAAATATCTAAGAGAAGCTATAGCTTATTTAGCCAAGCTAATAGCAGTTCATGAAAAGCTATTTGCTGCTATAAGACCTGTCAACAAAAGTCTTATGGCAGTTAATTAGCTTGGGTAAATGCGCCAAAATTACTTGCATAAGGCCTTTTACTATTACTATAGCAGTCTGAAAATAGCTTGTATAGAACCTTATACAGGTTAAATTGTTAGTTGGGTAGGGTGGTCCTTATATTGTTTTTTTTTTTTTTAATTCTGCGATGGATAGGCACCAAATGGTTCTACAAAGAAAAAAAAATGTTCCTAATTTTTTCAGATTTTTGTTTCACACTCCTGGTCTCCCTATTTTTACTTTAAGGTACTAACTATGGGGTTAGGGTGATTCTTATAAAACACGAAAAAAACAATCTGAGGGTATAGATTAGATTTAGACGAAAAAAATTGTATTGGGGGGGGGTCTAATTTCCCACGTTAAGGTGGGAGGGGTAATTTTCTCAAAACTTGGATCAAAAAAAAAAAAAAAAAATATTAAAAAAAAAACGAGAACACTTACAATGCCACGCCTTAAGCTTTTTCTCATGTATCTTTCCTACCATAATTATAAAACTATGTGTTTATATTTTGGAAATTAAGCATTACAGAGAATCGAAACTGGAAACAAGAGTAAGAAACGGAGCTGTGTAGGTATGTACCTATCATTTATTTACTTTCAATTTTTCAAAATTTATAATAAATTTTCGAAAATATGCATTTCAGAAAGTTCCCAAACAAACTTGTCAACGAAACATGATGGAACACTCACAATTTGTCTTCTAATAGAAATATTTTTTTAATTTTGTTCATTTCCATTCGTTTCATCAGTTCACACTGACTTCTCACTTTTGTCAGGAAACTTTAAAAAAATTTTATTTTCGAAAAAAAATGTCCAGATATGCAGTTTAGATTCCGGGAACATCCCCAACACTTCATCCACTTCTAAAGCTGCAGCACGATGTTGCCCTGTCCCTGAATTGTGATAAAGTCACTGTCGGATGCTTTCTTGATATTAAAAAAGCATTTGACAGCGTATGGATACATCAGGGAATTGTTCACAAACTTTTCCAGCTCAGATTTCCACATTCTCTAATTAAAATTATTTACAATTTTCTTCATTCCAGATCTTTCTCCATTTAAGTAGAAAGCTACCAATCAACAACGAGGACAACCAGTACAGGAGTTGCACATGGATCTAAGCTATGACTATTCCTCTTCCACAGATTCCCCTGTTTGCTGATGACTCCAATCCATGTCATCGTTATTTGCAGCTAGAACAGTTGAAGCCCACGTCAGACTACTATATGAGTACTACCATCACTAGGCCTTCAAAATCAATTTGGCCAAATCTGAACTTATCTGCATCAGACGAGCATCAAGTGGATCAGGAAGAAGAAGAAGACGCTCAGCTACCAATTGCAGGAACACCAAGATCACCCTTCCCGATGGAACTCAACTGTCAGCAAGAAATAACGTCAAATACCTGGGAGTACAATTCATAGAGTACCGATTCAATCTCCACACAGCAGCTGTACTTAGAAAAGCCAACTTCGCTTTCCAACGCATCTAACCGCTAATGCGAAAACAGAACGGACTTAGCCAAAAGACGAAGCTTCTCCAATATAAGCAGCTCATCAGACCAGTCATCACCTACTCCTTTCACATCTGGCACTCGGCGACAAAATTCCAAATGAAGAAACTTGCAATATTAGAGAGGAAGATTTTGTGGATCTGCACAGAACTGCACTTGGACAGGATGCGAAGAAAACATGTTAACAACAAGAGATTCTATGAAGAGCCAAATATTCTACAACAATATATATACCTCATCCAATCCAGCAGACGATGTCTACAAAATCTGATGAACTACCCGAGCCCTCTGATAGAAGGAGTTGAAAACCAGCCAAGACATCTAAACCAGCGGTACTTTGAAGCGATGGAGCTACTAGATGAAGATATTACCTTTTTCAACCACTGACGAAGAGAACATTCCCTTCTTTTCTGACCCAAGGTCAGCTCACTACCATGGCTAAAAAAGCTCGTGGAGAACCAAAGCTTAGTGACTTATAACTCTCAACCATTCCTGTATGCGTGTTGTTGGCAGAAATGGAGGGAAACCACAATTTTTTGCTGAGACCGAAAGGCTAGATGAGAAGCACTTATTCATTACAAGTATACTCTTGAAGGATTTATGGTAAGTTCCTTACAAGAGGCAGTACCTCGATTTTAGGTGGCAGTGGCTAGGAATCGAACCTTCCTACTGTTCCACCAATGATGTCACAGGATCTTGGAGTTCTTCATCTTTCTCTTCTGAGGGGGCATTTGTGCATACATTATGAGGACTATTCGATTGTTTAAAGTCTTTAGCGAACTGTTATTTGCTACTCGTTCTCATACTCGAAGCTCAAGATTTTCTTCTTTAGGGCAAAGACAAAGCCAAATACATGTGAACGCTGCCTTAATCGCTAACAGCATTAGTTTTCTAACTTTCTTTCACAAGGCCAAGACAATCCCTTTTCCTATATGGTGGTGATATCTGGTTTGCAACTGTCCAAGGCCCCTACAATAGTCCAGTTATTAAAGGACCCCATCTTCCACGCATACATATCCGTGGCAGGATTTTTCATAAGTAAAAGTAAGTTGTTATTTCCCAACAAGATACCTCTACAATTCGGGAAAGTCTCCCCGATGACATGACTTTCAACGGGAGGACTAGATTCTTATTATAAGTTTAAAAATTGGGAGTCAGATGGCCAGCTCCGTATTGGCTTAGGCACCGACCGTACCGCACAAGATCTTATAAAGGTTTTCACTCAGTAGCTCAGCCTGACTGTAGAACTTTTTATTTCCATCTTTAAATTCTTCTACTAAGAAAAAATGAATAACTTAGTGGGAAATCCCCTGACCACTCATTTGACACTCCCAACATCCTTCTGCAGGCATTGAAACCCTATTACCAGGCATTCGAGGCTTACAACAGGGAGGTGGTGGTAGGGTTCATAGACAGATGTTCATTCTGAAGAAACTTATGGAGGCTTCCCAACGTGTCCACATGCATGCACGTATCTACCCTTTAAGCTGGGTCTGGGTACATTTAAGTCCAAAAAATATGGTCACGTCTCAGATGCTTGGAAGATACTCCTACCTAGTACATCTTCTCTGTCTCATTTCGAATGCTGGGAAGATTCTATAGTCTTAATCTCATCTTGGTTTCCCGAATGCCAAACCAATACTTTGTTGGTCTCGTATAGCCAACTCTAAACGCATGCTTTATTAGTTCGTAGATATTATTAAAAACATATTTTTGAAATAATTATTTTTATCTTAATAGAAATCAAATGAGATTTGTAAATAAATAAATTGTTATTTAATTTGTGATGGCAACATGTGTTTTGGGTTGATATCCTTTTTCTTATTCTTCAACAACAATAAAACAAAAATATGTTTTGCCAAGATTGTTTCAAGTTTTTGATGTTCTACATTTTTTTTTTCCTAGGAACACGAATATTTTTCTGACCCTTTTTTTATAATGATGTGGTGCCTTGAATGTATTACAAAAAAGACTCTTTTGATGGAGGTTTATATATTATGTGATATTTGAAAAAGATTAAAAACCATCCATCGGAAGCAATCTGACCTTGGCATTGGCACGTTTCTGGTAAGAAGATAAATGATGGTATAACAATGTGCGAAGCATTAAATTGAGAAAATTTTCACAAATAGCCCTAGGCTTGAATATTTTTTTTTTATTCTTGGATGATTTTGATTTTGAAATTTTTTGCCTTAAATTTTCTTAAATATTGTGGTTAACTGGAATTTGATGAACGGATGTTTAATAGCTATTATTCCCAATGCGCTCGAAGTGGTATTTAAAGAAATGAATTCGTAAATGTATCATTTTATTGTAAGCTTTTTATTCGTAGAATGTTGTAGTTATATACAAGAGTTTTGTTGAAGTTTTGTTTGTTGAGATACGAGTAGCAATAAAGCTGTCAAAATGGCATTTATTTTCCTTCCATTGTCAAATATTGGTTATGGTTTCAAGTGAATTTTACCAAACAAATCTGATTTTGAGATATTGATGATCAGCGCCTTCTACTCGTTTTCATCTTACTTTTTAATAACGTGCACATCTCATTTAAGAATAAAAATATTGTTTAAGTTTCAAGTTAATCGTAATTTACCAAGTTTTCTTAGTAGATATACATACGAGTAGATACCTTAGTCGAAAAAAAATATGGAAAAGCCGTTCGAAAATTGTTATTTTAGTCACGTTTATCGAAAATTAATTTTTCTAATTTTTCTTCATGAGAATGCACCCCTTATTTTGGTATACTATACGTAGTATTTTTAAATTGAGAATATCAAATTTTGTGAAAAATAAGAACATTACAAGCAAATATGGCAAAAATGGCATAATGAGATTTTCAGAAAATGACCCAGAAAACTATTGCAATTCATTTTTTATCTTTGTTTATTATTTATGGGAGGTTAAGTGAGACAATAAATTAATATTTCTTAAGTAGTTTGAATCTTAAAAGTCATTCATCACTTATTTTTCCTAATTTAATTTGAATCAATAAAATAAGCATAATATATGAGTATGAATTTAAAATCTACTACGAGAGTACCTATACTATTTCCTCTACTTTAGTTACAGTTGTTCGAAAATATTTTGTTTAAAAAATATTTCAATTTAACCTTAACCCCTATAATCTTGAACACCAACACTTTCTTAAATTAAAAGAAACACAATTTTGTGGCAAACCACAAACCAAAAAAAAAAAAAAAAACACTCTCAGTAAAATCGATCTGGTTTCGCGTCAAAATTTCAGCTATTAGTGTTGGTTGGTTAAAGAACAACAAAAAGCAATCAAGTAAAATTTCAGCATGGGTTGGTATGAACGTACTTCATAAAAAGAACCAACTCCCCAATGGACGGAATAAAACACTCTTTTAAATTTCTTTTTCAGTATTTATTTTTTTTTTGTTTTTGATTCAAAAGATTTTGAAAACACTTTTTCTCTGTACATCAGCAAGAATCTCTACCAAAAGATTCACTCACTATATTCACTTAAAAAAAGAAATGCGCTTGACCTACCTACCTAACCTACCAGAGGTGGTATGCCTTGATAGTTCAAGTACGCGGTTCTTGTTTTTTTTTTTTTTTTAATGCACACAGGTACTTAAGTGCCTGGCAATGTCGATAAGTACCCGGCCATACCTAATTAAAAAAAAAATATAATTAAAATATAAAAAAAAAATCAAGAGAAAGAAATAGATACATTTACAAAACTATGAAGCTCTATAGGGAAATAACTAGATCTAGATTTGTTTTTGAAAAGAAAATAAAACAAGATTTTATTCGTATTAAAAAAAAATATATATCAACTTTTATACTTTCTGTTTTAGATAACTATTTATGATATAAATTTGAGAGATTTATCAAGATATATTACAGCAGGTAAGTGAGAAGTACTGGGTCATTGGGAGGATGGAGGAATTGGAATCTTTGCACAAAACTAGACAAATTAATGTTTTAACAGATTTGTCCATTAATTGGGTATAAATACAAAAATTTCAAAATTTTCTCAAAAAACAAAACTCTGATTTTTGTCTGTATATTTGACTACAAAAACCAAGAACGCCGCAGCCTTATTGAAATTGCTTAATAAGTTAATTAAAAACACAAAGTCTTACCAAAATCGTTAGAGAAATTTTTGATAAAACTAAAAATTCTCCAACAAAGAATCACACAAAAATATTCTTTACTACTGAATTTCAAGCGAATCGGTCCAACTTTGACGGAAGTTTGATGAAACTGGGTACACACCCCAAGGGACATCCAAATGAAACCTAATTTTCTTGGAGATTTTATTTAATCCTTGATTTGTTTTCAATGAAACACGTGACTTATGGATGTTATGTTCGGTGCGGTCTTCTTTCTTGTCAGGGGTATCAACTGCATGTTGATAGAAGTACTTTTAGTCATTTATTAGTGAGTCTAATCTAAGTTATTCGGACACATAGAGTGACCACCAAAATATAGTTTTGTCCTTGATCATAAAGGTTACCAACGAGCTTCCAACCATAAGCTCTGAGAAGGAACTGCAACAGGCTCAACGTAAATCCTTTTATTACAACCACTGTCCTTCTTGAAAAAAAAGATTAGACGCATTGCCGGTTCACGCCTCAAATAGGCATCCAGCTGCCTCAAGAACTGAAAAAACAATGTCTGGTGCTGATAAGTAAAAACAAAGAAGATACGGATTCCCTATCCGCATACGTTCTCTTATGTATACGGAACACTACTGGCAGGAAAACATGCTTCACCTCATGGCACGATGGTTGGTGCCTTGGACTGCTATGCCGAAGGTCTGGGTTTGAATCCCAGCCAAAACCACGTAAAGCTTAGTACGCAGATCGAGCAAGGACAAATTTAATTTCACATTTTTTTTCTCAAGACAAATTCTGAAGGTGTAGAAATAAAATATAAGTAAAATAAAAACAGTAGCGTAGCTTGAAATTTAAAAAAATTAAGAGATTTCTTTCAATTCACAAATTTGAAATCAGATTCTTTCAAAGCATTTGCAGAGCTAGAAAAATTGAGCACCTGAGCTTGTTGGGGAACAATATAATGTGGATGAATGAAAATACCTTTAAGAAGTCTGAAATGTTCATTTTTATTATTTCCCTCGAGAAGGAAATTTTAGGGAAATTAGTTGACATTTGGACCAAAATAAACTTTTTTCGTAAAAGTATAAAATTTGTGCTCCATCTTTCATGCTATCAACTGTCGGATAAAATTGACAGATGGCTACGATGTCGATGGATTAAAAAAAACCTCTGAAAATTACGATATTTTTGATATTTTTTTATTTATCTGCAAAAAAGTGATTTCAGAGCAATTGGTTGACATCTGTCCCCCATCTGTCAGAACAATTTTTGTCAAATTCCAATAAAAAAAAATGGCTACGATGTCGTTGGTTTAAAAAACCCTTAAAATTTCCGCGGTGCTTGAAATTTTTTAATTTCTCCCGAAAAAGCTGATTTTAGGGCAATTGTTAGACTTTTGGAGCAAAATAAACTTTTTGCTAAAAAAATTCTTTTTTTATCTGTGAAGCTATGCCAAAATCAGAAACGGTCAGAGTTTCTTACGCCTCCAGAAATCAATTTCATTTTTGCCAGATCAGTTTGCTGATTCCAACTCGATTTGGAAATAAATTAAAATTTTAGTAGAAGAAAATATTTTTCGAATCTGTATGTGGCCCTTTCTCTTTAGCTACGCCACTGACTGATTTAAAACAGCTGCTCTATATATTCTATTCTTAATTCTGATGTCATCATTTTCTTAACGCATCTTATTTCTTATTTCAGTCATGCGTCCTCAAAACGTCATAATAATGGAAAGTATGAAATAGGAAGATGATTTTAGTTTAAGCGAAATAAACATAAAACGTCACAATTTTCCCGGAGAAATAATGCTTCGAGCATTCTTTTTCCGCGCAAAATATAGTGGAGACTTACTTTTTTCTTTTTATGAACAGCGGCTACGAACGTCAAATTTTGCGCTGGAACTGTGTACTGATTGGAAAAAAAAACCAAAATAAAATTTGTCCTGGGAAAATTTTATATGGGAGATAAATTTTGTCTCGATTTGCTCTTGACTTGAAAACAGAAATGTTTTCCCGAGGCACTGCCTCTTGCGAAGAACAGACAAATTCACCAAGAGTTTATTTGTTAAGAATAAGTGTTTCTCATCTAGCCGTTTGGACTCGGCAAAAAATTGTAGGTCCCCTCCATTCCTGCCAATAACACGCAAACAGGAATAGTTGAGAGTTGTAAGTCACTAGGCCCTAGTTCTCCACGAGCTTTTGCGGCACCAAATTTAACTCGAACAAGGTTACAAGATCATTGCCCGAAGCATTATAATAACATTGCAGCGCCGTTGAGCCCTGTGCTTAGTTATAACCCTTCCCAATGGTGTCGGAACCAGTGGTCCTTTTAATCACAGGTGTGACTCCCAATGATCTCTTAGTGGCAGAAAGGGGAAGTACGTCCACGACAATAGACGGAAATTTGAGTGGAAGCGGCAACCAAGGACGCATAATCCCTCTCGCAATGGAGTTGGCAACAGTGCTGATGGATTTCGGAAAGAAGAGGAAATGTGGTTGAGTGTATTAAGCGGAAAACACGCGTTTTTCAACACCTATCACCATAAGATCAGGAAATTGAACAGCTTAGCCCACTAGGAAGCAGACACTGTAACAGACGGTCCCCAATTCACACTCTTTGTCTTCAGCACATAGGAACGTCGAGCAGCATTGGAATTATCACGCTAGAAAACATAGTTCAGAATAAGCTTATCAGCGACTAAAACTGTCATAAAACCCTTACGGCAAATGAAAATAGGTCCTATGCATATTGCAATGAAGTAAAGATACTTTGTACAAAACGTTTACAAAGTTTTTGAGTCCAATCAGAAAGCAGTAGAGAAACATATCGCTTTAATCAGACCTGAAGCAACTTGTGGTGCAAAAAGCAGAAGAAAGTTAGCTTATGATTGAGGCAACTGGGCAGACTTAAGGTGCGTATCCATTTTAAGTTAACTGAAAACAATTCTCAAGCAGCTCTTTAGAGTAATACTTGCCTGTTGGCAGTCATGAAATTATTCAAAGAGGGTAAGACAGTCACTATCGAGATTTTTGAAGTGAAAGAACTCTCTAATGGTAACGCACCCTTAGACTTTTGTTAGTTGAAAACCAGGTTTATTTCGTACATTATAGGTCATAAAATGTATTTAATTCAGTTTTATATCTAAATAATTGCCTTGCATTGAGAATACTTCCTGCTCATTTTATTAAATGACGACTTTTCAAAAAAAAAAAGGTCTTAATGTTCATAATCTTCAAAAACTTAGCTACATGGAAGCTCTAAATGCGAATCTTGATACATTTTTATGAAGCATACAAGAGTTCTTTCAATAAACCTTAAGAGCCATTCTTAATGTCTCCGTTTTGGTATTCTTAAAGGCTCATAACTCACAATTAAGAGGACACATTATTTTGACATCTCAACCAAGATGAACGTTTGATTCACTCGCGCTGATATTTATTATTTTAACTACAAAAGATTCTTGCAGTACATACCAGATTTTTTTTAACAAACATTTTTGTGGTGCCGTCATTATTTTCACAAATAACCTTTATCTTTTGAACTCTATGTTTGGCCGTAAGCGTTGGTCGTTGTGGCCAAGCCTTAAATAAATAAATCACTTTTTAATCGGTTTATATATACATATAGTACGTACAACAATTTAATATATGTGATGCACACAATATACTCGGACAGAGCCAACACCCACAAAAAAAAAAAAAAATAATAATAATAATAATAATAATTGTATAGCACCATCATATCGTTCAAATGTTGTCGCCTATACTTGCTTCCAGTGTGCCATAACTGGCGGGCAAAAGTGTCCTTAAATGCTTTATTACTATTCCGTTTATTTTCTTTTTTGTTCTCTCTTATTCTGCAGCCAACCTCCCCTTTTTCCATTCAAATGATTAAAACACAAATGTAAAACAAAAATAGAAGACAAAAAAAAAATATATCTAACAAAACAATCCTGCGAGAACGTTTGTACTCATTTTTGCTGACTACTTCCCTTGGGTCATCTTATGGCCAAACAGTCCATAGCCTTAACCTATAAAACACCCATCACAATCATCATAGGAATGTATGTAATAGTTCGTCCTGCCTGTCCTAGCCTGCCCTCGCCTAGGCAGGACAGGACTATCTTTTCTCTCAATAAAAATAAAATAAAAATACAACAAAAAAAAAATACCTAGGATATTTTATTATTTACAACTCTCCTTGGTGTGGCTATTGTCTGTTGGTGTGGTATTTTTTTTTTCGCAACAATGGCTATTGAAATGAATGCCACCCAGTCGTAGACAACCCTCGCTCGCACTGTTACACCCAACCCTATTTTTGCTGAAGCAAATTTATACACCACCCCCGCACATCACTGCAGTCTAAATAGCCCCAAGGCGCTATGACTTCTGTGGGCTGTGTGTATATTCTTTTTAAATTGGATATTGTGTTTCTCTGACACAAGGGCTGCCATCCCCATGCTTTGCCGTCCACCCTCTCGTTGACTGTTTTTAGCCAGAAGGAGCAGCAGCACAGTGATGGTGTAATAATGCCCATAGCCCCGCGTTAAATTTATACGCCGCCCTCGTTTCCATTATCAAGTTTTTTTTTTTTAGGGCATGCTGTGCGTTCCGTTGGCGTTTTGGGTTTGCTGATGCGACAATTCTAAAAAAACACAAGAAAACCCGATATATTTTTGATGGTCTTCTCCTCATGAAGTTTGAAGGTTTTCGAATACCCATCTTTGTTTAATCTATTATTGTGGATCATCCTTCACTTTCTTTAGAAAATAATTAAATTTTTACTCGTGTTATTAGGAATGCCTTAATTTCTCAGAAACCAGTTTTCAGTTTGAAGAAACATCTTACTAAGTAAAGAGTTTTCTAGTATGAGTTGGTTGATGTCACATCTATATCATCTAATTTGGGACAAAAAATTATTATTATTTAGAGGTCTCTGAATTTCTAAATCAATCAAATTTCGGTCAGGAAACCGGAACCAGTACACTTTAAGGTAAAATGACAGTGTTGCCACTTTTCGGGAAATTTTGTAAACCAAAGGGTTTCCAATTTTTTGATAATTTTTTATATTTAAAACATAAAAAAGTGTGGAACCGCCTCCGATGACAAAAGTGTTTTCGGAAAACAACGGTTGATACTTAAAAAATTTCAGTGTTGCCACTTTTTGAAAACTTAATGTCAAAGGGTGGGATTTTCACTTATTTGGTAATTTTTGTTACATTTTGAGAACAACAAAATTTCAACTTATTTTACCAACACGCGTTTAACATCAGGAGGCATTTTGCATCTAGTTTTCCATGTTTAGAATATTAAAAATTCTTTGACCTAAAAAAATATTTTCCAGGGAAGTGGAAACACATATATTTTCCCCAAAGGTGCGTCTACAAAACACTTATCTTTTACACCATCAGTCGTACTTATTGTTTACGATTTTTGAAAGCAGCGTCCAAGCGACAGGATTGCAAGCTAAATTTTATCTTTTGTATGTAAGAAATGAATTCCAATCATAAAAAAAGTTCCCTCTTCAAAAAGCGTACGAGATTTGGTTTTCTGACCAGAATGAATGATGGATTTCATAGTAGCTCGCTCTCCTCTATCTAGTGATTTCCCAGAAACCTGGGTCTCCTCATGAGCATTGCAGAATCTGCACGTGGCACTGTTGTCTAAGCCAAGAATGTGGAGGTGTCTCCTAAGCTTACAGTGGCCTGTGAGGAGACCCGTTATTATTCTAAGCTTGTTCCTCTTTAAGCTGATACAGGACTTGAACCGTTCTTGGTTGTGAGACTCAAACAGAAGTTTGGCCTGTCTTAGCTTAGGGAGTTCGTTCCAGATTTTTGATCTTTTCACCTCCCTTTTTTTGTTTTGATTTTATGTTTTATCACGTTTTCTCCTATTCTGCAATAAGGCTCTGGTCCCGTTAGGGGTGTCACTGCCCCTATTTTTGCTTAGGAGTCTGAATCTTCGTTGCCTTGTATGCCAACGTGGCCAGGGACTCAATAGAGTGTGACAGAGTTATTTTTGCCCAATTCGTTTAGCATGCCTACACACTCTCATACTAGTTTAGAGCTGATGCTATATGAACTTAATGCTTTGAGTGCGGCCTGGCTATCCAACATGATTGCAATATTTTGGTTTTTATATTTTCTTTCGAGATTTCCTTCTGCACATTTTTCTATAGCGTTAATTTCTGCCTCAAAAATACTTGAAGACTGTCCCATCGGTATTGAAAGTCTGGTTCTAGGTCCATAAATTCCAGCACCAGTCTTTTCCGACGTTCTCGATCCATCAGTCTACCATTTGATGGCGTTTGCTTTAAGTTACGGTTTCATCCACCCACTCTTTTTTGCTACTTGACTCCATATGGACATTTTTTTTCAAGTTATACTTTTTAATCTATCTCTTGGGATGTCAAGAAGGTTCGATTCTGTGGACTTACAAATTGAGTATCTTTGCCTCAGACTAATGATTTTCCCTGTCCCAGTTCCCTCTTTTGCAAATCTCATGATGGCTCACTTAGTAGCACTTTCAATGGCCAGGTGTTTTGGGGTTAAGAGAAGAATGACTTCCATTGCTGTTGTAGGGCATGTTCTCAATTCTCCAGTAATGCAGATGCATGCTAGCTTTTGTACCTTAAGCCTGGACCAGACTACCTGAGGTTCTCTTGCACACTCTTATTGACAGTGGCAATCTTTTCAGCAGATCTTGCGTTTTGCTGACCTACGGGAGTCGTAGCTGATCTTTCACTAAATCATTTGACTTGAATTTGGCTGCCAAACGTTAATAGTTGGCTCTGGGAAGCACGGACATATGTTATTCGTCAAAAGCTTGCTCGTCGAACCCTCTAGAGAGCATCCATTTTAATAATAATGTTTTATAGCTTACACGAATTGCTACATCGTGTAATTTTCCGTGATGATTTGGCACTTGACTGAATAATAAAGAACAGATTTGGCAAATAATGCCACCAAAAACAACAAAACCACCACAGAATCCGTGACTATTGGAAAAACCTTTAAAATGACCAAACTATGACTTTCCAATATTGACCTCATGTTTATAAATGGACGAAGCACTTGGATAAGTCACATCTGCTGTCACTAGAAATAAGAAGATCAAAATGCTAGTTAAAAGCCCAACTAACTTACTTTTCAGTGCTAAGCCCTTGTCATCTGCAAATATATTCTCATAAGACTCTTTTAGATCCTATAGCTAGCTGGCTTATAGAGTCTTATGAGAATAATATTATTACTTGAGAGGTTTCTAAAAACATCTTATGGATTTTTGGATCCAACGGTATCTTTAATAATGAATTCCATATGCCAAAAGTTCAAGAGCCATTTAAACGTAAATGTTTTTATACTAAGATGCAAGTTAGTAGTTGATTGACTTAACGATTTGAAAAGGCAATGCTATCCAAGCTATGTAATAAAATCTACGAACACTGAAAGAATGTCGATTGGTTTGGTCTAAGAGCAGAGTCTAAAAAAATCGGTACAATTGGAGAAGATGTTGGAAGAGATGTCTTGTAATTTAAGTGGATGATCTATATCCCTTATGGGAAACACAACGTTACTTATGATAAGCAAATGACTCTTAGGCTCATAATAATCAGCAAAATATTCAGAGTAGCTAGGTATTAAGTAACATGAAAGTCAACTTAATCAGCTTCCTAGTGACAACAAAAAGTTTAAAAGAGAATAGTTATCAAATTAAGTGCACGCAACATACAGCCGATAAATATAATTCTATTCAAATTTATCCCTTTGACCTACTTCCATGTTATTATTTTAATCTAAACAAACACCATAAACGAAGATAATGGAGGAAATTACTATGCAATACCAGCTAATCCCCGGTTTATCGTTGAAAAGAGCTTATTTTGATTTTCTAGCTCCTCCGCAGAAGCCCCATCATACTCTCGCGTTGTCCTTCGTCATCTCTCTGCCGCCTCATACCTCCAGATGGATAAACATTCATTTTCTCGCACGTCCTGCTGGTATTTAGAAAGCCATACAAATGCAAATAATGCCGCACTCACTTCACAATAATTTCGTATCTAAACCATCAAATCCAAGCAAATTTATTAATCCATCCTTCGCATCAGTTCAATTGAATCCCAGGAATTTCCTGTCACGAATTCTGCAAAAAATAATAATAATAATAAAAAAAACTATTCAATGGAATACTGCTTGTGGTATGGCTCGTGTAGTCCATCAGCAGCAGAGCACAACAATGCGAAAAGTTCCCATTATTTTCGCAATGAAACTCCAAACCCTCTTCAGCGGATTTGGATTCAGCCAAAAAGCCTCGTCCTGCCCCTTTGCTCTCGTCTATATCATTCCGAATGTGAACACAACAAATTGTGAGCTTTCATATACAAAATACAATGCCAAAGCAATAAGCCACAGATAATTCCAGGAATGCTAGCAAGCGTTCTTAATTCGGGAGGAGAGAATAATATTATCATCACATTACGAACAAAAGGACCACAATTAACTGGAGCAGCAGTTGCAAGGATATCAACGTCATTATTAACATTCCTCTCTGCTTGAGCTGCCAGTCGTTCCCCCGTACCCGCACATATAGTCCAACCATAATCAACACAATACAAAACAAATCGAATAACGGCAATTGCAAATTCCTTGACTACTCTCACTCTGAGCTGAGTAAGTTGGAATGTGTATTTGAGTGAGAGTTGGATTCAGATCCGAATTCCATCCATTCCTGAAGCTGAAGCCTATTTGGATGCCTCTATAGCTATCCTACTACTGTTTGATGCTGCTGCTGCTGCTGCTGCCTATCCTGATTCTGAGGACAGGTTTTCCAAGTCCTGGAATGGAAATCATGTCAATAAGATTTACATAATATTCATGTTCAATTTGTGTGTGCGAGTCCTTTTTATTTTTGGATTTATTTTTATTTCAGAGAGCATCACATTGGAGAGCTATAGCTGTTGGTTGCGAGGAATTTTTATATAAGTTTTTTTTTTTTTTTGAAAACGTCGAGTATCTGTGTTTTTGGGCAGGTTGACATTTTTGCAAAGTGAGCACGACACACACACGTCAGTTATATATTATTTCCAATAAAACAAAAACAAAAATAGACTAAGGAACGTGTATATCCAAAAAAGGCTTAAAATATTCGTATTCGCAAAATTTTCCTGACGCAGCAGAAAAATATATTTTTTTTTGCCTATACTTTAGGTAGGTGGTACCAAGCAATATATTCTTGGGTATTTCTCTACGTGAGAGTGTTTTGAAATCAAAATTGATTTATTGAATTTGACTGACATTCCGGCCGGGGGTGGGAGTAGAGATGAATGTTTTTGAGGGCGAATTGGAGGCTGGCAGAGAGGCTCAACCACCAGTTGGTTGGGTGTGGGACTATAAATAAAATTGTTGGAAAGATATCTACGAGAATCTACCTACAAAGAGGAGCAATCATTTTTGGAACGATAAAGGAAGGTAGGCAGTAAAAGCACTCATTCCGTCGGATACGATGAAGAGGAAAAAAGAATGTTTTTTTTATTTTAAAATAAATACTGTAGAACGATCTCTATAGTAATCCATTTGAATTTAAAAGACACACAGTAGGAAGGACAATAAGGATATCGGATTTTTTTTGATAAATATTTTAGGTTGAATGGGTAAACAAATTATTTGATAAGATTTATTTTAATAGGGTATCAAGAAATCTTCTTTATAAATAAAAGTAAACAATATGATGATGAAGATACCAGAAACACTAAATCGATATTGAACAAGCAAGCAAACAAATAACGTCCTTGAATGTACCTATAGTAGGTACGCGCAGCCAATGTTTAACTTTAACACAAACGAAATAGATAATAGGGACAATCAAATTAACCTTTTAACAAACCACTTAACTTGAATTCAATATTTACCCTTTAGTGGAATTCAATTAATGACCATCTTGACAAAAGGAAACAAGACCATTTATAAGCTTGCTAATTAATTTATTATGTCTTTAATACACTTGGATGGTTAACTGGGAGGGTAAATTTGGGTCCTTTTAAATAATAACGGAATATTAAAGAGGAACCAATATAAGAGTATTTCTTACTTTAGAAACAGGAAGAGAGCTCTATATTACCCGTTGAGGTAAAAAGGGCAATTTGAAAAAAATAAAAATAAAAAGACAATTTTAAAATAACAGAAACTCTCAGGTACAATTAAGTATTACACCCGATTTGGAAGCTTGAAAACCAGAGCAAAAAATAAATAAAATGCATGACTTGGTTACGCATACTTGCACTTATGGTCTAGAGGAATGAAGCATGAAATTCGATATTTAAACTAGCTAAAACAACTCCTTTAATAGTTTGAGGAGAAAAAAAGAATGCCATCTGAATTCTTGATAAAATTTGTAGACAAAAGACCCCACTGAAAAATTGTAAATCACAATCGTGGGAACTGTTTTTGCAGAAAATAAAATAAGAAGCGTTATTTTTTCCATTAAAATATAAAATTTTCTAAAAATAATCTAAAAAGTGTTAAAAAAAACCCTTCGGAAGGTAGGCATCGAGTTTTCATATTTTTGAAAATTTTAGTTTACAATATCTACTTTTTAGAGGCTTCTGCATAAAAATTTAAACTGGTTTAAAAAAAATAAAAAAAAATAAAAATGGTCCTTTTTTAGGAAGCATTATTATTCTTAATAATTGTTGATGGATACGATCTTAATTCATCCTTAGATCGTATCCATTAACAATTAATAAAAAAAAAACAAATTTGGTCAAAACAATTACCAGGAACCATTATTAATAATTTTTTGAAAAATGGGTTTCCACCTTTAACTAAAAAAATGTACTAAATATTTTTGTTTGAGAAAAGTTATGTAACCAGCCGTTTATAAGAAAAAAAAATATCTTAAATTGTTAAGAACGATTGTATTTCAAAAATCACAAGTGAACCATTTTGTACATGCTTTAATATTTTTAGGGATGCTGAATGCGATCACTAAGACTCGACTAAAATTTCATGACGCAACATGGACAAAATTTGATTATTGACTTGAAAGCTATTAATCATTCGTAAATTGAATCAAAGGAAAATTGAAAGCAAACAAAATTTCCAACATCGTTTAAAGTTTTTTCTACGATAGCTTAGACTCCAGCACTTGTTGAAATTTTTTTCCGAAGATCTACTTGAAAACACCAATCAATTAAACTGTATGAAAAAACATGAATTTTTGTCCCTAACATGAACCGAAATTTACGTTTCCGATGGTCGTCACATTTCATAAATATTCGAATCTAAAGTTTAAAAAAAAAATACAAACGTTTTAAATATAATTTGGGCTTATATTATATCTCGAGGTAGTTCTTAGTAGGTAAGTAAGTTTTTGGTCCAAATTAAAAAAAAAACTCCCAAAAATGCATTTTTGCATCATTTGAACTGAAATGTCTCCGCTTGTGTGGGAAAGAGAACTTAAATTTTTTAAGCCACAAGAGAAATCAGTTAACGTTCCATTGAACAACATTAATGAGCACTTAAAAACAGACATTTTACCGCATCCAAAAATAAATCTTGACTGGAGTTATTTTTTTTGAGTTATTTTATCGCATCATAAGAAGCACTAAAAAAAATTAAGAATAAAAGATTGTAGAAATGAAATTGAAATCGATCTGAATTAAAATTTCGAAATTCAAAAATTCGTTATCGATTTAATTTTTTTCGAAGCTTAAACAAAGTGAATTTCCATGTTCCATATTTCGATTTTATCAATTATTTTAGGGTGATTTCAATTCGGCAACATCTTGTTTGTGTGAAAATATCTGAACCCGTTTTAACAGGACAGGATAAATAATCATTAGTTATTAAGTGTCTATCAAATGTTTGAAAAGAATTTTATCAATTATTTATATCGAACGGCACACGACAGCCCCTGCAAAAGTTCGTCAAAGTCAAAGAATAAACCTAAAGGTAATAAACGACACTAGATGCCATATCGTCTCACGAACTAATGATATTATTTTTTTTGTTTATATTTCAAAGAAATTGTTTTTGCTGTAATATTTTTCTTACAGAGTAATCTACGATACAAGTGATTTACATTGTTAAATTAATGGTCCACATGGTTTAAAAAGAACCAAAACTATCAATTTTCCTAATGTAGCATTTTAGTGTATTTATTTTTTTTCTTATGTAATTTACTGCGACAAAAAAATCAGACATGCCTGGTTGGGCTATTTGTCGGAAATTGGGCTATTTTTTCCAAAATTGGTGACAAGAATTTCATGACAGCCCAATCATAATTATTGGGCTACTAGTATCCCAAATCTACTCTTTGGCGATATTTTTTTTTTCGTATAAATAAAATACTTTTCTCCTCCCAAACATACTCTCTAAGCATTCACCATTTGGCACCACTTTTTGTTTACTAAATAGTCCCCTGTTACACGATAATTCTTTCAATGGGGTGGTGAAATCATATATGAAAACTCGAAAAAAGTGTAATAAGGGACATAAGGGACCCACAATCAGTGACGAGCGACACTCGAAAAAACTGGGTAGACAGTTATAAATTTAATTCATTATTTTGCATTTTATTCAGCCAAAAATAAAAAGTGTTAACGTAGTCCAGAATAAAACGTATTTTTCTTTGAAATCTCCACACGAGTTACATGTATAAGAAACATGGTTACCATAATAACAAACTCTTTTCAACCAACAATAAAAATAAAATATAAATAATATTGATTGATTAAAAAAAAAAATTACAAGAAACCCATAAGACCAAGAAAATGACAGAAAATTTGTTTCTCGTACCATTTCTTAAATTTGTGCAATAACACAATAACTGTTCCTTAAAATAAATATTTGCAATATAATTACAAAACAAGAAGAAATATAAAGCCTAAGAATGCTTTTTGCTTCAATTCAATGCGGAAACTAAACTACACCACAAAATTCTCGTGAGTGACTCTTCGGTAGTTGTCTACCCCTCTGTGAGTTAACTTCATGAGTGCGTTCATTTGTGTCCCGAGAGCTGTTTAAGAGTTGCTCACAGTATTTCTACTCCCAAATGGATATGGATGATTTTTCGTAAACTGATACTTTTGTGAGTTCAAAACTTTCGAAAAACGATGTTAGATTTTCTAAACTTTTTCGATGCCATAATGATTTGTATCATAACAGAAGTAAATGCTGAAAAATTTCACACCAGTAGTGTAAATTTTGTGTATACACCAAATTTAACATGTAAAAAGATGAAATACCAAGGTTGTGACACGTTTTCGCCTGCCACGCTGGTGATACGAGTATTTTCATATCTAAATCCAATTTGCAAAAAAAAATTGCAACATTCAAAATATTTTCCGATCTAATTTTAGATAAGTTGGGCAAGCGCTATTAAAAAATTATCCATGAAAAAAATATTTGGTGTTCAAAATTACGAATACAATAAAGAACACGAAAATAAAATCAACTTATTTGATTTGATTTTTTTAAAAACTCTGACAAGGATTTTGAACTCAAACTGCAAAATTCAATTTTTCAGAAATAGCCCCTCCTGCCTCAAGGAAGGGGAGATATTGAGTTTTCCACGAAGTAAAATTATACGGTGCTGCCATTTTCTAAAATAATATTTATCACATATATATATGTTTTTGAAGAACAATGGCAGCCTTCGTAAAGTTACACTAGGTTTTAAAAAATAAGATAACAAGAAAAATATTAAGTATGGAATTTAGGCCCATTTGTAATTTCTGGTTAAACCTTTACCACCTTCCATCTACGCCTGGTCCTGGAGAGTCTTCAGAGATTATCGCAGTACACATATTAAAGGTAATATCAATAGCGTATTTTTTTTCATCCAGTTCTGCGCATATGTCAAAATCAGTGGAAAATGGTGGATCCCGTGATGTGTGACTGAAATTTTTTGTATGTTATGGCGAACAGTATCACGAGAGTGGCCACATCGAACTCCTTTTGACTGTTCTCATTTGAGACAACGTGCGCAATAAATACCTGTTATTTGTGTTCCTTGAGAGACAAAAACAATAAATTTGGAAGTACAAACACAAACTTAAACTAAATTTATAAAATTGTCGTTAAAATGATCCTAGGCAATATTTAAAAGGCTCAAATAACATTAACTTATGTTATGAACTTCGTAATATTTTTTTAAACAACCACAATTTAATAATTTTAGCATACAAAATGGCTAGGGTAAGAAAATAAAATCTCTAGTAGTATAGGAACTTAAAATTTCAACTTCTTGGTAATAATTTTAATAAATTATGGAGCCACACATAAAATATAAAATAAAAATGAAACTAATAAAAACATTTTGACAAAATGGCAGCCCTCAAATATTCAAAATTTTGTCGCAGTTATTACCGTAGAACTCAAAAACAAGAATGCCATTATTTGATTACTTGAAAAATATAAATATATGCAAAAAAAAATAAAATAGTAAGAGCTGTTTCTTAAAAAATTATTTTGTATGTGTACAATTTGTATAAATTCAAAGAAATATAAAATGCCAATTTTTAGTATTTATTAAAAACTGACATTTAAGAAATTTTACCAACCAGTTTTTGAAATATTGATTTTTTTTTAATTTCTTTTAAATTTTGATATGCAATATTTTTAACATATAAAATAAAAATTTTGATTGAAATCAGTGAAATCGTTAAATAAAAGATTTAAAAAAAATATTGAAAAGTACACCATCCTTACAATAATTTATTGGTTTTTTTTAGATCGGCAGAGCCGTTTTTGAGGAGAAGAGAAGAACCGAAAAAAATTTCAGTTTAGAAAATCACCAAAAAACCTCAAGTTCAAAATTAAAAAAAAAACTCGTTTCAGGGTTTGGGCTGCAGTTCGAGATGCAAATAGAAACACAGACAAGAAATTATCTGATTTAGCGATCAAATCATCAGAATTTCTTTTTGTTAAAGTAAAGTACTTCCTGTTCCTTTTTAGATCCACGGTGGATACTGTATTAAATAAAAGCTCTTATTTTGTTTCCTTTCATTATTTTTTTGCACTCTACCTGTTAGTTCCTATTCTTGAGGCTATACGTGTATTAAAATTAGGTTCTTTGATTGATTTTTTTGTCCTAAAAGCTGAAGTTATTAAGACCAAAAAAAATTTGATCACACAAGGGGCCTCATTCAGCATTGCCACCTCGGGCCTTAAACTAGCTTAGTCCATCAGTGCCTAGGACCCTAGGAAATGTTAAGTTTTATACCTTAAGGCGAATTGTTAATTTAAACTTTAACAAGAAAAATAATTGTAAGTTTCTAATTGATTATTAATTGCTTGGTTTTTAATTTCCACATCCCAAATTGATCTTCTCTTGGGCAGTTTGGCTACCATTACACTTTTCACAACCTTTTAAACATTCGATAGAGTACTATAACATTTTTTCCGACAGCACTGGTTATTTGAAAGAAGCGTTTGCGCGTAAGCCAAGTACATACTTGTGAATCATGTCGTGAATCCATACAACATTCGCTTTTCTATTCACCCATGAACATGCTCGTGAAGCTGTGCGGAGAGTGTTCATGACCAATTCCCATGCAAAATGTACGGGAACTCGTGGTGAACAGTTGACAGTTCGATTACTAGCCACTTGAGGCATGGTAGTTTTAAACATTAAATATTCACAACACATTCGCATAAGTCTGTACCAGTAAGAAATGTCAAAAAATCACTTTCTTCACCAGTGATTGTTCACTTCACGAGGAAGTATGTACTAGGCTTTACATAGAAGATGAGAGATATTAAAAATCATCATCGTGTAATCATTATTAAAAGTCTTCACCGCGCCAGTTTCGCACAAAAATGAAAACAAAAACAATATTTAATCATATAAAGACATCACTTTGTTCATATCAGGGCATCCTGAATTCTTTTGTTGTTTGTTCTTCTACTTCCAAATTAAAAACTCCCTTAAACCAAAAATTTTCAATTCTCAAAAAAAAGTTCCTTACAAGTGAAATATACAAACAACAAACCAAAAGAAAAAAGTGAACTTGTGACTTTAGAGTTTTAATTGAAATTCAACGAAAATTCCTCGCCCCACCTGCTATTCTCTTGCAAACAATACTGTGATTCCCTCAAATTTTTGGTAGTACATAAATAAATTTCATTTCCCTCCCCCTCCCCCGCCCAAAAAAAACTCTAGTAAAGTGATTCCTATAGAATTACAGAGGCAGATCTCAGCCTCCCATTGTTTCCTTTCAATTTATTATTCCATCGTTTTTTCTCTATTTGTTCAGTGTGTGTTACCTGTACAGACAGCACAAAAAAAAAAGTAAAATGATAAATTTACCCCTCCATCATTTTTTTAACCCCTTTTTTAAGCCGGAACTTTCGATGGAAAACAGAAAAATGTCGACTGAAAAATATCTTTTATAGAAATTCTGACCTGGGTTTTCGAATGCTGTTTTTTTTTTATATATTCATATAAATGTGTTCTCTGTCCTTTTATTTTATTTGTACCACGTCGAACTTAAGTCAGACAATTTTTATTTTCACGTCAGGACATTCTATTGTCCCTTGATTGGTTGGCAAAATATTTAAATGCACTGTCGTCCCACCAAGCGTGATCCTGATCAGAGGATATGTGTCTTTGTTCTTCGTGTAGGTAGGTACACATGCAGTGTTTTTTATATTGAAAACATTTTTTTGATATGCTTTTCTGTTATTTTAATAAAAATTCCCTCTTCATATATTGTGAGTAAGCATAAAAGTATTTTTGTCATTTTTTTACAGATCCATCGCGGTATCTAAAAGGAATATATAAAAATTTGTCACTCACTGAATTGGGTATAAAGGACGAATGGGAAAAAGTGTTTTTTTTTTTGTTATAGTGGCTGTGAGTAGCTTCTCAAGCACAAGCTTTTAGGACCAATAATTTATTGGATCAATAAATTTTCGTGTCATCGTCTCAGCGATTTTTCTTTAAGGACTGATTTAAAATTTAAATAAGCCATTGTGATGCGAGAGTCCTTCTTCACATTTTTTTTCTGTACTTCTTCTGTTGGTGAATGGTTTGCTGGGACGACGAAGAATTAGGTTACTCGAAGTCAACTAGCTTAAAATGTATTACATTTATTTTTTTGTGCACTTCTTCTCATCGAGAATGGTTGACGAACAAAAAAAAAACAGTACTTTTTGTCCTCGGAAAGTATCGAATAAGACAGAGATTAATGAGGACCTATTAACAATGATGATTGCAGATTAAGGACACACAAGAGGTATGATGTTGGTAACAAAAAAGATTTTGTGTCGCTTTAAGAATCCGAAGTAATATGTCAGCCATTTTTTTTTTTTGCTGGCTTTATTATTTGACAAATAATTTCTTTTGAAAGAAAATTTTTGAATTGAGATGAATATGAATGGTGGTGGATAGTGATGGGTGTGTTTCACTTTTTTCTTTTCATTTTCCAGAGTGATTTTCATTTTTTTTTTTGTTAATGTAATGAATGGCATTCTACCTACACCAAGTGCATATTATTTCAACAATAAATTTATATTGAAGCATTTTATTTTATGAAAAATTATATATCTTGGGGGGGATTTTAAATTCAAAAGTATTCCATCAACTTAATTTGAATAAAGGTTGAATTTTTTCGAATTATAGCAATCTGTTTCAATGACCTACTCGTAAAGTTTATTTAACTTTTGTTCGGGGAAAATTTCGCAGTTTATGAGTTTTCATTTTTTTGTTGTTATTTTATTTTTTTCAAGCGAATGCTTCTGGAGAGGATAGCAGATTGCTTAAGAGATCATGACTTTTTATGTCAGTTTTGCCCATTTTCAAGTGCTCACATATTTTTGGTGTCACATAATAAAAGTTTATGATTATCATTAATTTGAAATGTTATTCTAGGAGGATATTTTTTTTTTTTAAATACCACACTGTTGTAAAATTTAATTTAAACAGAAATTTATTTATTAAATTTTCAGTAAAAGTTAAAGTACCTGCAGTTGAAGTTAGGTTTTATTTTATTCAACGATTTGACGTCTAATAATTTTAACTAAATATTTTTATTGGATAAAAGGAAAAAGAGTGGAACCAACATAAATGAGTCATACATCATTAAAAAAATTATTGCAAGTAAATTATTTTATTTTATAGCCGTCAAGCTTTAAATAATTGGGTTTCCACGTTATTCGCCATCAAAATACACAAAAAAACAAATAACAATTCCTCATATTTGGTGCTTGTCTTCCTACTGAATATTAATGTGTAGTATATCGTTGAAAAGGCAATTGTATGTACTTCATTTTGTTATAAGGTTATAAAGCTGTAGGATACGGGGTTCAAGGGATTAGTATGAAAAATGGGAAAAAATTTTACTGTTTTCTTGAAACTGAATATCTCTCGAACCCCACGGTCTATAGTTCAATGGCCACATAGCATAATGTAGTAGGTAAATGCAATAGCATTTTCAAGGATGTACTACACATTGACGTTAAGAAAGAGGCCAGCGTCCAAATAATGAGTTTCAATTTTTCCCTATTCAGTGCTATGAGGGCGAATATCTCTCAATTTCCATAGGAATTTTTTGAAAATTGGTTACATATTCTGAAATGTAGATTAGTTCATAGAATACTATTTACCGCAAATATAACCCAAAAACTCATACAAAATGTGAAGAAAAAAACCGTAGAAAAAAATCTCAGTTGCATATTTACAGTGCCTCCCATAAAATTATTTCATTATTAAATAATCGGATTTAAAAAAATATTATTTTTATCTTATACCAAAATTTCCAAAAATTATCAAAATTTTTAATAAAATATTATCAGAATTAAAAAAACTTTCAAAATGAATTATTTTTTTTTTTTCTGAAAATTCGATATTTTAAAATCGGTTAAATAATTTTATTGGACAATTTTAATTTTATCTGGAAACTAATATGTCCTTTTAGTTTTTTTTTTTAACCTTTTTGAAATTTTATATTTACAAATTATATTTTTAAAAATCCGTACATGGATTTCCAAAATTGTTTTCCTGAAAAATCATATTTATTCGAGAATTCAGATTTCATATTTTGTCATCAGCTCAAACTATTAAAAAAGAATTTTACTAACAATAAAAAAGGACTCTGTAAAAAATTCGATCATGGTTCTATGTATGTGCTATGCTCGAATTGATTTTATTTGTCTGTGGGCTGATTCAAGTAAAAATTTTAAAGAATCACTATACCAAACATTTGACCTCTCGAAAACCAAAAGTGCTTTGATCTTATCGATGTTCAATGGATGGGAAATGAAATTACCACAAAAGTCCTATTTACTGAGGAAAAATAACATGTATTCGTTACATTTTAGGTAATGTGCCAAATGAGTTCTATCATTTGGAGTACTGACAGTCAATTGAGTCAATATTATTATTGTAATTTTATTAATTTCACGTGGGTACATTATGTACATGCACAAAGCATTATCAACAAACAATAGAGCTAGTTTACATGTCATTCGACTGGGTCTATAGAAAATGTGTTTTGTACATTTTATACAGACCAAATATGCTCAATATCAAACTATGTACCAGTTACAGTCAAATTTGTAACAATTACATACAATTTTAATTCAAAAAATAAAATTATATGCTGAGTAGGTAGCAGCTAGGTGCAAAGTAAACTGAGTCTATATTAGCGTGTATTCATTACATACGATAATGTACCCAACACATGTCAAGCACCATCAATCTAACCGACAGAGTTGTGAATCACAGCGAGACATGTGCTGAATATAATATATGCAACGTGCACTCTGTTTATATTGACGTTTATTTTATACAAACTATAAATACTAAACTAAGTCCACGCAACTTGCACTCAGTATAAATAGTTAAGGCTCTTCGGCTATTCAAATAATGAAATTTAACTTACTAATTTTTGACACCAGTTTTTGTGCCTCGAATTGTCCTAGTGGATGCGTTTTAAAATAGAAAATAAGACGAAACGAATTGCGTGTACTATAAGAGATGAATCCTAAACGTGTAAGCTCATTATAGATATAATTATGTAGTGAGATATGAACTCATTTAATAAATACGTAGTGAGAACAAAGACACATGGACTCATTACATAAGCATCTACTCAATAAAATATTTATGTAATGCGTCCATAGAATTGATACTACTAATGTAATGAGTACATATAAGATATTTGTACTGTTCGCAGATAATTTATGTAATGATTACACAGTACACTAAAAATTAATATTTATTTGATGTAAATTAAGTTCTTATCGTGGGTCTTAGGTGACATAAAGAGGATGTAATTTATGTAATGTGCACACAGAACATTAATAGTTTTATGTCAAGAGTACATAAACACCGCATTTATCCTCACTTAAATGCTGGCAAGGAATATTTATATATTTATATAAAGAGATAATGCTATGAATATTTATTTTTATGTAATTTCTGCATTGAAACTGTACTGAGAGCTTCTTAAAGGCTTTTTTTATTTAAAACACACAAAATAAAATTGTTCTCATCAAAGAATTTCAGTTAAAATCTGAGACCTATGTACTTAGTATTATTCTTAAGTGCAGTATCTTTTAATTAAGCACTTTTGATTTTATAATGATTGGCATATGATACAACAAAATAAAATACGACTATTATTGAATCATTTAAAAAATGAATGATATAGGTTTCCAATACTGAGAAATTTTTTCCCCCCTTAAAATCAATATGCTTTTGTTTTATACTTTAAAAACCTTACAACATATCAATTACATCCCAATCAATATACTCGTAGTATACTTATGTATGAAACTAATTAAAAATCAATAACACTTTTGTGTATTAAAATCGGTGTCAATCATAAAATGAATACATTACATACAAGTATAAAACCCTTCAGACACAGCATACCCATCACTTTACCTGGCCTACCTACTTGCATATTCATTCCCAAATGCGTTGCTGAGAAGATAATTCCATTATCGTCATCATCATCCTCCAATAACAATTCAGGAAATGCATTTTTCCTTTTAAAAAATTAATTCCCACACATCATCAGTATATCCCGCGAGATAAAAAAAAAACACATTCAACAGTGTTTTCACATAAAGGATTGAACTTTTCACGAAGCCCTCTCTGCCTCTATCTCTCTCCCTCTCTCCTTTTTATCCCCAAATGCACTAAGGAACTGCTCTCATTTTGTTTTCTTTTTGTATGTAAAACAAAATCAACTCCCTCTTTTCTTTATCATTTTTATTATTATTATTATATGAACATCCGTGTGGTCGGTCTATCCTGTGTATAGTTTGCACAAAAGAAGTGCAACAAATTACAACCCACACACTTGGGTTTCATGAGCAAATACACACATCAAATATTCTTCACTTTAAGCGCCACAATGCATTAACGTTGAGATGTTCATTTTCATCCGGAAATCGTAAAATGGGGAGACAAAAAAATCTCCAAAGGACTTCCTACCCACATCATGGGTGACATAGTGGGGACGACATCATCAAAGTCACCAACTATCCGGTAATCCTGTTTTCGCTCTCAGATCTCCGTTCAGTGCACCACCATCAACCTGTTTCAATGAAATTTTCATTTTCATGTCCTTAATTAACACAAAAGCTGAGAGGGAGAGATAGAAACTTCGATGTCCTAACAAGGGCCAGAACAAAAAAAAAATGGACTTGCTGCGGCTCCTGCTGTTTGAGTGCTGGCAGTAAGGACATGAAAAAAATAAATAAAAAACACACTGCTCCATGTCAACTGTTAACGGCTGTGTTTCAAACATAGTCGGTATATTGTGAATGGGATTTTTGTTCTTCCATCAAAGCACACAGAAGAGACGAAGAATAGGTATCCATATACAGAGCCTTGTTAGTGGAAGGCTATACAGAGTTGTTAGAGAAAAAAGGACAACATTGGACGATGACAACGACGCGCACTTACTTTGGCTGAGGTTCTTTTGATGGATTTCATCATACTGACAATGCTCCCATATCATCATGCCTTATGCTGTACCACTCGCAGTTCGTCTTCTCTTCTCACAAAATGTTTCATAAATAATTTCTTAGAGCCTAGCATCACATGCATCACATCAAGCTTCAGGATTCAGGAAGTCCTCTATCCATTCATTGACAGATACGAAAACAAAAATTAAAAAAAATGAGATGAATCAAGCGAATGCATTTGAAAGTGTCCTGTGTTTCGGTTTTATGTCGGAGCTTACTCTCTGTTTGTCATATCCTTGAGTCATTGCGCTGATATATGCTCTTGATAGCTGATGGAGTTTGTATATGCATGCCTGGATTTGCAAAAAAAAAGAAAAAAACTGACATGCGTTGCATTTTCATGCGGTGAAAGTTTTTTTCAATCTGCTTAAAAATGTATGATCATACTGCATCAGCATCATGTGTCGACTCGTGCAAGGACTATGTTCGGTGCTGTTCAGCTGCACGTGCATATTATGTTTACTCATTTTTCGGCTTTGTTCTTTCACGTTTCACTTTTCTTCGACCAAATGTTTATCATAGCTTGATGCAGCTTAGACTGCTTTCGGCAGAAATGTTCCATAGAAAACGGTACCGGATACAAGATGGCAGTGCATTTTTGGAACGACCACGTTTTTTTGTGCTGATGGTATTTTTATGACCCGAACAAACCTGTTTGCC
Source organism: Dasysyrphus albostriatus (assembly GCA_946251815.1). NCBI lineage: Eukaryota > Metazoa > Arthropoda > Insecta > Diptera > Syrphidae > Dasysyrphus > Dasysyrphus albostriatus. The sequence continues at coordinate 134,562,504 of OX276337.1, read as the reverse complement.
TAGCCCAATTGGATTAATTCTTTGACATGCCGCAGTTGTTTCTGATTCTCGTGTTCCTGAAGTTTAAATATTACATTCATTCTTTACTGAAAATGTTACTTAAGAATTTGCTTGACTTGAACGGACGAAAATACGCAGTCATACAAAAAAAGTGAATTTGATTTCTTGAACATTTTTCATTTTAACTCTGGTCGTAGACAAGTCAAAATGATCTTGTCATATAACTTCATTTGCTTTCTCAGAGCTTTCTCCCACCAGTGGCAGGCGGTTTTTTTGAAAACCCAAGTTAGATAGAAGAGATTGTCCAGCTATTTCTTACTAAGGTTTTCTCCCACCGCCACCAGTGTTAAAAGGCCTTTCCAATTGCTACCAGAGTCTTTGCGATCTAGCATCTGTTTAAAGTGCTACCAAGAAATAAGTACGCGCTGATGTGGTAGAGCTTTTTTAACGCCTACTTAGTTAATTACTTCCAAGGGCTTTGGCTACTGCAGATCTACCACAGCCTTTTATTCTGCTGTTTCGAGGGACACTAGGAGCGTATTTCCTACTGATGTACCAGCGCTTTTTTAACCTGATGTTGCGAGTGCCACCAGGGACGTAGTGTCTGCTGATGTACCAGAGCATTTTAGCCTACTATTTTAAGTGCCACCAAAAGCATATTACCTGCTGATGCACATTTTAACTTGCTGTTTCAAGTGCCACTAAGAACGAAGCATCCGCTGATGTGCACGAGCTTGTTTGCCTACTGTTTCGTTTGCCACCAGGGGCATAGTACCAGCTGTTTTGAGTGCCAGCAACATTGAAGTACCTGCTGATGAAATAGAGAGTTTTGCCTGCTGATTTAAGTGTAACAAGAGGCAAAGAACCCACTGTTGTACCGGAGCGTTTAAGCCTGCAGTTTTTAGTGTTCCAGGGGGGTAATACCTGCTTATGTACCAGATTGTTTCTGTCTGCTGTTCTGAGGTAACGCTAAGAGCTTAAAATCTTCTGATCCCGTCCCAAATCTAACGCTTGAATAATAAGATCATCAGAAGTCAGATTTCCGAGACCAAAAACGAGAATTTGATTAGAATCATCAGAAACCAAACTGATCCAAGGCAGAAAGACGAGAAACGCAAGTCATCCTAATTCTCGTCAATCATTTAATTATCAGAATTAACTGAAGTGCATACAAGGGGAATCATTGTAATAGAATATTGTGTGTAGTAAATATTAGAGTTTTTTTGTGTCTTCAACAAAAAGACCCTGGTAAGATTGGTGAGCTTCCATGAATTTTTAGGCAAATTTTGAATAATCTAGTATGAAAAAAATAGACTGTTAAATTAACATCTACAGCGACTGTATTGGTAGTCCTGCCAGGAAACCGAATCCCGTCCGTTTTTTGGTGGGGATCTTTTCTTTCATTCCTAACACATTAAAGCCTAGTTTATACTTTAAAGTGAAGTAAAATCAAATTTGAAATGAAACATCAATAATTTATGCACCAAAATGTTTTCAAAAATATAGTTTTCGTCATAAAATTTGTTTTGTAAAAGCCTATTAAATGCATTTGTTTCTTGACAAATTTGTTCATCCATCATGTTGCCAAGTTGATTGAATTTAGTTTTTGACAGTTTTTCACGCCTAGAAAAAAAAAAACGATTTACACTGCATGAATGTATAAACTAGGTTTAATGATGAAATTTACCATGCGAATAATTTTTGTAATCATGTCGCTTGGATGTCATTTTAAAAAATGGCGCCCAATCTGTAATTTAGTCACGAAATCGAAATCCTCGCCTTTTTTTTTTTGAAGACGTTTTTTTCCATGGTTAATTTCCATGATCAAAAAACTGGTAAAAGAAAGGTGTTGAAAAGACACACTTTTTGGGTAAAATTTTAGTGTTGACACTTTTTGGTGATTAACAGGTGGATTTTTTTGATAATTCGTACTGTTTTGAACATGAAAACGGTGCGGAAAAGCTTCTGTTTGCCAAATTTATGTTGAAAATAATGCATGATATCTCAAAAGATAGGTGTTATGAAGAAGCACCTTTGGTTAAAACTTCAGTATTGCCACTTTTTAGGGTTTCTACATTATTTGGTAATTTTTAACATGAACAAAGTTGTGAAAATGCCTCAAGATACCAAAGGTGTGTTGAAATACTAACTAAAAAAGAAAGCCTTGTATAGAAGCACCTTCCAATAAAATGTCAGTATTGCCACTTTTCGAAAAAATATTTTTTTTGGTGTAAAAAGGAGAGATTTCCACTTTTTTGGTAATTTTTAGTATTTTCAATTCAAAAATCTTGAAACTTATTTTTTCCAACACGTGTTTGGTATTTGGAGAGCTTTACCACATTTTTTCGTATTTAAAATATTATAAATTACCAAAGAAGTTTGGGTCCCACACTTTGACAAAAGAAAAGTATGTGCCTGTATAGTGGCAACACTGACATTTTATCTGAAGATGCTGTTATTCAACACTTATCTCTTAAGACATTTATCATTATTTTGATCCTGGAGGTTTTCCAAGTAGTTTATGGGCTTTTTTTGTTTTCCCTTGATTGGGCGCCATTTTTGAAAATAGCATCTAAGCGACAGGATTACAACAACTTAACTACATCCTTACTATGTCAGAAATGAATGACAACATAAAAATAAGGCTTCCTTATAAGAAGCGCAAGGGTTTCGGTTTCCTGATTGGACTACAGATTGGGCTCCATTTATCACAATGGAAGAGTCCAAATGGCAGTTTGCAAAAAATAACTCCACAAGTAAAATTTCATCCTTAGTGTGGAAGGAATGAATTTCAATCATCCCAAATCCCCAACAAAAAGTGCATGTATTCTGTTTCTTGACCGGACTTAGGGGATGAAAATATATAACTGAACAAATTAAGAGAAATAGTTTTTCTTCATTTTCTGTTGCTCCAATTTAAAAACTAAAATAAAACTTAAAACGACTACCTTAATGTGTCATCAAATAAAACAACAAAACAAATACATAACATTCTATAAAACATAAATTTTGTCTTAATCCTTAAATAACTCGTAAAACTATTTCCCAAAAGAACTACTATTTACTCTTAAACCAGTTATATTTTATAATAATGATAAATTTCAAAGCCAGAAAAAAGACATTAAAACTCCATTTATTAAAAAACTTATCAGCATAGTCATTTTAATCCATTAAAAATAAAAATATCCTTCCAGGAGGAAACAACAACAAAAAAAAAACATTTAAAAATAAAAAAAAAAACACAAAACTTAACCCAACTATGAAGTACTACTACTGGTTGTCCTAGATAATAATTTTAAAAGAAAACTTACTCCATGCCCAAGCCACCTGCATCTTAATAGAACAAGAGACGTGAATCTCAGTAGAAAAAAAAATAAAACAAACAACAACAAATACACAAAAAAAAAGAACTTAAAATTAAGGATCACTGAACAAAAAAATATAAGAAACACATAACTTGATTAATGTCCTTTTACACTCTATGCTGTGCTGTGCTCTGCAGTAGTAGCAACAGCAGCAGCAAGCAGTCTCCCCTAGAAAAGAGTGAGTGAGTTTTGTTTGTTTGCTCTGCGACAGAATAAAACTAACAAACGAATAACCTTATAACTGACATAAGAAAGCTAGGTCAACCACCCACAATATGCACTGGAGAAAAATGTTAAACAAAAGCGAAACTAGAAAAAAAGAATAAGAAAGTAAAATAAATGAAAAAAAAAAATAACAAAAAAAAGCAACAAACAAGAGAGATATCCTAGAAAAGGACAATAACCGATTGCAGAAATGCTTCATTATATATGGGGCCAACAGAAGCAGTGCCAGTGTGGGGCTTGTTGTGAGGGAGTATGGGGGTAGGAACTGTCGGAAAAATGTCCCTATTTTTAAAAAACTTTAATTTTCGGATTCTGCTGTGGCACAAGGCTTGGGTTAGATTTTTTTTTATACCAACAACTGCAAAACAAATAAAAGAATCCCAACTCGCACACAAAATTACCAGAGATATCTAACCTGGATTTAAACAATAAGAGAGATAAGCAGGAAAATGAGGTTAAAGTTGTGGAAAATTAAAAAAAAATTAGATTCTTTTTGGGGGGAATTTGATATACGCACTGTGGTTAGCAATCAATTAGGCTTAAGGATTAATAAGTCCAACAAAAGTGGATTAGAAACTTATTGGTGAATAAATTAATAAATTATATTCCAAGTTTTTTTTTGTTTTTGTGTTCTCATTTGAAATCTGTATTGGCCTAGACAATTAATTTTGGTTCTTTGATGATTCTTTATGCAGATTTTGGAATGGAGAAAGTTTTTCAGAAAATTAAAATTTAACTAAAATTTCTTCTCCATTGCGATATTTGGTAACTAAAATAATTTGTTTTATGTCCGCGTAATCAAAGCTTTATGGCCAAACTTGAATGATTAATGGGCGAAAGTAAAATAAGATGGGATTTTAATGTAAATGAAACATACTATGGATATAGACGTTTTAAAATAGCTCAAGAATTGATTCAAAAACCTACATTTATTCAAAACAGGCAGAAATATGCCCATTCAGACTTTACCATTTCTTTTCATTTTTCGCAGACAGTTTTTGCCTAGAAAGTCTCATTTTTGGTACTTTATGGAAAATTTCACAACGGAAAGAATCCGCATCCACCGATGCTAGAAACAGTACATAAGCAGAAACGTAAAAACAAGACCCTGGACCTTACAAAATAAAAGCTTTCCCGAGTAACTTTGAAGCGAATTTCTTAGCCAAAACATCACTTGAAGATTCAACGTTCTTGAATGCAGTTAATGCACCAATTTAGCAGTCTCTGCGAAATAGTAACAGGGTTTCGAAAAACAAAGTTTCGAAATGCAAAGTTTCAAAGGATAATGTTTCGAAAAACCTAAGTTTCGAGATGACAAAGTTTCAAAAGATAAAGTTTCGAAAAATGAAGTTTTGAAAGGAGAAAGTTTTGAAATGTCAAAGTTTCACCAGAGAAAGTTTCGAAAAAAAAGTTACGAAATCCTCGGAACTTGGTTGTTCCTTGACCGATTTCAATGAATTTGACACAAGTTATACCTGATACAGATTTAAACAAATATTTACAATAGGGTGTTTCAAAAAAAAATGTTAACAACGAATGTTCCTTGACTGATTTTAATGAAATTGACACAAGTGATACCTGATACAGAATTCAAAATAAAACAAATATTTTCAAAACAGGGTGTTCCAAAAATAGGTCAACATATTGGAACTTCGTTGTTCTTTGAGCGATTTCAACTTTAGTAATTAAATTAATTCTGTATCAGGTATCACCTGTGTCAATTTCATTAAAATCAGTCATGGAACACCGAAGTTAACATTTTTTTTTTGGAACACCCTATTGGAAATATTTTTTTCATTTTTAATTCTGTATAAGGTATTACCTGTGTCAAATTCATTGAAATTGGTCGAGGAAAAACGAATTTCCGAGGATTTTGGAACTTTTTTTTTTCGAAACTTTGTCTTTCGAAACATTCTCTTGCAAAACTTTGATATTTCGAAACTTTGGTTTTTCGAAACGTTGCCATTCTTAACTTTTACTTTACCATTTTTTTGAAAATGGTATTCTATCTATGGGTAGCGTTAAGGTTAGGTTGAAGTGGCTCTCCTTTGTGACACGACATGAATCTAGGAAACCCTTTTCTTTACCCGGTGAACCATTTGGAGCTTCTTTTGGAGCTCATCAGACTACCTAATCTACTAACTTTCTTTACTTTAGATGGCAATCACTATCCAGGATGGCGGCTTCTACCAGCCAGCCCGATCCCTAGCTAACTGCCTCTAGTTCCGCACTGCAAGTTGGTTGAGGTAGCTCTCCACTTGTGTGCGCCATCTTAGGTGGGGTCTTTCTCTTTTCTTAACAGACTGCCTATGTCTATGTTTATTAGATCACAAAGGTCATTGAAGTTAAGATCAACAAGCGTAGTCTTCGTTTATTAGATAGAGCAGGGCAAGTGCATAGAAGGTGAGGAATTGATTCTGTCTCATCCTCATCCATACAGATTCTGCAAAAATCTTTAAAATGCCAAGATGCGTTGCGTGCTTGCCTACAAGACCAGTTTCTGGTTAAAAAAAAGCTTTTACTTTACAAAAGTTGTGATACTGTTTTTGAGTAAAATAAGATTTTGTAAAATTGCTTAAAAATTAATTTATGGCAGTTACTTTTGGTTCAAAGAAAAATATGAAAAAAATGTTTGGGGAGAACCACCAAAATCTACCATGTGCAAAATTTCCAGAGAAAATCTCACCTACCGTTTAGGCTGGAGATAAACAGATAGAATTATAAGCCACACTTTTTCCGTCAGTCCTATCATTGTAATGACAAGCCTGATCAAAATCTTGAGTTCAATTTTTTTAACGAATGCATCACTTGTCATATGTACAAAACCCTTATATTGCAAGTAAAAACCGCTTCAAGCTCGCTTAATGAGATGTTTTTTATCAGAGTTTAAAGGTATTTAAGTAGATTTGTACTAAAGTACTTTGTAAGTACCTGTACCTACTTGTACTTGTACTTGTAAAAAAAAAAACAAGTACAATGTACTTAGTACTTGAAAAACACCAAGTAAAAGTACTTTTTCAAGTACTATGTTTCAAGCACATGTACTTGGTACAGTAATACGGTGCCATTTTAAGTTCTTTTCAAGTACAAGTCCATTTTCAGTACTTTTCAAGTACAATTCCATTTCATATACAAGTCAATCTCAAGTATCTAATTTTTAAGTACAATTTGTTAAACAATCTGGCTGAGCTATCGAATAATGACTATTTCAACTCAAAAACACAGAACAAGATGGCTGATGATTTCTCTATGCCTTGGTGTCATCCGCTCGCCATGGTCGTCATTATTTGATAGCTAAAACAGACTTCTTAACGAATTGTACTTGATAGGAACTCAAAAAGGACTTGTACTTGAAAAGTTCTTGAAAATGTACTGGACAGTAGAACAATACCAAACATGTGTACCAGAAACAAAGAACTTGTTTGAGTACTTGTTTGTTGGTGTTTTTCAAGTACAAAGTACATTGTACTTGTTTTTTTCAAGTTCAAATACAAGTAAAAGGTACTGGGTACTTAAATTGTACTTGTACTTGAATGCTTATAGGTCGGTTTTCTATATGCTGCTAAACGTCCAAGACATACAAAAATGCTCATAATTACAAGTTTTATGGCAAGAAATGTATATTTTGTGAAGAGCTGCGGAATATAGCAGCATATAAGCTGAGCATAATACAGCACAACAATCGAGATGGTGGTGTAGCTAATTTCACGCGTCACAAAATAGTTTTTTGGCCGTAAAAGTTGCAAATATGTCAATTTTTCATCCCTTTGGCAGCACAGACTGAGCACAAAAAAGCGAAATTTTAATTTTTTTTGGATTTTTAAGCTACAAAATATTTGTATCCGAAAAATTAGCAAATTTGCGTTTTTTTTAACTATGACACATGATGGCGCAACATGTTCAGGATTTTATTTTTGAAAATCGAAAACTTCAAGCTTCACCTCTTCGCAAAGTTTATTTTTGGCTTTAAAAGTTGCAATTCTACGTAAAAACAGAGCTGAGTTATTATTTTTTTATCAATTTTAATTACGAAAAAATAATCTTATGCATATGTATAGATTTTAACAGATTTAATGGCCTCAAACAATATTTAGAAACAAGTCTTTAAAATCCATTTAATTTTACTCTGATATTTAATTTAAATAAAAAAAAATTACAAACCCGTAATCCACACATACTTTTAGGTTCAATTTAATGAGGATTTCATGTATACCCAGCTTAATTAAATCAAAAACATACATACCAACATCGACATACATAAAGCATCAACATCAGCGGTAATATAAACAATATGTCTCAAAAAATACCCCAAAAGCCTTTTATATAGTTACATAATATTTGTTTTCCTCCAATAATTCCCGGATTCAGTATAGAATTTCCATCATCAACAACATCACAGAAAGCCTCGAGAGTCCTTTGGCAAGGGAAAACAAATTAAATTGTTTTGGTCAAGTAGTGGTTGGTTGGTAAAATATAGCGAAAAGGAAAACAAAACATTCGCTTAATTTGCTTTCTCACTTAAGGCAAAGAATACAAAAAAAAAATAATATCAGAATTTTCACTTCCTATTTTTTTGTTTGTGGAAAAAAGTGAAAAATTTCGGGCAGTAAGTGGAGACTTTTTTTATTTAGCGCCACAGAGAGCTTCGATTCAATTTATTTGTTTTATTTATTATATTTCGAATCGGATTACACAGAGCAGGATATGTTCGGAGAATACTATGAAGCAAGTAGTTATGCGGATGGTAGGAAAGATTGTAGTTTAATAACTTTCCGGTGGAAAAAAACTTCAAAATTATTGTTCTGTGGGAATTAAATCCAATCAATTATTGAACTTTAAATTTCAAAAGTGATTAAGGACTAAAATAAGAACAAGGATGTACATTCAACTCTAAGAAGGACATAATTCTGTAACTCATTTACCAAGGGAAATGCAAGTCGAAAGGTGCTCAAAGTATTTTTTCAAAGTCGATACGAAAAGGACTGAAGAAATATTATGACGGTTTGCAGCATTTGTCACTTCCTCACAAAAGTATATACATATATTCAAAATGTTTGTATGTAAAAGTCAATGCAAAGTAATACAATTTAGAAAACTGAACAATCATAATCTACTCAAAGGACTAAAAATCTTTTCATATTTTTTTTGCAACAAATTCCCATCGCTACAATTTTGATTTTTTCTGGAAAGAAGGTGCTAGCAGAATTATTCACTTAAAAACATTTTGTAAGAATTCCGACCCTCGATGAAATTTTTAAAAATTACATTAATCCTTTGTAATCCTCATCATTTGTAACAAAAATGATACAAAAAAATAAAACTCAAATCTTCTTGAGTAGGGTCAAATTATATTACAAATCTAATTAATAAATTTAACCTCCATCCCATTAGAAAAGCTTTAACCATTCAGATGTATACCCTACCCAGTACCCTCATATCCTTCATGTATAGTTAAATCGACATTTCCTTATATAACCTATTCATTATCCCCGAACCCACATCACACATCACAAAAAATTCTTCTTTCTTAGAAAAGCAATTTTCCCCACTTCGATGGTTATAGCAAAAAAAAGGAAAAACTCAAGTGCCAAACCCTCAAACACAATCACTGGACATCATCAGAGCCCAAGCACTAGAAGAATAATGAATTGAATTTTAATGACTGTGGGAGAACTCAACCATCCATAAAAAAAAAAACACTTGGGAAAAGTATGAAAAAAAAAAATAAAATCCTTGCATGCCTTGGCAAAGCAGGAAGACCACTAACAAGAGCTCTAAAGTGTTGTTTAGAGAAGCGATATAGCGAGGATACCTTACCTCTCTATATGTATGTTATTCCATATACAGCTACATACGAATTTGTATAGGAAAAACCACATGCAATCTACTGCACATGTTTCCTCCGTTTTATATAGAAATAAACTTAGAAAAACAAACTTTGGATAAAAATCACTTAAAATTCATTTCAGTTCATTTCGTCCTTGCATGATGGTGTGTTGGGTGTGCATAAGCACATATAGCCAGGAAATGAGGTACACAAAAAAGAAAAGATAAAAAAAAAAAAAAAAAAAAAACAAAACTCAAGAGCAACATGAGGCTGAATGGCACGAAGATTTATGTGGCCATATAAGTGGTGTAGTGTACTGTGCATGCAGAAATTTAAGGTACCTTCATACGAAAAAAAAAACATTATTAAAATAAAAAATAAACAGTTTGGAGTTTGATTCCTTCCTATCTAAGAAGCTGGTGGCAGATCTTAATAGTAGTAATAGTAACTATTTTTTTTTAATTTTTTTATTTTTTACTAAGTGGCAACGGGACATGACTTCATTTTGGAGGTAAAATTAATGCAACACGGACGTCGCACATTTTAGATTTTTTTAAAAGATATTTTATTTAAAACTTAACATTATATCTAGGCCCATTTTTTTTTTGTGCGAGATCATCCTAGTCTCAGGGCTTAACCTGACTTAACTGAGTTAACTTTGACTTACCACATTTTATTTAGTGAGTTAACCCAAGGACTATATTGAGGGCTTTTTCCATTATGGCACTACCTTGATTTGGATAAAGAAAGCTATTGAAGTCTCTTTGGACAGTGCAATTTCCGTTGAGGTGCCATCGTAAAAGGTGATATCTATAGTTTCGCACATCGATTTAAGTTGGTAGGCAGAGCCCCCATGAAGATACACATGATAAAGTCGTTTAACAAATAGACTTTTCAGAAATCATAATACCTTACCTTCGATATTTAGTACCACTAGGATTCCTCGGCTAAGAATCCACAAATCAATCTGGTGCCAAGGGTGTACACAAGGGGGGGGGGGGGTCAGGAAGGTCTGCTTTCTCCCCTAATCACAACATATTTAATATATTAAGCAATTTATCTTCTGTTGAAAGCATTTTAATGCAAGATTTTAGTACCAAAACTATTTTTTGAATGAGGTTGCCTGCCAAACCAAAATCCTAAATGAGTTTGCCCCCCTAATAAAAATCTTACCTGGAGTTTCTTAAATGGTCGATATGCCAACAAAACTAACTGACGTGCGTAGGTTTCAAGGGAAAAACGTCGACTTTTTCCTTGTTGCGGGAAACTCAACTGTCAAAGAAAAGAAAGTACGAACCACAAGGAAGAAATTCAAAGTTGATCGCTAAAGCATATTTTGGGTCGCCAGAGCCTATAAAAAGAATCTGAGAAAGAAGCTCTCCACTGTTTATTCACCTCCCACAAATGCCAACGGCCAGTTGCCTCAGTATCGCAATATCATCGAAGCGGCAGCTGAAGCTTCAATAGGCTAACAACTGTACCCGAAAATAAACGCGTGAAATGATGATGAATGCGTACATCTGAAAAAGATGACAGCAGATGCACATGCGAATATGTTACAGTGGAAAACAAGAGCAGCGAGAGAGGAGTAGCAAACAAGGATAAGAGAAGAGAAAAGAAAATCCAGCGAAGAAAAAAGAGGATGTACGCATACGCAGCCTCCCAGCCCAAGGATATCGAGAAGTCTTGCGATCAAAACAACTCTTGAAAGTTATATAAAAAGCCAAGCAACTGGCTGCTGGTCTTAAGACCGGAACGCAGTCTCTGCGAAACAGTGAAGGTAACCTAGTCTCTGAAGCAGCATTTTCAGCAGGTCCTAAATGAGCTTTAGGTAGAATGAGAATTATGACAAGAAGCCAATTCCAGTCAATAAAGATCCAGTATCTCCACCCAGTATAGAAGAGGTAGGCTTAGCTCTAATAAAGCTAAGGAACAACAAAGCTGCCATATGTGATGGTTAACCAGCAAGCTCTTCAAGCATGGAGGAGATGTGCTGAAAAGGTGTTTGCATCAACTTATTTAATAAATTTGGCTGGAAGAATGCATGTTCATCTTCCAGAAGTAAGAATGCAGTCTTCTTAACATCGCGTACCAGATCTTCTCTGTCGTACTTCGTGAACGCCTGAAGCCATTCACCAAGGACCTGATAGGTTCATATCAGCGTGGCCTTAGACGATTAGACCAGGGAAGTCCACCATCGACCAAATATTCCCACTACGCGTATGACAGCATCTATAGAGACGAGCTATATAGAGCAATGTCTAGTTTCGGCATACCTGCCTCACAAACTCTTCCGTTTTGGCAGGATGACTATGGAGAATGCACGCAGCTCCATCAAGGTCAGCAAAGACCTCACCGATATCTTTGATGTGAAAAAAGGTTTTTGACAAGGCGACACGCAGTCATGCGACTTCTTCAACATTGTTCTTGAAAGAATTGTGCAAAACTCTCACGTCAACACTAGAGGCGCAATATTTCAAAAGTCCGTCCAACCACTCGCTTATGCCAATGATATTGACGTAATCGGACAAACAGAGCGTGATGTCAATGATGCTATCGTGAGTATTGAGGAGGAAGCCAAGAAAATGGGTTTAACGGTGAATGAAGGCAAGAAAGGGCACCGACATGTTGGTCAGAACGTCGCTATATACAGCTATAATTTTGAGGTGGTCAGAGACTTTGTCTACCTATATGCTCTGCTATTAACTTAGTGAACGATACCAGTGCTGAGATAAAACGAAGAATTACTCTTACCAATCGCTGTTTCTTTTGGGCTAAGAAGGCAATTGAGAAGCAAAGCCCTCTCTCGAGCAACTAAAGTGTCCCTGTATAAGACACTTAACATCCTGCTTCTGATGTATGGTGCAGAGACATGGACACCTATTAACGGTAGATAAGAACGCTTTAAGCTGCTTTGAGAGGAAAATCCTCCGGGTGAATCATGGTCCCATCTGCATAAATAGGGAATGGAGAAGAAGATACAACCACGAACTCTAGGGGCTGTACAGCGACACCGACCTAGCAAGTAAAGTAAAAAGCCAACGACTGAGATGGCTGTATCACCTATAGTGAATGGACAACAATGCTCCGGCCCAGAAAGTCTTTGAATCCAATCCTGTGTGATGGCGCAGTAGAGGAAGACAGCGCAACAGGTGGCACACGCAAGTGGCAGAGGACCTCAATCAACTTGGCGTGTGAAAGTGAAGACAGCTAGCTAGAAACCGAGCCGGCTGGAAAAAGCTTGTTGGTTGAGGCCCCGGTGCATTCCGGACTGTGGCGCCACCTTAAGTAAGTAAGAAAGTAAGTAAGCATGTCCGATGACTGGTTTATCTACTCCATATGTTTTCATCTATAAAAAAGGTCCTATGCCTTGCAAGAACTATCGAGGCATACCTCTGATAAACTTTGCATATACAAGATCTTATTCAACGTAATGTCTTTAACCGTTCTGTTACACTATAATCGGCTAGTTCCAATGTTTCTTCCTGCCAGGCAGATCCACCATAGACCAAATATTCTCTCTTAGGCAAATCCTGGAGAAGGCAAACGTATTTCAAGTCAAGACTCACCATCACTTACCTACTTATTAATTTACTCCAAAGCCGGATATGATACCATTCATTATCAGGAGTCCTATATGGCTAAAATTGGGATCCCAGGAAAAGTGATCCACTTGTGTGGCGTGACATTTTTTGAACTCTTCCAAACATGCAAAATGCACATGCACAGGAGTTTCGCAAACAGATGTGCTATCATGCAATTTCTTCAATCACTTTCTGGAGCAAATAGTGTACAAGGCAGGAGTTAACACTGAAGCACTATTTTCAACAGATTTGTCTAACTTCTAGAAGGGTTTGCCGATGAAATGGATATCATCAGATGCTCTCGAAGGACGTTACAGAGGATTTCATGGCAATTGAGGAACAGGTGAAACTTAATACTTAAAGTAAATGAAGACAAGACCACATATATGACCAAACAATAAAAGATTCCACAGTCAGCTAGGACATGACTTAACCTATATGGGAGTAAGCATATACTGGGGTCTTTCGAAAGAAAAATTATTATTTGACCTCTTCCGCCTCAACCAATCGGTGGTAAACACTTTCCTTAGACCCAAATTGGACGTAATGGTTGTGAACGATACGTGGTTCCAACAAGTTAACACTACGTGTTCTATAGCGAAAAATCTCATACCCCAGAGGATATTCTACTTAAATGTTTTAAGGGTAGGGTTATCTTTTGCTTTGGTACGTGACTATGGCTGGTAAGATCACGTTTGAATATTTTTGGTGTGAAATTTTTGTAAGCCAATAATCCAAAATTGACTAATGGGCCTTTTAATTAAAAAAAGAAAAAAAAATGGTGAATAAACTCAAAAACTGATTGCTTTATTCCATTTCAACATCAATCCACTTTAATGGAAAAATCCTTCATATCGAAAAATTTAAATATTTCATCATTATTTGATTCATTTTTCTTTATTTTAATACAAGAAAATTACATTATTCACTTAAGATTATTTGTTTACTTCATAAAACTTAAATCATCTCTTTGAATTTTAAATTGATTGAAACAGGTGAAAGTAATCAACCTTAATTGAAACTTTGTTCATAATACATTATATGAAAAGGAAACCATTTGTTTTCCTCAAAACAAATATACCCTACCTTTCAGCTAATCCTCTTTCTTAATCTAACACTGTTGGTCTAATTATACATTTTCAAATTACAACCCTTTTTCGATATTAACTACACTATCATATCTTACTATCCTTTTACAGTGAGTAAGCTTATAGACTCAACAATTTGTATTTATAAGAAACAAAAAAAATTTGGCATCATATCCTTTCGCTTGAAGATCATTTGTTCTAATCAAATTTCCAGCACTCTATATATTTATGATCTCGGGGAAAACTAACAAGCCACATGAACTTATGCCAAATGTCACAAAACACTAAAGGGAAACATTTCCCCCATCCTTTCGTCTTTGCAACACGTTCATCTCACCTATATTACCTCCACACAAATCCACATCCTTTCTATCTTATTTGGCATATAAATTCTGCATGCTCCTTAAAGACATTAGCATCAACCAGGCAAAGAAACCATTACCACTGCTGTCACCACCAACACCGTGCGCCTTCAAGATGAAAACACAACAAATATTTTGGCACGGCAACATTAAGGAGAATCAGCAGCATGTAGAAGAAGCTGCAGCTTTGGCAAAAGTTCCTCTTACGGCAGAATTATATTCGCAAACTATACTAAGCGACAGACAACGACAAATCTAATTATTTGCCAAAATGTAAATTCTCACTGTTTTATACGTAAAACATAATGTATCTTCAATTATACATAACTTCTACTTTTCTTCATGATATTTTATATTAAGGATGATTGTTTAAGTTGTTGAAGATAGAGTTTTGGTTGTTTTGAGGTCGAAGGTCGACTGTTGTTTTGATTTGATTTCTCATTTGCTTTACTTGCTTAAGAAAACGGTGAAGTTGAAGTTTGTAGCACTGTCAAACTTAAAAGTGACAAATATAGTTTACAGCAGCGGTACCAGCATGAACCTATAAAGATCCAGCAAGATATGTTTATACTGTGTAGCAGAAGTTGAGCCAACATTAAGGACATGCTTACATTACATGAACATCTTACATTGTTTTTTTTTTAAGAATCATCTTTAAAACTCTTTGGTGCAAGTTTGTCAATTCCCTATTTTTTAGACCAGTCAGACCTATGTGTTGATTAAAGTTTAATTTGTGAATTAAAATGACTGTCCTTTATACCAGTTTATGCAACTAACCACGGGCCTTATCACGTAAAATGAAAACGATATCGTGTCCACCATTGCTTTCTCTATCATATTAGCTTAGAATAATAAGGACAGCTGTCTTCAAAACGATATCGTCCAAACGTTTTCGTTTTACATGTTTAGGACCCAGGCTGTGATAAAAATATGAATGATCTGTTGGATAAAACTTTTAATTCGTATGATATTGTTAAAATAATGAACTTTATTTCCCATATTTGAAGCTTATAGGAAGTATGTATTTTCATTCAATTTATACCAGTAAAATGTATGCTTACATTGTTTCTTATTAACTCTTGAAACTGTTTTAAAACTAAATCTGTAAGCTAAATTATTTTTTTTCTGCGATTGGCTATTCTCTACATAAATAATATGCATTATACCAGTTTATACCAATAACCAGGAAGTGATATAAATATTTATGATCTTTTTGCTAATAACATTTGCGTCATTTGATAATATGCTCAAATAATAAATCTTATTTTTGAGCATTGGGAGTTGTTTTTGTTTTTATACCAGTCAATACTTTGATTAAACCGCTCATTTATATTTTAAAGAACCTTAAAATGAAGTTAGAAAAAAAAATTACTTTTTACGAGTACTTTTATTCCGTAGGTTAACACTATATTCTTCGTTAATATTGTGCATTTTAAAAATTTATACCAATAAAGGTATTGAAAAATTATTTATGATGTGTTTGCGTTCATTATGTGAGTCGGTGTTGTTTGATTATATGCTAAGATAATAATATATATTTTCGATGTCTACAACGTTTGATGTAATTTTATTCTAGTTATACCAGTCAATAAAATGGCTTAATTTGACTTCCTTGTTATATTTTACATAAGTCAACAGTGTAGAAAGTATTTTTTTATGTTTGTACCAATCAATGCAATGATTTGATTAGACTTTTAATTTATATTTCTCAGAATTTGAAAATTAAATTTAAAAGTAAAAATTACTGGTTTTGCATTTTTCTCTTGGCTTGAAAAAAAAATTGCTCTTTAATTACAATAAACTGGTATAATTCTGTATTATTGTGTTATTTAACGTCAAACTTTTACCTAACCGAAGATAAAAATGCAGTAAAAAACAGGACTATTTCTTATATTGTGCTTTATACCAGTTTATAACAATAACCAAGCTCTAATAAAAAAAAAAATACTTGATCTGTCTGTCTTCTATACCTAGCATACATTACATGTGGAAATAATAAAATTTATTTCTATACTTTTAGTATGGGAATTATTTTTTTTGTTTATACCAGCCAGAGACTAAAGACTTAATAAAAAATTTTAATTTGTAAATAAAAATTACAACTTTTGTCCGCACACGCTCTCTTCCATGAGAAAACTGTGCATTGAACCAGTTTATACCAACAAAACGTCGTACAATTTGTTAGTATATCATTCATACAGCGTCTTTTGATGTTACATGAAAATAATAAAATTCATTTTGCTTATTGTTCCAGACAAGTATTTTTTTTGGTTTGTTTATACCAGTCAAAGTTATGCCTTGAATTTATGTTAAAATAAAAATGTTCCCTAATTTTAAAAATATTTTACCTCTTTGCAAACGGCTGTGCCTTGTATGAGTATATTGGCAGATCTAGAAACGTACAAATTTAGGGGTAACTGTTTCGTCTAATATCAATTTGTTGGTCTTCTAATCACTAAATTTTTGATAAAGTGTTAAAATAATCGTATACTTGTATCCAAAATATTACACGTAGCTATATATTTTCAAATCATATAAAACCTTTAATTTGTTATATTTTATACCAGTTAAGAATGAGCCATTCTATGGTACTTCATTTGCATTATAAACCATGTTTTTAAGTTATAATATGTGTTTTCTTATTTTTCGTATATGCTGCCATATTGGTACATATATGCATTTAACTTAAAGGTTTATACCAATCGCCAGACAAACATACATGTTTTTAATATTTTCATCTTTTCCACTTTGTTCAGGAAAATGTAAAAGTATTCAATTCAGTTAAATTCAAACCGTAGAAATTTAAAATTAATCGCACTTGAGGTGTGGTTAATACCGATTTAACTTTTTATACCAATCACCTAGCCGAACACGGTGAATCCACAATTTTTGATTACCTATATGAAATTGATCAATATAAAATAAACAAACATATTTTATTGCCTACAAAAAAAAAGCTTTCACCAATCCTTATATCTAAATATACCCTCTAAAATATTATTTTCCTGATTGACGGTCATTAAAATGAGCTCATATTAAAAACCTATAAAATTCAAAATATTCAACCATATTTAATGGTTTTTATATTATGTCTAACTTCCTGACTAAAGATTGTTAAATCTCTATATGCCTAATCAAAAACCGCAATAAACCCAACCAAACCTCTTTTCATATAAAATAAATAAATAAAAATACAAATTTCAACTGTATAATTTTCCCATAAAATTCCCATGCCACTTAACACTCTTTTGGGGAAGGAAAATAGCTATAAATTTCAATTACAATTAAAACATCCATTCCAATAGGGTTTGCTCCAGCACATCAGGCGAATTGTATAAACACTGACAAACGTACATAGGTACATTGGTATTATATAAATTGAAGATGAATTTTCTATTTAGGATGAGCCACCAAGTGTAAGAGCCACCGACATTGCAATAGCAGGCAGGCTTATTATAGCCGACGAAATCTGTCCACTCCAACGCCTCTCCACTCCACTTTGGGATTTCAATTAAATTTCGTAATTCCATCAAATTGAATTACCAGTATTTATATACCTTTGTGCCGGATGCCTTATGGCATAGCTTAAGATCTTGCTCAGCATATATAGTCCTACATAAGGAAGGTACATGGGAACGTATATCTAGGTAGATATAGGTTTAGATAGGTGGGTAGACAAGTAAGTTCTACAATCTTTACATTAACCCTATAGCTAACTAAAAACCTCCCTCATCATCCTCATCTCGACCTATTTCCACCTCTTTCTACCCTTTTGCTTGTTCTTGAACATTTGCCCTTATTCCCTTATACCCACTGCATCTTCTGCACCTTCCATTTTGCATGGGCTTGGGCTCTTGTGTATTTACCGACGAAGCTTCTATAAATCTACCCTGTTAAATCTCTTTTCCCAACTCCCAAGTAGATCTTCTACAGTTACTATAAATAAAACGGGAATGTCTCTTCTTTAACTGTGGAGTATTTGTCTCTCGAAGGAGAACACAATTAATTCTTACTTCCAACTTTTACGGAGTTTTATTTAAAAAAAAAAAAGAAAGTAAAATGGGCTAAGGAGACTGACGAATGACACAGAGTCACAGATGCCTGCTTTTGCTACTCCGCAAACATGGCATGTTAACAGAGAAGTATACAGAAAAGCTTTATTGTCTTAAGGCTATTGTTCTGTTTTCTCGCTGTAAAAGGAATCTCCTCTTCCTAATGTAATTTTTTCAGTGTAAATTTTTAAATTACAGTAAATTGTTTACAAACGGAAGTACCTAAAAGAACTTTTTGAATATTTTGGACATCCTTTGAATTCAATTAGGTGATGCAACTTCATCAAAAAAAGTTATAAACTAATTAGGTTTGCTTTAGTGGCAGCGGTGTATAGGATCGATTTTGTTGAAAGGGAAATAGAAAAATTTTAGCCAGCAGGTAGGTATATATCTGACACTGGAAAAGTTAAGTTGGTTAAGTTAGGTGAAGTTAAGACAGTGTTTTGAGAGCTAAGAGGTCAAGGTCAATACTGCAAACTTAGTAACTAATGAGTGGGTTGTGGGATATTAAATTAATTGGTCAGCTATTTATTCTGTTTCCAAGGTTAAAGTATTGTGGAAATAAAAAAAAAATGGATAAACATAGTATTGTTTACTAAATTGTCAAAATAGTTAACAAGTTAGCCATAGAATTTAAAAAAATTTGGCACCTTACTATGGGGTGTTCATTGTGTTGACGGAACTACGTCTACCACCTTGAAAGTCCGTACTGTATTAAGCTTGAGAGGCACTGGTGGAATTATTTTGTCCTCAGGCTCGAAGCTCGCCTTCCTCTGGGACCAAATATCAGTGTTATTCAAATGGTACAGAAAGCTCCACCTGAAGGAACTACAACTATTGTCAGTGGTTGGGGTACTGCTACTTTTTCTTATATGCTACGCTCTGTAGTTCTAGAAATAGCCATCCAGGAAATTTTTTCATCACAGGCCTATAGTTACGGAAGTGCCATATCAAGTAAGCTCTGATTTGTGCAGCTGCTAGTGGAAAAGATACATGCGAAGGTGACTCTAGTGGTCCATTGGCAGTTAATGCTGGTCTAACTGGTATTCTTTCATCGGGCTATGGATGTGCACAGAAAAATTAGCCAAGTGTTTACATTGATGTAGCTGTAGTTCACTCATGAATTTTAAAAAACTGCAGTTCAATTATTATCAAATTATCGATTTTTTAAATAATTCATTCAATATATGCTTAAACAATTACCTCCATGTATAATTGTTTTATAATTGTTATTTGTTGCAACATGAGTTTTAAGAAATCATTCGGAGTTCCAACTTTGGTTGTCTTGCAACAAAAGACTCTGATAAAGTTTCATACCAGAATTCCAAAGAGGCTTTATTTCGTCCATGGAAAAATAGTAAAGTGAACAAATTTGCTGATTTGCTGACAAGTTAGTGAAGTTCCTTCTCGAAAAGAAGTGTATAGTTTCCTTAATATTGAGTGTTTTTTTTTGCTTTTACAATTTTACAATTTTACTAATTAACAAGTTGCTGAAGTTTTAATTTTGTCATATCTTGCTTTCTGTCAAAGCCTCGTATGTGTTAAAATTAAATTTTTTGGTGTATTTCAGATTAAAATAAATAACTGTATTACGGTTGCTTTTGGATCTATCAACCAATTTTAAAAACTTTCATGATCTTAAAAATCCATGTTATTACCTTCCGAACCTGTTTTTTGTGTCCTCTAAGCAATTTTTGAAAGAGAGCTTACGTTGTTTTAACAGACAGACAGACGATATGCAGTAACTTGAAATCGATTCAAGTCAATTTATGCTCAAGCAAGAAAATTGTGGGATAGTTTCGATTTTTTCCCTGCTTCTATGTTTTCTGAGATTTGCGACTAAAATTTCATAAGCAACAAAAATGTTTTTTTTTTTTTTGTTGAGTTTTTCACTTATGGCTCGAAAACTATCAATTATTTGTAAACTTATCTTAGTACCATTGACAGTATACAAAATTTTCAAAACTTCAGAAAGACCATACAAATTTAATTATGAAGAATTACATCGAGAAATATCATAACGTCAAATTTGCAACAAAATCGGATCTTTCTTCAAAACTTCGGATTGTAATATTTAAAACGACAAGCGCTACAGCAATTCTGAGGCCAGATTCGATGCAAACCTCAGATTTGGATTCAGCACCTCCGTAAACATAAGGAAGGAAAAAATCATAACTACCCCTCAATAAGACTGTAGGCCGATATCACAAGAACCGGTAGGTACAAAAAATTCTGAGAACCATAAACCTAGGCACTTTTGGCAATTTTTTTTTTCATACACATACCTACAATAATTTCTTATAAAATGTGTGCTTTAGAGTTAGACATTTTTTTTCTACAATGTATTGTTCACAAACCTTATTAATCTAAAAATGTTTTTTTCTTTGGGATGTCTGACGAGTTGGGGTCAATAATTTGTAGGATCATAGTTCTGTTTTCACAACTCTGCATGTCAAAATTCTGTATTTCAAAATTCTGTTTGTTCAAAATTCTGTTTTCCGAAATTCTGTATTTAAAAATTCGGTAATATGTTGTTAAAGATACTTTCATTATCTTACATTATCGAAAAGATTTCTATTTTCAACATATTTACTTATTTGGCCAAACAGAATTTTGACCAGACATAATTTACAAACAAGCAGAATTTTGAAAACCAAAATTCCGACCCGCTCCCATGTCCTACTCCAACCCTATTCCTTAGCGTTTAAAAATTCTCCAAGCCATGTTTGAACTTGGTGGGAGTTCAAAGACTATAAAACGCACTGTCGATTTTGACGAACATGCCCAATTAGCAAAATTGCTTCGCATTTCAGACATTAAAGTGTTATTTGTTTCTATAGCGCTCCATTTAGCCCTCTGACAGAAAGTAAATACCTTATTGGAGAATTACTGAATCCTTAAATATTTTCTGGTGCAAATTATATCAGCTTGAAAGAAGTGATGTACCAATGTTTCTTTAATCTCTCTATAATGCTCTTATGAAGTAACCAAGATACTTTCACTTCAATAGTCATCCCGTAAAATTATTATACAATCTTTATGTTAGTCTTTGTTTCTATATTGCTGGTATTAGTGAATATGGTGACGCCAAGCTATAATCGGCCATTTTATTATTTACATTTTAGCACCCAAGCATATATATTTCTTATTATTTTCAATGTTTAAGGTTGGTATTAATTAATTAATTGATCTATTATATCTCTAATTATTTAATTAATGTGTTTGCTATAGACATATACTAATCTATTATTTTATATTTTTCTAGCTTCTTGTCTCATACGAGACATTTCTAGATAAAAGTGATTCCAATTTAATGCATTGAATTGTATATCTGAGATTGGTGGAGCGGTTAGCGAGTTAGGTAATTGGTTCAGAGGGACACGGGTTCGATTCCTGGTTCTAGCAACAAGTTTTTTTATTTTATTTAATGTGAACTTCTTTAAGACTATTATAATTAACTCCATAAAGGTACAATAGGAGTGAAAAAAGGTCGCCTTTCTCACTCTATGGAGTTTTATGCAATGCTTATATGCAAGGGTTAAATGAAAACGAAAAGCATCTATGGAGGACTATAGAAGAGAAATTGTTAGTTGGGTGGTGCTCTTGTTGCTTTATGAAATAATTGTATCGGAGGATATTTATAGATGTTTCAGCTAAAATTTATGAAGGTAGCTCATTGGAAATTACTTCATAGTGAACTCCATATTTTATTTCATTAAGCTTTACACAAGCGTGAGATTAAATCTTAAATTAAATCTACAGTAGGTTTTCGGTTTATTATGTTTTTTTGTTTTTCTTAAATTTTTTTATTTTATTATATTTTATTATATTTTGTTTTATTTTTTTTATTTTATTTTATTTTATTTTATTTTATTTTATTTTATTTTATTTTATTTTATTTTATTTTATTTTATTTTATTTTATTTTATTTTATTTTATTTTATTTTATTTTATTTTATTTTATTTTATTTTATTTTATTTTATTTTATTTTATTTTATTTTATTTTATTTTATTTTATTTTATTTTATTTTATTTAACTAACTTCCCAGTTAAACTTATTATAATTGAACTGATTTGTCAAATCAAAAATTTTGACAAGCCTTCACGCTTCGAGCTCCCTAGAATTGGAATCCATCATTTTTAGAGAGATGTGTGTGATTATACGTATACGTTTGTACGTACTTTTGCTTTTTTTCGTTCACCATAGCTATCTCAAGATTGAATGAAGATATCAACTTCAAATGAATTTAATTTTCTTATGATTTCTATCTATTATTTATTTTATCTATTATCTATTCAATACAGGGCGAAAGGAACTTCAAAAAAATTCAATGACTGGTTTTTTACTATAACTTTGTAAAAAACACGTTGTTAATTTTCTTTAGTCTCGAATATCTCAAGAACGAATGATGCTATCGACTTTGGGTTAATTTTATTCAAGGCGTATTGATGTTATAAAGAATTGGTAAAAATATGAAAAACTATAAACGTACAGTTTTTTTGCAAATTGTTGAAAAAAAGTTTTTCGGTTCGAATATCTCAAGAACAAAACAGTGATATTGGCTTTGGGGAGTAATTTAATTTTACATACTAGTTTAAAAATGATGTATAACTAATAGAATTTGTAAAAAATTTGAACATATGCTGTTCTTTTAAGCCGAAAGAACTACAAAAAGCTTTGCCGAAAATTGCTGATTTTTTTTTTTCAAATATCCTCGGAATAAACAATGATATTGGCATCGGGTTAGTTAAATTCTACACACTATCTAGTCCATAACTGATATTTCACATGTTTAGTAAAATAATTCAACAAACAAAAACGAAAAAACTACAAGAAAATTTACCAAAAATTGTTAGACAACATTTTTCTTCCAGCGTTTTGGGCTCTGTCTTTGGTCTTCACTTAATTGCATATATTGATATTGAACACCTGAATTTTCAATTTTAATAATAAAATAAAATCGGGCCCCTGGCTTCCGAGAGCATTATTTGGAAGTTACCTCGGTGAGTCACACCCAACCTCCTTATAACTTGCGATTTAGGTACTATAGGGCAAATTTCGGATTCGTGCCAAAAACGATTTCAAGATAACAATCAAACATGACATTACGATGATAGAGAACACGAAACAAGTGTGTGGCACAATTCTGTCCGTCTGTCTGTCTGTCTGCCTGTATATCGACCTTCATCCTAAACCACTGAAGTAATTTTCTTAAAATTTTAAGCTTTAAGTTTTTTAGTAACTTTTATTTTAGCATCAAAAATAACGGTACTTGCCCTACAACTGTATATGGAAAGCTTATTAATCTCAAAAATGGCCCTAACGATTTTGATTTTAAAAAAAATCAGTGTATTATTGTAGGTATGGTGTACTTTTTGATAAGAAAAAAAAATTACCGAACACGGTTATTAAAGATACCTGCGATATAATAGGTTTTTTTAATTTTCAAATTTCTCATTAGCGGCTCAAATGATTTCAGTCAATATTTCTATGCAAAAGGTCTTTTAAAATTTGAATAATAGTGATTTTCTTAAAGAATTTTAAAAAAATATTTAAAATGCTTTTTAATAATTCAATATTTCAAAAATGAGTTGATGAATTTTTTGAAAACTAGGTTTGGAAATGTATTTTAATAAATACTCAAAATTGGCATACCAAAACTTTTTTTAAATGTTATTAAAATTTTATTATAAAAAAGTAATTTCGAAGAAAACAGCTCCAACAATTTTTTTTTTTTCAAGCCTGACCGAAAACTTTGTTTAATGCTTAAATAAATGTCAAAATATTTATATCGAACTAAATAGGCATTTTTGACCAAATTTAGCTTAAGAAAACCTTTCAAAACTACCACTAGAATAAGTGAAAAATTTCGAAAGGGTGACCAGGTCTGGTTTTTATTAGTTGAAGTTGTGCAATAGTTTAAAATGTTTTTTATTGAATATCATTGCCTGTCAGTTGTTTTAAGTAAGTCAATGGTTTTTGAAAAAAATATTATCAAGCACTGACCACCCATTGAAAAAACGTTACTTAAAAATTATAGTTGTTTATTTTAAAATTTAACGTAAGATATCTAAGCTTCTGATTTTGTTTCTCTTTTTTTTAAAGTAAAATTTTACATTAAATACAAAAAGGAAAAGCATCTTTCACCGGCAGAATTTTGAGATCTCTAACAGCACCACTAAAACGTTATAAGATATTTCAAAATTCTTTAGTAATTCAAAAATTTAACCCGCTACCTCTTACCGTTTTAATCTAAGATTTTTGACACACATCTTAAATAAAATCTCATTTTACACTGCTTTGCTTAAAACGTTTATTTTAAATAATCTCATTCTAGTCCTCGTGTAACCTCAGCAAGATGAGTAATTTTTCCTTAGCTTTGTGATACCACCAGCCAATTATTTTATACTTCATCATTTTTACTCGTATCTTTGTTAGTTTGTATGAAAAAACAAAATTCCCAAGTTCATTGGCTAGCTACAAGCCCAAAGCAAATTCATTGAACTTTCTAATCCATTTAAATCCCTTCCTTAACCTTTAGACGACATTCAAAACAAGCACCCTCTAAGAACAATGTAAAGATTTCAAAATAAACCAATCACTTTTCAACTATTTGAGAACAGCCATATATTCTATGCATACATTGTGGGGGAAACCTAAGAAGGGAATTACATACACAAGACATTCAATTTCACATGCCTAATCCGATACTCAAGGTTTCCTTGAATACCTTCCTTCTTACATCTTTACCTGTCAATTGCGTCCGCCACTTTTACCCATTTCACATAGAGCTTGAATTGAAACCAGCTGTCTCTTGCCTCAACTTTTCTATTATCCTCACTTAAAATGAAAACAGAAATGTACCTAAGTCGAATTTGGAATTTGATACCCCGAACTTGACGCAACACATCCCTTAAATGCATTCTCGCTTATAATGCTCTGCCTGTCGTTAAAGCGTGTCTCGCGAGTGAATATTCAATTATTCCAGCAAAAACTCAAGAAAAGCAAAAAGTATCTTATGGATTTAAATTATGGAATGGTTTGCTACGAATACCTTCTGAATTCTATATGCAAAAGAAGAAAGTTTACATGGAAGTGACATAATATGAAATAGCAACCCCATCACATGAACGAGGAGCGCCGAGCGCACTTCTATCACTTGCAGAGCTTCACTCGAGTTCACTACTTTCCTTCTGTGTCGGAAGGTTTATTTTTTTTTTCACTTTAAAATGATGTCGTAGAAAGACGACAACGTCGAGGACTACCACTACCTATAATATATTACGACGCCCCATTCGGGTTATAGCAAAAAAATATACATGTTAAGGATTATGCCGGTGATTTCAAATATGTACATTTAGAAAATCTCACTCGGAAAATCTTTGGATATACGTAGCAGCTATGAGCAGCATAGCACTGACTGGATAGAAGAACGAAGGTGTTGAAGGTACTTCTAAACCTGTCAATTATTTAGAGAAACTTAAAAATGGCATAAAACATTTTTATGTGTTATGGCTTGGTTTTACTGTTCCTTGCTGCAAATGGGACACGTTGTGATTTTCATAAAAGCTTTTACATATAGTAGGAGTTGGTTTTCAAAAGTAAAGTGGTCTATATAATAGTATTTTTTTTTTCTTTTATATGAGGACGAAAATCAATAAAATAAAGTAAGGACATTTGAAGTGGTAGTTCTAGGAGATAACGTCAAGCCTGTAAAAAATTTTACTATTTATTTTTTAAGGATTTGTAATTTCTCTATTAATATTAATAAAAACAATTTGATAATTCTTGACAATAAATTTCTTAGGTCTTGTAAACCAGCGGTTCCCAAACTTTTTCAGCTGTGGAACCCTAAACAATCACAGAATATATATTGGAACACCAACACTTAACGAAAGCCAAAAATAAAAGATAAAACATTTCAAAATAATTTTTTATTTATTCCATCAAAGACCCTAGGGTTCCTCGGAACACAGTTTGGGAACCAAAAAAAATTTTTTCTGACTAAGTCAGAAAGCAAAGAATGAAAATATTTTACAAAATTTGTTAAGAAGGTTATTTATAGAAATGAGAGGGTTAGGTGGCATTTGTGGTACGATTTATACTTCCCATATACATACACCTAGCGAGAAAAAATCCAAAAAATCGAAAAATAGTCTTATTTCAAAAATTAAAAAAAAAATTTATACTTTAAAACAAAATCATTTAAAAGAAAGTAAAACATATTTTTTAACGAAAATAATGTACCTACAAAGAAATCAGTGCGATTGTTTTTTTATCGCTGGGTGTATAAAGGGAGTTAAAGGTATAATCTTTGAATTTCTTAAAACATTAAACTTGATATTTTAATCAAACTTGTCATTATAGGATAAAAGTAGGTTTCACAACAATTCTGCCTGTCTCTAACTTGACCTACAGAGCCTATAAGCCCCTGGAGCAGTTTTCTTCAAATTTTGAACTTCAAGTTTCTTAGTACCTTCCAATCTTATTGTCAAAAGGGAAAATTTCAATTTGTTGTTTGTTCCAAAAATTTAGTAAATGTGCACTAAGAAATAAATTTATTGTTCAATTTGGTAAATAATGTGTTTGATTATTTTAAAAATTTTGAAACTAATTATAAATATCCATATTACTTGGG
Source organism: Dasysyrphus albostriatus (assembly GCA_946251815.1). Lineage (NCBI taxonomy): Eukaryota > Metazoa > Arthropoda > Insecta > Diptera > Syrphidae > Dasysyrphus > Dasysyrphus albostriatus. The sequence continues at coordinate 134,535,361 of OX276337.1, read as the reverse complement.
ATAAAATAGGTATACTATTAAACGGCTCGATTGATTTTCATTAAACTTGGTGCATAGTGTTTTTTTGGTGATTCCCACACTTTTTTTCAATTTTTTTTAAACAAATAATAACGATTTTTTCCCAAAAAACGGCTTCACAACTTTTCTTTAAAATTATGAGTAAATTTCTTTCAGTAAAGGCTACCTTTGGATGGGGAAACCACTTTCAAAAAGTGACAATTAATGGTACCATCCAAAGAATTTTTTTATATTTGATTTTCCTTGAAATCTTAATTGTGATTTCAATTGCTTTTTTTAACACAGAAGCTTCTAAATAATGCAAACAATTTTTCTAAACAAAATTTTAAAAGAAATAGTTTTTGGGTTTTTGAAAATAAGTTAAAACATTTCTTACGATTTTTAATAAAACTTTTTCTGTGTGCTGAAATTAGTACGATACTATTTCTAGTATTTGTCATAAAAACTTTTTTTTTAAATGTTCCCATAATCGGCCGAACAGAATTAGATTGACTTTAACTTGCGATATAGGTACAATAAGGCAAGTTTTGGATTCGTCAAAAAAAAAAAATTGAGGTAACAATCAAACATGACATTACGATGATAGAGAACAGCATGAAAGTGGGTGGCACAATTGTGTCTGTCTCTCTGTTAGTCTAAAGCCAAAACTTCAAACATGGAACATTATGGTTATTGATGATTATGCCCACACATTTTTTTCATTTTGCTTAGAACCAAAAATAACGGTACTTGCCATACAATATTAATCAATTTTACATAATCGTACTATTCTCAAAAACGACTCGACAACTTTTAAAAAAAAAAATGTATAAATTACTTTTAGTAAAAGCTTCCTTTGGGTGTAAGACCATTTTACAAAAAATTGTTATTAATGGTACCTCCCAAAGAACCATTTGTTTAATTTTCAATTTTCTTCAAATTGGTAACACTGATTTCAGTAGTTTTTTTTTATTCTTAGGCTTCCAAAAACTATAAATATTTTTTTGATTTTTAAAAATGTTTTTAAATTTTTTTTGAAAATTAAATACACTAGTCATGGAAATTAAAGGAACACTTTTTTTTTTAATTTTTATTAGTGTTTTTTGAAAAGCTGTATCTTTGTGATGAGTCGTCATATTATGTCCAAACAAAAAGAATTAAACAGCTTTATGTTTTTTGTTTGAAAATAATTTTTTTTACAGTATCGTTATTGCGTTATTGTAAGAACTGACACCAAATAATTTTTTAAATGTTTTTTTTTTTTGTATTTTTGAAAGTCCCCATTTTCAAAGTATTTTTTTTTTTTTGAGTTATTAAAATGTAATGATCAGATAACCTGTTTATGCATCTTCAATATAATTTTTATTGTGGTCGTGAAGTTTTTTTTTCATGGTTTATCTGACTTTTAATGAAAAAAAAAATAATTTTAGCTTCGATTACCAATACCAAAGCGAAATATGACGTTATAAAAATTCAAGTACAGTTTTGGAAATTTGAATAGGTTTTTTACATGATTTTTCAAGATTTTGTAGAAATTGTTTTTTTTATTTTTCACCTTTAGTTTAAAAAAAAATACTCAAAAAAGACTTTTTGTGGTCTTTCGGTAAATCTTCAGCTACTTTTCAAATTTTGATTTGAGGACTTGCATTGATATGTAGATTTATAGACTTTCTGTAAATTTTCAAATTAATTTACTGAACCGTTGCTATTCACCAAATTTTCAAAGTCTTACAAACCAATTAAAAGACAAATTGTGTTGTTCCTGTTCATCTCGTAGTCTCAACAATTTTCATCGACTTCTTCACAAATTCGCATTGGCTAGATTTTTTTTTTGACTTGAAACTAAATTTTAAGTTTTTTTGTAAGCAAATTTCCGATTTAAAAAAAATTTGTTTGAATCATTTTTCCTAATAATTTCCATGTCCTTACATATAATTTTCTTTAGCCCTCAATGCCTTCAACATAAGAGCAAGTACGTGCGACCCAGTCGTGCATTTTACTTCATTTCTTTTTAGAACCAAAAATAACGGTACCTGCCATATAATTTTTCTTACAAATTTTACAAAAGCTTATTTTTCTCAAAAATGGCTCCCCAACATTTTTCTTAAAAAAACAAAACACAATAAATTTCTTTTGGAAAAAGCTACCTTTGGACGGAAAACCGTTTTCAAAAATAATTATTAATGGCACCTCACAAATTTTTTCATATTTTCGTATTCCCTCAAATTAGAATTTCTGATTTCAATGTTTTTTTATACAGAAGCTTCCAAAAAATAGGATCATAATAATTTTTTCTTAAAACAAATATTTTAAAAACTACATTGGCAATTTTCATAAAACTCGGTACTCAAGAGATTCTTTATACCTTTTAAATTATTCTAAGAAAAAATTTTATTTTAATGGAAAAATAACGGTACCTTCCTTTCAAATATAAAAAAAATCTTTAAAGACAATATTTTTTTCTAAAAACGGCTCCTTTATTTTTTTAAAACTGTTTTTGAATGCTTAAATTAGTGCGATATACCACCAAAAATTATTAAAAAAATCCATATAACGACTATTAATATTGCCTCTCATAGAAAGTTTTTTTAATTTTGAATTTTTTCATTATTGGCATAAGAAATTTAAATAAATTTTTCATATATAAATCTCAAATAAGATTTAGAAATACTGTTTATCAAAAATTTCAACAAAACAAAACTTTTTAATTTTTTTAAAAAAGTTTAAATTTTTTTCTTTTTAATTTGAAAACTCAAAAACGATTTTTTTTTAATTCTGTTTTTATATGCGCCTATATAAATACTTAAGATTTGCATACCAAAAGTTTTCCCGAAAAATAATTCAAGAATTTGAAATATAAAATTTAATTTAAAAAAAACCACTCCAACGTTTTTTATTTTTTTTACATAAAATGATATTAAATCAAGAATTAAGATGGCGTTCTTCTTTTATGGTATTCACTTGGAAAATAATAAGTTAAAATTTAAACTATTTCCAACTACACACTTGTGTAATTTGAAATCTCAATACATGTACATATTTGACATCGAAGCAAAAAACCCAAAATCTTTCCAATTTCCACCAAAAATATGCCCAATTTGCCGTGATAATAATATAAATAAACAGTTTACCTTAATAGTACCTATGCACCTCTTCATACCTTACCTACCTTACCTACCAAAACTTCAATTAAAAAGACCCTATAGCTACGTGTCAATGTTGTTAAATATAAAAAAAAGCCGCTTACTTAATGATATCATAATTTTCTCCATTATGTACCAATTTGCCGTTCAATATTGCGTGTTACAAAAATTCCTTCATTTCTAATTAAAATTACTCGAGCAAACGTAAACAACATCCCAAAGCGTTTTAGTTAAAATATGCCCATTGAACTTTATCAATATCACCAAAAACAAAAAAATCCCTTTTACGCACAAAAATACACACACACACCTGCACACACTTGCTCCCTCCAGCACAAATATACCACTCTCACTGCTTTAACATAGCATTTTCAAATATAATGAACCAACCGTTAACTTAAATGTCCTTAAAAATTACTTTCACGACACACAAACTTGACTTACATTTTGTATCCTCAATACCACACCTCATGTAAGGTATATGACGTAAACATCTATCTATATAGATATGTAGATAGCTTTTGGCCCAATTCCCTCCTCTTAAGTAATAATTTTCCAAGTAGGATTTTCTTTACATTCCTGTCATACCACTTCAAAAAAATATGAAAATATATAAGATAAAAACCAACAACAAATAGCAAAAAAAAAAAGTTCACTACTTCACAAATTAGGACAACATTTTGTGTGCGAGGAAAAGTACCAACCAACCAACCTACCTATATATTTTTGCAAAATCGATTTTGTTCATTTTTCGTCCTTTCAGCTCCAGCTTCCCCTTTTTATCTCCTTGACACAAAAGATAAAGAGCCTACTGATGTGACTTTTTCTTTCACAACTAACACCCTCTTCCCCTACCTATACTCGATCTCTTTGCGAAGAAAAAAAAAAATCATAACAAAAATCGATAGGAGATACTCGTACAACCAAATACACCGCCTATTCACTGGATACTATTACGCCTCACTAAATTTTCCATCGAACACACTTCCTCAAAGATTAATATTTAAATTTTTTCCTCATTTCTTGTGCCTTTTACCGGCCGTGTGGCGGGCGACACACAATGGACAGAAAGAGTTAGGGGAGAAGGGAAAATCAATAAATAAATTCTTTTTGCAGATTCTATATAGGATTGGAGGCACAGGTGTGAGTGCTTAAATCTCTGATGGTTGGGCGAGTTTCGTATTGGTTTCAGAGTTAACGATTCGATCGACTCTTCGACACCGGCAACCAACAACGGTACCTTGCACACATGTGGCTTCCTCTATCATGATAGTCCACATGGATTTCCTCGTTTTTATACTCACACACCCACACAACATTGCCGGTCATATCGCACCTCTACATAGTTATTTTGTCGACATTTTTTGAATTAATTAAAACACTGCACGTTATAAATTCTTGTGCAACATACTTTGGTGTGAACGTAAAGCACATTTTTTTTTCTTTTTCTTTTCCAAATATTTCCCATCGTTAGATTTATTAAAAACGGCATAATTATTTTCCCATTAAAAAGAAAACATTTTTTTTCTTTGTGTTGTTTGCTCCTGTATCCTGTTGAAATCAAGACGAGTTAGGATTTGCCGAGTTCTTTGGGTTCTTCATTTCTTTTTTTCTTTTGTCGTTGGCGTTGTTGCTCTGTGTGTTTTCAACTAAAAACTTAAAGAAGTTCCGTTTCTGGATGAGAAAGAGGATACTAATTAATGTTAACGATAAACTTTCCTCAAGAGAATGAAATGTGCATCAAGGAGAGTTCTATGTTGCTGCTCCTTTATAATTTTCTTCTTAAATATCCTGGAATCACAAGAAGAACATCAAGAAGCAACGAGCAGTTTTAGTTCTCAGAGGGTCTCTCCAGCCATCAGGAGCCATAACAGTCAGCGTGGTAAAATGGTGATGGCGGAAAATTGCGTTAGTGGAGGTAGAATATTATATAGGCGAGTTATATATTGTGTTGTTTTGGCAGCATCCAGAAGTTGGTACTTCTACCGACACAACAACAACAATAATAAAAAATAAACTTTTTATGAGTAATTTTCTCATCATTTCGTACTTAATCGTCTTTTTAAAGTACACTTGACGACGACAACGAAGACTTGGAAGCACAAGATATGGGGAATAGAGGGGATCGCATTTTAATGTTGTTTTCATCTTTAAGGAAAAAAAAATAATAAAACAAAAAATAAGAATAACAACAACAACAAAATGAACAAACAAACAAAAACTTTAAAAGCTATGCTCCTGCTCAGCTCAACGGGTTTGGGTTTTATTTGTGGTTGTTTGCCAATTATGTTCTTCAACTTCAACTATAAAAGTACCTACCTACATCTCGATGAAAGTACCTAGGTTCTTTGTTTTTTTTTTTTTTTTTTAAGGAAACGATTGTTGCTTCCTGGTAAACCATCACAAAGAGAAACAGAGCCTTAATGTTTCAAAAGACTAACAGTTCAGAAGGAAAAGTTTCATTTTGGAACAAAATCGATCGAAATTTTGTTTGAGTTCTTTTATTTGCCTTTAGCTGAAGAAGGTTTATCGCACTTTCAGAGGTGTTAAGAAATATTTTTAAGGAAAGTGACTTGCCTTCAGTTTGTTTTATTCAGTTGACATAGGTATTCTAGTAATTTATTTAGTTTTTATTTGTTCATAAGAGTTTGTAATTCAACGTTAAAGATTTGAGGAACCAAATTTAAAATTTTTGAAAATTATAAATTAAGAAAATATTTAAATTCTTTAAAATTGTTGCTCGATTTATTATTTCGTTTATAAATTATTCATTTGTAATAGGCCAACTACCAGAGTTGCCAAGATTATGTTTATAACATTTGCCTGAATAAATAAAATGCATGACGGAACCACACGTAAGAACTTTCTCTTATGTTCCAATTAGATTTGTCAAAACTATATGAATAAAAACATTGAATAAAAATTCAAAGTGGTCAGTTAAGATTAAAATACCGTACTATTTTTCAAAAAATATGGAACTATGGACAGAAAAAATTAAATTCCTTAGTAGCTAGTGATTTAAAAAAAATCGTATGTGTACAATTCTTAAAACATTTTTAAGGTAACATTTGGTTTTTTAAGAATATATTTACTCACAGTAAATAGTAAAATTTTAAGAAATCAGTAGTTCACATTTCTTGAAATTCAAAAAATATAAGGAATTTCAAAATTTTTATTTTCAATACTATTTGAAAATTTAAAATATTTTATGAATTTAATCCAAATAAATGTTGCCAATAATCTGAAAGTTGAAAATAATTAGAAATGATTCCATGAGTAGATAATTTTTTTAACAGATTTTCGAAAAAATTGTTTTCTATTAAAGATTTTTAGAAAGACTTGATTTTCCTTCATAGTGTTTAACATTACATTGTTTTTATTTTAAATCTTAAAAAATATTTTTTGAGAACTTTAAAAATTTCTGCTGAGAACAATTGATCAAAATCATGTGTTGGAAATTCAAAAAATGATTTCCGTGGCAGATACCATGGACAAAATTTTTTTAAACTACAATTTTTTAAATTTTGTAATTAAAATTTTTAGGAAAATTAAGACTTAAAAAGCTAAAGGAATTGTTTGTCGGATAGCTCGTTATTTTTGGTCTTAAGAAGAAATACAAAAATTAAATTTAGCTAGGTTTTAAGTCAAAAAAATAGCAGATTAAATTACTTTTGAGCTGATGATGGATTATAGAACAAGATTGACAGAATTGCAGTTTTCCTTGTCATTGAAATATCAAATTTAGTCGTATTTTTTGTATAAAATACATAACTTGCCGTAAAGCTATCGGAGTTTTTTTAATTGAATTTAAATAAATAAATTTTGATAAGCAACAATATTTCAACTACATAAATTAAAATTTAGATATAAAAATAAATTTTAATATGTTTAGGTGATAATTAGAAAATTCACAATAAAAATCAGAGTTTTGAAAGGACATTTTAATACTGCACTGCTAATCGGAAAGGTCATAACTCATTTTTACTTGCGGTTAAGGTACTAAAGGCATGTTATGGATTGGTGCAAACAAAATATTTGAGATTACGATCAAACATAATAACGGTACCTTCCATACAAATGTTAAAATCCGTTAAGGAAAATATGTTTTTCTTAAAATCGACTCCTGCGATTTATAGTAAACTTTTTCCGTATGCTAAAATAAGTACGATATGCTGCCAAATATTATAAAAATTTACAAATAGCAACTATTAATTGTAGGTAGGTACTTCTCATAGAAGGTTTTTTTAATTTTGAATTTACTCACTATCGGCTGAACAGATTTTGATTATTTCTTATGTATAAATTTCAAATCAGATTAAAAAATCGTGCGTTGAACTCAATACACTTCAATTTGTTTATGCTCATCGGTTGCCCAATTGGTATAATCTAACGGATGTTGTTTTGGGTCAATCGAAATGCATATGCACGTTATGCTGAGCCTTCAAACGTATCGATGGTTTCCACCTTTTGGATTGGCGTTCACGATCAGTGGAATGACAATCCAAATGAGAGTCTGAATTAAAACCTTGTATAGTGTGTTTTCTCGTCGGCTAAATAAAAATTAAGATACAATTGCATATGAAAATTTTCAAACAAAAAATGTTTTTTACCTAAAAGTTTCAGTTTTTTATTTTGAAAATTCGATAGCTCAAAAACGGATTGACAATTTTTTTTGAAATTTTATTTTTGAATGCAAATACACGAATACTTACGATTTGCATACCAAAAATGTTCCTAAACAATAGTTTAAGAATTTGATATAACTATAAGAAAATATTTTTTAAGAAAACCACTCCAACGATTTAATTTTTTTTTTTATACATAATCAATCTCAGTCAAGAATTAAGATGGCGGTTTGTTGTTTTCATTTATAACTCTCAAAGAAGTTGTTTAGCTTATTCTAATATCGTATTTCATGCTTTACAACATTTATCTCTCAAAATTTCCATGTCTTTTCATATAATGTTCTTAAACATTTAGCGTCTTAGACGTAAAATCAAGTATGTGCGACATACTCGTGCATTTTATTTTTATACCGTAAAAGTTCAAATTCTTCGAATCGTTGCGTCGGGAAGAAAAAATTAATATAAATTTCTTAATATAAACGCGATAAGTTTTGAAAAACTTATAAACTTACAATTTTCTAATTTTGCTAAGTTGGAGCTAGCAAACTTTTTACTTAAGAAAGAAAACCATGTCTTACTGTGGAACAGTAAAAATTTATTGAGGGAATTAAATCTAAGCAAATCCTTCGTATTCAAGTAATCTATGAAAAATAAAGCTGCTATCGGTTGCACATTTACATAACTGCTTCTAGTAAAATTATAATTATTTTGAGATATGACCTTTTTACTTATAGGAGGATAGAATGCTAAGTGTACTTTTTTATAACGGCGTGTATACATTAGAGGTTCAAAAGCCCTGAAAATTGCTTAGAAATCACTAAGGTATCGAGTTTCAAAAAAAAATCGATTATATAGTTTTTAAAATATTTGATTTTCAAAAAAAAAATTTGAAACATTTCTTAAAAATCCAAAAAATATTTTTTATTTAATTAAAGTACAGAAAATTTCTAATGCTTTTTGGAAGCTTCTGTGTAAAAAAAATACTAAGATCAGTCATACCGTTTTGAAGAACATCGAAAATTAAAAAAATGGTTCTTTGGGAGGTAACGTTAATAACCATTTTTGAAAAATAATTTTCCACTCAAAGGATGGCTTTACTATGTTTGATTGTTATCTAAATTTTTTTACACGAATTCAAAACTTGACCTATAGTTCCTAAATCGCAAGTAAAAAACATTATATTTGTATGGTTCTTAAAATTCCAAAAAAAATTGTTTAGAACATTTTACGGTACACAATATGAGGCCGTAAGGACCATAGTGGCCTAACTGCAATTTTAATAAAATTGAGTTTATCACGAAAATTTTATCTCTATTTACTAAACAATATTATTTTTGCATTTTTTGAATAACCAACTCCATGCCATTGCCATAGCTATATAAAACTTTTTGCACTTAGAGGCCAACCACAAACAAATTAAAAGCTTGAGTACCAGAGAGGCCTATCTGATCAGTTATATTGAAAAATCATTAATACAAAATCAAAATTTATTTGTTGATCATATTGCAAAAAAAATCCAAAAATTGTCTCTTTATTTTAAAACTGAAATTTTTTTAAAACTACAAATATATGAAAATATTACTGTTTCCTATTTTTGCTCTACTGAAAATAATGAAAAATGCAGTTAGCTCTCACGGCTTCATAGCAGTAATATTTTTTAAGAAGTTTACACACACAAAAAATTACTTCAACAAGTCATATCATTTTGAGGAAAATGTAAAATAAAAAAAACTGTTTCCTGGAAGATACCATTTCTTGAAAAATTATTTTCCATTTTTGAGAAAAATAAAATGATGCTAAATTGCTCAACGGAACTGTGTGGCAAATACCGTTATTTTAATTTAAGAAATTAAATTAAAATATATAGGTGCAATGACCACTAAACATTCCTATACCAAGTTTAAAGAAAGGCCGTTTAGGCTCTTTCCAAATAAATTCACTTAAGCCGAAAAGAAATAAATTGTGAGTGCAGTTTCACCAACCTGAGTTTAAAATTAAATAAATAATAATAATGTATTTTAATGGTATCCCTCGAATTAAAAAAAAAATATTGTAGATGCTCAAAACGGTGAAGTAATAAATTATGAGATCCAAATGTTAAAGAGTATGAAATACAAAAATTAAAATTTCTTAACCAAAACAACTCCATTTATATGTAGTTTTAGGTGAAAAAAATCGTTCTAAATTTGTACTTGATCAAATATATAAATGTATGAAAAAAAATTGGGCAGTAGTTTTCAAAACAAATTTTTTTTTTCGCAAAAATCTTAAAACATTTTTATTTAGAAATTTTGGTATGCTTTACGTACGTTTTTATTTATATATGCATATATAAATGGGATTTCAGCAAAAAAAATTTCAAAAACTAAATTTCAAACATTTTTTTTGAATTCCACAATTTTTGTATTGGAAATTTTGATATGCAATATTTTTTCAGTTTACTTTTAAATGTTTGCATACAAATTTATCCAACTTACTCGTAATTCCTTTTAGCTGGATAATGTGAAAATTCGAAATTAAAAAAAAATTCTTCAAAGAGAGGTAGATAAAATTATTAGTTGCTATAATTATTTTTATATTAGGTAGCAAAACGCACTGATTTTAGTTAACTGGAAACATTTGATCAGGATCGCAGGAGTAATTTTTGAAAAAAATAATATTAATTAAAAGTTGTTTAAAATTTTTATTTTGTATTATTTTTTCATAAAAGCAAAATATTATCCTAAAATATTCAAGAGGGAGTTAAAAAATTGTTAAATACCACGTCGTTTTCTTCAAAAAAAATTTTGGTTATATTTTCCCAAAATAAAGATATAAAATTTGATATTTTGGTGCACAACATATCTAAGTATAAATTTTTAAATTTCTTAAAAGATTCTGTATAAAAAATTATTATTAAAATCAGTCATAACATCACACAAATAATGATTATTTACGACTCTCGGTCATTTATCCCAATCTTGATGGTCCGATTAATTGAACTTAGAGTATACAAATTTAATGTGAGCCTTAATCATCTTTTTACTTGCGATGTATAGGTTCTATTTATAAGTTATGCATTGGCTGGAAAAAAAATTGATTAGCTTATGGCATTATAATCAAATCTGTCCGTTCGGCTACAGCCTAAATGGCTGAATCAAAATTTTTAAATCTTGGAACATAGAGGTTTTTGGTGATTATGCCCACACGTTTTTTTTAGAACCAAAAATAACGGTACCTCCCATACAATTTTTCTTAGCAATTTTATATAATCGTATTTTTCTCAAAACGGGTCGACAAATTTTCTAAAAAAAAAATCAACAAATTACTTTAGTAAAGGCTTCTTTTGGGTGAAAAACTATTTTTCAAAAAATGGTTATTAATGGTAACTCCCAAGAAACCATTTTTTTAATTTTCGGTTTTCTTCAAAATGGTAAGAGTGATTTCAGTAATTTTTATACTTAGGCTTCCAAAAACTATAAATATTTTTGTGCACTTAAATTAAAAAAATATTTTATGAGTTTTTAAAAAAATATTCCAATTCCAAAGCAAGGTCCTTCGTGGAATAATAAATGCCCCTTGGTATATAAGAAATAGCGATCTACATCATGACCTTCAAATTGAAATGAGACAATGTTCGGAGATTAAGAAGAACCAAGCCTCATGAGCTGATAGTCTAAAAGTTATGAGAAAGTGTAATAACTTTAAACTTCCTTCAATGTGGTTTATAAATTAAGAAAGTAAAATCATTTGTCGATCTTTCATAGATTGGTCCTGATTCGCCGGTGGTTTTAGTGCGTGAATGGTCCCACACTACTCGGTACCGATTCTCGCCGAGTGTCATTTTGAATATTTCCATCGGATAAAAAATTTGTTTGAAAATCAAAAATTTCGAAAATGGAATGATACATTTTTTTGAAACTAAATACTTAAGATTTTCTTAGTACTCTCTAAAATATTTTAAGAAAAATTTTTGCATACATGAACAAATTTCGGTACCTTCCATAAAATTAAAAAAACCGGAAAGGAAAACTTTTTCCATATGCTAAAATTAGTACGATCTACTGCAAAATATTACAAAATTTTACACTTAGCAACTATTCATAGTACCTGTCATAGAACGTGTTTATTTAATTTTGAATTTTCTCATTATCAGCCGAACGGATTTAGATAAATTTTTCTTATATACAAATTTCAGATAAGATTAAATAATTAAATAATATTGATTTTTTTAAAAAAAAGTTTCAATTTTTTTGAAAATTCGATATCTCAAAAACAGGTTGACGATTATTTTTAAATTTTGTTTTTTTCTGCATATAAATATAAACTTTAGATTTGCATTTCAAATTTTCTTCTTCAAAATATTTTAAGAATTATTATTAAAACATTTATTAAAAATTAAAAAAAATAATTTAAAAAAACCGCTCCAACGATTTTAATTTTTTTTCATACAATTATATTCAATCAGGAACTAAGATCGAATTCCTTTTTCTTTTTTGATTTAGAACTCCGAAAGAAATTATTTTATATAATTTAAATATCGTATTTCATGACTTTAATTAAGTATATTTTTCTCTCATAATTTCAATGCCTTTACATATAATTTTCGTAAGCACTCTGCGTCTTGAACCAAACAGCAAGTACGTACGATTTAGTCCCGCATTTTATTATTATAAATAATCGCAAAAAAAAAATAGTTCCAGCTATATTTTTTTGGCAGTTGCAGTGATTTAAAAAAATATTTCTATTCGACTGTAGATTACCTTAACGCCTAAGAACTTGCAATAAGCAATGAAAAGGCATAAAATGTAAGTTATGGTAAGTTTAAAAATAAAAAAAGTTTTTGAACAGAAGTTGAGTTAAGTAAAATCAAAAATACTAGCTTTACATGATTAATCCAGTATTTGTTTTTGAGCCTTACAAATTATATGACATTATTTTATTTTAAGCAAATTCGAACATTTTTGTCCTCTATAATCTCAGAGAATTCTCTTCTATTCTAAAGCAACTTAATTCCGTAAGATTCATAATTATCTTGTAAGTGCTTCAGGCTAAAATTTGGTTGATAAATGTTCCAGATTTAATATCCACACGACCTTTATATGTTTATTAGAAAAACATCACAAGAATAGAATTTTAAATTTTTAAAAGTTTTATTTCACGATATATTGAAACACCCTTATTATTTATTGTATGTACTTGAAATCTGATAAAACCTTTAATCCTTCCTTGTCCATAACATCATTATCTCTTAAATAAAAATCATTCAAACATGACATTCATGTAAATCTCTATAAGAAGTTGTAATTGTCAACAAAATATTCAATTCACCATTGTCGATATACCGTTATATTGAAGTAAACTATCTGATAAGCTTTGTCCAAAATATCCCCACATGTGTAACAATATCCTTAAAATTCCACTTATACACGTGATATGCCTCGATAAACAATGACCCAGTCCCGAATAGCCCTCTGTGTATCCGGATTTTATACCTTCGAACGTTTAACTTAACTCTGATAGCACCAACATATTCTGCTCCTAATCCCAACAAATTCCCAGCAGGCAACCCAATTCCGGCGTATACACATACATAAATCCGCTGGGAAATTGCGTAATCCCCCAAACACAGTAGGATACCCTTATCCCACCACCCCCCACCCACCCCACCCACCCACTCACCCGTATAATCAGCATAAATTCGTACAACGAATATAGCATAGGGTTATTCGGAAAGAGTACCCCACATACATTCAAGAAAATTTAACTTCTATTTTGTTGTAAGAAAACCATGAACAAGGTAAAATCTCTGCCACAAACGGCCAATTCAAATCAAATATTCACCTGAACTGTGAAGAGTCAGAGTCAGAAGTAGAATCAGAATCAGTAGGATCAAAATTCAGGAGCAAGGAGCCTGGAGCCAGGAGCAGGAGCAAGGAGCAGCAGTATCTGAAGTTGAAGTACTCTGCTGGTGTTGCTGATGTTGTTGTTTTTGTTGTAGCTGCTGTCAACTTTAGACGTCTTCAGAGTTGAGTGTAGTACCACTATAGTAATTTATTCCCTCTGCCTCTTATGCATAGTACGAGTATAATATATAATATGCAAAACACAAAAGTACATATACTTATTTATGTGATGTGTGCAAGGATGTGTGTTTGTATCTTATCCTATGTGTAGTCCTAGAATTTTACTCATATATTATTTTTTTCTATTTTATTTTTACATTTTCGTCGTTGCACTGCACCCTCACAAAAAATGTGAAGTGATGAACGAGGAGGACTACGATGACGAGAACGACAGCCGACAACTGAGAACCGAGAACCAAGAACCGACAGCGAGAACGAAAACAAGAAGCTAATGGAATTCACACGCTTATCCTTTATTTTTTCTTCTATCTGAATTTATTTCATTTTTAGCTTTTTATCTGGAGATGTGATTTTTCTAAAAGGATTTCACACACATGAATCCCCTTGGGGATTTATAATATTGAAATTGAAAAGACACTATATGCACACTTAACACTTTTGCTTGCACCGTGTTACATGGGACACGCTCAAATCGTTATCCTTTTAAACGAAACTGCATTTCTTATTTAAGACAAAATAAAAATAGAAAACAAAATAAGAAGAAAACTCCACGTTTATCCTTTTGCCCCATCAATAGGTAGGCTGAAAGGACTCACATAAAATAAAATCTCACAATCACCCACTCAAATTGAATATAAGAAGTATTAAAGGATCTCAAAATCTTTATTGCAGGCTTCGACAGCTCCTCTCTATGGGGGGTTGTGGGGGACGATGGTTTGTTTTTATCCCGAGGGGGGGTGGTTTTTCAATTTTTTTTTCTTCTTCAAGTCAAGACCGGCGGCTGTAAAAATATATCTCAATGGATTTTTTATTATAGACACGGCAGTTGGGAAAAAAATCTCGTCGAAATGCAGACGGAGGTTAATTTGACATCGCCACGCTTCCGAGGTAACTGACTGGTATCAGATTCGTGAAGCATCGGATTTCGTTGTACGAGTAGAAAATTTTGAATCTTTGCAAATTCTGAAGTTGGGGAGATTTTTTTTTTTACAATTGGGGGGAACAGTGTGGTAGATTTTAGCTTTGAATTCAGTGGATTGCAATTGGAATGCGCAGGTCAATGTGAAGAGGGGGGATAAAAATCACTCGAAGCAATATTATAGTCAAAAAGGGGTATAACTTGCTATAATTTTTCTTTAAGGACATTGTGGAAGGTAATCAAGTTGAACAAAATGCAGGTCAAGAAATTAGGTGAAAATCTGTAGTGTATGTGGGGGAGGTGATGGTGGTTTGAGAGGATGTGGTGCTAGCGTGTATTCACATTTTTTAGTGTCATTTTGATATATTTTTTTTATTTGAAAATAAAATTAAAAAAAAAACTTTCATGAAAGGTAAATAAAAATCGGCACAAGGTAATCCAGAAATATAAACGTGCTAAGGAAAAAGTATGCTAAAATTATTGAAGAATTTTCAATGCTAGTCACAATAATGTTGAAATGTCGGTATGAAAGTCATGTCAAAGAAGAAAATCAGAATAAATTTCGATATCTCAATGAATGCTCTCCGAGAAAAAAGCTGGTATAACTAACCGTTTTTTGGTTTATTATACCTGATTTCTAGGTTGTTATTTTTTAACTCGGTAGATCAGGTTAACGGCTTAACCTGATATCTAATTTTTATGTCGTGTTAAATCAACGTTGGTTTCAGGTAAAGTTAACACTGCCTTAAAAAATCAAAACTGTAAATTTTACCTGAGATTCTTGCTATTTTAACCTGTAAATCTAGTTAACTTTACATGAAAATCTAGTTCAAAAACATGAATAAAATGTTCAATGTCTTGTTAATTTAATATGAAAATCTAGTTAGTTTCACATTAATCAATGTTTAATTAACCCTGTATCCCTGTATTCTGAATGTATAGAATTTTATTACTATGTATATAATTTTATTTTAAAAATACTTTGTGATACTTACTTAGTTTTGAACAGGCGCATCCCCTGGGCCACTTCGCTGTATAAAAACTTGTGCTAAACATCAAAAGTTGAAACTGACCTTCTTTGGATGGCTTGTATGTGTATGTAATTTAACACTGGTGTCACGTTGAAATAACCTGGCAGAGTGTTTCTTTAACCATGGCTTTTGTGTTTGTTTTAACGCTGGTAGAGGGCTAGTTTAACAGGAGGCCAGGTTAAATTTAAATTACTTTATTCGGATGGCCTGTGTGTGTGTGTTTTAACACCGGTGTCACGTTAAAATTAACTGGCAGATGAGGCCAGGTTAAACTCAACAGGTAAACATTGTAAGAAATAACCATATAAAATGTAATTTCAACCTGATTTGTGGTAAAATAGAAATTCAAGCAGTGTTAAAAAAACCTGATCTCAGTTGAAATTCTGTTTCCGAAAAAAACCATCACGTAGTTTAAGACTAAGGTCAATAGCTAAATCATTTTTTCTTGAAGGTGAATGAAAATATTTAAAAGATTGTAAAAGATTTTCGAAGAAAAATGTTAATACTTCAGAATTATCGTAAAAACCCTAAATTTTCCAAAAAAAATTTTATGTAGATTCGAAAATTTCAAAAATTTAAAGTATTAGAGCAATTCCTATACCAAACTCAAATTCTGTGCATCAAAAGCTATCAGAAAAGTATGTTGTGGCTCATATAAGAGACAAAAATTTAAATTAACATTTTTATACGGTGGAAGTGATTTCGAGTGGATTTTTGGAAACTGTTAAAATAAGGCAATGTTCAACAAGCGCTTGTATCGAAATTGATAGTTTTCGAATGACAAGTACAAAAACTCCCAAAAAATGATTTTTTTTATTTTGTTTCTATGTTGATTTAAGAAATTTAAGTCGCAAGCCTCAGATTCGGATTTAGTACCCCCAAAAAGCATAAATTAGGGACAAAATGAGAACTACTCCACAAATTGATTGCTTAAAAATTGTTGCCCCCGAATAAAATCCTACTACGCCACTGCATTAATCTATACGTAGTTAAAATTTCTGTTACTTCATAGTGTGGTCGAATGCTAATTATTTTTATTTTTAAAGATAAAATATGCATTTCTCAATGAAATACAAAAAGTAAAATGAAATGAAATGAAATGAAATGAAATGAAATGAAATGAAATGAAATGAAATGAAATTGAATGAAATGAAATGAAATTAAAGGAATTGAAATGAAATGAAATGAAATGAAATGAAATGAAATGAAATGAAATGAAATGAAATTGAATGAAATGAAATGAAGTGAAGTGAAGTGAAGTGAAATGAATTGAAGAACTCATCTAGCAGTTATAATAAAACATGTGTTAATTTTAAAAATTATTTCGTATTTACGTACTTACTGGAACCTAAGTCCAAATTCTTGAAACAAGTTGAACAAATTTAGTTCAAAAACTAATCTTTTTATTCCCAACATTTTTAAGCATCTGGCAGCTATTTAGCTAACCATAAAAGTAAAAATGTAACTAGCTATACAATATACTCAAGAAGATAAATTTTAACAGTTAAAAATTACTTAGCTTCTGAAATTTATTTTTTGTTCACGTTTGGCAACCAGAAACCTAAATAATTATGTGAGGCTTTGTTTTTTTTCGTTATTGGATATAATTGTTGTAAGAAAACTTTAAGACTTCTGTAACTTAATTCAAAGAAAAAAAATGTTAATTTTGATGTATCTGGCAGGTTTTGCATGTCTTGAACAAGTTCGATAACCCAATTAAGAAATTTGTGTAGTCCGAAATTGGACCCAGAAAAAGAGCCCAAATAGAAGCCTGATAGCAATAAAAAATTTTTCATAACTTCAATTACAATTTATTTTTATTTTAAGAAAACAACGGAGAAAAATATATTCCTTGCTCATAAAAATAAAATTAAAGGAAATTCTGGGAACAAAAGAAAAACTGAATGTTGTTAAAATGAAGTTGGTTGGGGTTGATTTGAAATGTTGAAACCAATGAGTATATATGTCCCCTAATACACGATTTTTTGCGTCTGACTTTTTTCATATCTGATATAACCTTCGCACCAATAAAAAGAGTTAAACTCAAAGAATCATCGTGCCATACGGTACTATTAAGTGAATGAAAAGTGGTGCTAAATTGTGGAACGCTTAAAGAGCATATGTTAAAATGGAAAAAAGTCTTTTATTTATGATTTATTTAAACGAACACAAATATCGCCTAAGATTTGATTTCGTCAATTGGGCTATTATCAGCCCAAAAATGATTGGGCTGTCATACTAAAATTGCTACCAGCAATTTCGGAGAAAGATAGCCAAATTTCTGATAAATCACCCAATCTGGCAAGTCTGGTATCTGGCATACCTAAATCTCGTAGCTTTAAAATCCCGCTTTCCAATTTATTCATTTGCTTAATTCAAGCTCATGAATAATTATAACAGTAATAAGATAACTTAATTTTTAACCATCTAGTGAACTTATTATATTCTTGCAAGTACAAAATCCTACTTCTCATAATCTCGCAATAACTAAATCCCAAAAAATAAAGTCTCGCTAATCAAAATCTCGCAAAATTAAATAATTGCATATGCAAAAAATACATTTTTTTTGTCACAATCTCACAAATTAAAATCTCAAACAATTTTAATTTGAATTTGTTGCATTATAATTAAATTTTGCGAGATATCATTCTGCAAAATATTTCAATCCAGTGCCTGCCAACTACTGTTATTTATTAATTGTAACTGTTACATTTTGAAATTGTTAAAAAAAAACGTGTTTTGTATTCCAGTTTTCACTTTTCATTTGCAGGATTTTTATTTTTCAATGCGAAACCCAGAGCGGTACGTTGCTATGAGATTTGAATTTGCGAGATTTTAAATTGCAAGATTGGGGATTAAATGTGTGAAATTTTTCGGTGCAAGATTTAATTGCGAGATTTTTAAAAGCGAGATTTTGGTATTGCAAGATTATTGAAAACCTTTTAAAAAATTTGCGAGATTTCATTATTCAATTTAAAAAAAAAAATGCGCGATCCCTTATCCGATATTTTAATTTGCGGAACATCGTAAAGAAATTTTGCATTTCATAAAAAAAATGTTAAAGAAGAATAAATATCCATATTTGAGTGTTCATTTTCAAAATGAAACAAAATACATTTACAGCCATATTTATAAACTCGATTTGCGTCTAATCAAAGTTACTCTGACTTTACAAAGTCTCTAATCCTGGAAGACTTTTTAAAAAAAGTTAAAAAGAGGAATAGAGGTGGAGTATGCTAAAATAGGTTCATAGGAGGTAAAGGGCTGTAGTAGAGTCGTAGAAAATATAAGGTTTTTTTTGTTCTAGAACTACTGTCTTCCTAGCTTTAAAATTTCGTATTTTCTGACTTGAAGTTATAATTGTAAGACAATTCATATCAAAAAAATTCACACACAAATCTTCAGGGTTAATAGAAATTAGGTTCTGTTTTTCATTTTTATTACAAACCATTCCCGCAGTTAACTTGGATAAAGTTTTAACAAAACCAATTGTAACATTCCCAATTGACAAATTTTCCCTTTTCAATAAAAAAAAAAACAAAAACCACAGAACTTCATCTTGATCTCATTGCACATTCAGGTTACAAATTCAACGAAGCCCTCACAATAATAATAAAAACCATTAGACCTATGAGCTGTAGAATAATTTGGCGGTGAACCTTTTTCCTTCGTAGGGTCCCAAACAACAACAAAAAAAAATACATTCCTTTATTTTTTGCAAAGACCGTCGATTTTGAGAATTTAAGGATACACTCGTAAGCGACTTACTTGTGATTGCTCATTTGTTAGAATAGATAAATATACAAGCCAAGCCATGATAAGTGTAAGGGTTGTGTCCTTTTTCAACCGAGACACAGTATTTTTCTAAGCAAAATAGTTAAATACAAATTCACTTGGCTCTGTGTTATAGATAGGCGGCCAAGATAGGGGGTGTGTTGTATACGCTCTTGGCTAAAGAAAGCAAATAAAATAAATTGCCCTTAGCTTTGAAGGGGCGATAAGGACTCTTAACACTTTCATCCTAAAATGGATCTAGTTCAGCGCCATTAGGATTTTTTTTCTTCTTATCTCTGCAACACTCTCAACTTGCAGACGAAAGATAAAATAGTATTGGATTGGGATGAATTGCCATTCGTTATTGTTGTTGTTGTTGTTGTCAGCGTCCATCGGCGTTGGCGTCATCGTTGCCATCGTATGGAAATGTGTGCGACTTCCTTTTAGTTTTCCAGTATTTCATAAGGGGTGTGAGTTTTAAGTATGAAAGAAATAAGAAAGGCGGGTTATTTAAGGGCGGCACTGTTGTTGTTTTTTTTTTTCTTGAAAGTAAAAACATTTATGGAGATTGGTGTGTGATTTTGGAATGTGTAATTTTTTGTATATCCACTCACATATAACAAACGGAATGAGGACAGCAATTTATTTTGAAATATCGGTTCAGGCAGTTTTTTTTTTTTTGTTTGGGAATACCTACTCTACAGTAATGTCTATAATAGGTTTTCAAGGATTTGCCTTTCTTAGAGGCTCAAGTATGAGGCAATCAGTATTTTGTATATAAATTGATGTAGGTAGGTAGTTGTTTATGGTTTTGAGAAAGAAAACTAATAAAAAAAAATTTGTTTAGAAGAAGTTTTTTCTATTTTTTGAATGGAAGTTAGGGGTAAATCAAAATCTACTCAAATCTCAACAAGGGTAACTTAATTTATTTCATGTGAAACATTTTTTATGTTGCGATAAACAAAAGTGAAATATTTAAATGTTAAAGTCAAACATGATTATAGTTTAAGGCACTGTAATAAAGTTACAACTTTTATCCTCCAAACGCCCCGACTATCAAAGAATAACCAACCTGCCAATCAGCATATTGACAATTCGCCCAATTTTCTCAGGTTCGTTAATAAAACGTATTCACTTTATTTAAATTATCCACTTATTTACTTTACAAAATAAAACACTTTACTATAAAAACCACAAAACAATTTATTGTTCACCACTCAAATTAATTTACCACTTTACTTTTATTACTACCAACTTTACTCATTCACGATTAAAAATAAACTGCGTCCTCTGCCGGTCAGAAATATGCTTTTATACTTTTCACAAGGTTCCCGAAAAAGCTAGAAGGTTCTATTATTTGCTTCCAGATCTTTCCATAGGGGAAATTTCCCATAAATTTCCCTTTCCAAAGCTTTCAATTTGACGTTTATTATTGGAAGTTCGAAAGCTCACCAAAGCTCTCCGTATGTTGGTTTGTGTCCTGTCTAATCCAAAATTCGGTGTTTCTTTTATTCGAGAGTAATTATAGTTCATTCGAGAGTCATTATAGTACAAATGTGAGAGTCATTACAATATTATGAAAAATAAAATGGCCAACAACCGTTGCATACCTCAGAGGCACCCACCCAATTTCCAAAAGAGACCACACACGCGCGATTGGCAATTGGCGATGTCAGCAAATAAATTTCGTTCGTGGTTTTAACAATCCACATCTGGTTCGCGCAGCAGAATCAACAAGTAAGGGTTAGAAATTCACCAAAAATCAGATTCTCCTTGCCATTGAAGTGTGTCTTACCAATCTAGTGTAAGGTGTACACGGTAAAAAACTATCTACACCTATAAGCTATTGTTATAAATAATACTTTTAACGAAGTACACTGCTGTTTGTCAAGGCCAGGTTATATCTTCAAAATTTTTGTCTTCCGTCGTATAAATCCAACCCTTATTCCTTTAGTTTCCTACCACCTGTGTCCGTTGATTTTATTTTATCGTTGCCTAAGACTAGGGAATACATCCCAACCGTCTTTGTCTTAAGCATCAGTCAAGACTTGGGAGTCTTTTCCACCGCCTGTCTTCGTTGATCTTGTTTTGTCGAGGCCTAAGACTAGGGAATACGTCCCAACCGTTGTCATCTTAAGCATCAGTCAAGACTATAGTATCTGTCCCAACGCCTGTCTTTGTTGATCTTGTTTTGTCGATGCCAAAGAATAGGGAGTATTAACCAGAGTTCTGAACTCTCCACATACCGAGTTTTTGCTTTCTATGGTTTGACCCTGGACCCCGCTGACCTATCTCAGCTGGAAACAAAAAAAACATCACAGCATACCTACCTTTTTCGGAATAACAACGAACATTATTCATTTATATCCTTCTATTCCATCTAACGAGCATTTAAGAATGCATCTTAAGGACTAAAGGCCCGTTGAGACGGTAACAAAGATAGTTGCAAAGTTTATAGTAGAAATGTTCAACGGACCTCACCCAAGGCCAGAGATAAAAGTGACTTTCTTGTGTCACTTTATTGGTCACTTTATTTAAAATTCAATGTCAAACTAGTTGTATTTTTCTGAAATTAAATTATATTCCTTTGAGTATACATAATGTACTTTTGGTTTAACTTACACATTTCCTCCACATACCTTCACTTCATAATACTAATGGTTTGTGTCCTTGCTCAAACTGTTTAAACTAAATTGCTTTCATTCAAGGACCCACTGCTGTTTCTCTGATGTCTTTTAAAAAAACAAAAAAAAATAATAATAATTGTTACGTACTTGTACTTGAATACTTACTTTTTATTTTCCCATTGTTTTTCCATCATAATATTGAATTTCCAGTCACCATTTCGTCAAGAATATGGAGACAGAAAAATGACAACCATTACCACACCAAAACACATCCATACTCTCTGCTGCTCTGTTTGTACAAAAGTCAGTGAAAGAAATCAAGCGAAAATAATATATTTTTTTTTTTAACGAGAAAAGTGTCAGTAAAATGTTTTGCCACCATGAAAAATTCTAGAGAAAAATTTTCTTCTTTATAAAATCATATTTTCCTTGAATCCCCAACAATACCAATTGGCGATGAAACAGACATAAGGAGAAAGATAGAGAGAGAGGGAGATAGGAACGATGGAGCAGCATTGAATTACACCAAGTTGGAGGGGTTAAAACAAGCAGAATATACCCAGACACGAGGTTGATCGACCGAATCTCTCTTGGTTCGGTTCTATTCCATGGCATATTGTTATTGTGGGGTTGTTAAATTATTGAAGTCAATAAAATAAAAGGTCGTAAAAAATGGAACTAAACATTTTTATATGACTTTTTGAAAAGGATCAAGTCGAAGGATGAATGGAAATAAATTAGTTCGAGTCTGTTTAGAGTAAATTTTATTGATCAAAAGATATTTATGTAAGATTGTAAAATAAAAACTCCACATATAAGATGAATATACTCGCATATATCTATATTAACTATAGATACCTACATTTGTTTTAAATTCAATTAAATTTTTACTATAAAGGACTGATTTTTTGCAATTTTCTTAAACGGAGCTATAAAATTGAAATAAGTAGATTGTTTTTTTTTTTTTTTTTGCTCATAATAAAGGATATTGAAAATTTTAATTTAATTGAGACTTCAAAAGAAGTTAAAATGTTACAAGGTGTCAGAAATCTCATTATAATTGTTTTCATTTTTTCAATAAAAGCTCTTTAATTTGTGCAGCTACAAAACAAGATTTAATTTTATGTCATTTAAGCATTACACATTAAAAAATATCCAAAAACTGAGAACACAATTAAGGTATTATAAAGTAAGTTTTGAATTCGTTCAAAACAAAAGTTTCGAGATAACAATCAAACATGACATAACAATGGCTGAGAACACTAAAAAAGTGGGTGTCAAAATTCTGTCTGTCTGTCTGTTTGTTCGGCTACGGCTTGAACAGCTGGATTGATTTTCTTAAAACTTGGTACATAGTGGCTATTGGTGATTATGCTCACATGTTGCTTTTTCCTTTTTTTAAAAACTAAAAATAACGGTACCTCAGCCATTTAATTTTTCTTTAGCAAATTTACAAAATCTTATTTTCTCAAAAACGGCTCCACAACTTTTTTTTAAATAATTGAATAAATTCCTTTTGGTAAAAGCTACATTTGGATAGGAAACCATTTTTCCAAAAATGGTTATAGATGGTACCTTCTAAAAAACCATTTTTTATTCTGGATTTCTTTCAAAATCATTATTTTGATTAAAAAATTTTTCTTATGCAGAACCATCTAAGCAATATTAATAGTTTTCCTTAACAAAACTTTCAAAAAAAAATTATTATATCCTTAAAAAAATGTTCAATCTTTTTTAAATTAAATATTACTAGTCCAGGAAAATTAGACTTCACTTCCTAAAAATTCCGACAGAGCTGGATTTTGGTAGACAGCTTTGTTTTGACGTCTTAAGAATTTCCTGAATAGTTTCGTAAATTTGGGCCGGAGCTTAATTTTTTTGGGCGGGTTAGAGGGGGTAAAACTCAGTTTTTTCTTAATTTCTCGAAAATTTTAAGTTTTTTTGAAAAAATCTGAAGGTACAAATCGTAGCTTATGGCATTCTACACAAGAAAGATTAATAAACTTTTTTTCATACAAGCAATAGTTCGGTTAAAATCATGCAAGAACTTCACGGTGGAGTAAATTTTGTCAAAAAATTTAAAAATTTATTAAAATTTCCATGATCGATGGGCTTAAGTTTTTTTACGGTTTGAGTTGGCTGTCTTATCATTATAAAACCAAGTTCTTAAAGTATCCGGGCAAGGGGAAGACCGCCATCTTGAAAAAGAAAGTGATTTGGTTTTTGTTCAACAACTCGATGAAACTTTCTTTTACAACAAAACCATGAAAGAATAACACTAAGCCAATAAGATTATCTAAAAAATGAGCAATTAACATACTCTGTAGGTTTATTAGCCTTGAAGTTTTAGCGTATCAAAGAAAAACTTTTTATTTTGTACTGTAAATGGACCACTAATGGTTTTTTGATAAAATCTCAGCAGATATAATTTTTTGTCTTCAAAAAGCTAATAAGCTAATATTAATGCTCATAAAATTCTGGACAAAAAATATTATGACACTTTTTTTCGTAGGAGCAATAGATTTTGAAAAAAACGTGCACAAACGTTTTCACTGTAATGAATTTATTTTTCTTCATTTTGACTTGGTAAAATAGGTAATGAGCACGTTTGTGCACGTTTTTCTCAAAATCTATTGCTCCTACGGAATTTGCGTTGTTGGAATTTTTTCGTAGTTTTGCCATTTTTTTGTCTAATTTTTCTGGGCTATATGTAATTTAAATGGTCGATTTTTATAAAACTCGGTATGTAAGAGATTTTTATACTCTCTAAGGTATCTTAAGAAAAAATGTATTACAGTGAAAAAATAACGGTACCAATTTTCTATACAATTGTTCAAAAGCCGTCAAGGAAATATTTTTTTTAAAAAATTAGCTCCTTCGATATTTTAAAACTTTTTCTGTGTTAAAGTTAGTGCAATATACTAACTAATAAAATTATTAATAATACCACTCATATAACGTTTTTTTCAAATTTTGAATTTTCTCAATATTGGCTGAACGGATTTATATTAATTTTTCTTGTATAAAAAATTTAATAAAAGATTAAAAAATTTTGCATATCAAGACTTTAAAATTTTGAAAGAAAAGTTTTTATTTATTTTTTTTTTTGAAAATTCGATATCTCAAAAACGGACTAGCAGTTTTTTTGAAACATTATTTTTATGTGCAAGATTTGCATACTAAAAGTTTTCCTGAAAAATGTTTGCAGAATTTGTTATATCAAAAATTATTTTTCTTAAAAACCGCTCCAACGGCTTAAAATTTTTCTTCCTTTAAATCATATTCAATCAAAAATTAAGAAGGCGTCCTTTTTTTCATCTCAAACTATCAAAGAAGTTGCTTATGATATTTTGAATCATGCTTTTTTCTCTCATAATTTCCAAATCTTTACATATAATTTTCTTGAACTTTCATTGTCTTGAACATAAGGGCAAGTGTGTGACTCAGTCGTGCGTTTTATTATAATTGTTGAAAATGGAGTTTGGACCTAATTTGATTAGATTTAAAAGAAACTTGGCAATTATGACAGTTGGAAGTTAAAAATCAATTACTAGGTCAAGTTCTCAAAAATTCAAAATAAAAATAAATTCTATACAAATTATAATAGTTAAAGTAATAATGTTGATATTTTTTTTCTGGTAAATCTCACGTTAGGCCAAAAATTATAATAGTTAAAAAATTAGTTGAAAAACCCGTACTTAAATTTATTCTAATCCATCACTGGAATCATTGCTCAACATTTTAGACTAGCTTTTCTAAGTTTGGTACAAATCTTTATCGGAAACAAGATACAAAATTATTAATCAAATTACCTTAGATTAATAAATTTCAACAGATCTAACAATGCTGTGATTTCAATAGACATACTTGAGTCGGCGAACATCTGTTACTGGGAATGTTTTCTTTAATTTTACTTGTCCATTTATTAATTACTTTTCCAAAATTCACACAAAAATATTTGGAAATTGTTTACGTTTTTAATGACTAGGTATAGTTTTAGAAAATATTTTAATAAGAGGATTTTTTGATGTGGCATGAAGACGGAGTAAGTTCTTCAACTTGGTATAACTATTTCAATCCGATGTTAAGCGGAAAAGGTGAAATTTTATAAATAAGCATGTACATTAGTGTATTTAATTATCTTATTTTCAAAATTTTGAGATTGAAAAATAACTTTTCAAAAACGGTTTGCTAAAAAAAACTATCAATATAAAATAAAAGATTTACTTCAAATATTGAAACGTATATGAACATTGTGACTCCTTATTTCTAAAGTTTGAATTTCCTTTGAACACCCTGTATTTTCCAAGACATCTAAAAAGAATTACCCTTTTTTGTATGACCGACACACTAAACTGAGCTTAAATTTTTCGATTTTGTAGGAGTTGGTGATGGTCACGAGAGAAAAATCTTGACCTCGTCTTGGGGATCTGTGATGAGGCTAAAAAAATGCTTTCTTCAAATCATGGGAGACGAGACTGAGTTTTTTGGACCAGCAAATTGCGAGATCCTTAGCGATCCAGAAGGTATTGGCAGAAACAAATGAAAATACAACAAAGCTCTGCATAATTGTTTTAAATATAAAATAGGATTTCTCAAAGAAAATAAGTTAACATTTTCTAGTTCAAAGTCAAATTTGATATGTTTTCCACCAAAAAT
Organism: Dasysyrphus albostriatus; assembly: GCA_946251815.1. Taxonomy (NCBI): domain Eukaryota; kingdom Metazoa; phylum Arthropoda; class Insecta; order Diptera; family Syrphidae; genus Dasysyrphus; species Dasysyrphus albostriatus. The sequence goes on along the minus strand of OX276337.1, from coordinate 134,508,521 downwards.
AACAAACAAGACGACACCAAAACGTCTGGATAGTAGAAAACGTTAATGCCAATCAAATCAATGGTAATTGTTGTATCTGAATTCTCACAGTGAAATGGAATCTTCAAAATGGCAAAATGGAGTCAATGAAACTCTCGACAAAAAACAAAAAAAAACTGATTTCAAATAAGCCTTAAACACAACATTTACTTTTACATATTCAATTCAGCCTTCGTACCGAGAGAACGTTGACTAAGTAGGTAATTTTAACATATTCCTGCTCAATGTGTAAAAGTCTTTATTTTCGCACCTCTATTAACTAAAGGCTAATAAAACATAGCTATGTTTCGTCAAAAACAAAAATGTTCTTTAGAACAAAATTTAAAAAATCCAACGAATTTCTGCATGAAATACTTAATTCTCGAAAACTAGCGACTTTAGAAATGCAAACATTAGCATAACCTACAGCCCCCATACCCCATTAGTTAGGGAAATAAATGTGTATAAACTTTCAACAAAATAAGATATAAATTTAAAAACTACGACACCTTAACTCCTGTATACTTGCTCGCTCTGCTTTGTGTGAATTATAGCATAGAACGCAAAAAATGCGGGACCATTAAAATCCCTTGCATATCCCATTATCTCAATATGTGTTTCCTGTCAGTTTTAAATGATGCATTGGAATGCTACTACTACTACAGCCTGGCTAAGCGAAGGTGTGTGCAGCCATATAATATAGCAACAAATCAGTTAAAACTATTTTTCATTCTAGTACCTATGAATATAGGTGTACTTAAGCCCCACCGACCGTTGTTAGCCTTAACGTATAAGCGCGTTACCACTATGACGTGCTTAAAGTGGATAGTGTGAACGAGGTTTTGTAGTAATCGTACATCGTATATGCAAATTGAATTTATTTAATGGTTGTACTTAAAAATTTTATGAGAGATAGTTTTATTTTACTTTTTTTTTTGTTGAAAATATTGAAATAGTTTTGCCGGAAACAGAATGTACTGTGCGGCCATTGAAACAATAATTTATCAATTTCCTTCTATAAGTAGGCATATTTTACTGCCTTTGATATTTGATAAGTGGTTATTGGTTATACCTATCGGATGAGAGCTTTTCAAAAGGTGGCAATAAAATTTAATGGATTTTAGATTAAAGAGAAAATTTATGTATATTCAACTTAGACGCACTTTTTATTAAAGCCATATTTGCAGTATGGTAGCTAAGGTATTGTGTCTGATAATTTGATTTAATTTAATTAAAATTTATTTGTATTTCCTGTGATACCCATTGATCGGTTTGATTAAAATAAGCTGGGCTCCCAACATATTCATAATTTTTTAGCATGTCAGTCTCTTTTGCCGAAATGAGGATTTGGCAATTCCTTTCCAATGGGAGAACCCTGAAAAAGTATTTTTGTTAAAATGGCAGAGGTCGGGATGCGCGTGAAGTAAGCACCGCAAAGGCAGCACAAATTGAGCAAAATACCTTTTTTTTGAAAATCGACGACGGCAGTGCTTACTTTACGATTTGAAAAATATTTTTTTCTCCAAAAAAAGAGCAAATATCTCTTGGGCCTCAACCAGCACAAAATGAGCACAAAATAGCACATTCTTCTCTTAAGAAATTTATAAATAAAAAATAATAATAAAATTTTTAAATTTGTAATTTTTTCTAACATTTGCGGCACACAAGGCATACAAGCAAGGCATAATACACCAAAATTATGGTCTCTTTTCTTGAATGAAAAATATCGGGTTTTTCAACAAAAGCGCTACAAAAGTTTTTTTAAATAAAACAAAAACGGTTTTGGATATCAATGAAATTCTTTATTCCTGTGAAAGTACGTTCGATGCCATTATGTATGGAACTCGATTTCTTTTGCATGGCCACCACGGGCACGCTTGCAGAAGTCTAGACACTGAACCCAATTTTCGACAGTTTTCAAGCATACATCGGCCGATACTGCTGCAATTTCACGTTCGATATTTGTACAAAGTTCATTAATCGTCGCTGGCTTGTTGGCATAGACCATAGACTTGACGTAGCTCCACATGAAATAGTCTAACGGCGTCAAATCGCACGACCGAGGCGGCCAAGCGACTGGACTATTTCGTGAGATAACACGTTCTCCAAATTTGGTTTCCAATAAATTGATTGTGACATTCGCTGTGTAGCTTGTGGCGCCGTCCTGTTGGAACCACATGTCCTCCAAGTCCATATCATCCAATTGGGGCCAAAAATATTCCATTATCATTGAACGGTAGCGACCCCCATTCACAGTAACGTGCCGGTCTTGATCATCACGGAAGAAGTACGGCCCAATGACGCCACCGGCCCATAAACCACACCAAACCGTAATTTTTTCGGGATGCAATGATGACTCATGGAGTACGTGTGGATTGCTGCCTGACCAATACCGCATATTTTGTTTATTGACGAAGCCATTCAGCCAGAAATGAGCCTCATCGCTGAAGATGATTTTTCGATGAAAATCCGAATCATTTTCAAGTTGTTGCTCAGCCCAATTCACGAACATACGACGCTTCTGGTGGTCAAACGGCTTCAGTTCTTGCGTCATTTTAGTCTTGTAAGGATGTAGGCCAAGATCTTTTCGCAAAATTCGCCTCAACGACTTCACAGAGATGCCCAACGCATGAGAACGACGTGTGAGAGACAGATTTGGGCTTTCTGCAACTGAAGCCTCAGCGGCAGCAATATTCTCGACACTACGGGCACTTCTTTGTCTCACTGGCACGGGAACATTTTGTACTGTGCCTGTGGATTCAAATTTTTCTACTAGACGCTCAATTGTTGATCTGCTAGGACGATTATGAAGACCATAAATTGGAACCATCGACTCCGAATTTCGGAAGTAAATTTTAATAATTTCGACTCGTTGTTGGCTCGTATATCTTTCCATCATGAAATGGCAAACCTTATTGAAGAGAAATGTCAAAGGAGCGGCAAGAAATATGGCGTCGTTTGCTGTCCCTGTCGCTCTACTTTTGTAGCGTCCCTGTTGAAAAACCCTTTATATAGGTTCCATATAGCAAGTTATGCATTCTTTAACAAAATTGAATTCGAGATTTTGATCAGACTTGTCATTACGATGATAGGGAAGACTAAAAAATTGGATTTCACAATACTGTCTGCCTTTCTATCCATTCAGTTACAGTCTAAATGACTGGATCGATTTTCTTAAAGCAAAAATATATCCTTTGAGATTTCTTAATGAAAAAAAAGAAAGCTATCTCAATTCCTGATTGAATATGAAGCTATAAATGTGCATAGATAAAATTCCAAAAAAAAAATGTCAGCTTGTTTTTGAGATATCGAATTTCCAACAGAAAAAATAGAAACTTTTTAAAATTCAAAAACCTTTTTCGAGATAAATAAGATTTTGTATAACTGCTAAATAAAAAGGTATACAGATACCGTTTACCATTACGCTAGTAAAAATAGAGGTGCTAACTTCACGCACATAAAGTTAGGAATCAATCACTAGAACCTTGGAGTGAAATTCCAACGCACATTACGGCACAGGGTACCTATACTATTGCTAACACACGTAAGATTAATCGTTTTGCTTCTACCCTGCCCCTCTTCCTTTTCAAACTTACTTTTAAAGGCAATAATGTCAGGTTTTTACGAGTACAAGCCTTTGATGGTTCTTGCTTACCCACATTTGTGGCAAGCTTGACCACCTATTTGAAAGGGTTTGAAATAGAAAGAAAGTGTTTTCATCGCCAAATGGGATCAATACCTACCACCTCTCTCCTACTAACTATGAATTTTTAAAAACAAGTAATTCATATCTCAAAGCTGAAGGACGCCCACAATGTAAGTATGTTAAAGCAAAACATCAAGCCAACTCTTTTCTAGAATTCTCAGAATTCACCTCAGGCTTGAAATGCAAAATGACTATCTCTGTATAAAAATTGATTTCTCAGAACTGTGAACCATACATTAATAACGATGACGATGATGACGATGATGATGTTGTTGCACCACCACCTACTTAAGTATTCCTAGAACGCAAAGTGATGCGCCTCCTTTTTGACCATAATAGCTATACACTTTGGTCTAAGTCTAAGCACTGATGCAATGCTGATGTGCGACATTGGCATGGCATGGGAAAAGCTCGAGGCTCATCAGGCCATTGTACATATATCTAAACGTCAACCGCATTCAATTAAAAATTAAAAAGCCAAACACACCCCCAAGTTAATTGCAGAGATTTATTAAGGGTCTATATAGAGACGATGGCGATGACGACACAATGTGTAGCCACCCTCAACCCTCACCCCAAAGCCACCATTTTTTTTTTTTTTTTTTTCAGTTTTGCAAACTAGCTGGTGTATAGTAAATCAAAATAATTTCTTTCATTTTGCCTGTTCCGGGAAAATAATAATAATGAAAACATATTGAAGAGGAAGCGCGCATGCAAAGGAGAGAATGGAGGATAAAAAAAAAAAAAAAAATATGTACTGAACGATGCCAGTCTACAGCCGATGGCTATTTTCGTTCTAGTTTCGTCCTGCTTTTGAGTCCTGCCTGAGTCGAGTCCTGACTCATGCTCTAATGGCTATTTTCTTTCATCGTCATCGTCGTTGTCGTCGTCCTTCGCTCCGCCATCTATTCCTTGTGATGGCTCCTGGAACTGGGATGGTTTTGGCACTGTGGTATTGTAGTATGGTGGTGTACTCTCGTTTGGGAATGAATAATGAATGCATAATGGAAGTAGGTGGCTGTAAGAGTGGTTGGGTGCCTTGTTGTGGTGGCAAACAGTCATTTTCGAGCTTCTTCTAAAGTAGAGGGAATATTCCCAAAGCACCTCCATTAGCGCGTTGGAGTTTAGAGGTGCCTTGTCCTGTCATGAACAGAGTGTGTGTATCAGGTTCGCGTCCTTCGTCCTTTTGTTGTTATGAATGTGTGTGGTGGTTTTTTTTTTTTAATAACGAGTTTAAATTAAGGAAGGCGTATTGTAATAGAGAAACATTAAAACTTGTTTGTTTATGTATTTTAGTATTAATAATAGAATTTAATTTTAATTTAGCTTGAAGGGATTTTTTTGTTTTTGTTTTTTTTTAAGTTGAAAATTCATGGAATGCCAAAAATAGTTTTTATTTTGAAAGTTTTGACTTCTCTTTATAGAATCAAAAATGGGTTGTTGTAGTTTTTAAAGCTCAAACTATAATTCACGCTAATCACCGGCTCACTAGCTGACTCATTGACTGACTCTGTTAAGGTGAAAAATTTTGAATATGAAAAAAAGTTGCGGAAATGCCTCCAGGGACAAAACATTGATGTTTTAAAAAATAGGTATTGAGTTGTTGCATTTTCGAGAAAATATTAGTATTGCCACTTTTTGAGAACATTCTTTTTTCGATGCCCAAAGATTAGACCTCGAATTTTGGGTGATTTTTAATATTTCGAAGATTGAACAAGTTGCGCGAATTCTTCCAGATAGGTATTAAGTAGGTGCATATTTTGATAAAATGTCAGTGCTGCTACTTTTCAGAATCGTACTGTTTTCTGATGTCAAACACTAATCCTAAGAATATTAATGCAAAAAATGCAAATGCTGCAAGAAGAGTGCAAAGAATGAATACATTCTTTAATGATTGCATTCAATTGATTGCAATCTTTTCAATTTCAAAATGAATGGTGAATGCAAAATTGAAATTTTAGTTCTCAAAGTCAATCTTTTGATTGAATTCAACAAATTATTTGTTAGGATTCCATTCACAAGAGATTGCACTCCTTTGCATTACTGGTAAGTGCTGGGATTTTACTGCTCGTCCATTCTATGAATTTTAAAAAGAAATATCTGCCGATACAGATTGATGTGGAATATTTTTTAAGTATTTGTGGGTGAACATTCGTGTACGATTTAAAATGGATTAATTCTTTAACTTATTTTTTAAATATTTTTTTGAAAAGAAATATTTTTTTAATTTAATCTTTAAATAAAAATTAAAATAATCTTATGAATTCCTTGTGATATTATTAATTCTCATTTAAAATCATTAAATATTACTTTCTAATCTACAGAATGGAACCTATAACTATGCCCTTAACGTGCTTTTATTTTTTTTTTTTCATAAATAATGGGTGACTATTATGACTTCTTGCCATTTTCAAAGACGGTGTCTCTGTCTATTTCTGGACAAACAATTTCAAAAGTTTCCTTGCACAACAATCACCTTATGGGCATGGTTGAGATATCTTAGTATATATTTTTTAGAATAAAAAAAAAAAAACTAAGAAAAACAAACTGTTTATGTTTCACTCTCCAAGGCGTTTTTTTCACTTTTCATCCATCCCATACAGAACTTAAGGATGGATGTCCTTTGCGCTTATGTACAATATTTTGCCCGATTTTTTTTTTTTTATTTAGGGTTAATGTCCATTTACACTGAAGTACGGCATATGCCATTTAACAAAAAAAATGGCACTTTTTTTGTTTAGATTTTTTTTTTGTTGTTGTTGTCGTTTTTATATTATAATACTCTCAGGCGCGTTCAGCGTGTTGAAAAATATAAGTCAAGATTTTTGCATTTTCATTGAAAAGTGCAAGTCCATTGGAGTATAGAAGAAGGAAGCCAGATGTTATTCTCTACATACATTCCAAGACGTAAAAAATGTTGAGTCTTTTGTTTGGGGTGTTTTGGTTCTTTCTTATATCAACATATAGTACACAAAAGATGGGGGTTGTATAGCATATGTGTGTTTGAATGGATGTAGAGGTGTGATGAGGGCAGATGTTATCGTAAAAGTTTTCTCACCTCCGATTATAAACATCATGGTGCAAACTAAAAACAACTTAGATCAGGTACAGAGAGGTATTGAAAAGTATAATATTCATTCTTTCCTGAGATGTAGGGGGCTTAGCATTATTATACTATATAGGTATGCGATTTTTGTTTACCTAGGTTGTCATATTTACCTGTTCTTGATGTGGATGAACTTTTGAGGAATTTAGTCTTAAGCCTTAAACTTTAAAGTTTTAATAAATTTATCTAAAGAAACATAACTAAAAACTAAGTCCACCAAAATTAAACAAGAGCAGTCATTTGGAAAATAGTTTTGAGAATCTTTTAAGCAGACAATTTCTCATAACTTTAAACAACATCAGAATCAACAGATTTTGATAATGAATGCTGAAATATATGAAACTGCTATGTATTTTTGACAAAAAATGTGCTGTATTGTGCCCGACTTATGGTGCCATGTGCCGTATTTAAAAAAAAAAATTACTAAGGGTATGGTTTTTAGAAGGCCACCATTTCTTAAAAAGTGAAGTTAATACCACCCTTTCTAAATTTCGAATAAAATGTGCTGTTGGTATTGTGCTATACTTATGCTGCCTAAAAGTAGCAAACATTCAGCATGGCAGCACGAACAGAGCACAAAATGGCACATTTTTCATTTTCAAGAAATTGGAAGATTTTGCAAACTTTTTTTAAACATTAACGGCACATATTTTTTTTTTGAAAATCTAACATTGCAGTTCTAACTTCACATTTAAAAAAATGGGTACCCTGTAAGAACAATACTCTTGGTACGATTTTTGTTATAAGTCAAAAATGGAAAAATCGGATTAGCTTTGATTTCATAAAATAAGTTTCCAATCTCAGAAAGTATGTTTCAAGCTGGATACATTTGACCCTATAATGTTAAGATCTTGAAAAATATTAAACCCTCAATTTTGTATATGCAGATATGTAAACCTTTAGTCATAACTTTTGAAAAAAACAAAATTTTTTTCAGATTCCCCTTGTTTTGTTCTTATCCCATTCGACCCTAAGAGTCCTGCTTAGTATTGAAAAAATATTTAGCATTCTATAAATATTTTTTTAACAACACAAAAAGAAATTAAATAAAATTTAATAGAATTTCTTACAAAATTTTAGTTCTTTTGAAGAATCTTTTGAAATATTTAGAAAATATAAAAAAAAATATCATAAATTCCCACAAAAAAAAAAATATTAAAATGTCTAGACTTAACCCTCAAATTAATATTTATCAAAATTATATTAAGATAAATTGATTGCTGTAATTAAGGTTTCATATGATGGATCTAAATGTCACGTTCTGCACAAGGCAATGTTCAGAGGAGTTTGAAATCCAAAGTGGGGTTGGGTAGGGTTGTATATTGTAACCAATATTATTCCTGTTAGTGATAAGTGATGTGTTGCATGAAGTTTCGTTAATTGCAAATGGACAAATTCTGTGGAATCTGCAATCACACCTTAAACATTACTACGCGAAAGACTTACGCTTGCTATCCCATACGATCAAGGAGCCCTATCAAGTGACAACAAGGGTGGAGAAAATTGTTGGCTTATTATCAATCAATCAACCAAAAAAGGATCAGCCTTCCTATAATAGAACTTCCTCTTCTTCCCAAGTGAATATATCTGGGCAACCAGTATGGTAGAGAGTTTTCCATATCTTGGGAGTATTGTCTTAACTGAAGGCGGGGCCAAACTAGACGTAATCAGCTGAATCGAAAAAGCAAAGGCTGCGTTTGAAATGCTGTCCCAAAAGATAGAGAAACAACTCTATAAGCCTGAAGTCCAAGCTTCGACTGTTTCGCTGTTGAATCCGTGCATCTTTATGGGTGCAGCACTTGGATGGTAACACCCACTGTCACAAAAAAGCTGCAAAAGTTCGTGAATAGATGTCAGTGAAACATATTGAGGATTTTAAGGTACCGTACCTCCAATGATAAACTTCATGCGAGGACAGATCAGAAAACCATCGACTCTATAATTCGAAAATGTAAGTTGCAGTGGATTGAACATACGCTTCGAAAATGCATTGTGAGTCAAGCGATGCAATAGCACCCTCTCAAGTAGCAAGGAGTTGCCTTACCTAGAAGTACTTGGCGAAGAACTGTGAAAAAGGGTACAACTGGGAAAGAAATGGAGAGACCTGAAGTACATCTCCAGAAACCGTAAACGATTGTTCGTTGGAGTGGTAGATGTCCTTTGCCCTACAAAGGGAACTAGAAAGCCGATGATAAACAATTAAGACGGCATGGCTGGACGTTTTTGTGGCATTGAGTTTGAAGAACGATATTGCATCGCAAACATGAAATGAGCAATGAGGTTTGCCTGCTCCTGTACAATAAGTCAGCAGTCTGTTGAGAAAATTATTGTGAATTTCAACCCCCAATAACCCGATGCATGATGCATTTAGAGGTGAACTGCAGTGTAAACAAGATTCTGATGAAGATATTTTACAGAGAAAATTCCCACAAATGTCCAACTGCTGAATTTCTGGCAAAACGATAAAGGCGATTGATGATAAAAAAATCCTCATATTCTGCCTCAATGCATTTGGTGGAACTGGACAAAAATATTTCTCATTTCATTAATTTTGAAGGCAGTTTGACGACTCATTCAGTTTTGAAATTGCCATTGAATCTTCAGATGAATGACTTAAACTAGAATGAGAACTCTGCAATGGCACAGGTGGTGTTAAAAACTTCCAAAATTATAATCTGAGATGAATGCACGAGCATATTGAAGCTGCTTGATCGAACGATAAAAGAAGTGTGGAAAAATGTGAGATGCATTAGGAGCAAAGATACTACTGGCCACCACCATCAACGCCTACAGATGAACTCAATGTTGCCTAAAATGATCATATTTTTTGAGGGTTACACAAAAAAGCTAAAAATAAGGATTAACTAACATTCAAATTACTTTTCAGAACGACCCATCAGCTGATAATTTTTTTTTTTTATAAATATCTCTCAACGATTTTTTCGGTAACGAAAAAATAAGTGAAAAACATCAACCTTTAACCTTTTTCGCTAAAAATAAATCAAAAATATTTTTTACTTCATATTGCAAAAAATCCGATGACTAAAACGCATAATTAACTGCATTTTTTGATGTCGGGCTTATAATGTATAAACATTCATACAAACCAGACTTGGAAACTTTCAGGTCCAGGTACCAGTCAAGTACCCAGTACCTTGAACTGTAGTCTCACCATAGTCGTCCAAACATGATTTTCGCTGCTGTCATCATTATGTTCGTCTCGCTGCAGTCTTGCCATGTCCGTTAACAACTGTGTCGTGGTTTTCTGCTATGTTTTCGCTTTTGTCTCACTGTGAAATTTACACGTAGTTTTTGCCATTCAAAATTTTTTGACTTAATCTTGCTTTGGTCTCGTGTGGTACATTGCCATGTGAAGCAGGCCCAACGCTGGTGAGGGTGAGGTGAGTGAGTGAGAAGTTCTTCCTTATTCGGTGACGAGCATGCTTAAAAGATTAAAACCCGTTTTCAATTTTTTGCTTATTTGAAAAATTTTATTTTGGAAAAAAAACTTTGGTGACACTATAACGAGACAAAGGCAATATGACGGGAAAACACTCCAAATGCCTACAACCACACACTTTAATGTCAAGGCGAGACCAAAGTGAGACTTAGGAAGAAAATCATGACACGGATTCTTGTGTAAACTAGGCTTGGCGAGCTCACAGTGCGAAGAACACATGCACTGAAAACCACGTTTTTATTTTTTACTGTGTTTTTAGCTTACTTTAACCTTTTTGAAAAATGTTATTTAAAAAAAAAAAAAATTGGTGAGACTATAGTGAGACAAAAGGGAGATGATGGAAAAACATTACAACTAAAAACCACGTGTAAACGTCACGGCGAGATCAAAACAAGACTATAGCGAGAAAACCACGGTACAGATCCCTGTATAAACTGATTTGGCGATTATTTTGAGTACAAAATTGTATTGCTTTACAACTCTGATACTAACGAACATTCTGATTGATGCAGATAAGATTAATTTTTTTCTCTCAGTGATAAATCTCACTGGTTAACCGACTTATACAAAAATTAAAATAAAGGTTTTTCTGAGACCTTGAACGGTTATTGAGTGACTTTTATTAAAGTGGCAACAAACAAGAGTTATTAAAGAACCTTTCAAAAAGTTGAGTTTTTTTTCTGATCTCTGCCTCTAGGTAATTAGAAATTATAGAATTCTGGTTGCTGCTGGAACTAGCATGATTTCGTTTCTGCCGAATTTTTTTGAATTTCCATCTTTGATGGAAGAATTAAGCTGAGTTAACGTACGATATTAAGTATTCAAAATCAAATCGTAGCTGCATTGCATTCGTTCAAACCGATTGACCGCTTTGCAAATGATGACGTGACAACAAACTTTCCAATTCAATTTTCGAAATCGCTGAATATGTCTCTAGGCTACCACCGCACATATTTCATCTCAAAGTTGGTTCTGTTGTCATAATACGTCGCAATGTTGTGATATCGCGGTTCAGATAACCGCTTCATACATTTTTTGACGTTTTCTTTGTAATTTACTTAAAATCTTTGTACCTTTCACATGAGGAAACGCAATCTAGGCAATTTTTGAGATTTCCTATGAAAGTATATTGGTTGAACGCACCTTAACTTGAATGTGAAAGGAAATGTCAAACAAAACTGGGGAGATTTTGTTAACCCCCCTTTCTTCCTGCCCTTCTCACCATGAAAGTGAAAGTTGCTAGTAAATTTCCTCGTTCGAAAGGGGAACAAAGTTTCAGGAGAGACGTAACGTTTGAAGTAAAGATTGTAACATTTTTATCCCAAGCGCCTTATTGACATAAATTTTTGTTTTCTGATGAAACTTGAATAAAAGTTAAACTTTATTTGAATCCTCTGGTAAAGAATTTTTTTTCCGTTTCTCCCACCAAAATAACCCAAACTCTAAGAGTTTCTTTTATTTTGATAAACATCACACATGTCGAGCGTTAACCGATTGAAAATTAATAACACAACAAAGACTTTCTAACAATATCGAAAATTGAACGTCACGTGTAGACAATAAAGGAAATACAAAAAAAATGAAATCCTTCTTAGTATAACTTCAATCTGTAATTCATTTTTCATTCAATATTTTCACCTTTCCATATCCCCGCAGACTCACATACACACATTCACCTCTTATACCCCATAGCCCCCTCTGTCTGTCTTGTTCACAAACAATAATTCTCTATACAAGCGATTTTTCATGTAACGCTTGAGGATTAATTTCAGTGATTTCCTGTAACAGGAAATAATCAATCTTCGGGAAAAAGGGTTCAACGGGCTTTAATTTGAAAATGATATTGGAATATTTTTTCGTTTTCTTGTTGTTGTTGTTAAAACTCACATACGCCCAACTGAACGTGCATATATGAAGCAAATATAAACAATAAAAAAAATGAAAAAAAGAAAAATCACAGTTAAATTCGTTTTCCATAAAAATTGATTAAGTCAACACTTCCTTTAAAAAGGACAAAACATTTAGCTCGTTTACAGTGAAGTGAATGTCAAAAACACATTTTTCAAAAGCAAGGGTCAAACGAGAGTGTGAGAGTTCATATGAACTGAGACTTAAATTTAATTTGAAAGGTGTCAAGCTACATATAGCTAGCTTAGTTACCCCAGTTAAAGTAAACATCTGTTGTTGCTTTACACTTTCCTTTACTCTGCCATCTCTATTGCTTGCTAAGGGCTGTTGTGTGACTACATCAGCATCTAAAAAGGGTCAGTTTATAAAATATAGGTACCTTCATATAGAAATTTACTCTTTGTCGTTCGGGTATGTATATGTACGAGTCGAGTCTTTGTCTATGTAAATTGTTGTATTGTAGATATGAGTTTGAATATACTCGTATATTTTATTTTTGCGGGTAGATAGATGCTTTAAGTTGGGGCTTCGGGATCGGGTTTAACAATTTAGATGTAACTTGTGCAAAATCTTATCTGGGTGCTGAAATTAATGGCTCACAAAAAGGATCCGGCTAAACGACAAACGTTTGTGTATGAGTATATATTTATATGTATGGGGGTAGAGAGCTTGTTAATCATCTGTAGACATGCAATTAAGATATTAGCAAAGCAAACAAATGAATGCACACTACACTGGCGTGTTGTTTCGGTTATAATTGAAAACGTTTAGCATCGAGTAGGTATAAGAGGTACACAGCACACACGTTCGTTTTATTAAAGTGGATATGCTTAAAGGTGTGTTGTGGTTAAATTAGTGTGCTTAAACGACTTTTCAAGGCATAGCTTATCGAGTTTTCAAAAAAAGAAATTCTTGTTGATTCTAACTGTTGAAAGGGAAAAATAATTGTTTGTAATAACATTATTGTCGTTATTTAAAGACATGGTATAATTAGGGCCGGTACAAACGAAAGTGGTGTAGCTTAGTCTCTGTTTAATTTGTAACTTTTCTATAAAAACATCCCCGTGACGATGCATGGTTTTAGAAGAAATTGTCATATTGGAAAAATTTATAACCTAAACGTTAAATATGCCATTTCTTAAGAAATACTTCCATCTGGGAAAATAATTTATCTTGAAGACTTCCGCCACAGAAAATCTTAATCACGAATAGAAACAGTTTTGTTTGGCATTGCCAATTTTGAAGTTGCACATCACGTTGATACCTTTTTTTTGAATGCATACGATTTGGCGTAGGTACATTTTTGTATAATATTTTAAACAATTACCCTTTAAACAATTTATATAATTTTTTAACGTATTTGTGTTTTTAGCAACTAAATTTAATCATAAAAAATAATTTAAGTGTTGCTCTTATCAATTCGCAGCGATTTGCTTGCTTTATCATATTTTCGAATAAAAGTACGCATACGACACAGTGGACAAATTAGGGGACCCAGAGCGTGCGTTATGCTCTATAAGCCTTACTGACTACGCTGTTAACATGCTCATCCCATGTGAGATTGTGAGTAGAAGTTATTCCGAGATTTCAAGCAGAATTCATATATTCATCAGTTGCATTATTTAATGTTATTTGAGAGAAATAGGTTAAATCTAGGATTTTTAAAGAATTAGCCAAGTACTTTGATTTTGATCTTTTTAAGGCCAGACCATTTGTCTGAGCATGAAGGGCTAGCTTTTCCAAGTTCCTCATTCACGTGTTAAGCATTTTCAGTAAGACCAAGACCGCAGCCTAGGTACATTTGCACATCGTCAGCATACATATGTAAAGAGTAGTTATCAATGGCAGAGGGAATATCATTGACGTAAAGCGAAAACAGAAGTGGACCAAGAATGAATCCTTGTGGACTACTGCTAGTCGTAGGAAGAAAATCTGATAAATTGTTCCATGTTTCCACAGCTTGCAATCAATCGGATAAATAGGAAGATATAAGTTTTATAGCATCAAACGAAAAGTTATAAAGCTGGCGAGGTTTATCTGCAAAATTTTCGTGTACAACTGTGTCAAAAATCTAAATGAACTAAAAACTTTATTCTCATCCAAAGCTTGACGATGGTCCTTAATTACATTTAGCAAAGTAGTCTTTCTCTCAAAAACCACTCTGACTTGCACTTGGAGTATTTTTTTAAGACCCTTTCAAAAACTTTTGAAAAGAAAGAAAGAATTAAAATCAGAGTAAATTCATTATATTTAACATTTTTTGGTATATTTCCTAATTTCTAATTTCCAATTGGAGGAAAATTCAATCCAAAACAAAAACTTACATACCCAAAAGAAAATTTGCTATGTTTTTATTTTGTAAGGATTATTGTACCTGAGCGAAACGCATTTGACCTAAAGATTATAAAAGTTTTAGTTGAAGTTTTTATTTATGCGCAAACAAATTTTGAGTCTTATTGTAAGATATCGAATTTTTTAAAAGAAATAATTGTTTCGTAAATTTTGATATACAGTGTGATTCGTATAAAGTGAACCAACAAGTCAAAAAGTTATAGAGAGCAGGTTGGGTTAAGACAAGAAAATACCATGCAGGAGGAAGATATGTTTTCCCCCGTTTAGACAGGAGGGGCAATTTTCTAAAAAATTGACTTAAAACAGAAAAAATTATTTAAAAATAACGGTTAAACTTACAATGCTTTGCTATACATTTTCAAAAGCAAGAAATCTCTTCTTTAATTTTAGTTTTAAATAAAGTTGTTTTTGTTAATAGTTTTTGAAAAAATTCATTTTCAACCTCGAAGTTTAAAAAAAACATTTCTTATTTTCAAACAAGTTTTTTTCAAAACTTAATGTAATTAAGTTTGTTTTTTTCATTTGGTATAGGAAATTTTTTTTATTAAGGTAACAGGCACGCAGGTCAATTTTGTTAAATTGAACTTATAAAAAAGGGATAATCCGCTAATTCAATAATTGACATGAGCAGATCAAACTTGGGAAAACCAAGAATAAGTAATTTTCTTGAGA
Source organism: Dasysyrphus albostriatus (assembly GCA_946251815.1). Classification (NCBI taxonomy): domain Eukaryota; kingdom Metazoa; phylum Arthropoda; class Insecta; order Diptera; family Syrphidae; genus Dasysyrphus; species Dasysyrphus albostriatus. The sequence goes on along the minus strand of OX276337.1, from coordinate 134,493,299 downwards.
AAAGGACTTTTCAATTCTTTTAGTTCTAAAAAACTAAGAAAAAATTTGGCATTCGGTTTTCAGTTTCTTACAAAAAAAGTAGTAAAAAATTGAATATTGAAAACAAAAATATCCTTAATTACATAAAATTTAAAAAAATAGTTTGGAATTAAAATTTTTTTTTTCAAATTTTGAAAATAAATTTTTCACAACATTCCTCTTAAACAACTTAATTTAAAATGCAATTAAAGAAGAAGTTTTTGGCTTTCAAAACAATATTGCAAAGCATTGTAAGTTTTGCTGTTTTTTTTAAATATTTATACTTTCTGTTTTAATTGATTTTTTTTTTGTAAATTGTTTCTTCTGCCTTAGGGGGGGGGGGAGAATTGACCCTCATCCCATTGAGTTTTTCTTGTTTTAGCCCAACCTACTCGCTCTAGCTTTTTAATACATCTTATACGAATCACCCTGAATACATTCAAAAATTTATCTGAATCCATTCAGCCGATAATTCAAAGTAAAAGAAACGTTCTAAAATAGAGGTACTGTTAATAATTGCTAAATGTAAGTTTCATAAGTTTGGTACTAGATCGAACTTATTTTAGAACAAATAAAAAGTTTATACAAATCATTGGAGCCATTTAAAAAAAAATATTTTTCTTAACCGTTTTTTAGCATTTTTATGAATGGTGCCTACGTACCGTTTTTTTTTTTTGTAATGTAAGTATTTTGTAAAAATATTTCAGAAAATGTTAAATTCTTAACAACCGAGTTTCAAAATTTTGATCTTCAAACAAAATTTTTGAACATTTAAAAAAAAACCTTTTTGAAAATTTTTAGAAAAAAACTATTAACTTACTTGGTGGTAATGCAATCAAGTCGTTTGTTGTTCATTCAAAAATTATTCAATATAAACTTATATATACTTCGCAGCATGTACTGCACTTGTGTGGATTTCCATTACACACAAGACCGTACTTAAAAAACTATTTATATTTGTTAAAAGCCTTTATTTAAGAAAATATTGAAATCAGAAAAACCGTTTTGAAGAAAATTAAAACTAAAAAATGGTTCTGTGGGAATTATATACCATGTTATGAAAAATTTTTTCCAATCCAAAGGTAGCCTTTATTAAAAGAAATTTTATGATTTTCTTTAAAGTTGTGGAGCCATTTTTGCCAAAATTAAGATTTTTTCAATTTGATAATAAAAATAGGGCTGGTACCGTATCTACTTGCTCTTATTTTCAAGTTGCTTGGAACTAAAGAACTTTTGAAACTTACAAGTCATGCGATTACTATAAAAGTTTATATACAAAGCTACAACACAAACTTATCCACATGATTAAAAAATTGCTTAAAGAACTCGTTAACATACAAAAACTAAAATAGTTTGCAATTTGCTAACTTGAAATTTTTTTTTCTCTTATGCAAAAAAAAAAAAGTGAAATGAAAATCGTTGCAGCGGTTTTCTAAAAAAAAATATTTTTCTATGTGTATATAACATTTTTGTTACATTAAAAAAATTTGTTACACCAGTTTTCAGTATGATTTAATATACATATATTTACAGATCTTTTTTCAAAAAAAAAAATCATGAGTTCGTTTTTGAAATATTGAACTTTCAAAATAAAAACTTAGATTTTTTTGTAAATCCAAAATTAATTTTTTTCTGTTGAAATGTTTTATTGAAGTCGGCTTAGCCTTTGACGAGAAAATCGAATAAAAAAAAAAGACCGTTCTATAGCAGGTATTTTCAATTTTTGGTACTTTTTTACTAAAAGTACACCATAACTTTTACAATAAATAACTTTTTTTTATCAAAATCGTTGCGGACCCGTTCTCGAGATAAATAAATTATTTTCATAAGAAATAATATTTTTTAATAAAAATAATGTATGTGGCACTTGCAATGGAAGTGAATGGGCCCTAATGGCAAGGAAATGTCCAATGTAATAATAAAGTTGTTGTTATAGTTTTCTCCAGAATGGTTTGAACATTATTACAAAAGAATTTTGTAGTTTATATGGAACTAGGTAGGAGATTTAAATACCACTCGATTAATTTGAACTCATATGTAAATATTTAGACACATTGCTTGAAAGGTTTTGAAAGATATGTATAAGTAAGTATAGTACATTTATAAAAAGATCAACATATGTGTTTCTATGTATGTGCTTACATCTAAATGTTCCTTACATCCGTAGATTCTATATGCTCCTACATCCCCCTTAGAGAACATCAAAGTCCTTCAAATTCTCATAATATATCTGATAAAACCATCGAACCATTTAGACTAAAGTTCCATATCAAATCATCCATCGATACATGTTAAGATAATTTCCCATTTGAATTTGAGCAATGTTTTATCCCATCCTCCTCCTCCTAAGCAGAAACACTCCCATCATGATGGTTAGCAAAGTTCGTTGGTATATAAAAATCTATCAATGACTTTTTCCCAAAATGTCTACTCAGTGATTCTATATATGGCATCCTATACCCTCCTCGAACATCCACTTCACCTGAAAATGCTTACTCATCTCAAATCTTCCTCTCAAGGCTTTTTTGTTTCTTGTTGTTTTTTTGTGTCCTTAGCGCCTTTTTTGCACTTTTACAATAACAACTGTCGATGACTGTTTTATGATCGAACATTTTTTTTTATTTTTTTCAATTGCTTTTTCAACGGTTGGCTATGCCAAAAGAGCCCCCACATACACGGCCTCTTGAACACTTAGAACCAACGCCATTTTACAACCACACGCCTCTTTAAAGTGGGGAGAATATTTTCTTTTTTTTACATCGACCCAAAGAGCCTTTTTTTCTATAGCCATCTCATCTGCCCGTTCTCATGTGCTGCTGATAAATCGGCCAGAGAAATTCGAAAAGAAAACTCCATATCCATAAAAATGGTCCTAAACATCTCTAGGGGGACAACACCGAAGCTGGTTGTGTGTTGTGTATTGCACATTTCAAACTCAAACAGAGCTCTCGAACGCTACTCAATGTGCAGTGCAATATAAACCCAAAACAAGATGACGCCAGCAGAAACCGCATAAAAAGACTATATCAAGACTATATCATAGCAAATACCAAAAATATTAGGAGGAGGGGAGGGTAGGACAAACACTCTCTTGCCTTCTGATTTTTTTTTCTCAAACTAAGGCCGCATATAATATAAAAATCGACGGAACTGTAGGATTCTAATAAATCGAGATCGAGAGAGTCCTATCCATATCCATATCCGGTTTATTATATTTATATAAGTTTGTATGGGTATAGCCTGATCCTAAAAGTCTGCGCTTAACGATTATGCAAGTCAAAGTACTTTGAATGCTATAAAAGTCAAATGAAGACAACGCTGCATATCTGGAATTTATCGATGTGTTTCGAATATCCGCTTAATCGACTATAAATGATGGTAGGTTATCGGAAACTGGAAATCTAAATGCCTTCACTATCATGGTCTATACTCTCTATTTGCTGGTGTTAGTGGTCATTTTATTTTATTTATTTTTTGTTTGTTTTTTTTTTTTACATGTGAAGACCGTTGGGTGGGGTGGAAATAGAATTGAAAATGAAGACCTTTATGGAAATATATGGAAATTAACTTAGACCCAACGCAACTTATTGAAAGGATAAGGGAGAGAACAGTTTAAAGAATATTTGAAATAATGCTTATAGGTGAATCGAATAAGTTGAATTAAAATATTAAACCCACTTGTTTTTATTGTTTCGAGGATTGGACTTAGATGGTTTACTTGACCTTTCCCATCAGTCTGTACGTAGTCTAAGTTGAATTGAGGATAGATATTGATGAAATTGTCCAATCATTTGCGATAAGCACTTCCTCATAGGTGGGCTTTGAAAAATATATATTTACACTGTACTACAAAAAGATAATATACGACTGAGTCTCACGTACTTGCTCTTATGTTCAAGACACTAAGGGTACAAGAAAATTATATGTAAAATATGAAAAATTTAAGAAAAAATTTTTAAAAGCATGAAATGTGCTAAACTTACAATACCTACCTTCTATACAATTGTTAAAAATAACGTTGAAGAAAATAAGATTTTTCTAAAACTTAAAGTTTTTTTCTTCTGTACGGTTAATTACAAAATATAAATAGTATGGAACACATACCAACAGTACATCCTCTATTCTAAAACTTTATTTTTGATTCTGAAATTTTTCATAATTGTTTCATCGAATATTACTAAATTTGCTTACACAAAAATTTTCAAAAATTAAAAATAATATTGTTTAAAAAAAAATTTGTAGAAAAATTTCAAAATATATATTCTTCTTAAGAATTTGTAAGTTTTTTTTAGATACCAAATTTAAACCTGTATATTAATAAAAACTTAAAATGTGGATACCAAAATTATTCCTAAGAAATGCTTTAATTTTCTTTAAAAAAATATATCTTTCAAAAAACAGTTTCAACAATTTTTTAATTTTTAAATAATCTCATTTGTTCAAAAATTCAAAAAACATTTTTTTCGTTAATAATCTCATTTGTTCAAAAATTCAAAAAACATTTTTTTTTCAGAAGTCGAATAAAATTTTAAAATACTATAAGAAATGTTTCAAAAAAACTGTTACTTACCAAGTTTCAAATAAATCAACTGTTAAAACAGTAGACGCTCGATATAGTGATGTAATAAAAACCAGAGTTGTAAAGCACTTAAGTATATTTTTGTACCCTGTACCAGTACCTTGTACTTGTATCTGTATTTGAAAAAACATGTTGAATATACTTGGTACTTGAAAAACACCAAGTACAAGTACTTTTTCAAGTACATGTACTTGGTACTGCCCAGTACATTTTCAAGTACTTTTCAAATACCATCCGTTGAGAAGTCTGTTTTTGCTAACGAATAATGACAACCATGGTAAAACTTTAGCGAAATGGATGACGCCAATACTACGAGACGCCATCATAACCATCGTGGTCTGTGTTTTTGAGTTGAAATAGTCTTTATTCGAAAGCTTAACCAGACAACTTAGCAAATTATTCTTGAAAAGTACTTGAAATTGGCTTGTACTTGAAATGGACTTGTTGTTGAAATGTACTCGAAAACTTACAGGGCAGTATTATAATACCAAGTATATGTACTTGAAACAAAGTACTTAAAAAAGTACTTGTACCTGGTGTTTTCAAGTACCGTACATGGTACTTTTTTTCAAGTACAAGTACGAGTTAAGGGTACTGGGAACTTCACCGATAATTGTGCTTGAAAGATTACAAGTCTGATAAAAACCAGGCCTGTTCACCTGTGTTCTACAAGTTTTTCTAAATATGAGTTTGATCAAAAATGCACATTTTGTTCAATGTAAATGTTTTTACATTTATTTAAGCGCTAAACAAAGCCTTAAATAAGCTTAGAAAAAACATAAACAATTTTTCAGTCTCAAGCAATTTGAAAATGCTTGTCAGACATTTTTATAAGAAAAAATAATTTTATTCTAAATTTTCTGTGTTCACTATAATTAGGAATGGTTCACTATTTTGAGATACACTAAATCGAGCGTCTACAGTATGTACAGTAGGGGTGTTGGAATTTTTTTTAATTTTTAATATTCAAAATGGGTATCATGGATCTTGTTAAGGATTTAGAAAGAAGAAATTTTTGTTCTGGGACATTTTCCAAAATTGAATTTTGAGACCCCGCGGCCGCTTAAGATTGAAGGTAAAACGTTTTTATGACATTTTAAGGAGCAGCTTTTTAGTCTATTTTCAAAGCAGCATGTTACAAAAGCAAAAAAAAATCACTTTAAGTTACTGTGACCACAGTATTTCGAATTGTAATTTTTACCTAAAACCGGCCGCGGGGTCGCCTGCCAAATAATGGTACCTACTCGTCATACAATTTTTTTAAGCTATTAAACAAAATCTTAATTTTCTCAAAAATGGCTTCACAACTTTAAAAAAAAATAAAAATTTCTTTTTGGATGGGAAACTATTTTTCAAAAAATGGTTATAAATGGTATCTTCCAATTCCCAAAGAACCATTTATTTTTATTTCGATTTTTTCAAAGCGGTAATTTTGATTTCAATAATTTCGTAATATAGAAGCTTCTACGCAATATAAACAAAATAAAGTTTTCTTAACAAAATTTTCAAAGAAATAAATTTTGGATTTTTTTTTATATGCTCAATTTCTTTTTTTTTTGAAAATTAAATATCTTAATTTTTATAAAACTCGGTATTTATAGGTTTTTGGTTTTTTACGCTTTTCAAAGTATTTAAGGCAAAAATTACTTTTATGAAAAAATAGCGTCACCTTCCATACAAGTGTAAAAAAAACGAAAAGGGAAATAATTTTTTTTTCTTAAAAATGACTTCGACGATTTTTATTACAATTTTTCTGCATTCACACGTTATTTTAATTTTAAATTTTCACATTATCGGCTGAACACATTTAGATTAACATTTTATTCCAAATTTTAAATAAAATCTTAAAATATTGTACACAAAAATTAAAAAAAAAAGCTTTTGAAATAAGTTTAAAATTTTTTTAAATTCGATATTATGTCCATGAACCATGTTCTTACATATATGTGGTAGTTTTCTTAAACCATCGGAGTCTTGAACATAAAAGCAAGTACGTCCGACCCAGTCAATACATACATATTTGTTCGTACAGTCTAAATTATACTTCCTGTCACAGGATGACCACAAATGTTTTTGTTTCTACATCAAATACAATTACTGATATCACAAAATGTTGATTGTCATTTTTATAATCACGTCTTTCAAGATGAAAATCATGGTTTTAAAAAATGACAAACACGTATATTGAAATCAGCCATGGTTTTCTACTTGACAGCCATGATTTATATAAATTGTAAATAAAAGGATGTCTAAGACCTTCATTTTGGTTTATTCTACTTCTAGATTATTTTAAATTAGTTGACAGAACCTCAAATTGACAACTAAAACTTTTCCAACTTGACATATCTCATTCTTAAACCAAAATATTCTTAGGATGATCGTAGGTTAATTACCTGCTAACATAAGCCGCATATCATATCAATGTTTGAAAAGGAAGTCAACACCCTCATTTATGTAAATACACAAAAAAAAACCAACCACCAAACACTTTATATTTACTTACCTAAAAAACTAAAGGCCAAAATCTTTTAAGTAGCTCTAGTAATAATTTAATTTGGTAAAACTTTGAATTCACGCATTGAAATTAAGTATCGTGTCACCTTTGCACTTTACACTCTAGCGTGTACTTAAAGCAGAGCTTTATACATACTTATGTCAATTTTACCACCCGCACGCTCGCATTCACTTTCACACACATTAACGCTCATAGAAATTAATTAAAACTTTAAAGCAAAATTATATGCAAAACTTCAAAGTTTGTTCTTCTATATCTACTATACTCGTATATAAAGAAATGCCACACATAGAAGTCTATGAGCGTAACTCACCCTTCTACCCTATCCAAGCCCACAAAGTGTGTCATTCCTATAATATGGGCAAAGAGGAGTTACTCTCCTGCTTCTTCCAGTTATCATAACAGGCTTACTCTTGCGGTTTATGGGGAGAGAAGAAAACTAAAAAAAATAGAAAAAAAAACCTCTAGCCTGTGATGATGCTGCAAAGGATGCATTCTTAGTTTCGTTTCATAAAGTAGGTAGCGCGGGTAAATAAAAATTGTATCCTTTAACGAGCGTTAATTAATGAAAGTAAGTACATCATACAGAAATTAAGGATCCATAATGAATGGCCTATAACAAGGATGCAGAGGCGTGTGTGTGCTATACCATGCGGCATGCTGTTAAAATATCATGTTCCTTGTGCTTGTCCTCCTGATGGATAAAAAAAACAGAGATGGCACATAAAAATTGTTGGCTTTTACCACATCACTTTTGCTGATGTGATTTTCACGAGGCTGTTGTAGGTATTAAAATCAAGCACAGGGTCATTAATGTTCAGGCCTCAGGTAGATAGTCCTCAAATCCACAACTCTTAAGTCCGCCTGCATATATCCCATTTTTTGATGTACGAAGTTTTGGAGGCTTTTCCTAAAACAAATCATAAATTTTTTGACCCAATGGGTCATAACTCCATATTTATTTGTATCGGTACCGAGTTATGGAATGCTCAAAAAGTGATTTGTAGACTGGAAAGATGACAAAAATTGACATTAAGGCTCCATTTTCTGGCCATGTTTGGAGGAAATTCTTGCTCTTAAGCACCTCTGGACTTATTACCCTGTGTCTGCAACAATCGCATATAGTAAAGAGAATAAAAAGTGATGAAAAGTGAAACCTTTAAGCCTGGCACACTGTATGAAAGTGAAAAGGAAAATAATATCACGTCGTAAAAAATAAAAAAAAATATTTAACACAAGTAAGTCCATTATGCTCCAATTAAAGAGCAAACACCTTCCTACCTGAGTCAAAGTGATGTCAAATTTGAAGTTTTTTGTGCTGTTTTCAAATCTTTTTCTTAAAAATAAGAAAACAGAAAAAATGAAAAATGTATAGAAGTTAAAAAAACGTCGTTTGTGTCATTCTCAACAGGAATAGTGTTAGGTGGATGTAACTTGCAACTAACAACTATTATTTTATGACTCTCTGACACATTGTAAAGCAGTAAATGTCCTAACAACCCTATACCCAGGGATTTAAAACATTCTATTTACCTCAGAAAGAAACAAATCCATAGCACGTTTCATTCAGTTCAGGTTCAGTTTTCCCAAAGAAAACATTAATTCAATAAATTTCTCGTTTTGACTACCAATACGTGACAAACTGAAGTAAAATCAATTTTTCCTTCTAAAATCATAACATACCTTCAACATAATATTATTTTTCTTTTATCATACATAGGAACAAATAAAAAAAAAATAAAATCAATATTCGGTATGTTTAAGTCACGTTACAAACGATCCAGGTCCACCTTTTAGCTATTATACCTACGAGCATAGGAATACACATAAAAAAAAACCAATATACCATGGACACACACCATGACGATATACCTAAGCCGCGAAAAATCATAAATGTTCACCTCGTCAAACAAATAATAAAAAAAAAAGAAAAAAAAAACTTCGGTAATAGTGAAACTGGGAAAATAAAAATGTTGGAAACGGTCGATGGGGTCGTATGTAATGAACATTTCATTGCCACACGTCATGGGCTTTATTTTGCTTCTTCTTCATCCTCCTACTCATGTTATTTTCTAGATTGTAGTTTTGAGGTGAAATAAATTCGCAAAATAGTGTTGCCTTATGCAATTATTTAGTACTATTAGTTTTAGAACTAGCTACCATACTTCTACAATACTTACAAATGTATGTCCCTAACTACGTTTTCATTGTAGCTGGAATAAATAAGTACTTTTCAAATTATCAGAAAACGTTTTTTCATTATTATTTTCAGTTTAAATTAAGTTTAAATTGTCATTGTCATTTTTAACCAATTGGGCGTATTATTTCACCCTCCTAGTGTTTTACCTCCATTCTGACACCTCTATTTTTTAAGTTGATTTATTTCAAAACCTATTGGTCTGGTGGATAGGTGCAAAGGTGCCTTAGCGTGTTGCCAATTTTATTTTTTTGTTTATAAATACAAATAAACCACATTGGCTGTTGCTTATTAAAGTTGATTTTTTATATAAAAAAAAAGTGACCTAACTAAATGTTTTGATATAAAATTTCATAAAAAAACCAGTTACGATGTTTTAATTGGGCCAGGGCTTGCCTCAACGGCACCTCGATAATCATACAAATACATACCAACCACACAATAAAGACAATTTAAGTGAACATAAGCCAAGGTAAGTATTACATCAAAAAAAAAGTATAGAAATAGCATTCCATATTCAAAAAAGTACGTATACGACCCAGTGTACCAATTGTACTTACGAATGTGTTCTCAAGAGAAATTTAATTTTTGGTCATTTTTTAAAAATAATTTCTTTATATAATATTTTCGCGTTTATAAAAAAATTAAGTTCATTTGGTTTTGTGCCATCAGTAGATAATTTTGTTTCCAAAATTAGTTAGCATGCCTCCTACATTTGTGCTTCTTTTTTCCAGCTATATTCCTTTATTCAGATGTGCCTTTTTGCTTCCACTTTTCTTAACTTATCCAACGGTGTTTCACTATTTGAAATGTTTTGCTCAATTATTTTCTCACTTTACTTGTTTAATGTTGAATAAATTTTTCAATATAAAAATTTATTGAAAATTGAAAGCGTCAATTTTCGTCAAAAAAAAATCACTCAGTTCTTAGCTATTAATAGTGAAACTATAATAATAATCGGAAGGATAAGAGGTTGTTGAGTGATTACAAAAAAATTCATGTAGTGCAACCACAGTTGCAATTTGGAGGTTTTCATCCAGACTTTATTAATATTTTCCTCGAATGGAGTGAAGAGCGCTCATTGACCAGCGTTTCACGTATAAACTAATAGCTGGCTTTAAAAATAAAAATTGTGAAATCAAACCAAAGAAAATTGGTACAAATTTATCAACTTTATTTTCCTATTTTTTGAATAGGTGAGGTAAAATATATTTTTTTGTATATGAATGTATTTGACTGAAGTGGGTTTGAAAGATAAACAGGGTGTCCTACAAATAATGGATAACTTTGCAAGTGGTTGTATTATAGCTCTTATGAGTTATAACCTTTCCAGAAAAAAAAAATAAAAAAAATATTTTCAAACTGGTTACTAGGTTATGATATTTTTTAAAACATTGTTGAGAAGTACTACTTTCCTCCAACACAATTTTTCTTTTTTTAACTTTTTTGATATTTAAAAAAAAACTGCTTTTATGGATAGGTGGTAAAATTTAAAAGTAATTTTTGGAATTTTTTATTATAATTTCTTAAAATTATTTTTTCAGTACAAATATTTGTTTTCAAAACCACCTTTTTTTTGACCACGTCTAAAAAACTAGAATTATATGAGAACATGAATGGCTAATTCCCTATTCATAAAAGTTTTCTATTTATTGGACTTTCCAAAATGGTATAACACATGCTTGTGTGTACTTTCAGTAGGGGCTACCTTTGGGTAGAAACCATTTATAATAAAATGCACTACTGGATCGCACGTACTTGCTCTTATCTTCACCCCGCTGAGTGTATAAGAAAATAATGTGTAAAGATATTGAAATTATGAGAGAAAAATTTTTAAAGACATAAAATTTGATATTTAAAAAAGCTAGAACAACTTTTTTGAGATGAAAAAAAAAAACGCCACCTTAATTCTTAATTAAATGTGATTTATGTAAGAAAATTTACATCGTTGTCGTGTTTTCTTAAAAGTAATGTCTTGTATGTACATATGTGTATATGTCAAATTCTAGAACCATATTTATGAAGATAAAATTGCAAAAAAAAAATTGTTGACCCGTTTTTGAGAAATCGGATTTTCAAAACAAAAACAAACTTTTTTTTTAAAGATTCAAGAACTTTTTTTTTTTGAAAATTTTGATATGCCATATTTTTTAATCTTATTTGACATTTATAAAAATAAAAATAAGAAAACGTTATATGAGAGGAATTGCTATATGTAAATTTTTAAAAATGCTGGTAGTATGTAAGCACCAATTTTAGAATTATAAAAATTGTAGGAGCCGTTTAAAAAAAGAAAATCAATTTCTTATGCCATTATTAAATTATAAAAATATTTTTTTTAAAAATTTTACAGAGTATAAAAAAATTGTTAAATACCAAGTTTTGCAAAAATTTACCATTTAGTTTTCAAAATTATTGATTTCCAAACAAAAATTAAAAACTTTTTCCGAAATCCAAAAATTTCGTAAGAAAAAGTATCTTTATTGCTTAGAAGCTTCTGTATAAAATTTATGAAATCAGGTACCATTAATAACCATTTTTTGAAAAATGGTTTTCCATTTAAGGAAGCTTTAACCAAAAAAAAATTCATTGAATTTTTTCAGAAAAGTTGTTTACAAGGTTTTGAGAAAAAATAGATTTTTAAATTGTTTGGACAAATTGTATGGCAAGTAGCTTTATTTTTAGATCCAAAAAAATTGAAAAATGGCAGAATCACTAAAAACCACAATGCACCAAATTTTAAGAGATTGAGGCTGCCTTATACATACCCCTCTTTCGATTCAAAAAATTATACAAATATTTCTTATTTTTCTGATTTTTATTTCACTCTCCTGGTCACCCCATATTTTTAATTTAATGTACAAATTATGGGGTGAGGGTCATTCTTATACCACGCGAAAAAAATCAGAACGTATAGATCAGATTTATACCAGAAAAAATTGTATGGGAGGGGGGTCTATTTCCCCCCGTTCAGGTGGGAGGGGAATTTTCTAGAAATTTGCCTCAAATTGAAAAAAAAATATTTAGAAAAAATGGGAACACTTATAATGCCACGCTTGAACTTTTCTTAAAGCCACAATTCCATTCTATAATATGCTTTCTAAATAAAGTTTTTATTGTAAATAGTTTTTGAAAAAAAAAACAATTTTTAAAACTTAAAAATAAAAAAAATCATAATTTTTAAATGTAAAAATTGTTTTTTTTGAAAAACCATTTAAAATAAAAACTTTATATATGAAGCATATTATAGAATGGAACCATGGCTTAAAAAAAAGCTAAGGCGTAGCATATTATAAGTGTCCCGGTATTTTTAAATATTTGTTTTCTGTTTTGAGGCAAATTTTCAGAAACTTACCCCTCCCGCCTAAACGGGATATAGACCACTCCTACGTACGATTTTTTTCTCCTCTAAAACTAATCCTCAGATTATTTTTTTTCGTTTTATAGGAATCACTCTAACCCCTCATATTTTGTACCATAAAGTGAAAAAAGGAAGACTAGGGGGGTGAAATAAAAATCTAAAAAATTAGGAATTTTTTTTGCCATGTAGAGCCATTTGTTGCGTAACTATCTCGAAATTTAAAAAAAAATCCGATATATGGACCACCCTAATAAACATATTTAGTACCTATATATTTCGCAAGTAAAAATATGATCATGTAAATATTAATGGTACTTCTCAAAAAACTATTTTCTTGATTTTCGATTTTTTTTTTGAAAATGGTTTTACATATTTTGTAAATTATGCAGAAGCATAGTACTGTGTACCAAAATTTCCAAAAAATAATTTTTTTTATTAAGAAAAAATCAATATAAAAAAAATAACGGTACTCTCCAATTATAATGTTAAGAATCGTTGAAGAAAATCACCTTTTCTCGAAAACGACTTCTTTGATTTTAATAAAATGATTTCATTGTTCTTAAAAAAGAATATTTAAAAAAATAAAAAAAAAATTCTTCACGGGTTGGGGTCGAAATTTTAGCAAAGTCAAAATTCTTTTTGCAAAATATTGCTTTCAGAATTCAGCTTGTCAAAATTCTGCTTTTCCAAATTTTGATTTTTAAAATTGTTTTTCAAAATTCTGCCAATAATAAAAAGAAGGTTTTGAAAATGCGCGCTTTTTTTGTGGAAAAGTGGTGCAGCTGATTTTTTTTTTAGATTCTCCTGTATTATATAAGATACCATCGTAAATTATTATATATCTAAGTTTTCTAAAAATATGACCTACTTCATTTTTCAATCAAGTAATATTATGCTATTTTTAATGGATGGAAAAGATTTTATGAAAATTTCATTAAAATCTCAATGAAAACTCCAGATTTACACGAAATCTTGGTCCACCAATTTGAAATCTTAAAAAATATATTATAAGAAGACATGTGCAAACCCGAAATAGGACAAATGGTTAACGAATAGTTCTGAAGAAATTTAATAGTTAATTAAAAACCAAATTTCCTGGCCACGTGTAATTTATGCAACGCACCAAACTTCAAAATCAAATTTTTAAAAATATCAATTATTCAATATATTCAAATATCAAAATAAAACCTAAAAACATCTTACTTAAATCTATATCTGTGTAACTTATTTTTCTCAGGAATGTTTAAAAATGTTTGTTTTGTATTTTCATTTTGGAAAATGAAATATGTAAGAAAAAGGTACCAATGACAAAATTCATTGAAAGCTAATTAATCAAAACCTTACCTTACGAGAAATGTTAAATTTACAGCTTTAATTTCAATATGTGTACAAAAAAAACTTATTAACGTCATAACTTAGCCTCTCCGGAGGCCCAAACCCAATAGACTCCCAATAACCTCAAACTGAGACACGGCAGCACTTCCAGGTGACAAGCAGTAAATCAAAAGAGAAAAAAAAATAACAGGCTAACCTGTGGGCTATAAGCTGTGACCTACATTATGAGAAAATATAACCCCTGTTTGTTTTGAGGGGGTTTTGGGAGTGGGCGGGTGGCTATCATTACAAAGTTTATTTTTGTGTTGTTCTCGCTCATGTGTTTGCCTTGAAGGTGTGAAATTTTGTGGCAATATTTGTGATTACATATTTATTTATTTTTTTTCTGTCCATTTTATGGCTCCCACTTGACAGAAGGATGGTGGTCGTCTGGTGATGGTTTTGGTGGTGTAAAACTAAATAACAACAAAAATTCTACATGGTAAAAATATTGGATTGGTTTTGGGTCCCTGGTTAATTGTAATGAAACAATAACTGGGCTTAGGCTTGGAATGTGAGGGGTCCCCTTGACATTGTTATTACATATTTTCCCTCTTGTTTTCAATTAATGGAAAACAAACATTTGGAAAGGTGGGATATGGAATCAACAAATAAATTCAACTCTTAATGGAGTTTTGGAATATTTGTTTGAATAAAAGGATTTTTTTTCAAAACCAGGAAATAAGTTTTTTTTTTAAACATTTTTCATAACAATTTTAAACTTTTTCCATTAAAACTAAAAATCATTTACAATTTCTCAACTTTGGATCGTTAAACACAAATCTCCTCCCCTCTTTTTGGGCTGGCCTGTGTGTCCTTCTTATTTCCACTTCACTTCTAATTCAAATCACCCATCAGCTCCCACCCTATAATCAATGTGTAAACAACTGTAAGGACATCCTTAAAATTTTTCTTTCAGCTTAACGTGTTTCTGTTGTTGGTTGTATTTTATTTTTTTTTTTTTGTTCTTTGTCGTATTTGATGATTTACTTTGGACACTTGTTGATCCTTACAAATTGTTATCCTTTATTTATGGCAGATTTTGCTTGTTTCTTCTCCTTTGTCCTTTCGTTTTTAGTTTTATCCATAGGAAAAAAAAGGGGTCTCAAGCCGACTCCAAAGCTGGCTGGTGGCTGCTAAAGTATTCTGAATTGCTTCACCTTAATTTACTGATGCCAGAAAGGACGATAGGTAGTGGTTGGCAAAGCAAGAGTAGTGAGCTCCTAACAGCATCCAGTGAGGTATACCAGCACCGGTACAGCATCATTTCGTCCTGGCAATTGGGTGTTTAGTGAGTGTAACTGCTGTTCCTTTAAACTTTGGGTAAATTTATGAGCGCTTAGTAGTGTGGAGCAGGTGCACAAAGTAGAGTGTCGAGCTCTGTGACGAGTGTTTTAATATCGCAAGAGAGCCTTACGGTGGTGAGGTGGCATTGGCGGTGTGGTGCAGTTCGTTTGATGTTCTTATGGATGATGGCGGTATTGTATACGAGTAGGTACCAGGAGTAGAGGATATAATATATCAAAATTACACTCTCTCAAGGCAAATCCTTTAAGACTTTTGTAGGACTCCGATGATAGATTCATCAATTTTGCTTGCCTTGCAAATGGCAAAACTGCTGTCATCTGATAGTGATCGATATTATCCATCCTATCCTTTGTTCCTCCGTTCACCATGCTTTTGCAGGACAAGACAGTGTTTCCATCTAATAAACATTAAAGGTTTGTATATGTCAGGCCTATGTACGATTAAATGAAAGTAAATCCGCGTTTGTTGTCATTTATTATGCTCGAGAGGGTCGGGTCGATGGTGATGGCGAGGGGTGGCTGAGTCGCTCACGTAATACACCCCATTTGTCAACCGGATACGGTTTAGGGGCTGTTTTTCACGCAACATGGCTTATGATGTTGTCGTCGTTGTCGTTGTCGTTGTCGTAGTCGTAGTCGTAGTCGTAGTCGTTGGCGGTGTCGCTTGCGTCGTCGTCGTTTTCATTGCCGTCTAGAACGTACATACACAACATAATGGTTGTTTATGAATTCGCTCAAATTATAACGAATAGAAACACATGCTCATGGCGAAGAAGATTGGTGTTGGTGTTGAAAGGCATAGGAATAGGGTGGTGGTTGGCATCGGGTCGCTGTTGCTGTCGTTGTCGTTGTCACTGGTGCGCTATGGAAGGATGATGAAAACGTTAATCAAATTTTAATGGTTGTATCATTGTTTAATTATGTTAGCTTTGCGTAAGCACCGAATATAAATGTATATCTATTTCTATACGAACATTGAGTTGTTAATTAACCGTAGATCTACTTTGCCATGGATGTACGTACTTATTGTACGCACGTTCCTATATGCATGTTCCTCTATGTACTACGTGTGGTTCTATATATAGCTATGCGTGCAAACAAATTCGTTTAATTATGACCAAGCAAGTAAACAAAAAAAATGAAAAAATAATCAAATTCAACATTACATGTGTTAGATTAATTTAAAATCCATGTTAAGTAGGTATGTTTCTATGTAGAAGGGGTGTTTTTTGTTAATTGTTGTTCTAAAAATTAATAATTTATTTTGTCGAGGAAGGGGTTTTCACAAATTAAAAAGAAGAATGAAGAGGACTTTGTAAAATTAATTTTAACAAAACATTAGACCTTTATACGTACAAATGTTTTAAACTTTGTTATTCAACCACAATAATTTTAATAATGCATTAGGTCTTTTCATTTGTTACTTAATTGCTATATTTAATTATGTATTTTTTATTTGCTGAATTTGGGTTAGGCCTTAAACAAAAAAATCATCTACATTCAAATCAAGTGAAGCATCATCAAAATTAGTTCAAATTGCTTTTTTTGTAAATAGCAAGACAAAATGAGATCAATCTTTCAATTTAATTAGAAACAGAAAATAGTACAAGAGATCCAAAGCTTGTGTACATAAAGAGCTTTAAAATAATGTAGTTTTGTCGTCTTACACTCTGAGAAAGGCAGGTATAACCAACCATTTTTAAGTTAATTATACTTTATTTCCAGGTCGTTATTTTTCAACTCGGTAGATCTGGTTAACTGCTTAACTAGATACCTGCTTTTAATGTCATGTTAAATCAACGTACGTTGCAGGTAAAATTTGCATGACATCTTGTACATTTATCACTGCCTTAAAGTAGTGAAATTATAAATTTTACCTGAAATCTTTTTAACTTTACCTGAAAATCTAGTTAAATTATCATGGATTACTATTCAATGCCCTGTAAATTTAAATGAAAATCTGGCTTATATAACACGATTCAATGTTGAATCAACACTATATTCTGTATATATTATGTCTTTAATCAATGAGTTGAATTCCCATCTCTAACGCTGCTTATGGTTCTTATTCTGAAAGCATAGAAATTAATTATTATGCACTCGTAAGTATATTATATTGTTTTTTTTTAAATACTTTGTGATATTTACATAGTTTTGAACTGGGAATCTATGGAGATATCACACATCCCCAGAGCCTCTTCACTGCACAAATAACTTGATACAAATATCACAAAGTTGAAAATGATTTTGTTTGGATGGCTTGTGTGTGTGTATTTTAACACTAGTGTCACGTTGAAATGAGTGAGGAGAGTGATCCTTTAACATAAGGTCAGGTTAAATTCAACAGCTAAACATTGTTAAAATAACTATATAAAAGCTTACTTTAACCTGATGTGTAGTAGAATAGAAATTCATTACAAACAGTGTTAAAAAAGCATGACCTAGGTCAGAACTTCTAATTTACCAGAATTTAGTGTTAAAATAACAGTTAATCTTTTTCAATCAATATCAATATGATAATAAAGGCCACCAGGTTGATCCGACACTGAATATAAGGTTAACAAAATCAGATAAATTTTGTAAATGTCTGTATTCTTAAATGGGACTGTGAACCTTGTGAATTTAACAAGGTCCAGGTTAATTATTTACCTCACGTTTTTCCCTGAGTGTGAATCTTTTTTCTAGAATTCACAAGAGATATTGACAAAAGTAAATATTTTATCAAATCAAATAGATTCTTAAATTTTATTTTTGTTCTGATAATTTTGATTAAGGGTTATCAATATTTTGATTACCTTTTGATGGGAAACTATTTAAAAAAAAATATAATTATGGTACCTCCCAAAGAACCATTTTGTTATTTTCGATTTTCTTCAAAGCGGTTATTTTAATTTCAATAATTTTTTCAAACAGAAGTTTCTAAACAATATTATTAGTTTTTCTTACCAAAATTGTCAAAAAAGTATTTTTGGATTTTTCAATATAAATCATATAGGGAAATTTTTATAAATTAAATATTTGAGAGTTTTTTTTACACTCCGCAAAAATAACGGTACCTTCCATACAAATGTTTAAAAACCAATGCGGGAATTTTTTTTTTCTATAAACAGCTCCTACGAATTTGATAAAACTTTTTTTGTATGCTAATATTAGTGTGATATGCTACCAAAAATAATAAAAAATTGAAATTGTAGCAACTATTAAAAGTGTCTCTTTTTTTTTTTAAATTTGACTTTTTTCAGTATTGGCCGAACAGATTTAAGTTAATATTTTTGTATACAAATTTCTAATAAGATTAAAAATATTGCATATCAAAATTTTCAACAAAAAGAGTTTCAATTTTTTTTTTTTTAAAGTTGATATGTCGAAAAAAGGATGACTATTTTTTTTGAAATTTTATTTTTAAACAAATACCCAAAATTTTGTTTTCCAAAAGAAAAAATAAAAGTATAATCTTTCAAGAATTTAATATATAAATTTTGTCTTAAAGCCCCTCCAACTATTAAAATTTTTTGTTTCCGTACAATCATATTTAATTAAAAATTAGGATGGCGTTCTTTTTTTTCATCTCAAACTCTCAAAACAGTCATTTTAACTAGTATATATTGTTATAATTTTTATATTTTTACACGAAAAAAGTGGGTGGCACAATCCTGTCTGTCTGTTCTTCTTTTAAACGGCCCCATCGATTTTCTTCAAACTTGGTACATAGTGTCAACATTTATTAAGACGAAAACACCATTATTCCAAAAATACTTTATAAAACAAATTGGTACATAATGGTGTTTGGTAATTATGCCCACACATTTTTTTAATTTTTTTTTTAGAACCAAAAATAACTGTACCAACCACACAATTTATTCTAGCAGTCTTACATAATCATATTTTTCTCAAAAAAGGACTTAACAACTTTTCTTTAATAAAATCAATAAATTTCTTTTGATTAAAGCCTTGGTTGGGAAACCATTTTTTTAAAAACAAATTATTAATAGTACCTCTCAAGGAACCATTTTTCTAGTTTTCGATTTTCTTTAAAAACACTATGACTGATTTCAATAATTTTTTATACAGAGGCTTTCAAAATTTATAAATATATTTAAGTATGTTTTTAAAATGTTTGAAATCTTTTTTTTTTTTGAAAATCAAATATTACGAAAACGATTTGATTGATTTTTTTGAAACTCGATACGTTGGGTTTTTTTAGTACTCTCTTAAATCATTTTAGAAATACTTTTACATGTATGAAGAAATAACGGTACCTTCAATACAAAAGTTAGAAAACCTGAAAGGAAATAATTTTTTTTTCTCAAAAATGGCTCCTACGTTTTTGTTTAAGCTTTTTCCATGGACTCAAATTAATACGATCTACTAAAAAAAATTATACAATTGTGCAATTAGCAACTATTAATAGTTACTGTCATCGAACGGGTTTTTTATTTTGAATTTTCTCATTATCGACTGAACGGATTTAGATACATTTTCTTAAATACAAATTTCAATATTGTAATTGCAGGTCAAAATTTCCAAAAAAATAAGTTTTAGAAATTTTAAAAAAGTTGAATTTTTTTTTTGAAAAATCGATTTTTCAAAAACGGGTTGACAATTTTTTTGAAAATTTAATTTTTACTTGCAAATAAATAAATACATAAGATTTGCATACCAAAAGTTTTCATTAAAAATATTTTAAGAACTTTATATTGTAAAAAATAATTTTTTAAAAAACCGCTTCAGCGATTAAGATGACGTTCCATTTATTCATATCAAACTTTCAACGAAGTTTTTGTATCTAAATTCAGTATCGTATTTTATGCTTTTAAACTCTCCATGTCTTTACATATAATTTTCTTGAGCAAATCGCACAAACCCAAGCATAACTGAAAAACTATTATCAAAACCATAGGAGTCTAGTGGTTTTTAAGAAATTAATATTACGACCTAAGGAATTTGTGCTGATACTCCGGAATTTATCAATATCATTTACATATCAATATTTCCCTCGAAAGAATCCCTTTATGCAATTACGGTATCAAGACCACTTTAAACTAATTAACTTATGACCACAAGAATTTATGCTGATGTTTCGGAAGAAATCCATTTTCTAATTCTCATTAATTCCACTATCATCCTTACACTTAGATATGCTCTTAATTCATAAGACCTCCATTAAATTTAACAATAATTTCTCGATTGTGCCATTTCATCAAGCAGTGCTTTTCCATTTGGTTTTGCTGTGTTATGTCGTGTCAATTCCAAATAAGAGGACACAAAACAACACCAAAATTGCTGCACCTTTAAATAGTACGAGTACGAGTATAATTCAAAGAGACAGACAGACAGACAGACAGAGAATATCTATTTATTTATATATTTGAATGAAGGTTGAATTAAACGAACCACAAATTTAGGATATTCCAACAAATTAACCACAAGTATAATTTAGCTTTAAATGCAAATTGGTTTCACTCAATAGGCGTCAATGTACACAAAGGATAACATTTATGCATTAGCATTTCATATACAAATATCTTTGACATACATACACACACAGAGTGATAGAGAAAAGGGAAGAGAGAGAGAGGGTATGAGAACTTAGTGTGTTACCGGATCAGCGACCAAGCAGGATTATGTAAGCCGATTGGCGGCTGCCTAGCCTTGCCTACAGGAGTCGTGTGTTGTCCTCTCCATTGACAGTATATCCCACTAAATACTCCTGTCAACCCATCAACGGATGAATGAGTTGACACACCAATATACACATTGCTGAACCGGACATGAATTTGCACTTCCGCAGGTGAGCACACATAAGTATACACAAATTCACTCATAAAACACACAACAAGGCCAACACAAAGATCTATTCAATGAAAAATTACAAGCAAATTTATGGTAATGCGAGTGGTAATTAAAGATGATAGGCATCAATAAATTGACATAGTTCCGGGCCAAGTGCAGCTGGCCAGACCAACATCCCCATACCCTTCCCATCAGCCCCCGCTTCCTAGACCGTCCATCGACCGAATCAAAAGGTCCATAGAGGTTTTGGTTGAATATGCGGCGGTGCGGTGGCGGGCTGACTTGTTCTCAGATTGAGGGACTCTCACTCCAGAGTCCTGACGAATGACGAATAGCCATTGGGAGAGGGGGAATTCAAATTAAATTGTCTGCACATTAGTGGTCAAGTGGGACACATTATAAGAGTTGAATGGTCGGGTCGGTCGGTCGGTCTTCTCCTCTGGATGGGTGAGATATGCGAGATGGATTGGTTCAGGGTATAATGGGGGTTAAATTATGGGCTCATTGGCTTGTCGAGATTTAATGGCACACGATAAGGATTTAACGGTGATGCGACTATACACTGATGTAGGCCCCCAGGGATGAGTAATTGAGACTAATCAATAAGCCGAAAGGAATATATATGACCGGACGGACTCGGTGCAAAGTTTAATTGGTTTTTAACAAACGTCCGAAGGTTATTTGCAAGTAAGTCAGTTTCAAACCAAAAAGATTATTATTGTAAGTTCATATATAGCAAAAGGAAAAGAAAGGGAGAGGATGACTTTTGACTATGATGAGACAATATTGGAAGTTGAGTAGTTAAAATTAATGTTGTGAATACTCATTGTAATTTATTATATTCATCAAATTACGATCTTTTGTTGTCATATAAATAGTAATGTGGGTGCAATGCATAATTAAGAGACTTTATTTAGGTTGAACTTACAGTGAATTAAGGAGCAAATCGCAGTGAATTTAAGGGAGTTTTAATGTCGCATTTGAAAATATTTATTATATCGATATATTTATGTGAGTGCAAATTTAAAGTTTCATGACACACATACCCAAAGCTAAGCTCGCACTTTTAAGGTTAATTTTTGTTTTTCTCTTATTAAAATTTATTTTCTTCAATAAAAGTAAATAAAAACTTACCGTGAACACTACTTTCAAAAATACTTGGAAGTTCGTCAATGGGACGATGTCAAACTGTAGACTTATTAAGTGTAATCCTTCAGAGGCTGATAAGCCCTTGCAATTTATGGACACTCCAAGACCGTTTTGACCTCTTTCTTACCAATATTAACAAAAAAATTAAAAACAAAAGATACTTAAGAAAGTAACCAATAAAAAAAGTAACCAAAAAAAGCAACCAATAAAAAAAACCAATAAAAGTAGCAAAAGAAAGTCACCACTGAACAAATAAACCAATAAAAAAGGAACCAATAAAAAAGTAACCTAAATAAATTACCATTACAAAAGAGTAACCAATTAAAGTAACCAATAAAAAAGTTACCAATGTAAGTAATCCTTTAAAGTAACCATTAGAATAAGTTACCACATAGAAAGACAAACAAAGTAACCAATAAAAGTAGCCCGTTTCGAACTTTTTCAAACCAATATTGCCAATAAAAATTATAAAAAATAAAGTTTCCGGGTAAATTAACTAATGGAAAAAGTAGCACATTAAAAAACTAAACAAAATAAATGTTACCAATAAAAAAAGTACCATATTAATCAAATTATTTCAACCACTTAAAAAGTTACAAGCAAAAGTAACCAATAAAAGTATAAACTGAAAAGTTACCGATCAAAGTAACCAAAAAAAGTAACCAATGAAAAAGGAATCAATTAAAGTAACCAACAAAAGTAGCCAGTATAAGTAAGTAACCAATAAAATAACCAATAAAAAGTATTCAACAAAAGTAAACAATACAAGTAAATAAATAAACTAACAAACAAAAGTTACCAATAAAAAAGTAATCAATAAATGTAACTTATGCAAAAGTAGCCATTAAAAGTAGTCAGTGAAAAGTAAACAATAAAAAAAACCAATAAAAAAATTAACAACAAAAGTAATTAATAAAAGTAACCAACAAAACTAGCCAATTAAAGTAATTAGTCAAAGTAGTCACTAAATATATAAAAAATATAAATATATAAATAAAAAGTAGCCAATGAAAGTAACCAAAAAAACTAACGAACAAAATTTACCAATAAAAAAGTTGCCAATAAAAAATGAGCCAACAAAAGCAAACAATAAAATGTGTAGGGGAGATGGGGGCAACTTTGAACGTAGGTCACTTTTAAACATCGCTAATAAAATCGAATCAAATTAATATTTCAGAGCGTTAACCAAACAGTAAAATCTTCTATTACCGTCAACGGCTTTCAGTATTCCTCTAATAAGCAAATAAAAAGTGGCCCATTTTGAAGGTTTTAATGTTTCATTTGTAAATTTCTTATTTTTTTTCGTAAGAGTGTAAAAATTTGTTGATAGGTTTTTCTATTTGTGTGAAAATGTATTATAAAGGTGCAAGTTCATTTAAAACCGTTAAAATGTTAGATTTTTGATGTGTTCTAAAAAATATACATATGTACGCGAAATTTCCTATTATCGGCATGTTTGGACAGGTTTGAACAGAATGGCTGGGGCACCTTTGAACAGTAGAATTTAAGCTGTTACCACCAATCAACTCTCCGGAAACTTTAAGGACAGATGCGATGATGGCTTTTGCCCTTGACTTTCTAAATTTCGGTTGGGTTGGTGAAGCAACTCTGCAATTTGGTAATATGGATATTATCTTTAAGTACTCTAAGACTTCATGGCCTTCTTAATATTTTGTTTTACTCTTTTTTGAGTTCTATTTTTTACATTTTTATTTCATTCCAAAAAAACATTTACACTTCTTTTTTTGCTGGTAAATACAATAATAAAAACGACTGTTAAAAGTTTTTCAGCTTAAAAAAAATGGGCACCTTTGAACATTTGCTTCATTTAAAAAAGTTATAATATTTATGAACCTTTATTAAAGTTTAAAAATTATTGGTTGTAATCAAAAGATAATTCCATATCTTAAAGTTTAATTAATTTTCGGTCCAATTATTCAATGGTTCCACCACTCTCCCCTAACAATTAACAGGTATGTAATTCTCTCATGCAAACTTTCTTGTTCTCTTCATCCTATGGTTTACGAGTTACAAATTCTTACATTGTGTCTTATTAAAGTCCCATTTTAAATTTGTTCAAAATTCAAATTTGTTCTAGTTCAGATATCTTGACGTTAAAAACATATCGTCATTACCTTGAGCAGGTCCGAAGCCCTACACGGAAAAAATTTAAAATATTAAAGACTTCAATATGACTATTATGAGGATGGTGTGATATACTGATTATGTAGTATCCATTTAATCCGGTCTAAGTTCCATCAAATTTCCATCAGGAAATACCTTAAAAGACAAGCTCTATACCTAAGTAAAATAAAAACACAGAACCTCACCCTTTTAAGGTGTTATAGAATTTTGTGAAAAAAATACCGTAATTTAAACCTCTTAAGCTCGCAACTACCTTCTATTTCTATGATAAATTCTGGGATTTTTTGTTTTTTTTAGGACTTGAATTAAGATTCATTTTTCTCTAAAAATATTGGCTTCTACAAAAACTTAAATTTAAAATTTCCAAAGAAAAATCTCTTTCTTAATTATTATCATCATAATTTGTAGTTAAGTGCATGACACTATATTGCACCTCATTCCATAGAAATACGATTAGGTAAAAATACAGGGAAAAAAACTTTTAGAATAAAGTATTAAAAAAAAAAAACTTCAACAAAACACCGAACATAGAATCATACCAAAACTTTAATCCTTCGGCAATTAAATGAGTGGACGAAGGATATTTTTTTTTTTTGAATCTCCAAAATTCACCCAAACTTCGGACGTTATTTTTTTACGTTTCATCCTCCAGCAAACCTTCAACTTCAAATCCTACTATATAGAGGGACCAGCCTCTTATATTCAACGAGTCAAAGAGAGATAGACATAATGATAGAATGAGTTAAAGGATAACCTTGGCAAAGGCTCATTTAGTATGCACTCAGAGTGTTCACAATTTAACGTGCGAAGAACTGAACAGCAGAAAGGACTTAGGCTTAAGTAGATAATGAGACAGAAAAACTACCTTTTAAAAACTTTCTTATCTCTGTCATGCTGCTCTACGTGAAAGTATTTTTTTTTTTGTTAAGTATAAATATCTTTGGTATATCTCGTGTCTCAGCTTATGGCTTAATAGTCAGGTGGTAAAGTTGAGTAGATTAAACCACTTGCAGGTGTAGATTTAGTTTAAATGTAGCCTTGACAGAAAAAAAAAACAAAAAAAAAATGGATTAAATTGTTTTAGTTTTATGTGTCTGGTGTCCTTAACACGAATTGAGAAGATAAACTTCTCTGGGAAATGGTCAATAAAATGTGAATACAAAGTTTTTTTTAAGAAAAAAAAAAATACAAAAAGACACTTTGATTTTGTTTTTATTTTCGTATGAACATAGTTAAAAGTCCATAATTTTGTTACGAATCTTTAACGCCTCATAATTTTTTACTTAAAAATGTCTAAAAAAAAATTATACGATTTGTTGAAAGCTGAAACTATTTCAGAAGTTAAACTATAAATTATGTAAGCTTAAAAAAAAGCCCCAAACTTTATGCAAAATCATAAAAATACATTCCATTAAAAATCAAATTAATGCTCAAGAAAAGAAAAAGATTATTCCAAAAAGTTTTTAAATCGATATGTTAAATCGAATCATACTTCTCATTTCACTGCCCAATTTTCCAGATCATCCTTTTAACCAAAAATAAAGAAAAAAATAAAAAAAAAAAATTATGAAAAATTCAGAACGTCCTTTACAAAAATTTTCCAACAATAATATTTCTGCTTCAATTACTTGCCGCTTTCAAAGTCAAACAATGGCATTCTCTAAGCAAATCTTGAACTTCAAAAGAAAACGTAATCTTTCAGATCAAAAAAAAAATCAAAGTCTAAAGGACGAAAATATAAGGAAGTAAAAAAAAAAATATCGCATTGGTAAAAACTTTATCGTTCTTGCGTGCGATTCCTTTTTACAAATTTATCAGTCTCCATATCGATGAAATCAAATCTTATGCACTATCGAAAGATACTATTCTTACTCTATATATAATACACCTTGTCCTTATTGTGTGACTTTTCAACGCCAGCCACCAGTCCTTTTCATCATAATGCCATTGCTATCGTCTCGGGTGGAGTTGGAGTCGTTTTCGTTCGTCGCGTCATTGTCGACTTATTGAAAGTTTTTCTTTGAAAATTTCATTTTTCTTGGATAAAATCATACACACACCCCGCCAACATACATATATTTATTTTGTGTACTTTCTTCTTTGTGACTGTGCAGTGCATGCTGCATGCATCCAGCTGCAGACATATACATACATAAACTGTGTGGATTCTTGGTTTTCAATCCAACGATGACATCGAGCACAACCAGTGGTGATATGACAATATAAAAACGGGGATCCGGGGGAATGGCAGGATTCCTTTTGCGTAATATCGCTCAAGAGAACAGAAGTTTCACAATATCGTTTTCAAGGAACGTATAGAGAAAATTCCTAAGGATAACACAAATCGAAAGTTCAACACATTGATCTGCGATAAGTTTCCGCATTGTGTGCATATTGCATTATAGAGCACCAAAGTTGGGGTACTGTGTTCGTTTTGATTCGGCCAATTCGACTGGAAATGATGTCCTTTCCCTGGGCATAAGAAAAATGACACACCTTTTTAAGAGTTACCTCATTCGCTCTATCCCGAGTGACTACGGTGACCATATTAGATAGGAAACTGTACACACGTGGCTCAAATTTCAAGACCTGGTTTATCAATTTTAGTTCATCAATTTTGCTGGATAAACTGAGGTTACAAAAACGTCATTTTAAAATTGTTTAACCAAGGATTAAAGTTTGAACCACGTTTGGACAGCTGGATCTAATTT
This sequence comes from Dasysyrphus albostriatus, assembly GCA_946251815.1. Taxonomy (NCBI): domain Eukaryota; kingdom Metazoa; phylum Arthropoda; class Insecta; order Diptera; family Syrphidae; genus Dasysyrphus; species Dasysyrphus albostriatus. The sequence continues at coordinate 134,466,150 of OX276337.1, read as the reverse complement.
TTTTGTTGATTTTTACTAGTGATAAATAGTTACTATATTGCATGTTATGAATTCCTAAAAAAAAATTTACTCGAGATTTTGATCAGACCTGTTATTACGATGATAGAGGAGAAGAAAAAAGAGTCTCCCAACTCCTTGAAATATGTTCATGTTAACCCACCCTTGGACAGATCAATAAAGCTTCCAGATTTCTGCAGTGTCTTTTAAGCGGAAGTGCTCACAGGGTGTGAGGCTATGAAAAGCCTTTCCAATTGTGAATTTATCAACAAAAATATTGACATTTTTATTGATAGCCAGGCCAATTGTAACAAAGTCTAAACTGGTAGTTTTTTGTCGTAATGAGTTCAAATTACTTGATGTATCAAATATAGTTACCCTTCAATGGGTTACAGGACATCGAGACATATATGGCAACAAAATACCTGATGAATTGGCCAAAAACGGATCATCTCTTGATCCAAGCCAAATCAACTGCTCGGTTCTTATGCCACTAGTGCAGAAAAAAAAAAAAGAATTTGCTTGAGTTTCCTCAAAGTTGCCCTAGACAGATTCTCAATAATTGATACCTGTCGTGTTTTGAGGAACTTATGGCCGGATATTTCAAACAATAAAACTAAATATTTACTTAAGCTAAACAGGCCTCAACTGTCCCTCTGGGCTGGAATTCTAATTGGTCACAAGACAATAGGAATCCAATTAAGCAGAATGAATATAAGGGTGTCGAAACGAAGAGATTTAGCCAGAACTAGGAAAAGAGCCCTCGGAGATTACTTTTCCAATGAATTTGGCACCGCCTCGTTTTTGCCACTAAGGAACTTCCTTAAATTCACTCAGAATTCAGGATGGTTTAGGCAGGCTCCCCATACCTAAGCTTTCACTAATCAATTCCCTTACCCCTCCTTATACTTTTGGGGAGCATAATCGCTCCATTGAGAACCAAGTAAGGTGATGCGTCCTTCTCATATCATCACCCCTTTTTAACCTTACCTAACTAAACCTCCCAATTCTTTCTGTCTGCCTGTCAGCCTATCCGTTCCGCTACAGCTGAAACGTCTGGTCAATTTTCTTTAAACTGGATACAAAGTCATTTCAGGTGATTCTGTCCACACGTTTTTTTATTTTTTTTTTTTTTGGAACTAAAAATAACGGTGTAGCCAAACAATGTTTTTAGCCATTTTACAAAATATTATTTTCTCAAAAACGGCTTCAAGACTTTTCTTAAAAAATCAATAAATTTCTTTCAGTAACAATTACCTTTGTATGGAAAACGACTTTTCAAAAAATTGGGAATTAATAGTACCTCCCGAAGAACGATTTTTTTTTTATTTTGAATTTCATAAAACCGATAATTCTAATTTCAATAATTTTTTTCATACAGAAGCTTCTAGTATTTCATACCAAAATATTCAAAAAAATATTTTTTGAGTGAGAAAATAAAATATTTAAAAACTGCATAGTCGATTTTTACTACACGCTGTAGTTTCATGTTTTTTTTTAACACTTTTTTAAGTATTTTTAGAAAAAATTTACTCTTCTGAAAAACTAACTGAAGGTAAATGCTAAAAAACGTTAATGAAAATTTGTGTCTGAAAAATGTATCCAACAATTTTTATTGGATTTTTTCTGTACGCTTAGTGCGATATATTACTCAAAATTGTAAAAATTTACAAATGTGTAGCAACTATTAAAAGTGCCTCTAAAAGTTTTTTTGTATTTATTTTATTATTGACTGAACTGATTTTCTTTAACAGACTTAATTTTAAAATACGATTAAAAAATATTGTAATTAAAAAAAAAACAGTTAAAATTTTTGTTTGAAAATTCGATATCTCAAAAACGGGCTTAGATTTTTTTTTTAAATTTTATGATTTAAGTGCACATACGTTAATATTTAAGATTTGAATACCAAAAGTTTTCCTTAAAAATGTTTTAAGAATTTCATATATAAAAAAATTATTTCTTTATTAAAAATCGATCCAACAATTTTTATTTATTTTTTAATGTCTTCGTACCTCTACCATAATCGGAAATTGTTTTTCTTAGGTTACAGTTTTCACCATTAAACGGCGTACACCAAATTCTCGTTAAATAAATATTTCTTCTCAAAAAGACCGAACAAATGGTCACCCTGAGCATCATGGTTTAAATTTTAATGTTTTCTTTTCGATTTTCTTTTTTTTAATTGAAATTTTCCACTATTTTCCTGTCGTCATCGTGCGTCGTCTTCTTCCTTCAAAAATATACATACATAATACCAACTTATACTACCCGCTGTTGTCACTCGCACTGATGCTATATACAAAGCTTGTTAGTAGCATTAAAGGCATACCTCCCCACCAAGGATTTACTATTGGATTTAATTTGCATATCCTCGTTATCATCTTGAAACCGTATCTACCAGAAAAGTGCCACAGCCACGATACTATACCGCATGCCATTCACAAGAACTCTATACCCTGCACCAACAAGCAGAGCCTATTGATGCAAACACGAAAAAATATTTCATGCATAAAGCAGCATCAAAAGCAGAGCCACCAAAAGACGACAGCGAATGCAATGAAAAAGAGGGATTTGCTGCGTTTTACCACATTATTCCATTCAGTTAAGTCCATGTCCTTGATATAAATAAGTGGAAAAGCTACACTTCAACAGTTAAAAAAAAAAAAAAATACATTTAATCAGATTCATAGAGGAGATTTTTCTTATTAATAATAAATTCCACCCCGTTTTACGTAAGTATTACCCAGTGTTGCACGTTTTGACGGTTCGTCCAGTTGATGTGCACACACATTTACGTTACGTTCGTTGGTTGGTTGCTTGGTTGGTTGATTTAATTTTGAGCAGGATTCGTTTTTATTTGACAGAAATATTCAAAATTATTTTTCAGGATCTTTACATATACACACATACACATACTACATCTACAATCATACATATATTTTAAGAAAACATGTTCTAACACAGAAGCTAGATGGCAAAGTGGATCTTTGCTGTATGAAATTGAGGTAGTTATAGACATTGATGGTTGTAAAAATATTACAATCTTTTTTCAGTCTTCTGACTTCTATTGATAATTGCTTTCATTAAGTTCAAATTTAAATTCATAAAAAAATCTATACGTGACCAATTTCTAAAGTTAGTTGAACTTTTATAGCGATTCAGTTTCCTTTGAGATTTCTGATGCCAAAAACCTTAGCCTAGAATAGACTTTACTAAATTATTTAAAAAACTCTACATGTCCAATGAACTTAAAAATGGAACACTTTTTTCAATAAACTACCCAAATGAAGTGTCAAAAATGTTTTCTGTGACCTTGAAAAAAAAAAATTATCAAATGAATTAAAAACTCGATCAAAAGTCCTTATAAATAACGTGCTAAAATCGAGCGTTACTTTGCGTAAGCTTGAAATACTTCAAACCTTGATTGCAAGTTTTCTGAGACTGACCAATTTTTAAGACTAGTTGAACATTTTTGATCAATTACTGACCAATTAGATGGCATAATTTTTTATCCGGGCATCCCATTTATGAAGTGTCAAGATCTCATAGCCAAATTTCAGCCTAAAAATAATTTGTATCGACTAATAACTTCATAATGTCCTTGACTTATATTTAGCTAACTATTAATATACAAGTGCTGTGAATTTTTCTGTTTCTAAAAAGTATAGGCACAGCCCACAACATTATTTGTAATGTACTTGTTATAGCAAGTTAATTTATTATTAGAATAATCAATAAAATCCAGTTTTATTGATGATATATTTTTTTAAAAGTGCACTATGGCGTATGAGGAATATTTTTTTTCTTTTGGAAATTATTATTTTCTTCTCTGAGACTTAATATAGATTTTTTGAATTTCAACATTTCTTGTCATTCAGCTTAATTTTGAAATAAAATGAAATGCAAGACTGGGTCGCTTGTACTTGCTCTTCAATTCAATAGGCATATTGTTTTGAAAAATTATATATAGAAAGAAATTTTGCGAGAAAAATATTAAAAAGCATTAAATTCGATATTTGAATATGCAAGTAAAAATTATTTAAATACAATCAGCCAATACTAAGAAAGGCAAAAACTAAAAAATAATTAGTGGAACGTTTTTATTTAAGCTCACAGAAACAATTTTTTCAAAATCATAAAAGTCGTTTTTTGGAAAAATTAAATTTTTTCCAATCTTTTTTTTTTACTATTTCAATGGAAGGTGCCATAATTGTTAAAGTATTTTACTTTTTTGATACATAAAATTTGGCTTCAATTAAAAATGGCCTCAAACATTTATATATTTTGTGAATTTGGTGATTTTACATGAAATTGGTGCCTTTTTTCATTTTCAATTTGGGATTAAATTTTATTATGAAAAATAGCCCCCAAGCTTTTAATTTAAAAAAAAAATAAAAATTGCCTCAAAATGGGTCAACTTTTCATTATAAAAAATTGTTTCAATTTCAAAATGGAAACTTATAGCCTCAAATCATTTTTCAGTGGGGCCAAATTTCATGTTGTTAACTTTTTACCTATTTCTTTAAAATACTTTAGAAAATGTTAAAAAACAAAAATGATTAGAATCATTTTCACTACTTTTAAGAATATCAAAAATATAAGAAAATGGTTCTTTAAAAAAGTACAGTAATTGATAATCATTTTTTCAAAATAATCTTGAAAATGCAGGTTGTTCCTACTTAAAACAATCTATTAATTTTTTTAAGAATGATTGTGAAGCCATTTATGAGAAAAAAGAAATTTTATAAAACTGTGAACAAAATTGTATAGCCGTTGGTTTAAAAAAATTGGAAGTGAAATAATTCTGTCTGTCTGTAAGTTTGTCTGCCTGTTCAGCTACAGCCTAAATGGACTGATAGATTTCCTTAAAACTCGGTACACAGCGGATTCCCCCCACAAGTTTTTTTTTCATTTTTCAATGTTTATCAGAACTAAAAATCCAAAAATAAAGGTACCTGCCCTACAATTTATTTTTAGTAATTTTACAAAAAACTGGTTCATAACTTTTCTTAAAAAAAAAAACTCAATACATTTCTATTTGTGGAAATCTTCGCAAATTTCATTGCTTTCGATTTTGATGCGATTTCTGATTTAAATAATTTAGTTTTATACAGAAGTTTCTAAAAATTATAAAAAGTTTTTCTACCAAAATTAAAAAAAAACAAAAAAAAACTAAACAAAAAATTTTAAAATCAAATATTTTGAAAACTACACTGTTGATTTTCAACATTGTCTAAAATCTTTTAAGAAGACAAATACCTCTTAGAAAAAAAACGGTACCTTCCGTACAAATGCTAAAAGACCGTTAAAGAAAATATTTTTTTCCAAAATAGGGCTCTTAAAACATTTTTATAAAACTTTTTCTATACATTAATGTTAGTGTGATCGACTACCAAAAATTATAACTATTAATAGTAGGTACCTCTCAAAGAACGTTTTATTTTTACTTTTATTTTCAATTTTCTCATATCGGATTCACTTTTTAAAAGAAAAATAAGCCAAATGTTGAAATTTGGCCTAATTTTGTTTGGCCTTATTTCACGGCACCATTTAGATTAACATTTTTGTACACAAATTTCAAATAAAACTATTATTCCGTATAAAAATTTTCAAATTTCAAAAGTTTAAATTTTGTTTTGAAAATACGATATTTGAAAAACGAGCAGACAGTTTTTAAATATTTCATTTTTAATAATACTATTAGAATGTTTCGTATAATAAAAATTCTATATACTGCTGACATAAATGAGAGAAAAATAAGACTTAGCATTAAGGAAAAAAACTTCCAGCTTAGGAATTCTAGTCTTGTTTGATGTTGTCAACAGTGGTTTTTTTTTGTCAAGAAATCCACTAAAGTTCAACTGAAATTAATACAAATTACGTTTGACAATGGCCACTATGCCACTGATGAGTCCAAGTGAGATAAGTGGATGAAATTTCAATTTGAAGTACTAAGACAATCGAAAGCTATTTTCATAAATTAATACCTACATACATTAAATTTATATCCCAAAATGTTTCCTTTTTTATTTTGAAAGAATTTCATATTTTTTTAAAACCGCTCCAACGATTTTGAATTTTTATACAATTTTATTTTATCAAGAACTTAGATGATATCCTCTTTTTTTAACTCAAACTATTAAACTATTTGGTCTAGCTTACTTAAATGTCATATTTCATGCCTTTAAACATTTTTCTCTTAATAATAATTGGAATGTAAAATGAACAATGTAAAAACAAATAAACTATTTACATATGTCTATGATCCTTAGTATGAACCCTCTTCAGTTATTAAAATCTATTTTAAACTCAAGAGTATCCACAATAAACCTTAGAGCTCAGATTCATATCTGTTACAAAAATATCTACACAGATATTCCTCTTGGTCAATTTAATGTGATTTTGGACTTTTGACTGGTAAAAGGTATCTTTTAAATTGTCATCGAATCAATATTGAATTTAAATGATACCTATGACTGATACACCTCTATGTATCTAGGTAGAGTAGTTGTTGTTGTAAGAACCTATAATGCACTTGAATTTCTACTCTTTTACCAACCAACTGAATCTATGTTGGCCTATAGGTATGGACATAATGGCCCTATGACTTGGTGACTCTTGTCATCCAGAAAATTTAAAATTCCCTCTTTTGGTTTGTGTTGGCTCTTTTTGTGTGTGATTTACGTTTTTGGTACATTTTGTGCATTTTTAATTGGAAAAATTCCAAATAATTGGAATTCATGGAGCGCCCTTAGTCTTTTTAGCCACATAAAAGCCAAGAAGAACTCCCAGACAGACACAAAATTTCCCAAAGAATTTAATTTTGCCATTCACAGAAAATCCAAAAAAAAAAAAAGCTGCAAGGAGACAGGGAGAGCGAGGTGGATTTGCAATAGTTCCATCAGTTACCATATCGGCTTCGGTATCATCGGTGGTGCCAACAACAACACTGCGGAGAAACGAAACAGAATAAGAGACCCGCTCCAAAGCAAGGACCCCGAACTGAACCGAATCCTATCTAATTAGTGGTTTCTGTTGACTTTGAGATGTGAAATGGTCTGCTGTTGTCCTGGGTGCTGGTGCTATATAGGGCAACACAACGACGACGACGATGGCGACGACTACGACGCCAGCCGATGACGATGACGATGATGGGAAAAAAGGACACAATTAAAATTTAAATTCGAAAGGGCCATGGTCTAGTGGTTGAATGAAATCGACAAAGGTTTTCTCGTATAATGAAAGACTAAGGTTGCTCTTGCTCGCTCTCCATAGAGGAGAAAGGTTGAATCGCTTCATTAAACGATTGATCAATCCTCTTTTATAGAAGATATTGGTTGTACTTTTTTTTGGCTTTTTTTATCTTTTTCTTCTTTGTTATTTTAGCTTCACTTTGAAAGGGACAATATACGAATGAAAGAGTTGCAGTTTGGGAATTTTGTTTCTTGACTTTGGGGGATTTCGGAGGAGTTCGTCATTACAATTGTTCGAACTTTTAATAGTCTCTTTATTCGTGGGAAGACTACTGTTAAATTATTTCATAAAATATTTCTTGTCATGAGAAAGTACCTCTCATCTGAGCTATTTGGTTGAGGTTACAAATTGTAGCTCCTCTTCAATATCCTGTCGACTAAATCCACACGCACACAGGATTGGTTGGAACTTTACATCCTGCCCCTTGGTTCTGACGAGTTGTTTTAAAAAAAATTAACTCTACACCATAACACACTTTAACCTAGAAAACAAAAGGCTTGACTTTTCTTGTCAAAGATAATAATCTGAAATTCTATATACATAAATTCATTCGAGTCTTCTCGCACCTTTGTCTAATTACAGATCAATGTCAGGTCAAAGCGCGCGCGAGCATAAAACCCATTAGTTAGCTGCAATATACTCGTATGCATGCTATGATTACCACTTTCAACTCTGGCTCATGATGTCTTTGCGCATAAGCCTGAAACTTTAATTAAAACAGCACTCATGACATTCAAGCGTATGTTTTTGAATATATAGATGCACAGCCAGAGACAAGTCACATTATAAACTATTCCAGAAACATGGTAAAAGCCGGTGACATAGAACAGCAGCTCCATACCGCACTCAAGAGCCAAACGTTTCCCATATTCGCTACAGGTATAGGTATACCCACTGTATACCTTGTTCAGGATATTAAAAACAACCTCATTGCATAGAGAAGGAACTATGAAAACTTTCCCTATATCATTCAGAATGTGGGGTAGCGGTGATGTTCCTTGTATGTCTGTATGTCCCCATGTGACCTGGTTGGGAATATGTTCTTCTTTCTGAAGGTGTTGCATTCTTAGAGAAAAACAACAACAACAAAAAGTTTAAAAAAATAAGATCTTATGCGCTCCTAGGATATTTTCTTATATGTTTCCAAGGGATGACGCATATTTAAGCTACATCTACAGTTATAATGCAGAATTGCTTATGGCATGTAGGTGAAAGTCTAGCTTATAAGCAGAACACGAGCAGTCAGTAAAGTACTCAAGAAGCTATCTTGATGCACCTCGTTTACATTAGATAGCTCATACTACTATGTGACTTGACATACAATTAAGATACGGGTATTGCATTTAGAGACCCGCTTGGCCCAACATCCATTTATTTTATTCTGGATTGTTCGCTATGGTATTATACCTGGGTCTCTGCTATTATGTCAGGTTAGAGGTTATTATGGTGGTAATATTAATACAGTTTAGCTAACAGAAATAGAAACGTTACTGGTTCTTTTGTTTAATATTCAACTTGAATTTTTGAAGGTTTTGAGATTGTATTAATCTATACCAATTCTTGAGGCTGTGAATACACTTTTTGTAATTAAGGAATGTCTCTCATTCTGCCGTTTGGACTTGGCCAAAAATTGTAGGTACCCTCCATTCCTGCCAACAACACGCGAGCAGGAATGGTTGAGAGTTGTAAGTCACTAAGCACTGGTTCTCGACGAGCTGTTGCGCCACCTAATTCTTTCGAGCGGGAGTTCAACAAGAGGCTTTCTTAAGATGAATTTGATCCGAAATGCTTATTTTATTGGATGCAAATGTTTTTAAATTTATTTAAGCGTTAAACAAAGCTTTCAATCAGGTTTAAGAACAACAGAAACGATTCTTTAGTGTCTTCAAGAAATGTTAAATCCATTACTTTTTCAAATGGTAGTAGTTTGAAGTGGAAAGTTCTGGTATAATTATTTTCAGTGGTTCCATTTATGTTTTCGGGGTCACTGAATATGAATCTGATGTTGTCCAACAAAATTTTTTGCGGCATTTATGAGAATAAGCCAAAAAATGTCAAAATTTTGAATTTATTTGGGTTTTTGCTTTATTGCTTATAAAGTGAGAATTTTTTTGCAATAAGTAGTTATGCAAAATTAAAGCAAATATCGTTCTACATTTTTTATTTTTTTTTGCACAACTAAAAGTTTTCGCAAAAGCTGACATTGAAAATAAGCTAAAAATCAATAATTTTTTAAAAAAAAAAACATTTTTTCCTTAAAGACGCAAAGAAGGCCATCAATTTTTGTTTTCCGCCAGTTTTAGTTAAAGTTGTCTGGAATTATTAATAGTTTGAGGTTCTTAGTTTCGGTTTTTTGATTTAGCGGTATCATATCCCTTGTAGGTGGGTAAATTTAAAAAGTTCAACTCAAAATATTTGCAAAGACATCGAGAAGATTATGTAGAGACTAGGATATTATTTTCGAGTTCAAGACTATATATGGAGTAGAAAAAGCCTAGGACCAAGAGAAATAGAAGTGCTTCAAATCATCTCATGGACTGTTATGCAACACTGCTCTTTTCTGGTTATATTCCAAGAAATTTTATCACTAAGCTCTAGTATTGTAGGTTAAAAATTCGGAAAGGTACAAAATCCCAAAAGTCATAATCCAGAATACCCAAATTCTGGAATACAAAAATCCTAAATGGACAAAATCATAAAAGCCAAAATGGTGTTGAGTTAAGAACGAAATTCCGGATACCAAAGTCCAAAAAATTTAAACCATCCCAAATGTCAGATTCATAAATACACAAGATCCCGAATGAATAAAATCCTGAATGGACAAAGTCCCGAATGACAAAGGTCTCGAATGCCAGATTCCCGTATAACAGAGTCCAAATGCCAAAATCATGAATGGCTTATGAGACCTCTAGGATCGTTATAGAAGTAATCTTCTAAGTGGAGCCTTCTTCTGTGGGAAAGAATAGGGGTAAGTACCGAGATTGTGAGGAATCATTTCTTCCTCTTCCTCGTCCATACAGCTTCTTTAAAAATCGTTTGAAAGTGCACTCAGCCGCGTTGTGTGCCTGCCTACTAAAGAGTGTCCTTTTATGACATCTACAACATCTACCTTTTTTTTACTCGCGATATACCTAAAACAGAAAACACGCTTAAATTACAAATTTCTTAGTTGCAATCAGGAAGTGGAGGTGATTATAGTGTAGTAAGAATCTCATACACCCATGAGTCCTCATAGTCCAAAGCGAATGCAGAGCTATTCGCAGAGAATCATTCACAATAGTACAAAATATGACAGATACACAACGCTAAACAACAACAAAAAATCGTAGTCGCTCCGCATTCGCGGTGGTTTGAGAGAGCCTTAAATTCTCTAAACACTGTCATCAAAATGTAAAAAAAAATCAAAATTCTATATTATCTGTCACGTTCCAAAATGATGTTTGGTAAAAATAAGGTTGACAAAAAAACCAACCCCGTAATTTACTTTTGAAATTCGATGTCAGTGAAGAAGTCATTTGTCTGTCACCCCTACTGTTGCACGTCATACTTTAAATTGCTTACGAAGAGATCTCATCTTGTATTCCCAAAAAAAAAAAAAAACAGTGTCTGAAATAGGTGACTAGCAAAGCTAGTCAAAATTGAGTCAGCCTTCACCTGGTTGGCATAATATCATCATCCAAATAATATAGCAAGTTGGGTTAGTATCTGATATCTTTTTCGTATGCAAAAATGAAAGTTTAATGAACGGTCTTCATACCTTCCTCATCTTCATGGTCATGCCACATTTATAGCCTCAGGAAGTTGGCTTCCCCAAAAGTTGATTGCTTGCAAGATTATAATAAAGTATGTTAAAAGAAAGAATATAGAGGGGTGCAGTTGAGCAAAGTAATTTAATAAAAAGTTATATTCACTTAAATGCTAGAAAAGCAACATAAACGCACCCATTTTATGGGTTGATGAAAGCTATGTTCGTTTAGTATGGCAACTAGCTAGTGCATTTTGATGACCCCATCACAACGTTCCTTTGGGATATGCTGCCTTATACAAGTTGGGTGATGCGTATATCGTGGTAAATGGCAGTTACCATCATGGCTATACATATTATGATTTTATCTTGTATCATTTTTTTTTTTTTGTCTGTCTTTAGGATATGCATTTGGCTTTTGTATGGTTATTTTGTGCATGCATGACACCAAAATGTCCTTGGCTTCACATACACACAAGAGAATGTCTCTATGCCATTCTAGAAAACACTGATGGCTTGCGGGTTTAGGTTCTTATAACTTTTGCACATGGCGTGTCTCATGATTAACACGAGGACTACTTATAATACAACAAAATATCTGTATGCTTAGTTTTTAGATAAGGGTTTTTTTGCTCAAAACCATGTAGCCAATTTGTTCTAGGGTGGTGGATATATTATGTTTTTGGGAGGATTTAGAAAGGAGTTTAAAAAATTTTGATTAAAATCAAGGACAGTTTAAACAAAGTGGCGGTTTTGTTTTCTACAGCGCATGCAATATATTTTGTTTGTTTTTTATTAATGTCTATATTTTAATGCAAAAAAAAACTTAAATTAGTACAAAAAGACTAAGACTGCAGATTACTGGAGAGACTTGGTTTTTTTTTAGTCCTTGATACATGCGAGTTTGCATGTTCTGATACCTTATGATGTGACAAAATACTTGAACGAATAGACAAATTTAGAATTCAGTGATTGTGGGAACTCATAATCCTTTTACTTTGAAGCATTATCATTCTTCTTTTTTGAGTCATAAGCAGTAGAATCCCACGTCAGAAGCTCTTTATAGTAATTTCCCAACTTGGAATTTTGAGAAACACTGTACAATGTTTAACAAGAGAATAAATTCTCCGAACTATTCCAAACATGTCCATTGTTTCAGCAAAGATATGCGCTATTATGCACTATATCATGGAGTTTTAGGAAATGAAAAAGCAGATGAACTGGCAAGGACTGACTTAGCGTAAGATCTTAGCCCAAAAGACTCAAGAGTTAAAATTCCACCCTGTGTCATTAAACAGACAATTGGTAAGAAATTAGGCGAACTTACCAATGACAGATGGAACTCACTCGTAACCTGAACCACCACAAAGAATCTTTGGCCAAGCTACAATAAGAAAAAATCGGACAATATCCTTAATTTCAAAAAGAGATATCTGAATATTTAGATAAGGATTATCACAGGACATAATATCTTCGGCTATCATAAAAAAAAATAGAATGAGACTAAAAACTATAGTCTTATGCAGAAGCTGCAGAGCCGAAGAAGTAGAGGAGGTCATCTTTCACTACCTACGTCACTATCCGGAACTCTGCAATACAAGGAAACAAATTTTGAGTGACTATTTCTTTAACGATCAAGCAGAAATCTCGAAGTCAACAGGTGAAAACATCTAAATTTTGAAGAACTTTATCAACGCTTCAAAATGACTCGATGCTCCATAGGATTTCATAGGTTATACTTATCTTTAAAGGGCTGGTCCAAACCATCAAGGTATCAAAACGGGTCAAGATTGATCTAAGTGTGACGGTTACATGATCTATCGTCAGCCCATCAACCTAACCTAACGTAACCTATCATGCGACATCTAAAGTCTTGTTCAGGAACAAAAAATTTGAAAGTTTTAAGGGTAAGTGTTACATGAAACAAAATTGTCACTGCTGTAACAGAAGTAGTTGAGGAGTTCATCTAATATGGATCTAGTCCATGAATGACATATTAGTGAAGATCTGGTGAAAAGAATTCTATCGGAAGAAACATGCATCCATCTCTCCCAGTTCTGAGCAGATGGGAAATCTGAGCCCACGTTCTGTAGCTCTTCCATCGAGGAAATTAATCAAGAAACGTTGATAATTGAACAAAATTTATGTAAGTTTGTTTCAATTTTCATCGTTTCAAGAGAAATTTTATTGATATGAGACTTACATAACGAGAAGGCATTGGTATTGGGAATTAGGTTCTTTCAGAAGAAACATTTTTTGACGAGAAAATATAAGCACGAGTTCCTGTTGAAGCTGTACCATGAGGCGGACGCAATCCAATAAGTCAAAGCATGTCATTTAAATAAGTTCGGACACATTGAGAGATCATAATATACAACAGTTTCCAGGAAAAAAGGGTCTTCCTCAGAAGCTGGAAGACACTACGACAAGTGCTAATCATTTAGATAAAGGAGACCCAGACGCCACATAAGCGTACGGACGTGTATGCTGGATACTGCAGAAAACTATTAGAGAAAATGCTGAGACTGCCATTCACTGTGGTTGAACAGAGAGGAAGACACCTACTAGAAAGGCAGTAAGAAGTACAATTTCAGAAAAATTCACTTTACTATCAAAGTGGTAGAAGAACAGGAAGTAAAGATTACCAAAATCGCCGAATGGAAAAGCAATGCTTCACAGGCAGATCGTATAATGCTGATAGTTCTGGACGTCAAAAACGCTTTAAATTCAACTGGATGTAGTCTAATATCTATGAGATCACAGAAGGCCAACGAAAAATGAAAATCATCTTCAGAGCAGTACAAGGATCGATCTTGGTAACTGACCTCTCGAACATCTTCTTTGATTCTTGATGAGAATCCCATATCGAAAGTACATAAAGGAAAGGTAAGCCAGGTTATGTGCTACGAATTAACTTCTGGATGGATGAACATGGTATAAACCTGGCTTCAGAAAAAATCAAGATAGTCTTTCTGACACTTCTTACATAGAGGAGGATTCGGACTCTGATTAAAATCCAAACAGTCGTGGAAGTAGTAAAAAGCAAGAACAACGTGAAGTTTAAGTGAGACCAATAACACCAAACTCACTTTCAGGCACCAGATAAAGAATTTAGCGGAATAAGTGTTGAAACTGAACTGAGCGATTCACTGAATAGATGATTGGCTGAATAGTCCAACAGCTAGCAAGGGAAGGTTTCTGATGTCGACAATGTACGCCATTCTTTACTACGGATGTGATGATGTGAGATTTGGGCAGATATGCTTCAACAGGAAAAGCACAGAAAACTGAAGATAGCTGCTGTGCAGAGACTCAGAGTTCTAAGAATGTTGGAGCCACGTCCTTGTTGTTACAAATCAGAAACAGAAATTAGAGTGGAAACGGCAACGGAAGCGGTTAAAGAGCTCACAAAACAAAAGTGGCAAGAGCGGTTGAAGTTGGAAAGCAGAAGACGATAGATAGAAAGACTCATTAAGAATGTGGCCGGCTGGAACCACCTGAAACAGCGGTTAAGTAACTGCTACTTCATTTAGTTACTCACTGGACACGTATAGTTCAACGCCTTTCTATACAAAATAGGCAAAACAAACAGTCCAGGCTTCCAGTAAGGGGACTTCCAAGATAACGACAGACGTTCACCAAACCTGAAGTAAATGGAAAGCCTAGAGAGGAGAAGTGGAGAGAAATATCGGTGCAATCACTTCAAGCAATATAACAGTAAAGATAAGTGAGCAGAATTGGAACCAAATTTCCACCTTTGCCCATCATATTAACAAGTGAAAGAAAAAGAGCTAGCCCAAAAATATGTAAGATTACAGACTACTGAAGTAATACAGCAGTCCCAGGAGCTGGCTCAGAAACCAAAGGGTAGGGGGAGATTTAGCTACGCATACCTTGTTTAAAGAAGAGTCGGACGCACGGGGGTGGTCAGAGCGAATTGACAAAATTTCCCTAGCGTCTTGTTCCCAGTCCCAAGGTTCGATCTGCTACTGTTCAGGGGCTTATCTATGCCAGATACCAGAGTATTTAGTCAGGACGACTGGAAGAAACTTGCAGAGTTAATAACTGCTATGTTTCAAAATCGAAAGAATGAATCAGAGGCCATGTTAAATAAGGTTAATTAGCACATTAACTCGCTTTTAAGACCGAAATATAAGCTCCGAGAGAACTTATTTTTGTCAAGTAAATGTGTTAAAGTAGCATCTTCCAAGTATTCACTTAAATTGACAAATTGCTTAAGTCTCTGGCTTGTTTCAAAACACAAATCTTAAACCTTTGAATCCTTTCTCCAAGAAATGGAAAAATGTGCTGATGCTCGTTACCTCTTTAAAAATGTATTTTATTTCTAACAGTTACCTCTATTAGCCTTGACATAAATAAATTAATCCTTAACCTTTTGACATTACCTTAGACTTAAAGATCAAAATTAAGTTCAAGTTAAAAAAAAAACAAGAAACAATAAATATAAAAGATCAAGGACATTTCATCATATTACACCACTCACCCGCCCCATTCCAACAAATTTCAAAATTACAAGGACAAAAATTTTAATATGACTTTGGCATTAACTCCAATCGAATACACACTAAACTGAACATTACGTCAAAATTTATAAGGACGAGGCGGCTTCATAAGCATCAGAAAAATCTTCATAATGCCTGTTCATTCTCGTTTCAATGCAATAACAATTTACTACTGAAATCGTACGTATACAGAGCCATTCTCTCTTTTATTTTATATAAATCACCTTAATTGCCTTCCTGAAGGAGCTGTAAATCGTTTAGAAAACTCTCAAGCAAAATGCTCCCCCGCTCCATTACAATAATTATTACGCATTTCAGGGTAATTGCTGCAGAATGATTTTTGTATAGGTACGGGCTATATGGTATACACCTATAGGTTTAGATATATCTTGATAACAATGGTGGTCAGGGTAAAAAGGACACAATACACAAAATGTCCTTAAGAAGGTGAAGGATTTTTGTTTCTACTACTAGAGGTACCTTCGTATTTTGTTGAAATTGTACCATAAGAGCTTCAATGAGATGTTAACGAGAAAGCTAAAGAGCGCCACTTTGCAAGGATTTTTATTTTGCCCAAGACCGACCGAAAAACCCACGTGTATTACCGTTTTAGTCTCTATGTGCTGTGTGTGCACCTTTCTATACAGATCTGAAAAGGACCTTCATAGAGGAATGTGTTGGTTGGCATGACTTTTTGGTTGATTATATGTAGGTTACGTTACATTTACGTTAAGGGAAGGGTCTATTTGATTTAATTAGCGAGTTCCGAAACAAATATTTACCGCTACTCCAAGATTCCTTGAGTTCCTTTTCCTTCGAATTAATTGAGATCCATCCGGTCGGTGCCAGAAGAGTATATAAGAAAAAAAAAACGATTGTGAATTTTTCTTTCATCCTGTGCGTCCGTCTGATAGAATAATGATTGTCAAGGATGAATTTGAACTAAAAAAGTTCCACAGTGTTGTTGGGACTTTCTTCTGTCTGGGAACTTAGATACTCGTATTTCGTCTATAAAAGGTTTAAAGAGGACAGGAATGATTTTGAATGCGTGTGTTTACTTGAGGAATTCCTTTTTGAAAGAACCTTGATGATAGTTAGGAAAACGACGACCTTTATTCTCGTGTGCCGTCCTTTTGGTTATCGGCGTCGACATCATTGTCGTCATTGCGTCGATTGCTGATGGACAATCAGCTTTTGCTATAAGTGGTAGCAAAAATATTTACTTGTGGTTAGGTAAGGTTAAGGATGGCAATATTGGCAGATGGAGTTGTTGGTAAATATTTGGCCAGGAATGATGGCTTAGGAATTCCAGATGTGACGGGAATTTTCAATGAAAATTGACAAACTTACGCAATTGTTTTGCATTGACAAAATGATGGAATGTAAAGTTCTTAATACTCAGACATCTTTGGAGGGAAGAAATTTAAAATATTTTGAGATACTCGGCAGATATTTTCGCATTATTGAAATCAATTAAATTTTATTGAATATTATGATAATGATGATATGAAGAGTACCTAATTAATATTATAATGCTGGTTGGGGGGAAATCATGGGAATACTCCTGACGTGGTTTCTTTTTCGGAGTAGCCCATGTTTTGAATTTAAGGAATTTTAAAGACAATGTCTTGAATCTAAAGAATTTTAAAAGTAAAGTCAAGTATCTATTTCTATGGGAAGTACTTATTTGGCGTCAAAAATAATTGAAGCAGTCATTAAAGACAACATTTCAGCAAAATTTTGAAAGAATTATTTAAATTAATAACTCGCCAGTTTATGTTTCTGAGATCTCAGAGGACTCAGAGCGCCCAGAAATATGAACAAAATTCCTCTCAAAAATTCCCTTTCCTTTACTTTTCCCCTTAATAACTGAGACTGAATTTTTTTGTATTTGTATAAGAAGAAAAGAAAAAGAGATTGTCTTTTTTGACTTCTATGTGAGGAATACTGTTTATATTTTATCCTGCTGCTCTGTCAAAAAATTCAGGAAAAATACTGAGCGCTCAACATATCTAAACTGGCCAAATTTTTCAAAAACTGAAGTTTGTTGTGTTTTTTTATACTTTACACATACTATCAAAAACATGATGATACTGTCGAGCAGTTAGAATTGACAACTTAAAATTTACTGACGCTAAGAAAAGTCCCAAAAGTGTTTGTAACCTTTACATGCAGTTAAAGTTAACCTGTTTTTTACATTGAGGCAAATGTAAGGATTTAATTGAAAATAATAAGCAACATGATATTAGAATTCGGGAATATTTTTGAATTAATAATGAATAAATAGTAAGACGCCCCAAAAAACAAAAATCTGTGGTGGGTGCTCAGAATTTGTTTTTAAGTTGCACAAATATTTCACCCAAGATTGAAAATCAGACCTAAAACTCTTAAAGTACCAGTACTAGTCAAGTATTCAATATCTTGTACTTCTATTTAAACTTATAGTTGACAAAAACAAGTTCAATATTTTGAACTTGGTACTTAAAAAACACCAAGTACAAGAAATTTTGTATGTACTTTGTTCGTAATACTTTTACTGGGTACTGTAAAACTCGTCAGTACTTGAAAAAGTATAATAACAAGTATAATTCCATTTTTAAAAAAAATTCCAGTAGGTACTTGTTTCTATTTGAAAAGAACTTGAAAGTTGAAAAAGTATTGGGAAGTATTATACTATTTACCCAGTAAATGTACCTTCTTAGAAAAATATACTTGTACTTGGAATTTTTAAGTACCAAATAAATCGAAACTACCATCAATGATAGCACAGCTCAACCGATAAACAAAAGACTTCCTTCCAATAGTGATATGGAGTCTTGAAAAGAAAAAGCGAACCAAGTGCCGATTTTTGCCGGATTCGTCCGAGATTTTTTTCAGTTTGACTGTCGTTTTTACCGGGCTTAACCAGTTTTACTGTGATTTTTACCGCAGTTTTTGCAGTTTTACTACGATTTTTACCAGATTCGTCATAAATTTGCAACCGTTTTATTTACCGAACTTGATATCTAATATCATGTTATTTTAACTGGATTTTTCAAGATTTTTACCTATAGAGCTGGCCACGATACTAGAAAAGTCTCGGTATCGTTTGATATCGGTATTGGAAACCCACGCGATACGGAGACGATTCCAGCTCCAAAGCATCTGAAATGATACCGAGACGATACGGAAACCAAACCATACTTTTGGGACAGAAATTTACCAATATTTTCGGCAGTATCGTTTGGTATCGGCAGAAAAAATATATTCTGATTATTATAATCTCTTCTTGTACCTAATTCTTGTAATTGGTTTCTCGAAATCGGATCTAACGGTTTGAACAGTATTTTCACAGTTTTTTTTTTCTTTTCTTGGGAAAAGGCTTAAGCAATTAAATAAATAAGAACCACCCACTAACACGCCTATTTATATTTCGCTTTGTTTCTCTAAAAGTTAAGCTGACATTTTCATTTCTTTTGCTTTGTTTCTCATTTGGATGACATTTTCAGACTTGGTTCTTTTTAGTTGGAGGAAATGACTTTAATGAAATACAACAACTGGAATACAGCTCGTATTTTTTTTATTAAATCTTGGTATCTCGGAAACGGCTCCAATGATTCATTTGGTTTGGTATCGTGGCCAGCTCTATATTTATTAGCCGATGAGATCGTTAGCAAAAGACTTGAAGTAATCACGGAGTATAGCTGACAAGAGAAGAGATTTGTATAACTTTGTGGTCGGAACAGGTCAGTGCTTCTCCATTTTTATGAATTCGATACACTTAGGCCATGGTTCTATTAATCGAGACAAATTACATGCATGCTCCTTACCAAGTCATCTACTTTGGCTAGGAGCCTTGTACGCATTTAGGTTGAAAATCTCTAACCGCACTTCATCAGAGACAGGTATTTGGAAATGTTTTCCTTCATCGTCCAATTCGAATGGAGTTCCTTGCCTAGTAGCTGAATGTGTGCTATCTTAACCATTTAGCAATCTAGAAACGTGTTCCTTCCAGATGCTTGTTACTTACTGTATATCTAGTACGATTTTCCCTTTTCCATCTCGATAGGCTTCCATTCTGTCCTTGTAGTCTTTAGTAGATCATTTCAACCTTTCCCTTTAGTAGAACCCACGAATTTTACCCTGCAGCTCTATTTCTCGTCTGCATCATTGCTTGGTTGGTATCATTTTCCGCTGCACATGCGCCAGCCGACATTCTTTATCTTTATTGTGGTCACCTTGTGAAACCCAGCACATAGGAGGTAGCATTTCTAATGTCTTGTTGACAATGTCTCCACTGGTCCTCTGTACTTGATGCTGGTGGCTGGCTTGCTGATAGATTAAGAAAGACGTAGTTGGGTCGGCAAAAATGCTCGAGAACTTTACAAATCTGATCAAGATCAAGAGTTTACGCAAGGAGGGGTAAGTAGGGGCACTTTCACCCCTTATTACAACATTTCATACATTTGGCAATTTATCTTTTTTGAAAGCATTTCAAGTGAGATTTCTGTACCAAGCTATTATTTGAATGAGGTTGCCCTCATCTAACCAAAATCCTGAATGAGTTTGCAGGTTTGCACCCCGCTTTCTAAAATCCTGCATACGCCTTTGATCACGATACAATTTTTTGTACTTAAATTTCTGAGACGAAATACTGAGTTCATTTTCAGAGAGATTTTGTAATTGGAACACGTCTATACACTTTTTTTTAACATAAGGTCACCACTAAAAGTCGAACCACAAACAAAAGCCTCTATAAAACTCACCCCTTATAATTTAACTTGAACTATCTTGCAAACTATTATCCCCATTTTTAGTTCCAAGTTTATTAATAAAAACCCCTCTTTCAACTTTGATGTACATTTTGGCTAAGCTCTCTTAAGCAATAATGTCCCATTTTATTCCTTCAAACAGAATTAATGTTATAATTTGCTTGTAAGACTTAATTTTATTCCATACTTACTCACACATAACCGAATTACCTATTCATCAAATTAGTCAAAATTAATAGCTCAAAAATTATATCGCTCTTAAAAACCACATAATATTATTCTCTTTCACATAAAAGCCATAGGTAAAAGAAAACAAATCCAAAAATCCTTCATTTAAGCACCAAGCAACTATTAAAAACGTGTCCTTTGAAAATACATACACGAGTACAATAGATATGGTAATTATTTGCATCCCAGGAAAATGTATAAATATTGTAAATCAAGTATACGAGTATATGAACACATACATATACAAACATGCTCGTAAGTCTTACTCCTCATAATCATGCTTTTTGGTGTTTTTGTGGTTTAAGTGTCAGTGTGACTTAAGCCTGAATTAAGTACACATTTTCCCTTAAGAATCGCAAATGAAAATGAATGTTAAATTACATGGAATTAAGTTCAATTAAAAAAAGGATATTTTTGGGTAAAATAATTTCTATGCCATCAACAAAGACACTCACATCCACACAGCCTTAATCTATACATACTTATGTGTAGTTGTTGTTGTTGTTCGTTGAAAACATCCTGTGCACGTACAGAGTGTGTATAGATACATAAGATACGGTACCTTCGGTGTATACCTACCTAAGTCATAACATATGCAAAAATGGAAATGAATAAATTGTAAAACACAATTTCAGCTACATTAACCCATCTGAAGATATCCTGTTTAAGGTACACCAAAATATGTATAGCTACGTATAGGGAGGGAGGAGGGAGGGTGTACCTAATACTTCAACTTCAGAGCTATTTACTTGGTTTTACCTTATTCCCAGCCACACCAACACCAAGGGCGATGAAAACAACATTTAAGGATACATCATAAGCATATAAAGCTATAACACTTTTTAAAGGACTCGTTTTGCTATGTTAAACAAACAAAAAAAAAATTACTAAAGTTGAAGTAAGTTATATTTTTATTTTTTTTTTTTTGTATTTAGCTGTGTTTGCATGCTGCCTGAAGCGCGATGTTGATGTTGGTTGATACCAATACACATGCATACATACATACATATGTGCATCTTTGGCTCAAACCTCACATCAACGAAGAAACTCCTCCATAAATTGAATAAGGATCTTCGAAATGAAGGATTTACTTTAAGTGATATTCTGAATTCAAATGGAAGAAGTAAGAGAACACACACAACTCGTGTAGAGAAGAAGAAGAAGAAGTAGAGTAGCTGATTTAGATCGGATTTGGTCTCATTTTTTTTTTTTTCTTGTGTTTTTGAATTCATATATTCAGTCGCAGAAGATTTTCTTAGACTTTTACGCGCCTGGATTAAAGGATATAACACGGATTCGTATATTCAATTGGTGATAGCTATGTATTTTTTTATTATTATCTTACTTGTATGTTGTAGGGATAGCTATTGATAGTACGAGTACGCTGATGGGAGATGGAAGTATGAGGGATTTAAAGTATTTTAGAATTTTAATAAGTTTTTTTTTAATGATTTTGAAGAAAAATTATAAGATTGAAAATAAATTAATTTATTTAGAACTAAGAGACAGCAAGAATTTTTTGTTTGTCTTTGTTTTTGCTTATGAGTTACTTTATGAAGGTTCTAAGCTCCTCTTAAGTATGATGCTATGCTAAGAACCTTATAAAATCAATATTAAATTTGAAATTTGCAGATAAGGTTTCATATTGTATCTGATTCTTTACAAGGCTTTGAAAGGCTCTTAAGAAACTCTTCGTTCTAAATTAAAAAATCTTCCTCTTAAGCTTATAGGCTGGTTAAAAACCTTTAAGTAAGGAACAATAAATTACGTTCAAAGTTTTTTTTACTAAACATGTTTGATTAAAATCATTTTTAAAGTTGAACTTTAGTCTAATTGTCTTTTACCCAGGCATCAAGACACTTTTCAGTAAGATGCTGTCGATAGAGTTCTAAGACCCATGTTTACTTGACATAACCATTAGCATACTTAAAACCGAAATTGCTACTGAATTCACCTTTGCGCTTCTTAGCAAATGGTGGGTGACTCTGACCATTTTTCAGTATGTTTGGTATAGCGTTTCATGCTTTTCCACCATAATTTAATTTGGTGGTATTTTAATTATAAGTGAGAACTATAATTCACACACACTTTGACACATTACGTCAAAGAAAACTCTATGACACATTATCATCTACTTCTCGTTCATCACCTATACAGTTCACATTCAGTCCTTACAGAAAAAGGAACATGAGGACTTGCTTGGATAAACGACAATTACATTTGATTTTATTACTAGCATTGTAGTTCACTCTGGTCGTAGACACGTTGAGATCTAGTCAAATAGCTTTGTTTGCTGTCTAGGTTCTTCCCTCCACTAATGATAAAGGGTTTCGTTGCAAGACAAAGTTAGGGAGGAGAGATTGTCAAGACTAAAACTTCACTCCATTAATGGTAGATGTAGATGTCTTTAGTTCAATGTCAAACATCCCTATTACCAAGCCATGAGAGGTTTTGGTATGTGCTGATCTACGAGTAGCAGAGTGTTGTAACCTACTGTTTTAAGTGCCACTAGGGGCTCAATTAAGCCCTTAGCATTTTTTTCTGCAAAACTAAATTACCTATCGAAATTTATTGCTTAAAAACTTTATAAAATTAAATGCAGGACGGGAACTGGACTGGATGCTCAAGTTGCTTGGAACTTGAGAATTTTTAAAAAATGCAAGTAAGTATAAAAAAAAAATATCAATCGGTCTTTAACCCGATAAAGAACTTAGAGCTTGAAAATAAGAATAAGAATGCTCTTTAATTACTAGAAAAAGTATAAATATATATATAAAAAAAGTATTTGACATTTTATTGGTTTAGTCGATACTGAAAAAAATCGAAAATCAAAAAAACCGTTATATTGGAAACATCGTTAATACAAATTTTGGGAAACAAAATTATTTACTAAAACATGAAACATACCTACAATAATGCACTGATTTGTTTAATCACAATCGTTGGAGCGGTTTTTGAGATAAATAAATTTATCCTTTAGGGTTGTATGGCAAATAGCGTTATTTTTGGAGTAAAACTAAATTCTATTTCCCTTTTGGAGAATCACCAAAAAGCCTCAAGTTCAAAATTTGAAGAAGATCGCTTCATTGGATTAGACCCAGTAAATTGAGATACAAACAGACAGGCAGACAGAATTAAATATCCGTATTCTCTATCATCTTATTGTACAATACTTGCCCTAAATCTTGCCTTGAATCACAAGTAAAAATTAGGAAAGAGGAATTTAGCAAAAACCAACCGATGAGAAAATGCAATACAGCACTTTTAGGCATAGCTGAAAAAAACACCAATTTTTGGTGGCAAATAACTTTTTAACTATTAGAGAAATGACAAAATATTATCATAATCATTTTTTGTAGAGAATTTTATTATTAAGCACAAAACAGCACAGTTATTTTTTTAAAAATCGAAAATGGTGGATCTAAATTTTCGCTACAGTCTCTCGCAAAGTAAAATTTGTGTCATAAAAGTTGCAACTATGCGAATTATTTTTGTATTTCTTTGGCCCTTCCCCTAAGTAACATTATCTAAGCACAAAATAGCAAAAAAAATGTTCGTAAGAAATGACGTAATTCCAACAAAAAAAAGATATTCGAAAATTTCCAGCACAAGTTGAGTAAAATAATGGAATTTTTTTTTTGAAATTTGAAAATGATTTCTTACTCTTTGTTATTTTTCCTCTATTGAGCATATAAAAAAAAATTTCATTTTAGAAAAAAAAATATAATTATGGAAAATTTGTCTTTGTCAAAAATTTTATAAAATCAGAAACTTTTTTGAGTTCAACTCAAAATTAACTAAGAAAAAATTTCTGTTCCAAAAATATCATTATTGGTAGAGTTTAATCTTAGCATTTTAAGGGCCATAAAATATTCAATTTATGACTTCCTAAACGCCCTTGACTATAATTTATGAATAAAAGTTTTTAATTTTGCTAATTTCAGTAGGCACTACTTCTCTCCAATTCACCTCTTAAAAGTGGGTGTGGTAAAAATTTTGTAAGTATAACATGATTAAAAAAAAAAAAAACATAATAACATAACATAATACCTACACATTTTACTCTAGCTTTTTTTAAAATATTTTTTTAGGATACGATAAAAAGAATTTTTTTTTTCAAAACACCCT
Organism: Dasysyrphus albostriatus; assembly: GCA_946251815.1. Lineage (NCBI taxonomy): Eukaryota > Metazoa > Arthropoda > Insecta > Diptera > Syrphidae > Dasysyrphus > Dasysyrphus albostriatus. The sequence goes on along the minus strand of OX276337.1, from coordinate 134,441,521 downwards.
CAAAACGTCTTGTTTAGAAAAAATACTACAAATTGCATTATCTTTAATTTTTCAAGGACCTTTTTTCAAAAGTGGGCATACAGTTTCTTTTTTTCTTGTTATTCTTAGATCATGCCTGCAAATTTTATCTAGATTAGTTGACTGCTTCAGATTTTATAAATTTAACACCACTTCTCTATACAACTTGAACCATTGCGTGGTCTGTCATGACAAATTTTTTTGTAAATTCCATCAAGAATCAGTTTAAGCCTAGAAATTTTTTTTTGAAATGAAATCTAGACTAGACTATCGTGAATAAAATTTCCCACGGAATTTTTCACGCCGTCGAAAACTGGGAACGTGAATTGTGATGGCAGTTTCTCTCGGAATTCATTGACATAGAAAATGAATATTCCATAGCGACTGGCTACCGTTTTGATGGACCAAATTTGAACCTACAAGGAACAGTGAAAAATTATTGGCATTTCCAATTTTATAGAAGATGGGAGAAATTCCGTGAGACAAATGATCGTCGTTTTCTGACACAGTAGTATGTAACCACCGTCCTGTTTGTATAAAATTTGTTTGTTCAACGCCAGTCAATCAACTTGCAAACGCATTTGACGTTTGCAAAAACGTTCTCTGGCCTTTTTCATATTCGTCAACTCGAATTTTGTACTGCTCAGTTGCACCGTAGATTCAAATATGTGACTTAAATAAACTTTATTATTGAACACAATGCTAACGCAGAAAAATTTGTATTTCCGTTTTCAAGCAGAAGACTTGAAAAGACTTGCAGTTTACATTTACGAATATTCCGCAAACTCATTTTGAGGCACATGGCGTATTAGAAACCGCCAATTGTTTTCAAAATTCATAAAATGTCGATCGCGGTCGAAATTTTGGTGCAACGCTGTCTATTTTCTTTTCAATCGTTCTCTTAACCACTAGAAATGTTTGGTGTTGAATTTATCATAATATCGTACCCAAATCCATTTCAGCTATTGATTGTTATAAATCGCCTCGTGTTAGCCTTCACGACATGGTGGCACCATTCGTATAACGTGGCGAGTCATTTCTGGTACGGCACGGTGCCCTTCACATCAAGGCGCATGGGGCATTTGCCTCATTGCCCCACCCCTAAACATGGCTCTGCCCATCAGCTGGCTTAAGGCGGGAAAGAACTTTATTCTATACTAGCCAGAAGAAAGCTGAACTTATATATTTCTTTTGTCGGCACTGGTTGAAATTCTTGGTTTTTATCCAGATTGAATGGTACCAGTTGCTAGTTGGCGGGATTTTGACTGTCATCATTAAAAACCACCTGGTCAAAGCATTTTTTTCTTAGACAACTACTCTTTTTCTTGCAGAATGCAGGGAAATTTGTGAGTCGATAAAGATTGCTTTATTCCTTTGTAAAAATCTTAGAGCTCTTTTCTGCTGAAACATCAGCATGTTTGCAACTCTAATGCTGGTGCTTTTTTTTCCTAAGCAAGTGTTTCTTTTCCTTCCTTTGATTGAAATGAAGTTAAGGAGAAGCTTTTTCTGCTGGAGCCACAATTGCATAGCCTGAGAGCATTTGGAGTCAAACCATTGGCTTCTCGGTTGTCAAAGTTAGAGCCCTAATACTTTCCACTCACTGTTAAATTGGCTTCTTAACATTTTTGCCACTAATTAGAACCCCAATCAAGCTAGCGGGATACTCGGTCGGCGTTCAATATTGTGGTAAGCTTCTGCTTGTATAGCTGTCATACGTTGGATTTCCTCTGCGTGATTTCTTATCGCCTCAGAACTCTGACAGAACACTTACTTTGTTCAAAAAGTCAGCAAAATTGATCTTTCCAATTCCAATCATAAAATAAATTCTACAAGTTTTTAAAATAGTTCCATTCAAAACGCATGATTTAAGTTTGACACAAAATTCATCAAAATGTCAAAATATATACCGACAATCTGTAAATATAATTATAATTATTTTGAAACATTTCCCCTACCTACCTACAATACACCACAATAAATCTCCCATTTCCCTTTTATTAAACTTCAAGCCATCAAATATTCCTTCTTGATGTTTGTCAAATTTAAATATTTGCATAGATGTTACCCTTCTTTTCTTTCCATTCTTCCTTCCATATCCTTCCTTCCTTTATTTCGTTCATCAAAAACCATCAACTTCCCATAACCATATAACAAAAACCGAACCTTAAACCGCACATCAAGTTGCTAAAGTGCGTCTCATCTCATATCTCTCCCCTTTTCCTCTTTGTCGGCAATAAAGGAAAAATCAAATTTATCTGCTGATTGCAGATATTTCATCCGTAAAAACAAAAACATATTCAATGTGATTTCTTTCTTCTCCGCCTGATGCCCCTGCCCAGGCTGCTCTCTGAAACAAAAATTCAAGAGCTATACCATCATACATTCTATGTATATGTACAACAACAAAAAATAACTCAAACATCCAGTATCTTTTTTTCGAAAATAAATTCTGTAAAAGCCCACCCATGGATTGGATACATCTTCCTTCAAAAAATGAAGAAAAAAATCCCCTTCCCCCTCCCTGTTCGTCCTTGTGACATGATTTGAGTGACGGTATCCCGCTGAAATAAAGTCATTAGGTTTCCATAAAAGAAGCATATAAATCTTTGTCTTTTTTTTCTCATTTTGGTTTTGTTATCTAAAAAAATGAAGATTCACATATTTCGTCATTTTCCGACATTCCAAACGATGAATGCGTTTTAATGTTTTATTTTTTTTTTTTTTTTTCATTTTAATTTAACGAAAAGGTCAAAGGAAAATAAAAATGAAAATACAATAAAGGAAAATAATTTAAACAAAAATTTAAGATCTCATTTATGATGGTTTGGGGGATGGGGGTTGGTTTGGGGTGCAGAATCCTTGAAATTTCAATTCAAATTTAAATTATAAAAATTTATTTCAACATGGTTTAGCTTCGGTTTGACGAGGCTGGTGACGAAAACGACTACTGACGATGACGCGACGGTGGTTGCGTCGACGATGACAATGATGCTTTGTAGGTCCTTAAAAGCACACCCCCACTGTCTCTGTTGGAATATTATTCAAACATTTTAAACATAATAGGGGAGTTTTGGGTGCAAAAGAAAGTCAAATGGGCAATATATGGGAAATTGAATTTAAGAAAAATAAAATTTAAATACAAATATTTTCAAAATTTAATGAGAACCAGAATTATGAAAAGGGCTAGAATTAAAAATTTAAAAATTATAAAAAAAGTTAAATGAAACAACAATAAACCCGAAAAACCAAAACCAAAAAAACCATAGTTTGTCAAAAAATTCAAATGTGCTTGAAACATGTTTTTTTGCTAAAATCACTCTTTTCAAAACTACAGAGGGACAAAGTTTAATCAATTGACTTAGGGACGTTTAAAAAAATAATAATAATAACCGTTATCATAAAAATTCAATTGCGCCCCGTTTTGGCTGAAATTAAGGTGATCCCTAAGTGCTCATTGTTTAACGCAATGGAGGTAGTAGGTATGGGTTTTATAAGAAGCTCTTTTCCGGTATTTAACAAACTTACTTCGAAGATTTCCCTTTTATTGTGTATTAAAGTCTAAGTGCATATTAAATTAAATTAAAGTATTAAATATCTGTTAGCTGTTACCAGTTTGCCCATGCCCAGAGCATTTAACATTAATTTTCACAATTGGTAGCTATACATGTTATTTTATTGGATAGAATAGGAGGGTGAAGATGGCTAAAGGAAATGATAGGAGCTTGTCTCTGAATAACCTTTAATAGACAAAGATATAAAAAGCTTTTAGGCTGCAAACTTAAGGAAAAACTTTTAGGTGTCAGAACCTAATTGAAGCAGTCAAATATAACAAAATAAAATTTATTAATGAGTTTGTAGAAAACTAATAAATTTACAAGATTTTAACTAAAGAAAATTAGTAGGTATGACATTAAGATTATTTCTAATGAAATTGTAGTGAACTTGAAAAGTCGCCGTTTTATAGAATATTGAATAAACTGGGGAGGGGAATGAGAAGAATAAAGAAACAATTACAAGAAAATAATTTTTAAATATTATATGTCTAAAAGATAAGCATGTCTAAAACCAGAAAATACTTCTAAATTCATCCATGCGTTTCTGAGAAAATTTTCACACTGATCAGTTTTCAATATGTTTTTTATAACTTGGAATCTAAGCCCATATCTCACGATTTTCCACTTATTTTTTTTTTGTTCAAAATTACATTTTCCGTATGGATAAACTAAAAAAATTCATAAAAAAACTTAGCCGGAAAAGTTAACAAACAAATATTTGTTTTACTGTAGTGTAAAAAGTAATTTGTATTCAAAGCTGACAGGTTTATACCCATTCAAACTTTACTATTTCTCATTACCAAGTCTTTTTCATGTTAGGTACTATGAACCATGTAGCCCAGGAAAATTAGACTTTCACTTCGATAAAATTCCGACATACCTGAATATCGGCGAAGAGCATTGTTTTGACGTCTTAAGCATTTCCTAAAAAAGTTCCGTAAGTTTGGGCAGGGAGCAAATTAGTTAGAGGGGTAAAATTCAATTTTTTCTTAATTTTTCGAAAACTGTCAGTTTTTTTTTTTATTTTTGAAATTGTTGCGTAATTCAACGCAAAAAAGATTAAATTATTTTTTTCGTACAATCAATAGATTCAGAACAAATCATGCAATGACAAAGCGCTGGAGCAAATTTTGTTAAAAAATGTATCACTTTTTTCGTAGATGCAAGAGATTTTGAGAAAAACGTGCAAAAACGCACTCATTTAACCCAGGCAAAATAGTAAAAATATTTAAAATAGTTTTTATGACCTTAAGTCCTTCAAATTTGTGTTCCGTCAAAGGCCCTCACTATTTCACTGTTGAGTGATAAGTCCAAGTGAGTAACCCGGACAAAACACCAATTTGCAGGACTAAAGGCCATAAATAGCTATTTTGAATCCATAATTCAACAAGTCCAATCCTTAATGCTAAGTCTTCTACTTGCCTGATTTATTTCAGTATAGTATATCAAATTTGTAGTGTAAAATATACTTTCTTAATAAAAATATTTCACTACACTGAAAAGCCCTTATTTTAACGTTTCTGAACGTTTTGCTCAAAATCTGTTGCTCCTACGAAAAGAAGTAAAATTTCAATAAATTTTTCTTAACAAAATTTGCCCCACCGTGATTCTTTGCATGATTTTCTCTGATTGTATGACAAAAAGTATGTTAATTTTTTGTACAGAATTACATAAGCTACAACTTGTACATTCACATTTAAGAAAAGCTGACAGTTTTCGAAAAATTAGGAAAAGAACTGATTTTTACCCCCTTTTACCCCCTAAAAAAATCTCGCCCTGGCGAAAGTTTTCGAAACTTTTTAGGGAATGCTTAAGGCTTTAACATAAATCTCTCCACCAATATTCAGCTATGTCGGAATTTTTTCGTAGTTTTGCCTTCATAAAAGTATTAAAACAAAAGATTTTTGAAGGACTTCCCATAAGATGTTATTTTAATTAAATATGCATAAGCAAAAACTATATTTTTTTCTTTTTTTAACACTAGAAACCTTTTCCTCCATGGTTCTTACATCAGTAAATTCTAAACAAAAATTCCAGTGAAGTAACGAACAAGAGACTTGCAAATCACTATAGACAAAGTTAAATTAAATGTTTAACAAAATAAATTTGTAATTTTCTGTTTTAAGATCCATTGACTTAAATTTACTTTAAATTTCAACTATAAAAAATGTCTTTTTAATTTCAACTTTCAACTTTTACTAAAATTTTTTACTAACTTTATTGCAGTATTTTGCTAAACCTCGTTAAATTTAGCGTCACTTGACATATTTTGCTACTTTCCTAAGTTTGATTTTTTTTTATAAAAACGCTAAAAATTCAGTTTACATTTGAACTTTTTCAACGATTTTTAAATATTTATTTTTTAATATAAGGATTAAATGACAGTTTCCTGTCAAATAAAATTCCCAACTCATTAAAGGTGTCACTTCGGTCAATAAAGCAATCTTCAATAAAATAGGAAGACAAAAGAGGCTCTCTCAATCTAGAATATGACATTACTTTCTATTCAATTCCATTTCATTCGAAGTGCACCATTCGATGATACTATCGATTCCGTGTTGTAAAATCAAGTATGCAGTTGGATTAGCAAAATCATTTAAAAGTTTAAAGTCATAAGCGAAGATTAAGATTTTTGAATAAAGGATGTTTGTAGTAATGTCATTAATGCAATGTTTGAATAGCAGTGGCCCAATATGACTACCTTGAGGAACCCTGGATGTAACATTTCCTCGGCTTAGAGTGTAAAGCGCCTAACTCTACGTTTTTTTTTACCATTATAGGCCACTTAAAAAATTGCTAAAAAATAAAAAAGTCTATAAAATTTTTTCAATTTCACTGAATTTGGCAATAACGAGTGTTGAGAAATATTTAATGTAATTTCGGTTTTATTCAAAACTTTGTTTAAAATATTTGTTTGTAATAAATGCAAAATGTGAGTTAGCTGCTTTACACTCTAAGCCGACGATTTATTATTCTATATTCAGTTTTTGTATTTGACATATTGAGTACGATTTATTAAATACTCTGAAAACCCATATTTCTCCAATTTCACTAAAAGGATAGAGTGGCTCACCCGATCAAAGACTTTACTTAAGTCAGCATAAATACATCTGTTTGAAGTCCGTTTTGCATATTAATGTTACCTTGATTAGTGAATTCGAGGAAATTCGTTGTCGTAGACATTTTAAAGCAAAAAATCTTTTACAGACTATAACAGAAGCTTTTCTGCCTAGTTCCTTTTTACATTATAATATTCATATTTTTAAATAAAATATAGAAATTAAAACTGAAGGTAATTTTTTTAACTCTATTTTTTATTTAATAACATTTCAATTTATACAATTTTTTTTTTTTTCATTCAAAATTAATATGACATTGTAATAAAATTTGCAACATTGCAATTTGGAATAACATAATTTCTATATTATTTAACTTTAAAAAAAAAACATATTAAAATATTTGTTCAAAAATCAAAAACAGGTCAATATTAAACAATATTATTATTTAAATTTAAAATTGAAATACATTCACCACACAACGCAAAATTACACAAAAAAAAGTTTAAACATTTCTTTTTCAAACGTCAAACGTGTTATTTATGCCCAATGAAATACAATAGCTCAATCAACATACATAATTTACAATATGTAAGCCAATCGAATATATCTACACACACACACAAACCTTGTTATTTATGTATTATCGATGAATAAATCTATTAACAAAATTTCCATTGTGAAAAATATTGTAATTCAAAATTATCCTCTACCAGAGCAAAGCTCTGTAATCAAACTAAACCATCATGGGAGTCCTTTTATGCAAGCGGTAATGAGGATAATTTTGTATTTTTTTTATTAAATATTAAACATATTTTTCGCCCTCCTGTGCATAAATTATCCTATTTTGGTTGAATAAAATCGACAGGGACATTTTCCATCACATAGCTATACCGACAAACCTATAGCAAACCACATAAAACCTAAAACCTACCTACATATGAAAATGTGTGAGAAAAAAAATATCCTGAATGCGCTGCTGTAGAAATGTGGTGCACTTTATGTGATTGACATATTCCCTACAACCGTATCTCCAATTTTAATTGCATAAATATTCATTTGAAGCACTCACACGGATACACAGAGAGAACAGCAGAACTATGTTTCAAGGATTCGAAGGAGAACGGGGGGCGGCCGCGGCAGAGACATCCGGGTCTAGCAGCATCAGGGAGACATAGGAACATACACATATACTTATACATCTCCCAGGATTCCAATGTTATGAAATAATTTTTGATTTAAATTAAGCGGAATGCCATGGCTTGATGAGAAGATGAGATGAGAACGACCGACGACTGACACGATGACGACGACGACGATGACGACGACGACGATGACGACGACGGCGACGAGCAAGGATGACGCGACAATGATGTTGGTGGTAATGATGATGGTGGAGGAGCTGGTGGTGACGAGACAGTGAATTTTAATGCGACAAAATGTGGGGAATCACAGACCGACTCAACACAACTGCTCTTTGTATTAATATGTCAGAAAATTTATTAGTACACATAGCACATAGGTATCTAAGGTGCTGACGCTGAGCAAAGGAACATATTTTAATATCTATACCTACTCCTGCTATGTATCCCATCCATAGAGACCGTACCTACATTTTATATTTGATACTAAACGTAGATAGATGCTTGAATACCTCGCAGTTGGCGAGCTAAATAAAAAATTCCTAAATTACTCAAATTGTATGTTTCTTGTTTTTAAGGGGAGCTTGGGTGTGACTTTAAAAATATTCAAACTCTTAAAGATATGTATTTTATGTTTTAGAATATTTTTTATTAAGTTAATTGGGACACATGTATTTGGGGCTACCAGATTTGAAGATGAAAAAAGGGGAATTATGTTCTCTTTTCAGGGAAACAGAGACTTTTTCAGGGAGGAAACAAATTTCAATGGTATTGCAGAACTTGTGGTCACAGAAAACAACTTTTTGTTGATATTAAAAATGTTTGTATAACATGTCAAAAAAATATTAAAAATTCAATATTACAAACATATAAGAAAAAAATGAGTAAGATTGAGATGAATTATTGCTAAAAAAAAAACGAATTTAACTAAACGTAAGGACGTTTTTGTGTCCAATTTTAAAATAATAAGATTTAGGGCCAAAAGTGTTGTTGAGATAAAAACAAAAATTTGGGGCAATCCTTGTTAAAGTAGAATTCATGGTAACCCTTGACTTATCCAAAGTGAATTTAAAACTGTTTCGATTATTAAAGTTGAGTTTAATGAGAACATTCTTTATTAGTGGAGTTAACAAAGTAGAACAACGTTAAAACAAGAAATTAAAAAAAAAACTATGAATTTAATGATTTATGTTCTTATATATATTTCTTCATATTCAGAAAATAGGTATGTTACAGATGCCGTATGAGCTAACTTCACACTAAAACATTGTTTAAATATTAAGTTTAAATATAAGTGTTACACTTAAATTATTTAAGTGTCGATTTAGCTCCATACTCATATTTTGGAACAAATTAGTTTAAGAGACGAAGGCAAACAACTTATTAATGATTTTTCGAAAACTAATTGACCTTACAAAGGCTTTTTGAACTCTACTTTTATAAGCAGATGAAGTTTTTATTTTGTACAGACATAACTGTTTTTTCGAGAAGTCTTAAAGTTTTTAAAGTTATTTGGCGAATTTAATTTGAACTATTTTGAATGATTCGCTTCAAATTTGCGTCGGATTGTGAGAGCATTTATTGTTTGTTTTTATTTTTTACTGTAACTTCTTTCTCCTCAGTATAATATTTTTATCTAAACATCCTATAAAAGCTTTTTTGTAGGGAATAATAGCTATAACTTTCAAAACAGTTTTGCTTTGGTATTGTAAACAGAGTTTAAATTTTGAAATAAGTTTCTTTTAAAATGAGTGTCCATTTGAGAGTTAAAAGACCATAAGTATCACTCAAGAGTAAAAATCGCAAGTGGACACAGTCATTAAAGTAGCTAAAAGAAGGGTATAGACATATATCCGAAAATTTTATTGTTAAATTACTCTCAAATAGACACGCACCCTAAAAGTTAATAAACTCCTATGAAAGGAGGACAAAATGATCTATTAATAAGGCTCAATTAAGTAAACTAGGCACTAGATATAGTGAAGTAATAAAAACAAGGCCTGTTCACTCTTTCGAGATTGATCACTTTTTCGAGCTGGAGTGTTAAAGAGCTTACTTAAGATGATTTTGATCCTGATTCAAAATTAGTTTTTCAAAAAGAAAAAAAAAATGTTTCAATGTGCTCAAGCAATGTTAAATTCTTGCGAAATATTTTTATTAAAAATCAATTTCAATATAAAATTTTGTGTGTTCACTATTGTGAATAGTTCACTATTTTGAGATTCACTAAATGGAGCGTCCACTGACTTTGAAATTTGAAAAGAGCTTAAATTTTATGAAAAATTATACGAGAGAAATCTAACTATCATAACAAGATATTAATTAATAATTTATTAAAGTCAAGAGCTTAGCACTGAAAAGGAGTTGGTAAGTTGGGAGTTATTACTTTTGGTTATGGATTTCATTGTTCATTAATATAGACTTTTCACACCAAGCGGCTGGTTGACTTTCTTAAAACTTGGTAGGTACACAGTGGATTTTGGTGATTCTGTCCAAATACTTTTTTCACTATCCGTTTAGAACTAAAATTAACGGCACCTGCTATGCAATTTTCTTAGCAGTTTAAAAAAATCTTGGCTGAACAACTTTTTTTATACAAAATTCAATAAATTTCTTTCTTTCATAAAACCATTTTCTTATTTCGGTTTTCTTCACTTACATATTTCTTTCATACAGAGGCTACCAAGCGATATAAATAGTTATTTTTTAGTAAAAGTTTTGAATTTTGTTCAAAGTTTTTTTTGAAAATCAAATATTTTGAAACTACAAAGTCAATTTTTATAAAAGTCGGTATTGGTTTTACACTTTTCAACCCTAGTTTACAGCACGCAAAATTAAAGTATAACCAAACATGGTTAACACCATAATTTCATGCACATATAACTGTTTTTTATATTCTAAAAGTATGTATTGTTATTCATCAAGTTGATAGCTTAAATGTGTTATTATGAGGACACGTGATTGTTTTTTTACTAAAATTTAATAAAAATTGTTAAAATTAGTGAAAAATAAAAGTTGCCATATTTCTCATAGAGCTGAGGACAAAAAAAAAGCTGAGGTAAAAAACTTTTCTTTCCACACGAATGAATGATTGAAGAAAGGCAAAAAATGTAAGGAAAAATAAATTTCGTTTACTGACTTTTCATCTCAAGTAGAAAATATGATTTGAAAAAAAGTTATAAGCATTCAAATATACACTGGGGTTCGCGCGAACCCCAATCTGTTAACTAGGGTTAAAATATTTTTGGAAAAATGTTCACTTTTATGAAAAAATAACGGTATCTTCCATACCAATGTTAAAAACCCTTAAGGAAAATAATATCTGTTTTCTTAAAAATTGCTATACGATTTTTAAAAAACTTTTTTGTATGCTTAAATTTTTGTGCGATGTACCACCAAATATTATAAAAATCTACCAAAAGCAACTTTGAATTATATGAACAGATTTAGATAATTTTTATTTATAAAAATTTCAAATACAGTGGTGGTCCAGTGATATAATGCCCAAGGTCCATTCGTTAAATTGAAATTTCGTTATATTTAATATATTTTATCTACCAAGATGAAGCCATTGTTTATTTTTAAACACTTGGTAGCATTATCCAATACAACCGAATTTCATCCTCAAATTCGTAAAAAAATAAAAATGTAAGCATTTTCATACTAAAAATAAGCAAAGATGAGAGAATTAATTGAGCAAAACAAAAAGAAGCTTATGTAACAAGATACAAGGATTCAAATCATGAGTTGGTTTACACAAATGTCTTTTCTTAATTCGCGTCCGTAACAGAAAAAAAAAATATTTTTAAAAATCTTTGTTTTGATTTTGAGAAACTCGTTATTTTTTTGTTATATAAAATATATAGTGTTCGTATTATATATCATTCGTTATACTGAACCATCCTTGTAATATTTAAAAATATGAATTTCATATCAAAATTTTCGAAAAAAAGTTTTTGAATTTCTAACAATAGATTCAATTTTTTTTATTAAATTCGATAGATATCTCAAGAACAAGTTGATATTTATAAACAAAAATTTTAAAGTTTTCCTTAAAAATGTTTCAAGAATTTGTTTTATAAAAAATATTTTTTAGGAAAACCGCTCCAACGATTCAAAATATTTTTTTTCCATAGAATTATATTCAATTAAGAAAAGTTGTTAAAAATGTTTTAATTTCGTTTTTCATTCCCCTTAACATTTTTCATAATAATAATTTCCATATACCTATATACATAAATAATTTTCTTAAATCCTCAGCATCTTAAATGTAAGAGCAAGTACAAGAATTTTTTTTAAATTTTTAGAAAATATTTTTTTTTACTTTAGATTGACCCAACAGAGCGCAATAGATCTATCTATTTGCCGAAAACACATCTTTGGTACTTTTTTTATTTCAGCCTCTCTGCCTCTCCCACCTTCAACATTTTACAGATTCATTGACAAAATGCCCTTAATATAAAAATTTTTTATCTAAAACTCATTGTCCTTGACTTAGGAAAATTTTAGAGCACCCTGTTCCATATTTTTAACTAAGAACTTAAAAGGTATAACTGCCATCTTGTAAGAACTTTAAACTAGCCCCAATAAATAGAAAATCTATCACGAGTCCAAAAATATCTGTAGTCACAAGGTCTGTTCCTATAATTGTTAAAAAGAGTTTTAAGACTTTTATTTACTTTATTATTTTAAATAATCCCAAGAATGATCAAATCAGATAACTTTTATTTCTCAATTTAATTTCAAAAATTAATATCACTTCAAGATGTTGCATAAAACTCGCATATTATTACACGTAGAATGTCAAAATATACCCACAATATTTATTCATTTGACCCACATGGCCTTAAAAATTGAAACAATTCTTCCAAGTCCTCTCATCTTACCATCTAAGCCCCTAGTTAAAGTTCGAAAGTATATTTTTCCAAAAACTACCTTTTGTCATAAATCTGATGGTTGAATCAAAGTGGGGAAAGGTGAATAAAATAATGTCTTCATCTTACCAGAAATTATAGCAAAGGGGAATAGTGTTCTCCTCTATTAAACACAACTCACCACACCTACATAGGTGAAATATGCGCAGAACTTTAATTCAAACCAAAAAATGCCTCTTGTTTCGTTACAATTTCGTTATCAAAACATAGAAAATTGCAAGTCAATTTTTTGCAATCATGCTAGAAGAAAAATAATTAATATTTAAAAGAAAAACAACAGAAACAAAATCAACCTTTGACCTGTTTTCTAAAGAACCACATGTTTTTCGAGGATTCATTCATATATTTTTTGTTTTCAAAATTATTTAAAAAAAAAAAATAAAAGTCAAATTCATGTCTCAACGGCCATTCACTGTTTTGTGTGAGTTGTGACTTTAGGTAATTACAGGAAACACGTGAAACGATTTGTACAACAAACCCTTTCCCTGAACAATACCAACAACATCCTCAAGGGTGCTATTACCGATGCGATGTAAAATATAAGGCCCGTCGCTAGCTGTGCGGAAAAAGGCTTTTGTATAAATACAAAAATATATTCTTATACAAACCTTCGAAACTTATATATGTAGGTATATAAATATGTATAGATACGTTAGTGGTCTTTGTATTTTTTGCTTTGAAGTATATTTTACAGAGAAAGGACTTTTATTTTCTTCTCCAACGTTTGCCACTTTAAGTGGAATAAAAGCATTACAGGCTCCACTCACTCACTGGTCATGGGGGCAACACAAAAACAATAATAACAAAAACAACAAACAGAAAAAAAGAAATCATGGAAACAAAAAGTCAAAAAGGCTTGAAAATACTTCCTTTTTTTCTGCTGTCGTCGGACATTATTTCAAAGGTGACATTTGTGGTTTTAAGTGTTTTGGGGTTTTTCGGAATATTGAAAAGGGTGGTTTGTTGCGGTGGAAATGTTTTCGGGGAAATGTCATAATTTATTATTTTTATACCTATTTTCGGTCGTGCTGGGTCGACCTTGAAGATTAGTTTTGGTATAATTGATTCAATTTGGGAAACGAGTGTTAATGAGGATACTGACGGTTGTTTTTTATTGTTTCTATTTTCTTTTATAAATTTGTCAAGAAATTTTGTTAATTTGTATTGACAAATCTTATGAATTTAATTAAGTTTTATAAAACAAACACACAAACAAAAAAATACTTTCCTTAACTGAAACACCTCAGTTTAAGTTGCCATCAATGTCCTTGGCCAGCTAACTTTGTTATCAAATCAAAAGCAATCTTGCTAAAATCGATAAAATGTATTTATGACAGAATAAACGTGTTCTAGGTGATTTAAAGGCACACATTTTACATTTTCGTCTCGAATGCTTTTTTCGTTAATTATGCATGGAAGTATGTGTGTAGTTGTTGAAATTTGTTTTATTTTTTAGAAAAGTTGAAGGTCAAACTAAATGCCAAATGCTTACACTGGGAATTACGAATGTGATGAGAAATACCTTAACAGTTTCATTTCAGTAGAAATTTATGAGCGAGCAAATAAAACTTATGCATTTGGGCGTATTTCACATCATCATTTTGGCAAAGAATTTGACCTTCAACTTGGTGAAAAAAGTGTATTTTTTAGAAAGTTGATGTTTAAAAATTTATGATTATTATTAGTCGAGTAGCATTAAATATACAACTATCATTAATTTGTGTTTTTAGAATAATCAGAGTTAAATAAAAGTTGTAACAGCGACTGGGTCGCACCTATCCATCTTGGGCTATCTTTTTCCGAAAATCATCAAATTCAGTAGGACAGTTCAATCATAATTGGGCTACTAATAGCCTAAATCTAATCTTGTGCGAAATTTTTGTTTGTATAAATAAACCATAAATAAAACACTTTTTTCCCCTGAACATACTCCTTAAGCATTCCACAATTTGGCACCACTTTTTATTCACCTCGCATCCAATTTCTTTTAATGGGAGCGAAGGTAAAATCAGATATGAAAATTCGAAAAAGTAAGACGCAAGGAATCGTCGTGTAGTAGGGGACATATCGTCCCCTGATTGCAAGAACTAGAAAGAAAATTTCAATTTTTAAAAAATCTCGGCAAAACCGGTATTATTTAGTACAGTTTTCAAGATTTTTCGTCCAATTTTTTTTCTATTATAGTCATATATAGGATATTTCTGAAGTGTAAGAAAAAAAAATTAAACTTTCCCTCGTTCTCTTGTAGCTAGGTTTCTTTGAACGTTGCAATCTTCAAAATTTTAAAAATTGAGTTACCTAGTTCTTGCAATCAGGGGACGATATATACTCATTGGTTTTGACATTTCAAATCAACCGCAACAAACTTCACTTTAAAATTATTCAGTTTCTCTATTGTTTCTAGAATTTCCATTCAAATTATTCTTTTTTTTTTGTATGAGCAACAAATACAATTTATTTTCCGTTTTTTTTTGTATTTAAAAAAAATTGTGATTGAAGTTATGAGAACACTTTTTTTTATTGGCCTACTTTTTGGGCTATTTTTTTAACTCCGACTTTGGGTTACAAACATTTCTTAATTGGGCTACAGTTCTTCTTCAAGACATGGCAAACCTAGTATCAGCAGAAAAATAGATTTTGAAAATTATTATTAATTATTTCTTGCATGCAAACAATTCTTGTAATTGGATAACATTTTCAAAGTTTGTTCTTTTCAGCAAAGAAAAGGTTAGGTTAGGTAGAAGGGCTGACAGTTGAGAAGGTTAAGAAAGTAAATACCGTCATCTTTAATGCCCATTTTTCTTTTGCTTTGTTGGTTTGGTTAAGAACGGTTTGACTGGAGAACTATTAATATAGTGATTTTAGTTAGATCCACCCATTGAGACACCCGTTTTTATTTTCTCAGAATCAGGTCTAAATATTTTTGTAACAATTTTACCAAACCCATTTTTTGAATAACCAGAACCATAAACCTATTTTTCTATTTTTGGCTTTAATCATTAAGTTCTAAAGCTGATATATGGATCAAGTTTTTTTTATGGCTTAGGGCCTTTTTCACAATATCAGATGAAAGCTCTGATTCTTTTTCTGACACATCCATTTTAAGGCAGGATCAAAACTCCATAGTTAAATAAAATGCACGACTAGGTTGCACGTACTTCCTCTTAAGTTTAAGACACCGTGGGTATAAGAAAATTCTATGTAAAGACATGAAAACTATGAGCAGAAAATGTTCAACATCATGGAATGAATAAAAAAAAAAATAATGAAAAAAAGAACGCCATCTTAATTTTTGTTTGAAAATGATTTTATGGGGAAAAAAATTTAAAATCGTTGAAGCCGTTTTCTTAAAAAACTATTTTTATATATCAAATCCTTAAAATATTTTTTAGGTAAATTTTTGGTATTAATATCGTGTTCATTTATATGCATATATAAATAATATTTTCAAAAAATAATTGTAACTTATTTTAAACATCCAAAAACTATTTTTTTGAAAATGTTGATACGCAAAATCTTTCAATTTTATTTGAAATTTGCATATAAAAAAAATTACATTAATTTGTTCATCCGAGATTATGAGAAAATTCAAAATTAAAAAAAAAAAACATGTAAAAATTCAAAAATACTTTAAATACTGACCTTTATAAAAATCGACCCTGTAGTATTCAATGCGCATTTGATTAAAAAAAAAAATTCTTTAAATTAAAAAATTTGGGTAAGAAAAAATATTTTATTTTATTTTTATTAATTTTATTGTTTAGAAGCTTCTGTATAAAAAAATTATTGAAACCAAAATTACCAGTTTGAAGAAAAATTGCCATATTTTGAAAATAGTTTCAGATTCAAAAGTAGACCTTACAAAAAGTAATTTATTGAATTATTTAAAAAAAAAACTTGGGAAGCCGTATTTGAGAAAAATAAGATTTTGTAAAATTGTAAAAAAAAATTATATGGCAGGTACCGTTATGTTTGGTTCTAAGAAATTTTTTCACCAAAAACCACTATTTTTTAGAAAATCGATCCAGAGCACAGTGTGGTATTCCATAAGTAAAACTTGGCCAGATGTATTATTTTGTGAATTTTTTGTTTTTTTTAATCATGGTTAAAATTTTTAATGAATTCTTCGATTTTTGTTAATATATAAAAATTATTATATAAAACATAAATTTATGTTATTAAGATAAAAAGACACTAAAATAATAGTGTCTATGATCAGGACAGAGGATGGCTTACCCTCATCGTTATTCTCAATGAGTTCTATACACTTTGTTAAGTATTACCTAGACAAGCTATTTGCGGTTTCCTAGAGCAGTGCTTTTGTTATATATTTGGCCGTTTTGGTTAAAATATTCTTGCGACCCCCATCACATTTTTAATAATACCTTTTCAGTTAAAAAGCAGCATACATACATGATACAGCATATCGTACACTGAACCCTTATCAATTGTAATCACATTCTACGATATTTCAATTTCATTCAATCGCAGTGAAATGTTCTCATGCTTCCAAATTAAAAAAAAAAACATCGCATTTCATTTTGCTCTTACAACATTCCACGCGGAAAAATTGACATCACTTAGCGCATATTATGAGTTTCACCCGAAAATCATTCCGGGCAAAATGTTTCATAATTAAGACCATTAACTGTCATTTTTTGTTTTTGACGGTAAACGAAAGAAAAACAGAGGGTATTGATATCCTTGGCGCACATTTTTGTTTATTTTAGGTCAAGAGAAGTTCAGGCGAAATCTGTAATAGCTTTTAAGATTTCGGATGAACAAAATTTTTCGGGTGAAATATTTTCCATGTGAAACTGAGAATAAGGCGGCTAAATAAGTATTGTGTATAACCTGTCGGAAAATATCTTTACGAGGGAGAATAAATTTAAAAAAAAAACTCTGACCTAGTGGAATAATCTCTGGGTATAGGGTTGCCAGGTCAATTTTTCAGTTTTTAACACAATAATTCAAAATAAAGCTTAGAGTACACATCTGCAATTTTCTGCATCGAATTTAAAATAAAGCTATTTTTTAGGTACTGAATCTTAATGTCAAAACACAAAACATAAAGCCTAGTACGCTGCTGATGCAAAACGAAAAATCTCATACACAAAAATCATAATCATATGAATACGCAGGTGTTCTTAATTTACCTCTGTAACTGCTAAGGATTGCTAATCAGCAGCTCTTTTTGTAAAATCATCAATTCCGATCAAGTTATCTTAAGGCTACTATCAATTTGTGTTTTTTTTCACTCAATAATACAAACGTAGCTATAGGTAAAAAATGATTCGTTTGCTTTTATAAAACCAAATGAGCAAAGAAATCCTTAGAAATAAATTCATCCATAAATTAGAGTGTGATTGTTATCAATCTCTTATTCAATTCTATATTCTGCTTTTATACCGAAGCTACATATATACACTATTTATGCAACAAGTAATTTCCTAATGAAGGACTTTCCGGCGTTAATGCCTTACATAACTTATCAATTCTATTGTTACCCATACACAAAACCTATACTTACGTTGCTGATGCTGTCGAAGGCTGACTGCATTGGCCTATTCCACTTTATATAAGCCATTTTCTCATATATCTTTGTTTGTTTGTGCATATTATGCAAATCAACTCTTCTACGCGTAAGCACTATTATAATTACGAGAATCATAATCAGTGCTATTCAAGGACTCTTAACTGTAACTATGCCACTGATGGTGAATCGTAATAGTGAGTTTTTTTTTTTTTGTATTTCTATTATCTATTGCTGTTGAAGGTATATTCGCATTTATTCATCCCATGGCCAAGCTCTCGCTTTTATCCAGGATATCGAGTTCCATTTGGATTACATTTTTTTGTTTTCAACTCATATTTATGTTCCAGATCATTGAAAGGATTTACTTGCACTTGGCCACTATACTGAATATCCTTATTATTACGGCTCGCTCTATATATAGGTTTTGCTGACCGGAACTCAAACACGCAAAAAAACACTATCATATATACGGTTCAAATTCTCATACGCACACAACCCAACAATTTCCATATATTATATCCTTAAATGTCATTAAAGCCAATCGGACTTAATTGCAGGATCCTTTTCCACGACGATACAAACCAAACAACAAATATCATGATTCCAACTATTTATATAAAATGGTGGCTTCAATGTATGATGTTGCGAAGTTAGAATATCTCATAGAAACTATAATTCTAAAAAGAGCATAAATTAAGCGATTAAAGTTTATGATAACTAAATCAATTTACGCAACACCACCACCACCGTTTTGTTTAATTTTAGAATCTAAAATAATAATATTCTTAACAAAACAATAATTTTGCTAAGTGATACTTTGAATACAGAACTGTGCAAGAAATTAAGCTAAAAATTGGATTTCAACTATGTAATTATTTTCAATTAGCCTGGAATTCAATCTATAATTGTAGAAAAAATAAGACACAAGTTCACTTGATATAAAATCTATTCAGGTTAATCAAATTCAATACAATTAAATTCAATTCAATTCAATTCAATTCAATTCAATTCAATTCAATTCAATTCAATTCAATTCGATTCAATTTAATTAAATTTCAATTTAAATTCAATTCAATTCAATTACATTCAATTTCAATTTAAATTCAGTTTACTTCAATTCAATTCAATTCATTTCAATTCAATTACATTCAATTCAATTTAATTCAATTCAATTCAATTTATTTCCATTTTTAGTCTTTGAAGCTTCAAAAATTTCCTTTCCTAAACAATTATAATTTAATCCTCAGCACTCTTCATATCAGTGTGTATCAGGGATCTTTAATTTATATACGAACAACATCCCAGCAATCGAACAACACAATATCGATGTCGGAATGTTTGAAATGGCACAATTTCAAATTCAAGGGAATTTCAATTCCAATTAAAATTGGTTAATTTATAATATTGTGTCCCTCTGTCTGTCTCTGTTTATTCTATGTAATATGTTCACGCTGATATAGTTACAAATTTTAATTACATCTCGTAATTGAATTTCTCACACTTCGACCAATCTATTTTTGCTTGCTACAACACAATTAAACAAAACAAAACAAAAAAATATTGAAATCCGATATCAGTTTCTCTCTCAAATGTAAGTTGATTAAATAATTTTATGTAAATTATCCCTCTGGGCTATATCAATGTGTTTTGTTAAAACAAAACAAAAAAATAAAAAAAAACAAAAAAAAAGTGAGAGAAAATGGCTAATTGGCTTGATGTAGGTTTACGCTAAATGAGCAACATTTTGTACAAAAAGCCATAACGATACACATAAGTCTTGCTTTTAACAAATTGGTTAATTGAAATTGTAAATAAATCCGACCGACTTAAATGTACAAAAATATTTTAAGAGGAAAAATAATACGTATACGCCATACGTGTTATACAGAAAAATAATTATTGTTGTATGGTTGAATATGTTTGACCTGATGTTTATTGTTGAATAATTTGCTTTATAAAAAAATTAATAAATAAGTTAATGAATGCGTATTTAAAAAGGGTGTTTAAGAGAATAAGTTATGTATTGTTTTTTTGTAAAGGATTTCTTTTGATAGATATTTAAGGGTGCTTTAGAGTACCTACTAGTGATTCTGATTGAATGAAGAGGTTAAAAACCCAAGTTTATCCTTTCACCTTAGTGCAGAAGTAGAAATGGAAATAAATTCCAATAGTCAATGTTTTAAAAATGGAAATCAAAGGAAATTGGGAATTAAGTATTCATTTAATAACAACCATTTAAAATATTTAAGTTCATAATTAATCAATCTTTTTTAATGAAGGATAGACCCCCATTTTCATGAAATTATAGCTGTTAATAACTTTGAGGGACAAGTGTATCAATCAAGGGTCAATAATAAGTGAATAATACTTCTAAAGTTTATAAAAATTGCGTTTTAATAAATTAAAATTCAAATCAAAATTGTGTGGCTTTCTTAAAATACACACAGAGAACGAAACAATTATGGCCAGCCAAGTCCAAGAACAACAATAACTGTAAGGCTTGCAATAATGAACAAAGAATATGGAAGGCAAGTGCCAATTCAAGCCACGAATGGAAAACAAAATATTTTAGAAAACCAGTTTTTACCAACTCAAAAAATAAATATCCGATTGAAGTGAAAATTAGAAAACAGACACGCTGTTGCAATTTCTGAAGTTTTCAAATAGTTTCACAACTAACCCACCGATTGCACTGAAAATTGTGCAGTTGGTAAATGGCTACATTTTTTTGAGCAGTAAGGTGCCAGTTACAACTATCACTGACACTCATAATTAAAGACTTGATTAATATTTCTAGTTTAAAAAACAAATTCAAATAGTTCCAGTTTTCCACATAAAATGACTTTTAAGATTTCAATGATCATCGGTAAGATCGGTAAGGAAGTTCAATCATTGAAATAAGAAAAGTCTTTTTATATGTGGAAAATTGGGCCTATTTGAAATGTTCTTTTAACAAGAAATATTAAAAAAGTCTTAATCTCCATTTGTCCATCAAAATAATAAATAATTTTGCTTTTTAAATGTCTAAAAATCAATCATTAAAATTTTCAATGATGAGTTTCAATGACAGCTATAACTGGCGCCTAAGAAGATCGAAAATCCAATTTCCAATGATAACACTGAACATTAAATATCAAAAATAACAACTCAATTGAGATAGAATTTTTTCAACAAAACCCACGTTCATAAATAAAAATAGTGGAATATATTTTAAAAATCTATGTTTTGCTTATGCACAAACTAACTCGTTGGAACAGACTAAAAAGACCAAGTAAAGTGGATAAAGCAGTGCTTTTGGGCTTTTGAATTTCATTTTCCTTCCAGAATCGATTTCAATATTGCAAACGACCAACAGATTTTTTGAGTAACCAACTTCAGTTTTTGCATACAAAAATATTTTATAAAATATGCTAACCGAACTCTATACTAGCTAGCTCCCCCCCCCCCCCCCGCCCCTGCTCATGATATGTGTCTTACATAAGGCAAATTATCTTCTTTTGAAACAATTTTGAAGCAAGATTTCTGTACCATAACTATTTTTGAATAAAATCCCCCCCCTAGCAGAAAACCTGAATGGATTTGACCCCCCCCTAACCAAAATCGTGAATTTTCATTTGTTTCTGCTGAATAAAAGGATTTGTTTTTTTTTTTCAAATTCAATGCATTATAGAAAAAATATTAAAAATATAAAAAAGCATTTGAGTTATTCTTTTAATTGTGGACATCAAAATTTTTTAATCTTTTAGCGCTTTTTTTAAATGATTTCTTAAACAATTCTCAAAACATTTTTTAGGAAAACTGTTGGTATGTAATTCTTAAGTATTTATTTATGTACATAAAAAAATTAAATGTCAAAAAAAAAAACTGTCAACCCGTTTTGGAAATTTAAAAAAATATATGCAAATTTTTTTAAAATATGATATGCAATAGTTTTTAATTTTATTAGAAATTTGTACATACAAAAATTAATCAAAATCTGTTTATTCAGAAAATTCAAAATTATTATATATTTATTATATAATTATTAATAGTTTCTATTTGTAAATTTTATATTTTGTGGTAGTAGACCAAACTAATCACAGAAAATTTTTTTTATAAATATCGTAGGAACCGTTTTAAAAAAAAAAACATTTTCCTAAATGGTTTTTTAATATTTGTATGGAAGGTTCCGTTATTTTGACTGGAAAGTAAAGTTTTTTTTTTAAATGCTTTAGAAAGTTTTAAAAATCCTTTAAAAACAGAGTTTTATAAAAATCTATTATATAGTTTTAAAAATATTAGATTTTCAAAAAAATTTTTTTTAAAAACCACAAAATATAATAAACCGCTATTTACCAAGTTTTAAGAAACTTGATCCAGCCGTTTATTGTCTGAACAGAATGATAGACGGAGCTGGAATAGATGTCAAAAATGCTGCAGCTGCAAGAGATGAACAAATTTTAACTTTCACTGCAGCATTTTTGGCATCTATTGCAGTTCCGTCTCCAATTCTATTCAGGCAATTAGGCTGTAGCCTAACAGACAGATAGATAGAGAGACAAACAGAATTGCGAGACCCACTTTTTCCGTCATCGTAATGACAACTCTGATCAAAATCCCGAGTCCAATTTTTTTACGAATGCATAACTTGCCATATAGTACTTATGTATCGCAAACAAAAATTTGAGTTGGGGTCGAAATTCTGGCAAGGTCAAAATTCTTTTTGCAAAATTCTGCTTGTCAAAAGTCTTCTTTTCAAAATTTTGCTTATCAAAATTCTGATTTTCAAAATTCTTATTTTCAAAATTCTTATTTTCAAAATTCTTTTTTTAAAAAATTCTGCCAATAAAAAAAAGCGAGCTTTTTAATATTTTCCAAATTGTATTATTGGCAGAATTTCGTAGATCACTTTTCTTATAAAAAGAATTTAAAGAAATAATTTCTTTTATTTGGTGAAAAAGTGGTGCAGCTAAGCTAGCTAATCTTTTTTTTAGATTCTGCTATCTTCAATTTTTACATTAATTCGTCAAAACTTATAAGTTTTTAGAAATCTTAGTTTTTCAAAAATATGACCTACTTGAATTTCAAATTTTCTACTATTGTGCTATGTTCCCACCAAAACAAAATTAGATTTTTAATATTTTTGATTATTAATGGAACAAGAGTTCATTCAAATTTGAAATCTTAAAAAAAATTTGCTGAAAATCAGATGTTGGTTTAGTGTGATTAAAAATTAGTTTAGTTTAGTTTATTAAGTTGAGCATTAGTTTTATTTAAAAAAAAATAGGTCAGTGTTAAAATTATAATTTGACATGTGCAAACCAGAAATAAGACAAATGATTTAAGAAGAGTTGTGAAGAAATTGAATAGTTAATAGTTATTTGCATACAATTGAAAAAGAGTCAGCCCAAAAAACCCATTAATCTCAAGTTGTAAAAAAAAGGGCAGGGTGCAGTAAAGAACAAAAATAAATTACTATCAAAAACAAAATATTTTTCTGCAAATAGTGCTACAATCGATTGCCAAGCAATAAAGTTGAAAAAATCCTTTTTTGTTTATTTTCGTTAGTAATACAAGTTATTTGAAAAATAAGCAGAATAACCAGAGTCTTATTGTTAAATATGCGAAATATGAATTTTAAAAAAGCTAAATTTGGAAAAGCAGAATTTTGAAGAAAGAATTTCGACCCGCTCCCAAATCGCTAATCGTTGAAGTGTTTTTTTTTAAACCAATTTCTTATACATAATATTTTGGTCACATTTTTAAAAAAAAATGTTTTGTTATTATAATTTTGATTATATACTAAAATGAATTTGTGAACTGACGAGTAGTTTCAAAAAAACATCATCAACCCGTTTTTGAAGTATTGAATTTTCAAGAAAATATATTTTTGTAAATCCAAAATTTATTTTTATCAATAATTTTCATATGCAAGATTTTTGACGTTTTAAAGGAGCTTTTGCATATCAAATCAAAAAAACCGTAGGTATATGGCAGACACACAAACTTTTTTCAACAGAAAGTATACTACCCTACAGTAATCCATTTTTTTTATTCAAAATCGCTAAAGCCGTTCTGGAGATAAAAAAGCTTTTTCTCAACGGTTTGAATGGCAAGAACCGTTATTTTTGGAACTAAACTTAATTTTAATTTCTCCCATGGAGAGTTACAAAAAAAACCTTAAGTTCGAAATTTGAAGAAAATCGTTTTAATGGTTTAGGTAAGGCTGTAGATCAAGGTACAGATAGAATTATGCAAGCTACTTTTTTCAAGTTCTCTCTATCATCGCCATGTCATGTTTGATTGCTGTCACCAATTGCCTTCTTAGCCCAAAGAAACAGCAATTGGCAAGAGTTATTCTTAATTTGATCTCAGCTCTGGTACCACCGCTGAGTTTATAGCAGGGCCTAGGTAGACAAAGTCTCTAACCACCAGGGCTGGACAAGCGCTGAACCAAATTGGTGACTCTTTCTTAAGACTTGAACTTAAACTCAAACATAAAGGTGTTTAAGCTTCATTCTGTGTATTATTCTCAAAGCCCGATGTTTCTTACGATTGTTTTTTTAAGGAAAAAAAAAACTTCTTAAATTCCTTAATTCCTTGTCAAATCAAATTCAATGTCACTCCCTTTCAGCCTATATAAAATTATTTATGCTAAATTAGACTATATCTAAAAATATGAAGAAAAATAAAAATTTAAAAATTCACCTGCTACTTGCAGATGCATCAGCAACTAGGTACTGCTTTTAAGTTAAACCTTCAGTTACTGTTTTTGTTTTTGTTTAAACCTCATCTCGTATTCCAAAAGCAAGTAAGCCGACCTTCTTTAACTAGAGAACTTATAAAAAGATTTTCACATGCAGTTAAACCAAAGTTTCTTCTTTTTTTTTTTGTATACAAAATATTTAAATATAATGAAACTGACTTCTACCCTTCCAGCACATAAACCATACATGTATTTATGGAGTACATATATGAGTTCATAAGTCTCTACCTTGTATGTAAATAACAAACATATATGAAGAAATTTATATATATAAGGACAAATAAGGCCAAAAACCATCAGACTAGCAAAGAAGATGCAAATACTTTGCCTTGGGACAGGACAGAATATCCACTATAAGAGGATGTGCTCCTTGAATTTTTTATTTATTTCAGTTGTTATGCTTACCACCACCATCCACCATCATATCGTGGCAAAAGCAACGTAAATTAATTTATTTTACTGCTCTGCGGAAAATTGGTGGAAAACTTGTATGAATGAATGTTGTTGTGTGTATGTATATGTAGATACGTTTTATAGGGTTAACTCCGCAAGTTTGGGCCGCATCAGAAGTCCGCAGAGCGGAAAAAAACAGTTGAAGGGATATGCATAAAAAATAAGAAAGAACAAAAGCCAAAACGTGGAAAGGAAAAAAATCAACATTGGAAAACTATAAAGGAAGAATCATATACACTTATAACTTTATTCCTCTAGAGACGACCAAGGGCGAGACCCGAGACCTCTATGACTTGACTTGGTTTTGGTTGGATCTGGACCTGCTGAACCTGCGGAACTTGAGCTCTTCGTATAGTCAGTCGTCTGGCACCAGATATACATAAAACAGAAGATATAATGTAGGTGTCAGTTTTATTTGGGTGTATATGAATTTTTCTTCTGTTTGTTTCTCTTTTGGGAAACAAATTTATTTCAGAAGTTAATTTTTACTCGTGCATTACACAAAACCAAAAGAACTTGACCAAAAAAAAAGGATGAAAGAGATTACGTGTTTATACTCTGATGTAATATATGTATGATAGCAAACCGCAAATAAGTCTATACTATATGAATCTCAATTTATTTATTTATTTATTTTTTTATGATACTTTTTTGTGGGTTATCTGTTGTAGTCTATATGAAGAATGGTGATTACTTAAGCCCCAGACTCTGGACCTTTGGCAACTCATATAGAAAATTTAAGAAATCTAATTGGCCAGAAAAGTGTAATCTGTGTTAGAAATTGGTCAGTCCTAGATAACTTGTAATCAAGTTTAAAGTTATAG
Source organism: Dasysyrphus albostriatus (assembly GCA_946251815.1). Classification (NCBI taxonomy): domain Eukaryota; kingdom Metazoa; phylum Arthropoda; class Insecta; order Diptera; family Syrphidae; genus Dasysyrphus; species Dasysyrphus albostriatus. The sequence goes on along the minus strand of OX276337.1, from coordinate 134,415,259 downwards.
ATTCTTTTTTACGATTTAGAAAAAAAAAATCAAGTTCACGAATGATCTTTGGCACCTCATTTGGGCAATTTTACAAAAAAAATATACCATCGAGGTACTGCCTCTTACGAGGAATTGACAAATCCTCGAAGAGTATACTTGTCATGAATAAGTGCTTCTCATCTAGCCGTTCGGACTCGGCAAAAAAAATTGTAGGTCCCTTTCATTCCTGCCAAAAATACGCACACAGGAATGGTTGAGAGTTATAAGTCACTAGGCCTAGGTTCTCCACGAGCAGTGGTGCCACCAAATATATATATTTTTTTTTTTTATTTATTTATCTGACAGGTTACAAGATCATTATAAAGGCCATCCCCAGATTTCTTAATGCACCTACTCGCTCTTATGTTCAAAACGCTGAGGGTTAAATAAATTTGGTGGGGCAATAGCTCGTGGAGAACCAGGGCCTAGTGACTTACAACTCTCAATCATTCCTGTGTGCGTGTTGCTTGGTAAGAATGTAGGGGACCTACAAAACTTTTTGCAAAGTCTAAACAGCTTGTTGAGAAGCACTTATTCATGGCAATTATATAAAGGCTTTTTCAAACGGGACGCTACAAAAGTAGAGCGATAGAGACAGCAAACGACGCCATATTTCTTGCCGCTCTTTTGATATTTTTCTCTTCAGTAAAGTTAGCCATTTTATGATGGAAAGATATACGAGCCAACAACGAGTCGAAATTATTAAAATTTACTACCGAAATTCGGAGTCAGTGGCCTCAACGTTAAGAGCACTACGTCCAATTTATGGTCGTCATAATCGTCCTAGCAGATCAAGAATTGAGTGTCTAGTGGAAAAATTTGAATCCACAGGCACAGTACAAAATGTTCCCATCCCAGTGAGACAAAGAAGTGGCCGTAGTGTCGAGAATATTGCTGCCGCTGAGGCTTCAGTTGCAGAAAGCACAAATGTGTCTCTCACACGTCGTTCTCAAGCGTTGGGCATCTCTGTGACGTCGTTGTGGCGAATTTTGCGAAAAGATCTTGGCCTACATCCTTACAAGATTAAATTGACGCAAGAACTGAAGCCGCTTGACCACCAGAAGCGTCGTATGTTCGTGAATTGGGCTGAGAAACAACATGAAAATGAATCGGATTTTCACCGAAAAGTCATCTTCAGCGATGAGGCTCATTTCTGGCTGAATGGCTTCGTCAATAAACAAAATATGCGGTATTGGTCAGGCAGCAATCCACACCTACTCCATGAGTCATCATTGCATCCCGAAAAAATTACGGTTTGGTGTGGTTTATGGGCCGGCGGCGTCATTGGGTCGTACTTCTTCCGTGATGATCAAGACCGGCACGTTACTGTGAATGGGGATCGCTACCGTTCAATGATAACGGAATATTGTTGGCCCCAATTGGATGATATGGACTTGGAGGACATGTGGTTCCAACAGGACGGCTCCACAAGCCACACAGCGAATGTCACAATCAATTTATTGGAAACTAAGTTTGGAGAACGTGTTATCTCACGAAATGGTCCAGTCACTTGGCCGGCTCGGTCGTGCGATTTGACGCCGTTAGACTATTTCCTGTGGGGCTACGTCAAGTCAATGGTCTATGCCAACAAGCCAGCGACGACTGATGAACTTCGTACGAATATCAAACGTGAAATTGCAGCAGTATCGGCCGATTTATGCTTGAAAACCGTCGAAAATTGGGTTCAGCGATTCGATTTTCTTCAAACTTGGTACAAAGTGGTTTCTGGTGATTATGCCCATTTTTTTTTTAGCAATTTTACATTATCTTTGAGTGGAAAACTATTTTTCAAAAATTGGTTTCTAATGGTACCTCCCAAAGAACAGTTTTTTTTTTTAATTTTGGATTTTCTTCAAAAAGGTTTCACTTATTTTAATAATTTGTTTACACAGAGGCTTCCCAAAATTCTAAATGTTTTTGTGTACTTAAAAAAAAATGTATGATTTTTAAAAAGTGTTCCAAAATTTTTTTTGAAAATCAAATATTTCGAAAACGATTTAATCGATTTTTTTTTGACTTAAGATTTTTTTAGTATTCTCTTAAATACTTTTATAAAAAAAATTACATTTATGAGAAAATAATAAATAATCCATACAAAAGTTAAAAAAACCGGGAAGGAAAATATTTTGTTTTCTCAAGAATGACTCCTATGATTTTGATTAAACTTTTTCCATATACTAAATTTATACGATCTACTCTAAAAAATTACAAAATTTTGCACATAGCAACTATGTATTAATAATACCCGTCATAGAACGTGTTTTCTAATTTTGAATTTTCTCACTATCAGCCGAACGGATCTAGATAAATTTTCTAATATACAAATTTCATATAAGATTAAATAATATTGCATATCAAAATTTTCAAAAAAAAAAATTATTTTTTGTTAGAAAAAATATTAACAGAATAATTATTATTCTTATTTTAAAAATTTAAAGTGAATTTACTGATTTATTTTTTTTCTAACGGAATCGTTACATTTCATATCTTTATTTGAAAAAGGATAAACTTAATAAATGCCTCCCTTAAAAGAGACACAGTTATATGTACGGCGGCGGGTGGTGACCTAAACAAACATCAAAAAGTTAACAGCAACCAGATATTGTAGATTGTTGATATCCTTCCCTAATGTCTCATTAGAAGCTCAACGAATTCTCGCTAAATCCCCATTTGATTTTGTCTGCTCGTTCAGCAAACATCCCATATGGAGCGTGTTGAACTGTAAACAACTTAACATTCCCAGTTAAAGAGCCAATTAATGAAATCACATTGCACATTTGTTGAGCAAACAAATAAATCAATAATGAAAATGAATCCAAAAGGACACACATTTGGTCGTTTGTTTTCGTTGTTTTTGTTTTTTTTTTTTTCTTTTACTGTATGTACTCTTCCAGAAAGAACATTATTTTGTCTCTTCTATTCCAGAAACTAAGCTCATCACCACCACCACCACCACCTTCATGTCATACCAATGTGTTGCTAAGTGTACCATCTCGTCATTTATGAAGTGTTCAACAGCTTTTTCTGTCACTTTTTTGTCCATTCTTTGGATTTGGATTTTTTTGTCACTTAATTTTGTTTGTTCCTTCGCCCATATATATCCTTATGGATGATATGATCTTGCAACAAAAAATAATATTTTCTTTTTTTTAGTGAGGACAAAACATACCTATACAACAAAACTGAAAGGACACTTCTTCTTCCATGATGATGGCTGAAGACGGACATTGAAGAAGAAGTAGTGATGCCATCTGGTGTCCCCATCAGTTTTTTTTTTGTCCTTGGATATAATTTTGATTTTTTTTTTTTTTTGTTATATCTAGGACATTATCTATTTATCATTGGATATGAGATGGTCTTTTGTATTAGAAAACATAAAAGTAACACAAGGTATATGTAGGTAGCAGCGCAAAAAACTTCATTTTAGTGATTTTTGTTTGCTTCTGTTTTTTTTAATGCCTTTTTTTGTATTTATTTATTTCGTTGTGATGGAATTTTTTTGATTTATTTGTTAAGCAGATTGACAATGCAAATAATATAATATATTATTTTCTGAATATACAATAAGCATACATAAAAAATAAACATATTTATATATTTATTGTATTAATTAATGAGATTCATTTTCATAGTGAGACAGATGAAGCATTTCAATTGACTAATGAAATTGCGACCATGGGTGATAATTGGTTAAATAATAATTTGGAATTTCTATAGGTTTTGGAAATATGTTGGCAGCTCTAGGAACAAATGTTTAACTTTGACACAATAAACAGAATTACTGATTAGCTTTATATGGTTGTGATGATTGAAATTATTTATTCTAGCGCAATAATTGTTCATATGAAAGCAAAAAAAAATGTATATATTTACATAATATAGGGAGGTAGGTGTTATTTTGTACAAAAATAATTTTGACATTTTAAAATATATGATTAATTAAATAAATTTTAACGTCTTTTTTTACTGATTTTTATTTAAATACACAAAAAGGCAGACAGCTTAAAAATAATATGTGGTTAATTTAATTTTTTTTTTTTTTTTTTTTGTTATTTTAAAATTTTAATTGATTGATCTTTAATCGATTAAAATCTCATTGGACTCATATTAATATAAATACAACATATAATTGGGTGGATGTATGGCGGTTTCATAATTAACTTTTATAAAACAAATATTTTATTTGCAAAAGAAACATTAATTTTGTATCATGATTATTGAAACAATTTCTGTTTTAAGATAGTCAAAGTGAAATCTGAAAAATCAACAAAGTGCTTTGAGGTGTTTTATGAGAAAAAATATTACAATTGGTACAGTACAACAAAAAATAACAGACATAATTTCAGGCTTTTTCTTCTTTGAATAGCATTCAGCCAGGAGGGCCAAATTACATCACAAAAAAATGTATACCTTTTATAAGCCCCATAATATTTTATTTTTTTTTAATATTAATATTTTAAAAAATCAATTTCAAAGTCAAAAATTTCTATTCAAAACTGAGAAATAAGGCACTTTGATTTGTTACTGCTCCTATTAAATTTCAACCAACCACTGATAACTAGACGGTTTTATGCAATTTTAAATGATGAAAACTACATTTGAATAATAGGCCAAGAGCTGAATCCTTTTTTCTGTAAATGACTACCAGACTAATTTTATTTTTTTAGGGGCACCTCCCAAATATAAATCCAAGTTGGTGGGACGAGAGCGCGAGTGCCAGCCGCCATCTTCGAAAACACGTTTTATCAAATATCTCGGGAATCAGTATTCTGCCAACTTGAATTTACATTTGGGCGACACTTTAAAATATTTTCCAGCAAAGAAAAATCAGTTCAGTAGTAGATTGCATTACAAACCAACTTTATTTCTCTGGCTCTTGAACAAAAAGATTTTGATTTGTTGGTTTCAACCTGGCCTTACATTGAGGTTTATGAATGAATAAATGTAACCAAGGAACTCTCATTGTCCAAAAATAATACATTCCTGCCTTGTCTAGTGATTTTATCAAGAGCGTACGCAAGGAGTGCCTACACACCCCTAAATCACAATATATTTCATACAATAGCTTTTCTTGACAGCATTTTAAGGCAAGATTTCTGTTCCAAAACTACTTTTTTAATGAAGTTGCAATTTTTTTTTCGAAATGCATGGTTTTAAAAATTTGATAAAAAAATTTGAGCAGAAAATGTTATCAAAAGCCGACATAAGGAAATTCGAAAAATCAAAGTTTTTATAAGATGGCAAAGATAAGCTCAAGTGATGCTAAAACAATATACACAAGAGTCTTAAGGCCTTAATATGCTATATTAAAAAAGGGACTTTAAGAGAAAACTGTAAGAGATACAGCCATTCAAAATGAACCATCTTTTATAAATAATTTTTCGTGGTTTTTGCCCGAAAGACTATTTTTTCGTACCGCATGAAAAATTTTACAGTCCTAGTGCCAAGTCTTATATTTATCGGACCAGCCACTCAGTCTATAAGTCTAGAAGCTTCTAAAAAGAGCTAAAACCGAAATTGCGAAATTAATTAGGTACATTTCAAATATTCTCTGTTATCATCAAAATCTTAAGATTGAATATTTTAACGAATTTGAAATTTATTATATTATACCAAAAAATGGGATTTCGGGCCAAAACTGCGAATACTTATTAAAAATGATAAAGTTTGAATGGGTATATATCTGCCAATTGTGAATAAAAATAACTTTTTGGACATGTCCTATTAAAGCCTTCAGTCTCTACCTTATTTTTTCAATAAATATCTTGATCCTTTCTTTGCTAGAAAAAAAAAATTTTAAAAAATTTTTAAAAAATTTGTTTTCTTAAGGTTAACTTTTGTTAACTTTTCCACCTTAAATTGTTTTATAAAATTCTTTAAATCCATCCATTTCGATAAAAAATTAAATTGTAAACAAACCATTTTTAATGTTAAATTGTCAAATTCGGTTTAGTTCCCGAGTTATACCAAATATATTGAAAAGAAGCCAGTGTGACCACTCTCTCAGAAATGCATGAGTAAATTAAGTAGCACCTTCGGTTTTAGCATGCTTACGGGCCAAAAAAAAAACATATTCAAAACATTTTCAATAATAAAAACTTTTGCACGTAATTGTTCTTTAATATCCCACATTTTTCGGTCTACTCAATTGAGATAGACTATAATAGTTTGAAATGAAAACAAAAATACCATCTGAATTCTTAAACAAATATTATTTAAAAAAAAAAAATTTAAATATTTTTATGAAAATTATTTTGAATGCCAGTCTCAAGTATTTAATAATATAAGTACATAAATCATATATTTCAATTAAAACAAACGTTAACTCGTTTTTCTAACTTTTAAAAAATACTTTTTTGAAAATTCTGTCATGCAAACTTATTTCAACTTGTATTTTAAATTTTAAATGAGAAAATTCAAAATAAGAAATAACAATTTTTTGGGAGGTTAGTTGCAAAGTGTAACTTTTTAAAATTTGAAAAGAGGTCGTAAATGCATACTAATTTAGCACAGGTACTCAAAAGAAAATGATTAAAATCTTAGGAACCACTTGAATGAAATGTTTGATTTTCCTAAACAGCTGTCTTACATTTGCATGAAAGTTACCATTAGTTTTGCATAAAAGTACATTTTTTTTTAATATTCTTCAGGTACAAAGTTGAAGAAAATTGATCATAACATTTTCGAAATATTAACTTTAAGAAAAATTATTGTATTTGCTTACAAATCAATTTTGTTTTGGAAATTATGGTGCGTACAAAATTCTATTCTGTTCAAATCTTTTAGGAGCTTCTGTATAGGAACATTTTTTTAATAGTGGTCACACTGTCTTCAAAAAAATCGAAAAGTAAAGGAACGGTTGTGCACCCAAAGAAAGCCTTTATTTTAAGTTATTTTGTGGGCTTCTTTTAAACAAGAGTTAAGCAGCCCGTTTTGAGAAAAACAAGATTTTGTAAAATTTTTATTACACTAATAACACTGGTCAACAAAAATTTTGTGCCTAGGTTCTAAATAAGATTTTCTTATTCAGGTCGTTTTTTTCCTGTGAAGAGTACATTATTTGAAAATTCATGAAAATATGCTATGGTAAAATCATTTATGGAAGAAATTTTAAAATAAAAGACAGAGATAGAAAAAAGTCCTAAGCGTGTTAGCTGGCTTGAAACAAAAAATTTATAGGGGATGTCGTCTATGTTCCCTTGTTCAGGCAGGAAGGGTAATTTTCTTTGAAAAATTATTTAAATTAGAATACAAATTATAAAAAAGCAAAGGCAACACCAAAAAGATCATAAAATATTTTTTTTAAGAGGTAAGACTTCAATTATTCTTTAACTTACTTTTAAAATTAAAATATTTCGAAGAAAATTTTTTTAAATTCATTTTCAAAATCAGAATTTATACGCAAATCATAGTATAATTTTGTTTTTTGTTTAATTAATTTTCAATTTTCTAAATTTGACGTAAGAAAGCAAGATTTTTGTTTTAAATATTCAATGCATTTAAAAAAAAAATTTTAAAACCCAAGGGTAGTACAATATACAAGTTTTAATTTTTGAAAAATGGAAAACTACAAAAAAACTTATTTTCTCAACTTCATCTTAATATTTCGGACCGATAATTTTAACCAACAAACACACAGATTTAGAGTGTGCTAATTTCCAATCACTGTTTCTTTACATTGACCTTCATAACGACAACTTGCATGCATCTTTTCAAAAATTATATATGTATCGAAATGCATTGTCATCACTTTAACTCATTGTTAATAACATTTTAACGTCCTTAAATCACATATAGAATTGTATAGTTTGTGACACAAGAGTACTCTTGAGACATCACACACGGACGTAACAATTTCCCTCTCCTGTCCTCTGTGAAAGAAAATATTTAATAAAATATTTTCTGTTTCTATGAAAACTATGGTAACTTTTATTTTAACTACCAGCTCTACAAAACCAAACTTTAGGGGGGATGTGGATATTTTTTATTTAAACAACTTTATTTAGAAAACAAACAATATTTTCTTAAAAAAAAATGTATAGCACAAATCAGTGCGCTTTCGTTAATTTTTATACTTTTTTTAAATTTAACTTGAATTTTTCAGAAATAGGATTCTCCCCTCATATAATTTTTTTTCTTAGAATGATCCTAGTTATAATCCCTTTACATACATATTCAGTACGAATTAGGAGACACCCTATCCTGCTGAAATATTCGTGGGCATTTTCTAACAAAATTCAAGAAAAGTAAGCCGCTTGAGCGCCCAATTACACTAAACCTAGAAAGTTGATATTTCATACTGCCTATCAAATTTTTTGGGGGACAGTGAAAAAACAAAAAAAAGTGTTTTTTAAACAAGCCTAATGGACTAATGGTTAGGGAACCCGATATCGTTGGTCTGTCAGGAAGAAAACCATCATAAGTTAATAAATTTTCCATGCATTTGTTAACTTCTGACAAAAGCCTCTCTTGTTTAAAACTCTAGCCCCTATGTGGTTTTATATTTTAACAGTTTGGTTGAATTTTAAAGTTTTGCCATATTTTATTTTTCATTTCCTTAAAATTTAGGTTTGTTGGGTTATTTTGGTTTTCTTACTGGACAACCAGAAACAAATTATATTTAGGCATTTTTTACAAGAGTTACTGGTATACTTTCATTATTTTATACCATAACAATCGATCAAATTGAATTTTTCTTTCTACTTTATAGTTCAGTAAAACAAACCTACTTCAAATCTTTTGCTGTAACCAACTTAATCAATAAAAAAGTTAAAAAAAACAAGTTCTATAGGCACCTATCTTTAGATACTTTTACTTTCCTACTAATCCACAATGTATCCAATCCAATATAAGATTTAAACTTTCACATTACCAAATTCTTCCCTCATCATATGTATCCTATCATTTCGAATAAATTCCTGTACAATCCAATAGATAGAAAACTTTTTCTCTAAAGCTACAAGGATTAACTTTTGATATCATCAAATTTAAGATGTCTCCCTCCCTCTGCTCTTTCCAGCCCCTTTGACGGCCTTAACTCGTTCCTTTATTTTTTTATTTCAACATTCCTAGACCTTCAGATAGATACAAAAATCTGAAAAAAAAAAAAAACTTTCAACTTAAAGGTACAAATAGGAGAATTCAATTTGCATTGGGTGCGCCACCGTAATTGAAAGGATAATCGTTGCTATCGAATATACTCGTACCTCCAACAACAACACACAAAATGTTGCTTTACTTTCACATTGGGAACACAAAAAAATATAAAAAAAATCCAAGGCCTACATACCTACTAAGCATTATTTTACTTTTACCTTGAGTTTGTTTCGCAAATCGAAGAACTACAACAAGGATTCGAGTATTATAGTCTTTTCCATAGGTTCTTTTGTATTGTTTATAGTTGTAGAAGATGTAGAATGCCTTGGTGCCATTGTGAAAGTGAAACAATAAATAAAAAAAGAATTTCCAATCGAGACAGATATTGAGATCGTTTGCAAAATGACTTTTCTTCTTTGAATATACTTTTTATTTTTTTTTATCTGTCGACTTTTGATTTCCTAGAGGGCAAGAGTTGTGAACTTTTTATAAGTAGGTAGGTACCTACAAACATATCTATCTACAATAGACAAAAAGTTCAAGAAGTTTATTTATTTATTTTTGTTGTTGTTGTTGCCTTATGGGTAAAGTAATTCAATAATCTTACTGGCATTGTGCGGCACTTTCGAATGGCAGTAGCTATTGGTTTTATTTAGATTTTATTCAATCATTGTAGCATCCGAGGAGTCTTATTTGAGAAAATGTATGTATTTAAAAAAAAAAAACAGAAAACATAAAGAAAAGAATTGAAAGAATTTTAAGAAGAATTAAAACTTATTAGAGGAAAGTTGAACTATTAGTTTTTGACAATTTTAAATTGTTTTTTTTTTTACAGTTTTCAAAAATAACTATTAACTTCTTTGGGTGGTATGAATTAAATGGAGCAAATGCTCAAAACAATATGCTCAATGAGAGGCACAATCGCTTGGATTGGCATTTTTTGATGACCTTTACGAACTTCCCGAAATCAAGATCAGGAATTTGAACGCGACGAAATGAATCTAAGACAAAAGGTGGGCAATTTTGTATCATGTTCCCTTCCAGATACCCGGGACTGTGAGCAATTGGAGTTCTGGTTGCTGCGGGGTTTAATGATGCTAAAATGACAATGATGATCATACGGCTGGATCAATTTCACTTCGATGACATTCTGCTCTTTGCCGAGATTGGCATAGTGAAGTTGGCTTCGGGTGGTATGGGATCCAATTGAGTGACTGTCTTATGACCCGCCTCCTCTCGGTAGTATTAAAAACAATAAACATATCTGGTTTCATGGGGAGATGTTGATCTTCAATGGAAACCTAATGTCATGCGGAGTGATCAGATGGAGGTCCACGAAGATCTCCGATCTCAACCATGTAACTAAGATGACCCCCTTAGGGATCGCATGCGTGATTTGAACAAAGCAACAAACTGCTTAGTATGGCATTTGCTCTCAAATTCAAGGTATGGAAGATGATCTTCAGTGGATAATGTCCACAAACCCTTACTCTAATCCATATTCATCCACGGCGCACTCCATAGCGCTAATTGCGTCACTAAGCGAGTTAAATGCTCTTGGCGACCATTTCTACATACCTGCCTATGCCCACAAAACACCACATTTGGAGCAGTAAATTTATTTGGGTATGACTTCTTGAATTTTTTGAAACACTTGATCTGAGCATATACTCAATATTGTTTATATTTTCTGGTTTATTAGGTAAAAGATAATAGTTTTGGAATTCTTAAATGAAGATTTGAAATTTTTATGGCAGCTGCTTTATCGTTAAGTCAAATTTTCATCTAATATCTGATTTTCTGAATTTTGGACTCTTGCATTTTGGCCACCATCTTGCTTTTTAGGTGTGTAGTCAATTATATACTATTTTGGTTAACACAATAAATACATTCGAAGGTTGCATTCATATTTGTTCTCATAATGCACACTGTTGAATTACTAAAGCCTAATGGACTGCAGACGTTGATTTCTTGAATAAGTTTTACTCAAGCTTTCATCCTCCAATTCCTTCTTGGCTTTCCTTTTGTTCCCAAAATGTGTTGTAGGACCTTAGTTAAAATGGAAATTATTAGAAAATGAGAATGCCCTCTAATATATTGATCAAATATGAAAAAAATTATTACGTTCAAACGGTATTGAAAAAAAATTATTTTTATTTATAAATTTTGTTTTTACATAAGTTTAAAGACAAATGTTGGTATTCAGAGTCTTAAGCAAACAAATAAAACTAGAATTTTAAAAAGTCAACCCTTTTTTGAAATATTGAATTTTCAGAACTTATATTTGAATCTGAAAAATGGTCAAAGGTTATAAAAATTGGGTTTTGACAAAATATTTCGAAAACGGTACAAATTTTTACTTGAAAATATCTATTCTTACTGGGATAAAATTTTTAAATTCATTATAATATTTCAACTTATTTTATGTAGAACAAAAAAATTAATTTGAGTCCTTTGATCTGGCAATCAGAAAATTCAAAATCTATTAAAATTATTAAAATTTGCTAAGTATATTGAATTTATTTGGCACTCTAAAGTAAAATTAGACAAGGAATAGTTTTTTGGAAGATTAAATTTTCTCATGAAAAAAAAACTGTAAAAAAACCTTAAGACAACCAGTTTAAGAAAAACGACCATGTGGTTTTCGAAATATACATTGTTCAGTTTTCAAAAAAAATTAGAAATAAATCTCTCCATTTGTTTTCAAAATCAAGTTGTCAAAGTGATAAATTAAATTTCAAAAACACAAAAAATTTGAAAAAAAAAGTTAAGTTTTTTGTGTTTAAATTGATATTTTCCAGAATTTTGCATTATTAAATGCAATTTTTGTGTTCAAAATTCAATGTCCTAATTAATTTTAAGGCAAATACTCAAAAATTTTACTAGTTTTTTGAGAAATATAAAAAATTGATAATTTTTACCAAAAACAAACCCCAAAAAAAAAGGACATAGTCATAAAATTTTAACATTTTAGCGTCAAAACCTAACAGCAAAAAATTAATGCACGACTGGGTCGGTTCTCTTATGTTCAAGGCGCTGAGGTTTAAGAACATTATATGGAAAGACAAGGAAATTTTTAGAGAAAAATTGTTTACGAGCCCATAAAATACGATAATTTAATCAGCTAAAAAAAACTTCGTTGAGAGTTTGAGATGAAATAAAAGAATGTTTTCTTAATTCTTTATTGAAAATGAAGAAAAATTTTAAATCGTTGGAGCGGTTTTTTAAAAAATAATTTTTTATATATAAAATTCTTGAAACATTTTTAAGGAAAACTTTTGGTATGCAAATCTTAAGTATTTAATTATGTTCATACAAAAATAATATTTGAAACAACATTTTCAGCCCGTTTGTGAAATTTCGAATTTTCAAAAAAAAAAATTTAAACTTTTCTTAAAAATTCAACATTATTTAATCTTATCTGAAATTTGTATATAAAAATTTATTTAAATCCGTTCAGCCGATAATGAGAGAATTCATAATAAAAAGACACGTTCTTTGACAGGTACTTTTAATAGTTGCTCGCTTGCAAAATTGTATAATTTTTTGTAGTAGATTGTTTTTTGGGAAAAAAAAGTATTTTCCTTTCCGTTTTTTTAACTTTTGTATGGAAGGTACCGTTATTTTTTCATATATCTACATATGTAAATTTTTTCTAAAAATATTTTGGAAAGTACTAAATAACTTTTAAGAAAAATACGATTATGTTAAATTGCTAAAAAAAATTGTATGGGAGGTATTTTTGGTTGTAAAAAAATTTAAAAAAATGTGTGGGCATAATCACCCAAAAACCACTATGTACCTAGTTTGAAGAATATCGATCGAGCCGTTTAGGCTGTAGACGAACAGATAGACAGACACAATTATGCCACACACTATTTGGTGTTCTCTATCATCGCAATGTCATGTTTGATTGTTATCTCAAAATTTTGTTTTGCTGCACGAATTCAAAACTTGCTTTATAGTTGCTATATCGTAAGTGAAAAAATAAGAGAAAGAATTTCGGGCTCCACAAAAAAAATATATTTTTTTTTATTTAAATCAATTTTTCAGAAAAGTGCCCATCCTGACAAAACACTGGGGACAAGACCCTTTCTCATACAATTTCTTATTGTCACACCCTAGGTAAATCACCCTGTTGTATACATCGCAAGTAAACACATTGAGTAGACATAAAGACAAATTGATCTTATTTCTCATTTCGTTTTCTTAAAAGAAGTAAAGCCAAATCGAAAAAACGAAATAAGGCCTAGTTTTATATTTACCCATTTTAGGTAACTACTGTATGCTATTGGCCAGTAAGATGGTTTGTGGACTTGTAACCCAACTAAGTGGGCTATAATCTAATTATGAACTTGTAACTTGTTGGATTTATGACCCCAAACCAGTGAAGAAATGAAGAGTCTTAATTTGGACTAACTTAACGAAGAGTGAGTTGGAATCCTTTAAAACCGTGAATAATGCTACTGTTGATTAAAACAAACTGACGAAAGACTCTTGAGTTAAGGCTTTTTGATTTAATCTAATTTTTCCATTCATCGTAGTCGAATAAATTGCTGTTTTCAGTTTTTGATACAAGTCACGAAGTAGTTTAAAATTCAACCTATTTTGTTTTTTTTTTTTTTTTTTAAAGAAAATAAAGGCAAATACAAAATTGTTTTCAATTGGTTCCATAAAACTGAAAATTGGTTTCATAAAACCTAACTCAAAGGCTAAGGTTTAAATTTTTCCTTTCCTTAGCTATTAAATCCAAGCTAAGTGTGGAAAGGCACTTATACTAACTTAAGAGGGTTTCATGTTCATGATATTTAAATTTTAAATTTAAAAAATTCTCTTCTGCAACACAAATTTGTTAAACATGAATCAAATATTAATTTTCGTGTCATCTAAATAGCTCTGTTTATTGAAATTGTTTCTCATTTGTATAATGTCACATCACTGACATCATACCAAATAAATATTTTATGTGCAAACTCCACCAAACTACTCCTTCTTATAGGGGCTTAATAAATACCGCAAGAATTTTGTCTCAAAATAATAAATAGAAGAACTTCCAATACTTGCATTTGGTCCTTTCTTTCTCTGATGGCTACCGGAAATTAATCCCTTTTCGTACAATAGCAATGTGCAGGAAATTTTATCAGAAACGTTATGTCTGTCGTAGGGTGGTTGCTCCCTGGAGGAATTTGACAAAAATAAAACGAACGTCTCGTCACCATTATCGAGTTACTGTATAAGAATAACGCAAAAATACCCCTAAGCAATAAAATTATTGTCAACATCATTTTATTTTATTTTTCTTTGAATAAATAAGAAAGTGTGACTTGTGCTTTTTTCTTGTAATTTATGGGAGTTGTGAGAGATGACATAAATTGAACAAAAAAGCAAGGCTATCCATACTATTGTGGGTGTAACGGTAGCCGGGTGTGACTGTAGCCTGTAGCTGATTCAATTGTTACAGTCTTAACTCATAAGATACTTTATGCAATACAAATTATATATTTTTAAATATTTTTAAATAAGGTACGCGTTGATCGTTGACGAAAAGGACCTAGCTTTTTTGTGGGTCGGATTAATAAGTAAATATTTACCTAAATCTGACCTTAGATCATTTCATTAGTTATTTTTAATATATTTGGTAATTTGACTGTTTCCCTTTTCAAAGACGAATAATTATTCTGAAAAAAAAATATTCGTCAAGCACACTCAGATTCAATACTTCAAAAATGTAAGTAAATACCACCAAAGCGCATTTAACAAATTATTCTATTAAACAATAACCATTATATAAGATTTTCCATTAATCTGCTAAGAATCTAGACAAATTCATTTAATAAATCATTCCACACCATGACACCATATCATTAAACGAATATACCAACCAACTAACTTATCAACTCAATTATTATTTTTTTTTTTTTTTTTTTTTGTTATCAAATGAAATCATACAATTGAATTAAAAGTTTTTCCTCTTTCTCATTCGAAGCCAATTAGGTCGAGTGGTTGGTTTTGGTTCATCTTCGTTAACTTTTCGCCTCATCATTTCAAATTGAATAACGCACAATGAAACTTTTACAATGTTGTTCAAGTGAACTCAATTTTGTGAAATAATTTGCGATCTTTGACACCAATACCATCATCATCATCATCATCATCATGGCGGATCAATCCATCCGAAACGGGTCTAAAAGTTTGTTCGTTGTGGAGAAATCGGAATTATACAACAACAAACAACTTAAATTTCCATCGAAAAACCCAAAATGGCGTACAACAATACCAAAAGAAGTACCTACTCTACGATAGCTTAAAAAAAACTAACACTCATTATTTAGACGACTCAGTCAGAACCATCAGGAGAGAAGGGCCAACAATCAGAGGATAAAGAGAAGGGAGGCATAAGAGCGAGAGAAAATGCAAGTAGTAAAGAATCCTACAAAACTTTCTCGAAAAAAAAACACAACTCTAGATCTCAACGCTGGAACACATCTACTATACAACTTTAAACAGACCAACTCTACCCGAATACACAGAAAAGAGTCCTTGAGTGCGCTTTTAATAATAAAAAACTCTATTAAAGTATTTTATTTATTTGGCGTTAAACTCTGAACCTAACTCGATTACCTGTTGTAGCCAACAAGCCATCCACTCATCCAGGCAGGAGCACGAAGCCGGCAAGAGGGCAAGAACAAGAAGGACGCAGGAGTGCGTCTGCAAAAGTATAGAAACGAGCAATAAAATTCAAGAGAGCGAGCACACAAAACGAGGCCAAACTAAATTTATAAATTTCGTTTTCGGAAAACACAAGGCAAGGAGTTATCCTGATTTTATTAGTTATTGCCATGTCAGTGAGTGGCGATTGCGAAAGTATAGTACATAGTCTGAGTGAGAGAGAAAGTTGGAATCCTTTTAGCCGTATTGTAATTTTGTAGGAAAAAAGTTAATGGAAAGTTCTAACTCTAACCTAATTAAAGCCAGGTACAGATGCTTAAACTTAAATTTAGAACAAAACTAATTGTTCTTTGGTCATGGGAAAGTTTTAAAGGTAGATTTAAAAAAGTTTTTAAAAAATGTCCTGTTGAAGATAGAACTTAGTTATGTTAATCGAATTTTGAGAAAAAAAAAAGAATATTACTAGAGGTAAACTGTGGTAAGAATAAATTGAGAGACAAATTTAGTACTTACAAGAAAGTTAGTCGGAAGAAGCTCGTTTTTTAGAATAGATTATTTGCGTCATCATCATGGCTGTGGAGGTTATGTCTTCGATTTTATTTTCGTTGAGAACTGGGATGTAGTGCTATTTTTAGATACCGAAAAGCTGAAATTAGCCTCCACGTGCTTCCACAATTAGTGAGAGTCAGCGGAGGTTAATAGTGTATTGTAACTTCTGATGCTTTCCATAAATTTTTTGGTAGCAATTTTAGTCCCAATGCAAACCGACGTAATACGCGATAGAGGTTTTGTCCTTATTAATGAAAACAACATCTGATATTTTCAAGTATCATTCCTACAAAACATTGACTCGGTCTTCGTTTTACAGCCATAAACACTCAGGGGAGGCTGGATGGTTGGAAAGGGGGCTCATTTCTCCACTCTGACTCTTCAAAATTCTAAGCTACCAAGATATTTTAAATGTTATAAATACTATGGAATACTGCCTTTTTTACTGTCAGAGTCCATGATTTGCCTTCCCCTTCCTTCCCCGGGAAAAAAAGGTGTGAATGTGAATTGTGGTGACCGATGCGTTGACAATGGATGGCTGGGCAACTTTTTTGAAGAATGTGTGACAAACTCTCCACTAGGTTGCCATTAGAACAGCATATTCACTCAATTGCTGGAGAGAATTTTTGGTGAAATTCAATTAACTCAGGGCGCTCAGCTTCATCGGATGTTGCATATTTTATTGAATTCTTGCAACAGCTGGTCAGGTAGAGAGATGTTTTCACAAAAGACCAGATTTTCTCATCAACTTCTCTTTGAGTCTTTCGAGTTATGGTGATGAATCAATGAAAGAGTCTGGCCTGTAGTTTAGGAATAATATTGAGCTAGTGATGAGGTTTAAGGGAACTTTTTTTCCTGTTTTTGGAGTTCTTCAAAGACTGTGCAAGGATTCTGGTATTGCATCCTGACAAGACATAAGGTACCCACATTCGATCCTTATTTTCTAACGTTTAAATGATCGTCGTATTCCAATGTTGTGCAGATTGAGTACTTGTTCATACCTACTGTTTACTAGGTACTGGTATTAAGTGCACATTTCCTTATTCGAACAGAATTTATAAACAATACTTAGCATTCTCTTCCCATTTCCTTTCGTTATTCTCCGTGCGAAATTTCACGAGTTCTTGATATATTGACTTTGCGTAAGTCTGACTCAGAACTTCAATGCTTTCCTATACCAAGCAGGTGATTTCGTTTGAAGCCGGTGAATAGATTGCTTGGGTTTTAGTTATCTGCTCATGCTGTATGCTGGTATGCTGTATGCTGTATGCTGTATGCTGTATGCTGTATGCTGTATGCTGTATGCTGTATGCTGTATGCTGTATGCTGTATGCTGTATGCTGTATGCTGTATGCTGTATGCTGTATGCTGTATGCTGTATGCTGTATGCTGTATGCTGTATGCTGTATGCTGTATGCTGTATGCTGTATGCTGTATGCTGTATGCTGTATGCTGTATGCTGTATGCTGTATGCTGTATGCTGTATGCTGTATGCTGTATGCTGTATGTTGTATGCTGTATGCTGTATGCTGTATGCTGTATGCTGTATGCTGTATGCTGTATGCTGTATGCTGTATGCTGTATGCTGTATGCTGTATGCTGTATGCTGTATGCTGTATGCTGTATGCTGTATGCTGTATGCTGTATGCTGTATGCTGTATGCTGTATGTTGTATGTTGTATGCTGTATGCTGTATGCTGTATGCTGTATGCTGTATGCTGTATGCTGTATGCTGTATGCTGTATGCTGTATGCAGTATGCTGTATGCTGTATGATGTATGCTGTATGCTGTATGCTGTATGCTGTACGCGGTATGCTGTATGCTGTATGCTGTATGCCGTATGCTGTATGCTGTATGCTGTATGCTGTATGCTGTATGCTTTATGCTGTAAGCTTTATGCTGTATGCTGGATGATGAATGCTTTATGCTGTACATTTTAACCAAAAGGGTTCCGTTTTCACTTCTGGTCTTGATGGTTTCACTGGATCTATAGAGATGGTGGTCATGTGGTCATGACGGTATTGTTTGAAAGGTCAAACTTGGTTGTTACCATTTTTTTTATCTTGGTCGTAATATATCCAAAACCAACAACTAGCTTTAGCCTCAAGTTCTGCGTTGTTAATTGCACATTAGAGACCACACGCAGTGCATGTCATCTTATCATTGAATACACCGAAGAACTGACCTTGATGTTGAAGTTTTACACATTTTGTCGTGTCGAGCTCCTCTCTTGGTCTGATAACACTTGTTTAATGGCAAGATGAATTTGGCACTAGTCTTCAGCTGATTTTGAAGCAGTGTGAACACGAATATTTTTCTGTTTTCCTTGTCGTATAAGCTCCAACCACTTATTATAAATAAATGTTTCTTTCCGAATTCTCCAATAAAACTAGTGGAGCTGATGGATTTGCTGCTGAGTTGGTCAAAGTGGCAGGTAATAAATTGACGAACAAACTCATTTGGAAGGAGTAAATGCCCAATAAATAGAACATTAGCATTATTGTTTTCTTGATTCTTGAGAAAGGTGACCCCCTTGTCTTTTCACCTACTACAGAAGCATGAATCATAATAATTCTTAAAAAATAAAGACAATTATGACCGTTTCATAAGCCCCAAGAATATTATTGCCTAACGACAAAAATTTGTTCTTAAAACTGTTTTCATATGAAAGAACATTCTAAAAATAAAATATCCCATCATACTTGTACTGAAACCTCATTTATTGTTTGCATATAAATTTTAAATATGTCAATATGCGTACTTAACACAAATTACTTCCCGGTTCACAGAGCAGGTAAGATATCTAAATCTACATTGAAACAACCCCTAACACACGCAATGAAGGAAGATAAGGTATTCCATGCTTTAAGAAAATTAAATAATTAATGTGTTCCACGACATTTTTATAGCAAGAAAAAATGAAGGAAGTGAATTTCAAACAAAACCACAAGAATATTCAAGCTGAAAACCGTGAATTAAAATTTTATTTTCTCAAAAATGTCTTCAAGGATTTTGATTGGTTTTTTTTTTCTATTTGCTGAAACAAATATGTTCTATCTTTTTATTAAAAAAAAAGAGACATTGTTTGAAGTACTTTTCACAGAAATGTTTCTGCGATTTTTGACTTGACTTTTTATTTAATTTTAATTAATTTTCTTATGTTTGAAAAAACACATATGCAAAATTCGGTGGGAAGAACTTCAAAATGTAATTGGAGCCCTCTTAATTTCCTCATCTCGTTACAGCCTTTATATAAAAGAACATACAATATAATCCAAATCCTTAAAATAACCTGTACAAGGGGCCAAAATCCTCTTTAAAGAAAAAAAATTACATCTGAAACAACAGCAAAAAAAAAAAAAAAACCTTCCTTTAAATTTTAATCGCCTTTTATTACAAAACTCTCCATAACCACCTCATTAGAGTCCTTTTTTCAACATAATATTCCGTTAATTTTAAGAGCTAATTTAATTTTATTGCATTCCGCACATTGTCTTCCGCATGTGATGATGGTTAGCAGATTGAGCTACGAGTATATCTTTTTATTCTTTTTAAAGTCATTCTCGTTATAAGATCTTAAGACCTGGCAGTGTAAAATCTGAAACTGAAAATTGCAATTATCCTTCCTTTTTTGTCTACATACACTTTTGCAATTAAAAGAATTCAAGCTGTGTCAAGGAAGTGTTTGGCTAAGGTTCGTTTGAAACTTTAATGTGAAGATTGTGTTGTCGTCGGAAGTGCATCGGTGGTTTTAGCGACTTAATCTCTGTGATTGAACAAAATCATAGGAAATCTTATGAAACTCATTTAACTGAGAGTCGTTAGGAAGTCACATAACATTAAATGGAGAGTTGAAAAATTAAGTATGGAGTTGAAATTTTTTTTTGTGAAGAATTTTGAGAAAAAAATATGAAGTAAGCATATGTACATTTAGAAAGGATTAACAAAAAATTAGAAAAAACTAATTTGATAAACAATTCAACCAATAATACCAAACATATTTTATTTGAATGCTTTGATCTTTGAAGTTATCAATCGGGAGCTGATTGTTTCAAAAAACTGAAATGGTTATGGAGCGCATTTTTACTCAAGGACCAAATTCAATGCATTTTTAGCTTTGGTGCCATCTGGATTCAAATAGTCAAAGAATTGTCGGTACAATTCCCTTGAGGCGCCATTTCTATTCCGACGCGTGAAAAGTGTAGAAGGGTGGTATCGATAGTGTCGCACATTGATGGCCTTTGATTTTTGACAACTGAAAGAGTTAACTCAGAGTTAACCCTAAACTGAAAAACTGGACCTTAAAAAGGCTACTTTGCAATATCATTGTTTGGTTTCTTCAGTGTATGACCGTGCCTTCGGCATTAAGGCTTTCTTATGTCAACCTCCAACAAGTCTTGACTAGTTTTTGGTTGCATATAATAGGCACCTTCAGTGGATACGTTGGAAGACACTGACACAGCCTCAACGTAGACAAAAATTATAATGGGTTCCGTCTAAGGCCTGATTCACACGGCAATGCACCGAACGTTTTTTTGCAGTATAAATCCAAACGGCAAAAACGTCGTGTGAAAGGTTCGATGTAGAATGCATACGCTATTGCTCATTTCCATGGACTGCAAAAAAACGTGCAGTGCATTGCCATGTAAACCAGGCCTATAATAGACATTTCAAAAGCTCCTAATACGGTGACGAGTAGCACATTGCACTACTAAGAATCTACAAAGCAACCTGGTGGTTCCCAATTGATCAATACACCAACCAAATCCACCTTGTGCTAATGGACGGAACTTACGCCTCCAACATCTTTAAGCCTCCCTATTTTTTTGAGGGGCAAATGTTGACTCTGCCCTTATTGCCGTAAGGTGTTGTAGACTATCAAATGAAATGAAACTTCCAACCATTCTAAGGAAGAGATTCTGCTTTAGTCACCTTGATACATCTGGAGACGGCAGAGCGAGAATCTCGCCACAACAACCAGTGGTTCCAGTGTCAAGTTATTATTAAAGAAATAGCCGAAACGACAATATGCTACAAACTACCACAGAAAAAGAACCCATGGTATGATGCTGAATGCGTATAGCGGAAAAAGGTGATAAAAGATGCACATGAGAATATGTCACAGTAAAATATTAACAAGGGGAAAAGAAGAGAAGAAGACCCTGTGAAGAGTTTGAGCGCAGCTTCCCAGCTCAAGAAGATCAAAGAGTTTTGCGATGGAAACAACACCTGGAAATTTTATAAAAAGAATCCAACGGCAGGCTGATGGCCTTAAAACCCGAATGCAGGAAACAGCGAAGGTAAAAAAGTCACTGAAGAGCAGGGAATAGATGTTGTATTCAGGCAGAATCTACAACAGCTGCTGAGTGGGCATCAGGTAGGGCAATAAATAGGACAAGAAGTGAACCAAACTTCAGTGACTAAAGACCCAGTACCACCACCCAGCAAAAAAGAGTTAGTCTAAAGAGCTCAAGAACAACAAGGCCGCCAGATTTGATGGTTTACCAGCCGAGTTCTTCAAGCACAGAGGGGATGTGTTAAAATGGTGCATGCATCAACTCATCAACAAAATCTGAGTGAAGGAAGAATACTTAATGACAGGTCTATCTCCATATGTCCCATCTACTAAGCAAGCGATCCTATGCCCTGCAAGAACTATAGGGGCATATTTCTGATAAGGATCAAATACAAATTCACATTCAACGTCCTGTGTGAGTTTTTTAAGAAGCCATTCTGGAACACTATAAACAATCGAAAAGTACCAGGGTGGCTTCTGAGCCAGGCAGATCAGCCATAGAACAATTCAGGCAAATCTTGGAAAAGACCAACGAATTTCAAGTCGAGACTCACCATCTATTCATCGACCTCAAAGCGGCACATGATAGCATTCATCATAAGGAGCCCTTTTTGGCAATGGTTGAACTAGGGATCTCGAGAAAACTGATCCAAGTGTGTTACGTGACCTTGAAAAATCCGCGGTACAGTGTGAAATTAGGAAATAGATCTTTCGAACTATTCCAAATAAGCACGGGGTTTAAACTAGGAGATGCACTCACTTGATCATCATTTGATTTCTTCAGTCTCGTTCTGGAGCAAAAAGTGGACAAAGCAGGCTGAAGTTTACACTGAAGGCACTATTTTTAACAAATCTGTACAACTTTTCGGTGGAGTAGGCCAATGAAACAGATATCAGTAATTGCTTCCAACTGAATATTAAAGGTTTGTACGGCAAATGAAGGACAGGCAAAATCTGTTGGTCTTCAAGAAAACGAAGACAAGACCAAATACATGCTTTCAATAAACAATAAAAGATCTTTCAATCGGAAAGGACAAAATGTCACTGTTGATAGTAACAACTTCGAAGTAGTTAGTAAGGAGTCCATCTGCTTCGGAGTTAATATTATTCCCACAAAAAAATCTTAGTGGAGATCCGGCGAAGAGTTACCCTAGAAAACCGTTACTGCTTCATTTCGGTGAAATAGATGGGTTTAAAACTCGTCACATGAAATATGAAGTACACGCTTTATAAAACCCTAATACCTCAATTCTAGCTTTGTGGCCCCAAGTATTGAGCAATAAGCAAACATGGAGAGCTGATGCATGGCTCCTTTCGAAAGAAAAAAATCTTTGACGGATTTTTGGTCCTGTATACGAGGATGAGGATGTATTCTCGAAAATCAAAACACGTCGACAACATTGGCTCGACCACATCGAGCGAATTGACAATAATGCTTCAACCAACAGAATACTTGAATCCCAGTCCCCTGGTTCCAGAGAAAGTGGAAGAATATTAAAACCTCCTCCAGTTTAAAGACCAATCCATCGCGGATGCCAGAATTCTTGAAATAGTAACAGAGTTTCGAAGGATGATGTTTCGAAAAACCAAAGTTTCGAAATGACAAAGTTTCGAAAAGATAAAGTTTCGAAAAACAAAGTTTTGAAAAATGAAGTTTCGAAAGGACGAAGTTTCGCAAGAAAAAGCTATTCATTGAAATCGGTCAACGAACAACGCCGTTCCGAGGACTTTGGAACTTTTTTTTCGAAACTTTGTTTCGAAACTTTCTCCTTTCGAAACTTCGTTTTTCGAAACATTGTCTTTCGAAACTTTATCTTTTCGAAATTATGTCATTTCGAAACTTTGGTTTTTCAAAACTTTAGCATTCGAAACTTTTCCTTTCGAAACTCTGCCGGATTCCCAGAATTCTTTCACTATATATTTGGAAGCAGAGCAAATACGTGCGATTATTATTGCTTTTGCTTAAATGCGTTGCGCATACTATATCTCTGATTATCTTCCTGAACATAATGGGAGACGGATCTGTAATAGATGTAAAAAATGTTTTAGCTGAAGTTGCAAGAGTTGAACAAATTTTAACTTTCATTGCAGCATTTTTGACATCTACTGCAGCTCCATCTCCCATTCTGTTCAGGCAGTGTATTTAGTCTAACTAAAGTGGGAGGTTTCCAAATTTTATTAAAAAAAAACTCAATTCTTAGGCCTCTTAAAAATTTTAAAATGCAAATTTGAAGAACAATATTTCAGACCTTGACTGATAGTCACTTATGTTTTAAGTGCTTTTAAAAGTCGAAAAAAAATAAAATAAAAATTTTTAATTTATTTAGGTTGCCTTTGAATTCAATATAAATTAAATTTTTTTAAATTGGTTGAAATATTAAATTTACTATACGCGCACTTTGTTTCAATATCTCTCTCTACTCAAAAGCTTGAAAGCATATTCCACACGAATGAAAAAATCTTATAATTCAATCTGTGCATATACTGTCAATTGTTGCAATTTCAAACTTCATTGCATCACTTTATGGCAGCAGCATGACTGTAGCAGCCAAAGTATAGTAGCAGCAGCAGAAGCATCAGCAACTTTTATTTCAACCATCAGTACACTAATACCCCGAACATAATTTAATTCGTTTTTCATTCCATTTATTTTAATCCGCATAGAGACATCAATAATAAAGTTAAACAACAAGCAATTACCCACAAAATTTAATTTAAATGAAACTTTATTTATGTTTCAACTGGAATTCGTTTAAATGCGAACAAAAAAAAAATAATCTTTTTCTGTCGGTCCTTTTTCCATTTAGCACTCTTCACATTCACACACAGAACACACTTGCACACATAGAACATACATCAGAGAGAGGGAGTGTGTCCTTTACTATAGTAAAGCTTTGAACTTGTTATTTTTTTTGTTCTATGTTTGTTTTGAAGGGTTCTAGTGGCATATCGCTGTAGCACGAGCACAGCGGGTCAAATTTAAAGTTGTCACACACACACACACTTCGTTTTGTATCCGGGTTCGGGTCCGGGGTGTGTGGATCAAAATTTGCTTCTGTCCTTCGCGTCCTTGCATCGCCGTCACTACAACTCGCTTGTTCATGAATTTAGTGTGCATACAAAGAGTGCACAAAATATTAATGATACAACGCTCCAGGACATGACTATACAACTGCCACTACACAAACACACGTGTATGTATGTGTGTATGTGTCATGGATATAGTTTTAGTTTCATACTTCATCCTGATGGATGGATAATTCGGGGAGATGGACATGGGTTTCGGTGGCGTATGTGCAATTAAATTCTCACACACGGCTCCTCGCGCTGGAATTTGCAATCAAAACATCCACCCGAACAAATAGGGTATCTATATCATGTCAGTCATCAGGACTCGGCACTGGCACTATGGCACTGGATAAGGGAAATGCAATTGAAATAGGGTATCCAGTTCCTATACAAAGTATCTGATAGCATCATCATGATGGTGATGGCGATGGGGCGCTCATGAATAGTTATTAACAAGAACTGGCAATTGGAATTTTGTCGTTAGTTTTTTGAACGCCCGCCCCCTCTCTGTGATGGGTGTAATGCGGGGATAGATACAATTTAAGTGGATGCAGATCTAACAGCCGCGCTAGTGCCGTAGATTATGAAGGCAATCAGTCTTATCAGCGATGTAGTATTGTAGGTGTTTTGTTTCAATTTGTTTCCCAAGTGCGCTACTTATTTGGCAAGGACAGAGATTTGTATCAAGTAATCGGGCAAGTAGTGGTGTAAACTTAAAAACTTATGGTAATAATGTCATTTGAGAATGTTATTCTATTTGTTTTTTTTTTTTTTTTTTGTAGACAAAATGATTGCAAAGAATTTATTACAAGAGCAGAATTTCTTTCATGGGTTTTTTTTTGGTGGGGAGAAAAGGAAATGAAAGAAACTTCTGCAGAAAATATTTTGTCATCAAGGAAGCTGAAACGACGACGGAATAAAATGAAATAGCGTTGACAAATTCGATTTCCTTTTCGCAGGACCAAAAGAACTTGCATTGAAATTGAAAACAAAAATTATGATGAAGAATTTTTTGTTGTTGATGTCTTCTGAAGATCAACATTCAGTAACGGTAAAAGGATTTCCGTCGTCGCCGCCACCACTGTTGTGAAATAGGAAATATTGAGTGCAATTTTTGTGTCTGATAGTGCGGTGCAACCAGCCAGCGTGGCGATTATGAATGAATTTCTATACAATCAAAATTGCTTGAGAGATGATTTTTTTACTAGACAAAAATTCCAAGCCTGAAAATATAGCAACAGATACATTACTTCAGTAAATTTTCACTTGGGGAGAGGTTAATGCACCAAGGCATAAAAAAGCATGAACTTTGAAAATTCTTTGTTTATGTACAATTTGCATTTGTCTGTAAAGTACTGGAAAGTGCTAAGACCCCACCTTGGCCTTAGGCTCTACTAACTCACTTATCAGGCTCCCAATCCATGAAGGTTTACAGCCTGAGGCATAGAAGCCTTCCATTTTCGTCGATCCCAAATATCCTGCTTCCACTAATCAAGAGCATGCTTTCTGGCATTGGTGCTTAAACCGTAGTAGGTTCGGTTTTTTTTTCATTCTCTTAAATCTATGTCTGTGATCAAAAGATTTAAATTGTTGGAACATTTTCATTCACTCGTTCGATGTTGCCAAGCCAATGTTGTCGACGGCTTTTAGTTTTTTTTTTTTTTTGGACTACTTCCACATCTTGATACAGTTTTTGGAACTTTCAATTGTGCTTATTTTCTCGTCCATTTGTTTTCCTCGCACGTCAGGACCAAATATTCGTCAAAGAATTTTTCTTTCGAAAGAACCCAGTATCACTTCTCCCTCTCAGCTTATCGCCCAATACTTGGTTCCATAAAACAAAACTGGCAGCTTAAAGGTTTTTATAAACCGTGCATTTCGTGTGGGACGTTTTGAACCCATCTGTTGCACAAAACCAAAGAAGCACGAAATTGTTAGGGTAATTTTTCGTTGGATCTCCGCTATAAGTTTAGATTAACTCCTAAACTACCTGAAGTTGTTGCCTTCAATAGTAACGTTTCGTCCCAGTTGATTGACAGTTCATTCATTTATTATTGATAGAATGTATGTAGTCTTGTCCTTGTTTCTTATAAGACCAACACTTGCCATTAAAGACTTTTTAATAGCCTATTGGAAGCGGAAAATGATTTCGATATCAGTGGCATACCCAAAAAGTCGGCTAGATCTGTTAAAAATAGTGCAATTTCTTCCACAGAACAAGACCACATGATGGCGCATCTCTTACTCAAAAAGCATTGCATGTTTGGAATAGTCTGGAAGAGCTTTTTTCTAGTTGCACATTGCAAGGTGTATTTTCAAATATCACGCAACACAGCTGCATCACTTTTCAAAAGATTCCTAGTTCATCCATGGCTCATATACTCGTAGAGCTTCTGACGATGAATGTTATCATTTGTGGCTTCGAAGTCGATTAATAGGTGGTGAATCTTGACCTGAAGTTTGTTGGTCTTTGGTTGAGAGTGAATATTTGGTCTATGGTTGATCTGTGAAGCCGAAAGCCACACTGGAACTTGCTGATTTCAGTGTTGCACAACACCAGATCGGCTTAATACGCTCACACAGTTCGATGTTTAGGACTTTGTATTGTGGTGTTTATCATGGATATAGCTAGAGAGTTCTTGTAGGACATATTCGCCTGTTACCTTAAAAAAATGAAAAAAATCAAAATCTAAAAAAAACAGTTAAATTGGTGGAACCTTTAATAGTTGCTGAGTGTAATTTTTTTTAATTAAGGAACCCTTTTTAACGTCAACCCATTTTGTTGAACTCATTCAATATAATAGCTTAGCAAACATACTGACAAAAGCTTTTACATAACTCTTCTTGGTATCTGATTTCCTTCCCCCGGGACCATTCGTTGCATTACTTCAGAGGGTTATCATGTTTCTTTTACGGGATCAACAACTTCCCGATCATTTTGTTTCTCTTATTATCCTTTTTAGAGTTTAACTATTAATGTATACTGATTTTAATGTTTTGTGATTTTGATAGCAATGTACTGTGTTTGCTGCAGTGATGTCACTAATGTTGTTCGTTAGTTTTCAATGTTTGGCTTTCCAACTTCTCCAGACATCGTCTGTTACAGAGTCTCTCTGTTAGCAGGCTCTGCTGTTCAATTTCCCGATCTTATGAAGAAGGTCTTTGAAAAACCCGTGAGTGGTGAAAATTTGGGTGATGTAAGAGTCAACGTGCTTGCTTCCGTTTATTTTACTCTAAGTCTCTGTATTCTCTATACTTTTCAAAATCAAGTGCTTTGCCACTTCTTTTTTATGAGTTTCTTCACATCCTTGGTTGCCACTTCCACTTAAATTGTTGTCTTTTCGTCTTACGTACCTTCTTTCTATCACTAGAAAATCAATAATAGTCATAATAGTCATAGTGCTGCAGCTAAAACGACTGGTCGTTCCAAAATATTTACGCACAAGGCTCCATCTTTCCAAATCTCGCTTCCATATATAAGAATATGGCATATATGTAAGTGGTTGACAAAAGAAATTTCGGCCAGCTTGCGGTCTGCTCAGCACAGTTGTATATTTCTATGCTCCCCTTGTAGGTTGTCAAAAATTTTGCTTTGTGTCCAGTGTAATACCGAGATACTTTAGTCCATATTTGCTCCTTATGACCTTGGAACCTACTAGTACGTTCATTGTCATTCGGATGATCTTCTTCATTTTTTGTCTATTGCCAGAGTAAAGTCATGTTTGTCAATCTACTAATTTGTTCTTTTCTTTAACAGATTCAGACTTCTTTTCGGGCTGTCGGGTGATGTCATGGGCATACCCTACTTGGAAGGTGTCTTAGGCAATTCCATACGTAGGATGTCAGGGATATCGAAGGAGTGATTAAACTGTTTGACGGTTTTGATAGCCTTCACTACTTCTGCTATGGCCCTGATCATAGATCGAAAGGCCGTCCCTTTTTCTGCTTAGTCACTTACTCTTTGTACTAAAGTATCAGACGGAGTTTGAGCATCTTTTCTAAGACCTTGACTCATGCATTGTCTAGCCTACATAGAAATCTGTATATGCCAAAAATAATCCAGATTTTCTTTGTTGTTGCTGATCAGCACCAAGCGTTGTTTTTTCCAGTTCTTAAGGAACTTCAGAACTATAGGGGCATATTTGGGTGGTGACTTTCAGTGCTTCTGCTGTAATTCCATCAGGTTCAGGGGTTTATCCGTGTTACAGGGTTTCAAAACTTAGGGCAAGAACTCACAACATTCACGCTGAAAAAGGTGCATAGACATCAACTCTTCGGCAGGGAAAATCTTTGAATCCAACCCTGCGGGACGGTGCAGTAGAGAAGAACAGCATATCTGGTAACGCAAGCAAATTATGGATGAGGAAGTCGTCCAACTTGGCCTGTGAAACTGGCGACAGATTGTTAGAGACTGAGTGGGCTAGAGGAAACTAGTTACCTGAACCTAAACCATCCCAAACTGTAGCGCCACTTTAGTAAAAACGTAACGTAAAAATTGTAAGTAAAAATCTCTTTCTGAGCCAAGTGGTTCCGTATGGGACCTGATACTCGTAGCATAATTTAGAAAAAGAGTATCGACTAAGCGTCCTATGTTTTCATCGTTAATAGGGAGAAGCGGTCTTCTAAGATCGCAAAGGAAATTTATTAAAAGCGTTAAAGAGGAATTAGCAATGAAACACTTTGTATCAAGTTTAAAGAAAATCGACACAGCCGAACAGAAAGACAGAGAGAAAAAAATCTGTGTGATTTTTTTTTTTTTGATTTTTTTCTAATAAGAAAACTCTCATTCGAATTTTTTGGTGCTGAATAAGAGAAGTCATAAGTCATAAGTCTGGTTTGAAAAAAAACTCTATGAATTCTCCTATTATTTTTCACTAATCCCTAGCCACAATTTTGAATATGGTCTCATATAATGGAAGTAGCTATATTTTCAGCCACACTTTCAGCTAAAATAAAATGAACACGAGCTTAGTTCTTCACATGGCTTAGCTGCTCAAATCGTTTAAATTTACTGACTAAATTCACAATAGCTGACCGAGATGGACAACACACTTAATACCCACCAAAAAAATGTACAAACTTAACGAAACGTTTCCGCGTTATTTTCAATATTTTTACAGTGCATTTATTTATTTCTCAATATTTTTAAATTTTTTAATTTTGTGTGAATTTAAAAACATTTATTTTAGTTTTTTAACTTCCTAAATGGCGCGAAATTAAAAATGTGACCTCTTTTTAGCAGACCCTTTATATTGGGGCTTTAAATTTATCGAATAACTACTTCTGGTGGAGGCTGGTACATAAAACATTTATATCCTATTTATTGCTATCGTTTCCTGTAAAATATTTCGAATTTTTATTGAATACATAATTTCCATTGAAAATGCGATGAAATTTTTAAAATATTAATTATTTCCCATTATTTATTCGAGAGATATAATTTTAAAATTCCCTCAAATTCTCTTTGTGTGTATAGTATCACAGACATTTATAAATAGAGTCAGCTTGTAAATTCTATAATTTTTCGCATTCTTGAACTTCACGTTCCCAGCCATTTAACTTCAATCTTCTTAAACGAACATCCCCTAGAAATGTTTTAAAGAAGATATCTATACTTTCAACATTTTTAATGCCTTAGTATAGAAATTTGAAAGTAGGTAGGTATCCTTAGCAATATACCCTCGAACAAGCTTCCATCTGTAAGCTCTTATTTTGTCTCTGCGTCTTTTTTATAACAACAACAACAACAACAACAACAGCAAAATATATATAAACCTACTTTTGTTTTTAAATTAAATCACTTGCCACTTTAGAAGATTTCCCTCACGCATTACTGACACGAAATACTTCAACTCAAGCGTACACCACAAGAATTTTTAAAATATTTCGTTATCATTTTTATCTCCCTTTGATACTACTCCATCTCTAGGTCTTTCTTCTTCTTCTCATAATAAAGCCAGAGACGAAATTTATTCTTCATCATAGGAAAAATATATTTCAGAAAAAAAAAAAAACATACAACAAGGATTGTTGCACGCTCTATGTACCAGTATACTCAGCTTTATATTTGTCGCGTCGTGTCGTCGCTATCTTCATGTTTGAGAAAAGCGAATTGCGCGAATAACGTCCGCATTGTAGATACGCATTCAGGCAACGTACGTAATATCCTTCTTCATTTTTTTGTTTGTACAAAAATGTCGCACACCCAAAGGAATACATTGGCAACAAATTTAATAGAAGTTTCTTCAAGTGGAACTCACTTCGATGCTATACAACAACCAACCGACTTCCTTCTCCAACTTTGCCGTCGCATCCCGCCGCCGGTCGTGATACTATTTCAAGGAAATTCACGCGCCAAAAAGATGATACAAAACGATGGGAAATCATTTTCCCATTCAAAAAAAATATACCCAACCTGATGCCGCCACCGACCGACATCCCTCCCGACACCAACAAAAACAAGGATATACTACAAAACATCCAGCCAGCACAGCCATCAGCTACTCATGTATGCGATACAAAGGATCTGCGGTTATGAAGTAATTGCATTTTTACGATACCCTTCCATCTGGTCGTAATAAATATTTTTATGGCCATTTAAATTGTTAAATCATTTTGGCCCATTATGAGCCATCAGCTATATGTATGAGTAGGTAGCTATATGGGGAGGGGATGTTCGACGTATGAACGGTCTATTTTCATCATATTTTGTGTATGTATTTTTTTTTTTAAGAGAAAATTCCAAAGGATGAGAATTGGCCGGAATGTGGCGGCGACCCGACCGTGCGTGACAAACTTCTTTATAGATAAAGGCGAATTCAGCAGCACACGCACATATAGAAGTGAATTTTAATTGGGCTTGTTTTGCAAAACCTACTCGTGCTTGCATTTGCGGGTGGGTAGGCAGCTTTTGAGGCGGTATAATGGAATTTTGGCCTATTAATGTAACCAAATTATTTTTATTAACCTTAAGAAATAAAAGTTTTTAATAGACTAAATTTTGGTATGTTTCCCACGATCAACATGTAGGATACTTAATTTTTTTTTTTTTAATTCACAGAAGCTTGATGTCTATTTGTAGTCGCGTAAATCTAATTCATCAAAGGAGAATGGAGGTGTGGAATCAATATAAGTTCACGTTCTTAGACTTAATTTATTGAAATAGAAATACTGAGATAAAGTTTATAATACATTGACATATATAGGCATATATACCCTAGGGCCTAGGACATCCGACTACCGAATTTGTTTAATCTTATTCCAAATGGCCTAAATGCGTTCTCAGGTTCATCACAGAGTTGATATACTTTCAGCTTAGTAATACTTTATTCGGTTGAATTGTTACTGTGATATCTAGCTTAGTCACGCACATGAGATTTAAATTCGACCAATTCTATCACAGCTACTTATCCTTTACTCATTCTAAGCCATCAAGGAGGTCACTTCGAATATGACCTCCTTGATGGCTATGACGTGAAAAATCATTTGCCAAAAGCATGAAACAGAAAATTAATGGTAGAATTTAGTAGTTCAGCTCATTTAAAAATAATCCCATAACGTCCAAAGGCGGTTCTAGAAGAATAGAAACATCTGCAGAAATTTGAAAACAGTCCGGTTGCTTTTTATTCAAGGCCTTACGCTGAAGGATGTCTGTCAGGAATGCAGACTCATTCAAAAATTAATATTAAATCTAGTTTTGAGATACATTTGCATTTGAATATTAATGGATTGAGCTTCTTTAAGTATAGTTGATTTCGAAATGTTTCTTAGTCTTCTAACTGGCCTTACATCCTGAGGATTCTACACGAAGGAATGCTTCAAAAAATATGCCCAATCTATCGCCATTTTCATTGCCTGATATCAAGATCCACTATTTTCTGATGATGTCTATTAAACATCAGCTTCACTCATACATTACTTATGGTTTGGGTCCAACGCATCTTTAAAAGGTGCAGGGAACTAAGTCCCTGAGAACTTAGTCCACTGAGGGACCGAGTTCTCATTTAATGAAAACTAACTGCCTCTAAGTGGAATTAGTTCTCATAAAAGTTGGGCATTAAACTCCTCAAAAACTGTGTAATTTTACTTTCCTTTAAGTGTGGACTTATTTCCCACTTCTAAGTTTAAAAAATCAAAATATTTACCCGTGCGTGAATCCGAACCATTGCCTCAAAGGTGACTTGTTTTTCGAGATCTTTTTTACACTTGCACCCAGCATTACGGCAAAAAAACAGTGAGGTATATTGTATATATGCACCGACATCCCCCCCCCCCCCCCAAACAAGAGGATTTGAGGAAGGTGCGTAGCTGGATGTGTGCAAAGTTTCTTTGCATTTCAATAATCTAGACTTTAAGAATATCCAACAATAATTGTAACTGTATCGTTTTGAGATCTTTTAATAGAATAGTATTTAATAGCAGAGTATGAAAAATACTTTAAGAACTTGAGTGCCAAATCCAAAAAGTAATGGCGGCTATTGTGAATAAAATTTCCCACGGAATTTCTCCCATCGTCGAAAACTGGGAACGTGAATTGTTGTTGCAGTTTCTATCGGAATTTATTGGCATCGAAAATGAATATTCCATGGCCACAAGGCAATCATTTTGATCGACCAAAATGGAACCTGCAAGGGATATTGGAAAATTGTTTGCATTTGCAAACATGGGAAAAATTCCTCGGGAAATTTTATTCACGATAGCCCCCAATAACACCTGTGGTTCTTATTTCTTTTTTTTCATGTGCATCTAATTTCCAATTACAAAATGGAGAACAAAGACCGCGGGTGTTTTTTTCTTTTTATTTTGGGAAAAAAGGACCACGAGATTTATAACTGCGGGTCTTACTACACTGCACCGTGTTTTCATTATGAAAATCAGTTTGCATGGTTTTGAAACTAATAAATAATTTTTATAGTTGAATTTTTTTGTTCCCTCTTTATATCTCAAAATATGTACTTAGTTCTTATAAGAAAGTGGACTACTTTCTCACCTTGCTAGGGAACTAAGTTCACTTCGCTAAAGTGGATTTAGTTCCCATTAAATAAGAACTAAGTCCCTCGGTGGACTAGGTTCCCGAGGACTTAGTTCCCTGCATCACTCTAGAATTCAATGAAGCCTGCAGTCTGCTTGAGATATAGGTGGAGCATATCCAGATTTCACGGATGTACAGAAGGACGGAATTTACTATGTATTCGAAGAGCTTCCGCTTGGTATGTATAATACTAGAGTTCCACATCGGAGAAAGCATTCCGAATGCATTACGAGCTATGCTAATCCTATTGACAACATCATACCCCGTTCCATCATCAGTTGATACGATGCTGCTGCTGCCTATGTAGTTCAATTATGTGAGCTTTTGAATAGCTTCCAGTCTTAAAATAATACGCAGTTGTGTTTTGTGACCGGTCTGCAGCATTTTTGTCTTTTTGATGTTTATCCTTTCTTAATTCAGTCAGCTCCCTGTTCATTTGCAGCAACTAGCACATTTAGTCCAATCCATCCACACTGTTTGATATGAAACATTATATCGTCGGTGTAGACTAAAGGGCTAAGCTTTTTGAAAGTATTCCATTGGAAACCATTCATCGCCGATTGCCAATTAAAACATGCTGACCTAGTAGAAGCAAATTAGCTACCGTTGTTTCAGGCTTCATCTTTAAGAACTCGGCTGGTATGCCATTAAGTTCAGCCTCTTTGTTTGTTTTAAGAAAAAGGATCACAAGTTTAAGCTCTACACAGGTTTGCTGGCCGGTGTCAATGCCCGTGAGATTTGCACACTAAGACCATTTGCGAATTTTGCACACATTCTGGTCGTCATTGGCCTCATTATTTAAGCAGAATTGAGCAAAACCCATTCATCACTTATTTCAAAGTTTTCGAGGTCTTTTGAATTGATGTCGAAATTAATTACACCACTTAGGTATTTGCTCAAGTGTTATATTTGCATTCAAAAGCAAAGAACTTCTTCAACATTGTGCACAAGGATGTATGCAAGGGGTGCAGGCAGGAACACTTGCCCCCCTCCCTCTAATCAGAATATATTTCATACTACTGCTTCTATCAGAAAAACCAAAGAAAAATCCCTGCTTTTTTTCGAAGCAACAAGCTGGTTTGTGGCACTCTTATCTTGGATTAGAAAATATGTCAAAATTTTTAATTTGGAAAATCAGACCAATTGCAATAACTTACAAGAGGAAGATTTTTACATTTAAATTAATATGTTTTTTAAATTCTTGTACATTTAAAAAAAAAAATTGTAGAATCAAGAATTTTTGTAGATTAAAACTGAAAAGTAAGGAAAAAGTATATTTAAACCAATTGACCCCATCAACTTTGATTTCCCAGTTCAGTGATTACTAAAAACTAAGTAACTTACACTCTTTGGAATTCTCTAAAATCCAAAGTTGATTGCTTTGCAATAAAAATAAAAATTAAAAAAAAAAACACAAAATCAACCAAAAAACCAAACGATAAAAGTCAACACCAATATCGCAAAACGCAATCAACGCGTCCCAATATAAGAAACAAAAATAAAAATTCTCACACACAAAAACCCACAACATCCTGTCACTATACCATCGCACCATCTATTTTCAAAAAGCAAAACAAGAACCCACCTCGAAACCCTAGCGGCAAAACCAGCAAATCGCTAACAGAGATGACATCACACAGGAAACTTGTTCTTTACCACCATCGACAAAAAACAAAACAAAAAAAAAGAACAATCTCTCCTAAATCCCAACCACATATCCCACTTTCAAATAAAAGTCACGTGCAAAAGTTCAAAATCCCCCAAAGTGCTGGTACCGAAAACTCTGTTTGAAAAGTTCAAATCTAACCCTAAGCCATCCTCATTCCACGGTTCTTTAGTTCGAGAGTCGAGCATCAGTGGTTTTGTGCCGTTGCAAAACTCGTTCGTGTATATCTACACACATCGTACCATCAGTTTTTACATCTCGATTAGCTGCATATGTCGTGTAGCCGCTCCCCCAAAGACCCAATCCATAGGGACACCATCATCATCACATGGAAATCTTAGAAAAGCCGCTCCAAAAACTTTCACTTCAATTGATTTCAGTTATTTAAAATTCATTAACGCTTTGCTAAAGTTTAACAACATTGCCTGCCTGAAGCTATGCTAGGTATGCATGCCATACCACGATCGACTTCGTCAGATGTTTCATGACACATTGAAGTTGACTTTGGGAACATAATTTCAGGGAAGTAATTGGCAAGTGGACACTTTGTTCAAACTTCAGCTAGACTTTGTTTAAGCAGAACCTCCAGGGCACTGCGATGCGTTTTATTTCCAAAGATGATGATGATGATGTGTGAATTTTCGCAAAACTGTGTGTTTGACAGAGTTGGAAAGTCTTGTTCTGAGTTAAAGGGAAGTGTGATGACTTTCAATGAAAGTGAAATGTCTAAAACCTGATGTCTCTCTGAATGGTCAGCAGTGACCAGTTTGGCAAAAATCAGCAACCACACCTGAATTTTTTTTTTTGGCATATGGCATATGGCATATGGCATATGGCCAAAGATCTAAGCAACTTCGAAATTGTTGTTTTTGAATTTGTTCTTTCCATCCACCGCCAGTAACGAGTCTTCAATTTTGTGTTTTGACTAAAAGGCTAAAAAAGGGTTTTTGAAAAAGTTTCCAAAATATCGCGTTCTTAAATGATTTATCTTACAACTCTTTTGCTGTTTATCTTTGAGCGACCCCAAGAGCAAATTTATATAATTCTGTCGTGCATTTTATCTCTTTTTTAAATTCATAACACCATAACTGATTTCACTGATTTTCCTTAAGCAATATACATTTTTGTTTGAAATCGACTTTTGGCTAAAGCATCTTCTTCCTTTAAGCTGTAAATGAAGCATGCCTTAGCCTTAGCCTTATCCCGTCTTCGATTTCATCAAACTGCATTTAGCTGTTCTCCAATTCTTGTTTTCATGTCTCGTCATAACCCTTTGTTTTCAAAACATGCTAAGAAAAAAAAAAACAAGATTCTAGACAAAAAGAGTTAAGAACGATAAAAGTAAAATCTGTGTGCAATAACAAAAGTACAATAACATTCAAAGACATAGAGAAAAAGAAAAACACTGAAAGAAGTTAAAAATAGAAGGTATCACACCTACCTATACAGGACATCCTGTGAGATTGTCTTCTTTTTCCAATTATAGGGTGAAGTGCGGGACTTCAAAAATGGTGCACATTGGCAAAAATTTTGTTGGTGCTTCATAACAAAATGTATATATGTAAGACACAAATTACCAAGAATTACATCGTACAAAGTCTGGGTTCGAATCTAGTCTACTTCAACTAAAAGTACTTATTTCTTACTATGAAGTGACTAAGTGCCTCTCAAGTAGACTTGTAAGCTTTCAAGTACAAGTACTAGTCTAGTATAAGAACCTGGTTAAGTACTTTTTTCCACGTACATGTACTTGGCACTGTAATACTGCCCAGTACACTTTCAAGTACTTTCCAAGTCCAAGTCTATTTCAAGTACAAGTCCATTTCAAGTACAAGTCATTTTCAAGTACAAGTCCATTTCACGTACCTTTCAAGTAGAAGTCCATTTGAAGTACTTTTCAATTACAATTCATTGAGTAGTCCGGTTCAGTTATCGAATAATGACAATTTTAACTGAAAAACACAGATCACGACACGGCTGATGGTTGTGTTGGCATTCTGTTGGCATTTTAATACTTGAAATTGACTTGTACTTGAAATAGACTTGTACTTGAAAAGTACTTG
Source organism: Dasysyrphus albostriatus (assembly GCA_946251815.1). Lineage (NCBI taxonomy): Eukaryota > Metazoa > Arthropoda > Insecta > Diptera > Syrphidae > Dasysyrphus > Dasysyrphus albostriatus. The sequence goes on along the minus strand of OX276337.1, from coordinate 134,377,798 downwards.
AAATGGACTTCTAATTGAATGGACTTGGACTTGAAAAGTACTTGAAAGTGTTCTGGCCCTTTTTACAAGACCAAGTATATGTACTTGTAACAAAGTACTTCATATAGTGCTTGTACTTGATGTTTTCCAAGTAGAAAGTACATTGGACTTGTATATTTTAAGTACAAGTACAGGGTACAAGGTACTAGGTACTTTTAAAGTACTTAAGAACGAATATTCTTAAGTACCTTACAACTCTGCTCTCAAGTGTCTCTTATCTTTGCATATGAGTTCAACAGAAAATAATTATTGTAAATTCCGTTAAATCCTCCTGAAAAACTTGCACACAAAAATATTTGAAAGCAGCGTTATCATCCGAATCAAATTTCTTGTGCTATATTTTCTTTAAAATCGTGCAATGTTGAAATATCGTAAAAATGAAATTTGTACTGTTTTGAGCATAAAACAGCACATTTATATTTTTGAAAATCAAAAATCAGGGTTCTTCAAAAAACTGGCTTTTGGCCACAAAATTTGCAAATATGCGAAATACCTCTTCGGTATATGGACGCACAAACTGTGCAAACAGCAGTGGATATCACATTGTAACGAAATTCCAAAATTAAAAAAAATCATTTTCAAGGCTATATTACTTTCCAAAATAGCGGTAATAAATTCATGCCTAACACATTTGTTGAGCTTGAAAACAATCTATTCTTATCTCAGGACAACCATATATAGTATGACAACAATATAGCACAACTCTCAGTTTTCCGAATTAGCAAAGTTTCAAAAAATATTAAGTAATCCATTAAACTTCCAAATTTAGCAATTTCGTAAAAATGAATTTTGTGATGTTTTGAGCATAATAAGCACATTATTTTCTTTTTTTGGAAAATCGCCAATAGCGCTGCTTCGCAAAACTGGTTTTTGGCTGTAAAAGTTGCATCTATGCGAATTATATATTTATTATTATTACAAAAAAGCACAATTTTAGTTTTTTGAAATTTAAAAAAATTTCAATCCGAAAATTTTGCGAGTTTGCGATTTTTTTTACTCACAGCACAAGTTGTGCTCAAAATACAGCATAATTTTTTTTGAAAATTGAAAATAGTATGGTGCTTATTTCACGCTTCGCAAAACAGGTTTTTGCCCATAAGATTTGTTAATATTTGAATAACTTTTTACCTATTTGGCATATGACTGAAGACAAAACAGCAAAAATTTCATTTTATACGAATCAACTAAGTTTAAAAAAAAATCATTCGCAAAATTTGCAAACACACGATTTTTCTTTTAAATTTTTTCGGTGCCAGTCAGCATATATGTTGAACACAATGTAGAACAACTTCTTTTTTTTTGCAGCGGAGCCAACTTTACACTTCGCAAATTTTTTTGTCAGTTGTAAAACTGTTACTTTTTTATATCTCTTTGGCATATGGTAGCACAAACTAAGAACAAAATTAGTACAATTTCCATTTTTACGAAATTGCAAAATTTTCAAAAAAATTTATCTGTAAACTTTGCAAATTTGCAAATATTATAATATATTTTAATATTAACAATACAAGGCAGTACAAATTAAACACAATGAAGCGCAGTTTTTTTATTGAAAATCAATAATGGCAGTGTTAACTTCAAGCTTCGCAAAATTATTTTTTGGCCATACAAGTTGCAAACATATGCGATTTTTTTTATTTCTTCACCGCATATAGCAGCATAAACTAAGAACAAAATAGCACTACTATCTTTTTCATAAATTGCTTAGTTTCAAAAAATTTTATCATTAAAATTTGCGAATTTTCAATTTTTTTTCTTATACTTACACAAAAACCAGCACTATACTTGTGTAGCACCTTTTTTTTGAAAATCGGAAATATTGGTGGTGCTTATTTTAAGCTACAGCGTTTCACAAAGTTTAGTTGCAAATATGTCAATGTTTTTATTGTCTAACCAAACTGATTACAAACTGCCAACCTATCATTTTTAAAAATATTAAAATTTAAAAAAAAAAATATTTAAAACTATATTTTTATTATTTTAAAAATAAAAAAAAAACACTGCATGTCCTAATGATGCTCCATTCTCCGCTACTCCTTATACTGGTTGTGTGTAAACACAAGGTTGCATTATACAAGAAAGAACACATTGGTTCTTGTTGCCGACATTTTAATGGCTCGATGTTGAACAAAACTTAGACAATTTGCACAAAGATCTCAGCTAAAAATGGAGAAGTAATCCTTAAAGAGGAAAAGTCATTCTATCCTAATGTTCAAACTTTGACTGTGTGTTTGTATGTGTTTCTGCTTATGTTTTATTTTTCCATGCGGGTGGTGTGGTGTGTCTCGTCTCTGCTTTATGCTGATGTTCATATATGTATATGTATGTAGCTTAACTTAAAGCACAAAACAAACAAACAAAGCTACTGTGTTCTTTCAAGCTAGAATATTTTAAGTGTTATTTTAAGAATTATTGTAATTATTGTTGAAAAACCACCCAACTCCATTTACCACCCTAAATAGATTTTTACTCACACCTGTTTATTGTCTCAAGAGCTATTTGACTCACATCTTGTTTTCTTTCCTTCATCTTAATTTAAGGGTTGGTGTACCTATACCAACTCTAAAGGCTCACTAGAACAAAAAAAAATTAAGGCGTGAAAAGCTACAAGCTCTTAAAATTTTACTACGGTCACGGTCATAATGAAAGTAACCCATTTTTGGGTGCAAAAAATACATAAATAAGGTTGCCAATGGTCTGAATCTAAACCTTTTTTTATTTTGTTGTAAGTTATCTAATAAGGGCTTTCTCTACAAAGATATAGATATAGATACAGATATGTGTATAGGTCGACGGAAATAGAATAGAATAAAATTTATATATATATTATAATAGCCAGGCCAGAAAAGAAAAACAAGATAAGAGAAATAATCTCCTTTTGTACTATGGCAAGTCATTAAATTTCAATGTCTTTTCTCTCTTTTATGATGGTTTAACCTTTTTTTTTTTTGGTTTGTTATTTGATTCTTGAAAGATGAAATCGTATCGCTGTTGGTATGGAAATAGATTTTTTTGTTTTGTTGTTGTTGTTGTCGAAAAGGAGCAGATTTAAAAGTAATAAAATAGAAATGAATCTAATCTGATTTTAAGATTTTGTTTTGTCTAAACATCATAGGTAGCAGGTAGGTTTAGGTTTTTACTTTGTCAAAAGCCTACAACTGAACTGTAGATTATAGAAGTTTCTTTTAGAATTCATAATCTGACGTAAATCAAATACAAACAGTTATATATGACGATTATATTCACCAAATAGATTTCGATATTATCACAGATCGCAAGCAATTTTGGCTGTTTATTAACTGAAAGAAAAAGTCAGATGGCTATCCTTCTATTCTTAAATATTAAAATCATTCCTCTGAAGACTCTTAAATTATAACTAATTTATCTGCCAATTTTTCGGTCTCGCCTTTTTTGTTATAACTACATTAATTAATATTTACATTATTTTGAATTAACATAAATGTTGATGATGTGTTTCATAAGATAAACAATCTCAAGGATGATTACTCATCAGGTCCAAATGGTTTTCCAGCGATTTTTGTGCAAAGAAATATGCAGCGAATTTTGCTCAGCCACTGGGGCTTTTTTCCATTTTTTGATGAGAAAATAAGAAAGAAGTGAACGTTATTCTCACAGACCGTTGTACGGCATTTGGTAAAACTTCACACGGAATTATGCCGTTTAAATTAAAAGCTTTTGGATTTCCTTCTAGTTTCGTTCAATGGATGGAATCTTACGGTATCAGATCCTTTCATTGCAAAATCAGGAGTCCCCCAAGGTAGTCATCTAGGCCCAATAATTTTTATTCTTACGATCAAGGACGTGGAATTTGTGTATGAGCACTCGAAACTTTTTACCTACGTGGATGACATAGAAATCTTTAGAGCATTTTCTGCACCTAACGATACTATACCTCTTCAGAATGACCTGAATACATTTAGAACTTAATGTCATATTTGTTTAGTGATGTAATGTCATCACCTATTCCTGCAAAAAAACAAATTTCGTTTGGAGATTTTTATTTTATTTTGTCGATTAAAAAGCTCTGCTACTGGAATTTCAAATAATTGTTTTATCACTCATTGTTAAACACTCCTTAAACAAAGTTTAGTGAAAGTGCAGTAATCGTGAGTGATTCTTATTTGTCTGAGAGTCTACAAGCGTCTGTGTGGGTTGTGGTTGAAATCTCAGACTTCAAAATCTTGCAAGTTATATCACCACGTCCGCAACATTAACCGCAACGTTGACAACGACTGCACGATGATGGTAATGAAGATGCACATCATCACATGGCTTGGACGTTTGTTTGCCATGACATTCGTCTCGTCGTGGCTGTTCAAACATTTTTTTTCATTTGTGTCCCAGGTGCTTATATAGTCTGGGTCTCGCTATATAAATCTTCACGAGATTTTCTTGTTTAAAGTTATAGTTTCATTTCGATATTGTCTTATTTGTTTTTTTTTTTTGCACGTCAAGAACTGTTGTCAGCAGCTTAAAGAATGCAGCTTTTTCTCAAATGCAGCTATACAACCACTAACCTTGTTGAATTTGTGTCTTTCACGCTATCAACCATGGAGAAAGGTTACGAAGTCGGTGTTATCTCAACTGATTTCAGTAAGGCCTTTGACAAAATTTCCCATAAACTAATACTTTTCAAATTATCCACTCTCGGCTTCAAACCTTCTCTGTTAAAATGGATCTCCTCTTACCTAGATAATCATTATTACAGCATTCGTTTTAGAACCGCCACCTCCTACTCTTTCTTAGCTTCTTCCGGTGTTCCCCAAGACAGCCACCTAGACCCACTTTTGTTCATTCTTGCTATCAACGATATAAAAAAGGTCATGAAAAATTCTTCTATTTCACTGCTGATGATATTAAGTTTTTCAAGATCATTTTGTCACCACACGATTCTGCCCTTATTCAACAGGACCTTGATAGTTTTTCAGTTTGATGTCTTAAAAATTGCTTGGAATTTAACGTTGCCAAATACCAATTAACCACTTGTACGCGTAAACGTATTAAATATCATCCCCATCTCTGCATCCTTTATGATCAACCCATACCCACGCGTTGATAATATTCGTGATCTTGCCATAATATTTGACCCAGAACTTAATTTTCTCTCCCATACAGATGATATCATCCATTAGACAAATTCAGTACTCAGCTTCGTCAAAAGATGGTCAAGGGAATTCTCTAACCCTTATGTGACTCGATCCCTATACATATGCTTTGTTCACCCACTCCTTGAATATGCTTCTCCAGTTTGGTCCACTTATCAACTTATTCACATTTCCAGAATCGAGGGCGTCCAGCGTCGCTTCCTTCGCTTTGCTCTTCGAGGCCTTGCCTGAAACAATCCCCTAATCCTGCCTTCCTATCTAGACCACCTTAAACTAATCAAATTAACTCTTGGAAAGAACGTTGAGAAATATCAGACATTCTTTTCATTCATTGATTTCTTTCTGGTTCCATTGACTGCACCCTCGTTCTCGAAATCCTCGTCTTTTTTATCTTCCCACTCCCAGGACCTCCTATGGCTCAAAAGAACCTATTTCTTGAATGCTGCAAAGTGTTAATTAGAACATGGCCTCCTTTGACTTTAACCTCAGTATGCTAAAACTCCGTCTTCTGAATTGCCCTCCTCCACACTTACCTTAGCTTAAGTTCTTAGTTTTTAAGTTAGATTAAGAATTTGCTTGTAAAAAGTCGAATAAGTGGTGATTTCACCTCCAGCAAAATTAAATTAAATAAACTCTTATTTTTTAACAGTCAGTCCTTAGTGAGACAAAAGCGAGATCAAACCGAGACTATGATAAGACGTGCACCATGATAAAAACTATGTGACTATTTCGAGGAACGGCAAGACTAAAGCAATACAAACACCATGACCATGACACTGAATATCACACTTGGAATGTTTAAGCTATTATTTTAACCTTTAAAAAAATAGTTTTGAAAAAAAAAAAACTTTGGCGACACTATAGCGAGACCAAAGTGAGATGACAGAAAAGCATGCTCAATGCCAAACACCACGTGTAAATGTCACAGTGAGACAAAAACGAGACCATAGCGAGAAAAACAGACAGACACAGATAGCCATGTAAACGGATACGGCGAGACCAAAGCTAGGCCACCACAATGACCACGTCACTGAAAACCACGTTTGAACGACCAACTCATCATCGTTGTCTTCGTCCTGAATTGATTCTGAGAAGAACTGAAAATAAAGGTCAACAGTTATTTTTAGTCTCTGCTTTAAGATATGGGATTTTCAAAAAAAACCTTAAGTAAAAAAAAAAAAATATGGTCAATGCCAGGGCTAGCCACGAAACAAGAAAAATCTTGGTATGAATTTGGTATCGGAATTGCAAACCTAACCCAAGACAATACCAATTCTTAAGCATCTAAAAGGACACCGAGACGATTCTGAGAGGAGATTTTGTTATAAGAGACCAAACGAGACAAAGTTATACGAGACCGATACCGATACCAAGACAATACTAACAAAAGTATCGTTTGGTTTGGTATCGTAGCCAGCCCTAGTCAGTGTAGGTAACTCTATAAAACAATGTTGTCCACTGTGACGTGTACGTACTTTTTTGAATTCCTGTTAAAAATAGCATATTTTCCTTACAATTCTTTTGGCCTGTATGTTTGTTACTGTCAAAAATATATAAGTTTATTATTTTCAAATATTTATCCATTTTATATTTCTGAGATCTCAGAGATTTATCCAGTTTATATTTCTGAGATCTCAGAAATATAAACTGGATAAATATTTGAGATCTCATTCTCATTCTGAGATCTCAGAGCACTCAGGTAGTACCTCGTGGTATGATAGTTAGTGCGTAGGACTGTAATGCCAAAGGTCTGGGTTCGATTCCCACCCGCTGCCACCTAAAAACAGAAATGTTTTTTTTCGCGAGGTACTGCCTCTTGCGTGGAACTGACAAGCCGTTCGGACTCGGCAAAATTGTAGGTCCCCTTCATTCCTGCCAAAAATACGCACACAGGAATGGTTGAGAGTTGTAAGTCACTAGGCCTTGGTTCTTCACGAGCTGTTGTGCCACCAAATGTATTTATTTTTTACAGAGCACTCAGAGGACTCAATAATAAAAACAGGATTCCTCACTTTTTCCCTTAAAAACTGAGACTAAAATTTTTTTGATTTGCTAGCTCAATTGTTTTTTGGGAATTTTTATCAAAGTAGCCTTTTTCATTCTTTGCATGTTAAATCTACTAACGAAAGTTGACTTTAACGACCATTTTTTTTTTATTTAAAAACCTAAATTAACTTGATTCCCTTTAAGCTGAAATAATAGCAATTTCAAAAAAAGAAAGTATGTACCTTAGCACTACACTTTACCTACATAAAACAGTTTTTTTCCCTTTCAACAAACAAGAGAATGTGAAATAAAGGTGCACGGTAAGGTAAGTTCAAAAATAGTCTGAAAATTAATAAAAGGGGAACAACAAGTATTTGTTTCAAGTTTTATTTTATATACGAGTACATATTATGAGAAAATAATTTGTGCATGATGAAAAAGTCTCAACAGCAGTTCTGCCTAATAATACATACATACATACCTTTTCCTTTAATGTGCCTATATATTTGTATGAACATTGTTATCATCCTGTTTGTTACCAAAACTAAAAATAAAAATCCTGGTTTTAGCATCGTGACAAGGAAAACCCTATTAGAAGAATGAGTTGCTACTATCACCTCGAGGTAAATTTTCCATCCTTCGACACATCAGAGATCTAGCACACGGATGCCTACTTATGTTATTTCTCTCATATAATATTATATTTTCCACCTTGGCATACTACACTAGGTATACAAACAGACAAAAACAAAAAAAAATTTCAATGATTATGTCCCAGATTCCGGGAGTTTCATGTTTTTTTTTTTTTTGTTTACTTCTTATTAGAACTACTAGGTACTTATATATGCCTACATGTGGAAAATTCTCCAAAGGGAAATACCTCTCATATTAAGTTCCTGAAAACATATACGATGAGGCAGCTGAGATCTTTGAGAAGAATATGCGGGGAATCCTTATTTCGCGTCCCATTCACTTCTATATGTTCGCCCACAAGACTAATAATCTATTCACAAACAAAGGATGGAAAAGATAAAAATAGGAGTTAAAGAGGCTTTCGACAACGTCGGTATGTTGTTTCTTTGGTTGCAGAGGAAGGCATAAGGCAAAGTAGTATGATTTTGAACTGCGATATGGGCTCTATAGGGTAAGTTATGGGTTCGTTAAAAAAAAAATTAAGTCGACATTTCAAAGATGATGTGGGTAAATGCTTGAAAATTTTGATTTTTTTTTTAAACTATTAATTACTCTCTTGAATATTAAAATTCAAGAGGGAAGGCATTCAATTAAGTAAAGTTTGCTAGGAACTTTGAAATTTTTAACAGATGCACGAAGTTATACTCTTTTTGCACTTTTATTTTAGATAGCAATATACTCAAGAAAAAACCAGATTCTCAAAAGCGGGTTATATACCTTAGCCCAAAACTAAATCGCCCAAAACCAAACAGCCTTTTGGATGAATTGTTCCTGATCAAGCTGAGACTCACAAAGACCAACGATATTGGGAAAAATATTAGTTTTTGAAAAGTGTGAATATGCAAAATAGCATGAAATACTATGGTACTAATATGTAGAATTCTTATCGGAAGTCAAAAGTGCGCACATTTATCCAAAACACCTCTACCCCTTTTCTTCTTATTCAGAGATTAATGACTGGGCCTTAATTTGCTGCATTTTTCATTGCACTCCGCAATTCAGGTTCAAAGTTGCAAAGTGCGTACACTTACACGAAACAACTCCACCTCCTTTATCCCTTTTAAGAGTTTTAACTGGGTCTTTGTTTGCTACACTTGTCACAGAATTTTTAATTTTAATTAAAAGCTGGAAGTGCACACCAACGTTAGGTTAGATTAGGTAGGAGGGCTGACAGTTGATCCTGCTACCGTCACATTTAGATCTATGTAGATCCGTTGTAATACCCTAGGAAGTTGTATTTCACTTAACGTAAGAACCTATGTGTTCGGTTAACAGCCAAGCCACTTAGAGGCGTTGCTGAAGTTCAAAAGGCTATTAGCCAAAATTCTAAAAAGTTCCTCTAAGTCATCATAAAAAAATGATCCCCTAGGTGTTTCTTTCTTAAGTGACAGAGTGCTGGGCAGTGACAAAGGAAATATCCTCATGTATTTCTTCGTCGCTGCATCCTCTGCAAAGTTCGTAAGTACTGAGCCTCATTTTCTTTTTGTGGTATCTCAGTAGAATGTGTCCGGTGATAATGCTGACAAGGGCATGGATATCAATAACAAGCTCGTGGAATCGCCATCATTGATATTTGCGTAGCTGCTTTTATTACTGCCAAGGCCCCACCTTGGAAGTCTAAAAGAACTAGCTAGCCCCAGAGTCTCCAATAAAATTCCTGCACCAACTCCAGTGTCCATCTTAGAACCATCAGTGAAGACAGTTATTGTAGATTCATTTCTGAAAGGGTGGTTGTGTTCCCACTTCTCTATATTAGGAAAAGAGGTAGTTAAGGGTCTGTTGAAATTTGAATGGGGATGCTATGTTGTCTATGAAAACATTATTTCACACATATCCTTGCATAATCTGAGTATGGCCCGTTGTGATTTGTTTCCAGCATTCAGTCCGGCTTAGCCGGGAGGCTTGGTTAGTATCGGTCTAACTATTGCCGTGTACATTCACCTGATAATTTTTGGGTTGGATCCCCAGCACTTTCCGAAAATTCTGTTGCAGGAATAGAACGCAACCATAGCTTTCTTTGCTCTTTCTTAAGTATTGAGACTTTAATTCTGTTTCAGAACACCAACTTTAATCCTTCTAGTGGCCAAATGGCCCCTATTTTGACCTCGGGACCTGTGGCTACCACTTCCTTAAAAATTGCTTCTTTAAGAATTTAATGTGATTGTCATTAAAAAATATTTTTTTTATACAAATAGTTTAATTTCACTAGATACTAATTTATTAAGGAAATTGCCTAAATTTTTGATTCGATTTTAGTTAAAAAATTCTTATTTTTTACTAAAATGAATTCAGTTTTAGTTTCTGAAAAAATATTTTTCAAATGCTTTGCTCCTAATGTAGGTACATTGTTTCATTTTATTCATTTTTTTTATGAAATTTTCTTCTTTTTTCGTCCCGGGACCATTTTTTGGACCCCTTGTGATTTTTTTCATCGGCAACCCAACTAAAAATGTTGCTCCTATATTCAACCATACATGCTTTCGTTTTCAGTCATCCTAAGCATAAAACATTGCATTTTTATGCATCTCCATAATAGTAAAAAAGGCAACCTACTTTTCACTCCTATTGTACCTTTATGGAGTTAATTATAAGAGTGTTAAAGGAGTTCAAACAAAACAAACTTGGAAGGACCAGGAATGGAACTCGGGTCCCTCTGAACGAATTGTTTTGCTCCCTAACTATATTATTTACGAAATCATTAATGCTCAAATACGGTATAAACTTCTTGTCAAAATGGTAACAGGAGCGCTATAGAAACAAATAAGACTGTAATGTCTGAAATGCGAAGCAATTTTTTTAGTTGGGAAGACTGGTGCACCGAATTCTACTGCCTCCTTTCACATCCTTTCTTCTTCTTCTTCTTCTTCTGCTTCTTCTTCTTCTTCTTCTTCTTCTTCTTCTTCTTCTTCTTCATCTTCTTCTTCTTCTTCTTCTTCTTCTTCTTCTTCTTCTTCTTCTTCTTCTTCTTCTTCTTCTTCTTCTTCTTCTTCTTCTTCTTCTTCTTCTTCTTCTTCTTCTTCTTCTTCTTCTTCTTCTTCTTCTTCTTCTTCTTCTTCTTCTTCTTCTTCTTATTCTTCTTATTCTTTTTCTTATTCTTCTTTTTCTTCTTCTCCTTCTTTTTCTCTCCAACGCCTCTCTGCTTCTTCTTTTTTTGTCTTTTTATCAAGATTCTTTTCAAAATTATATTTTTATTTTTTATTTTTTGAAGGGTCTGCATTTTTTATTTAATCAGATGGTCAGGTAACCTGTTAATTCAGCTTCAATTTGATTTTGTTTTGCTGTCGTACAATTTAATTTTGCATGGTTTATCTGATTTTAAATGAAAAAAAAATACTCTTGACTTTGATTGGCAATATCTCAGAAAATAATGCTACGAGTACTATGGCAAAAACATACGACCTAGTTGGGTTTTTTATTTGAAATTGAATTGCAAGGGTTTATAACTCGTTGGGTTCTATTTATTACAGCGCAAAAAAAAACACAAAAGTATATTTTGTAATAAAAAATAACAACAACTAGAGGATTCATATCTCTCCACATTGGTTAATTATAATTATTCTATTCCACAAAATAAAATTTTTTAAAAAATTACAGCCAAAAACGAGAGCAAACCAAACTATGTGGAAATGAAAAGGTCGTGTCTCGTGTCGAGGGTTGGTGAGAAAATCCACAATTTTTTTTTTATTTTTCAACAGGAAAAATATGCTTTTTGCATGAATAACGTTTTTTGTTTTGCTTTTCTTGTTCTTGCCTTATCTCAACTATATTCCACGTCACTAACCAGGAAATGTTCTTTTTTTAAAGAAAAAAAAAAAACATAATAAATGTGCGCCCTTTTTTTAAACTCCTCATTTTTTCATGGGTTAAGAAAAGTCTCAACTTAAATGAACAAAAAAAAAATTATAAAAGAAAAGGACGAATTATTTAATTTGTTTCTTTTTTTTTGCTTTTGTTTTTTAATACTTCCTCGTTTATAAGTTCCGCTCTTTGTATTCAAATTAATATACCTTTTTCAGTCGTGGGTTCCTACAGTATACTTTTTTTTCATTATATTTTCTTACAGGAACTGTTTTATTGTTATGAAATCATTCAGTCTCTGGGTCAGTGGTTTGAAAATAGCTCGCGATATAATTTTGGTGACGTTGATGATTCAATAACAAAAGAACTTAATACCTTCACTTACCTACATAGTTGCTATTTTTAACTTCTTTTATATTCTTTAAGGAAAAAAACCTTAGTGGAACTTAGCCTTGTTGCAAGTTAGAAAATAATGCAAGAAAATTCAAAAATCACCTGTTTATATTTTATATTTATATTTTCGCCCAAGAACACATATATTCAGTAATATCTACATTTTCATAAAACTTAATCAATTGAGCTTAAAATTAGCTCCAGTTATAATTTAAATTTAATTTATTCCTCAAAGGACTCAAATCCAACAAATCCACTTCAAAATCTTTCAAAATATCCTTTGTCCCTGCATCTCTTTATAATTTCACACTGGATTGGTCACACAATCAATCTGATGGCAGTGTATATGTAGGTAAATGCCATTAGGTACCTGAGCTCCTCTGAGCAACAACATTGTTTTGTCCAATGTCCAAAAAGGCATCCCAAGCAAGCAACATTGCACGTTTGTCTTCATTTAAATACGAGAAGAGAGAAACTTCAACTGAAGTCTCCTTCACTCAAATGCAATCAAGGATATTATATATATCGTGATAACATTTCACTTTCTAGCTTCAATTTGAAGTTGCCATTTCCATTTCCTTCCGCCCAATCTGGAATTGTGATCGGAATAATGTTTGCATCCTTCTCAGTCCAATTTCTGTGTGTGTGTCCTTCTGGAAGTTTCATTCAATTGCTCCAGACCGTAAGCTACAAATCTTTGTTTTGTTCCTAATTGTCCCCCTAGCAACCTATAGCGACACCCCAGCTTCAGGACCAACACAAAGCCTTCTAGAAGTAGAAGAAGATTGACCAAACAACGGCAAAGGATGCTGCCATTCAAAATGCAGCTGAGCTGGATTCCAATCCAAACTATAAGATTGATTGAAATTCTATTTGTCCTTCTATTCGGAGGTGTCGTGTCCTTCTTGTACATACCATTTCGGCTGGCACTCGTTTCTCGTATATCTTTCGATTTGTGAAGGATTATTGCCGCATTATTAGGTTATGGGCTAATTTCTGGACTTGTGCCCAATCGAAGACACTCATCTCAGATTCTCACATTTTGGATTCGAACAAATCGGAGGTTTGTGTTTATTTGTGTAATAGATGTGATTATTATCTCGACCATAGCTGGAGAGAACGAAATTGTCGATTTGGTTTGAATATTTGTTTGTGCGGTTCTGTAGTTAGTGCGAGAGGCAGTGTTTTGAATTATTATAGTCCTTTCTGGTAAGGGTGTCTGTTCGTGTCACACTTTAAGATTGAATATAGATTCAAGATCTTTAATTATTCCACATAAATAAATTGAATGTCTGCAGAGGGTGTTTAATTGACCTAAATGTATTGGTATATTTTAATATTTTTTTTTTTTAATCTAGAAATATTCCAAATTGAGGCATTCCAAACGAGTTAATTTAAATTAACTAATTTGAATTAAGAATTATGTGAATGAAATCTCATCAGAACAATTAATTATTTATCCTCTTATGACAAATGATTGATTGGTTAAGGTATTCACATCAAAGACATACGGTTTTAGTCTAGGAGCTCCCGACATAAATAGTCAAGTCATTTACGTTCTTTTGTAGTTCATATTAATACTAGGCTTTGAGGGGTTGAAACAACAACCGTTTGTTGGCCTACCTTAACACGAGTCGAACAGGTTTAAAATTTAAGGTAAAATTTGTACATCGATTTTTGTTCAATTGCTATTGGTCACAGCGAAAAAGGGTACATACAACAAATACTAAGCTTTGCGATTTTGAACAACTGTTTCCATAGGTCAAACTCTGTGAAGTTAGTCCCAAGGTTAACACATAATCCGCGGCAAGCTGCATCATCTCACTAGGATCTTCGTGAACCAATTGCGCATCTCAGGGTGTAGGTAGGTGAGTGGGAAGGAAAAGGGAGGGGATTACGGGGATGATTATTTGTAGGGTACCTCCTTGAACTATCTTGAATTCTGTATAAATTTTAGGATGTCTTTTCATGACAAGACAGAGATATCGCCCAGTTTTTCGAAAAAAAAGTATTCTCTTAGGGCTGCTTTTCTAGTTTTGGCAAGGCTGGGGCATTCACAAAGAAAGTGAGGAGAGTCCTCTTCCACCTCTTTATATTGAAACCTTCTACATAACTCTGATGAACTGATGCCCATTCTGCTCATGTGGGTTCCCATTGAGTAGTGTGCCCACCGTAAGGACTCCTACTAGGAGTGATAATTGAGACCTGCTTATTTTGAGTAAATAGTCTGTTTTTTCCCCAAAATATTCTTTTAAAATTCTTTAAAACCCTACAAGTATCAACTGATGACCATTGGACATCTGCAGCTTTAAAGAATTTTCGTGGATTAAGCTTTTTTCTTGTACTAGTGTCACAAGCACCGAACAATCGGTTTGGCTCGAATCAAGAGATGACCTATTTTTGGCCATTATTATATTATATTATACATCACGTTGTTCTGGGACCCTTCTAAGGTGGTTTGCCCAAGTAGATATCTGACCTAATCCCCTCGAAAGTACTTGGTGCCATCAGTAAAGACCGAAACATGATCTGCATTTAAAACTCGGTATTCATTCCAGAAACTGTTGTTAGTCTAGGTTGAAATGAATGTGCGGTGTAACGTACTCTGTTTCCGATTGTCTTTTAGAAGCACCTTGAAGAAGCTAAAAGATCTCTCAGCATGGAGGATTTTTAATAGGTAGGTTTTCTACGTCTAAAAAAAAACAAGGAATTTTTATGAAAAAGAGGCAAAAACACACTGAAAAGGAATAAAAACGCAAAAAATAAGGCCAGAAAAGCAAAATATAGCAAAAAAGCTAAAATGGAAAAAAGGCAACAAAAAACAAGGCACTAACGGGTAAAAAGGTTAAGTAAAATACATTTATTTGGAATCAGAAAGATATGAAATGGACATGTACAAAGTCGATACCTTCTTACGGTTACGCAAAACAAAATAGCAGAGTTAGCATAATCCTTTCACTAATAATAAAATATGTACTCAGTACAGGCTGAAATCTGTACTGATTACATACAATGTGTTTTGAAGCCTACAAAGAATTTTATGAACTCATTAGTCATTGTATAACATAATATTATTAATTGGCTACATTAACACTTCGTAATAATCATCAAAAATGTTTGTCAATAATTTCATGTAATGAACTCCAGAACTCAATACTTGTGGATCTAAACCATCACAATCTTAACTTCGCTTCTTTTAGCGAAACTTCTTTATGAAAACTTACTAATAAATTAAATTTTAATTTTTATATGTGCTCGGAAGTATTAAATTCGTATTTTAAATTGTTAAATCAACTCGTTTAATATTTATATTGGAGCTCAACAAAAAAATGTCAATTTATTACTCAATATATTATTATGAAAAAAAAAATTCTAAACAGTTGAAGTGGTTTTCATCATAAATTAAAAAAAACAACTTCTTAAATAGATTGATGGAAAAAAAATTTGAAACGTTTGAGAGGTTTTTCAAAAAAATATGTTTTTATATTTTTATGAAAAAAAAGTGTAAACAAAATCTTAGATCTTAACAAATTGCTATTTTGCCCACAAAATTTTGAAGTCGAATTAATACAAAAGTTTTTTTGTACCTTTTTCCATAAAGTTATACATATGTGTCCACAAAAATCAGTAAATATATTTCATTTGACAAAAATTATTGAATTTTTTGTATATCAAACTCTTAAAATATTTTTAAGGAAAACTGTTTTGTATGGAAATCTTAAGTATGTACTTATGTGCCTATAAAAATAAAATTTCAAAAAAGTTGTTTAATAGAGCAGAGTGTAAAAAAACGTTAAGGTACCAAGCTTTATAAAAATAAACCATCTAGTTCAAAATATTTTATTTTCAAAGAAAATTTTTTGAAAATTTTGGTAAATACTTTGTTTGAAGCTTCTTTATAAGAAAAAATTTAAGTCAGAATTACCGTGTTGAAGAAAATCGAAAATAAAAAATGGTTCTTTCAGAGGTCCCATCAACAAAAAGTGAAAAATGAAAATGGTTTTCGATTCAAAGGCAGACTTCACTGTTTTTGAGAAAAATAAGATTTTGAAAAACTGCTGACAAAAAATGTATGACAGGTACCATTATTTAAAGTTCTAAAAATTTTTTTTTAATACCTTTGGGGGCATAATCACCAAAAACACTATGTACCAAGTTTTAAGAAAATCTATGCAGCTGCTTAGGCTGTAGCCGAACAGACAAACAGACAGAACTGTGAGATCCACTTATTAAGTCTTCTCTGTCATCTGTTAGAAATATGTTCCGAACCAATGGAAAGTTGCAGAAGTCATAAAACCTGGCAAACCATCTCACGAAAAGAAGTCTTACAGGCCGATTTCGCTTCTTCCTATAATATCAAATGTTTTTGAAAGAATATTACTCCTGCGCCTGCAACCGATAATAGAAGAGAAACAATTAATACCTGAACATCAGTTCGGATTTAGAAGCAAAGCATTCGACAATTGATCAAGTGCATAGAATTACTGACGTAATTGAGAGAGCTCTTGAAAAAAAGAAAATCTGTTCAACTGTCTTTTTGGACGTATCGCAGCCGTTTGACAAGGTGTGACACGAAGGCCTCAAATTCAAATTAACACTGAAGGATTTTATAACATTCTAAATGGATATCTAAATGAAAGACTTTTACGTGTATCACAGGGAAATGACTATTCTGATTTCAAAGAAATAGTGGCTGGGGTACCACAAGGAAGTGTATTAGAACCAGTTCTGTACCTTTTATTTACACGCGATATACCTCGAACAGAAGACAGTATTGTGATCATGTTTGCTGAAGATGCTGCAATACTAGCAGTAGGCAAAACGATTAGCGAAGCTAAAATTAAATTACAAAATGCTCTTAATAATGTCAATGAGTGACAAAAATATGGCAAATAGCGTTCAATGAACAAAAGTCAATCCCACGTGGACTTTAAGTATAAGAAAATAAATAGATTACCCGCCTTTCTTAAAACCACTCGTGTTCCATTTGCAAATGAGGCGAAGTATCTGGGAATGACCCTACACGCGAAATTAAAATGGAAGCCGCATGTGAAAAAGAAATGCGAAGAACAAAAAAATAAATCAAGAGATATGAACTGGTTACTCGGTAAATATTCAAAGCTTAGTATTGAAAATAAATTGATTTCTTAGAGGCAGGTACTTAAACTTGTTTGGACATATCGTATACAACTTTGGGGTTATACCTGCCATACAAACTTAAATAACTTACAAACGCGTTTAAAATTAAATTAAAATAGCGAAAACATAGAAATTGACTATAAGAACGATTATTGACATTCTTGACGAGTCGAATTTAGTACACCGTCTGTGAAGAACAAAACCTTCCGACTTGGTGCGGTGAACAGAAAACCGCTTTAAAATCGCGGATTAAGCAGGAATTTTCACCGGAAAGTAACCTGCAACACGTTGGCTTAACTTCTTTAAAAATGAATTGCTAGATAAGTTTCAATTTAGTTGCAATCGGGAAGTGGAGGTGGTTTTAGTGTAGTAAGAATCTCACACTTCTATGAGCACGCGTTTTTCAGTCCTCATAGAGCTTGATATGCAGGTTTTACACCTACCCTTGGGAAAATAAATAAAAATGAGAAGGTCCTCTCTACGTCACTGATGAGTCTAAGTGAGTAAGCCGGACGAAAAAAAAAAATCTGTTATGACAAGACTGAACAAAATCTCGTGTACCAACTTGGTAGAAAATCGATCCAGCCATTTAGTTTGTAGCTCAATGGACCGACAGACAAAAAGACAGAATTGTGAGACCAACTAAGCTAATCAAAATATCAATTTAGATTTTTTTTGTCGCAAGTGAAAACAGGTATTTCAATTTTTAGAATTTTTTCATTCAAAGATAAAATATCAAAAAATTCTTTCATCTATTTTTGGAATATTGAATTTTAAAAACCAGGAATTAAAGTTTTTTTCTTTAAAATTTTGATGATCTAGAAGCTTCTGCATAAGAAGTTTGATTGAAATCGGTACAGTTGTTAATGAAAAAGTGGTGCTTGAAAATATTAAAAACATATTTTGGTTATTGTGAAGTTTGGAAACTAAGCCAGAATATATTGATTTTCTGGTTTAATTTCAACTTACTTTCTGGATATTGTTCCACACTTGCCTGGATCAATTTATGAAATTTTTGGCTTATTTTAAGTTGATTTCTGTTTCAGTTCCAATTTAAGCAGTTAGAAATTGTTTTGACTACTAACTGCAAAAAAAATCTTCAAAGGACAAAACAAAGAAAACACAAAATATGATCATCTCTTGAACGCCATTTACACTCAACCATTAAAACTCTTTTCAATGATGCTTTACACAAGTTGTGTTCGTTAGTTTTTTTTTGTTGTTGTTGTACTTACAAATTCTTTAACCCAAATAAAAATTTATCAAAGATAAACCCAAACAGCATTGCATGGGAATAAAAATGAAAATCATCCTTTCAACAACAACAACAAACAAATTGTCAATCTGTGCACATTTCCGTTTTCATAAATGAATCCCATTTTCTCATGGTACATCTTTTATTTCGTCTTGGTTTTTTTTTTTTATTTTGTGTTGCATCAATGCAATCGATCCTGATACCGATAACAGCCAGCTATTAACCCCATCTTCTTGCTATCTCACATCACGCCCCTACGTCATCCCACAGCTAGCTCTAGTCCTTATTCTAGCTGCTCTGCGCTCGCACTCCTCGAAAACCAATTGTAGCGTGAATGCCGCGGTGGTGATTCGCCTTGCAAGGATGTTTAAAGCAAAAGATGATGCTGGATGCTTTCACCGTCGTCGTTGTCGCTGTTGCAACCAAACCGTAACGTTGAGCTCAATTTTCTGCTCAGTCAGGTAAAAGAAATCTTAATGGACTGTTCAATTTTTATTAAATTGAAAAAAAAATCAGAAGAAAAAATAGAAAAAGAAAATCAACAACTAAGAGGAAAAAAGGAAACAACTATAAGATCCTAGATAATACAACTACAGCAAACAGGATGTTGATATCCTTCTGAGATAAGACTCGAATCAGATTATAAGGATTTCTTATTCCATCTTTTTATTTTCAAAATGCTGCTGTACATATCTCCTGTTTACGTTGCCGTTATTGTTGCTGCAAGGAAATGCAATTTGCAGTCTACTCAAACAATAAATGCACACATTTCCACACAGATGGAGTGCCGCACCACCTGCCACCACCTGCCTTCTGCCTTCGGCCTTCTGCCACCCACGTATTTTATATCCTCATTGATTCTGTATTGTGGAAGCAAATGAAATGTAAATTGCTGCACGGCACCGTATCGCCACAGGGGGATCTCCGTTAAAATAAGTCTTGCTGCTATATCGTCCTAGGTACGTCAGAGACAAAAGCGCACAATTACACCGGTAGCTCATTTACTTTTCAAGCTGCCAAGGACGAATGAACACGCATATATGTATGTATGGCCAATAGGTAGGCCACTGGGTGGCGATTTAATGTAAATGAGTGTGTACGGACGTAAAATTCATCAATTGGCCAATTTGAATCTTTGGCCATCCTCTTCCGTTCCGTTTCAAACCAGGATCCAAGTTGGCTGGTTAGTCATTGGGCGGCGTCGTTGCAACTTGCAATTGTGCATGTAATTGGATGCATAATGACAGGCAGACAGAACACTTGATGGATGACGAAAATGCATCTACCTACATAATAGTTGCCGAATTGGGACGATTAAGTGGATGAGTTCCAGAAATAACGTCGACATCCATCGATGAACGACCGACGACGATGACGCCGATGCGACGCCGCCAACGACATCCATGTGATGTCGGGATTTACTGAATTCAAATTAGCCGATCGGAGAATGCGAATTCGGTCAATGTGGATAATTGTTTGCCCCAGTTGAATTACTCGGAAACAATTCCGCACTCAATCGAGGGGTGAATCGAATGTTGGGATACCCAGCTATAGGTTCACGTTGGCAGGGTATTATACATTTATACGAAATCGTTTAAATTGCTTTCCATGTAATTTTAAACAAATGACTGGTAAGGAGTTTAAAAAACTGGGTTAAAAGTGAAATTCTTCAGAAAACAAATTAAAAAGCTTCCGAGAGTTCTGGGTTTTTTCCACTTATGTTATTTGTTGTTCTCTTTATGCAAACTTGATTGATGTCCATGAATATTTTATTCCATAAATCATTTGCATAACCGTAGAAGAAATTTTACATGGAATTTATGCTGCAGGACTTAAAGCAAGTAAAGCGAGTTGCAATTTCATTTTGTTAAAGAAGTTTTACTGGGAAAGATTTTTTGGCGGTTTATTGTGCCATATGACAATTAAATTGATTCATAAAAGCATTTAGAATGTTTTTTCGATTTCATTTTAATTGTTTCTTATGAAGGAGAATGAGTCTTTCATTAAATCAGAACAATTAATAGATTTGATCTGTAAAGAAAAATTGCTTTGACAGATTTTGTTTTAACTGTCTATCTATATCAATTCTCCACTGTTTACTCTAGAGTGTTTACTCTACACTTTTTGCTATTTACTTTCTCCATGTTTTCTCTCCACTTTAAGATCTCCACTTTTAACTCTGCACTGCATACTTCATACTGTTTACTCTCTTCTTTTTTTAATTTCCACTCCTTACTCTACACTCTTTACTCCCCACTGTTAACTCCCCGCTGTTTACTCTCGACTCTGCACAATATACTCTAGACTGTTTATTCTCCCCTGTTTACTCTCTACTATCTACTCTCCACTTTAAATTCTCCACTGTTTACTTTTCCCATTTTCTCTCCACTTTTTATTATCCACTTTTTATTCTCCACTGTTTACTCTATACTGGTAATACTCTATACTATTTGAAACGTTTAGAAGATGAAGGAGCTAAGCGACATTTTCTAAATATTGAGTCACCAGAATTAAAATGTTTGTATTCTTTGCTAAATTTGAATCGAGATGAAGAAGTGCACATGAGACAGAAATTTAAGTTTAAGTATACCTTCATTATGTACGATAAAACGATATTTTTAAAAGATGTTACTTAGCCCTTCATTTACTCTCCACTGTTAATTATCCTTTGTTTACTCTCCACTGTTTACTTTCCCTTTTTTACTTTCCACCATTTACATTCAACTGTTTATTCTGGACTGTATACTCTTCACGGAGTACTCTCCACTGCTTACGTTCCGCTATTTATCTGCACTGTTTACTCTCCACTGTTTAATTGCCATTGTTTATCTCCACTGTTTACTCTCCTCTACAGAACAATGGACTCAAAATAATCTGTTAAGCGTTATAAGAAGGAACAAATTTAGTTTCCTAAGACTGTAGTGATCTTTGAAAACCAGTGACTGGCGATGGACTCAACTTAGTCCAGGAGGCTTCAATTTTTTTCAAATTTTTAACTTAAAAGAGGAATCAGTTCAGGAGGAATCAGTTCAGGAGGAATCAGTTAAGAAATGGAAAAGAAAATTGTCAAACATTTATAAAAATTATTATTTTAAAATTGTTATGAGTGTGACAAAAAAATGTTACGGATGTAACAAGTATATTTTTGTTCACATGAAAAGAGTATGATAAGTAAAATTTCATTGAGAAATAATTTTCTCCGTTAGTGTTTTAGTTTTCACATGAATAATGGAATTTTTCACACTTTAGAGTGGTGAAATATTTTGCCACTGACTGCTTTAAAAATAAATTCCTTTTTTTAAGTGGGGAAGATATCAACTAAAAATGGTCTGGATACTTATATGAAGAAGCTTTTTTTGAAATAATTTTCCTGCGTATGTTCCAAAATTTATCAAAAAATGAAAAATTATGTTTTGAAATGTCAACTTTTGTTACGGGCGTGACACAGCTAATAATATATTCAGGGTATCAGTTTTATGTGAAA
Organism: Dasysyrphus albostriatus; assembly: GCA_946251815.1. Taxonomy (NCBI): domain Eukaryota; kingdom Metazoa; phylum Arthropoda; class Insecta; order Diptera; family Syrphidae; genus Dasysyrphus; species Dasysyrphus albostriatus. Next base: position 134,355,885 of record OX276337.1, on the reverse strand, counting down.
ATGTTTTGTCTACAAAATAAAAATATTATTGTTACGTGTGTGACACTGTTTTACCAACTCAGACTTAAATTTATTTCATTAAGCAACTGTAAGGCTTATCATCAGCAAAAGCAAGCTAAGAAATGAAAAAGGAAACTATAAAAAACATGTCCAAGGTTTTAGTTTTATATTGTTACAAGTGTGACAAGTATGATTTTTTTTACCTGAACAGAATATATAATCTAAGTCTATATTCTTATTAAAGAATAATGTTTGTCAAAAAATTAAAATAAAAATATATTTTTGTTACGTGTTTGCCACTTAAAAATGATAAATCAACAACTGTGATTAGACTAAGTTTGTGTTAACAACTCAAAACCTTATCTGAATAATGGTTAATAAATGCAAAATAAAACTATGGAAAATTGCTCAACCTCTTAGTTTAAAATTATTACGGATATGACAAGTGAATGTCACGGGTTTTTAAAGTATGAATTTTTCGGTAAGAGCTACTTTTTTGTTTATAAAAATCAGTCTTTCAATAATATTAAATGTCTTTAAATAAAATAAAATATATTTTTGTGACGTGTGTAACACTTTACTATGTTAAATCAACTTTGTATATAGAGTCAATTTTTATTTACAACTGAAAACTTAGTTCTTAGTAGGCACCGTTTGGAAAAGCAAAAGAACACTTTGAAAACCACCCAACATTTTGGTTAGAAACTGTTACGGATGTGACAAGTGAACGTCAGGGATGTTTAGACCATGATTTTGTTCTGCATGAGCAGACTTAAATAATCAGTCTTTTAAGAATATTGTTCGTTAATAAATAAAATAAAAATAGGTAGGTACATTTTTTGTTACGTGTGTGACACTTATACGTTTTATCCCCTTAAACTCTTCCAATATGTGTTCAAAGTTTAAATAATAGAATCTTTTTTGTAGATATGTTGATTTTTTGTCAAAAACTTAAAACATTTTGGCCATTAAAGAAAAAAAGTTTTCATCAAAATCCAGAAATGGCTGAATTGATTAAAGTAATAAAATTGAAAGGTAATTTTTTGTTCCCTTAAATTCCTAAGTTGAATTTCTAAAATTTAAAGATGAGAGAAGACTATTTTGTCCTACCTTATAGTCCTTAAATAGATTTAAGGAATGTTCCATTTCTTAAATTAAAGTTAAGCAGCATTCAGGGACACAAACAAAAAAAAACTAATTAAATGTTATCCTATTTAAGAATAATGCGAGAAATAAAATGAAATATAAATATCCGTCTTAGGGGCCCTAAAAAAATGTCTGTCACATATCACTGTGTGCTCCATAATGGCCATAAAAAATAAAATCCATCGTCCTCTATCAAACAAAGTCTACAATATTAAAATTAATAATTTAGCACGTTGTGTCCTTATTTCCTCTTTTGCCTCCATCCAATTTGTATGTGTGTGTGTGTGTATGTTTGTTTTGTCGCATAAAACTGTATAAGATTTTTTTCCTTATATGAGTAGGAAATAAAGCTTTCTCTTTAACTTTTTTGATCACACATACAGCCCATCGCAGCTGAGATTCCTTAGACTTAAACAAAAAAAAATAAAGGAATTTTCGTGAGTCCGTTCAATTTTTTTTAAGGTTGTTCCCAACAGGATACTGATGCGGATACCTGTTCCTTAATAAATTCATAAATACAATGTATGTGTCCTTGCCAGTGTTGACACAAACGACACGATGTCAACGCGCACTGGGACAGGTTGGTATTTAAAATCAAGAAATCCCAGGATATGTGTGTCTTCCTTTGCTACTTAACAGGATACACGATGCAACATAATTTCCTTTTTAAAAACAAGTATACAATATTATCCAATATAGGATAAATCCAGATGTGTGTGAATAAAAATGTTCAAAGGTTTACCATGCCAAAACAAATATAATAAATAAATGAAAATCATTTTTAAATATTTGTCAAGAAAAGGAGGTGCGGCGAGTGGAGAGGGGGTTGAAAAAAGTTGAAAGTTATTAGAAAAAATGTTTAAATATGTGTTTATTCCTGGGAAAACTCCCAGGCTAAAAGGAGATGATTGACATTTTTTGACGTGCGGGGAATTCCACGGCTGTTGCACTGCAATACATTTAGTGTCAGTTTTCCCTCGAAATGTCAAAGTTGGGTGACACACGGCGAGGGTAGGAGAGTGGATGATATGTTATAGACTGAAGTTTGTGACAGGAAAATGATGGCAGTTTACGATTTTTTTCTTTTCATTTTATTAAAAAAGTCCTTTGAATGAGGAAAACGACTATAATCATCATAACGATGCTGATGATGACGAAGGTGATGATAATAATGATGATGATGTCGATGTGATGTTATGAAGGCAATGAAGAAGGCGAATATTTGAAAAGCGATTTCAAAGGATCTTAAGCAAATCTGATGTGCTATATGTACCTATACATATGCACATTATATGCGGTTTTAGCCTAAAGGTGAGGCAGTGTCCTTTGATTTCAGTTCCTCAGTTTCTTCTTTTTTTTTGTTCATCCATTTTAACTTTATGCAGATACATGACACAAGGATGTCAAAGGAAGTCGTATGATTTATGAGGGGATAAAGATTTTATTACTTTACAAGTGTTTATTGAAAAAAAGAAACTTTTTTTTTCTTTATAAAAGTTTTTCAAATTGGTTTAGGACAGAGGCAGATGCTGGTGATGATGACGAGGATGATAAATTTATATGATGAGACATCTTTTAGAGTTTTGCCTCTCCATATAACGTCGTTGAGATAAAAATAAACTTATTAAAAAGCTTTTTTTTTAAACAAACCGTAAGTTCGTGGATGAATGAAAAGGTGATGTAAACTGTACTTAGTTAAAAAAAAAGGAAGAGGAGACTTTATAAGAAGCAAAGGGCCAACAAAACTTTTGAAATATAAGAAAAAAAACGGTAGGTACATAACTGAAAAAGAGACGAAATCTAAAGAATAGGTAGCTAATGCTTTTATTTAATTTTTTTTTTGTTTAATAAAAAGCGGAAGTGGAAAAACGAGTAAAATGTTTTGTTGAAAATTAAATTGCGTAACAGGAATATTTCGTGTGGAAAATTGAGTAGAGTGTAGACGAAAAACTTTGACCTATTTAGATGAATAAATAAAAGAAAGACTAAAACTTCATAAATTAAAAAAAAAATTCATATACATGAATACCTTCAGCTTATTAAAAAAACATGAGATAGCACAAGGAAAATAAAGAAAATGTTATATTTTTTTGGAAGATAAAAGTTTAAAATTTTTGTAAACAGTAAATTTTGTTTAATTTTAACGTTTGATAGTATTCAAGGTTATTTTTAAAGGCAATGAAAAACTATTGATTTTCGTTTCAGCTGGGAGAGTTTTGTTTTAGATTCAAATTATCAAATTATGGTAATATATGCATATTAGAGCGAAGTGCCTTTTAAAAATCCTTTTGAATGCGTAAAAACTGACAGAAGATTCTGTCTTCAATGTTCAATTTTCCGTACAGTTTATCATCAAGTGATGAGTCCAAGATATTTGTAAACAAAAGATTTATTAAATCGGTAAATCCGTTTTTTGAGAAAGATAATAATCAAATAAACCGTTTATCTAAGGAAAATATTAGAAATTGTTGTTCGGAAAATTGTTTCCTTCAAAAAGGTTGTGTGTTTTGTATTAAGGTTTTTTTGCCAATATATAGGTACTATTTATATATGGCAAGTAATGCATTCAATAGGAAAAACGAAAAAGTGGGTCTCACAATTCTGTCTGTCTGTCGGTTCGGCTACAGGCTAAGCGGCTGGATCGATTATATCAAAACTTGGTACATAGTGGTTTTTGGTGATTCTGTCAACACTTGTTTCATTTTTTTTAACCCAAAAACAACGGTACCTGCCATACAATTTTTTTTTAACAATTTTCCAAAATTTTATTTGTCTCAAAAAGCGCTCCACAACTTTTCTTAAAAAAAATGGCTCCTACGATTTATTTAAACCTAGTCTGGTTCTGCGTATACTACCAAAAACTATAAGAGTTTACATATAGGAGCAGAGGGGAAATTGAATTTTTGTTTGCTTACCACCAAAAATAACGGTACTTGCCCTAAAACCATAAATTAAAAGCTTATTTATCTCAAAAACGGGTCTAACGATTTCGATGAAAAAAAAATCAGTGTATTACTGTAAGTAAGGTGTACTTTTTGATAAGAACAAAATTTACTGAAAACCGTTATTAACGGTACCTGCCATACTACAGTTTTTTTTTTTTTAATTTTCGATTTTCTCACTAACGGCTCAAACGATTTCAATCAAAACTTTTATGCAAAAGTTTTTAAATGTTAATAATACTGTGTTTAAAAATTTCAAAAAAAAATTTGTTTTGAAAATTCAATATTTCAAAAATGAGTCGATGAATTTTTTTGAATTTAGGTTTAAGAATGTATTTTAGTTAATACTCAAAATTGGCTTACCAAAACCTTTTTTTTTTAAATGTTATTAAAGTTTTCTATATACAAAAATATTTTTTTAGAAAACGGCTCCAGCGATTTAAATTTTTTTGTTTGCATATATTCATATTTTTGAAGCAATCAAATGGCAAACTTGTTTCTGGGGGCTTAATTTTTAAACTAGTTGTTAATGCAATTAAAAGAACGATTTAAATGCTTTTTCTATATTTTTATATTTTTTTTATAATTACTTTCATATTTTAAAAGTTCTTAATTCTAAGCAACTTGAACATAAAAGCAAGTCGTGCATTTTATTTGTCCATTTAATCATATTTAATGAAGAACTAAGATGGCATTTATTTTTTTTTATCTCAAACTCTCAAAGAAGTTGTGTAAGCTTTAAATACTCGTATCGTATTTCATGCTTTCAAACATTTTCTTCATAATTTTTATATCTTAACATATAATTTTCTTATACCCTCAGCGTCTTGAACATAAAAGCAAGTAAGTGCGACCCAGCCTAGCATTTTATTTTATTATTTTCAATTTTCTTCAAAATAGTATTTCTGACTCCTGTAAATTTTTTTCCATTTTTTGAAACTCGTTGTTAAAGGGGTTTTAACATGCTCTAGACTAATTTTTGAAAAAATTACTTACTTTTATGTAAAAAGTAACAGTGCATACAAATGATAAAAAATATTTTTTTCTTAAAAAAAAACAACTCCTATGATTTTTATAAAATTTTGACCACACTACAAAAATTATAAAAATTTACACTTATTAAATATTAATAATACATTTTTTTTATTAATTTTTGAATTTTCCTATTATTGGCTGAACAGATTTAGATTCATTTATTAACATGCAAACAGGGCTGGCCTGATAAAATATATATAACCATCATTTGTGGTTATTGGAGGATGAAGTTATTTCCTCAATACCTAAGTGTCTACCACTTGCCATGCGTTTTTTTACGATAAATACAAAATTAATAGAAGTTTTATTTAAACATAGAAAATCGAGTATTATATCATAAAAATAATAGTTACTAAGGAATATAAAAATAATGATACACTTAAAGTCTAAAAGCATATCAAAAAATATAGAGACATAACAATATGAAAATAAATAATTAACTGATTGATTAAGTGGATTTTTTATTGCTGCTCAAGGCGGCCCTTGGGTTTACCGCCCTATGCACTTGCACTACTTACACATATAGCTTGTTTGGCTCTACATTCAAATTTCAAATTAAAGATTAATTAATATTGCTTATCAAAATTTGTAAACATTTTTTTCTTTAATTTTCAAAATAAATTTAAATTTGTTTTGAAAATTCGATATCTCAAAAACGTCTTTTGACAATTTTTTTTTGAAATTTTATTTCTACATGCACATAAATAAATACTTAAGATTCGTATATAAAATTTTTTCCTTAAAAATGTTTTAAGATTTCGATGCATAAAAAATGATTAAATAAAAAAACAGCAGTCAAACGATTAAAACTTTTTTCCCACATCGCTATTTCCACAAGAATTCAGATGGTAAATTCTTTTCTCAAAGTTTTACTTATTATACCATTTAGGGACTTTTTGGACTAGAATATTGAAAAGTTTGTCACCAACCTGTCGTTAAATGACTATGTTAGATGGCAAGTGACCACAACCATTAAAATCTAATATGTTTTAATTTGTTTTATCGTTCAGAGTTCGCTCATCGAGCCTTTAAGCTTTTATTGCCTGACCTCGAAGAATTGTGAAAATTAGAAATTCCAAATTTGTTTGAACCACCCCGCTGGTAGTTTTGTCCTGCATACAACATATCACATACATATGTAATTAGCAGAATTACATCCATATTACAAGCACCTAAAGCAGCTACGAGTATTATAATCGTCTAAAATGTGGAACCTTGGGCAAAATTTGAATGGAAAAGACCAGATGCAATGGTTAACGAGACGAAATTTAGCAAAATAAATGCTTAAGGCAGTTGAGTGGCTTGCAGCGGTTTCGTTGTGTACTCAAATAGGCAAATATTTTACATAATGTGCCCAATCCCTTAATGTAAGTATAAAGTTGGTACAGTTAGTCTGGTATTTGTTTATTCAAAATTTATAGGGATTCAATGAAATGTTGATATTATACAGCGGGCCAAAAGAGAAAAAACCATTTTGTCCAACTGAAGAAAATCTATTCAGTTCATAAATAAACTTAGGGCCACTTTTTCAGTACAGGATTAGATCTGAGTTAAATCAGAGTTAGCTAATCCTGAAAATAAATTAGCCCTGAGTTAACTCAGAAACTGTTAGTTAAGGATTAACTTTATCTTTCAGCCGTTAAAATTCTAAGGCCATATCGATGTGGACACTAAATATATAGAAATGTTGCCACAACGGAATTTCACTGACAATAACTTTCACTATTGAATTATTGAGATGGCACACAGCTAAAAAGGCACTCAATTTGGTTCTTGAGTTAACTCACCAAAGTAGCTTAGTTAACTCAAAGGTAACTAAGGATTTTAATCGACTAAAAAACTTTTTTGGAGTTAACTTAGGTTTAACCTTTATACCTTTTAGACTAAGATGATCTCGCACTGAAAAACTGGCCCTGGTGTGCAAATTTTTTAAAAAATTTATTCTAGGACATACATTTAGGGCCAGTTTTTCAATGCGAGATCATCTTAGTCTCGAGGTTAAACCTGAGTTAACTCCAGAAACGAGTTTTTCAGTCAATTGAAATCCTAAGTTAACTCACCTACAATGGTGAGTTAACTCCGGGGCCTAATTGAGTACATTTCCAGTTGCGCCGCCATCTCGTTTTTGATAGTGAAAGTTATTGTCAGTGCAATTCCGTTATTGATGCCATCTCTATTGCGATGCGTGAAAGTCGTTGAAGGGTGGTGTCACTTTTCGATGGCCTTAGATGTTTGACAGCTGAAAGATAAAGTTAACCCTAAGCTGAAATACTGCCCTTAGAGTTATCTGTTTTTCTGAAACCATCACCACTTTTCTCCGCCTAACATCAAGGAACTAGATAAATGAAGTGGACTTATTTCGCACTAAGGCAATGATTTTGAAACAGTAGATGCTAAACTTGGGGTCTTGTCCTTTTGACCACTCCACCAGTAAAAATTCATACATCAACAATCTTTCCAATTTTGACAGATTAACTGTACCTACTTCACTATTATTGCCTGCACAAAAGGTCGAAAGGGGATTATTGTTCACAACACAATATGAGCCCTCTTGTTTTTCGCATATTCACACTCTGTTGTTTTCATTGGCAAAACAAAAGAAAACCCGGGGACTTTAATTTGTTTTTCATATTTTAACACAAAGGGAAACACACAAGGTAAGAAAAACAGCACACTTCTGCGTTTTGCATATTTAAAACCCTAAAAGTGTGAGAGAGAAGGTCGCATATATCTATCATTGCAGGATGATATCCCTATCATTAGTCATTTTAGATATTTTACAAATATATTATGTATCTTGATATCGTGTGTAAGGACTCTCGTTTATATCCTGAGTGACTCCTCTAAATGAAATCCTTGCTTGTTCTTTCCTGTTGCAATGGTTGAATTGCTTGAATAAATACCTACAACCATAAGAGTTTTCTTTCCTGCTAGATTTACCTTATAAGGCTACAAAATACAAACCAGAACTTGGAACCTGAAGCTGCTGAACCCGAACCCGAACCCATAGCAAGAGGAGGCATTGACTAATGGACATATAATGAAATATCTTATATTAGCACAAAGGAGGAAGCGGAAATGGTAATAAAATGAAAGACATTATAACTTTGTGTTCGTGCGTCTATATATATATATTGTAGTGGGCAGGGGCGAGGAACAAAAGGCGAGTGCATAAACCTGGAGCTTAATTTTACTTTGGCGTTTTCATTTATCATCGTAGAGGTTAGAGGTGGAACACACAATATACTTGCAACATGGTAATTGATGAAGATTAGGTATTCATTATTATACGCAAGCAAGGTAATCGTTTTAAATAAATTTCCTTTTGCATAAGAAATGGTTTATAATTTTAGAAAAGTATGAAGTCATTAGGTGTATATCGTAATAATGTAGTTTATCCTTAACACAAAGGGGGGTTGCAGCACTGCACAAAGGATAGGTTATTATGTTTAATTTATGGATCGAAATAAAAGTATTAATAATAAATTTTAAAAGAAAACTGTTATAAATTATCTTAATCTGCTTATAATAAACGCAAGGTTTTTTTTTGAAGTTGTAAAAGAATAAGTTAGTTTAGATGATAATAAATGGAGTGCACCAGGCACTATTTATTGCAAAAAAGAAAAATAGTAAAAAAATAGTCTCAGATATATCTTAGTGAAGAAAATAAAAGGGTCTTCATTTTAATTTTTACGTCACTTTTGAATAATTGCCAATATTGAACTATCATTATCATCAATTATGAGTTATAAAAATAGTGAAAATTCACCTAAAAATGATGAAAATAATGCAAAAATGTTTGTAAAATTATTCAAAATATTGCCTCTGGTATTTAAGAAGATTTCTGACAACTTAGGTGTGTCTATTACGATTAGGGCTGGCCACGATACCAAACCAAACGATTCTTTTGTAAGTATCGTCTCGGTATTGTCAAAATCAAAAAAAAATTGTATCGTCTCGGTATGGGGATCGGTCTCGTATAACAAAGTCTGGTATCAGTATCGGTATCGGTCTCGTCTGGCATTGGGCTCGTCTGGCATCGATCTTGACTCAATCACAAACAAAAATAAAACAAATTCTGCATCAAAGCATCATATAGCAGAAAAACAATGCTGGTTATAAAACCATTGGAGCCGTTTCCGAGAAAACAAGATTTAAGAAAATATATTAGAGGTAGTAGGTGGATATTATTGCAGTCACTTTCCTCAGCTTAAATGAACCAAGTCTGTAAATATCATCCAAACGATTGGTTTCAGAAAAATGAAAATGTCATCTAAATTATTGGTTGTAGAGAAGCAAAGCGAAAGAAAAATGGGCGTTGAAGAGGGTGATTCTTATTTAATTAATTGCTCAAACATTCTCCTAAGTAAATAAAAAAAAAAATGAGAAAATGCCATTCAAACCGTAAAATCCGTTTCCGAGAGACCAATTACAACAATTACAAAGTTATAATATTCATAGATATATTTTGTCTGCCGATACCAAACGATACTACTGAAAGTATAGGTAAATTTCGGTCCCAAAAACATGGTTTGATTTCGGTATCGTTTTGGTTTACGATACCGATACCAAACGATACTGAGACTTTTCTGGTATCGTGGCTAGCCCTAATTTCGAGACGATCTTTATGATATAGTTCTGTTTTTTTTTAAGTGAGTTAAGTTAGCACCGCCATTTTCTATTTTCAAAAAAAGGTCGTGTTTTAATGTACCAATTTTGTTTGTTTCGTTTAAAAAAAAATTGCACTAAGAGCAATGTCTTGACAGTTTTTTTTTTTTAACGTAAGGTAAGCCTTACCTTTTTCGATTTTCGAATAAAAAGTTGTGCTTGTGTCGTAAATATTATTAAAATATTCGAAAGTTTAAAAAATTTTACGGATGGAAATTTGGGTTTTTTTTTAAATACTTACGGTACGAGGCAGCATAGGTTGAGCACAAAGGTGACGATGCTCAGTTTTTGCTTCGCAAAATTGTTTACTGGGCTTAAATGTTACAAATATGCAATTTTCCTTATCTCTTCGAAATATAGCAGCACAACTTTGTTTTTTATACAAATTTCTGAAATTTGCAAAAATTTTCATACGTAAAATTTGCAAATTGGCAATTTTTTTTAAAAATATTTATAGAAATGGCAGCACAAACCGAATATGGAATATGGCAACATAAACTTAGCACAAAACAGCATAACTTTCATTATTGTAAAATTGCAAATTTTTAAAAATTTGCATAAGTAAAATTTGCGAATTTTTCGAAAACATTTTCGGTACAAGGCAGCGGAAGTTGAGCTCAATAGAGCATAACCTTTTTTTAGAAAATAAAAATTGGCGATGCTGAATTCACTCTGAAAAATATATATAACGGGTGATTTTTTAAGAGGTTTAGAACTTAAAAAAAAAAATGTTGGCTTCCAGTGCGTCAATCGAAGCGGGCTTGTCCCTATAGACATTAGCCTTGACATACCCCCACAAAAAATAATCTAATGGTGTCAAATCGCACGATCTAGGCGGCCAATTGACCGGCCCGAAACGTGAAATTAACTGTTCACCAAACTCGCCTCGCAATTGCGCCATTGTTTCCCGTGCTGTGTGGCATGTGGCACCGTCTTGTTGAAACCACATATCATGCAAGTCAAGAACTTCCATTTCGGGCAAAAAAAAGTTTGTTATCATCGCTCGGTAGCGTTCACCATTGACAGTAACGCTGCGATTCGCATCATCTTTGAAGAAATATGGCCCAATAATGCCGCCGGCCCATAAACCACACCAAACAGTGGCTTTTTCGGGATGCATTGGTAGCTGTTGCAATGCTTCTGGCTGATCTTCACTCCAAATGCGGCAATTATGCTTATTTACGTACCCATTCAACCAAAAATGAGCCTTATCGCTGAACACAATTTTTCGATAAAAAAGCGGATCCTCGGCCAGCTTTCCAAGAGCCCATTCACCAAAAATTCGGCGTTGTGGTAGGTCGGCTGGCTTTAGTTCTTGCACCAGCTGTATCTTAAAAGGCTTTACGCCCAAATCCTTCCGCAAAATTTTCCACGTAGTGCTGTAACAAAGGCCTAACTGCTGGGAACGGCACCGAATCGACATTTCGCGGTCTTCTGTCACACTAGCTGATACGGCCGCAATATTTTCTTCACTACGCACAGTACGTAAACGTGTTGGTGGTTTAATGTCCAACAAAGTAAATTCGGTGCGAAATTTGGTCACAATCTTCCGAATAGACTGCTCAGAAGGTCGAGAATGCCGACCATAAAATGGAAGCAGCGCGCGATGAACATTTCGAACCGAGCACGAATTTTGATAGTAAAATTCAATAATTTGCAAGCGTTGTTCATTTGTAAGACGATCCATGGTTAAATTGCAAACCAAACTAAAGCTGTTTGACAGTGACACAAGGTACTAAACACACGTCAGCTGTCAAAACCAGTGTTGCCAAAACCAAACCAGCTAAAAAATCACCCGTTACTTTACATCTGTTACAGGACACCATTTGGACAGAAAAAGCTCCCATTAGAACATTAGATGAGGGATTTTAATAAAGACCTATAAATGTTTGTACACAATTGAAGGAGATTGATTCTTACAATAAGTAAGTATAAAGGTACTCTATTGGATTGTTTGTTCATTTCCAAATTTACCCCCAAAAAAATTAGTTGAGCTGTAAAAAATGTTCGTTTTGAAAATAAAAAAAACATCAAACTTACTGCCATTTTAGGTTTTACTGAATCAGCAATTTAGATTGCTACAAATATGTCAAAGCTTTTTCTTAAATGTTATTTCTTTAGCTGTATCTATATGGCGCACTGAGATCTAATGGTGCACTTTCTTGCCAACTTTATTGCTCAAGTACAATTCCTTACAACATCCTTTCTTGGGTCATTTGTTTTCGTAAGTACCTACCTGCTCTATAAGTATACCTATATAGTGAAGAGAAAATCGTGACGTTTAAAGGATGTCTTCCACACCAGGTGATGACGGTCATAATCATTACAACTGCAATCTGCAAATAAATGTCACTGTTCAACATTCGTTCTTATAGTCCTTGAGGACATTCACTCTGTACGCCCGCCCTACAGGCCCATCATGCATCCCATCCATAGCCATTGTGACTTGGAAAGATTTACAAAATAAAAAAAAAAAACATCAAGACAAGAGGAGCAAGTGTTGGCGGTACAGTGACACCTAACACAACGCCAAGAATGTGAATATTTTCTTTTATCCATATTATCCTTTTTGTATATGTCATTGTTTCCCTTCTTTTGTCCTTTTACATCTTTTTCATAGCCCATTCACTTACATCTCTTTTTTTTCTGTCCTTGGATGGTGTTAAGTGATTCCCCATTGGCCATTACGAGAAGTGCCATTCAAAAAGACAGTCCTACACACATAAATATATCCATCCAAAAGCTTATAAGACTGTGAAATATACATAAGTTACGTTACGTACATATACAGTTGTATTAAAAAGGAAGATGTGTCTTCTAATTGAAAAACGGATATGTCGCCTGGCCAAGACAATAAATTTACACATATACATACTCGTACATCTTCAAACTATAGCATTTATCAGCAACAAGAAATCATCGAATAAATTTTAAGGACCTCGCCTAGTTTTCACATGATATATCCCCTTTCCCTTGTCCCTTTTCAAACTGTCCACAAGTGTTTGTATAACTCTGTCTGAAGAATTAATTTTCCGAACAAATTGAACAAGGATGAAAGGAATTAAAAAAAAGAAAATAATAAAAAAAAAAAAGTAACTAACCTACCAACTGAGTGAGAGAGGAGTGCTCCATGGAAATATCCTGTTAGTGGCAAGCAAGATAAGTGGCGAGATTATGGATTTACATTAAGCCATTGGTCCTTAACCATTGTCCTATTAACCCCAGACGACTAAATGGAATGAATTGGTACTTTTAAGCCTACTCGTATATCCCAGATCGTAATGGTAGATTTTCCAAAAAGGACTTATGATTTATATCCTTTTCAGTGGGAGTTATATGGTTGGGAAAATATAATGAGGGATAACTCCTGCAATGGAACGAAATAAATGGACACAATGCGGTTTTTTTTTTTGTAAAAAAAAAATACCTCTGTCATCGTTTGGTATTATACTCGTAGAGTTGGAATTTATCATTCCGGAGAAATTTTTTTCTTAAATTTCGAGTTTTTTTGTTGTTCCAATGAGGAATTATTATGGTTTTTATGAGTAAAAAACTGCTTTAGATCAATCAAATAAATGAATCATTATAATAACTCAATAAAAATGTATACTTTAGGTTGGGTGTGTTGTTTTTTGTTTTTTTTTTTTTTTTTTGAGTAAAATTAGGAAAAATATGCAATTTTTTGGTAAAAGTACGAAGCATTATTCCTCTGACCTAACATTATAAAACAAAATGCCAGTGGCGTAACTAGGATCTTGTTCTGGGGGGAGGAACTTTTTTTTAGCGATCAAATTAAAGTGGTTTTGATTTTTTTCTCTTATTATTTTTTTCGGCGATGTTGAATCTGAATCTGTGTTTTGTGATAAAAATTTCGTTAAGCAACATAAGAAAAATACACAAAAAAACCACCACCACGTTCATCTAAAAACAATTGAAATTAAACGTTTACAATTTCCAACAATTTTCGTTTAAAGTTTTTTCCTCCAAACTACCTATTTCACTTAGGCCCTTGTTGAAAATTGAATTATGTATTTTCACTGTCTCCAAAAATCGTCTCGAAAACACTAAATGACAAAATTTGAATTTTTGTCTCTACCATGAACCAACTTCTAATTTTCTGATTGTCTTTGATGAGTCCAATTCTTTGAATTGCTCTTAACTTCACGTTATTGATATATTTGAGTATACAATTAAAAAAAAGAAAAATGCATTTTTTGGCACATTGAGGCCGTATTACACTTTTCTAGTTGCTCCCAACTCTGATTGGTTTGCGGACCTCTAAGAGATTTTGAGGATTTTCACATATTTCCATATGGGAAGCATAAAAGAAAATTTTATTGTTTTTTTTTCGAAGATAAGGATATAAGTTCGCTTTCTTCGAAAAAAAAATTCTTCGAAGTTGATTTTGGACTCAAAAAAATGAGCGGTTATTTTGAACTTCGATAAGATCTTCTTGAATTTCATTTAATAATTCAATTACCATCACACTCCACAATGATAGGGCTTTCAATATTTCGACGAAAACTGTTAGACTGTTCTTAACTTAATTCCCGAGAGTAATGTTCGAATTCGGCTTTGACTGCCTTTCTTTTGTACTGTTCAAAATTTATTCGAATGTTCGAAAATATTATTTGTGTAATTTTTTCTTTCAACCTTTTTGACTTAAAATTTTTTGTTTGTCTTCAAAAATCAAAATATTTGCTGAATCCTTGATTTGTTTACGACCTGAACGTTATAGTAACAAGCTGAGTTGGTTTAAATATGCAGAAACATCCAGAAAGGCACAAAGTATGCAAGTTGCAAATCAATTCCTGGAGGAGAAAATCACTTATATAGATTGCCGTGTTGTTTATCTACTCCAAAAAATATTTTAATATTTTATTTTCATAGTCAGAAAAATTCATCGTGATAAAGCTAAGTTTAATGCTCTACATCCATTTTATTGCCCAATTTTTCAAAAAAAAAATGTTTCTGTTGACTACACTTTCTTCACTGTTTTCACCAATAGAACTGCTAATAGCCCTTCCACACTAGCCCACTGAGTATTAAAACATGTCAAAAAAGTGGGAAAAAAACGTGTATAGAGTGGAAACAAAATATGACAGGTATTAATACAAGATGTGACAGCCCATCTTACACAGCTTGACAGCTCTCCATAGATACATGATTTGACATGTATTAATACTTTACAATTTTTTGGGTTGGTTCTATTTTTAAAATACATTTCATCTGTGTGTCAACACAAGTTGGCATGTATTAATACAAGCCAGTGTGGAAGGAATCTTTGAAAGTCATATTTCCCACAAATTTGACAGTTGCAAGAAATTCTTTCCCACTTTCAATTTGACATGTATAAATACTCAGTGGGCTAGTGTGGAAGGGCTTTAAAGGGTGCTTTTTAGACGTATGGTTTTCAATCTGGCAATACTTTTTTCGGAGTTGGTCTTTTTGACAGCTATCATATTTGTTTATTCTCAGTTTCTTTGCCATTTCATAATGAATAGACTTAATCCTAAGCAACGTGTGCAAATCGTGCAAAATTTATTACCAAAATAATGGTTCGGTTCGCACGACGCATCATTAAACAATGAATTTATTGAAGGAAACTTTTGGTTTCCAGTCACTCTATAATTAACTGATGAAGAAATTTGTTTGGCAATGTGTTTTAATACTTTGTCAGGCACACAAAGACACTAATTTGACAAGTGATCAAATCCAATTTTAATGTGATTTTGAAAATTTGTACGAATTAAAATAAAACTGACTGTAAATCGAGTGACCACTATCCGCCATCTATTTCCAAGGATTGAAATGTTCCTGAAGAATTTTCACTGCTCCGGAAAAATCGTGATTTTAGTGCAATTGGGTGACATTTGGATTAAAATACACTTTTTTGTAAAAATATAGTCTGCCCCCTATCTGTCAACCCATCAACTGTCAAATTCCATTGAAGGATAACTACTATGTCGATGTATTAAAAAACCTCTAAGAAATCAGAAATTTTTGAAGAATTTTCACTGCCCCCAGAAAAACATGGTTTTAAGGAAATTGAATGACATCTAAATCAAAATACACTATTTCTGTCAAAATATAGTTTGCCTCCTACCTGTCAAGTTATTAGGACATTAACTGTCAAATTTCATTGAAGGATGGCTATGATGTCGATGGTTAAATACAATAGCCTATTGGAAATCAGGAATGTTTGAGGAATTTTTACTTCTCCGGAAAGAGTGATTTTAGGGATATTGGGTGACAGTTTGATCGAAATATACACTTTCTGTTAAAATTTAGTTTGTCTCCAATAATCTGTCAAGCATTGGCTTCTGAATCGCAAGGTGCATGGTTCGCTCCCAGAAATTGCTCTTACTCCAGCCTTTATGCAAAAATTTCTTGATCATTTCGATAATCCTCGATTTTCCATCTCAATCTCAATCATTTCAATAAAGAATTTCTATTTTTGGTATCAATCTTTTCAAAAATGTCTGATTTTTCAACGGTTTTTTAATCCATCGACATCGTAGCAAACCTTCAATGGAACTTGACAGTTAATAGCTTGGCAGATAGAGAAAAAACTATATTTTGACATAAAATGTGTGTTTTGATCCAAATATCTCGCAGTAGACCTAAAATCAGCTTTTCCGGAACCGTAAAAATTCTTCACAAATTTTTGATTTTTACAAGTTTTTTAATCCACATCGTAGCCATTCTTCAATAGAATTCGACAATTGACGGCTTGACAGATAAGGGACAAACTACATGATAAGTGTATTTTGTTCGAAATGTCACCCAATTGCCGTAAAATTACCTTTTTTCTGGAGCAGTACAAATTCTTCAAAAATTTCTGATTTTTAGAAGTTTTTTAATCCATCGACATCGAAACAGTCCTTCAATGGAATTCGACAGTCGATCGCTGACAGATAGGGGACAAATTATATTTTAACATAAAAAGGGTATTTCGATCTAAATGTCACCCAATCGACCTAAAATCACATTTTACCGGAGCAGTAAAAAAACTGAAATTTTAAAATTTTCTTAAGAGTTCTTAATCCAATCAAATTGTATTGTTTGTTAATTTGAAATAATTTAGATTCAACCAACAGTGCAGTATGGAATTGAATATTGGATCCAATCAAAAGCGATATAAAAATCAAATCAGAATAGTATCAATTGATTGAAATAATCGAATCATTTTCGTGATCGATTTTTGAACGATTCGATCTTTTGAAATGAACTATTTACCACAACTCTAGGAGTTATTTTATCATTTATCGGATTTAATACTTTCCAACATTTTTCTCGTATTATTTTCGTGTCTTTATATGAAATTTTTAAAACCTTAAGCCCCTTGTCTTAAACATAAAAGCTGGTTTGTTCGATAAAGTTATTATGCATTTTACTTTTTAATATCTTTCTATTTATGTAATTATTATTATTTTTTAGCTTACCGACTTGTCTGTTGTTTGTTTAAAAAAATATTAGTTCAAATACTTATCATAACTTTCTTAAAAGTTCTAAATTTTCTTACTTCTCTAATACTTTTAATACGAGTAGCAACATCTTCGTTCCAATTTATTTGGATTTCAGAGTTTCCATATTATTTTTAACTCCCTAACATATGCAATAGAAAAAATAACAAACAAACAATTTCACTCTATATACTAATCCCAAAGGCCTTATAATGGTCATTTATATTATTTGTCCTTATACCAACTTACACAAAAACATTTTGTATACCTTGGTGACTTTCTCAAATGCAAAAACTTAAAGAAAAACTTTTGTTCAAAACCAAAAAGTCCATCATGATGGAGAAAGTTAACATAGAATTCATATACATAAGTTTTATTTTCATATTTTTTTGTAAGTTGTTATTCTTGAACAAACCCTCCATCACTCAGATAACTCTTGGAAAACTTCAAAAATATTATCTCTATACCACAAAAACTATGTAAAAGGACTTAACTTTTTGAAGAATATAGAAGAAAGTTTTTTCTTATATTTTTTTTTATAGAAGAAAAACCACATCGACAAGACAACAACATATCCATAAACTTCAACACCGCGAGACATAAATCCGAAGCCATATCCTTTGGTTCCCACGACAAAAGTGCACTTTGTTATCCTCATAAGTATGGGCTAATATGCATATGAAAATCCTTTTCAAAAACTTTATACTTTTTCTAAGTTTACTTTATCCTATACTAACTGCATACACTTACCCGGAATTCATGTATAGGAAAGGTAGATACCCTAATGTGGACTATATATAGGTGGGTTTTCTTATGAAAGTTTCATTTCAATTTTTTAAATTAACGTAAGCATATGATGTGACGATGTGAGTTAAAAAACTTTGATGGAATTTAAGTTTAATAATAATTATTTTCATTTAAATATGTGATTTTGAAAAAGAAGTAATTGGAAAAACTGTAAGAGAAGAGGGAAAGGAGGGAGGAAAACTTAAAGTTTACATAAGCCAAATGTGTTCTAAGCCGAATTTTAAAACGGGTTTGAGTAAGTGGTTTTTTTTCAGACTAATGGTGGAACATGAACACTCTAGTCGAGTGTGACCATCTAGTTCTTAAAGCGAAAAGCCCTTTGGATGAATTTTTGAGAAACATGGAAAATTGGCAAAATGGAATCCCAAAGATCTCAGCCACGGAACCATGTTTTGCCAAAAATTAAATTACATAGGAAAGAATGACATTTTGGCATCAAAATATACCAGCTAAATTTTTGATTTTGTAAGTTTTATTTGAAAAATCCAGTAATAGGTTTTTTTTAGAATAATTTAAGTCTGCCAAGATTCCCGAGTTCTGGGAAATAGGAAGGGGTACATTATAACGTATGTAAGTCATTTTAAAGGTTATAATTAAGGCTTTAATTTGTTCAAGGTAAATTTTTTAACTTCGTCTACGTTTTTGAAATATTTAATTTTGAAAATAGTCAAATATTTTATTTTTCAACTGAGTTTTTGAACAACAAGAAATGAACCATAGTCCAGTCATAGTTTGTTTTTGCCATGCAAATCGTGAGGCACTTTTGATTTTGTCCCTCTTTTATATTCTCGGGGATGCTGAATCTGAATCTCAGGTCTTTTTACTACCAATAATTCAAAAATTAAAGTATACACAATTTCTAATAAATCCTCGTTCAAAGTTATCTTCTGCGACAGCCCATTTGGACTCAACACAAGTTGAAAATTGACGTATTTTAAATGTTTTCGAAAATCTACCCACTCGAAAGCACTTTAGCCTAGTTCGCAGATCGAGACAAAATTTATTTCTTATATAAAATTTTTCCCAGGACAAATTTTATCTCGAATTTTTTTCCAAGCAGTACGCAGCTCCAGCGCAAAATTTGACGTTTGTAACCGCTGTACATGAAAAGGCGAAAGAAAAGGTTTGTTCGATGGTTCCTTCCCCATGGGGAATGTCATTCAAATGTCAAAAAACTGCTGCTCGGGTTTTCATTTAACATCGAACATGTTGGTGCTATATTTGAATGACAAAAATGTAAAGTTGCTTATGTACTTTTTTGCGCCGCTTCAAAATCTTCATGCAAGCACTAGATTTCATAGATTTTCCATAGCATTTTGTTTATAAATCTATAAGTAAATAAATAGTCAAAAATCGTCTAAAAAACAGCTCTTTACAGTAGTTTCAATGTAAATACTTTTCGATTGACAAACAACTTCTGCTTACAGCTTATTTTAATTTTGCAGCTTTGAATTCTTTCCCCGCGAAAAAAAAACATGGGGCGCGTGAGAGCGAATTCACACACACATCAAATAGAGTGCAAATATACTGGGGTGAAAAAAGTGTCACATAAAAACCTGAGTGAGATTTCAGGGTGATCCAGTGCGTCCCAATGCTGACATCGAACAAACCTTAAGTCTCCACTTCATATTTTGCGGAAAAATAAGGCACGAAGCCTTATTTTTCCGGACAAATTGTGACTTTTTTTGTATATTTCGCTTTTTATAAACTAAAATCATCTCCCTGTTTCATTCGTTCCATTATTAAGACATTTTGAGGAGACATGACTGAAATAAAATATAAAAAGCGTAAAGTAAAAATGATGACACAAAAATTGAGAATAGAATAAATAGAACAGCTGCTTTAAAGCAGTTAGTGGCGTAGCTAATGGGAAAGTGTACAGAAGCGTCACATAAAGGTTCAGGTTATTCAAAATTTACCTTTATTTATTTCCAAACCAAGTTGGAATCAGCCAACTGATTTGGCAAATTCAATTGGATTTCGGGAGCAGTAGAAAACTCTGAATATTTCTGATTTTGACAGGTTTATTTTATTCATCGACAACACATCCATATTTCAATGGATTTTTATAGTTGATAGCTTCACAAATAGGTAAAGAAGTATTTGACGGAAAAAGTTTATTTTGATCCAAATATCTACTAATTGCCCTAAAATAATTTTTTCCGGAGAAGTAAAAAAACTTCCAAAATTTCGTAATTTTCAGGGGTTTCTTAAAGCAATGACATTGTAGCCATCTTTCAATAGAATTTGACAATTAATAGCTTGACAGATGGGGAACAAAGCATGTATTGACGAAAAAAGTTAATTTTAATCCAACAATTAAACCAATTGCTCTGAAATCACTTTTTTGCAGAGAAGTAAAAACGAATAAGAGCTTCGGAGTTTTTAAAGTTTTTTAATCCATCTGTCAATAGAATCTGACAGTTGACAGCTTGAAAAATGTTATGTTGTCTCACAAAATGTCGGTTGCAAACTTTAGATTCGGATTATGCACCACTGAAAACATATAAGAGGAATAAAATCAAAACTACCCCACATTTGCTCACTAAGAGCCATTTTGAGCACAAATTGACTGTTCTACCAAATAACCCGCAACTTTCTTATAATGACATAAATATTCTAATAAACTAATTCATTAAAAAAAACTAACGCAAAACTAAAAATTTGTTAGTGCCCTACTATACGAAGACTTTTTAATCATGACTTTTTTCGAAATTCAATGAGTGTGAACGAAAAAAAACATCTGATCCCATCTTCACACTCATTTAATTTCGAAAAAAGTCATGACTCAAAAGTCATCGTGTAATAGGGCACTTAGAAATAACACATTTTATACAGGTCTTTTTCCAATAAAAGTCGTTATTGTCAAATATTTCGAGTTTTTAGTAAATCTAATTGACACAAGATGGCTTTTTTGTTAATCAAACACTCAAACATTTTTGTTAAAAAATCTTAGAATCTAGTCGAATAAATTTTGTAACTAAAAATTAAAGTGAAACTTTTTTAAATAGATATTTCAGTTTTTTTTTATATTTTAAACTTTATTACAGAATTTTCAATAAATTTCAAATAAACTTATCCGAAGATAGAAACTTGTTTAGAATATCCAATTGGTTGCAAACTGGTTTGAAGTGATTTCAAAATTCCAATTGGGATCTGTTAAAGAAAGAGAATTGTTTGTTTATTTATAAATTTATTTATTTATAATTTCTATGTACTTACGTTTAAGTAAGTAGCGGGACTGTACTGAATCTGCTTAGTAACAACAGGATAGTCTACTGTTTGTACTGTCTTGTAAGTTGTTGGTTGAGCAACAGCAACTTGTTCTTCACCACCAAATCTCTGAAATTATACAAAAAAAAAATATTGAAATAACTTCTTTTTTTTCAAACTGAACTGATACTTTTTTTAAATAGATTGTTTAACATTTCATGCAGCGTAGGAAGGAAAAGGAAAACGGTTGTCAAGTTTAAAAATCTTTTGAACTTTCGTTTGAAATTCTTTAAAGTGTACTTCAAAATGTTTGACAAAAATAATTCAAAATTAAATTCATTTTTTTAATTTTAAAAAAGCCCTTCTTTAAGCCCTTTACGAGTTTTGTACATTTCAAATTTAAGCCCATAGCGTTGATGTATTTTTACATTTGAAAGTTTAGAAATAATGTTTTCAATGTTTTTCTTTTGTTTTTTGGACTTTCTTTCTATAATTTTCGTCCATGAAAAAGTATATGAGTTGGGAATGTAAAAAAGCGAGATAGCCAAAGAATGAGTATTTTAGCTCGATTAAAACCTACCTTACTAACGAATGGTACATAAGAAACTTGTTTAAATACACCAACATTACGTGCTGCTGGCCCATAGCTATAGTACTTATACCTTCTCTTGAGAGGACGGTTATAAGTTTTAACAACAGTAACTGCAGGAGCCGTAACTACATTAACTGACTTTTGGAATACAATTTAATTATATTCCAAATTTCAAGGAAGAAAAAAAAAAAGATATAATAATGACAGTTTAAAAAAGAACTTACATTTGCTATATTTGTTTGTGTGACGTATTTCTTTGGTGGCTTGATTTTCTGAACAGTTGTTACCTTCTGAATAGTTGTTGGGACTGTAAGAGTTTCTGTATCTTGAACTACAGTTTTTGTAACTGATTTTCCACCAGAAGCAGTATGAGATTCAGCACCTAGAACACCCGACGATTGAGCACCAGTTGATCCAGCAATTCCAGCGCTAGCTCCGACTTCATCATTAGCTTGAGCACCAGCAAAAAGTCCACCAGCAGCGTTTCCTTAAATAAAAAATAGGATTTATTTTATTTATTAAATAAGTCAAATGAGAAAAAAACACTTACCACCATTTACAGAACCACCCAGTCCTGCAGCAGCCCTCTGGCCGAATGGTGTTCCAGCTGAAGCACTTAGTCCACCATCAGCTGCGTTTCCGGTTAAAAGTCCACCAAGTCCAGCTCGAGCAGAATATCCACCAAAGTTAACTCCTACACCGCCATTGTTAAAGTCCAGCAACTAAAACAAGAAAAACAAAAATAAAGACGAAATAAGTATTGGCGAAAACATTTTTAATTAAATGCACGAGTGTGGAATTCATGGACAGTCAGTAATTTAAGCTATTTCTTGGCACAACTGGAGTTTGTCTTATTGCAACTGCCTATAGGAATAGCTTAAATAAAAGAGTAGACGCTCGATATAGTGAAGTGATAAAACCAGGCCTGTTCATTCTTTCGAGATTGTTCACTTTTTCGAATGGGTGTTTTTAAGGGCTTTTTTATTATTTTGAATTAAACAAATCTTCCAATCAGGGTTAAAAAAAAACAAAAACATTTCTGCACTATTCAAGAAATATAAAAAATGGGAACAAAAACTTTTTTACACAAAATGCATCTTAGTATAATTTTTTGTATGTTCACTATTTCCAGATTCACTTAATCGAGCGTCTACTGTATTTATATGAAAATGCCTTATCATCTTTAATTAAAACAATTTTTGACTGAATAATTTTCTACTTTACTGTTTGTTTATAGATAATTGAATAATAATTGCATTAACCATCATCATTTATATTAATTTGTGAACTTTATCCTTTAAAACAAATTCAATTTTTTTTTTGTTATTAATATTTTAATGTTTGCCTCAATGTGGTCATTATAAAATAATAGTTTTTTTTTATTAATCATGCACTATTTATCTATTCCTAATGAATTTCTAATTGATAGGTGACTAACTTGTATAGTTGATTAAGTCAGTTTGAATTCAAAGAAAGAAATTAAAATTAGATTAAGAATTTGAAATGCATAATGTTTAGTATCATTTTTGATTATGAATGAGTCAATAATTGATTTAATCATTAATTTAAGTGGTTTTGCAGCAGTGCAATGAATATTTTAATCAAACATTAAGTTTTGAGACGTGAATTCCTTTCATTTAACTGTAAATTTAGATTTTAAATTCATAACTACAACAGTATTATGGAAAAACGGAATATTTGTGGGAAATGAGTGGAAAGAAAAAGGTTAGTAAAAAAGATCTTTTTTAAATATTCTCAAATCTCAATTTTCTTCTATCTAAACTCTAAACCAAAAATGTTTCAAAAAGTTGCTATGTAGAATATAATAATCATGACATAGTGTCTTGTGAATAAAAAAAAAAAGTTTAAGCTGAAACTTGCAATTTTAAGTAATAGCTTGGATTTGTGTAATTAAAAACAAGCTTAAGCTAGCAAATAAAATATGTCTTCTAGTCAAAGATATTTTGAAAAGGTCAAAGCTAAATTCATGGAGCCTTAGCTTGATTTTTTCAGCTTAAGCTTCACTTTTTGTCATTAAAAATAAGCTAAAATATTATTGTAAATACTACAAAAATATCAAGATTCCTAGACCCTTGGCTAGAAAGCTTTGACTAGTTCTAATTTCTTAGAATTCTCTTCAATTATTCAAGGCGAATGTGACTAGGCATTGAAGATATATGACATTGACATGAATCAATATACTTAGTTAATGAATAAGAGTGAAAAATGAAAATAATTTTGTAGGTGTACTTGCTCTAACAAAAATTAAAATAGTGAATCCACAGTTCTTTTCCTCTGCATTTGACACCAAGTTTTGAGAAATTTGACTGAGATTGCATAAACATAATAAGTAATCACATAAAAATACTCGTTTAGGCTCGTAAAGTAGACGTATACAGACGCACAAACTGGACAATGCGGCGAACGCATCCATCAATTATCGTAATGTTAGATTTGATAAAAATATTAAAAAGGACGTTTTACATGAAACATTCTTGCAATAAAGAAAATAGAGACGTGTGAATCAATAAATAAACAAAATCTTATAAAATATTAAGCTGAAGCTTCAATTTCAATCTACAATTGTTTAAAGCTTAATCAAGAACTGTCTTTGGCTACTATCAATAGCTATGACCAGATAACTTTAGCTTCTTCTAAAAATAGTTTTTACTGTTTTCTATTCAAAAGGCCCATAGAATTGGCTCGCTATAAAAATTTTACCCAGCTTAAAGATTATTAGCTTTATTTATTAGATTTCTTAGACGGTTGATTAGTTCGACAGTTTTTTTTTAAGTTCTTAATATGGACTAACTACAGAAATTGTGACCTAAGACAACAATTGTTCGAAATTGCAAGCTGAATATTTCTTGTGTCCACACTTTTTCCCTCCGACCAATAGGCACTAAAATAAATTTTACACATGTTTGACACGTGCTTGGGTAGGCCGACAAACGGTTATTGGCTCAACATCTCAAAAGCTATTATTGATATGACGTACAATGTTACGCAAATGACATGACTTTTTATTTCGTTTGCTCTCAGTCTATTACTCTCAGTCTCAGTCTAGTTGATAGAATACACATGAAATTTCTTTTGTCACACTCAAAGAAGCAAGAAGAATGTTTCAACATAAGTTTTCTTAGAAAAAATCACCAAGGTGAGATCAAATAACTGCTCAGGTTTTGAAAGAAATTCCTTTTTTGTAGAAAAGACACTTGATGACAAACAAGATTGCTTGCCTACATCCTAAGATGTGGCTCAAGCGTTTGACAAAGTTTGACACTTGGGACTTGACGACAAACTAGTTTTAAGCAGTACTAGGGAATACTAAAATCCTACGTTACGGAACCGATTCCTCCGAATCACTGCCAAATTACTCTGAACTAAAGAAAATCATAGTATCCAGGTCAAAAACCAGAAAAAAACCTTTTTTTGACGAAATATGTTTTTTGATGCAAAAATAACAATCAAAAAATTCCGCACTATTTTGTGTAGGTACTTGAAACTCAGCTCTTTTGACTCTGCATTAGAAATATTCAATTTTTTACTGGAGTTGTCTTGGTTTTTTGCACCGCAAATGCAAAATTTGAAAAATGCAAATATTGCTAGAATTTTGAATCTTTGAAAATTTCACTCTCAAATGATGTTTCAGCTTACAAAATATTATATTAAATTGAAAAACAATAAGTGGTTGGTGCAATCGTTTGTAGAGGTGTGTGATGAAGACAACGAGTCCTACATTTATTTTTTTTAGAAAAAAAAACCGAGCAAAAACAAATTATTTTTTTATGAAAAATCCACGTTTTTAATTTTTTTTTTAACTTTTTGAATGTTTTTTTTCTATTGTCTTTCGAAGATAGCTTGAGTTTTTGAGAATATGTTATTTTTAATTTTTAAAACAATTTTTTTGGATTTTTCTCGAAATTCAAAAATATGGAGTTATCTGGTTTTTACACCAGATGCTTCAATTAAAGTCGGTGTACCACAAGAAAGTTTACTAGGACCAACCCTTTAATTGTTATAATATGTAAGGGATATTTCAGTGAACATCAACGTTATCTTGACCACCTTTGCTGATGATACTGCTATATTTGTGCCAAATAAATCTGTTAAAATGGCTACACAAGAACTCTAAAATGCAGTTGATATAAAGTTAATGCTTAGAGACATCAATGGCGTATCAAATGAAACAAAATCGACGCATTTAAACTTTACAAACAAAAATCTAAACAATGTTCAATTTTTATAAATAGTAAACCAGTACCTTACGCCAATACTGCTAAATAATAATGTTATACGAGCAGAGCTGAAACCCGTTTAGACATATGGGAGCAATATTTTAAACATTGCTCATTTCAGGAATGGAACCAAGTTATCGCAGTCGTTTTTACTGCGCGTCTTTGTAAGACTTTTTCATAAGAAAATCGTTTTTAAACTCTTTTGAGAACTGTTGCATTTTCGTTCAGTTGTAGGATATAGGTACAGTGTACGAGTGATCATCGCCACAATCTTGCGAAATTGAAGATCACTTTAAAAATTTTTGTCATGGTATCCAACTATGGGACTGTACAAGAAACACAAGGAAAACGCAGAACTCATCCAAAATTTCTCAAACAAAGCCCTTGGTTGAGTAATTAATGCTTTTTGGAACAAAGGAAAAAGTGATTGATATTGAAATCTTCAAATTGAAATGGTTACAGAAGTGATTAAAAGATATACTGCATCACAAAATAAACAACAAAAAAGTCATACCAACTCCGAAATGGACACTGTCTTAAATGTAAAAGATAATCGTGACAAAAACTGGAAACTTGAATTGTGATCGCAGTTTCTCTCGAAATTTATTGGCATCGAAATTCAATATTTCATGGCCACTGGAATACCATTTTGACCGACCAAATTTGAACCTGCAAGGAACAGTGGAAAATTGTTGGCATTTCCAATTTTAGAAGATGGAAGAAATTTCGTGGGAAATTTTATCCACAATTGCCCCAATGTTGGGAGATAAGGAACACTAGACCTCATAAGCTGATGAACTAAAAGTCAAAAAAGTCAAAAAGGGGAAGAAGATAAAACTTTAAACTTCCCCAACGTGATTCATAAATAAGGAAAGAAAAATCATTTGTCATTCTTTCATTGATTGGTCCTGATTTAACGGTAGTTTAAGTACGGTAAGAATCTCACACTATACTTGGTATCTTTTGAAGTTTCCAATATTAAAATTGATGAACTGCTAATACGCTTACATCTAAACATGGCTTGTATGTGAAACAAAAAACGCCTTAACTTAATAACTTTAAAGTTAAAAATATATTAACGATTTCTTAAAAAGTGACACAATACTAGCGTTCTAGAAGGGGGATCCATATCCAAGCTTATACTTAAAAAATTTTTACTTTTACATTCTGTGTATTATCTTGCATACTTTTGTCCTCCATAAGTTTCTACTATTTAATGCAAGTTTCTACTTTTATTTAAAGTTAAATGAACTCATTAAATTAAATCGATAACTTCTAAAACGAAATTAATAAAAATACAAAACTAATTCCATTATAGGAATAATACAAAGTTATTGGTTCACGCTTATTAATAATTCTTTATCCCCAACTTCAGACAATCTAGTTAATTTTAAGTAAATACTCGTTTATACCAAAATTATTATCAATAAATCGAAACACACGCCGAAATACATTATTCAACAAGTTTAAAATTTCTAAAAATTATGAAAATTATTCTTTACAGGGTGTCTACCAAAAGTTATTTATACAAAATATCTAAAATAAATTTCTCTATGCCAGTCGCCAGATGTAGTTCCAAACACAATTGGGATGAATCTTTTTAAATATATATTTTTGGAATTCCTTTTATATTAATACAGTAGACGCTCAATTTAGTAAATCTCGAAATAGTGAGCTATTCACAATAGTGAACACAAAAAAATTAATTTTTTTTTAAATATTTTTCTCTCCCGCAAGCATTTTGGATATGCATTGCTTGAGAATATTAAGGAATTGTTTCTGTTTTCTGAAATCTAATTGATAATTTTATTTAGTGCTTAAATAAATATAAATTGCATGTAAAATAAAAAACAATATCGAAATAAAGTGAAGAGGCCTTGTTTTTATTACTTCACTATATCGACATCTACTGTACTTCCAAAACACCTTGTTAACTAAATTGTATTTATATTAAATTAATTTTGACCTTTCACATTTAAAAAATAACTCGTACTGTTCGTTTTTTTTTTTATAAATAATAAAAATAGCCTTTATCATATTTAAATATCAATTAAATTTAGCTTCAAGTTTACTTAATTAGGTACGCAAGCAAACAAAGTATTAAGTTAAGTAGCAGTAATTTATTGGACGTTTTTGGTAACACCACCATATTAACACAATAAAACTTTTCCAAGCGGAAATAAAACCTATGGAAAAATCCATGGTAAACAATATATTATTTTAATTGAACTTGTTTATTTTTTTTTTTTTGTACCACGACGTGACCGTATTTAAAGTTTGTATCATTAAAAAAAAATATAACAAAGTGCGCAATAACTTAATGGTCAAAATTAGGAAATAATAACATAATAATTGGAAATTTATTTTTTGTTACTGAAATTATTTATTTAGTGGGTAATTTTGTAAAAAAAAAAATCTATGACGAAATACTAAAGAAAATATAGAACTATTTATTAACCTGCATAAAAAATAACGGCAAATAGTAAAGATTCTCTTGTAAACAATAGATCTATTTTTTTTTGTATTGTTTTTTTTTTATTACCTGTGGAGCTGCTGTGATTGAGCCAACAGCTAAGGCGTATACCAGAAGCAATTGAATCATAATTAATTGCCTTGTTTGGTCTTGACTGCTAATTAGTATTATTCCTTAGATTTTTTTTTAATGGGAAGATCTCGAGAAATTAACTTATTTATCGAAACTCAATAGAATATAAATTTTGTATTAATAAATTCTTCGAAACAATAAAATATCTTTAGTGATATTAATTTATTAAAACTTTTTTTTTTGTAACACTGCGCCTGATTCTGTCACACGCGACTAGAATTAAAAATCTAATAAATTCTTTTGACTTTTTAAATTTATTCAAATCCAAAACTAGGATTTAAATCAGAATATTAACTTATAAGCGGTGTTACAGGCTCGAATGATCAACTTCAACTGACTACTTTATGGTTGAAAGATACTATCTTAATTGAGCAACAAGTTGACTTAGCCAAGAAGTCCGTGCTACCAATTCTCGATGATTTTTTTTTTGTTGTTGTTTTTTGTTTTTGCAACAAAACCAACTATTTTGTTTTTTTTTTTTTTTAATTTTGTTGAGATAGGATTGAATGGAGCTGGTTTTGTTGCACATGGCTGGATTTATTTTGTGAAACTTTTTTTTTTGGGAGATTGAAAGCATCAGTTGAAATGAATCAATTTGTTTTATGACAAATTGAGGATTTAAAAAGAGAAGGTTTTTTTTTAAATATTGATATTTAGAGGATTTTGTGTGTTTAGGAACAAACCCCATATTAGATCCAAGATTCTGAAGTAAGACTTCCTTAGGTGTGACTTGAGGGTAAGTAGGTAGGTATAGCTTAAACATCTTATCCTGCTTTATTTATTTTATAATTTAAGTGTATGTAGTATTGTCTACAGTGTCAATAGAATTAAATTTTACCCGTTAGTAAAGCTTACATGCACTATTTTCTTTCAGGTGCCAAATATCGTACCAAACATTTTGTGGTCTTAAGTTTTAGAAAATTTAATATTACTTTCTTATGTTTATGTAAAGTATGAAATTTTATACACTTGTTCATTTTAACAATGGAAAAGGCAAAGGCCTACGAAAATTTCTTTGAAGTACTCATTTTTCAAGAATGAGTTTTTACGAAAATCAAGCAATAACTATGAGACAAAGTTAACTTTTCAGTGAAAAGAATTTTTAAAAAAAATATCAAAGTATGAACTTTGGAGAATAAAGTTTTCGCCTAGCAAATATATATTTTTTGAAATGCGGCCCTGTTCTTATGTGCGATGCGATGAAATCGTATAAAAGTGTGAAATAAAAATTTAACCTGTCTGGTGCATACTATCGGTTTGGTTGTAATTCTCATTATGGTTCTGCGGATAAACCAAAACAACAAATCATTGTGCCAAAAAAAAGGAAAAACAACTTTGAAGATTCTCGGTTTGTTGTTTTGTTTTTATTTTGTTTCTTTTTTAAAATATTTTAATTGCTTTGTCGAAATCACTTATGTCTAGCAGAACAGAAAAAATTCGACAGTACATTATAATTAGAAGGAAATTGAAAAAAAAAAATTAGTTAAACTTCAAAATATTTTAACCAAATTGTTGAATTCAATTAATTAAATTCAAGGTTATCAATAACAATTCTTTGGTAAAACCTTCTTTCGATAAGATTTGGTGACGTACATTATGTGTATATCCCTAAATATGTAGATCTTTTAGAATTTAAAATTCCAGTTCATTATTTTAATAATAAAATAACCCAGTTTTTGCGCTAAACAAAAAAAATATGTCAGAACTTTTTTATTTAATTTGTTGGGATATTTTAATACATAAATGTTGTTTTGATCTTGTTTAATAAATATAAATAAAAACCCATATTTAATGAATCATTTGACTATATTTATATTAAGGTATAGATTCAAATTAAGCATTTAAAGAACCTTATATGTCTTTTACTTGTATAATAATCCCCTTTTTGGTTTTACCTGTTTTATAAGCTTCTAAAAACATGTTTTATCAACATTTTTGTTTCTTCCTTGCGACTAAGAGACAATATTGAAAAAGTAGATATGTACATTAAAAGCAATGGTAAACATATTAACATCCGAATAGGTAAAATGAAAAGGGAATGCAAAGAAGAAGTAAGTCTTGAAATTCGATCTTAATGTCAGTTCAACTTTGTGTATACAATAATATGTTGGCAAGAAAAGCCTCACAAGCTTCTGTGATTTGCTTTAAATTTGATACAAGCTAAAAAGACATGTTAAACAATCGAAAAATTATCGAGTTGCTAAATTCTAAGCTCTCACTTCTAAGCTACCTGACATGTTTTTTTTTAAATCAACTTAACTCATACAACATATCATTTTTAAGTAAACAATTTTTAAATTATTTTTAAGGAAACATTTTAATATGCAAATCTTAAGCACAAACAAATTCATTTTTGTACATAGTCAAAATAAAATTTCTAAAAAAAATCGCCAACCTGTTTTTGAGATATAAAATTTTCAAACAAAAATTGAAACTAACTTTTAAAATCAAAAAAAATTCTTTTTTAAATAAATTATTTTTGGATCTTATGTTGGCTATAACAAAAATTAATTCAAAATAAAAATAAAAAACGTCCTATGAGAATTTTTATTAATATTTAATTTCAGCATTTATGGAAAATGCTACATAAAAATCGTAGAAGCTTTTTTGAGAACAAATATATTTTCCTAAACGGTTTTTTTTTTCGTAAAAGTACATTTTTTTCTTAAAATATTCTAAAAACTGTTTAAAAACAATGAAGTACAGCGTTAGAAAAAAATGTATTATTCTGTTTTCAAAATATTTCACTATCCAAAAAAAATGGAACATTTTTTTTTCAAAATACAAAAAATATTTCTAAAAAAAAACATTTTTTGAATAAAATCGAAAACAAAAAAAATGGTTCTTTGGGAGGTGTCATCATTAATATTTTCTTAAATGGTCCCCCAACTTTTACTAAAATTAATTTATGAATTTTTTAAAGAAAAGTAGAAGGTCCATTTTTGGGAAAAATTAGATTTTGTATTTAAAACAGATAAATAAAAACTAAAATGGCTAGTTCAGCATTTACAATGCCATGCTATAGCTTTTGTAAAGCCACAAATCCATTCTCTAATATGCTTTCCTAAATAGCATTTCAAAAAAAAATTTTGAACTCATAATTAAAAGAAATAATATTTTTTTAAGTTTGAAAATTAATTTTTTTTCAAAAACTACTAAATTTAAAAAGTATATTATTGAATGGATTTGTGGTTTTAAAAAAGCTATATAGCATGGCATTAAAGGTGTTCCCGTTTTTGAAATATTTTTTTTCTGTTTCGAGACAACTTTTTAGAAAATTGCCCCTCCCACCTGAACGGGGGGAAATAGAGTAACCGTTTTCGAGATAATTCAATCAATAGAGATACGAATTTGATGTTTCTACACAAAATGTTTTCCTTGACACAACCTTTTGAGCTTGAGTACAACGTGAGCATTAAGAAACAGTACTTTAAAATAATACAGGGATTTATTTTTAAGGTTTTGGAAACTTCCCATCGATTCGCGCTCCAGTACTTTAATCATACGGGGTCAAAGGCTTATACAGGGTGATTCGAATAAAATATGACAAGAAGCTAGAGTGCCTAGAGTGGGTTAAGAAAACAAAAATCATGTGGGAAGAGAGGTTCAAATCTCACCCGTTTACCCAGGAAGGGCAACTTTTCGAGAAAACATTTTGAAACAGAAATCAAATTATTAAAAAACAACGGTATAACTTGCATTCATACAACATTATGCCATGTTAAGCCAAAAAGAATGGGCAATTTTTGAAAAAAATAATTTTAAAACTCAAAATTTTGAATTCATTTGAATGTGGAGGTTTTCAAAAAAATAATTGAAAAAAGAATAATTACTTAACCAATTTTTTCAGAGCTTTATGTAATTAAGTTCTCTTTTTGTTTTCAAAATAAATTTTTTTTATATTTTTGACCATAAATTAATAAAATATTTGTATTTTGAAAACAAAAATTTTACTTAATTGAGGAAAAACAAATTTTGAAATTTCCTTAATTTTTCTTCAGAATTTTGGGTTTGAAAATAAGTTTTTCAAAAACTGTTGACTCAAATAACTATATTTAAAATTAAATTAAAAAAAGAATTTTTGGCTTTACAAGAAGTTGTAGGTAGTATGGCATTGTAAGACTTACCGTTGTTTTAAAGGAATTTTTTTCTATTCAAGGTAATTTTCTTAGAAAATAGCCTACCTTAAGTTGAAGAATTTAAACCCCTTCCCATACGATTTTGTTCTTTTCTCTACTCAACCTACATGCTCTAGCTTTTTGTCACATTTTATGCGAACCACCCTGTATGAAAGAAATACCATGTTTCGTAACTTTCGTAAGTAGAGTCTGAATCGATCGGGTAGTATCCCAAAACCTTTAAATAAATGCCTGTTTATATATTTTTAAGTACTGTTTTCAAGAAAAACTCATCTTGTACTCAACTTTGAAAGGTGGTGTAAAAGAGTACATTTTGTACAGAAACGCTATCCCGCAGATTGAATTATCTCGAAAACGGTTACTCTTATGAAAACCAAACATTTTTTGTAGAAAATTCTAAGCTACAACCCAGTCTTAAACATTTTTTATATAAGGGATAACCGTTTAGTAGATATTTCGGGGAGCCTTTGACCCCCGTAAAATTATAAGCGGTGTTCATATAGATTGGCAGTTTTTACAGTTTCCTTAGAATGCCCTGAGGAGGCTTAATACCAAAATTCAGCTCTCCGCCATTTTTCCGAAGCAAACAACTTAAATGACTGGACAATAGGCCCATTGTTAGTTTCTTTAAGTGAAAAGAGGTTGATGAAGGGGGTGAAACAAATCAGGATTTTTTTTCTATTTGAAGCCATTGAATCCAGTTTGGAATTAAAAAAATAACTAAAATAAGGACCACCCTGCTGTGCATTGACCAGTAGTTTGGATCGACTAGTAGGGAATCTGAGAAATTAAGTCCAATTAATTTATTTTCAAAGTGGTACTTCTTTAAGGAACTAAAAGAAAAGACACAAAATAAAACGTGACACTTATCCAGGCCAGGAACTTCCTACTTATGATTTATATACTTTTTTTAACCTTTTATGTAAGTGTTTATGTGACAATTTATGCAGAGGAAAAAGTAGAACATATGTTTTTAAGGTTCAGTTTCTCAGTTCAAGGTTAACTGTGGGTTAAATCAGATCAGAGCTAGCCAATTCTGAAAATAAATTAAACCTAATTAAACTCAGGAACAGTTTTTCAGTTGAGGATTAATCGATTATCGATTGGACTTCAGATTTGTACCATTATTGCTATCAAATATAGAAAATTTAGAATAGAAGATTTTCCATATTTGATAGGAATGGAAAAATTCAAAAATCCATTTGAAAACGACATAAGTTGTCAAAAATCGATGTGCGTCACAACAAAATTGCATACTGTACAACTTTCTCTATCAAAATCAAGATGTCACGACACCTTAAAAGGCCTTAGTTTGTGGATTTATTTCAAAGTAAACTTGGGATTTCAATTGACTGAAAAACACGATTCTGATGGAATAAGCTCAGGTTTAATCCCGAAACTAAAATGATCTCGCACTGAAAAACTAGACCTAAGCAGAACATAAATACTAAAGTTTCGTATCATCAAACGGATCCTAGGTCCAGTTTTTCAGTTCAGGGTTAGCTCTAAGTTAAATCAAATTTAGCTAATCTTGAAAATAAATAAACCCTGAGATAACTCCGAAACAGTTTGTCCGTTGAGGATAAATTTTAATAAAATTTAAGACCATCGATTTGCAATTTCTACGCCTTTAACGCATCGGAATAGAGGTTGTGCCACAACACTGACAACAACTTTCATTATCGAGATGGTGCCACAGCTGAAAAGGCACTCAATTTTGTCCCTGAGTTAACTCACCAAAGTAAGTGAGTTTACTTATGATTTCAACAGACTGTAAATCTCGTTTCTGGATTTAAATCAGGTTTAACCTCGAAACTAGGATAATCTTCCACTAAAAAACTGGCCTTTAGTGGCAAAAGTGTTGTTTGTTTTCTCTTTATGTTTGTTTAATGATTTTTTTAGGTTTTAGCCCTCAAATATTGAAAAACTCTAAATTTTCTAAGTTTACGTTTTGTGAATGCTAAATAATTGTACAAAGACTCACTAAAGATCAATTTTTTAAACAATTGATAAAAGCAATTATACAAAATTCGTACTTTTTGTGTTCAGAAATTGATGGATATTCGCAAGAGTTTCATCAGAATGTGTTTTCGTTTACCTTAGTGGATACAGATTAAAAACAATATTTAAAAAAAAAACAATCATTTAAAACAATTTCAAGAAATAAGGTTGCGTTACTTCTAAAAGTGAAAGCTTTTAGTTAATAAATTTTAGAAAATCATTTTTCATATTTTTTTCTCCAAAAATTCTAATTCATAGATAAACTCATTTATTTTTTTCTGTTTACAAAACTTGTTTAATATCTTAAACCAACATTTATGTAAATTTTGTAATAAAATTATGAATAGATTCTACAAAAAAAAATATTTTAATTTCATTTTAACTGGTTATACTGATTCAAGAACAAAAAATATTATTCGAGTTCAACTGTATATCTGGACATGGAGGTCAGACGTCAGTGCTGTCAATATGTATTTGAAATTAACAAGCCAGTCCTGTAAGTGCTATTTGTATTAAAAAAAAAGTACCTTAACACAATGAACCTAGTACCTACCAACTTAAAACCTAAAAAACATGTTTTTCCACAAATATTCTCAATTTTTACAGAAAAAAAAATAATTTGAGTTAACTTTAAAACACGATTTGATGTCCTTTATTAAACTAGTTAAACTAGACTTTCGATCAAGTGTGATTTTTAAAAACTGGTAATTTGCAAGTGGGTCATTTATTTTTCATGTTTTTCAATCTTTTTGCAAATATTAACCCGAAAATGGGTAGCTCTTTAGGACTTTTTATTACTTTATAAAGTATCGACTAGCATTTCCAGCTGTCGTAATCTATTTCCTTCGTACTTCTTTGACCTGACAAGTGCGCTAACTCTCACCTCATCCTTAATACTGTTGGAATAAAATGTTTAAGATTCATAAAATAAATATATTTTTCTTAAAAAAACCTATATTTCCAATTCAATATTAATTTCTTTAATACCTTATTACAATTCAAATTTTTAAGGTAAATGACCCCATATTAGCTTTTCTTTTATTTATTTCACCATTTACAAATAATATTATTTGTTTTTCTAATTTGAATTTTCATTAGCATAATAATAAATCGCACAAAACCACAAACAGTTAAATTCCGCCACGTCTCTGCTTGAAAAGTTTTATTTTTTATTTCTTTTGCTCAGTGACAAGTTTTTGTTTTTTTTTTTTTTTTTTGTTTATCCGTGATTTGTTTTTTATTAAAAATGTTCCAATTGTTTTAGTATAGAACACCTAACATACTGGTTACGTGAACTGGTTAAGGATTATTGGTTCTCTGTGCGGTTTTATGGTATCTTCAATTAGAGTCATAAAAATGATAGCAATCATGATTAATTTTTGGGGATATTTAATATAAAGTAGGAAAAGAACTTGATTTAAAAAACACCTTAGATTGATTCAAAAAAGTTGCCACACTTATAGGCATATACACATGAATAATAAATTTATAGTTTTTTATGCGCATTTTTTAAAATATGCCTATCCATTTGAGCATTTGTTTATTATTCCAAAAAAAAGTGAGCAGTTTTTGTTTAATGAATAAATTTGTTTTTAATTTAATTTTTCATATTTATAGTTATAATTCTTAACGCTTATTTAACGGATTAATATTTCGTTTTACTAATGGGCTTGAATGTGAAATGAGTATTTAATAGAGATTAATTGTTTGAATTGTCAAGGAAATACACTTGTCATTTTATTTAACCTTTGTGTACTTTAACTAAATTGTATATTACTTAGTATATTTTATGTAATAAAAACACAATTTTATCGAACTGTTTTAATTTTGCTATTTGTTTTTTTTTAATTTTTTTTTTATTCTTGGGTTAACCGGTATAATAACAATATTAATTTATTCAATGGAAAGCTTTTAGATTTTTTTTGTCAGTTTTAAGTAACTAATACAATTTTTTTTCATTTAAAGTTATATCACATAGAAAATTTTGATCAAAATATCTAGTTTGAGCGAATGAATTAGAACATAATAGACTGTAATGATGATGACTGGGAAAAAAGAAGACTTCCGGGGTTTAATTAAAATGTCCATATAATTACTAGACTAGATTTTAGGACTTTTACTAAATAAAAGAATATGAAGAAAATTAAAAAAAAATTCTTCTGTTTAAGTGGAGCTACTAAATATAAGGTAAATTAAGTTAAAAGTTCAAATGAGCATCATTATTTGAGCTTATTTGAACTTGTAACTTGAACTTACTGCTAAAATGTAGTACTGGATCTGTACGGCATAACCCATTTTAATCGATACAAGCGAAAATTTATAGAACCATCTATAGATTTCAATTGGCAAAATCTAATGCATTTAACTAGGCTCTATTGTATAAATAATTCACCTCTAAAATAACTTTCGGTGGATTTGGCATAAGCTTAAATTGAACTTAGATTGACCAGCTCTCAAAATTTTGACATAGTTTGCTTCTAACGCTGAAAGGAAAGCCAGACTATAGAATGCCAGAAACCATTTACTGAGGGAAAAACTATATGCACTCAGCACAAAGACACTTCCTCTAGTATGTATGTCATACAATGATATTTATGAAAGCCCTGATTGACATAAACTCTGTTTTGGTAACTTTTTCTATTTATGCGCCAAATGCGATCCACCAATAATGAATGAGCAAGTATTAATTAGGTCAGCCAATATAACAAAATTGTATCACATGTAGTGAATACATGCAATATTTTAATTCAATGTATGTATAACTTTGAATCAGCTACAGTGAATTACGTTATGACTACATAATGTTAATGTTTAAAAGTGGTCATTCATTCAAATAAATAATGTAATATTTTCTCAGGTTCATTAATAAAACTTATTCACTTTATTTAAATTCTCCACTTATTTACTTCACAAAATAAAATACTTTACTTTTTTGACTTCTAAACAATTTATTGTTCACCACTTAAATTAATGCACCAACTTAACTTTTCACTTTTATTACGGCCAATTTTATTCATTCACAATTAAAAACAAACTGTATCCTCTGTCAGCCAAGAGTGTGCTTTTTTACTTGTCACATAGGTTCCCAAAATAGCTTGAATGTTCTAGTATTTGCTTCTAGATCTTTCCATAGGGGAAATTTCTCATAAATTTTACTATGTCACGCTTTCATTTTGACGTTTAGTACTAAAAGTTCTAAAGCTCACCAAAACTCTCCGTAGGTTTTTTTGTATCATGTATTCTCCGGAAGATGGCGCTTCTTCATTCTACAGTCGTTATAGTATAAATGTGAGAGTCGTTACAATAATTAATATATTCCTACATTTTCTGTATTTATGACAGCAAGATTCATATGTGCTGAGTACAAGCAACGTGTAAGGTTTATCTTTTGTGTTGTCCTCGTCTTGTTTTGAAAGCAAATGATATGACATTCTCAATACTTAGCAATACATACAATTTTACCATATTTTCAAAAACGAATCTTCAATTTATCTTCGAAAAAATCCACTAAATAAATTTTAGTAAGGGGTATCTTATAGTGGAAAACCATGTTTTACCGGGTTTTTATAAAGAACCGTTTCTTTTTTTTTATATTTTGCATTTTCTTCAAAACGGCAGACTGATTTCAATTTTTTGTCTTATAGGTACAAATGCTTCTAAAACATAATCAAATAGTAACATTAATGTGTATTTCGAAAACTACATGGCCGAATTTTTAAATCTTTATAGAATATAACGGATCATACCTTCTATACAAATATTCAAAATCCTACCTTATATAAATTAAATATTAACTCTAATACTGTTAAGTAAAGTTTTATTTTTCTCAAGATCATGCTCCAAACGATTTTGGTAAACATACAAAATTAGTTGCTGTGGCTACACAATTTTATAATACTTTTCTGCAATCGGTAATTTTCTGTCAAAAAATGTACTTTTGAAAATCATTGTAATTTGTGGTTGAGATTTTATAATATTCTAAAGTGATGAATTAGGAGAATGTTTTCATGAGAGCCTTAGCATAAACTAAAAGTGTAATATATTTTGTTGCATACTTGTAGGCTTTAATTAGTTTAAAAAGATTTTGCAGAATTTCAAAAAAAAAATATTTAAAATTAAAGCTTTCTGAACAAGTTACCAACTACATACATACGAGACCTATGAATTTGTCAAGTCAGTTTAAAAAAATTTAATAGTTTTTTATTTATAGTGAATTGATACTTACTTACTTACTTAAGGTGGCGCTAGAGTCCAGGGTGGACCAGGGCCTCAACCAACCAGCTTCTGCCAGCCGACTCGGTTTCTAGGTAGCTGTCTCCAGTTTCGCACACCAAGTATGGTTGAGGTTCTCTTCCACTTCCGTGCGCCACCTGTTGCGCTGTCTTCCTCTACCGCAGCGGGCGTCCCATGGGGTTAGTATCAAATACTTTTCGGGTCGGAGCATTGTTGTCATTCGCTCTAGGTGACCCAGCCATCTCAGTCGTTGGCTTTTCACTTTACTGGCTGTAGTGAATTCATGCCAAATCCAAAAGCACATTGTTGTCTCTTCATTTTGCTTCCTGTTGGCGTTGACGCCATTATAATGTTCAATGGCTTCAGAAATCAGGAGTCTTACAACATGGTTAGATCTTAAGTGTACGATAGAAGCCGAAATATTGCTGAAATAGGAGGTTCTTATTTTCATAAACGTGTTACTGCCCGATTTCTGCAATTACAAACATGAATTAAAGCATTTTTCTTGTACGTAGAATTTAATTTTGTCACACAACATTTTTACGTACATCCAAGAAAGGTGTCTAAATTAATTATTGGAATTGCAGAAATTGGCCAGCCAGACATTTATGAAAATACACACTGATACAATTTAAAATTTATGGCTAAATTACCAAGCAATTGAAAAGTTAAGTAAAAATGTAATAGACTTGCGAAATGACGACTTTTTTCTCAAATTTGGAATGCAGCAGATGGAAAACGAACCCTTGAATAATGAGAATGATGGAAAGCCCATCTTCCTTATTTATAGATTATTATGCCTTAAATTGAAAAAATTATTTCCAAGAAGTAAGATCTTCAGTAAAATTAATTTTACGTAAGTTCTTCTGACTTGACCATTTGAAGTCTTGAATTAGGAAGTTTAAGTAATGTGGCCCCTGTAGGTAATATGTCCCCCGAATTAATTCATAAGGTTCTTCTTTTGGGAGTCTGAATTTTAACATTTTTATAAACATCCCCCCTCATATAATTTATATGAAAATCACTGGCATTTTAAGTGCATTGATGGCTTCGTGTACATTTTGCACATTTTGTTTGATGCCTAAAAAAAACTTTCTTTTTCACCGTGAACAAAATTGAGTGTGAAGGCTAACGGTAAAAAGTATTAAATAACCAACTTCTCTGTTAAAGAAGCTAAGGTATATAAATACATACAAATAAAAAGCAAGCGTAGAGATCAGAGTTGTGTAGTAATTATTATATTTTGTAATTGATTACAGGGTCTATTACAATAACATGTCATCAGTAATTGAGTTTTTTCAATAACAATTACATGTAATTATAATTGGAATTAAAAATTAAAATTTATTATGATCATGTTAGGTGAATGGATTGATTTTTATATTTCTTAAAGGTTACTCTAAGAGCTAACAACGTTTTCGAGAAGACATTTAAGTATGACTGGCTTTTTATGTTTATATGTTCGCTTTAATTCCTTAGATTTGCGTATGGGTGGTCTGGCTAGTAGGCGGTGTTGCGTTGTCCGCCATTTTGAAAAAGTGTGTTAAAAAATATAAATGCAATTTTCTCGGCTCCTATTGGACTTTGAGTTTGATTTTGTAGATTAAAATATCGACTGTCAGAGTAGCCCTAGCTTATATCCACTTATCCTACATTTTTGTATCCATCTCCGATCGCTTTTGGATCCGTATCCAATTCGTCTTGAATTTGTCTAAGGTCTGACTCCAATCAATATGCAATACGTCTTGAATCCGTCTTCTGGATAAATTCAGGTTTTTGTTTATTTCATTTTGAGAAAATGTGAATGTTTAAATTGTAGCGTTTTTAAAAATTCTAACGAAAAAAATATTTTCCATACTTTTTTTCAACAACCAATAGATTTAAAAAAGATATGTGCTAGAACTTCATGGTATAAAACAATAACATTTAATAATCCAGTTTTAAATTAAACTTTTAATAAAAAAATTGTGACAAATCTGAACTTTATTTGAATTTCTTGCATTTCTTAAAAAGTGGCCTTAATTTGAGCCAAGACTTCTGATTTTGTACGTTTTTAAACATTAGTTTTGTTTTTGTAACTTACCCCCAATAATTATAACAATTTTGTATGAAATAGGTTTAGAATTTTATGTATGGTTCTTGTGACACCACCACTTCAGCACATGGGGCCAAAGTTTTGAGTGTATAGATTTCTGCACACATTTTTTTTAAAAATCTTTTGATTTTACATACGAAAAAGCTACAACTTTCCTTGACATTTTTGTTTTGAAAAATAAATTAAAGTTTTCGAGAAATAAACAATAACCTGAATTTTACCCCCTTCACATCCTACCCTGAAACATTAACCGAGGCCCAAATTAAGGATACTTTTAGGGAAATTCTGTAGATGGTAAACCAAAACACTTTTACAAAATTCAACTTTGAAGGAATTTAATTTAGGTAAGTGATAAAATAATTTTCTTGGATATTTTGAATAAAAAAATTATCTTCTCTATATTTTGTATTCCTATTCCAGAATAAATAAAGTTAAAATAAAAATTAAATTATAAATTATGTTAAGATAAAAGTTGATTACAAACAAAATATCATCAAATCATTTTTGAAAAAGGTGTTTCCCTACAAGTTATTTTAATTACATCATATTTGGTCTAAGGCTTTATTTGGAAGACAAAAATCGTTAAAAACTTTTTTACATAGAACGAGCTGTGTGAGGCACTTACCCAAATTTATATTTTAGGTAAATCGTAATAATTTTAAAACTCTGTATTAAAGCCATGGGATTGGGTTTTCATTTCTATTGAAATTACGGTTTGTTTTTTGTTTAAATAAAAATTCATTAAATATTAAGTTTAGGGAGCCAGTACTTAAATACAATAAATCAATAATTTTTAAATAAAATCGGGAAAGCTTTTAATGAGAAAGTTTTAAATATCAAAAGCACTGTATGGAAAGTACCAGAAAAACATAGCTTCATAGTTTTATTTTATTAAATTGTAGACGCAAGTGCCGTAAATTTTTTTAACTATCAATTTCCTCCCCGAGAAATCCACCAAAAACAATCAGCCTTATTATGAGTTTCACAAGGAAAATATTTCGCGTGAAAATTTGAAAAGCTATTATGAGTTTCACCAAAATTTCTCTTGGCCTTAAATAAACAAAAACCTTGAGCAAAGGCACCAGTCAGCACCCTCTATTTTTCTTCCGTTCACCGTCAAAAATAAGTGATAATTTAAGCTCTTTATAAAGAATAATTACGAAATGAGAACTCACAAAAATAGGGGAATTTTCATTTTCGGGTGAAACTCACAGTTGGTGAAATGTGAAATGTCAATTTTTCCCTGTGAAATGTTGTCCACGTGAAACTCACAATAGAGCTGAATGACTCCCACGTTTAAACAGAGTCTCCTCTGTGGTTTAGACTGAAAAGGATTGCTACAACAACACCTAAAGAATTTTGGGAGCAACTTTTTGTGTTTTCACTTCCATTGAAATTTGAAATTTTCAAATTTGATCAGAATTGAACCATAATGAACCTCCCTATGTATTAAGTATACAAAATATCACAAAACCAAACAAAAACTAACTTTAAATTTTTTATTATCTTCATAAAATACTAAAATATTCTTCTTAAACATATATTTTTGTTTTTCTTAATTAAAATTATTAATTAAATCAAAAATAAATAAATAAAAAATATCACACTCATTAAAACAAAAAACTTAAATTTAAAAATATACTAATTTAAAAATATTAAATATCTATCTAATTACTTAAAACATATTTTGTATAACTCTACAACAAGTTTGAACTTTTTTCTTTCTAAATAGATTAAATTATTTAGGTATCTAAACTTAGGAAAAAAGAAAAAAAAATATTTTAAATAACAACTTTTTCACGAACTCTTTTGTCTCATTGTAGATTTTTCTGGATATCCTGCAGTTGAACTTGCAGAATAACCTGATGTAAGCCTCTGTACTAAACGATTAACTGCATTCAAAGCCGACAGTGGAATCTGAAAAGAACAACAACAACACAAAAACTATAAAAATTACAATTTATACAAAATGCCTCACAAACATTACCTCGAAAATACTATCAATCAAAGGTCGGAGACTAAAAGTTTTCTCCTCGTTATTAGCTTCATTGGTGGGTGACTGCATCAAATCTAGGTTATGATTTGGATTCTGCATCCAATATGGTTCTTCGATTGCATTAAGAAAAGCTGACTAAAATAGAAAATTTACATTTTTCTTTTATTTGTTTAAAAAATTAAAAACATGAACCTAAATAAGGTCAAACGAAAATTGAAACTCACCTCGTTTATTGGAATCATGTTGCGGCGTTCACCTCTTGTGTAGCCATTTGTTTTGGTAAACTCTGCCACCAGATGTGTCGTGACGACCAATAAGATGAACCAAACAAATCGATCCATTAGCGTTATAAAAAACTATAAGA
Organism: Dasysyrphus albostriatus; assembly: GCA_946251815.1. Taxonomy (NCBI): domain Eukaryota; kingdom Metazoa; phylum Arthropoda; class Insecta; order Diptera; family Syrphidae; genus Dasysyrphus; species Dasysyrphus albostriatus. The sequence goes on along the minus strand of OX276337.1, from coordinate 134,312,345 downwards.
TTATTAAAAAAAGAAAAAAGCATATTTAAGAAAATGAAACCCTTTAAAAGAATAAATTTATTAAATTTACATCATTGTAATGCATCTTCGTTTTTTTTTTTTTTTTTGCTCAAAAATATTATTAAATTTTTAACTAATTTTTCCCCCAAAGAAAACCCCGAACGAACTCTGAGAGAAACTATCAAATTGCATCTATGAACTCAACTGTGCGAATGTACATTGCAAAGTACAAGATTGAGCCAGAATTCTCAAACAGCTTCTATTATACACAAGGCCATCCCATGAGTGTGTATATCTGAAGAAAACCAAAAACCTGCACCTATTGGGATCAGCAGGGTAAACGTTCTCCAAGCTCCGTGCTTCATAGCGCGCATAGTAATCAATTGGACTTAGGTTCTTAAGCAGCTTTGTTGCACTCTCGATGGTTTTTTTTTTTTGTAGATATTACTTTATGCTTTGAAGATATTTCTGACCTTAATTCAGTCGCGCAGACCGCAAAGTGAAGTCGAAAGTTTGATCATTCGAAATTGTTTCCATTTTGTGTGGGTATGTGTGGTGTGTATGTGTGTGTGTGGTGTGTTCTTTTTTCAGATGAAAATTGATTTAAGTGAACGTGTGTCACGTCCGCGTCTTGTGTCGTTGTCTTTGGCTTCGTGGGTTTAAGAATTCCTCACTTAATTTTATTTTCCGGGTCAATGTAATGTTGATATATTAAATTGTTAGGAGAAGTAGGGGTAAGAATGACTCTAAGAGCAAAATATTGATATATTGATTTTAAAATACTCAAGTTTCAAACCTCTTGAATTATGTATTTGATAGTAACAACAGAAATAAGTCTTTTCCAAAATTTTAAAATTTCAGAATTAAAAATTTTGAGTTAGAAAAATTTACCCAACTTTGAAGAGAATTTTACAATTTTCTGAAATTTGGAATACAAAATTGTGTGATGATCAAAATGTAGAGATCAATTTTGGATACCAAATTTTGACACTCACAGGAACTCCTTAAAATTTATTTTCTTATTTCAGTTAAAAAAAATCGGAATCAATTCTGCCAAATTTTGAACACAATTTCTGGATATAGAAATAGAATTTTAGAAGCCGATTTTTGAAACACTTAATTTTGAAAATATAGAATTTTAGAAATAAGAATTATGAATTAACAGAATTTTTGACTCAGGTATTCCCAGAAGTATGGTCATTGACCAGACCATGACCATATAGTCATTGACCATATGATTTTTTGGAATGCTAGATAACACCCATCATTTTTTAAAAATCAATTAAGATTTAACTCATTTCTGAAAAAAATCTAAGGCCATGTAATTCGGACATAAATTGAGCCTTTTGTGTATATTTTTAATTGCTATTTTTTTCTTATTCAGACGCATACGTTTTCAAGCATTTGAACAGTAGGGCTATCACTTTAGAGCACCCAATTAAAATATATCATTTATTCAATTTTATCAAAAAGTTTTGAATACTAAAAAACAAAAAAATATCTCTTTTGACATCAGAAAACTTAACCCTTTTAATGAATTTCATGCAAAAACTAAAATTATTAAAGATATTATTAATTTTTTTTTAATTATTAAAGATATAGTTACCTACTGGTTTTATACCCCAGTTTCCCCTATTTTGAATAACATTGTTGTTCCATATTAAGAAACAGTTGTTCTTTACCCATAAAAACAAATTTTATAATTTATGACAACACTCATTTTGAATAATTAAATTAATTCTAAATCCATTTTTGGATATGATGTTATTATTTTATTAGTTGTGAATATGATTCCTACTCAATTTTTTTTATCACATTAAAATTAATTAACAACAAAAAAAAATAGAAAAGAGGCTACGTGATTATTTTTGGATCGATTTTTTTTCGTTTTTACTTCCAGGTTATAAACTATTCAATTAACATTTTTTTTGTATACAGACAAATCATTTTTTTGCTTTTCATCATGCAACCAACAATAATAATTATTATTTATTATATATTGAAGCCATAATGACGTCAGAAATTAATAAGCATAGCACACACAAGCTAGTAAGCGTACACCGGCCGGCAAAAAAAATTATTGATATATATTGAGTGTATGTATGTAAATAGGTAGCAATTTTGACTTTCAAAGCTTATTGATGCGTGAAAGGCTTAAAGATTGTTTTGTGGTGATTTCTTTTTTTTTTGCTTTGCTTTGTTTGCTTAATATTTTAAAGCGTAACGTTGTGTTTAAATTCACTGTGTATTAAATTGATTTTTTTTTATGTCATAATCGAAATAAAATAAAAACTTTTTCTGAGTTCATAAAAAAATGGGCAATCTGCTTTATATTACATGCGTGTTTCTGACAGTTACGGCCAATTCGATCTCAAAGACCTGACACCTGACAGACTTTAACAACCTTTTCAAAAATTATTCCCAATATTATTCCAAATTCTGTTAACGAAAACTACATTGTTTATTTATTATGCATAGCTATGTATCTATATGCTGCAAATTTTATAACGTGTTAATGCAGCTTTATTTTCAAAATTGTATTCAAAAAACTCTTGTATGCAGCTGTAAGAAATTCAAAAATACGACGTAAGACTAACTGGTTTTTGGCTAGGAACGCTCTTACGATTTTCAATGGCAGCGGCTTAGTAATATTTTTTGGTATTATGTGCGTTCATTCATATTTAAAGTCATGTGTTCTATTATTTGTGAATGAATAATCGGACGAAAGAAAATTGAATGTACGCTCCTAGCCTGAAACAATCAAAATAATCAGGCAAAAAAAGAAGAAACCGACTGAACAATAACAATCTTGTGTGTGTTTTGTTTATAAAAATGCTACCTAGTCGCTATTGCAATTAATAATCAATCAAACCTGCATTGGGATTAAGCTCATCACGAGGCTTCAGTGGCTCGGTGTGTTGAATTTAATCCAGACATGTAATTTTTCAAGTACAAATACCAGTCAAGTACCCAGTACTTTGTACTTGTACTTGTACTTGAAAAAAAAAAACATGTACAATGCACTTGGTCCTTGAAAAATACCAAGTGCTTAGGTATACTTTCTAAGTACTCAGTACCTTATACTTGTACTTGTGCTTGAAGAAATAAGTACAATGAACTTGGTACTTGAAAAATACCAAAAACAAGTGCTTTATGAAATAGGTACTTTGTTTCAATTACATTTACTTACTTGGTACTGTTATACTGCTCAGTATTTTTTCAAGTACCTTTAAAAAGTGCAAGTCCATTTGAAGTACTTTTCAAGTACGTACAAGTCCATTTCAAGTACTTTTGAAGTACAAGTCAATTTCAAGTATTTTTCAAGTACATTTTGTTGAGAGTAGTTCTGGTTGAGCTTTCGAATAATGACTATTTCTACTCAAAAACACAGATCACTACGGCTAATGACGTCTCATTGTCTTGCCGTCATCTAGATTTGGTCTCTGCGTGGTTGTCAGTATTCGAAAGCTCAAACAGGCTACTCAGCGAATTGTACTTAAAAAGTAATTGAAATCGACTTGTACTTGAAAAGTATTTGAAATAGACTTGTACTTCAAAAGTACTTGAAATGGACTTGTACGTATTTGAAAAGTACTTCAAGTACTTGAAAGTGTACTCGGAAGTATTACAGTAGCAAGTACATTTACTTGGAGCAAAGTACCTACTTCATAAAGTACTTGTTCTTGGTGTTTTTTCAAATATCAAGTTCATTGTACTTGTTTTTTTTCAAGTACAAGTACAAGTACAAGTATGAGTACAAAGTACTTAAGAACAAATGTATTTTAGTACCTTACAACTCTATATTGAATCACTTGGTTTGCTCCTAGAAGACGACAAAGAACCAGTTCAAGCGCAGAAATTGAGTTTGTACAAATTTTATACTGAAACAGAAATGAATACATGATTCACAATAATGTATTTCTAATGTATTTTCGGAGTGGGAATAAAACCCCTGTGATCCCCTCTGGCTACGGCCTTGTGTGTGTATTGTCTTTGTTAAGATTTGCTTATTATAATGGGTATTTTTTTTTTTTACGTGTGGTTTTTAGTCTGGCAATACTTTCATCGGAGTTGACAGCTGTCACTTGATTAATGCTCAGTTTGGTTTGCCACTGAATGAATAGACTTACTCCTGAACAAAAAACCCAACCAAGTATCTATGTCGCTTTTTTTCATTAATTTCAAAAAGTGGGGGCGCAAAAATCGAGTTTTTGCCACCGTTTAAAAAAATCGTAGGCTGCGAGGAATTTCAAACTCGATAAATCTCATTATTCAGCAATGAATACGAAAGAAGAAAAAACTCAATTTTGCCAGGGCAGCGTGCTTCTTGTAAGTGCATATTGTTTATTTGTATGCAAAACTTGCTTGCTAACACAATTTGAAATTTCAAACTAATAAAATACTCAATGAGTTAAGTTTTTCAACTACTGCATGTAAAAAGAGAAAATTAAAAAATAAATGGCTTCTCAGCGAGAAAAGTGAATAATTTCGAATGTGTTTTTAAACACTCAGCTCAGCACTATCATATTTACTTATTTATTTGTTATTTTACTATAAATGTTTCAATAAGTTTTGTCATCGCATATTTTCACAAACAGATATTTAATATTCTTATCAAACATTATCTTATATTTAATATTTTTTATGATAAATATATATTCGAAGGATATACGCAAAACCTCCGATTTATATTTAAAAAAAGAAAGAAATTACAATATGTGAAATCAAAAATAGAAACAAAAAAAAAAGTAACAAAAATAAATAAACAACCAAAAATTTTATAAGTTACATAGAAATTTTATTTCTGATGCAATTCTCAACAAAACTGCAACTAATTAAAAAAAGTTCAGTAAGTTTTCAATTCTTTCATAAATCAGTTCAACACCCGCTCTTCAATGAAGGTCGATAGTGCTATGGAAGATTCAATATCATTTATTATATTTTATTAGATACAAAAGTATTGGCCAAAGAAAAGATCCTTGGGGAACACCGTAATCAAAACAATTCAAATTGTAAAATGAGTAGTAAAAACAAATAAATTTGGTGGCGCAAGAGCTTGTGGAGAACCAGGGCCTAGTGACTTACAACTCTCAACCATTCCTGTGTGCGTGTTGTTTTTTGCCGAGGCTTTTTCCAAACGGCTAGATGAGATGCACTTTCTCAGGACAAATATACTTTTGGAGGATTTGTCAGTTCCTCGCAAGCGGCAGTACCTTGGGAAAAACATTTCCATTTTTAGGTGGCAATGGCTGGGAATCGAACCCAGACCTTCAGCATGACAGTCCAACGCACAAACCATCATACTACGGGGTACTAGGTACGAGGAAAATGAAATGACAAATGACAAAACTACGAAAATATTCCGACAAAGCTGAATTTTGTTGGAGGGCTTTATTTTGACGCCTTAGCATTCTCTGAAAAGTTCAGTAAATTTAAGCCTTGGCTAAATTTTTAGAAATTTCGGGGGGTAATTCAGCTTTTTTGTTAATTTCTCGAAAACTATAAATTTTTTTTTAATGTCAAGACAGAAATTGTAGCTTAATATTATTTCTCCCCAAAACGACTTATATAGTTTTTTTTTCATATAAACAATAGATTCTGAGAAAATCATGCAAATACTTCATAGTAGAGAAGATTATGTCAAAAAAAAATTATTCAAATTTCATTAATCGATAGGAAAAATTTTTTGGACGCTTTGTGTTTCATTACATCTCCTCGTTTTAAAACCATGTTTTTAGAGTAAGAGGAGGACCGCCATCTTGAAAAAGAAAGTGATTTGGTTTTTATTCACTAACTCGGTTGAATTTCCTTCCACAACGAAGTCGTGCAAGAATAACCTTTAAACAATAAAATTATCTTAAGAAATGTGCTATTAACAAAAAAACTGATTTTGCTTAATGGTTTTTAATATTTGTATGGTTGGTACGGTTATTTTCGCGTCATAATAAAAAAGTCTTTCTAGTATTCTAAAAAGTACTAAAAACGCCCAACCATATCGTTTTTAGTAATTTTAAGTTTTCAAAAATACAAATAGAAGTTTTTTAATCCAAGCAATTTCATTTACAAATTTTGGTACACAATAATATTTTTATTTTCTAGAAGCTTCTGGTTTTCCACAAAAGGTAGCCATTACTAAGAATTTGATTTTACAGGGGGAAAATTTTAAATTCGAATGAGAAAAGAATCTCACTTTCGCAATCGTTTATTTTCAAAAAGTATAAGAATTTTGTTTTTTTAACCTCACAAGGATTCATTGGCTCCAAAAGTGTGAAGTGACTGATACCGTTATTAATGTAATAGTTATTGATCTGGAATGTTTGTTGATTCTGATTTTTTAGTTAACATTTCAAATTTTTTAAGTGTTAGAAAAATTGTATTAATTCCTATATTGTTTGAGGGACATAAGAATTTGGAATACGATTTGGTGGGGCATAGCACAAAATAGGTTGGGAAACACTGGTTTTGGCTGAATCTGAACAGACAGATAGAATTGCACCAAAATCCACTTTTTTCGTCTTCTCCATCCGCTTTATGTAAGATGTGATCAAAATCTCCAGTTTTGGAAAAATAGAGTCTGGTCTCTAGAAGAAAATCAAATCTTGTAGACAAGTCTTAAGAGTGATTCTGATTAGGTATGTCTGCGAAGATTATCATTGAAAGAGCGATATGTGCATATGGATTCAGGAGGAAGCTTCCACGTGCCATACCACTAATGCAAATTAAAAAAACTAAAACTATCACCACAAGTCTATTATTATTCGTCATCATTTACGCTAAACGGTGAATTTTTATTAGTCACAAATATACGTAATGATACCTTTCTCTCAAGTCTCAACCAAATGATTTCCTCTTAAAATCTCGCCTATAATCAATGTAAACAACAATTAACCTATAAAGAGGTTATGGCATGCAAATAATAAAACCATATCAGTATCGAATAGCGACTTACTCACCATAGACTTTTTTTTTTTAATTTAGCTTAAATTAAAACTCAAATCACCAATGCAGATGACTTAACAGCAAAAGAAAGTGAAATATTTCGCAAATAACAAAATTAAAAAATATTATGCAAACAAAAATCAAAATGAATTGAAGAAAAAAAAAGCAAATTCGCATTGAATAAATTTTTTTTTGTTTATTTCTTCTTCCATATAGTCATTATGTCAATATATCTTATTATCAACATCAAAGATTTATTTTTGGTATTCATTTGAGAGATGATGCTAAATTCCAAAAATGGTATTCATTGTTTAGTTTTTTTTTTTTTTTTTTGAGTATTTTTGGTTTTAATTTATGGTAATTTATAAGTATATGATTATTTGTTAATATTTTTGCTTTCGGCGAGGATTGTTTCAAATTAGATAATACTTCCTGTTTTATTGGAAGTCTCAAACTAATTTGCGTGCAGAGGTGAAGTTCATGATAAATATCAAGTTTTATTCATGCTTTTTTTTTGTTTGAGTGTTTTTTTTTCAAAAACACTTCGAATTAATTAAATAGGGTCTATTTTTTCTTAAAATCTATTCTTCTTCAACATAAGAAATAACACCCTGTTATACCTTTTGTGATTCAATGTGCACTCGAAGAAAATCACTTAAATTGCTTAAGCTGACTATAATGACGAAACTATAATTCCCAAAAAAAACAATATCTTTCGTTTCGTTTTTAAAATTCTAGGTTTTCTAATTAATAAAGTAAAAAGGCATACTAGAGTTGACAGTGTTAAAAATACAAAATACTAATTATAAATCCCAAACTTTACCTCCAGTTGTATCGTAAAATGTGTGGATTATCTTTTAACTACAAATTACAGACCCTAATTAACCGATGTAGAGTGTTTAATTTACGGCACGTGGTGTATGCTTAATTTGGAGTTTTAGTAAAAGCGTCTTTTATGTTATTTTATTTCCTTCATACAAAAAAAAATATTCTCAGGAAGAATAATTTTTTATGAAATAGTTTAAGATCAATAATGTGTGATCTTGATGTTAAAATAAACTGACTTTTTTGTTGATAAACCAACTCAAGGATCTTATTGTTTGCATGCAAATTAAATAAATTCTTTATTTATAAAATTCTGATGATTCATAGGGAATTTGATTTAATTCTAAACAGACGTAAGAACATAGTTTTTTGCGGACCCCTGGTTTGGTAAATGTTATTGTTGGTAATCAATATTTTATAAGACCAGTGATTGGGTAAATCTATGAGCTCTTGATTGTTAGTCATTTTGTCTGTGAGTAGTTGCATTTATTAAGTGAATGACAACAACATTGTATGGTTAATTTTTTGTGAATCATTTTTAATTATACCCGTAGCTTAATAAAGTTTAAGTACGTCATGTTTTGATCTAATTTAAGAGTTTTTTTAAATAAATTTAATTGCGGACGTAGGTTCATAACGTGCTCGGGATATTTTTAGTAAACTGAATTATTTTTATGGCAAATAAACGATTTGAACGGAAGACGATTTAGAATTTTATTTTTAACTCAGTTAATAGCTTTGTTATTATAAAGCTGGTTTCAGAAATATCCCTCAATTACATATTTTGATATAATTATCCTACACATAATGTAATGTACCAACATTCAAATCAAGTTCGTTCAACTTTTTTTTTCTTGGTTTCGATTCATAGGTCAGTTTTGGTACCTAAGACGAGATTATTATAAATATCACAACTCTGTTATGTCAAAAGCATATGAATGTCTAAATTAAGGTTTTAATAAATCTTTCATTTGATCTTTCACTATGTTAAAGTATTAATTTGGCCATAAGGTGAATACATTTTTAATTTGGATCTACTAAAATATTCAAAAATGTATTTTGTGCATTTATACTTCTGGCAAAAGACGAATGACAAACATTCAAAAATTTTTGGTATTTTTGGATTTTTATTTTTTAATCTCATACACAAAACCCTATTCCCTCTATTTTGAGGGTCAAAAATATGATTTATTTCGATTTTGAAGCTTTCTTGTCTGATGTCACAAACTCTCTGTAAGCGTAGAGTCAAAAAGACAGAAAGAAGCAAAGTTTCCAAAAATCTGTTATTTTTTCATAAGTTGACCAAAAAAATCTGCCAATTTTTTAAACTCCTCTCATTTTTGTGCTCGAACTAAAAGATATTTAACGTAAGCCCAGAAACGATAATTATTCAGAATTAAAACCTAAACATTGGTCTTTTTTATTTTCTTAGACTTATGGGTCTTTTTTTTTTAAATCTTTGGAGCGATTTAAAAAAAAAAGTAATTTTTTTTACTTCTCTACTTTTTAGTATAAAGTATTCACCTCTTTATTAATAAACGGCGGATAACAACGTGCTAGCGTTTATACATTTGTTAACTTGTTATTCTTATTAACAAATGAGATTAATAGTCTCTGACGTGTGTTAACGTACGGATAACTTAATGAACGAATAACTTATAAACACATACACGCACACGTGTGATAGGACCTTATACTACTACCAGTATACACTTCGTAAGTCAGTGCATGCATATGACACATGTATTAGAAAATCCTGATAGTTTGATGAAGTGGTAAATTTGGTGAAGTGATAAATACTGGAAAGATATCATATTTTTTTAATAAGAAAAGTTGACAAATTGTCTATCCGTGTGCCAGTTAACACGTGTGTTAGGGAGCGGATATCAGCTATTTTATTAATACTGATGTCAGTGTTTATAAATATAAAGTATGCATTTCTAACATCATCATTGAAACTCATCATTGAAAATTTTATTTATCAATTTTAAGTCATTTTGAAAGGGAAATCATTTAGCCAACAAAAATTCAAATATGACCAAATTGTGCTCATTTCAAGGATTGAACTACCCTACTAAAATGATCAATGAAAGTTCCGACTATTTGATATGTTTTTTGGCTAGAAATATTAATTAGGTTCCAAACTTTATTCGTCCATCAAAATAATTAATGATTTTGCTTTCTAGACGTCTCAAAATCAATCATTAAAATTTTCAATGATGAATTTAAATGATAGCTATAACTGGCAACTAAGGCCTGATTCACATGGCAATGTAGCGCACGTTTTTTGCAGTATAAATCGTAACGGCATAGTATAAATCCGAACGAACAACGTAGAAATATCCGTAGTGTGAAAGGTTTGTAACTAGAATTGTCTGCACGGATTTATAAGACGTGTAGTTCACTGTCGTTTAAACAAAAATCGTCGTTTAAATTAAAATTGTGACCGGTAAATAAATCGTATTAAAACTTTTTTTCCAAAAAATTTCAAATAATTGAGTAAAGAATCTTGCAAATTAAAATCTTGCATTACGAAATCTCCTTGCATTGCGTTTACTACGGTCGAGAAACTGAATCCCATGCGCTTTTTGACGGGGACGTCAATATGGAAACCGAAATCCCTGTACATTTTGCGGGGGAGCTTAGTATAATATTTGTAAATTATTTGTTTGGTGAATTAAAATTGCTAAATTAAAAAAAAATCGTAAATTACTTGGAAAAGGTTTTAAGTAGACACACCTTCGGGAAAGATTTCAGTGTTGTCACTTTTCAGGAACATACTTTTTTCATGTCAATCGGTGGAATCTGCACTTTTTTGATCATTTTTAATATTTGAAACATAAAAAAAGACTGTGTAAATAACTTAAGATGCCAAACACGCGTTAAGAAAAAAAAAATTTGGGTTTTTTCGTGTGCAAAATAATAAAAATTACCAAGAAAGTGGAAATACTTTGACATCACAAAAAGTATGTTCCCGAAAAGTGGTAACACTGACATTTTACCCAAAGGTGGGTAACATTTAACTATTAAAACATCAAACGCAATTTTCCAACACACGTTTGACGTTTCCGCAACTTTGTTCATGTAATTAAAAATTATCAAAAAAGTCACCCGTTGACATAAAAAAAGTATGTTCCCGAAATGTGGCAGCCCTGAAATTTTTCGCAATGGTGCGTCTATTCAAAACTGTTCTTTTAAGATATAGATCGATATTTTGATCATGGAAGTCTTCCAAGTAGCTTGCGAGTTTTTTTTTTCCACTGATTGGGCGCCATTTCTGAAAATGGCTACCAGGCTCAGTTTCATTCTTAAGCCAAGTATGCTGCTAACGTGAAACGAAATTTTTAGCTGGTCACCAACAACAAAATGCTTACGAAAACGAAGCGGAAAAATATTCATTGCAAACAATTAAAAACAAATGCAAATACTTTCTCTTATGTTTAAGTTCCTTGGAACTAAAGAACTTTTAAAATATGCAAGTATTTATATTGCGGCATAATAGTTGGTGCGTTAGACTGTCATGCCAAACAATAATCTATGAAGTGGTTTTCTTAAAAACTAATTTTGTATACATATTACAATTTGGTATCAATTAAAAAAATAATTTGCAATGCCAATTTTTAGTATTTGTTAATATACATTCAAAGACCAAATTTGAAAAAAATTCAATTTCCCCTCTCTAGTCTTATGTTCAAAATTTGTTTGCACAGCTCCAAAATTTAGATTTAAAAATTTTTTGCGCTAAAAACAAATTGTTTCTGAAGTGAAGACTAAGTTCACATTTTTAAATTAGATTATTGGAATCAATTTTACCAGTGCGACAGTAGCGCGTCATTCGCACAGTGGTCCGTTTGTCGAATTTCAACAACAAAAATAAAAAAGGGGTTTTACAATATTTTTACCAAATTTGATCAAATATGAAAGAAAATCGACAAATTTGACGGCCGCAAGTAGCAAATCAAATGTATGTTCTAAATAAGGACTAAAATTGGTTCTAATCTCTTGGAACATTTCTGAACATTTTGGACCATCTTCTTTAAATTTTGTATAAATCAGTATTGAAATCATTTTTATATGAAAGTATTCAATCAAGCACATATTTTGGACATTTCAAACATAAATTTGACACAGTTGCAGACTTCGACAATTTTTTATTTAAAATTTTGAAATTTGGGACCATGTTCTGACCTAAATTGAGAAGCCCCTAGTTGAAGTAGAATAAAATAGGCATTACTACTGAGAAATAAGAATTGGCGTGGGAAATGATGTTTGTAGCTGAAATTTTACAAATGGACCCCTCTGTCCGGCGTTTTAAAGCTCGAAATTACAAATCCTTTCAAAATGCCTTCATTTAGGTTTGAAAAGATCAACTCTACTCTATTTCGACTACTGACACAACTCAACAATTCATAATTTTTAAAATACTAAATTTTTCTTAATCGCTTGAAAAAAATGAGCACTATTAAACTATTGAATTAAATTTTTTTCTGTGCAAAATTGTGTCCTTAAATAAAAAATATTTTTCTCTTATTAGTCAAATTTGTTTCCTTTAAGACTGATATGACATAGGTACATACATGCTATTAACTAAAACTATTAAATTGAAATGCTTCAAATAACTTAAAGTAAAAACGTGTGACCTTCCCGCCAAAAATTCTCACGAATGTAGTTAATTGCCCTCACTGCTTCTTCAAATAGAAACAAAATTTAATAAATTCATTTCCATACAAATACTAAAATAAAAGTTCTCTCATTCCAACAAGGTTAAGGTGGCATTAAAATGAGCTTCATTTAAATAATTAAATATTTATCACCACAGTAATAACTGTCAAGTCTATAATCAGGTGACCCCCAATAACCTCCCTGTGTAGGCGCAAAATCTCTCTCTACATCATGCATTTAAAATGCCCTTTATACAATTAATATACAATTATTTTACTGAAGTATATTATTATTGTTATATGCATTTATCTCATTTTTAATTTAAAAAAAAATATTAAGGTTCTTCAATTTTGTTGATCTTCTCAAAAGTACATAATTATAGATGTATCTTTTTCTGATTTCATCTTTCACAAAAAAATATCTGAACAGGGCCGAAGATGCTGAACCAAGGTTCTTTAATTCTGTTCCGGTCTGCATATGATTTCCGTCAAACAGTTATAAAAATTCCTACTCGGAGATAGTCTTCGAATTCGAAACCTTAGGTTAAATATTTTTTTTTTTATTATTATTTTTCCACCAGATTATTTAATAATGAACTACCGGTTCGGTTCAGTCTGAGGCCATTCAACTATAATGCAAGAAGATGTATCTCTGTAAGGTTAATACAGAAAATCAACAACAACAACAACAACAAGTAAATTATGTTGCGCTCTGTTGCGTGTGCCACCGCGCCAGAGCTTTTTTTCTGATAAATGCGTCTTTGTAAAGCCGGCTGACCTTTAACTTGAACTAGAAAAAAAAACAAACAATAAAACAAACATCTCTGGCGTCATTGAAGTGATGGTTTATACAATGAGGGGGACACGATATCCGCTCTGCAGTTAATTAATCAATAAAGGTGAAACATCAAAACCAGTGTGTGATTATTCTTGAAAACAAAAATGATAGCTTGTTTCTATAATTAGGTTTATAAAGATGTGGCTTTAGTATTGAGTCAATGTTAAGTTTCAAGAATAATAAGAATTTCAAAAAGGGGTTATGCTATTTTTGAAAGCAAATTACAAAAAAAAATTAAATGAAGTGAAGGACGATGAATTTGTTTATTGACGACAGATATCTTGAAAAAAAAAGAATTGAAATGAAAAATAGAAAATATTATAATAATTTCACCATTAAAACACAGATTTAAGAGTATATTGGTATTTCCCAGACACCCGATATGGAAAAACTTAATGTCCTCGAAAAGCCATCAAGACCTTAATTTTCAAAAATCTGGATTTATTCAATTTATTTCTTCTTAAAGCCTAGAACGTTGATGACAAACGAAAAATCCCATACAAAATTGACACAACAAAATCATAAACGAAAAATTTAAGACCTATAAAATCCGTTGCATCCATCGCCTTGACAGATTTGTTGACGTTTGCCGGGTGCGACAATTAATTTAATTTAAGAAGTAATACCTATTTTTGTCTACTTCAAACAGGGGCTTCACAATTTAGGTCAGAACATGGTCTCGAATTTCAAAATTATAATTAATGTATTGTCGAAGTCAAGAACTGAGTGAAGTTTATGTTTGAAATGTCCTTAAATATGCGCTTGAGTGTATACTTTCATATAAAAAAGACTACCATACGAATTTGTACCAAATTTAAGAAAGATGGTCCAAAGTGTTCCTAAGGGACTAGAACAATTTAAGTGCTTATTTTTAAAAATGTTTGGATTGAAAATTATTTTTAAACCTGATCTTTTTGAATCTTAACAAAATTTGACAAATTTTGGCGGCTGGAAGTAGCAAATTAAATTTTAGGTCAGCTACTCAAAACCTACAAAAAATCAAAAATAATATAAGTTAAAAGCTTAAATAATGAAATAATGAATTAAAAAAAAAAAAAACCGTAAAACTGCCATTATTCACGAAGTAATTTAAATATCATTATATTAAAATAAATGTTTATTTAACGGTTTTCAAGTGGCAAAATTCTTAGCCTGATGTAAGATTAAAATAATGCAACTAGTAAAAGTATCAACATTATTAAAACTATTGTCTAAGATTATTTTTTTATTTTTCCAGCTTTTGAACAGTTGAACTAAAATGTGATTCACTACTTTCAGTCGTCGAATTTGTCAAATTTTGTTCAGATTCGATAAAATTAGGTCTACAAATAATTTCCAATGCTAATATTTTTAAAAATAAGCACTAAGACTAGTTCGAATCCCTTGGGAACAATTCTGAACATTTTTGACCATCTTCTCTAAATTTGGTACAATTCAGTATTGGAGTCATTTTTATATGAAAGTATACATTCTAGGGCATATTTTAGGACATTTCAAATATAAACTTCACTCAGTTCATGGCTTCGACAATACTTTGTTTAAAATTTTGAAATTTGGGACCATGTTCTGACCTTAATTATAAAGCTCCTGTTTAGAGTAGAGAAAAAAGTGGCAGTACCACTAATTCAGCAATTCCAATTCATCAAGTGTACTAAGTTTCATTAATGTATAATAAGAGTTCGCGTGGGAAATGATTTTTGTCGCCAAAAGTTCAATAAACGGACCACTGTTCAGTCAGTCTTTAGTTCTACTTTTCGTTCTGCTGTACGTATGTTGTTCGTTGAGTAAAATTAATTATTGTACCAGATCATATAGAGAAGTCTACAGTCTACACTCTTTTTTTCGCACACAAATAATTACCCAGATCCAGTGATGCCAGATCGTAGGCGAAAGCCTTTTCGTGGGTATTTGCAAACAAAAAATAGCTAAAAGGGCGAAAAATTTGTCTCTCGGTTGAAAAATTTGGCTTTTTAATTTTGCAAACTTTGCATCCATTTTTTATACACAGGCCTTAAAATATTGCTACATAAAAGGTAGGTATACCTACCCACTTGTACATTAGGTTTGTTTGTTAAGCCTTGAACTCACCCTGGGGTCTCCCAAGGCGTTTTTTTTTTTTTGAAAAACCTGAACTAACCGTGATGAGACAATTCT
Organism: Dasysyrphus albostriatus; assembly: GCA_946251815.1. Taxonomy (NCBI): domain Eukaryota; kingdom Metazoa; phylum Arthropoda; class Insecta; order Diptera; family Syrphidae; genus Dasysyrphus; species Dasysyrphus albostriatus. The sequence continues at coordinate 134,296,928 of OX276337.1, read as the reverse complement.
GTATTTTTTGAAACCTGGGGTTGCCCTGAACTTGCCCCGAAGTAGAACTAGCTTTTTATGCTGGGGCAAGTTGAGGTTGAGAATAAAATGTCAAAGTGACAGGAGCTCTGAATAATTTTTGTTGTGATTACGTGCTGTGGGTAATTCTTTTGTTTTTGAAGTTCAAGGATTACACAAATAGAAATAGAAAATGAAAACTGTGATTTCTTTTTTTCATTTTTAAATCAAATTTTGTTTCTTGCTTATCTCCACAATACAATTGATTTGGTGTATTTTGAGGAGCGAACACACAGTGTTTTGACAATTCTTGGGGTTGTCAAGAAAATCTGGGCCAACCCTGGGTAAACTTCAACGAACCTATTATTACAATAAAATACCGAACTTTCATCTCATCTGAACACTTTAGTTCTTCACGTATCAGGTGTGAGCAGTCACCTTAAAATAAATAAATGTTGTCTTTTTTGAAATACATTTTCTGTGACAGCAATTATTTTCGAGTAAAAGGGCATTTTTGATCCAAGTCGTCAACACAGCAATTTGTAAAGTCTGGCATCACTGCAGAACAATTATTATGCCTATTCCCTAAATTTTTTGAAACAGTTTCAGACTGCCAGATTTAGTGCGGTCTAATACAAAATTTCACTTGTGGAACAAGTTTGCACTAAATCTGTCAGTTTCAAACTGTTTGAAACTCGTTGTTGAACACACCTATTGTGTACGAAAAAATTACGTTTCTGTTTTTCGTGTCTATTTTTATTGTTTCTTTCATTACAGCATAGCTGCCTTTGATTTTTAACAATTAACAATTGTTTTAATTTTTTGAATTTATGCAACAACTGTGAACAAATATTTTTCCGCTTCGGTTTCGTAAGCATTTTGTTGTCTTGTTGGAGACCAATTAAATATTTCGTTCCGCATCAGCAGCGTTCTAGGCTTAAAGACGATTTGTTTTTCTTGAAAATATTAAATAACTGGTTGCAAGAAAATTGTTTTTGTACAAAAATACTACTTCTACGCATTACTGTTTAATATTCAAAAATAAATAAAATAAAGTTAACTGAAGTATTCATAATAATTATTTCTATATTTATCCTCTTTTGCTGTATGGCTATTTCTATAAAGTCAACACAGGAAATGCATGTTTTCTCGATTGAAAGTTCTTGTATGCTTGTAAGTGCTCTTTACGGTCATACGTGACTTAACTCATCTAGTCTTTCTCTCTGAAACCTAGTTGCTATGTTAACCACCATAAATAGAAATATATGCTTCTTCTTAAAGTAGAACCAGTTGATTTAATTTATCGATGCTAAATAATAGGTATTTATGTATAGAAGGTATACATATGTAGATGGTATATAGTTCACATAAATACCTAGAGAGTTATGTGTACAAATATAGATTTAAGATTAATTGTAGCTTGTACGTGAGTTGCAACCTTAATCGATATCAAAATGGATAAGTAGATAGTAATACTTGGAATCATGCTCATAAAAGTAGTTCAAGGATGTCAGGATCTTATGATGATGATGATGATGATGATATGAACGTATTTTGATACTTGTTTGCTTGAAAGAACCTGTAGAAGTAGAAATAACTTATATTTTCTCTGTGCTTATAGAATATTTTATTTATACAAAGGTTTGTACAACACTTAAATCATCTTTGAAATTTTATTTGATTGCTTTTATCTTGCCACAATTGAAATGAATCTCATTGTCAGACTCTAATGCACAAACTATTACGTCAAGTCCAAAAAGTAATATTGATTTTATCAACAAGAAATTACAACAAAAAAAAACTGTATATTTATTTTCTTCTAATTGGATTTAATCTGCCTTTAGGTTAGGTTAGGTTAAAATGGGAGATGATGATACGAGAAGACACATAACCTCTCAAGAATCTCAAGGGACTCATTGTTCTTCCAAGGATGTAGGTAAGATAGGTATAAGAAGGGATAAGGAAAAGAAATGTTTAAGTGAAGTCTCTCCGAACCATTATGAATTCTGAGTGAATTTAAGGATGTTTCTTAGTGCCAAAATCGAGATGTCATATAAAGGCTACCGGAAATAATCCCCAAATGAAATTACCCTAAACCACAGCTAAAGAAAATAATAAATGCAAATTAGAATATCTATTCAATTTCATTGCAAAATAAATCACCAAATCAAAAATAAAATATGTAGGTATTCCTAAAAAGGTATAAAATAATAATTTTACAATTTTATAGCGAAATAGGTACAAATATAGCATTTCTTTCACCACTAAATTAAAAATTAATAATCCAATAAATATTTTAAATCAACCAGATTGCTCACAATTTTGGACGATACCCCTATGAATGTCATAAATATAAACATTACTATCAAAATTAAAATATTATTCTTTCTATGTCTAGAACATAAGAATAAAAAGCCGTTAAACTCAATTTAAAAGGATTTTCAAGAGATTAAATTAATTTATTATTTTCCAACTAATTTGGTATGATTGATGTTTTTTGATTTGAGTTTAAATTTTAGTATTTTTTTTTTTAACTTGGTCTTGTCTTTGTTAGTGCAGCTTAAAACTATGATTTATGGGGCTTTGATACTTAATTATAAAGAAGTTTCGAATATTATGAGTTTGATTAGCTAAGCAAAGTAGTTTAGTCATTTAAGGCTCTTTTACCTCAGAACCAGTACAATTTAGTTTAGAATTTTGTCTAATTCTAGTCTTTGAATCTCTGTTCGGTAATCATAACAATATATTTATGTTCAGGGGGGGCAATTAACGGGTCACTTGGTCATGCCAATGCGAAATTATTTCCAGAGTTTCCAAAATCGTGATGAGATCTACCAGAAAACTGGAACATATTTCATACTGCTATACACAAATCTGGTCTGGTCACAGAAGGCAATATGAGTGGAAGAGTTTAAAATTTGAAGAACGCAATTACCTATTTCATAACTATGCAACAGTGTCTTGAACAGCTGATATTTTGGAACTTCGTGAAATAAAGTTATGCAGTTTGTGACACCACTTCGAATTTCGGAAAGAATACTGACACATCGGGATGTTCCTATTCCCACACATAAAACATTCGAGTTCAATTGAAAAATTCAGTCTTTTCCTAGCTGTGACAAGATAGTGTGACCAACAGAAAGTTAAAGGCAGTTTATAAGGGTCAGAACTGCATTTAAGGAATATTCTCTGCAAAAGTCTTCTGTTGATGACAAAATTGAGAAGCCAGAGAATGTGTTCGTACACGTAAACAAATACGTTTGCAAGCAAAATTAATTGGTATTGATCAAAAAGATTTTGTTACAAATAGTCCAGCCATGTTTTGGTTTGCCATGCAAATTGTGGTTTAGTTTCGAAAATACACTCCACTTTAAATGAATGAGCACACAGATTTTAAAAAGTGGTTTGCTAATTTTTTCCAAACATTGTACCTACATTGTCCTAAAATTATTTTAAACAGTAAAAACTATTACAAAAAAATTAGTTTTACATCCTTCCATTTTCCATTTATTACCGAATTCAATAATTTTGCTCAGATGACGAAAGAAAAGATACATTTTCCCGAATGGAAAGATTTCAAGAGGACCAGAGAAAAAAATAGCAGTGCTTTGTGAATTAATCTTTTAGTTTTCTTTTCCCAATATCGTAAACAAAAAATAAAGATTATTATATGATATGTACATTAATTCTATGCTAAGAAAAATTGGTCAAAGTACCTTTGAAAATTTAAGTCCTTAAGTTAAAGTGGAGTGTAAATATTTGGAATTTTTATTTGCCCTTCAATTGCCACTGTCAAATAGTCAAATTGACAGCTGTCACATTGACTTTGACAGCAGCGAGAAGTAAATACAGAAAAGTAAAAATCCAAGATTTCAGTCCAATGTGAAGCCCATCTTTAAAAAGTTGGGTTAAAAAAAAAACTAAACCGTCAAACATTTTTTTGCAAAAAAACACTCCCATAGAAATACAATTAGTTTTTGTTCATTGAGGAACTGTATACCTACCTGGGAAAAAGCTTAGTATTTAGCTCGAAATGTTTGTGTTCGTTTCCAGTTTACAATTTGGAAAACAAAAGTCTAGATAAGACTATTCAAAAAATTCTATTCAAAAGCAAACAGAATTGCGAAACGCAAATTTTTTCCGAAAAAGAATTTCATTGAACAAAAATCGTGGTAAATATGAAAATTGTTTTCTTGGGTAGTCCAAAGTTCAATATAATAATTTAAACTGCGCAAAAATTAATCTCATAAGAAATATTTTTTTTGTTCTTCCACCGGGAACTGTATACTTGACTTAAAACAAAAAGTGCAAAAAAAACTCTTTTTTTTTAAACAGTTTTTCGTTAGCAATTTTATTACTTACAAAGTTATTCTTTATAATACTCAGTGCCTAACTACTTTATAGCAGATTTGGATAATATTGATTACATACACATAATTATGATTGAAAAAAAACACACATTTCCATTACTTGTAATTGTAATTGAAAACATTTACTTACAAATTACATGTAATTCAAAATAGTAATGGGTTTTCTGGAAGTAATAGAAGGAAAGCACCGTGGTAATTACATTTATAGTAATTGATTACTTGGATTGTCATTAATTACCTGTTTTTTTATTATTTAAACATTTATAGTAATAATACTAATAAAAGTAAAAAAAGCTTTTCTAACTCCTAAGCTAATACAAATAGACAAAAATGTAACGAGAAATTTGCCTATTTTATTATTATTAATTTAATTATTTTCAAAAGGAGATTATTTTTTTAAAAAGACAACAGTAAATTAAAAACCTAATGTAAGTAAATTTAATATATTTTAAAAATGTTTTGAGCAACACAAGTAGAGCGATCAAACACTAAATGGAACTATTTGTCCAATATCATGGAAAATGTAATTTACAAAAACAAGTAATTAATTACATTTTGTGTAATGATTACTGATAAAAGTAATCATTACATACTTTTTGATGATTACTTTTGTTTTCAATCAAATTGATGTTATTGAATTGCAAGTAGATAATTGACAGTTTTCAATTACATTTAATTAATAATTGAATTTCTCCAATTACATTTAAAAGAAATCGAAAAAGTGTTAGGAGTTTTCAATTACTTGTAATTGAAATCGAACTTTTATCGTTACTTCTCATTTCTGCTTTGTAGCTTTTATATCTTTTAAAAGACTGTTAAATGAAAACATACAAAAATGTATGCGAGAGGCAGAATTTGCAGAATTTCCTAGGTTGTTATTGAAGGCAACACGTTGTTAGTCAGAATGAGTGGAAGAGACCTAAAATTTTTTTTTTCTGAATCCGAACGACAATAAGACGAGAGGTATTTTATCATGAAAGGAGATAACTACCCTTGAAGGATTTGTCTACTCCTCACGAGCGGCAGCATCCCTTTCAACAGAGGCTGGATTTGAAACCAGAATTCCAATGCAATTATCCTACACAGTAACCATTAAAACATTAAGTGAATCAAAATTCTGTAAAACTAAATTTCTGTATTCTAAACTTGACTTACCCAAAATTTTGTATTTGAATAAATATTTATCAACTATTGAATGTGACTAAACTGAAGATCGTATACTGCACGAGTCTGTAACTGCACGTTTAAATGTTTAACCGTGAAGTAAAAAGTTTCACACAATATTGTGCTGCTGGCATTAAATTACAATTTTACTTGCAGCTTTATTTAAATTTAGTTCTGTCATTTTTATTTTGAGTTCTGGTGTTCACGTTCATTTAAATATTTTTTATCACTGGCATGGACACTTTTTATTATCAAAGAGGACATTTATGATGGTGACAACTTTTTCTCATATAAAATTTAAAGGAAAGCAAATAATGTCTATGTACGAGACCATCTCGTATAACATCAACCTAACGACATGAAAACATCGTCGCTAATCAATTAACAAATTCTTTGAATAATGAAATACTCTCATCGAAATTAGTTAAATAAATTAAGACAACACCGGAAAGAAACCTCATTGAAAAATAAACATTTTATCCATTCCAAAATAAGTATTTTATCCAACAGAGTAAAATATTTCATTAATGGTTTGCGCCTTCTGTAAATTAAAAAAAAAATAACAGGCCCGGGTTAATTTGTCCAGAGTACTTTAAAAAGTTATAAAAACTTAATAAGAAAAAACATTGCACTTAAAAGTTCCTTAAACTTCTCAATTAACATTAAAATAAAGCCCTCAATATTTTTTTTGTCAATACAAATATGAGTGAAGAAGGTAATTCATCTCAAAAAAAATATATAAGTTCAATCAACTTTCAAGTTTTTTTCTCTGTTTTCTTGCTTTATAAGGCAACAACAACTTTAATTTGTGAAAGTGCATCAAATGGAAAGTGAACCACTTAATTTAACCGACAACGACTATTCACGCTAAAAAAAAAACTCTTTCTTACCTTATCCAATGCAGTACTCATTTTGTGAATAAAATTATTTACGCAAGAACAAAAATTTAACTGAAATCTAAATTTATTAATCTTCTTTGAATTTTATTTTTGTCTCAAAAACTGTTGAAGGTATTTCTTTTAAATTTAATACAAAATTTAATTTAAAATTCACAAACGATAAGACACTTCGTGCTTGAAATTTAATTAATTTTTTAAAACAACTAACTTCCTCTTTTTTACTTAATAAGAATTTGAAGATAACACGCACGCGTCTGATTTGGTAGCTCCGTTCGGTAAGAGCTCATTCGGCGAATAACTTCGATGGACTGATCAAGTAATCACAAAAATACTCTGAAATAATTGATCAGTAGTCCGAATGTACCTCATATAAAGATACAAACGGAATTAAAAAAAAAAGAATAACAACAAACTATTTAAGCAACAGAGTATGCATCTTTCAGATACAAAATATAATTTTGGCTCTTGACTTTCTTTTAACGGCTTTCCGGTTAAAAACAGAAGATGTTAAAGTTTTCTGTTAAAAAAAAGTTCAAATGCTTGTGTTTTTTTTTCAAAGTGTCTAGAATGAACAGCTGATGGCTTTGAAATGAATTCGCCATGAAATCAATGACATGATGATACAAAAACATAGAGAAGAAAAAACTGGTTTAAGTTTATAAACTTACTTGCTTAGACTTATTTCCTTTAAAGTTTACTATCGACCGATGACAATTCGGTTTATTTTGTTTTATTGTTTTAAGTGTTAAAATGAATTACTTCCACGCTTTGAAAGCTTAGATCTTTTTTTTATTCACCACGATTTGGTGTATTAAAATTCAAATGCCAACAAGAATAGCAAAATGTCAATAATTTTACACAGAGATGAATTTGTACTAAATAAATTCTAGAGGAAGCAACTGATATTTATTTTGGTTTACTGACAAATTTTGGTGCATGGCATACACCTGTAGATACATTTATTTTAAGTAAAGTCAATATTAATTTATCTGATTTTATAATTGTTTAACTCATTGGTAAATCAACGGCTGCCAAATAATAATAATCTATCTGATTTTTAAAAGAGGCCAAGGGCATAAATAGTGTTGTGTTTATAGTTATTTGTTTCAATAATTATAATTGTTGTATAGTTACAATTTAGTATGTCATTATTGAATGAATTAGAATTATTGTTGTTGTTGGTAATTAAAATTGTATTGGTTTTTGTTTCTGATTTTATGTCAAGGATTTTGTTTTGCCGTTTGCATCATTAATCTGACTGAATGAGGAAAAATTTAACTTTGTGTGTTCTAGATTTAAAAATGAGGTTATGAACTCTTCGGTTTAGTGGCCATAATGCTTTTTCGTTTAACTATTAATTTTCTAGAAATTCAGTCATTAGGTAGGATGGGATAGGAACTGTGAGGTTCTTAGTGAGTTTGATAAAAAAAAACTTCGTTTCGGCTCTGGATATTTGGCAATTTGAAAAATAAAAATGCCATCTAATTGGTCAGTAATTGATCAGAAAAGGTCAATTAGTCCTAGAAAAAATTAGATAACTTGTAATCAAGGCTTAAAGTTTCTCAAGGTCACACAAAGTCCTCTTTTGTAGGAATTTTGCTAAACATGTATAACATCCTAAAATATCAACTTTTTCAGTAGTAGGTCAGCCATAGATTTTTTTTCTAGTCACAAAAAAAAAACTTTGGCACCCCATTTCGGTCGTTTAGAAAAAGTATGCCATTTGAAAGGCCATTTGGCTGTCACAAAAAGGTCAGCTATGTATGGCATAAGGATACAAATTCATTAAAAAATGTATGGCTGAACAATTACTAAAACTAACTAACCTTTGGTGATAGCAACCAATCAGATAAAATATTTTTTTTTAATAAAATTACCCAAATGAGAACCTTCATCGATTTTCTTAAAACTTGGTACATGGTACGAGTAGTTTTTGGTAATTTCGCACGTTTTTACACTTTTTTCATTTTTTTTAACTAAAAATCTGCCATACAATTTTCTTAGCAATTTTAAAAAATCTTATTTTTCTCAAAAACGGCTCCACAACTTTTCTTAAAAAAATAATAATAAATTACTTTTGGTAAAAGCTACCTTTGGATGGGAAATCATTTTTCAAAAAATTGGTTTGAATGGTACCTCCCACAGAACCATTTTCTTTATTTTCGATTTTCTTCTAATTGGTTATTTTGATTTCAATAAATTTTTGTATACAGAAGCTTCTAAGCAATGCAAAAAGATTTTCTTAACAGAATTTTCAAACAAATATTATTTCTTTGCATTTTTAAAACATGTTGAATTTTTTTTTTGTTCAATCAAATATTTTGAAAATTACATGGTGAATTTTTATTAAACTTGGTATTTAAGAGTTTTTTATAACTCTCTAAAGTATTTTAAGAAAAAATATATTTTTATGAAAAAATATCGGTAACGCAACTATTAATAGTGTCTTTCATTTTTTAATTTTAATGAATTTTAGTTTCTTGCATACAAATTTCAAAAAGATTAAAAATATTTCATATAAAAAAAAGCTTTTTGCGTTTAAAAACAAATTAAAAATTTTTTTTTTTGGAAATTAGATATCTCAAAAACGGGTTAACAATTTTTTGAATTTTTTATGTGCGCATAAATAAATATTTAAGATTTGCATACCAAAGCTTTCCTTAAAAATGTTTTAAGAATTTGATCTATAAAAAAAAAACTAATTTTTAAGAAAACCGCTCCAACGATTTTTAATTTTTTTTTCTATTAATCATATTCAATCAAGAATTAATTTATCTCAAACTCTCAAAGAAGTTATTTTAGCTTGCTGTTGTGTGTGGTGTTGAAACTAGAATTCGTAATAGTAAGATAATTAAGAGCAGGATTATTAATTCACAAGGTACTTATTGTTTTTAGAGATTTAAAAAGCAGTAAGATTTCATTATTTAAAAAAAAAATTATATTCATTAACAAGGCTCATTTTTGAATGAACGGGTTCTTCAATAAGCGAAAGTGTATTGACAAAAATAACTTACAAAATGAGCTTGCAAGTCTGAATATTGACCTCTGCAAAGCATAGCTCATCGCGGAAAAAGTTAATTATTCCCTTGAAATTGTGAAGGTCAACATTTTCAATTTTTCTAACCAAATCTAATCATACGATAGATCTGAAATGCAGATGGCTTATCTGGGCCAATGTTTAAGCAGGAAAAGTTGGTAAAAGCCAACAAAAGCCAACCAAAGATTTCTTATTTTCTATTCTTTTTTGCATTTAATTGTTATAGTGAAGATAGGGTCAAGACATTCTTGAATAAAATCGATGGGGCTCAATTATGATATATTCAAAAAAGTCTATTTTATTCAAAATCTTAACAAGGAAATTGGAAATAAACAAATACAGTTTTAGAAGGTATGTACCTCTTTAACTGAAACAATTTTTTTATCAACACAAGAGACATTTTGTTTTCTTTTTCTTTTCATTTCTGAGGAATTGCCTTGAGCCTACCTTTGTTCCAAAAAAAATAAATTAAAATAAGTGAAAATTTACTAAGCACATCAAAATTAAGCGATCTTAAATATAAAATAAAATAAAAATAATTTGTTTTATGTTTAATATTTATTTTCTTTATTATTAAATACATAATATTATAACTACCTGGATTCTAACCTTAAGCATATAGGTACATAGAGGTAGTATGAACCATAATTGTACTTGTACTTGCAACGCATCTTGGTACCTACTTTATATTAACAGTTTTATTTTTTGTTTTGATACATCCAACAGGTAGTTCTATACCTTTCCATCATTATTATACCATCCGAAGGCAATCTATGTTATTATGACAGTTTCATAGTTTCAAGTTCCAAGTTTGAATTAAAGCCTTAAAGCCATTTTAACTTGCATGGCCTCGACACCTTGCATCTTTTGAGATATCATTTATGCAAATGACTCATTTTAAAAGTATATATGTATCTCTACAGCCATTTACTGTCATTACTGATCATTATTACAGTCCATTGTAAAGCCATTGTCATTTTAATTTCTTTTCATTGATTTTTATTTCGAGCAATTATTTGGTAAATAAACACAACAACTGCACTACTGCACACCTTTGCAGTTTAGTCTGATCTCTGATAATATTGTTTTGTTTCAATAAAAAAAAAAAAACATTTTTTGTAGTTATTAAATTTTATATTCAAAACTAATAGGTAATCTACAATTTTATGACATATTGTCAATTAGATTAAATGATTTATTGATCGTTTAGAAGAAAAAAACAGTCAAGCAACATTTTAAAACAAAAACCGGACTATTTATACATTATACGTAATAATATAATTTTCCGAAGGTTTTTTTTCCGTTCCGAATTCATATCAGACATCAGAATTTCGGATACTTGTGAAATGTTTAATTGGTCTTAGACTCGTATTTTAAATAATATTCTTTTATAAAATTGTAAGAAAAATGCAGCAGACTCAGAAATCGGCTAGGCCAAGGTCAATAACCTGAACTTCATTTCTACTTAAGACTTTAAGAATAAGTACCTAATTAATAACTTCATAAGATTAGAAGTTTTAGTGTTAGTTCTTAGAAAAATGTTTTCTAACTACTGATGCCAGCACATTAATGTTGGTAGAGAAGATTTACCGAAGTTTTGGATTAGTAAATTAAATGCATTCTTAGATATTATGCATTAACGGTACCTTCTTTTAATAAAAAAAAAACATGGCGGTATTTTTTGTATTTTGCAGTGTATTGGAAAATAATGATAACTTTTTGTAATTTATTTCAACTTTCATTTCAACAACATGTAATGAGTAATTGAACTTTCTTCAATTACAATTACATATAATTGTAATTGAAAAAAAAACATACATTCCATTCAACTTATAATTGTAATTGAAAAAATGTGCTTTTAAATAATATGTGATGGAAAATAGTAATGGGTTTTTGAAAGTAATTGAAGAAAAGAACTATGTCAATTACATTTAAGGTAATTGATTACTTCGATTGTAGTTCATTATATGTTGATATTATTTAAACATTAAAATAATTATAATTAAGGTAAAAAAAGGTATTCTAACTATTAAATTCATACCAATAGACAAAAATGCAATAAGATATTATTATTAATTTAATTATTTTCAAAAGAAAATTATTTGAAAGACGACAGTAAATAAATTAAAACCTTAAATTAAATTAAACCTTATGAAATTGAATAAAATAAATGTAAATACGTTTAAAACAACACTTGTTCACGGTTCACGTATCACGGAAAATTTAGTTGAGAAAATCAATTAATTAATGACCTCTTTGGTAATGACAACTGAAAAAAGTAATTATTTCAGATTTTTTAATGATAATTTTTGTATTTAATTCTATTAATGTAGTTGAATTACAAGTAATTGGCACTTTTCAATTAAGTATTATTAGTAACTGAATTACTTCAATTTCATTTAAAAGTAATTGAATAAGTATTTGGAGATTTCAATTACAAGTAATTGAATTTGAACTTTTTCTTTACCTTACTTCCCACTTAAATCCACCCAAAAATACTTATCGTTTCTTTTTCCATTTCTCTAATAAAAATTGAAAAGATTGCATTCATGGACTTCACACTGAAACTCCAAAACCAAATTATGCAATCACCATTCATTTGATATTTAAAAGGTTGTAATCATTTTTTACAGATTAATTTTATATGAGTAAATTGAATGCAATCTTTGGGGAATTTATTCATTCTTCACATTCTCTTCGTTGGCTGTGTTGGCGTTCTCAAAGAAGTAGCAAAACAATTATGCCACCACCAAACAGTGTTCCTTTTGTTGAATTTTGTCGACAAAATCTATTTCTTACACGAATTGTGATCTCAAAACACATTTGTACAGACCGATATAATTAAAAAAATTTAAAAACAAACAATTTTTTTTAATGAAAAATAATTGTGTTGCCTACATACATTTGTAGTAACTTTCACTTCGATTACTTCTAAAAAAATGTGAATTTTGATTGAATTGAAGCTCTTATCTAGCTTCCTCTGCCATTGTAAGAGGTGCCCCAGCACCTGATGTAGTTGCCCCATGTTCAGGCAAATCCAACACTTTTCTGTTTTTATTTTTAACTAATTTTAATTTGGCTTAATTTATATCAAGCATCGATCTAAAGCAAGGCTATTGGCAGACACCTTTGGAACCAGACTCCCTTCCTGCAACCGCTTTTACCGTCCCAGAAGATAAACTCTACCAATGAAAGGTACTACCTTGTGGTTTAAATTCATCTACAGGAACCTTTCCACGAATGCTAGATTAATAAATAACAAATAAATTTTAAAATATCGAAATTTCGAAACGAGTTTTAAAATGTTTGAAAATGCGAAAAAAATCTTAGACTTTTACATATTTTCTCGTAAGGTGTCAGAAAGTGCTGACACAACTCCACCACTGAATTCAGTGTCCCCAAATTATTAAGGGCCAGTTTTTTAGTGCGAGAACATGCACCAGGGGCTTAACCTGAGTTAACTCACCTATGTACATACTTTGGTGAGTTAACTCACGGACTCAGTTGTGGTGCCTTCTCGATTTTGAAAGTAAAAGTTTTTGTCACTGCAATTCCGTTGTGACACCATTTCTATTCCGATGTATGAAAGGTGTGGTATCTATAGTATCACACATCGACGGCCCTATATTTTTGACAACTCAAAAACTGAGTGAGTATTTGGGTACACTGTGGCGTATGTGGAATTAAATTTGAACTCCCATTGTTCCTTGGCTAATCCACTACAAAGCATATTTCCTATTTGTGGAGCCATCTAGATTTCTTTAGTTGTGAAATCTATTTAAATCGTTGGAAAGTGCAATTTACGTTTCTATGCCATCTCGATTTCATAAGCTAAAGGCGTAAAAGCGTGATATCCATATAGCCGGAAAACGATTTCAACTGGTTCTTAACTGATAAACTGCTTCTGACTAAACCGGGGGTTAATTCATTTTCAGGACTAACTCAGCGTTAATTCAATACTGGAAAACTATCCCTGAATAATCTACAGCGGACTCATAAGACACCAACAAAACATAAATTTTTTGGATCTACACCTTGACGGTCATCTTTGTTTTTTTTTTTTGTTTCAATAAGTGCAGACAACAATTTAATTCAATTCAAAATTAAGTTCTGTCAAATAATAATTTTAACAAATGATCAAATGATCAAATGACCTCAACCACCCGGTCGTTTTCTCTTTTGTATCAGACCTGTGATATTCAAATTTTTGTGTATTCATTTCAAAAAATTGCTCAAAGTAATTTCTATTAAACACCCTTCCCAACCCCCTACACAGCCATTTATTTGAAACTACAAAAAAGTTCAAATTTAAAGTGTGAAATAATCTTTTTTTGTTTGTGTTTAAATGCCTTTCAGACAGAAAGTAAATTACTCTACTCAATGATGCACATAATTTTCGTCGAAAGCCAACAACTGCGTCTGGTATTTTTATATACAGACAAGAAGCAAAATAGACACCAATACTTAATTCACTGTCCATTAAAGGTCCTAAGCTCTTTCACAGCCATCTGGTCATTTGGTTTAATATATTAATGCCTCATTTAGTTCCCGTAAGTTCCAGACACACCAAAAGGACAAAACGTTAAACCTAAAGGACCAAGAATTAAAAAATAAAAAATTTAAAAAAAAATACGAAGCCCAACTGGCAAATAAATGCAAGCATAATTTAACGTCCTGTGCCTTTTAGTCGCATCTTCTTTTAGTTGATTTTTTTTTTTCGAATTCATGTTTTTTTTTGTAGCCTTCAGTAGAGTGGTGGTAGCATATAGCCACAATTGTCCCTGACACTTGGAGAGAATTTATGTCCTTCGGAGAGTGTTTTAACCTACCACATTTCTACAGCTAGCAGCTGTGCATACCCAGGTTCGACACCACACATTCTTTCTTTCTCTCTCTCTCTCTCTCACTCTGAAACTTTTAAGAAATGTTTTTAGCTTTGTTAATTTTAATTTTTCAAATCAATTAAATCTCAAACGGCACCAGCACTAAGGAAATTTATTTGGTTGCCTCTGCCAGACTGTTTGTTAGGCTTTTAAGTTTTTTGAAACTCGTCCAAGATACGACGACTGTGTTGTACTTTTTTATATATATATTTATATGCATGTTGAAGCAGAAAAGTCTTAAGAGAGTTGAGAGTAAATTAGGAAGCGCTTTTGGAATTAAAAAATTAAACAATAAAAAAATGTTCTGTAGGAGTAGTTTAGGTATATTGTTCCTTTGGTCCTTGAGCAGATCTCATTGCCAAAAACAAATTAATTCACTTGGCAAAGGAATACGATTGCTGAAATTTATTTGACAGATTTAGTCTTTAGTGTGGTTGAGGATTAAACAATGACTTATTGATTTGGCAAACAAGTAAATTGCTAATTTGTTGGTTAGTTAATGTTGTAAATATGTTGTGCCAAAATGATAAATCTTAATATTAAAAAAAGGATGATTATGGCTTCAAAATGAAAAAATTCAATCTTAAAATTTATAAAGGACTTTAAAACTTTATTTATATTAACTTTTGAGTAAACGAACTAAAGGAAAACACCTTTTGGCGGATTCGTTGATAGGCACAGCTACAACGAAGAGATAAATGATAATGGCCTCTAACTATTATACTTTTCAGAAGCTCTTAATGTCCTAATTAGTAGCACTAGGTTTCCAAAGCTACAAATCCATAAGGCAGTCCAACGCTCCCAAAAGTTCGATATGCCATACCAAATCGACCACGTGCTAATCGACGGAAGACAAGCCTCTTACATCTCAGATATGTGCACTTTTCAAGGGGCAGACATCGTCGATTCTGATTATTTCCATGTTGTGGCAAGCTGGCAAAACTTAGAGCTCGACTGTCAAATTAAAAGAAAAAACGAAATTCCCTAAAGAAGAAATTTGACGTTGATCGGCTGGGCAACAACAGAGCCTACAGTGAGTATCGAAGCAAGAAGCTCTCTGCAACAACCAGTGGTCTCCGCAAAAAGAACCCTTGGTATGACTGTGAGTGCGTACAGCAGAAAAAAGTGACAGAAGATGCACATTCGAATATGCTTCAGCCGAAAACAAAAACAGCGAGAGAGTAGTATCAAGAACGGAAAAAAAAGAAGAAGACCATACGTAAAAAGAACAGGGTGTACGCAGCCTCCCAGCTCTAGTAGATCCAAGAATCTCACGATCGAAGCAACTGCTTTTCGAAATAGCGAGGGTCTCCAAGTCACCAAGAGATGGGAATAGTACATGTAGCAGTATTTCCAGCAGCTGCTGAATGGGCATCAATTAGAACGAGAAATATGAGAAGAACCGAAGCCAACTCAAGTAATGAGAACCCATCACCTAAAGTACCACAACCCAGAATTAGAAAAGGTGTACTAAGCTATAAAAAGCTCAGCAATAACATGGCCCCTTGATTTGATGGCTTACCAGCGGAGCTTTTCAAGCACGGAAAAGATTTGTTGAAAGGGAGCATCCATCAATTCATTAACCATGTTTGAGTAGAAAAAAGGCATGCCCGATGTCTTTCCGCTCTATCAGCTTCCATCTTCAAAAAAGACTGCAAGAACAAAGCATATCCCTAATAAAAGTCGCATACAGGATCATCTCCAATAATGTACTGTGTCAACGTCTTAAGACGTTCTGCAATAATATAATAGGCAAGCAACAGTGTGGCTTCTGACCAGGAAGATTGACTTTAAACAAAATATTCAATCTCAGGCAAATTTTGGAAAAGACCAACGAATTTCAAGTCGAGGTCCACCATCTAATCATCGTAAAGCCGGCTATGATAGCTTTCATCGTCAGAAGTTCTATTTGGTAATGCACTCGGGATCCCGAGAAAACTGATTGAGTTGTGTCACATGACATTGGAAACTATGGGATGCAGTGTGGAAGTATGGAAAAGCTCTTCCGAAATATTCAAAATATTCACCAGGTTTCAGTAAGGAGATGCTCTATCTTTCTTTTTTCAATCTTGTTCTGGAGCAACTAGTGCGCAGGCTATCAGGCGTTAACACAGAAGGCATTGTTTTCAGATCTGTCAGATCTGTCTGACTTCTAGGGTTTGCCGATGATATCGACATCATTGGCTTCTCCCAAGGGGCGGACCGTAATAGAAGGTTTCACGACAATTAAAAAACACTAGGCAAAGCATGTTGATCTTCAAATAAACGCAAGACAAGACCAAATACACGCTTTCCACCAAACCAATGAAAAATCTGTCAACCTGCTAGGGCAAAACGCCACTATTGATACCAAAAACTTTGAAATTTTTAAGAAGTTCATCTACCTCGGAATACCTCAACATGAATCCCACGAACAACATATATGTAAGTGGAGATCCAACCAGAATTACCTCACCTGGTGCCACTTCTGTTTGGTTTTAAAACTCCTTATACGAAAAACAAAGTACAAGCTCTATAAAACTCTTATATTGCGAGTCCTGTTTTATGGTGCCGAGTGTTGGGTAATATGCAAAAAATGAGGCCTGATATTGGGCTCCTTCCAAAGAAAAATTCTTCCTCAGATATGAGGAGGCCAAATTGAGGAGAAGATACAACCGTGAACTCTTTGAGATGTATCAAGATGTGGATGTGGATGTTTTCCAGAATCCCACCCCCCAGGTTCAGGAGAATGAAGAAGACCGAAGCTCCGGTTTAAAGCCCAAGCCATCGTGGATACCAGAAAGTTCAGTCTAGATGACTGAAAGCAGCGCGACTGGAATTGCAGAGGATGGAAGGCTGCCGTGACTCAGGCTACAACCCTTTATAGATTGGAACTAACCATTGTTTGTATTTCTCTTTATTTTCAATATGGCTGGCTCTTATAACCTTCTGCACCTTTTCTTTAGGTTTCAGGGAGGCTCTTCTATTTCTCAATGAACTAAATGACACTGATGACAGTCTTATTATTTTCTCCGAATATTTATCAAAATATCTGTGTCCTGTGACGTGGTGGTATCATTTGCAACTTATAACAATCAAAATGTATTAATTTCGTTCATACTGCTAAATCGTTTATTTAACAAGAAAATATCCTGTTCAAAAACGACAATTTGTATCACATATCAAGCTAGCACATATATGAAAATGAAAACTGTTAAAAATGTCTCTTCCTATACAAACTCCAAACTCAATTTCATTCAAACAATTCTTCTTCTTCCTGGCTACTGAAATTCTTCGTTTCACTCTTCCTAACCATCCACTCAATTAACTTGAGGTCTGATAAATCATACTCACTACGTCCATTGCGCTGACAGCTGGTTGAGTGTCTAATCTCAGAACATATCCCTCTATACCTAGAGAAAACGACACACAATGCTGGGCAGCTTGAATACGGAGCATCCTTATATATTCGAGAAGAAGGATATACGCCAAAGGAAGTACCAATGTCATTCTTATTCCATTGCCAAGCAAAAGCCCCTCAAAAAACAGGAAGACACTTCAACATTGCATGGATTTCCTCTGCAATGACACCGACTAGAATTGTGATGTTGTGTCCTTGTTTCCATCTTGTTCCTTTATAGATACGAATAGTACACGAGCACAGTGTAGTTTTTGGTATAAAGTTCTTGTGTTTTATCCCAAAAATCCAGCACTACAGCATTATTCATTACTCAAAGTGACGGTTTTACTTATTTATTGAAATAGACGCCATTTCAGCTATACACTCGGAAATTCGCTTTGTTTAGCAGAGTCGAGCTATGGTAGTGCGGCAGCAACAATCTCACAGGAAGGTGAAGTGCTCTGGGGGAAACCTATATCTCCTTTTATTCGGTTACACAAGAAGTAGCTCTATGGTGCATGTACTACTCTTTTCCGTTTTATGGAGGGGATTTCTCGTTTGTTCCTTAGTGTGCTTTAGTTCTAGAAAGCATCAGCACCACGCTTCCATGTGCCATGCCATAGTAGTTGATAGGGATAAATTCTCCAAGAGGTAATTTATCTTTTCCATCATGAAGAATGGACTCTGGTTGTGGGAATATTGTTTTTCTGCCACGAAAACTACAAAGACTTCTTTGTAAGGTCTGCACCTCCCCGTTTCCTCCAGCTATCACCACTGCACCATTAGTAAGGGATACACACGCCCTTCTTTACATGGAAAATATTTGTTATTAGTTCTGGTCTTGAGCTGCTTGTGGTGATAATGTGTAATGGAGACAGTATACCTCGACTTGGGGTTTTTGCATCATGCACTCAGACATTTGATTTGTTCTCATATACACAATCCTTCGCTATGTCTTTATTTTGCTTACAAACAGAGAGATTTTGATAAGGTTTCAACATATATACGAATTTTAAGCACGCTTTTTGTTTTAATTTTAAATAAACTTAGGCAGAGGGTTGTTGGTTTAAGAAAAGTGACAGTGACAAATGAATGATTATCATTATTTAGGTACTGACCTGACCATCTACGAAGGGTCCATGTAGTCCAGTGTATTTCTGTTAGTTTATAAACAAACATGAAGTGGATTTTATGTTATCCCATTGAAAGTTTCTTAAAACACAAATGTCTAACATATTTTCAGATAAAAATTGTAGTATTGGGTGTGAAGTGTATCAATGAGCTCTTTTTGTTGGGGTTCTTTTCCCAACTCAACTACTCAACCCTTACTTGTATAAAAGCTCACAAGCACCTCTTCGGCTCTTTCCTAACCTTAGCCACTCTTACTCTCTTTCAGTGGTCCCTATCGACGTAAAGAGTTGATTAAATAGAACAAATATTTTTGAAAACTCTTTGAAATTTTTTAAAACTTCTTAAAGATTATTTAAATTTTTTTACTGTTTCAGAGTGGAGTAGTATGCTGCTTCTAATAACCCTGCAATTAAAGAGTATTCCCACAAAGGCACTCCAACGATTGGGCGGCAATGGATGAATTCTCGAGATGGAATCTACGATGGTGTCCACAGTTCCAGTAAGTAAGTCTGAACTACTTGGTAAACAGTATTCAATAGCGTGGGCCTATAAGGAGCAATTTTATCCGGCTCTCCACTTTTGGAGTAATGAAAGAGTCCGGTCCTCTAGCATAGAGGTTATGGTTCGGGGTAATTTCCCTGCCATGTAAACTGGTTTCAGAACATCAACAATGACCCCAGCAAACGAAACAAGGACAACGATTTTTGGATCCTTATAAAGACCACATACTGCCAAACATACAGTGAAGACCCTCGGCATTACAGCTATTCCGAAAGATCGATGGAATGGAGAGAGCATACAAATGATGAAGACGTGTGACATCTTTTTCGGGGGGCTATAAGGTGCTTTCTTTTTAGTTTTCTAATATAAGACTTTAGGCAAGAAGTTTTGGGTTTTTAAGGTATAATTGAGCGCTTCGTCAAGAGCAACACCCTGATCTGCATATGCGCTCCCCACTCCCACAGAAAAGAAAGAAGAATCAACCAAGAAGCATTCTACGATCTCCAAAGTACGTAGTGAAGATTATTCTGATAGACTTCAAAGCACAAGTCCTGCACGAAGAAGGTTTTAATAAAGGACACAGGATGATGGACTTCATGACGGATCGAAATGTCATCACAGCTAATGCCCTTGATATACACGTATAGGGGCTTAACGGTCTTGTTATCAAAAAACTTTAACGAAATTGAGTACATCGCAATAGACGCCAGACCTAATTCCAAGTATTCTGGATGTCTGAACTTTTCGAGGGGATAAATAGACTCGGACTACTACTCGGTAGTCTAGTATGTATTTGGATATCCACGATGCCACAACGTCGAGGAGATGCTTTTGAAAAGATTTGATGTCAAAGAGTTGAAAATTGCAAGAAATCAACAGACTGTTTCTCTCTCTTAGTCTATCAACAAACTCACCGCCAGATTCAACAAGAAGAGAGAACCATCAGTATAAAGATGTTGTCAACAAGTCATTAGAAAGGTTTAACTAGGTAACCACAACAAAACTCCTGGTTCGATGAAGCTAATATGATGCTTACTAAGCAATGCTGTAGACGAGAACTATAGCTGCTGGAAGAGCAGCCCGAGAGTTTTAAGGGCAAAAAAATAGGAAGGAGCGCTGACTTCTCAGGAACAAAAAGAGAGAGCACGACATCCGGCTTGTCATCAAGTCTATTAAGTCTATTGATTGATTGTACATTTAGGGGAAATGTTTAAAGTTCTACCAAAGGATGAAACAATTTACCCAATGCTAAAAGGCCAGAACAGAAGCCTGTCAAGATGAGAACTTGAACATGGATATGGAACACTTTTCTAGGTTTGCTAAATGGTGAAGATAGCCAATATTGCTATAAGGCATTTAACTTGGACGATGATGTTTAACATTTAGGTCCACCCAGCCTTGGTGAATAGCTGTTAGCAATTTTCACACATAGATCATACTAGGCTGCTGATGTGGATGGACTCCCATACCCCAGCCAAACAATTCAAAACAGAAGTGGGAGCATGCCAGCTAGTGGAGAATTAAGCCCAGAGGGGGGGCTTCAGTCCATTTAGTCCCCCCTATGGATCCACCACTGACCAGGCCCTATAGTGACTTACAACTCCCAACCATTCCTGTGTCCGTGTTGTTGGCAGGGATAGAGAGGAGCCTACAAGTTTTTTCGAGTCTGGACGGAGCACTTTTTCATGACAAGTATACTCTTGGATGATTTGTCAGTGCCTGGAAATCGAGCAAAACATTTGGCATGACAGTTCAACGCACTTATTATTATGCCACGAGGTACGTTCACCAACTCATCTGCAAAATTTGGTCTGTCGAAAGCATGCCCGATGAATGTAACTTTGGCATAGTGTGCTCCATCCACAAAAAAAAGAAGATTCTCTGACCCTGAAAGCATGGGATGAAAATTGCTTGGATGCTTTGAGAGGAAGATTTTGGGAGTGGTTTTTGATCCTGTGTGTATCGAAAGAGTCTGAAGAAGAAAATTCGACGATGAGCCTTCTACCACGTCAAAAAGCTGAAAATACAGCAGCGTAGATGGCTGGAGCAATGAATCTTCAAATGTTGGTATACGAAACAGAAGAAAACCCCCCAACAGGTGGTGGATGCAAGTGGAAAACAACCTCAACCAAGTTTCTGCGTGTAACTGGCAGTGGCTAACTAGGGACAAAGCTGGCTGGAGAAGCCATAGTCCATCCTGATACTAGGCTGAGTGCCATTAAAAGTAAGTATGAGATTTCTAAGATACAAATCAGCAGCCTTCAGATGATTCCCTAGAACCTAGGGTATACCTGCATTGACACTAGAAAGGATAGAAATTTGTTTGACCTTCAATGCCTCGGGTGCTTTTTAATACACTCTTTGCTTAAAAGTTTTTGACAATTTTAGCATGTTAAATCTCTTATTTAAAGGTTTATGAAACATAATACCCACACTTCATGGGGAAATCCCTACGTTTTTCATTCTGAACCTTTTAAAAAAAATGTGTTCTCACAATCATGTCCAAGGAAATAAATTTGGCAATTGTCATAAAAACCATTCAATAAACTTAAAAAGGTATACTTTCCCTAAAAGTTACGCTTTAACTCCTAACAGTTGATTCAAATTATTTTTATCGTTCTATAACAGCACAACAAATATAAAAGAGAAAAACAACAAAACTTTTCCTATCGCCATCATCGACCGTGTAACAAAAAAAAAACTTAAGTCTTTTTGGCTAAAGTATTTTGGCAAACAATTTGACCTCCTCCCCCTTCTATATATTTATTGGCTAATGGACTTCGTAAATCTTATAATTTACCTAACCACTAAACAGCACAAAACTTCCATCACAGTCTAAGTAAGCAGGTACCTTAACCTATATACTATAAGTACTTGGTAATCTTAAAATCTCTTTGCAAGAAGCTACCTAACTTTCTTTATGGAGAAAAAGATTTTCCAGTTTAGTCAAGCATGAAAATTACCTAATCGAGCGCATCCTCTTGGTCAAAAGTATTGCAATCCAAAAGGATAACCATGCATCCATTTTGTACTATAATACAGGTGAAACAGAGCAGAAAAATGCTTTCCTCAATTTAAAAGAGCCAAACAGACGTCATCGTCGCAATTGAAATCGCAATAACAGATAAAGAAATGTAGGTACATAGTTTCGCAGAACATATTTATCTTCAAATCGGAAATCTAAATCGAAACGTGAGCTTTGTTGACGTTTTTGACATCTCATTTGCTCTGACCAGTGCTGATGTTAAAAGCTAAATCCCTAGTTCCTTATAAATCTATATCACCTTAGCTTTATCGTAAAAATATCTTAGTTGTGAGGTGAATTTCACCATTTCATACAGATTTTACAGCGGCGGAAGGTAAAGCAAACATTATAAATTTTTTTTCATCGTTATCAGCAATATAATCAATTTTTCATTTACTAAATTTTAAAACAAAAAACTTAATAACTCAACAGCTTTCAAGAAATATCATTTCAATACTCTTTATTCGACCAGTTTATACCAATCAGTGGATTAACTAACAAAAATAGCCCGTCATCTGTTTTCGACTTTAATAATAATTTAAGATAAATGCTGAAGTACCTAATATATGAATTATGTATGCACTTGAATTGTTTATACCAATCAGCAGATGAATAAGCAATACTTCTGGTTTAGAGAACCATTTTTATACTGAATATATTATGTACGTTAGAAGAGTTTTATTCCCATCAGAAATTGCCAAATGACACTTCTGGTGTGAATAAATGTATACCTTTTAATCTTCACTTTGTGTTTTATACCAGTTAAAATCACGTAAACCAATAGGAAGATAGATAGTAGCCACTTCTTAATATTTAAATTAATGCTTAGAACAGATTCAACCAATAGTTTAATAATAGACACTTCTGGCGTAAACAGAATAATTAATACTGCTTATACCAATCATTAGATGGTGGATAAATGACACTTATATCGTAATGAAAATTTTCACTAAATGTGTTAGAACAGTTTATAGCAATCAGAAGATGGACAAACGACACTTGTAGTGTTTACCTTTAATACTAAATATTCACTATATGCATTTGAAAAGTTTATACCAGTCAACATATGGATAAACAACACTACTGACGTTATATTGAATGAGCTATGTAGGTACGTTAGAAAAGTTTATTCCTATCAACACAAGATTAAAAGCAAACCTCTGGCGTATACCTTTCATACTGAACTCTCACTTTGTTAACTAGACCATTTAGAATCATGTATACCAATAAGGAGATGTAAAAAAACAACTTTTTAATACTCAATTTATGCGTTAAATAAAACCAAACAGCAGATTTATAAACGACGTGTAGATGGAATATATTCAATATGTGCCTTAGAACAGTTTATACCAATCAGTAGATGGATAAATAATGGATTTCTGGCATAAGGAAAATATATAAATAGTGCGAAAAACGACTATGGATAACCTAAGTATGCAAAATATTTACCATCTACTCAAAAACAGTTTATACCAATCATAAGATGGATAAATGCCATTTCTGGAGTAAAGAAAATATTTATCATGTGCTTAAAATTGTTTCTATGTATACACACATACACAGATTGACAAATTTACAAACGACATTTTGCGCATGCAGAATATTTATCATATACGAAAAAAAGTTTATACCAGTTATAAGTTGGTCAAATGTTACTCATTAATTATGAAATCATTTGAGACATTTATACTGAATACTCACTATGAGTGTTAGAATAATTTGTACCAATTTGTACCAATCAGCAGGTAAAATCTTTATTTATACTGAATATTTACAACGTGCTGTAAAACAGTTTTATACCAATCAGCAGATGGATAAATTATATTTATATCGTAAGGAAAATATTCACTTAGTACATAAAAACAGTTTATGCCAATCAGGAGATAGATAAACGATATTTCTGCTGGAGAAAGTCATTTATACCTTTTATACCATTCAGGCAAATATAATTCAAACATTCAATTGATTAGTCTTTTTCAACACACATCAAGAATTGGCACCATTTCATGATAAGATAGTAATGGAATGATATATAATATAGAAGACTTTCCCTCAAAAATATTTTAATTAAAATCTATAATTATCATAATCAAATCATGCATTGAAGAAATTCTTCTTGACAGCACCAACGTTAATAAATTTAGTTCTTAAAAGGAACCTGAATACAAAATAATTCTCTTGACGCACTTTATGGAAACTACCAAAATGTAAAAAGCCAGGAAAATTAAATTTTAGTCCTTAAGGACTGAGGATTCAACAACTATGCAATAGCTGCAGTGACAACAAAGACGACGATGATGATGACGACGACAACGACGAAGACCATGACGAAGAAGACACCCACAGGATATGTTATAAACATTTATTCGTTTCTTGATTTAAATGAGACTTAACAAAATTCACTCATTAAATTGAATTTCTGTGTAAGCAAAACAACGCACAAAATACGAGTACTATTACCGCACCTGTGTTTTGTTTATTCACTTGACACAATGGAGGCTCATCACATAAAATATACCAACGACGACCTTACACTCACCTCTTATTCAGGTTCATGCTACTACTCTTATTCGCAATCCTATATACGCACAGAGATGAAGATGCAGAAGAGGAAAAACGTGTCTTCGATACAAATTACCATTTTTGGAAGATTTGATATGTTTTCTTTTGCTGGCTGCGCGTTTAAAATGGCGGTAAATGTTGTGTCTCACTAGGTTCCTTCACGCTTCCTCTCTACACATACATATACATTTGACGTTCATGATGATGTGAAAAAGGATACTCCACTTAAAATTACATGACATGGATGGGGTATGGGTGTGATAAGATAAGACGTGTTTTGTCAATGAAAGGATATTTTATGTTGTCTTTAGGCTTTCGCACGGGAAATTCTGGTTTATACTTAAATTTTTAAGATTACACCTTACATACTTCAGTAATTGGAAGCGGAAGGTACTTGTTCCATCACCCACGTGTATACTGCCCGTGGTGTTTGAGTCTGTTTGTAAACATATAAAAAATAAGGTAGTAACATTGAGTTTTTGAAGAGGTAGTAATTGCTGTGGTTTATTGAGGAAGCTTACAGTGTGAAATATCTTTCTTAAGTTGAGATTTTTGTTTATGATATTTCAGAAATAAGTCAAGAAAATAATATCAGGGTTCATGTTTATGTTCATTTTGAAATCTTACTTCATTTCCCAAATATAAAATTATAAATGGGAAAGTAAATATGGATTATTTTGAATGATTGTCCTTCGATCACGCTTGAACAACTAAATGGATTGTAGTGAAATTTGTCACAGAAGTCGATCATCTTATAGAATATGCTATAGAAAATTTTATAGAAAAAAAGATTGTTGGAAAAAATAATATTGAAATAAACAGTGGCACTAAATAACACACAGTTTAAAAAAAAAACCTAAAACAAAATGTACCCTTTTTTATTTGAAAAAAAATGATAACTTTGAAACTTTACTCCCCAAAAACTGTTCATTTTAGCTTGATTTAGAAAATAAATAGAAGAATGCAACATTATCTTTCAAAAGAGCTATAGCATATCGTTGTATTTACTTTCATTAATTAAAAAAAAAATCATTTTCAATCAATATTTCAGAAATTGCCCTCGAATTAGAGTACACACCCTGTATAGGAAAACACCGTTACTTATTAAAAAAGATTATTCCACCACAGTATTTTTTCTAAAAATTATTTCGAAGTTTTGTCCCGAACTCCCAAAAGATCCCCAATTTGTTTGAAAAAAATATATAAATAAAATTACGTATACGCCACCGTATCCCAGAAAAATGGCCAAACTGGAAATAAAATGTGTACAGCGCTGAATTTTGGTTGAGTATTTTCTTTTGCTATCTAAAGTCACAAGTATTCAAGAATTGGACGGGTGCTAAATTCATTTAGGGGAAATGGGGATTGAAAATTCAGTTTCCTATATATTTCTTGAAATCACTATGAGCTTGTCTTAATCGTTGCTCTTTGATATTTACACAATTTGGTATCATGACCGAAGATACATACTAAGATTGAGGTCAAAATTTCATAGCTTGGTTTGGCGACACAAACGGGAAAAGTAAGTGTAAGTGTAAGTAAGTAGTAAGTAAGTGGGGTAAATACGCCCCGTTAGGTGACGATAACCATGACAACAATGTCACTGTCAAAGCAGTTCTCTTAGTTAAGATTCTTTTCTATGATATTATATTTTTTTAAATATAGACATGGACAAAGTTATGGGCAACAGCTAGCACAAAATTAATAAATTAAGAGAAGGACGTGAAGAACTATATTCATATATATATATATCACTTTTCGCATATTGTGAGTTTCACCCAAAACACCGTAACTTCCCTTTTGTGTAAGCAATTTTATTTGAGCGAAATGCTACGTTATTAAGAGCTTTAACTGTCACTTATTTTTCACGCCGAACAAATGAAAAATAGACGGTACTGTTAGGTGTCCTTTTTGCAAGTTTTTTGTATAATTTAGGCCAAAAAAAGTTCAGGAAAAACTCATAAATTCCAGAGGAACAAACATTTTTCGGTTGAAATATTTTAAAATGTGAAACTCACAATAAAATATTTCAAAAAATAAATCGAGTTTTTCTCTTTGGCATTGATAAATCGTTTGTCTTCGAATTTTTCAATTCTTATTCTCACAAAAAAAAATCACATTAATCTCAAAAATAAAAGAACCTGTCACGTATAAAGCTCGATAATTAATGTGCCGAACAATTATTTCATAAATTGTATGGATAGGAGTAGCTGCACTTACAGTTAGATATTAAAGTTTTTTTAGTTGGAGCTGCGTACATCTCATCTGAAATGCTTGGCTAAATTATTTTGGAGAGAATTTATCTAAAATTTTAAACGGGTTTAAGTTTTTGCAAGGTACAATAAGGGACAGTAAAAAAAACAATTTTTTATACCAATTTTTAGTATTTATTAATATATGTACATTCAAAACCCAAATTTTAAAAACATTCATTGACCTGGTTTTGAAGTATTAAATTTTCAAAAATAAAAAAATTATATTTTTTTAAAAATCCAAAATTACTTTTTTCAATTTCAAAATTTTGAGATAAAATATTATTGACAGCTTGGGGATCTACTCTTCAACAATGTTTCCCAATCTTTTTTATGATATGCCCGACCAAGCCATTTCCAAAAGGTTTATGTCCCCCAACATTAAATCAAAATTTTTAAATGTGCACTTAAAAACTTGAATTATTTAAAATTAGAAAGAAATTAATAGAACCAGAAATTTTTTATATTAATTTATAAATTATTTTATATTTTATCCGGCGATAAATTTTACAGAAGGTAAAACAATAAGGGTGGCGAAACCAAAGATCATGTTTTGCTTCTAAAAAGTTATATTTTTCTTACTTGAAATTGCTTTATATATGAGTCTGTTTTTTCGAAAACATCGAATAAATAACTCACAAAAGGCCTATAATGGACCGTTGGCAAATTTCGTATCCAATTTATTGCTTAAAAGATTCAAAAAGTTCAGCCAATATTTTAAAATAGTTTCAAGAGCTGTTTTACTTCAGTGTGAAATATAAGTCCCTCATGCTCACACTTTCTTCTTTACAGAATAGCTGGAAAAGGCGTTAACAATTTGGCAGAAACAAAAGTTTGAATTTGCTGGATTCATTTCGAAAATAAATTAGTGCGAAGGTGAGATCTGTTTCTTTTTCGCAGTCTTTTAATTTTTAAATCTGGAATGGTTGTAAATTATCAGAATGTAAAATACCGCCCCCCCCCCCCTAAAAATTGTAATTGTCTCACGTTGGGAAACACAGCTTCAAACTAAAGCAAATGCCCAATAATGGAAAACTCTCCGAAATGCGTTAATTTATTAATTTATAAAGTTGTGTAACTGTTCAAAATTTTCTTTAAAAATAAAATAAATAACCTATTTTTAATTATCGTTTTCATTGAAATCCACCACAACTCGGGGACAAACACCACTGCATGAATTTTATTTTTTACTCATCCATCCATTAGATTTTATACAAAATCTGATTTCTCAAATAACATAACACACAATCATGATATTAACATCATCTTCCCCCAATAATGGTCCGATATGGTACTCATATCTTTAAGATACACATATTTTTCTCACATTCAAAACATAAATCAATCACAACACAACTTATATATTTGTTTGTGTGTATATGCGTGTTCGTTTAAGAAAGAAAATCATTCAATATTAAATTTGACACAATGACATTTTCAATTTCTTTGCGAAATCATTTTTTTTTCTCAGCTTATGCATTGTGTGTGTGTATCTAAGTACATAGATCTGAAGAATGTTAAACATTTCATCCATTCTTATACCTACGTATATATGGAGAATGAGAGGAGTGAAGTGGTATGCAATTGTTGCAAGCCTTACTGATTCCATTGAAATCGTTCATGACAGCGTTTTAAACGAAAAAAAAGAAGAAATAAAATAAAATAAGTGAACAAAGAGCAGTCAAACAGAAAAGATCTCGTTTTCAACACTGCCAGTATATACAAAAAAAATTTAAATGAAAATATTGCTTTTCCTGTTGTATACCCCCACAACCATCTTTCCAATTGATTTTTTGTTTCTTTTCCTCTTAGGGAGCAAAACGGCGAAAAGTACATTTCACCCATGACCCCCTTGACATCAAAAGATGTGCGTACCTACTGACAAATTGATCACGTAACTCCCTCGATTGCAATCTGATCCACATTCGAAAAAGGATAAAGCGTCAATATTGTGAACTTGCTGCCAGAAATTCCAACACCCTAAACTTTTGCTATACCACCCCTTTCAGCTTAGGGATGTAAATATTTTTGAATTTAAGAAATACAACACAACAGTAAAAAAACAGCCAACTACATACATATATATATACGAAACTTTAGGACAGGGCTGGATTACCCTTAAACCCAGTCATATCTAGGAAAGATGCTTATATCTTAGCTGCATGTTTCAAACAGTCATTTTATATTAATTTCTTTCAAACAATTTAAAAGAAACAACCAATATTTTGGCTATAGTTCAGGCTTATTACACATTTACAACAACAAAATTGTTAACAGCAGAAAATATTTACGGGGGTTATAAGGAATGTAAAATAAATTAATTTCCCAGGAGCGAGTTGGAAGAAATTCTTGAGGGTGAAAAAGGAAGGCAATTGTATTCCTCCGTTTTTGTGCTAAAGCTTACGTCAAAATGAAAAATTTTTCAAAAGAAAGTTGAAGATCCAGCAAAAATCTACAATTTTTATTTGAGTCATTTTTTAGCAAAACCTCAAAATGTACGATATAATGGCGAAAAACTGTCTTTTTTTATTTTTTTTAAATTTTTCATTTAAATGAAATTTTGTGAAAATATATTTTTTAGTGTCTTTTCTTATCACAATTCTTTTTAAGTAAAACCACAGAGTAGTTTTTGAGATATTCAATTTTGTTCCAAAAAAATACTTTTTTCAAAGTTTTGCAAAAAGTAATATTTTAATAACCATTGATAATTGTTCAAAATGTTTGCAGAAATGCAAAGAAAATATTACACAAGAGATTTGAAACGCACTTGTGATTTTCTGTCTCATGATTTTTAAGCCGCTTAAAATAGAACACACGAGTTTGAATGTGAATGAACGCACATGACATCAAAAAATCATACTAAGCTGCCGTCATTTATTTTACTCGCTGCGACCGAAAATCGCAAGTGCGTTCTTGGCCTAAGAGCCCATACAGCTTACCCGATTGACCTATTTATCGGAAATTGTGCTATCTTTTCCGAAATTGCTCTTGAGTTTCAAGGGCTGGACGTACTAGTTCATATAAAAGTATGTATGTATTGTATGCATATACTGAAATTAATGTTTCTAGCAATATCGTTGCGGCATCGGCAAAAATCAATAGATTTTTGCTGGATCTACAACTTTTCTATTTTGACGTAAGCTTAGCCGGAAAAATACAATTTCGCCCCAAAAACTCCCTCCAATCCTGGGAAATAGATTAATTTTATATTCCTTATAACTCCTTCACCATTTTCAATCGTTAAACAGCTGCTAACAATTTTTTCTTTTTTTTTTTTGAGTAGAAAAATGTTAATACGCCTGCACTATTAGTCAATCTCATTTTCATTAGCTTTGGCCAAAATTTCTTTGTTCATAAAGCGCAAAATTTAATGGAAGTTTGAATTTTCCCTAGAGAATCCTTAAACTGTCAGTATAACATTAATCCGCTCCTGTTTAGAAGTTATTTCATCGTATTTTATTGTACCATCTTGAAGAGAGCTGGAGTATTGATTTGAATGTTTTCAAGTGATGATTGATTTACAGCAGCACCAACGAGAAAGAACGTTCATCCTGCAAAAGGATGAGAAATGGCTTTTTGTTTGTAACAAGGACATCATAGCAATAGGATTGATTATCTTGGATGTAAAATTGAAGTAAAGTTAGCATGGAATGATTTTTGCGTAACGCTTTTCATTCAAGGATAAATTAACAACATACACATATCGTATATCGCGTAGGTATTGTTCCTTGAATTTATACTCTAAAGTGGAGCAAAATTAATCCAAAATTGAGTTTTGGGCCCTTCCCACGTCACCATTTAATCAAACGAAATTAGAAAAATTGAGCTGAAATAAAAAAAATATTTTTGATTTTCAAAAAAGAAAGAATGTGCTGTGGTGTGCCCAACTTGTGTTGCAATATGTGATGTTTCAAAAAAAAAACCCTACGTACGAAGTGTATGGTTCTTAAAACGTACCTATTTTCCAAGCATTTTTCAAAAACATTAAATTTTGCTGTATTGTGTTCACCTTGTGCAACATTGCGCCATTAATATCTACTAATTTTATCAATGAAAATTGTTTGGTTTGAAAAATAAAAAATATGTTAATTTGTGCTCAGTTTGTGCTAACATGCGCCGAAAAAATAACAAAAAATTCGCATACTTCCAACTTTTTTGACTAAAAGGCAAATTTGCGAAATGAAAAGTTAGAAACCCCCTTATTAATTTTCAAAAAAAAAAAAAGAATTTTTTTTTGCAAAATTCTGCTTTTAAAATTGAGCTTGTCAAAATTCTGGTTGTCAAAATTCTACTTTTCAAAATTTTGATTTTCAAAATTCAGTTTTAAAAATCGCCAATAATAAAAAGAAGGTTTGGAAAATGTTATAAAGCGCGCATTTTTTGCAAAATTCTGCTTTTCAAAATCGGTTTGAAATAAGATTGAAAATATCAAAGATCAAAAATAAAACATCACACATCGAACATTGATTCAAAAAAATCTCAAACTGATTTCAAACCGGTCTCAAAGTGATTTAAACCCGAGCTCAAACTGATTTAAAACCAATCTAATATCGATCTCAAACCAATCGCAAACCGATCTCAAACCGATTTCAAACGAGGTTGGCTAATAGAATTTTTTTTATAAATTAAACAACTGAAGTGTGCTACCGTATCCAAGTTAAGGCTGTTGTATTCTGTTATTGAAGTTATGTAGTTGGCTAGCTTACCAATCGGGAAATATTCACCCCTAGTACGATTGTCAGTAAAATATAAAATTAATAATTAATAAGTGTTGAAATTTGGTACTTAAAAAATCAATGTATTCAAAAATTGACAACCTATTCTTTTATTAGTATCAATTTTCTTGTAATTCGTAACGGTAGACATCATTCTCAATTATCAAAACTTTTACCCACACAATCTAAGTTTTAACGGGGCACTAGAAAGTTTTACATTTACACTAAGCATGTTCCTAGCAAGGGTTACTTTCGATTTTGTCTAGGGCCTCATCCGTTAAGTAACCTTTTGCCTCGAGAGACAAATAAAAAATAATAAGTTGTCTTTGTTGGGATCCGATTCTGCGATCTTCTGGCTATCAGTCAAATACGCTAACTACTGAGCTATTTCCCAATTCGCAATACAGCCGTTGTATTGTTGTTAATGAAAAAGTATATAATGTAGGTACCTACTTTAATTTCTTACTATTTTATGATGGATACAAAATATTTTGAAAGAGATGGCGCATTCGAAATTTTCAATTTTCCCCTAAAATTACATTTGAGTAAAGTAGCTTGAAACTTCGGGATTTCTTATCCGATTTCATGTTTCTTTACTTTTTTAAAAGGATTAAAAATATACCTATCCATCCATGTATAATCGCATGTCCACATATAGTCGGCTTTCGGTCAAAACTTCGTAAGTCTGTTTTGAAAAATTGCTTAGAAGACACACAAAAAAAGACAATTT
Source organism: Dasysyrphus albostriatus (assembly GCA_946251815.1). Taxonomy (NCBI): domain Eukaryota; kingdom Metazoa; phylum Arthropoda; class Insecta; order Diptera; family Syrphidae; genus Dasysyrphus; species Dasysyrphus albostriatus. The sequence goes on along the minus strand of OX276337.1, from coordinate 134,264,283 downwards.
AAAAGGTAATAAAACGGAATTCTTTGATCATAAAGGGTTTCAAATGACAATGGCATTTTAAAGCTTTCGAGATTTTGACAAAAGCAGACGATATGTGGACTGCGGACGCCTCCATCCCTAGTTGTATTTTAAGTATTTTTAATCAGGCAGATTGCCACAATATTATTAGAAGAATGCACTTTCATACGGTTCAATCGCTTTCTGCATGGTTTTAAAACGTTAAAATTTAATTTGAGCTCTGCAAGTAAATTTTGACAACATCTCTTAAATCCTTAAAATTTTAATAACTCAGACAAATTTGAATATTTTTTCTTCAAAACGAGCTATCTTATTTGAAATAGAATAAGCTATTGAAATATTGACAGCGTAAAATTTTTAAAATGGGAAAGTACATATATGAAATTGTTCTTAAAATCTTTAGACTAAAACTCCATGGGGAACACGTGCGATACATGGATGGAAAGGTATATTTTCATCTTTTTTAAAAGGTAAAGAAAAATGATCGGATAAGAAATGGCGAAGTTTCAAGCTACTATACTCAAAATCGGTTTTTTGGCCATAAAATGTGATTTAGAGGGAAAATTTAAAGTTTCGAGTTTCGAGTTTAAAGTTTCTTTCAGTTTCAAGTGACTTTTTCACTGTCGCACAGTATTAAAAATTTGATGCGATGCTATTTTTAATTAGAGACGAAAGTGATTTTATATTTAGATATATTCTCCAGCTCTTAGATGTCTTGATGATACCTGAATGATGACTTCCAGACATTAAAATTTCTCAATTTCTTATATATTTTTTTTTATTTGTTTCTAAGCAATTCGAGTTCAAAGATAAAATTTTACACTTGAAATGCTTGTTTTGTATAATATTTGCATAATAATATTGTTTTTGCGTTGGACATAAAATGTAGAACAACTAATTTATATCTATTTTTTTTTTTTATTTCCATGATAATGCTTTATAATTATTTTTTTAACACATGAGATTTTTTAAGGCAAGTGAACACTTAATCTTTATATTCATATTTGTTTTATTTATTTGAATCACCAATTTCGAAAAGGTCACATTCGAATTTTGTTACAAATACATTTTTTCGTATAAATGAAATCATAATGCTTCCCTGCACCGATTATGCTTAAACAAAGGACATCTTTAGTATATTTACTGTCATTGTCATGCAACTCAAAAGAATTTTTTTTTTAATTTTAAACGAGGCTTTGGAAAATATTTAGTTCTTTGCATTGCCCGAACATTTTAAATTTTCAGAAATGTGACCTTTTCGAAATTAGCCATTCATTTGTATATACAGGGTGTTTTTCAACTAGAACCAAATTTTAATATTTAAGTTTAATATATTTTGATTATTTGCACTATTGACTACATAATAAAAACTCTGCTAGGAACAGCGACAATAAACTGTATGTTACAGTACTTATATACATACATGAACATAAAAATTTTGTTATTAAAAAAATTATTTCCTTACAATAAGTTTAAGTTTGAAGAAGTTGAGTGAACAGCAGTGATATCTGTCTTCTGATAGATAAAGCTCTAGAATGGTGATTTCAGTGACTTTTTGTTTGCTATAGCAAATTTAATTGGCTTCATTAATTTATATTTTTAATTATTAATTTATATTTCAAAAGGTTTTAGAACTAGAATATTTTGAGAATCTTCGGTATGTGAAATATTTTTGTGAAAAATGTTTATTACAATAATTTGTTTTCGTTTCTAGCTTTAATTTTTTTTAATTTTTAGGGAAGGAAGGGAGGAAGGGGGAATGAGGAGTATAAATAATAAGGCAAGGAAAATCTTGCAAAGGCTTTTGGGAAAATTGTTAAAAATACCTTGCGCAAGTTTGTTTGCATTTGTTTTATTTGTTGTTCAATCCTTGAATGTGATTTGCTTTACAAATTTTGGGTTTAAGAATTTTGGTCGTATCTTTAGAGTTGTGTATTAGGACATAGTTTATATATTTATCTTAATTTTATTTGTAGAAATATTAAAGTTTGTTTTTGTTGTCTTTAGGTCCGCTTTAGATATATGTATGTAAGTTTAAATTAAATATCTAGAAATAAAATAAAAGAAAATAAACTAAATTTAACGCACAATGTTTTTTGCTGCCTGATATGATCCTTGTTGGAAAGTTTCAACTAAAAGAAAAAGTTGCACATCTCTTAACTCTGTCTCTACAAATTCTAGAAAAGCCATTTGCTCGGAACGAGATGGCGCAGCAGTTATTGTTTAGCTTTGTTGTTTGCCGGGATGAACTCGTCAGAAGTAGAACAACACAACTTATTTCAACAGGTACGGTGATTTTGGGTGTAACTACGGCTACATTTAAACGTCTGCGGCAACAAAAATCTTAAGAGAGGTCGAACAAAACAGATCTGGCCAACGCTGAACCTTGAAGTCCCATTTTTTCCATTTTTTAAAGCAGATTGCACATTAGCTCTGTAATAAGTGTCATAACAGGACACTGTTTAATAGACAAGCGACGAATGTTTTTTTATGAAGCTGTTATGGAAGCTGTTAGTTACAGATTTCTTCTACAATTATCCTAGTGTTCTGGGTCGTAAAGACATAAGCAATTGGAACGCTTCGTAGATCTAATTTAAACTAATTTAATTTACTGCTTTTTCCTTTAGAGCTTACCATCATGATGAGTGTTAATTAACAAGTGATTTCTGACTGCTATGATAAGAAGCTTATAACATTTATCAATTCTTGCAATCGAAAAGATTTTGTGCATTTTTTCAATATTTAGCGATTTTTTTTTTATTAAACCGTGCGATTCTGCAACTTTATTATCTAAGGTGAGAAACAATTTAAAAGTTTTAGAAAAATTCATATTTTGAAATATTTTTTTTTCAGAACCTCGAACAAAATGAACAAAAATAATGGCATCGAGTGAATCAGCCGATTGGCTTACAACATCTTTAACCCCATCTCAAGCAGTCGTACGACGTTGCATGGTATTATCGTATTTTCAGCGAATCATTCATAAATATGTTATCAAAAAACACACAAATTTACACACACATTTTTGTGGTATTAACTACACGCATGCTTACTTCAGCATAGCCACCTGACAATAAATCTTAGTATATTCAACTGATCCCGATCTATTGAACAATTGAAAAATAATATACTTCCATTTATCTGAAGGTCTATTATGAACCGGTTAAAAATGCTTAAATATTTTACTGTTCTTCTAGATTTTGAGACATTCTATTAAAAGATGAAGTTGCCTTCTTTTTTAGAAAATTACTTCCCTGGAGAAATATATTTTGAATACGATTTATAAATATGTATGTATTAAGAACACTTTCTTAAAATGAAGACATGCAGGTATCTTACGAGAAGAAAATAAAATAAGGACTTCTAAAAACATAAAGTAAAAAGTGTTTTAACTTACATTACTCGTATTTTATGATAAAAATTTTTGTAAACCAAGTGTTGTTTTTGTTTTTTTTTTTAATTAAATAAATTTTAACATTTAAAGCATAAATTATTAACTAGTTTTGTATGTTATAAAATATTCTTAGGTATAATACTAAATTTATTAAGCAGCTATTGAAAAATTGTATTGGTTTTTGTTCATGTTGTGATTTGATCTTTTCTCGATTTTGTAGTTTTTAGTATTTTTTTAGGAAAAAAAGAACAATTTAATGCTATTCGTTTTACTGCTTATTTTTATACTTAAAAATAGAGATTTTCCCAAGGGAAAATTAGTTTGACAAAAAATGTATAAATATAAATTATGACGTGTGTTTGCTTTTTTTTTGTATGTATGTATCTAAGGGCTTATTTGAAAATTTTCGGAATATCAAAGCAAAAACTAATAGATAATTGGATTAGGATCTCGTGGTTTACGTGAATACTTTAGGCCAACTGAATCGCTTATTTCATCGATTACTTGTAAGGCATAATCCAACTGCTCTTTTGTGTGAGCCGCTGATAAGCAAAACCGTATGCGTCCTTCCATAATTGGAGTGGCAGGAAAACCAACCCCAACAACAGCTACTTTACGGAAAGTGAGAGTACGAACTACAGCTCTGTAATGCAATAAAATTTAAAAAAAAAAACAATTTTAAAATATGAAATCATCAAATTTTAACATTTACTTACCCAATTTTGGAGAAGAGATAAACCAACATCGGTACAACGGGGGAATCTTCATGACCATAGGTTATGACACCCATTTGGGCCAGTCGTCGTCGGAAATACCGAGTGTTTCGAGCTAATTGCTCAATTTTTCTACGACCGATGTCCGATCCATCTAAGCCCATAATCATTTTCATTGAAGTTAAAATCTGTTGTGCGATTGGTGGTGACATTGTAATAGCATAGCAGTGTGCGTGGCTATTCACTCGAATAAAATCAATTAGTTTCTAAAATTAAAAAAAAAATGTTAAAAATTGTTTAAACAAATTATTATTGTGTATAGACAGACTAATACGACCAAAAACAATTTCTTTGAATCTAATAAAAAGCTGCTACTCTTGGAATGATATTCTGTAGATATAGTAGTCTTTTGTTTGCAAAATTACAATAGTAGGTAGCTAATGCACCGATCAGACAGAACATCACTGTAAACATTTGGAACTTCGAGCTAGAACTTTCTCGGCTTCGAAATAATAATTGATCACCACAGTTTTTTTTTTTGACTTAGAAGGCAATTGAGTATTGAAGGCTTTTCGCGAACAATCAATAACCTTGATAATCCAAGTTCTTATTTAGCGGGCTAAGAGAAAAATATCTCACATATGTTCCTTTCCGTTTACGTGAATTGTCTTTAAATAAAACTCAACGGTTAATTTTTCTAACTATGCAGCAAAATCAAATTTATCAAAAAATAAGTAAAACGGTCTGTCAAATTGGAAAAGTTTGAAAACCAACATGGGAATATTCGACTAGAGACGAAAGGTAAGAACCGGGCCAAATGGATAATGGAGGCCCAGAAACACCCTGAGTTGCAGCCTCTTCTTCATTATGTTTGTAAGCATACAAAATGGGTCAAAATGATTAAGAGAACATATGTACATTCCGTAACATTTGAGTAGCCTCACTTATATTTTTTATTAAAATCGACTTTTGTTTGGCACTTTTTTTTGTGGAAGCATACGGAATTGAATATTGAGTCATAGCCTTTTCGAGATTAAGTTAAGTTAAGTTTTAATGGAAGCATACGGAATTGAATATTGAGTCATAGCCTTTTTGAGATTAAGTTAAGTATTATCTGATTTCTTAAAGCTAGTTGAGTTTTTTTAAGCTAATTTGGTTTACTGTTGCTAAAATTAACGTTTATTTGTAACGTTAGATTAGCATCACTTGGCTTTTTTGCCATTTAATGAAAATACATAGGAGCGTGGTAAGAATATGATGATCAGTGGTTTCAAAATTTCAGTGGTAAAATACTATTGTCACTAGTTAAGAAAGGAAAAGATAATTTTACATTAATATCAAAGCTAAGAGAGGCAAGTTTTGGTATTCGGTGCAGTGTATCTTAAAAAAAATCATTGAAAATGTATTGAATTGGCTAAAATGTAAAGTGTATGTAGATGATAAGCAGTACTCGAGTAAATAAGAGTCAATTGTAGGCATCGAAGCATCATTTCATATGATCTATTGAAATCTGTGATATATTCTTTAAAGACTCACATTGTATAATCGAAGCAATGAATAGCACTAATAAATTTTGTCTAACTACAAAAAATAAATAAAAAGTGATTTATTTTGATGGACAAGTTTGTATTTAAATTTCAAATAATCGCGGTGAGGCTATTCTAATGTTACAAAAAAACAAGTTAATTTTAGTGATAGCAAGCCATTTAAGATTAGAAAACTACATCAACTTGTAGAAATCACTTAAAACTTAACTCTCGGGAAGGCTATCTTATTTTGTGATTCAATACACAACTCTGTATGTTAACATTAAAAAAGGGCCAAAAATAGTTAATTTCAATAATAAATATAAGTGAGGCTATCCAAATGTTACGGAGTGTACATCAGTACTTTGGAAACTAAACAAATGTGCCGTTTGCAACGGTTTTCAATGTTTATGGCTTCACTGTGAATCGCATTTCTCATTTGGAAGATTTATTTATGTTTAAGAGGGAAACAAAATATTAGAATCTTCGTAATATGTAAACAAAAATTTCTTTGCTCACTTTTAAAATCAACTAAGTAAGGGAGCAAAAATCATATTAATTTTAAATCAAGAGGGGTTGTTCTCATGCAAAATTATATTTTTTAAGGTTAATCTTTAAAAGGAGAGCAAATCGAAAGGGAAATGGCGAAGTTGAAAGGAAATAATTTTCAATGCGAGTTCTTTAGCACGTCCAACAAAAATAAATAAATATGTGATAACAAAAATAAACCTACCAATCTTTCTGGGAGAGATTTATACTCGTAGAATTTTGATTCCTTTAATTACAATTCCAAAATTATCATTAACATCTTACCTTTGTTCCAGCAATATAACCACCAGCACTGCCAAAGCTTTTTGTAAATGTTCCCATTAGAATATCCACATCTTTTGGATCGGCGCCATAGTAGTCGACAATTCCACGGCCATTTGGTCCCATCGCACCCACACTATGTGCCTCATCCAAATACAAATATGCTTTGTACTTTTTTTTCAATGCAATAACCTCAGGCAAACGCACAATAGATCCTTCCATACTGAAAACTCCTTCGACAATAATCAAAATTTTCTTCCATGGTTTCCCTGTTTTTGGGTCACCATTAATTGTACTTTGACGTAACACGCGTTCCAGATCTTTCATATTGTTGTGTTTGAATACTTTAGTTGTGGCTCCCGATAATCGAATGCCAAGAATAATCGATGCATGATTCTTTTCATCACTTAAAACCAAACATCCAGGTGCAAGTAGTGCTGGAAGATTAAGTGAATTCGTTGCAAATCCCATTCCGAAAACAATAGCATCTTCGGTACCGACGAATTTTGCCGTCAGTTCTTCAAGTTCCAAGTGCAATTTAGTTGTTCCCAATTCACGACGGGGACTTCCCAAAGCCAAACCGTCTGTTCGACAACGTTCTTCAGACTGATCGGCACAGGGGCCTTCGGCAGCGGCAAAACCCAAATAATTGTACGATCCCAGGTTAAGGCATTTTGTTTGAGTTCCAGTGAACTCGAATGTCCAACCATAATCCTTAGTTATGCGATCTTTCAAAGTGACCTCCGCCCCGGGGACACTACAAATCGGACGATTCCAGCAATCTCGAACTCTTCGATAGACATATCGTGAATAGAAACTCTCGAAGGCATCGTATAGCGTAACGTAGCCCTGAAAATGAGGTCACAATAATTTTAAGTATTTCAATTTTCAATTGTGTCTTACTCCAAATTCTTACCTCTCGGTTCTCTTCTTTTGCTATCTTAGGGGCACACATCAACTGATTGATGTAACCCAATATCATAAGCAGATAAAAGCCGAGATATGTTAGGCAGGCTGTGTGTAGAGGCACCTCTTCGAAAGAGGTTTTGCTCCGGGAAGGATCATCATAGAATCCTCCTTCACCGGTGCACTGTTTGTGTTGTTTTCCATTGAGTACGTTTCCGTTTGCAGTCTGGGTAATAGCAATCGACGACGGCGACGGCCTTTTACTCTTGACATTCCCATTTGTGACAGGCAAAATCTGAAATATATAGATGCGATAGTTAGTGAGTGCCATCTTAATTGAAATTAATTTAATGTTGTTTTCTTCTTCTGCTGTACTTCAATCCCATAAGTAACAACAACAAGAGCCACAATAGTCGTACACACCCGGAACCTGTTTATTGCCCCATAATCAGTGAACACTGAAAACTCAATTGAATTTATTCTTTTGAGAAATATTTTTAGAAACATATGTGGCCCCATCACATCACGCGAGTTTTTTTGATATAGTGTAAGCAAATATACTATTGGCTTGTTATTATTTTATATTCTTTGACCGGATTAATAAAAATCTGGCTCGGGCGTTTATAATGATTTGTTTGTTGGCGCATGTGGTTGGTGGCCCCAAGCACATGTCTCCCAATAATATAATCCACTCGTGCAGTTTATTTTTATAAACAACACAAACGGCACGAATAAACTTGCATTTTTTTTTTTTTTTAAATAAATAAACATTTATGTGTGTGTACATACGGTACATGTACAGACATTTATGACAACCTACAGATTACGTAGCAATGCACAGCCCTCTAGTCCGTAAATTGTTATTCGATTTTTCTGAGAGATTAGAGATATGAAGACGCCAAAGATTAAAGAAAAATATTGCGTCACACCACCAGTGTCAAGGTTGGCAAAGTGATTAAAAAATTGAGGAAGGCGCGCCTCTTGTGTAATAATTAAAGTCATTGAACTCTCTCAAAAGGAACTGGAATGCATTATTGAGTGAAAAACCAGAAAATTGAATAAATTGATATGGAAATGATTGAATGAGGCTGAGGTGAGACAGTACATCAATCTTAACTGCATATACGTATCTTCACTACTTTTCGAAATTACTATGAACTATTTTACATACATAAAAGCTTTCCATAATAGTGGCGATGCAGTTGAAATTACCGTGAAATATTATCGGAGTAAAGAAGAAATGTATCGATTTGATACATCACCCGAGCAGAAATTTAAACAAAATTCAGCCCGGAGCTATCAACTAGATCTAATTTGAATTTTCAAAAACAATGAAGTATTTTAAATACAATTTTGTTTGAATTTTGATTTAAGATGTTTTAGTTTTTGATTTGTGGTTTAGCCAAACGTAAAAATGTTGCAAGACTGTTAAAGCAGTTTTCGAGAAAAAAATCGTTTATTTAGCGGTTATTTAGAAGTTAACCTTATTCTTAGAGTTTATTTAAATTGAATATTGAAGAACGTCACAGATTAAGGCAAGACTAAATAGACTGAGTTACCGAAGGCAAATAATAAAGAATATACTAGTAAGATGTATGTCAGAAACGAATTTTAGGAGTATTTTGTCTGAGGAATATCTGTATTCTGCTGGGAGACTTGGTGTGAATACCAGGATAGTTCAATGGCATTAATATGAACAAACGCGAAATACAGACCAAGAAACTATAAAATCACTGCTCTCTAAAAATCTCTTATCATTGAAAAATGGATCGAGGCTTGTTTTGTCTAAAAATGTCTATGTCAAGCGTTCAACTACGCAAAATACAGTATTATGACCTAAGGCCGCGCATTGTTTCAAGATTTTTGGTTTTACTGATGTGACTTTTTGGAAGGGTTTGCTCTGCGGCTTTGGCTCTTTAGAATTTCTCATTGACAATCTGAATTCAAAGTCAAATATTAAAAATTAAAAAATACAAGGATTGTGTTTGATGGCAATGGTGAGGTGGATGTAAGGCTTCACTGATAGCAGCATTTTTTTTCAATATTAATTTGATTGTTAAACACTCGCTTAAGTGGAAATGGGATCATAAATAACAATTAAATTCACTACCTTCAGCGTGCGTGTAATATAGTTACATTCATCAGTATTCTGTGATTTTTATAAAAGTCGGTAAATCAATCAAAATTTGCTTCTTAGTACTGTCGTAGATAGGCGAAACGCTTTTTGAAGTAGAGCTCATTTGAACTTTTAATTAAATTTTATTCAGTCGCTCAACCTAAACAGAAGACATTTTCTTAATGGATTCCTTTAGTGTTCATTGTTAAAATGGGCCTTAGAACAACGAAAATAATAAAACATTTTTCACCTTAATCCATTTGACAAATTTTGCGTGGTAAATTTAAAGTAATGCCATATAATAAAATATGAAGAAAATTTGAAAAGAAAATTCTTCTGTTTAACTTTTAAATTGAAGTATTGTTAAATATGTTTTTATGTATAACGGAAGGTTTTGAATGACAAGACATTTTGAGTGCGCTACGACCAAGTATTTATTATAGACTCAAGTAGTTTTTTTGTATACATACATATATTCAATTAACATATAACTTTTTATAACAACAAAATAATTCTTACTCTAGTTCTTGTTTTCATAAATTTAAGCAAATTAAGCAGAAAAATTGTCACTTAAGAATTAATGAACTCCATAATTGATCATTCTTTTAAGGGACAAATCTTGTCGGTTTTTGCATTTTCGATGACATCATGAAAACGTAAAACGACCATAATATTTATTATAGCAAGTATTTTTTAATGATATTGAATATATCGATCATAAAATTCACATGGAATAGATTTAAACGATAATTCAATTAAATTTCATGTGAGTTGTTGCAATTGATAAAGTTAAGTCACAAGTGACTATCATGAGGATAGATCTCAAGTGGTCTTTGAGTACGAAAAATAAAATATAAAGTTTATCTTTAAAAAAAATATACATATACATATAATATATAAATGTAAATTATTTTGTTGTAAAGTTCTTAAACAAAACAAAATCTACCTATTCTTATACCTAAGTAATTTGTTAGTAGACACATGTTTTGCAGTTTTAGCAAGTCACATTTATATGTAATTAATTGTCGTGGGAAAATATTATCGACAACATAATTTATTATAGCTACTAATGTGCGGAGGTAGTTTATGGTGCAATAGATGTAGTAAAAATGTATTATTCTTATCATTTGTTATATTGTTTTAGTACTATGAACTAAAGTACATTCTTAATTATGATGAAAAAAATTTATTGAACTTGAGCGTTCTTTTTTTAATTTTTGGACTTCCTTTTCTTCCAAATGTATTAGATAAAATTGGGTACTTGTGTAGAAACCGTTCACCTTTTTCGGAAAATTCAATTGTACCCCGAACTGTGTTTAATATTATTTTGATTAGTTTTTCTAAATATCACCTCAAACGTTAGAAATACAACATCTTTCATAAAAAAATCGAAAAATGATTTTTTTTTTAATTTTAAATCGCATTTTGGAATTTCTTAAATTTGTAATCTTTTCCCATAGCTTCTAAACCATAAACTAATAAGGGTTGTTTCCTTTTAACTTCCAAAAATTATCTCGTACAATTAATACTGTTTCCATTTCCAATGTTCTCTTTTGATTGTGCTAGCTCTTTCCAGTCGAGCTTTACACCCAAAAGAAGTACCTCGGAACGAATTTGTTAGGGCGTTGGACTGTAAATACTGATGATTAATACCAGTCAGTGCCACAAATTTTAAAACAAAAAGTTCTTTAAAAATCTATTCAAACCTTGCGAATGTCTTTGCGACCATTTCAAAAAGAACGGTCTTATATTGCACCACAAATCCTACCGTTTTTTTAAATTGCCAGCTCCTAGGGTGTGGAGAGGTGAGTCTGGTTGATTTGTTATTTTAGTCAGTAACGGTTTAAGTAATTTTTCAAGTCATTTTCTCAGTTATAACCACTAATGCTACGAGTTGAAATTTAATAAGTCGCATGCGCATGCTCAGCTTGCGAATTTTAAGACTTTAGTGATAATGAAGTTAGATTGGGATCTAAAATGGCCTGATTTATTTCCAGTAAGTGGTTTTCACATTGCCGTTACCTTTGATTTAATTATCTATTTAGGGGCTTATAATTTTATCTCCGTTTAATATTAACCTCCAAAGTATTTTTTCAATTAATTTCTTATATAAAAACAAACATTTTATTATCAAATCTTGATTTGGAATAGCATGATTGAAAAGCTTGATTGATAGTAGATAAAAGTAGAACATTAATGATTGGGATTTCTGAAATTCGGAAACAAATACCTAACTTATGCATAAATACGAAATCTGTTGGCTAAACTAAATTTAAGATAAGCACAACTTGAACTATTAAAAATAAACAATTTTAGTCAAGTTTATATCCTTTGTTTTGGTTCTCATTCATTAATGAATAAGCATAAATAAGACCAATGAGTACAGATGTACTTAAAATATACATTTAATCAAAATTCTGCCTTGACTGTTGACGTGGTACTTGTGTAATTTTATTTTATTTTATCTAATCAGCAGATGGAATTTGTTGAAGTTTTTTAAATAGCGAAATACCAGAATTATTAGCAGTCTTTTTTTGTTCTAAATAATGTTGTTTTATTTTTATTAAGTAGTTTATATGTATGTCTTAAAGGCTGTGGTCTAAAGTTCTTATTTGAGCCCACCTACATAGCGTGTTAAAAAATAAAAGAATTTTCTTTGATGATGATGACGATAACAGCCAGTAAAAATACCTTATGCTCTTTAAGTAGTGCCGATCCCTAAAAAAGCAAAATAACTAAAATGAGTATGAGTTTTGTGTGCAACTAACGTCAGACATATTTTTAAAAAGACAGGGTGGCTGTTTCCTGAAGAAAGCAAACAAAAAAGTACCTTCCTATGTTTGTACTGGTTTATTAGGGAAAAATGTTGTCATCAGATGTAAAAGTCGAGTGACAACCTTATAGAAAACAATTGATTTTAAAACTAAAATTCTTCTAAGTTATTTTTATATTTATTTTCAAACAGTAAAGGGAATCAACAGAGCCACAACCACTTCCCCAGTCTCACTAAATTTTTCAAATGAAATCGTTTGATTAGTCTTTATAATTATAAATTGTATCAATGATGCAAATTATATTTCCCATTTCAACCACAGTCATGAAATCATGATGATTGTAGCTTGGTAGTTGTAGGTAACAAGTTTTTATAACGTTGCCTGCATGATGTCCAATATTGTCGCTTATTTCGATGACACTCCTATTAACATGAGAGGCATCATGTGCCATGTGCACACTAATGTTAGTTCATCACTGAGATAATCAGTCAATTAATGGCATGGTAGGTAGTAGTCTGGTCAATTTCATTGCACTGTTTTATTCCAACCTCTTATAGGCGTTACGATTGTGAAGATAAGTATAGATTTAAAGTAAAGTATTTTTGTCTATTGCTTTTTTATTGGTACCTATATACGGAATGGATAGTAGTAATTTAGCGCTTAATTACTAAGCGATGCGGGAGGCGAGCTTAATACTTAGAACTTACCAAGTTTTCTCTCCAAATATTTTTCTGAAGTTTTCACACAAAGTATGATATTTTTAACTTGTTTTGAATACATTCAACTTTATTAAAAACAAGTTCATTAGTTACTTAAGTATTAAAAACTTCTATTTCACAAAAAAACACACATTTTTTTTTCATTTTATGGTAAACTTTTGCATTACCTATTGCCCAACTTTGGAAATTAATCATAATTATCTATACATTGTTTTTAAATGCACGTTTTGTTATTTCGTATTGTTTTGATTAAAATTCTAAACAAAAATAAGTCCAAGGTATTCAATGTTATCAATAGAATGAGTTAACCCATTTTGCTTATTTCTACACTGACACTGACAGTGATTTAGCTATTTTTTTATCTAATCATTCCAAGTATATATATAATTTTTATGGAATAATTACCGTATTTCATCCGTTATTTTAATAAAATGCTGATTAGGTCAAAAGCTTTTATATTCATTTGAAAAAAGGAAATACATATAACTGCGCGTGTGAATTGAAATAAAAAACAGCTCCGTCTAATTTTTTACCAGGCCTTTTTCACTCAGCCATTTTTGAAAAGTCTCAATTTAATTTTTAATGATCTCAATAAGATTTTCTTTGAATAGCATACAAATTCTAACTTATTATTATAATTATTATTTATATAATAAATTATTTTTATATTATAAATGTGAAAGTGAGTTTGTTTGTTTGTTACTCTTTCACGTCTAAACCACTGAATCAATTAATATGATGATTTCTGATATAGAGGTAGATGGGACCTTGGAAAAGGTAATAGGATACTTTTTGTTAACCATATAAAACAAATTAAAACATTGGAGGAATGGATGTTTCACTAGTTGGTGACTTTTTATTAATTCTAACAGTAATTCAGAGGGGCATATCGGTGGATGAGATCAAAGCCTGTCTCAAGTCACCAATCTCATGGGTTAAAGTTAAAAAATTCAGCCTAACAATGATGATGATAGTGCACCTTACGTAAATCGATAAAGGATATTAAATAACGCATTACCAGAATTTGTTGACATAAAAATAAACATTTAGCGAGCGAAGCCACGGGTAAATGCTAGTATAAAATGAAAAAGAAATAAAAAGCATTGTTATGTTAACAAGAGCGCGACGAATATTCGACGCAATGTCGCTAGTTACTTAGTTTCATGTTAAACCTCTGGTCATCTGCCCCGGTATATTACCACCCGTGTCTGTATTTTGTTTATTTATATTTAGATTATTTTTTTTTAACTAGTGGAATTTTTGTTTAAATTTTATTTAATTCCAGAAATTATATTTATGATTACTCACTTTTGACGCGGCGATTTTTAATGGGCAAAAAATCAGAACTGAACAAGTGAACTTGAAAAGTGTTGTTTTGTATATTTCAAAGGTAGTCCTTCCCTATTAGCTGTTAAATTTTAAAATATACAAAAATATAAATTTCAATTTAATTGGTTTGTTTAGATTCGATGTAAGTAGAAACGAAATGGAAAAGAAATAGCGCAGACGAGTAACTGCCTGAACAGAATGGGAGACGGAGCTGGAATAGATGTCAAAAATACTGTAGCTGCAGCTGCAAGTGTTGAGCAAATTTTAACTTTCCTTGCAGAATTTTTGACACCTATTGCAGCTCCGTCTCCCATTCTGTTTGGGCAGTACTGCCGCAATGATACGACTGGAAAACTCCCAGTATAATGGCCAAAAGAATTAAATTTTCAATTCGTAATAATTCATAATTTTCTAATTTTATATATTAGCTGTGTTTTGTGATTTTCTAATTTTATATTAGCTGTGTTTTGTGAAAATTTATAGGCAGCTAAGCAAACAAAATTGTACTCGAAAACATTTTGTTTGTACAGAAAACAATGCAATACAATACAATACAAACAATTTGTTATTTTTGACTTGTTAAAATTTGGTGAATTGCTTATACACTTTCACTAAAACACTTCTATTAGTCCTAATTAAGGAATTCTCAAAGAAAAAACTTAATAGATTCTTTTCAAGCTTCTGCAAACAATTCAAATTTGATTGAAATTAGTGGACCATTTAGTAACTAAAGCAGTTACCGATAGTAGGTATAGTGTTGATACAATTTTTAAGTTAGCTTTTTACTAAGGGTTTTATAGACAGATGAACAGTAGTGTGGGACCTTCTTTTTTAAATTTGTTATCTTTGTACTAGTGTAATGACCCCCAGCTGCTCAAACGTTGCAGAGTTCCGTCATAACACAATAATTCAATTATATTTTAGATAAATGCAATTTGTGAGAATATATATTTCTTGTAAATATTTATAAAAATATAATTATTTATAAAAAAAAAACACAATATAAAAACTAAGGTCCGTGTTGAGATAGCTTCCTCACGCAGCTTTTGAGCTAAAATAAAACAACGCAACAGGTCAGACAAGTAAAAAATGGCTGCTAAACGCAATTTTGCTTGTTGAAACAATTCTTCAACTAGCCTCTAAGTCCTAGTAAGTACATAGTAAACAAGTTGATCATTACCGGACAACACATCATATAATTGTACTCTAACGAGTTACGATAAAGCTGAGAAGTAGTAACCTGAGAAAGAAGTGAAGTCTTAAATTTTTGTTATCTCATTGCACTGCTAGTTAATAAACAGACAAAGACAGACTTAGTGCAAGATTTTGACTAGTAAAACACATCACTATACTGTAATTATATAATTTATAAGTAGGATAATTACAGATATAAGACTTATCTTTCATTTTTTAAATTTTTTGCCAAAACCACAATTTATAATTTGCTCATCATTCGTATTAGCCTTTAAATCTAGGTAATCTAGGTATAGGTATTAAAGTTTGGCATTGAATACTTATAATCTTTTAAGGAAAAAGAGCCTCTCAGTACAGATCAGTACCTACACACATAAAGTAAAATACAAAATTGAAGATCAAAAGGTTCTGAACACAAAATCAATCAAATGTGTTTTTATCTGGCGCAAAAATCCCATCTTCAAAAATGTTTTCACTTCTGCGGATTACAAAATAGATAACCTTAACCCAAAAGATATCGACTTGGGGTTTCTTATAGGTAATCAAACGAGGTCTTAGCCTGACCAAAGTAAATTGCCAAGACTAAAAATCACCACTAACGTTGTAATCGAATGCGAATTAAAATTATTTCTCAATTTTTATTTCAATTTGTCGAAGAATAACCAAACTATTTAAGGGAACCCCACTAATTACAATTTTGTTTATTTATTTATTTAATACAACATGCGTAACACACTCCACACCAATACATCAGCACAATCCTACATTTTAGAAGAACCCCTAATCAAAATTAACTGCCGCACATGGGAACTATTGATAGTAGTGTATATCCAATTACGTGCCGAGTTATTTTGCATGATTGAATTTTTTTGTTAATTTATAGTTTTGTTATGTGGTTGGTTTGGTGGGTGTGAGGGTAACTATCAATTAAACAGGCAAAACAGAGACATAGAAAAATTGATATAATATACATACCTACCTACCTTATAATAACTTCAATTAGTTTAATTATTTAGATAAAATAAAATCAACTAAATGATTGAAATCAAACACCGTGTGTGGGTCGACCTATTCATTGACTTGAAATATTTCTCAATCAAACAATTAATTCATATAATGTAGAAAGAAACTCAGTCCACCTAAACTGCCAATCTGCCATTCCGATGTTGTTATCGCAGAAATATCTTAGAAAGTATGACTAGTACTCGGTGCTCGTGTGTTGTACTTAAAATGTACTGATAAGAAGCACTTCCATCTCAATCATCATGAGGTAACAAATATTATTATTCTGATAATCGCCCAATGTCATGAGTAATTTCGCCGGAATATTCCCACAACAAGGTACCTACGTGAACTAGGAACTCTTATCATCATCGTAGTTGTGTCGGCTTGGAGTTGAATGTGACTCTGACTCAAACTACCAATTCGGAATTTACATTAATTATCGCTTGCATAATGAGTGAGTTAGTTAGGTACTATAAATGTAAAATTAGCACGTTTTGCAATGTTATGTACATAGTTCCCTTCGTGGTCGAATTCTATGTATGTACAGGAACTGTCAGTCAGTTAGTCTACGCGATGACAATGACACCCACGCCAGAAGCAGGAGGGCGGGATTGCCGCCTTCGGAGTATCGTTGCGGGTGCAGAAAATAAAAACACCACCAATCATAAATAACAAAAAGTATTTTTTTTTTTTTACTTTCTTGACACGATGTCCAGAAAAGAGATTGCTTTTTGAGGGCGTATGACCTAGTTAATGGGGCTTCCAGTCTAGTCAAACCGAGGAGGGAAGAACGAACGAGCACGCACCAAAACCACCACGACCACACCACCGGGTACTGATACTGACTCAGTGAAATCTGAACAGAACAAATATTCGGGCAGTTTTCTGTTTTTTTTTTTATTCTTTTAAAATGGCTATGGCTAGAGTTGACCATGAAAGGTTGACAAGCAAGGGAAAGGGTCACGGGATAACGTTCTATAAAAAAAAATCAGTCTGTTTTTTTGACTTACCCCATTTGAAATTGTGCCGTTTGATGGCTTTATTCCATTTAAACGATGACGCACTTCGATATGATTGATATCAGGCGATGCAGTCTTGAAATTTTCAGATGGAAAAATTAATTCGGCTTCGCCGTCGATGCACGCGAATTTACCCATTCTGTCAAGTCAAACGATTTACCAAACACTGCGAAAAACGATTAAAATTTACAAATGAATTTATTTTTTTCCATTGGAAGTGGGGCTGACTTAATTTTTTTTGTTTGTGTTTATTTTACATGGATGAATTTTTTTGAAAGGTGTCCTAAGTTGGAAATTGTTGTACTAGTTGGCGATAGGTGGCGATTGTCTGGGGTGTGTTGGCAGTGCTTGAACTTATATGAGATATGGATGCGTTTTTTTGTATGTCCATATGGACATGGCGGAAAGAACAACATCGGGACTTATTATTTATCTTTTGCCTCTTGGTCTGCCATTTTGTATTGAACTGTCCTACTAACAAATATATGACATTTCTATATAAAGTATCGATAACACAACGGCAGCAGTAGTCTGAGGCCCAATTCCGCAAAAGTGAATTTTTTCTGTGTACACATCAATTTTTGCGATTACACAAGAGTGAGTTTTAAATTTTGTCAAATATAGTATGCACAACTCGCAAATGCGTGCTTGTTAACCACAATTTAGTGAGTCAATTAGCCAGTTTATATTTCGGAGATCTCAGAGGACTCAGAGTACTCAGAAATATAAACAGGATTCTTGTCAAAAATTCCCAACTTTTGCCCTTAAAAACTGACTGAAATTTTTTGGATCCACTTTCTTCATTATTTTTTGTCTTAGTGAATTACATAAGAAGAAAAGAAAAAGAGAGTTGTTTTGACTTATATGTGAGGAATACTGTTTATATTTTATCCTCCTGCTCTGTCAAAAAATTGAGGAAAAATACTGAGCGCTCAAGAAATATAAACTAGCCAATATACAGAATTCTTGTCAAAAATTCCTAACTTTCGCCCTTAAAAACTGACTGAAATTTTTTGGATCCGCTTTCTGTTTATATTTTATCCTCCTGCTCTGTCAAAAAATTGAGGAAAAATACTGAGCGCTCAAGAAATATAAACTGGCCAAATGAATCCATAGTTTCAGTTGTTAATTATCGAAGTCACTAATCAAGGCAATCAAGTTGGCTACATACACTGCTTGTAAAATTAGTAGTTTGCATTTCACTTGCCTTCCACTTGCTTCCTACTTGCATTCCACTTGCTTGTCTTCCAACTTGTTTTTCAACTTGCTTCACTACTAGTTTCAAAAATTCTATGCCAGTTGATGAGCAAGTTGTCTGGGTCCGTATATGTTAAGTTCCTTTCACATGAGCCGCGAATAGCGAACTGCAAATTGCGAATGGTCGTGAGTTTTGACATTCTTTCACATGAGTTGCCACCAACAGACGCGAATTGCTATGATAAATAAACCAGTAAAATGGGTCCTTAAAAGCATTAAAGCTTAAATTTGAGCTAATTTTTCGTTCGCAGATATGTGGAATGCGTCCTGATGTTGTGGATTGTGAATACATGTTTGGCAGTTCTAACTAATCTTTTGCCGTGTTTTGGATTGTTTATTAAGTTTGTCGAAAAGTAAAAAAACTAGAATTTTTTAATATTTGCGCTTGGAATTGCATAACAAATTTATTCACATTCGCAGTTTACGACTCATGTGAATTGCACTTTAGTGAACAAATGTATTCTTATTGCAACTTGCTTGCAAGTACTTGTCCATGTGGTCTCGGGGATATACAAACAAAAATTTTGAAATGTTGGGAAAATAAGTGAAAACTATACAATCACACCTAAACTACATAACTCAAAAAAGTGAAAAAGTACAAAAGTGAAAATTTTTAAACTAATTTTGGGATAGTGTTTCTCAGTGGAAAACTTATAAAAATGATGCAGAAAGCTTAAATTTTGGTTTAGGAAAAAATTTGTATATTCTTTTTCACAAACAACTATTCTAGCGGGAAAAAAATATTTTGTACTTTTGTAATTTTGCAAAAAGTGGCGAATGTAGTTAATACTTAATATTGGAAACCATTTAAAAGTCTTTGAAAACATTTTATTTGAAAGCTTTAAGGCTCTCCCAAACCAACGCGAATTCGCAGCGACGACGAATTTTTGTTGTTGTTTAGCGTTGTGTATTTGTCATTTTTTTTTTCTATTGCGAATGATTCACTGCGAATCGCTCCGCATTCGCGTTGGTTTGGGTCAGCCTTTAGAAAAAACAACACAGACAAGCGAAAACGCTCATTTCAAATTCATATTGAAGAGAACTGTCAAATTACCTCAGTGAATTTCAGATGTATGTATGTACCCCACTTGCTCTCGAGTATATCTTCGCTTGTGTGGCCTCAGGGTTACTTAAAGCCATTTGAACGAGTATCTACACGCTAGAGAGGTGATTGTTTTTGTTATTATACTCCCAGTTTTCCAATTGTGTGCATTCGGCATAGCTAGAAGTAGCATTGTTTTTTAGTGCATTTTAATCTTTACTTAAAAAGAAGGAGTGTGCTAAATACAGCAACAATACGGAGTTATTTTAAGCTGTTGTTTTGTTTAACATGCTATTTTTTTAAGTAAAGATAATGCACTAAAAACAGGACTGGCACCTGTCGTTAATTTTTCTCCGGTCTTTGACAGAGCAAGAGAATAAGATATAAACTGAGGATTCCTCACATAGAAGTCAAAACAACTCTCTTTTTCTTGTATTCTCATTTAATTTACTGCCACAAAAAATAATTGAAAAAGCGGATCCAAAACAATTCTGTCTCAGTTTTTAAGAGGAAAAATGAAGAATTTTTTTGAGAATTCGAATTTATATTTCTGAGTCCTTTGAGATCTCAGAAATATAAATGGCTAAATGTATGAACCCAACTCACTCGTGTGGTCTCTATTGGGAGCAGAATTTAATTTTTTATAAATAATTGCATGAAGTCCCCCTTTCAGCAGTTCAATGGCTACGCCTCTGATACCTGAATCACAAAATTCACGATAAATTTCTGATTAGGAATACTGGAATGCAGCTGATTAAAAAAAATTCATCCAGCCACTTCCAGTCAGCTTTTCCATTGAATGCATATATGGTTTTCTCACTCATTTTTAATTTTCTCTACATCCCTCTGCAGTTATTTCTCTTTCATTTAAAAAATATCTATTTCTCGTTCATTCACATTGCGTCGGCTACCTATTTTAACTCCAACAAAAATATCAAACTCTATTTCCAGCTCTTTCTCCAAAATAATCGACCGGCGCTTTTGTGCAAAAAAGTTTTTTCTTTTTCTTGCTTTTATCCATGTAACACTCACACACTTTCAAATAAGAAAATGAACTTTTATGTCGATACTAGCAAGAAAAGAAAAAAAACTTTTTTCCTCCCCCACATGCACCCATAGCAAAAGCAAAGCACACTGGCCGAACCGAGACCACCGCTGATGACTTGACTTAGTTCATCCAGATAATTCATTCCGTTCTTGTTCGTTGACTGCAAAAGAGTTTCCATCGGTTGGTTCTTCCAATTCCATCATCATTGAATCAAGAATTTAATTTCGAAAGAAAAAAGTTTAAAAAACGAAAAAAAATTACTACGTGCTATAAGACTCGTTATTTATAAAAAAGTGAAAAAAGCTCAGGAGCAAAAAATTATCTGTATCCGGAAAAATCAATCAAATTAACAAAACCTTCCCCAAAACAACCATGGACTTCAATTTTTCCGAATTGAAGCAGGATACCCACAAAGCCATGGGCAACCCCCTCGATCTCAATTTAGGGGTTGATAACAAGGTAAAATCTGCTGCTGCAGCACCTGACCACTCCCCAAAAGATGGCTCAGAAGGCAAAAAATCCACTGGCAGCTCGCTGGACGACGACTGGCTGGTACATGTCGATGATTCAAAAATCACTGAACAAGCAGCCGACGATTTTGGTGATTTTATGACCACCGCCAAGCATAATGTAGCTGCTGCTTCTTCCGACTTCGGCAATGCCTTTGGAGAGAAATTCGATAAGGCCGAGAAAACCACAAATAATTTCATGTCCGACATGACCAGGGATTTCATGAACGCTGAACGAGGCATGTTTGGATCTGCTCCAGCTCCGGTGCCAGCTGCATCTGCTGCTCCAGTTGTGGTGAGCAAAGTTGACATCAAACCAGAGCCAGTGCCAATGGTTCCAGAGGCAGTCGCACCTAAGGTTGCAGCACCAATCGATCCAAAACCAATTGTACCATCAGCTCCTGTACACGATGACGAATCTGATGATGACGATGACCACGCATCAATGAAACCCCAAGACGAACAGAAATCATCTGGTAAATTCTATGATGACTTTGCCGACAACGATTCTCCATCGATATCTTACAATCCATCGCCAATCAAAAAGAATCCAGTGGCCACAGCTCTTAAGGAACAAGAAAACGAGAAATTCATCTCCTCAGAAGATTTACTCGGCGATTTCAAGGAAGAACGCACTGCAACTCCAGAATTTATCCAATCGACCGCTGCTCCAACGAAAAATCCAGTTTCTTCCGGTTTGGCTGAAGAAGGTAGTGATTTGTTGGGAGACTTCAAGAAGCCCACTGCAGAAACCAAGAAACCTGAACCTATTCCGGAACCAGTCGCTGTTGAACCCATCAAACCATCACCAAAGGTTGAGGAAGTTAAACAGAAGGAAGTGACTCCACCTCCAGCTCTGCCAAAGACAGCTCCTCCAGTTCCAGCTCACGCTCCATCATCAGTTCCTCCAACTGTGCCGGTCAGGAAAGCTCCAACACCAAAGCAATCTCCAACTTCTGGAGGACCTAAAATTGTCTCGGTGGAGGAGATTTTCTACAAATATGGTTTAGGTGAGTTGCTTTTTTTACTGGAAAGAAAATTACGTCATTTGTTTTTTTTTTTGACTGGCCGAGAGACTTCCAAGGTCAGCAAGCAAGCTAGCCTCCTCGTCATCATCACCTGGTTGCTTGTCTGTCTTGTGTGCGTTTCTGTTTGTCTAATCGTTGTATTAGGTTAAATGAGTCATTTTTCTATTATGTTTTCATCATTAATGCTGTGGGTCACTTGGAATACTCTCTGGCCGGTCGTTCTTTTTTGTTGTTGTGTTACATATTTTGTTCTTCGTGTTCATGCTTTTCCGTTCATTTGTTTTGAATAATTTTTATTTCATTATTTTTGCCTGTGCCTCTTTGGCGACATTAAATTGATTCGTGCTCGTGATTCACTTTATTTCGTTTTAAATTTTTGCATGCATTATACTCGTAACTAGTTATCGACACAAGTAATACAATGTATGTACCTACCTACGTTATGTACCTACTTTAAAAAAGCTCCACAAACAACACAAATTATATTCTTCCCAGCTCGTTATTTTTTGTTGATATTATTTGGCTCTTCTTAAATTAGAAAATGCTCTCACTTTGTTTTTTTTTTTAAATATTATTTTCTGGCAAATTTACTTCCAAATTTGTTAGTCATTCTCATTATAGGAATACGAATAGAGCTTTGCATGTGATTTATATTCTAATCCTGTGCGTCTAGTCAGAGATTTTTTTAGATAATTTCTAGCTGGTTTTAGTGAAGATTCACGATGATGCAGATATTTGTATATTTTTGTTTGCTATGTAAAAAATATGTGTTCGAATTGTAATAGCTACAGTCGAATCCGCTTATTTGATCTGATATGAGAAAATATGTAGGTAGTGTAATTTATTTTAAAGTCGCAACAAATTATTTTATTCTATCAGAATCGCTGGTGATTCATAAAATACGGATCTTTATAGATCTTTTCACGAACGATAAAAAATATAGTTCGCGAACGATCAAATTTTCGATCTATAAAAATTCTTCCACGAACAAACTAAATCCTTTTTTCTTCTGTATCTCTCGTTCGTGAGGTAGAATATAATTCTCTCTGATCTGAAAATATCCTTAAAACGAATCATTCATCAT
This sequence comes from Dasysyrphus albostriatus, assembly GCA_946251815.1. Classification (NCBI taxonomy): domain Eukaryota; kingdom Metazoa; phylum Arthropoda; class Insecta; order Diptera; family Syrphidae; genus Dasysyrphus; species Dasysyrphus albostriatus. The sequence continues at coordinate 134,240,792 of OX276337.1, read as the reverse complement.
CAAGTATCAATTCAATTTGTGAAGTGATTTATTTTTTAAATGGGGAAAATAAAGTCTATTGAGTATGTTGAACACATGTCTTATGATGAAGAGGCTGGTAAATCGTAAAAATAAAGTTCGTCCCTATCTGTCAAACCTTTCATTTTCAAATTCTATTACAGGATGGCTACGAGTCTAGACAATAAAAACTCTAGGAAATCAGAAACGTTCTATTTTTTTTTACTGATCAGGAAAAAGCTGATTTTAGGGCAATTCGTTGACATTTGGATATTTTTAAAAAAAGAGTGTATCCAAAATATAGCAATATATTTTAAAAGTAGTTGTTCCTTGATTGATTTGAATAAAATTGATACAGGTGCTAGCTAAGACAGAATTAAGAAAGAAATAAAATATTTGCAAAGGGGTGTTTCAAAAAAAAGTCAAAATTTTGCAACTTTGCTGTTCCTGGAGCGATTTCAGGAAAACTGAAAATGGTGGCTGACATAGAATTAAAAGAGAAAGAAATATGTTTGCTCATTAGAGTTTATTTCATTGAAATATCTCAAGGAACAACGAAGTTGTAAAATGTTGAAATATTTTTTTTCTTTGCTTTTTTGTAAGCTCTCACCTGTGTAAACTTTCTTCTTTCGTAAAAAAGAAAAGAAAAAAATGTATTTTTCTTATTTGAACGGATTTGAATGGGTCTTCAATAGTTCCTGCGTGATAAATTCGGAATCAAACCATATTTTCCGGATCGCAGAAATTTGATTCTATGGTGATAACGAATCTTATTTCAAATATCCGAAAAATAAAATTCGCGATCGGATCAAAAATAAGATTCGCGTTTGAGTTTATCACGAGACCTTGGCTCCCAAAAACGTGACATATGTAGCTTATCTATCAAGGTAAATATAAATACATATAAATATAAATATAAATAAAAATATAAATAAAATGGATCTTTTTGCTTTGGTATTTTGAATTAAGTACAAGTTTATAGAAATTCTTATTTTTTGTATAGAGATGTTTTGTCTGCAAAAAAATGCTGATAAGAGAGATGTTGTAATTTGCCCGATAAAAGAAAACAAAAAATTGGTTACGTACCTCAGTATTTTACAGCAAAACTGATAAACTTCGCTGAGGATCTTGAAAGTCTCTCTGAGATTGCTGAGATCTTTCAGAGCTCATTTTTCTGATGTTTGATCTAGCATTTTCCACTTGATTTATATTGGTATACAATAGACCCATTTGTCACTAAAACTTAAATTCATCTTCTCTTCGCCTGTCAAGAGACGTTAAAATAAATCCTCAAAAAATGTTTTAAAACCTATGTCTTTGCATTAAAGAGATCATTTTTAGTTATATTTCAGCTTTTTATCCAGAAATTTTGGTTCAATACACTCCACAAAAGTGTTCAATGCTTTCAAAAATTTCTGTGCAAGATAAGTTGAGTCGACTGTATTAGGCCTTTGGATTTTTTTTTTATTAAGATAAGAAAGGAATGAAACATAAAAGGTAAATGACGTGTTCCTATTTTTGCTAATTTCCTGATTATGAAACCAATTGGAATTTTGGAATTGTTTGGAAGATTTCCTAGTAAGGAAGAAAGAAGGAGAAAGGTAACTAAATAACTAAAGGGAAAAGGCCTTCCTTGTCATTAGTTCCATAAAGTATAAAGTTAAGAGTTGATCATTTAATAAAGTTGTTTTTCTTCACAATTTTTAATTTGGAATACCAATGAAGTTTTCTTTTTAAGTAAATCAAAAAAATTATAGGTAATAAAAGAAAAACAAAAGTGAATTTTGAATTCAATTATTAATGCGGAAACTAGGGCTTAAAAAAAAAGATTAACTAATTTAACAAACAAAGTTCTTTGTTGTAATCTCCTGAAGTTATTATTTTCAAAAAATAAGAAAAAAAAACACGTGCTGTGTGTATTCCATTTTCTTACTTTTATTGAATGGGAAGTGTTATAGCTTATTTCATTTTGTTGTAATTCTATTTTAATTACACGTAAAACCCCAGTTTTTGCTTCAAAAACAAACTTGGATTGACAGAAATGCAGTTATATGTGTACCTAACTATAATAATATTTACCGACAAAAATAATACAGATAGAATATCAACAATACTATGTGTTCCTATAAATTGTCTGAAGGGCCATAGACGTGCTTAATTGATAACATAATCTACAATCTTAATTATTTTAATTAATAAATAGGTATTTGTTTTTTGTGGATACCTAGATATGTACCTATAAACTAAAAGGCACAGCTCATATGATCATATGAATAAAGTCACATCTATGTTACTTATTTATAAACATTTTCTTTTCACTTGCTCTTAAGCGCAACTGTTAGATTCGTGTTTAAATAAATCGAGATTTTATATTCCATTTAACATTACGCTGATTGAGGTGCACTTCGAGTAAGAGCTTTAACCAAGGGACGGACTTTATTCAAATATGATACAGGGCACTTTTTCCCTAGCTAGGAGAAATATTTAAGAATTAGCTCATCTAGAACGGAAACTACCATTTACAATGATTTGTTTTTTTTTTCAAATTTTTTTTTTTTTTTGAAAACAGCTCTAACCCTAGGTCACTCGCACCAGTCCAGTACTCTCTAGCCAATGGCAATACAATCAAATTTGTTAACTAACACATACATACTTATATAGCAGCCAGTCTCAGTGGAAAAACCAAATATTAATTTTACAAACAGCGTATTATGTACTTGCTTGACACTAAAGACTTGAAGTTTGTTTTTAAATTTCCGTTTAAGTTTCGCCCTCAGAAAAAAGTTGACGAATCGATCGCTGTTTCTTCCGATAGAAATGTTTAATACGGGTATAAATATGTGAATACCATTGGGCCTCGAAGACTTACTTTAGAACTTGAAATTAATAAACATACTTTAAATAATCACAAGATCAAAAAAACATTTTTATTTTTATTATTATTATTTTGACCGCTAAGAATTATACTTTAAGAATATTCAAGAGACATTTGAGAAAAACTGTTGTCATGAATTTTTGTTTCTGGAAATGGAAGACGAATTGTTCTTGTACCCAAAAAGTATTTGAAGGATCTAATTAATTGCTTAGTATATTTAAGATTGTAATAATAAACTTAGAGCGGAAGGTTAAACTGCTATGCTATTATTTTAACCATAACTGTATTTACTCGAAGTACCTATAAAAAATGCTTTGCTTTTATTCTGGAATTCTTTAAGGTCTATTTTAATAGTCTTTTAGTTTCCTTGCACTCTTTGAGTATTTTGAAGAATTTTTTTTTATGCCTAAATAAAAATAGATTTCAAATCTTTAATGGGGTTTTAAAATAAATTTCATATTTAATTAAATTATTAAAATATGTGTAAAAGTGAAGAGCTTAAAGGCAGTCAAAAAAAGCAGTAAAAAGAGTTCAAGCAGGGAAAGACTTGAAGCGGTAAAAAAAAAAAGTTTAAACTCGTTAAGAGACTTTAAGATGTTCAAAATTCTAGCAACAGTAAAATGACTGTTCAATTTATATAAAAAAAACTTAAAGGCTGCAGATAATATGTATGTCTAGTTAATCAGTGCTAATCATTCGATTTTCAGGGTAGTACTGGATTTAACTCACAAAACAGGGGTGTCAGCACGCAATATAAACAATCGAATTCAATCTATAAAATCGATCATTTGCAGCTCATAACATGCACTTCTCTCTTGTTTAAGCTCAAACGGTGGGCACATCTTCGCTGATTGTGTTTTAAAACTTCTTATAAACTGAAATTGTACTCTTCTGAAGAAAATTTTAAATTCGGAAAATAGAACCTCTTCTATCAAAGACTTAAATAAATATTTGGGTTATTATTTAAGATAAGAAGTGAAACGAGATACATTCATACCCGCAAAACCAAATTATTAATATTTAACTCACCTTTTGGTACTCTTTAAACAAAAGAAAAAAAAAAAAAAGAAATAAATCAATTAAAAAACACAAATTTGATTAATTTGTTGTTTATTTATATTGACTTTACTATATAAAGTTCAGGTTCATTAAACGCACTGAATGGCTTTCAGTATTTTTTAGAGATATTCATATTTGTTTTTCTAGGTTTTTGATGTGAAAAATATTGACTTTTAAATAGACTGCATTTGTGTAAAAACAAAGTAACAATCTTTCAAAATAATTTTAAACACTTATCTCATAATTATTGTGATTAAAGTCATTTTTTCTTTTAATAAATTTAAATAGAGAAGTGCACATTCAGTGTTTAGTACGTTCAGTAAAGTAAAAGTTGAACTGTGAAGTGATTTGCAAAAAACTATCTAAAACCTACACATTCATTTATACTAGATTTTGTATTAATTTATATTAGATTTTGTAAGTTATGAATAATAAATCGTGAATAACCTGAGTTGTCTAAGTTCTTGAAAAAAGCCTGATGGTATCTCTTTCTGTTATACTGTTTTATTTCCTTCAAAAATTAGCTTCGGTTCTTAAAAAATATATTCTAGAAGACTGTCCATTCAAAAGTGTTGTACCAATTAATGGAAAATTTTAATTAACGTAGTAAAACCTCGTAAATATCGCATTTTCTTTGAGCAGACATTTTTAAAATATTTGCACTTAATTTACGTTGTCCTAACTCAAATGTATGAATTGAAATAGTAACATTTGTAGATGTTTCCAGTTGCGGATACGTACCCTGCCCTTAGTTAGACGAGCCTTTCACTTCAATCTTCTTCTAATACGTCTTCATTCTACCTTGAAGAGGTCTTACATAAGAGACTATGACCATGAACTTGTGAAATGCTTTTATTTTACAACAAACTTGAAATAACCATATAAATTAAAAAGTAAAAAACTTTTTTACGAACTGAATGCAAAACAGGTTAAATATTTTCAACATTCTCTCAGTAAAAAACTCAAAATATTCCAGCGATTATTTAAAAACAAATTTATATTATGCTTGTTTTGCTGTCATAAATAATTTCCATTTACCTGTACAGCTGTATTATTCATGTCCAATTAGAAAGCATATATTTTCATCGCGTTTTTGTACATAATTCCAGTTCACTGCACCTATATTTTTGCAGCAATAAAATTGCATTTTTAATATAACAGTAGGTAGTTATAGGCAATATAAAAAAAAACACTTCCACTGTTTTATTTAATTGATACCTATCACTCCCTTGTTCATTTGCTTCACGAAGCAATAAGGCACATAGAAACGTGTGGTTTTGGTCACTACTTCCGCATTGTCGTCCCTTCAGGACATCAACAGAAAATGTTGACAAGTTTTATACAAAATAAAAAAGAAAGCTATTTAGAGCATGGACATTGTGGTGTTGGATAAAATACTAAACACTTATTTTTATTACTTTGTCTCTAGGGTTTATTTTTGTATTTCTATTCATTTTTAGCTTTACTTTTTTTAACTGTTAATAATTACTATCATTAACAAGTTGAAGGTTAATTAAGTGCAAAGTTATTCATTCATTCAATCAAAAGGAATTGTTTGAAAATTTTTGTAATAAAGAAAATTTGTTTTTAACTTTTTTTATTATTAATTTTACTATTAGTGCCGTGGGTGTTGAGGGTCATTTGGGTGTAATTTTTCTTAATGGTGTACTTTGAGATAAAATCGTTTGTGGATCTTAAATTGAATAATTTTAGATTCAAATTCTTTGTTTGGGAATATTTAGATTTAAGGGAAATCAGGAACATCGGAATACTTCGGATATTTATTTAAGTTAGTAAAAGTTGGAATTTCAGTAAACATAGTATGTATCCAACATCTATATTTTAAAACAACAACACAAAAAAATTTATATATTTAGGGAGAACTAAGAAACTTTTCTATAAAAATGTTTTGGTGTTAAATCGAAATTTTTAATTGATGTGAAGCTATCTTAAGATTGGCTAATATGTGTTCCGGGTAGTAAAATAAACTATTTTTTTTTTTTTTTCAAAATACACAATGACATGTGCTCTTAGATATAAAAACATAATGGCCTTAATTAGATGCGGAAATTAATGACAAAGGACTTTCGCGTCCTCATTTTAATTGATTTTTGTAGAATCACTTTGAAATATTTTTCATTTGACAGAGTCTTGCATTTCCTTTCCAAACGTTAAATGTTTTTAAACAGTGGCGTAATGGTTAGTGCGTAACACTGTCTCGCCAAACGCCTGGCTATCTATTCCCACCTACTGTCACCAAAATACAATATTTTGTTGGGAAAAACGCTCAAGTCTTGAAAAAGTGCTTCTCATCTTAGTCATCCAGACTCATAATAAATTGTATATCCATTGTATATCCCCTTTATTCCTGCCGACAGTACGCACACAATAGTTGTTGAGAGTTGTAAGTCAATAAGCTCTAGTTCTACACGAGCTGTCGCGCTGCGCCACCATTTGTTTTTATTTATTGAAAGTTCTTTAAAGATTTTCTGAGCATTAGAAATCCTCCAATAGTTTAAATTACTATAGTGGGATAGATTTTCTAAGAATGATTTACACAGCACACTATAAATCGGCTGTTAATTTGGCTGTTAGTATGAAAATGTATGTAAGTGCGCACATTACAACCGTTTGCCTTCAAGCTAATGCATCGGCAGCCCAACCTGACCAAACTAACGGCCGCAAGAAAGTCTGAAGTCTGCGGGGGCTCTTGGAATATCTGAAGTAGTATTTCTTTCTGTTTTTTTTTTTGTTAAGTTGTTTTCATTTTTAATTGCTATTTTTGTATTATACAATAATATTGACGTGGGTTCTATTTTAAATAAATGTATTGCTAAAAATTTTGGAATTTACTTCATTTCTTTAATATGTCTAGACATTTATTTTTACTGTTTGCATACAAATTGTGTCTAGACAAGGATTTGAATGGCAATTGATGAGTTCAATCAAGAAGTTGGGAAAATCGCCAATTTGTTTGGTGAGATAATTATCCGATTTTTTTTTTTATTTTAAGGCCTATGAGACTAAGTATCAATTCAAAGTATTGAAAGAACTCAAGATATAAAAATTAAAACACATAAAATAAAAAGCGATAAAGTCCACGACTAGTTCATTCATACGTTAGTCCGGTGATGAACTTTGGTCGTTCTTCTTCTGAGTTCTTATAGCTGTGTCGCATATTTTTCTACTATCAAAGCAACTGGGAAACAATTATGTTCTTATAAGGGATACCTAGTACCTATATATTTTTTAAAGTACTGTATACGAAACTCAATTAAATTAAAATATCAACATGATGTACGTACATAACTTTGTTGTGAGTTTTTTGATTGTTTTTTTTATTAAATAAATGTTAGTTTTTTATTTTGGATACCGACCCGAATGGATAGTTTTGCTCTAAACTATGGATTTCTGAGAGATTGGAATTTGACAATTCAACTCGATATGGGTTGTTAGGACAAAATCTACAAATCATATAGATTTTTAAATTTTTTAATAAATTGTTATTAATATTTTTTGAGCAGAGATATGGGTAGAGTGGTTTAAGTTGGAGCTATGATAAACGATTTGATTAAAGCTTTGAAATCTTCATATTGTGTTTCCTATAAGTGTTTATGTTGGAGCATGTAAAGCGTTCTTAAGTTTGCACACATCGCTACTCGGATCGTTAATTAAAGCTCCGACATAAACACACTTTTAAGAATTAGACGCTGTAATATTACGAATCAAAAAAAAAAAGATAAATACTGCCATAAATATAACCACTCCAACATTATAATTTGCATCAGTCTTATGATTAGGTAGAGTCATAAGAAAGTTATTAATTTTTTATAACAGTGGTATATTTTTGCAATAAGTATAGTCAGTCAAAAAGCAACAAATATAACGATTTTTTGAAGAAGAGCAAGAGGATGTAGGTATCTGGTTTTTTGTTACCACCAGGGATTCAAGAAATAAAACTCAGATAGACCCGGTGGAGTTTTTTTTTGTAGGGCTATCCAAGTCTGAAATGCTTCCGAAGTCCAAATTTTGGCTATATTTTCGGGTGGTATCTAAAAATTAGCGTAAACTAATTTGTATTATATTAGCATAATACATATACATAGAACTTTCGTACACTTACAGTTCATGTCCTAACTTAACTTCTTAGAAGTATTTCCATGTTAGAAGCACACGCAGTAGGACGGGAGGGGGTTAACACTTACCTAAAAGAGCACACTCGAAACCGTAGGATCAACAACCCATTTTTGTGACCTTTGAACCCTTATAACCGACCTAGTGGTCATCGGATTGTTGAGGAATTTTCTCAGATTATAAGTGACCGCAATTCCAACGTTCCTACCAAAAATTAGCCTGTTACAAATTTGTTCCTTTTTTAGAATTTGTATATTCTTTCTTGTCTAATTGGAGAATTATCCCAAACATGACTTTAAGGGCTCAATATTTTAAAAGTCCGATTTAACCCATATTTCTGTTGAAAGCAAATTTTTAACCCTAAAGTCATTATCACAGATTTCTCTTGAAAAATACTGAAAGAAACGTGCAGCACGATACCAAATTCCACACTTTGAAATATGGTTTTGCACCTTAGGCCCACTGGGCGCCGTGAAATTTGGTACACTCAATGATTTGAAGATTCTGAATTCAGTGGTACTGCCTATTTTCTACTTCAAACAAAGGCTTCACAACATCGAGCTTTGTCCCAAACTTGGCACATATTTTTTTATTTCATTCCGTAGAAGAGTATAAATTCGATATCTCATTTAAAACGGAAAAAAGCTGGCGTACAATTTTTGTTCCTCAAATTTCTCAAAAGTTACCATACTACCTAGTTTTATAACATTTTCAAATTTTAATTAACAAAATTGAGCCAAAAAAAAATGGACTTATTCCAATAATTTTTGGTCCAACAAATTTTCACAAAAGATTATAAGTCAGAGAAACTGGGTTTGCTTTGAAGATTTACCCGATTTTTTACAATCAAATTAAATTTATTTTAATTCAAAAGAGCAAACCATTTATTATAGAAAAGCTTCTGGCCATTTCTCTGTGATTACATCTCATGCCGACTGCTTTATGTCGTTTAAACTGCAAACTTTCATAACATAAATCTGTCAAAATAAAGTTTTAAATTGCAAAATTTGACTTAATTTAACCCTTACCACCCTAAAAATCTTTTTAGTCCTTGAAAATATATTTGTTGGCAAATATTTTCATATCAATCTATAATATCAATTTCATAATAAGTTGTATGTAGAAGCTTAAAATCACGTATTGAATAGAGTCATTCTCACAACAGAAACAAATAATAGAAAAAAAACATACAAATATAACTACCTACTATATGTATTTCTGCGTTTCCATGGGAAAAATGAGTCATTTTTATTCAGAAGAAAAAGCAACAATTTCCATTTTCTTTACACACACTCCAATATGAGTGTTCTAGCTAAAAACATTGGTTTGCAGTAAGAATACTTGAAGGTGCTGAAAATTGCTTTGTCACAACACAAAAATCTTCACTTGGCAGTGGCACATTCGAAAATTCATGTCTTGCAAAACCCCACAAGCAATGTAGGTAACAAGCATTTTCTACAAGTAAGTATGTATCTGGTTTTTGTAGTTTTAGTTGTTGTATCTCTCTGGGGGATTTAGTGCGCCAGGTCCGATCCTTTCTCCAACTATACTATCTATTGCTCTCTCATTGATGTATATTTTTTGTTTAATATGAAGTTATCCTAGAAATGGAGATGGACAGCATGGTATATTGTAATCCTTTTTATATTTTTCTCTAAAGCTCACATTAAAAAGGCGCATGCTCTGATTTTAGGATAGTTACATGAAGTACATATACAAACAGAAAATATTATCAATGCTCAAAATTCTGGGAAACTGCATTATTCATCTGATGTGAAAGAGATGTTTGAAGAGTATTATACAAAAGAATAACCTACAATGTGTTTGGAAAGAGAAAATACTGAAATACTTTACCCGAGTCCAATGGGTTAACAATTTATTTCGGCACTTAATTTAAAAAAAATTATATTTCATATCTTATCAAACTTCGATTAAAATTATGGGTCTTTGAATAAATCAATACTTTCAAGGTTCTAGAATTGCATTAGTTATTGAGTAATTTGGGCTAAAAATTGGAGGAATCGGATGCAATCGCAACCTTGTGTATTATAAAAACAAATGATTATCAGCATTAAACTAAATGGTTTAAGTTTGCCTTCAAAAAAGGACTTCGAACTTTATGGTGTACGTGAGTTAAAAAATAAGAAATAAAAAAAGGGTGGGTCATCTTCTGATTTCTTTTGGAAAATGCTATACAATAAATACACTTCTATATTTCTTAATGATTAATCATGGAATATAAATCCATTCAAATGACTGCCTTGGCTTTCTTGGTTTCAATACATTTTCGATAATATCGGACCCTATTTCACTAATAACTTGTCTATTCTTAAACGTATGATTGGTCTGCGGATTGTTCTCTTAGCATCGGTCTTGAAATGAAACCCCAGGACCCTACAAAGAAAATCCCAACAGCATCAAGTCGCAGTTCCGCACTGTCAAGCCAACTGACCATGAGAACCACTTATTACGCACGATAATTGAACTTCTGCAATATAACGATTTTTAGAAGTCTTGTGTGCCACGTAGCCCCATTTTGCTAGATCGTAGCGTACTCAAGTCCAAAAGCTCAATTTCTACCTATACAAAATCGGTAATCATGCCTCCGAAGTGCCCTCCATTGACTGTAACGTTTCTTCCATCGTCGTCGTCGTCTTGATGGAAAAATGTGAAATAATGTCGATTCCAAAACAAAACGAAGAAGTTACACTATCAAGATACGTTGGTTTCTCTTAAACTAATTTTTAAGTCACCCATTGCCACCGTGCACATATTTTTAATATTCTTGTTTTCCAAACTTGTTTTTTTCTCCTTTGGTTTCTGAAAGCAAATTGTGAAATTTGCATGAAACTTTACTTAACAAACACACCTAATATGTGTACTTTGATTATAACGATCGGAAGAAAAAAAGGAAGTTGCCATATTTGTTTTGATGACAGTTGAGCTTAAATGGGTGTATTCACTGAGTTAAGGTGCGTTCATCTTTTGATTTTTAAGCGCACGTTTTTTTATTGGTTTTGTAAGAACTAGTTGCTACAATTACATGCTCTAGTATACATAAAATTTAATTTTCTTTCAAACGACTCGTAAGGATTTTGATGCAAAAATATCAGTCAATTATTTCCATAGAGCTGCGACTTCAAAAAACCCGATTAGAAAATTCACGTGACATCCGAGAGGTTGTTTTCTGATTCTTCACTGAGCTAGTCGTTTTGAAACATTGAATACTTGACTAGAAAGGATGATAAAGTAATATGTCAAATGGGTCCACATCGGTGTCAAAAAAGAACACCCACTTTAATAGTAAAGTGTTATCATGATATTCAGCAATCTTGTAACTAGACATGTTGATTTCGTATCAGTGACTGAAAAATAACAATTTGACAGACCCCGCCAAAACAACATGGCCATCACAGATTATCAACTTCGACTTGTCTCTATTGGAAAACCCTTTATAAGTAGAATTCGTTTTTTACAACCTTCTTGGATATAATTTTTGTGAAACATGTTTTTGATGAATCAATTGATTAAAGGTCTCAACTTTATCTTTGTTTTCCCCAAGAAAAAAAGTTCATTCTGCAAACAATATAAAAATATAATTATATAGAAACATCGTTATCAATTTTGAATTCGCATAAGTACAAAGGTTTTTTATGTTATCAACAAGTTTTATTTTATTTTCGCGAATTCGTAACTTGTTATTCATATTGTAATTATTTTATACCATCTACCTTCTTTAATTTTATGAACAATCAATATTATTATTTTCTATGACGAAGTAGAAAGAGAAAGCACAGTAGAGACTATAACCTGAAATTGTTTGCCTTCGACGTTGCTTTGGTTGTACATGTACATATTTTATAGTTCAGCTGCGGGTTGCTAACGAGAGAAAAATAGGCCCAAAACGATATTATACGCAGTTGAAATAAAGAGAAGGAGAGTACAAAATACCTCCGAAAGTCTCTCTAACTGATAAAGTGCGCATAGCAATCTATAACGTTCGAAAACTTTTTTTTGGTAGTTCAGGACAGGACAACTGACACTGGTGTGTGTACTACCCAGTATTTAATCCTTCGTTGCGGGGTTTGGAGAGTGTTTTTTTTAAAGAAAGTCTGTAGATAAAAAACTAAAATATATTTATACAACCTGTCACATAAAATTTGTCAAAATCCAATTAAACGTTTCTATTAATTTAAAAAGAAAGTAATAAAACGATCCCAATCGGAACGAAAAATAAAAGAATCGAAAAAAACGAATAAAAAGAAAAGAGCAGTGTCGCGTGTTTGAAATTCGGTTTGTGCTAGTGAGACACGCAATTCGATTTTTGAAAATTGAGCTTGCTGAATAAAAACTATTTCGATTTTGATTTAAATTTAACAAAAAAGAATAACGAAAAAATGGTCGAAGATAATGGTGAACTGAACCAGAATGGCGTTTGCAAAACCCGGCCCTTACTTTGCTGCTTGTTAGACCCTAGTAAGTGTATTTTTCTTTTTTATGTTTTTTTTTTTTAATTTTTGTTATGTAGTTTTAAATGAATGTACTAACTTTTATTTATTTAATACACAAATAATTTCTAACAATCTTTTTGGTGCATGCGAGCCAACTCCCATCTTTATATATGTTTCTAACTTTACCTCTCACTCACTCTCCCCGATTTCTATCCATCTTTTATCTCATTCCTCATACAAAAATTGCAACATAAAATCCATCCCTATATAAATCTTTTTCTTTATGCAAAACAAAAAAAATTTAAACAAAAACAACAATAAAATAAAAAATCAATAAATTCGTAATTTATTCTTTCAGATGTTTGGTTTAAGCCGGAACGTTTGCATCCAAGAGGTGAGTACACTACTTGGAAAGTGTGAGGGTTGTTTCATGTTCTATATTTTGTGGAGATCTTTTTCAAACCATATAAGAACTTATAGTGCAACGGCGTGTAAGTGAGTTGTAATGATGACTACGACGAAGACGGCATGCATTGGCAACAACGACAACGACAACGACGACACCTCAATGAGGTCATACCGCAATTTGAGTGTAAAAATCGGGATTTCAGCAAGTCCAATGAAATTGAAGGGTATTGGTTAACCTTCTGAACGTTTGGTTTTCGGTATGAACGTACTGTCTCCTCAGGGGGTTTTTATGCTAGCACGATTATGACGAATCTATAAGTGCTGACATTTTTAAAACAAAAAAGTCTCGCATGTCTAGGGTACATATTACATTACATATGGTTGGTGGTGTATTACAATGGTACATTATGTATTATACTTCTTGCACTTAATGGTTCTTATATTCCAAAGAAATAATCAATGATTTTGTTGCTACTGCATATAGCGTTTGGTGAACAGTTTAGGTCAAGTGCCTTTTGCTTAACCTAGTTTTTAGACTAAATTAGATATTATGCCATGATTTAGGTTCAACTTAGTTCTTTTAATGGAAAGAAAGTAGTTAATATATTTATGTTGGTTTTATTATAATTTATGACGCCACTTTAATGAGGGGGAGGGTAACGACTGCAAATAGGGGTGATTTTATTTAGGAAGTGACGAGCAGAAGATAACGAGTGATAATTTATTCATGTAACTTTGCTTGAGTGCAACATAAAAAACACCGAGTGCAGCTGGGATATAAAACAATAAGAACTTAATTGGCGTGTGTGTGGACTTTCTCGATTGTTGGTTACAGGGTGTTACACTAAAATGTGTAGCCAAAGGGGTTACCAGAAAGGTTTTTAAAGTTAAAAAAAAAAACGTAGTAGAGATTGTACAACATCAGTTTGAATACCAACGACCCGTTTTGGTATTTTAATAATAATAATTTTAACAAATTAAAAGTCAGTACTAAATTTGACCATCGAACCTATCGCAATCGTATGACAGTTCGGTGCTTTGATGTGTTTTAAAATTATATCGGAGAGCTCTGAGCTCTTCTAAATGCTCTGCTTAGAGCTAAAAAAGAAAAACGCATACTAGCTTCGTTTTTGAAATTTACCCAGGTTTTTTTTGACAACCCCAAGAGTTGTCAAAAAATCTGGATATTTTGTTACTTAAAAACACGTAAGGGCTTTCGAGAACAAGAAATGTTGTGTTTTGTTATATAAGCAAAACGAATGCTTCACATTTCATGTTTTTTTGATGGTTTATCCGTGCCCCAACTTGGCACAACAAAAAACCTTGTTCTGCTTCAGAGCGAATTCAGGTCGATCCCAGCAGGCCAATTCTGGAAGCATTTTTGATTTTCTGTGAACACACTCTATTCACGCCCAAAAAAAGGGTATAAATTTGAATGATAGTGTGTATACTCTGTTATCTCACGTAATCTGTCGAAAAACTTAAAACTCACTATTGTAAAATCGTAAAAATCAATGTGCACACTATAAAAACTCACTCATGCGGCAATGGCCTCCAGGTCTCAAAAAACATAGAATTTGCTTATATGGAGCAGTTCGGGATTTTCAAAAAACAGTTAAGGGCAACGTCAGTGTTCAACGATCAACTCTATAATGCGGCATTTACACTAGTGAAAAATTCTTCCATTTTTAAGCGATTAATTACTAGTCGTGAAAATACTTTAAACTTATATATTTGTCATGAAAAATGACAGAGCCAACTGGCGTTTAATATTGCCATTAAAATGAAGCCAACCAACTACGTGGTGGCACAGTGACACCATTTTGCAAATAATGACAATAAGCTATAAAGAATGAACCTGCTCATTTCTGCCAGTATAATGGCAGCATCAGAACGCCATTTTTTTGACTTGGTGTAAATGCAATGTAAATGATTTGATTTTACCATTATTTTGCCACTTTAATGTTGAATTAATGGAAATTTGTTACTCGTATAAATCCCGCATAATGTGTACTGTGATACAATAGAAGACGGTGTTCATGTTGACACCGTCATAGAATGTTTTTCGAAAATGTCAACGTTAAGAGTGTCAACCATTACTTTATTGAGGTAGTACTCCTTCGCGTCATGGTTGGATTATAGAGTGTTAGACTGTCACGCTGGAGGTATGGGGATCAAATCCCAGCCTATACCACCTAAGTTATCAATTTTACCAGCAGCACAATATTCATAAATATGTATGTATCTATAGAAAAAAAAACTACAGCTAACCAATTTTTCCACAGTCCTCACATTGCTGCATGCACCCAAGATTTCAAATACATTATGTACATTGTTGTGCATTTATCAAATCCACACCACATTTGTGTTTAGTACTAAGTCGTCACTGAATCGCAATTGGATTGCATAAACACAGCTTTCCCCCTCCTCGTATCAACTTGCGTCTGATGTCGGGTCTCATTTGAATTGATTCTTCCGCGCTTTTATAAGCTTCAGCTACCATTGATGCCACAGAGCACAGACTTATTATGTATTAAACAAATAAAACCACACATCATGCAACGAACTACAAAATCTCACAAGTGGAAATTCAATTGTATTTATTTTCTGTCCGCTTGAAATATTAAAACAAACCGACCAACCGTCCGTCCGTCGCATCGTTGTCTCGTCGACCGATCATGAAGCCTTCTCATTTGCGTCACAATCATAAGCCTGAGTGTTGAATATTAAATCGTAATCTTAGAGCTAAGGGAAAATTTACCAGATACCGTCCCGGTCTCATAGACTGATGACCATGATGAAGACGACGACGATGACATGTTATCGTTTCGTTTCGGGAGACTTGTTAGGAATTTTCCTTCCTCCCACAACCCGCACATTCTCTTATTATATGGTCACCACAGAATCATGGTGAAAGCACTTGACTTGAATGAATTGTGGACATTGGAAGAAGAAGTTCTTTGGACTTTATTCAACAAAATCAACGTTTTCCCTTCTCTTTTTTTTTTGTTTGAACCGCTGCTCTATTTAAAAAAATCACTTTTCATGTCTCAAGGAAAAGAAATTTACTTTGCAGCTCAAACAGCTATTGAGGTCGATGAACGCACGCGAGCAAATTTATTATTCTTCCTCTCATATCAAAACCCCCAACGACCAACACCACGAGCACGGATTTCATAGTTTGCTTTATGAGTCTTGTCGATATGGATAAGGAGAAAGATCGTGCTCTAGCAATTGAACTCTAATGATGTCATATTGTTGGTTAATTCTTCTTCATATATTTTGGAACGAAAATCTATTTCTAGTCAAAGTGCGGAGGTGTTTCAATTTCAGTTTTGGTTTATTAATGGTATTCACTTTCAATGGTGTTGTTAGTCATAATTTGAGGCTCTTGACAACCATTTGTTTGGAAGGTTTTAATTATTATTTCACAAGGAAGAAATAATCTTCTGCTGTGTGATGAAATATTATGATTTTAGACTGGCATATTTTAGAAATTGGTGTTCGCGATGTGTGGAAAATATTTTGTGAATTTTAAATTTAAATATTTGTTCTCATTGATTAATGAATGAATAAATGAAACACAAAAAAAAACTGACAAATATTTTCGTTTAATATTTGTGTTCAACATAATTGCCTAAGTGATTCATTTGACAATCGAATTTTTCCTCTAATAGGGAATTACATAAAAAGGCTTTGTCTTAACGCAGAGACCAAAGCGTATCATGACGATGGACTTCTCCATGCGCGTAATTTTAGATTTGATATAAAATCCAACATTTTTGTATATTAGTTATATGGCGCGTGACGCATGAACATGACGCAATACTTAAGTCCAGTCATTCAGACTAAGCGCTCTGCTATCCGCCATGTATTGGTGTTTAAATCCGAGGCTTGGTCTTCCATTTCGCCTCAAATCTGGGGGCTAAAATTTGAAGACTCTTGGTTGAAGCATTGTTGTCCATTCGTAGTGTTTTGACTTTCTAAAGCAAATTCACATTTTTGTTCAGCTCATAGAATTCGCAGATTCAATGTATGAAAAACAGAACTAGAACAAAAAAAAACAACAACAAGCGATTAAAACCCAGTTGAAATATGTCTTAAAAAAAAGAATTTTCATCTGAAATTTGTAGTATAATAAAATGGCAGCCATTTTACATTATGACATTCATTTTGCTTGTTTGTGTCTTTTAATTTTCCCTTCGACAATTATGGTTCTACCTTAATGCTAGGTTTCCACTTATTATTTACCAACTGACGAAAGACCGTTATTTTAAACATCAAATCTGAAAGAAAAGTGTACATAGCTTAATTGACAAACGAAACGCCAATCTGTCTTTAACTGGCAAATAAAATCATTTTGGCAACGTGTTTTAATACTTTTTCAATTACAGACACTAATTTGATAGCTAATCCAACAGTCGTTTTTCTTTCTTAACTCCGAGCATAGCACTGAGCTGTCAAAAAAAGATCTGTGTTTCTTGTTCTTAGCTCAGAGTGCTCAACTTGTGTATCTTTTTTCAATCAGAGCTAGCTTAAAGTACGTTCCATGCGCTCAGATCTCAGAATAAAAAGAATGGGCAAAAAGTTGAGCGCAGCCTACTTGAATTTTTTTTTTTTCAAATTGACAAACATTTAAAATCGGCGCGTTCAGCAAATCATATCAGATTTTTAATTTTTCCTTTTTTTATTGGTCGGCTGTCAGATAAAAATTAAAAGTCATAACTAAATGTTGGTGCGTTGAACGCACTGATTTATATGGAATCATATGACAGATGATAGGTCAGTGCTTAGATGTGTTGCAAAATCATAGGACACAAATAGAAGGTATTGTATTCCCGAGGTTGTCAAAATTGAAATTGTCAGAAACAAAAAAAAAACGGCTGTGAACGTGAGGACGAAAACACACGTAAAAAACAACACATTAAATACAAATTGTCATAAATAAAAATAGGCTGTAAACGTGTACTTAATGTCCCTGTTCGCACTTGAAGAGCAAACACATGGAACATACCCATTGAAACTCATTAATGACATTTTCAAAAATAACTCAAAAATTAGGTCAACAAATGTTGTGAACCTACTGCATCTATGAGAATGTGTGCGTTAATTACTCATATTTTGCTAAATTTATGAATAATTTGATTGCTTAGTAGGGCTATTACACGATGCCTTTTTTCGAGATAAAATCAGCACCAAGGTCAGACTATATATTTTTTCGTTTCCACTTATTTCATTCCGTCATGACACAAAGTCGAGTAATGGACGGGATTCGCATTGGACTTAAAACCGGATTTTTTTTTTAAGTTGACGTTTCACTATTCACATATCACTTTTCTAAAGAATTGGGATTGAGATGTGAATGCTGAAACGTCAAAAAATGCAGTTTTTCAATCCAATGTGACCACCGTCATAGCAGCCGAAAGTTTCTTTCCGATACGTCAATTTCACAATCCAACCAAAATGGAAATAAATGTTCGTTCAATGTTAATTTGTTTAAAATCATTCACAGGGTGACCGGTTTTTCAATAAATTGATTTGCAAAACTGCTTAAATGCAATAAGATATACCTTAATTAATTAAAAGAATATTAAGAATTGTAAACTTGTATCAAGTGACAAATTGATTTGACAACTTGCTGTCAGAAACCATCAAAGGAGACAAAACGCAAGTTTGGGAAACTTGGTGAAAATTTCAAGTTACCAAACAGCCTTAATATGCCTGAAATTTCACGTTAAAAAACACACCTATTACGTCACTTTAATTGGAAGATCTGTTTGATGTGTCAATCGAAACCAGACTACTCGATAAAAAATTCTCCGATTTGGAATAAAAATGAAAAAAATGTTCCCTAAACGGGTGATTTCCAGCCGTGTCTATTTATAACTCCATCACAAGATCTTATTATAGAGTTCAGACCAATGTACTCAATTCTATATAACATTACGGAATCACATCTTTAAATTTAACGAAGAGTAAATAATGTTGCGGTAGGTATTCAAATTCTAAATGTTAGCGTTAAATATATAACATTTATTAGTTCTAATTTGCATATTTAAGTGCAAAAATGAAATGTATCTTTTAAATAAAAGGTATTGTTTCAACCGCTACCCTTTGTGAAAAAGTTAATGAGCTGTATATAAAATATACTTTCATTTGGCCTAAGAAGTTAAGCTTTACCTACATTATTTTTATTACAAAAAGAAAATCATGAGGTTAACAAAAGAAATTTACTCGCTTGCTATTTTATATAATAAACCTGGAAAATTATTTTTAAATTAATCTTGAACAAACTTCCCTTTTTTATGAAAACTGTTTTAAATAGGCTTACTTTCTAATTGGTTTTTTTAAAACTTCCATATTTATGTGTTTTGTTTAAGTTTCTTGTTTTCTTATGCAATATTTCATTGCACCTGATTTTGAATTGAGTACTTTAGAAAACTTCGAGCGTGACACAAGCTGTAAAAAGCGTGCTCTGCAAGGGTTTAACTTTTTTTTTTTATTTTTTATTAAGTATTCCTACTCCCGGAAATTTTAACCTCTCATTGACCTATAAAGAACCTCGCTTTTTTCTTCTTTGTTTGGCTTATATAAATAATTTCTAAGCGACTAGGTGTGGCAACATTAACCTGGAAGAATCCAAAAAATGTGTATGCCAGTGAGGCTATAACAAAACAATAGGCGACTGTGACTTAACCAGCTACAAAATAAAAAAAACTCACTCACGTTGCAACAAAGCTCATTGTAGACTTTTGAAATAAATTTAAATATGTCAACAAGACCTAGAGGAACGAATAAGAATTTGCTTCAACACAATAGAAAGTGTCAACTCACCTTTCTATGTAGCTGTAGATTTTTATTGCAAAATAAAAACCTACCTACGTAATTCTATTTTGCTGTGAGTTTCTTTGTTTCTTTTTGTACCTACTCTTTAAAGAAAATTGAGCTGACAAATAGAGACACATACCTTCTGTTTTATTTATAAACTTTCTGATTGAATGAGTTTTTTTTTGTTGAATGAAACAACACCAACTTAATGGTGCTACCATCAAGTTTATAGTCTGGAGTTGTAGAATATTTACGGAAACTAACACGATCATCAGACTTCTCTTCGCTTGTGCTTTTTAATTGAAAAACAATTTTTCGTCATTAATATACATACTCGTAGTTTTCGAACCGACCGACATTAATACCCTACGCATCATGCTTCCGAATCCTTGTGATCAGCTACATCACAATGCAAGCTGTCATTGTTGTATCAAATGCATTAAACTAGCATTTTTACCAGCCCACATGAGTGTTGTTCTTTCGTTCGATTTTTTTCTTCTTTTCCTGTTCTCAATATATTTGCCAGTCGTTGGACATGTACCAAAGTTGGGCAACAGTAAAGCCATAATACCTCTGTTCGTTTACTTCCTAGAATAGCCTATTTTAGTCCAGTCTGTAAATTTTTTGTATATGTATTCAGACCGAGCTTTTGAGTAAAACTAGTCGAAATAGGAAGTTTTGGAAATTAAGCGAACATACCTAATGTGAGTGTGTCATAATTTTTGCAAATAGTGTCAAATGTCATTGTTCTTTGACTTTAATGTTGTTGTAGACAGATAGAGAATTTGTGAAAGAGGAAGAAGTCACCAATTTAGAACCAGATATGTATATTGCGAGCAATAACAATTCATTTAAAATCGACATATTTAATTTTTGACAGTTCCTCATCTCGTATTTCTTTCAAAAAACTAACAGATCTTCTTTTTTCAAAACATATCAAATAATCTTTACGTCAAACTCATTATGGACGGAAATTGAACTACGCCATTGTTTCAGACGGAATATAACATTGTTTTGATAGACTCAAAGTAAAGTAATAAAGATTAAATATTAAAATTTTATTGCAAATTACTTTGCCATAAAAAAAAATTATTTTATGACTTGGTGACTAATATTTATTTAGGTATATAAATTCATTTATAATTTGCAAATAATTTGCATAGTATGAGATATGGTGAAATAGAAATTCGCAAATTCAAGCATCAGTTCATAGCGTATTTTCTTTTCTTTGTATTTTAAGATAATTAACAAAATATTTACAGTAGAATTTTAAATTAGCACATTGATACCCACTGCAACAGTGGTTTTCAGTATAGGTACCAACAACAACTGTGTGAAAGTGATAAACAATGTTAAGATTGCGTTTTTAAATATAACGAATTGTAAACAGAACAAATCCAATTAGACCATGTCTAAAAAAAAAAAAAACAAAATAAGAGCACTTTTAAATACATTATGTATATTGGTTGTTTAAAAAAGTATACAGTAGAGTTGAGATAAAATAAACAACAATTGAAGTAAAATTTTTTAGTATGTACATAAAACTCAAAGATAAAACTTCAACCACACGCTGACATCAACATCAAAAAACGCAGTATAATTCTCTCTTCTTGTTGCTTTATTCTTAGCAATATTCAAACAATTTGTATATATTTTCAAATTAAACTGAAAAAAGCTTAAAAATAACAACCAATAATAACTTTGCGGTCAACAATGATCATTTTTAAACGGCCTGATATTAATGTATTGAGATAAAAGTTTTAATATTAATGCTAATTTTAAGACACAAAATTTGAATGAGAATGATTAAGCCGTTTTTAATTAAATAAATCTTAGCGCGGCCTTAAAAATGGCAGTTCGTGAAAAAAATCTAAACAAACATACCTTTTTTTAGCATTTACAAGTGTCAAAGTTTTGTAAAAAGTTAGTTCTATACTAATGTCGTTTTTGATTGAATTTTCAGAATGTTCCACTCCTTTTTTATTCTAATTGAATATGAAAACATCGCGTCTTTCCAAATTTACACATACACCACGGAACGAAGTCATTTGAAAAAATTTTTATCACTTTTGACATACGACAAAAATGTATAGGTATCAGTAAAGTATGTGTGTGTGTTCCATGACTATGCCTGAAAATTAAATTTATATAAAATTTTATTGACCTGACAATATTAAAAAAAATCAAAAAAAAATCCATAAAAAAAGCAAAGTAAACAGAATATTAACATTACTTAACAGCTTTCAAAAGTTCTCAGGTGACAACTTTCTACGAAAGTGTTTTGTATTTGACGTTGTCATATTCGTGTGCGATATCAAGCTAGTCTCGGGGTTAAGCCTGAGATAACTCCAGAAACGTGTTTTTCAGTGAATTTAAATCCTTACTTAGCTCATCTAATTCTGTGAGTTTACTCAGGAACCAAATTGAGGTCCTTTTATGTTGTATCACTATAAATATTTCGATATTAAAAGGCAGAGGGAGATGATATCCATAGTGTCGCTTAAGCTGGGCATTCACGTTGAGACAGTCTTAGGGTCGCAACGTTCGGAGAGATTTGCAACGAACTTCAGTACAAACGTGGTCTATTCACAATAGAACTTGCCAATTTTCCATAGAAAATCTCTACGATTCTTGCGACAGTCTTTACGACAGTTTCAACGTGAATGGCTGGCTTTATCGATTTCAATGGCTTTTGACAACTGAAAGGAATCCTCAACTGAAAAATCGTTTCTGAGTTAAGTTGGGGGTTAATTTATTTTCAGGATAAGGTTACTCAGATTTAACTCAAAGTTAACTCAAAGTTAACTCTGAATACGAAATTCTGCCTTAAGTTTGAATTGAACACATATTTGAAAGAACTACATTCATTGAAAATGTTCTAACCGTTGATTTATATAATACAAAATATTAAAATTATGAAACTTATTTTCCTACAAAAAAGTACCAATTCTTTAGCCTTTATTTGAAAATGCTTTAGTTAAATTCCGAACTTATTATTTCAAATTACGAATTTGTTTGCCAAGAAATCCAAAAACCCCCAACTTCTATTAATTGCCAACTAAAAATCGGTTAAGTAAAGCATTGGAATTGATGTAACACACTGCATTACATAAATTATTTACAAATAATTTCTCCTATAACTGTCACATTGTGCTCCATTTGGATTGAATCCAAAAATCTGAAAATTCAATTTTCTTTGTATGGTTTTTATTACTGATGGGTGCAATGATTTATATGGACAACATTTAAGAGACTTCTGCAATGTTATGATTGCTTCTTATCGTAAAAGTGAACAAAGGAATAAAACTGGAGCATTCATTATAGTAGTCTAGTGTTTTTTTTTTTTTTTTTTATTTATATGTTCTCCCTCTTTATCTTTGAAGTCATTTGTGATGACTGGTCTCGGAATCCATTATAATATATGAACATATGTACTAACTACAACTTTTACTGCAGTCATTATACTTTAGGCTTGTAAGAAGCGCCAATGCAAGAGCTTCCTTCTTAGGTTCTTATCTCAAAACGAACGTTTTATACAAAAAAATACAGTCGACTCACTTTAAGTCGAAGGTGCTTTTACACTAATTTCACGAAAAATTATTGCTTAGTCCCCTATTACACGATGATTCTTTGTGTCTGACTCTTTTCTCATGAGAGCGAAGGAGAAGAAACATCTAATTTCCTCTTCGCACCCATTGAATTTTGAAAAGAGTCAGACGCAAAGAATCACCGTGTAATAGGGGTCTTAGAAAGTGTTTTCCAACGTGGGGAACATGACCCACCGGGAGGGCAATTCGAATTTAAAAGGGGGTCATTTTACATTCTGATTCATCAGACCAGTTTAGGTGAAATAGCATTTTTAAAAAAAGAGATAAATGATTAAGTTGGTACATTATGGGTGTCTTCCCTTTTTACCGATACAGAAAGCTACTTTTCGTTTTGTTGTTCATTTAATTCCAATGAGCTTAAATCTATTATATACATAGTTTACTTTACAATTAAATTATTATGCAAGATTTCCACTTGTTTTTGAATTGATACATCACAAGACACCACTTGTGTTTTTAACTGACAGAAAATCTTTTCAAAGACAAAGAAATTTTGACAAACGTCTTTATCAGTTCATTAACAGCTATTTGTCTTTTATGAACTGACACTCATTGTGAATGTGTAAGTTTTCACACCTGTCAGTGTTCTTCAATGAAGTGTGTGCATGGAAGTGCCTCTTGTATCAGTGATTTTGGTTCATTTCCATTGTTCACACCATCCAAGAGTTGACTTTCTGACTCTTTTCATTTTTTTGTTGCCCTCAGAAACACCTATCTTCAAATACAGATGTAGGATAGCTACATATATGTTGTAGTTCAATTTTAAAAGGTTATTGCGGCCGCAATAATAAAATAGGCCAAATTTTAAAAATCGCCTTTTGGTAAATTGCATTAGAACAGTTGTCACATCAGTGTCTTTCATTGACAAAGAACAAACATTTTCAGGAAAACGAGATCTCAGTAATCTCAGTCTCGTAAACAGGATTCCAAAAAATTTCTCAGTTTTGCTGGCAAATAACTGAAAGAACAAAATTTGCTGATGGCTCTGAGATCTCATTGTCTAAATTAAAAATACGTTTCTATATTCAGTTTTTCAATTGAGATTTTTTCACTTGTCTTTCATTGACAAACTGTGTTGGTCAGTTCAATAGGAACCAAATTGGAGTATTTCCACTTGTCATTTCGTAAAGTGTCGCAAAAATGCTGGTAATGACAAGTAGAAACCTATAGCAATATTACGCTTTCTTTTAAAAATCTGTCGTTGACTAATAGAAATCGACAGAAATAGTTTTTTTTTATAAAAGTGCAAATGAGAATTTTATGCTTTATACTTACAGAAAGAACAAAATCAAAATCCAATTTTTTTTTAAATAAAAATTAGGGTATTCCAACAAAAGGTATCACTTAAAATTTCGCACCATATTTGAACTGTCAATATTTAACTGTCGTAACAATGGTTTTTCAATATTTCAGTCTTGTGAAACTCACGTTTCACATGGGAAATATTTCACCCGAAAAATGTTTGTTCCCCGGAATTTTAAAAGCTATATTATGAGTTTCGTCTGTACTTCTCTTGGTCTAAAATAAATACAAATTACTTGCGCAAAAGGCACCAGTACCGTCTGTTTTTCTCTCGTTCGGCGTCAAAAATAAGTGACAGTTAAAGCTCTTAATTGCGAAATATTTTACCCAAAATGGGTAGTCACATAAAAGGGCAATTTTCGTTTTTCGGGTCAAACTCACAATATGCGAAAAGTGAAATTTCAATTTTTCCACGTGGAATGTTGTTCACGTGAAACTTACAATATACACAATTGCACAACGTGTTGCAAAAGTGCAAAATGCCCAATGCCGTATTATCGAGAGGTGACTGTACATAACGTATATCGAAAGTTCCAAGTATGGTCATGCTAGAATCCCTTAAATAAGATATATTCTAGAACAACCTTCCATTCATTTCAATCAATGAATAATGTAATTAGATGACTAACATATAAGCTTTCAGAAAACTTAATCACTTGTCGCCATCAAACAACCGGTTCGAACTTCTAAAAGTAGCTATGAACGCTGCAGATGAAAAAAAAATGCTTCGAACCAAATTAACCTTGAGAGTACGCAGCAAAAAGCTTTTTTTCTAATTTCGCTCTCTCTTAACACTTTATTTTTATTTTCTTTTGTTATACTCTTTCATAGATTTTCTAAGCTTTATCTATTCGGCTACAATGGTTACCCCACCCCCAGTTCCGGACAGCCGTCAGTTGCCTCTATAACTAGACTATTCGCGTAAGAGCTGACGTCTGTTTCGCGGCGCTTTGTCGTGTAAAATTTTGTTTCCCTTTCCCCACTAAGAGTTTGGCAAAGAACATGAATTCTTCTATTAATAGGAGCTTATGGGGTGGCTGCCGCTGCCATTAGCCGACAGCATGCTTCCATTAATTATTCCCGGTACACAAACTTCTATGACTCTATACATATTACGAGTGTGTACCTAGTTTTGAAAATTAATTTTTTGTTCTTGAATTAATTTTAAAATTAAAATTTAAAAAAGCTTTTGGATGTTTATTGGATAACTCGAGATTTTTTTTTGCGGCACAAATCTATTTCATGGATGTGGATATACGACCTTTGATTTAAACTCATTTCTGAGTATAGGTAGAGCTTGATACTTTGTAGTTTTTGCCAAATGAGCTTGACCTGCCTCTAGGCTCTAGACGCTAACATGGATTCAATTAGCTCGATTTGTTGAAAACAATTGAGGTCGTCAGGGGGAGAATTTTTCATCCGAATATGGTTCCGATGTTTACATCATCATCACGATGAGTGTGGAACTTTTTTAAAGGAGATTGTATTATTCTGTGTGTATACATTTTTTTTATTATTCGTTTGTTGTTGTTTACTTTTTCTCTGTTCAGTGAACTAAGTAATACTGATGCGCACTTTTTGACGAATTTGTTGTAGGTATCTTTGGAACGTACACAGATAGGTGCGCAGTTGATGTTGCTTTTTTTACAAACAAAGCTTTAACTTTTATTTCTTTCAAAAGTGAACTTGATTTTTTTTTGTTATTTTATCTTTTGGAGTTCATTTGAAGGATGAATAAAAGATTATCATAAATGCAAATTATTTGGCGAAAAATACTTGCTTTTGATGAGTTTTAATAATTGATAAGGAAAAAAAATAATTGAATAAATGACTGCAAGAACTTGCTTGATCTAATCATTTAGAATACTAATTTGTTTGGTTTAATTTTTAAATGAAAGTCGACTAACGAGGTGTAGTTTTCAGCTCAATCACTATGCTCTATCTATGCAGTATGCAGGTTATGAAGCACCACTCGCAACCATGATTTTTATTACGTATAGCTAGGCTGATAATAATCGGGAAAGAACTCAGTCGTATAAAAAATGTTATCGTTTTTCTGAATCATAATGACAAACAGTTTTACTGTCAAGGTCTTTTAGCCGGCTGGCTGGTGCGATTTATTATACATATTCCCAAAATAAACTTGGCTTATCAGTGGTTTTTGGCTTCCAGATAAGAAATGCCGTTTTTTTAAACAAATTAATTAAGATTGTAAACAGTCATGTTTATGAGTGTTGCTTTAACAAAATGTATTTACTTATTTAACAAATAGGTAGGTACCATATTTCATTTTTTTAAAATGTCTTTTTTACATTTCAAGTTTGTTTTTAGTGTATTAGGCTTGAAGGAGGAGTGGAAAGGTTAAGTTAAATATTTTCAACCCTAATAATACAAGCAAAACAGTCTAATTTCGAAATGAATGCTAGGTAATTAATTTTTGTACAAAAAAAGTTATAGTCATATGCATTTTTACTTAATGCTAGATTAATGCTAAACTTCCACTTCGTCTTTGAATTGACATAGTTTGACAGATCACGATTTGCTCTTTGAAAGCCAGTTCCTCTCCTCTTGTGCTCTTTAATTGCAACAATATCGTTTGTGTTTTCAAAGATAAGGAAATTTCGACATTGTCAGTTCATTTTGACATCTATATCCATTTGCTTCGTCTTATGAACTGACACTCGGGGTTTTCCATTGGTAAATTCAGATTTCAATCTAAAAATTAATACCTGTCGTTGCGAATGGAATGTGATTTCAAATTGATTTTTTGTCAAAGTAAGGTTTTTGTGTTATGTATATCATTTCTATTTCATTATTCCTGAAAATTTACATTCCTTGGACCACTTTTCGTAGAGAAACAGATTCAAAACAGCTCCCTTTTTCTATTAAAGATTATTTCCATTATGCCACATTTGCACACTGACAGCTCAGAAATGTTGTTATAAGCACAGTAAAGGATAAATCTGCCGAAAAATGTATGGCAGTTTCGATTGGCAATCCAGAAGCGTTCGGAATTCGTTGAACTCTGTGGTTCAATTGGCATTCAGAATGACAGTTCTTCTCCTGAAAAGAAAAAAAATTTGAATTTTGTTTCTGAATTGAAACCAGAACTACTTATAAATTCAAACATAGTTGTCAAAGTGTTGTCAAATACTGTTAAAAGAAATTTTTTTGCTAAAAATAAGTAAATTTTACACATTTAGCTGCTTCTAAGAACAATTATTTTCCGCTAAGATTATTATTTTTCCATTTTCTTGATCGAAAATTATCATACTCGTCCATATTTGTGTCCGCCAAGTTTGCAAATATGAAGAACAATTTTGACATCCGCATGAGAAGTTGCACAAATACAGGGATACGATAACTTCAGAATTAAATTGCATGTGCCTGTTTGTTTTATTTGCGTTCCGGATCTGATAGTTCTTCCAAAAAGGTCATTAGATTTGCAAAATTGATTTCAAATCAAAAAATATGTAAATCAATTTTTGTCGACCAATGGAATGCAAAAATTGTCTAAATCAGTTTTTTTCAGGTCCAAATCAAAAATAAATTGATTTGTTTTTCCAAAGAAAACTGCTTCATTGTCAATTACTACTTTTGTCTATTTTAATAGAATTTGTGGTTCGAATACCAAACATTATCAAAACTCTGTTTTTTTTTGTATCAGCGACTTTGATTCACGTCCGTTATCAACTCCAGAGTTGAAGACTTTCTGACTCTTTTTATTTTTTTGTCAGAAAAATTATCAGCCTCTGAAATGGATGGAGGATATAGCTTAGAGCCTGTTTAGATTGGGAAAATTGAGTCCGGTCTCCATTCGACCGTCTACATTCGACCATTAGAGGCGCCTCAAAACACATAGAAACAAAAACAACTTCAATGCTTGGCACATTGAAACAACAAGAAATGAGTCTCATGAGGTCGGTATTTATATTTGTTTCATGCCTCACGACATCCCTGACCCCCCACTTCTCCTCTCAGAAACTACCGTGAGACCGGTCTCAATCTTCCCAATCTAAACAGCGTCTTAGAGCTGGTTTAGATTGGGAAATTTGAGTCCGGACTCGTGAGTCTCATAGTGTCTACATTCGACTATTAGAGGCGCCTCAAAACACATAAGAACAATAACAACTTAAATGCTTTGCACATTGAAACACCAAAAAATGAGTCTCATGAGGTCGGCGTTTATATTTTGTCCATGCCTCATGACATCAGTGATCCCCCACTTCTCTTGTCCAAACCTAACGTGAGACCGGTCTCAATCTTCCCAATATAAACAGCGTCTTATGTTGTGGTCACTGATTTAACAAAATCGGCCAAATTTTTCAAATCACATTCAAATTGAATGAAATCAGTTTTTTTCAGGCATGTTCAGATAAATAAGATCTCAGAGCCCTCACCAAATTTTTCTACGTCGAAAAGTAAGCAAACAGATCCAATGTTTTTGTCTTCAGATATTTGACAGCAAAGAAATTTTCATATTTTACAAATGTCTTAATAAAAGATTAAAATACGTTGCCAAATATTTTTCAATGTCAGTTAAAGACAAAGTGACATTTTGTTTGTAAATTGGGCTCGTCTTTTAAATTTGTTGTTTTTGTCGGTGTTCGCATTAGACTGATTTTTTTCATAAATAAAAATAAAACAGACAGGATCTAAGTGACAGGAGTGTTATATTCCCGTTTCTTTTTACCATACTTTTGTTTATTTTTCAGGTGTCTGTTGGCTCTTTTCTTTGCATTACTGAGACACATTCATAATAGTAAATAGCCTCCAAGCCGCTAGAGTGAAAACTAATTTTTGGATCAATGAAATAGATCCAGACTGAAAGCAGGATCTCATGTTGTTTTTGTAATTACTTGTTAAAATTTAATCCGGATCAGATCATGTGGATGGTAAAAAGTGGCTATTTTTAATAAATTAAATTTAAATTTTTAACTTAACTCCTCAAAGAGCTCAGATTTGTTTTTTGTTTTTAACAACTTCTCAACGACAAAGAGAGTGGTCACTTTAGTTTGATTCTCAACAAAAAAAAGTTGAAAGAATGTCAAAATAAGTTGGCGAAGTTAATCCAATGTAAACACCGTCTTTCACTACAACCAGTTTTTGTCAGTTTGAAGACAACCAATTTTAGAGTATTTTCAGTTGTAATTTTGTGAAATGACCCAAGAAATGCGACTTTTGTCAGTTGCTAAATAACGAGTGGAAACCTGGCATTATTCCAAAATGAAGTGAAGGAGTGAGGGTATCTTTAGGGTTACAATTACTATTACATTGCAAATAAAAATTTGCGCTACTGCTTCTTACAACAGATTTTTTTAAAATTTATTTGATGTATTATTTTTTGTCGTTTTCTTTGTTTATTGTTTTTGCCACATTATTATCAATTTCAAAGGAAATTTTCTTCAAACCAATAACATTTTGCTGAATTTCATGTCAAGGTAAATGTTTTTTTTTAATATAAAAAAAGAAGCATTTTTTTATTGAAAGAATTAAAAAAAAACAATTTTTCTTTTCAAAGAAACACATGCTTTTTTAATTCAAAGAAATAAGTTTAATAATATAGCAATGTCATGTTTTTTTCAATCAATTTTCTGCAAGTTCAAAGAGTTTGCTTGAAATAAAGATCGAAACTAAAAGATTAAAATAAAGCAATCAAAAACCGGAAAACAATTCCATGAATATCGATTTTGATGTTACCATATAATTATGTGGCACATACAAGAAAAAACTTAAAAAATCTAGTACTTTATTTATTTAGATAGCAAAGTTAATGAAATATTTATGTGAACCAAATTTGTCTCTTGATATTCCATCGCTGTAAATGTACATAGTATTTGTATGACTCAGCACCTTTTAGATCTCAAACCACACGCGGTACCTGCTATTATTTATTAGAACGTACATTGTACATAATATACGATAATATGGTAGGTATGAGAGTATCTATCGTACTAATCATTCCATGACACACTATTGTTAGGTAATCCTCTCTATATTACAGTGCGAATCAGTAAGTTGGTTATGCTTCAAATTTTAAGCATTAATGGCAATCGTAAAACGGAAAAAAATATCGCTGGTTATGAATGAATTCTCCGAAAATAAATGTTTGTATTTGTACAACTAGCAATTAGCTTCCAAAATGCTGTATAATAGTCAATTTATTGTAATGTTTATTTTTAGAGAATAATTCCGTGATGAGGTTATGTATAAGCAAACTAAAAGGGGATTGATATACTTTTTTTCATGAGGAAAGATTTTACGGTACAAATTAACTTTTCAGTCGAAATAAGGATTCAAAACGAACCTTTTGAAATTAAAATAAGAAGAACTGTGCAGTGCACAGTGGTTCAAGTTGTAATCTTAAGCAGTTAACCGATTAAGATGACATTTTCAGGCATGACAAAGAACATTATAAAACATCATTAGAAAAAATTACCGCCCACTGACATGCCCACTTTTTAAAAAATGTCATCTAATCAACGCATGTTGATGTAAATGAGAGTTGTGGTCTTTGGAAAAGGTATATTTATTGTAATTATTCTTCTATGCATAACTTTTTTCCACGGCCACTTTTGACAAATATTTAATTTTTGACTAATTTCTATGAAATCAAAACGAATTGCCCTAATAGCAGGTTAAGAACAGTGCAAAATTTTCTTATCGCTTTTGACAAAATTAATATAATTTTTAATTTTTTTAAATCATTTTCTAAAAAAAAAGTAAAAACATACCTAGAATAAAATGTGTAGGAAATATTTTTCTTTTATTTTCTTCATACAAAGTTTATACCACGACCACTTCTAAGAAGTGTATTGAAGAAAAGTTAAACCATTTAAAACTAAAAAAAAATAAACACTATTTCGTAAACGATAATCTCTAGACTAAGGCGTTAAGAGAGTCATAAATTGGATGTATTATGGCCCTTGAAAGTTCTAAAAAGGTGTAGGTATTGTAAATGGTACTTAGCAAAGAACTAGCAAGAGGCAAGAATTTGAAAAAAACTATAAAGAGAAGTCATCAAAGAATTTTGTTTGTACTCGATAGTTCAGTGTTAAACATGTACTATAAGTCCAACCTGGGCAATCCAGGGAGCATACATTTTCCTTAGTTGATTTTTTTTGTAGGTTCTCCTTCCAAAGCATTGTCTGCTGTGTGGCATTACATATTTTGTGACAAATATTTCAACCAATTTTACTCAATAATTAAAAATTAAAAGTGTATTCTATCCAGCGAACCGAATTGTAAATTTACTGCAAATCATTAAACTTATAAATCATTACTATGGCTTGAAGTTCGATTCAACTGCATCTCAACAAAAAAAAATTGTATAGAGTTCTTATCTGTTTACTGTCGGTGCAGCGAAACACATAACGCACCCAAATGCACTTGTCAATTAGTCTGGCATTAAATAGAAAAATAAAAAAAAAAAACATCATATAAATAAATCTATGGCTTCTCTCTAGAGCAGGTATCTCCTATATTAGAAGCATATAAAGTACACTAGACGCAGCTGCTCACAGATCAACAATCAAATAATAACAACAATAAAAATTACAACAAAAAAAATAAAAATACGTGCACTTGCCCCTCAATGGAGACAGCAAACCAAGTGGATGAATTGTTATTTGCTTATTCGAATTTTCAGTGTGTAAACGGGCATTTGGACCGTTTGCCTGCCTTCCTCCGGTCGTTGTCATCATTTTGCTCGAAAATTTTTGTGACCTCGCCAAAAACAAAACTATCATATGAGCATATACATATGTGTAGGTATAGAGAGGTACCTAAATCTATCTTATTATCTATCTACATAGGTATTTATATAAATAGATAGATTCAAAAGGCGCAGAGGGTAGGAAACCTCTGCTCTCAAATTTGAAAAATAGTTTTTCCTTCTTTACGTGCGCTCTTAGTCGGTTGACTTCCGAAACGATCCGGTCGTGTGTGTTTGTCGTCGAATTTTCCAATCGTTTCGATTTTTCACGTCTGACGGATTTTATCTGAGTGCCTATAGAAAAGGCTTATCACTGCAGGCTTTGATTGGCTTCCATATTGGCATTGGATAAGGTGTCATTGTCGTGATAAGGCGTATCACTATCCAACACTGCTGCAAGTAGTTCGAAAAAAAAATTAAAAGATAGAATCGAATTCACTTAGTCGCTCGTCTTGTCGCTGTCAATTGATCGAGATAGCAGCAAACAAAAAAATAAACGCCAACCAACAACTGCCCAGATTAAAGAATTTGTTCAACCGCAAAGCAACACATCGGTAAATTAGTTGTTAACTAGCCTTAGGAGCGGTACGAAGTTTCCAAAAGTCCATAAAGTGTGCGCGTCCGATTATTGCGAAACGCATTCGAAGTTGATTTTTTGTTTTTTTTTCTTCGAAACTCTGTCTGTCACCTTTTTGTGTTCGAAAAATATTTATTAAAAAAAAATATTTTATTTTTATTAATAGTGTGACAAGTAGTTGTTGAGTGAAAGAAAATTTAATAAATTAAAACCACCAAAACGAAAAAATGGGCGCAGCTTTAAAATTGGAGGATATTAAAATAGCTTTGCTTGAGCTAAAGAACACCCCGTGGAACAAGCAAGAGTGTGAGTTGTTTTTTTTTCTACCCAACATTTAGGCACTATTTTTAGAAAATACACGTTTTTTTTCTAATTTAAATGGCAAAGAAAATTTTACAAAATATAAAACATAGTTTGCATAAATTACAAAATTAAATCATGAACATAATTTTTATAAATATTTCGGGCTACAAACCTAAATGTATATTCGTTGTTGTGTAACAAACCTTATTTTTGTTTTGGTTTTGTACAAAAAAAAAATAATGTTGAAGGAACAAATCTTTTTTGGCACTTGCCCACGTAGGCCGAATGCAATTGCAATATATTTTATTCTTTTAATAAAATTATCTCTTACATATTCTTCTATTAATAATAATATTTCAAGATTTTGATTTTCATTGTTTTTATTATGTATATTCATTGAAAGCAGCTGTTTTAGACCTTTTCACTTAATCATATAAAATTCAGGTATAGAACAGATGCGCCACAAAAAAGATAGAAGTGGGATTTTTGGTTGTAATAGTCAGGGAGGTAGAGTTTCAAATAATAATCATGGCATTTTTTAAACCGGCATTTTTGCTGTATACCTTTTTATAAATGATATTGTCTGATGGCGTTTCAACACTTAGGATATGTTTTAAAAAGTTTTAATATTCACAAATGAGAATACCTATTTCTTAGCAATACATATTTTTTTTGAAAAATGTAAATACTTTTTCGCAGTGATTTAACTTGAAATATTACCTACGTATACTATATTTCCACTTAAAACTTTTCTGAGCTTTAATAAGATTTACCTTAAATCTTCTTCAAATATCGAAGATTTACCATACGAATTTTTTTTTTCGCAAATCTTGAAGATTAAAAATTAATCTTGTTAAATCTTCCTAGGGCAAATACTTTTACAAATCGAACTAACCTATTCTTATATGGTGCTGAAAGATTCACTGGCCGCGTTCAAGTTTCAATGGATAGCCCATCTAGAATAGCTTTGTATGTTTCCGCACGCCAATCAGCTGTTGTTGACATTTCTCATAGAATATCTTTGTATCCTAAAGTTTTAAGGATAGCTTGTGATCTATTTTTTGTCCACAGCTGTTTTATCATCAACTGTGGATTACAACAACACAAACCTATCCAGATGGATTTAGGTACAATATTGAACGCGGCCATTTATGGCTGCACGAATGAAGCATTCTATCTCACTTCCACTTCATAAGAAAAAATGAAACACCGTTTGCATTTTTAAAGGTGCTGTTAAAATAAATCTTTCTTAAACCTTTTTGTGCGGTGAAAACATCAAATAGATTAATTTAATCTAAACTGAAATAAACCTTTGGTGGAAATGTAGCATTAGGTATTCAATTATTATTATTTGTTTGACATTTGGACACAATTCTAGCATATTTTAATTTGAGTCGTATACTGCGAAATTGTAAGTATGACCTGGGAAAATTGTGGGAAAAGCATTTATACCTAATTTCAAATATAAGAAAATAGATCATACATCGTAGTCATACCAGCTTTCTTAGGTTTTTGAAAACAACAGAGAAGTGCATGAGATAGAAACACTTTTTTCTTTATGGATTTGACAGAGAAAGAGATAGAGATATGATTGAATTTGACATTGTTTGTTTGTATTTACGTTTTCATTTTGGATATTCACTTCCAAATGACGGCGTGAAAGAAAATTATTCATATGAAAGTTTTTGATGTTTGGTTTCACATTTGCACATAATGGGAATCGGAATTAGTGTGAAAGCATGAAAAGTTGTTCGATTTACTTTTTCACAGAACTAGAATCGGCCCCCTGTCGTACTCTTTCCTTATTCTTGTTTTCAATTTATTGTTAGAAAATTTCGGAGGAAATTTAAGTTGCAGCTGTCAAAAATTCTTTACTTAACGAGTTTGGTCGCAGTGCGGTGAAGTACGGTACTTCATTCGATGTGTCGATTGGAATGAATACCTACCTACAATTAGAAAATTCTTCTAAACGGAAACTTTGATAGAGCTGAATATTTTTTAAACATCTGGAAAATCTCGTCGCTACAACTAAAAAAAAAATTAAAGTCATATTTCCCACAAATTTGACAGTCGCAAGAAATTCTTTCCCACTTTCAATTTGACATGTATTAATACTCAGTGGGCTATTGTGGAAGGGCTTTTAGATCATTTGTTTTTTCTTGTCTTACTTCAGCCATCTTGAAGGTTAAGTTTGGGATTTCTCGCTATTCAGCATTCTGTTTAAGAATGTTTTCGTTGAAGTATTTTTTTTTTTACTTACAATTTATTAATTCCAAGAAGTTAAAATAAAATTCGTTACTTGAGAAGTAAGACAAATGACCTAAGCCAACCTTAACTTTTTTTGTAATGTAGCAACAAAGTATTGACAACGAAAGCTATGAACAACTTCGTTCTGAGGTTAATTCTCGATCTGTGGAACTGTGAAGTTATAAACATGCGATTCTCAAAGTATTAACAAATAAATTCATTCTGGGAAAACCTGTGAAAATATAAACAATAAACAGAAACAAGGTATGCTCATTCGATATTAGAGTGGGTGATGATATTTTTCATTTAAGTACTTTTTAGTACTCACTTTGACAGCATTTTCTTAAAACGAGTTCGGAAATTGCCTTGCGCGTGTTTTGAAAGTGATAAATGATGAAACTCTGTGTATACTAAAATAATGCTTTATTTCATTTCACAGTTTAACAGATCGAAAGATCGACTAACTTCTTAATGAGAAAGTTATGCAAACAAGTACGTTCTTAAAAGGCAAAGCTCTGTATTAACAAAGTTATGAATGACAGTTATGAAATGGCCAAAGGTATTTTTTGACTCATAAATCATCGTCGGGCCAAAGATCTATAGAAATATAAGCTACAACGAAATTGAGCTCATTACATAAAAAATTGTTTTGGTGGCCTTGGACCTGCTGTAAAGTTTTAAAAAACGCTCAGATCTTTAGATAGGTTTCACCGCTTTTGAACAATAGGAAAGAGACGATGTACACTAAAATATTGCTTTCATTCAAATCGATTAAACTAGAACTCCCGAACGCTATGACATTTTAAAATGTCAAATAAAAAGTTTACTTACTAAGCTAGTTTTTTGTTGTAAGAACTGTTTCAGTTGTATTTAGCTGCATTTTTATTAATGAAATAGTTAAAGCGCAATACCAGTTTTAAAAATGTTTAAAATAGTGCAAAACTTAATAAACTGTTATAACTAAAGCTTTATTCTACATTTCCACTTAACACTAATCTGAGATTTAATAAGATGTACCTCATATCTTCTTCAAAACTCGAAGATTAACCATACAAATTTATTTCGTAAATCTTGAAGATTAGAAATAAATCTTGCTAAATTTTCCTAGGACAAATACTTTTACGAATCGAACTAACCTATTCTTAAAGGGCGTTGAAGGATTCATTCATGGCTGCATTCAGTCCTTCTCACATAAAACATTCTGTCCCTTTTCCATTTCTTAAAAAAAAATGAAACACCATAAAGGTGCTGTCAAAATAAATCTTTTTGTGTGGTGGAAACACCAAAATTTATTAAATCTGAACTGAGATAAACCTTAGGTGGAAATATAGCATAACCTTATTGTGAAGTTGTATCATACTAAATTTTAAGTATTAGACAGTGTTCACAGTGGACTGTAAAACTGGATTTTTTTTTGACGTTTCAGTATTCACATCTCGCTCGCACTTCTTCAGTAAAGGAAGATGTAAATACTGAAACGTCAAAAAAAATCCAGTTCTTCAGTCCAATGTGAACACCGTCTTAGGTTGTTTAAAATTTCGCGCCATTATATAAATGTATGCCAATGTCATGTCTATATTAAAAATACAACGCTACCTCACAGATTATGAGTTCTATTTTTTTTTTTTTTATTATTTAAAAGCTCACTGATCTGCAGTTATTCACGCGAATGAGAATAAAAAGCGAACAATTTAAAGCTTTTTTTCATAATAATTGACAAGAAAAATATTTTTTTGAACCGATTCGCTCTTGGTTTTTTGTTTTAAATAAACTTTCGGTAAAAATGGAATAGCTACATACAAAAATACTAAAATATATCCTGTACAAATTGAAGTATGATGATTTTTTGATGCATTAACCAATTATTAATCGATGTATTGAAGACCGTTTGGATATTTGCAATTATTTCGATGATCGCCAATTTGTAATGTTTGGTTTTTTTTTTTCAACGAAAAAAAATCGTTTTATTTCGATTGAGTGAAAATGGTAACCAAGATTTATAGAAATCATTTAGAAAATATTGAAACGAATCATTTATTTCTCTCTCCTAAAATTGGCTGCCAATGTAGTTTGTTGTGTATATTATCTTCTTAACTTATATGGCAAGTTTTTGTGTCGAACATTTGCGACCAGGTGAACATACATCCTTTGCGATTTTGCGAGCATCTTTCCGAATATTGTTACTGGTTTTGGAAAAAATCGCAAATCGTTTTTCGATTTTTTTTTTAAACACTTTGTGTGTGGCACTTTTATTGTGTGTTTATTAAAAATAATTTGAATGCGAGTACAAAATATTGAGTAAGCTTAATAAAAGCTCAAAACCAAAAAACCTAAACAAAAAAGACCAACAATAAACTCAACTTTTTTTAAAATAATTTTTAATGTGTATTCACATACAATTTTATTAAAAAAAAACTAAAGATTATAGTTAAATTAATAATATTAATTTTTACCGTAACACACCTCGTGCATACCAACAACCATTCAAATTGTATAAATTCTTTGTCGAATAAATATAGCTTCCTGCCAATTCGCATAAACAATTAATTTTTTTTTCTTATGATATCATTTCTTGTTGAAAGCGATTAATTTATTCAAAATACTCAATCATGATGTAATCGTCCGAACACCGTTTGGCTGTTAGTTTCGAATAAGTTTCTATTCAATGAGTTTTTCTTTTTAAGTCTAATGATAAAATGATGCAATCATAGAAATTTAATTATTTTTTGTTTTTGCTGAGTAATCCAGATATGAAGCGAGTGTCTATATGAAGTCAACAAAACGATAAAAGCTAGACGTGCGTTGTGTTGCGTTGCTCTGAACGCACTCTAGACTGTCAATTCAATTATATTATCATTCCCCTTATCCGAAATTCTATCATTGCAAATATCCATGTCCACTAGACAGTAACTTCAACATTCATTTTCTACATAATGCGATCAAAATGCTAAGGTGTCATGTAATGGATTCGTAAACATTTTGAAATTCAAGCGAGTAACTTTTTACAAAAATAAAAAAAAGTTTTTAGGAGGAGATTCGTAATGCATACTACTAGTACCAGATCTACACATAAATTGTACTAGACTCCATAAAATCCTACTATGTAATAGGTAATAGAATTTATAGTTTCACTTCTTCGCACCTTCGCACGTATAATGTGTCAGTTTCAGTGAACACAAAACTGCGTGACTGTTTTAAATCCAGTTCTCAAAATAGAATTAATTCCTAATGTTAAAGAGGGCGTGTCATACCTCAAGCATGACGTCAATGTATCTTATTGTTTCTATTTTATGACACCTAGTGAGCATTTATGTTAAGTATTTAGTGTTTGCAAAGTTTAAGGCTAACATTCATACCAGACATTCTGGTGATATGATAGGATACATTTTAATACTTAGCCGTTATAAAACGCATCAAAAATGGAAAGCAACTTTTTACAATGTACATAGATTATGTATGTAATGTATTAAATGTGTAATTCAATCCGCCCTGAAAAAGATACTATACTCTGGACTGAACGTGTTGACGTTGGTCGTTTTGTTGTTTTATTTCCTCTGCTTTGATTGACTGACTCACACACTGACCTTCCCCGCTGATTCTTGTCCACGGCTTAGATTTCGTGGTCGTTGTTGGGCGGATGGATTGGTATTTTTTCCAACTTGCAACTTGTCTAATGTTTCCTCACACAATATGTAGGTTTGTCTGAATATGTGTCCCCTTTTTTCTTTTTTATTTTCTTTTTTGTTGTTTAAGTGAAAACAGAATCATAACAAAATGCACAGCTGACTTTTGGTTGAATTCTTAAAAACAATTAAATTTCATTAAAATCAAAGTGCAGTGGCTGTTGTGTTTTTGAATGTCACACATGACGTGGGAATTGCTTGCTTTTTTTTGCTCTGCTCGTCTTAAATGTGGGTGCAATATAATTAAAAGTAGTCGAATCGAATGTATTTATTTTTTCAGCTTTATACTATGTGGAATTAAAAATCTTCAATAATTTATGATGTAGACATCGTTGTATATATCTTTTAGTGTTCGAAAAATAATGTTAAAAATTAACACAAATTAATCCAAATATTATTTGATTGTTTGATTTTGTCTTCTATCGATTGACATCCCTAGCAAGTTTCAAACAGTTTCAAAGCGCCACATTAAGTGCAAACCCGTTCCACCTAGGGTTAATCTCAGTTCAGAATAAGTTAATTTATTTAGTGTTTCCACCACACAAACATTTTTAAGACTTATTTTGACAGCAGCTTTAAAAAGGCAAATGGCGTTTCATTTTTTGTTATGAAGTGGAAAAAAAATAGAAATAGAATTCAGCCATGAATGAATCCTTCAGCGCCATATAAAAATAGGTGTGTTCGATGATTTTACAAGATTAATTTCTGATCTTGGAAGTTATTCGGGTTAAATCTCCCTAGGACAAATTGTTTTACAAATCGAACTAACCTATTCTTTTATGGTGCTGAAGGATTCATTTATGGTTGTATTCAGTTCTTCATTGGTTGACGCAAATGAAACATTCTATCTCACTTTCACTTCTTAAGAACAAATTAAGCCAAATTTAATTTTGAGTAGTGCTGTCCGTGTTAGTCTTCTTTTTAATCTTTTCATGAGGTGGAAACACCACATAAATTTTCTTACTCAAATCCCACATTATCTTTGTTGAAAACGTACCTTATGAGGCACAGGTGTATTTTCTCACTTCTTCAAATGAATTTTAGTTCGTTCAATTATAAAAAATGACAGTTCAATTAACAGGGATTATTATCTTGATTCAAAATTTATAATACAAATTAAGTCCGGTTGGTGAACTCAAAAATAATTTTACTTTTTACTTGGCAACAGGAATCATTCTGATAATTTTAAAGCTTTGTTTCAAACTAAATATTTAAGTAACACACTGTGAAAAGTTAAAGTAGGTAAATCTAGGTATGTTCCAAAATATTTTTATATTGTTTTTGACCGTCCATCTCTCAAATTTTGAAAAGAGTTGTTGTTATCAGAGAAAAATAAATTGTCAAAATATTGGAATAGTTTTGTTTGAATTGGGTTTTATTGAAACTTTACTAATAGGTGTGTTCGGTAAAATAAAATGTAATGCAAATTTTCAATATACACATATGTACTGTCAGAACCAAAGAAGAAAAAGATCAAGTTTGGTCAACTTGGTGAAAATTTCACATCGCCAAATTGGGAAATTAACTATATAACATTTTATAGAAAACAATCCACTGTCATTTACATGTAGAACACGATGCAAATAAACAAGGTGTATTGATTTATGTAGCTCATCAACTAACTACTAAAATTCCTTTATTATTAATCAGACATCCACTGCAACTTTAACTTTTGATAATAGGCGAATGAAAAAGAAAAAAATTACATGCTTGTCTTGTTGACAGCTGGACTGGTAATGGGTGTGTTCAGTGAGTTGTGGTCGAAACAAATACAAACTAGAACGCGCAAGACATACTCAGACAGCTGGCAAAATCGTTGAAATTTGTGTTTTTTTTTCAGAAATTTCAATACTT
This sequence comes from Dasysyrphus albostriatus, assembly GCA_946251815.1. NCBI lineage: Eukaryota > Metazoa > Arthropoda > Insecta > Diptera > Syrphidae > Dasysyrphus > Dasysyrphus albostriatus. The sequence continues at coordinate 134,199,752 of OX276337.1, read as the reverse complement.
TGTCTTTGATTATTTTACCCATTAACTTTAAACTTGATTGCACTTGCTTTGCAAAAAAATTTGGTCCAATTTTATTCAACTCCCAGAGAAACCTCTTTCTAATCGGCTTTTTTTGAAATAAATAACGTTCATATTTAATAATATTTTGATTTAGATTTTCCCACAGATTCTAAATAGGGATAATGTCAGGGCTTTTGAGGAGACCTTGGAACAGTTGAACAGTGGCCAGGATCTTATCTGATTAGTCCTGTACTTATGTTCTTTGTCTTAGGAAAACTACCAGCGTTCACAAGGTCCAAGATTTCGGTGAATAATATAACTGTGAATAAAGCTCCAAATTGTCCAAATATATATTGTTGCTTGGAACCACTGATGATGTTATGTAAAAACACTCGTGTTTAAAGAATTCAAAGTAGTATGCGGACACAAAGCACTAGAAATAAGGCATATTGAATAATAATAAATATTCTAGTAAAATAAAAATAGAAGATATTTTTTGTCAAGATAAATTAACGCAAAGTTTCAGTTTTTTTTTTTTTTTTTTTTTTTTTTTTTTTTTTTTTTTTTTTTTGAAAAGTCACCTTTAGATTGCACTTCTTGTGAGTCGAAAAACAATTAGTTTGATAAAATTTGTATTTTATTTTATTTTAGATAAGATTTTTATTTTAGATTAAGATTTTTGCTTAAGATTTCCTTATAATGGGTTAATCTATTGAGCTCAGAATCTTTGATAGGAATTAATATATAATCAGTTTAAAAGATAATATCAAATGATAAATTTAAAACATAAAATATTTTTCTGACACAGCAGATTTTCAAACCATATTTTATGGTTTTCAAAATATTTTGAAAACTTGTTCCGTTTCCATCACGAAATGTTTGAAAACATGTTGTTCCATATAAACCTTCCTTATTTCAAATTCATTTCATTTTCAATTTTTCTCATGCAGTGAAATTTAAGATAAAAAATTTAATGAAGCAAAACAAATCCATTTTCAAATAAATGTACTCAGCGTAGTATGGCTGTAGGTTAGTTTGATTTTTAAAACTATTTGCTCTATGAAGAAATAATAATGCTCTAACGAAACTAATTTGTATAGTAAATCTACGAGTTTTGAAGAAAATTAAGGGTTAATCAAATTAAATCTTGGTTGAGTGCCGTTGGTTCAGACTTTCGAATAGTGTGAACAAATTAAAATCTGTAATACATTTGACATGTCTTGAAAAATTGCAATTCTAGATATCTTAAATTTGCATTGAACGTACCCAAAATATTGAGGATCAGTAATATTTTGACAGCTTTAGTTTCAACCTGCGCTACACCATTGTGGACGTTATTTGCTACGTGAGTGAGTGAGTGATTATGCTAACAGCTTGTGCTGCAGCGATTCATTTAGCCACAGCTGCATCTGTTCCATTCCATCCATTCTGTTCAAGTGTTAAATGCGTGAATATGTTGGTTGTCATAGGAAATATCACTTCATTTTCAGCTGTCACTGTGTGGAGTGCTGTTTATAAAATAGAGCCCTTAAATCGTAATTGGGGGTTTATCTAACGTATTTTGTATACCCGTTGGCGAACAAATTCCATGTTTGTTGAACCTGCTGGGTGCGTCTGAGTTCGCTCTTTAGGTCCCTATTACACTGAGGAACACCAAGTTTTCGATCTATAGTCCCCTATTGCATAATGACTCGTTGTCCCTGATTTTTATTTTAAAAATTTATCAAATAAGAGGAAAAATAGGGGATAATTCAATTTCAAAAAAGTCAGGGGAAAAAAATATCATAATTCAATAGGAGTCAAATAAGATGTAGGTTTTTGCTGCGGCAAGTTGAAATAACAAATGAAACTTTATGAATTACATTCATTTTTTGACAGGAGAAAAATTCTTGCAGCTTTCATTCTAAATATCAAAAACACAATTTTAAACGCTTCAAGGAATAGATTTTTATTTCTTGGTGTTCAGTGCGACCTTTCAGAAAACTTTGTTTTTGATTAAATTATTTTTACTTAACCTTTTGGTTTTTAATTGAAAATAATTTACCGTAAATTAGTCTTAGACATGTTTTCACTTTGCAAATTAACTAGAATATCTTTATCAAATCAAGTTTTCAATATATATTTTTTACACGAAACCTAAAGAGCAAATTAAAATTTCCAACACCACTGTTTTCTTTTCTTATCTATAGTGGAACTTTTTCAACGCAAGGTAAATGCAAATACTACCCTCATTAAACAACGGTTAAAAGATAACATATGTTCCAAAAATAAATACAAAACCCAGAAGTCAAACTTGCCGTTGATAACAACGTGGTAGTAAAAAAAGAAAACTATGCAGATGTGTTCCATTAGCAATAGGTATAGTAACCACTTACGTAAAATGGTCCTACTAACTTTAATGAGCAAGCACTTATATTGACTGTCATCTATTCGTCTACGTCATCCATACCATAAAACCATACGGCTGGCTGGTGGCAGAAATAAAATCATTAAAACAAAAAGAAACAAAACCCGATTCAAGTTACCCACTCTCTTTATAGTTGCGGTCTTTCATAATATCAATATGGTCTTGTAAGGTACATATAACAGTGTTGGTTATAGGAAACTCCAACTTAAAGAAAGACCTGTTCTATCTAAAGAATGAATCAAGCTTCAATTTCACTCGTTGTCATCGTCGTTCCTCTCATGCCCTTTGGAGACTTAAACTAAAACAACTATACCTAAGTCGAGTCGCGTTTATCAAGAATACCAAGTCTTCTCTATCTCTACCCTCATGACGATATTAGTAATAAAAACTGGTACTCCGCCCCCACCACCACCCCGCTTGTTAACTTCACCAGATACTTTTGAGAATACTCAAAAAATCTTGGGTATTATGCGATGGTGGTGTTGGTGTTGGTATGTGTGGTGGGATTGATATGTAGTTGTGGCCGAGACCATAGATGTTTTACTCTACTCTCCTGCTGGAATCGTCTTTGACTGTTTTCAGTCTTTTCGCGTTTGTAACGAATCGTTGGCGGTCAGCAGAATCGCAGCGTAGTTTCGGTTTATTTCTTCTTTTATTATACTTTTTTTGTGTTATTTTGTTTATTCGTTTCATGTGTGCCATTTTGAAAGGATAATCCGTGAGATATCAAATTGAAAAAATAAAAAAAAAACAAGCAAATCAATAGAAGCCATATATTTTTTTTGAGACAGACACGAAACTATAATCGTGTCACTGTCCTTTTTCCCCGTTCTCCTGGTATTTAGTTACTATTGTCTAAAACAAACAACGAAAAAATGGCTGGAGGAAGAAAGCCCAACCGTACCTCAAATGGAAATGCTGTTCAGCTACCCGAACGTGGTCCAGGTAAAAAATAAAAACGAAAAACAAGAAAATTCTTTTCGAAAAAAATAAATCCAGAAAGAGATTCTTTTTTGCATGCGTAAGCAAAAGATTAATCAAAAAGTACACGGCGACTATGACAATCCACGACGACGATGACGGTGCACGGTGAAAGAGACACGGCCAACGTGTCATGATTATTACTGTCAAAATTAAGAATACCAGTTGGGTGTAGGTTTAGTGGGTTCTTGTCGATAATACGTAGCCACGCGTACAATTTAATCGACTTACGTAGAGTAGGTTAAAACTAAGTAGACATGCGCAGCACATGTCAAATGGTCAGCAGTAGCTTGCTAGTGATAGATAACGTTGCAAGTGCATTGCTACCTTAGTTGCACACATAATTTGAATTTTTGATTAATTAACAATTTATTTATGAAAGGTTATCTCAATTTGCTGATAGTAATAATTTGAATCGAGATGGAATATTTGTCGTCATGCCGACAAGATTGCGGGTTATACTTTCATTTTCGGAACAGATATTCAGCTGTTGCTATTTGCATCGAATCTTGAATCCAAACCAATCTCTTTTTTTTTGTAGGTACCTATATTCGTCTACCTAGACGTGGTTATATAAATTTATAATGAACACGTTTCTTGATATTTTATATCTAGGTGGACTAGATATAGGCAGATAAGGCAACTATCTTGTCCTAAAAGATGTTTTGTTTTTTCTTCTTTTTTTACGAAGCAGGTTTTTAACTACTATTTTGGAATATTTTGGATAGGGGCATTCTTTTGTTTGTATTTCTTTTATTTTTCTTTAATCAAAATCCATGAAATGTGTATGAGAATTTACGATGTGCTCTTCAGATTACTTTCTATAATAAATCAAAAGAGAAAAAAGGGGGATTTGTAATATTTTTATGTTTTTAATTATGTATATTTTTTTATTTACTATTCTCTTTTTTTGTATTGCAAATCAAAATCGTGCACTGAAATTTCAATCAGAGTTACCATATTGACTAAATTGGATCCAGACGGATGAACTTTTCACTTTTCTACATGGATCCTATACATACACATATTATTATTACTTGAAGATCAATAACATAATTAGAAAATTTTGCATCATGTAAAAAAAAAATTCGACACTAATTTTGGCTTTTCAATAATCTAAAATTAATTATTTATTATTTTAAAATGATTTTTTTTAAATTATTTTATATTAAATGTGAAACCATATGAGCTTTTTTTGATTTTCTGTTATTCTATACCAAATTCTTATTATTTTAAATCGAACACCCTAAGAGCTCTTAAACAAATAGCAATAAGTAGGTGTGTTTTATGAATCTGTCAGAAAAACAGAAAATTACAGAAAAGAACTAAAGAGTACAGGATTGTGTGTTCCATGAGTAAAAACCTTGCCCTAAACTGTTCTACATTCTGACACTTTGTGTTCCATGAAGTTTTCAGAACAGTTAAGAACAATTTTTCCTGCACCTACTTTTGAGGTGGAGCAACTGAGTGAGAAATGTCAAAGTAGCAGCTAATTTTTTTGTTTGGGATAATAATAAGCTAACATTTATCACAGAAATAAATGTTAATTTATAGTAAATTTGATTTGAAAATTAATGCAAACAATAAAAAACAATAGAAACATTTTTAAATTTGAAATTAGACAACTGATAGGACACAGTCAATTCCATCAACACAACACAGCTGCACTTTCCTGTTCTTTCTTGTTCTGACAGTTTTCACACACTTATGCTGTTCTGCTTTGTTCTGATCTAGTTTTTCTTCATTAAACACAGTTAGTATATCACTCTCTCGTTAATTTACAAACGTCAAATCAATATTGTGGAAAATCTCACAATGATAGCTGTCACGCTTGAATTTGACAGATTCGTAAAGATCCCTAGCCATATTATGCCTGTTTGGTAACGTGAAATTTTCACCAAATTTGGTAAAGTTCAGTTTTTTCTTTGATGTGTTCTGACTTCAAACGGTAGCCAGTTATCTTATTTCGCTTTGAATTGGATTTTCTAACTGTTCACACATTCACAACTGAAAACCATTACTTCAGAAAATTATTTCTTCAAAGATTTATCACTTTCGACAAGCAATCTAACGATAAACTATATGTACATGCAAGTGTTTGGCTGACAATACTTTTAGTGGCAACATTGTCATGCAATTTTTTTTTTTTGCGCCCCCAACCAATAAGGAAATAGTTAGGAATTGTCAAATGCCATCAACTGCAGCATCTGACAATTTCAAATGAGTCTAATGTCGTTTTTGATTGGATTTTGGAACTGATTTTCAAAAAGCTTCATAGTTAAAGTGCTTCGACACTACACTTCTGTTCGCTTACTTCCCAAAACTAATCATTTTAGTCCAAAGTCCTGTCTAATAAATTTTGTTCATATGAACTTTGACAGGTTTTTGGATCTTGGTGGAAATGGTCAGTTTTGAGAAGTAAACAAACAGACCTTATATGAATTCTTTTATAATTATAAGAAATTAATTAAAATATAAGAAAAACTTTATAATTTTTTTGTATTTAATTAATTTTACTTTAATTTATTACAACATATATATATATTATTTTAATAAAATGCCAGTTCGCCAGCATAAAACCCGAAGATGGATCAAGAGATTTGAAATGCGTCACTATTAAAATAATTTAAATAAAGTTTGTGATAAATTAAAATAAAATTAATCAAATAAACTAAAATTATGAAGTTTTTCTTTTATTTTCATGTTTTATTATTTTTATAATATAAAAGAATTCATCATCACGTAACATAGAGACTGCACCACAACTTAAGACCTTATGCCTGTTTGGTTACGTGAAATTTTCACCAAGTTTCCCCAAATTGGGTTTTTTTTTCTATGGTTTCTGACAGCGAATTGTGAAAATGTTGGAAAATTTGCAAGAAATTTGACGTAAACAAACACACTTCTTTAAATAACAAGTTTTCACACAGCATGTGAAAATTAAATTGAGATGGAATTTCTTACGAGTTTTTAAATTGTGTGGTTGAACATGATTTGTATACTTTGCTCCCACACTTCCGTCGAAACTAATTACGTTTCATAATAATCTCCAGCACTCAAATGTGATAGAATGGCCGCGTTTAGATTTATATCTAAAGCTATCTTCAAAACTTTATGTTGTGATAATCTCGTGTAAAAACGAACCTGATAACCAAACAGCGACATATCTTTTGCGAACTGTCAAAAGTAAAGTGGCAATATACATCGAATGCATTCCACACACTCCATTGAATAAAAATTCCTTCGAATTTTGTAGCACTCCTCTTTTTTGAAATGGTTGTCTACAATTTTTTTAAGCAAAATATAGATTCATTTTTAATTTCCTATCGAGGTATGAAAGCTTTATTTTCTTTAAATAATAATTTATTTTGAGCTACGTGGTTAAGGTAGGGTAGGCATGAGTTCAGGGTTATTGCCACGTACCTTGTTGCTTTGAAATTATATTTTACTTATTTTATTGAAACAAGTGTCTTGAAGTTAATTTTATATTATTTTTTTAAAGTAAAAACCGGTTAAAAGTCGTATTAAATAAACAAACAAAATTAACTTGTTGAAGTTTGTTCCTTATACGATTTTTTTGCATTCATGTTCGAATTAAAAGCAAATTTTATCTTCCAACCTACACTAGATATCTACACATCGTTTATATTTAGATTTTTCGTCAATAATATTTGTTGGGCATATTCCATGACGTGATCAATCTCAAAGCAGTTTATTATAATTATTTATTGAACTTAATATGACATAACAAGTCACACATATTCAAATTCAATTAAAATATATTTGATTTGAAATCTTAATTCTTAACTTATATTGATGACGATAAGATTTTGATTTATCACTTATTTTATAAAGCGAATTCGAGCTAAAAACTTAAAATGTTTAATAAATATCATTTCACTGATAAAATAGGCGTGTTCACCAAAAATGAGATCTCAGAGACGTCAGCTACCTTTGTGTCGTAAACAGGATTACCCAGCAAAAATTCTCGGTTTTGCTGTCAAATTACTGAGGAAAAAAAATGTTTGATCCGCTTGCTCAGTTTTTGACTGAGCAAAAATTGCTGAGATTTCCTAAACATGCCTCAAGAAAGCCCCTTTTTATTGTTATAGAAACTTATTTGGTTAAATGCTATTTTCAAATATAACTACCAAGCAAATAAAGAAAAATTTAAAAAAGCAAAAAGCAAATGGCCACTTTCCGCCGGATATCAGATAGGTTATCTAAGATAACTTAGTATTCCAATACGGTTGTGAATGACCAGAACCAGATAGGTTAGCTAAAAACAGCTGTCAAATAAATTGAATTAAACATTTTAAGTGTCGGCAGAAAAATTGTTACTTTTTTACGAAACTTTTTTTCGAGGGAAATATGCATTTTGTATTTTGCATATAACTTATTTATTTTATTTTCAAAAAACCAAACAACAATACTCAACATGAACAACTCAAATTTCTTGTCACATATCAGCTGTTTTGAATTTTTTCTTGGGTTGCGGAGCATTTTAGAATTTTTGAGATAGCTTCGATTTTGTTTGTTGAGAGCTGATAATTTGTGATCAGCTTTTGTACATGAATTAAAACAACCCAAATCTCTCCGGATAACTGGGAATAAAAATCGGAACGTGGCCATTGCCAAATCAAAAACCCATTGACAATAGTAAAAACTCGTTGATTTTGAACAATTTAATAAAATAGAAACTAGAGTTGAGGTCTGTTTGTTTTTTTCTTAGTAAAATGTAAAAAAAAGTAAAGTGAAAAATATTTGTCTCGGAGAAGGAAATACGTGCAATTGAACAACATAAGCATTGAACCACCACTGTTGCGTATTAAAAATCGTCCTCAAACTCCTCTTGAAAAATAATCGCATTCCATTAAATCGGTTTTGTTAACATTTTGAAATCATGCGCATCTAAATTCCAAATTAAAAGCAAATTAAACTGAAAGCTGCTGGGTGTTTTGACAGTTGTTATAATTTCTGCACACAGATTTGTGTAGAAGAAAATCAAAAGAATATCTATCTACGTCAATATTAACTATGGTTGCGACTGACAGATGAAAAATAGCAAAGCGAAAACAAAAATACAATTATCCGTTAATTTATCTCAAAACTGTTTGAAATACTAACGTCAACAAAATAGCAATCTCAAGATTTTGACATTTGTGAATAAACAAGAGAGAAATATATTGCTTTTGGTGAAAAGCCTCTTTGACACTTCTTCACTCTTATCGAAAGAATTTTTTTGCTTTAAATTTCGAGTTCAAGTTTTTAACATTAATGCACATACAAACATACATATACATTGCCTTGTCAATAATTTATTTCATAGCAAAAAATCTCAAATCCACTGAAAAGTGAAAAAAGTATACTTTTAAAAATACACAAGAACCAAATTAAACCCTCTTTCATTTCGTCTTTAAAATACCAACTGCAACGATATTTCAAAAACGAAAACGAATTTCAAATTCTTTCAAGTTTATTTTTTTTTCTTTTTCCAAAAACAACTTTTTCTTCTCTGAGTATCTCAATCCCATTATTTCTCTGATGCATTTCCAAATGTCAGCAACCGTCTGTGTGTCTCTAGGAAAAAAAAAATTACAATACTGCAAGTTGCAAGCTTCAACGTGCTGTCAATCTCACTCTCTGTTACACAGAGAAAAACTATACGCATTCAATTAGACACGTGAATTTGAAAAGCCATCGACTATATAGCCCGCTGATCGATTAATTGATAAATTAAATCGTCCAATCCTCCCCCTTTCAGCCCACAAACGTGACACAAACATGGCTGATGGGAAGGCAACTTTTTGTCTATTTTGAGTTTGAGTGTATCTTTAAAAAAAATTTCCTCCGCATTCTGCGTTTAAAGTTTAAACAAAAGTGTGTCTATATAATGAGAATTTTCTTGAGAATTGACGCTTGCATCTTTGAGTTTTTTTTTTACTAGAATTCCTCCTCTGGTGGATTTTCTTTATTTTTAAAAATGTCTCTTTTTTTTCATTTGAAGAAAGTTTTTCTTTGTTTTTGTATTAAAACCTATCTTTTGGATTTTCTGCTTTTGTTTTGTATATTTTTTTTTTTAATGAAGAAGATACATATTATGTAGGTATAACACGACCGGTATGTATCTTTGATGTTGTCATGCTGTGTTTTCGGAGAAATAATGAAAATAGAATACAATTTAATATAATTTCCAATACGTTCGATCTGAACTTTAGGCTTTTTATTTTTTGTTTAAAAACACTTGAAGGCTTCTATTCAAAATTGGTCTTGACTTTCCTCAAATTTGTTGATGCTGATTTGGGTTTAAAAACTTCGTTTCTATTATACTTCAAATAAATTATTTTGTAACAAAACAAGTAATAAAAGCATGAAAAAAAAAATAGCAAAAATGGCCCCAAGTGTGACATTTTCCAGACGGATTTGAAGTCCAAAGTGAAGTTCCACAAGGCTGCATGCTGTCACTGCTTTTATTTGTATTGCTAATTTTGTGTGTTTTGCTTTGACGTCTCTAAAATTTCAAAAGTCTTTGGCCTTTTGCCTAACAATTCAAGCACATAGTATAATCATATCATGATATCTATCAGCGAGAAACTGAAGTCAGGTGTTGAAAATCAACCCACCAAAAATAAAAAGTTTCGGAACAATCCCTGTACTGAATCCGAAGATTTATATGTCAGTAGCCGTTTGCCTTTGGGGGTGACAATAATACTCATAAGTGCATGACTAGTCATTTTCAATAGAACGCACAAAATGCACTTCGCTAGGAGAAATCTATTACAATTTTAAGTGATTGTCAACTAATTTACACTATTTTGGAATTTTGCTTACATTTTATATTATTTAACAATTGAAAAAAAATGTATAAATTTGCATTGAAAAACTAAGCTACTTATTGAAATCTAAAGAGTCTCAAATGCCATGCTATTTTCATTTGTGAAAAAATTGAAAGCAAAATGTCATTTGCAAAGAGAATCTTTTAACCTTATTAGACGCCCTCTAGTAGATTTAATTTGCGTATATACTCTGGTTATCTACCCCCAAAGGAAAACGGCTAATATTCTACAACTTCTAAATTCGAAGTCTAGTTTTCTCTACAAAGACAAGAGTGTTAGTGGTTGTTCCGTTCTGTTGAAAATAAAGCTGGAACTGCGTTTAAAAGAAAACTTGGCTGTCTGAATGTTCTCACGTGATATTATAGGCCGAGGGATCGCCATATCAAGTCACACTTCCCTTACCATATGTTTCATCTGCTTCTAAAATTCGGCTACCAGTTTCAAACAGTTGTCAAAGATAATTGCAGCTAATAGATAGAGAGAAAAGTTTCCAAAAACCATTCAAGTAAAAGCATTAAGAAACCAATGTTTGGAAACTAAGCCGCTTTCTATCTTTTGTAAACCCTAAACACAACAATGTTTCATTGTAAGTTGTACATTCCACTTATAGTTCAAGCTCACTATTTTAATCAATAAATATGAGTTTCAATTTATAATTATTTATGTTTAATCACAAACCAAGAAGTTTACCTCCTACACAAGAAAAACAAACAAAAAATACTTTCTTACCCACGCCATTAAATTAAACAATTCATTTATTTTTATTTTCTTCGCTTGAGAAAAAATATACCAACACATGGACACCACAGCTCGTCCACCTCCTTCTCTCAAATTCCGCAAAAGTAAATTGTCAAAAATTTTCGTATTTTTTCTTGTTTAAGCTCTATGGTATATGCTTGTACATACATACATATGTATATTTTTTGTTTCCTCGATAAAATGCCGAAAATACGCTCCGAGAAATTATCCCCACAGCTAGTAGTGCATCGAGAGTTTTCATCAACGTGACTATGTCAACAGCACAGTGTGACATACTACAGTGAAAAATTTAATTTCTAACTCAAATTCGAAAATACCCACGCACAAACTTTCATACACATAAAATATATATATATTAATTGAATAAGCATTTAATCTAGTACAAACTTTTTTTTTGGTGTATTTCCGGGCGGGTGTTATCCTTTAAACGAGTGCATTTTCCGAGTTTTTATTTTTTTTTTTAATAGAAAATTCTTATTCATAAAAGTTCCAAATCAAAATGGCAAAACGTAATTTATTTATTTATTTATTTAGTTTTCGTTCATATGTCAAATAAAATTAGTTTAAAATTCGTATATAAATACCTACTTTTTGATTGTTAGAACCGGCACAAGAAGTTTTGTTCTTTAATTTTCAGTGGGTGACTGAGATAGTTGTTGTTTCTGTTGCGTAACACAAGTCACATCAACCCCAAGATATGTATAGAATGGAAATTTGCTTTCCTTAGAAATTGAAAAAAAAATACAATTTTTAGAGAAGAAAATGTCTAAGTCCTTCCATTTACAATTACGAATACTTTCAAGAAATGCCGAACTAATGTCTGTTTAAAATATTTATGTTCATTCAAAACCAAATAACTGGACAAAAGAAATTTTGTTGTCCTAAACGAATAAATTTGACTTGTCATTCATCACAAAAATATCCATTTTAGATTTTGCAAAGAAAGAAATCTATTTTTATACTTTTTTTCATCCAGCTGCAAAGTTGCCGTTTTTATTATATTTTTCTTTCATTTTGTGTGAAATATGTATTTATTATAATAAAATTACAAATATACGAATAGGTTAGTCTAAAAAACCGCTTTTTGTGTCATATATGCATACATATATGTTAGTCATTCTTACTTTCGCTTTATTTAAAAACAAAAATCTTAGCAAACCAGAAATTGTTTACCCAAAATCACTAGTTCTTAGCAATATAATACTGAATTTTGTCCACAAAACTTAAAAATAAAAATCTTAATATCTAAAAAACTAGATTTGAACAGAAATTTGTATGTAAATTTATTATTGTTTGACATTTTATGAAAATGAATAACAACTAAACCGGTTTTCTTGATCATTTAAGCAAGGTTAAAGAATCACTAACCTAGATTATCAGATGGTTAAGCTTTTTCTAAGTTCAAAATATGCACATACAAAAATGTGTAGCTTTTCGAATTATGAGCAAAAAATTTGTACAGATTTAACATTATCAGGCCGTGATCATGACCATACAAAAATTACTTTGATTCATTTGCTTCTAGGTTAAATTTTCGATGAAAGAATACATAAAATTTTTGATTCTGCTCTGTTGTCTTTGCCACCATTATGAGGATAATAATTGAAGAGTTTTGGGGCAAAAGATCACATTTACACTTTATTGTTTTTTTTCAGAAATTGAGAAAAAAAATAATTAAACGAAAAATGTAACATTTTTTCCCAAAAATGTCTTTCAAGTTGAATTTTCATTGAAACATGGATTTTTTTTAACTAAATCCCCTTGAAATGGCTAAGAACCCTATTAAAAAAGACTATTCAATCCAAAGTATGAATATCAATTTCGTCAAACTCTTGTTATCATCGCCACCTTCATGAGGCTTCCATCCCTATTGGGTCAATTTTTTTTTTAAACTTTTCGAACCTAGGAAGTCTTGTTGTTGGATGTAGAGCATCATGTTCATGTTCGTGCTATACTGAAACTTATCTACCTCCCAAACCTTCCCATTTCCATTCAATATTTTCATTTTTTATATTTTGTTCTGATAGGAGTGTCTTTCAAACTTAAACCATATCGAAAAATTTCACCAACTCTTTTCGAAAACTCTCAAATTTGTGTTGATTACTCTTAAAAAAAATGTTTGTTTCAATCAACAGTAAAAATATTTTACAAATTTTTAATTTAAGAAAGTTATCCTTGAGTTTAAATATTTATCTAACGACTTTGTGTTATTTTTTTTTTCTTTATAGTGGAATCCCTAATCTACTGGCGAGATGTGAAGAAATCAGGAATCGTTTTCGGTGCTGGACTGATAACTTTATTGGCTATTGCATGCTTCTCAGTGATCAGTGTATTTGCATACTTATCAATTCTTGCATTAGCTGGCACAGTATCGTTCCGTATCTACAAAACAGTGATGGCAGCCATTCAAAAAACATCAGAAGGACATCCCTTCAAGTAAGTTTTAAAAACTTTATAAAACTAAATACAAATTTGGTATTCATTGATTTTTTTTTTTTTTTTTTTTTTTTCTTAAGGGAATACCTCGAATTCGATTTGACCATCTCACAAGAACGAGTACAACAAGTGACTAGCGTTGCTGTTGCTCATGTGAATGGATTCACAGCTGAACTAAGGCGATTGTTTTTGGTTGATGATTTAGTTGATTCACTGAAATTCGGTGTTATTCTGTGGTCCATGACATACATTGGAGCTTGGTTCAATGGCATGACATTGGTGATGTTGGGTAAGTTAGAATATTTTGTTTCGAATGAATGTTTAAAATGTTTAATATTTTTGTTTGTTTTTTTTTTTACAGCCTTTGTGTCACTCTTCACCTTGCCAAAATTGTACGAAAGCAACAAACAATCAATTGACTCATACTTGGATTTGGTACGAACCAAGGTGACAGAAATTACCGACAAGTAAGTAATATCACAATGTATATATAAAACCTTGCAATTTTTTTTAGTTCTGACATTTTATGTAGAATAAGCACTTTTAAATAACGATTGAATTATGAAACCACAACATCATCACAAAATAAGATAAGCTTTACGTGTTCAAGAAAAGAAAATGCCCTCATTGTCGTTTATATAGTCTTTTGCTAGACGTGGCAGATTATGTCTTCGTTTTCCAGCTGTATTTTCTCATGGTGCTTGCTGGCTGGATCAATAACATCTAAATGATCGTCTAACTGCTAGGGTTTTATAATGTCGTTTTCCTTCGTGCATAAGGAGTACTCCTTTTTTATGATCCTGCGTTCGCCCACCTTATCATAAGATTCCTTTAGTGGGGTCTAGTCTGGAATAGTCAATTTTAATTGATGAACTCTTTATAATTGATAAACGCTTTACATAGTTCGCTAGTCTGCTGGTTGCCCAGGGTTATTTATAAACAATAAAATGTGGATTGCGCTGATCATGTGACTTCATCAGTAGCACGATGAGTTTGAAATCGACCTCTGATGAGCTTTGTACATAAAAAGTTCGATCACAGTTGACGAAAAAGACTTTTTCGATTGAAAATGAACATAATTGCCACTACAGGATCCAGTTGGCACTCGTGGTGGTAAAGAACTTACGTTTGTGTTCTTTTATTCAAAAACGTTCAGTATTCATTGATATAATAATCTTTACAGCCTATACTGCGTTTGTGCGATTTTCAATTTTATACAATATTCCCTTAATTTGAAATTATCTTTGTTCAAGAATGTTTAGTGTTCCACAATATTCTAACTGCTGTTCTGTCAGTCTTTCTTGTACAGGTTACAAGAGGTTCTGGACTCGCATTCAGTCAAAATTGTTCCAACAACGAGCTTTGTTTTCGATCGCATTATATTGTTTTTGTGATTGCATTACTTTCAATTCTTGCAAAACATACATTTTCATCAATTCCAACTATTAAGAGCAGATGTTTCACTTGTTAAAATTGTTAAATGCTGTTAGCTGAACCTTCTCAAAAAAAACTTAAACATTTTTCTTTTAAAAGTTTACTTTTTATCTCATGTCAAGTCAGAAAATAGCAAACCAAAGCAAAACTGCGAAAAAGTTGACAAGAACTGTTATTTTGTTTTCATTTTGATGATGGTTTCATAATGTGTTGAAACAAAACAATTTGTTCCTTTGATTCGTTTGTTCAGCTTTGATCATCTGGATAAACAGTTCTATTAATCAATTTGAAATTTTACAAGAATTTTATGGATATATTAATCTGCAATACCCCATGCATATCAAAATTGCTCCTACAATCAAAGAGTGAAACAAATTAATTTAAGCTGAATAAAACTTTTACTTTAAATGGCTCCAAAATAACGGTACTTAAAAAAATGATTTGCAAACAAATCTTAAAACAAAAAGTATGAACCTTCAGAATGCTTTCGTTTCATTACAATACGACCACTAATCACAGAGAAACAGCTCTTAAAAAAGAAAAATCTTAATTCCTTAATTTGTGTGACTAGTGAAGTCGCAGTGAAACGTGAACAATCAATGAACAGGCAATGAGCTACCAAAAGACAAATTATGTTTTTAGTTTACTTAACTAAACACCTAACAGTAGATTAACTGTATTAATGTAAATAAAGCCTCAATACAGTTCATTCATTTCTAGCTACACTGAGGCCACACGAGCCAGTACTGGGTAGCCCGTCGCAATACACTCAGATTTTTTTACTAGCACATATGTATAAGCTTCTTTTTTTGTAGTCAGTGAGTAGCCAGTAATTTGATAGTTAATGTATGAAGCCAGTCCTGGCTCGTGTGGCTGTGGTTAGGATTAACTAAGTGGTTTCGTTTCGTATGAGTGCCAAAACTTTCAGATTTAACAATTTGTATTTATTTCATTCCATAATTTTTCGTGCTAATACAAATTTCTTTTTATTTATTTCCAGGGTCAAAGTAGCCATCCCAATCGGCAAGAAGGCGCCAGTTGAGTCTGAGAAAGACAAATAAATCATTTTCGAAGATTTAAAACACAAGAAAAAATGTTGAATTAAACAAAAAAAAAAAAACAATTTAAAACATTTAACTATAGGATAACAAAAAACACAACATTCAACAACTATCAGCAGCAACAACAACAACAGCAACAACAAAAAAAAAATAATTGTAATATAAGTTGATTACAAACATATGTATTACCATCCATACTCATAGATATGTGTTTCTATAATTTCTTTTGACGATTCTTCTTAAAACTTTAATTAATTAATTAATTAAAAAAAAAAAAACAATAACAATTTTTTAAGTAAGAGAGAATCAAATTCTTAACATCAATCTAAATAAAAGAATACAAAATAAACTATTATTGTTACTTAAAGTTTATTTCATATTTTTTTTAATTTGCGCTCTTAAACTTTATTATTACCCATTATTTTGTCCATTTAGATATTATAATATGATAATAATAATTGTATCTTTTTTAAAAGCAAAATTATAATTTAACTTAGTAAAAAAAAGAAAACATAAATCAACAACAACAAAACATTATATATTTATATTATTCTCTTCCTATTATATATTTTTTTTTTATTTTGTAATTAAATTTGTTTTATTATTAACATTATACAATGTAAAAAAAATTTAAGTGAAATGAAAACAAACAAAAAAAGAATTTCACAATTTGCATGATTGAACTTTATTTTTTTGGACAATTTTAAGTAGACAAATGTTGATATTTTGTGAAAATAAAAAGAAAAAAACTGAAAAAATACCGAAATCATGAAATATTTAAAGATGGCTTTTTTATTTTTATTTGGTTTTTATTATTTATTTGTATGTCAATCGCTATTTCAAAAAAATGTTTGGACTTTGGCTTCCTTTGAACATTATGCTCAATGAGTGTCTTCAAAATTTAAGCGTAACTAAAGATGAAATATTTAGGGTGACTACGTGAATTGCTCAATAAAACACCTTCAGTATAATTGCTGATATCAATTTAACGCCTCTTAATGCAAACTTGATCATCGGTTCCACAACCAGGGTTGGTCCTCTTTAAATAAGTCACCCAACTTTCTGGATCCTGAGCTCTCCAAGGCCTAAGGTGTCTAGATTTGATCAGATCAGATTTTTCTTCCTATTGAATTGGCTTCTTATTGTTTTCCTGAGGCGGCTTCTCTTCACTCGGTGACCAGACTAAGGGGCTCTATTTTAAACTGCTTTCAGGCTGTGGAAAACTAACTTGACACTAATTGACTTTCAATGGCGATAAACCCTGTAAAAAACCTTGATTATTACATCCGAAGTAAGTCGTGTTTTGTAGACGATTTCGGTACTAATGTTTTCAGAATTTGCTTCAAGCCGCACATTAAAATCACTTGAATCGAAATAATGGAAGTATTTTCTTAGAATCTGATGATGCAAGAAATAAAGTAAATCTAAAATGATTAGATTTGTATCAAATTTTATAAATAGGTCAATAGTACCTCTATGTTTATGAAATCAGCTAGTTGCTGTAAAAATGCTTTGTTGAGCTTGCTCTACTCCGAAATAGTAAGATCAAATAATGTGTTGCATATTTATATTTTTTCAACGCTTAAATTCCAAGATGTTCTTGAATAAGTTCTTGCAAAAAACAATTTTTTAGGGAAACTCAAGCTGGACGGTATTGTAGTTGGTAGTGGCATAAATGTAACTCTGTTTTGTAAACTCTCTTATGAGGCTTACGGATGATGTTTAATAAATACAAATCAAATCAAATGTTGTGCACCATCAACAGCACTTCGGTAAAAATAGAAAATATACACACATTATGTGCATGGTTAAACAGCTTAAATTTGAGATCTCCTGGCATGGTTCATAAAATATGGAGAATACTTGCGAGCAGTTTGCAGGGCTAAATAAAGCTATTTTTGAAAAAGAGTGCAAAGACTTATGAGCTTTTGTTTTTTGTATTGTTGTCTCCAGTTAAAAATATTGGTGTTTTAACTTGACATTCAGTGTTTCTCTGTATGGGACCAGTATCAAAAATGGTAAGCTAAATAAAAACCAACTAAGGATTCAAATTTAATTTGCTTTTAAGAATTTATTCCATGTGCGATGGCAAAGTTGAACATAAATTTAAAATTTGATGTTTGATTAAACCATACTTTTCGCTTTTGAGAATGCTCCAACTTAACGATTCAAACAAAGACAAAACGTGGCTTCTGAATCGCTGGCTGGTTGCACCCAATCATCAATCAATTGAAACTCAAATTGAAGCTTTCCTTATTTGCAATAAATTATAATTTAATTTTTCCTTGTATTGTATTTTTTTTTTCATGCAGAAGAAATAACTTAAAATTTAATTTAAACATTCAATGTTTTTTCTTATATGAAACTGAAAACAATCTTTTACCAATATCAAAAGGGATGAATTACCGGACAATTTAAGATTAAATGATTTAAATTGCTTAAACTAAACAAAAAATAGAGAACAAACAATCTTTCGTCCTGAAAAAAAAAATACTTCAAATATATAACAAATTTTCCTTAATACTAAAAAGTATATATAGGTATGTATATTAATACAATCGCACACTTATTTTTGTTTTATGTTAAAGGAAAGGAAAGTTAAAATTAAAAATATATTAATGCTTTTTTGCGATTTGTTGTGTTTGATATTTGATGCATTAAAAATTTAAATAAGTATATTTAAAATGAAAAACAAAACAACAATTGACATTATATCAATTATATATAAAAATAATATAAGCTTAGCATACATAAATAAAGAATTATTATAAACCAACACTTGATGTTCTTGCAAAGGCCTTTTTTTAATAATATTTATTATTGAATGTCCTTATTTTCTAAAAAAAAAACAAAACTAATAAAAAATATTTATTAATTAGCAAAATATTGGATCAAAACGCATAGTATATTTACATTTAATTAATACATAAAATACAAACAAACAAATATTTATGTATGTAAGTGTAAAGAGTTTTTAAACGAAAATTTTAAAGAAAAAACTCAGCTTTATAATGTTTATTTTTCTTCCATTTGTTTGCTTACAATAATTATATTCGTTAATGTTTTCCCTCTCCAAGCAGGAGAATGTAATTTTTAAGTAATTAACTTAATTAATTTGTTGTTGCTTACAATTTTATTTAAAGAAAAAAAAATATTAAATAAATTTAAGAAATATCTATAAAACAAAATAAAGAATAAAACAAAAAAAACTTGAATAATTTTTTTTAGTGAGTAAACTTAATATGAACATTTTTTCTAAATAAAACTTTTCTAGATTATTAAAAAAAGAAAATAAACAAACAAAAAAATCAAAGGATGTTAAGAAAAAATTGTTTTTATCAAACAAATATATATGCATAAACGATATCAATATAAAAATTCTATAATTTTATTTAATCAAATGTGAAAGAAGATAAAACATTCATTTGAGTGTTTTTGTTACAATTTGATTTGGGTTAAACAAACAAAATCATGTTTAAGTACTATAATTTTCATGGGAAATAAATAAAAAGAATTTAAAATAATTTTAAGAAAAAGAATTTTTATTTATCAACTGGAAAAAATACTAGCTACTCGTTTTGAGAGTGGAACAATCAAATCTGTTGAACTCGGCGGAAAAAAATTGCATTACCAAAGTATTTATTTTTAGTGATAAAATTGTCGCTTAGTTTCTTGTATTTAATTTTTCAAGCAGATATGAACAATTTTAAAAATTAATTAAACAAACAGTAGTACCTCGTGGCATGATGGTTAGTAAATTGGAGTGTCATGCCACCTAAAAACAGAAATGTTTTTCCCAAGGTACTGCCTCTTGCGAAGATCTGACAAATCCTCCAAGAGTATACTAACTTGTCATGAATAAGTGCTTCTCATCTAGCCGTTCGGACTCGGCATAAAATTGTAGGTCTCCTCCATTCCTGCCATCAACATGCACACAGGAATGGTTGAGAGTTGTGAGTCACTAGGCCCTGGTTCTCCATGAGCTGTTGCGTCACCAAATTTATTTATTTTTTTTTTTAATTAAACATACACACTTTTTTTCGATGTACAATTTTCGTATATATGTACATTTGGGTGGTTCTTAAATTAGATTGGACATAGCCCTGGATAGCCCTCATTCGATTCGAAATATTGAAAAACAGTTTCTCTAATTTTTTCAGATTTTGATTTAACCCCATTAGTCTCCCTCTTTTTACTTCCTAGTACATACTTTCTCGTGAAGTGAACACCGGCCAGTGGAGAAAGTGATTGTTTGGTGTTGTGAACGTTTGACGTTTAAAACGACAATGCCGCAAATGACTAGTAATCGAACTGTCAACTGTTCACCAAGGGTTTCCGTACATTTTGCACGGGAATTTCTCGTGAACGATATTTTTTCAAAAACTAATTACAGCTTGGAATTAAAAAAAAAACAATACAAGGACCACCCTAATACATACATATTTCTAAGCATACGTGATAATCAGAGATGTTTCTTACCTAATATTTGTATTTAAAGCACACATTCCCTAATTTTATATGGGTCACTGGGGCGTACGTGAGCTTTTTTTATTAAAACTAATTATTTTCTTATTTCAGAAAAAGAGGTAAACATTCAAATGTAAAGAAAAATATTAATTGCAGTATGTTGTTGGTCCCTTAAAAATTATTGTTTTTTAAATGTATAGCAAGGTAAGATTTGGGTTAAGAATGACACACTATCGATAACTAACAGTCTTTACATTACTTGTTTTTCCATGCATCCATCATCCACCGTGATACTAAGCCTTCGATGGCTGTTGTCGTTTAGCCATCGAATTGAAATTTGTCGATTGCATCGATTGGTTTTCATGTTAAGTATTGTTTAACGTAATCGACCTTAAAGTAAGAAGTAGTGATGACTTTAAACCACCCTCAATCCTTCTGTGTTCTTATTTTGTCAGATTTATTCAAACTTTGCATTCATCATTTAATTTCCTTGGCAGAAATTCGCATTGTTGTTGATAGAACGTAAAGCTGCGATACAAAAATTTCAGTTTTATTTTCGTCAATATTCTAGAAATCGACTTTTACGTTTTCGATGAAACTAAGTAGATGCACAGTAATATTTATAAACGCGTTTCAAAGTATGTCAAAATGACAGTTATCTAAGTCTTAAACCGTATTTAAAAAAACATGATTGTCTTAGTCAATACTGCAGCGAAAATGCTGCTTTTAAGCACAAAAATCTCATATTTAAAACGGAAATGGGTTATTGCCAGGGATAGAACTATGTTAAATTTGCTTTTTTTGAGTAGTTGCATAGAGTATCGACTTTATACAAACACGTTTCATGACCTCCTGAGCCGAAAAATATAAATATTTTAAACAATAAAAAATATTAAATATTAATTTTAAAAACAATTTTTATTCATTTAATTTTAATGTGATCACAAAATAAATTGTATAATTCAAGCGATGTGTTTCGATTTTAAAAGAACCATCATCGGGCCGTATTTTATTTTTTTCCCAACTCCTTTTGCACACTTCAAAAATTGGGTTATTTTGGACAAAAAAGAGTGCTCATCAGAGACTTAAATATTCTCTCCTGACATATTTTGCCCATGAAAATTCTTTAATCTGTCAAATACTAAAATTTGCCAGACTACCATTTGCGCAAAAACCTTTGGACAAAGCCACCTACATACATATGTTCCTTTATTATTTTCATCAAGGAACATCAAGTGTTCTCAATTTTTAGGGCCGATTGCAAATGTTGCGTTCACTGCTTTTTTAAATGCAAATACGGGACTTAAAACTGTCCAGCCAAAAAATTTTGTAATGAATGTCGACGTCGATTCCAAACTTCCTAAAAATGTTGGGTCCAAAAAAAAGTCGTAAAAATACGTAAATCGATTTTTTTTATTTGTCTGTTTTTAATTTCTTATTAAACTTATGCAGCCCTATCAATAAAAATTGCTTTGATATCTTTTAATTCACAAATTAACTAAAACGTCCATTAGGAGTTAGTTCACGAATTTAAATTTTATATCAATAAAAATATAAACTGCTAATCTATACGTTAAGCGAAAAATCTTAACGAAAATCTACTACAATCACCAAGAACTCTGCTGTTACCAAAGTATATTTTTTAACTGTACATATACTTTCTAACAAAATGTGAACTTCTTCACATACACTCTCTCATTTGAAGTTGTAAGAAGCATATGTGTGTCCCTAGCGTCTGTTTCCTTTAATCGCCAGTTTTTGGCAACAATGACAGAAGTAGTTTTAACTTAATTACTCGTTTAATGTTCCTTATTTGGTGAGTTAGTTTATTACCTTGAATTTTGATTTAATTGATAAGATTTGACACTTAACTCAATGACTAAAGAATATTCGTGTTTTATTTTCGTTTATGAATACCGGTGTATGCATCCACTATTCATTTATTTATTTCGTCAAATAGATTTCAAACGCTCTTCAGGCTACTTAAAACTTAACAAGTAAGAAAAATATTAAGAATAACAAAAAGAAAAAACTTAACATAAATACAACAAAACATAATCGGTAATCAACCTCAATACTATTAATAAATGTGATTTAAAAAGATTTCTACTATAGAATTGATTAAAATCAATCATTTCATTTTAAGCACCGCGAGGGTGGCTCATTTATTCCATAATTAACTCTGTAGTGAGGTATGCGAAAAGTATTACAAGATCCTAAAGTTTATAAGCAGGGCATTTAAATTCAATCATTCTCAGCAAAAATGGACAGTTAATTTTATAACTTTCAATAAATCGACTACTAGCTTTTGAATGCTCTAATTTTTTAAGTGCTTTATGCACTATTAAATAATTTTTAACCCTTTTTTGACTGTATTCAATATAACAGGTGCCATTATCATTATCATTCATTGCGAAGGATTAACTAACTAACTAAATTTTTTTGTACATATGTAACTATAAGATATTCGGAAGTTGAAAAATTTGTATAATTGGATTGATTGGTGGGTGTTAAAACAGTACAAGTTCTAACTTATTGATTTGAAAAAAACAGATAGGTATAACTGAACATCAGTATCTATATATAAATGATTTTTCTTGACTGTGTAAAGTTTCCAAGATTCTATATTCAAAGAAAATATTTTGTCAAAAATTATTTTTCCATTTTCTTTAACATTTTAACTTTTCCATCCACTGATTTATTATTTTCTTGTATTGATAGGTTTTTTGTTTTATTTCAAGCTTTTGATAAATCAAAACAGCAAACAAAAAACTAATTGTAGCTTTACCCTACCGAAATATAATCTTAGATACCTACATTGCTGATATACCTACTCAAACTACCATCTACCGCCAGATGTCGGAACAACATAATTTCTTAATTTGTTTATGCACTGACTACGCATGTTTGACCTTCAAACAAGGTGACCGAGATAATTCCCAACACTTATACACTTCTCCCCAATGATTGTAATACACAGTTCCTCAAGACAAAATCAGAAGAGAAAACTATCTGCACATTTGTATATTCAATCAACCGGTGTAGTTAATTGCAATCACAATCTTCACGCATCAAAATAAGCTCATAATATCGTCTCATCAGCTTTCAACTTCCCTTAGGAACAAAATTATATTTTTAATTAAATACAAACAAAAATCCATCAACCATTCAGACTCCATGTGATTGAAAAAAAATACACAGGCTAACAAATAAATAAAAACAAAACACTCTTATTGTTTAACTGCTTCAATCTTTCCACTCCGACCACAAAATTCTTCCATATTCAAATTCTCTTAAAGGTGCTCTTTAATTTTCGTACAAGTAAAAAAAAACAAATACCAACATATTCAATTTTATTAATATCTCTCACATATCAAGCAACGTTACTCGCGATTTTAGCTGAGAAGTGCTCCAGAGTTCGAGAAGACAGCACCACCAGCACCAACACTCAGTACTCGCAGTACTGTCCAGCAAAAGTTTATTTGAATTTCGGTACCTCCCACGCATTTTGTGGCATTACGCAAAAATAAATTAAAGGCCAACTATTCGTGTCCTTTAAAAAAGTGAAATAAAAAAAAAACTCATACAATCCTTGTGAACGGCAAAAAGAAGTAAATCACAAAAAAAAATGTCGAAACCCCAAACTGATGCCGATCGTCGGAAGCAGATCAGTGTCCGCGGTATCGTCGAAGTTGGCAATGTGACCGAAGTTAAGAAGAGCTTCAACCGTCATTTGCATTACACTTTAGTTAAGGATCGTAATGTCGCCACATCGAGGGATTACTATTTCGCTTTGGCAAACACTGTCAAGGATAACATGGTCTCGAGATGGATTCGTACCCAACAGCATTACTATGAGAAGGATCCCAAGGTGAGTTGAAGTGCAAAGCATAATGGATTTTTTTTTTTTTTTTTTTAATACGTCATAAGTGTCTACATATTATATCGTCTCTTGGACAGGAGCAAGAGGGACAAGATATTCAACCACAAAAATATTTCAATGTCATAGTAGCGGGTGTGTTAGCGGGAGTGTGATTTTAAGCACGGGGTGTGTCTTTTATCCTGCTAAATTAAATTGGTTCTTTTCCGCCAGAAACCATACTCTTTATGCTTTCCTGATACGAAAATGTTTACGAGTTGGAGATTTCTTTTAGATTGCAAAAAGGGATGACAAGTCATAATTTAATCAAACTTTATCAGTTTATTTGTGAAATTCGCACGGAAAAAAACTTTTATAGGAAAACAGGGCATCAAAAAAGTCTGCGTACAAATATAAATTAAAAATTTTATATTGAAGCAGCTGTATAGGTCAGTTATAAATTTGCTGTAAGCAAATCAAAGATTAAACAACAACTATGAAGTATATTTAAAAATGAAAGAAGTGCATAGTACGTACATTTATGTTGTTTTTTCCATATTTTCAGATAGTTTTATCAATTTCGTTTTATTAATTTAACATCAAAAAAATTATTATTGTTTTTACCTACTTCCCCAGGTGGGAAAAGCACAATATGTCCCTACCTACTTTTCTTTTTTCCACGAAATATTTTAATAGATTTTTCTATAACAAAATTCAATGAAAGAATTAAACAAATATAAAATGGTTATGAAGGGTCATCCCATAGAACAGTTTTTTTGATTTTCGACTTTCTTGAAAACTGTGTAGCTGATTTCGAAAATTGTTATTACCGACAATTTAAAACATCCCAATAGTATAATATTACTTTTTAAATTTTTTTTTAATGCATTTTCATTTTAAAAATTTTGTTTGGAACATACAATTTTTAATTCGAAAACGACACAGTACTCAGAAGTTTAAAGAAAATTTACTTTTTTGTAAAAATAACGGTATCTGTCATTAAAACTAATAAAGCCATTAAGGAAAATTTTATTTTTCTCTAAAACTGTTTTTATTATTTTGATAACATTTTATTTGTGTGCGTGTGTTCTAATATTTAATACAATAGAATTTATAATTAATTTTTTTCTAATTAGGGAGCTCTCCTTACAATAGGTACCTACCATAGAAACATTTTATTAATTTTGGAATTTCTAATTATCAGTTTTATTGATTAAAATTAAATTTGATATTTAAGAACATTGCATATAAAACTTTAATAAATAAAATATTTTAATTTTTTTAAGAAATTTTCTAAACATTTTTTATATTTGTTATACAAAAAATGGGTTCGTTTTTTTAAAATTTGTATTTGCATTTATAAAAACTTTAAAGGCTTACTAAATTTTTTTCTTAAAAGTAAAATTTAATTTTCAAATAAACTACTCAAACGATTTTAAATACCGTCTTCAAAAAACCTATTTGCATTTTTTTCTTTTGGCTTGAGGAGATGTTTTGGCAATTCAAAATATGAATTAGTTGCTTTTGTGCATATTTCTTTTTTTTTATCGGGTTTTCAATTGTTTTCTTTTCACTTCCACAAATTCAACATTTATTAACAATTGTTTCAAAAATACCAATCTATAATTAAAGACTAATAAATTAGATATGGGTTCACCAAAATTTTCAAAATTTGTCTCAAAAATTACTTCTACGATTTTGATAAAATGAGGGCATTCTATGTTTCAGATATCTGACTTTTTCGAGCTCCTGATTGGTCAGCTGTCAATGAATATCTGAAAACTCAGATGACTTTTGCTAACGTTTTGGTTACGTTTGTTCTGAATTTTCAAACTAGAAATTCTCATTTGAATATTCAAATGAAAGAGATGGAAGATGCGCTATGCCAAAAAAAGCAAAAATATTTAAATGGGAATTAAACTTTATTTTTTGAGTCTGATTACACGATCCGTTTTATTGGACGTTTCGTGTTTCGTCTTTTTGACACATTGGCTTAGGGGTGTAGAAATGTAAGATGCGTTATGCCAAACAAAACGCAAAAATATTTAAATGGGAATTGAACTTTATTGTTTGAGCCTGATTACACGATTCGTTTTTTCGGACGTCTCGTGTTTCGTCTTTTTGACACATTGGTTTAGGGGTGTAGAAATGTAGGGGGAATGAAAAAAAAAACGAAAGCACGTTTGAAAATTTTAAGATTTTTTCTGGTTGAACTTTGACGTTTATGATTTGACAAACGAGTAGAGGCGGGGGATATTTACAATTTTGTAATAATGAGCTTTAAAATAGTTTTTTGTGATTAAATAGATATAAGATTGAAAGAGAACTAATTTAAAAATATTTTTAACTATTATTAATGTCTATTTTCCAATATTTACCAAAAGATAAATGAACTTCATATTTTTTGAACTTCAAAAAACGAATGGACTTTTTTGATTGAAAAACGAAACAAACGAAAACACAATTCGTATAATCAAGCTCTTTGTCTGATAAGTGTGAATTGTGAAACAAACGTGGACGCATCGAACAAAGTACGCTGTGAAATTGTTAGATCTCAATGATATAAAAGTTCTAATTTAACTACTTTCGATGTAAAAACCAAAACTGAATGCAGTGCTTTGACAGAACTAAAACAACTGACTTTCGACTGAAAAATCTCATATATCAAAATTGGATGAATATTTTGTATGAATTATAATTTTTATGTGCATATTAATAATATATATACTAAAAATGTGTATACCAATTTTTTTTTTTTAAAGTATTTTAAAATTTTTATAAAGAAATTGAAGATACCTACGCATTATGCCTGTTCGTGTACTTCCTTCAAAGGGTACAAAATACTCAATGCCAAAATCCCGTATGGTAAAATAAGAGAATCCCGGATACACCAAATCCCTAAAGTCAAAATCCCGAATAGATAAAATCATAAAAAAAACTTCCGTTTTCTGTTTTGGAAATTATATAGGCTTTTCGTCATATTGGTTTAATTTCCTCTGACATTCTTTCAGCCTCGAAAACAAATCAAAATAATTTTTAATATTTTCGTGAAATTTTCGTGCTACGACCACGAAATGGTACAGAAAATAATTCCTCACCTGGAAGTTCAAGGGCTATAAAAGCTCCAAGCTGATGCGCCCAAATATATTGTGTGACACAGTCACTGAAAAACGTAAGTTGTAACTATTTTTATGATTCTTTAAAATGTAATTCAAGAAATACATTATTTTAACAGATAAATTAGGAAAGGTGGTCGAACATGGTGGGCATCTTCTGCCAATCCACTACCGTATTTTTTTAATGAATAGAAATCAAAGTTGGATAAACTTACTGTGGGAAAACCGTTATCCCCACAAGAAAGATTGGAAAGAGTATTTTGAACGGTTAAAAATTCTTGTTTTAATACAAAAATAATTATAAAAATCGGTCGAAATCTGGCTAAGATAGAGTCATAAGAAAACGGGCATTCAAATCATAAAAACCATTATAACTTCTAAATCAAGTGAAAACGAGGAATTTACCTTTTAAGTTTTTTGGCTTAAATTCACCTCAAGAATCCATTGTTTTCCTCTGTGGCAGTGAATGTCGGACACACTGTATAAATATGTGTTCCAATACTTATTTCAATCTATACAAACATGTACATACATATATATATAGTTATTTTACAGATGACATTTTTCTATTCAATAATAATTTTAATATTTTTAAAATAGTAATTACCGTTACCGTATTGACCATGTCAATGTAATCAGTTTTGCTATCTCGTTTCGAATAGCTACTAAAAAAATATCAAATAAATACAAATGTTGGGGTAGTTGGCAACTGCCGGCCAGTCAAATGCTCGCTTTAATCAGTCATTGATACAGTAAAAAAAAATAAAAAAAAAATAAATAAAAAATTAACATTATCATAATTTTAAATTTAAAAGTGTTGAGGTCTTATTAGTATATGATGAATAATTTTTGATGCGAGAGTAAATAATAATTATAATTGATACGTCATTTGTAACAAAAGAGAAGATATTTATGTATCTTTAGTTAATTTTCTTAAATAAATATTTGTATAATGGAATACAAAAATTGAATAGCAATGTGAATCAGATGGCGGTTGGAATCTTCTCATATTCTCATACTCGCGTCTTTGCTTAAATGTCACAATGGAAATAAATATTTAC
Organism: Dasysyrphus albostriatus; assembly: GCA_946251815.1. Classification (NCBI taxonomy): domain Eukaryota; kingdom Metazoa; phylum Arthropoda; class Insecta; order Diptera; family Syrphidae; genus Dasysyrphus; species Dasysyrphus albostriatus. The sequence goes on along the minus strand of OX276337.1, from coordinate 134,171,335 downwards.
CTACTTCCAATCAGAAGTTCAATTTTATTTTCTCATCTTAATCACATTTTTATTAATTTTGAATGCTCTGAGGGAAAATTTTCTTCTCATAAATCCCATTTGCGAGCTTCAATTAAAACACATCGAGTTGATAAGGTTTTTGGTAGACAAATTAAAATTATGTTAAATAACGTATGCTATCTTATATGCAATAAAACATAAATTAAACTTTGAAATTCAAAGTCAAAATTTGCCCTTACAGCACCTTGTCTTGCGATACGCAACTCATATAAGAAATTCACATCACCATCTTGAATAACATATAATCATATTTGTATGAATTTCACTAAATAAATTTGTCCTTCTCCAATGTCAACAGTAAAATTTAGGCAAAACAATGTTCTTCTTCTTTCATTATAGATTTTTAAAAATATTTTCAATTTTGCCTCCACAGGGATATTGAGAAGGAGAGCTTTGTTTAGATGCATTTAACAAAGATACATTTGTCTTGTTTATTTTTAAACTTTTTTTTTTTTAATTTTCTGAAAGTTCTATTTTGTGTGTTTTTTTTTTGTTTATTAAATAAATGTGTATCTTTGTTAATTTTCTTCTAATATTTACTTCCAAGGTCATTGGAGGTCGTTGAATTTTGTATCTTAATCTAAAAAGGGGTATACGGTGATAGGAGATTGTCAAAAGAAAAAAGCTTTCTCTTCTTTATATTATATTGTTTTCTTTTTGTATTGGGAAGCTTTTTTCTGTCACCTATAATGGATGTAAGAGGCATAGGGTGAAATGAAAAAATACTATGATACAAACTGAAAAAAATAATGCTATAGATAGAAAGATAGATTAGATGGCATCCACTTGTTGAAACCATTATTTAATAAGGCAATGACAATGCAAAAGATTGAAGAAAATAAATTTGAGCACAAAAAAGAGTACATATAGGTACATACATATGTACATATATATGTACATACATAAGTATGTAGGTACATATACAACAAATTGAAATTTTATTTTTCACTACTTATTTTAAGGATTTTGTTCCGTTTATTTTGAAATGGTTCTTCTGTTTCTGTTCATATTTCTTGTTGGAAGGTACACACAGTATGTATGTTGGATATTTTTTTTTGGTACAAACAATTCGGATAGGTTCCTATGCACAAACAAATAAAATTGAGTTCATACATATGTACATATTTATACATCATGGTGTGGAAAGTCAATAATACATATTCACGATTGTAATTTATTTTGTATTTTTCTTACAAAAAACACCGGTTTCGGAAGATTAGTTTTTAAACCAACATGAAACATCTTTTACGGCTAAATTTATTAGTCTGGACAAGCTACACAAATATTTGGCAGTCCGATTGAGAAGTCTTTTTCTGTTCCCGATTTCATTGTAATTTCAAGATTATGAAAAGCAGGATTATTAATATTCGAGATTGTGTTTTTTTTTTTAGATTTTTTAAGATAAGCGAGATTTAGTCATTTTCGTTTGTGGGATTTCATACCACTACCATTCTCTTCAACTACCCCAATCGATCAATTCTTCTTCCTTGTCCTCCCATTTGGAAGATACATTTTATTGAGTTTTAAGCGTGTATACATTGTACCACAATACCACTAAAAATTGCCTGCATATTTCTGATCAACAATTGATTTCACTCGAAACAAACATAAGTTAGTAATTTGTCAGTAGCCACTAGCCTAATTTTATTCTTGACCCTTTTTTCGTTAATGATTTTCATTAAACTATTTAAGACTCCCACATACAAATAAACCAATGAATATCGTAAATAATAAAAAATTAAGCCAAAAAATTTAACAGTTAATAATGAAAGGGTAATGTACCTGCTAGCAAGTAGGTAGGTATACGTGCTTTTTTGCGAATAAATTAAGTTGCCAATTTCATTCAAGTATTATTAATTCTCCCCCATTTAACGTGTATTGATCAAAGATACGAAAGTTACATGCAAGAAACAAAATTGAAGTTAGAACAATCTACAGCCCAAGACATTTATGTACGAATGAATCAGAATAGTTCCAGAAATTAAATTAATCTATCAAAAATTACGAACATCAAATTAAAAATGAAAAGTTTTCTTCTCTGCCAAGACATGCTACAATAATTTCTTCATTAAAGATAAGCTCTGTTCCCTAAATTTATTCAAACAGTTTCAGACAGAATTTGATTTGTGGAACTGGTTTGCACTAAATCTGGCGGTTTTAAACTGTTTGAAACTCGTTGTGGAACTTACCTATTTTCACCGGTTTATCCTCTAACGATTATGACGAGGTTCTTCAGTGCCATGGTAATAGGTGTGTTCCTTAAATTTTTCGTACTATTTCAGACTAAATGTCAAACTTTGACAGGTGGAAATGAAATCCTCTCAGAGAAGAAAAACTGTCAAAATGTCGGGAACGGTTTGGGCTCTAGTTTGCACTATGCACCACGTCAAAAAAAATATTTGACTAGAGCTGCCGTAGGGCAATCATAAGTTAGTACATTTTTTAGAAAATCACTGTTTAAAAAATTGAATAGTAAGAAAAAAGAAACGTATACGTATACAAATAATTAAACTTAAGCAAAGAAATATTCTTTAATAACATGAAACTTAAATTTGTTTAAAAAAAAAATACAATAAACAAAAAGTACACAAGTTTTCATAAAAAAATACGAAAAAGATTTGCTTTTTTTTTTTAATCCTTTGATTTATAAAAAGTTAAAAAAAAATTAACACATCTACAAAAAACAGAACAAAAAAAGTAGTTTAGTAAAGTTTTGTTATTTGAATTCAAACTGGCCTTTTTTTTCAAATCTTATTACCTGGCATTTGACATCTAGTACGAAACAGGCACCAGAAATTTCTCGGACCAAATCTGGCAAGGAGGGGAATTTTCTTACTCTCTTGTAAGCACTCTCTTTGGTCCGAAAAAAAACAAACTTCTTTCACTTGTGGAACGACTTCGCACTAAAAATGACTAAATCTGGCTGTTTCAAACTGTTTGAAATTCGTTCTGGAACACAATGAATATGATTCCACATCTGAAGTCTTTATTTACAGCGTTGCCACAAATTTAAAAATTTTCCAAAGTAGATTTTGAAAAATGCAACATATGCATTTTTCAACTAGTATTTTATTTTCAAAAAAGAAAAACCAAAGATATTACAAATAGTTGATAGTTAGTTGAACTGTCACGATTGTCATCAAAATAAGTCGGAAATCGTAAGTAATATTAATCGATTTACTCGTAGAATTTGAATTTAGAATGATGAATGCAAAATTGCTTTTCGTATCCAAAAGTGTAGCAGACTTAATTCAAATGTAATAGATTTGCACGACAAAAAAAGTGCAGTAGATCTACTGAAATTTTGGCATAGTGGCAACGCTGTTTATACCCAAAAATGACGTAGTATACAAAATTTGTTGCAGTTCATGGTTCAGCGCATTTTTGTTAATTTCTTTTTAAGTTTCCTCAGCTCGGAGAGAATTTTTCCCTCTTTTCAAAATTTGACAGGTTTAACATATTTTCTGGGAAAAGAAAATACATCTACCAAGGTGCAGCTCTGAAATATGTGGTTTTTACCTTGTGTAACGATACTCTTTCGAATGACAAAGTATAAAAAAATCTAAAAATACACCGTACTAACAATTCTTTAATTTTCTACTTTGAACTAATTAAACAACTAGATAATATAAATTTATACCAATGCATAACATTGTATAATACTAACTTAATATTCTTAAAAAATCAGCCTTTCGGGAGATAGATCTAATGTACTTTTCGTACTTACTGTACTTACTTTGACTACCCAGCGGCACGTCTATTTAATATAATCAAATCCTTCCCAAATTTTGGTTCTGCAAAAGCTGATCATTTTGTTTGCATGAAAAATTCACCAACAAAATTTTGTTTACATTTTTATGGTCAGCCTAGTGTTACCAGGATTACAATTCTATTGTTTTGTAATATTTTTTTTGAATGACACTTAAGTGGTTTTAGTTTTTTAAACAATACCTTCAAATTTCAATTATAACTTTAATTTTCAAGTTCATTTTTCTGAAAATTTAATTAAAACTTAAATTTGGATTCACTTTCCCAAAATTGAATCACAAACTTACCAAATATTGTAGTCAACAATGTTTAAACTGTATTGCATATTTGAGATACCTACAAATTTACATAGAGTATATTCATACAATTTGTTTAATTATTTGCTCACCTGTTCACCAAAATACGTTGGGTAAACAAAATATTCACACCACACTGTCTTAATTTTTATTGGCTGTATTACAAGAGTTCAGTTTGCCAATTGGCTATTGACCAAAAGTCAGATTTATTAAACTCTTAAAAATTCTAGACCAATTTAGTAACAAAGAAATACATTTCTTGTAGTCCAAAAAATTTTATACAGTTAATCGAATTAGAATAACTTTTACTTTCAATACTTCTGGTTTGAAGTTTTTTTGCATTTGCTTTGCTTAGATTTTGTATCGAAATTTTATTCTATTTTATCAGAAATGGCAATTAGTTATTCAAAAATTGCTGACTGCTTTCATATTTGTCTTGAAAAACTATTATCCAGAAGCTTATGTTACTAGCCGGCTTGAGAGGAATTTAAATATCAATTTATGAAGTACATATACTTTTATGTAATGTTATTTATGTGTGTACTTTATTTCGTTAAACGTCCAAAACATAAAATAAATGCAAAACATTCATAATAAATATGTATGTTCGAAGAGACTATTTTTTTTTCTTTAATTAATGTCAACGAACATTTATGGTAGTTTCTGACCCTTGTTTGCCCATTGAACAGAGGGATACTGTATATAAGAATTCGGACAAAAATCAAGAAAGAATAGATCTAGAACTTAAAAGCAATTTATTTTTAGGTTTAAATTATCGGTTTTAAATATACTATTCTATAATTGATGAAAATATACATATGTATTCAATATTTTAAAAAATAGTAGGTAACATTGAATTTACTATTTTCACTTAGATGTCTAATTGTGTAACCATGAATGTTTTATGGAAAAAATATCATTTGTTCCTTTATTTAAATGAAATTTTCAAATTTATAAATATCTCCTCTTATGAACTAAGCAGGTATAAACAGAATTATTACTTTATAACTAATTATTAAATATTTAAGAAAATGTGATGGATGATGGCCGTGTGATTTAGTATTTTCATTTGAATTATTCACATTTGAGTTTGAGGGTTCTTATAGACAAATTATGGTTAATTTAATTTCAATTTTAGTGTTATTTTGTCCCACTATACAGCTTTGCAGACCATTATTGTGATTGTGTAATCATCAAAATTGAATCAAATCTATTTGCGAACCCATCTGTTCTCTTTGTTTTGAGAAAGATTTCCGCACAATATCAAGCACTTGATATTCCCTTTTTTTGTAGACAGAAAAAATAATCACGAGATGGTCAAGTGTATTTTTCATTCAACTAAACCGAATCAACAACAAGAACATCTCAGCAAAGTTCAAAATTTTCAAACAAAATTACTAATTGGCATTATTAATGGGGAGTCAAGGAATTTCTCATCTTGAATTAATAAACACTACTCATAATCGTGATCCAATGAAGCATCAAAAAGGGCAGTTGGTTATCGATGATGCTATAATCACTTTGCTACTGATTGTTTTACAAACAAAAACAACAATTGGCAATAGGTTTTAAATTTCCATGCTATATGAATATGTTTGTTTCTAACCAGAAGTTTATATTAAAACTTTATGCAATTTATTGCATCGATGTTTGTAGGTATATACTCATAATATTTTCAGTGTTGACCTGCCTATTCAACAAAGCAGTAATTGTTTTTTTTCCAGTTACTATCGCCAATCTAATCTCGGATGCAATATTTTTAGTAAACATATTTGTTGAAAAATTGTTATCATAAACTTGAACTTTATTGTTATGTAGCACATTAAAAATGGCAAAAACAAAGCTTGATTGGATTTCCCTGGTTTTTACGGGAATGATTTTATGAGACAGGTGAAATAATCTGAGAGAGTCTGCGGTATTGTGGCATAAAATAATAAGAACATAAATCTGTACCTTGGTTCTAAAATGGCCAGAGTCCAAAAAAACACGAATTTTCAGCTCTGAACGCTCAGAGCTTAAAAATAAACACAATTTTTTGTTTGACAGTTCGGGACTTACTCTAAACTAAAAAAGAAAAACGCCTTTTAAGTCAATAAGATAGTGTATCAATTTAACTTGATCCACTTTTATAAAATTTTGATGTTTCCAGTCGAATAGTTTCAGAAACTTAATTTGGTATTAAAGGCAGTTTTTTTTAATCTAATAATGCTTTCTAATGTTATATTTCCACCAAATTTTCATCTCAGTTCAGATTTATTTAATCTATTTGGTGTTTTCACCGCACAAAAAGATTTGTTTTGACAGCACCTTTAAAAATACAAATGGTGTTTCATTATTTCTTATAAAGTGAAAGTGAGAGAGAATTCGTTATTTGTGAGGAACTGAATGCAGCCACAAATGAATCCTTCAGCGTCATATAAAAATAGGTTTATTGGATTTGCAAAAGTATTTGCCCCAGGAAGACTTAACAAGATTAATTTCTTCCCTTTAAGACTTACAATATGAATTTGTAGGGTAAATGTTCGAGATTTAAAGAAGAATTGAGGTAAATCTTATTAAATCTCTAAATAGTGTTAGGTGGAAATGTATAGTATTAATGTAATACAGCGAGATTTCTATCCAGAATAACTGCCTTTTTACATAGAAAGCTTTGCAAGAGAGCCCAGGAAAATAGCTATCCTTTTTGAATTAATATTTCTGATTTCTTTTTCCAACATCATAAACAAATTATAAGCATCACCAAATAATATATTAATGAACACTGTTTGAAATAAATAGCGACAAAGTGCTTACCTTTGAAAATTGAATTGAAAAAAAGGCGGAATGTTCTTTTCTCCCAAATAAAAATATAACAATGGGTGGCACTTAAATGTCAGTGGCCCATAGTCTTGAGTTTGACGTTTAGAAATCAATGAGATGGAGATATATTCGTGTTGTGTAAATATTTAGAATTGGATTTTTGTTTTACTTTACAATTTCAACTGTCAGTGCGTGTGCAAAAGTCTTAATTGTCACTTTAACACTGACAATTTGCTCAATATCTTTAATACGCAATTTTTGAATTTTTCAGGAATGCAAACATTTATTTACGTAAATACTTTGTTTTCTATTCACTTCAAATACCACCGATTATAAACAAAAAATTGAAATAATGTTCATCGTTATCGTTTCTCACTTCCATTTGCTTTTGATGATAAAACAGGTGTGTTTGTTAACTTGAAATTTCTTGCTGGCAGAAACCATAGGAAAAAACCAAAGATTGGGAAACTTGGTAAGAAATTAAAATTAAAATTTATTCTATTCCGGTATTTACCCAAACTGCCAATAGAGCTCTTTAACAAATATTATCTCACTCTCTCACATTATATCACTCTCTCGTTCATTTACAAACGTCAAAATCAACACTGTAGCGAATTATTATATCGAAATTTGTTGTGGAAATGTTTTTCTTTTGTTTTGCATCTTGGAATTTGACATTTCCGCTACAATAAAAGCTGTCACTTGAAATTGACAGATTCGTGAAGTTCCCTTTGTTTACTTTTTTTAGTACAAAGTTCTGTCAAAGCTAATACCACGAACAGATGTAATGCATTGAATGGGCGCGTTCGGCCGGCTATCGGATAGGTTATCCAAGATAACTGAGTAGCCGATACTTTTGTGAACGACCAGAACCAGACAGTTTAGCTGAAAAAAGCTGACCAAGAAATTGAATTAAAACTGTTTTTAATTTGCAAGCAAATTTTAAGTTTTCTAACGGAGTTTTATTCCATTTATATATAACGGGTGATTTTTTAAAAGGTTTAGAACTTTAAAAAAAAAAACACACAAAAAATTCGAAAAAATGAATGAAATATTTATTTGAATCGATAGTTTGAACCTTGCAATTTAATGTTTAAAGATAATTTCATGCAAATGTTGACCGCGGCTGCGTCTCAGGTAGCCCATCCGCTGAGTCCAATTTTGGCATACTCTTTCACACATATCGGCCGGTATCTTACGAATGAATGCATGGATGTTGGCTTCCAGTGCGTCAATCGAAGCGGGCTTGTCCCTATAGACATTAACCTTGACATACCCCCACAAAAAATAATCTAATGGTGTCAAATCGCACGATCTAGGCGGCCAATTGACCGGCCTGAAACGTGAAATTAACTGTTCACCAAACTCGCCTCGCAATTGCGCCATTGTTTCGCGTGCTGTGTGGCATGTGGCACCGTCTTGTTGAAACCACATATCATGCAAGTCAAGAACTTCCATTTCGGGCAAAAAAAAGTTTGTTATCATCGCTCGGTAGCGTTCACCATTGACAGTAACGCTGCGATTCGCATCATCTTTGAAGAAATATGGCCCAATAATGCCGCCGGCCCATAAACCGCACCAAACAGTGGCTTTTTCGGGATGCATTGGTAGCTGTTGCAATGCTTCTGGCTGATTTTCACTCCAAATGCGGCAATTATGCTTATTTACGTACCCATTCAACCAAAAATGAGCCTCATCGCTGAACACAATTTTTCGATAAAAAAGCGGATCCTCGGCCAGCTTTCCAAGAGCCCATTCACCAAAAATTCGGCGTTGTGGTAGGTCGGCTGGCTTTAGTTCTTGCACCAGCTGTATCTTAAAAGGCTTTACGCCCAAATCCTTCCGCAAAATTTTCCACGTAGTGCTGTAACAAAGGCCTAACTGCTTGGAACGGTGCCGAATCGACATTTCGCGGTCTTCTGTCACACTAGCTGATACGGCCGCAATATTTTCTTCAATACGCACAGTACGTAAACGTGTTGGTGGTTTAATGTCCAACAAAGTAAATTTGGTGCGAAATTTGGTCACAATCTTCCGAATAGACTGCTCAGAAGGTCGAGAATGCCGACCATAAAATGGAAGCAGCGCGCGATGAACATTTCGAACCGAGCACGAATTTTGATAGTAAAATTCAATATTTTGCAAGCGTTGTTCATTTGTAAGACGATCCATGGTTAAATTGCAAACCAAATTGAAGCTGTTTGACAGTGACACAAGGTACTAAACACACGTCAGCTGTCAAAACCAGTGTTGCCAAAACCAAACCAGCTAAAAAATCACCCGTTACATATTGCGTAGAGTCCAAGGTATCGCAAATAACCATTATCTAGCTGCATCTAACTAATTAATTTTCTTTTCAAAAAACCCGACACTGCAAAACTCAACATGAACAACTCAAACTACTTGTCAAATATCAGCTGTTTTGAAATTTCTCTTTGGATTGCTGAGTATCCTAGAATTTTTGGGATAACTTCGAATTTGTTTGTTGGTCACAGATGATTTGTCATCAGCTGTTTTTTAACAAGGCATTGCAACAATACAAAGCTATCCGGATAACTGAGAATTAACATCCGAACGCGGCCAATGACAGCGGGGATAGTGTCAAGTGCTGCCAAGCACTTGCATGGAAGTTGAAATCAAAATTTTTAAGGTGCATAATGCACTTTCTTCTAAGAAAATTTTTCAAAATTTTAAAAATACGCACTATGCATTTATTGTTGAAGAACATAATGAATGTTTAACAAAATAAAATTTCCTATGGTTAACTAAAACGTGATCTTGTCAGTAGCAATTAAATTGATAACCATCATGGTAAGTTTCTTTTTTAGAAAATCGCCAACGTCGAGATAATACCTATGATGCCATTATTGTTAATAAAGTTCAGAAATCTTAAAATGAAAAAAAAAACATATGATTTACAAAACTAGAGCAGCAATAATTCACAAATGGTTGATAAGAACTCACACTCATTTTGAGCGTGCTATAGATATATGAGAAAGATAATACGGTAAGAAAAAAAATTAATTTGAACAGAGGGTAGACGTCAACCAAATAATGTTGTCAAAAGCATGTTTGTTTTCACAAAAACAGCGTGATTTTTAAATAAATCATTCATTCACTTAGAAAAAAGATTTGGCAAAAGTAAACAAACTAAATAGAAGAACATATATCTGTTTCCCTTTTCTATTTTGCAAAATTATTTAGAGTACAAATGAATCTGACCCTAAGCAATATTTATGTATGTAGATCACTTTCTAGTTTACTAAAACTTTTTATCAGGCGAAAAGTAGATTATGTCCAGATGCTTTGTAGGTACATACATATACATATGTATAACTTAAAATATAAATATAGTTAAGGTTGTTGTTGCTGTTAGGTAATTAAAACAAAAACCATAAAAATACTTCGCCAAATTGACAGTTCCTGCATTCAATGCCTCAAATTTCGGTACCTATATGGTGTTTTATATAACGTAGCTTTGTCCATTTCTTTTTATTTACATATAATTATAAGTTTTATGTTGGTTCTCCACTTAATAGCTTCTCATCTTCTCTTGTAAAATTTCTTTTTACAAATCTTCGATCAGTAAATACATCAAGAAAAGCGTTTCCTGACTGCAACTTAATGGCAATGTGCCCGTTTGGTAACGTGAAATTTTTACCAAGTTTCTCCAACGTCGGTTGTTCCCCTATGGTTTATAATAGCAAATTGTAAAAATTTGAGGAAATTTTCAAGAAATTATACGTTGCCGAACACACCAAATGAGACACCTCATGTGACGCTTGTTTGAACACCATCATCAATGGTTTGTAAGATGACTTCTTCTGCTTTTAAAATAAATCATATAATTTAGTTTGACAGCTCTCAGTATCCCAAAAGTGATGCCAATTTTAAATAATTTTTTGCAATTAAATGTATTTACATTTGACTGTCATAAATGCTACAAGCACCAATAACTTAAGCCAATTTCATTTTTGAAATTGTGTTTTTGAAGTAGGTTTTTACTATATTTTAAAAGTAGGTATATTAGTTACGGTTCTCTTTGAATATCTCTCCTTTTTTTCTTTCTCTTGCTAATTTGTCTACAGCGTTATATAAAAATATCTTCCTTCTCTACATTGACAAACAAAAATTTTCAAATCTAATTTTAAGTCTCATGACCACGGGGTGAGATATAAAATCTTGGCACTGATCAAATAAGACGCATTGCACTATAAGTACAGGCATACTACAGGCTTTGTGTCATGGTCAAAAACACAAAAATGAAAACAAAACAAAATTGACTGTTTTAAAAAAATATACATATGTATATGTAGGTACCTATAGGTATACTAATTGTTTTTATTGACTTGCGAAAAGAACTCAACCTTCAGGGGAGTGTTATCTAAATCTGAACTGAACAAACTGAGAGTAAAAGTAACTTGTTAATAAATACAGCACTCAAATAAAATTAAACAGTCTAGGCGATAGAGTTGCACAATTTTTAAAAAAAAGTAATAATAACATTTTATCCCACCTCTTTTATGAAACGAAGGTGGAATCATATTAAGTACCCTTTGGCGTAATGTTTAATGTGTTGGACTGTACCGCCAGAAGATGGAGGTCGAATTCCAGCGCATGTGGCGAATATCTTTTGAAAAATTGTTTCTGATCATAGCTGTTTGGACCTTATAAAAAAATTATGCGGCCCCTGAATTCTTGTCGGCAATTACAACACTCACGCAGAAATGGTTGAAATTTGTATGTCAGTAAACCTCGGATTACATAAGCTATTAATTAATTTGTTTTTCAACTTCAGTTCCTTATAAATCATTTGAGGGGCTCAAACCCCAATTTTCAATAAAAAAATTTAAATCTAAAGTAGAGCTTTAAGAAACATAATCTGCGGTGCAACTCTACAGTGAAAAAATCGATTTGACGACAAAAATATTGATAAGCCAGTGAACGTGTTCGTAAACATAACATGACTTTGCACGAAAACTGACGAACGTTGGTGAAAAATATTGTATTCACAGGATGACTGCTTCATTTGACGATCGCAGTATGTGTGCGTCAAAAAAACACGATCAAATTGACAGCGATTTGACATTTTCAAAAATGTTTCAAAAACGCTTTTCGCATTGTAATTGGCGAAATGTGATTTAGAGTAGAGTTCATTTCAATCTTCGATTTGAGAAAACATGTCATCAGAGAATCCGAAAGAAACAAAAAAAGAATTGCCACGTTGAACGCAGTCACTCTCAATTTCAAAACCAGCTTAAGCATCGTTAAACGTTTCTCGGTTAATTTTATCGAAGCGGTAGTTACAGAACATAAGTACTGGTCCTACAATATTTGAAATCTATCTAATTTTTTTTTTTCTTAGCTCAAAACTATTTCAATAATAGGGTTTTGTAAGAAATATAATCAGTTAAATGGTTGCAGTATGCTCCTTTTACTATCAAAATATGCTATAAACGTAGTGCTTGGCTGCCACCAATTTTCTTTCAGACAAAACTTAAATTTTTTGTTTTTGGATGTATGTAATTCATCCATCTGCTTATATTTTTCATATAAAATTTATTAAATACGAGTTAGACACTTCAATATAAGAGTAAGTTCCTTGCGATCTAGTTGTGCGTTTTATTTTCAATCGATCGACAAACTCAAAATGCAACACTACCATCTGCACTATTAAGATTTGTACCTGATCGTCATAAAATCTAGATTTAAGAGAATCAAAAAAAGAGTATTTACAGAAGAGATATACATATTTCTCCCAATTCTCTGAAGATAAACATATATTTGTAATTATATTTGTATAGCAAACGAAATATACCCAACTATTCTCATCGATTTTTTTTTCTACATTTGAAGTTTTGTTGTTGACCTTATTCTAGATAGATTTTTTTTAAGTTACTTTCTTATTTATTTGTTCTCTAAATCCCGTTTAAGATGCAGTTTTTGTTTTCATTTGGTAATGATCTTGAACAGAAATATTTAATTGACTGATTGAAATAAATTGTGTGTCACTGCCAACGTCTACGTCTGTGTTTCATGACAATGAAAGTAAATTCAATTTATAGTTGCAATTGCAATTTCAAGAGTATCAAGGAAATAACCAAAAAATATTATTTTTATCTTAAACGAACCTTACATAAAACTTTGTTCTTTTATAAACGTCTTAGTATTTGTGTTGAGTGAAATTTTGAAGAATTTTCTCACGCACTCAATATTTTTTTTTAGTTTTTCTTATGCCTGAAAGTAGATCATACATTTTCGAGTTCATAAATGTACCTGTACCTTCTTGTTTGAGTTTCTTATAGGGTGTTTTTTCCTACTCAATTCTTTTAGTTTTTAATTTTTGATTTAGTAAAAACTTTAAAAATAATTTTTTCATAATGTTGTTGATTTTAAAACTTCTTTTGCAAGCCCATAACCTATTTTTTTTATGGTGCTGGAGGACTCATTTGTGACTGCATTCAGTTCTTCACAAATGAAACATTCCATCTCACTTCCACTTCAAAAGAAAAAATGAAACACCATTTGCATTTTTAAAGGTGCTGCCAAAATAAATCTTATTTAAATCTTTTTGTGCGGTGAAAATACCAAATAGTTTAATTAAATCTTAACTGAGATAAACCTTTGGTGGAAGTATACCATAAGCTTAATTCATAGTGGGGTTTATTAACTGATGTTGGGTGCCATTTAAGAAATAAGAGAAAGCAGAAGAAAATTAATAGACCGAGAGCCCACAGCAAATTTTGGGTGTGTGATGGCAAAAAAAGTAAAAGCTTTGAAAGCTTCATTAAAAGTTATTCAAAAAATCGAAGTCTTGCAGTCAGTAACTGGGCCTTTGTGATTAAACAGTGCATCGAAAAAAAATATGAATGCAAGGTAATCGTCTTAGCCAAAATTGGGTTTTGCTCATGGAAACCAAGACCATTTGAGTGTTAAGTTTGTTCTGGAAGAAAAAATTCCAAATTCAAAGTGCAAAACGGTTTTTTAAAAAGTCTGGCAGGGCGAACTATACACTGAAATAATATTGGATTCCGTGATATGTTATCCGAAGTGCTTATCAAGGGAGAGATAACCTAATTTCGGCTAACACGGTTACCCTCGAAGTTGCACTCATATTTTTTTTGTATGCACTGTTTAATCACAAAAGCCCCAGTTGTGGATCGCAAAACTTTGGATTTTTCGAATAGCTTTTAATGAAGCTTTCGACGCCTTTACTTCTTTGTTTGCTATCATTGACACCTGAAATCTGGTGTCGGCTCTAAGTCTATTGAAGTGCACGTTTGCTCAAATAACGTTAAGCAAAGCTTTGCAAAATGAGAAAAAGATAGTTGTACAAGAAAGGTAGAATGAAAAAGTTGAAGCATCTCATAGGTATCGTTGGGCGCCATTTAGGCAAAATTTTGTGCAATTAGAGCAGGCAAGTAGTAAATTAAGGATATACAAGATAAGTAGAATGCAATGAGAAATTAGAAGATGAGAGGAGAGTAGAAAGTAAGGCACTTTTGTCTGGATAAATCCTTACTCACAAACATTTCTCTTTTACCTATTAGTGAATGTCAAGACACAATTACAATTTGCTTTAATATTTTTTTTTATTTCTCTTTCTAGCGTGTCTATTATCTCTCTCTGGAGTACTACATGGGTCGTTCCCTACAAAACACCATGATCAACTTGGGCATTCAGAGTGAATGTGAAGAGGCCATGTATCAAATCGGTCTTGACATTGAAGCCCTCGAAGAAATGGAAGAGGATGCCGGTTTGGGTAATGGAGGTTTGGGTCGTTTGGCTGCTTGTTTCCTTGACTCGATGGCAACTCTCGGTTTGGCTGCCTATGGCTATGGTATTCGTTATGAATATGGTATTTTTGCTCAAAAGATTCGCAACGGTGAGCAGATTGAGGAACCCGATGATTGGTTGCGTTTTGGCAATCCATGGGAAAAGGCACGTCCCGAATTTATGTTGCCAGTTAACTTTTATGGCCGTGTTATTGATGAAGCCGGTGGCAAGAAATGGGTTGATACTCAAGTTGTATATGCCATGCCATATGATAATCCAATTCCTGGATATGGTAATAATGTTGTGAATACCCTCCGTTTGTGGTCAGCCAAGAGTCCAATTGACTTTAACTTGAAGTTCTGTAAGTAATTTCAACTACTTTGCCATCGTCTTTTTTCAACTTTTCTAATTTCTTTTTTTCAGTTAACGATGGTGATTACATCCAAGCTGTGCTGGACCGCAACTTGGCTGAGAACATCTCTCGTGTACTCTATCCCAACGATAACTTCTTCGAAGGCAAGGAACTTCGTTTGAAGCAAGAATACTTCATGTGTGCTGCTACACTTCAAGACATCATTCGTCGTTACAAATCATCTAAGTTCGGAAGTCGGGAAGCTGTTCGCAATAACTTTGATCACTTCCCAGACAAGGTTGCCATCCAGCTGAATGACACACATCCTTCATTGGCTATCCCAGAATTGATGCGTATACTTCTCGATGAAGAGAAACTACCGTGGGATAAGGCATGGGAAATTACAACCAAGACATGTGCATACACCAATCACACTGTCTTGCCAGAAGCTTTAGAGCGCTGGCCGGTGTCATTGTTGGAATCTATTTTACCCCGTCACTTGCAAATCATCTACCACATCAACTTCTTGCACATGGAGGAGGTTAAGAAGCATTTCAAGGGAGACATGGAGCGCATGCGCCGCATGTCTTGCGTTGAAGAAGATGGTGAGAAGCGCATCAACATGGCTCATTTGTCCATTGTTGGTTCACATGCTGTCAATGGTGTGGCTGCTATTCACTCTCAGATCCTTAAGGATGCCCTTTTCCATGACTTCTATGAAATGACCCCCAAGAAGTTCCAAAACAAGACCAACGGTATCACTCCCCGTCGTTGGTTGTTGCTCTGCAACCCTGGCTTGTCCGATCTGATCTGTGAAAAGATTGGTGATGAATGGCCAGTTCATTTGGAACAACTGGCTGCCCTCAAAAAATGGGCTAAGGACCCTAACTTCCAGAGGACAGTTGCCCGTGTCAAGCAAGAAAACAAACTTCGCCTGGCTGAACACCTCGAGGCTGATTATGGAGTTAAGGTGAATCCTGCTTCTATGTTTGACATCCAAGTTAAGCGTATCCACGAGTACAAACGTCAACTTTTGAACTGCTTGCACATCATTACTATGTACAATCGTATCAAGAAGGATCCTTCAGCCAAATTCACACCACGTACCGTGATGATTGGTGGCAAGGCAGCTCCAGGATACTATGTTGCCAAACAGATCATCAAATTGATCTGTGCTGTAGGAAACGTTGTTAACAATGATCCAATTGTTGGAGATAAATTGAAGGTTATCTTCTTGGAGAACTACCGTGTTACACTGGCTGAACGTATCATGCCAGCAGCTGATTTATCTGAACAAATTTCCACAGCCGGTACAGAAGCTTCGGGAACTGGAAACATGAAATTCATGTTGAATGGAGCCCTGACTGTTGGTACTCTTGACGGTGCTAATGTTGAAATGGCCGAAGAAATGGGCAACGAGAATATCTTCATTTTCGGTATGACTGTTGATGAAGTTGAAGCTCTCAAGAAAAAGGGATACAACGCCTACGATTACTACAACAGCAATCCAGAAATCAAACAGTGTGTTGACCAAATCCAGGGAGGTTTCTTCAGTCCCAGCAATCCCAATGAATTCAAAAATATCTCCGATATTCTTTTGAAGTACGATAGCTACTTCTTGTTGGCTGACTTTGCCTCTTACATCAAGGCACAAGACTTGGTCTCCAAGACCTACCAGGTACAAAAGACTTGAATTTAATTTTTTGTGTTTTTTTTTAAACAGTTTATTTTTTTTTCTAGGATCAAGCCAAATGGTTAGAGATGTCAATTAACAACATCGCATCTAGCGGTAAATTCTCATCAGATCGTACCATTGCTGAATATGCCCGAGAAATCTGGGGCGTAGAACCTTCATGGGAGAAGCTTCCAGCTCCAACTGATGCACCAATAGGAAACTAAATTGTTATTTATTTTTTTTTTTAATTTATAGTAAAAAGCCATAATAAACTCGAAAAAAGATAGAAGAGCTGCCAGCAATTCAGCAGGTTTCAGCAAAACTAAAATCTAACGTCCATATACCAACTAACTGTTTTAAAAAACAAAGAAAAATCAAAAGTCAACTCGGTTAAGTTACTATTTTCAACTAACAAAATGGTCGTTAAACGCAACACATCACCTCTCGAAACAAACATGACCTCAGGCAACCAATTAATACCTATTTTTATAAAAAAAAATTTAAAAAACTAATAAATATATCCAAAATTATTAAAGAAAAAAGGATTATATTTACTTTTTAGGAAAAAAACCATTAACTTTAAATTTTTTAGAAATTTTAGATTAGATGCTTTATTGTTAAAGTTTAATAAAAAAAAATAATTTAATAAAAATATATATCGAGATTATTCTCGCAAAAATTAAACACAAAACCCTCCAGCACTAGTTAATGTTTTATTTTTTATGTAATAATAAGGCACAAACCGAATTAGATTTTAGAAACAAATTCAATAATACTTGCTGATGTCTTTGACATACAAAAAGTATTATAAACATGCAACCTATCGCCTCAAAATTATTAAATTGTTGAATGTTGTAATATCTAAAATGTGAAAAATAAAACATTTAACCTAAATAGTGTGACACTAAAATAAGCTTTTAATTTGATTTTGGAATAACTGAAGAGCACTTGCTTGAGACACAAATGAACAAATTATGCTGCGATTAAAAATTGTATATGAGATTGTTGTTGTGAATTTCTGGGTCATTTTCGACGCTGATATTATGTATGACGCTGTTTAGATTGGGAATATTGGGACCGGTCTCACGGAAGTTTCTGGACAAGAGAAGTGAGGATGTCAGGAGCCCCTCACTTCCCTTTTCCAGAAAATGACGTGAGACCGGTCTCAATCTTCCCAGTCTAAACAGGGTCTATGAAGATGACGTTCCTAAAAACTAAGCTTACAATATACCTGTTCCTTAGTTTTTTCAAACAGTTTCAGACCGCCTGATTTAGTGAGTGCCAGTACAATGTTTCACTTGTGGAACGGGTTTGCACTTAATCTGGCAGTCTGAAACTGTTTGAAACTTGTTGTGAAACACAACTAATATTACATTCTAAAGTCTCTTTTACATTTTTATTTAGTTTTCAAAATTCTCTAAAACTAAAGTATTGCTTGGCTGTTCACGATTTGATCGTCAGAGAATAGAGAGCAATAAATTAAACATCTATTGTTCTGCAAAAAAACACCCAAATGCTCCACAAAGCAAAAATAAATTGGATTGAATACGATTACAAAATGGAACATCCCGAAACTCAGGGGCCTTACTCTATAATGTTTTCGTTTTCGATTGGACTTTCGACGTACTCCTTTTCCACTCCTTTTTAACTCCTACTACTCCAAAAGCCTTCGAACGGCTGTTCCGAATAATTTTTTCGGAGTCTTTTTCTGTTCCCGATTTCAAGGAGTAGATTTGGAACACACGCATACTTATACAGTTTTTCGTCGGACTACTTGTCAAAAGTGATAAATACTTGAAGAAGCCATTTTGTAAAATGGCGTCATTCAGTAGTGTGTGTGTAAATTTGACACCATGATGTTTTCATATTCGATTGGATTCAAAAAAGAGTAGAGCATTCCGAAAATCCAATTGAAAACGACATGTACAAAAGGAGTACTCCGACGTCCAAAAGAAAACGACACATCGTCCCCCTTATGATGATGAAGCATACATGTGCAAATAAAAAATGTTCACGGTGGTAAGTTGGTTTAATAATGTCGTTTTCGATTGGATTTTCGGATTGTTCTACTCCTTTTTGATTCCAATCGAATATGAAAACATCGTGTTGACAAATTTACACACACACTGCTGAATGACACTTCTTCAAGCATTTATCACCTTTGACAAGTAGTCCGACGAAAAACTGTATATGTATGCGTGTGTTCCAAATCTACTCCTTCTTGACTAACGTTGATGAAAAAGATTGTGTGCAAACGAGATGATTGCATTTTTTTTTGACGATAGCAATAGTTGCGTCAAAACATGACAATCACTTGACGATCAAATTGACGTTTTCGAAAACAGCCGTGTTTATTTTTATGAGCATGCTAAACCCTCTGAGTTCTCTTAAAATAATAAATTTTATGTTTGTCGTTTATGATCAAAATTTACCGATTTGCCGATTGTTTGTTGTCGATTAAAATTTTTTCGGACATGGACTCCAATTTCGGTTTCTAATTTGTTGATTTATTAATGACTTCTTGCGATTATCGATCGTAGTTTTCTGTGATTGTTATTCACGATCGTTTTGTCGCTGGTAAATCTTTGATAGATGTGGCAGGAATGTTGAAACTGGAAGCGTTGAGGCTCTCTCAAACCAACGCGAATTAACCTTGATACCACGCAAGCTAGTAATCGCTAGCGAGTTACTAATACATTCAAACTTGTCCTACTCTCCAGTCATTTGGCTTGCCTTTTCCGAAGCCAGTTGAGATGTGAGTAGAGTGGCGAGTGATAAGACAATTAATGTGTGTACCCAACTCCGTAGTTCTTTTGGCTTCCATCCGGATAACTCAGCACTTAAAAATTGCTCTACCTCAAATATTTATAAGAAATAGGTATCCGCTCCCTAACACACGTGTTAACTAGCACACAGATAGACAATTTGTCATATTAAAAAAGATATGATATCTTTCCAGTTTCACTTCATCAAATTTGTGGCGATTTTCTTATACATCTATCACATGCATGCACTGCTTTGTAAAGTGTATACTGGTAGCAGTAAACGGTCCTTAGCGTATATGTATGGGTTAAGAAGTTATCCGTTTATTATACGAGGAATTTGGCGAGTTAAAGTTATCCCTTCGTTAACACACGTCACAGGCTATTATACATTTGTTAATAAGAATTTCAAGTTAACAAATGTATAAACGCTAGCACGTTTTAATCCACGTTTATTAATATGGGGGGCTAGTGTTTAAAGTTTTAAATATCAATAATCATAATTCAAACTAATTTTCGATTAACCTCATTAAAAGAACGTTACAAGATTTGTATTTCTTTGGTTTAACAGTAAGCGGAATTGATTCACAAAGGCGAGTGAAAGTGGGTGAGTTTCAAAAATATGTATCTGTGTATGTATGTATAGCTTAACTCTTCTGATATACCTTATACATTCCATGAAAATTAAAAAGAACGCAACAACTCTATCAATCCCTTTTCAGGTTTATATTTAGAGAAGGAATCACTGTGGTGTATACTTACTTTTTTTTAAGCAAGCAAATATAAGAAACCAACCATAACTTTTTGTTATTTAGTTACCTAGAAATATTTTTTAAATTTAGGTCTATACGCAATTGAAATAGACACCCTTAGAATTTTTCGTTTGAATCATTGACATTGACGTAGATTTTGATTAAATACTGCAAAACCCCAATATCAAGCAAATCTATAGAGATTAGATAAATTGATTGGTAAAATCTATAAAATCTCAAACAAAGGTGATTTTAATTTAAACGAATACAGCTAATAAAATTACCTATAAAGTTTCGAACAATGCTTGATAATAGTGACCAGGCGGTTTTTATTCCCAGACAGATCATAAATTTAAGAATTCTTTGTATTCTGTTAAAAATAAAAAAACACAATAATTCACCTTTTATATAGAAAAAATAATAACTTCTTCAAAACATAGAGAATTCCTTCTTTGTGAGAATTTCAAGATAAAAAAGTGACCAAGGGAAAACTAGCGCACTGTTGAAATACATAATGTACCACCCAATATTTATAAACAACTAGACAATAGACTTCTGGTATGGGT
Source organism: Dasysyrphus albostriatus (assembly GCA_946251815.1). Taxonomy (NCBI): domain Eukaryota; kingdom Metazoa; phylum Arthropoda; class Insecta; order Diptera; family Syrphidae; genus Dasysyrphus; species Dasysyrphus albostriatus. The sequence continues at coordinate 134,150,529 of OX276337.1, read as the reverse complement.
GATATTATGTTATTTCCATTTATAATGGGTTTTTTTACTTGTGTTGCTGGTGCAGGTGTGTAAATATTATTATTCATGTTTGTAGCAGTAGCAAGCTTAAGGTTGATCTTCGAAATTAGTTAGTTAGTTTTATACAAATTTAAAATAAAGGTATTTTTTGCAAACTCAAATCATTGTTTACGCAAGAATGCGTTTATTTTTGTGTAGGTAAGTGTTCACATCGATTTTTGTAATTCCGCAAGTTTGAGTTTATTATTTTTGACAGAAATCGTGTATTGTGTACAGTGTACACTATCAGTCAAATTTATTCACACACACTAGAAGTCTTCTTTTTTCGAAAAAGCTAATTCAAATTTCACTGTATTAGAGTTTATGTTCGGTAACGCAGGCTGCTAAAGTCATTAAGTTCAAAAATATCATTTGAAGTGCTACTCTTCTGAACAAAACATGTACATGACATAAGATAGTCAAAAAATCCAAAGAATTCCTTTCGTATATCCGTGTTTTCTTACATAAATAAAATGCACCGTCACGAATTTTTTAAATATGTCAGTAGTTACAGAAAAAAGTATAAGAAAAGCATTTAAATCGTGCTTTTAATTGCACAAAAGAGTCGTAAAATAGCTTCGAGCTCAAAAACAAGTATGCCATTTGATTACTTGAAAAAATATGAATATATTAAAAAAAAAATATTTTATCGTGCGGTTTTTAAAATTAATTTTGTATTTATAAGACAATAACCTTAAAAAAAATTGGTTTGCCAATTATGAGTAACGGCTAGAGCCTTTAAGGAGAAAATCGAAAACAAAAAAAAGTTATACGGCAGGTACCGTTAATTACTGTTTTTGGTGCTTTTTTATATCAAAAAGTGCATCACATATTCAATTACACACAGCTTATTTTATTTTATCAAAATCGTTGAAGACATTTTTGATATAAATAAGCTTTTTCTTAACAATTGAATTTTAAGTACCGTTATTTTTGGAACTAAAAAAACAATCAATTTTCCCTCATAAAAAAAAGCCTTAAGTTAAAAATTTGAAGAAAATTGCTTCAGTGGCTTAGGCTTTAGGCTATAGGTTAAGGTAAAGACATACAGCCATAACTGCACCACCCACCTTTTTTCCGTTCTCTATCATCCTTTTTTATCTCTAAATTTTATTTTTTTTTCTGCATGAATCCAAACTTGCCCTCTAAGCATAGAGTACGTAAGCATAGTGTATTAACATGCGAAAAAAATCTAAATTTTCAAAACAATTTTCTACTTATTGTGTGCATAATATTTACTATTAGTACATTCATTTAAACTTTTTGCATCAAAGAAAATGGCGAAAAGCCGAATTTTGATATACAACCTACACATGGCCTTCTCAGGAAACTGTAAAAAGCTCCCACAGATATACATAAGTGCCGCTCACAATTTTACGAGTGGTGAAAAACCCCCCTTAACGGTTTTAAAGGAATATCTCCCAAACAGTAAATCTTACAGAAGCTTAAAAAAATATGCTAGGTAACTTTTGAGTAACCGTTTTCGAAATAATGCAATCGGCAGTTACGGATTTTGGAATTCATGTTATTTTCAAGCGATTTTTGGCAACTCATTTATGGGAAATTTGCAAAAAATTAATACCACCTGAAAGGGCTTAAGATCTTAATAAAAGGTTAGCTAGTTTCAGTCATAGGTCAGGTAAAGATCGTTTTTTAATTTTTTTTTTTAATTTTTTCTTCAAGGTCACGAAAGATTTTTGGCACCTCATTTGGGTAATTTCAAAAAAAAATTATACCCTCTCATAGGTTACTAGATCATTATAAAAGGTCAGTTAGATTCAGTGATTGGTCAGCCATAGATTTGTTGTTATGAATTTTACAAGGTGATTTCTGAAAAGTCTACGCAGGTCTACGCAATTCAACAAAGGTCTACGCAGGTAGACACGCCTATTTTGAGTGAATTGTTATTAAACTCGAATTGAAAATTAATGCAAAGAAATGACAGTTCAAACATTTTTAAAGTTGAATTTGAATTTCGCAGCTAATAGGCAACGGTCAATCCCGTAAACACAAAGCTGCACTTTTGTGTTCTTTCTTCTTCTGGATAGTTTTCCACACACTTGTTCTGTTCTGATCCAGTTTTCTTTCTGACCCTTTCTTACTTTTGCAAGAATTCTGTTATCAACGTGATACGAGTTTTAATACTTACAACAAACAAATTAATATTTTCACTTTTTTTATTGTTGAATTTCTTTAAACAAAGATTATAATAAATTTATTGATTTCCCTTTTTCAAATAAGTAACTTATTTGCTTTATAAATTATAAAAAAAATATAAATAAAATTGAAACCTGTGTATTATGTATAAATGATTAAAAAAAATTGATGAAAAAAAATAAGTTCATGAGCAAAAAACATAAATAAATAATTAACTTTTGGTGTTCTGCTTTAATCGCATTTATTTTAAACAAGAAATTGTTAAATATAACATCGATATTATATTATATTGGCAATTATTATTTGACATATTTTTCTTCGTTTTGTTTAATTCATAAATCTAATAAACACATGCATACATGTTTTATAAATGTTTTTTTTTTCTTTCTGTTTTTGCTATAAATTTGTTTAAATTTTTTGAACACATCATTTTGACGCCATTGGTATGTAGGCATATTATTATTTGTTTTTATCGAAAAAAAAAAATATGTTTACATTGGTTAAGAAACAAATATTTATAATGTTAAGGCACTTGTTATTTTTGTTTAGTATTTATGTTCAAAACTGGTAATTGCGTATTATTTTTTTTTTCTTTCTTTCTTTTTAATATAGAATAATCTTCCTTTGGAGAAATTGTCTGGATTGTTGTTAGTTTAAATACTGATGTGCTCCCACTACTTATTAGGTACGTTTTTAAAATAATATATTTATCGAAATTTGGATTCTAAAATTATATTCGTTGAATTAAAAATTTAGAAATTTTTAAATTCTTTTCTTTTTATATTTTTTTATTTTGTTTTGTTTTGATTTTTTTTTTAAGAGAGAGAGTGTTGTATAATACACTATTTTCGGAAAAAGTTCTATTTCGAGAAACGAAAAGATAAAATTTATGCGACATTAATTGGATTTCCTCCATTGTAGTTGGCAAAATAACGAGGATCTCCAAATCGACTGTACATCTGAAAAAAAGAAATATATATTATTTTATAACTGTTTTAATTGCATACATATAAATTACATATTAAAATTACGGTAGTGTTTTCGTAAGAAGCTACTTACAAAATATGATAATGACTTTCTAAGAAATACATAAATGCTAAGAGAATCTCAACAAGATGATAAATACATACAAAATCTCATACTTCCACCTAACACTAATCTGAGATTTAATTTGATTTTCCTTTTCTTCAAGTCCCGAAGGTTTACTATACAATTTTTTTTTATAAACCTTGAAGATTTTAAATTAATCTTGTTAAATCTTCCTAGGACAAACACTTTTACAAATCGAACTAACCCATTCTTTTACGGCGCTGAAGGATTCATTTGTGGCTGAATTCAATGATTCACAAATAAAACATTCTATCTCACTTCCACTTCATAAGAAAAAATGAAACACCATTTTCATTTTAAAACGTGCTGTCAAAGTCAATCTTCTTTAATTCTTTTTCTATGGTGGAAACACCAAATAGATTTATTAGATCTGAATTGATTTAAACCTTTAATGGAAACATAGCATTCTCTGATAGATTTTCCTTCCTAGCCAAAACTCTTTTTGTAGGTATTCAAATAAAAATCGAAGTTAATCCATTTAGGCAGCAAGTTTAAGTTCAGAAGCACAACTTATGCTATACGAATACTTCTAGGTCAAATTATGGAAAACCACAAATTTATGAGTCAAAATAAAAGCCATAAGAGCCATTTATTAACCTGCCAACAAATTGTTTGAACATGTTTGAAATTCAACCAGGCCTAAATACTTATGATTCAGATTTATTTCTTGTAAATTAATAATTGTATACACATCAAAATCCCCAACATCAGGAAAATCTAGAGGTTACTGATAAATTCGGCATTCTCCTATGGTTCATTGGTAAAATCCAAAAAAAAAATCTGTCACACAGACTTTCTGTATTAAAACGAATTCAATTTTTTATTATTCATAAAATTCCCTACAAAGTCCAAACAATTCTTGGTCTTACGATGACTAAATGCAGTTTTAATAGTCAGAGGGATCATACATAGCTCAAGAATAATTGAAATTTTTGATTTAAAAAAAATAAAACTCATTTTTAATGTACAGATACAGTAGAAAATTTCGTCTGAAAAAATTATGAAGTGCAAATAAAAATCTCGTTTATTTTGTGGAAATTTTAAGATTCATAAAATAATTATTTTAAGAAACAAAGAATTCATGAAAAATATATCTACTCTCAACATAGTTCGAGTGAAAATAAAGTTTCCATATAAACGCCTTGACTCTTGGAAATTATTTCTGGAACTCTTCTATTCCAGTTTTTTTTTTCAAAAATGAGTTTTAAGAATGAGGAAGTATTCTTTAAAAGGTTCTTCATCGACGTAATTAGCCTAGATCAATGAAAACTTAGCATTTTCTATACTGGGCCCTTATTATGAATTACGAAACGAACGGAAGAAAAACGAAACTCGAGGAAACGAAAGTCATGGCGAAGAGCGATTATAAGATACGAAAATAGAAAGCAAAAAAAGTTGCCAGACAAAAACGAAAAATTATAATTTTTTAAAAGCGCAATTTACTTCACTCTTATTAACAAATGTCAATTTTTATGTTTTCAAAATTGTATTTATTATTTACTTTCTTTCTTTCGCTCACTTAACAAAACAAAACCCAACCAAACCAAAATAAAAAATAAATGACATTTGACAACTACCCACAAAACGAAAACTGAATGAGAGTAAAAATAAAAGTACGTATTTTGTACGATTCTTGTTTCTCCTAATCGCAATTTTACGATTAAGTGCTACTACAATCGTTTTTCCTAATCGCAATTTAACGAATACGCCTTATTTTGAACGATTATCGTTTTTCATAATAACCCCCCTGTTTGGCACCTTAAAAGTGATGACCTTTTCAAAACTATACATCCTATTCCACTCAACCATTCAATTCAAATCTCATCTATTCCTATACAATTCTAGTTCCGCAATAACTCTTTTTTTTCTTTGCAAAGGAAAGTAGTCACTTTTAAAGCTCGTGCATATTAACGACATTCAATAAGGTGAACATAATTATGTTTTATTTTGAGTTTTAAGTTTTCTTTTTATAATTAAAATTATTTTCCTTAAGTTTTCTTTGTTTTCAAAAATTTTCTATGATTATACTCTTGAATCAAAACTTAACTGGAGTCTCACCAAAGCGTTTTTTGAAAACCCTGAGCTCACCCTGGCAAACAAATTTTGTTTTTTGAGACCCACGGTTACCCTGAACTCGCCCTAAAGTAGATCTAGGTTTTTTGCTGGGCTAGTTGAGGTAAAGAATAAACTGTCAAAGTGGCATGAGCCTGAATCATTTCTGCTTTGGATTAAAGTTTTGCATTAAATTCTTTTGTTCTTAAAATAAAAATTCAAGGAATACCATAATTTACTTTAATAATAACAAATAGAAATGAAAATGTAAACTGTGGTTTGTTTTTTTTATTTATTTTTAAGTAGAGTTTCTTGCTTATCTCAGCAACATAATAGGTTTGTTCGTTGAAGTTTCGTTGAAGATGACTTAGGTTTTCTTGACAACCCCAAGAATTGTCAAAAAAACTGGGGTTTTTCGGTTGTCAAAAAAACACCAAACGGCTCTCCATTGTGTTGTTGAGATAAGCAAGAAACAAAATTTGATTCAAAAATGAAAAAAAAGAGACCACAATTTCCATTTTTTGTTTCTTTTTGCTATTATTTAAGTAAAATTGTGTATTCCTTGAATTTCCATTTCAAAACCAAAAAATGTACCTGCAGCGTGTGAATCCACAACAAATAAAAATTCTTCAGAGCTTTTGCCACTTTGACATTTTATTCTTAACTTCAACTCGACCTGGCAAAAAACCTAGTTCTAAATACTTCAGGGCGAGTTCAGGGCGAACCCAAGTTTCAAAAATCGCAGAATTCGCTCGTCAGGGTAAGTTCAGGTTTTTCAAAAAACTTTTGGGGCGACCCCAGGGTGACTTCAGAGCCCAACGAACAAACCACATTTAGGGCTCTTTGGTATTTTTTGAGAACCGAAAAAACCTAGATTTTGTTTGACAATTCTCGTGGTTGTCAACCAAACCTGAGTCAACCCTGGCCTTTGGGTAAACTTCAACAAACGAACCTTAAGCCGAGTGTCAATAGGGAATTTTACGAATCTGTCAATTTCAAGAGTGACAATTTTCATTAGGTGTGTTCCACACCGAGTTTCAAACAGTTTCAGACCACCAGATTTAATGCTAACCCGTTCCACAAGTGAAATATTGTAATGGCCCGCACTAAATCTGATGGTCTAAAACTGTTTTAAAAAACTAATGAACAGAGGTATTGTGGCGGAAGTGTCAAATTTCAAAGTGCAAAGCAAAAAAAAAAAATAGTTCCAGAGGAAATTTCGATATAATTCACCACAGTTCTGATTTTGACGTAAATAAATGAACGACGACAGAGTGATATGTTGCTATCTGTAAAAGAGCTCTCTATTGCGTTTATGGTTTGGATAAAATTTGTTCCCATTGCTAGATTTTCAAATTACTGAGGTGAATACGGACGTTAAAATTCTTTTTGGAGCTAATAAAAATTTCAAATTCCTTCTAGGGAATTACAGAAAAAACTGTAGAAAAAAATTTGTAGAAAAAAAATTTTAGAAAATCACTTCTGTGGATTAGACTTTAAGACGAGGTATAGACAGACAGACAGAATTGTTCCACACATTTTTTTCATGTCCCCTATCATCGTAATGACATATTTGATTGTAAACACCAATTTTTTTTTTTTTGCTCAAATCCAAAATTTGCCCTATGGTATAGTACCTCTGTCACAAGTTAAATAAAATGCAGAACTGGGTCGCACGTACGTGCTCTTACGTTCAAGAGACTGAGGGTTAAAGAAAATTGTGTATAAGGACACGAATTGTGAGAGAAAAATGTTTAAGGGCATGAAAAACGATGTTTAAATTAGCTAAAACTACTCCTTTCATAGTTAAAGATGGAAAAAATTCTTGATTGAATATGATTGTATGGAAAAAAAATTAAATGTAATATTAATATTGGAGCGGTTTTTTAATTAATTATAAACAAATTTTCAAACATCAATTCTACTGTCGATGTGGTAAACGTGTCTAAAAAGTATTGCGAGACCAAATCGTCTGCATTATGTGAAATGAAATTGAAAGACCAACAAAATAAATATAAATAAAAATCGAAGGTATCTTTGTTGTAATTTTAGCCAACCAACGACATGAAAATAGAAGGACACAAGAACGTAAGTACTTAAGTTTATTTTAAGGTATTTTTTTTTTTTTTGCAATAATATTGACTTTACAATCAAAACATGTGAACATTTATAGATAACAAAATTATATTTAGTAAAAAAACAATAAGGAAATTCATGCACCGTCTTAAGTTAACAAATTGTGTAGAATGATAAGTTTACACAAAAGTTTGCATGAACGACCTTCTTTATACATTAGATTAAATGCTATGTTATTCAATCAAAGTAAAAGTCACAATGACGTTTGGATAAGTTAAACCTGTTTGATTAGTCTTCCGCAGCAAAATCCTTGCATAAGTTTAACCAAATTGTGTAAATCACTTCCCATACAAAATTTGAAGTTCATTAACCAAAAAATAAACTTTACTTTACAAAAACCAAACATCTCGAAAAAGAATTTTTTTTGTTTACACCGAAAATAAATACTCGTAATAAATCATGTTATATTGATTTATCAGGTTGAAGCGAACATGGCAGGTTTAAAAATAAAAACAATAGGTAAAGACCCAAGTCCATTTCGAATTATCTCCGCGATGGTAGTTACTAGCAAATAAACAGAACTCTAGAAAACGTCTGCATCAAAAACTCCTACGGATAGTAAAATTCTTAATATTATTAAAAATAGATACCCGGTCTCACATATCCTACATTTTTCCAGAAACCACAAGCAAACAGTGATAAAGTTATATGAGCTTTACCAATGGTTTTTCATATGAAAAAAAAACGCAAAAGAAATTCAGCAATACAAACATTCTAATGCAAAACCGCACAATAAATTGAAATGAATCATCATATTCTAAACCATAAGAAATGTCGATTTAAACGATTAATATTGCAAAAAGGATGTATTTATTATAATTGAGTATATTATTTGCATCTTTTATTGTAGCCTTTATCAACTTATTATCATCTTCTTTTGTGATTTTTTATTTGCATACAATTATCGTATTTTTAGATCCTGAAGATATTTTTTTATAAAGGTGTTAATATTCACGCTTTGCTAACCTTAAAATAATTAACACAGTGGAATATATGGGTGGGGGATAGAACCAATTAAAACATTCTACATTCGTGTAACTCGGCTAAACAAGGAATCTTTTAATGCGGATACAGCTTACTTTTCTGTAGGTTTTCAACGCTCTGATTAGAATTTGAATTGCTCTATAAATCAAGTTTTCGAGATTATCTTACCTACATAAGTATTCAGAAACACCAATTTTGCTTGCTATATTTGAAGAATAAAATTCATACTTTCAGATGCCTTAATCATTTTTAAATCTGGTTGTTTAACTTATACCGATAAGAAAATAATTTGTTTACTTTAAGGTTTAAATGTCTGGAAAACCAGACCTGATCAAGCAGTTTTGAGCTCAGATTCGTATCAATACGTGAAAAAACTTTGGAAAGTTATCTTTAGATAGAAAAGAGTTCTATTTTAAAACCTATTAAATTATTGAAATACTTTTTTTAATATCGCGAACTACACTTCTTTTTATACTAAATCAAATTCATTCAAGCAAGAACAAAAGAAACATACCTACTTTACATCATTCAGCATCATACGCAATCCAACCAAAATCATCGGCTGAATTTCGCGATTTAAATCACATCCGACTTTTGTTAGTTTTGACAAAAAAAAACCAACACCTTGAATGTTCTTGTTTTAAATATTTTTGGAGTTTTTATTGATATATTTAATTGTAAATTTGTCAGTCAGATTAAATAACAATTAATATTTTTATAACATATAAGATTTTTTTTAGTTTCTAAAAATTAAAATTTTAACTATAGAGGTACACATACATTTTATAATTTTATCTCATTTATAACTTAAATACAGTATTTTTTTTTTGTTATGAGATTTTCTTATACAACTTACACACACACAGGATACAAACTACAACATTTACTTTAGATATAATTAATATTTTTAATGTTATTTAGCTTTCTTCTTTAATTTATATAATTTTTCTTATATAAAAGAAAGTTATTGTAGACGACATTTATTTTAAATAATTCAGTAGACGACAATCTTGGTTGGCTTGACATGATGTGACAAATATAATACAATGACAGTAACATTTAATGTGTATTTACTATTTTTCTGTTTTTTTTTTCTCAATATTTAATGGTTTATTACTTAAAGCAAAAAAACAAAACAAACAATTCTACTAAAACATAGAATTAACATATTTTGAGCATTTTATTTGGATCATTTTTTTTTTCTGGACAATACGCACACAAAAAGGGCGGGAGGGGTTGGAGAATACAAAATAAACACTACTATTAACTAAGTTGTTTCTTTTGTTCGGTTGGTAATTTTTTTTAGAGATGATCGAATTTAAATTTCTATTCTTGTTTTGTTTTATCTCAGATTTAATTAATTTGATTTTGCTCTTTTAATAGTGTTTCGTGGTTTAATTTAATTTTTTTTTTTTTGAGATTCTAATTTACAGATAAGCTCACCTGCGAATCGTCTAAATCTGTTTCAATGTCGCTACTATCATAATCACTATCCGGAGGTGTAAGTGTCTCGGCACCACGTTTTTCTAAATGATTTTGCATGGTTGGGTTGTCAAGAATGCATGCCACTTGGTAAGCTGTTAAGCCGGCGTATGTTTCAGTTTCTATATTCAATGTGGAACATTCCTCTAAAAGGAAATTGGCTAATATTTCATTGCAGCATTCAATGGCGATATGTAATGATGTACGTCCTGATTTGCCTTCCTGCAATAACAAAACAAAATAAAAGAAAATAAGCAAATGAAAAGTATAGTTTTTAATTTTCAGACTTACTCTTGCATTGATATCAGCTCCGAACCAAACTAAATGTCTCAGGATATCTATGTGACCACCCTGTGCCGCTAAGTGAACGCATCTTTCACCTTAAAATAAAATAAAATAAAACAAAATCGATAAGTTATTATTTTTTTTTTCATTTGATAATTTTTAAATTCAGAAAAAAGGTTTTATTGGAGTATTTCCCTTCGACAAGAGATCTGAAGATAACGACAGATAACGATATATCGAGCTTAATATCGAGGTTTCACAGACTTGATCACCGATAAAAGGAGTTCAAAGTATTTGGGAAATACCAATGGTATTTTATTTACTACTTTCTACATAGATTTCACATTGAAAAAAGATAAGCCACCGCCAGGCGGTTGTTTTTTATTTAAAATCATTTTCTCGTGGTTTGGATAAAATCAGTACCAGATAATATAATAATCAATTAAGTATCATGTCATAATATAGTAAACAATTTTTACTTTTTTTATACACTCCCTCTCTCTGTCTGTCTGCCTAGTTTATTATTCGAACTTTTTCATTCAGAAAAGCTCTGCTTAACTAACCAGTTTCAAGTCACAAACTCTCACTACAACGGGTTTTGAGATCAGCAAGCTGCAAACAAAAGTTATACACAATCCATGCGCCAATGGAGAATATAGCAAGCTTTTGGCATATCTGACATCTCCCAATGAAAGGTATCTTAATCCAAGTTAATTAACAGCAATGATCGGAACGATCGTTGGCATTTGTGTGTATGTTTATAAATTTCAGAAAAACCCAAGAAATTCCCACAATTCAATAAAAAAAAAAACGTGGGACTGGTTGTACGATTTTTTTATACGTATATAAAAAGTCTGTGACTTAAAAGTCGATGTTGTTGTTGTTGGAATAAACTGTAAATGTGGTATTGAGAAAGGAGAAACAATAACCAGAAAGCAAACATCAAACGACGACGATGACAACAACGGCGAACAATACAAAAAGTTAATATTTACTTGGGTCTCTCGGTCTAACTTTTCGATATGAAAACTAAATTAATTGCGTTGCAACGCAAAAGAGTTAAGTTTAATTGGAAGGGCCAATATATGAACGTAGCAGCCGAAGCAGACCAATACACTTATTAAAATTGGATTATGGCATACATAAAAATATTGATTACAAAATTATTTATGGTCACAGTTGGATAAAATAAAAACTTAATAAAGATATATCATAAGAGGCATCATAAAAGCATTTCTTGACGTGTTAATTTGCAAACAGTAAGCCGTTTATGATTGACACGTCTTGTTCTAAGATGTGTTTAGCGTAATTAGAAAATTCTTGTACAATTTGTTTTGTACTTTCATGAAGTGAATAACAACTTGGAGTATATGTCATGATTTGTCATGATGCATGAATGCTATTTAAGGTCACTTCCGGTTCGATGTGGATGTCGCTGCCGCTGCCGCGCCGATGCAGGTGGTGGATATTTGAAAGTCGAATGCGCTGTTAGTTTCCGTACATTTACTTCTGACTGCATTGCATAGAATAACGCGCGGTTCGATTCAATTTTTCTTTTGGGAGATATTAAGATATTAATGAAATAAAATTAAGAACTTATATGAGCATGATAGGAATAGAATGTAAACATGCAACAGTATTTTGTCTCAATTGTTTGCCAGCAGAAGTGAGAAATAAGGCATTTTCAGAAAAATGAGATCTCATGAGCAAGATTCTTGAGCATAATTTCTCAGTTTTGCTGTATAATACTTAAAAAATAGAATTTGAATTCGCTTCCATGCTAAAAAAAAATTAAATGATTACCGATTGAAATTTGGTGGATATACTTGACAAGTTTTCAAATAATTACCAACTTAATCACAAATTTAAAATGTATTAAAACTTGACTATGAACCCATCAAATTTTAATCAGTAATCATTAAATACCAAATGTCTGTCCTAATTTGTTTCGATTTCACTTTTCTTAAGATATTTGATATTAAACTTCATGAACTTAAGACTTTACATATATTTTAGACCTCATTACTTTTTTAGGCTGACTTTGTACATATAAGAACTTATTTTGACATTTATCTACTTTTCAATTGAGAAGAGTTGCAGGACATTCATTTCTGACTAACTTCCAAGTACCGGAACTACTCGGTATGTACACACAAAAATATTGTAAATGCGATTTGAAGACTTCACCATAATGACAGATAAATTAATATTAAAATATCTTCAAAACCTGCTCCTGCAAATATATATAACCTGCATTTTAAGTTAATCCCTTTTTATGATATATTTATTGAAACAAAAATACAAATTATAAATACCCCAAAGTTCAACAAGTTTTATATCCCAAACGACCTCGAACTAAGTTCAATTAAAAGTACCTCGCTCGTAACACCTTTTTTTTGTGAAGAACTGAACTTTGGACTTATGAAATGGAAATTCTCTCAGACCACAAACCAATTAGGTATTGCAAATATTTTAATTGGTTTCTTGAATTGCACTTCTACTGCCTCCAATGAAGCCTCTGTAAATAACAAACAACTTTGGGAAATTCCTCATTTTAAATGTGTAACTCCACTCCACACAGCCTTACACAATGGGCTCAGATGCGAATTTGTGTGGCTCATCATTTTTGTTTATTTTGTCTGCGATGACTCTCCACAGTGCCTGGTGCAGTCAATTTCTCTTCTTTCTTTTTGTTTGGTCACGTTTATGGAATTTCGTTTTTGGGATTTTCCTACCTCCCCATGTGCAAAGCAAATGGGATTACATTCGTTCCCAAGTCAAAAAAAAGTCCCCATCACGTACGGAAAAAAGGAAATACATTCCAAGAGCCAAAGAGCAATAACACTTTGGATTCATGACCCCTGATTTTTTTTTGTTACTTTACTGAATCTCCCTCTACTTCTCTTCAAAAGACTTTGACGTAATTTTTTTCTGCGATTCGATGAGTAGGTATAGCCAAATTTCTCCAAACTATACTAGTTTTGATTAAAAAAAAAAAGAGCTTGTTAGATTATTTAATGAAGTAGTTAAAATTTTAAGTCTGCTAATCGTTATCGCTGTCGCTGTGTCGGCAACAACCATAATATGGAAAACCAGTTAAGCTCAGAATGACATAATCCAGAGCCAGAGCTTGGAAGGTAGTCCCTCAAGGTTTTTTTTTTGTTGGTTTTGTTTTCTGTTTTATTTTCCAATTCTGTGATCGTTGTCGGTCGCGAAAAACCCCAGTGGCACAGCTTGCGTCTCGTGCTGCTTTTACTTTTGTAATACGTGCGTGATTTATGTTTATGTTGGGTTCAAAATGGCAGTGAATTTCCCATTGAGGTTTTTTATTAAGCTTAACATAAATGACAAACGACAGACATCTGCTTTCCCAAAAAAAAAGACAATTGCATTGGATGCGATTGAACAAACCGTGTTCCACTTTTTTTTATTTCACAGTTTGTCAGCTTTTTGTTTTTAATTTTTTTTTTTTGTATTTCTCTTCCCGTTTCGCTGTGTCTAAGCTTTTATGGAAAAACCAATAATTTAAGAAAGTGGTAGCAGAAAAAAAATTAAATACAAAATTTAAAAACGTGTTGGCTGGCTTGAAATACAAACTGAATACCTACGTTTCTTTGTCTCTTGGCAAATTGGAGATGAGATTGGCAACAACAAAAGATACCTACAAATATACATACAACTCGCACGACATGGAAATAGAATAAGAAATAAGACGTTCTGATCTTGAGCCATGATTAGCATAATCGCACATGAATACTTATCCAGCGGCTTTTCTTGATTTGGTACCCGGTTTTATGTTGAAACTCTTATTACGTTCTGTTTATTTTGAAAGGCTATTCCACAGTCTAAACGGAAATGAAATGGAAAAAACGGGTTAAATGATTGGCTTTGTATTTCACAGGTTCTTTTTGAAAATAAATGTCAAACTTGGATATCTACTTCTTTAACATTTTTCCTCGTTTTAAATAAAGCTTCCATACAATTATCAGGGTGGTTCACAAAACATTTAATTCCACAGGTTCTATTTATTTTAACAAAAGAAACTGTTTTTCGTGTTGTAAGACAACTTGAAATAAAAAATATACGGTGAGCATTAGTGTGGAACGTATGGATCACCAGAAAGACAAAGAAAATGTGGAACGTATTAAGTTAAGACCCCTATTCTGATTTGCCACTCGACATGTCGAACGTTATTTCAAAAATAAATATACCGATTTTGTTTAGTTGCCAAAAATCAAAGTCGAAAGTTCGATAAAGGTAAAAAGTGACATTTCAATTTGCCAAATTTTGGACATTTTAGGTGAGCCACAAACGGTAGTACCAAAAGTCAAGTCAAGTTCGTCAATTTTGTGCCTAACATTTATGTATGTATTTACCTAATTAGTAGATAGTTTGAGTAAAATTAAAATATACAAATATATACAAAAACATAAAATGAAAGATTGTGGAACGTAAACATTTATTCAATTTCACTACAGATTAATTTGAGGATTTTTGTTGCACAAACACATTCCAAGACTAAATATTTATACAACCTTGAATGCAAATAACAGTTTCTCAATCGTACGATGTAAAACAAGAACACTAATCAATCAATTTAATTAATTAATTTTTCTACAATAATTCTTTGTTTCTTCAAGGGAAAACAAGTAAAACACAAGATGGAATTAAAGTCAACAAATAAATGCATCATTGGGAATTCCCAATTCATGATAAATTCTTGATCCACACAATATTATTTTCTTGATTTTATAATTATGATAAATCTGATTCCTGCAGATACTTTTTTTAACTTTTATAAGTTATAAAAAGAAACTACAAAATGGAGAATCGTTTTTATAAATAAAACAAAGTTCTTTGGAATCATGTACACACATATAGTTAGGAGTCTCTGCTAAAAATAAAATAAAATAAAATAGAATCCAAGAAAGTAATTGAAAAAAAAAACCACTAAGTTCATCATAACAACACAACACTTTCACCTAATTGAATTGAGTGCAAATCTCATTCGAATAGAAATGCATATGAATTTCAATTTTAAAAACAAGATCAGGGGTTTTCTATGGTGGGAAAACAAACTATGAATTAGTTGTAAATATGGATTTTCATAGAGATCAAGATAAATGCATACATAATTAATTACCTAAACTAAATTAAAATGACTTTGTTTGAATCATAGAATACAAAAATAACGACAAGTACCACAAAATATTCAATAACAGCTATAATTATGATAGGGATTTATTCAAATGATAATTTTGGGGAACCCCCAGGAAAAGCTTAGAGACCATATTTTATTGGAAATTTTTTTATTATAATGAAGTAAGACAATACTAAAATTAGAACCAACAAAAATCGGATGGTTTAAAATGGACTCCACAATATAAGATCAAAAGAATTACAACCTAAAAACTTAAAATAATTTTTGATACCAGACCAAGTTTGGGGTCTTATTTTACTAGGATTTAAACGTAATAATTAGGACCCCAATTAAAATTTAAAATCAAGAACTCATAAAGAGTATCTGCGGGAATTTGGAAATATTCGACTTAAATTAAGTCTGTGACATAAGAGCACAGGAATTAAGACCTCAAAAACTTTAACCTGATAATTGAGTCTGGAAAAATATTTTGGGAA
The DNA here is from genome assembly GCA_946251815.1 of Dasysyrphus albostriatus. Classification (NCBI taxonomy): domain Eukaryota; kingdom Metazoa; phylum Arthropoda; class Insecta; order Diptera; family Syrphidae; genus Dasysyrphus; species Dasysyrphus albostriatus. The sequence goes on along the minus strand of OX276337.1, from coordinate 134,134,638 downwards.
ATCAATTGAAGTAGGACCCCAAAAAAATAGTTAAGTGAAGCTCTACAAAAGACTGCACCAAAATCAACATAATTTTGGTTAGGACCACAATGAGCACATTTTTGGTGGAATTTTTTATTTCATTTTTATTGAAATTTCAATAAGAAGTACGAGTAGCTAAGAGGTAAGACCCGAAAAAAATAGAAAAATCAGTTCCTACAAAAAATTCCATCAAAACCAAGATAATTATAGTTAGGACCTCTATGAACAAATGTTTGTTGTCGGAATTTATTTCGTTTTTAAGCTTCAAATTGAAGAAAGGCTAAATCAAAATAGTAAAATAAGGCTTTACAAGTAAGTAAATTTTGAATAGGACCCCTATTAGTAAATTTAAAGTTACATAATGTGACATAAGGTTATAATAATTAAGATCATATGAATAGGAGACCCTAAACTGATTTCGGGCCTTATTTAATTACAGTTTTGTTTAAGTTATAAGGAAGGAGCCCAATTGGGTTTAAATTGAATTGAAAAAAATGTCTGTGACATAAGAGGACAGTAATTAAGACCCCAAAAACTTAAAACTGAGAACTGATTCCGCGAAAATAATTTCGAGACTTTATTCTATTGGAGCTTCAAATTGAAGTAGGACGCAATAAAAATAAAAAAATTAGGCCCTACAAAATTCTCCACGATATGATCAAATGTTTAGATAATAATTTTTTTAAATACAATTTTTGTAAATTTATTTCTTAGGGTCTCATTTCGAAAAAAAAATCCTACCAAACAGTGTTACGTTCCAAATGACATCATTATCTTATGATAACGAAATGAAGACTTTATCAGTGTTGAAAATAGGTTTAAGACCGACCTCTTTGACACATAAATCTACAATCTTAATTTCCGGGGAAGAACAATTTATTATTATTTAATTCTTTCCTTTGAATGATCCATTAAACTTTTTCTTTCCAAATGGAACTACCCTATTATCAAAAAAAAAAATTCAGTATTATTATATTCAACAGAAAATTAAACAAAACAAACTCCGTTGATTTAATTATTTAGTGTTGGTTATTATTTAGGTTTTTTTAAATTATTTAAACAAGTGTTTGAATTTTCCCACTTGGGAGTTCCCTAAAGTAGTTGCGATTTAGCAAACATTTTATTTAATAGCTTTCAAAAATATGCGGCAATTTTAAATAAAAATATTGAAGAATGGAATTCAAATAAAAAACAAAAGTGAAATATTAAGCACAACAATAATGATGTGTTAACTATTGACATTCTGCATTTTTTTGTCTATGGCACGTTTATAAAACATGAGCATTCCAATGAGTTAGTTAATCGATTTTATTTGTTAATAATATCAATAAAAAACATAACATTCAATGTCATTTGAGAGTATTAATCGGTGTGATGGTCCAAGTCCAAGTTGGAAAAAAATGGACCAAATTCTAAAAAAAAGACTCATCTTTTTTTGTTCTTTTAATTTTTATAAGTTATCATTTGTATTTCTAACACATAAGAAATGATTTAAAACATCAGCTGGCAATATTTAAAAATAAACGATGACTGAATAAGCCGGAGTTAAAGAAGATTTATAATTTCATTGGTGAATTTTATTACTCAAAAAAGCTTCGGTTTTGTTCGAAAGTTGTGAACAGGAAACTTCTGTTTTAAAACAAGAAAAAAAATATTTTGAATATTTTAAGAATTTTTTTGTACATATTCAAATCAATTTTAGGCTTTATTCAAGTATATTTCGCATTTTGTCATAAATTAGAATTCGATTTAAAGTGCAAATTAAATCTTTTTGAGCCCGTATATAAATATGTATACACTAGTGTATGTTTATATGTATTTAGCAAGCGAAAGGCGACGACAAAAAAAAATTACTCATACGCCACTTCTTCTTCTTTATGTTAATATGAATTTATTTATAAATCTTATTGTTAGACACTGTGGCTATTTTCTATTAACAAAAAAAAAGACTTGCCTCGTTTCATAAGAAAAAAGGTTCATTGAATTATAAAACTAAATTAACATAATATAAGTAGAGACGCACAAAATCAACAGAGTCCACTTAAAGTGCGAATTAGATTTTTATGGTCTCAATAGGTTCCACAAGTTGTTTTACAATGATTTTTACGTAATTTATTAACGATGTCATAATGTTTAATCATTGATTACTCGTCATAGTGCTCATAATCCACAAACGTTCCACAAAAAGCTGTTTTTTTTAAACAACTTTCAAATACAAATCTTCTATACCTTCTCTCTGTTATTAATTTATGTTTGTCTTGTTTAATTCTTGATGAATTATATTGTAAACAAATTTATTAAAAAATAATAATGAACCATAATTAAGAACAACACATATAATTCACAAGTATTTCCGCTTCATTAAACACACACTTTATTGAACAAAGTATCATTTGTGCTGTGATGCATTGGAATTCTGGGAAATCCTATCTTTCTATTTAGAATTATCGAATATTTAGCTATGGCGCTCTACATTCTTATTCGTTCAGGAAACTCCCAATATGGGAAAATTCAAGCAATTGTTTAAACATAAAACCGCCTACAAACCAAAAACCAATAAACAGATATTCAAAAAGAATGTCTCTTTTAAAGCGGTTGTGAAAACAGTTTTGTTTTTTTTTTTTTTTAAGGCCTGAATAAATATTGAATATGTTTAGTTGTAGAAATGAGTCAAGAATTTTAAGCACAATTATGAAAGTTCTATGAATATTTTTTTTTTTTAAGGTCGAGATTAAATTTTTTTTCGAAGTAATAAGCAGGCCCTTCAGAGAGTGTGGTGATTGGTGCTACCATCTGACGGGCAACTTAATCATTTCAAAAATGTTTGAACAAATTCCTGAAAATTGATTATTATTTACTGATTTGTATCCAACCATTGATGAATCTCCGGTTATGTGAACCAAAATAGCTTTAGTTTTGAACTTAATATCTCCCAAGGATTAAATGGGTCAATTTCATTCGAAGCTTAATCAATTGTATAAATTATAGACTCATGATCCACATATATTCCACAAGCGATTTCAGTTGGTTTCAATAATGAATTAATGGTTTCATATATGATTCAATTTTTGGATGACGGACTTTGGATTGCTTATTATCCACATTCGTTCCACAATGGATTGTAGCGTTCCTGTTTTCGATAAATATAAATTTTTCTATCATGATATAATTGACTACAAATATCACATGTGTCAAAAAATATATCACTTCGGAAAGGCTTTTTGGTTTTTTTTAAAATTTGTATTTCTTTCAAATAAAATAAAGAAAACCTACACAAATATTTCGCTATGTCACTTAAACATCTTGTGACCACGAAACTGAATATGGGAAATTTTAAACTGTTGTTTAAACATTTGGGATCAGATCACATAATTAAATGTTAACCTTTCTGTAGTCAAATGTTATGATTATTTATTGCGTTTCAATTTTTTTTTTTTTTACCTTAACGTTCATATTTATTTTTTTTTTTTTTTTTTTTTTTGAATTTATGACTTGTGTTATAATTGTGTTAGAATTCTTCAAGGTGAAATGTTGTGGTTACTATAGACTTTGGGGTCAGATTCTTGGAAATCTTTTGGTTTTAGAGGGGTTTTACAATATTTGGGGCTACCCCGAAGATTAAGTTATGAACTTTAGGTTCGAAAAGCTTGTAAGCTGTTTGAAAATTGTAAGAACCGAGTTATTTTCTTTTTTTGTGGAACTTCGTGGTAAAGCAAAAATGTAACAAAACCATAATCTGTACGTATTGAACTTTACGTAGAAAATTTTAGTTATTGTTTTCTTATTAAGAAAAAGAACCGAGAACTTTTTTACGAACGGTAGACTTATTTTATGAATGGTTTCGTGGTAAGGAGAAAATGCGATAAAACCATATTTTGTACGTGTTGACCTAAGCGAACGCAATTTTTGTTATTGTTTTCTCAAGAATTTGTTTTCTTTAAATTCTAAGAATGACTTAAAAATTACAGGCAAAATTATTTATTTTAATTGTATGTAGGCTTAAATAAATACTGTACATACATATCTATAGTTATAAACTTCGTTTAGATACCATAAGGGCAAGTAATAGTGGTATTTCGAATTCATTCATTCGAATGTACAGATACCACACTACAAAAAGATTGGTGGTGGTGGTGGTAGGAAAAATAGCATACTAGGGCCAAAAAGGGAGAGAACTCAAATTTAAAAAAAGTGTCTTGAACAAGAAGTTATTTTTAAAAACAAAACTAAGTTACTATATCTAAAAACCTGATTTATTTGTTTAAAATAACTTCTTGTATATAACTTTTAGCTTTGTAAGTCAGTTGGCGGATACTAGACCTTTCGGTCATTAATAGCCACCAACTTTGAAAATTTCAGCAAAATCTACTTGAATAGTTTTGGAATCTACAATCATATTTGTGTTTCTAAATAAGCATTTCACGTTATTTAAACATAAATTGTTTCCACTATTTTATACAAAGCTTTGTATGAGCTATTTTTCAAAAAACGACATTTGTTATTGATTTTGCTGTATATACTCAGTCAAAAACACCCCCGTATGTGGGCGTGGCAAATATGTATAATGCATGACATTTTAATATAAGTTACTATGGCATTTCGTTTAGTTTTCTTTAAAATTGATTCAAAAAAACATTTAAATAAAAAAGTAATTGAACGCCTTAAAACATGGGCGTGGGAAAAATTTTGTAAAGAAGAATTTTTAAGAAATCAAATCACATTGTCTACAACTTAAAAAAAAAAAAAAACCTTAACCACTGTCGAAAATTGGGCGTGTCAGTGGTCATGTCTAAAAATCTCATCAAATTCGGTTGTCTGGTTCAGATTTTAAAAAATTTAGACCGCCTTTCGATAAAACCTGAAACACTTCGCGCCACCGCAGCTGGAAGTCTGAGTTCTAGGCTAGGCTAAACATTTTTTTATGGTTGCCATTCGCCTCCACAGCTGGAGGTCTGAGTTTGAGTCCAGGCTTAACATTTATTTTATGGTTGCCATTCGATTAAGTGAAAAAAAATCCTCTGAGGTTGTCTCTTATCATGAACCAGAAGCTCTTCTCTAGCCTTTAGAATTCAGCAGAAATTGGAAGACTCCTTCATTCCTGCCATCTAACAACCCATAAACAAAAATAATTGAAATGAAAGTCACAATGCCCTGGTTTTTCACGACCTGTCACATCACCAATTTATGAATTTTTGTTTAATAATCATTCCTACCTTGGGAAAATGTATTTACTATTATTAAGTATTTCAGAGTTCAAAGTTTTTATTGCATCAGTCAAATGAAACTTTTTTGAATGGATCGTAAGGTCTAAAACTACTCGTACAATGTGTATTTTCATTTATTATTATTATTATTATTTTCTATTCATTCAATGACTTGTGGAAAAAGTTTAATGATTAAATACTCGTAGTCTTAAAATTCTAAGAAATTTAATCGACTCATCAGATTCAATTAGCAAGTGGGGACACCCCCTTTGTTTTATTTTTAAACTTTCATACCACCTGAACACATGCCACATTATTATTATTATCAATCTAAAAGAATTCCCTCAACAACTTATACTGACTTTTAATTTTTTTACGCAAATCATACTATTAGATCATATAAATGTTATGAGTATTTCCGTTTTTTTATATAAAAAAAAAATCAAATTGAAATTGATAACGTTATTGAACTACATCATCATTGTAACTTAAACCTACGAGTTAGATTTTAATGCGATATCATCTAATCACTCTTGTGGTTCTTGGTTCATTAGTTAAATAACCTGAACACAAATGATTTAAAAAACATATAAATTGTTTTCCTACTTTCTCAATTGATATTAAAGTTTCCACTAATTATACCTGATTCATTTGTTTACTATTTTATTGCAGTATTTATTTCTGATAGGGATACATACACAAAACAGAAAAAAAAAAAAACCTATTAGCAACATTAATTGATAAATTCACATTGACGTATGTAGTGTTTTCTAAAGTCCATCATAATTTTTCGAAGAAGCGTCATAAAGTTCTTATTATTGCGTTTTGGAAGGAGTCACCTGAAGTTTTATTTGGTAATCGGAAATTTTATTTTTAGAAACAAATGAATGGTTTTTTTCATGGGTTATAATTCTTCGAAATGCGGAAACGCAAAGAAATTTTTTTTTTTTTCAATTGTAAATTTCAAAACTTCATATGTCATTGTGAACTACAAAAACTATTTTTATTTGCACTACGAACAATAAAAATAAAAACGTCAGATAATAATTGTTATATTGTTTTATATTGATTACTCTTTTATGACGGTGTTAGTCATTTTGGTGGGAAAATAGATTTTTGATATAATTTTGCTGAAAACTTGAGTTTAAAGGGCAACAAATCAAATACTGTAGGCACTGCAAGACTTACTTAATTTCTTAACATCGTGTGAATTTATATGAACTTTCAAGAATTCTCCGTTAATTTATTTGGAAAACACTTTCAGGACTAGAGTTCAAAAAAATTATTTTCTATATGAAAACTCTGTTGTCTTCTAAGTCTTAGACATGATCTGGCATAATTTGCTTTTCTTAAGTGAACGAATCGTAGCTAGACTTCGGTGAATTGCCCCTGAACCTCCTATAGTTGGGTCTTCAAGACACTTTTCTAGTGAAATGCAAAACTAATATCATCCACAATTTTTATTACATAAAAGTAAAATTGGTAAATATACTATAATGGTAGACAATTTTGACATTTATTAATTCCCATGATTAGAAGATATGAGCTGTGGAGTAAGTTATTAATTTTTTAATGTTCATTACCACTTATAAGCCTTGTATAAGTTTATTCCCTAGACATCCAACACTTCAAAACTTTAACTACTCCAATTAAAGTGGTGCGTGAGTAGTAAGTAAGTACATACTAGGATTAAACATTTAAAATAGAAATCCCTAAAAATAATTTCAACAAAAATATTTACTTATCTTCTGTTAACTCTTTTCAATATTGACTGTATTTTTATAAATTATGTGGGAATTCCGTTTACGTTTTAATAACTCGAGTTTATTTTGTGTTTTACCCAAATGATAGCAAAGATAAGATATTATTATACCTTTTTTATGTATTGCAGAAATAGATTACTTTTTCTCTTGCGACGACATTGAGTGGTTGCTATGTTATTATAGAAAAAGGTCAGTGATTTAATGAAACCAATGTAAGTTATCTTCAAGAACTTAGAGATGTGTAGATATATGAAGCGAAGTTCTGTGTTTATTTTTTTTTTTTTTATTAATAAAGATCTATGTTCATCTATATGTTTGTATAACAATCAGGTTATACAAACATATAGATGAACATAGATCTTTATTTGATTTGTTTTATCGATTATTTAACTAAGCATTATCAAAGTTATTAAATTAGTTTATGTTACACATTTAATTACTGTATTTATGGTGTCTTGGTTTAATAAAACATTATTATTAAATTTTATAATTACTATCGTAGCGGCTATCTTGTATCAAAATCACAGAAGCTATATCTTAACTCAACCTAAGAGTTTCTACCTATTATTTTTTAGCAAATTTATATGAATTAGCTCACTTTAAGCGATTCAATCATTAATTAACTCAACCAAACTTAAATTGGCTGTCCTAGAATTTATTTTGCTAAATTGTCATTTGAGGGAGTAAGAACTTTTAAAAATTTCCTTTTCCACATCTTATATTATTTGATAAAAGTCAAAATTTTCCACTTTGTTTTAGCTTACAGCAAACAATTTTTTTTTTTAATTTGTATGCTTTGATGAATGTATATTTTGAATTTCAAACAAAATTATGTCTTTATGTTTCAATACTGTTTTTACAGAAATATAAAAAAAAAAATGTCAAAAGTTCAGTGTCATTGAATTTACGCATATTTCTTATCATCAAATTCAGTAATGGGATTGCCAGGAAAAAAATAAAATAGTGATGACCATCTACTGACTTGCTTATCGCTGACTTGCAATGACCAATGAGTAATTGAATCAAGAATACTTATTCAAAAGTAATCAACTTTTTTTTTAGATATTTGATACATAATATTAATTTGATTTATTTCTACAATTTGTATTTGTAGATTGTTTTATTTTCATTTTCTCAATATCGAATAACTTTGTTATTTAATTTACTATCATTCATCACACATTATTTACAATTAACTAGATATTTTTAATGCAAACAATAGATCAAGGCGGAAGACAACGATACTGGATTTGTTAATTGAAGAAGGCGCCATAATATAATATTTTGTCCAAGATTAGATTATTTCGATTATTATTTTTATTTTAATGATGTTTTTTTTATAAGAAAGTTAATTTTGAAAAATGTAACTATCGGTTCGTTAGTATCGGGGGGTTAAAATATAGCTGTGTAAACATCATTTTCTTATTCATTCCATTGTTTCAATTCTCTCTTATTCTTTTATTCGCAAAAGATATTTTGAAATTATTGATTTTTCATTTCAATGAATTTGAACTTTGGTCCAAATAAATACTTCAAGTGAGATTGAAAATGAATAAGTATGTTCCACACATAAATTATGCATGTTAGGAAAGCAATCCTATAGATATAAATAATTAATTTAAAAAAAAATAGGTATTTGAAGATTTCAATGATAAACAAAACTCTTAAAATTTTAAAAAGAATACTCATTTATAAACAAACACAAATTTAAAAAAAATCACGTATTTTTTTGTTGGATTTCTTGTTTTTTTTTATTATTTTCTAAATTTATATTTTTGCAAACATTTATTTTACTAAAGAAAAAAAAACAAATCCCATGACCCATGGCAAACAAGACCACAAACAGACAATTTTGGGTCTCCCCATGATGATCATTATAAATTAGTTTCTTTTTCTCATAAATATAAAAATGAAAACCAAATTACATATACATACATACATAAATTGTCAACCAAAAGAGATGAAAATAAATAAATATGGTTCATAATAACCAGCAAATGGATATGGTTTAATATATATGAAAATATAATTTTAGCAATGTCTCTTGTCTACTACTAATATGCCGTGGCCATTTATAGGCCCTGAACGAGCAGACATTATTTAGACAAAAAGAACATCCCATGGTAAAGAATTGGCTAGAGATAAATATATTTTTAGAAATAATAAAAATATTCAAATATTTCTGTGTCATAAATTTGCTTTTAAGCGAGTAGATAGTATTTTGTGGAAATAAATTGCCAGGAAGAAAAATATTGCTAGTGCTTGGAATGATTTTTTTGATTGATTTTTCTTCTTTGATTTAGGCTTTATTACTCGCAAACAAACTAAATGATTGACAATAATTATCAAACTTTATAAATGTACTTCTAGTTTTTTTCGTTTTTAGTTACATGCTTGGGAAAATTGTGGAACTTATTCATTTTTCATAACACGAGACATAAAATATCAGCGCCGTGAAATTAAAAGCAACAGCTTTTGAAATTAAGTTCTTCAGCTTTTTCAACTGTTTCAAAATGGTCCAATCGACAAAATACCATGTAAAAGTTCGTGGAACGCATTCATTTTCCATTTAACGAAAAGTTAAAATAACGCTTTATTTGTTCACTTTGCAAAATGTAAATGAATGGAACAAAAATTTTATTTTTTTATTTTAGACCTGGTAGTTACAAGACATAAATAAATTCATAATGTATGTGACTTTAGTAAACATGGGGTAACCGCTATGCCACTTCGTGGAAATCTACAATTTTAAAATTCACAACTCATGTTCATTAATTAACAAATATCAACGTACAATGGATGATTATTTGCATGTATAGATGCAAATTTTGCCGTCACTTGGTTCGAAATTTCCTAAAAAAAAAAAACAAAACTGTACAGCAAAATCCCAAACCATGACGGCACGTGTCGCATTTGTAAAAAGTATTCTAGTCATTTAAGACGACAATCTACTGGGAATATCAAACCGTTAAACTAAATTACTAGAATACACAACAATTATAAAGTATCGTAAAATGCATTTAATTACAAAAATAACCTTATAGAAATCCCAACTTTTTAAGTTCAACAAACCCAATTAGTCGTATTTCAATACCTAAATTTTTTTTTTCTTACTTTACAAATAATTCTTATATACTTGGTACAACCTACCACCAAGATGAGTTACGATTTTTTATTTATTTCCAGTTCAGTGATTGTAATAAACAACATCAGGTTTCATTAAATTGCGACTTTTAAAACAAACTCTTCAAACAATCGCAATTACGCAAGGTTAAATTAAATAAAAACAAATTTTTTTAATTAACACATTGATTTGATACACTTTTATTTTACATAAAATAACAAAAAAAAATTTAAAAAAAAAACGAATTGATATTTTTTTTGTAACGGATACCGCATTAAGACTGAGTTTCAGTGAATTAAAATAAGCAAGTGCTAAATAGTGTCAACTAGAAGATTTAAGTTTAATCTTTTTAATTCTAGATTTTTCTATTCACAGCTGAGTAAGTTTTTGCTAAGTGAGATCGTTAATTGAATGCAAAGCAATAAGAGCGGTGTTCCTGTTTATTATTGTGACATTTATGTATAATAGCTTGGTCATCTTAGGCCCAAATGCCCAAAGGCTGGGGCTAATGTAACACATTTCTACTTGTCAAAACTTCTTGATATTTTTGTTTTAAATTGTAAGTTGTTTGTATCAGTGAGTTGCTTTTAGTTTAGAAGGAATATTTAGCAAAAATTGGATGAAATCGCTCAACTAAATAGCTTAAATTTAAAAATCCACAATTTAACTATAATATTATAAATTATGTTTATTCACAAAATTTGAAACAGTCCACCGAAATTGTATAACTAAGGATGTCGTGAAAATACTCCAACTACAGTTAATTGAACGCAATCTGTACCAATTCGTAAATCCGAAGTCTAGTCTACACCAATCTAGGAAAACCATATTCCTTACTCGGTGAACCATTTGGAGCTTCTTATGAAGCGTAATAATTTATTAGATCACGGGATAGAACAGGGCACGTGCATAGAAGTTGAGGGATTTAAGGTTTAAAATAAATTTTTAACTTTAAATCGTTATTTAAACTTTATTGTTGCTCATTATGTTGTGTCTATTATAACATATTCCAAAATGATGCCAAAATTCAAGAAACATAAACAAACAAATTGAATTTGTGAATGTTAAATAAATTGATGATATTTGTCTTCGGGGCTTGGCAAAGGAAACAAAAATTCATTGAGAACATTAAAGATAATGTTATCCCATATTTATCGCCCGATTATAGATTGTTTTCTATTATTTTTTTTTTGTTTTTATTTTTTTTTTTTTCTTAATTTAATTTATTCAATGTTGAACTTTATGATTATAACTAAAATAAAATAAACATTTTAACAACCCGTCTATTGATGATTTTGTTGCTATTCCCTCTGCTCGAGACTTTCATAACATTGATGACGATTTTGAACGAGGTAGGTTCGAGGGGAGGCAAAACTAGTACCTACTATACACAATTTTAATACAAAAAAAAAAGACATTATGTATGTATATTTATTATCTTGATGGGTTTTCCCACAATTTCAAAGCCAAAAGCTAGCAAAACAGAGCAACAGTAAACTGAAAATATACAGAGTATTCCGGCTATATATAGCTATAACTTGAGCTAAATATTTATATGGATGTATGTATAACGAGCAATAGTATAGTCATTTAAGTTATATTTATGTACATAATGTAGATTCACAAATACTTTATAAACAAAATCCATTAAATATATTTCTTCTTGACTATTGTTAGTCTGGCCATTACAGCCAGGAAAGCAGACGGATTTGAATTCACATTTAGGCAATGGTTTGAAAAGGTGGATGAAATCAAGTATTTCGAGAAAAATATTTTTTGTAATTTTGGGATAAGTTGAAGGAAAATTATTTTTCTTTTATACTCATTGAGCTTTGCGATTTTTATACACATACATTGATATTATTTCGAAATAAACACACGAACTGTGACGTTAATTTTAACCTCTAGAATAAATGTTTATTGAAAAAAACCTGAACGTATGCCAAAATAATATGGAAATTTGGTTTATTTTTTGAGAAAATTATTTTTTTTTTTTTTAAGAAGAAATATTTTGAATATATGTACCAATACCTTTGTATATAAGGGTGGCGTTTATTTTTCAATTTTTTAAAACAATTCTTAGGTACCCCGTCAAAAATAACAAAGTGTTCTTGTTTTTTTGTATTTTTGTTATTTTTAAGGGGTAAAATATTGTTCAAAAAATTCAAAATAACTTTGTATACATATACCTACTCCTTATGATCCTTAATATATATACTTTGATTGAAGATTTTCCGTGCACTTTTACACATTTATATAAATTTTGAGTAAAAGACTGAGAAATCCCCATGTATTTTGTTTGAGAAATGAGCGCCACCCTAATGTATGCATAAAGATATACATATGTATATTATATTTGTTTGGCTGATAAAGTTATTTAAAATTGTATTCTGTTTCTGTCTTAAACGAATCTATTTAGTTAGGCGAGACAAAATTTCAGACATTCGGACCGTGTGGAATTTTTCTATTTCATTTTTCTTTGAAGATAATTATATACATATATTTAAGAAATATAAAAGAAAACAATCATAATTAATTTCTTTTTAGAACAAAAATATTACTTTGCTGTCGTTTTTAATTTTTGAAGAATAGGTATACTAGAGGTCTACTTTAGCGCACTCATAAACATTATTTATCATATTAACTAAACCTAGAGACAAAAAATATTTAGTTTATTTTTACCAAATAATATAAAAATTACGGCACAATTCTATTCCTCTAAAAATCATCATTACTTCAGCATTCAATTGTTCAGAGAAATTAAGCTATGAATTCCAATATTCACATATATAATTGTTATATGTACATATGTATGTATGTATACATATAGGTATAAACCGAATATTTAGTTTATCTTTTGCATATCATTTGTTAATAATTGAAACATTTTAAAAATCAATTGATAAATAATATTCTGATCACTAAGAATGATTTGAAGGTCAACCCGACCTGACGACAAAACGTAAAAAATAATTATACAAGTTTTTAAATTAATTGCCCTAACACCCTGACCACATGTTTTTTTCTTTTTTTTTTTTTTTGTTATAGGTATTTTGATTGAAATGACAACGCTTATTATAATCAATTAAACCTTCGCATTTCTTCATTAACCTCATGATAACTTGATAATTAACTACATATTTACGCTGATGCACTCTCGTACCAACAAGTACAATTGCCATTACAACAAAAATATCGATTAGGGTAGAGAGAAAGATAATAATCAAGTTTATTAAATCATCAACATTTAAAAATAGTTGCTGTGTGTTTACTTTTTGTTTTTGTTCTTATTACACCAAAACAGGTTTTCAATAAATAATATATCGATTGTTCTATAAATTTCATGATTTGTCGCAATTTATTACAGACAAAATTTTCACATACATTGTACATAGCTATACATTACGTCCTTGACAGGGTTATTCTTATTAGTTTTCTCGGTTGCGTGCAAGAAATATTCATTTCGGTCGCGACCTTTAAACCTTCCATAAGCTATTTTACAATTTCCCTTGCATGGATACTATTTTATGATTTTTTGCTTGTTTCAAGGAATTTCCATTTTTATAACGTCAGCAAGAACCACCATTATCACCACCCACCTATCTATCACCCACGAGAACCATTGTTCGCGCCAGCAGCAAGCTATAATTTTCATTCTATTTTTAAATTTAAGTGAAATAAACAAACCAACGTGATGCGTGACAACAACAAAAACAATTCACATATGGTGGTTCAATGAAATCGCACATGCCTAGCCTGACTGGAAAAACCCAGGAAAACTTATCCTTTTCTATAGATACTGTATAAACAGAAAGCCACCCATCCATACCCATCATCATCGTCGCCGTCGTCGTCTACTTTCAAAAAGAACAACAACAACTTTATGCAGAGCTAATAGAGAGAGAAAAATAGAGAGAGTAAGCGGGATAGAAAAATCGCATGTGACCCGGAGTTATTTTTAGATCAACTCTGGTTGAAGAAGAATGTGTGTGCAGAACATGCGCTCTCAGTAAAGTTTCTAAATAGCTTCTATTCTTCTATTTTCATTTTTAATTTCCCCCAACTGACTAGCACGCACAAGCAATTGTGTGTTACAAACAATTCAAAACATTTTTCAGCAAAAGGATATTTTTGTGTGTAGAATGTGCAATAAATAGATTTGTTCATTCGAACAGTAGGAATTCCTCTTAGTCTGTCTGCGAAACGACAAAAATAGATTTTTGACAAAGAAATTCTTCTGATGAATACTCAGTGTTGGATTTAAAAATACATATGTATCTCAAGGGAATAGAAATAATTCAGTAGTAAATAAGAGGGAAATACATGGGATTAAAACAAAACAAAAAAACCAAACAAAACAACTTACCATCATAATTGCGAATTTCCAAATCAGCTGGTAGACGTGCGCAATCGAGGTAGGATGTTGTTTTGTCACTGCTCAGGTGACCATAAGAACGATGGGCTTCATTTATTTCTGATGCACTGATTGGTATTGTGAGGGCTTTTACGCATTGTGTATCACCGGAAATGCAGGCTAGATGGAGAGGAGTATTCCCTTGACGGTCACGAGCTGTGGGCTGGAATTAAAGAAATTAAAAAAAAACAGTTTAACACAAATTTTAATAAATGAAAAATTATTATCATTATAAAAATTTTGTTTTCCTTGAATATGAACTTATCAAAAAAAAATCTAATCTAAAAAATATTTTATTGAAATTTAAAGAACTTTTTGTGGTGGAAAAAACCTTTGCGAAAATTCATGAAGTCAAAGTGCATTGGAATTACCAAATCAGCAATTCTCTATAAATAGTAACTTTTTCTTGGTTTTTGAGTGGGATGTTTATTATTAGTTATTCTTTGTCTGATAAGTAAAAAACCAAGAGTGCGATATTTTAGAAACTATTTATATTATTTAAGATGCAAGTCCACATCAGAGAAATGCTAATGCCTCGAGAAAATTCCAAGCAAATAGCTTATAGAAAGTTTATACTTCGCGACAGAAAATTAATAAACAAAATTGCTATAGGTACCAGAAAGTTTTGTTTATAAAATGTGTATTCAAGGATAGATGCAAGTTTTTTATAACAATTCAATTACTAATTTAAAATTTAACCTCAATTTAAAGACCGCTAAATCAATAATTGAAAATAAAATAACACTTACCTCAGCGCCTGCAATTAAAAGCATTCGTAAAATTTTAGGCTGTCCATAAATCACAGCCAAATGGAGGCTGGTTTGTGCATCATCGTTTTGTATATTAAATAGACATGGATGTGGTGCCATACGAATTAGAGCAGCAACAACTTCAACATGACCAGTTATACAAGCCAGGTGCAATTGTCTGTAAATATAAAGTTAAGTTAAAATAATAATCAAAAGGTTTTTATACCTATACTATGAGTGAGAACGAAAGGTTATTTTTCTAGGAAGGTTTAAAAATGAGGCACCCACGGGGCGCACACTCGTTTCAAATAAACATTAAATAAAAGTGGAAGGTCTAACAGGTGCATCTGGATTATATTATAAGAAGAAACTGTCTTTTTTCTTTTTTTGAACAGGTAAAGAGGCGAGATATTATGTATCTACAAACCAAATGGCATACCTACCTGGTCTTAAGAATAGCAAGCTGTACATGGTTAATTTGCAATAAAGAGACAGTAATCCTTGGTCTTCTTTTATAGTAGACAATAAAAAATTTTGTATGGATGAATAAAAACAAAAATAAAAAAGACCAAATTGATTTAGATTCAGATTTTTGTTTAAAGATCTATCCGAAACCATTGAAATTTTTGTTGATTTTTACTATCTAGAATGATGAAAGAATAATGATTTATCACTTCCTATTTGAAAAAAAAAGAACAGAAATCGGCTGACACATTCATAATGTTCATCTAAGATGCTTGTTTCTCATTGGATCGAAAGGATCACCAATATGTATTAAAATTGAGTTTCGTTGAAATTAATTATGTAATTTATGGATTTTAATATTACTGTTAAATAAAGTCTAAGAGAAATTTTCTTTTCAATTTGGTTTTTATATTATTAGAAATCGAAAAGAAGATTTCAAGTATTTTTTCTGGTGCAGGTATAATTGTGTATTGAAGTGTAAATCTCTTTTTTGGTGTTAAACATTTAATAATTCTACAAATGGATCCTAGGAATCAAATAATTTTAGGATTGCTCTGAAATCCCATTTTTCTGAACTTGTTTATTGGGTATCAAGTTTTCCTATTCTTTTTCTCTAAAAACCGCATTGTGTTAGATATTTTAAGAGCAATCATAACCTCATGCAGTAGATTTAAAAGACCACAAGTCTAACAGTGGATATGTTACCTTAACCTCGACGCCATTGGCATTTAGGACAATCTTCATAGATTTATTATAAGTCCTTAAATTTGAAAAACTTAACCTATCATATTTGCTGTGGAAGAAATAATATAAAATCTAAGCATATCCTGAAAAATGATATCACAGCAATTTCTGTCTCATGACTATAAAATTTACATTTTTAAGAACTTGAATCTTCTGAATCAAATCATTTCAGATAATCTTACCAGTCATGGAGTCTGTTAATTCTATATTCATACCTGCATAAATGTATATATTATCTAGGGTTGTCATAGGGGCATTATTCACCGATAAATATTAAATTAAAAAGGTTGAAAATTTTGAAAACTCTCCCGATACCAACATAATTTATGCCCTTGCAGGATTCTTATACATATGTGTATGTCTATGATTTCATCTCAAATAATGGTGAAACAAAGGAAATGATTCAAACATAAAAAAGTAATTTTTGTCCAATTTTCTTCAGTGTACCGTACCACAATCAAACTAATGTACATAGTAAGGTACACATATTTTTTTATTATGACATGACAGAATTGGTTTTTCCAAGAAAAAATGCTTATTGTTTCCGATAAGATTTACTTCATCCTTGGTCCCTTATCATTTGTATTCAAACATTTAAAAACTACAACAAAAAAAATACCTAGTTGAGCACAATAATTATGCTATATTTAAATATTATAAAAACAAGTGTATTTAAGAGAAAGAACGATTTATTCGACCACCAACATAAATTATATGTACATGGGCATCAATGAAATTATTTATCAACACAAAAATACCTTTGAAAATAGCAACAACAACAAAAAAAATAGGTATATTTTAACAACTTCTTTGGCATATGTATGTTGAGCTATGTAGACTTCGGTTAAAAATTAGTCTTCTGGACATAGTGGGCAAAAGAGTGTCAGAATGGAGTTAAATAGATGCTCCGAGTTCGTAAATTAATACTCCAATTCACATTTATAAAAATAGACACAGTAATGTAGGTAGTCGTTGAATGCAAACTTAGATATTTGGGTTTGCGGAGCCCATCTTCTATATGGAGATTTAGAGCGTTTAATTTGCCTCTTTCCTATTTGTATTTTCGGTTATCAGATTATGATTGTCACCCACCAATTATTGGCAAGCTGCAGATTTATTAATGTTACCATGTCGATTTAATGGTAAATTCCATATAATAACCCTAACGTCTCTCCCCTTGCATTTACCACAATAATATGTATTTCTGTAGTGGAGTGTTGAAGCTTATCTTTTAAACCCGATTACTTTGTTAAAAAATTAAAAATTAATAAAATCGATTTTGTTCTACCGAGTTAAAAGGTGTAGGTATCAACCATCTCAAATCTGATCTTGACCTGATAATGAAAAAAGCTTGCATCTATCGTCGTTTTTCTTTAGTGTAGTCTCAATATTGTGTTTCTATACAATAAAATACATATGTACATGCACAGGTATGTATATGTAAAAATAAAAAAATTAAAGTTATTTTTAAAAATTTTAATTTAATTTTACAAAGGTTAAGATAAATTTAAACTATTTTAAGAATAACTTTTGAATTTTGTTTATATATTCGTATCAATGGTCGTGTTTTGTTTTTCCATATTTTTTTGAATGGTCTAGGGCTACGGGTCCCTATGGATAATATTGAGGAAATTGGAGTGCAGTTGAATTTCGATAAATCGATTAATCAACATTTATCATCAAAAACTTTGGAATGATCAAATGAAGTTTTTAGCAAAAATGCCTGCGTACTATCCACAAAGCAGAACACAGACAACAACCAATAAAATTGAATTAGATAAAATCTGAACCATCTCTAAGGGACAAAATTCTATAAATAATAATCTGCCATTATGAAGGTATTTTATTTTTAGATTGAGAATTATTTAAATTAACCATAGCAAGTTCATTGACCAGATCCAGTTAAACCACTTCACATAAAAGCGAGGTAAAAATTGAATTTTTGAAACTATCATTTTTATGAGCTTACGACCTTATGAGTCGCTATTTAGTTTTTTTTGCTGTAACATATTTAAAAAAAATCAACTCACGTATCGCCTTCATTGTTCTGTTGATAGTAATTTTCCCATGAAGCCATCTCACTGCTGGTTGTATCATTGTTTTCTGTCCTCTGGGATGCTCCCAAATTATTCACCGATTGACTGGGATCCCTCAGAGTTAGCTTGCAGAACCACTCCGATACACCGGAGTCGACGCCTTTTTCCAAAATCATTTGGTCGTCCTGTTGGCTGATCGATCCACCACGTTGTTGTGGCGAAGCAGCTGTTGTTGTAATCGAAGGGCGCGAATGTGAATGTCCTTGTTCGTCGTCGTCTTCGAAATCTTCGTCGATGCAACCTGAATCTGTATAATTTTGTGTTGTAGTCGAAGCGGAGTGTTTTTTCTGTTGTTTATTGTGAACAATGTTAAGTTGAACTGGTGGAATTGTTTTACTATCACGAGTATTATTCTGACTCTCTTCGGCAGCACCAGCAGAAACGAAGTTATCGTCGTCGTAATCTTCAGATAGGTGTGGACCAGATAAAAATCCAGAATCAATTATTCCTTCACTGCAGTTGGTGTAGTTGTCCTTGTCCTTGCTGGTGGCACAATGACCCAAATTATTGCCTACACCACCACCACCAACACCACCGTTGTTCCCGTTGTCGCCAGAAACGTTGCTGGTCGGCAGATGTTGCGATTGTGTTGCTTCAACAGTTTTTTGGTGATCGAAGTTGTTTGTTGGTTCGGCAACAAAAACATCCTTGGCTGTGTTATCACTAAGTTGGTTCCACATTATTATACGAATTTGTGTTTTTTGTTTCTTTTTTTATGTTCCTATGTGTGATTTTTTTTCTTTCTCTCGCGATAAGAAATTGGTTAGGTATTTTGTTTTTTGTTTGGTTTATAAATATGCTTTTAGCACAACGACGTACCGAACCTCTGCTGGGAAGCTGAATACGTTTTTGACACTGAAATCTGCGTGAGTAACATCTATCGCGAATTTGCTAAAAGCTGGGAATTTATACGTATTTATGAATTTTGAATGTAAGTTTTAACTTAAAAATCATTGAGCTTGCAACAGATCGTGAAAGAATCAAAGGAGAAAAGAAAAAAACAACTACGAAATGATAACTTTATTTTCTAGATTTTTTATTTACCACAAATTAACACACACAAATACACATTGAACAGAGATGGAAAAATTTACCTCCTCGAATTTTCCTTTTTTTTTTGTATTTTCGCAACGACGACGAATATGGGTAGAGAGTGGAATTTAATTAGTTTTGTTTAATTCCAATATGGCCACGAGTTGTTTTACTTTTTTTTTCTATTTTTTTAAGTTTATAATTTTTTGATTTTACAAAAGCTAGTAGACACCGTTTTTTATTAATTCTTTATTGCTGCTTTTATGTTCTGCTTTAGTTTTGGAATTTTAATTCAATTTGATGAGATGAATTTATGCAAATTGGATTTTTGGTTTTTTCCTTGTTTTTGTTGGTAAGAATTTTTGTATTATCAGTTTAGTTAAGGGGCGATGAGAGCACTTTTTATTCAACACTTCTCAAATCGTTCGCTGTCTCGTTTAAACTGATTTTGGATTTCGGTTTGGTTGGTTGGAATTGGGATTTGTTGGAAAAACAGATAGCACACTGCGCGAGTGAAATTATAGTTTTTGTTGTTGGAATTCAAGCAAGTAGCAAGTGGGTTTTTTCGTTTTTTTGTTGCAGGTGATTTTAGTTCAAATTTAATGCTTCGTAGCGCTTGAGTAGTTCAAGAGAATTTGCAACGTCAAATATACATAAGTTTTGTTTGATTAAATTTTGTTTTAGGATCAGAGTGATTTATTAGGCACGTTCTCAGAGCCATCAGCAATCTCAGTCTCGTGAATAGGCAAGGCATTAGGCCTATTCACATAGAATTGGCATATGGTGCTGGCGTGGTTTTGGCCTGTTACGGATGTGTAGTGGATGTCTTTATGCGTGAAATTCACATAGAAGTGACACTAAACAGAGTTTGTCAGCTGTCTGTTGAATTTTATCTCCAAACTCAATTTTGATTACTGATTATATTTATTTATTAGGATCGGTTGTTCAAATATGGTTCAAATTTCAAATAAAAAGCTTTACTCAACCCCATTCCGGTGCCACATAAGCTTAAACTTAACGGAACTTTATACCCACTTTTGTAATTAATTATTTTTCGACACTTTTGGGTTTGTTGTTGTTTGCTAAGGGAAAATTTTGCTGTGCTGGACATAACTTTTCCTTTAAAATACGCCTTATATCAATTAACTCACTTATTCATATGCATTCAGAACTTCAGCTTGTATGTATATGGACTGCCAGGAGCCAACTTCACTTCTATTCAGTCTATTGTTATACGCCACTATAGAGCTGCCCCGTCGAATAGGCGGAAAACATGGTGTAACTTTCGACACTTGAATTGAGTGCTTTTTATTATTTATTATATTTTGAAAAATAATAACAACAAACAAATTAGTTAAGCTTTTAAAATAGTGTTTTGAAAACTATTACTTAAAACATTAACCGACTTAAGTACAGACTGATTTGTCTTTTTTCTTCTCTGAATTATTGATATCCTGCTTCGGTGACTTGACATTTGGATCTTTAGGAATTCGCATTTTCTTTTTCGAAACAAAAAAAACTGTGAAGAAGAGCTTATTTCTTTAAGGGCTCTCCCAAACCAACGCGAATGCGGAGCGACAACGAATTTTTGTTGTTGTTTAGCGTTGTGTATTTGTCATATTTTTTTCTAATGTGAGCGATTCGCAGCGAATCATTCACAATGGTCAAAAATATGACAAATAAATAACGCTAAAAAACAACAAAAATTCGTTGTCGCTTCGCATTCGCGTTGGTTTAGGAGAGACTTTAAGGCTCTCCCAAACCAACGTGAATTCGCGGCGATGGCGAATTTTTGTTGTTGTTAAGCGTTGTGTATTTGTCATATTTTGTACTATTGTGAATGATTCGCTGCGAATGCGGAGCGATTCGCGTTGGTTTGGGAGAACCTTTATTCTCAGAATTTTGTTTCTTTTTAATTGGTGTTACCAGTCTGTCGCTACCCCCCTGAATTCAGAAGAAGAACAAAATAGTTTCAAGGGCTTTTTATTTAAATATCACTTGATTATTTGAACTCGTTTTCGACTTATCATTTTGCAATTCCTTCTATCATGTTTTGATGATTTTAATGATGATTTTAAACCTGACCTGTAAGTTTGAATTTCTCCAATACTGTTTTTTAGGTTTTTTTTTAATTAAATAAAATTATCTACGGCACTTTCAATAAAAATACAATAATAATAATAAACGCTCGAATCATTCACAATAATACAAAATATGACAAATACACAACGCTAAGTGACAAAAAAATTCGTCGTCACTCCGCATTCGCGTTGGCTTGGGAGAGCCTTAAATATTTGACTTTGACTGACAAAATAATAGACTACTGTGTTTTATTATCTTCTATCGGGATCCGGATCTGGATTAACTTTTAACAGGTAATACAAAAACAAAATAATGAGAAATTTTCAAAATTGTTTTTGTAGTCCGTATTAAAAGTTAATCTAAATCCAGATCCGGATCCCGATATAAGATAATTGTCCAGTTTATATTTCTTGAGCGCTCAGAATTTTTCCTCGATTATTTGACAGAGACGGGGATAAAATATAATATACGACTTGCAGTCCATATAATAAGGTAATGCAGTAGGTACAGTGTGACTGAAATGGGTTCTTGTTCCGTTTGTTCCATTATTAGCTCCATTTTACAAAAAGCGACAGTATGGCAGTGCCTGTAAAAGTGGTAATTATATTTCCCTTTTTCAACACTGCAACGCATTCACTCACACACCCACCCATAGTCAATTTTTCTGTCACATAACATCTGTCACATTTTTTAATTCGATTTGCTCGTACAAAATAAATATAAAAATTTTCACATCGGCCGCACGATGTTAAATTTATTAAACAAAACGAAACACCTCATAAATTCGGTGCGACATCTAACCACCAACGAAATTGTGAAACCAGCTCTTATCATCCCACTAACTAATAAATCCGAAATACCAACAAATATTCGTGCAAATCGTCAGGCGTGGATCGAAAACACCGACACAATTGAAGAGAAAAAACTCGGCCTGATTGAATTACATCCCGACGTTTTCGCCACAAATCCCCGAGTTGATGTCATCCAAGAGAACATCGAATGGCAGCGAAAGTATCGTTATGTAAGCTTCGCTCATACAAAATCTCGTTCAGAGGTGCGTGGTGGTGGCCGTAAGCCATGGCCACAAAAGGGTGGTGGACGTGCCCGACATGCATCCATTCGTTCACCTCTATTTAAGGGAGGTGGCATTGCCCATGGACCACGATCCCCAACAACCCATTTCTATATGTTACCATTCTATAAGCGAGTGATGGGATTGACATCGACTTTGTCGGTAAAGCTGGCTCAAGATGATTTGCATATTGTCCAGGATCTGGAAATTCCAAGCCGTGATCCTGGCTATATTAAGGATCTGATCAAAGAACGTAATTGGGGTCCATCTGTCTTGGTTGTTGACAAGTAAGTTGCATTGACAGAGTATTTGTCGCCTAAATTGAAAGTCTTCCATTTCCCAGTAATGATATCTTCTCCGAAAACATCTGCTACGCCACCAATGACATTGGCTACGTCAACCTTATGCCGGCCTATGGATTGAATACCTACTCGATGCTTAAGCACGATACTTTGGTCCTCACTGTCGGAGCTGTTAAGCATATTGTTGATCGAATCCTCTATCAACTCACTCGGAGAGATGCTAGAAGCTTAGAAGTCAAATTCAAAACCGATCAATAAAGAAACATTTACACATTTATTCAAATCGAAACAATAATATTATCAGATTTGTTTTTGTTGTTTTTTTTTTCTTGTTGGTTTTGTTAATATTACATTTAAACATATTTTTTTAACTATTAGCTACTATCGTAATAAAAAAAGAGGTGAGATGGAAGGAAGAATTTTTATCTGCATCTACTCTGCCTGTCTTCTCTTCTCCGAGTCTAGATACTAGATTGTTAGTTTAATTTATATTTTTTACTCTTTTCTTTAATAAGTAGCGATTTATTGTTCTCCAAGTAGTTTATGCCGAATCTGCCAGCGTAGTTCAGAGCGATTACACTCGCCGGGAAGATTTGTTTTGAATTTGTCCCATTCGTGTTGATAGTATTGATACAATTGTACAGGATCCATTTTGTTGTGAGCAGAGTGTGGAGTTTTTGACCGTGGCCGGATCCCTGTGGAAAGGAAATGAAATCTCATTTAATTTTTTTATGAAACTGCCACTCAGATTAACAAACAATAATATGTTAATTAAAATGATTAGTAATCTATCCTTATCAATCATAAATAGAGATTTGACCATGCTGATATCCTAGATGGATTTTAAAGATGCAAAGCGATACCGCTTAAATATTGCCATCTTTGGTTCTTTGTAATTTCTTAAAACTGTATTCGTGTTATGCTATCTAATATTATATCAAAAAACATTTTTAATAAAATCAATATTATTTAATAACATACTCACACATTGCATTTGATGACTTCTCGGTGGCAAGACTTGTGCGTGCCGTACTTGTTCTTGCTTTTGGCTTTTCCGCCGCTGATTTGGGTTCACTTCTTTTCGAAGAAGTTGTCGTCATCTTTGTACATCCACCATAGTCTTCCGGTTTAAAACTTGGTTTCTGTTGTTCTTGCTGTTGTTTATAATCACGCAAGGCTCCATCTCTAACTCTATGCCCCTGCCGTGCCTGTGTCTCCACAACCACCGCCTTCTTTCTTAGATTATTCTCCCTATCAGCGATTTTTGAACGACCACCAATTCCATTTCCCCTCAGACCATTATCTTCTTCTGCATCTGATTTAGCTCGAAAACTGGCCGTAGTCTTGCGATAAAGATTATCAAAATAATCCTTTTGATGAACATCAACTCCCAATGATTCTTCATATTTGATTAATTTTCGTAAATCTGCAAAAATTCGTTAAGTATTTTGATTTTTGTTTTCCTTTCTCTTCTATTATTTACAGTCCTTCATTTGTTGCATCATCATCATTAATCGTTATAATACCTAACGTTTGTTTTGTTATTGTTTTTCTTCCTTCTCTTTTCTCAACTCTTTTTTTCTTTCTTTAAGTTTAATTTAATTTCTATTTAGGTTCATAATGTTTTTCATTTTTTTGTTGCAGGCGGATTATACATTACAGATAATATTTTTATATATATAATATATTTCCTCTAGTCCTCGTCATCATCCTCACAGTAATTTATCAACTACCTTCTCTGACGAAAACGCCGGAACGGAGTTCGCAATCGTTTGCAGGAAACTTTGACTTCCTTCTTTATAATGCTTCTCATAGCCATGGTTAGTTGGTCCTTCCCTACCGGTGGCGTTTTTACTTTGAGTTCTCGTTCTGATCTGGCAGGTGGTGGTGGTGGTGCAGCTAGGGTCGATGATGTTGTGCACTCATCGTCAATGTCTTCCGTTTTGATTATTTGATTACAGCTTATATCTAAATCTGTTTCCAGTCCATCTGAGGACACCGTAAAAATATCTGAATTGTCGGCTTTCTCACTCGGGCTCATGCAGCTGTTATTTAGGATGTCATCCTTGCAGATAATAGAGACTTCTTCCTCATCGGGGACAGAACTTCTTGTGCAGTCATCTTTGTCATCCAAATCGGTATCGGGAGGTGTCATTGATGTGGTAGTCGGTGGCAAGCCATCCTGAACCCGGCTGTTTCTCTGGCGCGTCTGGTAGTCACAGAAGAAACGAAAACGTTCTGGCTTTTGAAGCAGGTGGTTCTGCCGCATTGATGCAGCGTTTCTTCGTCTCGTCGTCGGCCAACCCGTTTTGTTGGCTTTATTGGTTTTCCGCCTTCTGTTGTGCGCCGAAAACAAATTATACACATTATTGCTGGCAGGTCTATGTAAAGGCTGATCTGAGTTCTTATCATTTCCATCGTTCTTTCCTCCGCCGTCATAGCAATCAATAAGATCTATGAGATCAATGTCGCTAGTGAAGTCATCGACAAAGCCCGATGATGAAGACGCCTCTTGTACGGACAGAGTTGGTGTCTGTCGCAAGGCTTTCATCGAAATCCGGCCCAAATACGCATCAATCTCTTGCTCAAGTTGCACCGCACTCTTTTGCTTAATATCGAGACTTTTCAGACGCTTTTCATCGACCTCAAATTCCAGCCCAGTGCTCTTTGGTTTGCCAGGCTTCTTCTTTTTACTTTTTGGCGACAACGGCGTCGTTGTAGGTATAAAATCGTCGAATTTCCTCTGGCCTCGTCTTAGACGTTTGACATTCTCACTAATTTCCGAAACAAACTGCAGCGGTTCGGGTGTATCATTGCGAGGAGCAAACATTACTGGTGATGGTGTTTTTATTTTTTCCGGAGTCTTCTCTTTTGGGGGCGGTGCAGGCGGCAGCTCTTCGACTTCAGAGTCTTTCCGTTGTTTTATCAGACAGCTAAGGATGGCCAGTGTAGAAGCATGCTCGCGCGGTGATTTTCTTGGCATAAGATCACAGCTTAGGAATGTTGCTTTGTTTAGGTGCTTATTGTGAGGTGCTGCCTTGCTGGCTTTGGGCACCTTCGCCGTCGATGAAGCCGCTGGCTCGGGAGTGTTGCTTTTACTTTTCCTCTCTTTTTTTACTTTTTTTAATTTTCCCATACGCTTTGTTGTTGGTTTAATGACTGGCTCTTGCTTTACTTCCGCCATTTGATGTGGAGTGCATATTTTACAGTTCGACAATGTTCGCATTGGTATCGCTCCTATTTCGTAAGGCAATTTCCGATACGATGTGTTACCCCAGTATTCGAACATTCGCTCTTGGCAGGCATCTTGACGGCGAAATACTTCGAACCAAAGTTCCTTCACTGGCAGGCGTTCAAAGGCGTATGTTTGCTCTTTTATTCGACCCTGATTCAAGTCAAAAACTGGAATCTTGCGCATGGTTTTCAATGTCGGTGGCTTTCGTGGACTATTTTTGCTCTCGATTGAATTTGTATCCACAGCTTTATGTATCTCATCTTCCTCATTTTCAGTGGTTCCTTCTTCCCCCATCCTATCCTCCGAGTCCCATCTTTTTTGCCTGCGATTCCTGGGATTCCTACTAGTTGCACGTCGTTTACGTCCACTTCTTACGCAGCGTCTTTTTCTCTCTGTTGTCGCCGAGAGTGGTTTTGATGTGACGCTACTGTGTTTGATGTCAGGATGTTCTCTTGTGGCTTGTGATGTTTTGTTCGGCTGGATGGGGGTGTTTGGAAAGCTCTGGCAGCAGACAGATGTCGATGTCGCGTTGGATTTGTGACTATTGTCTGCTGTTCGTCTGCGTTTGGCAGCAGCTGAGTCAGGTCGTTCTGGTACCGGCGGCTCTTCGGTCAAGTGTGACTCACTTGATATGCTGCTGCTTGAAATACGATTGCTATCAGTGCTGGTTTGACGGTCGGAATCGGTTGCACGATCGCTCGATGTCGGCCGCCGTGGAAACATAAAATTTTCCGCTTCCCCATTGAGAATAGACAGCTCCGTTTGACGAATCTTTCGGAACTTCACAATTATCGAGGACTTTTTTGGCGAAATCGGATCAGTTTGTGCTTTACTGTCGGCGACAACTTTGTAAATTGTCGAGGTTGGCAGAGGATGGCGAATTGGTGGCGAATCCAGAGGCACATTTAACTTGTTCGCCTTTTTCACATTGTTGTAAGACTGTTTCTTGTCTTTCACAACCTCGACCTCGTTGAGCTTTGTTTTGATCTTTAAAGTTGCTGGCACAGGAGGCGGGGGCGTTGGCTTCCGGGAGGACTTCCTCGTCGATCTAGTAGACTCTTCTTCGATTTCCATCGGTTCCACTGACTCCTCTTTGGTTTCGTCTTTTGAGGTATCTTCAAGAAATTTATCCACACTGGCACTAGATTTAATTAATGAATCCAAGGCTAGATAATTATTTTGATTGCGAGCAAAGAACTCGTGATCCTTGGTCTTTAAGTGTATAGTCAATGTGTCATATTCTATTTTACAAATTTCGCAAACTCCACATTGCTTTTCTGATGAATTATCCACGGCAGCAGGCTTTTCTGTGGATTGTTTGGGAGCCTGTTTGGCCTTCAGACGCATATGGTTAGGGTTATGTTTGGACGATGAACGACTTTTACGCGTCATGGCATTCGTTTTCGATGGCTTATCTTTGGCAGATTTCGGTTGGTCTCTTTTAGGTGTGAGGCGAAATGCTCCACCTTCTCCTCCGAGTTGAATTTTAGGCCACTCGATATTTCGAAATACCGAATAGTACGGTCGATTGGAACCTGATATGGCTTCGATTTTAATAAAATGCCCCTTTAGTTGTATCGGTTCGCACGCTCCCTTGGTAGGCTGTTGAGCCTTTTTAGCGTATTGCTTGACGTCGGCGGTAACTTTTTTCAAAAATCTTATAGCGTATTCTAGACTCCAAATTCTATAGGCACCCTGCTCTAGGTTTGGTCGCTTCGGTTCTTCTGGTTGATTTGCTGAATAATGTTGACTTTGTTGTTGGCTTTGTAGCGCTCTATGGAGCATTGCATCTGCACGGGAGATTTTTTTCTTATTATTTGGGGTGTTGTTTGCTGAGGCCCCTTTAATTCGTGAATGACTACTACCTACGCCATCTGTTGCTGAGTCACCAGAATATGTTTGATTTGTGTATGGAGTTTTTGGTGTGGTCGGGGTTTGTGGGGATTGTAAGTATGGTGATGGAGTTATGGGATATAAGCCACCTCCACCGCCGCCTCCCACTCCGCCACCGTTTACTCCGACTCCAGTTGAGGGACTATTAACGCAATTTCCGTTACTATTATTGCTGCCTTGAGCTTTTTGGCTGCCCGAAGCTCCACCTGGAACTGGAAGTGATCTATCTGTTATGAAATGTGTAACACTTTTAGTCAGAAAGAACTCTAGATTGCCACCTAATTCGGCGATGCGTTCTTCGACCTTTTTCGATATCTGATGATCTTTGATGTCAAGATAGAAATTGAAATTTACTAAAGGTCGTCGGCCTTTGACTAGCTTGCACAAGCTCGGCGATTGATTGTTTATTTTGTTATCTTTACTTGAAGTTGTGGTCTTTGAGGAAACAGAATTTGTTGTAGCTGATGCTTTTGTAGTTGTGGTTGGAACTTCCGAGTGTGGTTGCATACTATAAGCAAACTAGCTGCGTTCGGAGAATATAACAAAAAAATAAAGAGAGAGGAAGAGAATAAGAAAAAAAAACGAAGAATAAGTTTTTTTTTTATTTTTAAGTTTCCTTGTTTATTTTTTGTTGATTTTTTTTTATATGAAGAATTTGAAAATAGCTTTTCATGCCATATTTAGATTTAAACTTATAATGCAACAAATGAGGAATGAAAAATATAATTTACAATAAAAAAAATATAAATGTTGATACGGTTATATAAAAAAATTAAACTAATTAGGTTGCTTCTAGAAAAGGTTCACATTTAGCCATGTTGAAAAGAGGGTTCTTTTAACACAATCTTTGCTGGTTTAGGTCTAATGTAATGTCACAAGACAATACAAAAAACAAAATGACGGAAAATTAAATAAGGTTTGTTCGTTGAAGTTTACCCAGGGTTGACCCAGGTTTACTTTACAACCGCAAGAATTGTTAAAAAAAAACTGTTTTCGGTTCTCAAAAAACACCAAACGGCCCTCAATTGTGTTGTTGAGATAAGCATGAAACAAAATTTTATTTAAAAATTTCTACTGTTTTCTATTTCTACTGTTATTAGTTAAGTAAATTTGTATATTCCTTGAATTTCCAGTTGGTGAAGAATCCAGCTCAGAATGGTTGCAATCAGCTGCTAAATACGTTGGAAGAAGTGAAATGATCATGATGGTCGTATCGATTCAAGAAAATGATGGAAAAGATGCTGATTACATCTTTAAGGCATATTTTTGGTGCCTCTAACATACGAAACGTTTTATACAAATACGATAGTGCACATTGTCACCATTTCACCTTTTCGATGAGAAGATTTGTCGAAAATAGTATTGACCTGCTACCATGGCTAGTGCAGTCTCCAGATTTAAACCAAATTCATTTGAGGAATATTGAAACGGAACATCCAAAAGCATCCCACGACGGCGATTCCAAGTGACCGCCGCGTAATCCGGAATTAACCGGCATGGTTTCTTGTTTTTTGGGATATTTAAAAGAAATAATATATTTCAATAAGGTTGATATTATAATCCAACTAAAAAACAATAATACTTTAGGATAAAATCCGATTATTTGCGTTAGAAAAAGCGAAACTGAGATTTGACGCCAGTGCCAATAAAAACAGTTCTGTTAGAGCCCTCCAGTTGTGGGCCACGTTAATACGCACATACTTTTAATATCAATAAATGCATTTTCAAGCGTTTGCATCACGTTAAGGCCCTCTTAATAACATTATAAGGTCCTTAAACTGCAAAAAAATATGTGTAGTTTGTGACACAAGTGAACTCTAGAGACACCACATGGACGTTACATTTCTCTTCACCTTTCCTCTTTGATACAAAAAAATACATATTATTGTTTCTATGAAAGATACGGAAAACTGTTTTTTAACTTCCAACACTACAAAAGTAAATTTTTGGGAAGGATGTGGTTATTTTTCAATCATTTAATGACGGATTCAAAAATCATAAAACAAACCCAGGCACAAACATAATGTTTTATTTTGTCAACTTGTGTTATAAAGTGACATATTTCTAGTCTTAACTTCTGCTCTTCGTTGAGTAGTTTAAATCTAATTCAAATAAACGTGACCAGAAGGGTGGCCCAAAAACATTTTTTTTTATTTTAAAGTGGGGTTAAGTACGTACATAATATGGAAATCCGCACATGCTGCGAAGAAAACATTGATTTACATAAATATACATAGCATACATATTATATTGAATATATATGTATATATGGAGAACAAGAAAAAAGTGGGTGGCACAGTAATTCTACTTCTCTGTCTGTCTGTACCTCGACCAACAGCCTTTATCACTAAAGCGATTTTCTTCAAATTTTGAACTTAAGGTTTTGTCATTCCTCAAAATAACGTTACTTGCAATACAACCGTTAAGGAAAAGCTTATTTATTTCAAAAACGACTCGATTTTTGATTTTATCATTAACGGCTCAGCCGATTTCAATCAAAATTTGTATGCAAACTGCTACTTAAGAATCTATGTATGCAAACATTCATATATTAATACGGAAACACTTGTTTGTACCTATAAAAACATTTTTAAAATTCAATATTTCAAAAACGGGTTGATGAATTTTGGAACTTGGCATAGCACATAAAATGTAAATTGGTAAATACTCAGTTTTTGAAAAAAACTGCTCCGACGATTTAATTTTTTTTAATACAGTGATGGCCCAGTATAACGAATGATATAATGTCCAAGGTCCATTCGTTATATCGAAAATTCGTTATATTGAATACGTTTTATTTAAAAAGAAGTAGGTATTGTTTGGTTAAGAAAACTTTATCTAGTAGCATTTTGCAATACAACCAAATTTTGTGCTCAAATCTTCAATCAAATAAACATTTGAGCATTTCCATACTTTAAATAATCAAAAATAAGATAATAAATTGAACACAAAATAAACAAAGTTCATATTATAAGGATACGAGTACATAACATTAATATATTCATCCAAAATTAAGAGTTGGTTTACCCGAATCCCTTTTTTGAATTCATGATGATATGCAATTAAATTTTTTTCTATTTACTTACTCCTTAGTAATTTTATATTTTAAAAGTTCTTAAATTCGAAGCAACTTGAACATAAGAGCAAGTAACTACTCGTACGAGCGAACCAGTTTTTTTTTATTTTCTGACACATCCACCACTAATCTTGTAAGCCTTTTAATTGAGTTATCAGTTACTTAATTTCAACTTTCTATTACGGTGCTCAATCGGTTTCCTTTGCTTAAGTTTTACAAGAAACCGTTGTATAAATATTTCTGTATATAAATGGTGATTCGAATACCTACCCGTCAGGGTAAAACTAATTTTTGTAAGAAAGTGTTAAGGGTGTGTGCTTAGAGTAGATTTGTAAATTCAAATGCAAAAGCAGAGCATTTACATATTCATGTTTTTTTTTGCAAGCTCAAAAATTATATATGTATGTAAATATGTGTATGTACCAGTTTTATACTGATTTTGTTCAAATTGAGCGTAAAAAAGTACTTGTTTCAATTGTTCTTCTTTTCAAAAATTTCAAAGGCTGTTTTTTAGATATGTACCTATACCCTGATGGTAATATAATGGAATATCCTTGATCGAATGTAAAATTTGATCAAATGTCTATTGATTTAATGCTCATTCGCAAGCTAGCAAAATTATTCTTCGCTTATTCATCATATCAGATACATTAGCTCAGGCCATGCAGGTAAGTATCAAGGTTTGTGTAGATTTTTTTTAAATTTTTGGATACCTGCACATTAAAAAGCAAATGCATTTCCGCCACCCATGATGAAAGGTATGTACCTACCTACAACCTACCTATTTATAGAGTGCACATACCTAATCTGCATACCTAATTATAATATTTAATCGATCTATTAACGTTGATTTTTTTATTAATCTGATTTGAAATATTGATGTAGATATATATGTATGCAATACCCAGGCTAGATTGTTGGGTTGTTCTTGTACAGTCCTCCATCCCCACACAATCTAATGAAAACTAAAAGCCACATCAGTTCATGCTAGTGTAACCCCCGCAAATAGGTACTGTGTACGTAACAGCATAAAATCTATATGGTTGATGGAATACAAAAATTGTTTTGTTTTGTTGGGGTGAGTACCTTATATGTACCTACCACACAATATTATGTGAATAATTATTTTCAATTCGAAATTAGAAAAAAAGATGAAAACATACCTATTTTTGTACTTTTTTTATTTTTGTTAATAATACAATAGGTACCTACATAGAATTAGAAATAGGCAACTAGATAGGTAAAGTAATCTAAGTTAGATTACAATCTATTAGCAGACAAACAGAAACTTTTTTGGCGCCAAAATACTTTCCACCTTTCCTTTTTCTATTTTCTCACAAGATTTCGGCATCACAATCTTTTGATGAAAGAAATCAAAACCAAAAAGAATGTGATTTTTGTTTAGTTGTTCATCCGTAAGATAGAATAGAACCATGACAACACCAAATAGTTAATAATATCTGATGCCATATGCGCACAGCAGCATAAATTCTCATGGAGAATTCTTTTGTCATACAAAATGCAATGTACGAATGTACCTTGCTATCATTACCCTCTTGCCCCAACCGCTTGTGATACCTATCAACCCTTGTATTTACCTACCAAACCCAATAGAACAGCATAATATTTGAAATATAACCTAAAATGAAAACCTATAGGAACCGCGGCCATTGTTGTTTTTGTTTACACCAACAAAACCAGCAAGAGGCAACGAATACATACACAAAAAGGAACAGAAAAAGATATTGATGTATGAAAATAAATAAAATAAAAAAGGAAACAAAAAACGCGCTCAGAATAGAAACAAATAATAACAAAACTCGATTCTGCAAGTTTTTTTTTCCAAATTCCCATTGTCGTCGTTTAGCCGCTGCAACTGAGACTTGAAGATTTGAGACTTCTTGTTCATTTTATTTTATTTTATTTTCGAAATACTTCTACTTCATGCCAACCGAACGCCCGACGACAAGACGAACCAGCAAAAAATAATTAAATAAATCTGAGCACTCGACGACGTTGTTCTCGAGGAGTCAAGAATAAATAAAAATAAAAAAATAAAAATACTAAAACTGACACGAAGCAAGAAGGCATTTGGAATGGAAAACTTCGAAGAATTGCCAAAACCACATCGAAACCAGCTCGTGTTCTTGTTCTTGGCGTTTGACTTTTACAGCGGCCAGTAGGCTCATTGTTTCGCTTGCAATTTTGCACAGAATATCGACAACGAATGAAAAACTTTTATAGATATTTATTTCAGCCATTTGTTGGATAGAAAGAAGGCCTCGCAACAAAACAGCACAGAACGAGGGAGAGTTACAAATCGAAATAGATATACGAAATAAAAATAAGCAAAAAAAAAGAAAACGAATCAACATCTCTACACTACGACTATAACACAGCAATAGCAACACCACGAAGCACGAATCACTAACCAGCCCCAGCAGCACCACCATCTAAACCTCGAACTCAGGAGAATAGAATTTTGCTTGTTTTTCAGTTTTATTTTCTTTTTTAGAGAAAAAACGCGTACCGAATGAATTAACCTAACCATCCCACTGCAGCAAGCAGGCAGAAGCATGAGGCTGGTGGCTGTTTGGTTAGTTGTTGGCTGGCAGTAGCAGCAGCACACGGGGCACATAAATACAGAAAAATTGTACGAATAGGAAAAAAAAACTTTCCACGAAATGGCGATCCAAGTAGAAAACTGAATGTTTTCTCGATTTTCTCGAGCCAGCTAGGCAGGCAGCACACTCCTCCATTAGATAATAAAATGGGACACAAAACGAAGCGAAGCCCGGCCGACTAAAACAACGACGATGGCGACAACCGACAAACGTTGACAACGACAACGACGACGATTGGGAAAGAAAAATCAAATTTATTGTAAAAACTTTGGTAGAATTTTGTAATGATTACGAAAAATCAATCATAAATAAAAGTTAACAACTAGGCAAAAGCATAAAATTACCTTTCATAAATTCCTTTAGTTGTGCAGCGGTAATATTGCGATAACCCAATTCATTTAAATATTCCAAAATTGCTCGGGCGTCCAATGGCAGATGAGACATTTTTTTATTTCAAGTCGGGCGTCCTAAAAGCACGGCCGTGGGTTTTCTTTTTTTGCTAGAATCAATACTTTATTTGTTTCGGAGTTGAGTAAATTCGATACGATTAAATTGTAGACTTTCTTTAAAGTTTGATTATTTAATAAATTGTTGCGATGGGCGAAATTGATACACCATTTTCTTCTTTTTAGTATTTCAAAAAAATCTATCACGGCTTCATGCTCTGAACTTATAAGCAACTATGGGGGTTTCTTCTTTTTTTTGCTTTTTTTGCGTTTTGACAGTTGAAATTTGATTGTGTGTGAGATTGGTTTATAGAAAAATCGTAATGTGTTGAGGGAAAATTGTGTAGAATGAAGTGTGGTGGCTAAATATGGGAAACGAAACTGAAGTGAATTTACGAAAGGAGAGAGAGAATGCGAAAACGTTATGGCTATTTGGCAGATGTGTTCATGAGATGGAATGTGTTCACATGGTAATGAAAAATGTGTTCACAAAACATTTTAATTGAAATTGCATGAATCTAATTAGGCCTATTCTGCCAAATCTGTTATTCTGCTATGAATTTTCTGTTAACATGCCGGCTCCACTTGACATGAGCCATGCTCAGACTATGAACCTGTGGAGAAAAAAACCATTGGAGGCAGGAAAATCCATGTCTTGTCGACGACATGTCGATGAAAACCAACTTCTGAACAGCACATGAACGCTGTTCAAAACTTGGCCATGAGATTTGAATATTTCACATTCGTTGTAAGTTTTTTGACTGATTTTCGTTGTATCTAGAGGTAGTTATTGCTGCAAAAGTTGTTATTTACTTACGTGACCTTTGTTCCTATAGTTTGAGCAGAATATTGTTGCAAAAGATAGAAGTAGTAGTGAGAGAGATATAAAACGATATGACATAATTTGCCCAGCGAGAAAAAATCTGGTGTTTGTTGATTGGTTTGTGGTTGTGATGTTGGGCATCTGTATGTTCTGTGTAGTTTGGGTGTAAATGCCGTCTCCACTAGACATGAGCCATGCTCGGACTATGAACACAACATGAACGCTGTTCAAAGCTTGGCCATTGGAGTTGAGATTTTACGTGTTGGTGAATTTTTTCTTTTTTTCTGGAGGTAAATGTTGCTTCAAAAGTTGTTATTTATTTACGTGACCTTTTGTTCCTATAATTTGAGTTGAATATTGTCGCAAGAGATAGAAGTAGCGGTGTTAAGGAAATGAAACAACATTACATAATTGGCCCAGCGAGAAAAAAATCTACTGATTGTTGTTTAGATTGTGGTTGCGATGCAGGGCATTTGTATGCCCTGTGGAGTCGGGGTGTTATGAATCATAGTAGGTTTCCAACATAAAAGTTCTTCCAAACCAACGCGAATGTGGAGCGACGACGATTTTTTGTTGTTGTTTAGCGTTGTGTTTTTGTCATATTTTGTACTATTGTGAATGATTCGCTGTGAATCGCTTGCATTGGTTTGGGAGTGCCTTAAAACCATCGAAAATGTATCACTTTTTTTATTTACCTATTCCTTAAAACTTTCAGCATTCTTGATTTTTTTTTAATAATTAATTCTTCAAAATTAACATGTAGTCAGAAGTTGTTTGATTGTGAATTGAGATTCATAATAGTTTTGATTTTAGATG
Source organism: Dasysyrphus albostriatus (assembly GCA_946251815.1). Taxonomy (NCBI): domain Eukaryota; kingdom Metazoa; phylum Arthropoda; class Insecta; order Diptera; family Syrphidae; genus Dasysyrphus; species Dasysyrphus albostriatus. Next base: position 134,098,657 of record OX276337.1, on the reverse strand, counting down.
TGTTTGCATGGTTTTATCTGAATTGGAACCTAATTTCGTGAAAATTTGGTTGAAATTATCTCATTTCGAAGTATTATACTACGTTTTCGTTAGAGCCGAAATGAGTTAATTTTGTAAATCACAGAAAAAGTGTTTTCATTTATAATTGGGTAATTTCGTTTGACAGCTCATTTCATTTTTGAATTTCAACTGACCGTTAATCATTTTTGTTGTTGTTTTTTCATTCTACTTCCATTTGAGCTTTGACAATTTCATACAAAATCTTTTCAGAGCTCGTCAAACTGTGGCCAATTGGGTATGTTCAATAGGTTTTGACTTAATTTCCAACCTAATTTCGTGCAAATTTGGTTGAAATTATCTCATTTCGAAATGTGAATTTGTATAGGAAATGAGATGATTTCATATCGAATTTGGAAATTTTCAACGAAATTACCTCATTTGCTCTAATGAAAACGCAGTATAAATCCTTGTTTATATTGGGAAGATTGAGTACGGTCTCGTGAGTGTGATCTTTTTCTATATTACCCCGACGCCACATGGGCAAGTACTGGCAAGCAAGTTGCAATACATACACATTTGTTCACTAACACAAACAAACGCAAGCAACTTGCTCATGGCTCACTGGCATGGAATTTTTGAAGCTAGTAGTGAAGCAAGTTGGGAGACAAGCAAATGGAATGCAAATTACGTATTTGATAGGCAGTGTATGTAGCCAACTTGCTTGCCAGTACTTGCACGTGCCAAACTAACAATTTCGCTTCTATATTGCCCCATAGATATAGCTTTTGTTTTCATTCAACCTATGCATATAAGCATTGCATAAGACTCCATAGAGTGAAAAAGGCGACCTTTTTTTCATTCCTATTGTACCGTTGCGGAGTTAATTATAACAGTCTTAAAGAAGTTCACATTAAATTAAATAAAAGAAACTTGTTGCTAGAACCAGGAATCGAACCCGTGTCCCTCTGAACCAGTTGTCTTACTCACTAACCACGCCACCAATTTCCGATATACAGTTCAATGCATTAAATTGGATCCACTTTTATCTAGAATTGCCTCGTATGAGACAAGAACCATTAATAAGAAAAAACTTTCTTCAAGAAAATGAGATAGAATAGATTAATTAATTAATTAATACCAACCTTAAACATTGTCAACAATAAGAAATATATGTGCTCAGGTGCTAAATTGAATATAAATTATAAAATGGCCGATTTTAGCTTGGCGTCACCACATTCACTAATACAAGCAATAAAGAAATAAAGACTAACATAAAGATTGTATAATAATTTTACGGGATGACTTTTGAAGTGAAAGTACCTTGGTTACTTCATAAGAGCATTATAGAGAGATTAAAGAAACATTGGTACATCGATTCTATCAAGCTGATATAATTTGCACCAGAGAATATTTAAGGATTCAGTAATGCTCCAATAAGGTATTTACTTTCTGTCATAGGGCTAAATGGAGCGCTATAGAAACAAATAACACTTTAATGTCTGAAATGCGAAGCAATTTTGTTAGTTGGGGAGGCATGCAAAAAATATAAACTCCGACCTCATGAGACTTATTTGTCGTTTTTCGATGGGCAATAAAGCATTGAAGTTGCTATTGTTTCTGTGTTTTGAGGTGCCTCAAATTTTTCAATGTAGATACGATGAGACTCACGATTCCGGACTCAATTTTCCAAATCCTTCAAATGTTTTCAATCAAAATCTCAGATTTCATTTCGGTGGAAACATAGCATAATGTGTAAAAGAGATCTTCATGTGACTGCGGAATAATCATCACAAAACGCATCCAACTTCATCTTTAACGTACTATAAAAATATTAAAAATTCACCTTTTTCAGTCCTTATCTCCAAAAAAAATTCAAAAAAGAGTAATAAAGAAATTCTCTCAAGAAAAGTCAACAAAACAGAGGAGAGCACACAACAACAAAAATCACACATTATTCACCCATCTCTGTCTTACTTTAGACTTTATTTTTGATTTTTTCCTCTCCCACACTCACCTTCACCAATTACTCCAGCAATTCTTTTTACATTCGTTTTCTTACCTGCCCTGCTTTTTCCCATACAATTCAGTACATGTTTCTCCATTTTTTACTTTTACCTACATTCAACAATTTATTGTTTGCCTTGACTTGAAGCTGAAAAGCGTCTCGTTTGCTGCAGTTGCACTCTCAAAACTCACACAGAAGTCTAAATATTCTTAAAATCGGTTTTACCTATACACAATAATTCAAAAGAAAATGTTTAAATTTAATTTCCTTTTGGTTTCTTTGTTGTTCGGTAAGTAATTTGATGTTGGTGATGAATTTTTGATTTGATGAAAAATAGTGTGTTCATGATCATGTAAATTCATCTCCATAGCTATTCATTCATCGGAATGTGGGGTCTCTGGACGTGACGGTCGATCCGGTTTAATAGGCCGACGAGCCAATCTCCATTACATGAATCCACCTCCACCGCCACAACCTACATTACCACCAACCCCCAAAGAATACCTGGATGCCAAATCAAGCTTCTCCACCTTTGGCATAATTTCAATAATTTTTGTCATCATCATGTGTGCCCTTGTCTTCTACTACAGCATCATGTGCTATCCATTTTTATGCGCATCTGAAAAGAAATACCATTTCATGGACGTCTCGTCAACAATGACCACAGCTACATCCAGGTCAATACAATCCATTGAGAATTTTCCTGTAGACCAAAAACATTCAATTTAGAGAACTTCTAATTTAATAAAACTCGATTAAGGGAAGGAGATACCGAAGATAGAAGCAGCATAAAGAGGTAGAGGAGACAAAGAAAGAACTGGTTTTTACAAAAACAGCAACATTTATTCAATTGCTCAGGCATCATTATGATCATCAGAAAACACATAACACACCAATAGGCGGCAGAAAATACTTTCCACGTCGAAAAAAAAAAACATTAATCAAAGGTAAATTTTGTATACCACACCAGCAACCCTTGATATTCTCAGAAAACAGTGAGGCATCATTCCGAGTAAGAGATTTTATTATATTTTTTCAAACTAAAAGAACATTCAGTGCTCAAAAAACTGAAACTGCCACTATCTTTAATAAGTACCATGGTGTAATAATCAAAAGAAAAAAAAAACATAAATTAATACCAATTAGCCTCGTTGTTGGCTATGAGATTGTTTCTATTGAAAGATTGACACATATTCAATTAAAGTTCCATGACTCAATATATCGAATATAAGTTAAAATTTTTTATTACCACTCTCTCTCCTTTTAAATGTTTATTTTTTTTTTTTAATTTGTAAGACTACATCTAACATCTTCTTTTGTCTCATAAAGGGTGTTCTTTCAGATATGATGGAATTTTTAAAAGTGTTTATAAAATGGTTAATGATAAAGCGGTATAATTGGCTGAAAACAATTGGATGCTGCTTCGGCTGTAGATTGTGGACCCTGTCAAAGTTCAAATATTCGAAAATATGTAGTTTAAGGGTTTGACCACCACGCCTTATGCCTGGAATGGAATCTTAGCCTTTCCTTTTTAAAGAGAGAAATATTGTTTTCAACAAATCCACAAAAACTACCAATCTCTTGTCATGAAAAGTGCCTTTCATCTTAGCTGTCCCGCCACCGAATTATTTTTTGGTTTGTTTTTGTGCAGCTGTTTGAGTATGATATGGCTTTAGCAATAAATGGTATGATTTTATACAAGCTAAGCAAACTTTAATTTCTACTCACTGCAACTAGTTATATTCCATTGACTTCAGCCATTAAACTTCAATAAATCCCCCTAATAATTGAGAGGTTAAATTTTTTGAAATTTTGCAAATACAAAGATGCAGATTTATTAAAATAAATCTTTACTGTCTTTGAAATAAAAAAACCATTTAAATACAATGTTCTATCATTCTTAAAGAAAAAAAAAATACCCTTTTACTATAAACATTATGACAAAGAGACTAACAACATACATCACTAGACAACATTTTGCAATTTTTATTATTATTTTTTTTTTAAATCTTAAGCACTTGTTATACAATTTGGCAAATGATCTTTAAGAGAAAAGACAACAAAACTAACAACACAAAAAAGAAAGACTATATTTTTTTTTATTTAAACTAACCTCTTATGTGAGTACGAAATTGTAGTTACATACAATTATTTAATTTAAGCAAATACCTTCATTGTTATTTTGTAAGGTATAAAGAAAAAATCATGAATCTAAATGTTTCTTTCGACAGTTGTTGTTTTAAACCTGTGTATCTATGTGGGAATGGAGACGTTTGATCTGAGAACGTGTATGCATTGCAACGCTACATAGTAAAACAGAAACTAAAATCTAGTAAATAGAGCAATGCAATGAATCTTACAAATCCATTTAACCCGCATTTGATATAAAAAGGGGAGATTAATGGATAAAAACGTTTTGAATTTAAAAGTTAAACACTCTTATAATTTTCTTTAAAATAATAGTCTATCTTACAACTTAGTTGAGTTAATAATGTTTGGAATCAGTCTTAAATTTTAAAAGATGTAATTCAAATCCATGGATTTAGAATAGACTGAACATAGCCATTGCTTAATTTGATACCTTCCCGTATGAATGTATTAAGCGACATTTAAAACAAGTCACAGGCATAAAAACTCTTTATTTATTTGTTGTGTATTTAAAGGAATACAAAGATTTGTAACAATATTTTCACCTCAAAATCTCTTTACAAATTATTTTTTTTACAATAAATAACCTATTTTCTAAATGCATCCGCTTCTGAGTGTGCATTTTCAAGCAATTTTGTCACTTCAGTTTTTGCCGAATAACAACACGCCCACACAAATGGGTGAAAGGAGACGTCCCTATACTACAGTTCTTTACGAGCTACTCACTCAAATAATTTATGTTGTTGTTTAGTTTCCAAAGTCAAACAATTGATGATTTAATTCCTGAATTATATTTATAACGAGGCAGAAAGTATTCCTCTCTCCTATAGTTTTATTTATATTTGAGTGCCTTCCTGTACTCAGTGTAATAAAATATCTCCTATACCGAGGTATAAGACAATGCAAAAAAAAAACCCTCAATATACGCAAACTTTTTTCCATCAAATTATATCAACTACAACTACTGTCGTAAGTTTCAAGAAAAATTTAAATAACGAAGAAATTAAATACAAAATATTAAATTTAAAGTTGAATTGACAAATTTTGTTTTTGACTTAAATTAAATTAAGAGGTGTCTCCAAGATTTTTATAAACACGTTTTACAAAAAAACAAATTTAAAATACAAATATTTTAAAAAATTAATCGTAAGAAATTTAGGAACTTATTATGGTCCGCGAGTGAAAAATTGTTGACACTCAACTTTTATCGTTTTTTAATCGATATCTTCATAAGCTGACAGAATTATTCTAGTACTAGTATTATAAATTAATAAGCGAACTAAAATGACAAAAATGTCTTTTTGTATTAAAAAAAACTCGACAGTATGTCACAAAAAAAACTTACACATCGGTTGGAAAGGTTTAATTCGCGAACCATAGTAAACCTTAAAATTGTATCTGCCAATAAAATAATTAGCATTTAAATTATAAAATTAAGTAAAAAATATTGTGATTTTATATTGAAAGAAAAAAAGACGTTGGAGTTCAAACATCACAAAACTTTGTGTATTTTGTAATATTATAAACAAAAAATATATCTACATAATGCGTACAATACATACATATACCATATTTTTAAATATTTTTATACTATTTTTACATAATTTAGTTTTTAAACTTAACATATATCTAATTTTAATAAGAATATTTGTGCAAACATTTTATAAAATAAATAAAAATAAAAAATATATATATATTAACTATATTATAAAATAATTGTAAGCTTCTGGAGGGTGAAAAAAATAATAAAATAAAAAAAATAACTTAAAACCACCAATTTTCAATAATTGTTTTCAGATTAACTATTACCATGTATAAAGGGTATTCACGCAACTTCGTAAAGCCGTTGATAACTTTACAAATTGGTAAAGTTTATTTTTTGGTTAATGAACTATCAAATCTTGTATGGGAAATTATTTACACAATTTCGTTTAACTTATCAAAGGATTTTGTTGCGTAAAATTAACCAAACTGGTTAAACTTATCCACACGTCATTGTGACTCTTGACTCTTACTTTGCGTAAACTTATCGTTTTACACAATTTGTAAACTTACGACGTTGCATGAATAATCTTATATTTCATTGTTAATCTGAAAATATCAAAAATATAGAAACCGAATGACCAAAAAACTTTTAAATATATTTTATTTTTTTATATGAACTTTGACTGCGTATTGATTCGCAGTTTTGGGAAGTACATAAACAGATATTTCAATACTTTCCACTATGAATGCAATATAGCATGAATGATGTTTGCGTAGGACTCGATTCTGACAAAGTAATTTTGTCTATGGATATTTTCAACCCATTTCTTGCAATAATTCGGCCCTAGACTGACGAATATTATAATCAAAAGTGCGTTTGCACATTGTACACAATCTTTTGCATAGCATCATCACTTACAAAAATCCAACGACCTCCAATCACACGATCTTGGCGAATGTGGAGATATCTTAATAAAAAGGAAAAAACAGTTTGGTTTCCAATTATCATGTCGGGTTCTTTCAGAAGAAAATTTCAAATAAAACATTCGAAATTTTGGGTCAAACGTTGAATTTCCTTTTGACTCATGTGAGCGTATAATGCAAGAAAATTCAAGATGTTAAAATCAATGAATGTTTGTATAATTGAGTACCTCGTTCTCTACGGAAAAAATTTTGTTAATTTAATTTATTTTTCTGTGAATTAAGCAATACATATTTTTAGTAATAAATTTACAAATTCGGCTTTACAAGTCGGCTTTAACTGTTTTTCACATGGGCCCTTCACATATCTTCCACTTCAATATCTTCAATTTTAATAAAAAATATAAGAATGGACAGTGAAGACCATACCTTTTTCATTTTCCAAAAAGTATATATATGACACCACCAGACCAAATGGCACTGCATACAGTGATTTTCTGTGGATGCAATAGGTTTTCAACACTAACATGTTAATTTTCAATTCGCCATATGCGAAGTTTTGTTTATTAGCGTGTCAGTGAAAAATGCGCTTTATTGCCAAAGAAAATGTGTACAAATTGGACGTACAAATGCTGATGTTCAAGCACCCAATAGGCGTTCTACTCTTTCCTTGGTCAGCTGACTTCAAATGTTGATTGAGTTCAGCTTTATAAGGGTATTGATGCAAAATATGGCGTAAGATAAGCCCAATACTATGCTGGCCTTGAAATCGATAGAATTGGAACTACAACACTTTCACCTAAGGCCTTAATACATCTGTAGCAGAGCCTTAATAAAAACTCTTATTAAACCAATACTTACCTTTAAGAGTAGATAGAAAATGTAGACAAATCTGAAATTTTTAGAGTTTCATCATTAAATTACACATTAATATTTTTGAGCATCACAAAATGCATGTTTGATCGAAATCTTTTCCTTTCAGTACAATTAATTATTCTGAGTCATAAAAAAATGTTTACCAATGATAAGAATAAACATGAAATATATCTTTTATTCGGCTTCGAATGAATACAGAGAAGAGGAATACAAACAACTTCATGCTAAAAACATCACCAATGTACACAAGAGTATCTTATCAAATTTTTAACGTAACGTATGTATGTATAAATTGTGTTGCTTTCAAATGGAAAACGTTTTTGATGTACATATTTCTATGGGCTTACGTTCAGCGACGTTAGGCATTCTTATGCAACCACACCGTCTCGTCATACCAGAATTCATATTACGGAGAAGAAATTTCCAAATATTTTTTTTGCTGAATGAAAATAACACCTAAAATGTCGCATCACACTCAAATCGGATAAGTGAGCGTTCACAGTTAAATTAAATTATTTTCTTTTAGCATGTTGAAAGTTTGAAAAAAAAATAAAACAATTTTTTTTTGATTTTTTTGTTTGTAATTAACTTAAAATAATTATTTACGCTATTTTTTTCTTATTACTCTCGCATTGCTTTCTTTCTTTTAAATGCATTATTTTAGTAAATACAAAAGATTATACACACACAAGTTTCTTAGTTATACGACTGACATGACGTGGAAAGTTTTCCAAATAGGAAGTGCTACTAAAAATAAACAAATTGCTTCCTAATTACACTTCTCGAAATGGAGGGCGGGGGCGTTGTGGGCAGTCTTCGATGAATATCACATCAACCTCTTTAAACTTATCTATAGCTCATCTTTAGTTTCTTTTTCATCTTCTAAATCAATATCAGACAAATCATAATCTTCTTCTTGTGGTAATTGACCATCCTTGCCGTCCCATGGATCTACGCTGTTGATCTTTGGTTTTTTGGCACCACGAACTGGGGCGGTGTGTCCACGACCATATGAGATATCACGAAGGAATTCATCAATGCCTTCCTTCGAGAATGAGCCCTTCAACACGGAGAACTTCATTTTCTTGAAATTAACTACAGCCATTGCGGGATAGCCAAAGCCGCCAATTTCCAGGGATTCTTCCAGAGCAAGCTGTGAGCCACCTTCAGCCCAAGCCCATCCCCAGAGCTTCTTCTTGTACTTTTCGCCGGCATCTTTGAGTGTCTTCAAGAATTCATTGCGACACTTGGCATCACAGTCAAGAATGTGTGGTAATACAGACACAATGCAAAGAGGCTTGCCCTCGCATGCATTGTCGAACGTGTCCTCGTTGGTGATTTCAATCAGTTCTGGAGCTGGCACACTATCGCTGTGTTTTTCCAAAGCAAATGACACAATATCGGAAGCTGTTCGGCCGCCGTTGTAATCTTCGGCGTCACTAGATGATTTCTTTCCAGCTGGGAAGAATTTGATTGTTGGATAGCCACGTACTCCATATTCCTATAGGGAAATTTTAATAAGAATCTAGTCATTTCTAAGAGAAAAATGTTATTACCTGAGCCTTTGCTTGGTGAACAGTAGCATCGAGAGCTCCCAATTTGACTTTGCCTTTGAGTTCCTTCGCTGCCTTGGCCCACTGGGGTTCAAGGTTCTTGCAGTGTCCACACCATGGAGCGAAGAATTCAACCAACCAAACATCATCGCTTTGTAGTACCAATTTATCAAAATTGCTATCAGTTAGTTCGATGACATCATTTGATGATGATGATCCACCATTGCTGCTTCCGCCTCCAAATGCAGCTTGAACCTTTTTCTTGGCCTCTGCCAGTGCTGCTTCAGCCATTGCCTTTGCTGTTCGCTGACCATTGAAGTCGACAGGGGAGCGTTTGTTCGCCCCAAAGATCTTAATCGTTGGGAATCCTTTCACTCCAAATTGGCCACCCAGAGATCCGTGTTCATCCGCATTCACAGAACCCACTTTGATGACTCCCTTAACTGCTTTGGCTAATTTTTTGTACTCTGGCACTAAACTCTGACAATGACCACACCATGGGGCGAAGAACTCAACAATCCAGACAGCATCATCGTTAATCACAAGTTTGTCGAAGTTGGATGAAGTCAGTTCGACGACATCATCCGAGGGGGAATAAAAGGCCCAGGATGTTTGGGCGCAAAGCACCAATGCAATGACTATTCAAATGGGTTTAGTTTGTTAAAAGAGTTAATATTAAATAAAATTGCTAACTTACTGGCAAATATTTGCATCTTTATTTTGTGTAGGCGTGTTCTAGAAATTCAACAGAAGCCGGTGATGCTACACGTTGACAATTTTTTCTTCTTCAACAATCTGTTGGTTGTTTTAGGAAATAAAGATTATACCAATGGAATGGTTAGGAATTAGCAAGGAAGCAAAGCTAAAGAATATAAATTAACTTACATTTAAGTATTTTTTTTCAAGTTTTCTCAAGAATAAACCTCTTGTTTCTAAGAATAAAACAAAGAAAATTTTTCCGAACAAAATGAAGTGAACCTTAGGAGAGAACTAAGCCGAATGTCAAATTGCAATAAATAAGCGAGATGCGATGTATTATATGGATGCGATGTATTTTCGTGGAAGATTTTGATTGGTGTACGTGGCCTTTTAGACGATTATAGTGACATCTAGGGAGCAATAGTAGATTCGATAAGATTTGGAAGTTTAGAGGCAGTTTTTTTCAAAATGTTTTTTTTTTTTAATTTGAAAGAAATTAGATGAGAAGCACTTTTTCTTGACAAGTATACTCTTGGGGGATTTGTCGCTCCCTCGCAAGAGGCAGTACCTCGGAAAAAAACATTTCTGTTTTCAGGTGGCAGTGGCCGGAAATCGGACCTAGACTCCGTCTATATGTATGGGAAATTATATGCAATTTCCAAGACGAAAACACTTCGAAATTGCGCAATATCTTTCGGTGAAAAGAATTTAAAAGAGCTGTAATTATAATTGATAGTTTTGCGAAGCCAGGTATATGAACACAGTTTATGCATTAGAAATGGAGAAAGCATAATCGAACTCGAAGTTTTAAAAAAAACTTCACAACAGTCTGCTACTACACGACGACTTTTGGGTCATGGTATTTTAGAAAATCAATTAGTGTTTAGATAGGTTTTTAATCATTTGAACCGTTTTTGAATTTCGAAACATAATTTTTTAAAATTAATTATGATTGGGGTATATCACACCCCAGTGTGAGGAACTTGTTAGAAAATATAAGTGTGAGGACCGAAGATTTAGTGTCTCGTCTTCCAAGGACTCTATTTTGATGTTTACGGTCTCAAAAACGGTATATCCATAGCGGTCGTGAAAAACTAGTAAGCTGAGATATCTGGAGTGATTTTTTTTTTTTAATAATTCTTAAATCAACAGTAAACAAAATTTAACAGAATTTTATTCTTGTGTAATATTTTCCTAATACATTTGAAAATAAACACTTTAAACACTTTTTTCGTCATTCGTTAAATCTTGTGAATGACATTAAATATTAAACCTTCTTTTTAGGCGTTTGAAACTCATCATTGAAAATTTAAATCATTGATTTTGAGACATTTAAAAAGCAAAATCGTTTATTATTTGATGAACAAATAAAGCAAAGGACTTCGTTAATATTTTTAGTAAAAACAAAAATCAAATAGAAATATTAACTAAGTCTTGACATTTATTTGCCCATCAAAATAATTAATGACTTTGCTTTCCAAAAGTGTTAAATTCAAACATTAAAATGTTCAATGATGAGTTTCAGTGATAGCTATAACTGGCGCCTTACCTGGATCTTCACGACCACCACGAATATGAAGCTGTTTTATGAAGAATTTTTTTGAAATTTATTTTTTTAACTGTACATAAGTATACACTCAGAATTTTTCTACAGAAATAAGTATTTAAAAGAAAGAACATTGATTTTTGTTTTAAATAAAATTAAAAAATATATTTACATGCATAAATAACTAACCCAGTTGATTTCTTAAAAAAAACTAAAAATATTCAAATTACTATAAAGCGCACTAAAACTATGATTTTCTGGCATAAGCTACAATCAATTTATAAGGAATTATAAATCTGTAATCATCATTATTCGATTCACTTAAATTTAGACCAATTATAGTTGAAATGATTTCATCAAGAAATTCTTCCTGCATCCAAATTGGCATACGTTCAATAAAAGGATTAACTGCTCTGGCATTTTCTGCATATAAAAAAAGTGAAAAAATCAAAAACCAAGTAAGATCATCATAAAAAAAGCACATCCCATAAAAAACACAACAAATACTGAATTCTCAGATATTTTTTCAGTCGTTTGACGTGCCTAATTACTTTGCATACTCACTTTTAGTTAGTTCCAATCCCTCGTAGACAAACATTTTATCTCGGCCTTCCACACTATAGTTAATGAAACCTGCATCTTCCAGCATCTGACCAAATTCAGTTTCAGGATCTTTGCTAAGATGCAAGGGAGGAATATAACAGTTCACATCTTTCATATACGGTGCCCATTTAGGACTCATTGCAAGAATTTTGTAAACATCAAAAATTGGATTTGTTGCAAGGAAGGCCAAAAGACAATCTCCATCGTTTTGAAGCATCTGGTAGATATTTTCGAGAGCTTGTCTATTGAAGAAAAACTTATTATCAAATTGATCCGAATTTTAAAAATATAACCCATAGAAATATTCACCGCTGATTTTGGACCCAATGTAGACAGTAAAACGAAGTGATATGGTCAAATTCACCGATAAATTCTTTCGGCAATGTTTCGGTTCCAATATCCAAGACCTTGAAGTCTACATTGTGAATCTGAGAATAGGTCTTCTTGCCATGTCGTACCATTTGCGATGAAATATCTGAACCGATTATTTTTTTGAAGTCCTTCGGCACAATGGGATATAGGAAATCCATTAGAACATCACCACTACCACTGCCCACATCCAGCAATGAATCCTTGCCGTCCAAGCGCCATTGTAAAATACTCGAATACTCTTGTATGATATGCTGTGCATCACGCCGTTGAACATTGTTGGCCCGTTCGTAAAGTTTTGCCTGATTCATTGCTCCACACTCGATAGAATATCACGATTTGGAAACTAAGAAACTTCTGGTTCTACAATCGTTCAAGTTCGGGGCTTTTATACCTTTAACAAAAAAAAAAAAAAAACACATTACTCACACCCGGGGCGAAAGTTTTTTTCCTTCTTTTTTCTCAAAACAAATTCAAACCTCACCAAATTTTTTTTTTTCAATTTTATTTCAGTAGTTGTATTCCAAATTTGGAATAAAAAAAAACAAAAATGATGAATGAATGTGTTAATGTGCCTCTCGTCATCTCGATCTTGGCAGTCGTTTCGTTAGAATTAGAATAGCTAAATATTAACAATAGAGACGGAAAAAGTTTTGTGCGGTCATGAAAAAATTCATAAACAGTCGTTTTGACAAAAGATCGTATTCGTCTAATATTTGGAATATTGATTTAAGGTCAGTCTTGATGTCAAGTTCGTCATTACGTTAAAGTTTATGTAAGTACTGGTAAATAGATGCGAAAATATCATTGAGATTTTGTAAAGACGGAAACTTCTTCATCACCTGTTGCGGATATTGGAAAGCTTTTGAGAGTTAAATTTAACATAATACCAAAAAGAATGTCATGCTAGGGGTGTTTAGATTATGTACAAAAATAGATTCTTATGTTTTGTGTGGAGCGGTCCAGGTAATAATTCCAACAACAGTGGAAGCATGCGAAAAAAACGTTTAGGTACATACATATGCCTACCTTTTTAAATTGAAAAAAATATGAAATTATTGTTTGAAAGCGCATTTTCTTTGAAGCGGGAGTTTTTCACTATTAACTAAGAACAAAAAATATAATCCTAAAATCAAAGTTATGGGCCATGGAACAAGAGATGTCATTTTAAAACTATAAAAAAATAAAAAAATTGTACTAAAATTGGCGACAAACTCTGAGATTAATTGGTGTGTGTTTTACCAGTTGATACATGTAATATAGTTACTTATGTAAATGTTGACTATAGCGTATGTGGAATATTTTTGCCTTTTCAAAAATATGTTTTTTTTTTCTTGGATACTTACAAACAAATAAAAAATGCTCTATTTATCTCTTTTATACAAAAAACACGGTACTTTAAATAAGCTTATTTTCCAAAATTATAAAATGGTCCACTATGGGCATGCGGCATGGTCGGACTAACTATAAACCTGTCTTGAAAAATCGAACTGTGGCACACAAATCCATGTCCGTGCAGTGACATACCCATACAAATCAAATTGCTGTTTGGATTGCTGTTTGGATTTTGGATATCGTTCATGTCGGGTGAAGCCAGTATGTATAAAATACAAATTTTGAAAATCTTTAAAAAAAAAGTTGTTATTATATCTTTTCAAGCTTCTTAATAATTTAATTGTCTAGACACTCTACAAATTTTATATTTTCATCCTTCAGTGGAATTTGACAGTTGATGACTTCATAGGTGAAAGACAGACTATTTTTTGACAGAGGTGTATATTGATCCAAATGTCACCCAATTGCCCCCAAAAATAACATTTTTCAGGAAAAGTTAAAAAAACTTAAATAATTTTTGATTCATTGGAGGTTTTTTATCGACTCACGTAGCCATCATTCAATGAAATTAAACATTTGATGGCTTGACAGATGAGTAGACAGTAGCAAAGTATATTTTGACAAAACTAGTGTCAAATGCCAATATTTGTTGTTGTGCTTACGTGTGTTTATGTCCTCATAAGCAAAGTCATTTTTTGTTTCTGTCAGTAAATATTAGTAATTAAACTGAAAAATTTCAGATTTCTTTGGGGGTTTTTGATCGATTCACTTTGTATTGTACCCCGTCGAACCTAGGAGGTAAATGGGAACAACTCGGTTTACATTTTTATTAAATTTGCATTATTTGGTTCGTTCCGAATGTTCCAAAACAAATTATGTTCGCAACAATAACATTTTCGATGCTATACCACTTCAAAGTTCCCCAAGTATTCTCCAAAAGTATGCTTTTTTTTTTATCATAACTTAGAGGCCGAGTGCTTTTTTTTTTTATCATAACTTAGAGGCCGAGTGCCTTGATTTTTTCTCACTTGTTTGCTTTAGCTTGACTATTCAGTAGTCATACATATCTCGCTTCCACTTATTCAGTGTAAAAAAAAACAGTTTTTCATTCCAATGTTAACACCTTCTAGGGTGCCGAAAATACTGTATTAAACTGTTTTAAAAAACTTCAAGGAACTCTTGGTAACGCAATAGGTGTGTTTGATAACGTGAAATTACTTCAAAATTTTTACAATTTGCTGTCAGAAACCTAAGTTTGTGATATTTTATAAAAATTTCACGCTACCAAACAAGAATAAAACGCGTGTTTTTTTGAAAAAGTTATAGCTAGCAAAGAAACTTGGCAAAACCCAAAAATGTCGATAAATATTTCAGTAAAAAAGTGGATATAAAAGTTGAGATAAAGTTTCGTTAATTTAAACTCATGTGGCGCTGGACTTGGGTTGGTTCATTGGTTCTTGCATTGCTGTGCTAGCTATAAATACTAATGAAACGCACCTGATATCGAAAAATTTGAGGGGCAAAGGTTTTTACGCATGAACCACAAAATCCTGTAGTTTTATAATCTTTTCTATGATTTTCTGTGCCCATTCTCACACTCTTTAAACACTCCTAACAGGTTCTCTACTTATTGTCTATAAAAACCTGCTTTTTCTTTTTTAATTTATTTCCAAAATTACTTTCAAATAAAAAAAACTTACGTATAAATTATTTCTTCCAAAGACTTTCTCTTTTCCCCCCCGATTTCGATTCATTAATTTCGCAAAGAAATTGTATTCCTAAACGTAATTACCCCACAAGTCCAATATTTTTCTATTCATATAATCCCACAAAGGATATTTTCAAAATAATAACTTTCCGCCTTTATTTGTTGGGTTTCAAATTTAATAATTCTTGTAGATCTATTTTCAATGCAAAAAAAGAATATACCAACCTACAAAAAAAAGAAGAATATGAATATCCTTTCTTATTATTATCCTTAATGTTTTTCCATCCTTTTTGCATTTATATTTATTTTCGTTTGTGATTTATGCCTATCTCATATTGCTTTGCTTTGGCTAGGTATACAGCAAAATGTAAATAAATTTCCCAAGGATTATAATTGCACAACAGGAAGAAAACAAAGGGCGTTATATAGGGGGTATTGTTGCGGGGTAATTACATCGTCCTCGTTGGTTTTCTATGAAAAACAAAAAATGAAGGATGAAACAGTTGGCCTAAATGTGTATAAAATTATAAATATTTCTGATTCCAGAAACATTGAAAATTTATTGAAATGGTTTTTAATTAAAATCGTATTAGGTATACCTACAAGTTTTTTTCTTGGTTTTGTTTTGTATGTTTTTTTAAATATTCAGGAACACCTGAGATGGAAGATTTATAAATGTAAGCAGAGAGCGACATCTATTTCTATATCCATGGGATTTGAAATGCATCACTTTTTAATTTATAACAAAAGCTATTTTTGGTGATGCATATAATAGGTCGTTGATTGATGGATACTATGGATTATGCAGCTTCAGCTTGTGCAGGCCACATGAAACGAACAACAACAAAAAAAAAAAAAACATCTTTCTGGAGCTTCCACAAACTGGAGTACATTGACCCATTCCAGAAAACCAAAAAAAGAATTTTGTTTTTGTGGAGAATATAAAGAAGACTTTTGTGTTGACTGTGGGATGAATGGGATGGATGGGTGGTGGGATTAATGTACCTTCCTTTAGAGCTATAAGTTGTAAGTTTCTTAAACTTAAGGTAGGTCGATGAACTTCACATCTTACATATATAAACGCACATTGTTTGTTGTTCATAAAAGAAACTCTGAAATAATTGTATTTTTATATTTTATATTTGAAAAATAAAAATAAAATGAAATTTGTAAGGCCTGAGATTTGTTCGGGCTCAAGTTTCAAGTTCAATGTTAAAGTATTTTGGAAAAAAATGTCAGTGTTGTAATTTTTAACTTTTGCTTTTTTCTTTAATTACGGTCCATTATATAACGCAAGTTAATAGGTGATATATTTTTTCGAAAATTAATAGTAGAAGCCTGTGTGATTTGAAAAAAAATTAGATACAAAGCTAGTCGAACTTTGTCAGAGTTTTCGTTTACAATAAAATAAGTGGTAGATGCACCTTGTTCTTTTTACTGATAAATATATTTTTATGAAATCATTAAGCAATTTATAGTCCTTGAATTATCCAAATTTTTTTTATTGAGATCCTGGTGCTGGTTCCAAGTTCAATGAAGCAGCTGAATTAATATGACCCGGCAATGGAGCAATATGCTCAACTCCACGATTTTTGGCTACATATGTGGCTTCAGCTGGTAGAAGTAATGGTACTTGAACAAAAAGTGGAGCATAACTTAAAGGAAGAGCACCTCGAATGACTGGTCCATGGATAGCTCCTGATGGCATGCTGAGAGATTCGGATTCCTTGATCTCGTCCTCAATGATTTCTGATGGTCCTTGTTGCAAGTTGATCGAAGAAGCTAGTATGAAATGTCCAGGAAGAGAGGAAATATGATCATAACCAGGAGTCCTTGTGATAAAAGTGCCATCAGCATTCAAACCATATGGCAGTAAAAGAGGAGCACGGTAGAGATGGGTCAAAGCTGGGTTTGCTGATGGAGCATGAACGACAATCGATTGAGAATTATCAATGGTTATTCCTTGTCCATGGGTGGCAGAATATAGAATTGGAGAGCTCAATGGTAATGGAAGTACGCTTGTTTGAGCATTCATAGATAGAACACATACAAAAATTGCGCAGATGAAGAACTGTAAGAAAACAATATTAATTAAAGGTACATAAATACGATCTTTGAAAAAAGTTCAGAATGAAAAATAAACCTTCATGTTTTTTGTTTGTGTTTTTTGATAAATTGAAAGGATGTTGACTGTGATAGAAGCAAGCAACCAATGTTGTTTTAAAATTAGATTTGTGTACGCTTTTATAGTAGTTGGCCATAGTCCAGCTTCAGCCCTAGACAAGTTAATTTCACATATTGTTCATACAAACAATTGAGCTTGACGCGTTCTCGTTAGCAATTTATGGCCTAAGGGCTGAAAGACATTAAATGCAATTTTAATTTAGTAGATTCTATTTGTATTTTTCATCGTACTTGCAACACAACTTTTACTTTATAAAGTGATCAATTAACCTTTCTTTATCACAATATCAAACAAAATTTTGTATTTTACCTACATACATTAAATAGTAAAATTTGTTATTAAAAACATCAGTTAAGATTTTAAAGTTGAATTTCTAATCAATTATACTCGTAGTATCTGATTCGGTTTTATAAGAAGATAAAGAAAACACATATTTTGAAGTAGTGGAGTTAATTTCTTAAAATTTAAGTATAAAACAAACTATGTATTAAAAAATACTTAAATAAAACAAAATGCACTTAAAGATCCCAAGAATCCAATGAATCCAAATGAATTTGTGATTCAAAGCTATTCATGATTCAAAGAGAAAACTTAAAAGCGTTTCAAAAAGAATAACGTTATTTATTAGATTTTTACTAAACAAAAAAAACATTTTTGTAGAATTTTTGTAAATAGTACAACATTTTTAAGCTATATTTAAGATTGTAAAGGGTGTTCTTTTTCAAACGTGTGGTTTTCAATCTGGCAATTCTTTTTTTTTGGGTTGGTTTTTTTGACAGCTGCCTTGATTTTAGCTCAGTTTGGTTTGCCATTTTATAATGAATAGACTTACACCTGAACGACTTTTACAAAAACGTTAAGATTTATTACCAAAATAATGGTTCGGTTCACGCGATGCATCACGAAACAATCAATTTATTAAAGGAAACTTTTGGTGATGCACCTTATATTCTCTTCCAGGGCGTCAATTCTCTCAGGCCTATCTGCGTAGACAAGTGACTTCACATAACCTCACAAAAAATAACCCCCAGAACGTGTGATAATGCGCTCACCAAAAGTTTTCTTCCATAAATTGATTGTTTCGCGATGCGTCGTGTGAACCGAACCATTATTTTGCCATTATTTTGGTAATAAATTTGCACGATTTTCAAACGTTGTTCAAGAGTAAGTCTATTCATTATGAAATGGCAAACCAAACAGAGCATAAATCAAGTGACACCTGTCAAAGGGACCAACTCCAATAAAAGTATTGCCAGATTGAAAACCACACGGTACCAAATTTACGGTATGGGGCTTCCAAGGATATATAAATATATGAATTTTATAAAAAAAAAATGTTTGAAAATCAAATATTTCGAAAACGATATAATGGATTTTTTCTAAACAGGGTACATAAGTTTTATTTTAAACTCTCTAAATTGTAAAGTTTTAAACTTCATAAATCTGTCACAATCTGTATGGAAAATAAAACAGATTTACGCAGTTTACAACTTTACTATTTTAGGTTTACAAAACATAACATAAAATTGCATATTACAAGATAGGCTGAAGGCATACTTTAACAAAATAAAGAAGAGGCTAAGATTTTTGATATGACAAATTTAAAAATTCTTGCACTAGGTACCAAGGCTTATATGAATTAGTTTGAAGGACCGGAAGCATTTAAAAATAGTCTGAAAACAAAGTTGCAGGATTATCTGCTTTTTAATATTCTACGAATAAAAAAATTGTAAAAAACTTGATTTTTCTCAGTTTTGAGAACAAAATTAAATACATTTTTTTTTAATTTTCGACTTATTTTTGATTAATTATTAGCTCGCCTAGTGCCCTATTACACAACGACTTATGAGTCATGACTTTTTTCGAAATGAAATGAGTGCGAAGGTGAGATCAGATGTGTTTTCTCTTTTGCACGCATTGAGTTTCGAAAAAAAAACAATGACTCAAAAGTCGTCATGTTATAGGGCACTTAGTTTAAATTAAATGCTACATTTTCGAAGACTTGAAGACTTGTCAAAAAACAATATTTTGTCAAAAACGCCACAGAGAAAAGGCGTGGAGAAAAGTTATTGGAGTAGAGAACATTATTTACCTACATCTTCTCTAAGAAACACAACCCACATTTACATCGACTGTGACGATTAGATGACCTTTTTTTCTAAAAAGTGGACGTCTCAGTGAGCGGAAACTGTCTCCTATGACGCCTTGGTGGTTTTGTCAAACTGTTACTTTCCACAATAATACTTAAAGCAATTAACGTGATTATGTTCCTTGCATGAAATTGTAAACCAATCATGCAAAAAGATAATTTTGTATTTCACCTCAGTAATTTTTGACTTGCGAAAATATTTGCTTTTATTTTTGTGTTCTCACGGGAACTGTTAAGTAGCCTTATAGCCCAGTAAGATTTTTTCTTTTCATAACATAAAAATGTCAAAGAAAGATAAAAAAAGTAAGTTGTAAGGCCGGGATTAGTAAGAAAAACATATATGTTATATGGTTTTTCCAAAACTTAAACTTATACCATTTTCGAGATATTTGTCAAAAACCCATTTTCGTGACCCTTGACCTAGCCCTTATCAGAGTTTTTCTCAGATTATAAGTCACATTAATCCCAAAATGCGTTAAAATCAGCTTGTTACAACTTTTTTTCCTTTTCTTGCCATTTTATCCGCTATATTCTATCTGGGCCATTAAGCGAGCATTCAACCAATTAAAAAGAAATGGGTCGAAAAAGTTTGAATTTTTTGAGAACAATTGAGTTTTAAGTTAGCAGAACTGGGTAATGTACTAAAAATGGAATATTTTTGTGCCTCAAATCTTCGAAAATTGTTTCGAAATTGGAGGTTTTATTTGCATTTTGGTAAGCATTTGACAAATTAAAAAGATTTGGGCGAAAAAGTTTGAATTTTTTAAGAAAATTTAGTTTAAGTTAGCAGAACAGGAACAGGGGGTAATGTATGAAAAATGGAATAATTTTTTCTTGCTTCAAATCTTCGAAAATTATTTCGAAAATGGAATAATTTTGTTTTGCTTTAAATCTCCGAAAATTATTTCGAAAATGGAGCACTTAATTAAAAGTAGGCGAACATTTAAATAATAAAAAAAAAAAAAAAAAAGAGGACAAAAAATTTTTTTTTTTCAAAACCGTGACAATTTTTTTTTGTGTAAGAAATGAGTTTTTTTTTCTATTTTTTTTTGTTTGATTCGTAGAGTATTTAAATTGTACATTAATGCAGGGCCAAACTCAATTTTCGTACTAAATGTTTTAGCCATTTTAAGAAATTGTCTTGCTTATTTTAAACTTGATTTTTACCAAAAGTACTTGAGCATTAAATTTTATTGTTGGGCATTTAATTGGCATTTAATAAGAGTTTTATAATGCCATCACAAAATTTATGTTTGGCTTACCTGTCTCTGCTAACTTGAGGGACATATTTTTTTTTGGGTTGTTAGCGATAAACCTAATGCTTCACCTTATTGAAAAAGTAATAAAAGCTCTTTTGAAAAAAATGTTACTATATTTGGGTTGATAGCATTTTATGACCTATAAAGTGAACATGCATTATTTTTTGACAAATTCATTATTTGAGTACGCTAGTACGCTGCTGATGTGAAACGAAAAATCACATTCAAGAATGACACAACGAATAACAACAAACGAATCATTAACAAAAAATTTAGTTCCACTTTTCGTTCTCTATCACCCTGTTTGATGAGCGAAATTGATTATTGTAGTAGATCCTTTGGAGAAGTCTACACCCTTTCTTGGCACGAAAATAATTACTCAGACCATTCATTGTGTAGGAAAAAATGACATTTGTGTTTTTTCTTATTTATTTGTATTGTTTCTTTCAGTACAGCATGAATGCCTGTGATTTGTTTGCATTTGCAATTGTTTTAATTTTTTGAATTTGTGCAACTGTCAACGAATATTTTTCCGCTTTGGTTTCGTTAGCATTTCGTTGTCTTGCTGGAGACCAGCCAAATATTTCGTTTCGCATCAGCAGCGTACTAGTCTTTCGACATTTTTGTTTTAAATAATTCCAAAGATATGAAATAATCGTCTTTTGAGAAAAAACTACATATGTATATGTATTTATTATTTTTTAGAGGGTTAAATTTTGTTTGAAGTTGTCTTTGAAAGCGTTCGCCGCTTATGAGTTATACGTGGCTTACGCTTTTTGAAATGGTAATGCCTTGTAAGCTATAAGTCGAAAGAAGTAAAGTGATCTCCTTTAGATTTGCATCAAATACGTTTGTTTTTTTTGACATTTGACAGCGTTGACATTTGACAGCGCACAAAATTTGTAAATTGACTTCTCTGTGAGTATTATACTTATTCCGAAGAAAGGATAATTAAACATTTTCTCAGTAGGAACACTAAATTTAGTGAATACAAAATACGTAGTTACCTCTTGTGGAATGAAAATGTTAAGGAAGGTATATACATCAGGGTCTAAACATAAACAACATGAAGGTAATCGTAGTTTTATTATTTTTTAGTAAGCGGGAAAAACCATTAACATAATCTTGAAATTAACTTGCATACATAGGTATAACGTTAAACATGATAAAGTTTTACTTCCTCTCTACCCGCTATGCTTTTTCGATGTTTACAATCCCTAACATAACAAAAAGTGGCTAACTATGTACTTTTACTAGATTTACAATATACCTGCTAATCAAAAATTTAACAGATTTAAGCGAAATAGTGTATAGAAGTAATTTGGAATCTCTTAAAATCTCTTAAAAATCAACTTATTTTTCTTGATAACAATCAAGATTATAAACCTTTTTTAACAACAAATAAACCATTCAATCTCCCTGTTTCTACTTACATATATATAAAATATATAATCAAAAACTTAAGAACATTTCACACCCATGGATTATCTAAGGAAAACAATCTCCGAAATCATTACAACGCACATCCTTATAAAATTAAATAAACATTTCCCCAGGAAAACCCAGAAAAGGAAATATTCTAGAAAACTAGAACAAACAAAACCATGCTCTGTTAAGGATATCTATAGGTAAGGTTTGTACGTATACCTTTATCACTCCTAAGTTTTAAGTTCTATAACAATCCCATCCACATCCACTTCCTTCGTCATCAGATTAACGAGCGTGAACCATTTAATGCTCCAATTCATATTCAGATTTCATTCGCATAAACAAAAGCCAAAACGAGAGAGAAAGAGAGAATTGTCCTTTTTAACTGCACCCCGCGCTATTGTATTTTCATGATATTATAAAGATGAGTGTGTGTTTATCCTTATGGAAGTACCTTTGCGCCCTCTATATAACGGTAATTCCATTAACATTTCATTGGGTTTGTTTTGATGGAATAGCGAAGTTGTTTTTGTTTCGAGGTCGAGACCCAGAAAATATGTAGAACCAACATACATATACAGAAAACAAAAGAAGATAATATGCTATCCTTTTTGATTTGATTTGATTTGATTACACGCATGCTATATATATGTACATATACAAAGGAATTACGAAGTACGAGTATAAAAAGGATTCCACACCATTCTTCCACCATCAAGAACAAAGTCTCACCCTTCTTTCATTTTCAAAAGGAATTAAAATTTAAATGAAGTTTAACGACTTATCGTACATCCTGTTCCTGTTGCTTTTATAACATACACACATTCCAAGAATAAGACAAAAAGGATGTGAGTAATGAAAAAGAAAACAACAACAAGATAAAAAAAAATTAATATTATGTATATTGAAGGATGCATAGAAACAATAAGAAGATTGCGTATCCTTAATTGGAAAATCGCCTTGGTAATTTTCATTTCTTCAAAAGTTTTCCCAAAGACTCGTGGCGTTTGAGCAAAAGAGGGTTAAGGGATCAAAACGGGGAAGAAAGAAAAAAGAATAAAGTATAGCTATAACAAAACTTCAGATCTTACATATAACATTTCGAGGCAAGAAGAAGTTAGTATTCTTGGGAATTGTAACATGTATAACATCAAGAGTGACGAAAGGATATTTACAGAACGTTTACGTCTAACCGGGGCAAGAAAGGTGTTGAGGGACGTTAAGCTATTTAACAATTCCGCATTTTGGCCAACGAACAAGAATAATAATATAACAAAAAGGTCTATTTGAAAGTAGCTGAGGAATGAGGCAAATCACAAAAAGGATAAGAGAATTGGTGTGGTCCTTTTGCGCCTTCTTCATTAAATTTAAATTAAAATCAAATGAGATCTGAGTTGTGGAAAAGGACTTTTGTTTGCTTTATAAATAGCTAGGTAGCTATACTTACTGTTATTCGGTTGGGCAGGCTTTCGTCAACATTTATACAATAAGAAGATCATAAAAAAAAAAACAACACAACAAGGACGATGAAGACGACGAAGAAACCCTTTTAATCGTCAATTTTAAGATGAGAAACCTTTACTTCTAGAAGTTTAGTGCACTTCGTAGTTAATGTGGAGTGGGGATTGAATAGCTTTTACTCTGTGTTACTTTGGATTAATAATCCGTTAATAATATTATCTGATGATGGTTTAAATGGAAGACAAAAGGACTGTAGAACATTTAAATGGGGAAATGTTTTAAGGCGGATTTTTATGGCAGAATAGAAAGCAAAATATTCCTGTTTTTGGAGACTTTAATTTACTGCAAACTTGATGATTGGCACCACTTTCTTTAAGGTAGAAGTTAAGGGGCTCGATTGAGACGCGTCGATGTTGACAGTTTTCGACGGCCATATTGTTTTTGTGACGTACGTTAAATCTGTTGTTTGTCATTTAGCCAGTTTATATTTCTGAGATCTCAGAGGACTCAGAGAGCTCAGAAATATAAACAGGATTCCTCTCAAAAATTCCTCATTTTTCCCCTTAAAAACTGAGACTGAAATTTTTTGGATTCGCTTGCTCAATTATTTTTTGTCGCAGTAAATCACCTAAGAAGAAAAGAAAAAAGGAGTTGTTTCGACTTCTATGTGAGGAATGTTGTTTATATTTTACTCTCCTGCTCTGTCAAAAAATTGAGGAAAAATACTGAGCGCTCAAGAAATATAAACTGGCCAATTCAATCACAATCGACGTTGATAGTCTCCGACGGCCATATTGTTTTTGTGATATACGTCAAATCTGGTGTTTGTTATTCGATCACAAATCAGGGGCCCAATTCCACAAGTGTTAATGATTTTCCGTGTACACATTCCATTTACGCCCAAAACAAGTGTGAATAAATTTGACTGATTGTGCTTACGATATTTGACAAAAACTTAAAACTCATTCTTACGGAGTCGCAAAAATTGGCGTGTACACGATTTTCCGTGCACACAGAAAAAACTCACTCTTGCGGAATTGGGCCCAAGGTGTGCAAATGATAAATCTTCAAAATAGGTTTCTCCTATGGCAGCGATGCGTACCCGCTTGACGGATTATATTGTCGCCGTCCTTTCCAGTCGACTATTCAACATTTGAAGAGCCGTATGTCAATGAAATACCAGAACCCTGGTTAAACTGCAACAATATTTCTATTTGAACTTCAAAAAAGTTACTATAATATCAAGAACAACAAATAAAAAAATACAACCATTTGAAATGTAAATTTGTTTCCAATACAAAAGTTATTAACATTTCATTAAAACAAAAAAAAAGTGAAAAAAAGGATCAAAAGAATGCAGAGTAACCACTTTGTATGATGATTAGAGAGGCCCCCTTCCTTTTTTTTTGTTTTGTTCAACAAAAAGAAGAAAAACTTTACGCAATCAATTCAGCACACCCACCACCATCAACAACGGTATGAAGTGAATATGAAAAAAGGGATGAGAAACAAGCTCAATGTTTCAGAGAATATAACCCTTTGACATTAAAATTTTGTTTCAATTTTTGCCAAAGTAGGGGTAGGTACTTGGAAAATTTTCAGTTTGCATGCAGCGCATAGAGAACGAAAAGGATATTATGCGACCGATAAAAATGACACTGACAGTTCTCTCTCTCTCTAGATGTCACTGATGGAATAGAGTTCTTATGATTCTCTATAGTAAAATATAACATCACAAGTGTTATAATTACAAAGTAGAATATGGTATGCTTGCCTCACATCCTCACATTTGCATATAAATTGGTTTTCGGTAGCATTTTTCAGGAATATAAAACAATTTACAAACATTTCGAACTGTAATTTCGATCAATTTTTACTACATATATCTCTCTCTCTTAATTACATATAAAATGATATATAAGAAGGCAGTAGGTACGACAACACGGCTTTGACTTCGCTTCATAATAAAATTGTGAAAACATAATCGAAACCTCACACTCAATTCGGAATTATGCTAGATTTTCAAAACTCAATATGTTTCGGTTGAAAGAACATCAAAGAAGAACGCAAAATAAGTTTGAAACAAAAGTTTTCCCATTCATTTGTATATGGATGCAGATTTTCTTACTATGGATAAGTTTTGCTTGGATAATGCTCAAGCCATCTAAGGTCTTAGATTGCGGATGATAGATGTTCTCTGTAGGAAGAAAATTGTAAGTTTTGTTTTTTGAAATTATGAAACTTGAGAGCTTGCATTTTGCCATTGCTGGCCGCTGTGCTAAGTTTTAGAGTTGAGAAAGATTCTTTTTTGCAAGCAATCGAATTGTTTCTGTTCATCAATTAATAATAACTACTGGCTGCTGTTTAAAGAACATTAAATTTTCAACTGAATTTTGATTGTATCCTAAGAGTATGCAACATGTTTATTTCAGTATTTATGGTAAATATCAATCCTAAAAGTATTACATCATCGTTGAGTATAGTTTTGTTTTCAAATGAGCTACTAAAACTTTTAAACCAAATTTGATCTTCTCTCAAATGGGATGGTAAATTGTGTACTCCTCAAATCATTCCAGCATTATAAATACTCGTAGATAGACAAAACTATTGAAAGCACCTGCTGCACTTCTCTTTTCTAATCGTTTCGCTACTCTATAGCTACTCATTTATTATTTAATTATAAGTAAACGATTCTTATGCAAATCAGGCAGATAATAAATATTTTGCACCTGGAGGTAGCCCTTAAAAAATAATCTTATAGCTGTAAAATCGTTTACTATGACAAAAAAAAAAAAACAATTAAATACAAGTTTCTCTCGAACAAATCAAGAACCACACCCAATATCATGTGTAATCTATTAACTTAAACATGGCTGACCTGACATCAATTTAGGAAATCGGAAAATAAATAAATATTAAGGAGGCAACACACCGTGCCGCCAGGCATCCAAAAATTATCTACGTTTTTCCAGGACACAAAAAAACTACACTAACATAAATATTAGCCCAAAAAAAAAAACGCTGTTTCACTTATAGCATAGAATATTATAAGGACAAACCAAGAGCAATATTCTATCCTGCAGGGCGTTGATGCGAGACGTGTTAACATCGTACTCCTTAAGATCCTGCCAACAAGCTGGACACTGGAGTCGTTATTTTATTGCCAGGATTTTCGTATATCTACCGCAAAATAAAAACTATTGCGTGCGAGCTGGGGCTTTGATGGACACCATAAATAACATTTCGATAAACTCAGAGGAATGGGTTACCCTTATAAATAGTCAAAAGTAAAAGAAAGAATCTCCTCGAAAATAAGAGAAGAGTCTGTATAGCTGATGGTAGAACGAAGAAGGATGAGAAATACAATCATATGAGACCGGACGATGGCCCACACACACTGAGAGGAGGATAGGGTATCACATTGGAGACTGTGTATAGATAAATTATGTAGTCAATTAAGCTTAGTATGGGTTTTGGGCTATGTTTTTGGGGATTTTTTTCTTTGGTTAGGTATACGAGTACGAATATATGTGAAACAAGCTCACTGAAACCGCAGTGAGATTTATGATTCGATTTTATTTGGTTTGCTCTTATATTGTATATATGTAGCTGATGGTGGTTCGAAAGATATTTTCAATTATTATTTGAATTAGATTTATTCTTGACACACACAAAATCTTTTATACAGCTTTGGTGAAAGAGTATAGTGAAAGAGGTTTACTTTCACTTTTGTTTTAACTAAATTGGGATTGTGGCTTAAGTGAATGAATTCTTATGAGAATATAACATAGACCACTGACAGGGATAATTGAAATTCATTGAAAACAATAAAAATTAGTTTACGCATAATATTTAAAGCTATATAGTGGGAGTCCTTTTACAACTCTAGGTGCCAGGCTCTAAACTCATTTATGCCTAATAGCCTGGGAGGTAGTGACAGAAATTTCTCACCCATGCTGTTAAGCCTAATTTTTGTCTGTACGAGTTGTACTTCAAAAATTTACATCAATAATTTGGTAGTGCTACAACGCACCCTTACAACGAGAGATTACAGCAGAGGTGCAAAACGCGTAAACAAATGACAAAATTAACTCATTTTCTCTTGCTTAAAAATTTCTGCACACAGTATTTGGGACGTAAGAAGCAAAAATTATGAGCTCTTACAACTTCATTCTACAAAAAAAGCTGTTTTAAAATTTTTTTTCCTGATGTACTGCCTCTTACGAGGAACTGACAAATCTTCCAAAAGTATACTTGTCAAGTGCTTCTCATCTAGCCGCTTGGACTTGGCAAGAAATCTTAGGTCCTCTCCATTCCTGCCAAAAACACACACATAAGAATGGTTGGGAGTTGTAAGTCACTAGGCCCTGGTATTCTACGAGCTGTTGCACCACCAAATTTATTCCATCGTGAAAAATGATCTGTTGTTTTTTTGCAAGCTTTTAGAACACATATTTATTTTTAACTTTTGCAAAAAGTGGTTGAAGGTATTTGAACTTCTGAGGCTTTCCTAAACCGACGAGAACGAGATTTTTTATTGTTTTTCAATATTGTGTGTCTGTTATTTATTAAAATTCATTTATTCAGAAATCAGCAACAGATGGCTGCAAGAATATTGTATATTTTCACTGGTAGGCCTGTATTTGTCGCTAACCTAGACCAAAATAAAAATTTCTTTTTTGTGCCAAAAAAATTAATCGAAAAAGTAAAAGCAATGCTTGACAGCTCAGACAGTCAGTGGCATTGACTGAGTGTTGACCATTCAGCAGAAACGGTAAGTCGACACTGAACTTTTTCGAAAGATATTTGAGGTGTATAGTTTCAAAACTATTCTTTTTCACTTTTGGCTATTTGAAGCTACAAAAATAATAAAAGCGATAAGTTTTTACGCTAAAATATAAGTTAAAAATGTCAACCAATTGCCCTTAGATCACATTTTTTGGAGGAGTAAGAAAACCTCAAAAATTTCGGAATTTTTAGAGGCTTTTTGACCCAACGACACCATCCTTCAATGGAATTTGACAGTTGATGACTTGACAGATGGAGGGCAAACTATATTTTTGATTTTGAAATTAAAAGTGTATTTCGATCCAAATCTTAACAAATTGCCCTAAAAAAATAAAAAACTGAAAATTGCAGACTTTTTAGAGTTATATTTTCATCCACCCACATTATATTGGTCCGAATCAAGCTTAGGCAATCAATTTTTCTTGCTCTTCAAATGTTTTGAAAAAATCTTATATCTGTATTTAAAATTTTCAAATTTATGTGAACTAAAGGTATTTTTATAATTTTTTTGAAATTTCTAGCTATGTACGCTGCTATTCTCACTTGGCCTTGGTTTTTATGTCTTCACCTTCACAATTTGTCTTTAGAAAAAAAAAAATTGAGATACAATTTGGCGAATAAAGTAGAACTAAAGGTGTCGGAAGGGTACTAAGGTAATGCCAAAACCATCAAAAAGTAGCTTTCCGTATTGTCAAAAGGGACACACACCCATACTGCACTTATCATCTATCTCTTTTTAACATTAGTATTTCACTAAATATCAGCTTTCGTTGACGAGAAATTCCCGTGAAAAATGTACGGGAACTTTTGGTGAGCAGTTGACAGTTCGATTACCAGTCATTTGAAGTATTGTAGTCTTAGACGTCAAACGTTCACAACACTTTCGCAAGTCTGTACCAGTCAGAAATGTCTAAAAATCACTTTCTCCACTGGCGATTGTTCACTTCACTTCACGAGGAAGTATGTACTAGGCTTAAAACGTCACGATTTTCCCACGCAAAACTAAGTGGAGACTTGCTTTTATCTTCTTACATATACAGTGGTTACAACTATCAAATTTTGCGCTGGAGCTGCGTACTACTTGGAAAAATCCGAGATAAAATTTGTCCTGGGAAAATTTTTATGTGGGAGATAAATTTTTTCACGATCTGCTTACTAGGCTTAAAAAAAAAAATTTAAAAAAACTGCCCCAGTTCAGAACGAATGAACTTTCACGGGCTAAGAAATAAGTTAGTTAGTAACGGAAGCCGTTAAATAAGTAGGACTTGTTGAATGCAAGTTTATAGCTTTAAAAATCAATAAATTCAAATGTAAATGAGAAAACAATTTTTATGTTTCTTTAAAATAGTATATTCAGATCCAAAAAATTTCACTCAGAATACTCGATCGATAGCCGAAGTAAGGATTAAAAACTCCTTTTCTTATCTTAATATTTTCCAAAATATTAATTTTAACTTAAAATCCATATCTATCCCCAATGTATGCACCTACCAAACACTACCCTTAACCCTTATCGACAATATTGTTAGTCATATAGACAGAAAGGATATTAAAACATTGAATATTCAATAACAGAATTCACTTGGGATCACCACAAACACACATACACATCCTTTTTTCTTAATCCACACATGATAGAGTTAGACAATCGCTTCAAATCCTTTAACGTCTTCTATCTGTTTATATTGAGACCAAGTAGAACTCCCCTCACCGTTCCACTATCGTCGGTCGTCGCGTCGTCGTTGGTCGTGATATAAAGTTAACGATGTTTCAGCGTATGTATGGGTAGGGGTACATTTGTATATCTTTCGTCCTTAAGGTGATTGGGATTTCGAAGGTTTCTTTCCAGTTTGTGCCATCTTCGATATACTACAAAACTTTAATTGAATGGAAAATTATTTTTTGGTTAACGTCAGCAATACAATAACATATCACCCGTGCCCTCCTTAACCCATTTTGTCAACCTTCTGACACCCCCAAAGGGAAAGTATCGGATCGAAATATCAGGGTGGGAGTTTGTATTCTGGCGTGTGTAGTTGTAAAATCCTAGGAAAACAAAAGACGGAACCAGACAATCTACAATCTTCTTCTTAAAATCAAGGATACCAGTACAATTTCTCAAGATGAACAACAACAACGCATTTTCCTCAGAATACAGCAGGCAAAAGCTGAAGCAATAGCAATGTATCCCAAGCAGGACCAGTCATTATCAATAAAGTTTTCTTGGAGAAATACACTTTCCAGAGATTCATTTGCGATGGAAGAAGAATAAAGGAGTAGCTTCGAAAGAAGGGTTAGGAGGACACTCCAAAGATGTGTTTGCCGAAACAGAAATAAATACATATACCAACATATTGTTTATTAGATTTTCTCCAATAGTGCCGGGGTCCTGTTTATTGGCCATTTTGTGTCGAAATTTGATTATGTATGATCACGTACATTCAAGAGATCTAGACTTCAACACTCATTCTGCTTGATGCTGAAGTCCAACTCCCGCAACATCTTGAGGTTATTTTTTTTTGGTTTTGTTTTGTTTTGGTGTCCAGTGAAGGATATAGAGCTTCCCGAAATTGCTTCGTGTGTAAGTGTAATTATAAACAGTTTGCAATTTAATGGCCATTAGTTGAAAGTTATACATTATACCCTCGGTTGTAAGAAGGGCGAAAAGAGAAGAAAGGAAATTACAATTATTTTGAAAAAGGATAGTTTTTGGGAAGACATGTTATAGTTTTTTGTTTATTTTGTCTTCCTTGAAGCAGAAACTACGAGTATGTATATGATTTGCATTTTATTATTGTAGACTCAGAGAA
The DNA here is from genome assembly GCA_946251815.1 of Dasysyrphus albostriatus. Lineage (NCBI taxonomy): Eukaryota > Metazoa > Arthropoda > Insecta > Diptera > Syrphidae > Dasysyrphus > Dasysyrphus albostriatus. Next base: position 134,067,329 of record OX276337.1, on the reverse strand, counting down.
TTGTTTAATGGATTCTTTTGTGTAAACTAAGATATACTTACATGGAAAACAAACAATACATAAATATTTATAAGGGTGGAGAAATGGAACCAGATCTGATAAAGTCTGATTTTCAGGATGTGCATGATGTGGATTATGGTCCCTGAAGAATTTAAGAGTTGCACACGATTTCTTCAAGCATAACGTCGATTTTTTCTAGCACTGCCAAAAAGTATAAAAGTGTTCCAAAAATTTTGACTAGGAACCTATAAAAATGTCACAATAAAGAGAATAAAAGAGAAACAACATACAAGAGAAAAACATTATTTATGTAAAAAAAAGTGCAAATATGTAGAACTTTGTGTTTGGTAACTAAAAATGTCTACCAAGTTTTATCAAACTAGGCTATTTCTCATGTATTTTGAAAAAAAATTGACAAGGCACACCAAGTTATCAAGCTCATCCAATACGAAGTAGTGGCCATTTGGTCAATTAAGGAGACAAATGGGAGCGCTGAAGTCTAGTTTTTCAACATATTTAATCAATTTTGATCCCGAGTGAACTCTGAGCTACTTAATTTCTTATCCAGTTCCAAATTCATAAAAGGTAGGATCCTGAGACACTGCCTTCTACCCTCTACAATCTCAGGCTCGCTGCTTCCAGTCATCTAGACCAAGCCTTCTGTTATCCACGACGGCCTTATCTTCAAACTCTCGAACTCTCTCTCGAGCTGGGATTCAAAAACTCTCTGGTGGAGTGTTAGTGCCCATTATAGTTCGATGCGGACGAGCCAAAATAGTTGAGATGTTTTATTTTTAGACTACATTAACACCTTGATACAGCTCGTAGAGTTCACGGATCACGTTGTATCTTCTCCTCCTCGCACATCACAGGACGAAAAATATCCGTCAAAGAAGCTCAGAATATCGGGACTCCTTTTCAAATTTTCTCCCAACACTTGGCGCATATGGGGGAATGGAAGAATGAGGGTTTTGTAGAGTATACACTTTGTCTTACGTTTCAGGAGTTTTGAAGCCATTTGTTGTGCCAAACCGAAGTAGCACTTTTCTAGGGCATTTCTTCTTTGGATTTTCACTAAGATGACGTCAATGTTTACTCTGTCTGAGGTAGATGAACTCTTTAACTTCTTCGAACTTACTGTTACCAACGGGGACATTTTGTTTTAGCTGGGTCGACAGGTATTTGATTGTTTGTTGATAGCATGCATTTGGTCTTGTCCTCGTTAGCCTCGATAGCTCGATAGTCCGTTTAGAGAAGCCGATGATTTCAATATCATGGGAATACCCTAGAAATAGTTGCACAGATATATTGAAAATAGTGCCTTGAGTCTTAACGCCTGGCTTGCGTACTATTTGTTCCTGAACGTAGTTGCAGAAATCACAAAAAAACACAGGTTCTTAACGAAACTTTTTGCATGTTTGAAGTAGTTAAGACGAGTTTTCCCTAGCTGCGCAATGAATCACGAGTTTTTCAATGACACGCGTCTTAAAAAAAAAAATTGCTGGATCAGTTTTCCTCGGATCCCAAGTTCAGCCATCATCATATAGAGCTCCTTGTCAAATGCGGCTTTGAAGTCAAGCTGTTGAGTTTAATTAATGAAACAATCTCAGCACCAAATCTTCGGATTCAACACTGAGGAACGTGATTATTTTTGCTCCTAACTGAGGTAGAAATGACAATATGATTTATGCAAATTTTGATTTTTCGTTTATTTCGGTTACCCATCACATGTTTACATGAACCAAAAAGATAACTAGATTGCTGATTAACCACCAGGGAACGCGGAACCCGGTAGAGAAATTGGTGAAACACGGCCGTTCTTCTAAAAAGTAAGAGCGATTGATCCTAATCCCACGTTAAACTGGCCACGGGATCTGACTCTTACAAATAATCATGGTAGGCTTACGTATAGTCGATCAGATACCAATCTTTCGTTGTAAGGTGTGTTGATATGAAAAGTCTTGTTGAAGTAGAACGACGGAAAAATAAACCCATAGAAATCGGGAAACGGATCTGGTTCTAGTAGTGGAGCGGATAGACTTTCTGAAAATAGTGAAGTGACTCAGCGGGGACCAATAAGACGCTTACATAGGTAGGAGTTGTGCAAGCTTCGCCCAAACCAAGCACCTTGGGGCGGTACCTGTAAGACCTGTAATAAAGAGCACTAATCCCAGTCTACTCATTACTGGGAAACAGTGTTTCGGTTATAGTAAGATTTATCCAAGGAAGAGTGTGAATGATTACTTCTGAGGATTATTCAAACTCGACGGTTACTCATATAACGTAAGAGGCGGAACCAAATGAGTAAGGTTGAGTTAGTAGCAAATAATGTTATTGACTATCCCTATCTAGTCAGGATAGTAGGTGTGGCTCACCCCAAAAAACTTATAGATATGCCTAATCTATGGATTTTTTTTCAGAGAAACGGGCCTTTGTCTAGTCGCATATGAAGTCAGAGTTGACTCTTCGGAGTCTTCTCGAACCGCAACCCATCAATGGTGACGCAAGCCGACATGAAGAGTACGGGTGAAGAGTGTGACTTAATCTGCAATAGAAATAGAAAAGATATCACTTCAATTGAGGATGGACTCGTACGGGTCGTGGTTTCCCCTGATCCTGGGGTCAAGAGGTGCCTTCGGGTACAAGAGGTGTCAGAAGATAGTCCTCGAGCCTTTAACAAGGGAAAAATGATCTTGTCTGGTTAATAAGTGACTTTTGGTATTGTACTGAATTAGTGTCGCTGTTCCGCAAACACAATTTGTGTAGCCATCCTTATTATTAGTTTGGCGGCAAACAGTTGAACGCTTTTCTTCAACTCCGATTGTGGTAGGCCTACCTTGGAACTAATCCGCACAGGAAGGTGTCTACCTAAGCTTATTTAACAATCTACCTAACTGCCATTAAGTAGCTGGCTTATAGGTAGCCTATGTTTCGGCCATCTTTTTGATGATATCGCGATACTGAGACCGTCTGAATGAATGTGTGAATTTACAGTGGAGACTTTCTCTGGTTCCCTTTGAAGGCTCTGGTGACTCCAGGTATATGCTAAGGCCACCAAAGAACATAGAATACTTTACTAATGTAATGGTATATAGATATTTTTAATGAAATTTAAGTCAAGGGTTGCCTGTTTTGAACTATTAGTTTTGATTTGCATTTGCAGAATAAGTGCGTCTTTATCATTTCTTGCACTTTAAATTCTTCTTCCAGGCATCTACTCCAAAATAAATTTCCTTTCAAAGAAGTGAATTTATACCCTCATCCAGAATTCTTCTCGATGGAGTTTAATATTGAAATAATAACATTTCTCAAGCACGCAAATAATTGAATTTCTGTCAAAAACAACATTTTCCATTAAAAACTTAATCGTCACTTGAATCCAATTTCACATAATAATAATAATAATATCAGCGAATCCATGAGCTTTTCCTCTTCCACATTTTCTCATGATGCCACTACATGCCAATGCCGGTGTGTTCAATTCTATCCCCAAAAAAGGGTGAAAGAACCAGCCAGCGATATATAGCGAAGCGATGTTGTCGTTGCTCGCATATAGCTCTGCTCATTTCGTTACCTTCGATGTAATGGTTGATATGATGAAATTTTGATGAATTATTACTGATTTTGACACAACTAATTAATACTCGCGTAGTAGACGTCTCCAGGTTCATCGCATCGCGTGTATTCCTTTATATGTATGTACCTGGCCAGCTTTGCAGAGGATTTTCCGTTGTTCATTTTGTTATCTTTGCAACTTGTATACATTCGGGATACCTGCTTGTACGTTTTTGTTTAAGCCCCCTTTAGAATTTTGGTCTTTAATCGTTTTTCATTATGTGCCAATGAGTCTGTGATGATGGTGCCTTCAACAAATAACACGGACACCCCCTTTGGTTGGCACACAATATATATAACACCAATGATGTTGCTTTGCATCAATAGAAAATTGATTCTCTCCACTACCATCTATCCGACTAGGATTTTAATTTGCCCCCGTCATGCGGCGCGACGGCGTTGGCGGTGGAGGCAGCAATTCCTGTGTGCGACTGCCATTCGGTTCACCCACCCATCCAACCTCTCCTCTCCAATCCCATTGCCAAGTAGTCGCAAATGTGTTTGTCTTAATCTTTGATTTGTTTTTCCAATGTAAACGACAGGGATTAATTTAGATAAATGAATCGAGATGCGCCAAGGAGTGATGAGAAGGACTCGTCACAGTCGTCCTTGTCAGAGTGTGCTTAGAGTGTACGAAAGATCAAACTGAAAATTTTAAGACATTCCTTCTCAATTCAAAAACGAAGGGAATGAAAATTTGATTTATTTGCTAATTTGCTTGTTTTATCGTTGATTTCCAAGGATAACTTTTGCGATAAGAAGGCATATTGGGAGCGGGCCGGGCGGTGGTGTACAAAAGACTTCCCCATACCAAATAATAAGATAAGCGTAATTGGCTAAGCAAACATTCTTAAAGACAAAGAACAAAGTTTCGTTTTCATTTGGTCGTCTTTGTGTGTTGTTTTGTGTGCATGCAGCAGCAAAGTTGCCATTTTCAGGACGATTTAATTTTGAGAAACAAAACACACAGTTCACAGTCGAACATTCTTTGAACAGAGTTCGAAATGAAAAATGATTCTTTGCAGTGCTGTCCAGGAGTGGGGGGGAGAACATTTTTGAAATTTGTTTCCAATTACAAGACATAGTTGCTGGTTGCTTTCGTTCAGAGAGTGAGAGAGAGAGAGAGAGAGAGAGAAAGAGTAGGGGTAAATTGTGGGATTTTAAATGAAATTAATTTTGTTTGAGTTAATTAATTTTTCGAGTGAATAAATCTTTGAAATTAAAATATTTTATTAATCACCCAAATATATACCTGATGGTGTTAAGACGAAGTTTTGAGCTAGAAATGCATAGAAACTGGGATCAAGTTGATATTTGATTTAAAACAAAAATCGAAAATCAGTTTGGGTAAGTTAACGAACAGATCTTATTTCCGAAAAAGAAAAATGTCATCCAGTGGAGAATTAATGACTTTAAAGTTGAACAAATACATATTTACAAATTTCTGTTTTAAAAACAAAATTCAGTCAAGTTTTTTTTAAATTTCACAAAATGTGACTGCGCATGGAGACTTGGATACGCCGCCAATACAAAATGGTTAAAAGGTTAATTTTTAATGTGGCTTCTTTTCCTTGATCTCACAACTAAAAATTATATATTGCCTTTGGCTTCAAACCAGGTCATTAATAATACCTTCTACTCCGAAAACACCAAATGTCACTTCAGAAAAAAATTCTCTCTGGTATAGTGTGAATGTGAAATCGATTAAGTTTTTTTTTTCGCAACATCTTTCACAGACCAACAGTCCTTAAAGTCATTGGAACCTTCATTGGCAACAACAACACAAACAAAAAAAAAAACCATTTACTTCCTTCTTCTTCTCCGAGGATATGATTAATGACCTATTGGCTGGATTTATGACATTGCCGCATAAGAACATAGAACACAAAAAAATAAAAATGAATTCCATAACCGTTATTTTACGTAATCCCCAAGAAAAAAAAAAGTATGAAGTAAAATGTGACAAAAATAGATGAAAAAACTCAACCATCTTTATCTCACTCTGTACTACTAGGGTACACACCTATATACCATCTGAGTCTCCACTTCATCCATTACGATTCAGAACTGTCATCAAAATGATTGTCATCCAAAAAGTTGGATAATTAACTTTTCGCCATACTTCGTCAATATATTTCTAACATTATATTCGTTCTGGTGGATGATACTTCAGAAAATATAGCATTCGGAACGCATCGAAAATTTATAGGTAGATTTATAGGGTAACACCAAATATCATTTGTCATCGATGGGTCCTCTCCACACCGATTGCTAGAAGTTGAAAATATCCCATTGTGTAGAGATATTAACTTAATGTCAAAACAATTCCATCTGACACTTGTCTTTACTTCATTTATGTTTTTTTTTTTTATCGTCATTGCGGGGGTGTGTTCAGAAAATGATTTGTGATCGAGATTCAATGACATTTCCCCCGAGATAACTATACGCAATAAGCATTTTAAAACAATTTGAACATATTTATCTCTAGAAAAAATGCTTAGTGAAGGTTTGAAAAGTCATTCTTTGTCAAAATAAAAGAAAAATACTATCCCAAAACATTAACCCCCTAGACAAGTCATATATGAAGTCAAGGAGCAGAAAGTTATTACAAGGGTGGATGTGTCAATAATAATATCAATCAGTGGCACATTCCATGTAGAATTTGAAGAAGAAAACAAAAAAAAAAAAACTTTGTTTCATATCATCCAGCCCAGAACAAGCCCAGAATCAGAAGCGACAGCATGCCATATTGAAATTCACAGAATCCTTGTAAACGTGTAATTTATCTTGTTTTACAAAACGAATGGATTTAAGGTTTATATAAACCTTAAGTGATGTTTTGAGAACGTGATGACGGACCGGGTGTATGTATGTGTGATGGTATAGTGGGTGGTAGATTACATAGAGTATAATATGATAAATTTCATTCTCATATATGGAATTTCATGAGAGAATGTAATATAAATTATGTTTTTATTGTGATTTATGTTTTCCAATTGATTTGATGACATGTGCCTTCGGCTGATGGTTTAATGTTGTATCAAATTAACTATGAGAATCAACATTTTCCACAATATTGTACACAAATATTAAGAGTGATCTGAAGAATATGATATAGGATGCCAAAAACGGCCAGCAGCAACTTTCTCCATTGGACATTTCAATACCGATGTACGCTAAGATACTGTCTTTAAAAATTATCCAAGCCTTAACAATATACAAAACAAAAATCAGGGAAGCAAGAGAAAAAAAGACTGATATTAATAAATTAGTAAATTATGACATAAACGGATCATAAGGAGCTAAATTATACTTTGCCCATTAGCGTTGGGCGCCACTTTGAATTTAAGGTAATTAATTTTTTAGAATGAGCTTGGAATCTTCTTACTTGGATGCGATTTCAAAAAATGGTGTCCAATCTGGGCTAAATAAAATGTAATATATAAAAAATCAGTAATACCTTGGAACACTTCCACGATTAAAGAGCAATTGTGGTCTTCAGAAAAAGGTGTGAAATAAACGCGTCAGTGTTTCCTCTTTTCGGTAATCTCTTTTTTATATCAAAGGATGGGCTCTCCAATCCGCGTGTTGGGAAAATAACATTTGATGTCTTGAGTAATAATATTTGATACATGAAAAACTTGTATGCCATCAGGAGGCATTTCCGAAACTTTTTTATGTTCAAAAAATTAAAAATTATAAACAAAATTGAGGTCCTCCCCTTTGAAAAGTGGCAACACCGACATTTTACCCAAAGGTGTGTCTATTTAACAGCTGCCTTTTAAGATTGCAACCGTTAATTTAAGCACATTAAATTTGGAAGTAAAGTACTATTTTTTTTTATTTTACCATTTGGCCCAGATTGGGCGCCATTTTTTATAAAATATTATATTTCCAATAAGTGGCGACACTAAAATTTTATTTGAGGGCACGTCTTTTCAACATCAGTCTCTTAAGATAACAATTAAGGATATTTCAGATTTGGAGCCATTTGTCAAAATAATATTTTTTCCAAAAAAAAAATATGTTTATTTTGTAATTCAAGTTAAAAGTTCAAATGAGCTCAACTCCATTGCGTTTCGCCCAAGTATGATAGTTGGGCTCATAAGTTAGATGACTATCATACCCAACTATCATAAATGAACGAAACGCAATGGAGTTGAGTTCATTTGAACTTTTAACTTGAATTATAAATTCGGTCACTCCACTCAAACAAAAGAATTTTCTTTTTAAATTTTCTTCATATTCAATTATTATGTTTATTTTGCTTATTCAAAAAATTCTGAACTGATTTAGCAAAAATGTTAAGACACATTTGCTTTTATTTTCGTGCAGTAGAAATCTTTAAAAAGTGGTTTAAATAAAGCCCACTTACTAACACGCGTTATGCTTGCTTTTTTTTCCATAGATAGATGAGGTTTTGACCCATCGCACCAACTTCCACGAAAATTAATAAAATTTAAAAAAAAACATTTTGCCTTCAAATAAAAATGGCGCCCAACGCAAATAGGCTAGAATTTCAAAAAGTAAACCTTGGACTCCTTTTTGATCTCTTCTTCTAACAAACAAAAATATCATTTTTTAATTTTTACTACTTTAGCTTTCTATTTTAAATTTAATTCCTAGGTAGGGGGGAACGGCCATGTTGCGAATACAGCTGCAGTGACCCAAAGTGTGGACAAATGTTAGTGGTGGCAAGTGTTAAGTTAGGCATGTTTTATGTTTATGAGACAGGTGAGGTCTCGCCCCTTATCCGACGAGCTGATTCGAGCCACCTGAGAATGCCACAGCCCCTTCCATTCCCTCTTCCCCGTAACTACATCACTTCCTCACTTTTCAAATCTAAGTGGAATTTTCAGGCTCTATTCCTATTTTTGGGATTTCCCATAAATTCCGGACTTGTAAAAAGAATTTCTGGCTATCCCCATCGATTAATTTCTTTTATTCATCCTATATCCCAATTCTTCTTCCCCCTATTGCCTCGATTCAAATGGCCTCGTTGGGCCTCGAGTTTGAAGCTCGGTGCGATAGGTTAGTTATTAATTGCGAAGCCCATTGGGATATGATAAGAATCTAATACCACTTATAAGCGGCATTTGCATCGAGGAAACCGAAAAGCTTTTAGCCCTTAGTATGGTGACACCATAGCCAATACTTTGTGGAAAAATAATAAATGGTGATCCAACTTAAACGTATGACCATATGCCTATAAGCTTCAAAAAACTCAGTTGTTCCGGGAGTGGTATGAAATCCCCCAAACCATAGCCTCGAAAAACCAAATTTCGCAAATTAATAATCCTGCTTTTCATAATTTCGCAACTAAAAAATCTTTTAACTATCTCGCATTTCCATACCGCACCGAAAAACCTCGCAAAAATAAACCAAAATTTCGCAGCTTACTTCTTTAGTTAGAAAATCTCACAAAATCTCGTGCTGAACTTACTAGGTTTTGATTAAAAATAATTGCAATGCAATTAAATTTTGCGATATTTTGAGTTGTAAGATTTCAGTTTGCTGGATTTCGTTGTTGCGGGATTGCTAAAAGCAGGACTTTTTTATTACGAAATAATGAAAAGCGAGAGTTTGTAATTGCAAGATTTTGCTATGAAAGATTTTAGTGCGAGGTTTAAATTAGAAATATTTCGTATCCAACCCAGTTGTCACAGGTATCTAATAGTTATTTCTGTAAAAATATTGAACTGTTTTAACGCATTAAGCGTGAATAATATTTAAATATGGAAAAAGAACTTGATTTTCTGTTTTATTTCAATGTTTTCTCCACGAGATGACACTTTTATCATTTTTGTGCAATTTTTTTTTTCAATTTTCCTTACTTCAAAGCTCCATAAAAGTTAAATGAAAAGTGTGAGTTTAAGCATACATACATATCAGAAAGGTATGAATTTGGGTATGAAAAAGACAGGACATAAAATATATTTTAAAAAGGGTTGTTCTAGCTGTTCGTGAATTCCATTCATTAGTCATATTCACATTACAAGCGTGTTTTTCATACGTCATCCGTTCAACCATCTATTTTGACATCCTTCAAACGAAAGTCAACTAGCAGAAGGTTCACTTCTGCTACCGCCCGCTACCATATCACTGAGACCAGAATGTGTGATGAACAAATGGAATGTTGTAATTAATTTATTGTTCTTTTTGAAATATTTTAACGCAAACGCAATTATAATATCTCGTCGTCGTCACCGTGTTTCGAGAGTTTGACTGATGAAAAGATGTCCTTGCTACCGGGCATTATTGTCATCGTCGTCGTTTTAACGTCCTGACTCCTGAATGTTGATGTAACATTTCAGCTAATAGCCATATCAGATACTCCCTTTTGGGACATGTGTATTTATGTCTGGGTATAAAACATTTGCTTGATATATTTATTAAAATTCTGAAATAACAAAAGGGTTTCTCTGATTTGATTACCATTGCCATCAAAGGACGAAAGAAAGAAAATTAAATTCATAACTCAAAGTATAGATGTGTAATGTAGCACAGTTAAATCGGAAGGCATAAAAAGATGATGATGTCCTTGGGGAGATCTGCTCTTTTACCTAAATCACACACAAGAAAATGAAAATCAAAACTATGAGAGTGTACTCAACTCATGTATATCTAAGTATGTGTATATTTTTTGTTATTTTATTTTTCCCATTTCGATTTAATCCTTGAAAAACAAAACGAATGAAAACTCTTAAAAATCAAGGGGGGTTGTTGGGAAATTGCTATTAAAAATTCACACCGTGAAATTGTTCGGTTAAACATTTGTTCAAAGTCACTTTGTCTGTATAGATATTGCCTGACATAGGAGAGAGTATGTTAGGGGGTGGGTGGAACTTAAAGGAAGAACACTTCAAATAATAATCACAATACCTACTCTGGTTTCAAAAGTCCTCCGAAGGACTCATCAAATAATGTGGGGACGAACAACTAAACAACAACAACAACACCGTCGCACAACGACAAAACGGGACCGGAGTATAGTTGGGGTGAGTTTGAATTTTCCACAAAGCCTGAGTACGAGTAAAACTATACGAAACTTTTCCAAAAAATTATTAATAATTCAATCGATGATTATTTTGATGGTTGCTCAGCGCTTTGTTGTGTTCATTTCGAGAAGGAGTACGAGTCCTATTTTGCTGTTTGTCTGTCATAGCTATAGCTATGTTTATTACGAGTATATGGAGTTTTTGATGAAGCTTTCAGCACATTGTTGCTTAGGTAGAGAGATATATGTGATGGCAAAAAAGACAGAGAATTAGCCACGGGTGGTTGGTTAATGATTACGGTTTGTGAATTTAACAACCAGGTAACATGTGTGTGGAAATTACATTTTAATGTTTTAAAGGAATATGAATTTATGTACATACCTACAATACACATAAAATACACGACAACAAAGTTTATACCTACTATACTTTAAGTTGATTAAGTATGATGAAATGAACATTGTTGGAAGTTGCTCTTAGGTTTAGAAACTATGGAAGTTTTCTACAATTTATATTCAAAATAAGGCTGATTTGCTTTTTATCGACGACAATTTTAAAAATCACTAATGATTCATAATTCTGAAAATAAGGACACACAAAATATGTTTGCTTATACCTCCCAAAACTACGAATTTCTACGAATTTAGCCCAAAGTTTTGTCAAAACTCATATAAAAAAAATAAAATTCGTAGAAATTCATAGTTTTCGAAAGTACACGAGCAGAAGTATTATGTCCTCTAATTTCATTTGGTCTTGGAGTTTCGGAGTCAAAAGCAATTGGCTTGCCTTTGGTCCTTTTCAAAAACATGACTGAAGTCAAAAATGTGTAATTGCAAGATGTTCTTAAACGCAAACTGCACGTTTTGACTGAAAGCCGACGTCCGACGACATAGAACTTCTCTTCATTTCGGTCCAAAAGAACCAAAAAAGTTTCGCTTTCTACAATTGGCAGCATTGCAGATTTGACAGTTGGTAATAATGACGTACTTATGTGTTTTTGGCGCCAAATATAATTTCGTTTTCGATTGGACGTTCGGAGTGCTCTTTTTGTACTCCATTTTCACTCCTTCTGCTCTATTCTATTGCATAGTCTTCGATTGATTGTTCAAGAGTGATAAATGCTTATAGAAGCCAAAATGACGTCTTCGTGTTTTCATATTCAATTGAAATCGAAAATAAGCTAGTTATATATTAACCTCCGCCAAGTTATAGTCGACAAATCCATTGAAACTTGCGAAAAAGTCGTCAAAAATGGCTCAAACAAATCAACAGCTGCAGAAGGGCTAGAGATTATTATCAGACTTTCACCATTGAAATTTAGATGCTACTATTATGGAAATCATCATTGCCATATATCAATTTCAATTGATATTTGACACGTTTTTGTTTAATTAGTCAAAAGTCATTATGTGATAATTTGGTATTTAAATAAACTAAATACACGTTTTAGGAGTAGATTCGGTTTAAATCCTGAAGCAAGGATGTACTCACATTGAAAAGCTGGTCTTAAATGTCAGTGTCACATTTCATAAAAATCACTTTGGTAGATAGACTTACTTCACCTAGATTGAAATTGACAGAGAAGCGTGTAGTTTTGAAGTCTTTAGAAACTTGCTTATGAAAAATGGGGCCCAATCTGAAGTTCCATCAGGAAACTGAAATCTCTGTGGTTTTTATTGATGGGGACCTTATTTTTATATTTGTAAGTCATTTTTGCCATACTGAGGATGAAATTTAACCTGCGAGTTGTTGTTGTAATCCTGTCGCTTGGGCGCCATTTTCAACAATGTTACCCAATCTATGGAAAATTAAAAAGAAAGAACTAATTAGTTATTTGGAAGATTTAAGGTGATTGAAATAAAAATTGATGTCTTAAAAGATAGGTGTTGAGTAGACAAACTTTCGAGTAAAGTTTCATGGTTGCCACTTTTCTGGAACATATTTTTTTTTATATCTCAACGAGTGGCACCTCCACTTTTTTGATAATTTTGTAGTATTTCGAACAGGAAACGAACACATGTTGAGAAATATCAATTAATATCCTAAAAATAGTACCTATTTTTAGGATATTAATTGTTTGAGCAAATGCACCTACGATCAAAATGTAAATGTTGCCACTTCCCGGGAATATACTTTTTTTGATATTATTTTTTTGTATTCTTGACACGGAAAAAGTTAATTCCAGAAGCTAAGCATATGAAAATAACGGTTAATGTCTTAAAAAAATAAGTGTTAAGTAGGCGCACCTTCAGTCAGTGTTGCCAATTGTCAGGTGTTGCAACTGTTGTCAGTGCTGCCACTTTTCGGGAATATACCTCATTTTATGCCAAAGAGTGGAATATGAAGTTTTGGATATGAAAAAATTCTGCCTCGAGGTGCAGAATGTATGTTGGAAAAATAAAGGTTATGTTCTGAAAGATAAGTGCTTAAGATCCATCTAAGGTTAAAATGTCAGTGTTGCCACTATTCGGGAACATACTTTCTTTTCAAGACAAAGGATTTGCCTCTATTTCTTTGGCAATTTAAAATATTTTAAGCATAAATAATCATTTTTGAAAATGGCGTCCAAGTGACATGTTCACATCAATGATTCTCAAACTAAATTACACCCTCTACATCTCAAAAATAATTAACAAATATAAAATTAGAGCCCTCCACAAAAAGCGCAAGTATTTCGGTTTCCTGATTGGACTACAGATTGAAATTTTTGGAAAATGGCGCCCAAGTAACAGAATTACAGAAATGACTTGAAATCTCAATTTCATCTAGAGTGTTTAAGAAATGAATTCTTATCATTTAAACAAAGGTCTCCAGCAAAAAGTGCCCCACAGGATTCGGGTTTCTCGGCAGACGAAAGTAGATCATAGAGGTTCTTTAATTTGTTGCACAGCCCTAATGAAGAATGCCTTCCCTTAAATATACATTTTCCACACATGTTACCTGCGGATAGTACAAAATTCCCTTAATGGAAGACTTCTATCTTCCAGATAAGAAGGTAAGATAATAGACGTCTTGTAACCTAACTTTCCCAGATTACCAGTAAAATTACATTAACTTAGATTATAAACATGTAAAATTTACAAGTAAGTTCCCTTCATTTTTTTAATCAAATTTTTTTGTTGTCTTCTTACATCATATATGGCATCGTAGTATGAAAATGCCACCCACTTAAGTATGGAAACCGCACATTTCTCATTTTATCCTCAGTGTGCGTCAGCATCAGCATCAGCATCATCATCTCATTCTCTCTACATTCGCACTTAATGATAAAAGGATGCACACAATAATTAATATAGAAAAGACAAATGAAAGGATAATTTCATTGAGCCTCACCAAGTCCGCCTACTTGTCCTCTGATGTGTTCTCTGAAGTAATTATGTTCCACATTATACCTTTTATTGTCGTCCTTGCGTGCGTGCGTGTGTCATTCATCGTGTCGTCGTCGTTGTCGTTGGCATCGCGGGTGTATGAATGAGTTCACTTTAATTTTAAGTAAATACATTCCGGGCTAACATACATACACCAAGAGTGTACCAATTTGTTTTGTATTTTTTTTTTTTCATTCTAGTTTTTCTATTAAATTCCTATCATCCTCATACCGAAAGGACCCCCTTCGTATCCTTGGCATTCTGCTGGGAAAACAAAGTCACCTCGTTAATAAATTTAACATTTCATTTAAATATATCATAAGACTTGAGCCTAATTGCATATACGTGTGTGTGTTCTGTTCTGTGCGGGTTCTTGTAGATAAAGGCTGCTGTCACATTTGTCAAGGAGTCAAGTACTATCATTTGTGGTAGCATCAAATTAACAGTTACATTTACAAACCACAAAATTACTCCCAGCAGCAGAAACATGTGGTGTATGAGCCGCATAAGAGAAGAGACCGCAAAAATTCCGAAAACATCAATTATTATTTTTTGCCATTCATAGAACGTTGTTTTATTTTTGTAAAGAAAATAGATATGATTATACTGAGAATTGTCCTTGTTTACAGCTGTGAAAGGACATCATTGAATTAATATTTAAAATAACTTCCCTTTTGGCCACATTAAGTAATTGTATCAAAAATCCTAGGTATAGCCTGGCCACTTAACTAAACTGGAGAAATTAAAAACCCTTTCATATCCTTTAGAATCCTTTTGCCATTTGATACGCATCACTTTTCTCGTCTGATTCAGAATCCTTTTTTAAAGGATTCCATTGCGCGTTTCTGAAGAGAGTGTCCAAAAATTGTTAATTTTATTTTATTACGATGATCCTTAAGGATAGCTACTGAGGTGAGGATATCTCGCTGTAAGGAACAAAAATTACGACTGCATTTAGAGAAAGGTTTATACTTTCAAAGAATAACAAGAGTAACTAGAGAATGAGGACGAAAGTCCTCTTTTGTTGTTGTTGTTGTTCCTCCGATTACTTTATGATTCTGACAAAAATGTATAAAGAGTTTGAGATGTTGTAATAGGATAAGAAGAAAAGGTAGTATGGAGAAGCGTACTTATGTATAGCTCCCCAGGAAGAGAGAGGAAGTGTCTAGACAGAAGGCCCCGGTTCGTGTACTTTTTGAATACTTAAGCATCAGTCCTTATAAAAGGATATCCTACAGCAAAATAACAACAACCATATGCTGCCAAAATCTGTATAGGTATGTCCTAACACCTATCCCATCGCATATATAACTCTTCTTCTTTAAGGACTTATCCTGACCTGATGGAGAGAAGAAAGGACGACGACGACGACGCACGGATGTTTTTAATAAATCGATTTAAATTTCTGATCGCATGTCCTGTGAAATTTTATCGCTTGCAATAAAACACAAAATATATACACCAACTGCGATACAAATTTATCCCTTAAACTATTTTTTGGAAGACGACATGGCATCGACATCGTCGTCGTTGTCGATGACTCGATGGCCTTAAAATAGTTTCAGTTCTGATGTTGAAGATCTTCTTTGAGTTTTTCGGGCTGGAGTTTGGGTAGCGGTTAAATAAACTTGTTGCCTTTTGTCTTGGGGTCGTTTTGAGAGGGTGATGTTGTGGGTATAAGGACTTGCTATCCCACCACTGACACATAATTAATGCAAAGCTCCAAACGAATGCAACACCTGTGGTTAGTTTTGAAACGACCTCAGAAACATAATAACTAACTTTGTTTCCTTAATTATACCAAATCGGGTAAGGTGCATATAACATAAAGCTGGATGGTTCAAGAATGAGAACAAGAAGAAGCAATAGCATCAGCAGAACTATGCAAAACTATTGGAAGGAATAATTTGAAAGGACGAAGGTTGTGTTCTGGCTTAATAGCCAATTAAAGTTTGCTTTAGCTATGAGGCGAAATGTAGTAAAGATCTTATTTTTTGGCATAGGTATTTTTTGTGAAAATTTTAAATGCTTTCAGTGCGAGGAAAGTACATTATGAGCTAAGGTAAACGGGTATAGGTTTTTGTGATTTTGCCAATTTCGTGCAGGTGGCGTGGTAATATTATTACTTGATGGAAAAAACCCAAAGGTTACACATGCACATGTAAATCACTTACGAAAGCAACTTTTGATAAAATTATTACAAGTATTAACAGCTCTGGGAGCGACTTACTGAAAATTTCAACTTACGTAAGCTGTAAGTTGAGAGCAAAGCTTACAAGTTCAAATACGTTTCTTCCAACTTACGAAATTCTCAAAGCTTATTCAAACGGCAGTGATAAATTTTCAAACTCACTCTAAATTCATCTAAAATTAAGAGCCTCTTGTAAATTGCTTCTGTAAGACTTATATAAGTAGTAAAATAAATGTACATGAGTTATCTTGGTCTAAGGTAAATAAACCTATTTTAAAGTGAAGAATAGTCGTGGTAGAATTTGTACTCGTATTGTGTAACCAAACTGCTTTAAGTACGGATTAAATATTCATATAAATTAGAGTATTTTCGTGGATGCTATTCATTGTAACATGGTTACCCAATTAATATTTCAGTTTCTATTAGCTTAGAAATATTGAATATGTATAAGGCTTCTATAAAGCTTTCATCTAAAATAAATTTCTTATAGAAGCCATGATTTCAATAACTGCTTCTTTAAAACTGTTTGTAAGCAAGATATAGAAAATAAAACGAGACTAGAATCTGTTTTTGGATAGACCTCTGTTAACAAAAGGGACAGTAAGATATGACTCTTAAAAGATTCTATAAAGTTATTTTATTGAAGTTGCTGTCAGTCAGTCTTCAAAAGGTTTCTGTAACAATTTTTTATGTTTTATCAAAAACTTCACTTTGACTTATGGAATCTCCCAAAAACAGAAATGCTTTTGCCAACGAACTGCCTCCTGCGAGGAACTGACAAATCTTCCAAATATATACTTGTCATGAATAAATGCCTCTCATATAGATGTTCAAACTTGCAAACAAATTATAAGTCCCCTCCATTCCTGCTGTAAGTAAGTCACAAGGCTCTGGTTCATTACGAGCTGTTGCGCAAACAATTTTTTAAATATGAGTGTCAAGCTAACAAATCAATTTTCAGGGATCGCAAAAAGGGTAGGTAAATAAATTTGTCCTTTGTTAGTTGTGAAAATTTCGAATTTGTCGTTCAATGTTGTCTATGTTTTTTCGATACCTTGTTAACTTTACCTTAAGATAACGGCAAACTACTAAGCCATATACCATTTTATTTATATAATTTTAGCCATTTTTGAGATGGTGTAAAGTTAACTTGACATTAAGCTAGCAAAAATCTTCAAAAAACATAGAAAACATTGCATAATTAAATTGAGTTTTTCACAGCGAAAAATTAATAGGCCATAAAATATTATGAATAATATATAACTTCTTTCCTAGTTATGGTCAGTTATAAAAACACCCAAAATACATAGAAAACATTGAACGACGAAATCAGAACTGTCACAACGATATAATGACTAATTAGTGACAAATTGTGCACTTAATTATTTTTCGATTGATGAAAGTTGCCTTGCTAGCTTGACACTTATAGAAAAGAAAACACCCAATAACATAGAAAACATCGCACTACAAATTGGATATATCACAAGTAATTATCACAATTAATTACTAATTATTAAGCCTTCAAGTATTGAGATTTAAATTTCTCAAGAAAAAACATAGAAAACATAGAATCACAAATTCTAATTTGTCACAACTAATTAACGACATATTATCCACTTCTCATTTTTCGATCCGTCATTTCACTTCTTTTGTTGATATTATTAGACTTCTGAAATTAAAACCTAGTTGGATTCTACATTACAGCCCCAGCTTGTCCCACAAAACAAACCGATTGGTTTTTTCGACAAATATCTTAAAACTCACTCGCTTGACTCAAGTTTAACACTTTTATGACGTAAGCTGATGCTTTCAGCGTATGGACATATTTATTAAATCGGGGAGAGCCCTTAAGCCTAGTATATTTATACTTCCCCGTGCAGTGAACAATCGCCAGTGGAGAAAGTGATTTTTTGCCGTTTCGCTGATACAGACCTGTGGATGCATTGTGAACGTTTGACGTTACATTTGTAATCGAACTATCAAACTGTTCACTGTTTTTTGATGTAAAATAGGTCTGTATAGTATAATACTGGCTACTCTAAAAACCATAAAAAGAAATCACACGTTCAGGATGCAGTGGTTTATCTTTAGGTGTTTTACTTCGTCAGCTCTGAGCATAGCACTGAACTGTCAAAAAAAGATATGTATTTCTTTTGTAGGTCAGTGCTTAGATTTTAAAATGAAATAAATGAATCCACAGTTTCAATTTTCTATTTTCATTTGTTATTATTTAAGTAAATTTGTGTATTCCATAAGTTTCCATTTCAAAATCAAAAGAATGAATCCACAACAAAAAAATGCTTCAGAGCTTTGACATTTTATTCTTAATCTGAACTCGCTCCGGCAAAACACCTAGCTCTACTTCAGGGTGAGTTCAGGGCTACCTCCGGTTTCAAGAAGCATAGAATTGCCTCGTCAGAGTTAGTTCAGGTTTTAAAAAAAACGACCCCAGGCTGACTTCAGGACTCGACGAACAAACCTAGTACGTTCCATGAGCTCAGAATAAAAAGAGCGTGTGAATGGAACAAAAAGCTGAGCGCAGTCAACTTCAGTATTTTTTTCGATTTAACAAAACATTTCAAACTGGCACGTTAAAAAAATCGAATTTCTGTCCAGATTTTTTAATTTTTCGATTTTTTTACTGGGCAGCTGCCAGATGAAAATTAAAAGAACTTAATGTTGCTTGACAGTTCAGTGCTTAGATGTGTTACTGATCATATCGGAAAGCACTCTGCTTAAAACGCAAAATGCCTCATAACTACTATGATCTCTTACAGCAGCTACAGTTGGTGCATTTTTTGACCAAAATTTCTAATCGAAACTCGCATTGTTTCGGAAAAACAGCATAATTTTTGGGAGTCACTTTGGAATAATTTCCAAAGTTGTTCACGTCTAAACGGATTTATTTTGTATTGTGGAAATATAATAGCAAGTTTTTTTTTTCGATTTTTCGGAGCTCCATAAAAGTTATCAATGTCCAAATAATATATCATTCAAAGAGAAACCAACAGATGGCCCACTCCTTAGTTATCATAGGAAAGACTTTTCCACATGTCTGTTGATTATCTTGCTTCGGTATTAAGATTTCATAGATATATCATTGTTTTGTTTTGTCTCCTTATTTCACAACAAGGTTGATCTGAAACTTACTTTGATACAGCTGGAAAAAATTAAGCCGTTAAGTCCATGCTTTTTGACATTAGAATCTTAAAATTTCATAAAAACCTTGATAGACATGTTCATAACTCAGAGAACTCAACATTTCAAAAATCTCATTCAACAGAACTCCTCAGGGAATATTTCTCAGTTTTGCTGTCAAATTACTGAGAGAATAAAAATGTCACTTTTTGATGGAGCAAAATTTGCTGAAGTCTCCGAGATCTCATTTTCTCATTTTCCTGAAAATGCCTAGTCTTTATCTTCCTCAGTTATTTAATAGCAAAACTGAGATTGTATTGTATGGATGTCTCTGAAATCTCATTTTTTTTGTTTGGAATGTATGGGCCTCTGTGTCTTTACATACAAATATATTTCGCACTTCTTATTCGTATTGATATGAACATATATCTCTCATTCTAATTGAATTCCCGCATTTGATCGACTCATTTAGCAAATATTTATTTTATAATTTGCCATTTTAAAACCTCTCACCTTCCCATTATCATCACACCCATCACATTAAATCACCCTTTTTTCCGCATTGACAGAAATATAACAACAACAAAAAAAAAAAAAACTCACAATCATCATATAGCAGTCCCCCAATTTTTTCCAATCCCCTTCCACCTGCTGCGTAAGCATAACCTTTATCAAACAAAACAAAATTAATTCAATTTGAATGGTAACTCAATATCCTGACTGATGTGACGTGGATGATGGTAGATGTCGATGTGCCATTTCATTATGTGTACAAGCACAATTCCACGTCGCGTCGTCGTCCTTGCAAGCACGACGACGTTATTTCATCTAAAACGCTGATTGTTTACATTTCCATTATTATTTACACAAAATATAGAAATTGATGAAATGAAACATTTGCCTTGCTTATTTTCATATTGACGTCCTGCTGCTCCCACGTCCTCTCTGTTCTTCCACTTATTTTTGAAATTTCCATCGAATTGAATTTCCATTTTACAAATAATATTATATTGAAGTGTCCCGCTGTTTGTATGTGTGTGTGTGTTTATGTTTTGTAAAAATTAAAAATAATATTTGACGCACCGTCAGAGCGGACTAAATGTTCAAAAATGGCTTAAGGGCTCAATGCCAACTGAATTGTAACCGATCCATTGAATAACATAGTGAAAACATGACTAGCCCCAAGGCATAACTCTTACCCCCTTACTTTTTAGAAAATAACTCTCACTCTCCCCATCAGCCAGTCGTCGAAGACCCACATATAGAGTACCATAGCGAGTTTGAGTAAATAGAATTCCTTGAAATACCAGGGGAACTTCTCTCCGGTTGATATTTTATATCCACGCACAGAAAAGCACGTGTCAAAGAATAATAATTTCATTATATTCAACCCTTCATTTATGAAAATATCCTTTTACACCGCGAAAATGAGTGAAATACATTCTGCGATTGCTGAGAAATTCAATTCATACATAAACACACGTATTATAGAGACTCATCGAATTCTCCGGATGTAGGTATGTAGTATGATGATGTTAGGGAGGGGGCAGAAAAAAGATATTTCGCGCTCGAGTTATTTAATTAAATTTAGAAAAAATAACCGAAACAGATTCCTTCCGAACGAATAAGGATATTTCTGATTTACAGAAATAAGAAAAAGCAAGAAACAAAAAAAAAAAAAACTGAATACAAAACATGCCCCTTGGTTAAAAGGAGTCAACAAAGCGAAAAGAAATTTCCAAGTGAATATCCTTGGCCATAATCCATATCCATTTGGCCGCATCCACATCCTTTTTGCTATGGAAATTAAGAATTATCGCTCAAGGGAATGAACCTTCATCCCCAAGAAAACATCATCGTACAGTATAACTTCTTCTCCACATCCTTTAAGAAACAAGGATATAATTATTATTTTCTGATTTTTGTTTTGTATATTTATGAAATATGAAACAAACAACATCGGCAAGACTTATAGAACATCGTCTCACCTTACAAACTCAACCCTTTTGCTCTTCGGTTTCTTGGGCCTTGATGGGCTGGATATGAGTATACATGTTGGAGCTTTATAGTGCATTTTCTTCCAGGATGCGTGCAACCCCCGCGAATATTCCATAAGCACACATATCCCGGGTACATGTAATGAAATACCAAATATTTTATAAGACGAAGGATTTCTCTTCCATATTGTAGATACTCAACTATACTTTGGTTGGGTTTTCTTCAAGGAGCAACACTCAGATATGCTGCCTGCCACACATTTTTAACGAGCACACACACGTCTTTCGTCTTACACGTCTCGTTTATCCTCTTGTGCCGGGATTTGGTTGTGTATATTTATTCATTGGTTTCTATGTTTTAGGAAAAACTATACATGCATGCAAAGTCATATCCTGTATTTCTTCATTTAACTTTTTTTTGGGGTTTCCATAGGGAAGAAAAGTTTAATTTTCATAGATCCAGTGTATATAGAGACAGAAAATACTGCTGAGTCAAAAAGATGCAGAGTGGTGGTACGGTGGTGGTGGCGATATGGTGATTGGTGAGCAGTGAAAATAATAATCATATTTTAGTATATGTTCGGTTTTGGCTTCATATATGCATCATAATACTAAGAAAACGAAAATTATGAAATCTTAGAAGAAGAAGAAAACTCATCAGGACTTGTACAATAAATTTTGCAAAATCAGAATTTGTTTTTCAAAGTTTTGAAGAATACTTTTCGCATCTTTGGAAGCTGAAAGGGCTTCATGTTGCAAGGAAATAAAAAAAAACTTTTGATACTTCTATTTTTTTTTTCGTATGTTTACATTTTTTTAATTGGATCTTTTTCCTGTTGAGAATTTAAAAAAGGATAATAGTATAAACAGAGAACAATAGATGACAAAACAATAACTCCAAAGTACATATTATTCCTTCGGAGCAGCTACCAGCCCCAAATAATGATCAATAATGTAATAAACTAGAAATTAATCTTTTTTTTGGGCGTCATTTCTTGAATGTCAATCTGTATAGGACTTAGTGATATTTTGTTAAAACAAAGTCTTATGGTTTGTTATAGTTGTTGTATTCAATAATGGAGCTGGTTATCTTCCTTCTGGGAGTTTAAGTAGAATTTAAACTTTTATTGGGCGCCACTTAGTGAATGACAATCTGTATCGAACTAAGAATATCTAGTGGTACTTTGTAAAAAATAAAGTAATTAAGATGCCTTTGATATTTTATAGTTGCTGCATTCAATAATTGAGCTGGGTATCTTCTTTTTGTGAGATTAACTGGAAACAAAACTTTTCTTGGGCTTCAATTAGTAAATGACAATCTCTAAAGAGCTAAGAATATTAGTGATATTTTTCAAAAAAAAAGTATTTCCCGTGTTTTATGGTCTTTTATAATTTTATATAATGGTATAAGCTATCTTCCTTTTGGGAAATGAATTAGAAAATAAACTTTTGTTGGGCGCCATTTAGTAAATAATAATATATGTAGAACTGTAGAACTAAGTATGTTCAGTCAAATTTTGTCAACATATCTTATGGTTCTTAGAGTTGGTGTATTCAATAAAAGATCGATAAATCTAAGAAAGAAAGTCGGCTTTATTGATTTCATCAAATGAACAGTTACTCGCTGTCCATCAGCATTACTATAGTGCTGTCAGTTGAGTGTTGCCGAAATCGGGAAGAGTAATTGGCGTCAATTGTGCTTATTTTACCACTGGGTACTAGTATCCTCCATGCAAACTTGATTTGCAAAATTTGTAATCACGAAAGGCACAAATTGCTGGAGAACCTTATTCAATCAGCCCCAACCCTCCTTAGATTTTATTTGGGACAATCTTTGTTTTTCAGTGTTTGCTATAAAAAGAAGCGGACATTTTTTTTCCTGGAGCTGGACAGACAAGTTTTTCTTAAAAAAATTTTATGAGAAGCCAGTAACAAACGAATCGAATTTTCCCCAACCCACTAAGATTTCATTTTGGGACGTTAGATAACTTTCTTGTTTTAAAATGTTTGCTATAAAAAAAGAAAAGTCGAATATTTTTTTCCTTTGGGAGACCAACAAATTTCTTGCATGGATTTTCATGTGGAGTTAGTGGAAAAATGAACCTAATGTGCCTCAACTCAAAAGATTTCATTTGGGGATGCTAGAAAACCTTCCTGCTTTTTGTGGTTTGCTATAAAAAAAGAAAAATTAAATATTTTTCCTTCTGGAGGTAAGCAAGCAATTTTTTTAAATGAATTTTCATGTTTAGCCATAGACAAATCAACCAAATTTACCCAAAACCCCTAAGAATTTTATTTGGCGATTCCAAAGAACTTTATTGTTTTTGCATGGTTACTATAAAAAAATAAAAGTGAAATATTTTTTGCTGGTGGTGGACAGACAAATTTTTTTTTTTAAGAATTTTGATTTGGAGCCAGTGGTGGACAAGTAAGGACACTTGACTCCGTCCCCATAAGATTTCATTTGAGGTTTTTAGAGTCCTTTTTCGCCTTTAGCTGCAGAAAGAAAAGTTGAATAAAACTAGGCAAATGATTTTTGGAAAAACGACTTTATTTTAGGGATTTTAATATGGAGCTGGTGGATAAACGAACCCAATCCGTCTCAACCCGCCAAGATCTAATTTTGGGGTAGTAGAAGACTTTCTTTGTTTTTTGATGTTTGCTATAAAAAAGTCAAATATGTTTTTCCTGAGGGTGGAACATTTTTTTCATAGATCTTAAGGAGTCAGTGAAAATAAATCCTGTTTGCCCCAACCATTAAGATTCCAATTCGCGTTTCAAGATTACTTTTTGTTTCTTGATATTTGCTATAAAAAAACAAAAGTCAAATATTTTTCTCGAAAATTTTTCTTGTGGAGCCAGTAGCAAACGAACCCCAAAAGCCCCAAAACCCTAAGATTTTGCTTGGAGGACTTTCTTTTTTTTCGATGTTTGCTATAAAAAAAGATAAGAAGAACTATTTTTTTTCCTTAGGATGGACTAACAAATTTTGTTCATAGAGTTGCATGTGAAGCCTGTGATAAACGAGACCAATCCGCCATAACTATCCAAAATTTTATTTGGGGATGCTAGAGGAATTCTTGTTTTTGAATGTTTGCTATAAAAAAGATAAGTACAATATGATTGTCTATTAAAGTCCTAGGGCCTAGCTCACCAACAGAGTACAGCAGCAAATCAATTTTTCTATTGAAAAAGATTTTTCTTTTTGAAATTCAATAGCTATTTATTTAGATGAAGTTCCTCCACTTATTTATGCCAATATACCTAGAAACGATTTGTTTTTAATAAATCGCGAGAACTACCTTATCTCTCCGTCAAACAAACACCCAGATCCCAGAGTTGTTGTTCATTTTTTATCCATTTATATATATTTTTCTGCCGGATATTGATATGCTAATAACGAAGTTATTCCATTTATTTTTCCACTCCATCGCAGGAATTATTATTATAAGCAAACAACATTGGCTTTTCTTTATTCAGCCGTTTCCTCATGCACGCCCGCCCCTGGCCATTCACTCTCGCTCTCTATGTTCACTTCACTTACACACTCTAATGGCATTCAAAACAAATTTAAAAAAGCAGAACTGTATCAAAGCATATTTTTATTCTGGTAGAATGGTTTTATGCTTTTTCAATAAACATTTATCCGATTTCATTGTCGGAAAAATATAGATACCTTGAACCAAACTCCGCCAAACCCCAACCCCAAACACGACATCCAGCCACCCTTACTGGTTTATTTTTTTTTGTTGTTGTTGTATTTATTTCGAAATCCTAAAAAGTATGAGTTCAAAAGATGAAACTCACTCAGAGAAATCCATCCCTCTTAACAAAGCTGAAACGGTAGCACATTACATTCCTTCGTTCTGGATGTTGGATATGTGTTGTGTATCCTTTTGAGAAGCATCAGGCTTATCCGTTGAATCCAGTCTGTCATCTATTGCTCATTTTTTTTGTTCATTCTACATACATACATATTTTCCCATTCCCATTTTTTTGCTGTTAAAAAAAGAGGGTTTGAGGGTGAGACTTTGAATATGGGAATCAATGGGATGGAAATTCCTTTTTTCAAATCATTTATACACACGGGCGGGCGTTTGTTTTTTTTGTTGTTGTATTTTTTAAACGAAACAGTATAAAATAAGCTGAATCGTTACCAAATAATATTTAGCTGCCACATCCTCTGACGATGACGCCTCGGGGGGCAATGTTGAGAATTTGAGAACAAAGCCTGAGGTCTGAGAGAGAGAGTGATGGAAATTCAAAGAATCATTTAATCGAAGTTTAAGCTGTTGATGATGCGTTCATACTATACCTAATAATTCTTACTAACTTAACTGCCTCTCGACCTCTGAAAGATCTTTGCTAAAGATACCGCAGCTTTCAATCCTCTACGATCCCGACCACCCTGCTGCGAATCGAATCGAGTTTTGGAATTTTGATCAACAGTTTATCCTCAAAATCAACTTATTTCAGCGCCATCTGCTATCAAATTGGCCATTTATAAGACTAATAAGCACGACGTTCGATTATGGCAATTTGAAAATACAACGAACGCGTCAGAAAAATTGATTACGTTCATTCTTTCTTGTATTTTGTCATTATTTGCAAAATGGCGTAATACTTATGGCAAAATTAAACATCCGTTACTCTATCAGTCTATTTAGGACGAATAACTGTTTGAACAGAGACGGAGCTACAACTGGAATAACTGTGAAATGATGAATAATGAATACACACAGTCCAATGAAACACACACAACACAACTTAGCTGCAGGCGGGGTTGCCGACGCAGCTGGACAAGTTGGCCAACATTTAACTTTTGCATTCAGCATTTTTGACGTTTCAAAATTGTGAGCGCAACCAAGTGTTTACATGGGAGTTGAAGAGAGTTTCAAACTCTTTTTAATATCTGATTAAAGTAATTTTAGCTTCTACTCGTATTTTATCATTATCCAGGTTTATTTTTGTTTAAATTTTTATTTTTGTGTTGGATTAAGTTCACACAGCTGATTTGAAATGCCAAAAATGTTAGAAAGCTGAACACCACATTGTGGGCGAATAAACAAAATCACGTACAGCATTTTTTGACAGCTATTCCAGTTGCAGCTGCAGCTCCAGTTACAGCACTCTATTCTGGTCAGGCAGTTTGGCATCACATGCATGTTTGAACTAAACTGAAAATTACGTGCGAGAACCGTGAAGTTAGCTCCACAATTTTCGGTTTTTGAAAAAAAAAGTTGTTTTGTAATGTGTCGAACTTGTGCTGCCATGGCTTAAAAAAAAAATCTTTTACTAAGGGTATGGTTATAATAGGACCAGGAATGACGTGAGGCATGCAGAAAACATACCTAAATGCTGTACTCATGACTTAATGTGGAAAGCATCTAAGTTGTTGTTATTTTAATGTGTTTCTCTGTTTCGATTGCGAAAATTAAGTCCAGATTAGTGAGTCTCATCGTGTCTACATTCGAAAATTTGAAGCGCCTCAAACACATAGAAATAACAGCAATTTCAATGTTTTGCACATAATATTATAAGTTTATATTTTGTTCATGCCTCACGACATCCCTGATCCTCCACTTTTTTTGACCAGAAACTACCCTGAGGTGAGACCGGTCTAAATCTTTCCAGTCTAAACAGCCAGCGTCTAATATAGACGTAATGAAACTCATGACTCCTGAGTCCGTACTCAATGTTCCCAATGTTTCCAGTCTGTTTAGACTGGAAAAATTGAGTCCGGACTCTTGAGTCTCATCGTGTCTACATTCGATTATTTAAGGCACCTCAAACACATAGAAATAACAAAAATTTTAATGCTTTGCACATTATATTATAAGTTTATATTTTGTTCATGTCTCACGACATCCCTGATCCTCTACTTCTTTTGCCCAGAAACTACCCTGAAATGAGACCGGTCTAAATCTTGCCAGTCTAAACAGCCAACGTCTAATATAGACGTAATGAAACTCATGAGTCCTGAGTCCGTACTCAATGTTCCCAATCTAAGAGTCTGTTTAGACTGGAAAAATTGAATCCGGACTCTTGAGTCTCATCGTGTCTACAAGTGACAAGCAACAACAGCTTTAATGCTTTGCACATTGAAACAGCAACAAATGAGTCTCCTGAGGTCAGTGCTTATATTTTGTTCATGCCTCACGACATCCCTGACTCTCCACTTCACTTGCCCAGAAACTACTGTGAGAGCGGTCTCAATCTTCCCAATCTAAACAGCGTCTAAGCATGGTCATTGCAGCATTACAGCATTTCATTGGCAGAAAAATATACCAACCCGAAAGCGACATTAAAAATCAGACATCAACATTCTGCCACTGGCATTTAATGAAAGTCCATATCAAGGAGATCTCCCTGAAAGATTTAATTAAGTGGTTCCTTTCTTCGATCCATTGGTTTTCACCTTTGCCTTAGCCATGAGTAAACAAGATTATTATGCTTACCTTGACCGTGAAAGAATATTTCGTAGCATTGGTGTTGAAGCCATTGGCTGCTCCAAAAACTCACTTCAATCATTTGATATGGAAGGAACTTTATCAAGAAACTCCCGACGAATCAATGAAGAACGCACGTTATTAGTGTGTATTGGATGAAAAAGTGATGGCTTTTCTTTCCATGGATTTTGCATCATCGATGACAAGCAAAACTTTGTATGAGACTCCTCGTCTTCCAATTCACCAACGAACATGGTAAAGTCTGCTTTGGAAGCCAGGTAGCAAGTCAATGGTCCATGATCTTAAGCAATCTTAGCAGTACAAACTACTATGTCGTCAATTTTTTCTAAAAGTACCCAAAAACTTTACCAATATACCCTCATAATATCAGAAACCACCCATCCTGAGAGCTGTCATTATCCTTAATGTTTTCATTGCCAACATCAAAATAAAACAACTTCATATAATCAGTATTAAGGACACTGCCCAGTCCATCCCCATTTCAGAAAAAGAAATATAAGTTCATTTGTGTAATATGACACGCAATCAAATCAAATGTCCTCTCATTTACTTGAGAAGCTTGGAAGTCACTTGAACTTTATGTGTAAATATAATTCTAAGGACATTTGACATATCATCTTGCAGAAATGAGAATTATGATTATTATGATTGTCAATGCTACAATATTGAGTGTCATTTTTATTTCAGAAATATCATATCCCATAGTGTGAATAAAACTTGATGCAACCCTAGAAATCCTTGTGATTGTTAAGGCTTGCAATAAAACAAATGTAAAAATGTTCGTTTTTCTCGAAGAAAAGACATCCAAATAAATCCCAATGGCAATCATCCTTGTTTTATTTGATTACTTTTGTGAACTCTTCCAGCTAAATCATCAAAATTATTTATTGATTTCCTTGCGAAGTTCTTATATCCTTTCACACAACAGTAAAGCAAAATAGCTAAAAATAAAGCTTAGAACTCAAAGGGCGTGTTATTTTGGTACCAACGAACGGTCAAATAAATCATCTCAAAAATAATTTTAAGGCTGCTCGAAAAACTCCTTCTTCTTCTTTTTGTTCATCGTCATCGTCTTATTGTTGTTTAGCTAAAAGTAACATTTCAATTTAAGGACTCCTGTCCAGGGAATAAGCCGTTACCCACAATCCTCTCCCCTTATTTTCTTTATATGTATCGAAGGATTGTGTTTTAAACTTTAACTAAGTACGGATTACCTTCTCCCAATACTCTGTGATTAGGGATCGTTCATCATTGTTGTGAGTTGAGTTTAGTTGAGTTGAGTCAAAGCCCCCATTCCAACTGGCCTCAAGCCCGAAGGATAAATGAACGGGTTACACGCATCTCGCAAAGGAAACTTCTTCCTTTTCCTTCGGGAGTATAGGTTGGCAGCCGTAAGGAAGGTTTCTTGCCTTTCTTATGGTCTACCGGAAATCTGTAGAGTTTTCGGATTTCTTAGCTCGGTTGGCTGTTAAAACAAATTTGCTTCCTTTTTGCCTATAAATGTATGTAGGACTAAAGAATAGGGAATGTGGCTGGCTTCCGTGCTTTCTTATGGCTCCAAGGATACAGCTACTATAATACTCTCACACTCTCTAAGCAAAAGTCTTGGATTCCGTGAATCCTTGGAAATGGGTGCCATTGGTTGTGGTGCGGTGGTAGGTGGTGATGGTATTGGTGGTAGTGGCTCTTTGCGGTCGATGATGACGATAATGGGTTGTGAATTTGACTTTCGGTAGGTAGGTATAAAAGAAGGGGTTTGTATAGCTATAGCGGCTGCTTTTCGAACTTTGGCTTTCGTATAGCTTCATGAGAGAATAAGTTAGAATGATCGAATGAACAAGGAGAATGATACAAATGTCGAATTTTATCGTAGAAAACATTTGGGGTTAGTTGGTCTAGTTGTTCGGAAGTGATTGAAGTGAACATCATTTCTTATTAATTGAAGACGACGAAAATACAATTTCTGTGATTTAATTACAAAATGACTTGTCATTCTCTTTCTTTCTCTCTTTTGCTGCGAAAATGGAAAATGTGAATGGATTGGGGGAAATACTTCAAATTCTTTCTTCCTCATCGTTTTGAAGGAAATTTTATGTATAACCCCTTTTTGAAATATGCATTTGGGATAGGAAAATCGAAATTGATTTATTATTTTTTACTTCAAAATAGATGAGAGAGATGAAGAAATGAATAATTGTTGTTGTTGTTGTTGTTGTTTTTTTTTCTGAATGTCGTGGAAGTTAATTTTTCGGATTTTCAAAGTTAATTGAGTAAGACAGTGAGTTTGTTGGTTGGTATATAGGGGGAGAAAGTTCATTAATTTATTTCTTTGAAATTTGTCTCTTTAACTTTTTTGATGATGCTAAGTTTTTTGGAAGAAGGTTTATCAAATTTGCGGAGAGGCATTTTATCTTTTGAATTAATTGTTTTATTTCTCATATTAGCAAATATAATGAAATGGAAACATCAGAAACATGCAAAAAGTTTAAAGAAAGCTTGGCAAAATTTAGCTCATTAACAGATTTTTCGTTGGGTATGTTCATATTCTTTTCGAATCAAATTTCATATTTTATTTCAAAACTGTTTTTTTTTTTTTGAAAACTGATAGTGGCGGTGTTAACTTTACACTTTGCGAAATTGTTTTTTGTCGGTAAATGTAGCAATTATGCGATTTTTTTTAATGTTTCGCTGCATAATTGAAGCACAAGTTGAGCACAAAATAGCACAACTTTCAAAAAATTTCTTTCGAAAAATTTGAATATCTTCTAATTTTGTACTTCGCAAAATTGTTTTTTATAGGTATAAGTTGCAACTTTGCGATTTTTCAATCTTTCGTTGCATTGTTATTTAAACTGAGCACAAAACAGCACAACTTTTAGTTTTAAGAAGTTTCAAAATTTCATTCGCAACATTTGCAAACTTGCGTTTTTTGCTGCAGCACAAGTTTGGCGAAAAACAGCAAATGTTTTTTTTTTGAGGAAATTTAAAATGGTGAAGTGTGTACTCCACAGACTTAGTCTATTTTTTGCCGTAAAAGTAGCACTTATGCCTTTTTTATCTTTTCGGTGCACGGCAGTAAAAATTGAGCACAGTACTTGTATTTTTAAGAAACATACAAATTTAGAAATAATTCATTCAGATTTTTTTAAATTATTGACGACACAAGGCAGCACAAGTTGAGCATATTACAGCATATTTTTTTTTAGAAAATAAAAATGGCGGTGCTTACTTCACGCTAAAAAATGGTTAGCCCTTACCCTTTAGAAGGATTTTTTTAATCGGTACAATTAGAAGGAGGCCGTCCTCTGAGTCCCATTCTATGATAAAACGTTTTCTTAATAATTCTTAAACCTTCTCTTTCGTTTTACTAACTGCGAGTAGTATCATACTTGTTTAATGAATCTGTTCAGAACAGAAAATTACATATTAAATCAGAAAAGTACAGGATTGTGTGTTACGTAAGTAAAAACCTTGCTCCGAACTGTTCTACATTTTCTGTCTGTTTGCGTTCCATAAAGTATTTCAGGACAGTTTAGAACAATATTCTCTGCACCTACTTTTGAAATGGAGCAATTGAGTGAGAAATGTCAAAGTACCAGCTGATTTCTTGTTTTGGGATAAAAGTAAGCTAAAATTTATCACAGAAGTAAAGGGTTTTTTTTTAGACACGTGGTTTTCAATCCGGCAATACTTTTTTCGGAGTTGGTCTATTTGACAGCTGTCACTTTATATATGCTCAGTTTGGTTTGCCATTTCATAACGAATAGACCTACTCCTGAACAACGTTTGAAAATCGTGCAAATTTCTTTGCAAAAAATTGGCTTCGTTCGCGTGACGCATCGCGAAATAATCAATTTATTGAAGGAAACTTTTGGTGAGCACACTATAGCAGCTATTTGTTTAAATTTCAGCTGGAAAATTCTTGGCTTGCTCAAGATTGCTTTATACAAGCTATTACTTGCCAAATTCGAAAAATTTTACCTTACACAAGCTAAATTGTTAGTTGGGCTAAGCTATGAGTAAATCAAATTATCAGCTGTTTTCGAAAAGGTTAACGGATTTACTTGCAAATGATGTTGACATTTACAAACATGCTCTCAGGCTTTTCAATATTTTGTTCGTCAACTAGATTTTTGCACTTCTCAGCTGCAGAGGAGATGTTGCTGTCGAACATGTCGTGCTCAATCCAATACAAAACCGTAACTGACTGATTGACTACCTCGCTGACAGATCAGCAATTTTATGGAGCACTTCCCGATGTAAAATTATGATAATATTTGATGCATACAAAGGAAACAACCATAAATTTTCTTTGAGGTTTTTTTTTTTAATTGTTATTAATTATATGGGAAACAGTGGAGTTTGAAGTGCATATAAAAATTTAAAGTCAAAAATTGTAAAACTTTTACTCAGGGGCGTGGCTTTGGAATTATGAGAATTAATAAAAAGGTAAGGCTTAAAAACAAATAAAAAGAAAAATTGAAAATTTAAGATTTTGTCTTCAGGGGGCGTGGTACCCACTTCCCACCCACTTCTTAGAGATTGTTATCAATTACATAATGCACTTTCCATTGTTGTAGAGCGCTGAAAATTGGTAGAAGGGTGGGACTTGAAGAGCATAAAAATACAAAATTGAGATTTTTGATTCCGGAGGCGTGGCACGCACCCACTTTCTTAGAATTTCCGTTAATTATTTGGAGCAGTTTCGGTTGTCATTGAAAAATGAAAGTTTGAAGAGTGGTAATACTTGAAAAACGAATGTACAAATGTACATATGTACATGTACAGTACATACATCCACTTTGTTAAAAAAAAAACAATTATTAAAAGAACTTTTTTAATCAATAAAATACTACACACGAAAGTTTATTTTGTTTTATAATCAAAGTAAGAAATTCATTATTTATTTATTTCAAAATTGAAAATATAAAGTACTTTCAAGTTAAATGCATGAACAAATTTGAATTTAGCACATTATGGTGTTAACTATTACTGCCCAGTAGTTCCTCACATCAAAATAAAACTCCATACGTCAACAGTAAATATATTTAAGTATTTATTAATAATATATATACGTTGGCGCCCACAACTTTGTATTTTACATACATATAACATAAGTATCTGATCTGAAATTAATAACAAAAAATAATACAGACGACCATGCTGTATGCAATTTTTTTTTTGTAAAGCACACAAATTAACATTGATGCCATAACTTTTAGTAAGCAATATTATATGCTTGTCCGTACCTACAGCAAAAGTGTAAAAGTTAATTAAAAAACCACGAAAGAATTAATTATTATTATTTTCCATATGCTTTTACATTTCATTATTATTATTATTATAAGATGAAATATAAACATTGTGCACCCGTTGTGCTCGATTGAATTATTGAATTGAATTTATAGTGAAAAATATAGCAACAGCAGCAGCAGCATCACTATACCAATATCAGCAACATCCAGACGGTTGAAATGTATTGCAATAAAAAAAAAAACAACAAAATCCACAACGCTTCACTTGACCAAATTAAAACTTTTAATAAATAATAAATTAAATCAAGTGTGGGCATTATTGAGTATTCACACACGACCGAGTATAGAGTATGTTTAAGTTAATTGGCGGTTTTACATGGTATTCAAGCTTTTTGTATCAAAAGGTATGTTTCAATATGAATTATGTTATGGTTTATATTTTTTATTATTTATGTTTTTACACTCAACCTGATATTTAAAAAAAAAACTTTTTTTAATTACTAATGTATTTTTTAAATTTACTATTTATGACATTTGTTTGAAAACCATAATTTGTATATTCTTTATATTTTATTGCAGAATCTATACATCCAGGGGCTTAAAGAAAGTTATGGTGTAGTAAAACCCGAAAAACCTTTATTCTTTAAAAGACCTTAAAACATAACTAATCTTCCATTACAGTTCCTCAAGAATAGTCGATTTAAATTGTTTAACCAAATGTATGAATTTGCTTTGAATCAAAAACCGTGTGATGCGAAAAATAATAGAGCTCGACGTTCAAAATCAACAACCGGCAAAACCATTGAACAGCTTTTTAATGAAAAAGTTGAAGAATACAAAAGCAAAAGCAGGTGTTTTTTTTTACATATCTTCTCATTTTTTCTTTCTTCAAGGAAAGTGTTAGTAATTTATTAATTAATAATATACAAATTTAAAGTGATGGAAAATTGTTTGAACCAACTGAAGAGATTTTAAAGGAACTTCACAGCGAATATTGTCGGTTGGCTAAATTATATGACGTTGAAAATGAATCAGAATTTGAAAAATTCCCAAAATTTAATTTCAAGAATCCGGATATCGATCCAATTATGGAAACACTAAAAGAAAGTGATGGTAATTCAGAGTAAATCTAGGTATAGGAACCTAACTTTAATACTGTATTTGATAATTTTTTTTTAACTCATGTTAAGTGGGTGAAGACTGCAAATATATTTTATAGCAGAAAATAATGAAAATAAAATAAATTTGAAAAAAGCAAAAATGCTCTCATTAATCTTCAAGGAAATACATCAGTTTTAACACTTTCGCATCGATTAAGTTCGTCAAGAAATGATGAAAATTGAATAAACCATGAATATCATTAAATGTTTCATGCCTGGGAAGTTAGCAGACGGCAAGCTTAGCCCATAGTCCACTAAAATGAACAATTCTACTAATTAAATATAAGAAAAATAGAAACGAAGGTCGTTTCGGGGGTAAGTAACATTTTTAATAGGTGACCGCCTTCAGCTTGCAGGGTGGTGCCC
This sequence comes from Dasysyrphus albostriatus, assembly GCA_946251815.1. Classification (NCBI taxonomy): domain Eukaryota; kingdom Metazoa; phylum Arthropoda; class Insecta; order Diptera; family Syrphidae; genus Dasysyrphus; species Dasysyrphus albostriatus. The sequence continues at coordinate 134,032,771 of OX276337.1, read as the reverse complement.
CACCCACATTTCATCAATCTTGGTTTATAAAGAAACGTTTCCCCGAATATGGATACAATTTTTATAATTTGTCATGACCGGGGGGAAAAAAATAAAAATATTGTTAAAGTAAAATCTTTCGATTGCACTCCCACTTTTCTTTTTCTCTTCATTCTCGGAAAGTATTCCAAAGATTTTCATGAAATTTTCACAGTTTGATCTAATGGACGACTAAAAAAAGGACAAATTGGTTTTAGTAAAATCCGTTCACGACCACTTTTCTTATTTCCCTTTTCTCTGAAACGCCTATTACGATTTGCATACAATGTTCAGAGACTTATGAACGAGAAAAAAAAAAGAAAAATTATATTACTGCCACGCCAATTTTTATTTTTAAATATTTATTTCTTGGCAACGGCTCTCACGATGAAGTTTTCTGAATATGTTCTTAAGTTATAGAAACATGTTTTAAAAAATCTTTCAGCACCCTCTTTTTATATCTTTATTTCTCTGAAGCGGCTCTAAGATAAAACTTTCATAGTTTACGAGTATTAAAAATAATAGCGATTGGCAATTTTTAAGAGACATTTTTGTAAAATTTGCCTAGTTCAACGCCCACTATAAAACAACTCAGATATATGTAAATGATTTGTTCTAACCTGGTAAAAGAATTTGAGACCTGATTTGGACTTTCGCTTTGGATACTCGCTTAAAATTCAGAGCATATTTAGGTTGTAGGTAAACAAGAAAAATTCCAGTTGGAGGGTGGTAATAACTATTTGCCCCCCAAGATATTATTAAAAAACAACGGCAACGCTTACAGATATTTTTTGTAACTTTTTGGAAAGCCAGAAGTCCATTCTTATGATTTTTTTTTCAAATTATGTTTTTTTAATAAATAGGTTCAGAAAAAATTGTTTTCAAATGAAAATAATTAAAAAAATTTAAATTGAATTTTTCTTCTTAATTTGAAACAATTTTTCGCCAAACTACTCGTATTATTCAAAAGAACTTAATTTGAATATTAACCATAACAATGGAGTTTTGGCTTAACAAAAAAGTTGCAAAACAATACTGTAAGTGCTGCTGTTGTTTTTAAGTTTTTTTTTCTATTTCACGCAGTAGGATTTTTCTTAGCCTACTTCCAATCTACATGCTCTGAACTTTTTGGCAGACTTAACGCTAATTTCCTTGTATGCAAAAAAGGGAAATTTAAATTACCCCTGTAGTGACTATAAGGGAAACAAATAAAATTCTAAAAAAATAAGGTTATTTTATTTCTTTATTTGGAGCTGATTTAGGCTAATTCAAATTTAAAAAACTCAAAAAACTCATAACGACAACCCTACTAGAATACATATATGTATCAAAAGGGGGCCTGACACCCTGTGAGTTGTACCAAAAGTGCATCCTAAATCCTGAAATCGCCAGTCAGAACAGACTCTGAAAATTTTATCCAAATCAGTGTCGTTTCTGAGAAATCTAAATGTAATAAAAGTGGGCGTGCTAGTGGGTGGATTTAATAAACCAAATTTGTTAATTTTTCTCTCAGTCATTGCAATAAATTCTAATCATTTGATGCAAATCGTAAGAGGAAGCAAAGAAATAAGAAAAGTGGGCGTGACATTTGGCGAATTTTACTTAAACAAATTTTTCAATTTCCCCCCAAAACCGGCAGCAGAATTTCAGCTGGCTTCTATTTTTTCGAAAGATTATCTTCTGGCATTATAAAATAAAAATTTGATTTCTGGCATATGACCACCACGTCTGGCTCGGACGTAGTCTAATCTGGAGGTCCAATTTTCTAGGACTTCTTCAAACATTTATGACAATAACGCGGCAAATGTTGTCCCCCAAGTGGTCAATCGTTTTGGGCTTATATGCGTAAACTAGCGACTTCACATTTACCCACAGAAAATGGTCAAGTGGTGTTAAATCGATCTTACCAAACGTTTCTTTCAATAAATCAATTGTGGCGCGAGCTGTGTGACATGTTGAAGCCACAACTCCTGCACATCATGATTACTCAATTCATGAACGTAAAAGTCAGTAATCATGGCTCTATAGCGAACCCCATTGATTGTAACGTTCTGGTCAGCATCGTTTTTAAGGAAGTACGGGCCAATTATTATGTGGAAAAACGGTGTCTCAACATACACTTGAGGATTATCATAACTCCAAATATGGCACTGTATGAAAGAACAGGAGTATAGGAAAGAATTAGTACAGTTAATTGAGGTTGAAACAAGGGCGTTTGCAAGGAGGTGGCAGTCAGGGATGCTTGCCCTCCCCTTTTTAAGCAATTCATCTTCATTTGAAAACATTTCAAAGCAAGATTTCTGTGTCTGAACTATTTTTCGAATGAGGTTACCGAAATCCTAAATGAGTTAACCCCTCCCTTAGCCCAAATCCTGCGAACGCTCTTGGGTTAAGGTGTTTTTAATCTCATTTAAATATAGTAAAGAATGCTTTCTAGAGAAGGGCTCGAACCCTTTCCTCCAAGTTAGCAGTCAAGCACTACATCCACTGCACCATTGTCACTTAACAGTGAAGTAAGCAGGTCAGATCGTATATCTCATAAACCGAGTATGCTAGGAACTTGCAGTACTGCTTCAAATTAGCTAATATTAATAATAATTTATAGTTAATTTAAAAAAAAAAAAATCATAAAATTGACTTCATTGAATTAAGAGCCATACAGTAAGTTCCTAGAATGCTTGCTTCCTGAGATATACAATGGGACTTCAGTTGGTGGACTGCAAAATCGGAAAGAAATATAAAAATTTAAAAATATATTCTCATTGCCTTTAGGTGAAAGTTGACCCGTTTAATTAACAGGCATCCATTTTTTAACGTTTTTCGATAAATTTTTTATTGATGGAAGAGTTACAAAATTTGGACACAGCTAAGAATTGAAGAATATTCATTCTCTTATTTTTTAAACTTACTATATTTTTGGAACGTTTTGATGCATTTAAAGCCTTCAATACTTCTCTTAAAATTCCATCCTCAAGATTATAAGAAAATTGTACATCAGAAACCAAAACCATATTCAATGTAGTGTGCGTTCATGAAATTCAATTTCAATCCAATAACATTTTTCAATTCCCAATTCCATAATTTCGATTGCCACTGGTCCTTCTGAAATAAGACTGGACCCCACATTTACTTGTGAATAGACAACAAACAACCCCCCAAGCCAAAGTCCAACCATCCGGTTATCTTTTCGTTCGCATATGCGGTTAATGTTAGGCCATGGCCAACAGTCAATTGTTATTTCAATTTGTCTGCATTTACCTCTCGGTTCCCTATTCTCGAGAGACTTCTCACCAAAATTCTCCTGTTACATAAATATTGTACAATCTTCTGTATAGGTACATATCTATAAGTGGGAAAGTCCATTTGTCGGTTAAACATTTCAATTACGGTGCCCGAAAAACCGGAAAAGGCGAATGTAATTCCCTGTCAATACGGAGGCCATATCTCTTCTGACTGATAGTCTGTCCGCAGGTTTAAATATTGTTGTCAGCTTACAATAATTTACGAAAAAAACTTTCCACGCAATTTGTCGGAGGCTTCCTTATCCTAAGCCCTGCGTGTGTTTTTTTGTTGTTGTTAAAAGATGACACACCCTCAAGGAATGTCACCACCACCACCACCACCGCTGGCTGACTTGATGATGGTTGGGGAACTAAATATTTGTTTTTTCACGTGTAATTGTCCTCAGTTAGTGACTTGGTTAGGTGAGTTAGTTGGCAATTTAGGGTCGAGAAAACCACAATGATGACTTGAAGTTTTATTCCTTTTTCGTTTTTTATCCATTTTCAGGGTTAAATAGGATGTTAAGACCACTAGTTATGTTGTTACAGCTTTTTCTTTAAGTATTTAGTGGATGAATTAATTATGGAGACAATTTTTCTTTGTTTTTTTTTTCATATGCAAATGATAGGTGTGGAAGTTATGACTTTTTTATTAAGTTGCTTTATAAATACAAAAAAAAAAAAAAACTGTCCTGTTAGTGCTGATTTGACAAAAAAAATATGTGAGTTGAAGTTTAAGGAGTAAAATTAGGGTTATCAATTATTCTTGGAAATTAAGACAGTTTAAAAAGTGCAGAGGGGATAGTTAGTTTGAGAAATAAGTGTGGTTTAACCGACTGCATGCACTTTTTTATTCTTCTATACAACGTTTAAGAATGAGTTTGGACTCTTTTTTTAAACAAAGAAAACATTTAAATATTCAAAAGGATGAAAAGGGCAATGCATTTCCTGGAGTCGTTGCTACAATATTATAGCTTTTACCATATTTTGTAAGCCCCAAGTTAGTATTTCAAATATCAACTTAAGCTTTTGAATAATTATAAATTTGGCAGCACTTTCCAGTGATTTTCCACATTAATCTGTGATTTGTTGAATCCATACCTTAGTTTTTGGATTTACCGGTTATTTCTGAATTTGTCTACGATTTCCAGCTTTGGTAAAAAAAAAACTCAACAAAAAACTTAGTTCCAAAATATTGATCTTTGAAAGAAAAATTTTAGTCTTACAAAAAATGCAAAATTAAAAATTTAATAAGATTTCGTTTCACCAAAATTAGTCTAGTCAATTTGTGCTCAAAAAATGTCTTAGTGAGAAAATTGTGGGGTAGTTTTGATATTGCCCCTCTCTATCTTATTTTCGGGGGTGCTGAATCCAAATCTGAGGCTTGCGACTAAAATTTCGTGTCGCAAAATGGAAAAATATGCAAAAATGCTTTTTTTGGGAGTTTTTCACTAATGGCTAGAAAACTACTAATTATTTGAAAATTACATCAAAGTACCGTTAAAAGTATACACGATTTCTAATAAATCTCTCTTTGAGTTTTTTTTCTGCGACAACCCATTTGGAGTCAAGGGGTAGTTGAAAATTGGCGTATTTTTACTGTTTTCCACTTGAAATCACTAAATAGCACGTCTGTGAAGTTAGCAAGGCAATTTTCATCCATTCAAATGGGGCCTTGACAGAAATTTGCAGTTTTTTTGCATTTTTTTTGCATTTCTATTCCCGATTTTGCAGTTCGTCAAATAAGAGTATAATCGGGTGACCTGCTAACTTCACAGTGAAGTTAGCGGGTCACATAGTGTATCTCAAGAACCAAGCATGCTAGGAACTTGTAGTAAGGCTCCAAATTTGCAGTTTTTTTGTATTTCACCGATAGGCTAGGTTTATGTGTAAGTACGTTCGATACCATTATGTATGGATCTCGATTTCTTTTGCATGGCCACCATGGGCACGCTTGCAGAAGTCCAGACGCTGAACCCGATTTTCGACGGTTTTCATGCATAAATCGGCCGATACTGCTGCAATTTCACGTTCGATATTCGTACGAAGTTCATCAATCAGCACTGGCTTGTTGGCATAGACCAAAGACTTGACGCAGCCCCACAGGGAATAGTCTAACGGCGTCAAATCGCACGACCGAGGTGGCCAAGCGATTGGACCATTTCGTGAGATAGCACGTTCTCCAAATTTGGTTTCCAATAAATTGATTGTGACATTCGCTGTGTGGCTTGTGGCGCCATCCTGTTGGAACCAAGTGTCCTCCAGGTCCATATCATCCAATCGGGGCCAAAAATATTCGGTTATCATTGAACGGTAGCGATCCCCATTCACAGTAACGTGCCGGTCTTGATCATCACGGAAGAAGTACGGCCCAATGACGCCGCCGGCCCATAAACCACACCGTAACCGTAATGCAATGATGAGTATGACTCATGGAGTATGTGTGGATTGCTGCCTGAGCAATACCGCACATTTTGTTTATTGACGAAGCCATTAAGCCAGAAATGAGCCTTATCGCTGAAGGTGATTTTTCGATGAAAATCCGAACCATTTTCAAGTTGTTGCTCAGTCCAATTCACGAACATACGGCGCTTCTGGTGGTCAAGCGGCTTCAGTTCTTGCGTCAATTTAATCTTGTAAGGATGTAGGCCAAGATCTTTTCGCAAAATTCGCCACAACGACGTCACAGAGATGCCCAACGCTTGAGAACGACGTGTGAGAGACACATTTGGGCTTTCTGCAACTGAACGACCATAAATTGGACGTAGCGCTCTTAACATTGAAGCCACTGACTCCGAGTTTCGGTAGTAAATTTAAATAATTTCGACTCGTTGTTGGCTCGTATATCTTTCCATCATGAAATAGCAAATTTTACTGAAGAGAAATGTCAAAAGAGCGGCAAGAAATATGGCGTCGTTTGCTGTCCCTGTCGCTCTACTTTTGCAGCGTCCCTGATGAAAACACCTTTACAAAAAAAGCGTTTTTTTTTTATCGAAATTTGGGGTTATTGTCGGGTTAATTTTTTTCGAAAATAATGTTTATACCTAGTCATTTTGAATTATGAATATTTTACTTCAAAATTCTTGTCGATTTTTTGATTTTTTAAATACGACATAGCACATAGCGAGCAAATTGTGGGGGGTTCTGAATCTAAATATGAGGTTTGCAACGTGCAAAATTTGCAAAAAGTGCTACAAAAAGGCAAATTGACTAGATTTTTCGAATTTTGTCTAAGACAAAGGCTAACGATTTCTCGGAAATGAATAAGTGTATAAAAAAAAAAAAATGGCTGAATTAAGTATTTTTTTTTTTTTGTAAATTCATTTTTATTTTTCAATTATTTTAGAACTATCTTAAAGCTAGACAAAAATTCATAAAAACTAGCCTACTTATCAATATCTTATTATTAAGTATTCATACTTTAGAATGATCATACAATTTTTTTTCATAAGAAACGCATTTTTTAAAAATCTTTTGATTCGAATGTTTCAAAAACGGGTTGGGGTCATAATTCTGTATGTGTGAAAATTCGGACTACGAAATTCTGTTTTCTAAAGCTCTGCATTTTAAAATTCTGTAAATCCAAGATTCTGTAAGTGTCAAAATTCAATTTCCAAAATTCTCTATATCAAATTCTGTAAATCTAAAATTCTGTTGTTTGTTTTGGTAATGAAAACAACTTTTATTCGAAAAACTGAAAAATCTTTCAAGAGCCATGAAAAGTACCTATCATCTTTCCTTTTGGGGCTGCCCAGCAATAATGGTTGGAAATGTAGTAAGTCTTAACTTAACCCATGGTTTTCCTCAATGTATAAAAAGAAACTCGCCAATTACAACACATTTCGATAGATACACGAATTTCCAGCAAAACTATAAAAAAAAACTAAGTAAATCAACCTAAAATCCAACGATTATGTTGATTTACCCACAATTAGCTTACTAAGGGACAGTTGTAGTTACAAATATCTAATCCTAGGTTCATCGACTTTGGAGAATTAACTGAGGTTCGACGATTGATGGTTCAGGCATTTGTTACTTACTCTTACTTCAACCTTGAACCATATCGTTGAACCCCAGTTATTCCTCCAAAATCAGTCAGTAAAATTTGCTTAACCACGGATCAAAATTTGAACAGAACAAAATTTAAGATTTACAGAAGAAAACAGAATTCTGGATTTACAGATTTTTAGAATACAGAAAAATAGAAAAGCAGAATAATGGAATAAAGAGTTATGTTCATACAGAATTTTTGATCCATATACAGAATTTTGGTCATACAAAATTTTGGAATACAGAATAACGACCCGTTCCCCGCAAAAACATGACATGCAAGAGCAATTTCAAGACCAGATTCGAACTCAGCGCATCAAATACCATCGGAAAATTGGTCGCAAACCTCAGATTGGGATTCAACACCCCGAAAACCGAAAATCACAATATGACTAGACTTAATCTAAAATAAAAATAAATCATTCCATTTTGAATTAGAAATTTATTGATATTTAAATATGTACCTACGACTTTGCACCGTTAGGAAATTGAATGGCTCCCTCTAAATATCCAGAAAACAAATGGTTATTGTAAAATGCAAAACAGGTTGTTGGCAAAGTAATCAAACTGAATAAATGTCAAATCCTTTCTACAGAATTACAGTTACTACCTACCTACCTATTATTTCTCCATTTGCATATTGGCCCCAACACAAAGTGAACAAAACAAACAACCAATTTTAATGTCCTGCAGGCAAATAACACCAAGCTCGCATGCATGGTATTGGCAAAGCTATCTACTATCGTTTGGGTATCGCTAACATCCTAGTCGTAATATCACAAATGGTCATTTTGTTTGAAAGTCAAAAATTTCACCTCCTCAAAAACTCACTGGACTTACTGACTCGCCCACTAAATATTTGGTATTTGCTTTTCGCATGGCCTATGCCTTTCCTGTGCTATGCTCAAGCACGAAAAAACAACTGTCCTGTCCATTCCATATATGAGTACGAGGACCTCTCTATAAAGGTTTGTTTTAACTTCACTATTATTCATTTTCAGCAGGACTCTATACAACATGACATCGTTTAATAATACGACGGGTGTTTATTTATATTTACCTTGACTCTGGCTGCCGGGGCTAACATTTGAAAGTACACATATGACCATTTCATGCCATCAACAACGTTATAAAACCCATGTTCTCCTGGTAGATAGACCTCCTGCTCCTGTCGGAGTGATTTGTGTTGATTCTGTCCATTCTGATGGCATCAACATTGCTAAAACTCCAACAAAAGTTCAAAGGATTCGCCACTCATATGCGACTATACTGACTTCCCGCGTGTAAACAAGGGATGAACTCGTTCTCTTCTCCATATTCGATTAGTTATTTGTAAATTCAGGACTTTATTGGCTATGATGGCGAGGTTTGATTTCGCGTTCCTGATGATGGCAATGGATATTACCCAATCCTCCTCTAAAATATAGAGAGACTTTATAATTTCTTTCTTTTTGTCGATTGCCGCCGCGCCAAGTATCTATACCTTTCGTTTATTTTATTTCAAAATTCATATACTCTTCATCCATCGTGCTCCTGAATTCACCCTAAATTTTGATCAGCCTGATAAATCAACAGAATATGTTGTTGCTTCTCATTTTGCATTCTTATAAGTCAAATAATTTAAAGAATGCAAATAGATTAATCGTTTTTTGAATTGGAAATACCCTTGTAAATCCAGGATAACACAAAGGATGCGACCACGATTCATAATAACAATAATAATCGTAAACAAAAAAAAAGAACAAAAAAATTATTGTTAAACGACCACACGAACAATATACTCCACTAAAGGAAAGAAAAAAGGACTTACAAGAAAATTAATTTTGTAGTAACACACCAACATGCACAGACTCTTTCACAAAAAAAGGGAAGCAAAAATAAAGTAGTGTGTATAGGTGTAGGTATATGAAAAATCGATTTACCTACTGTGTTATCGGTCCGATTGATGTTCCTTCTTATAGAGGATGACATGATAATGAAGTGCGGTAGATGGCGGTAGTCTCTATTGAACAAAAAAAAAAAAAAGAAAGAAAACAAGGGTTATTGATATAGAGAGAAGGATGCAATTTAATCGAAAGAGGATTTGCGAAACTTTTCTACCTCTTGAGAGCTAAAAAAGTGATTGCATTTTAAAGGCTTTCTCTAGAAAGATTGGATATTGAAACCATAATCCTGTACGTTTTGTAATTTTTATTTTGCTTCTTCTATTTTATGTTTTTGGATGAAAATGTTTGGATTGGCAAGTAGAGATTCAAGAAGCAAATAACTAAAAGAGGATATTTGAATGGATTTTTATTACTTCAGTGTTTACGAGCGTCTACTGTAGGTATACTGAAATTACAATCGAAAAATAATTTGTTTTTAATATTAGTAATTTGATTTTAGCTAGCCATTTATTAGGGACATGTGGCAATTCTTACCTTTTCTTGCAAAAAAATTACATTCAAAAAGGATTTCAAGTTGATTATATTGAACTACTTATTGTTCTAACCTTTTCACTGGGTCAAGTGTGGTAATCTTGTTCAAAAATACATAGAAAACATCGCACGAAAAACTGAATATCTTACAACTAATTGATGACTTATTAACGGCAAATTATTTAGCAATATAAATACATGTTAATTTTTTACCACTGTTAGAAAAAAAACATAGAAAATATAGAATGACAAATTCCAAATTGTTAAAACCTAATCAGGGCTAATAATCAATGAATTATTTAGAAATAAAACTTTTGGTTTGAGCAGTTTTTAACCTTTTTTTAAGTGGTGCTTTGCTCACTACACATCAAGCTAGCAAAGGTCTACAAAAACAAAGGAAACATGGTACGATTAAATGTAATTTTTACAACTAATTAAAGACTTATTACTAATAGAAAATGCTGAAGCCATAAAACATTATGTTTAAGAACTTTTTACGCTTTTTCGAGTTATAAAAGTTATAAAAGAACCCAAAAAATAGAAAACATCGCACTTAAATTAAAAAAATGTCACAATCAATCAAAGACTAGTTAACGAAAAATTATTTAGCCATTCCTTTTAAGCAATTTGTACCTCTTTTATAGATGGTGCTATGCTCACTACATATCAAGCTAGAAAAGGACTAAAAAAACATAGAAAACATTGCACGATTAAATTTAATTTTTCACAACTAATTCAAGAATAACTAATGAAAAATAATAAATCCATAAACATTATGCCAAGTTAGGAAAGCACCAGAAAAACATAGAAATCATTGAAAGACAAATTTGAAATTGTCACAATTAATTAAGGGCTAATTAACGGCAAATTATTCTCATTCATTTTACGATTCGATAAAGTTGCTTTTATAGCTTGATATCACAACTAAATACCAGATATGGCTATTTTTTGGGAAAAATTGAGAAAAAAAAACATTTGTGGTAAAACAGCAACTTCTTCTGGAATCTGGATGATCTTAAACTAAAATATTGAGTTTTTCGTCTATTGTCTATTAAAAGAAGAGATCGGAAAATGAAGGTTATAAGGAACATATACGTGCATGGATTTTTATAATTGAATATTTTTGATTCGACTTAAAACCGAAATGCTACTTAATTTTAATTCATACATGTATTTCTAAGAGAACGGTCATACTGGCTACTTTTTAATATTTTAGCGGTATAAGTACCTAACTCGGAAACTAAGATGAATTTGAAAATTTCACACTTATGACTTTTTGTTAAAAATTATATTTTCTATTGAAATGGATGGTTTAAAAAGATTTAAATTTATTAAGCTAACAAAAATAAAACAAAAAAAATTGAAAAATAAATATTATAAATATATAATAAAAGTTATATTTAAATTAACTAAAACTAATCTTATTTGAAGTTTGTAGATTGATTATAAATTAATCAAAATCCATTCAGCTGATAATGAGAAAACTCAAAATAAAAAGGAACGTTCTATGAGAGGTACCTACTGTTAATAGTTGCCAGGTGTAAACTTTTATAATTCTTAATAGTAAATCGTAATAATTTTTGCAAACAAATTTTTGTTTAGCTTTTAAGAAAAAAATATTTTCCTTTACGGTTTTTTAACATTCGTATGAAAGGTATCGTTATTTTGTCATTAAAGTAATTTTTTTTCTAAAAATATTTAAGCGAGTGTTAACACCCTTTAATTACTGAGTTTTGTAAAAATCGTTCCTGTAGTTATCAAAATAATTGAATTTTTAAAAATCAAAAAAAAGAAAAATTTAAAATTTCGATAAGGAAAATGATTTATATTTTTAAGAAGCTTCTTCATAAAAAAAATTATTGATTTCAGAAATATTGTTTTGAAGAAAATCTAAAATTGGAAAAAACGGTTCTCTAGGAGGTACCATTAAAAACCATTTTCATTTCCTATCCAAAGGTAGTCTTTACTTAAAGAGATTGTTTGATTTTTTAAAAGAAAAGTTGTAAAGCTATTTTGGAGATCAATAAGATTTCGTAAAATTAAAAAAAAATTACATGGCAGGTACCGTTTCCGTTATTTCTGGTTCTAAAATAAAAATGAGAGAAATATGTGGGGTCAATCACCAAAAACCACTATTTAGACTGACAGACAGAATTGTGAGACACAATTTTTTCGTCTTCTTTATCGTCACATTGACAAATATAATCAAAATCTCAAATTCAATTTCATTTTTGGATGCAAATTTTGCCAAATGATTCCTTTATTTAAAAGATTACAGTCGCTTACACAAGATTCGGAGAACGATAAAATATGAATCGTTCTCTTGTGATAAATTCAAGAAGGAATTTCATCGATTCGATCGCGAATCAAAATATAGTTCGATCCCAAATTTATCACACGGGAACAGTTGAAGATAAATTAACTATCTCTTCAAATAAAAAAATATTTTTATGAAGAGAAAAAGTTTCGAAAAGCCAAGGTTTAGCAAGACTAGGTTTTGAAATTCTTGGAGATTCGTTGTTCTTTGAGCGATTCAATTAAAATTAGTTACACTGGTGGGTTAAATTTAAGGCAAACATTCATGACAAAAATATCCAGCCACAAACTAAATAAACCCACCATCGATTTATCATTAAATTCTTTAACAAAAACTAAAGTTCTACAATAACATTCCACTTATTGAACTAATGAAACCCGATAATGCCATTAGTCTTATAAGTTCTTTCATATACAAATAGAATTTCACATATGAATTCATTCCCTAAACTCCATAGATAGGTAGGAAGATATTGTTCGTTCAGTTGGTTGTTTATGGTTATGTTCATATCGAAAATCTATTGTTTACACACATCAGCGCTAGCTCCTAAATCATATCTATGACTCTATATAAACAATAGTAACAAAAATATTTCTCTAATGCAAAGTATTTATTTCTCATAAAATTTCATAACAATAGAGAACATAATCCTCGAATAAATGACTTCCAAGTATAGGTACACTGTTAAAAATAACTCATATAAAGGGTTTTTTTTAAATTTAATTTCTAGAAAAAGTAAAATGTATATGAAAATTAATAAAATAGATTACAACTCTACTGGTGCTACGGAAAAATTTCATAATAAAGAATGTTTTTTTTTTAGACGGGTGGTTTTCAATCTGGCAATACTTTTTTCGGAGTTGCTCTTTTTGACAGCTGTCATTTGAATTATACTCAGTTTGGTTTGCCATTTTATAATTAATAGACTACCAGATAAGCCCGAAACGATTGACGGCTTGGAAGAGAATATTCGGTGCCTCACCAAAAGTTTCCTTTAATAAATTGATTATTTCGTAATGTATCACGGCGTGAACCAAACCATTATTTTGGTGATAAATTTACACGATTTGCAAACGTTGCTCAGGTGTAAGTCTATTCATTATGAAATGACAAACTAAACTGAGCATAAATTAAGTGACAGCTGTCAAAGAGACCAACTCCGAAAAAAGTATTGCCAGATTGAAAGCCACACGTCTTTAAAAAAACCCCTCCATTAAAATATATTATAACATTCCTTAAATTGCGGGACTTTACTTTTTCTGAGAGGTCAGCCTCACATATTCCATATAATAGTTCCATTACACTTGCGATTTCAAGCACCAATTTACAACCAGATGATATTTTCTCTGAGTGTACTTTAGCTAGTTCAAAAAATCTCAAACAAAACAATAACCAACGATTTGTTTATTTCGCAAACACAAATCGCTATATGAATGAATATGTGCGTTCGTGCATGCATCATGTCTAGGTATAGTTCACTTTTGTTGATATTTATCTCACCCTCAAAACAAAAAACCCACTTCATTCCACTCCACACACATCAGATCCCCCATGGCCACATTTTCACCCATTTCGCCAAAACCAAACATGCAAAGCTTTTCAATATATTTTTATTGCAAAAAGTAATTCGATATGATTTTATGTTTATTTGTTGGAAAATGCACACCCAAAACCTAACCCCACCATCTCCATCCACCGGAAAAAAACTAATCTCACCATATATAGAAATAGAAAAAAGAACAAGTGAAAAAGCTTTTAGCTCACCCCCAATACTGATGGCCGGCCATTACACATAATAGAGTTGACAGCTGAATGGAACTGAAACTGAATCAAAACGGAAATCACCGTGTAAACTTATTGTGTTTATTGTTATTTTATATTTTCGAAAGTCTGCCACATATGTATACCCAGACCCCCACAGCCACCCTTTGGCAATATCGTATTTGACAGGTGGCAAACAATGAACCACACGCGTCGTGTGTCAGTGCCATCGACCATAACATTACGACAGACGAAGTGTTCTTTCCATTCGTTATGTAGAATTGCATTTTTCGATGCAATATTTGTGATTGCAACAAAGCGCCCTCTGTGGGGCCCCACTCCCCCTAGCTATAGCTCCCATCAGGATATTAGAAACGGTTATCGTATATTCGCGCTAAACCAATATCCATAAAAAGCACCCTCTGGTGAGTTGAAATGTTAATAATTTTATGGTGACGATTGCGAGGACATATTAACGACGACGCGACGTGGCGTCATATTTGCTTTGTTCTGATGATGGCGGGTGCAGTCGAATTGGATGAGAGAGAAATGCATTTTATGGATACCGAAGAACACATTTTTGGGGAGAAAGTCAATTTTAAGGGTGTTAACTATTAGAAAGAGGGTGTTTTTGTGGTTTAAAGTGAACTTTTAATCGCCATCAAGTGGTTTTTGTTAAGCAATTTGGATTAGGATCTGTATGGTCTTTTTTTTGGGGGGACTGCATATGCAGTCCATATGTTATGGGAAATTACTTTTGGATTAGTTCTTTAGCCCGAGATATTTGTGCATGCTTTTTGGATATAAATGAGGGGGTTATGAGACTCAATCGTTTTTATATGTGCAGTTAAATGAGGTTATAGCTGATACTGCTATTGCATAATCTGCACTGAATGGCTCTTGAAACTAATAACATTGGATGCATTGTGTACGTATGAACTTTTACAACTTTATTTCGAATATAAACAAATATGCTCGGCTGGAATCACATGAGCTTTTTCAAGACTAGCGTGTGAGGATACTGAGGTTAGCATGCTTCGTAACTGAAATCAAAACCGCTACCGCAATCACCACTATGCTTCGGATAGGAAATGATAACACGTTGACGACTTTTGCGTATTATACCTGGTCAAGAATTGGTATCTGCAATAAGAAGACGCTTCTTGACACCGGAAGTAAAAGAAGTCCTCAAAATACCAAATTCCTTCAATTAGCGAAAGAATTCATGCGGCATAAGATGGACATCTTTGGGGTTAATGAAGGCAGTAGGTAGGGGTCGGGAAAGTTAATATCTCCAACTTATAATACTGTACTACTCTAATCCGGAAAACCACTTGGAAGATATTGGATTGGAGATTGGATTGCTGCTTTCCAAAACAGTTCTCAGGAACTAAATTTTCTGGAGAGCTGTTTTCTGTCGAGGAAAAGGATGCCTTTTTGTAACCCGCTGACTGCTGCTTATCAAAGCAGATCACGTGGTTATGCGAGAGTCGAAAATTAGTTGGAATTTGACGGGCACACAAGTAACTTCGAACTTAGTTGATCACTTCGGAATCAGTCACCGATTTAGTAGTTTTCTCCAGGACGCTTTTAACAGAAAAAGTGCACGCATGGAATGGACATGGGAATGGACCGAGACTACCATCTGGTAGTTGCTACCGTATGATTACTCAAAGCTGCAGTTAAGAGTCTCCAAGAAAGCAACTGAATTCATAAATTGTATAACAAAAGGCTTAAGGATCCCACCACACCGTCCGCTAACAGTTAGAGGACCTCCCTTCACCAAGATTGAGAGCAAACAGTAACACATAATCAATTCCATCAGAAACGATTGGTGCTGAAAGTTTTTTGGTCGTTCGGAAGGAAGAAATAGTGCCTGGCTTTCCAAAGAAACTTGGTCTAGGATCGAAGAAAAAAAAAAAAAAAGAGCTCAAAGCTCGCTTTGCGGCTATTCCGGCAGCAGGAAGAAACGAGTTGTAACCTGTGTATCGCATTAATGTGGAAGAAGTTCATCGTAGCGTGTAAAGTGATATATATATATGTTAACGAATTGGCTACACAATCAGAAGAGACTGCTAGTTAGTATGACAGTAGGACCGCCTAAGTCTTAGTCTAAGGAATTACCAAAGATCTAATATGTATCCAAAACTATAAACAAAAGCTGGACCTCTGATAGTTTTAGATGAGAATCAGCTCAAAAGATGGAAGGAGCATTTTTCTGCAGTTTTAAACCACATTTTTGCCAGTAAAGTGAGTCCAATACCGATTATCCGTATTAACGAACCCCTGATGTATCCCCCAGTTGAGAAGAAATCTTAATCACAATTGATGACTCCAGAAAACAATGTGGTTGGACTTGACGGTATTCCCGCAGTGCTCTTAAGAGCAGCGTCAAACACATTTAGTGAGCTACTGCCACCAACCAAACCACCACTCATTGAGAGAGCTTGGGAAATGAAGAGTTTTCTTGAAAGGTGGTGGAAGGGAATGATTGTCAAGTTCCCAAAGAAATCAGTGCTTTACTCAGTGCTGCCTGCTGAAGCAAAAATCATCTTGAAGCGAATAAAAGACCCTCTCAAAGATAGGCTTGAAGTCAAAAGTGGGGCAAGACAAGGTTGTATACTGTCACCAATACTGTTTATGTTGCTGATAAAGTAATGCATGCAGTTTTATCGACTGAAAATGATGGAATTCAGTGGAATCTGCAATTACACCTAAGACATCTAAAATATAAATGTTGCCTCAAATTCATGCTTCTCTATGGGTGCGGTATTTAGAAAGTAACAGCTGCAAACGTTCGCAAAAAGATGTCTGCGAAACATCTTGGGAATTTTCCGGCCAAACCGTCTCTCCAATGAAGGAGTTTATGTGGAAACAGGTCAGAAAACGATCGACTCTTTCATACAAAAACGTAAGTGGGAGTTCCGTAGTTGATTGGACATACGCTTTGAAAAAGGCACGAGTTCATTGCGATGCAATGGAACTTTCTCACGAATCAAGAAGTTATTACCGGAGTACAAGCTAAAAACTCTTATTCAATCATGCTATGTCATAATTGTATGATAAATCTGGACTCATTTAACTAAAAGAGCTGTATGAGGCTATAAGAAAAGGTAAACATAACAAAGCCCCGGGTGGAGATATTTAGGATATTTTCTATGAATTTCTCCAAAACGCATCAATTAATTTTCTGGAAAAGCTCTCAAAAGCTTTCAACTAAATGTACAGTAAAACAAACGTACCGAAGGAATTCTAAAGGTCCTTCATTTTTTAATCTGGATCCAGAGCAGGATATTCCCCAATGGATTTTATCTCTCCAAGGCCTCTGCGAAAAAAGAATTGATGGTTTGAATGGTTCTGAATCGTTCAAAATAACAATTGGTGTAAGACAGGGATGCCTACTCAACCCAATTATTTTTGAATGATTTATCAGACATTTAAGCCGCAGGGATCGCAATTGATAGAATCATTATAAAAACTTTTCCTTGCAGAATCTCCAATATCATAACAGCTAACGATTGTTGTTGTTTTGACGATTTCAAATTTGAAGTTCAATATATTCTATGTTTTTTGGTTGCTTTGTTAACTTGATATAGCTCGTAAAGTGGCAAAGACTTCTTACGTTTAAAGATTTATGGCTAAATAATTTGACATCAATTAGTTGTGATAAATTCAATTTCTTCGTTCTGTATTTTCTGTTTTTTCGCAAAGTTTTTAAAGCTTCTTATACTTCAATGTTTTCTATGTTTTTTGGTCGTTCTATGTTTTCTATGTTTTTTAGAAAGTGGTTAAAGCTTTTAATACCTTAATGGTTTATAGATTTATGATTTTTAACTGTCACAAATTCAATTTTGTTATTCTATCTTTTCTATGTTTTTTTTTTAAATTGGTAAAAGTATGTTATACATTCATAGTTCATGGCTTAGTACTCTACTGTTAATTATTTGAGAAAATTTAATGTTATCGTTCTATGTTTTCTATTTTTGTTCATAAAGTGGTAAACGGCTTATATTTAAGTATACCGGTTCATGGCTTATTATTTACTTAATTATTAATTAGTTATGTTAAATTTTCTATATTTTCTATTCTATATATTCTAATCTATTTCTATTTTCTATATTTTTCTATATTATGTAGGTGCTTAGCTCACCTGAAATCAAAGAACAGCCAAATTATCAATCCAAAAATGTTTCGATTCGTTATACTAATTGCTTTCCTTACTTGAAACTCATCTTTGAACTGATCAACTTTTGAATGTATTCCAGAAGATCCTGTTTAAAACAGATTTTTTTTTAACAGTGTCTGCCATTTATTTTGAATTATTTTTTGAATTATATACTTAAATCTATGTCCCTATTGTAACATCCGTTAATACCCCATTTATTCATGGCACTTGACTTCCTTCTGAATTGGATTATAAACTCCTCAACGATGTCGAATGTTCATTTAGGATGGCTTAATTAATATTCCAATTTTTTGTATTTGATCAACAATTGCCCTCAAATCTATTGTCGACTGAATCCATTACGCAATTAAATCCGTCCTTCAAACTCATCTAATAGCGATCATAAAATTAATACCGGCCGTTGCAATTATTGCAAATGACAATGGCCACCTTTCTAACCCTCAAATGACAAGTGCGTTTGCTTGTGAAAAGAAGGCCATGATGCAGCATCAGCTATTATGTAGGAGAGGAAGTATGATTTAAACAAAAACAAAACCGAAAACCCGAAAAATAATAACAATGTCGTTATGCACTGATGTCGGAATTGTTCCCATACTCATCGTACTATTATAAAGCCTTCACTCAGATTCTCGTTGTTGTCCTTTCAATGCAATTGAGTGGTGAAGAGAAAAAAAAGATAGACAAAGAGAGAGTGCCGACATGCAGGACAAAACACCATCATGATGCAAAAAGCATTTAATTAATTGTTCAATAAAATTAATATATGAACACACAACTGCAGTTCGTATGCAATCAAATATGTTGTGTGCGTTGCATATGCGGAGTTCGGTGCAAAAACAAAAAAAAAAGAAACAAAAAAAGAGGTCCTTGCTGATGCACATCCTTGTTCGAGTGCAATTTCACAAGCTATCATCATCAACATAATAATCATTGTCTACAAAAGTGAGTGGGGTATTGGGAGCTGATATGTTTTCATTGGAATCAGAAGCCCTCCCGAACGGGTTAAACCTGATGTGCCAGTAGTAGGTACAACACTCAGGCGCTACAAATTGCATCAATTTAAGTTGAAGGGTGTGAAGGGTATGTGATGCCTGTGCATCCTATATGTCCTCTATACGGAACAGCAGTGGCAAAGTTGAAAACAACACACACATTGGTCTCGGTTGTTGGATAAACAAAATGCAATTGCAATATTTTCATTATTTCAACATAAAAGGTGCATAGTAGCGGGGGCTTAGCTAGCTACCACCATTCCTGATGCAAAGGGAAAAAGGACATCCCTGTTGTTGTGCATCACACAAAGATGCATCCTGCAACACTCGTTCTCTAATGTTTAGCAATACATATTATTATTATTGATAATACGAGTATTTTCCAACAGCTTGCAAGGAGCATTATTCTGCTTATATGATGGCATGGGTGACTCTGTGTTATTGTAACTTTTTGAAAAATGATCATCGAAAAGTCAGGGATAGAGTGGGGGCTACATATAGAGAATGTTTACACATTGGAACTGATGCCAGGAACATTTTACCACAAAAAGAAAAGAACTCTCTTATGAATTGCATGCAACGGTTTTCTACACACATTCTCTATAAATGTTTTTGGAAAAGGTTTTTTGGGGAGATTATATGCATGCATACTGGGAATGCATTTTTGGTGCAGCAGCCGTTGGCTGCAACTGCAATATCATCATATAATATAGGTTTGGGACTTATGGCCTTATGGGGTTATTGGAAATTGAAACCAAAACAAGAACATCACATTGGAAAAGTGTTCCTCTTTTGGGTTTTGTGTGTTGGTTTGACTTACGATATTGAGCGTCTGCATCCAACTGTGTGTTTTAATGAAATTTTGCAAAATTTTGTGCGGTGACATATGCAATTTTCTGGCTTCTAAATTTATATCTCCATAAAGGGTCTATTGGTTTTTGGTGATAAGAATCATTTTTGGATATATTTATAGTTGCTGGTTGTGGGATAAGGTAATGGATTGGGTTTCTTTTTTTGTAGAAATGACTACGCAAAATAATTGCTAACGGTCCTACCAGCATTCCAAACTTAAGCTTATACACATTGAATTTATTGGAAAATGTTCCATAAAGGAGTTTTTCTATTGGAGATTGGTAAAGAAATGATTTAGCAGGGGTTCCCGAACTTTTTGAGCTGTGGAACCCCAAACAATGTCAAAATATATTTTGGAGCCCCAACACATAAGTGCCTTTCATATGAGCTGCGAGCTGTTAATGCGAATAAACTTGCTTAAATAAATCCAAGTGCAAATATCAACAAATTCTTGTTTTGATTTTTAAATACGACCTAAATTAAGTTATAATTATTTAATTTAGCCTTAAGCTGTGTTGAATGAAGAAAAACTAGGTCAGAACAGCACAAATGTGTGGAAGCTGAAGAACAGAAAAGTGCAGCTTTGTGTTGACGGGATTGGCAGTTGCATCCATCAACTGTGAAACTTAGTGATGTGTCAACCCGAAAATTATTCAAACCGAGTTAACTCGAGTTGAAATTTAAGTAAATCGAGTTGCAACTCGAGTTGGCTAACTTGAGTTGAAGCATTTTGTGAAGACATTTAATGCGTTGTTTTTGCAAATAATTTTCATACATTTTTTTCACAAATTGAGTTGACTAACACGGTTTGAAGCAAAATTTGGTGAGGTTATCAGATCAACATTTTAAATGTGAAGTAGTTGAATAGAAAACCACATTGAATAAGTTTTTTTCTGCAGCGTACAAAAAAACTGCGAAATTTCGTGATTTTTCTAATTCTTTTTTGGTTTTTGGAAGTTTTTGAATCCATCGTTATTGTAGCCATCTTTTTAATGAAATTTGACAGTTCATAGTTTGAAAGATGGTGGAAGAACTATATTTTAAGGCAAAAAGTGTATATCTTTCCAAATGTCATTCATTTGGCTTCAAATCACTTTTTTTCTGAAGCATTAAAACAAAGCTGATTTTTTTTGGGTTTTTTAGAGTTTTATTAATCCATCGTCATCATAGCCATCCTTCAATGGAATTTGACGGATCGTGGAAAAATTATATTTTAGGGCAATTACTGTATTTCGTTTCAAATGTCACCCATTTTGCCTTGAATCACTTTTTTCTGGAGCATTAAATAAAATCGAAATTTTTCGGTTTTTTGGAGGTTTCTTAATCCATCGTTATCGTAGCCATCCTTCAATGAAATTTGACAGTTTAAAGCTTGGCAGATGGTGGACAAGCTATATCTTAAGGCAAATAGTGTATTTTGTTCCAAATGATACCCAATTGCTCTTGAATTATCTTGTTTCCAGAGAACTAAGAAAAACGAAAATTTTCGGATTTATTTTCATATTTTATGGGCCACCAATACATCAACCTTCATCGCTGCAGCTCGCAACTTGGTTTAAGTTTGTATTCAAAATTCAATTTCTATTTCATTTCAATAAGATGCAAATGATGATGTCAAAACAAAAACCTAGTTCATTAAACCGAATGCTTTTAGTTTTTTTTTACTAACCAAACTGAGTTGCCATTCGAATCAGGTAGAATCTAATTTGAGTTTTAAGAAATTTCAACCAAAGTCAATTCGTCAATTCAAACCAAGTTGTCTTTCGATTCAGGCAAAATCCAACCCGAGTTAAAAAAATTTAAACCGAGTCAACTCCAATTGTGCTTAATTCGAGTTGACTCGGCTTAGTAGACCGAGTTGACACATCACTAGTGAAACTTTCAAATCTAAAAATGTTTAAAATGATATTTTTTTCCATAAATTTTCATTTCGAATTAAGTATCAATTCACACTTTTTACATTCTTTTATTTTGTTTAATTCAAAAATATTAAGAAAAGTAATTCTGTGATAAATTTTATCCTAAACAAAGAAATCAGCTAGTACTTTGACATTTCTCATTCACTTGCTCCACCTCAAAAGTTCTGAAAAACGCCATGTAAGATGGAACACAAAGTGACAGAATGTAGATCAGTTTGGGGCAAGATTTGTACTCATAGAACACACAATCCTTTAATTATCTGTTCTTTTCTGTAATTTTCTGCTCGGAAAAGATTCACTAAACACACCTTTTTTATATTGTCTATGTGACCAACGAAATATTCTCTGCGAACTGTCCAACACGTATTGGTAATCCGCATCAGGACGCTTTCCACAAATCTATAAATGAATGAAAATTGTCTCGAATTTCACCTCAAATTTTTGTGCACTCATTTTACTGGTTTCTTTTTTATGACAGGTTGGCGTCTATTGACGATCACTGAAGTGGAAGAAATGTCAAAATTCACCACCTTTCGCAATTCGCAGCTATGCAAGATATTTCAAAATTAAGTTTGAATTTTTATTATAAATGGATTTTGTACCCATTCAATGTCAAAATTGCGAATATCAGTTCTGAGCCCTAGCATGTTTCCTTGCAAGAATTCATAACTGGAAAAATTGAACATCAAGAGCAAGTGCATTTAAATTCTAATAATCACAATGGCTGCTGAAACGTCCGTAATGTATTTCAGTTATACAAAAAAAGAAACTAGGAATTTTCACCAAAAGTCACTTGAAAGTTTTTTTGTTGGCACTTAATATCTACTTAAAAAATAATTTTTTAGATTTCAAGTAATTCGCGGAACCCTGACGATTTGTTCACGGAACACAGTTTGGAAATCGAGGATTTAGAGTGGGGTAAGCTTAAAGGTGGGCCTGGTACAGAAATTGCAAAATCACTGTTTAGCATGGAGAAACATGGAATGTACATCAGTTTACCCTTGAGCTCAACTTCGGGAGTACTCTCAAGTACAGAGATTCTTTTTTTAGACACACTTAACGAATGTGGAATGCTTATGTTCTATACTTGCTTCCTTACTAACTTATCCGGCTCCCAGGCCATGAAGGTTCACAGCCCGAAACATAGAGGCCTTCGCTGCTTCCAGTCATCTAGAAGACCAAGCCTTCTGGTATCCGCGATGACTCTTTAAACCTGAACCAGTGGTGGTGCAAATTTAGCACACGAGTATTTGTATTTTTTTCTTGCAAACAAAAATTATAAAAATATTTCGCGTCCAAATATGCTGACTCTCAGAAACACACCAAAATTTCATATTCCACCTTCACTAAATTATTCCATCCATCTCCCTGAGTACATATAAATGCGCTATGAAAAACTAATCGAATTCAAATTTAAAACGATGACGTATGGAATTTTTAAAGCAATTTTTTAATTTACATAAATATTTCAATTGCAAAAGCAAAAAGCCTCTTCCAAAGTCCCCTTTTTCTACATTCCACTTCGCAACGTTAAAAAAAACTAGAATTTTTCCTACATCAGCGATTTTTTTTTTCCATTTTATGTTAAGGCAGTCATAAATAACGCCACAAGTGGACATCGCAGATACTTTGGTTCACTTTACACTAAAAAATACAAGGGGGATGTTAGGCAAAATAAAAAAAAAATATCAAGTGAGGTCAGCACAATGCCATAAATTGCCCATGAAATTTTGTCCTGCATTTGATGTTGTTGGTATAAAAACGATGTTGAAAATTTAAATGTTTAGGAAAGTTTGAAAATTAAAAACTAAAAAAAAAATAAAATATTGATTTATTTTTCACCACCAAACCACCACCTACAACCGTTGACCGCGTTCGGGTTATTGAATTTGTTAAAACAACAATATTCTTCACTTTCCCCGGTGTAAACAAAAATACAACAAAAAAAAGTGAAAGGATTATCAAAATATTTTACACCCATACGCACGCTGAGTTAGATTTGTTGTCTATTTTAAAATGGAAAGTCCACAACCCCTCTGTTCCGTCAGAGTGTATTTTCTAAAACATTCATAATTATGTCAGTTTTATGAATGTAATTATATTTCATTTCTTGGTTGAATGAGTCGTCTGGCGGAACTGTAACTGTTAATATAATATTATGAAAAACTTGAAATTTTAACTATGTACATCTCGGTATTTCTCAAAATCTCTGTTTCAATAGTAACCAAGGAGGAGTGCGGGAGTATACTTCAGTACTCATAAATATGAACCTAAGAGTCCAATAAGCGAGTATTTGAAATTTCATCCCCTTTCTATACGGGGGTTGAGTTTATTGTGAAAATGAAAGATACTCTAGAATCCAGCTTCTTTAAATGCTTATGCTCAAAACCAGACGCAACTCCCACTAGGACATAAGTTCGATTGTGTAATTAGAGGACTTAAGAGGCGAAAATTATTATTATTATTCACTGTTACATTGCGTCGGGTCTTAAATTACCTACTTTTGGTATTGAATTTTTGGCTGGGCACAGTTGTTTGGATGGAAGTTTCTTTTATCTTAGAGATGTTTACGAGTGCGAAGGATTAAGAATAATTTAATGGAAAGAGGTAAGGTGAAGGGGAGACTTCAAACAAGAAGAATAAAGCGAATTAATATAAAATGTATGTAGACTTGTTTGAATTTTCTTAAAATGAGTTGTAGGTATCCATGATGTCGACACACAGATAGTATTCTTTATAATTTTTCTTATTTAGCTTGTAATTAAATATGTACTTGCATTAAAATCAATTTTTAATTTTTTTAAAATTCAATGTTTTCGAAAATTCAATTCATCCAATCTCAATTTTCAAAAATGGCGCCCAATCTTTTTACAAATTGGTAAAATAAAGAAACTCTTAAATTATTTGGAAAATTTCCATAGCTAAAGTAACGATTGATGTCATAAAAATAGGTGCTGAGAAGATGAACCCTCGCTTAAAATGTCAGTGTTGCTACTTTTCGAAAATATTACTTTTCTTTTATCAAAAGGTTGGGCCTCCATTTCTTTGGTGATTTTAATATTTTAAAAAGATACAAAAATGTCTCCAGATTCCAAAATCGTGTTGGGAAAATAACTTTCAAGTTTTTCGTGTTCAAAATATAAAAGTGAAAACTCCAGCCATTGACACAAAAAAATGTTTATTCCCGAAAAGTGTCATTTATATTTTATCCGAGTGTGCGTGTACTCAACACCTATCTTTTAAGACATCACTATTTATTTTTCCTATTCGATTTTGGCATCAGAAGGCTTTTTTGCAACTTTTTTTTACTTTCAAAACATAAAAAAATATCAAAAAAGTGGAAATTCCATCCTTTGACATAGAAAAAAGTTTGTTCCCGAAAAGTGACAACACTGATATTTTAACCGAGGGTGCTTCTAGGTACTCAACATTTTGCTTCTTAGACAGTAATCGTTATTTAAACAATGGACATTTTACAACTAATTTAAGAGTTTTGTTTAATGCTTTCATTTTCCACATATTGGGCGCCTTTTTTGAAAATGGCGTCCAAGCGACAAGATTTCAGCAATGACTTCTGGGCTAAATTTCATCCTTAGAATACCAGAAATAAATTCCAATTATAAAAATTAGGATTTCTGTTTCCTAACTGGACTTCAGATTGGGCGCCATTTTTCAAAATGACTTCCAAAATAAATTTCATCCTTATTTATGTAAGATATGAAATTCCCTAAAAAAGTGCATGAAATTTGGTTTCCTAGCTGGATTAGTTGTTCTAGGTGAGTATCAAGTTAGCAAAGCTATAAATTCAGATTTTTCGTGCGATGTTTTCTATGTATTAAAAAAAATTGCCTCATTTGACCCAGTAAAAAAAGTAATAAACCAATAAGCAATTCAATTTAATAAATTTTAAACCCTTTTTGAATGTTTCTTTATCTGAATCAAAGAATTTAAACAAAAAAAAAAAACATAGAACCCATTCTTAATAATTTTGAAATTGTCACATATAATCAATTTAAGACAGATTATGTTAACCAATTAAAAGGTCAATAGTTTCTAAGAAATTTTCCAGAGCTCATTTCGTATGAATTTAGGAGACAAAAACAAAAACATAGAAAACATCGCACAGAAAATTAAAGTTGTCGAAACTAATTAAAGACTAGTGCCAAGCAATTAAGAAAAAATGCTTTTACCAGTTTTCGAAAAAAAAACATAGAACGATAATTTCAAAATTGTCAAAACTTTTAAACAACTAAATAACCATGAATTGTTTAGAAATTAACCATTCGGGTTTTAACAGTTTTAACCCTTTTTTGGGGTGGTACCATATCCAATCCATGAAACATAGAAAGCGTTTCACTACAAATTCGAAATAATCATAAATAATTAAAGACTAATTAGCGACAAACCATCTAGCCATAAACTGTTTTTACACTTTTTCTTGGAGATGCTTGGCTAATCTGACATCAAGCTAGAAAAGGACAGCTAAAAAACATAGAAAATACTGCGACATTAAGTATAAGAAGCTTTTACCGCTTTTCGAGTTATCTGAAGTTAGCAAAGCACCAATACAAAAACATAGAAAGCAATGATATACAAATTCATAATTGTCAAGGCTTATTAATGACTAATTAAAAGCAAATTATCCACCTTTTCTTTTTCGATTTATCGAAGTTGCTTTGCTAACTTCACACACATAGAAAACAAATTACCCAAATCACATACAAAACATCGAACTAAAAAATTGATTTTTCGTAAGTCAAATTATCCAGTATTAAAAATTTAATTTTAGAAGTTTATACCACTTCTCAAAAAAAAAATTACATAGAAAACATAGAATGGCAAATTTGAAATTATCTTAACTAATTAACGACTAATCAATGACAAATTTGACAAAAGTAAAGCACCCAACGCAACATAGAAAGATTGCATGATCAAAACCAATTTGTCACAATTTATTAACGGCAAATTATTAAGCCATAAACCATCAGATATTATCAGTTTTTATCAATTTTCGACAGGCTGCTTTGCTAACTTGATATAAAGTAAGAAAAAACCCGAACAAATCAAAGAAAACATTGAAGGATAGTTTTGAAACTGTCACAACTAATTAACGGCAAATTATCATCCTTCCCATTTTTCGATTAGTCAAAGTTGCTTTGCAAGCTTGACACCTGTGTGTTCTTGTTTTTAAACAGAATAATCGTTCCTAGCGTAATTTAACTTTAAAATTGCGGTGGTTAAAAAAGTTCTATTTTTCAAGCGTATATTTCTGTCGGAAAATTAAATATATCAAATGGGAATAAATGAGCCTGCAAACAGTTTCTTCATGTTGCATTTATTTGTAGATACATAGTCCTTATTTCCATTTGTTTCATTTATTTGAATCCTCCATAAAATTGAGTTAGAAGGTTTAAAAACTACTTGTTGTATACCTTAAAAATTATATCTAAGAGTCACCATTTATCAAGCCCATAAATATTTCAAAACATGAAACAGCAATCTGCTGAACATGGTTCTCTGGCACAACAAGTCAATTCTCAACAAGCTCCTCAAACCATAGTTACTGGCATGCAATCCAGCCGGACTTTATAGAAATGACAACCATCTGACATGAAAATTCCCAACATTTCAGAATGTACACCGCATCGGCAAAGTTTGCACACCTACGTGTCGCCACATAATATCCAATCAATCAATGGAATTTTGTTCCCAAAATGCGTTCCCTGTGCATCATCACCATCTCACCTGAGTAAAGTTATAGTTGTTGTGGACACGGGTTTCTGATGGTTGACGACGACATATACCTACGTTGAACGTTGATGCATCTCATTCCCAATCTGGAACTCCTCATGAAAGCTGAACAATTGACAGGCGAACAAAACGGCCATCACTGTTATTCGGATAAAGTCAAAAATGAGTTCGCGACTGCTGGGACGAACCAAACCAATATTGAAGAAGGACGATGAGCATGAGGGCTTCGTGACCATTCCATTTAAGCCACTTCGCACATCAACAACAATTGGTCTGGTCCGTCCAATTTTGATATAGCTAGCGGACAGGCTGGCCGTGATGATGCTCAGCACAGGTATGGGTCAATCATTGACAAGGGTCCCTGTCATCGTCGTCGTCGCAGCCAACCAAGTTCTGATCACATCCTTGTGGTCATTGTTTTTATAAACGAACACGTTTAGGCGTAGAGTTTGTTCCCTGTCCTGTGTTGTGTTTGGAATTTGATACACATAGCAACCGTGGTCCATCATCGGATGCAGCACACAATCATCATGAAGACATCATCATTTTCACTGTGTCGCTGCTCCTATGATGATGTCCTGATTCATGGCGTTCGTTGTTGGCGTCATCATTTGGACGGGTAGAGCAATGCAAACGTTATTTCCCCGAACGCTGACAAATGCTTGCCTGGGATGATGGAAGTGGACTTGGTTTATGTTTCCGTGTACTCAAAATATTTGTTTGCCAGCAACCGTCGAGATCTTGTCCATGTGGGACATCATCCACAGGACATCATCAACATCATGGACATTTCTGTGATTAATCATAATAATGTGTTGCCAAAGTAAGCACCCAATGAATGAAGATTATACGTTTTGCAGGAAATAATGTTTCGGCTGTTGATTTTCTCCGAAACACTATACCTACCACCCACCTACTTGCCCTCCCCCACCCCAACTTTGAAGCCATTGAAATTGTTGAAATTTCATTTGAAGTCATCTCTATCCTCGACTCAAATTGAATTCGAATTCAATTTGAACTTTTCAATTTCACATGAAGAGAGTAATAAATGTTGGTGTGTTGTGCTGTAGCTCAAGGGCTTTTGTTCCATCGTATAGCCTCTGCGCCATCGTTTACATCTGGCAATAAGGAAGATGATTCTGAAGCTCCTCATAATAATAGTCCTTTTGGCGTAATGATAAAATTTAAATTTCAGTTATAACTTGAGTTTCTTTTGTAAAATTTCACTCGACAATAATTCACCCATAGACATCATCAGGAAGTCAGAAATCCTTTTGATGATAGATATACGCGAATGCGGATATAAATATTGTGTACCTACCTTTCTCGTTCGAATAAGAGACCAAAAAAGGACTCGCCGAACAGGTTGAAAAGTGTTTTTTTTTTTTTTCTCTTCTTGTCGATGGAGTTTGTCTTTTTTGGGAAAATGTGTTCCCGCCGCTAGCGCTGCTGGGCTGAATTGGTGTTTATAGGAATACAATTTTTTGAAGTGGTTTTTCAGAATGTTTGTCTCCTTTGCTTTTTCGGATCCTGTATCCTGAATTCAGTTGCTGTTTTCGTCTTATTTGCCCCTGTGTACTTAGCATTCGACACCACATTTCTCTGTTTTGTGTTTTTGAAGTGTTTTCGCAGGCGAGAGCGAGGGTTCAACTTAAAGTTGATTCAACAGTGTCAGAGAGAGTATAAGTTCGAGATCCTTGATATTTGGAGTGTTGAATGACAATTGGATTAGGAAAATAGCCTGAGGAGAGTTTATATTTAGTTTTGTAAATTAAACTTTGTGACAAAGTTGAATTAGATTAGGATACGGGTTAAAGCTGTTTGAAGTAAGAATTTACATAGATATGAGAGTGAGTAGGGTAGACGCAATTTAATAATTTCTGAATACACATATTTGGATTTATACTGTTGTGGCTAGTGGCTTAAGACTTCTCGTGGATGTGTGGCGGTTTAAAGCTTCATCCATACTAAGGTCAATTGCTTGGATTAAATAGATGTTTTATTGTTAGTTTTTGCTTATGATATTGTACCAAGCTCCTTTTTGGCAAGTTTTGCACTCGTAGAAAATCGAACCCGAGTTTTTAATCAAACTTGACGTAACGATGATGGGATCTCACTGGCTACAGCCTAATCGGAACAATTTATATTCTTTCAAATTGGTACACAGAGGTATTTGGTCATTCCAACAACTAATTTTTGAAAATAATTTTCTAATTTGCCATACAATTATACAAAGTTTCGAAAAACGAAGTTACGATGAGAACCAAATTCAAAAAGCCAAAGTTATGCAGGATAAAGACAAAGTATCGAAAGACAAAGTATCGAAACAAAATATTTCGAAATCTTTGGAGCTGTATTGCTCATTGAGAGATTTCAGTGAGATTGACAAGGTGAAAGGTAAGACAGAATTATAACAGAAAAATAATACTTTCAAACAGGGTGTTTTAAAAAATTGTCAACTTTGTTGTTTCTTGACTGATCCAAAAGGGTGGCTGTTTTCGAAAACGTCAAATCAATATCAATTTGATCGTCAAGTGATAGTCACTTTTTGACGCAGATACTGCGATCGTCAAGTATATGCAATCGTCCTGTTAAAATCGGTTTGATCAACGTCAATAAATTTACTTGCAAACGCATTTGACGTTTAAAAGCACACTCTCTAACTTTTCAATATTTTGTTCGTTAATCCGATATTTTTACTGCACAGCTGCACTGCAGATGATGTTTTCGAACATGTGACTTTAGCAAGCAGCATCATCGAGCACACTGCTTATGCAGCAAAATTTATATTAGCGTCTTCGATTAGAAAACTTAAGCAGTTTGTGTTTAAGAACATTTTGTAATTGCATTTTTGAGGCAGATGAAATTTTCGAAAATGGCCAATTTGATCGTCAATTGATCATCATTTTTTGACGCAGATACTGCGATCATCAAATAAATTCACCCTGCCCTGTTAGTAAAAAATCAGTTTGATCAACGTCAATTAATTTACTTGCAAACGTATTTGACGTTTACGAACAAGCTCTCTGACTTTTCAATATTTTGTTCGTCAATCCGATATTTTTATTGTACAGCTGCACTGCAGATGATGTTTTCGAACATGTGACTTCAGCAAGCTGCATTATCAAACACATTGATATATATAGAGCAAAATTTGTATTAGCGTTTTCAAACAGAAAACTTTTGCAGTTTGCGTTTAAGAACATTCTGCAATTGCATTTTTAACGCAGTTGATGTTTTCAAAAACGGCCGGTTACTCTTATTTGCGAAAATGATTTGAAGAGATAGTTAGTCAATTTTATAATTTTCGTATTCATTCCCATATGGTAAGAACAACAAAGTTCCAATATGATGAATATTTTGATGAGATTTTAATTTGCGAGATTTTGAATGATATTTGCGAAATTGTAAAAAGCAAGATTTTGTAATTGCGATATTATGAAAAGCAGGATTATTAATTAAAGAGATTTCTTTTTTCGTGAACTTTTTTAAAAATTCGTTTGAGATTTTGGTTGAGGAATTTCGAACCCCTCCCCCCAAAGACTATGTGCATTTTAACGATTTTTTTTTCAAACTGAAATTCTTGAACTAATGTTAATAGCACAAGCTTATGAGGTGTTAGACACGACTTAGTAAGAGTCTAAGGATCAAAAAAGAGATATTGGAACGATTAAAGCTAAATTTTGGTTATTAATCTGGTTTCATAACTCCAAAATCCTACTTTTCATAATCTCGTTATTACAATATCAAAGGCAGTTTTGGTTTGAAGATTTAGTACCGGTTTCAACTTGCAAAAGATATTTTGAATTTCTTGAATTTGGGAGATTTGGTTTTTAAGATTTTTAAAAAATTCGAAATTGTGTTAGGCATTTGAGATTTTGGTTTGCGCGATTTCGCATCGCCTCCGACTTGGAAAAGATTTTTCATGGTTCTTAAAATTTCTTTGACTAATAAGTTTTTGATGCCAATTAAAGTGTACAATTCGATAAACTCTATTTTTTACTTGTGAAACACGAGTTTTCATCCCTGTTTTGTACCTGTTTCCTTCTGCGCTCCACTTCTTCTAATAGGTGTATCGTGGGCAAGGCTTAGCAACGACTTTACTTGAAGCAGGGTTGTATTCCGATAACTATTTCTGTAGCTACCCTTCTTCAAAGAGTATTACATTTGACATTTTTACTTTGAGCCAAATATCAAAATTGAGTCTGACTCTCAGTTCCTTCATCTTCAAGTGCTGTAAGTACAGGGTGTTTTTCATTAGACGTGTGGTTTTTAATCAGGCAATACTTTTTTCGGAGTTGGACTTTTTGACAGCTGTCACTTGATTTATGCTAATTAAACTGATAGTTTGACATATTACAATGAATTAGCTTGCTCCTGGACAACGTTTTCAAATCCAGCAAATTTATTACAAAAATAATGGTTTAGTTCCCGCGATGCATCGCGAAATAATCAGTTTCTTGAAGGAAACTTTTGGTGAGCGCATTATCTCTCGTCGTGGGGCTATTTTTTGTGGAGTTATGTGAAGTTGCTTGTCTACGCAGATAAGCGCGAGACGATTGACGCCTTGGAAGAGAATATTCGATCATTTCGCAATGCGTCGTGCGAACCGAACCGAAGATTTTGCACAGTTTCCAAACGTTGTTCAGGAGTAAGTCTTTTCATTATAAAATGGCAAACCAAATTGAGTATAAATCAAGTGACAGCTGTCAAAAAAACCAACTCCGAAAAAAGAATTGCCAGATTGAAAACCACAAGTCTAAAAAAACACCCTTTACATATTAAAAATCTTGCATTTATCCTGCAGTTTGACTGCTCTGTTGAATGTATAATATCTTTCTTATACTCAAGACCAATAGTAGGTTAGGTACCCAATCCCCATAGCCATGTCCGAGTATTAAATAAAATTTGTTTTATTTCTTTTTTTTATAACACATTTCAACAGACTTTATTTTTGTTGATAAATTATGATTGATCATCAAATGGACCGATTGAAACAGCAATACAAAAACAAAACCTCTCGTCCATACCTCTAACATTCGAATAAATTGATTCTTTTGAGTGAAAAAGTCGTCAACATCCAACTGAACCCAAAGTAATTTATTTTCCTCATATAAAAGATCAGGTGTTGAAAAATCATCTTCTGCGTCACTGTCAACATCAGTGTTGTGTCTCCTGCCAACACATCCCCCCGGGAACAATAAAGAGTAAATTTCATTACACCAGCAGCAAACAGCACTATTCAACTCAAGATGAGCAAAATCATCAACGCGAATAAAAAATTATTATTATTATTAATGTAATTGGAGAAATTTCATTCCGCACATAAATAATATTCTCTCGAAAGTTGCAGAATTGCCACGATGACAAGAAATTAGATGTTAGACGTTGTACGTGTGACATCAGCATCATCAGAGGGTTGGGAGAGATTTTGATGTTACCACCACCTTTAACAATCTTATACTAGGTGATTACTTACTTGGTTACAAGAGAGGATATGTCATGGCGCTAGTCAGTTATATTTTATATACGAGTCCTTACTCTTGCCACCCACCGTTGCTGCCGCGTTTAAGTGCGTCTAATAATAATCATAAAAAAGAAGGACAAAGACGTCGTCGTCATCGTCGTCTTCGACAATGTTGACGAGTTTCTATGTGATATGACGGCAAAAGGACAATATACAAATCGAGTGTATAGCAACTGTGTGCCGATATCCTGCATTGTTAAGTGCTTCCCAAAGGGAAGGGGCAAAAGTTACAAGAAGTTGTCGGTTAGGTATCCCGTCTTTTTTATTTCTCCTGTTGAATCGAAAAAGATCACAGTTGGGGTTTTGTCACACAATTCACAATGTGAAGTTTTTGACATGGGACATAAAAGCGTTTCAATATTCTTGTTTTTTTTCCTCGGAGTACAGAGGTACGCGCCAGCTCTTGTGTTGTACTGCTGCATGAACTTTATACCTACAAGGATTTCAAGGATATTATAATATGTAATCAAAAAAAAAAAAAGAACGAAGCGAGCTTGTCATAATAATAATCATCGAATAAATTATGCAAAAATCGGCATGAGTTCTATGCAAGGAAATGGGTTTTGATCCTTTTTTCGTCAAATTCACCCCCGCATATTGTTGCGCGGTGTTCCTTAGTCTAGAAGCCTGTTCGTTTGTTGTAGGAACACACATTTGAAGTCTCTAAAATCTCATTGTGATTATGTTGTTGGCAAACACGGGGGGTCGATGGATGACAAAAGCGAAAGTGAAGTAGTTTTTGGTTAAACGAATGCGTGTGTGACTGTGAGGCTGTGTCAAAAAGGAATTATTTTACTTTTGTGATTATTCCATATATCTAAGAGCAGGTACATGTAAATTGTATCCGCATAATAGCAAAAAGGATGACAACCTCATCACTTGAATTTTTGATTTTAATTTTACCCATGCGTCGTTACCTTTTCACAAAGAAAATATTAAATTTCTTCTGATGCCAGATATGAACGTTTGTAACGTGGCCTTTTAAAATACGTGCTGAATTTTGAAGAGACAGTTGAAAGAAGTTGTTTTTTTTTTTTTTTGTAGAAAGAAGTTGCTGTTATTCTGTTTATGATATGAAAATCCTCATAAAAATTAATTAAATAATATGGTTTTTTATAAATAAACAAAAATAAATATAAATATAAATATAAATATAAATATAAATATAAATATAAATATAAATATAAATATAAATATAAATATAAATATAAATATAAATATAAATATAAATATAAATATAAATATAAATATAAATATAAATATAAATATAAATATAAATATAAATATAAATATAAATATAAATATAAATATAAATATAAATATAAATATAAATATAAATATAAATATAAATATAAATATAAATATAAATATAAATATAAATATAAATATAAATATAAATATAAATATAAATATAAATATAAATATAAATATAAATATAAATATAAATATAAATATAAATATAAATATAAATATAAATATAAATATAAATATAAATATAAATATTAATATAAATATATATATAAATATAAATATAAATATAAATATAAATATAAATATAAATATAAATATAAATATAAATATAAATATAAATATAAATATAAATATAAATATAAATATAAATATAAATATAAATATAAATATAAATATAAATATAAATATAAATATAAATATAAATATAAATATAAATATAAATATAAATATAAATATAAATATAAATATAAATATAAATATAAATATAAATATAAATATAAATATAAATATAAATATAAATATAAATATAAATATAAATATAAATATAAATATAAATATAAATATAAATATAAATATAAATATAAATATAAATATAAATGTAAATATAAATATAAATATAAATATAAATATAAATATATATATAAATATAAATATAAATAAATGTTCGTGTGCCTTTGGTGCCCTACAACTAAGATAACTCATTACTTTTAAAAGAATCTCAATTCTTCAAAGGAAACTCATTATTGCTAACAATTATTAAAAAAATAACCAAATTCAAAACCTTATCTTATCAATGTTTAGAATATTCTAAAAAATATGTATTTGAGTATTAATTTTTTTAAATTTTTGTTAGTGTTTTTTTTTCAATTATTTCGCAAATAATTTTTTTTTTGCAGAAGGTACCGTTATTGTGTTATATTATGTAAGAACTTACACCAAAAAAAAATATTTTGCTTGCATTTTTTTGATGGTCTTCATTTTAAAATCAATTTTTTTTGTCGTACAATCGTGCAGCAAACAATGACGTCATACAAGAGGACAGTTTTCAAAATTTGAGTAAGATTTTTGCTTCCTTTTTTAAGATTTTGTAGAAAATATTTTTTTACTCTTCGTCGTTAGTTTAAAAAAGTACTTTAAGTGACTTTTTGTGGTCTTTCAGTAAATCTTTAGTTTCTTTTCAATTTTGATTGCATAACTTGCATTGGTATTCAAGTTTATAGTCTTTTACAATATCAATATTTCTGTAAACTTTCAATTTGATTCACCGAACAGTTTTTCGTCACCCAATTTTCAAAGTCTTACAAAACAGACTGCGACATCAACCAACAAGCCCCTGCAATCAGCTCGGTCCCTAGCTAGCTGCCCCCAATTACGCACTCCAAGTTGGTTGAGGTATCTCCATTTGTGTGGGCCACCTAAGGTAGCGTCTTTCTCTGTTGCGCTGTTTATCATCCACACGCTCTACGTGTCCCAGCCATCTCAGCCACTGTGTTTTCAGGTTTTTGACCAGGTAGCTGATATAAAGCCCGTAAAGTTCGTTGTTAAAGCTTCTTCTCCATACTCCGTCGATGAAGACTGGACCGAAGATCAACCAAAGAATTTTCCTATCAAGGCTCCCAAGAAGATTCTCATCCGTTTATGACAGGGTACATGGTTCTTCCCCATACATCAGGACCGGGATGATTAGGGTCTAGATTTTCTTAGTTTTTCAAGAGAGGTTTTTACTTCTCAAATGTTTTCTTAGCCCCGAGAAACATCGGTTGAAAATAGTAATTCTTTCTTTGATCTCTGCATTGATGTCATATTTTACGATGCAAGAGTGGAGCCCAGGTAGAAAAAATCCTTGATGATTTCAAAGTTGTACCTTCCCATGTAAAAAGTAAGTTTTTTTTTATACGATGGAAATTTTCAAAAGCCACTTGGTTAGAATCGGTACTGAGTAGTGTGGGACTCTAACCGCACACGAAGGACCTTGTTTTAGAATTTGTGGATGGGTTCAGTATTTGTTTTCTTAATACAGCCCCATAGTTGGATGCAATATGTCCAAACGGGTTTCAATACTTGCTTATATAACAAAAGAGTTTGTTCTGGATAGATAGATCAGAGTTCATTCCTAGTATCCAGTAAACTTCTATCTGGCACCAATATTGCATTATCATCCAGCAAAGGTGGCCAATAGCATTTATGTCCACTAGAATATCCCTTGTATACAGATACAGAGTTGGTCCTAGGACACTTCCTTGTGGTACACTCGTTTCAATTTTCTTTAGTTCCGAGTAATTTTGGCCGTACCGTACGCTAAAGAAAATGGCGACTTCGACTTAAGAGAATAAAAAGAGTTGTCGTTGAGATATTGGCTTAAACGATAATATTCGTTACTTTAATTCGTTATTTAAACTTGTTATTTTAATACGGCTTAAGGTCTTTGGTTAAAAGATAGTAGATAGATGTCACTGGAATAGAAAACATAGCCAAATGGTTTACTACTTCAACATTCTTCCCCCAAAAAAAACCGAAGAATATAGTAAGACTTATCTTTAATACGAGCCTCAATACCAAATAGGAATCTTTATACATATATGTTCCTTTGTAAGCTCATAAAACACAACCAGCAACAGGTTAATACAACATTTCATTACTTCCTTTATTTCAATTCCTTACAAGATTGCTTACAAGATTGCTGAATTGTCCTTCTGTTTTCTATTTGTAATCCACAAACGTTTCCTTTTTGCTCATTGAAATTCAGACATTAGCTCAATTGAATTCCCACAAAAGACTTTTGCCAAAACCAAAATCAGCATCAACAAGTGGCTTCTGGAAGACTGAAGACTGTGAACACACTTAACAGCAACCAGCCCCCCCAAATTCAATTGAAATGCGAAAACACAAAAAGAACCTTTTTTTGAAAAGGGTTGTTGAAAGATGTTCTTCCACCACACCACACAATCGGATTCAAATGGGCCAAATAAAATAGCAATAAATTGTCCCCAAATAATACAGAGGATGTAGATTTTTGTGTTTGGCAGCAAAAACCCTTCCTATAGAGTCTTCCTGTTTCAGACAAAGAAACCAGAACTAGAATGGTAATTTATTCATCCAATGAAGATAAAAGTGAGAGAGTGTGTTCTTTGGAGAATAAAATTGGCATCACAAATTACATCGTTTAAATAAGTTTTGATGGTTTTTGACTATTATACGGTGAGATGGGAGGATGAGGATGGAAATCATATTTGCATTTTCCATTTCGCGATTTTCATAGATCGTCACACTGAAACGCACCCTTGGTGACAATAAAATCAACGAAAAGTCGCGGAAAAAAATCAAAAGCCTACCCTAAGGCGCCATTGTTTCGCGTGACTTTTCGAAAAAAACCAAAGACAAACACGATAGCTATACACAAAAAGCCATTAGAAGAAGATTTGATTATAAGACAGAGAAACATCCAAAAAGATTGTTCGTTCTCCTGCACTTCTTCGTTTCGAGCGATTTTCAGTTTTTTTAATCTTTCTCCGGTACAAAAGGCCCATTTTAACCTTGGCAAAAAAGACAACCCGCACAACCACCCCATCACAGCCTCCATGGATAACCTGAAGGGATGAAGCGTTTAGTGAGAAGTTGTGTTTTGAAACGTTTCATTTTTTTTTATATTTTTGTTTGTTTCACTTTTGCTTTTTTAAAAAAAAAATCTCTCCAGGGGTGACATATATTTTGTGTTTTGTTTTTACTTGCTGATTGCTCTGTGATGCGTTTCTTGCTCCAAGGGATCATCCTGGCAAAAGCTGTGTTGAGGGTGTTGTTTTTGGGTGAATGGTTGACACCGTGCGCCTTAACAGATTGGATTGGCTTTTAATGTTTCCTGGGAGATATCTTACAGAAGGGGGATAAAAAGCAGAGAGTTCATCGTTTTAGGATTTTTTTTTGTTTTTAACTGCTTAGCGATTATAATTCCATTTTTATCACGCCAGGAGTTTAAGATGAGGAGGGTGTGGGCAAGGTGTGGGAAAGATATTTTCTACTAGAGGACACTCTTGAAAAGAAGAAGAAATGAATTTATTTTTGTATGTCCTAAGAGGGCCACCAGTGTGATGCTGAGCCAGTGTCGATGTCTTCAGGCCATCAGGGTGACACAATTTACCTCTTCACATTGGGGGATATGAAATTTTTATTTAATTTGGAATATTGCGGTGGGATTTGGGGTAGAAATGGTCCGGCACGGCTGGCAATTAATGGGATTTAAGTGATTTGACTTCGAAGTGTTTTGAAGAATAAAATGAAAAATTTATTTGACGAGAAAATATTTTCCATTTTTTTTCGGGTAAATCTTCATCTTAGAGTGTATAACCGTCAAGTAAAAGTTTAAAAAGTTGAACTTTCTTATGCTCAGTTTGTGCATATTTTCGTAAACTTGCAACTTTTACGACCGAAAAGCACTCGCAGTTGGGCTCTTTTGTGCCCAGATTGTGCTCAGTTAAAGCTGCCATATTCAGATCAGAAGAGATACAAAAATCGGATTATGGTCAAAAATAAAAAAAGCCTGAAGTTAGTACCACTATTTTCGATTTTTGATAAAATGGTTGTGTTGTAATGTGCCCAACCTGTGCTTCCATGTTCCGTTCTTAAAACAAAAATCCTTCCAACGGTATGATTCTTAGAGCGTTCCCGTTTTAAAGCGTGAAGTTAGCAACACCATTTTCGATTTGCGTGAGAAAAAAGGTTATGCTGTATTGTGCTCAGTTTGTTCTGCCTTGTGTTGTCAATATTAAAAAACATTGCAAAAAAGAGTATGTTAATTTTTTTTTAAACTCACAGTGTTGTATTGTGTTCAGTTTGTGGAGCCATGCACTAAAAAAGGTAAAAAAAATCAGCAAAGTTGCAATTTTATTGTCAAAAATAAACTTTACAAAACGCTGTAAGCACCGCCATTTTTAATTTTCTAAAAAAAAACTTGTGCTATATTGTGCTCAACTTGTGCTGCCTTGTGTCATTTGTATAAAAAAATCACAATTTTTCTAATTTAACAAATGAAATATTTTTGAAACTTTGCGATTTCTCAAAAATTATATTTGTGATTTTTTGTACTCAGTTCGTGCTACCATGCAAGGAAATGATAAACATTAATAAAAAAATTGCTACTTTTAGGGCGGCCTAAAACTGGTTTTTTTAAGTCTTAATTTAAATTTTTTAAAATCTACTTTTGCTGTTTTGTGCTCAGTTTGTGTTGACATTCACCAAAGAGAAAAAAGTCATACCTTCTTATATTTGGAGCTTTTATGACCGAAAAACAATTTAGGAAATCATGTACATATTTTGAAACTTAAATCTAAGCTGTTTTTTTTTATGCCCAGCTTATGCAGCCACGTCCAGAACATGTCCAGAAGAGATAAAAAAAAATAAAAATAAAATAAAAAAATTGAATAATTACAACTTTTAGGGCTAAACACTTAATTTCGCTGTTTTGTGCTTACTTTATGCTACCATGTTTGAAATTCGAATTATTTTAACTTTATGGGCCAAAAACTTATGAATTGTTCTTAAACATCGATAATGGCGTTGCTTACTTTATGCTTCACATATTTTTTGTTTGCGTTCAAAAATAGCAAGCATGTTAATTTGTTTTATCTTTTCACGTATGGCAGCACAAATTGAGCACAAAAGAGCTAAATTCATATTTTTTTGCTGTAAAAGTTGCAAATATGCGATTTTTTTCACTGCTTGGCATAACAAACTGATCACAAAACAGCACAAGTGTCTTTTTTATGAAAATGGAAAATTTCAAAAGAATTTAATACGTAAAATTTTCAAATATGTAATTTTTATTATTTATGGAACATGGCAGCACAAGTTGAGCCTAACACAGCACAACTTTCTGACAATCTTTAAACAAACAAATTTTTCTTAACTCCATTCACCAAGTTTTTGCCTTTAAAGCGTTGCCAGTGAATTTTTTTTGCTGCAAAATTGTAAATGGAATCGTTTTGGTTTAGCCCACAATTTACCTCCGCATTTAAAACCAAAATGGTTATCTAAATCAATGCCAAATCGATTCCAACTCTACATGTTCATTTCCATGACATCACTAAATCATTTCTTGCGTTAGCCAATAAATCCTTCTCACCCCCAGCGCCAGAACGCCCTTCAACCACAATGAACCGGAAGGATGCTGTTAATTTGCAATTCCGATTTCAATTTCACATGGCGTTAGTGATACGTGTCTGAGATGACCGCCCTCGAGGGTGCTCTGTTTGCATTGCGTCACCCTATCTAATCGATGGACTCCAAGGTAAGGACTCAATACCCATCAGAAGTGTGATGGAACCCGCTCCATTGACCACAATCGACATCGACATATATACGAGGCACACATAGTCAGTGGTATCAATCGCAAATCCTCGTCGTCCCCACACACATATCATTCGAGTCTTCCAATTCCACCTCTCTCCATTTGCTCTGAGTCCATGATTGTGTCCGTCTGTTTGTCTCTTATTCACATGCAAATTTCAATCTGGTTTTGGAGAATATAATTTTCGCTTTGCCAATTGCACAGAATTAAACGAAGGATTTTAAATCCGGATCCGGATATTTCCAATCTGACATTGGATTTGATCAATTAATATGGCAGTGTCGGTCATTTATCACGTCTGCCGCTCTGTGTAAGGAAAAAAGGGTGTATGGTTGAGCAGGCGAAAAAAAAACCAATGCAAATCTGCCGGAGTTCATGATAAAGCACCGGAAAGGGTTGTGTGGGTTTGGATGGGGTGTCTGGATGGTAAATTGACTCCATGGAGCGTAGGTCGGCTGTTGTAATCCCGGTTCGCATAAATGTGGCATTAAATTGCTTAAGCGCCTTTTAAATGGCATAGACTTCATCGTTTCTCTGCTTGTTTTTTGTGTAATCTATCTCATCCCCTTTGTTGAAGGTGGTTGGAGAGGGGGATGATATGAAAATATAAAAAATGGTTCATTTCCTACCCCCATCACCACCACCTCCCACGAAGCATATAAAAACATCAGCAACAAATGGAACATCTTGGTAAGACAATGTCAATGAATCTTCTTCCTTTGTCGTGTTGTAACATCCTTGCAGCCATTTGTGTCATCATTTCGCTTCTATTGTTCACCGTTACACAAGGATAATGATAATAAATTGTATTCAAAAGTAATGATGGAATTTTTTTTTTTTTTTTAACTTTTTTTCTTCTGTTCCGTCTGTGAATTCAAATCGCTTAGAAGAGAACCAAGCAAAAAAGCTGCTCACTCCATTCCCAAAACGGGGCAACTAAACAAAAAATGTAAGGAATTCTTTTTCTTGTTGCGTCTTTGATGGGGCGATACTGATGCTGCCATTCTATTCCTGATATGGGGTTCTGGTTCGTGTTCCAGGTTGAGCGTTTATAGGGTACGGGGCACATCTGTTGTTTGCATTTTAAAAGTAATCTTTTACCGCACTCTCTCGTTCGAACAAGAGGCAAAGCACAAGTAAAGCGGTTAATATTTTTTGATGTTTCATCTTTTTTTATTTATCATGTAATTTGTTTTGTTGTTGCTTGTTTTTTTTTTGTTGCTGTTCTTATTCTTTTGGTATATTTATTCTTTTTCTTAGCTTGTCCGTCATTTGTTTTGGTGTTTTTTTCCTTTCGTTTATGTGAAGGAGGGTGAAGGTTGTTGCAAAAAAAAAAGTTAATATATGTTGAAGCTTGAAGAAGAAATGAATGAATGGGTGGTATATCAACATTTATGGAAATGAAAGTAATTTTTCTTTTTTGGATATTAAAAACTTTTTTAGTTTGAAAGTATATACCTAGTACTTAGTACTTTTTGAACATTGGGAATTGAAAACAGGAAACATATTGACAATCAAGCAAACAAGCTAAATTACGTACCTGGCATTTGGTAAAATAATCTCAGAGCTGTAAAGTATTCCAGGACTAAATTTATAGCCTAACAGACAACGACATAAAAAGTCAAGTCATTGGCAAAAAATTGTAAGTCATACAATTAAAGCATTTGAGGTGTTGAACCATTCATCTCTTGCAGGGTTGTAAAAGAATACAATCTTTTGTGAAATAAATCATCAAACATCATTAATTGAATTCAATCAAAAGATTGTATTCATTGACTTCACTTTAAGAGTGTGTGACTTCAAGTTCTGCAATCACCATTCATTTGACATTAAAATGATTGCAATCATTTTATAGCAATCAATTGAATGCAATCTTTTGAGAGCTTATTTATTCCTTACATTTATTTGCATTCTATATATTTACTTATTTGCATTCTTTTAAATTATTTTGAATTCTTTGACAACATTTTAATTCGCATTAATTTTTTCGTTTACCTTATTCGTTTATTGCCTTTAAATTCTTATATTATGAAAATTATTCTTTCAGCTTTCAAGTTGTCAAATTCACATTTGATCTAAAGAGAAATAAACTAATCAGGAAAAGGAAAACATTTAATTCGAATTAAAAGATTGCTTTATTGAAAATAATTCAAAAAAATTCAAAAGAAAATTAATGCAAGGAGTTCAAAGAGTTCAAGGAATTTAAATGAATGCAAAGAATGCAATCTCTAAGGAATAAAGATTGCATTCAATTTACTATGCTGTAAATTGAATGGGAAAACAAATGAATAAAATCATTTCAATGTTAGTTGAATGGTGATTGCAGAATTTGAAGATGAAGTCGCAATATGTTTGAGTAATAAAGGATTGCATTCACAAATGATTGTATTCTTTTTCAAAAAAAAAAAAACATGATTGTGCTGTAACCAGCTTGTGCTGCCATGTTCCAAAATAAAAAAAAATATAGTAACTATAGTTTTTTCTTATAGTTTTTAGACTTATAGGTACCATTTTTTTTAGCCTAAGGTAAGCACCGCCATTTTCAATTTTCGAAATGAGAGTTGTGCTGTATTGTGCTCAACTTGTGTTGCCTTGTGCCGTAAATATTGGAAAAAATCGCAAATTTCCAAATTTTACGTATGATTTTTTTCTAAATTTCGCAATTTTCTACAGCAGATGAAAGTTGTGCTCAGTTGGTGCTACCAATACCATGCGCTGAAGAGATACAAAAATAATAATAATGTTTGCAGCTTTTAGGGCCAAACAAGAATTTAACGTATGAAAGTTTTTGAATTTTGTAAAAATTTAAGTTGTGCTATTTTTTGCTCAGTTCGTGCTGCCATATACCTGCGAGATAAAAAATTGTTTATTTTCAACTTGAACCTATTTCGATTTTCAAAAAAAAAAAGTCAGGCTGTATTGTACCTTACTTGTGTGTGCTGCGTTGCGCAGAAAATATCTAGAAAAATTTTTGCAAATTTGCAAATTTAACTCATAGATTTTTTTGTTGTTGAAATTTTTGCAATTTAATTTTTTGGCTATAAAAGTTACAAATATGCGAATTTGCTTATCCCTTTGACATATGGCAGCATAAATGAAGCACAAAACGAAGCTTCCATTTATAAAAAATTAAAAATTAAAAAAAAAAATCATGACTAAAAATTTGCATATTTTCAATTTTGTTGTTTAATATTTACGGAACAAGGCAGCAAAAGTTAAGCACAATGCAACACATTTTTTTTTGAAAATCGAAAATAGCGTTGCTCATTTCACGCTTCGCAAAAATAGATTTTTGGTTGTAAAAGTTGCAACATATGCGATTATTTTTATCACTTCGGCATATGGCAGCAGAGACTTCGCAGAAAACAGCGCAATTTTCATTTTTAAAAAATTGCAAAGTTTTAAAAAGTTTTCATGTGTAAAATTTGCAAATTTTAAAAAATATTTACCGTACAAAGTAGCACATGTTGAACACAATAAAGCACAGTTTTTTGTTTTTCTAGAACCACTATTTTCAAAAAAAAAAATTATTGGTCTGTACTGTACTCAACTTGAGCTGATGCCCTGTTCCGTAAATATTTAAAAAATAGCAAATTTGCAAATATTACGAATGTTTTTTTTTTTAATTTCGCAATTTCTTTAAAATAAAAATTGTGCTATTTTGTG
Organism: Dasysyrphus albostriatus; assembly: GCA_946251815.1. Classification (NCBI taxonomy): domain Eukaryota; kingdom Metazoa; phylum Arthropoda; class Insecta; order Diptera; family Syrphidae; genus Dasysyrphus; species Dasysyrphus albostriatus. Next base: position 133,988,443 of record OX276337.1, on the reverse strand, counting down.
CTCAGTTTGGGCTAGCAATACCTTGCACCGAAGGAATAAAAAGCACCATGTTTCCAACTTTGATAGTCAAAACATAATTTTGCTTTGTGTCGCAAAATTTAAAAAAAAAAGCAATTTCGTAAATTTTACGCATGAAATTTTTTTTATTTTATAAAAATCAAAGTTGTGCTGTTTTGTTATGTCGAAGATATAAAAAAAATCGTATATTTGCAACTTTTATGGCCAAAGTATAATTAAGCGAAGCGTGAAGTTAGTACATACATATACCGCTATTTTCAATTTTCCAAAAAAAAGTAGAGCTGCATTGTGCTCAACTTGTGCTGCCTTCATTTGCACTGCAAGAAAATACTCACTCAAAATTTTGAAGTCAAGTTGGTACCTACAAGTTGTGCCACGAAAATAGTTGAAGATGAGTTGAAGTGGTGCGATCAACATCTGATGGTAGCTTTTTGGGAGTACTCATATAATTTGCAAAAGGCTTTTTACTAATCACCACTACATTTTATTAATGATACGCAGCTTTGACATTCTATGAAATGAGCTATTTCGTGTAAAGGTAGGATGAATTTTATTTAAAAAAACTTTGCACGAATACCTTTCAGGCCTACCTTAAAAAAAATGTGTAAATTTGTTCTTCGTTATTTATTTTGGTCAAACCAGAAATTTCAACAAAAAAATCCTGCATGACAAATAGCTTCGCTGTTCTCTTCTCTTCCCCTTTACTTACTTATTTATCTTTTAAAATCTCATAATTCAGCATCAAAATCTAATCGGCACGTCTTCGATAGACATTATACATCTTCCATCCACCAAAACAAATCCACCAAAAATTGCCACTTAAAAAAAATCTAATCCGCAAAAAATTCACCACGTAAACCTTCATCATACCTATACGAAAAAACATGCTTGAACGAAGAAGTCTTAGACAAAAAAATAAAAAAAAAATAAATAATATCGTGCCGTTTCCCAAGTGTTTTTAAGCTTCCAAATCACACAGACACTTTGTCATTTTATTAACTGAAAATCTTATATGCTTTTGTTCATCTGTAAAATTCGATTACCTTCGCTAATTCCAAATGGCGCGGTGCGGTGGTGGCTGTTACGCAGTGACGACGCGACGTCAAGACAACACCTCGTGCTCTGAAAAACATCCTTAGCTTGAAGCATGTTTCCATCTTTAGCCCTGGCGTGACATGAAATCGACATAACGATGTCGGTAATTTGCATACGAAATCATAATAATTTTGAATAAACACAGAAAATATTATCTTCGCGAGAAATTCACTGCCATTTCACCACCGCCGCCGACGCCCTTTGCCAAACTGCATTTAAGGATAACGTGACAAGACATCAAGCAGCCGCATAAAGTGTTAGCAAACAACCCAAATTTGAAATGGCGTAGAAGTAAAAAATTGCAATAAAAAATCGAACTCTACCCTCACCCCACCCTTTGTTCCCCCATTTTCCAAAATTTATAATTTGGTGTTCCTTTCTTATTGCCAAACAGTTATTATTTGAGTGTCCTTTCTTCCTAACGCATAATCAATATGACTTTTTTTTTGGGCGCCAAGTGTTCGATTACGATTCTGTGCCAAGGGGTGTCGTCGTTGTCGTCATGTCGAATTGTATATTTACATACTGGCTGGTTTAATTTTACGCCTATTGGTTTTGTAAAATCGCCTGAACAAATACTACGAAACCGATAAGGAAAGAAAAGACAAAATTTGACTATAATTTGACTATGAGGGTGAAAGAGGATGTCCTTTTGCATATGGCAAAAAGAAACGAAACAAGGAATAGCATTTTCGCAAGTGACTAAATCGGAAAATAATGATAAAAATTGGATGATCGGTTGATGTCCTTTATTTGCATTATTGACGATTTCTTTTGACACAATTTGACACGAACCGAAATGATAGGAAAAAGAAGCATTGAATGTCAATGCGTGATGTGACACATCAGAAGAAGATTGTGGGTTGGGCTTTTTGAGGGAAAGAAAAGTTTATTTTTCCGCATGTTAGAACATTGGATTTGAGAAGTCGGATAAAAAGGATATGTTTTTTTTGACTTAAGGAAAAGGGTTAAGGAAAGGTAATGTGACAAAGGATGAGTAAGTAAAAGTGGATTTGTATCAAGCTGGATTAAGGGATTTGAATGATGAGGATTTCGTTCCAGACTTCTTAACCTATATGGGTTTTATGGAGAAAATATGATATTTCCACTGATAATCTTGGAAACAGTAACAAAGTAACGAATAAAGAGTAAAATTAAATAGTCTTCTACTTGGCTGAACGGTTTGGACGAACAGAGGGCCCACTAAAAATGGCACCAAGTACAACAAAATACACCATAACACAATATAAATAAAAAAAAATTTGTGCTCAGTTTGCGCTCAGTTTGTGCTGCTATATGCCGAAGAGAAAAAAAAAACAAATTCACGGTAAAAATTGCATATATGCTAATTTTTGTTTCTGTTTGGCATATGGCAGCACAAACTGAGCACAAAATTGCACTAACTTTCATTTGTTAAAAATTGCAAAATTAAAACTAAAGTCATCTGTAAAATAAACATATTTTTGAAGCGAAAAAAAAGTACAAAATTTGTTTGAAAGTCAAAAAAGGAAGTGCATTCTTCACGCTTCGCACAATAGTTTTTTTGGCCACAAAAATGGAAATAGTTTTGCTAGTTTTTTGTTCATTTCTTTGAAATATGGCAGCACAAACTGAGCAAAAATAGTATATCTCTTGTGAAGTAGTGAAATTTCCTAGATATTTTATTCTAAAAATTTGCTATTTTTCTTTTTAATATTTACAACACAAGTCGGCACAAGTTGAGCATAATACAGAAATTTAAGCTTTCAAGGAATTGCGAAAAAATTTCATTCACAAAGTATGCAAATTTGAGAGCTTTTTTTTAAAAATATTTACAGCCCAAGATAGCACAAGTTAAGCACAGTTTTTTTTTGAATATGGAAAGTTGCAGTGCTAAGTTCACGCTTCGCAAAATTGTTTTTTGGACATACAAATTTCTAAAACATTAAGTTTTTATATTTTTCTTTGGCAAATGGAAGCACAAACTCGGCCCGAATTTTCATTTTTAAGAAATTTCGAAATTTCAAAAAATAAAATTTATTCGCATAGTTAGCAAATTTTGGATTTTTTAACAAATTTTAAAGTTACAAGGCAGCACAAGTTGAGCACAATACAGCACATTATTTTTTTGAAAGTTGAAAATTTCGGTACTAACTTCAGGCCTTGCAAAATTGTCTTTGGCCGTTAAAGTTGCAAATTTGCGTTTTTTTTTAATATTAACGACAAAAGACAGCTAAATTTAAGCACAATTTTTATCTGAGAACAGAAAATTGCGGTGCTGACTTCACGCCTCGCAAAACTGTTTGTTGGCCGTCAAAGTTGCAAAAATGCCAGTTTTTTGTTATTTTTTTGGTAAATGGTGGAACAAACTGAGCACAAATGGCAAAACTTTTGTTTTAGCAAAATTGTGAAATTTCATTTGCAAAATTTGCGATTTTTTTAAAAATATATAAGTGTATCACAAGGTAGCACAAGTTGAGCATAATACAGGTTTTTTTTTGAAAATTGAAAATTGCGGTGCTAATTTAACGCTTCGTAAAATTGTTTTTTGCTCGTAAAAGTTGCAAATATGCGAATTTTTTTGTTTATTTCTTTGGCTGTTTAAACTGAGCACAAAATAACACAACTCTTGTATCTAAGGAATTGCTAAATTTCGAAAAAATGAAATGAAAAATGAAAATATATTTGCAAATTTGTACAATTTTTGAAAAACAAGCACAAATACAATTTGTAGTGTACTGTATAGTTCTTTATCCTCCTCACGTCTATAATAATTATTATTCAGCTAAGACAGAATTAGAATTGATTATCAAGCTAATGAAGATTTGCTAAAGCTCAGTTCCCTTCACTGGTCTAATAGTCTTAATTTTTACTGAATATTTCTTAAAATATACTATCTCACAGGTAGCCTCAAGATCCATGCAATTTTTTTTGCTTATTTCTTTTCAAGCCATTCGAAAAATCTCACAAATTAGTAAAGAAGTAAAGTGCAACAATGTTTCCTTATGATGCCAAGAAGTCATAAATTTCAATTTTAAAGAACTTAAAACTTTAAATTGAAATTGCAAAATCGTTTCCAGAGAAAAAGAAATCAATCAGAGAACATTCCATCAATTTGTTTTTTAACACCGTCACGGTCCACACTAACCTACGGGAAACATTTATTGAAATGAGTAGGAACCTAACTTAACAAAAACCTTTTGGCCGCAAATTTAATTTACCCACAACCACAACAATTCGACAGCCGACCATCAATCAAAACTGTCATTGTCCAAGAGATAATCGTCACATCAAGGAACATACAATGTTACAACCTGAGACACCCAAGCTCAACACAGTAGCTGAAAAACTAACCAACTTTGATGGTTAAACCATCAAAAAGGTGAAGCAAAGATCGGCTTGGCTTTGAAGGAGTTCCCATCAGCTCTCAGTCTCACCTGATGCGGATAAGGTAAAGCTGCCAATTCGAAAAAGGTATGAATGCAAAAATGTTGTGGTGTGGGGACCGCATAATTCCGAATGCGGTTTGTAGATTTGTTGGAACTCTCTTTTAACAGCCATGAAGATAACAGCCTTAAATCATATTAACGATCAAATAAAAAAGAAGCAGGAAGGTATCTCGGTATGTATGACTCCCAAGGAACTACTCTTCTAAGCTCTTTCAAGTCCGTTGGTTGCACTTTGACCATCACACATCAAAGACAACAGCCGCGGCCGCCATTGTCGATTGCGCGATTCCCACAGAGATCTATGATGACTCGATGACAGGGCACGTCATCGCGATGATCGGTGTCACCCAAAGGTGCTTGTTCCAATAAATCTATGGCCCCATGAGATCGACGGATTTCCAGTGGAATTCCACAGAAAAATACTCACGCATCACGCTCGCTCAGTTCTCTGCCAATGCCGATGCCGAGTGCTGGCTGCGGAATTGCCTTGTGAATTATTGGAAAATTAATTCGCAGATATTCATAAATTGGCGGCACAATTAATGGCCGTCCAACACGATAAAGTCGTGTAGCCGTTCAATCTCCGCCAACCGCGACCGCAAATTATATTTGAAAAAAAAAAAACAACAACAAAAAACAAAAACGGACGAACAAATCGCAATCGAAGAGCCTTCGGCAGATTGCAGTTTTTGCACGTTGTTCTTTGGGATTGGGTTGTTTCTTGTTGTTGTTGTTGGTCTTGTCTTGCTGATGAATAAAAGGGACTTCTTGCACGCAATCACTTCAGCACATCACTTCGAGAACAACTGTAGCAGCGTCAGGTGAGAGATGCACTGCGCCGCCATATCGCCATGCATCGCTTCACAGGGACTTGTATAGCATTTATGCAAAAGAAATCCTGTCTGCCGTTTTTTTTTTATTATTTATTTTTTGTTGATTTGCGCATGCGTGGTGACCACAGAGTTGCATTCGTGTGTATCAATCGGAGTCGATGACAAAATATTGGAATTAATAAAAGAATACAAATCTGGCATTTATCAGGCGGTAACACAAGTCGAAGAAATTAAATTAGCATCAAGTGCACGCGAGAGCTCTTTGGGAATTCAGGGAGGATGATTTATAAAGCAACAGCAGTGGTGGTGACGTTGCAGGGTAGTGCCGCTGGAGAAAAACAAAAGGATATGGTGAATCCGTTGCACGCAATCTTTTAGTATATATTTAAATGAGTCATATGATATTCACATATGATTATTGCTGTAAATATTGATTTAGGAAGTGCATCTGAATATTAAGGTATATTTAGTTCGCTTTTTATAGAAAAGGGTAAATAAAGTCTTTTATACCAATCAGAAAATCAAAGATTTTGTATTCATAAAGCTTTTTTATACCAATCAGCAAAAGAAAAAATTTTAAACTGTTGGAAATTTTGTCTACAATTGGCTAGATAGCTCACCAAGAAGAAAGTTTTTTTTTTTATTTTTATACCAGTCGTAACCAAATAAGGAACTCATTTCAAAGTATCAAATAAATATGTCGAGAACAAAGAAAAAGAGAATAGGTGGTCATTTCGGTAAAGTCTTGGTGATGTCTTTTTCCTTAGACCAGTTCGTAAAAATCAAGAGATAAATTTAAATTAATATATTTGGTTTGTCTTAGACCATTTATAGAATTTTTTTTACTAAAGATAGCGCTTACATATATTACAGGATAGACTATGGATTCTATACCAATAAAAAAATATGAATATCTTTTTATACCAATCATTAGTTTAATAAATACAAATGTTTTTTCATTTCACTTAGATGCACATAGGAAACCAATACTTTGGGGTTTCATTTTAATTTTATACCAATTGTATGCATATACAAATTATTCTTGAACTAGAATTGTATTCTTGGGGACTTAAAGGATCAATAATTAGTTCATTTCTCTTCATTCATTAGACCATCTTAAGAAAATCGATAAATAATTTTTTTAAAATTGTTGTTTATTAGTATTATACCATTTTTGAGTCCAATTTAAATAGGCATTTAGACCAGAGAAAACCATGGCCTTATACCAATCAGGAAAAGTACACATTTTTTTTATTTATGGACCTGTGTAAACTAATCAGCAGATAAATAAATAACGGTGATATTTTGGTCTTCAATAAACTGGTATAGTATTTGACTTATTTTTATTTTATACCAGTCGTACTCAAATAACGAAATAATTTTGAAGAAGAAGTAAATACAAAAAAATATAAGAGAATGTGTGTTCTATTTCATGAACTCTTGGAGACATCCACTTATTAGACCAATAATTAGACCAATTCATATTTATCTTTCCGCAATATATTTAAGTAAATATCAAATCAATTATAGCACCTTTTCCTTTTTTGTGTTAGACTATTTAATACCAATGTTATTTAATACCAATGACTTAAAGACGGATTAATCACGGCCTTATACCAATAAAAAAAACGTTTGTATTTATGAATCTGTCCTTACCTTTCAACATATAAATAAACACAGTTCTAAAATATGTTTGTCAGTAAATTCTGCCAATTTATTTTAGACTGACACTTACATTGATTTTTATACCAGTCAGATGAAAATAATAAACTATATCATTTCAAGTTAGAATACATATATGGAAAAAAGAAGAAAAAGAGAATTCTTCATTTCAATGATTTATCGGAGATGATTCATTGATTTTTTGAAATCATTTGAATATTAGATTAATTATTAGACTAATTATTATACCAATTTAATTTACCCAAATATTCCTTTCTTGCAATATCTTGAAATCCCTTGTGAAGTATGTTAGATGAAACAGGCAATATACTGCAGCACGTTAATATTAATTTTATGAAACGCTTTTGTTGATGATGGTGTGCTTAGTTTATACCAATTAAAAACTGCAAAAACAATACTACTAATTTGAAGGTACCTGCTTGTATGTGTTGTTTCCATCTACATTAATTTACAATATGATTTGTCGTTCAACATTTGGGGCTTAGATCAGTTTTTTTTTTGTTTATACCATTCAATTTCACCAAATGAAAAATTCGAAAAATTCGAGAAAAAAATGATACATTAAGAGAAGGGAAAGTTTGAAACCATTATACCAAAAAAACTAAAAACTTTACTTTCACCTCAAAGCGTGACCAAACTTTCAAATATGATTTTGCGTTCAAACATAAAAACCTATTTTGATACTCCACTCCATCTGTCAAAATCAGATCAAAATAATAATAAATCCTCGTCAATCATGTACGTGACATGTCGGCGTATAGTATCTTAAACCTCCGTCCATATTCTAGACACACGCAGATGATACGCAAATTTTACACATCGCCGAAGAACTTTTAGCAGGAAATAACTTTTTTTTTGTTTATAGACGAATATCCTTTCTGTTATACATTTTCTTACAGGACTTCGCTATATAAAGTGGTCGATTAGGGGTTGTAATGTGACAGCAAAGGGATAAAAGTTTTTTGAGTCTTTTTTTTACTTTTAGCCCCGCAAGACTAATTAAATCTAACAAAACAGGCCTCTGTGTTCTGTTAAAAAAAAAAATTAAAAAAAGAAAACCCTTTCAACAATTTCATTACAAATTTCATAAAATATTTACCTTGAATAGATTTATGTATGTTCTTCTCTTCTTTTTATTCAAAAAAATTAAAATAGAAATACTGTTTTTTTCTCTCTCTCTCTCTGAGCGTCAGAGCCACTTTAATTTAAAAACTTCATATATAAAGCCAAAGCCAATCCTACTATGTAGGCACATAAAGGGGTATGGACATAGAAAATATTCTTTTTTAATAATTTAAAAATGAATGCCGGGAATTTGGAAACTTTTTTAATTAATTAACTAAGACAAACCTGAGCTTGGATTTTTTTGTTGTTCTTTTAATTTTTTTTTTTTATATCTCGGACTTTTTACGATGTCCTAGGCAGATTGAATGAATGTTGAGATGAAAATGTAATGAAGGCAGACTTTTTTTTCAGTTACGTGGTATACGTACTTGGTTAGGTCGTTAACACTTTGTTTTGAAGGATTTGTGATGATATGACGATGTCAACCATCTCATCCTTAGTATTGTTGAAATGAAATATTTTATTATGTTTTACTTCGAGATGAAAAGCCAGTTTGATGAACATATAAACGGGGTGATAGGACTTCCGCAGTCAAAAGCACAGGTGTAGACGACTGTGGTTAGACACGAGGGTTGACACTTTTTTTTTGGGAAATTTATTTTAATGAATTTTTAATAACTGCCCTTGTTTCAGTTATTAACTGAAATGTATAAATTACTGTGGTCGGATTTTTTTAAAGAGTCCCAATTTTTAAATGTGGATGTTTTAGGGGAAATACAAAATAATTTTTAACTTTTCCAATAGATGTTGATTGAAAACTCTTTAAAAGGTTTATGAAAATTTAGTAAAAAGAAATTAAAAATCCTACAAAAATCTATTCATAAACAACCCTTGATATGTTTATGAATTAGGTCTGTTCATTAACTTCCAAAAACTGCCAGTGCCAATTATTACCAATTTAAGTCCAATTTATTTTTAATGCATGAGCTTTTTTTGAACTTTTGAATAAATTTGTAAGAAATGGGTATCTTTGGGTAGTACGGAATAGAGGTGCTTTTCTGTCAAATCTGGCAGATCAGCAACACAGTATGACGTTTAGTAGAGCTGTTCAGGAAAAGAAGTGATTTTAATGGATGAGTGCATTTAGTTATTTTGTTTGCTTTATGAAGCTATTTTAATAAGGGCCATAAATGTGGTTCAAATATTTGATCCGTTGTTGAGTAAATTTTAATTAATAATTTTGGCGGATTAACACTCGGTTTACGGTCGTAGTATGTGATGACAACCAATATTATTATATCCGTAAACTATCGTTAAACCTGACTTAGCAATCCGAAATCAATGATTTATTTATATTTCGGAGTTCCAGATTTGATCAAATAGAAACACATCTGTAAGAGACAGCTTTGAATTGATTATTGTTTAATTAAGATCTCTATAGTTGAATGGATTCAAGGCATTCCCAGATATCTTTTGACTAACGGCCAGATCACATATTGATTCAAAGAGTTCGTTTAATTTTTTTTTCTCATTTTTTGTATGGTCTCATAAAAGTTCAGAGTGAAAATTTTGAAGTAGTATTTTTTAATTCTTCTAGAAATTACGTTAAAACTATAAATTTTCAAAACATATCAAACCAGTTAGTAAAAAAGTTCAAATACAAATATTCTAAAAAAGCTTTGAGCCAAACTTAATATCAATCTAAAATAAAAATAAAACAAAACCTAAAAATTAACAAAAAACTCTAAAATCAATAATTAATTTAGCTGAAAACTACTAACTACTACTAAACTTTATTTGACTTAAAGCGAGAAATGCACATTAATCAAAATTTCGAAGTTGACAACTCTTTTCCTAAAATCTGACAGTGTTGCCAGCCAGGTAACAGTTTAACCCTCTCACTGATGGTTGATTAGGAACAGTGGGGATGTATCTCGAAGAAACCTGAATCTGAGCTCAATATATCGATATCCTCTATCTATGTTTAAGTATACAACACCATTTATTAGAAATGTCTATAAAAGTATTATCACCCCTCCCCGCTCCCCAAAGCACATGCAAAAGAGAAGCATAGGTGAGCGAATAATGCTTGGAAGTGCAATAAATCCAACGAAACCTAAGTCGGCTTTGTTCTCGAATTTGCATGTGCTATGTTGGCAACCCCCTTTCATCTCAAGACATGGATTATTATTAAACAAAAACACAGTGCATCGGGCTTACATAAATGGGGGGTTGGTTCCACTAACAGACCCTCTCTAATACGGTGGTGACCTATCCCATCCCATCCACTATGACAGAGATGTTGCCATAAAAAAACTTCTAAAAATTTATTTGATGCCAATCTGTTAGTTAATAAATAAATTTAATGTTATTTCATTTGATTTTCATAAAAGTGAGAATCACCAATCACATTAGCCGATTCTACCCCAGATTTTTTTTCTAACATTTACCTTCCTCCTTTAAGCCTGAAACTATACTGACATTTGTGCTAAAGTCCTTTTTTGAAATTGATAGTAGGCTATTCGTCTGATAGTAAAATGGTGCACTGTGGCGTATGTGTACTCTTACTTAAAAATACAAAACTGGTAAATCACAGTTAATATCAATTTTGTTTAATGTTTAGCACTAAGAGAGAGCTTAAAATGATTTTATTGAATTGAAATACTAACCTAAATGGTGATGATATAAATTCTTGAATAGGTAAGATACTAAAAAAACTAAAACCATGTTTAGAATCATTGCTTTATAATGTCAACTATAGACGAACAAATACGAAGTAGTACCTCGTAGTATGATGGTAAGTGCGTTGGACTGTCATGCCGAAGGTCTTGGTTTGATTCCCAGTCGCAGCCACCTAAAAACAGAAATGTTTTTCCCGAAATACTGCCTCTTGCAAGGAACTGACAAATCATCCAAAAGTAAACTTGTCATGAATAAGTGCCTCGCATCTAGCCGTTCCGACTCGGAAAAAAATTTTGAGTCCCCTCCATTCCTGCTAGGCCCTGGTTCTCCATGAGCTGTTGCACCATCAAATTTATTATTTTTTTTATAAACGAACAAATAAGAGACAAATTTGATAATTTTAAAAAATACAGGCTACCCGACTTTTTGAACCACCCGTAAACCATCACTAGCCTCAAAAAACAGCACACCATCTTTATGCCGTTCACTGTGTGACATGCAGGTTGTGATAGATGCCTACATAGCATATAGACCAAGAGCCCACAGCAGATTTTGGGTGTGAATGATAGCAAAAAAAGAAGTATGGGCGTCGAAAGCTTCATTTAAAGCTATTTAAAAAATAGAAGTCTTGCAGTCAGCATCTAGGGCCTTTGTGAATAAACAGTGCATCAAAAAAATATGTATACAACTTCGAAGGTAATAGAGTTAGCCAAAATTGGTTTTCACTTCTTCTAAGATAAGCTCCTCGGATCACATATCTCAGAATCCAAGACCATTTCAGTGCATAGCTTGCCCTGCCAGACCGTTTAAAAAATTCAAAGTGGAAACCGGTTTTTTAAGCAGTGGAACAGAGTAAACTATACACTCAAATGGTTTTGGATTTCATGATATGTAATCCCAGGAGCTTATCTAGGAAGGGATGAATGTTGGCTAACTCGATTACCTTCGAAGTTGCAATCATATGTTCATGGTTTTCCTTGCATTCAAACTCTCACTAAAATAAGACAAACACAATTGTATGTAGATTGTGTAAATGTGAAACGGAACAAAATAAATTAAAAAAAAAAAAAATTGCGTTTTTTTTCAGAATTTGAAGTTTTTTTGTTGCAGACGGGAGCAAACCATGAACTTCGACTGAAAAAAGTTAGTAATCCATATTTAAAATTTAAAAATATATTAGTATTTTCCAGAGCCAGTGGGGCCAAATAACCCCTCCGGGTGCCTATGGACGTCACTTTCAAATATGAATAGTTAATGTCTTCCACTTTGTGTATGGAATCACATAGACAGAAATTGATGCAGTTTGGAAAAGTCTTGTACTGATTAGCTTTGGTTCAAAAAGTAAAGTTGTCACATTGGCAATTATGTACAAATTTTTCATTTTATTTCATACAGAGGTAGCCGTAGTCTACATAGCTTCATGAACATATAATTACATATAATTCCTAAAATAAAAAAAAAATTGATTTAAAGTTATTACTTATCAAAGATTGCTGCTTCCTCTCCCTCATAATAATAATAAAAAAATATATTCACTTCCCAACCAAATGGCACTCCAGCTGTCACCGTAATGATTAATGACTTTCAATTGAATTGAATTTTGTCCTTTTTTTATGATTAAATTCTATTATTTCTATGTAACAAAATCACACATAAAAATGGGGAGAGTGTATAACAAGACCAACCACGACGACAAGTCTTATCTCTTCCATAAAGGACACCTTTCTTCCTCGAACCATCTTCAATCTATATCTTTTCTTATGTAAAATAATCCAACTTCAGTTCATTCATTATTCTTGTTGTCCTCAAATTCTTTTTGACAAAACAAAAAAAAAATCAAAAAAAAAAAAAATAATTTAAATTAGAAAAAACTTAATACCAAAAAGCAGAAGAAGAAACAAAAGAGACAAAATAAAAGATGAGAGTCAAATAAAAAAACAAAAAACAAAAAAAAAAAACGTAATGAAAATTAAAAAGTAAATATAGGTAGGATATGATATTAGCAGGATATTCATTAATTTTGAATGTTGTCCTTGCGAGAGGAGGACTTTTTTCTTTTTTTTCTTCGTGTTTTGGTTTCATCATTCAATTACACATTTTTACTTTTTTTTTTTTAATTTTACTACTGATGGTCTGATGTATACTTTGTAAGGTTGGACTTGAAAGTGATAAGGGTGTTGGGTTGGGCATAGAGAGAAATGGGTGAGTGTCATTTGAGAAGGTGAATTTAAATGATGGACTGGTCGGATAAATATAAAACAGAGTCGGCTTTTGTGTGATGAAGCTTAATGAAAGTCTCCAGAGAGTGCGGTGCAGTGTTTTGGTTGGGGTTTCTTAATCTCGTTTTTGAATTTAATTTTCTTTTTTTTTTTCGTTTTCTTTGTTTTGTCAAGGTTTATAATTATTTTTATGAAGCTAGACAGTAGAAAGAGAATGTCTTAAAGAAATGTATATTGATAGATAAAATGGGAAATTCTAAGAATTTAAACCTCAAAGAAATGCTGAAATAAATTTATTCGATTTTAAAAAAAGAACTTTTGAGAGTAGTGATGAAGAGAGTTGTGAAGAGTCTTAAACAGCAATGATGTGACAATGTAAATGTAACAAATCTAGGTAAATTGGTCTGTGTGTTTTGGTAGAAAATTGTTTGGGCTCTCGCTCTAATAACTCTATGCTTTAGAATTTCTTGAAACTTCCCAATTAATAAAAAGCTAAAACTACACCTCTTTGTTGGAAATTTTGTATTGGTCCTATTACAATGACATACTTTACACTACATTAAATTTTAAATCTTGTTTAAGAGTTTATTTCGTGTCTTCGAAATTAAAAACAAAAATATTTTTCCTTCTCCCTTTTGTCTTCCACAAACACTTACTCGTATATCTACAAATTTTCAACCAGCCAGCGACAAGCCTCATAATAACATTATAAATAATTACAATGATCGAATAAAACAAGCGCGGTCTGCATTCTGCATAATTTTATGTTATTAGATAAAATATTCGCGCTCTGCATTCACGTTTATCCATCAGACATCGCACATTTCAATGGTGGTTTGCAGATGTTTCCTTGGGGCATAAAGTTGTTATTTCAATCTTGTTTTTAATTTTCTGTTTCTTTTTTTTGTAAGTTTATTGCCGTTTATGATTTTTTATTTATTATAATAAATTGTTGCTTCGAGTATATGTATTCATTTTCGAATAAGAATTCGTGTGTTGTTTTTTTTTTATATAATGGTGATGATAATTACAGAAGTAACAGAAGCTTACGAGTATATCTGTATCTTACCTATTCTACATCCATTAAAATCTGCAATTCTTTATATGTTATTTTTTGTTTTTTTTTGTAAAACAACTATTTCTTCTACTACTGCTACTGTTCAACTATTAAAAAGATTTTTAGAACCCACACAGCAAATACGTGATTATGCCGGGCATTTAATTTTGAAGTTATAGTAGGTGCAACCTGACAGTTTCCAATTGCCTCTATAACAAATAATTTGTATTCATTAATTTTTGTTTTATTTTGTTCGTGTTGTTTTTTTTTTGTTTTGTTTTAGAAATTCTTGCTCCGGCTCCGGTGTGGTTAACTCTGTCCAAGATCTGAATCAATAAATTACGTGACAAGAATAATTGATTGAAGAAGAGATTTATAATTCTGTATGTTCTCAATTCTCAATCAATTTATATTCGATAAAAGAATATCTTTGAAGAAGTAAAATAATGTTAATATGAATTTTGCAATATCATAACGGTCATGAGTTGCACTTGAAAAACCAATTATTTTTTAAGTCGTTTTTAAAAATTAATTTCTTTTTTTTTTCACAAATTTCTATGTGACGATGCTGGAAACTTAAAAAGATATACAAATTTCCAGCTTTTTGATTAGGAATTCTAATGTCTTTAGATATAATAGTATTTTTTTTTAAATCCACATATGACAAAGACCCTAAATATGTCACTCATGAGCCCAAAAGAGTTAGTCGGACGAAACCCCAATTTATTTTGAATAAAAAAGTATATGTATTTATTGTTAAGCCCAATAGAAATTTGAGAAGTATATGTAACAATGAATTTCATGTTGCTTGAAGTTAGGCACCATCATTCTTGATTTCAATTAATTTGTGCAGCCTTTGCCGTTAATATTTAAAAAATCAAAATTTGACCGATGGAATTTTAGGGAAATTTTAAAAACTGCACTATTTTCGCCCAGAAAAATTATTTTTTGGTGTAGAATTTGCCAATATACAACGTTTCTTTCATCCATTCCGCACCATGACCGCAAAAAGTGAGCACAAATTAGTGGTGTCTACTTCACTATTCGCTAATTTGTATTTTGACTGTAAAAGTTGAAAATAAGCGATTTTTCTTATCTTGTTGGTGCATGGCAACAGGGTTACCAGGTCAAGAAGCACTTGTGTAGCTCGATTTCAGAATTCTTGTAGCCCAAAATCGCTGCCTTAAATGTAGCGCAAAAACTATCTCGATCTCATTTCAATTTTTTTAATTTCTCATATTCCACCTTTTCCTTTCTTTTTTTGGATTAATTTTTAAGGGCAAATCCTTAAATTCTGGAAGAAATTAAATCCTAGGTAGATAGGTGCATAATTTGCTGTTAATTAGTTGTAACAATTTTGAAGTAGTCGTTTTATGTTTTATGTTTTTTTTTTTGAAAAGCGCTTAAAACTTCTAAATTTTAATATTTTTTTGTTAATTAGTCATTAGTTAGTTGGGAAAAAATCAATTTTGGTATGCGATGTTTTTCTATGTGTTTTTGGGTTATTTGTTTTCTGTGAATGTCAAGTTAGCAAAGCAACTTTGACGAACTTAAAAATGGTTAGGTGAATAATTTGCCATTAGTTAGTTGTGACAGTTTCAAATTCATCTTTCAATATTTTCTATGTTTTTTTGGGTGCTTTGCTAAATTGACAAATAAAAACTTCAGTTAAAAACTTCTTTTACTTAATCTTTTATGACCTAATAATTTGCCATTTGTTAGTCCTTAATTGTTTGTGAAAAATTTAATCTAATAGCGAAATGTTTTCTATGTTTCTATTGCGTCATTTGCTAGCTTCATATCAAGTTGTTAAAATATCACTTAAGAATTGGGTCAAAACTGCTAGTACCAAATGTTTAATGGCTTAATAATTTGTCGTTAATTATTCTAAATTAGTTGTGACAATTTCGAATTTGTCATACAATTTTTTCTATGTTTTTGGATTTATTGTTAACTTGACTTGGTACAAACTGCAAATAAGTTTTGACAGTTTCGAATTTGTTGTTCTATATTTTTTGTTTTATTTATCTAAATTCATATGAAATCAGCAAAAGAGTTCCAAAAATATTGAAATCTTATTTGAATAATAATTTGTCTTTAATTAGTTATTAAATTCATTGTCATACAATATTTTCTATGTTGTTTGTTTTAGTTTCTTAATTCGTATGAAGTAACATTGGAAAAGGTTTAAAAATTGATTATATTGAACGGTTTATTTCATTATTATGCTTTCACTGGATCGAATTTTTGGTTTTGTTGGAAGATACACAGAAAACATTGCACAGATAAATTTATTTTGTCGCACCTAATGAAGGACTAATTATAGGCAAATTATTAAGTAATAAAATGTTATGTCTAGGGATTTTAACTACTTTTTGACAAAAAACATAGAATACATAGAACTACGAATTTGAAATTGTCACAACTAATTAACGACTAATTAATGACAAAATATGCAATACTTAATCCATTTTTTGATCAGTGAGTATTTTGAAAAACACCCATAAACCATAGAAAATATTGCATAATCAAACTGAATTTGTCACAACAAACTAACGACAAATTATTTACCATCAGGTATAAGAAGTTTCTACTGATTTTCTACACTGAAAACAAATTTAAAATTGTAACAACTTACTAAGTAACGGCAAATTATCCACCTATTAATTTTTCGATTCGCCAAAGTTGCTTTGCTAATTTGATACTAATGAAGAATTCATATTTGAAATATGCAATAGATTGAATGGTGCAGTTTTTCTTAAAGAGTATCTAAATGTCAATAACTGTATTTATACCTTAAATTTTAGGTTACATCGAGGCAATACAAAGTAGCCCAGATTGATGGTTTTTGAAGTTGAATTTTCCTCATCTGGGCGAAAATTTAAGTTCAAAATGTGATGGAAAATTAAAGAGAAAGCAATCATTGCGGATGCCAGAATGCCGGGTCTTGAATCTAGATGACTGCAAGAAGCGTGCTAGTGGTCGTACAGGATGGAAACAGCTAAACACAGTAAATTCTTTAACCTTCAATCGTATATTGTCTACAAAATATGTGTAATGTGTGTTAAACAAATTTCAAAATTTCTGATCAATTTAGCTCTAAAATGTTCAATGTGTATTTAACAATTTTCTCCGAATGTAATTATTACAATCAATCATAACATAACATGACCAACTATAAACTCTTAGCTACCGTTATTATTGACTCTCCTGCATCCGGTTTAGGTATCGTCAAAATTAAATCGAAAACAATATCAACATCACAAAAAACAACAAATTATACAAAGGATCTTTCGCATATATGTACATAGATATAGTTTTTATATACATCATCCATAATAGCCAACACCATATAGGTATGCAAAAATCCAAAAACCATAAACACCCTCTTCTTACCCACCCGTCTCCCCTTACACACACACACCTATCATATAGTAAATGAAAATGAAATCTTGATTAGTTTAACACTATATCACGTTATTATGCCCAAATGAATTTTCGAATAATAATTTTTCGTTTCGTTCATATAATTAAATGATAAACTAATCTTCTTTTAATAAGGTTTTTCTCTCGCTCTCTGTTTCTCTTGGGTTTTAATAACATCACAGCGAGTCGAAGTTGGAGTCATATAGAGAACGTATAGAGGGTGTGGAAATAAAATGCCAGCCCCATCTACTGGCAAAATTTGTCTATGTCAATATTTTCTTCCACGATAAATTTTCCATTAAATATTTTTCAATAATTACATTTTGGGTTCCAGCATAGAGGATAAAAAAAGGGTTGTGTTTTTCACTGCTCAACGAGCGACGTTACATATAGTTTCAAGGATATCATCCAATGTTGTTGTTTCCGGTGGGACGCCGCCGCCACCGACGACAACGACGCCGACGGTGGTATATGGTGAGATGATGGGTGTTAAAAAATAATTATTATACTCACACATTTCCAACTATTTTTCACCAACATCCACTCTCTCCCATACTCATCCAGATGTATTGTGTTACTTCTATCCTGTTTGTTTTTATATGGACGATGGTAAAGGATTTTTGCTCCTCAACGTATTGTTTTTCAAATAGTTTTGCATGCTGATGTCCTTTTGTTGTTTATTCCAAAACAACAAACACTCTGGGCAATGGACAACGTCCACCTATGTGTAAATAACAGAGAAAAAGGTGAGAATATGCAAGGTCCTTTGAAACTTAAAACTAAAATCCCAACTATTAATCAAAGGACAACGACAAGGATTCATCCCGATCCGATCCGATCTCACACCCTCATCCTTGTGCTTGGTTGTGTCGATTCGCTCTCTTTAATTAATTTATTCCTTCCGAAAATTTATTTTGCACCAACTCCATGGTGGTATACTTATATATACGACGACACCGATAAACTAAGGTATGGGTATTGGAATCCCTGATGATGTAGAATGGGAATACAAGCTTCCTACCCATTCCCTTGGCAATATCCTGTGCAATTAAATTGCAATCATCAATTTCTTCCAGCATTGAATCCCATTTTCCATTCCGATTGGGAATCACATAAATCTCTCAATCATTGGTATCCCACAGGCACACAGTTGAACATCCAGGATTCCGGATAAGGAAGAGAATAACACATCCTAATACAAGCTACAAACACACCCAATGACGACGATGACTACGACAACGACTACGAGAAACGAGATGTGCGAAGTCAATTAGGGCGCAAATTAATTTTGTCGCCCAGGCACAGGCACAGACATATGTACCAGAGGATTTCGAAAAGGATGTAGGAATTCATCGTGTTGTTTGGCAATCATTTAGTCAGCCAGATTGACTAAATGTTTTGCTGCGCCAAATGGATTTCAAATGGCATTGCTAAATGAGAGAGGATTTCAATTTTACTCCATGGCTGTGTTACCGACGGTAAAATGTGGAAGGAGTTTTTGTAATTTACGATGGGAATTGACCAAGAGCGATTGAGTGTTGGTTTTAATTGGTATTCAGGATTTCAAAAGGATAAATGTGCATTTGGTTTTTTGACATTTGACTGTAAGTTTTCGTCTGTGGACTGTGGATGAAATGATTGCAGTTTAATTGTGTCCATTTCAATTGTTTTCAAATCACATTGACATTTGTGGTTTACAAATTCAACTTGATATTGTTGATGTGGAAAACTTACTTCCATACTCATTTGGATCCCAATTCACGAAGGGTTGAAAACCAAGCATGTAGACCGAGTTTTCTGGCATTTGCGATGGATTTCAATCTTCTCTGTTTTCTGAACCTGGAAGCTGGGATTCAAAGACAACTTGGCTAAGGTATTAATTTCGATGTGGCCGAGTCAATGAAGTCGACGAGTTTTTGGAATTTCAACATCCACATCTTATTATAGCTCGTGACCTTCTCATACACAAAGATCCCAGTTCTCCCTTTCTGCTTGTCACCAACAGGGTTGCCATGTTTTGAACACATTCCAAAGCTCAATTTAGAAATGTTTGCAGCCTTAAATCGGAGCCGACAAAGTAGCCCAAATAGTAGCCCAAAAACAATAGACAAGTGTTCTCATAACTTCAGTCACAATTTGTTTTTATTAAAAAAAAAAAACAACGGAAAATAAAATAAATTTTTTGTTCATAAAAGAAAGAAGAATTTAAATGGAAATTCTAGGAACAACAGTGGAACTGAATGATTATAAAGTGAAGTGTGGTTGATTTGAAATGCTAAAACCAAAGACTATGTCCTCTTTTACGCAACAATTTTTGCATTCCGCTCTTTCCGAATTTTAGACGCAAAGAATCATCGTGTAGTAGCAACAGGGGAGACTATTCAGTGAACAAAAAGTGGTGAACAATTGTGAAATGCTTAAACTGAATGCTTAAAGAGCGAAAAGTGGTTAATATGAAAAAAACATATCGCCAATGATATGATTTGGGCTATTAGTAGCCCAGTTATAATTGGGGATGTCATACTACAATTGTTGTCGGCAGTTGTTTCGAAAAAAGATAGCCCAATCTGGCAAGCCTGGTCACCCATAACACTCGGTGCCATAAATCAGGACTGAAAGTATATGGGTTTTATAGAGCGTGCAATTCGGCTTACGTGCGAGTAGTTTTGAGCAATTTGTTGAGCCCAATCCAGGTAGCACCGATTTTCGACATTATTTCTTCATCGGATCTCTTATTAAATGTCATTCGTGGGATATGTTTACTCCAAGGTAGATGAACTCCTGAATCCTGATCTCATCTACTATTTCGAAGTTGCCGAACGCCTATTGTGGGATAGTAAAGGTTGATCTATTTAAAGATTGGTATTGAGTAAACTCTCCTCTAGATAAAATTTTAGTGCTACCACTTTTCTGAAATATACTTTTGTTTATGTTAAGTGGTGAGATTTTCTCCATTTTGTTAATTTTTAAAATTTTGAATATGGAAAAAGTTAAAATAGCGAACCATGCTTTTAAGGAGAGGTGTTAGGTATATGCACCTTCGAAAAAAATTCCAGTCTTTAAAGGGTGTGACCTCGACTTTTTTGGTAGTTTTTAATATTTTGAACATGTCAAAAGTTGCAAAAAGAGATTCATATGCCAAATTCTTCTTGGAAAAATAAAAGTGTGATATCTTAAAAGATAGGTATTGAGCAGACGCGACTTTTGGGAAAATTTCAGTGCTGCCAATATTCAGGAACATACTTTTATTTATGACAAAAGGTGAGACTTCCACTTTTTTTTATTAATATTTTAAACATGAAAAAAGTTGCAGATACCAAACGTGTGTTGGGAATATAACAGCAGGATACTTTTAAGGAAATGTGTTAAGTAAAAGCACTTTTTGGTGAAATTTCAGTGATGCCGCTTTTGGAGAACATGAAAAAAAGATGCGAAGAAGCCTTCAGATGCCAAACGGTAGGTTGTTAATATTATGGTTAATGTCTCAAAAGGTAGGTGATAAGTAGACAAACATTCGGGTGATATGCCAGTGTTGCCACTTTTTTGGGAACATATTTTTTTTGTTTATGTCAAAAGGTGTGACCTCTACTTTTTTGGTAGTTTTTAATTATTTGAACATGAACAAATTTGCAACGCCTTGAGATGCGAAATGATATAAAAATAAATTATTTTTTAGTAAATATTTTTATATTTTATATTATTTTAAATATGTGTATGTATTTTAAATAAATGCGTTCGTTAAATCTTAGTTTTCAACGAACGACTTTCTGCTTGATTTTCCAACAACGGCAGAATTCACTGTCCTGAGGGAATTGTCCAAGACATAAGTCGACTCATTAAGCCTGATGTCATTTCGCACAGAGCATTTTGAAGTATTGAATCTTTTTTCTTCTATTTGACACTAGTATTTTTATATTTAGCAAGCCAAGTGCGGGACGATGAGATCAGTACCCATTGCCAGTTGATGCTATGTTACCGTTGCACCACTGGACATCAACATGTCTTTCTACAATACCCTTTCTTTTTTACGAATCCAATTTCAAACACCATAATAAAAACAGAAAAACACAATTGACCTGCAGGCTTTCTCACTACATCTGCCCCTTTTGTGACTTCTATTCAACTTGAATATTTAAAAATGAATCCCATTCAGAGTTTTGAGCTTTTGATGAATGAAATCACTGTTTTTTAAATTAAGATGAAGAATCGTGCATGTTCAAAAGATTCATAATACAAAAAGTGTACAGCAGTGCAAATTGCTAAAGTTTAGGTCACCTACCCCAACTGTATACAAATCCAGATATATACCTACATAACCTACCTCCTTTAAACTTACATATAAAAACCGTATTTTTGTATTAGCATATTTACCCAACACCACATATAACTTCAGAGCAACTCAGCATCTTATCCGTGTACATCTCTGCTGGAGCTTTGTATGAATATTCATGTATTTTTCTCACTTGCATGTTGCATCCTTTATTTCTTCCTCTAGCCTCAATTTGCATCCTTTTCAAAAAAAAGTAGAAAAATAAAAGAAACTTAAGCATTCGTCGTTTGGTCCTGAGGTGATGATGGCGAATAAAATTGTTTGCACTGGAATCTAAAATGCATTGCGTTTTTGCACGTCCTCCCCCAGCCATTGACTCCTGTGGGATCCTTTTTTTTCTATTTTATGCCTATTTGCCAGGATATAAATAGGAATTTCAGCAAAAACAGCCTGAATAAACAAAAATCATTTACCAAGCTGGATGATGGGCCACCCGCAGGTAGCCTCGTTTTATCATTTTATGCATCTGTATGTTGCATATTTGCACAGGGAATACACAAGAGAACTCTATGTTGAATGTTTGAAAAAGGATTCGTTTATGTGTGTGGAATTTAGCACACCGCTTCATCACTCTCGTTTATTAAGCCTAGAATATGTCCTCAAATGTTGCAACCACAGAAGGAATAAATGAATCGCACAAAAGAACAAACAGGGACACATCGAGAAAGAGTTGAGTGGATGAAAGTCGAGTCTTTGTCGTCATCGTCATCGTCGTCGTCGACATCATCGTCACTACTTGTCATTTGTACCTACTCGTCCTGAAGGCCGACAACCTCTCTCTGAAAGATGAGGGGGTTAGTAGCCTAGTCATTCATATCGTGTCGTGATGCCATTCAACTGGCTGGGAAGTGTTGAAGCTTTGATATCCAAGTAAGCCTCTAAAATAAAAAAAAAAATGTATCCAAGTTGGTTTGAATTGTGACTGGCGACGTAATGATGTTTGACGAGTGTTTGGATCTGTTTGCTTAAGCTAAAAATTCATTGAGACAGCAGAAAAACCTCAGAGTGGTGCTACCAGCTTTAGTACAGCGGCTGTGAATTGTAACTGTAAATGAGGTTCTGAGGTTAACAGTCAGAATCAGAAGTCTGTAGGAGTTCGCATAAAAAAGATGCCGATGGATTCATAAGTGCGGTATGTGCTTTTGAATAAATTAAGAACAAACAACTGTGGTGGAGAGTTGGATTCGTCTGGGAAATTGTTGACTATTTCGAATAAGTTACACCTCTTGGCATAATTTAAGACAAAAACACTGGAGGTAGCTAATTTTCCACTTTTTTGCAACTGGAGGAAGATGAACTTACAATTGTGAACCATATTTGGTGTTCGAACATGATCAGAACAGAGTATTGAGAGAGACCCGTAGAGCCCCATCCCACCAAAATCCTTAGCTTTCTTTCTTGACGGAAAACTCACGTAAGATAGCAATCAGCCTTATTGTGAGATATTGGTTTCAATCAAATTATATTCCACCCTATAAAATTGACATTTCACTTTTTGCCTATTGTCAATATGAGTTTTAACTGACAAAATTTTAATGTTCGAAAATTTCGCTGAAATGTGATATAGCAGTTTTAATTTACAATTATGTTAGGATGCAGATTTGAAGTGCAAAAGCCTGTCGCTTGGATACCTAACATTTTCAAAAAAATGGCGCCCAATCTGTGCGAAATGGTGAAATTTAAAAAAAATCATAAAATACTTGGAAAGTATGAATTATCAAAATAATTGTGTATATCTTAAAAAAAAGTGTTGAGTATACGCACCTTCGGGTAAAATTTCAGTGTTACCACTTTTCGAGAACATGTCTTTTCTTGATAACAACGGTGGAACCTCCACTTTTTGGATTATTTGTTATTTTTTTAACTTTAAAAAGCATGTGGAAACACCTTCAGATACAAAACGCGTGTTGGGAAAATAATTAATATAATAATAAATTAAAAAACTGAAAATCGCACACATAAAAAAAACAATGTTCCCGAAAAGTGGCAGCACAGACATTTTACCTAAGGTAGTTTTTTTCAACATCTATCATAAAAGATGTCAATTGTTATTTTCCCAACACAAGTTTGGCGTTTTGAGGCGTTTTGGCAACTTTCTTCATGTTAAAATATTGTAACGACTCTCACATTTGTACTATAACTACTCTCAAATGAAGAAGCGCCATCTTCTGGACTATAAATGATACAAGCCAACCTACGGAGAGCTTTGGTAGGCTTTAGAACTTTTAACACTAGCTGTCAAAAAGAAAGGTTTTTTAAACGGAATTTTATGACAATTTTCCCTTATGGAAAGCTCTAGAAGCAAATACTAGAACCTTCAAGCTTTTTCGGGAACTTGTGTGAGAAGTATAAAAGCACATATCTGGCTGGCTGGCAGATTATTAAAAATTACCAAAAAAGGTTGAAGTCCCACCGTTTGTCATACAAAAATTATGTTCCCAAAAAGTGGAAACACTAAAATTTTAACTGAATATGAATCTACTCAAATTCTTTTTTTGAGATATCAATTGTTATTTTCCAACATGCTTTTGGCCATCTGGGAGCACTTCTGAAACTTTTTCCATGCTAAAAAGTATTAAAAATTATCAAAAAAGTGGAGTTTCTACCCGTTGACTTCAAAAAGTGTGATCTTGAAATGGCAACACTTGAATTTTTCGTTAAGGTTGGATGCACCTTAACACCTATCTTTTAGGACAGCGTTATTTTGATCATTAAAATTTTGCAGGGAATTTATTTTACCATTTTCCACATATTGGGCGCCATTTTTTAAAAAGCACGAAGTACTTCGTTTTCCTGACTGAACTACAGATTGGGCGCCATTTTTGAAAATAGCGTCCAAGTGACACGATTACATAAATGATTCCCAGGCTAAATTTCTTTCTTAGTGGGTAAGGCATGCATTCCAATCATAAAAATAAGATCACCCTGAAGAAGCGCATGGGACTCGTCTATAGGTCTCGGTTTCGAGGAATCACTCGTCCGGAGAGCAGTGTCGAATTTGGCGTTTTTAGCTACAATGGTATTATTTTCACCTGACCAACCATGAGTGTTAGAGTTTGAACATCACTTATCCGCCCAATTTGTTTAAATATCTCGATTGAATTCACTTACATAGGCGAGTGGAACCAAGCTTAATGATTACCAAAAGCATTAAGAACGTTTCATCAAAACTCTCACCGTTTTTGTAATGAATTTTCAATGTCAACCTCTTTGCGAGTGTTTCTCAATCCAGAAACAACTATTTACCCAATACCCACTCATACACTTGTAAAAAGTGATCGCAATATGGAAATTGCGAATTTGAGCCAGTTTTAAAATTAAACTTCTTAGGGCCAGTTTTTCAGGGCCTTGACTTTGAGTTAACTCACTTACTTTGGTGAGTTTACTCAGGGACTAAAATGAGTGAAATTTTCACTGCGGATGGTGAGGCGCCATCTTGATTCAGTAAGTTTAATCTTTGAATAGTTCAATTTCCGCTATGGGGCCATTTTGATTTTTGGAGTGAAAGATGTATAAGGGTGATATGCATAGTGTCCCACATTGATTTCAATAGACTTTTGACAGCTGAAAGATAAAGTTAATTCTCAACTGAAAAACTGTTTCTGAGTTAACTCAGGGTAAATCTATTTTCAGGATTAGCTGATTCGGAGTAAACTCAGTACTGGCCCTTATTGCAAGACCTTGTACTTGAAACCCGCGTTGTTCAAATTTTGGATCCCCCACTGAAGCTTGATTTCTTTTTTTACTGACAAATTTGCTCATCATAATCAGAGTTTTAAATATCCATAAAAAGTCTCTTTGTATTTTTTGATATTTCATTATTGCCTTCTTCATCGATTTTTTTGTTTAATAAAAATAATTTAACCTTTCTAAACAGTTGGTACTTCTACACCAAATTTAAAGCAATATTGAGTGTTCTTTTTATGAGAATATAATTTGAATTTTTATTGTCAATTGAAAGACATTACTTTGGGTGTAATGTCACACTTAAAATTCAAATGTCCTCCAATTTTCCCAACTAAATGACCCAAAACATCACCTAATTCATTTTCATTTCGAGGTCTGTACTTTGTCCATCTCACGGTCTGTAGTTTGAACAAGAAATTTTTAAGAATCACCAACCGATATAAGAGAAAACCAAATATAAGTTAAGTCATCCTTCGACTTCGAAACAAATAATTGTGCGATTTTTATGTTTATTAATCCAATGATTCCGTTATACTAATGGCATTGGGGAAAGAACAGAATTCAAATCCCTGGATGTTGAATGTTAGCCCCGTCTCACGACTCTAATGATCCTTAACATCATAAAATTAAGAGACTAAAAAAAAAAACCCTGAGTAAAGGTTGCGAAATAAAAAAAATAGAATAGAATCGACCAACCCCGCGTGCCGAACAAGGGTGCGAATGAGAAATTAAAACATTAGGGTCGAAATGTTATTTGGCTGATGATGGCTGATGGAAGACGAGGAGGAGTAGTGTGAGTGAACTGAGAGTCCTGGGATTTTTTTTTGCCAAGTTTTCCTTTATTATCCTGCCAAAGTGAGTTCTATGGGATTCTGTTCAGTGTTCGAAAGAACCATACCGGCCGACTGCTTTATTAAGATCCAAGAATGGAATGTCAGGAATCTTTTATTCTTATTAAATTGGGAGTAATTATGAGATCGAGATACAGGGTCGGGGAAGGCAGGGATTCCAAATGAAAAGTTGTTTCTTCTTTCGTTTTCGACTTAATTTCGATGTAAATGAACAGATAAAATGTTTGATAATGATTCAATTACGAAAATTTAATTTCATTCATTTAGTTTGTGTATGCTGTGTGTTGTTGTTTGTGCTTTGATACTCTGTGGCTCTTTGGAGGCAGGTTTTGTTGAATCCTTACAAGTTGTTGTCTTGGTGACACACTGGCGAGTCAAACGCCGCACGATGGGAGTGGCGTGTGGAGGCAGGGATTTTAAGAAAGGAAACGTCTTGTTTTCTGAGGAGATAATTATGTAAGTAATTTGAGAACTTCTTAATTGAAATACAAGAAAAGTCGAAGGGGAGAGTGATGGCTGATAACTGATGAATTGAAAACTGTTACCTTTGTTTCTGAAAATTTTCTTTAGAAAAGGAAATTTAGTAGAAAAAAAAATATGCGTCTTATCTTATAGAATTTGGATGTTTCAATACAAGCTAGAGAAAACTTGAAGCAAAATGACCACAGTTAAAACTAAACTGCTGAAAATGGTTGAAAAAAAGTTTTCGGCTCGAATATCTTAAGAACATTGGCTTCTGGTTCATTTTATTTGCCACACCTGCAGTCGTCACGCGGATTACTATTCTTATCCACGCTTTTGATTTTCTTACCAAAAATACGGCCGACACTTTTAATATTTTTTTTTATGCTCGTCACGCGACCACTTGACTATATATTGAAAACTTAGAAACGAATCTTGAATATTGGCGATTTTATAATAATGAAATAACATCAGGCCCCTGGCTTTCGAGGGCACAAAGCGAAGTTGCCAGTACCCAGACTTTTTTTAATAAAAAAAGATGAAATCACAAAAATTTTTGTGTGGCCATAATCTTGCAAAATACACGCAAATCTATAAACATTTGGAAAAAATGGAAACTTTCATCTTAAAAAACTATCATGATACCAAAATAATATAATATACAACTATTATGATAGACCTAAATATATCACGATAGAAAACTATCATAGTAAAGCAATAAATATAGAAAACTAATATGAAAAAGTACTATCATGCTAGGAAAATATCATGATAGAAAACCTTGAGTATAGAAAACGTTCATGCTTTTTTTTCACTATCGTTGTCTTTCATGATAATTTTCTATCATCGTAGTTTTTATCATGATACTTTTCTATTATGATGGTTTTCTCATGATAGTTTTTATTATGATAGTTGTCTATCTTTTTCTGTCATGACTTTTTTCTGTCATAGCACTTTTCTGTCATCGCCATGACACTTTTCTGTCGCGATTTTTTTTGTATGACTTTTTTCAGTGAAAGATTTTTTCTGTCATGACATTTTCCTTTATGACTCTTTTTTGTCATGGCACTTTTCTGTCATCGCCATGACACTTTTCTGTCGTGATTTTTTTTAATGACTTTTTTCAGTGATAAATTTTTTCTGTCATGACATTTTCCTTTATGACTCTTTTCTGTCATGGCACTTTTCTGTCATCGCCATGACACTTTTCTGTCATGACTCTTTTCTGTCGTTAAGATTCTCAAAATTTGAGCCCATGGATCTCAATGAAAGAATGAAAAAAGAACTCAAAAAAAGGTACACAAGACAGCAAAAATGACAATTCTCAAATTTTGTGGTGTTATTTCGATTTTGGGTACCTTCTTTCACTTTTTTTTTTTTGGGTCTAATTAAGCTATAATCGGCCATTGATAATGTCTTTAAAACAGGTCAAAAAGGAACTAAGATGTTCATGACGATTTTATTGTAAAAATCAATAATGGGTCATTGATGATAGGAAAACCACGGAGTGCTATTAACTTAGAGGGTGGATTTTGGAAGGTGGAGGTTTTTGCCTATGACAGACAGTAAAATTTACAATCCAAATGAATTATTTAAAAAAATTTATAAATTTTCTTGTTACCTAAATTAAAAAAAAAATCATTACAAAAAAAAAGTGAAAAATCACATTTTTTTCGTTTTTTTTTTCTTTTACTTATTTGCTTATATAACTTTTTTACTTGTGGAGATAGGTATGAACATGATTCCACATAAAAGAAAGATGATTTAATTTCCTTTAAAATGACATATTCAGAAAAATTTTTACATTAAAATCGACCGAGAACCGGTCGCTGATGATAAGATTTTAAGATTTTAAAGTAAAATTTATGTAAGTATTTATGTCTATTTTATGTATGATTCATTTCTGACCATTAAAGTAGAAAATAATAGGAAAATAAATTTTTTTTTGCAGTTTAAGGGTTGCCAGCTATTTTTTTTTTCAAAGTTTAAAATAATTGTCAAAAACAACAAACTTACTCCTAAAAACCCAGATTTTGATTCTTTCTGTTTTTGTCCCTGCTTGCTCTTTCTGAGTTAGTTCAGGGCCAATTAAAGTTGTTCTTCCTCGGATGAGCCCTATAGGTTGGATTCAGATTTCTATCGTTTTGTTCCTGGTTCACTTTTAGTGAATATTGTAGGCAGAGTCAACTCCTGCAGCTTTACAAAACCATGTTTAGATCCATATAAAATACTTTGTTATTTATCACAAGTTAAAAATTAAAATTGATATTTTATTAACCCCAATTTCTATTAATAATACTAAGGAGTATAAATGTTATAAACGATGTTTGTTCTAAGTTCTTGTCTTCTTAACCCGAGTTTTATTTTTTTTTCGGGAATACCTTGAACTAAGACGGGATTACACTTCAACATCGATAAAAATCATCACACAGTAAGTAAGAGACTAACTGACAAAAATTAGACGGTTTCGGATCAGTGGTGCTTTTATTAATTAATTATAAAAATGTATCCCAATGTGGGGCCTTATATAATTTTTACGTTTGGGACCTCATTTTCTGCGACCAAATTTCATGGAGTAAGAGCGTTGGATTGTCAGGCCGAAGGTCTAATGAAGACTAACCCAAGAAGTTTCAAATCCTGCAAGAATACCTGGCTATACATATTGGTAGATAAACCTGCTTATTATCTTAAACGTTCGGATTCGACAAAAACAAATTGAAATGTTCTATTCCTGTCAATAACGAAAAATTGACATCGCTGCGAGATTTTTTTATTTCAACATGATTCTGAATGAAATTTTCAAAAGTCTCCAAGTTATGATTGCCAAATTTAGCCACTTTCTCTTTTGCATGATTTTTTAGGTAGCAGTTATTTTTTGTCAGCAAAAAAATAATGTTAAATGCGATCTTTGTTATGACCCTGAAGTCTTGAAACAATGAATTAAGGTTCATTAACCCTGTTCTGCATACTCTTCTTTTCCAATAAACCTTAAAAAATAAATAATAATAATTTTTGAATTCCTTCGCCAAAGGATGATTTCTTTTTGAATTTCTCAAAGTCTACAATCAAATTTAAATGAAATTAGCATAAATCACATTCAGTGCCAAGGTCCACAATCAAAAATGGCAGATGGATTGCCCGACGAGAGAGAGAGAGAGAAAACAAAGAAAAACAAAAAAAAAACTGACCCTCATAACTCCTTGCAATGGCCATCCATATTGATCATCGAAACGCTTCCATTTTGAATCGAATCAGCATATTATCCACACAAAACAATAGGACACTTGCGGGTTTCTTTTGTTCGACAGACGCAGAGATTCATGAGATGGTCTTCCTTTTTATCCACAGAGCTCTCTATGTGAAGAACCACGATCTGTATAGGGTCAGGATAATTCTGAAACCGCCTCTTTATGGTAGCAAACAGCTCCAAGAAGATCCATAACAGACGGCGGCGGCGGCGGCTACGGTGGTATAGAACCCCATGTACTTATGAATCCCGCGCGATTAGTATTCAAATCAAGATCATCCCGCCTCACTTGCTGCCTCATCTGATGTATTGCTGCTGGTGGTGCTTCATTGCTGATGATGCACAACAGAGGCTTTGCATCATCTCTGTATGGAAGCATAATTTGCAGGTATATCTCTAACCTACACGCATGTAAGGCGATCTTTAATTTTTAACAATTCGGTGTAGAGAGTATATATCATGCCCAAAAGGCACAAAAACGTGCAACCAGTAGATGATTCCACCTTGAATCGATTTCTACACTCTCCATCCCCCCATCAATCCTGCACCATCTTGGGCATTCTAAGAAGCCCGGCCAACCATTTTTCTGTGTTTATGACTTCTGATAGAGTAGTGTACCTACTCAAGTATATTGTGGGGACGTAGACTGGCAAAGCAGGAGCAGAAGCAATTGGATCGCGCACTTGTATTTTGCATATCGGATCTCAATGGAGCAACCAGCTTATCGGGAGATGAGATCTTAAATGAAAATGGACCCCGACCAGTCGGCAGTATAGTTTATGGTTGCTATGCTAATCGTGGGCTTTTATATTATATAAGCCCGGCTATCGTATCGAAGACTGGATGCAGATTCAACTGAAGTGGCTGTGACTTTTTTATCTAGTCGACTAGAACTTGTGCGATCTTTAAGTCAAATTGATCGGCAATGGGACGAAGCGAGGTACAGACGGGCGACGACTGATTATTTCACCAGGAAGGAGGTAAGTAAGTGGCGGGTATCAGTGCAAGTAGGAAGGTATCTATTTATTTTTTCGGTCGCCCAAGTGGGTAATTTCAAAGTAGTCAGATAATGATGGGTATTTTAGCAGCTGCTAAGTGTTTAGATAATATTTTTATTAGCTTTTGGGGATACTACTCGTATGTAGCCAATAGAGAAGTTTTCGAGTCGCAGCATTCGATTGTGCGGAAGCATAAGGTTTTTCTGATTATGAAAAATGGCGATAAGAATCTATTAATATGAAGCATAGGATGTCCCCAGAAGTCTCTTAAAACTATTTTTTGTTTTACGAAAACCAACCACCAAGCTTTCACTTGAATAATTTTATTTCACGCCTTCATTTGGAAGTGAATATCCTAAACGAAAAGAAAAATGGGAACAAACAATGAAAAGAAGAATTCAACCATCCCGGTCCAATCCATAAAGAATAGTGAGAGAATGGCGCTGTTTTCACGGGAAACTGGTAAGGTGGTTTATTTGTTGATAAAATAGTTCATCTGTCATTTCTTATTGAGGAACCTTTGGGGGCCGATTCTTGTTCGGCAGTAAAAAGTGAATCGAACAATTTTTCATCCTTTCCCGCTTCTGTGAAAATGTAAAACCAAACCGAAAAGAGCTTTCTTATATTCTTTCACTTCGTCTTCATTCGAAAGCAAATATTCAAAATAAAAGAGTGAATTAGAACAAATAAAAAAAATAACTTTATCCCCATCTCTGTCCAATCAGTGAAGAAAAAAGTGTTTTTACCGTGCATTTCTCATTTTTCTTCAAAAATCATTAGGAAAGTGAAAGGAATGCATTGTTTTAACGGGAAATGGTAACATAATTCGTGAGTCTATAATATAGTTAATCTGTCATTTTTCATTGAAAGAACTTTATGAGCCGATTCTTGTTCGGTAAGAAAGTGAAACGAAAATCTTTTAACCCCTTCCCGCTTCTGAGAAAATGAAAAACCAAACGCTTTCATATTTTCTTTCACGTCGTCTTAATTCGAAAGAAAATATCCAAAATGAAAGGGTGAATTAGAACAAATAATAAAAAAAAAAAAAAAAATCAACTACCTATATCTCCATCACTGTCCAATCAGTGAAGAAAAAAGTGTATCTCTACCGTGTTATTCTCATTTCTCTTTAAAAATTACAAAAGAAGAAGAGAGAAATTAACTGTTTTCACAGGAAATTCTAACATAGTTCGTGCGTTGATAATTTAACTCATCAGTCATATTTACTCCCGAGACCAGGGGTCCAATTCCGCAAGTGTGAATGATTTTCCGTGTACACATTCCGTTCACGACCAAAACAAATGTGAATAAATTTTACTGATTGTACATACGATATTTTTCAAAAACTTAAGACTCACTCCTGCAGAAAAGCAAAATTTGACGTGTAAACGATTTTTGGTGAATACAGAAAACACTCACTCTTGCGGAATTGGGCCCCAGGGGGCCTTTCTGGTTCTGTGAATCGAACAAATAGTTTTCACATACGTTGCCGAGCACTGCTTTCACTTTTTCGATTCATTTGGCAGTATAAGTCCCCTTTCACACGTGGAAACTGAGTTGCTAGCAACTTTCTGTTACTGGGTGAGAAGGGCAGGAGGAAAGTGGGGTAAACAATATCTCCATGGTCGAAGATTTGAAGAGATTTTTTTGACATTCCCTTTCACATCTAAGGTTAAGATGTATTCCAACCAATAGAATTCGCGGAAATCTCAAAATTGCCTGGATTTTGTTTCCTCGAGTGAAAGGTAGAAGAAATTTTTAAGGAAATTAAAAGAAAACGTCAAAAAAATCTCCAGCAATTTGTTTCTTCTTGTGAAAGGGGACTAGCTATTCTGATGGTTTTGTGAATGATGCTCGAACTACCTTACAATGTCTCCTGAAACTGCACGATTCCTTCAATTTTCTTTATTTTTTTGAAGAGAACACAGAAATGCATGAAATGGAAACATTTTGTCTGTGCCTAGCTAGCTATATGCTTCGGAGCAGTTCACTTTTTCACAGAATCAGAATCGGCCGCCCCTATGATTTCACGTTTATTAATTCATTTTCTACCTAAGTGATACTAAGCGTTTCATAAAAAAAAACATATAATCCAATAAAAATACATATATCGATTCCCAAAAAGGTCATTTGAAGTCCCAAATCTCTTCGCCCTTTTAGCCAAAACATAAAAAAAAATATGAATCCCCAGGAATCAAGTTTGTTTCACTGCAAAGCTGGGCATTTTACACGATACGTGGATACAAAAATATCAGAAGCACTTCTTTCTTCTATTCGCGAGCTATAAAATCCAAAAAAAAAGCGAATCAAATGAATTCACAAGTGAATTGAATTCGCATGATAAATATTTTTTTTTCTGATAAAATACTTACTCAGCCCTTCCACCTAAACACCACCAATAATATTGTTTGCCTTTTGTCGATTATTTATTAATAAAAGAGAAAAAAAAATAAAGTTGCCTTTAAAACGAAAAAAAAATATATGAAATCCAAAGAATCCTGAATGAAAAAGATGGCAAAAAAAATCCTTAAATTCCCCCGAGTCCCATAAAAATCATATTCAGTGATTTCTTCGTTCGTTTATCCGTTTATATGCGTGAAGATACCTACTTTTTTCCGTGCAAAAAAAAATTATGAAATAAAAATATATATAAACAGTATTTACCCCTCTATATACGACGAACTGTAGAGCTTCTTAGGAAATCGGCCGAGATAAGCAGAAGAATTTTATGGTATTATTGTTTTTATGGGCGACGAAAGTCGTTCCGGGAATACTGTTCTTAGTTGGCTTCCAAATATGAAATCACCCTCATACACAATCGGATGAAAAAAAAAAGAAAGAAGTGAAACCCTAGCTATTTTAGCACGGACTATATCTCGACTAAAATGATGAAGAAGAAGGCGAAGAGATTTGAAATGTCAGAAGTGATTTTCTCGAATGGATATTCGAATCAACTACTCTTCAGATTGTATCTCTGTCTATACAAGCTAAGACAGACGAAATCCATCATAATTGAGTTTTTTTTTTGAAGATAAGTTTTGGATGAATTTTGTTTTTTTTTTTTGAATATTTCATGAAGAAAAAAAAAAAAAACAAGATCGATGAAAGTTTGCATTGTTTTGAGATTGGTGAAGAATTTTGTTTGGGAAGAAAAATTAATTTTATTTGAACAAAAAGAAGGAGGAGGAGGAGGACGAATGGTCATCTGCATTGATTAAGGGCTTGAGATTTATTTATTGACGGACAGTTCATTTATTGATGAAGAAGTGAAAAATTATTCTATTCGATATGCCTTTTTTTCTAAAATATAGGTTGTCAGAAAAGGATATTGGACACTTCTTACAAAATATTTGGACCAAAAAAAGGAAAAAAGCTTTTAAACCATCAATCTTCTGACAGGCAGGGGTTGAAATTTCAAACAATTGGACCAAGCAAAGTATACAATATCCTGTGATTTATTGTAACTAAAAAGTCGCATAAACTGGATTGAATCCGTTCCTAAATTTACTTTACAAGTCACGGCTGGTGGCTTTTTTTCCTAACGATCCCCAGCACACTGCTTCCATAGTAAATAATATTGAAACCAGCAGAGAGTAGATTGTTTTTTTTTTTATTAAATGTACTTCTTCGATCTCGAGGTTCTTCCTTGTCCTTGAGCAGCAAGATTGCAAATGCATTCGCTTATTTTAAGCTCGATTTCGACTTTTCTCTTCTTCTGCGTCAATACTCTTTCTTTACCCGTTTACTGCTCTTGGCTTTCACTGCAGCATTTCCGTATGGGCATCTTTTTTTTCACCTTTTTTCAGTGGACGTATTTATCATCATATCACATGTGCGTGAAGTTAGCATCGCTCTTTTTCTATTTTCCAAAAAAACCAAGATTGTGCTGCAGTGTGTCCAACTTCTGCTTCCATAATTTTAGTAAGTATTTAAAGAAAATTTTGCAACTTTGTAGAATTGAAGTTGTGCTGTTTTGTGCTCAGATTGTGCTGCCATATGCGAACATTTTTTTAAATTTTCTTATCTCTTTGGCATCAAAAAGTACAAACTGAGCACAAAACAGCATCACAACATTCATTTTTACAAAATTGCAAAATTTGCAAAAAAAAAAAATTAAAAAATGTTTGTTTAATTTTTTTTTCTAAATATTTATTGGAGGGCAGCATAAGTTGAGCACAATACAGCACTTTTTTTCCGACAGTTGGAAATGGCGGTGGTACACTTCAAATTGTTTTTTGACCGAATAGTATAGCAAATATGCGATCTTTTTCAACTTCTTGGCATATAGCAATGGCAATGACAAAACAGCATAGCTTTAAGTTTTACAAAATTGCTCAATTTAATTTTAAAATTGTTTTTCACTCCAGCATCTTTTTTTCACTTTTTTTGATGGACGCATTTGTCATCATATCACATGTGCATGAAGTTAGCACCGCCATTTTCAATTTTCTAAAAATACAAAGGTTGTGCTTTAATGTACCTACCTGTTAAAAAAAAATGGCACATTTTCAAATTTTACCAATGAAATTTTGCAAATTTTGTAAAAATGAAGGCAGTTCCAATTTGTGCCCAGTTTGTGCTGCTATATGTCGAAATTTTGTTAATTTTTTATCTCTTCGGCATATGGAAGTAAAAGATGAGCACAAACAGTACAACTTTCATTTTTACAAAATTGCAAACATGTTCGCATTTTTATAAATTTTAAAGGGAGGTTTAATGAGGGTAAAATTCGCTTTTTTCTTAATTTCTCGAAAACTATAATTTTTTTGGAAAAAAAATGTAAAGGTAAAAATTGTAGCTTGTATAATTCTACACAAAAAAAGATTAATTTACTTTTTTGATAAAGTCAAAAGATTCTGAGAAAATCAAGCAAGACTGATAGTTTTCGAGAAACTAATAAAAAACAAATTTTATCCCCTTAGGTAAGCCCCGGCCCAAATTAGCGGAAAGTTGAAAGTCTAATTTTCTTGGGCTAATATGCAGAAAAACTGAGCAAAAACGTTAATTTTTACAAAACCGCAAAACTAAAAAAAAAATCATTGGTAAAAATTTGAAAATTTTCCATTTTTTCTTAAAATACTTACTGCAAGGTAGCCAAAGTTGAGCTGAATATAGCACAACTTTTTGTTCAACAGTTTGACAAAGTTTTTTAAATAATAATGGCACAAGGTGGCACAAGCTGAGCATAAAACATCATATGACTTTTTTTCGACAATAGGAAATGGTGGTGGTAACTTCATGCCTTACAAAATTGTTCTTTGACCGTGAAAGTTTCAAATATGTGAACTTTTTTATCTCTTCAGCATAGGTATGGCCACACAGACTGAGCACAAAATAGCAAAATAAAGTTTATAGGAAACATTTTAGACTTTTCGGAAATATGCAATTACGAATGATTTTTTTTTAAGTTTTCAATTTCTTTAAAATTAAAAACTAGCTGTTTTGTGCCCAGTTTGTACTGCCATGCGCCGAAAAAGTGCAATTAATTCTAATTATTGCAACTTTGAGGCCAAAAACTAACTCATAATTTTCTTAAAAACTTTATTGTGTAAAAAATTCTCGTAATTGCACTTCTTACGACCAAAATCAATTTTGCATAGCGTGATTTGAAAATTTTAAAATTGAACAGATGAACATATTTTGAGATTTTGCAAGAATTAAATCTGTGCTCAGTTTGTTCTGCCATGTGCCGAAAAAGATAAGAAGAAAATTGTCATGTGTGCATTTTTATGCAATTTTTTATCTCTTCGGAGTGTACAGGAAAAATTGAGAAAAATTTTCATTTTTACAAAATTGAAAAATTAAAAAAAAATTCATCCTTTTAGTTTGCAAATTTGCAATTTTTTTTAAATAACTTACGGCAGAAGTCAGCACAAGTTGAGCACAACTTTTTTTACGCTACAGGTTTTGGCAAAGTTTATTTTTGGCAATAAAAAGACAACAAAAAAGCACCACTTTCTTTTTTTAAGAAATATCGAAATTTCAAAAAAATGGTAGGTACTAGAAAAATGTTCAAATTTTCGATTTACGGCACAAGTTGGTCGCATTATAGCACAACTTATCGTTTTTTGGAGAATCGAAAATGGTGGTGTAACTTCACGCTCTTCTTTAAATGCAGAAACCTTATTTTAATTATACCACCCTTGGTGAAACCATCTTTGAAATGATTTGAACTCTCCTGTGGCAAACGTGAAGGTCATAATTTTGCATTTGAAATCTAAATTAACTATACGAAAAATAATAAGGAAAAACGTTAAAGACATTCCTTTTAATTTCCCAAGACAAACGTGTGTTTGTGATTCATTATTAACCGGAGATGACGCTCATCGAAAATAGCTGTTATTAAAGAAATATGTTTGTGTCATTTACACCTGCTGGCATTGCGCTGGTCTCTATTATAATAACCCGCTTGTTCAGTAAATATATAATATTATTTCAGTAAAAAGACTCCTGTGGATTTTATTTCCTAAATTTCCTCGCATTTATGTTGATTTATTTTCTTAAGACAAAACCTTACTGGCAATTATATGTACTTAAAGGTATACTTAGGATGACAACAGAAGACCAAAAACGCCTTCTTCCCCCAAGCTCAATCATTACAACGTTAGCCTGAAATAATATTGGTTCTAGATTTCAATTACAGGAAATTGACATCATCATCGTCCGAATAATGATGATGATGGTGACTGCAACCAAAACACTTGTGTCAAATACCCAAACCAAATGCTAACACCACACCGACCATCACCACCACCACCATCACCCATTTGACTTTCAATAACTGCATGAGCAGTTGCAGTCGGCATTGCAATTTGGCCAAAAGGCTTCTCTACCACTAAATGCATGAGTACCTTTGTGGCAAACCATAATATTTGTTCGCATATCCCTACATCCTGAACACAGTTGATGGCTAATATTCGGGGAATCATTCAAATGCGACATGTTTTTGGAGTCCTTTCCTAGGTGTATGCTGCCCCATCTCCATATACTTTTGAATGATGGTTTTCATTAATTAAATTCAATGTAATTGGCTTATTGGGGTTGTTTTTAGCTATACACAGAAATGGGGGTATAAGCATTTGAATGGGAAACACGTGGTGGATGTATATAAATTACATCGTTTTACAGTTTTTGTGTTTGTTTTATGAAATGGAAATGAACTTTCGCACAAACCTTTGCATATTTGCTCCTTTGAGTGATGCAGATGATAATGTTACTAATTAAAATATTAAGACATTAAAGGCTTCATGTTTCATTGAAAAAAATGAAGTCTTTGTATGAACAGAAAGGCTGAAATAACAAAAAATATACTTTCCATTGTTCAAGCCTATTTTCGTTGGGCGCCATTTTGAATTTTTCAAAATTTTGTACTCAAGACGGAAAACTTTTATAAACAATTTGGTGCATGGTATATAGTATCCACCCATGAACATTTCACTGCCATTCCTTAGGCTTTAGAGAGCTTAACTTCAAAATTATACCTTCCAAGCAGGACAATTAGGCGTGGTGGAAGGTTTTACAGAAATCGACTTTTTAAATGTAATGAAATGAACGAGATAATTCGACAGTAATCTAAATATTTTTTAAATTATGTCCAAAAATATATAGTATTTAAATATTTTTCATCATGACTTTAGTTGTAAAACGTAAACAGTCGTAATTTTAAACTTTGTTTAGCTTTAGACAGCCGTCCAACTCAAAAAAGTTATGAATATAATTTGCTTACTGTTGTCGTAAAGTTGTTAAACTTGGTCAACGCATCGTCTGTATAAGATATGTCTAACTTGAAATGTTATTAAATTATATATATAGGCATATTTCCAACTATAATGGTATTAAAAAAAAAAACTGTCTTACTAGTCAATCAACTAAAAATCTAATAAAGTCTAAAAGTCTTGATAAAAATAGCGCCCATGCAAATTGGTTGAATACTGGAAAATATAATTGTGAGTATGTTTGAACCCTCAAAAAATACACTCTTTAATTTTTGTTATAATACCAATTTCACAGCAGTTTTAAATGGCGCCCAACGTAAATAGCCTAGTAAATAAGGCTTAAGTCTTTAACAAAATGGTGCCCAATGCAAATGGCCTTGAATTCTGGAAAGCATTATTGCGAGTCTGTTTAAACGCTCAACAAAAACACTCTTTAATTTTTGTTATAATACCAATTTAACAACAGTTTTAAATGGCGCCCAACGTAAAAAGCCTTGAAAAGTATAATTGAGAGTCTGAATAACCCTTCAAAACATTCTTTTTACATCATGAGTATCAAGTAATCAAAGAAACTTTCACAAATAAAAAAATGACGTAGTGGATAATCTGTCATTTCGAAGTTGTCGTTCAATGTTTTCTATGTTTCTTGACTTGGATGCTTGGCTAACTTGGTATCAAGTTAGTAAAGCAATCTATCAATTTTTATACTATATGGTTTGTTGGCTTTATATTGATCGTGCAATGATTTCTCTATTATTTTGGGTGCTTTGTTAATTTGATATCAAACTACCAAAGCCACTGTTGCGGATGGAGAAATGAGTAGGTGGATAATTTGTCGTTAGTAAGTTGTAACTAGTTTGAATTTTGTGATTCTATGTTTTCTATGTTTTTTTTTGAAAGGTGGAAAAAACTTCTAAAACTCAATATTTCAAGTGGTTTTTTAATATTTTTGATAAATAAAATTTTGCCTTGCGATGTTTTATATGTTTTTTTTGGGTGATTTATTTTCAGCGAGTGTAAAGTTAGCAAAGCAACTTTCACGAAGCAAAGAATAGTTTGGTGGATTACCAGCTATTAACTAGTCATCAAACAGTTGTGATAGTTTTAAAATTTTAGATCAATGTTTTCTATGTTTTGTATGTGCATTGCTTATGAAAAAAATTCTGTTTGTGGTTAAAACTTCTTATGCACCATGTTCTGTGCGTTAGTAATTTGCCATCAACTAGTTATTAATTAGTTTAAAATAATTCAATCGTACGATGATTTCTAAGTTTTTCTTTTGTTTGATATTTAGTTAGTAAAGCACCACTTCAAACAAAGAGGGGTAAGAACTGCCATTTTCAAATGGTTCATCCCTTAATTATTTGCCGTCAACTAGACCTTAATTAGCTGTTACAATTTAGAATTTTTCGTGCAATGTTTTCTATGTTTTAGTATTTTGGCAAACCATCACCTCATATAGGTCAAAAAACAGCTCATACCCGATGGTTTTTGGCTTAATAATTTACCATAAATGAGTAATTTTTTAGTCGTATAAATTTTAAATTTGGCTTTCTATGTTTTCTATGTTTTTTGTTTTCTCGGAACGCGGTAACAAAATTAATATTTTACTGCATTATAATTATTACTATTTAACAAGATATGAAAAATCAATTTGGTCGTGCTATATATTTTCTATGTATTTTTGGGTGATTTTTTTTTCTATGAGTATCGAGTTACCAAAGCAACAAAGCAATTTCTAAAAATTTACAGTCTGACTGAACTACCAAGGCAATGCAGCTATGAAAACTTATTTAATAAAATTTCAGCGCAATTGATTTTTTAAAATAGTTCTACAGATGTGAATATTTTAACTAGGCATGTCAAACTTTTTTTCTTATGCTTCAAAAAGTCTTCATCCCTTACAAATCTCTGATTATATTAAATTATAAATCAGAATTCACAGTAATACATTTGATAAAAAAAAAGTAAATGTATACGAATGTAATAAAAAAACTTTTATTGAACCACTCAACACTCGTGTGACTTTCTGTTTCTACCAATTTGAGGTTATGACATTTCACGGATTTCATTTCGTCATACCAACAACACGATTCCTTCATCAATTCTATCTTCTGTCTTATATTTATGTGCATAGTTTCTTTTACCGCATTAACTTTGTCACTTAATTATCGACACATTCCTTAAATGTTTATCCAACTACGACAAGGACGATATCTCTGCCGTCGTCCTCGTCGTCATCGTCGTCGAAAATCCCATTCGCTGCCACCATGAAACTTTTTCGCATTAACATTAAACATTATTTTTGGTTGAAGAAGTCAGTGGTATATGAGACATCTCCTGCAATCGCCAAAAAAGAGAAGAACATTTAATTGCACATAAAACATATTTAATTAAGGCATTTATATGTCGATATGTGACAAACTTAATTAAATGTTGTACATGGTGGTCTACCAACTGAATCATCTACCACATTCCGCATCCCTACCGCAGGTCCCCCCCACCCCACCTCTTCATCCTTAAGAAAAACCACACACTTGGGCAATATAAACCCTGGTAATAGTATAGACAGGCCAAGAGAAGGCATTTATACAAATAAAGCCAACACAACACCATATCAGCCCAGTATGATATATGTATGTACGTTTAGGTCATAAAGGCAAGTCTACTTACCCGAAGGATAATTGCTTTTCACTTTGGAAATCAAAATCTTATCTTATTCCTAACAGAAGACCGTATATACACCTCTATAAGCACGAACGAATAGAGGACCTAGATATACGACGAATATATATTTGGTTATTTAGAGATAGTCGCCTGCTTCTATTTCTAGTGGTAAGTGGTTTATGTTAGTGTGGGGGTATAATTCATGTTCTATTGTTGGCAGGCGTACAGCATTTAATTGTTGATGTCCGTTTGCCAATCTGAAACCACCATCATCAGACCTTAGAATGAAACCACTTAAGAAGATGAGAGAAAAGCATTTTGCTATAGAAGTCAATTTAAGGGAAATTTCTTCAGTGGATATGATTTTCTGTTAAGATTCTTTAAAAGCCTCATGGATACAAAGACTAATACAATTTTGCTCCTTTAATCTTAATTTCAAAAGTTCCCATAAAAAGCAGATTTAATAAACTACAATTTTCTCAAGAGATACCTACTCAGGTTGTGCAGTTAATGGGTTAACAAATGGTGGTTAATGTGAGAAGTTGTTGATGAGTTTGAGCTTGCAGGCCTTTAAAAGGTTGAAAAGATAATGTTCAGCACATTATCGTGAGATCATTGCTCAACGTGATGTTCAACAATATCCCACAAGCAATATGAGCTCATTTACACTAATCGTCCACTTATTGAACAACTCATTGAGCAATAATCGCCAACCAGATCAAATGCGTTGGTTGCGAAGAATTGAAAATGTAATATACATTTGAATTGAATGTTTTATTTAAGAATTGATTCTGTTTGAACGTCAAGATGCGATGGACATAAGTCTTTAAAGCGTTGCATACGAAATTCTAGTAGATTTGCGTTGGGCGCCATTTGGGATTTAATGCAAATTATAACTTCCATAAAAAAACGTCTGTTTTTTAACTCAAGACAAATTGCATTTTTAGTCTCAAGTTGAAATGGCCAGAGCAATTTAGAAAGAAATCAATTTGCCTAAATCCTAAATGGCGCCCAACGAGTATAAGAGAGAAAAGTACAATTTAGAATCTGAAAGATCTACCCATTATTTTTAGTAGGTAAACATATTAATGTATTTTGGAATTTACTCATCTTAACCCAGTTTTTGTTTTATTTCTTTAAAAAACATTCAAATCATACATTTTTTTGCTTCTAGGGCTCTATTTATTCTTTTTGTCCCCAATAAGACTTGTGTTGTTGTAATTTAATTTTCGCAGTTTGTTTTTTTAATTTATGTTTACCTAAGCAATCATTAAAACAATTTATTACGGCAGTACCCTACTATGAAGCTACTCATTATAATTACTGTCACCACCTTTTCTATCTTGCAATCAAAAACTCACGCACTGTGCAGAAATGTTGACAAGGATCTAAAAAAGAAAACAAAAATCCCACATTTTGTAACTTTTACGTCTTGGATTCTGTTATAGGCCTAGTGCTTCTGGCGCAATGTAAGATGCCATCAAAAAAACAAAAGTAATAATACAAGAGAACTTACTATTAAACTAGCAAAGTTACAATTACCGCTCAATGATTGCAAGATTGCTTTGATAAAAATATAATTTAATGCCCCGAAGAAATAATGGTAAGCCAAGAGATTTTTGTTGAAACTGACTTGTCTCAAATGTTTTCATACGTTCCAAATGGATGCGTTGAATGCGACTATTTCTGAGTTATTTTTAATAATAATGGAAATGGCAATGGCAATGTTTGCTTCAATAATCTCTTCCCTAGACTAAAATAAACAACTGATGTTTTATTCATGATTTTAGTTAAGATGACAATTTTTAGTTAAACTACTCCAGAAATTTCATTTTACTGAATAAAATTTAAAAAAATAGCAAAATTCAAGTTTTCGTTAATCAAAAAGCAGCAACTATTTATTAGAAAATTTTATAATTTGCATTTCCACCAAAATTTCTTGGCACAGTGACGAACTGTCGATTTCTTTTACATAAAAAAGGGGCTGGGTTGGTGCTCTGGAAACGAGAGATCCGGTGATATTTTGTGCCTGGAAAATCAGTTTTTAACAGAGTTGTAAAGAACCTAAGTACATTTTTCCTTAGGTACTTTGTACACATTACCTTGTACTTGTAATTGGAAAGAAACAAGTAACATGTATTTGGTACTTGAAAAACACTAAGTAAGTACAAGTAACTTTGTCAGGCAGTTTGTACCAATTATATGTACTTGGTACTTAATACTGCAAATACAAATACAAATCCAATTCAAGTACAAGTCAATTTCAAGTACAACTTATGGAGTTGTCTGTCCAAGACAATGAGATGCCATCAGTCGCTGTGATCTGTGTTTTTGAGTTGAAATAGTCATTAATCGATAGCTCAACCAGACTACTCAACGAATTGTACTTGAAAAGTATTTGAAATGGACTTGACAGTATTAAAGTACCAGGTACATGTAATTGGAAAAAAAAAATACTTGGAAAAGTACTTTTCAAGTACCAAGTACATGGTACTTATGTTTTTTAAGTATAAGTATTTTTAAAGTTTAGGTACTGGGTACTTGACTGCTGCATGTGCTTTAAAGTTTACAGGTCTTGTTTTCAGTGAAAATCTTTATGGTTCATCTCGAATATTGCTAGTTTTTTCATTTGTGATTTTGCCGTTGTGTTCAAGATGGGGAAGCAGTAGGTGATGACCAGCCTGATGAGCTGCTTGTATAGGTGAATCTTAGTCTGTTCTGCTTTTGCATTAGTTCAGCTGCCGTGTGGGGGTTGCATCGCGGTATATGCAACTTGTTGAACAGAATTCCCAAGTATTTGACGTTACTCTTCATTTTAAGAGTTGATTTCCATCACAAGGAAGACGGAAGACTGATCTTGGTGTTCCTGAAGTTTGTAGCTGCGCGTTCTTTTCTACTTACTGAGCTATTTGGTCGTCTAAAACGTCTCGATGTTGATTGGCAGCTTCATTTGAACGAAAAACGGTCTGAAAGAAAAAAATTG
Organism: Dasysyrphus albostriatus; assembly: GCA_946251815.1. NCBI lineage: Eukaryota > Metazoa > Arthropoda > Insecta > Diptera > Syrphidae > Dasysyrphus > Dasysyrphus albostriatus. The sequence continues at coordinate 133,943,997 of OX276337.1, read as the reverse complement.
TAAATAATTTTAATTAGTGAATGGGAAAATCTGAGTTGGAAAAATTTTTGAATAAGTAATATGTCCCTGTTATCCATACGCTGTCAAATATTTGTTCAATACAGAGAAAGCATCTCACAGTGACCTGTTGACAATTTAAGGAGAATGTGACGTCGGCGTGCTAGAAATTTAAATGTGGATGAAGTATTGAAAGATTTTCCCAGAATACGAACTGCATATCTGTGATTATACAGTTGTCACTGGAGAGTGATTACAGTTGCCTGAGTATAAGTTCCTGGAGTGTCTTGCTCAAAGATCAAGTTGCACCGAAGTGAGATGGGCTTGCATCCAGATATCCAGAGATGATAATAGCCAAAATGTTTGCCCTTCTCGATTTGCTGAGTAACAGTTACAGTATTTGACGCAATTGTTGAGGACTGTACCAGTATTCAGTTCCTTTTAGTGCATTTTTTTAAGCAAATTCTTAAGCTGTTGTGTGTAGATAAAGATAATGAGAACTTACAAATTTTGTTCCATCAGAGGAGAGGTACAATGCTTTGTTTCATTGTGATTCTCTGCTAACTTGGTTAAACTGACGATGGAATAATTCACTGGGTCTAAGGCTTAATTATGACCGCTACAGTGACCGAGTGAGTGAGTGTCATCAATGATCGAACGACGAAGTACCAAATTCAAATTAAGATATACAAGATTGCTCGAAATAGCTATGAGCGGTAGCACCAGACTCACATAATTCTGTCAAGTATTACTCGACAGCTGATTCTGATGATTGGAGTTTCAGATTTCGCCGGCATTTGGTCTTTGGTAATCTGATGATTAGGATCTTAACTAAGTCCTTTTATTCTGAATTCAAAGTTTAGCACGAGATCAAACGGCATTACGCCATTGGCGGCATTTAAATCAGCAGGCTAAACGCTTTGGTACATCAGCAGGTACAATGACCCCATTATTCTCTTAACAGCAGCTCCTATACCCCTAATAAAACTCAGAGTAAAAGGCTTAAGGCTACTAAAGCCGATTAGAACGTTTGATCTAAGGCCCCTTACCAATAGTTCGGGAAAGTTTTAGTAAAAAATAGTTGGACAATCACTCTCTTTCTTTAACCCCTTATTACTGGTGAAAGGCAAGCAAATGACCTTATCCACTCGACTTATCAACGACAGCAGTCAAACTTAAACTTCACTTCGCAATTGACTGAAAGGCCGATTTTCGTTCATCCGTGCAGGTTGCCACGGCGTACTAACCTTTTCAGTAAAGACTGAATATGAAGTGTATAACTGATGAACGAAAATAAAATAATGTTGTTGATTTTCTGTGACGTCATGTGTCCATGGTGTATGTGAAATGTATTTGCTGAAAAGCAGTTCCCCCTATAAGCTTATCAAATATACAAATCCAAATGGTTCATAGCGTTGTGGGTGTTTTCGAAAAATAAATAAACTGCCAGGAAAACTGTGCAGTCTCCTACAAAAGTAAACAAAAATGGAGTAGAAGGGAGTGTTTGGTTAAACCATTCGACTGCAAAACGTATGAGTTTTGCTTTAGTTTTGAAACCTCAAAGATCTCCATAATCTCGGACCAATCGACAGGATTGGGTCATTTTCCTTTAAATATCCAATGGGAAGTTTAACATTCTTCTGATGGACATTTATCGTGCTACCAACTTGCGAATGCTTAAAATTGAGCAATTTTGCTCATATTAACAAATGAAAGTGCCCAAAAAACAATTTTTCTTCTGTTGGGTCATAATTTGACTAAATTTGTTACTAAATTTTTCAATTCTACTTTTATAAGGCTTGTTCATGCAAGTTGAAAATTTTTGATGTTAATATCCTTGTATAAAGCCTCTTTAAAATAATTTTGTATGTGGAATTTAAAAATTACAAACCTTAATAAGAATTGGATTAGTAAATTTTCCAGCAAAGCTTCCTGAAAATCTCTTTATAGAAGCAAGAGAAATAAAACTGCGAATAAGCTTCTGTGAAGAATTTGGCTAAGAACCTCCATACAAAAACTCCAAACAAAAACAGAGACGACAGTCCTTTTAATTCTATCTTTAGGTATTTACAAATTTTATTTAAATAGAAATGAACTTAAGAAATTCCCCTGTTTTCTTTTTTTGTTGAACCGACAACCATGTTATATAGATTAATTTAGAGCAAAAAGGATTTTCTTAAAACTTTCTCTAGAAGTTTCCTTCTGAAGTCTTTATTCTGTCACACCTAACTGTGTTATACGAATAATCGTATAAAACAAGATGACAGATTTGACCTCTTTCTCTCTCACATAGCTGGTATCTATAATATTGACCTCAAACTCTCACCCAAACCTCTTCCATGTTATATCTTTGATAGCTGTCATTTCTATGTTCATTTTATATCGAAGTTTTGGCAACAATTTTGTCGGAAAATTCATTAAGAGAAACATTTACCATGCTTAATGGGGTAAATTGAATTTTCTCACTGCTTTAAGATTGTCCTCATGAAATATATGAGTCGAGGTATAGGCACATGCATAAGTTTGTATGTATATTGATTCCAATAATACCCCGGTTGCATTAGAGTGGGTTAAAATCGAGAAACAGGGGTTTCAATAATAGAAAATCATCTAGGAACTCCCATATTCGTGCGTTAACATACTCACTGAGTGAATGAATGTTCATCATCCTCAATATACCCCTTCGACAAGTCGTTTATTCAGAACGTAAAGTGAAGTAAGATTCGTCCTTTGTACTGTTCATAAATATACCATCAGCCAGGAGAAAGGATTAGATTTGAATGGACTGAGAACTATAGGATCTGGATGGATGGGAGCTGATGGGACCCTGATGGAATGGTATGCAGTAGATTGAAGCTGCTGTTAGACTTATAATTGAATTATTTCATCACTCTCGAGTGCTAGTATACTCGTAGTAGAAGCGGATGCCATATCTCGTATAAATGCCAACGCACCATCGACATTACACTCCCACACTATGTATACTCAGCGAATGGATTGTAGATCAATCGATTTGAAGATTCAATTATTCCGGTAAATATGTGTGTATATTCCAGCTTTTAAGTCCATTTCTGTTCTTATAAGAGTAGGGTAGGTATACGAGAATATATACATATTCACATGAGTTGAGATTCTTTTTTTCAATCATTGGATGGGCTTAGATTGCTTTGTTATCATCGAATGAAGGAGTTTCCAGTAGGTTTCTCATTCAATTGTTATCGGATGAGCTATTCGAACTTGCCGGGTAGGGTTTATTTATAAATTAGTTGTTATGATTTTGTAGGGTAAGGTGCGTTTTAAAAGAAACAGTTCCCCCTTTTTTAGATAAGGCATAAATTATCTAGAAATACTATCTTAAACACGTTCGATGGCTAGATTACTGAGCTCAACTTCGAAATTCAATTTATATGGAGCTTCAGTTCAAGATCCTGCAAGTTTGATGTTTGAAGACAACATCCCAATAATGACCAATAGATCATATACCTACCAGGGTTACCATGTCTTGAACAAGTTCGATAACCCAATTTAGAAATGTTTGTAGCCCAAATTTGGAGCTGAAAAAAAAGCCCAAAGAGTAGCTCAAAAACAATAAAAAAAACTTTCTCATTATTTCAATCACAATTTATTTTTATTTTAAAACACAAAGGAACATAAAATACATTTTTTGCTCATAAAAGAAAGAAGAATTTGAGTGGAAATACTGGGAACAATAGAGAAACTGAATGATTTTGAAGTCAAGTTTGTTGCGATTGATTTGAAATATTAAAACCAATGAGTACAATATCCCCTATTACTGACACTATTCAGTGAATAAAAAATGATGTCAAATTGTTCAATGCTTAAAGAGTATGCTTATTGGGAGAAAAGTGTTTTATTTATACGAAACGAAATTGGCATAAGATTAGTTTCGGTCTATTGATAGCCCAATTATGATTAGGCTGTCATACTGAAATTGTTGTTGGCAATTTCGGAATTTCCAATAAATAACCCAGTCTGGCGTGCCTGGTACCTATCTAAATTATGTTCAAAACACGATGTTATGTGCATGAAGTTAGCACCACCATTTTGGATTTTCCAAAAAAAAAGTTATGCTGCAATGTGCTCAACTTGTGCTGCCATTAGCCGTATTTAAAAAACAATAAAATTTTTGCAAGATTTCAAAAATTTCCTAAAAGAAAAAAGTTGTGCTCAAAAATTGTGCTGCCTTGTGCTCAACTTGTGTTGACTTGTGCCGTTAATATTTTTTTAAAAATTCGCAAATTTGGAAATTTCTTAAAAATATTGAGCACAATAAAGCCCAATTTTTTTTTTTGAAAATCCAAAATGGAGGTCCTAACTTCATGCTCATCACGATATTTAAAGTTCAATGGTGCAACACTACACCCACGAGTCAAACTAAGATTTTATTTGTTAGTGGCTATTGCCATATAAGCCAATCGTAGGTATGAATCAACTGCTTTACATAAGTTCCATTGAAGTCTTACTTTTGAAGAACCACGTTTAATGTACCTACAATATTGAAAGTTCAAATGTTCAAGTGGGTCTTTTCTATATTTCTATTTAGGAATACAAATCATTTCAAGCCGATGACTTGCAGGAACTATGTTGATGTTTAATAAAAAATGAAACCTTGAATATAATATGTACAAAATATTATAAAAAATTTTGTAATACAAAAATTCCTTTTATTTTTAAATCTTCCAAAGCTTAAAGAAAAATTAAAACAAAAAGTAGGTAGCTATGTCAGTTATTTCATAGCAACCCCATATATCTACTGAAACATCAAAGCAATTCTTAGAGGAAGAATAACTTTTGTGCAACTATTGTACTTATTTGGGACACTTTTAAAAACATAAGTTTTAAGCTTATCCATACTTCTAGAAATAAATTATGAGCATATGAGCATGGAGCATCATACATACATATCATTTCAACCCTCCTTCAACATAAACCTGATAGAAACAATTTAAAGAATTCTGTTTTGTGGTAATTCATAATATTTTTCATTCAAAGGATAAGGTAGTTCCTTTCCTATATCCTGCAACCCTTATTTCCAGACATATGTGTATTCACATATGATATTATGTTGTTTTGGGACATATCTGTTTGAAAATCATATATCAAAGAACAATTTTAAGGATTTTTGTGGTTATTCATAAGAATCTTAGTTTTGAATACAAACGAAATAAGTGCATATTTGGATTTTTTTATTAAAAAAGTACTTATTTGTATGAAGTAAACGTTTGAAAATATAATTTTTTTTCAAACAGAACATGGTCGTATTTAAAAGACTCCACTCTCAATTTTCTTTAAAAACATTCAACAGCAGCTCCAGTGGTTTGAAGATACATTTAAGTACACTATCTCTTGGTGTATGTACATAAGTGTTAGCTCGTTAAACAGTATGTGCCGGAGGTTAAGAATTGAGTTTCACTCTATTGAAGCTAAAATGCTTTTATCAGGCGTACTGCCTCTTGCGAGAAAGTGTAACATCTTCCAAGAGTAGGCATCTCTACTTGACATATTTATTTCAAAGATATGTCCAATTTTTTTTCATAAAATGAGCACTTGAAAGTTTAGAAGAAACAATGAATACAAAACAGGAGCAATATTTACTAAGAGTATGGAATTTTTTCTTATAGGCTTCTCAAGTCAAATATCTCGACTTTGCAAATAATGGGCCTTCTTAAAAGAAACTTACAAAACATAAAAATGGGGCATAACAAAGCAAAATCACCAAGTTTTTGACCCGACCCTTTTAAATTTCGTTCATTTTTGAACACCAACTTTCAACCTTATATTCCAAATCGGTATTGAGTAATCGATTTTTAAATGTTTGGGAAAATCCCAATTATCCCAATTAATAATAGACAATAGACATATTGATATCTTAAAAAGTAGGGTGTCATCAAAGATAATATATCGAGTTTATTAATTTTTTTTGGAAAAATCTACTTTTTATTTCATTGCATGTCAAAAAAATATGTAACCAATGCGAAACTGTGAAAAAGTCGACGAAAATTGTTATTTTTAATTTATTTTGATGACGACTGCGCGATGTATAGGAACAACACAATTAGTCCCTTTAATTGGCTTGTAAGGCTTTGAACATTTGGTGAAGAAAAACGGTTCGGTGAATCAATTAACACAAATAACAACAAATATTAAATTAAATTAACACAAATATTGATACTGTAAAAGTCTATGCATACCAACGCAAGCCTTCAAATCAAAATTCGAAAAGTAACAAAAGATTTACTGAAAGACCACAAAAAGTCATTTCTTAGTACTTTTTTTTTAAGCTAAGGGTTCAGAAGCAAAAAAAATGATTTCTACAAAATCTTTAAAAAAAATCATGTAAAACTTAATCAAATTTCCAAAACTGTCCTTGAATTTTTTTTTATGACGTTATGTTTTGCTAAGGTATTGGTAATCGAAGTCAAACGTATTTTTTTTTATTTAAAGTCAGAAAAACCATGCAAAAAAAAAATTGTACGACCACAAAAAAAAAAAATTGAATTGAAGATGAAATAAACAGGTTATCTGACCATTACTTTTGATTAGCCCAAAAAAATCATCTTTGAAAATAGGGACCATAAAAAAAACACACATAAAACAAAACAAACATTTATTGGTGTCAGTTCTTACAATAACGCAATAACGGTACTATGAAAAATTTTTTGCAATTGAATATCAAGACAAAATCATAAGGCTGTATAATGCTATTTGTTTCAACACAAAACGACTGCTAATCACAATGATACAGTTTTTCAAAAAACACTAATAAAATTGAAACAAAATTTGTTCCTTTAATTTCCGTGACTAGTGTATTTTAGCTTAAATTTTTGTAGAAATAGTGCCAGGCCAGGAAAACAAGAAAATTTATTAAAAGCACCTTACATTTTGAAAAAATAAAATGCCATCTAACTGGTTAGTATTTGGTCAGAAAAGGTCAACGTGTCCTAGAAATTGGTCAGCCCTAATAAATAACTAGTCATCAATGCATAGTGCTTCTCAAGGTCACGCAAAGGTCACACGGGACCTCATTTATGGGAAATTTATAAAAAATTTATAACATCTGAAAGATCTCTAGAAAGTGTAAGACGGTCAATTATTTTTAGTAAGTATTTCGTCAACCATAGACTTTTACTTGCGGTATAGGTACGAGTACTATAGCAGGGCAAGTTTTGGATTTGTGCAAAAAAATATTTTGAGATAACAATCAAACATGACAGTACGATGATAGAGAACACCAAAAAAAGTGGGTGGCAAAATTCTGTCTGACTGTCGGTCTGTATGTTCGGCTACATCCTAAATGACTGGACCGATTTGCTTAAAACTTGGTACATACTGGTTTTTGGCGATTCTGCCCATATTTTTTTTTAAGTTTCTTAGAAATACCAATAATGGTACCTGTCATACACTTTTTTTTAGCAATTTTACAAAAACGGCTCAACAACTTTTCTTAAAAAAAAACTTTCCTTAAATATCTTTTAGTAAAAGCTACCTTTCGAAATCCATTTTCAAAAAAATGTTATTAATGAAACCTCCCAACCATTTCTTTCATTTTCAATTTTCTTCAAAGTGTTTAATTTAATTTCGATAATTTTTTTTTCAAAAAAATATTTATTTGTTTTTTTAAAAAAGTATTCAATTTTTTTTTGAAAAATGAAAAAGATCGATTTTAATAAAATTCGGTATATTAGTTTTTTTTTTTACAATCTGTAAGGTACTTTAAGAAAAAAATTACTTTTATGAAAAAATAACGGTACCTTCCATACGGAATAACGGTACTCCATAAATTGTTTTTCTTAGAAACGGCTTCTACGATTTATATCAAACTTTTTTATGCCTGTGTTAGTGCGATGTACTACTAAAAATTATAAAAATCTAAAAATAACAACAATTAATAGTAGTTCTCATCATAAAACGTTTTCTTTTTACTTTTAATTTTCTCATTATTGGCTGAACAAATTAAGATTATTTTTATATACAAAAAATAAGAATACGATTAAAAAAGATTGCATATCAAAATTTACAAAAAATGTTTTTGAATTTTTAAAAAAAAGTTTAAAATTTAATTTTTGAAAATTCAAGTTGACAATTTTTGTTGAAATTATATTTTTTTATGCACAAAAATAAATACCTACGATCCTACTAAAAAATTACCCTAAAAATGTTTTATAGATAATATAAAAAATTATTTTTTGAAGAAAACCGTTCCAACGATTTTAAAAATTTATGTTTTAAACATTTTTCTCTCATAATTACCATTTCATAACATATAATGTTCTTAAACACTTTTCATCTTGAACATAAGAGCAAGTACGTGTGACCCAGTCGTGCATTTTACTTTTACTTGAAGTAAGTACTGCTTTCTCAGCCGATAGCTCGCGGTGGCATGCACGTGGGTTCAATGACGATTACACCAACAATTTATGTTACTAAGGAATTCTGTTTTTTTATTTCAGTGGCAATTTTATAAGTAAAGTGCCGTGCAAGCAACAACAGGCACCAGTATTTTTGAAAAGCACATTATGTCAGGTTATCTTGTTTGGGAATCAACTTTCATTGGAAAACCTAGTTTTTTAAATAACACAGAGATAATTAACTATAATATTTGATATCCATTTATGTCTTAGGGCGATTTTTTCCAATTCGCTATGTTGGTGTATTGTAGAAAATGAACAAATGATTTTGAAAGATAACAGAGATTTAGATTAACATCCCTCCTGACAAATTACCTTCTTGTATCTAGCAGGTATTCAAATTGAAAGAACGGAAGTAACTCTATTGTATTTTTTTTTGGCAGAGAGTTTGTTTTAATATTCTTGAAGATTAGAGAGTTTTTAAAATAGTGCCTTAGGGTACCTGGTGCTTCTAAGGGCCAGTATTTCAGTTCGGGGTGAACTTTGATTAATTCTGAGTTTAATCAGAGTTGGCTTAGGTAACTCAGGAACAGTTTTTCAGCTGAGGATTAAACTTATCGTTCAGTTGATAAAATCTATTGTCATCGGTGTGCGATGCCAGGATATTACCCTTTCTCACCTTTCATGCATCAAATTATAGATGTCGCCAAACCGGAATTGCAATTTCAATAACTTTTACTACCGAAATCGAGATGGCGACACAACTTAAAATGCCCTCAATTGGATTTCTGAGTTAACTCATCCAATTAGTTCAATTAACTCGGAGTTAACTTAGGATTTCAATTGACTGAAAACCACATTTCTGGCGAGTTAACTTAGGTTTAACCTCGAGACTAGGATGATCTGGCACTGAAGAACTGGCCCTTAAGGAAACAAAGAGGGGTAAGATATGCAAACTGCATTTCTTGTCTCTTTATTCTTTCCATGTTTGTCTGTGTATTCATATATAACTATAACAAAACCTTGCAATAAAAATTAATAACAATAAAACCTATAAAAAGTATTAAAATACAACAAAAAAAATCAACAAAACCAACGAATCCATAAAACATCAATTTACATAATTTCCATCTTTTCTACCCCTATCGGCCGTCATCATCATCATCATTGATGTCTTCGTGGTTGTGTATTAGTAAGGTACATTAGGTATAGTAGTGTGGTCGCGCTTTTCATTCTTTTCATGGTCGTGTTTCTTATACTTTCCTTTTATATTTTTCTTTTGTTATTTTATTTTTGTTTTCTTAACATTCTTTTCCTTGCGGCTAATTGCAATAATCCATTTAAAACGTCCCATTTCCTGACATAAAAGCCTCGCTATTACCCCGAAACACAAGAAAAATGCACAGAAAAAAAAAAATAAAAACATAGAAAAAAGTAGGTATTCCACCCTCACTTTCCAACCTCATCCTTGGCATAAGTTTGACTTGTCTCGCGGATCATTTTGAATCTCATTACAACCCCCGCCGTGCGCATTTTTATTTATATTTTACTTGTTTTTCCAATTTTTTCTTCACAATTTCTCCCCTTTACCTCCATTTATGTGTGTAACTGCATCAAATTGTGGATTTCCTAGAAGACGTCTTCATAGAACGCGCGACATGACTTCCTTCCTACCATGTTCTGGCCAGCGAGGTCGTCGTTTAACAATTTCTTTTTTTGTGTTCGCTTCCACCAATATGGGCAATTTTTTCTCCATTACTGTCAAAGGGAAGGGGGTATGAGGATAGGTGGCAAATAAAAGAAAACAAGAAGCTAATGGAGAATCCTTGGGAGAACACACACCAAAAAAAAAGGACATGAAAAAGAAATCTTAGCAATAGGGTGATGTGGTGGTGTAGTTTTCGCGGAAGCCACCAACTTTTCTCCGAGTGTTATGACTTTTTTATGTTAAAAAGGACACTCATTCCCAGTCGTCACAGTTCGTCCTTTTTTTTTGTTAAACAAATGAAGAAATAAGACTTTTAATTTTGTGAAACAACATTCTAGGTTTTTTTTTTGTTGAGTTCTGTTTGTACAAGGATATACAACTGTAACATAATAAGATCTCATTATTTCTGGGGGTGTGTATGCCTACAGTAATATGCGAAGCATCCTTCGAAGGATTTACACTCCTTGCAGCAGTTCATTACCTTAAATTTTCAACTTTTCACCGGATAGGTTTCAGGCTGTAATTTGTTTAGCGGCGTTGTCAGCAAATGCGTCCAGCACACGCTCAGGGATCAGTCTGAAAGAAAAAAAACAAATAAAAAAGAAGAAGAATGAGGTCCTTGTGAGTCCCTTATTAGCCATAGAATTACCGTAGCAATGACTTTTTTGTGGGCAACCAGATGCGTTTAATATTTAAAATTTAATTTTTATTAAACAAAAAATATAGATACTGCGGTCTTCATTTTTTATGATTTGAAACTTGATAGTCCTTGTGGATAAATAAAGCTTTGGGTGATGATTTAGTAGCCGAGTATACACCTTATGCTGGGGGAGATTAAAAGAGTACAGTGATACCGGTGGGAGTTTTTTATTTTCTTGAAACTTTTTCAATTTTCGATTTTGTATTATTGAAAAGAAAAAATCCAAAAACAAAAGCCGCACTCTTAATTAAGTCGTATCTACCGACGACCGACGACGGCCATGCAAATCCTTATCTTCAATATCATGCACTCTCCTGGCGCAGAGTCTCCCATTATTATCCTGGTGGACTTCCTTAGAAGCGAATACTTAATTTTACTGAAGGTTTTTTTTTTTTATTGTTTGTTCAAAGTTTTGAGTCTAACCAAACCCCGGCTTGTGGTGGTTTATCAGTAAATCGTGATCTTTGTAATCTTTGGACCATAAAAAGTTGCGGCAGGACAAAATGAAAGAAATAATGGAATTTAACTGCAAGGCGTACCTATACTGCTTACTGGCATTGCATTTGGCACATAAAAGGTGCGGGCTGAGGGGACAAAGGCATATATAGACAGACCGACTCAGTCAACAACAACGACGACAACGAACGAAGACGGCGAACATTTAAGAATCTAATTTTGCGTATAATTAAGCCGTGTTCATGAGACGCCACCAATGGACATGGAACTGGAGAGAACAACGACGCCAGTTGGAAATTGTTGCTGAGAATGTGGTCATGTTGAGAACTGGGAATGTGGAGGAATTTTGTTTCGTGTTTTTTTTTTCGTTTCGAGTCTTGTTTATGTTTTGCGAGAAAATTCCAGTTGTAAACAAAAAATGGAATTGAAGTAAGAAATTTTTGTGGAATGCAAAAAGGATTATCAGTCACGGAATACCTGCTTTTAAAAAATGAAGGCATTGACTTGAATCTAAATGCAAGCATTTATCTGAATTGCTTAAAGTTTTTGGGGCTATAAATCCCAGAAACTCAAATTCATGGAACGGACTTTTCAATGTTTTCTATGTTTTTTTTGTTGTGTGTTTCGATATCAAATTAGCAAAGCAAAGCTTTCGTGGATCGAGAAATAGGAAGGTGAATAATTTGGTGGTTATTGGTTGTGGCAGTTTCGAATTTGTAGTTTTATTTTCTATGTTTTGTTTTTGTTTGGAAAAGTGGTAAAAACGTCTAAGACTTAATATATAGCTTACTGCCTAAAAGGTGGTTGTTAGGTATTACTTAATTGGTTATGACAAGTTCAATTCGTCATGCGATGTTTTCTATGTTTTTTTTGGGAATTTGTGTCAAATTAGCAAAGAATTTTTTATGAATAGAAAATGGGTAGGTTGATAGTTTGCTGTAAATAAGTCAATAGTTAGTTTTGATATTTTCGAATTAGTCGTTCAATGTTTTCTATATTTTTTGGGTGAACAAGTTAGCAAAGCAATTTTGAAGAATCGAAAAATGGGAAGGTTGATAATATGCCGTTATTTAGTCATTAATTAGCTATGACAGTTTCGAATTGGTCGTTCAAAGTTTTCAATTTTTTTGTGTTAGCAGAGGACCCAAAAAAACATAGAATTCAATGACCGATCATATACTGAATTTTTCAAAACAATTTAACGGCAAATTATTTTGTAGTTTTTAACACCTTTCGAGATATGCCAAGTTGGCAAAGCACTCAACAACAAAAAACATAGAAAACATAGAATGACGAATTCAACGTATTTTTCGATCTGTAAAAGTTCCTTTGCTTAATTGAAACTCACTGATCAAACAATAATTAGACAGTTATTTCATCTGTGAAGTCTTTCTTTCTAAAACCACATTTTTCTTTAGGCTACGTTGAAAATTCAATACTTTTGGCAGGGTAGATACTATGGAAGGTAATATGATTGTCCTCTTTCCATCTTCCATTTAAAAATCAGCAGAATTTCATCAAAAAAATAAGCAAAACAAACTACCAATGCATGAATTAATTTCTTCTCGATATTAAATGCCATTTGATATTTCAATCGAAAAGTATCTGCTTCCGCAATTTACAATTTACCCCCAAGATACTGATAAAGTAATTTACATAATCCACTCATAATTACACACCATTTTGCACCATTTTTTTCCTTGCTAGGCACTAAGAAAAACATAAAAATACAAACATAATTCCAATTGCAGCAAAACAAGACTAAACGGTGCAATGGCAAAAAAAAAAAATATTAATCGCAATGACAGCCAAGAAAACTTAAATTAACTTTAATTTTGGCCGAGCAAGCAATCATCAGAAAAACGACGTTTTACCTGACAGGACGGCTGAAGATATCAATCTTTCATTGGTACCTATCATTGAATGCAATAAATTCATTGACTGTCAATATAAACGAACCAGTTACATTCCTGAAGTCTTCCGGCTAGTAAGCGATATTGTGCACAGTAGGTCAGACTATGTAGAAAAGTTGGCAAAAAAATTAAAATTGTATAGTAACTAGGAATGTTATGTGCAGTAGCCCCATTTCCAAAACAAATTCCACGTCGTGCCTTAAGTTATGAAACCCTAATTCCAAACTTTCAACTTTTTACATCTTTAGAAAAGAAAAAACTGACGTTTAAAAAAGTGGGCGTGGTATTGGGTGGGTGTCATTAAAACCATTTTCCAAACCTACTTGTAACTAACGAGAACAAATTGTTGAATGTTCAATGAAAATAGAATATAGAGCATAAGAGAAAGAAGATATAAGGTAGAAGATAGAATATACAAGAAAGAAGACAGAAAATAGAATATAGAACAAAACACATGGAACATAGAAGATTGATGTAAGAACATAGAAGGCAGAAGATAGTTTAAAGAAACTACAAGTAAAAACATAGAAGATACATAGAAGATAGAACATTGAAGATAGGAAAAAAATATTGAATATAAATATGGAATAAGAAATATAGAATATAGAATAAAGAATAAAGAATATGAAATGTAGAATATAAGCTATGGAATGAAGAATGAGGAAAATAGAAAATGGATTAAAAAATATAGAGTATAGAATATAGAATGTAGAGTGTAAAATATAGAATATATAATAAAGATTATAGAATATAAAATATACAACACATGTCTTGCTTGGAACAGAACATAAAACGAAGAAGATATTAGATATAACACAAAAGATTCATAGAACATAGAAGAAAGAATAAATAGCTTAAAAGAGAGTGTTTTAAAGAGTCTGAATATTGGACAGACTGTGTCTATTCTCATTTTGGTTCAATTATTTCTAATGTTTGATTTAATGAATGAGCATGATAAGTTGAAGGTTGAACATTTCTAATACAGTTATTATTTGGTTGCATTTTTTTTTCCAATTTTTGAAATATCCTTGCTTCACTGTGATGTGACAGTGGTAATTCGATGCGTTGCGATGGTAAGTAAAATGTGAAACTTTCCTAAACAAACACCTCTCTTGCAATCGCAATTATAATAGCAAATGGCATATAAATAAATTTCACTTGGCCTATGCGAACCGACAGACAAGATACAAACGCACAAACATTATTCGATTTTATGGTAGAATTGAAAGGTGTAAATCATAAGTAAAACATAGACACTGTGTGGACACAGTCTTGAGTTCAGATGATGGTGGTATTTTTGTCCTGAGGACTAATAACTAAACTTTTTGTCCACGCAAAAAGTCCACACTTGTAGAAAGACTTGGCGGTAGTGTTGATGGTGGCAGCACAAGGTTCGATGGCCCCCTTTGGCTAGCGAGGTAATACTCAGCCCAGAGCTGTGAGAGTGTATCATGGCTGGTCTGGTTTGAACTCCTTTTGGGCCAACTAACTAGTAATTACTAAAGCCACTTGCAATGCAAAAGACCACCAATTATGCGTTTTGTACCTGAAATATAGTTAGTTTTAGCAGGTACGCGTAGATTCAGTTAACATTGCTCAGCTATATATCATGTCTGGGTCGGGACATGAAGGAGCAGTGCTAGTATGAAAGCAATTGGTGTGTGCTCAAGTGCGAACGTAAGCATTTGGCAAATTTTAGGTCACCGCACAATCGAATAAATGAATCGACAAAAAACACAGTGGAAAAGAAATTATTATTGAATGAAAAAACACATTCGCACTAATCGAAATTAAATGACGTGTGAACGCTAGCAGGTGCCGCTGGTTGAGATATAAGTGGTCAGTTGTTATTATTGCTCTTGTATATATCTCTCTAAGTGTGCGGATATAATCGTTTTTCGAATTGGAACGAATGTTAAAATGCCAGACAATTAGATAAATAGGCAGGTATAGCTACACTTATACCTGCTTCGGAATTAAACGCAAATCATACAGTTCAAACCATCTGCTTATGAGATAAGATATAAGGAATGCCAGAGGGTTCACATAAATGATAATTAAAAAACAAATCAATCTATACGATAGAAACCAATTTTAAATGACGACAGGTTATATAGATCCCAATTTGATGTAAGTGCTTTCTGAGAGTTGGGCGACAAACGGTTTGAAAAAGTTGAAACGATTCTCGTCACCAAGCTTACAAATTATATGTGTGTACCCGAAAAATCAGATAAGATGATAAGTTTTTGAGTTCCATAACCTTTTTCCTTTAAAACGTATCAAATTCAAAATCAATTTTAATAAACGCGGAGACCTGGAACAATTTATAAGATGTCCTACATTGAAGGAAAAATATATTATGTCAGTAAAAAAATTTATGTATCTACTTATCGCTCAGATTTCTGCCAACAAAATGCTTGTACTGAGTGCATTTTGAAATTTGTAGCCACTACATATACATTAATAAGCTGTAGTGGACTTTCCACATAATTTAAACCAAAACAAATATTTTATGGACTCCTCATTATATAGATATGTAACCAATAAAGATCTAAATGGGCTCATTAGATAAATATATAATGGGTACATAAACAATGCATACCCATCACAATGTTAAAATACAACTTTTTGTACTAACTACATGTTAGTCAAGTGGTATCTTTATTCTAGACTTCTTACCTTATCACACAATTGTAGTGTGTACATATTTTCGTATTTGTCAAATACATATTTGTTAGTTATCTCTATCTTAAAAACGCTCCTTAAAAAAATTGGCTCAAATTAATTTTATTTGCAAAAAAGATCACTTTTCCTTACTTGGAGAGGTGAACATGTATACTTTCAGGCATTTCACGATCAGGCAACCACTCAAAGGGTTAATTTGCTATACAGAAAACTTGTGATTGTGATTGTGATTTTTGGGCGTTCCTAGTGTAGTTAATATATTTTCCTATTTACCTAAATGGTGGCTTTTAAATATTCATGCAGTCATTACGTATTCCAATAGAATCATGAATATGTATTGAGTACATATTATCTGTATTGACTACACATTTGAGGACGTAAGACATGTTTTCAGTTCATAATTTATTTGTAGAATAAATATCTTGATGGTTTTTATTCAGAACATAAATAGAGATAAATATTGGGTATGTAATCAGTACACGTCAATTGTACTCATTACATAGAGCTTTTGTTGCAATTCCATGCAAAATTCTACTAGTGGGCAGATAAGTAAAAATTAGTTTAAAACTTGGGCAATGTTTATGAATCTTAATCAAAGTTTTTTCTTAATTATTTTACTATTTCAATGCTATTGTCAAATTTTAGCCGAAGCAAACCTAACCCATCCAATTTTCCCTCAAATAACCTTTGTAGGTACCTACTTAACTGAAATAAAAAAAAATTATAATTAAATCATAGAATGTTTACGTGACGAAAACTCAACTCATATCTTTTATCCAAAAATACCAACAGAAACTCCCAAAAATTCCCATAATTTTTAGTTGAAAAAATCCTTTCACGTTCTTTACAGGTCTTTTTTGAAATACCATAATCAAAATCATTTCCAATATGAATATAATTGGTCAAACCTCGGAGGTGTGAAATGTTCACACTTCGTCAATTTATGCCTCTGATGACTACCGACCAACGACGACGAGGTGGGCGATACGGTAGAACATGGTCGTTAGTAAAATCTCATACTATATGAATCTCCATATCAGAGAGGCTATCATTAACCAGAATACATAATCATTATCCTTATAACCCATTATATCCACCCACACACCTCTTGTATATTTTGTATAATCAAATATATCCACAACTCATTTACCCACATAAACTTCAAAAGGAATTCGAAGCATTTTTTGGCAGGTGGCATATCGCAGAGCAACTGACCCAATAAATTCATCAACCAGCTATAGCTACCCAGGCATCTCGCCTCGATCCAGTTCCGCATATCTGAATGAACATTCGAAGGCAAAATTTTCATTATCACAACCCTTCATTATAGATTTAGTCCTGGATGATGGGGTATAGTGATTAAGGGCGCATCCAGTTTCTACTGCTTATACCTACAAAGTTTTGGCCCTTTTTTTGCCATCACTCTCCCAGTTTTGTTTCTATATCTAGGTATCCATCAGGGTGCTTGCTTGGTCATTGTGAATGTGTGAAAACTTAATCAAGCTTAAAGTCATTTTGGGCCTATTTTTGTCTTAATAGGACAAAATATATTATAGGACTTAATATTGGTAGCTATTTAATTTGATTTTATAAATTTTGTTTGTCCTTGCTCATATAGGCGTTAGGTAAGACTAAAGAGATATTTTCCTTACCGATGAATTAAAAGGAAATAAATTTGAGCTAATGTTTTGTTCGAGGATATACATATTAGTTAGCAGCTTGCCCTTTGACAAATTAATAGAAAACGTGTGAAACTCATCGTTTATCGTTTGAAGAATTAAAGAAGAATGATTTTGAATTCAATAGAATCAAGCGGATTCGATTCAATAGGCTTGTTGTCCTTTTAGTAAGAAAATTCCCAAAATAGGAGTTCAATTTTAATTACGAAAATATTGAACTGAAAAAGTGTGTTTGTACTTACTCGAACCTTAGTTTGAGATTTTTGAAAAGTTTATTAGAAAAAAAGTGAGTTTACTAATTTAGTCTACAAGCTTAAGAACAACAAATCCATCGGATCTGATGGCCTACCTGTGGAGCTTTTCAAGAGTTATAGGAGATGTCCTGGTAGGGTGCATGCACCACCTCATCAACCAAGTGTGGGAAGATGGAAAGTATGCCTGACGACTGGTCAAATAGATCCATATACCCAATCTAAAAAAAAAAACGATCCTATGTCCTGCAAAAACTACAGAGGCATATCCCTGCTTTATATTGCCTGCAAGATCCTATCCAACGTACTATGTACTATGGCTTCTAAAACTTTTCTGCAACACTATAATTGTCACGTTCCAGTCTGGCTCTAGGCTAAGCAGATCAACGATAGACCAAATCTTCACTTTGAGGCAAATTCTGGCAAAGACCAACGAATTTCAAGTCGAGACCCACCATCTTTTCATCGACTTCAAAGCCGCTTATGATAGCATAAGTCACCTAGAGCTTCTATTGGCGATATCGGAACTCGGGAACCCGAACAAAAACTGATTCACCTACGCCACATGACGTTACAAAATACGCGGTGCAACTTGCAAATGGGTAACAGCTCATCAATGCTATTTTCCAGACGTGTGCAGGGTTCAACCTAGCCCTGGAACTGACAGTGCGCAAGAGCCTGTGTTAACCTGAAAGGCACTTTTTTCAACAAGGCTTCCAACAACTTGGCTATGTGGTTGACATCGACATCATCGGCCGCTACAAGCGAGGCCGATTGCATTGGTCTTGAAGTTAATGAGAACAAAAAAAGGTATACGTCGTTGTCAACGAGCAAAGCTTCATCAGTAAATTGCCTAGGACAAAACATCACTATTGTTAGCAGTGATTTCGAAGTAGTCAAGGAGTTCGCCTACTTTGGAACAAATATCAATCCAACGAATGACACCTAAGTGGAAATCCGACGAAGAATTACCCTTGCAAACCGCTGCTTCTTTGGTGTGTACGCTATATAAAACACTAACTTTATCAGTTCCACTCTACGGTACCAAGTGCTGAACGATGAATAAAAACGGCGAATTGATATTAGGCACCTTTGACACAAAAATTTCCCTTTTGGTCCTTTTTGTGAAGAGAGCGAATAGAGGAGAAGATTCAATCATGAGTTGTAGGAGCTGTACCAAGATGTGGATGTAGCCCAAAGAGGCAGAACACGTGTACTACACGGACTTGGCCACATCGAGCGAATATGGAGACAAACGCTCCAGCCAAGAAAATCTTCGAATCTCAACCCTCTGGTTCGAGCCGACCAGGAGGTCTGAACCTCCACTACAGGGACCAGGTGGTTACAGACGCACGAGCGCTTGGTTTTAACGACTGGAGGTAGCATGCGAGGGACTGTAACCGATGGACCGCAATATCTCACAATGGGACCCTACATGCATCAGAAGCCGGATAAGTAAGTAAGTAACTTAGTCTCATTTTGCTATTTAAGGAGTTTAATATTGAGCAGTTATAGTTATGTGTAACGACTACATTTCAATAGGGTCTTTATATCCTTTTCTTCTTGTGTATGTGGTGTGTTGGATCTCCTTCTTCACTCTTACTTTACTTATTTATTTATTTACTTAAGATGGTGCAACATGCCAGGATGGACAAGAACATGAGCCAAGAGCTTCTTTCAGTCAGCTCGGTCGCTAGCTATCTGTCTCCAGTTTCAACCGCTAATTTGTTTGGAGGCCCTCTTCCACCACCTATTACTCTGTCCACCTCTATTTTCCCGTCCCCACGGGATTGATGTTCGTTTGTTCCACATGTGATCCAAGCCCAACCACGTCAGTCATTGGTTTTTCACCTTTGTGGTTAGGTCAATGTCGCTGTACAGCCCGTCGAGTTCGTTGTTGTACCTTCTTCTCCATTCCCTACCAATACCGATGAGACCACAAATCACCCAAACAAATGTCCTCTCAAAACAGAATAGAGACTTCTCATACACCGTTAATAGTGTCCATGCCTCTGCTCCATACATCAGGCCCTGGATGATAAAAGTCTAATATAGGGACACCTTAGTTTGTCGAGAGAGGGCTTTGGTTCTCAGTTGCCTTCTTATCCAAAAAAAAAAAACAGTTGGCAAGAGTAATTCTTCGTTTGATCTCAGCACCGTTTATAGCGGGGTCTAGGCAGACAAGGACTCGGACCACCTCAAAATTAGAGCTGTCTATAGTGACGTTTTGACCGAGGTGTCGGTGTTGGGTATCCTAAATTGTTGACAGCATAGCTATATTTGGTCTTGCCTTCATTCACCGTTAAGCCCATCTTCTTGGCTTCTTCCTTAATACTCACGAAAGCTCTACTAAATTAATCTTTGTTCGTCCGTTTATGTCAACATGATGTCTGCGTAAGCGACTTACTGGGTGGACTTTTCAAAGATGGTGCCTCTGCTGTTTGACGTTATGTTTAGCAATATTCTCTCAAGAACAATGTTCGAGAAGTCATGTTTGACATCAAAGGATTCGACCGGCAATGACTTACCTAAATGGAGCAGTCTGTATTCTCCATCGTCATTCCGCACCAATAGACGAGTTTGGGAGGGATTCCAAAACAAGATATTGTTCTAGGCTTTGTACTCGTAGATATCAGTCAATTGTGTCTTAATTGAATATATATTCGAATTCAGAAAACCCTGCAAACCCCCAAAAGTCAAACGATGTTAAATCGCATGATCTTTGTGGCCAATGCACGTTAGGTTCACGAGTTAGATAACTTTACACTCAAATCCTTCATATAAAATGTCTTCTTTGAGGTGTCAAGTAATGTGTGACCCGTTGTGCTTTGTCCTGTTTGAACCACATGTCGTTCACCGGCTCACATCCATATAATCTTATATAGGCCAGAAGAAATTGTTTATCATCAATCAGTAGAGGTCTCTGTTGATTATTGCCGGAATTGACTGCCTCTTGTTCTCGTGCGCACTGTCATAGTCAGCAGCGATATTTTCAGCAGATCCTGCATTTCGTTGACACGCAGGTGTTAGTTAATTGCTTACTGAGCCAGTTGACTTGAATTTAGCTACAAAGCTTTGAACAGGGAGAGGATGACCATTTAATTCGTCAAATGGGTGCAATAGCGTTGCCACAGGAGAACTTCCATTTTGTTAGTAAAGTTTTATCATACTTACTACTAGTATTGCTAAATCGGTGGTTTGCCATCGCCAAAACAACATGGCCGCCACATACTGTCATTATCGACTCGTTCCATTAAACGACACACTTTTGATTTTACGAAATATCTATAAATCATTCAGAAAATTTGAGAATATGTAGGCAACATTTTTTAAGGACAACAAAGAAGTTCCAACTACCCAGCTAATCTGATACCCTACCAATGTTGTTTTACGTACCGTTTTCAGATCTCATTTCAACACTCACCGCATTGACAGCCACCTCAATGCCTCTTCGGCCAATCCGCAAGATTGCAATTAGTCCCACACACTCTATATAATTCCGTTCGGCAATAAATAACCTCTGTCGACTGTGAATTCAATTGAACTTCTACAGCACATCTCTGACGAAGCCCTCCAAGTCTTCTACGAGTAGTCTAGTTAAGAGTCACTTTATACCTAGCTATGCACAGCGACAACAAACAATCTGCCAGTATATACACAGCCTGCCACCAACGAGCAAACAACTTGTTTCGCTTATCACGTCAGCGTTAATTCACGACTATCAGTGGCCCTCTCCCCATCATCATGGAGAGGCAAGGATCAGTAAAATGCATCCAATATGAGTTGGATTGCTCCTGCTGCAGCAATTTCAATGACTTCCAATCCACATCAACTTGGAGAGAAGAAACAACAACAAAAAAAAACTTAGCTCATTCCACGACATATCGTTCGTATGATGCTGGACTTGGTTATTCTTTGATATAGTCGAACTGAAGAGGAAGACTTGTAGTGATGCAAAGCGCACTTTACTCAACGATATGATGGAACCAAAACCAAGAGATCCCAGATTCAATCCCATTTAAATTGCATTCCCACTTCTGTTGCACAATTACGAGTCCAGGAGTTGATATGCAGGAGCAGCAGCAGTAGACTCGGACTCCTATCGAATCCACTTTGCACTACCTCTGCCCACATAAGTGACCACTGAACGAGAGGCTTCTCCAGCTCTCCTCTGCCACCAACGCCCCACCGCACCTGCGATGATGTTTCCTCGCTAGCTCTTCCGAAGCGAGGAATGAATCCGTTTCGCAACCATTAATGCACCACATAACTCAATCTCGCGTAATCTCGGACCAAGGATTTAAATGCTCACATTCGGACATAAAAGGGTACTTGGTATCTTTTGTAAAACATTCGGTTCAGGAGTTCCGCCAGAGTTCGATGCTGATGCTGAGTGCGCTTCGAGGAATGGTCTGTGTTGCTCAAAAGTCTACGACGGACGCCTGGGTATGGATTTGGTGGATTTATATGCCAAAAGTATTCGATTGTGCTGGATGAATTTATTGGCATCAAGTTCTGCAATAGAGAGAGCGAGAGAGTGAGAAGGAGAGACAATGTGGTGTGTTTGTTTATTTTTAATATGTGCAGAGGCATCATAGAGTCCTCGTTTGGATTTTTGGCCTTTTAAGGTTGGACGGCGTCGTCGGCATCTGACGTTTGTTTTTTTTTTTAATTTTTTTTTGTATTTGTCAGGTCTTGATGGTGGACGCTTTCTGGGGCGCATTTTATATTCTCGTCGAATATATTTGCCAAGAAGAGGGAATGCCTTGGCCAATTGATTTTCGGTGTAAACGATGTGCAATTTTAATGGATTGGTTCAGAGATAAGCCCGGTTGTACCTCTGGTTGTCTGTTGTGTACGGCTGAGTGAAATTTGTTGGATTACATTTGTTCGATTTGGAGAGTGCGAAGGTGGTGGTGGAGTTATAGTGGCGGTCGATCAATATGCAGAACAGATGGATGGAGAAAAAGATCTGGCGGCAGATTGAGAAACTGAATTGTGTACCCTGTATTTAACACATGTGAGTTATGGGACCGGAATTATTGCTGCATGCAGCATGCAGATGCAAAAAATACATCAAACACACTATACAATACTGATGGGAAAGTGAATTGAATTGGGATATCGGGATATGCACCGCGGTTAAGAAAACCATATTTTTCTTCACCTTACCTACTTAGGAGGAGTTGGAAATGTTGAATGAGCAACAGGATGATAACAAGATAAACTTAAGTGATTCTTAAATTTAATTCCAACGCAGTCTCGTTTCGGTTGTTTCCATTGAGCTAATGTCTTTGTAGGACACAGTTCTTATAAAAATAAATGTTTCATATAAAAAACGTAGGTTATAGTCAAGTAAAGCAACTTTCGCGTATCGAAAAATTATTAAGTAGATAATTTAATTAGTTATTTGTTAGTTGTGACTATTTTGAATATGCCTTTCAATGTTTTCTATGTTTCTTTGCTAACCTTATATAAAGCTAGCAAAGCACCCTGTCAAAAATCGGCTAACATTTAGTAGTTTCTTTGCTAGATAATTTGCCATTTATTAGTCGTTAATTGGTTGGGACAATTTAAATTGGATGGGGCAGTGTTTTCTATGTTTTTTTTTTCGATAGCTTTATTAACTTGGAACACGAAAAGCGTCTAAATCTTTTTATGCTTAATGTTTTATAACTTAATATTATGACACTAATTAGTCGTTAGTTAACTGTGAAAAATTGAATTCAATCGTGCAATGTTTTCTATGTTTTTGTTAGTTCTTCGTTAGCTGGATATTAAGTTAGCAAAGCACAACGTCAAAAAGGCCTAACAACTGCTTATCCTAGATGGTTAATGGCTTATATAATAAACTAGTCTTAAATTGGTTGTGGCAACTTCGAGTTTATCGAAGAATATAAAAGACATAGAAAAAAAAACACAATAAATTCAAAATTGGCACAGCTAATTGCAGACTAGTTTTGTCCCCATTTTGAGGTGGTGTTTTGTGAACTCAATATCAGGCTTACGAAGAACTTAACAAAAAACATAGAAAACATTGAATTCAGTTTTTCGCAACTTATTCAAGAGTAATAAGTGGAAAATTACTAAGCCATACATTACGAATTAGAAGTTCTTGCCAAATTAACAGCAAATAACCAACTAACCCACCTTCTGATTAATGAACGTTTTTTTTTCGTAAAAACAAATCCTTCAAAAGTACAAATAAAACATCGCATGACAAAATTTTATCTGTCACAAATAATAAACAACAAATTTTTAAGCAATAAAATATTGAAGTTAAGAAATTTGCATCACTTTTCGAAAAAAAACATAGAAAACATAGAATGACAAGTTAGTTATTGCATCGCAAATAATTAACAACGGATGATCCACCTTTTTTGGTTGATCCGAGAATTGCTTTGCTTACTTTATATCAAGTTAATAAAACACCCAAGAAACATAGAAAACATTGCACGATTGATTTCAGTTTTTCACAACTTATTTATGGACTAATTAACTGAAAATTATTAAGCCATAATACATTACGAATAAGAAATTTTTGCTGAAAATACACGACTGATTTCCTAGCCCACCTTTCGATTAGTGAAATTAGTCATAGTCATAGAAAATAAATCACCCAAATGTACATACAAAATATCTTATGTTAAAATTGAATATGTCACAAATAATAAACAACAAACTACTAAGCAATGAAATATTGAAGTTTTGACATTTTGATCAATTTTCGAAAAAAAACATAGAAAACATAGAATGGAAAAATTATAAATTGTCACAAATAACTTACGACAAATAATCCAACTACCTATTTTTTGACCCAAAAGTTGCTTTTCTAACGTCACATCCATTTAAGAAAGCATCAAAAAAAACATAGAAAACATTGTGCGACTAAATTGAAAATGTCACAAATAATCAAAGACTTGTAAATGGCAAATTATTAAGCTAAGAACCATTATGTATTAGAAGTTTTTGCCAATTTTTGGCAAGATGCTTCCTTTTTTGAAATCGAATTACCAAAGCACCCACAAACATAGAAAAAAAACAAAAACAGAAAAAATTTAACTACAAATTCAAAAGTTTCAAAACTAATTGAGGATTAATTAACAGCAAATTTAACAACTATTCGTAAAAGTAGCTTTGCTAACTTGACCCAATCCACACGACCTATTTTATAAAGCATCCAAATTCTATGTTTTTATAATGCAGAATGTAACTTCATACATCTTATTTGAGCTGGTTCCATTTGCACATTAACATTATATCTATCAGACATTTTCTATCATTCTGACATATTGATTCCTATAAACCCAACAAAAATGATTGTATTTTCTCAACTCTCAGCGTGAGATCATTATAAACATGTACCTAGTAGAAAGTTCCAACTGAACCCAAATTAAAAAAAAAAAAACATAAAAATAAAACAAATCAAGGCTTTCCATTTCAAATCAAGTGGAACGTCTGATTTGTATTCAAAATCCATTAAAAAAGAAGCATCTCAAACAATCGGCAGCAATTGATCTTTTATTTTTATTTCTTTTTTTTTACTTAAAAAAAATCCATGCCACAGCAGCCGCCCATTAACTTATTGTAAGAAGAACAAATGTTTTATAAAAATCTCATTGTTTCCAGTTTATTTCTCACTCCCAATCTGAATCCCATAAAACATCATCATCTTCATTATTATCATCATCTCTCCTAAAACATTGACATGTTAAAGAAAAATGATTCAATCGGAATCATCGAAATCTCATATCTTTCCAATCGTCCTCCTTTCATAAAGATTTCAATTCCATATCCCAACCCATTTGCTCTCTATACTGCCCCTGGTGTATCTCTATATACCTTCAAAAAGATTCCACAAAAGATTCGTTCATTCAAACCAAACGCACCATGACTGGACAAATATTGCAAACGTCATTCATTTTGTGAGTGGTGTTTTCTGTTTCTAGAGTGTCAGCATCAGCACAGCATCATATTGGAAAAAGGGGGCAAAAATCAGTCTTGAGTATATTCTCGCTTTTGGATATACAAAAGACTCCATCAAGCTTCAGATATAATAAAGGTAGTATAGGACCTGTGGCGCCACACATCAAAAGCGTGTTATTGATGATCGACACAGCCAGCACAGAGCAGTGCTCACTGCTGCTCAGTGTTGCTTTATATGTAGATGCTGGATGCTTGATGATGCTGAATGAATGACTGCGGTATGACACGTAATTAGGCTGCTGGAATTTTTTGTTTTATCAAGTGTAACAGATTCTAATCGGATTAGAAATGCCATCTGTATTCTAATAGAAGAACCATTATTGTATTTTATACAAGAACATCACTCATAAATGCTTATAAGATATTTTTACTTGTTCGAGAAGATGATGTCTTTTGGAATTGAATTTTCTACAAATTTGCTGGGCTTATATTCACAATAGTGTTTGATGTGGTTAATAGGGTTGCCAATCGTTATTAATATTCCAGATTGAGTGAAAACATTTTTCTTTCCATGTAATTTAGTGAGCAGACTTAAGCAACAGAGGAAACAGTTCTACTTGTGTCTAGAGTCTAGACTCAACTTGGGAGTGCTTAACTCAGCAACAAACTCAAACAAATACCCTTCAATACTCCTTTTGTTACTATTTCTAACACTCAAGCAGTTTGTTTTTCTGAGAAATTGTAATTCCCATCCAGTCAACCACTCATATGATTTTGTCCCAAGTTATGATTCTTTCACTCAGGATGTGTTCAAAAACTAGGTCAGGTGTATATATGCCATTTACCGAAGAAATGGAAAAAATCGAAAATAGTTCCGATACCGAAGAAAGTCGATGAGTACTGTTTCCAGATATCTACCCACATCTTTTTTTATAAACAAATTTTGGTATATATGTAGATATGGATGACATTTTGATTAAGTGACTTCTGCTCTCTAGAACTGTGTATTTTGACATTTGACATTTTTTTTATAAAGAAATTAACTTTATTTCCTTATATACCAACTTGGCAACCCTTTTACAAGAAATCTATTTCAATCTTGATGTTAAATAAGATCTCCCTATATACAGATTCATTTTTACTTCTTCAAGTCTGAAAAGAGAGATACCTTCTACACGCACATTATGACGTACTTAAGAGTCATTTAAGTCAGAGAAGTTTGATTGATGATTTTTTTTTTTTTTAATTCTTATTCAATAAACAATTTTCCATTATTCGTTCTGACATTGCACACTCTGTACGTTTGCCTACCGATCCGGTTGGATCCTCCTGATGCGGATGGCGGCTTCAGATCAAAAAGGCCATAGGTAGGTATATGAATGCCGCCTTAAGTCAGACTTGGCATATAATGAGCTGCGGGCTTTTGCTGTTGGCGGGAGAATTCTGATGAATATACTTTGGTACGAGTATATGGGGTTCGCTGGGTATAAGGAAAAGGTTATGGCTCTTGGCTTCGGCTATATAGTGGCTGACGTTGAATGTCTGAACCAGACATTGTGTCGATATAGTGATTCGGTTAATTTGTTACAATTGTTTTATGGATTTTAGCTTTCTGCTTCGTGAAATATATGAACATTATGAAGGAACCTACATAATTAAGTATTTTTTTATAGGATTTTGGAATATCTTGAGGTGAGCTGAAAAACTTTTGAAATGACATTCAGGATCTGTGTATAGCATAGCTTCATTATCATTTGATGACTATAAATGATTTGATAATTGTAGTAGAAGGTTTACTTTATTACTTCATCTAATAATAGACGTCTAGTAAGAGAATTAATGGATATTGGTCTCAAATTTGTTACTTAAATTCAGTTGATTGGTCTTTTAAGGGTTCAGGGAATTAGTAAAAATCTATATACAGTTAGGTTAGGTTTGGCTGAAATGGCTGCCAGTCGTGAAGACTGACACACTAAGAACATGAGTTGGTCCATTTTGACACCACATGAATCTTGGAAACCCTTTTGCTATCTCGGTGAACCATTTGGAGCTTTTTTAGAAACTTATTTCGCTTCAACGTGCAGTCGCCACTGATCTGCAAATTCGCTAAAATGCTCTGAGCCTACTTTATCCTGGCGTCGAGGGCAGACTTCTATTCGACCTCCAGTTAATTATCAAAGGCCTTGAGAGGATCCTAGCAGCTGTCCACCTGACCTTAGAGTCGCCATTAGAAGGCCAATTTCACGAACCTCTAAGCGACGTCCTTGGATAAAAACGAGTACAGCGGCGAAAGGACTATTTTTCACAGTCCTGGTACCACTGAATTTGGCTCACCCTCAAGACGTACTCGGGAGTGTTTCACTCTCTCTAGTAGTAGAAGGATCCTTATTTACAACCCCACCAGTACTTAAATTACGTATTGCTACCACCTTACTTCTGTCGCTGAAGTCTGTATTAGATTTAACCCATGATTAGCCACAACCACCCCACTGACAATGACCCCAGGAGTTACGGCAAACAGCTTTAGCTCCACGCCATGTTGCCACCCGGTTTCGAAAGAGAAATCGTCTCATCACCTATCCTTATTTTTTTTGTTTTGTTTTTTTTCGCTTACATACAATTTTTTAACCCACGAGTAGCAAATAAAGGGTGGTCACCCTACACAGGGATTCATATATGTAGAGAAGGCGATCTGATCCGAGGAAAGGAATAATTTGTTTGGGAAAACACGTTGAACAGCTATACGCCACCGCCTATCGATAAGGAGGAGAACTCGTTGAAAAGCTTTTTTGCCATAACATCGGAGGGATAACGTTGGGCAGCTACTCGCCGAGGGACAGGGATGGGTGAGGATGGGGAAGGTTTGGGGATGAGTGAAGCGCCCTTTTGGTTTCAGGATTTAGATTTGAGAATCTTTAACCTTACTCAGCTTCTACAACTCGAACTCGACGCTCACGTAGAAGATCTATCTATCTAACCTACGGTAAAGTAAATTTGAAACTGAGTCAAAAGAGGGTCATGAATTTAAGGCATCAACGAATAATTAACATTCAACGATCAGAATCAGGTGAACAGGAAGAAAATTTGATGTTAATTAGTATTTTATTAGTTGTGACACTTCCAATTTTAACTAAATCCATTAGTCACTGGTTCATATCCGGCTCAAAGGACCAAAATTTTAAGCGTTAAAAAGCTACATTCTAAAAAAAAATCACACTCTAAAATATATCAAATAATTTCTCAAAAGACCCTTCATATACCTTCATACATTTATGATATTCAGGGTGAGTGTGTGGGGTCTGCCCCTCAGTGGCCGTGCTTAGAGGAGGTGTATGATGTAGGTGGCAAGGCACTATTGGACAGCATTCGATGTTTTTTGGTACTCTTATATACAATAAGTCAATTACACTTTTTAAATTTATTTAGAAAACAGCTCAAGTATTTGCTAAAAGGTCTTATTGACAGAAAATAGCAAAAACAAACTCTCCACAATTCTCACTGCCAAATCCATTTTGTCTCTAATTTTATCAATCGTATCACAAATAACAATCTTTTTTCAATATGTTCGAATTATCAAAATCAAATAAAAAAAAAATATCATAAAAGATTCCTACCAATTCACATATAATCGAACATGTGTCCTGGATTCAAATGGCTTATTTTTATTTTGTTGTCAACAACAATAAGTATTGTAGATATCAATATCATTATCATATCACTTTATCCAATACTTCATGAGTATTTACCACTTCATTTCCAAACGCAATCAAATTTATTCAATTGAATATCGCATCACATTCTATAGATAGATCGAAGGATTCACCACAAAAAAAAAAAAAAACTGGATAAACACTCACAAATTATTTCCAATTTTACTGACTGCGATAAGATTATGTACAGGCAAGAAGTATTATTCGAGAAGGTATAAATACAGGTATGTATACTGATGTTACTGTTTTATTGACTTATATTGCTATCAACACCCACATACTCGTAGAATTAGAACATATCACCACTTATCATTAAATCAATCAACACAAATATTTATATCAAGTGGCAGATTCAATTGAAATAAGCAGTAATATCCAACACGGTGCGAAATGATGAGACACTCATTTACATTTTTATTAGCAACGATTTGTCGGTGTTTACAATGCACTTACATATTCTTTGTCTGTATAAACGTATCTTATATTTGATAACAGCTTTATAAAGGTTTGAAATTTAGTTCCAGTTGAACTGAATCATTATTTTTCTACTCATTTAGGAATAGTTTCTTATTAATGAGTCAATTCTGAGTTGGCCAAAATCATAGAATTTCATAGAAATGAATGGCTCGAGATCTTAGAACCTAATTAAATATAATATGGGATATTCATGCCATCATCGGATAAGTCACTAATCAGCCATAAAAGTTCAACTAGTTTCGATATTTATTTTTCTGACGTGGACTGATTTCAGTTCATAGAGCACTGTTCACCATGTTTCTGTCCACTAATTGACATTATTAGGAGCATTTTGTAAATTAAAATGTAGTTTTGATAATGGTTTTGCCTATTGCATGTCTAAAGTGAAGTTAGTTATAAAAGTGTGTTCTGTTTGAGATACATCACTTTTAAAAAAACAGAACTGGACCAAGAACACACCCTTGTCCAAATATGATTTCTTTGATATCCAATACTCATTTCCATTATTTTATTTATTTTATTTATTTTATCTTTGTCTATTTGCCCCGCTCTTGCGTATGCCATTGAAATAAATATAATATTTTAATTTGATATACAAAGCGGGTACAGTGCAATCTGGAACTGAAAAGCAAGGAACAACTAATTTTTAATAATTGTGTCATTAAAGGTCGCAAATGAAAAATATTCTCTAACTTTTTTTTCTTTCTACAGGTATGTTTATGTTATTATCTCGAGATCGGCAAAATAGTAGCTCGACGCTATCTACCTACATAAAATTTTATTCTTCCTTTTAAAAGGAACTCGAAGTATGTCCTTTCACAAGGATAGAGATAGGTAAAATGTACCTATAATGAAAAAAAAGGTGTACCTAATCCATGGTACTTATTGCCTCAAGCAAATCAAATTAAAGGTGTTATTTCCTCAATTATATGCAATTGAAGTTTTTCTTCCCACAATTTGCTTGGAGAAAAATAAAATTACAGACAAAATAAAAAAATATCGCATAGTCATTTATTAACTCAAAACTCAATTCCCTATATCATGTAGGTACATTAATACTCTTCGTACACAATCATCGTATTGTATCCATTCTGTCAACACCCCAATTATTATTATCTTCCCCAGATTTGCTATCCACTCGATGCCGCGCAGCCGCGGCCGCTCCCGCATCCATTTGCTACGTTCAGCAATCATCGCCAATTCTCTTAAGAAAAAAATATAATTTATTGTGTTTGTGTACAATTCCGTTGTCTCTTTTTCTTATTTGTACGTTTTTTGTTTGAAGGTACTCTGACTCTATATGCACTCTGCAATTCATACTCCAATTACAACCCACACCGACCGGTACATGCCGGTGCAATGGTTGATGACGATGAAGCTAAAAAAGCGGACGCAGTCGCAACGAAGACGACGGAAAAAGACGAATGAGGACCTACGATATTACGATGCCAAGCCAATACTAAAATAGAAGTTAACCTTCTTTCCAAGCAAAGCAATAATGTTTATAATGGTAGCTCTTGTGTAACGTGTACTTCAATTTGAACTTGAAGTTTCGACATAAAGGATTGATATTGTATCGAGGGAAACTCCAATTCGTATCTAGAAGAAGTGTTTTTATCCGCTTAATGAAGACCTATAATCTTTGGCAGGGCTCTGAAGCTAAATAGAACACACTACACACCCATACTTTACTCTCATCTATCTCTTTTTGGCCTTCTTTGTCATCACTCAATGTAAGTTTTATTTAAGTGCCCCTCCAAGAATTATAGTTCTAGCTTTAAACTCAGAAATTCACTCAAAAATGCAGTTTTACCCAGATTTGACAGTAGACCCATCAGTTCAGTCAGATGTTCTTGGGTCCTTCCAGATGTGACAGTGGAGGAGTCTTAGTTCCAAGAAGTTGAACTACTTCTATGGGCTTAAGGTTAGGAATGGTTTATCCCAACTGAGCCCCCAGATTGAAAGTTCAGGCTTATAAAAGCTTATACATTTTTCTGAAGCAACAAAAGCAGATTTACTGATGACAAACGTTACAAACGAAATAAAGGAAAACAAGTTTTGGATCTGTGCTTGTAAAGTTACGTCCCTTTTCAAAGGCCACCTTGACATAATGGTTAAACCGGTTGGCTCTTCTTCAAATTCCAGTCTTTTATTCTTTATTCTCTTTTGTCGAGGGTTGCTACAACCATTTTGTCAGGAAGTGACAAATCCCCCAAGAGTCTGAACTCTCTTTTTTAAATGACTTATAACTATTTGTTACCTTATAAGCAAGTTCATACAACACTTAGAAAAAATTGCCTAGTATGTATTAAATGCGAGTCACAATGGGTGAAGAAAAAATTACCGCCATCCCACAACGCATCAATTTCTATTTGGTCTTGAGACTGCTGAAGCGTAGATTGCCATATTTTTGTAGCTATACCATCATCAGCAATCGTCGCATTCAAGTCTCTCTTCTAATGCGACTTAAAGCGATCTAGGTATAGGTACTTTTATACCAGACAAACATATTTGAGCCAGGTCAGGACTTCCACGTAAATACTCCAGGGGAAGATGAACAACCATTCGGTTTACCATTTTTTTTGTGGTAAAGGTAGGTAACTCTTGTTTTTTTTTAACATTGCTATTATTGGGCGGTAAATTGCAACTTTGCACATTGCATTTTGTTTTTATTTTTCTGTGTTTGTTGTTTTTGTTGATGACATGAATGACATCAAATGGTGACAGCCAGCAGCGCTTCAATGCAAATGCGGCACTTTTTTTTTAATTAAGTCTACCTGCCAGATGCATTCAACATAATATGATCGTGAATAAAACTCAGATAGTGAAATAAATCGTAACAAATTATGTGGGAAGGTTTTATTTTATGTTTAGAACTTGTCATAGTAATTATATCTATAGTGTTACACGATGCGTGAGTTCATATGAATGCATACGATTTAAGATGGTGACAAAAGTAATCTTTGTGGCCATTTTATTTGATATTACCGTAATGAATCTGCTGCAGAAGGCCAACGTACCTGCAGAGGATTAGAAAGCAATTTTGATATCTACGGGAAGTGGAGAGGAACAACTGGTCTATGGAACAGAAAAAGAAATGAAAACGGGCACGGTTCTGCATAAAAAAATTACAATATAACAGTTTTGGTACGGTTTTTGTGATTGCTTAGGTATCTATTGATTTTGTGTACAACAAATGTTTGTAAGGTCTGAGGAAGAACTACAGGCGTTTTCCTTTTTTAGCTTAGAGTGCTAAAATTGTGTAACTTTTTTCAATCAGAGCTAGCTCGGAGTACACTCCATGGACGATGTTCACATCAGACTGAAAAACTCATCTCGCTCTCACTCTTTGAGTTAAAGGAGGTGTGAATACTGAAACGTCAAAAAATTCCGTTTTTCAGTCCAATGTGAACACCGTCATGAGTTCAACGAGCGAACAGGTTAAAAAGCTGATCGCAGCCAAATTCACTCCTTCAAATCAGTGCATTCAACATATCCTATTGCGATTGATATTTTTAAATGTTTCGAGTTTTTATTGGCCAGCTGTCAGATGAAATTTAAAGGTCAGTACTAAATTTTGGTGCGTACCGACAAATCGTATGACAGTTTAGTGCTTAGATGTGTTTCAAAATTATATCAGACAGCTCTGATCCTACTCTGATTTGAGCGTATTCTCATCACTTGAGTTCTACACCATGCTATGCTAAGAAAAAAAGCCTTATTATAGTCGGAAGGCCAACCAAGTGGTCTTACGAAACTTAGCGAATGCATGGAATTCAAATGAATTCCTGAATTCCTCGCTAATCTCGACTTTAATAAGTGGAACCATTTTCGTAGCTTATTTTGTATGGAATTGACATACAACTATGTACATAAGTCCATATAATAATACATCAATGGTTTGTTTGGTTCACAAGTTTGCTTAAAACCAAAAATACTGCTAAATTTATTAGTGGGTTTCTGAGGGAATGGTCATAATTTTCAATATGTTTAGCTTAACCGAATTTGGCAACTTAACACTTAAAACTTTTTGTTTAAAATTAAATTGCCTGGATGGCTTAAAATTTTGTATAAAACTTTAAAAAAGTGGAAAAATAAATTTCTAAATTTTTCTTGGAGTAAGAATAGGCTCAAAACATTCTAGTTTGCAAAATTATGTCTGGTCGAAATTCAGCTTTTTTTGTAAATTCTGTCTGGTAAAAATTCAGCTTTTTTTGTTGTAAATTCTGTCTGGTCAAAATTCTGTAAGTATATAAAAATTCTGTATGTGCAAAATTCTGTGTTTCGATATTCTGTCTGGGCAAAATCCTGTTTTTACCAAATTCTGTTTATGAAAACTTTAATTCTGTCTTAAAAAATTCTAATAACATGAAACACTTTTTTATGATTCTATTATGACCCAGAGCTCACAGGAGTTCTGGATGTCAGTTATAGCAAAAAAAGAAGTATAGACGTCAAAAACACGAAAGGCTATTCCAAAAATCAAAGTCTTGGAGTTCATTGCCGGCTATGGACACAAGACTTGAATGAAACTTTTATTATTTTATTTTTTGCTCACACTCACACAAAAATTGTGACTTATTTACGAAGTTTAAAGTTTTACTATATGTTTGCTATGGCTTTACGCTGTTGTATGAATACTCTTAAAATAGCTTTTAGGTCTTTTTTTTAACTCACACTATTTGCTTATTTCCTAGAAAACTTTTCTTTCTTTTTAATTTGCTTCCCATATTTTACTGTATTCACCTGCGCTTTTACGAAAAGAAGTTTATTGTTGTTTATGAGGTTATGCTGTTTTTATCAAAACGATATCTCTTTTTCAACATATTTACAAAATTTTTAAATACAGAATTTTGGAAAACAGAATTTTGAAACACAGAATTTTGACCAAACAGAATTTTGGAATACAGGATTTTAAAAAACAGACTTTTGGTCATGCATGGTACAACCATAATTTTGAAAAACAGATTTTGACATGCAGAATTTTGAAAGCAGAATAATTACCCTACAGAATTTTGACCCAACCCTGTTCAAGACAATTACAAG
The DNA here is from genome assembly GCA_946251815.1 of Dasysyrphus albostriatus. Classification (NCBI taxonomy): domain Eukaryota; kingdom Metazoa; phylum Arthropoda; class Insecta; order Diptera; family Syrphidae; genus Dasysyrphus; species Dasysyrphus albostriatus. The sequence continues at coordinate 133,909,080 of OX276337.1, read as the reverse complement.
AAATAGTATAGTTTGAATGACTACATCTCTGCCAATTTTAAATAAAAAAATACTTTTTGAACATGCCATATTCAAAATTTACGCTTATCCCTTTTTTTAGGCATACCATTATTCATCTAAGAGCTGGCAGCATATTTTTGAGTTGAACACAACCAAACAATGAGTATGAATTGCATGCATTTTGACATCGAATTCAAAAGTCAGACAGGATTTTTTTTGGCGCCCGTGGTAGAGACGAGGAGTTGGAAATAGCAGTTTTCAGACTATTGTGTTAGGGTCACATGTACTTCAATTAATTAATTAAAAATGGAAGAAGATGCCCTGTCATTTTTTAAGTCCAAAGACTTTAATTTAAGTTTTGAAGCAAATGCTTATCAGTTTTATTTTTGAGATTTTTTTAATTCTCCAAATGTCTCTCGTTGTGGTGCATTTAAAAAGTTTATGTCTTGAGTTCTATTAATTGGATCGTAAGAATTTAATTCTGTGGACTTAAAAAAATATCAGAGCACTATTTCCCATTTTTAATAAATGAGGTGAAGTGCATGTGGCCCTAACACAAAAGTCTGAAAACCGCTATTTTCAACCCGTCATCCTTACCACGGATGCCAAAAAAAATCTTGCCAGACTTCTGAATTTTATGTCAAGATGACTGCACCTCATACTCATTTTTTGGTCATGTGATTTAGCCAAAAATATGCTGCCAGCTCTTAGTCTATGCCTTTTATCTTGCTCACATAAAAATAATTCGCAATTTATAAAAAAAATTTTTAATTAGTAAAAGCGCATGCACCTTTCCACTGAATTGTTCCTAGAAAAGGTAGGTTATAAACGGTGGCGTACGCAGGATTTCAATTAGGGGAGGATCAACGTCATTAAAAAAATAGTTTTGGTCCAGAAATCTTGCTTTAAAATATGCTTTCAAAAGAAGAAATGAAATATATAATGATTAGGAGGAAGGCAAATGCCCCAAACCTGCCCCGTGGCGTACACCCTTGAAAGCAGCTTATTTGTTCTGTTACCTATATTTATGAGTCGACAAAGTAGGTACCATTCATAATTATTATCACTTTTTTATCGATTTTCTTGGAAAAAAGTATATCTACTAGTTTTTTTCTTTATTTTTATCAAAAACTAGGTTTTGACTAGACCAAATGAGGAAATTTTGCTAAAATTTCCAAATTTTGATACGAAATCATCTCAATTACCATACAAATTTAAATATCGAAATTAAATAATTTCAACCAAATTTTCACGAGATTAAGTTGGAAAAAAACGTAAGAAACACGCACCTAATTGGAAATAGTTTGAAGAGCTCTCAAAAAATTTTATATGAAAGCATTCAAAATTGATGTAGGAAAGGTGTCAAAGAAAATTACCAAATTACAGATAGAAACACTTTGTTAGAAAGTACAAAATTGATAAGGGCATTAAATATACAAAAAACAGTGGGTTTCATGTAAAAAAAAATAACTTGAAAGCAAAATCCACAATTTCTCAAAAGCTTTTCACTACCACAACTGGATTTAAAAAAAATGGAACAATAAAATAATAGCTTTAAAAAAAAAATAGTATTTTTATAGTACAATACACGGTTCACGAGATATTCCAATTTGAAAAAAAAACGCGTTAGCTTGGGATTTAAGTTTGGAAAACACCCCTGTTTACCAAAAAAAAAAAAAATAATTTCAGTAAAAAATTAGATTACGAATCTATTGAACTTAAAAAATAATTCCTTGAGAATTGGGAACACCTTCACATGTCAGTTGCTGCGTGCTTCATTCATTTTCATAGCATAGCGACTACGGTCAGTGTTGTCGACTGAAACAAAATGTCCATGAAAAATTTTGCTATTTATAGCCAAATAAAAAATAAAAGTCCTTTTATTAAAAAAAAAAAAAATAATTCGATATTAGCCTTGTTTTTTAGTGCATTTTTATTTTAGCTTAGACTAATTTTCAGGATTAATACAAGAAAAATGCGGAATTATATACCAAATTATTGTTGTATTTCACATAAATGTAAAAATGTTGACCGATATCGCATGGTTTTGAACAACAACAAACATAAAAAACGTTACTTGCTCTGTTCGTATAATATTCAAAAACAAGATTTTGTGCCAAATGCTATGCAATTTGGAGCAATTTCGATCAACCGAAATTCGCAAATAAAAAAGCGTCTCATATTCAAATTTTGCGACATTATACATTTCCGTGTCAAAAACACGATCGTTAATTGGAAATTGGCCCTTTTATAACTACTGTCCAGATTTATTTAAAAATAACAAAAAAAAATATAGTTTATCGACTGAATTTCTCTTATCGATATCAGTTCGAGCCCAATAAGCGCTTTGTTTTTCAAATCAAACACATACCTATTGATTGTATTTGAGAAACTATGAAATTTATCTTATACCTAATCCTTCAAACTCAAAGTTAAGATAGATATCAGTTTAATATGTTGTTTGGTAGTTAACTATGCATTGGTATAACGAATGGTTAATGAGGCATTGTTCCTTGTTTTCAATTAGAAGTCATATACCTACCTAGTTAAGTATACTTAGTTCTAGTACAACCTGGTTTATCTGGAAATAATTTACATGCGATCTAAATTTCTCATTGAATCAACAACCAAATTAATGTCATTATTACACCAATATTAATGTGATATATCTACATACATAGGTAAATGCAAGTAAACATAGATACCTATTATTATATGAAAGTTTTTTTAAATGCTTGTTTTGTTCACACAAAATTATGAATTGAACCAAAATCGCAAGCATTTTAATTACTCCATATTAAAATAGTTAAGTAGGGATAGATAGAGCTGCCTAATGTATCTTAACTTCTCCAATTAGACTCCATTTGCATTGGCCTGCGTGATATTTAATGATTTATTTTCGTGATATTATCATATTTCCATCATTTGCTGTGGCTATTATACCATTCGGCCAAGCATATAGTGTGAAATAAAAAAATGATTAAAACCACAGCGAATTTATTTTAATAATATAATTTTAAAATAAAAAAAAAACAAGAACAAATTGATTGCACCAACTATGTATGTCCCTATACAATCTGTCTAATAACGATTCTCATATTAACAGGATCTTGATAAATTTCAACTCATTTCCTAAATTAATAAGTTTGAAAAAGCAACAAAACCGTAACTCATGTCAAACCGCCATTAGAACACCTTGAAACTTGAATGCTTGCGCGAATCACAAACACAAAATCATATTCCCATCTGTCAACACTTCGCACCAACCGCTCGCTGTGCCCTCTGTCTATAGAACATAAAATAGGTAGCTCTAGTTCAACTTAACGTCAACCAACTAGCGACAAATCTCATTGCACGCATAGGTGCACATTGGTTGCGTGTTGACATATCATCTTCAATACGAATTTGTTGATACACTAACACTAGTCTAGTTGGTATGTAAAAAAAAACTATATCTATTTTTTTGTTTGCACAGCGAGTCATTACACAAAAATGAACACCAAAGAGACAACAAAATGTCAATAATTGATGACTGTCATACGATAAATAGACAGAAGATTGAAATCTTTTCGCCTATGAAACCCTTTTGCCTAGGAACCCTAAAGAATGACATTTTGTTAACAAATCACTTGACTTAAAAAACCATAATTCAATCCTCCTCCCACTTCTGACTGACGCAACCACATTTTCGTTTTGTTTGTTTCTTTTTTTCTTATAATTCCAATTCCAATTATATTTAACAACTGTCACTCAGAAACCACTCCTTTTAATACACACAATCAGTTGTCTCTTTCTAAGTGCACAAATGAAATATATGGGAAAATAAAATAAAACACTCAATCGGAATGCAATAGTTTTGCTTGCAGAGATGGAAACAGAATTAAAAAAGAAAAAATGTTAAATTGAAAATTTTTCATCATCATCCGTCGGTAAAATAAGAAAATCCTCCACCAGACTTAATTTAGCAAAAGAGAGACGAGACATACAAATTTAACCGTTTTTTTGATTTATCAAGTAGCGTGGCAATAAATTGACTGATAAAAAGAAAGACAAACTTAACGAATGTAAGGTGCAAGGAACGCTGCGGATGGGAAGAGTTTTTTAATACACAAATTTGAAAGTGGGAACTGGGAACAGTTTTGTTTATGGGAAACTGGAGAAATTATGTGAGATGTGAAGTTTAAAGAGACTCCGCCTTTGGAAAATGGCAACCAAAATGATAATGGTGTTTCGTTTCATGGTTGTTCCTATGCTTTGAGATTAAATACAAATAAAAATGATGGTGGTTTTTGTTTGTGTTCTCTTTAGAAAATTGAGTTTCTTGTGTTTAAGAGAGAAGACATAATGTCCTTGAAGAATGGGGAATAAGAGAAACAATTTGGTATATACAATATACGATATATACTAGATACTTACTAAATTTTTAATTATTTAGATAATAGGTATAATCTGATTAAGTAGATATTTTTATATAAAAATAACACATAAACAGAAAGATAAGCAATTTTCTTGAATTGAATGAACCCGCCTTAGAAATTTGATGTTTTTGTAGAAATCAAAAGATGAATTAACATAATGCATTATGTTATTATAGCCTAGGCAGATAAAGTTAAGGTGAATAGGAATCAAAACTATATAGTGATAGGGAAAAACACAAATGGAACATAATTTAAGCTTTTTGACAGTTCAAATATTTATTTAAGTACTCTCTGAAAATAAACGAGCTCAAATCAAAATTAAAGTGCCAAAACAAGATCAAAGCCTGGAAAATTATGAATTTCTTAACTTCTAAGTACAAGGAGAAAAATCGTATTTTGAGCTCGTTTTCACTAAAATAAAATGTGAAACCAATTAAATAAAATTGAAACACAACCCTACAAATGCAAGTGTTAAAATTGTTTTGATTTTTTGCTTAATTTTAGCTAAACTTATTAGGGCATAGTCATAGATATTGTTTCAGCTGTTGCTTCACAAATCTAAGTTAAGCTTAAATTAAGCCAAAAATCAAATTAATTTTAAGACTTGCATTTGTAGGGTTTTGTTTTAATTTCATTTAACTGGTTTGACATTTTATTTTATTATTGTGTCTCATAGGTATTAAGGGCTGCTTCTTAATTGCTTGTTATTCTGAAATGAAAAGTGTACAATTTTATTTTTTGAAAAAAAAAAAAATTATTTGACTAACTTGGTTTTTCTGATTCTCAGACCTTCCGCTTACCAATCAAATAAACTTCGACTATATGCCAGTTCAGTTTTACTTACGTGGATTTTTTTACACCTGTAATCCAACAAGATTAGAATTCCTAATCATTAAGCTGGAAATTTTTTGGTATTAGGGTTTCTTATGACCGAAGTACTAAAAAAAACAAAGAAAACGTAGCACGATTGAATTCAATTTTTTACAACTAATTAAAGCCTAGTTAACGGAAAATTATTAGGCCACAAAACATAAAGTATAGAAGTTTAATCACTTATCAAATTGTTTCAAGAAGCAAAGCATTAAAAAAAAGATAGAAAACATTAAACGACAAATTCAAAACTGTCACAACTAATTAACGATTAATTAATAGCAAATTATCAATGAAACTTGCTTTGCTCACTTGATGCTCTTAGAAAACACATCTTGCAATAAACATAGAAAACATAGCATTTACCATTTTTCAAAATAACATACAAAATATTGAACGACGTATATTGCGAGCACGTATGGACTGGTAAATTAGAGGATTCACCGCTCTGTTCTAAGCAGCCCTCGACTGTCTAAATAGAAAAATGCATCGGGCGAAATAAAGTCGCTCAGACGAACACTCTCGTAATAATTTTTGTAAACGTAATAAGGCCTACAAAATTAGCTATTGGTAGATGCATTCACTCTTGCAATGTGCAAAAGCTTTGGCAGGAATATATTTAATCTGCTTTTGTTGGAGCCGTTGGCGGTGTATAGAATCCGGTTTAGAAAAAAATGTTTCTACTCCGACTCTGGTCCGTAATCCTTATCATACGCCAATAGTGTCAACGTGACAATTCCGGTTCTCTTTTATAACTATGTATCCAAAGCACCTTGGAAACGTTGCCATATAGCCCCGAAAAACTCGAAAGTGAAAAATTCTTAATATTAAAATTCGGGCTCATCATTCTGGGAAAAGATCTTTTCAGTGGACTAGAGCAAATTTGGGATTTTTTGTTCAAGACCAAAAGTATATGGCAACTAAAATAAAAAACACAGAATTAAGGAGTATTTTTCAAAAAGGACAAATGTGGTTTGGAATTGATCTGGGATGTATGGAGTCATATGGAATTGGAAATCTCATCTTTATTGAAAGCACAATGAGAAATGAAGATGTCTTAATATTTTAAGACAGAATTAGCCGTGTAGTGTTGTGTAACTGGGAGTTAACTGATTCATGGATCTTCCAACAAGACAATTACCTCAAGCACCCATCGAAATTTGTCAAGGAACGATTATACACTAGTACTTCTAAGGAACTAGAAGACCTTCTCCGATCCCCTGGCCTAGACCTCATCGGGCATTTGTTAGATTATAAGAAGTACAAAATTCAATTTAATTTGAAGAGTGTCAAAAATCTCAGCCGTATTGGCAATGGAAGCTACGAGTAGTACAGTCATTCCCCCAACTTTTCCTTTATGTCCAGTGGCAGATCCAGGGGGGAGGGGTATAGGGGATGGAGCCCCCCTACAGCCAATTAAATTAATTCAATAGCAAAATGAAATACATTATGACGTTTCAGTTTCTTATTCAAGATCGGGGCGAAAAATGTGTATATGTTAGTTATGTTTTACCAAGCCCTTACGAACTTGAACTATTATTTATTTATTAAAACAAATTGAGTGTGCGTAGGCTCTATTTATTCCAAGCCCCTAAAAGAAAGACGGAAAATTTAAGTTGGGGCTTAGCAATTTGTGCCTGAAAAATTTTGTTTAAGCCTCAAGGAATTTGGATGCTTAAATGAGAATGCGGATAGAAAAAAAATAAATATTGGCTGCATTTTTCTTAAGGCCTAAGGACAAACAAGGTTCGGGCTTATCAATTTTACATGCAACCTGTTGTTTTCCCAAGCTTAAGGAAAATTGAATAGGAAAATGGTGTTCGGGATTAACAACTTACTGTCTGAATAGTATGCGAGACGGAGCTGGAGTAGATGTCAAAAATGCTGCAGAGTTGAAAATTTTTAACTTTTACTGCAGCATTTTTGATATTCTATTCCAGCTTCGTCATCTATTCTCTTCTGGCAGTTTTGTGTAAATAGTATTTTTTCTAGACCCTAGGCTCTGAGGAATTGAATGAAAAAATAGTGTTGACAAAAAAATGTTGTGTTTTTTAGCAAATTTACATGTTGAATGCAAATGAAGAGGAAAGTTTTGGAAAGTAGTGTCGCATTTTTTCCTTAGCTCATAGGTTGATATCTTTTGAGCTAAACTTAACTCAGAAATTTTTAAGAGCTTATAGGAATTATAAAAACTATGTTTCCGGCACCAAAATAACTTTGGTATCGATAGTTTGCAGGAAATGTTTTGAAGCAACCACATCAAATAATTTTGTTTATTATAAAATTAGTATCCCGAAATTGAATCTATAGCTTTTATTTCAGCTTGTGTTTGTTTCTTTAAACTCGCATTTTAAACAAGAATTTTGCTCCAAAACAAAATTCTCTCCGAGTCATACGCAACTCCAGAAAAAGATATTTGTTTTTTAGTGACTTACATCACTTATATTTTTGTCAAAATTTAACGCAGGAAATGATTATCTGTCGTATTATTCTCGAGCTAATAAATTTGTAACAGGTTATTTTTTTATGAGACTAAGGTGAACTTTACTTTGGTAAAATAGAAACCAAAGTCAAGAAATATTTGACAATAATCACTTAAGACAAAGGGAAAACCCATTTTGTTTTAATAGATTCACTTGATGTATCGAAAACAATTTATTGATTTTATTGAGAGAACAGAAGCTGTTTTATTTAAAATTTTTTCCACAAATATTTTGTTGAAATTTAGCAAGATGTTTAGATGGTGTTTGGAGAACAATGTGGGGAGCTAAAATTCACCACATTCTGCGTACTGGTTGGATGTATTAATCATACAAAACAACATTCAGAATTAATTGAAATATATTTGAGTCTTTAAAAAAAAAAATCGTTCAAGATTTTTGAACAGTGTGACGTTCTTGATATTGTATGCGTATATTTAAGTGCGTTATTCATATAGAATACCAACTATAGCTTATCTATTTCCAGTCATAAATTTTAACATAAATCTTGGTATATTTTTGCATTATGAAGAATTTTGCTGACTCTTACCACTCGACTATACATTACCTAAATTAGGATTGAGAGAATTAAAAAAAAAAATGCCTTTAGCCCTCCCCCTCAGCCAAATCCTATATCCGCTACTGATAATGTCCTAGGGACGAAAGAGAAGCAGATGAAGTATTGGTTTTAGGCTTTTCACCTTAATCGAATAGTGTACACTTTTTTTGACGCCATAAAAATGAAGTACTTTTTGTTACTTTTTTTTATTGAATATTTAATATAAAATATTTTGAGAGGTTTTATGTAGCAATATATTGAAGATAACCCGTTTTAAAAATAAGATACGTTTTTTACTAAATGATCAAGTCTATTTGCTTCAACAGAGTTACAAGAATGATGTTCAAAGCTGTACACTTTTTTTTGATGCTCACAGAAGATCTAAGTGTGTTGGATCCTAACCTAACCTCGCCTTCACTGACTCAAATTGGAATATGACCTCTTTTGTATTGTTCGCCAAATATTGCACCCAATTAAGTGACATGCTACCCACTATGAAGTTAGTAGGTTACAACGTGTATCACAGGAGCCAACCATACTAGGAACTTAAAGTGAGGTTCAAAAAAAAAATGGAGCCTTACTTTAAGTTCCTTGCATTTTTGGTGAATTACGCGATGTGACTTGCTAACTTCATATTAAATTCAATTTTGTGAAGTTTTTCAAATTGAAGACTTTTGAACCTAGGCTATCGTTGAAATGCAAAAATCTGCAAATTTGCTTACAAAGGGTTATCAAATTATTAGGACCACCTATCAAAAAATACCAATTTGCATTATATCTATCTTCTATTACATTTTTTTTAACCCAAAGATGGTGATCGATAAGATTTCTTATTAATTGAGTTGTCGTTCATCACGGTCGGTTGATCGTAGGTAAAGGTAAACAAAACTCTTCCAGCCCTTTATTTCTTTAGAAACATGCGGGTTATTTAATTGAAGGTTTCGCAAGTTGTGAGTTCTTATTTTCTTACTGAAGAAAACAAACTCTACACTCAACACAAACACAAAATTACAGTGCTCCATGCATCGAAGAACTACACAAAAAACGCATTTAAACGTTGACATTGGTAATGACACATAATTATTGTTTGATGTAAGCAATTATAGATAGTGCAACTGGTGCAACATCATCCACATACAAAATAAAATGTTCTGTAATGCGCAACTTTGACAAATTGCTTTAACATCAAAGATACGCATACGCACTGTTTAATTGTTATTTTATACGAGTGCACCTCTATATTATTGCTGTTTCTGGATGATGTTGGTTTTATGTTGTTTGCATATCTAAATGCGGAAATAATTATGTTTTTTGCACAACAACAACAACAACTATTTGTCACACCTCAAACTACAAGAAGATGTGTCATTGAATTTCATTGATCATTGAAATGCAACCATGAGTATATACCAGTGAGCATTACCTCCAGGCTATACAACATCTATATTATCTTTGATGTTGATGGCTTTTTGAGTACTTTGCCTAGATTATATTTGTTCATATATTAAAACAAAGGATAATTATAACTTAATTATATTTACCATGAAACTTTGAAAAAAAAATATCATAAAATATAAAAAATAAGACATTTTTGTTATGAAATAGCCAAAAGTCACGTTACCTATTGTCAACCACAAAAGATGTTTCAATGCCTAAAGTTGCGAAACGATGCTCATTAGTTTTTTTTCTTACTTTTTATATATTTTTCTTTAAAGATTTAATGATAAAAAATATATTTTTCACTGAAAAGTATTACAAACAATTTAAAATATAAAAAAAAAAATATATGTATGTATGTAAGTAAAATTTAATTAAACTTCAAGGAAATACTTGCTTCTAAATGAGTTCACGTACCTACTTACGAGTATACCCTTAGGAAAAAAAGTTAACCTACAACTGTATACGAATACCTACCTTCTTAATTTTATCATTGAAATCTTATATTTAATATGATAATAAGATTTAAAATTGAGATTGTGAGATTTATTAATATTTTTTTGTATGTGGTGTTGGCAATTTATTTTTATAAAAAAGAAAACACAAAAAATATTTCATTTATTCTCATGAGTTGTAATTAAAAAAAATATGAAAAAAGGGAAAAGGATTAATTTAAATTAAGCTCGAAGTATTCATACAGTCAACTCCATTTATTTGACTTTGAGCTACATTTTTAGTTGAAAAGAAATCACGTTGGTATAGTTTTCTCCAAGTTATAATTTTTAAAATGTATTTTGAAATTTATAATAATTTCATATCAGTTACTTTAAATATCTTTGTATGACATAAAACAATTATTTTTGTGTTAGAGTTCTGAACACATCCCCAATTTTGTAACTTAAGTTTGACTGATCTGTCAGATGTCACACTGTCAGTTTTGACAACACAGTATTAGTTTGTTTGAAATCTACTTCGAGTTCGTAAATGTAAACATATACTTTATCTGTTTCACTGTCAAAAATAATTGTTTAAAAATGGTTCTATTTATATTTGTTCTAGGTAATATTTGCTTTAATTTGGTTGAGATCAAGCATTCACGCTGTTTATAAAGTAGAAAAACTAACGACCGGACAATATTTACCAGTAAGAATTAATAATGAATTTTTTTGTGTTGCCGAACTTTTACATTAAGCATCGTATAATAATGCTTGTGTGAAATTTAAGTAATTGATGTAGCGGATACATGTTTTTGTACTCAGTACATATTTTTGGAGCTCGTCTATTTTTACATTTTATGTACAAAAGAGAATTTTTCAATAAGTATTTATGTAGTCTTACATTTTTGCTCAAATAAAAATTGTTGTGAATTTTTCTAAAAGTAAAAAAAAATTTAATTTTTATAATATTCCACAAAACCAATACTTAACAAAAATTTTAAGTAAATGTGTTTGAAGTGTTTTTTCTTATTATTTTTATAAATTATTAAATTAAAATGCTCACTCACGGCTCACTGGATCTTATTTAGTACCTACGCACATAATGTGAAATGTAACCTGTACATGTCAACTCTAGGATTTTGAGGATGGATAGATAAAGAAGTAGGCACATTAATATTTCTCAATTTATTTATTTAAAAGACAAAAAAAAATACATTTTAACTAAAAGAATTTGGTTGTTTTTTCCTGTTAAGCGGAGTCAACTGTAGGTACACCTATCTACTAAGGATGGGGAAGTGGATATAAGAATAAGAGAATGACAAAACGACGACTGTCAATGTGTGATGACACAGAGTCGAAGTTAACGAAATAAATTATGTATGTGTCGTGTGTTGTGTTCTGGTTCTTAATTACCAAAAAAGCTCATAATTTAGGAAAAAGATTATTTTCAAAATAATTTTAAAAGGATACACACATTATTCTGTAAAAGCATGTAAGAAGGAGCACACAGATAGGTGGCTCATACCCATTATATAGCATGGAAGGATTACAAAATGCTTTATGCTAGTTCAGCCTGATGAAGAATGAAGTCTGTATGTACGATGTACTTAAGCACACTTTCTCATACTTACAATAAATTTGAATATATCTTGCACTTACCAGCGCTGCACAGGATGCAGATTCTCTGTAGCAAATTAAAGAATTATAACAAAGTTCATACATTTGTATTTTAGTACAGTCAATTTGTGTTCAAAAAGGCTCTTAGACAGCAAATTGTGGGGTAGTTTTGATTTTGATCCTCTTTTATGTTTTTGTGGGTGCTATAAATCCGAAACTGAAGTTTGCGACTAAAATTTCGTGACGCAACATGGACAAAAAAAAAATGATCCAAAAATGCATTTTTTGTCAGTATTTCACTAAAGGTTCGAAAACAACCTGTTATGCGAAAATTATATCAAAGTACTATTTTAAGTATACGCAGTTTCCAATAAATCTCTGTTTCAGGTTTCAGGACTCAAGCGCTGGTTTAAAATTGACGTATTTTTACTATTTTCGAAAATCCGCTCGAAAGCGCATAATAACAACTTCATGTGAAATTTTCAATTTTTTGTCTAAAACGTGAACCAATATATATTTTTCTGAAGGTCTTTGAAACACAGAGTTTGAATCTGGTCTTGAAATTGCTCAGGCATGCCACGTTTTAGAGATATTCGAATTAAAATGCGTTTTTTATGAAAATTTGGGGTTATACGAGTATTTTTGCCGTGGTATTTTTTTTTTTTTTGAAAAATGTTTACGGTCATTCTGAAGTATGGACATTTAACTTTAAAATTCTTTTAGAATTTTTTAAATTTTATTATATGATCAGGAACTTTTTTCGATATTTAATCTTAGAAGACGATTTCATTCAAATGCTTGGCACCATTACACCACTCGTACCGTCTTCCATCTTTTGCGTATTTTGATCGGCAACTGCCCAATTACGCAAGTAATGTTGGCTTACAAGTCCATACTCCTTAATCGTAGCTAGCTTATAGGAAAATTGACTTTTGACTTTAAATAACTCCAAAATTTGACATGATCTATAGGTGGCCAGTTGAGACTAAGTCCAAAATGCGAAATTAGCTGTTCACCTATTTTTTTTTATTAAATTGGTTTTAATACCTTCAGAAGGGTCTATGGGGACCGAAAAACAAGAAGGGTATACAAAATCTCTAATGCCCGAAATTCCGAATGGCAAACAAAAATCAGGAATGCCTACAATCCCGTGCTCTAAAAGTTTTTTACAGCAATAAAAGCAGCTCCTTCTCCCTTCCTGGGAAAATTCTGTCCAATTTAGTCCAGAACCGTGGGAACTATCAGAGTTAAGCTAGCGAAGCAACTTCCATGGATCATGAAATGAGTAAGTGGAAAATACACTGTGTAGCAAAAGTTTATAAAGTTGTTTGTTGATGTATTTTCGTTTATGCATTGGTTGTGGTTAGTACTTACCAGCTCTATACAAAAACACCAAAACTTTTATGCACTTTTGTTTATTGAAAATATTTCCTTGAGAAAAAACTTAATTCAAATAAAATTTAAAATTTTGATAACCTATCATATGGTCTGACAGAAAATATGGAACTCAGAAATGGGAACATTTCGTTGTTTTTTCTATTTTCAACATCGGAATTGTTTTTTACTGTGCCTCATACGTTATTGGTTATTTGATTGAAGTCCTATTTGCACGGTTACTGACTCTCCTGCGTTGAGCAACCTCTCACTATGTTCCGGAACGCGATTAATATTTTGTCAAATATTTGTAAAAAAAAATGTTGTACCTCTTATGACTTCATCAGGTAAATGGTCTTAAGTCTTCATAATTTTGTCATAAAATTGATAGGTGAAACTGAATTTTGCTCTAATATACAGGGTGTCCGCCGGGAAGGTATACTACTTTGTTTGTTAATAATTTTTGATTAAATGAAAGAGAATGGATTGATAAATGTTTTATTTAATGTCGGCTATTATGTATGGAATACAATATCAAGTCAATGTCTGCCTCTGTTACTCTGACAAATGCCATCTCTTTTGAGCACAATCTCCATTACATTCTTACACATTTCACGAGATATTTTATTATTTTCATCACGAATATTTTGTTTGAGTTGCTCAAGCGTTTCTGGTTTGTTTGCATAAACCTGGCTTTTCAAATATCGCCACAAAAAAAAGTCCGGAGCAGTCAAATCAGGCAACGGTGGAGGCCTATCAACATCACCATTTCTAGAAATAAATAGTTGTGGACAGAGGTCTCGCAGTAGTTCCATTGTAATTCTGGATGTATGGGATGTGGAACCGTCTATTTGATACTACATGTTATTCAAGTCTAAAGCATGCAGTTGTAGCGCTAAAAAGTTTTCAATCATATCATGATATCGCTCCCAATTCACAGTTACGGTTACGCGGTGTGCTTTTGAGGTTGATGGACACTTCCTTGAGCAGCAGTAATGTTTTCAGTCGATCTTGCAGTACGTTGTGGTCTATGCTTGGGTTTATCACCTACAGACCCTCTTTCTTCAAAATCATTCACTACACAATAAATAGTGCGTTTTGTTGGCACGTAATTTCTCGCAAAAATTTCACGTAATTTTCTCATCGTCACAGTAATCGATGATTGGTTTTGATAATTTTTTTTAACGATTAAAAGATTTTCCATAATAAATTTGCCACGAGTCTACTTCATAAATAAAATAAATTTGGTAGCACAACAGCTCGTGAAGAACCAAGGCCTAGTGACTTACAACTCTCAACCATTCCTGTGTGCGTATTTTTGGCAGAAATGGAGGGGACCTACAATTTTTTGCCGAGTCCGAACGGCTAGATGAGAAAGCACTTATTCATGACAAGTATACTCTTGGAGGATTTGTCAGTTCCTCGCAAGAGGCAGTACCTCGCGAAAAAAACATTTCTGTTTTTAAGTGGCAACGGCTGGGAATCGAATCCAGACCTTTGGCATGACAGTCCTACGCACTAACCATCATGCCACGAGGTACTACGAGTCTACTTCACGACTGCCATATATGAACTGTCAAGACTAATGTTTACCAAAATGGCGACAGAACAAAGTAGTAGGTACACCTTCCCAGCGGACATCCTGCACATAGGTACTTGCATTAAGTAAATATGGTGCTGCTATCATTTTGCAAAACACAAGACAATTTTATACTGAGCTTCTTCTCAGTTTGTAGCTGAAATTTGACAAATTTTATAGTCGTGTCGTGTAAATTCGGTACATGGCTGAAACCACACCGTATTAGTCAAAACGTTTTTGATTCACAAGGAAAAAAAGCGTGTGAAAATATTTGCTTATTGAATATTTCTTGATTCTTAAAACGCAATGAATTGTTTTCTTCAAAATAAAACGTTTTGATTGAAAAAAAATTTACGAAAGTAAAAATATGTACATACATAGTTAAAGCAGCATCTAGTATACAAAACATTTATGCAGTTACTGTAAAGCTAACAATTAAAACGAATTAGTACCCAAACTGTGCCCAACTAATCATAAGAAAGTATATATAAAAAATTCAACATAAACAAATTTTTGTTACACAGAATTAATTAGGCGTTTATTAAATTTGACAATTTCGAATTTGTTTTTCATTTTTTCTATGTTTTTTTGGTTGCTTTGCTAACTGGATATATGATATCAAGTAAGAAAAAGTAACTCTCATGGGTAGGCTTATTATTTGTCATTAATTAGTTGTGACAATGTTCTATGTTTTCTATGTTCTTTTTAGAAAAAGGTAAATACTTCTTTAACTTAATCTATTCTATTAAAATTTGTATTACTTTTTGAAAAAAAAACAAAGAAAACATAGAAAGAAAAATTCGAAATTATTGCAGCTTATTAACGAATAGTAAACGGCAAGTTATTAACTCATTAAACATTATAGTACAAGAAGTCTTCACCACTTTTCAAGTTATATCAGGTTAAAAAATCATTCAAAAAACAAAAAAAAAACATAGAACAAAAAAAATTAAGCTGTAACAACTACCAAATTAATGACTATTTAACGGGAAATGATCCACCAATCCCTTTTTCAATTCATGAAATTCTCTTGACACTCATTGAAAACAAATCAAATCTCGAAAATACAAAGAAAACATCGCAAGACAAAATTAAAAGGGTCACAACAAAGAAACTTATTAATGGCCAAATACTAGGCAATCAAATATGTATTTAGTTTTGGAAGTTTTTACTACTTTTCCTTTAAAATACATAGAAAACGTAGACAGCGAAAAATTCGAATTCGACAAATCATCCACTAACTCAGTTTTAGATTCGTGAAAGTTGCTTTGCTTACTTATGGCACTCACTCATCATTTCTTTGTGTCTGAACAAATGAATTTGCATTCATGTTGGATAGGAGTCAGTCCAATGTGAACACCGTCTATCTTTCTGTAATCTTCAGCATTAACATCAAAGCAGAATGGCATTTGACGCCATTTGCAAAAACTATTGCATATTCGACATGAAAATTGTCCCACTTTGTAGGTAAAACAACTAACTACGTAGGGTACTTTAATCAGATTCAATGCGTCTTCAATAATTTTTCGATCCACCTTTGAGACGCCCGTTATCGTTTACCAAAGCTCTTCCAGTACTCTCGTAAAAAAAGTAGTCGAATTTTCACGACAGGGGAATTATATTCCAGGAACGACATGAAAAAGTACATTTATTTAATCAACAATTTGACTTTTTAGAAGTATCTCGAGGCATGATGGTTAATGCGTTGGACTGTCATGCCAAAGGTCTGGAATCGATTCCCAGCCACTGCCACCTTAAAACAAAAATGTTTTTCCGCGAGGTAGTGCCTCTTGCGAGGAACTGACAAATCCTCCACGAGTTTACTTGTCATGAATAAGTGCTTCTCATCTAGCCGTTCGGACTCGGCAAAAAATTCTAGGTCCCCTCCATTCCTGCCAACAACACGCACACAGGTATGGTTGGGAGTTGTAAGTCACTAGGCCCTGATTCTCAACGAGCTGTTGTGCCACAAAATTTATTTATTTTTTTAAGCTTGACTGTTGCATGTAAATATAAATCGAGGCCTTGAAATTCAGAAGCTTCATGAGTCACGATCTACGTTATAAATTTTAAAATTTCTTAGTTTCTGTGGACCAATATACCAAATGCTAAATTTGGTTTAGTTTAATTTTCACAGTCAAATATACGAACACGAACTCCATTTGATGAAATCCGACAATGTCCTACTTAAATAATCGCGATATCAGCCATAAAAGGATACGACACGTGAATTCAATCAATCCACTCCACACGCACCCTTTTATGTCATTTAAAACCCCATATAGCGCATTGAACATCAGTAAAAGGATTCTTTCAATTTCTTAAAAAAACTGGGAAATATGTAGTAAAAAAACGACAACATTTCCTTTATTCCTTCACCAAAGGTATGAATTTTTGAATGTGTTTTGTTCCTAAACATTTCTTCTTCTTGCATTATAGATAGACCATCTTCCTTTTTAAAATGGGTTTTCATTTTTCAATTAAACTCCATCAACCCTCTTGCATAGACTCAAATCTCAAAAGCCAGCACTCGAACTCGAACCCTATCCTAATTTTTTGTCTATGACCGCATTATAGCCAGATCATTGAATCTTCTCCCCCTCGCAAGAACTCTCGAACACCTATATTTTCTTATATCACACATATGAGCTTGTGACATTATTACCTACTTGCAACATCTAGATATACTCGAAGTCGAACGATTTTCAGTTTTTATGCGTTTTTAAAATTTCGCACAGATATTATTTTTTTTTTTTTGAGGAGAAATCCTGATATCTCGAATGCCATAATCCTGCAATAAAAGTAAATCACTTTTGATATAGCTACACTCGCACTGTCTTATAGTCTCACGTGGGTTACAGGAATATGAACGAGTATGTGGGATGAGGTTACACACATACGTTATGTGCCCATTTCCGTTTTTAAATCGTCCGCCATTTGCACACACATCTCAAAAGTCATAATCGCAGATAAGGACACGACATTTGAAAGTTAAAAAAAAAAAAAATAAAATAAAGACGACATTTCTTTTGGTCTCGGATATCATTGAAAGGACGAACAAAGCCATCATATTGATGCGACCGACGACGACGATGAAGACCCCCGAATTCAAAAAGGATCAATGTTGAAAATAAATTTTGCAATCACAAAGGAATTTCGAGTGTTGCAGAAGCATATACAATTTTTATTGCACATTTCAGCAAAAAAAACAACAAAAAAATAAAGAAAGAAGAAAAAGAAATCATATGTGAAAGATAAAGGACATATGCCCATCAGGGATACACCAGGACGATGATGATGGTTATGATGAGTCCCAGGACATTTATTATGACGTATTTCGCTGAGGGTGTACCTCCATTGTGTGTATCGCAGAACTTGCGGCTGAAAGGTTTGTCGATTGTTGATGGCCATATCCTTTTTTTTGTGCGGTGGCTAATGTTCTACTCAAAGAATAAAAAGGCTCCTTCGAATGGATGGCAAGGTGTATCAATAGAATGGTCGTGTGATGTTGTAGGTAGAGATACATTTTGTGCGTGTAGAACTTCGCATCGCCTTTGTCACACTCTTGTCACCATATTCGATACCGCCGCCGGATGGTAATTTCGTAAGAGCATTGGTTCCGTGCATATAAAATATCTATGAGGTTTACGTAACATAAAAGTCCATCACTTACGGAGAAGCAAGGCTAATAAAAACCCCTTTGATGTTTTCCTCTCCATCACATCAGATACACTTATTGTTGGCCTATCATTTACTATTCTAAAGGTTCTTTGTCACAAATTGCTACTTTTAGTTGAGAATTGGACATTTATAAAAAGCCATCTTCCTGCGTAACATACATGTATGGCATTTACGCTTCTCATGATGACCTTTTTACCTATTTAATAGTGAAATACAAAGAAAAGGGAACTATTAGAGTTTTCTGTGACGTCAATGCAAAGCTTATTTTAGATCAGGGCCTAGAGGTGGGTAGAATAAAATCAACTTTTTTCCTCAAATCATTCTTGGGGCCTTAATAAGGGCTGTAACACACATTGACATTGAGAGGTCCTTAACGAAATTTTTTTGGCTTCAGATATTCAAAACGCATCTATCCGAAATATCTGTTCAGTTAGTCCAGAGCTAAATCACCAAATGTATTTATTAACACGGAGTTAACACGGGATGTAAGTTTACTAAAAAACATGGTTCTGGATTTAACTCGGATATGGATATGGATATGGATATGGATATGGATATGGATATGGATATGGATATGGATATGGATATGGATATGGATATGGATATGGATATGGATATGGATATGGATATGGATATGGATATGGATATGGATATGGATATGGATATGGATATGGATATGGATATGGATATGGATATGGATATGGATATGGATATGGATATGGATATGGATATGGATATGGATATGGATATGGATATGGATATGGATATGCATATGGATATGGGTATGGATATGGATATGGATATGGATATGGATATGGATATGGATATGGATATGGATATGGATATGGATATGGATATGGATATGGATATGGATATGGATATGGATATGGATATGGATATGGATATGGATATGGATATGGATATGGATATGGATATGGATATGGATATGGATATGGATATGGATATGGATATGGATATGGATATGGATATGGATATGGATATGGATATGGATATGGATATGGATATGGATATGGATATGGATATGGATATGGATATGGATATGGATATGGATATGGATATGGATATGGATATGGATATGGATATGGATATGGATATGGATATGGATATGGATATGGATATGGATATGGATATGGATATGGATATGGATATGGATATGGATATAGATATGGATATGGATATGGATATGGATATGGATATGGATATGGATATGGATATGGATATGGATATGGATATGGATATGGATATGGATATGGATATGGATA
Source organism: Dasysyrphus albostriatus (assembly GCA_946251815.1). NCBI lineage: Eukaryota > Metazoa > Arthropoda > Insecta > Diptera > Syrphidae > Dasysyrphus > Dasysyrphus albostriatus. Next base: position 133,889,345 of record OX276337.1, on the reverse strand, counting down.
TGGATATGGATATGGATATGGATATGGATATGGATATGGATATGGATATGGATATGGATATGGATATGGATATGGATATGGATATGGATATGGATATGGATATGGATATGGATATGGATATGGATATGGATATGGATATGGATATGGATATGGAAATGTATGTGGTCTTTTCGTTGTGACTTACTGTGAGCTAAGAGCCTTATACCTTCTGCAAAATCTATGATATTTGTATTGAGAAAAGGGAAACTTATTGTTTGTTTGTTGAACTGCTGAAAAACTTAATTGAAAATCATCAATCTCTCGATATTGAAATATTGTGATGTGTTTTTGCAGCCAAAAATAGACTGCTCATAAATATTAAGGCTTAAACAAAATTAATAAAACTTTCTCCGAATATATACCTCAAAACCTCCTTCAGCCCAATTTTACTAAATCACTTCCATCACAACATATTTTGAAATAGAAAAGCAAAATAAAACTAAAAACTATTTTGTAGCTGCCTACCTATATATTTATTATAATAGTTGCTGATGATGCCATTGCCAACAAATTCAACAAAAACTTTAAATAAACGAAAAAGTTTTCCATTCAGATTCCATCGAACAAGCAAAGGCATTCATTCTTTGGATTTTCTCTTCTCTTTCATATATAGGTAGTAGGTATAGGTTCTTACATTCAAAAACGGAACAAAGGAAAAATGCAAAACAAAAAATTAAAAAAAAAAACAACAAACAATAACTCAAAAAATCAAGCAAAAAAAAATTTGAAAATAATATTCTGCAAGAAAATTCTTGTTCGAATAAATTACCTTCGTCGTCGATGGGGGCAAGCTATAGTGCTAGTGTAGTATCTCACATTAAAAGCATTCCTCTCCAACATAGTAATCTCTTAAGATATGCACAGAAACCATACATCCCGTTTCTGTTGCCTGCCTAGAGCCCACCCAACCATTGACAGCCACAAGGACCTCAAACAGGACAAAGTTTATTTTATTTTTTGTTCTTCACAAAAAAAAAAAAAAAAAACAATGAAAACCGCCATCCGCCGCAGTCTTTTGCCAGGCACCTTACAAAAAAACTCGAGTAACATTCTAAAGCGAACATAAAATGCCAACCCAAACGGACCAAGGCGGAAAAAACCTCACAGTTGACAAAAAAGAGAAAATAACAAAAAAAAAAAAAAAAAACGAAGGAACATACACTTTTGAAAGTTCGAGACGATGACACGAAGGCAAGGACGAATTGGGATTGGGACGTGTCGGTCGGGGCGGGATGAAGGTTTGGGAAAAATTTAAATTATAAAACTATTCACGAAAACTACAACCGCAAGCAGCAGCACAGCACACACATCAAACCTACACACAGACAAGCAATAGAGAAACCACGAACACAAAAATAATAGAAAAAAAAAATAAAAACGTTGGAAAACACTTTCACAAAGGATCCCCAACTCAAAATATATACATACATTGAAGAAAAATCCTTGAAAAACCATTAAAAACATATTTTCCATCCTCAGAAGAAGTCCCTCACCCATCCCGCCTTACCCGCGCGCACTCAATTCTCCATAATTTTGTGCAGATTATAAAAATTTTATGTGCAATGGAGAATGTTCCCTTCACCCCCACCGCCACCACCAATTCTATGGAGGAAAACAAAACATAGAAAATGAAAGAAATATTAAGAACCAAAAAAAAAAGATTGAATAAAATCCAAATTCTAGACTACACTACTCTATCCAGGATAACACACATAGAAAGCAGCAGCGTCGAGTGCCTTCGTACACTAAAAACTCATTCCAAAGAGCAAAAAGAAAGAATATTTTATAGTTTTATAGGAATTATCCCCAAAACTTACCTCCATGGATGCCATTTCGGTGCAACGGCAACAGCAGGTCCTTCGAGCCGGATATAGGGTTGTGTGAGTTAAATTCTGTTGTGCACCTCTCGAACTGAAAGGACATATACTCTTGCACCAGGTTATACTACGAAATGGTTTTATTTTCTTTCTCCGAATGTCTGGGTATTTTATTAAGGCGTGGCTCCATAGCTCCTCCAGAAATTCTAACTCCCCCTCCCCCATCCAATTTCCTGCTCCACCACTGCACACACAGTGATGCTTTTAGAAGAGCTCTTGTTCTTATGGGTCGAAGGTACAACTGCAGATGTTGTCAATTGGAAAACTACACACCGAGAAAAGGATGAAGAAATAAGGATAACGACCAGAGTTTTCTTTTCTCCATTTTCATTGCTTAAAGATAGATGAATCTTCGTTGGAGCTTATCTCCGGGATAAAATATTTATGTGTATAAGTGTGTGTATTGTGAAATAAGCATATATACTGAGGTAACCTTTATATGTGCACAGATAAATACAAAGTTAGCGGTAGGTAGTAGCTATAGGTACTTGTGTGTAATGCAATTATTGCAGTTATCTTTGTTGTGTCCTTTATAGAGATTAATTTTAGTTTATATATTTTTTTTTTTTTATTATTTTACTTGCTATTTCGATTTTCTTTAATTTTCTTGAGGAGAAAGGTTAAAAAAGGGCAGACAGGGATAATATTTTGTGGGAATAAACGATATTAAATTAAGGTTGTTTGTTTTCATTTATATTTTTGGACTATGTAGGATGAACCACCCTTTTTTTTAATTTTTTGAAAAAGTAACAAAGTACTCGAATTTTGTTGTAATTCCAACTCCAAATTTAGGGTTTAAGGCAACGGGCTTTTTCCACGAATAAAAAAAGATAATTTGTTGATAATTAGTCGTTAAGTGTTGGAACAGTTTCGAATTCGTCGTTGAATGTTTTCTATGAAAAGTAGTAAGAACTCTTTACATTAAATGGTCTATGTTTTTTTTAATCTGCAGTTAATTAGTCGTTAATTACTTGTGACAAATTCAATTTAATCATGTAATATTTTCTTAATTTTGGTGCTTACTTGATATTAAATTCAAAAAGTACCAACAAAATTATAGAAAACGTTGCACGATAAATTCTAAATTGTTACTTTGATTAACGACTAATTAACAGGTTCTTATTATTTTGTATGTCTAATGTTTTATTATTTCCTATTTTCATTTACATTTGTCCTTCACGTTAAAAAGAATCATATTCCTTTTTAATTTATGCTTGGATGGAAGCGTTTTTTAAAATCATATAATGATTGTAGTCCTTGTCTATACAAATATAAAATGTATATCTAGCTTCCTAGAAAAACAGCAAGTTTTAGGAGGGTATATATACCTACCTACATATAAGACTCGACTTCTCGAGTTTTCTTCATTGGTTTCTATTTGTCGTTTTGTTTTAAATTGGATTTTATTTCTGTGTAGGTACGAGTATAGCTGTAGTACGATTGATGCTTTGCAGTTGTAGGAGTCATCTTATATTTTCTTGGGAAATTATTGAGTTGGTAAATATGTGGTGGTAGATGTGGGGATGTATTTATAACATCTCTATACATATACATAGATATTCATCTTCGCAGAAGTTCTTGTGGAGCAATCGTTTCGTTGGAGAAATTCATAAGGTAAATAAAATTTTTATTTTTGTCATTCGTTTGGTTCGCGTTTTTTGGAGGGCGTTTTCTGTTTGCGCAAGGACACATAATTCTTTCTTTTGAAAATACCATATATCTATTTATACTGGCTCTTGGTAGATAAAATACCTTACCGACCTTTTAAAACAAAATGATAAATATGAATGTGAGTAGCTATAGATAAAGACAGAAACTCCAATTATGTAAAACAAATTTCAATGGTTTACTTAATAAAATGATGCATGTTTGTAAGTTTATTTTATTTCTCATAAAATTCAAATTAACAAAAGTAAGATAAACTTAAATATATATACTTATTATAGAAAAATTAATGACATTTTGTATTTTTAATAATTTAAGAATTTATGTAGTTCAAAAACTGAAAATAAATAAATAAATATTTTCACTGCGGAAGTTAAGTCAAACAAAAGACAAAAAAAGATATGGACGCTTTTAACGGTAGATGAGAACGCTTTAGGCTGTTTTGAGAGGAAAATTCTCCGGGTGATTTTTGGTCCCGTCTGCATAGATGGGGAATGGAGAAAAAGATACAACCACGAACTGTACGGGCTGTACAGCGACACCGATCTAGCCAGTAAAGTGAAAAGCCAACGACTGAGATGGGCTGGGTCACCTAGAGCTAATAGACAGCAGTGCTCCGGCCCGAAAAGTCTTTGAATCTAACCCCTTTGGACGGCGCAATAGAAGAAGACAGCGCAACAGATGGCACACGCAAGTGGAAGAGGACCTCAACCCACTTGGCGTGCGAAACGAGACAACTAGCTAGAAACCGAGCCGGAAGGAAGAAGCTTGCCGGTTGAGGCCCTGGTCCACCCCGGGCTGTAGCGCAACCTTAAGTAAGTAAGTAAGTAAAAGTTAAATCAAAATGCCTGTGACCTGAGATTCTAGACGTTCAAAATTTAAATTAAAGAGCCAAGATCTTACTTGCTTGAAGAAAATTCCAGGAGTTGTGAATAGCCTAATAGATTGATGAAATTTATTTTGCAATCGACAAGAAGACACAGTATAAAAGTGACGGAAAGTGGTAGTGCGAAAGTGGGGTACAGATGCGAAGTTCATGTCATTACCACTATTATTGTAATTTGAAATTAATCTAAGATTTATATTACCAGACCAGATTAATACTTTAAAAAAATACACGAAAAGAATTGAAAAATCACCAATTGAAAAATCCGTAAATCAAGGCATTTTGATCCCAAATTAATATAAAAACTGGTTATTTTACATTCAAATCGTTGCAAATTACAAAATTTGTTTTTTCGTGATTTGCAATTAGAATTCATGATTCAAGCTTGGACTTTTAATAGCAAAATACAATTTTAATGACGAAATTTACTCTCCAAAAGAATAATTTCACAAACAGCATTTACAAATATTGATTTGCGATAAATATTTTGTAATTTACATTGCACAATCACTGATTTACGATTTTTTTTCGCTCGCAATTTGCAACTCCATGAGAATAGTTGCAAATCACCAAAAAAATCCTAAATTACGACTTTCTTGTCGCAATTAACTTCTCAATGAGATAAAGCACCACAACATATGGAATGTAACTTATCATTAATGTGTGACACCAACGATCTATATTGCAAATTGGCATAATGGTTGCATGCTCGCTTTGCAACTGGAGAGTTGCGAGTTCAAAGCCAAGCAGAGTCAAGCGCAAAGTATTTATTTCAAATAAATAAAAATTGAATTGAGAATATTTTCCCCCAAAGTTGGTCCGCTTGGACAAAATCGAAGAAGCAATGCAATCGCTTTGTGACTATTTAACCACAAACGTCCAACAGTGTCAATTTATTCTTTCTCAATTATATTTATTAATTAAGTCCAAGGAGATTATCGCCCTCACCTTTCGACTATCAAAGACCGATTGCTCGAAAAATTTGGAGAAGATATTATTTTTGTTGATAGACCCATGTTCTTTTACAAAACTTGTAACAGAGTTAAAAATGTTTATTAAATAAACAGAACCGCTTCAAAAAGCATGATCTGTTTTTTTTTATTTGGAAAACAGTGTAAAACTGCTTATTAAAAAAATATTCAAAAATAAAAATACAAACAAAATTTACTTACCAAAATTGTTAAAAATTTAATGACCAATAAATTTTTTGTAGGCATTTTTTTTAAATTTCCGTCGATAAATGTGCAAAATTTTCAAAAGTTCGTAAACAAATTAAATTTTCTCACTTCCTTGGATTATAAACTTTTTAAATTTTAAAAATATCTCAAAATTGTTGTTAACATAAATGATAGACATTTCTTACCACCCATACTTTTTGTCCAAGCATTTTTTTGTAGGACTTCTAGGAGCTGATTTAATAAAAAATAAAATGAAACAAAATCCAAAATGGCGGCCAAACTCAGATTCATCATCTTTAATCAACTATCCTTTGAATAGTAAAAAAACAATGAGGGGTGAGATTATAAATGCACTGAACTAATATAAATTTAGACAGTTTGGAAGACCCGTAATAGGCCAAAAAAAAGTGTATTTGATTCAAAATACACTGTAAAAAGACCAGAAAAGGCACTATGCAGTTGTTAAATGTGACACCTAGAATCAAAATGGACCTATAACTTTAAAACTGAAAGTCGAGAAAAAGGGGAAAAACCTATAACTTCTAAACTATTGGAGATAATAATGTGAAGTAAAATTTGTTTCAATCTATAAGAAATTTTTTATAAGATAAAACAATAAATGATATATGAATATAAGGACATCGCCAGGACTTTCTAAAAACAAAATGATTTTTTTTTAAGTCTCTTTGATTATGAAAAATATAAATAGGCCTTTTTGAATCTTAAAACCAAAATATAGTTCCGTTTTGATACTGAAATATATAGAAATTTTAAAGTGAACACCAATTACAGTGAACACCTAGTAGTAAGTATTCATAGTTTTTAAGCGTTGCATAAAATTTCTTCAATGAATTCACAACAATTTTCTTCTACTTCAGAATTTTGAAGGGATTCTTTCTCCAAAATATTTCTGTAGAACTCCAACTCTTTGATTTGGCACCAGTTTGCGCCACAATGATGTTTTACGAGCTTGTCAATGTCTGCCTTCTTTGCATAAGTTAGTGGAATTCTTAACTGCGCTGGTTCGAGCGCTATACCTAACAACTGTTTTCCAGGACGTACGACTGACCTTGCAACACCAACATCCGATTTATAGCTTACTTCTCACCTTATTTTTAGAACACCCATCTTCTGAGTCAGAATGAAACGTTTGTAGGCCTTGAATTGAAAGTTCCATTTATTTGTCGGCTTTAACGTCTCCTGCGCAGCAGTCTTCCAAACTACCGCTGAAGAATTTTCCAAGTTTTATCACTTTACCATGTTTCGTAAAGATTTCGTAATATTTTGCTGGAAAAAAATCGCCTCTTCCTGTTTAACTTTTTTTTCGATTCTGGCAAATACCCTATCTGGAGGGGAAGATAACTTAACGGCAGGACATCTGACTGTGAATTGAGTTCATAACTTCACAAATCCTTTCTTCTATCAGGTTTGTCAGATTTTGTCGGGAAATAATAAATAGTCCCCTTTCGAAAACAAATCATATATCTCTGTTGTCATTGGCCGCGTTCCGATGTTAATTCTTAGTTATCCGGATATCTTTGTGTTGTTGTAATCTCTTGGTAAAAAACAGCTGTTGACAAATCATCTGTGACCAACAAACAAATCTGAAGTTATCCCAAAAAATCTAGGATACTCAGCAATCCAAAGAGAAATTTCAAAACAGCTGATATTTGACAAGAAGTTTGAGTTGTTCATCTTGAGCTATGCAGTGTCGGGTTTTTTTAAAGGAAAATTAATTAGTTAGATGCAGCTAGAAAATGGTTATTTGCAACACCTTGGATTCTACGCAATATTTAAATATAAATGGAATAAAACTCCGTTAAAAATGTTGAAATTTTTTCGCAAATTAAAAACAATTTTAATTCAGTTTCTTTGTCAGCTTTTTTCAGCTAACCTATCTGGTTCTGGTCGTTCACAAAAGTATCGGCTACTCAGTTATCTTGGATAACTTATCCGATATCCGGCGGAACGCGGCCATTTGTAGAATATATAGGTCCGTTTTGAAAATAAAATCGTTTATAGTGAAAAATAGGTCTGTTTTGATTGTAAAAAAAATATTAGATAGGTTCGTTTTGATTCTAAGTGTCACAAATATTAAAACTTGTGTTTGTGTCGTTTTGAAATTTTAATAGAAATTCAAATTTGAATCGTGTCCCCCAAAAAATGGAATCTGTCGAGCTGTGTCGGTATATTTTCTGTAGCCATTGCTTCTTATGTATTGTATTTAGGTACATTCATTGCACATAGATACATTTGATTTGTATTTTTCCCTCAATTGTTTGTTCCTTTATGAATTTCCCTGGCTTACACAACACAGCCTTCATCAACTTTGTTTAAAATTCACAAAATGATTGATGATCTTTTATTTTGCATTTTAATTTTGACTTAATTCCAATTCATTCGCATTGAATGCAACAAAAGGCTCAAAAAGTTACACTCTCATTTGGCAACTGTCAAACTCGCATCACCCCTGATTAAACACATTCATTCAACAAAGTTTTTCAATTGTGTGGATGTAAAGTATGAATGTATAATAAAATGTGAGTAATCAATGCGAGATCTTACTCGTATTTCGTATATCCAATCCAAATGTATAACGCGCCGCCATCACCATCATCATCAACATTACATAGAAATATACCTTTTTGTCCCTCAGAGAATGGCAAGGATATGATGAATTATGATTGATCAGGGACTAATTATTAAGTAAACACAGCTCGAAGGACCTAAACTCACACATTTGGCTATTGGCTTTTGACAATCTGCATACTTTATACCTAAAACTAAATATTACAAAACCAGATTAATGGCGTGACAATTGGAACTAGATTCGGATTCTGGAATCCTTTTTTGGGGAAGTGTGCCATGGTTTCTGTTTGTTCACAGGATTTAGGTTTGAGGTAATCTATAAGACCTAAAAGATTCTCTGGGAAAAGTCCCATTATGTCAGTGTGGTCGACAATTCTGCGGGAATCAAGGTATAGAAGGCATGTGAGACGGCATAATTGTAATCGGAATCAGTATTGTGACTCTTTTTACCTTTTATCCTAGGAGGGTGTTATTTTGTTGTTGTTGTTTTTGAAATGCTTCCACTTGTTGACAGAAAGTCCTGAAAATAAAAAAAAAACACACCAGCAGCAGCTGATAGTGATTTTGAGGGTGAAAAGAGCTTAAAACACGTATCACACCAGTTTAAAAGTTGCAATTCTATATGCCACCCTTCAAAACTCTCTTTGCTGGTGTGGTGTTGTTTTTTTTTGTCGGGTGGGGTGGGAGCTTATATATATAAAGTCTAGGAAGCCAATTTCATGCGAAAATAATCTCCCCCTGGATTGGGAATTTTTTTTCTCAATTTTTTTTTCTGTTGTATTTTTGCGATCTTCCACTTGACTTGAAGACTCCCGGAACCGCATAAAAGTAGCGCTTTGGCAGGAGTCAAGCAAATGGAAAAGGAAGGAAAAGAAAAATATGTTCAGCTTGCTGAGCTGTTGATTGCCTTAAGTGAGGGTGACACACTGCCTGACTTAGATATATAGAGCCAGGGAAACGGTGTATTGGCAGTATAAAGGTATGGGAATATATTCAACCCCTCAAGGACTAATGGACGACTTCCATTTGGTGTTGTTTTCTTACATTTTTTTTTTTTTTTTTACAACAAAAGAAAAGGGAAAACGCAAATTTATTGTTGCGGTTTTGTGTTTTTCTGCTGTTGATCTGTTATTTTGGTTACTTTGTTTGAGTATTTTTTTTTGTTTTGCATTTTACTATGATGCGAGGGAGTTGGGAAGGTGTACGTTTAACCCTTGCATCAGAGAGGGTGGTGATAATGTGGATGGCAGTTGAACTTAGAATAGAAGTCAAGTGGCTTAATCCTAAAATTGAATTTTTATTTTCTTATCTGTAAGAAATGGATTAAGACGGTTGAAAACACTTAACCCACATCTTTCTTTCATAGTATAAGTTGGAGGAATTTGGAATTGTAACTACCTCGCAATCACAACAATAGACTCCGACATGTTATTGAAAAGCAACTTTTTTGGTAATTGCAGTGACAATGACCAATCAAATCCCAACTGCTTTGTAAAAAAGAAGCCCTAAAGAGAGTTGAATAATAAATAGACTGTCAACTTCTTACCCAACTGTCATTTCACGCAATCAGTCAATGAATAAATGGTCTTCTGGGTTTTTAGAACAAAACAGAACAAAAGAAAAAAATGTTAAAAGGCTATGACAAACAAAATTTAAAGACAGTCAGAAAGTCAACTCTGAAAAGACCATTGGAAATTAACTAAATTTGCTGAAACAAAAGGTATCACTGATTGATAATATTTGTGATTTAAACCACAAATTCTATAAAAATTGACAAAAATAACAATTTTCTGCACTACACACATTTCATTGAGGGCGACTAACAGGTGCCAAAATTTGCTAACACTAACAATGAGTGTCAAATCATAAAAAGTCGAAGCAAATGAAAATAGCTGTCAATGAACTGACAAACGCGTTTATCAAATTTTCTTTGTCTTTGAAAGACCAACGATTTTTTGTGAATCAAAGACAGAAACTAGAAATGAACTAGCAGTTTTGTCGTTTAAAGACACAAATCATGATCTGCCGATGTTATTATTTAAAGACAAGTGGAAACTCAACATAACATATTTTTAAATTTTTTTCAAGTTTGTTAATAAAACTTATTTACTTTATTTAAACTTCCACTTGTTTATTTTGTAAATCAAAGCATTATACTTTCTTACGCAAAACAATTGATTATTCACCACTCAACTATTCCGAAATTAAATCACCAACTTTACTTTTCATTTTTATTACAACAAACTTTACTCATTCATGATAGTTGAAATTAAATGGTGTCCAGTGCCGTTCTAACATGTTTTTTTTATACCAATCACATAGGTTCCCGAAATAGCTTGAAGGTTTCAGCATTTGCTTCTAGAGCTTTCCATGGGAGAAATTTCCCATAAATTTCCATTTCCAAAGCTTTCATTTTGACAGCTAGAGCTAAAAGTTATAAAGCTCACTAAAGCACTCTGAAGGTTGGTTTGTATTACTTATAGTCGTAAAGACGGCGTTTCTTCATTCGAGAGTCGTTAAAGTTCATTCGAGAGTCGTTACAATATCATTTGTAGGCCACTTTGGATTTGAAATTGTGAGAACTTAACTGCTAGTGAAGTCAGAAGCTGATGCTCTATAAATGCTGGTCCAATATTCTAGTTCAATGCAATTTATAAATGGCAACATATGAAAATGCTAATCACGTGATTTCTGCAGCACAACGAGTAGCTTCCTGAACAGAATGGGGACGAAGCTGCAACCAGAATAGCTGTCGAAATGTTGAATACACACAAACCCAAAGATTCGAACAGAACACGAGGCAGCTGCAGACGGAGCTGCAGTCACAGCTGGACAAGTAAACTTTTAACTTTTGCGTGCAGTTTTTTTGACGTTTCGAAATTGTGAGTTTCAAACTCTTTTTAATCTTTGAAAAAAACGTAAAGTAATTTAAGCTTCTATTTCATCATCATCCACTTTTAGTTTTGTTTTATTTTTGTGTTGAATTAAATTCGCATAGCTGACTTCAAATGCCAAAAATATCAAAAAGCTGTACAGCACATTGTGGGCAAGTAAAAAAAATTACGTACAGCATTTTTTGACAGCTATTCCAGTTGCAGCTGCAGCTTCAGTTCCATCACTCTATTCTGGTCAGGCAGTAATGCATCAAGTTTTGAATCCGGTAACAGCTGAAGGATTTCTTCCGAAGATTTTGTCAAGAAAAACAAATTGCCATCGTTTTGGTAGCAATTTCTGTTAAAATGTGAATGAAATGTCAAAACAAAAAATGTATGTCAATGACTGAATGAATATTTTTTTTTTGACATTTTTCAAAAAAAGAAAAATAGTTGTGTTTAAAAAAAATTTAGAAATTTTTCAATTTTGATGCCATATTTTGAAGAGATAAAATCCATTATCAAGTTATGACTGGATAAAAAATTCGTATTCTAAGAAATTTGAGCGAACACATACTAAAATTACTTCTTTTTAGACTTTGCTATATAGTCTTCTGAAACCATTCCATTGGTACAAAAGTCCAATCGTCTTCTGACGATTCTGAGAAAGCATTTGTTTTAGTGGATTCAGAATGACTGTCTTCTTGAGCGAGACCAATGGAAAACGACATTTTGTTTTGTCAAGGGTCAGAGATGTCGTGAGGCACAAAGAAAACATAATCACCGAGATCATGAGTCCGATTTGTTGTTGTTAAAATTTGCAAAACAATTGCTCTTACTTCAATGTGATTTAAGAGTTTTCGTAGTTAATAATTTAAACACGTTGAGATTCCCCAGTCGGACTCTGCAAATTTTAAGAGTGTCAGCTATCACTGTAGGGTAAGTGTCAAATGCCAAGGTGCAAAACAAAACAAGAAAATCTCGATATGACAATTCTCCACAAAGCTGATTTTGACATTTGATAATGAACGAGAGCACCCTCTTAACAGGGTCTTAGTATATCTCTCTTTCCCAAAAGTTATCATTATAAGGTCCATTCTTTTATTCTGAATTTATGTGATTTTATGTGCATTTGTGTGATTTTTAATCACAAGTTCACAAAACATTCACAATTTTCACCAAAGATAGCGCTCGCGAGAGAGTACAAAATCTCACCGATCTATGATTTTCTGACCAAAAAATTTTTTTGGGCTGAAGTTGACAGTTCAGGTTAATGTCAACATGAGAGTAAAGTTAAAGAAATGCACTCGCAAATTTCTGTGACAGTAGCTTAGAATTTCTGTGACAGTAGCATAAAAGTGGTCTTAGAAGAATTTTTGGGTGTCGTGTGCGTTCTTTCACATTGAAACTAATAAAAAACTGGGAAAATCAGTTGCGTACCTACCCTAAGTTGCGATCACTTTATTAATTAACTGCGACAGAAAGTTGCAAGTGCGTTTTTAGCCTAGGAACTGTAGAAAACTAAACTTAGTGTTGTGCGTTTATAGGAAAAATTTCCCGTGCTTTTGGGCAGTTTGGAAATAAATGAGTGAGCTTCATCCTAAACCTAACATTTTGTGAGTTTCTGTACAAAAGGCTTAGACCTAATTATACAATAAATTAGTTTTCCGTGAACACCTTGGTAGCGATAATCTTGACTATATGTTTGTGATAAAAGCGTGAGTTAAGGCTTCAATAACAATTTCAAATTATAATTTCATATGAGAGACACCATTTTGTCTCAAGAGACGTCAACATAAAGAAAAAGTTGGTTAAAAATATTAAATTTCTAAATGCAAACTCACTTGTTTGAGCTTCAGTGCAGCTATATGTCCCTCAGATATTTCAAGTTCCATTGAGGAGTATCTATGGTGGGTAGGTATATCTATAAAGAGAAAACTTTCATAAACTCGTTTCGGTGGAAAACTTCCCCTATTTTGATTTCCTTCCTTGCAAAAAAAAAATAAAACATGAAAGTCATTTGAAAAATTCAGAAGTCTCTAAGATGAAAATCTTTACGCAAAAACATAACGAGACGAGTCACTATGAACAACGAAGGTGAAATCTGAAATACAAACCACGGCAGCGGGTGACATCGACGCATGGCACGACTCGACTTTACTATAGCTATAAGTCCAAAACCTAAAACTAAAGAAAATGGGAAGCCAAATTGCACAACTCGCACGGTGAATAACAATCAGCCACGATGGCTTTAGCTTTGGTTATATGGATGCCGATGGATGTGATGTTCCTTGTGAGTTGAGTATCTATCTTACCTACAACATACCTATGCATTTATGTTGGAAGGATTTGTGTGCTATGATGATACGCCTCCAGCCGAGCGCGTCAAGCCGCGCGTTCCGCACGATAGGATTGCACCGATTCTTATGGTTGGTATAGTTGCTGGTGGAGTTTGTTATAAGTTATAACAAACTTTTGATTCCTCGGCGTGATATGAAATTCCATTCTGCAATTTTCTTCTTGGCCTGGCCAAGCAGCAAAGCCAAGACGACTTATGTATAGAGACACCGCATTGAGAAAGGAATAGCTTTACCTATAAATGTATATGAAGATCCTTTTTCAACGAAGAATTTTCCTTAAAACTGATATGTTAACATAATTTGCCTGAATTATGGTACAGGTAAGAAGACGACGTGTACAGCTGAATTTCAATCCTCATCCCTCCGATGTCCCGCATGCGTATGTGTATATCCCAAAAACTGATGGGTATTTCTTATAAGAGTAATAATCCTTGTAGGCTTGGAGCTATATTGCAGCAAAGGATTGTTATTTGTGTGTGTTTATGTTGCATATTATAAAATCTTTGAATAATTATTGTTGTTCATCTGAATTTTTTTTCGTCTGTAGGTAGGGAGGGGAAGGTGGTAGTCACCAAGAAGCTAAGGGCAAAGTTGAAGCCCCAAAAATTTTAATAATAAAACATGGTTCAGAATTACAATTGATTTATGCAAAAGTTCTGCACCTAAGTTGTTCGTTTTCATACAAATTGCATATATGTATGTACAAGTGTGTTAGGGGCATACACAGCATATCAAGCAAGGATATAGTATTTTGGTTATGGTACAAGAATATTTAAAGAAGGTTAGGTACATGAGTGCTGAAAGAGAGGTTCTTCAATGGTCCCAAATGACGCAGTGAAGAAGTAGCTGCAGCAGCAGCAGCAGCGGCAGTCAATGTTACCTTTTTGCCCTGCAGCTGATGACTTCCACTCTTGCACATTTATTGAGTTGAAGAAGAAGAAAACCTTTTCCACATCAGGACAGGATCAGGATGCGGATGCTTCAGAGACAGAGAGTGAGGAGGTGATGGAATGGAATTTATTATGAATGTGGCTGGCAGCACACTCATAATGGCGATAGATGATGGCCATTGAGAAGTGGAGTACTATACCACACCATCATCATCATGCAAATGGTAGACACCTGGGCATACTTTTACTTCTATACTCGAAACTATATAGGTACATATACCTTCCAACTTATATAGGGTTTTTGGCTTTTGGGGTATTTGAAAGACGAAAAGTGCATTCCCATTGAAGAATTTCTTTAGGTATCTACCTACCAATCTGCATACACAATACATAGGCATCCGCAATACCCATATGAGTTTTAAGGATGTAGTTTCTATGCATTGAATGAATTTTTCATCAGGCGTTAAGTTTTGTCACATAAGCAAAGAGCCATTTTCTCGGAAGGTATACCAACTATATTGACTTCTAGGGTAGCAATTCAGTTGGGATATTTGGCAAAGGAATTTTGCACAAAACCTTAATAATTTATATTTTTCATATACAAATTGTGATGTTTTATTTGATGAAAAATTGAAATTGGTTCACATATTTCACATCCATCTTGGAGTTTAAGAGGTCAATTTTTGCCATAGTAGGGTTCTTTGAAATTCAAATGGTTTTGCTAAATATTGACTAAACTATAACATTTACTAATGTTACATTATATACATATTACATGAAGAAAAGAATAAAAATAATTATGTTTTAAAAAGAATACAATCTTTCGCGAGTGCAATCTTTTGTGAATGCAATCTTTAATGAATTCAATTGAATGATTGCGTTCTATGAGTTTACTTTTTACTAAAAATTTTGCAATCAGCTTTCATTTGACATTGAAAAGATTGCATATACATTTGTTTGTGCTCTCCTTTACTCTAAATATCAGTTTATCAGTGCTAAGTTAATTCTGCATAAATCAGTAAGCCTATCCTGAAAATAAATCAGCCTTAAATTGTCTTAGATATTATTTTTAAGTTGGCAAAAATCGACTGAAATCAAAGTGAGGCACTATGGATATTATGTTTTTGAAATAGTAACAAAGTTTCATAAGACTAAGTATCGAATGGTAAAGTTTCGAAGGGCAAAGTTTCCAAAAACCAAAATTTCAAAAAGATAACAATTCTAAATACAAAGTTTCGAAAAAAAAGTGACGAAAAGAAAAAGTTTCGCAAAGTCAAAGTTTTGTCAGATAAAGAATCAAAGGACACAAAAAAGTTCAGAAATCTTGAGAACTCCGTTGTTTCTAACTTCCAGCAAGGTGTTTTAGGAAGTTATTTTGTTGTTAAGCTCGCCCGATGGTCAAAATTCAACCATTTTACCCCATACAATAGGTCATATACATTTTTACGTTCTTTTTAACTCATAATGACGGCTATCGTGAAAAAAATTTCTCACGGAATTTTTCTTATCTTATATAGGATTTTCTCTCTGAATTTATTGTCATTGAAAATGAATATTCCATGGCCTTTGGGCTACTATTTTGATTGACCAAATCAGCGGAAAATTTTTGGCGTTTCCAATTGTAAATGAGAGAAATTCCGTGGGATATTTTATCCACTATAGCTACCAATAACCAACCCTGAAATATAATATAAATCGATAGATCAACATCTGAGAATCGAACACTAAGAAAAGTAGGCGTGGTCAGAGGTAAATTTTACAAGAATCATTTTCAAAAAATGGTATTTGTTGATAATAACAAAATCCTGAAAATAAAAAAGAAAAGTTAGTTAAGAGGGAATGGAAGTAAGAGAATAATAGCGAAACTATTTTTTTTTATTTTGTGTTCTTTTATTAGAAAACATCAATAAAGCTATTTTATTTATTTCCGAGTAACGACACTTTTTTTATATTTTTTTCTCATAAGAACAAACTCTAAAAATTTCATCCAAGTCGATTAAAAAGGAAACCTCTGGCAATCGGTAGGGAGGCGACTGATGCGGTCGTGAATAAAACCGAAGTTTGATGTGGACACTCAATTTTGAAAATGTTTTTTTTTTTTTCATTTTTAAATCTGTATCAGCTATTACCTGCGTCAATATCATAGAAATCACGTAAAGAACAAAGAAGTTGCAATGTGCTGACTCCGCTCTGAAAATCTTTTTTTCTTTTTTAATTCTACAACAATTTTGCTGGAATTACTCAAGGAACTACGAAGTCCCAAGGAATTCAGATCTTTTTTTTCTCAACTCTTTATTTTAATACTTTAATCTTGCTAGACTTTGACTTTCCGAAAATTTCTCCTCTCCAAACATCAGTTTTCGAAACTATGTCTTTTTAAATTTATTATTTTCGAAATTTTTGTCTTTGCAAATCTTCGGTTCTTCGAAACTTTGTCGTTTGCAACTCTGACAGATTCTTCCTTTCAAATTAAAGTGTCAAAACTAACTTTAGAGACTGGCCCTGACTCTGGCTCTAAAAACACCAACAAATCTTTAATTTTTTGTATGGACTTTTGACAAATATACTGTTATTTTTTTCTTTTGTGTTAGTCTCGTTGCGTTTTCGCTGGCCTTGTTTACATGGGAATCTATATCGTCGTTTTCTCGCTATGATTTCACTTTGGCCTCCCCGAGACATTTACACGTGATTTTTGCCATTCGAAATGCTTTGAAGTCATCTCGCTTTGGTCTCGTGTTGTGCATTGGTTTATTAACTAGGCCTCACGCTACCCTGCTACTGTAGTGAGAAGTTCTCACTAATTTGCTGACAGGCACGCTTAAAACGATTTCAAGCGTTTTCAATTTTTTGGTTACTTGAAAAATGTTGCTTTGAAAAAAAATAATTCTGACGAGACTATAGCGAGTCCAAAGCGAGGCGATGGAAAAACATTCTAGATGCCAAAAACCACGAAATTTCACGGTGAGGCCAACGCAAAACAAAAGTGAGAAAACCAAGACACATATCCTCGTGTAAACTGATTTGACGATTATTTTTAATACAAAAATGTTGTAGGAACTTTACAACTCTGATAGTAACAAACATTCAACCTTTGTTGAAAATGACAGAAAATAAGAGTTATCGAAGAACCTCTCCAAAGATTGAGTTTTATTTCTGATCTCTTTCGAGTACTTAAGAAGCATTTCCAAGTACTTTCCCAGTGCTAAAGTCTCCTTAACTGGTTTTTTGTATCTAAGTACTTTCAAATAATTTACCAACTACTTGATCAGTTCTTTGATCGTTCAACAAAAAATATGTTTTGGTTCAGAAAGTGGAAATGGAAAGGTCCACTTTGCATGTAGTGTTTGCACCAGTGTCTTTAAAAATTTCAGTAGATTATATTGCGGTAAGAACAATTGGACTTACAGTTAGTCTACTTCCTTGATGAGTATGAAGTTGAAGATAATTTTATTAAATAAAAGTACTTCAAAATACTTAAAAGAAGTTAAAAGAAAGATTGTCAAGTTACATGAAATACTTGAATGTTCTACTTTGATATTTCTGTACTTTTACCCAAATACTTGAAAAAACTGGTACTTGCATTCTATAAAGTAGTAGTAGTATTCTAGTAGTAGTAGTAGTAGTAGTAGTAGTAGTAGTAGTATGGTTAGGGTACTAAAATACAAGTAGCAGTACATATCACTATTATTCTTGAGAAGTGTGAAGTCCAGAAATACTTAAGTTTGTTACAAGTCTCTCTCTTGTAGCGCATGGTCACTACCGTTCTCCAGAGAATTAAAGTCATGTTCGGAGAGTTCATGCTCAATCTTCGATTTGTGCTAATTAAATGAATGTAGCAGTGGCTTGTCTTCTACACGTTGTAGCTTTTTACTATTTTTGTACTTTTCTACTTTACAATGTTCTATAAGCCACAACTATAACTTTACCATTGCGTTTGGACAGTTAAGCTCTCAGTTCAAATATTTATTCAGGTGATCTAATGGACCGAAGGATTCCAGTTCTTCGATGTATCAGTCGCTGTTTGTCCGAAAGTAGTGACCCTTGATTTTAGGTCCAGGATAAGGTTTAACATGGCTACCTTCAATGGATCTCGGAAAGTGTGCTTGTTTGCGATCACTTACGGATCACCAGAAAAGTAGGCCTTGATGATAAACGACAGCTCTTCACAGTTCTACTAACTCATGATTACGACAGATATGGAAGGCAGTAGTCCGAAAACTAACCGCCACTCCTCTCCATCCCATGGATCCACCAATGCACAAGCAAGCGGAAAAAGTTCACTTAAGATTATGTGACGTAAACTGATATAAAAGTCGTCAGCCGTCGAAGAGTTTACAACTGATGTTCAAAGCTCGAAGGAATTTCCGCACAAATATTTGAATAACTCTCCACTTTCATATTTAAACTGAAACTTGGGTTGAAATTTTTCTTAAGTATCTAAATTTGTTCTGCACTTTTAAGATATTATTTATTTACAATAAAATAGATGACAATTGACTTTGAATACTATTAATATAGAAGAAAAAATAATGTTCATTATTTTAGTGGTAGAAGTGGGGAGAATTTATATCGTATAAGTTATCTATTTATCTTGGGAACTTCTTTCTCACTGAATGGCCCTGGTGATGATGCTACAATTTATACACGATATTCTCATCTAGCGCAATATCTTCTAATTATTGTTAACACTACCACTGATTAGTGTAATTGCGGCCATAATAAACGATGATGCATTTTTGCCTACACACTAAAGTTCCATGGTTATAATAATCAAACGCCACTCGTACGAGTATCATTATCTATCTAAACCTAGGGGCAAAACAAAACGTATCCATGCCACGTCTGAGTGCACCTTCAAACTAAGAGAGTTTTATTAGCATCTCTCATGACATATCTTGACGCAGGCGGTATACATAGTTTGGCATCAGTAATATTCGTTCTAGAAAACTCATAGTAAATGCAAATCAACATCGTAATTGATTCTAAATGTCCAGTTGACATGAAATACGAGATCTCTTGGTCTGATGAATAGAAAAAAAAAATTATTCTCAAGCCTTGCAAAATTTTGCATTTTCGCTTCATTCAGCTTCAGCATTATGGATTTCTCTCTTATTTTGACGGGTAATAGACCGTAAACGCGTTGTTTTGTTTTACGAAGGCATCTAAATTAGCTACAACATGCTTCGCAGTGTAAATATATTATGACCTTGCGCTCTGGGAATGAGAGGAGGCATAATGTACCTATGCAATATACATACATAGCTCTTTGGATGCATCTAAATCAATTTCAGATTTTATTATGTTGATAGACCAAACATGAACCTTTGTGTGGCATAGTTTTTTAAAAATAATTTTTTTTGATTTATTACCAAAATACATGCTGCAATTTTTCTGCTAATTATGAGCAAATAATATTTTTAAACTCTACTGTTTCTTAAGTTTGGTCAAATTTGACTTATACCTACACATTTTCTTAGGGTTGCCAGCTTCTGTTTCTTCAAAAATTGCAATTATGTACTAACGCATTTGTTGAACAGGTGAAGAATTATAGCACCATGACTTGGGGTGATGTAGGTTTATGGGAAATCATAACTGGTTTGCATGATTTATAGGGTCCTTCGCTACTTTTTCGGGGTAGTGAAGATTCTAGCGCTGTGTACATCGTTAATTTCAAATGATCGAAGCATTCACAAATCGTTATTTCACTCAATTCATTATTCGAAACTGTTTTGTACCTTTGATCGAATCTTAATTATTCTAAATTTACAAACAATAAATAATTTGATTGGATTAAAAACTATTAAGAAAATCTGAAATTTTTATAGTTTTCTTGCTGCTCCGGTAGAATTTAATTTTAGGTTGATTACGTGACATTTGAAAAGAAATAAACTTTGTATGTCAGAATAAAGTCTATCTGTTATCTGTCAAGCTATCAATTGTTAAATTCAATTGATGATGGCTACGATGTCGATGGACTAAAAAACCTTTAAAAAGATCAGAAATTTCTGAATAATTTTTACTGTACCGGAGAAAAGGTGATCTTAGGGCAATTGGGTGACATTGGGATCAAAAAACACTTTTCCTGTCATAATATAGTTTTTGTCTTATCTTTCAAGCCATCAAATGTCAAATTCATTTGAAAAATAGCTTCAAGGTCGATGAATTCGAAAACCACTAGAAAATCAGAAATTCTTATAATTTTTAATGCTCCCGAAAAAAGGTGATTTAAGGGCCATTGGATGACATTTGAATCAAAATACACAATTTCTGTCAAAATATACTTTGTCTCCCAACTTTCGTGATATCAACTGTCGAATTCCATTAAAGGATGGTTACGATTTTTTTTTGATTGAAAAGCTTCTAAAAAGATCAGAAATTTTTGTTTAATTTCTTACTTTTCCTGGAAAAGGTGATTTTAGGGCAGTTGGATGACATTTGGATCGAAATACACTTTTTCTGTCAAAATATGGGTTTTCCGCTATCTTTCAAGCCATCAACTGTCAAATTCTATTGAAAGATGGATTAGAAAACCTCTAAAAAAGACATTTTTTAATAGTTTTGTCTACTCCGGAAAAAGGTAATCTTAAGGCAATCAGGTGAAATTTGAACTGAAATACATACTTACTGTCAAAATAAAATTTTTCTCCTATCTGTCAAGCTATCAACTGTCGAATTCCATTAAAGGATGACTACGATGTCGATGGATTAAAAATTCTCTAGGATCTCAGACATTTTTGAAAATATTGATCGCAAAAATCGGGATTCCTTACAAATGATTTGAATTGAGATGGAAAATCAAGGATAGTCGAAATGATTGAGATTTGAATTGAAAATCGAGAATAATCGCAATCATGGAGATTCGGATCGATTGAAATGAAAATTTATGATTTCAATCATCAATCATTTTTGATGATTGGATCAAAAAAATCAAATCGTTCCTGATTGACAAAGCTCTAGAAGCTTTCATTGAACGTGGAATCACTGGCAGGATTGTGATTGTCAAAAATTGAATTATCCAGTGTTCGACTGCTGCAGTATTGCTCTATTCTTGACTTGACGTCTTCTAAAAACATAGAAGTGCTAGGTGAATTTGGAAAGAAATATAATATATCTACAATCTACATATTGTTAACTCACGCTGGCAACCCTGTCCATGGTATCTACCATAGCGTGGATAGATCAAATACATATAACGCATATAACAGTCAATCTTGATATAAAACTTACATATAAAAAAGTATTTTTAAGTATTTTATATTTTTTTCAATGTAAAGATAAGGTGTGTGTGGAAAATGCAAAGGGGACGAAAGAAGGGAGCAATCTCCTACATTCAAATGGCTTTCATCGCTAGATTAATACAACAAACTTTGCGAACAACTTAATTTTCTCGGGACATGCGATATTTTGCTATAACATTGATTAGAGTTAGGAAATGGGCCTCTCATAATAAATAATATTCTCCTTTATGCTGCATATAATAGGGATGTTGGCTGATGAATATTTGTTATAAGTGAAGACTGCAATAAATTGCATTCAGACGAACACACACTTGTTTGTTGGGGTTGGTTTTTAACGTGATATAATTACCATTTAAATTAATCATTTTCAATATGCACGCCCCGAAAAATTTATTTAAGGAGGGGGCTTTTCTGCTTCACCATTTCAGACCTCAAAGCGTTGCATATAGGATTTGCGTGAGGTTTTTAAAGGGGAAATTATCCAAAGAATTATATTAACAAGAAAATTTTTTTTAAAAAATTTAAGTGAAATATGTATTTTCAATATTATTTAATTCCCACATGAAACTTCACCCTAGTTACTGCTTAGCTTATACAGAATATACAGAGTCCTTAAAATTATTAAAACAAATTTTTATTATTGTGAAACCAATTCGATTTTTGTTTGCCACATTTTCCATTTTTTAAAAAAGATAATTAACGAAAAAATTATTTATAAAAGAAAAGCAAAACAAAAAAAAGTTATGAAAAAAGTATAGCAGAAGAAATGTTTCGTTTTCTTTACCCAACCTTTGATTATATTAATTAAAAATACTCCACACGGGTCAATTAATAAAATACAAAATACAAATAAAAAAAACTAAATAAAAAGGAAGAACCTATACCTACTGCTACTAGGCAAGGTATACGCGAAAAATACAAAAAAAAAAAACAAAAGACCGTGCGGTAATGAGAGAAAAAGGAGTTAATTGTTTTTCTTTTCCGTTATCAAAACCTTTGAGCTAAATAAAAAAAATTTCACCAAAAAAATAAAAAACACAACAAAAATTCACATTGCCTCACATTTATAAGAAAAGAAAGAAAACCAAAAATAAAAAAAAAAAACAACAAACCTTCGGGCATAATTGTGTTCATTCGATTTTAATTAATTTTTCCCAAAGAGTGCACTGTCGAAAATAACAAAAAACAAAAAAAAAAAAATACCCAAGGAAGTAAAAAAATTCAATACCTATACTAAAATGAGCAGATACCCCTTTTTCAGTAGAAGAAAAATATTTATCCTTTAATCCTTTTTTGTTTTTATTTTTGAAGCAAAAGAATAATTCGAATATGCAAAAAAAAAAAAATAAAATTTATCTACCAGTTTTAAAAAGAGTGTAAGTAGGTCCTCCCTGAGATGATGGATCACTGATGAGATAGGAAGTTAGTCCTTTTTAATGCGGCAGGCGAATTAGTTTCTCATTAAATTTGCAATCAAAATGGAAGAGTGGGAATTCAACTATTTCTAGGGTGACCAGTTGTTCTTTTTTTGTATTAACAACGTGCCAAAAAAAAAATAAGTGAAATTTGTTTGAAAGTTGACAGCGAAAATTTAATGAGCTGCGGAGCAAAACTGTGCACTGCACTGCCACTAGAAACAGTATCCTTTCTGGAAGCAAAAGAAAAATATATTGAGCTACTGAGCACAAACTCCATATCTGTCAGCTTTCAAATGTACTGTGACTAGAAACAGTGTTTAGTCATGGAGCAAAATTAAAATATACTGAGCTACTGAGCACAAACTATCTGTTAGTTGTCAAATGCACTATCAATAGAAACAGCTTCCATGCCAGAGCAAAAGTATGCTGAGCCACAGATCACAAACTATCAGCTGTCAAATGTACTGTCACTAGAAACAGTTTTTATTCTGGGAGAAAAAGAAAAATAATACTGAGGTACTGAGCACAAAATACATAGCTGTCAGCTTTCAAATATGCCGTCACTAAAATACAGTGTCTAGTCATTGAGCGAAATTAATATATATTGAGCTACTGAGAACATACTTCAAATATATTAGGTATCATATATGCTGTCACAAGAAACAGTGCCTATTCATGGAGCAATAGGAAAATATATTGAGCTATTGAGCTCAAACTGGTAGTACCTCGTGGCATGATGGTAAGTGCGGTGGACTGCCAAGCCAAAGGTCTGGGTTCAATTCCCAGCCGCTGCCACCTAAAAACAAATATATTTTTCCCGAGCTACTGCCTCTTGCGAGGAACTGTAAAATCTTCCAAGAGTCACTTGTCATGAATAAGTGCTTCTTATTAAGCCGTTCGGACTCGGCAAAAATTTGTAGGCCCCCTCAATTCCTGCCAACAACACGCACACAGGAATAGTTGAGAGTTGTAAGTCAATAGGCCCTGGTTCTCCACGAACTGTTGTGCCACAAAATTTATTTAATTTATTGAGCACAAACTATCCTTCAGTTGTTAAATGCACTGTCAAAAGAAACAGCGTCCATGAGCTGCAGAGCACAAACTATCTGTCAGTTTTCAAATATACTGCTACTTGTACTTTTGACTCTTCTTTGTGTTTTTCTATATCTAACCGTCAAAAATATGGTTACCTCATCTTAATATAATCTATTTACCCCTAATCGTTTCTCCCTCCCCATTTTTGTTTTGTTGCTTTACCAAAGAGATCGTCTTCAAAATGTCACATGTGAAGAAGAATGACGTACAACCCTAGAAAAGGGTTTTCTAAGAATTTCATGTAGTAGATTTTTTTTATCAGTCTGTGCAAAAATTCCACCCAAAGTGTCTGGCAGCTACAGTGCTTGTGCCATCTTCGACTGAATCTTCTGTAGTTTTTATACATATTTTTTTTATATCACAATAAAGTCGTTCGTTTTGGTTCTCCCTCAGGACACACGAGCTGATGATAGGATGAAGAACAACAAAAAAAAAAAAAAAATAGAATATACATTTTGCTATTCTAAGCGAATTGTTTAAACTTAATTAGCATAATATGCCATCCATCATGCGGCTGTCAGAAACTTGTGAGACAATAAATTCGATTAGTTGGAAGTAAAAAAAGAAAGAAACTATTTGCGCAATATACACTTACTTACACACAGACAAAGTAGATAAAAAAAACAGTTTTTTTCTAATAAGGGCTGCAATGGGGCTGCTTAGACCCTTTTATAGCAGCTGAAGAAGTAAGAATCGATGCAATGGTTTGGATGGCTATTGTGACGGATTATATCATCTATCTACTACCTACATGGCTGATGGCAAATACTTGGAATTGAAATGGACTTTAAAAAAGGAGGGATTTATATACTTTCTTTGAATTTTAAGGCTAGGTATTTAATGGATGTCTTGTTTGAACAATTCTAGTGAATGGGATTTATAATCTACTTGTCTTTGAAAAACTGTCATTGTTAATATGAAAAAAGAAGACAATCAGTTTTTCCTTTTAAGACAAACTAGAGCACAATAATTGGGGAAAACCTGGTGGCTGTAAAGTAAAAAACTGTTTATAAGAATAAGCAATGGGGCTTACATAAAAAAATGACAACATCGTGAAATAAGTAGCTGCACCTACCTCTATTTTTTTTTTTTTTTTAGAGAAATTTGGTTTTAAATAGTATTACTGTTGCAAGTGACAGTTCATTTTACATCTGACAGATAGTTTGTGCTCAATAACTCAGAAAACTTATGCCTGTTCATGGTGAGAAAAGCAAAATGTAGGCACTTAGCTACTATGCACAAACTATCTGTCAGCGCTCAAATGTACTGTCAGATGTCACTAGAAAAATTCTGTCAGTTGTCAATAGAAACTGTGCCTTTACTGAGCGCAAAAAATCTTTCAGTTGTCAAATGTGCTGTCACTAGAAACAATGTCTATTAAAGGATCAGAAGGAAAATATTCTGAGCAAAAACTATGTATCTGACTTACTGTCAGCCATTAAATGGACTGTCACTGGAAAATTGTCTACTCATGTAGCAAATTTAAAAATAAAGATACTTAGCGCAAACTATCTGCCAGTTTTTCAAATGAACTATCACTAGAAAAAGTGTCTATTCGTGGTGTTAAGGCTTAATATTTTAAGCTACTGAGCAAAAAACATTCGTCAGCTGTCATATGACCTGTCACTAGAAACATCTGTCAGCTGGCAAGCTTACTGTCCGTAGAAACTGTGTCGGATAATAGTTCAATATCAAAATATACTGACCTACAAAGCTCAAACAATCTATCAGTTATCAAATATGCTATCACTAGAAACAATGTCTATTCAAGGAGCAAAATAAAAAAATTGGTACTGAGCTACAGAGTCACAACTAGCTGTCAGTTGTTAAATGTATTATCAGTAGAAAAAGTGCTTATTCATAGTGCAAAGGCTTGATATACTGAGCAACTGAGCACAAAATACTCGCCAGCTGTCAAATGCACTGTCACTAGAAACTGTGTACTTTATGGTCATAGAGCAAAATGTACAAGGGAAATGCACTATCACTACAAACAACGTCCAATGCATGAATCAAAAAGAAAATATATTGAGCTACTCTACGCTTGGCTTCTTAGCACAAGCTAACTGTCAGTTTTTAAATGTACTGTCACTGTCTACAGTCTATTCACGTTGCAAAAGCAAAATATACTTAGCCACTGACCATAAACTATCTATCACCTATCTGCTGTTAGAAATAGAAACAGGGTTTTGTATAGACAGCTAAGGGAAAATTTACTGAGCCCAAACTATCTGTCAAATGTAATGTCAATAAAAACACTATGTTATCATTTTGAAAATGAAAATGGTTTAAAGTTATTGTAGGTACACTTATATAACTGAATCCTTAAGTTAAAATCAAATTTACCTTTGTTGGGCCAATAAATGGTCGTTTCTAATTTCTCAAACATTTAGAGATAAATGCTAGAAGGTTAGAGTGTTCCGAAATACAGTTATTTCCTTCTGATTTTAATTTAATTATCTGAAAGTGATTTGCTTGTAGTACATATTTTAAATTTCTTTTTATTTAAAAGTAGACTTAAACGACAAACGCTTCTTGTCATTCATCTTTTCTATCTTAAGCAATCAATGTACAACAATATATTAAGGGCACAATATTAAAACTCATTAGACTCATATCATGCGGAAGTATTTTCTAATTTATGTGAAAATTTTCAAATTTTTGAAATTAACACACACATTTATAGAAAGGTATTATTACGGATGGGTTTATAGAGAGGGGGTGTTCACAGAGCCATATCCTTGTTGCGGTTGTTATTGCCAACTTTTACAACAAAGTATCATGTTATCACTTAATATCAACGTCAACGTAAGGATATTGTTTCTATTGTCGGTTGGTTGGATAAATGTGTTCCTATACCTTTTTACCTCGCTCGTATATCTGCGGTATGCCCTCGAATAAAATTAAGAGACATACCACTCATTCAAAAAACCTGCATATAGTTGATATAGACTCCAGTTACTACAGTTACTCCAAACGAGGACACTTTTAATTAAGCCTCTAGAGAGAAAGAGAGGGATTGAATGGTTGGTTTGGTTTAGTACCAATGAATTTGACTTCAATTTCACTACCCAAACGCAAACGTACATATAGAACAAAATAAAATTATTATGACTCGAAGAGTTTACCCCGAAAATAAAATTAATTGCAGAAAGCGTAACGAAAGCACAAAGCAATTAATTTCATAATTTTTAATACAACGACTCGACACCACGAGGTCTATACCTTCAACTGTCATTATTATCTTCTTTCAAAAAATAAAATTGTCATCAAGCTGGGTGCAAAAGAGTGAATTTGTCATTTTAAATGCTTTTACTTTTGTTAATTTCTCGTATTACACCTTTTTGTACCTAAGTACATTTATCTATAAGGCAGGTTTTTAAGGGTGTAATTTGAAACAAAGAAATATTTTTTAGACAAATGTTTTGTGGGAGTGAATTTTATTAATGGTAGGTACTGGAGGAGGAGGTGTACAAGGTATATTAAAAATATGCACATATATATGTAAATATTTATCATTTCGCTTTTAAAAAAATATAATTTAACACATGATCCAGTCTTAAATCAGTGAACGGGCAGTTCATGGTTAAAAAGTCATTGTCTCGAATAAGTATTGAATACAACGATACTGTTAAATCTGATTGCTTCGTAAAGTGTGAAACTAAAATTATCTTTGATGATAGAGACACAAGTAAAATTAATATAGGCATGATGTACTAAATCTAGTTCAAAGAAATTAGAAGTTTTTAAAGACGTACAATTTTTATTACAAAGAACCATAACGCCCAAATGAAAAATGTCATAATACCCAAAAGTAGACATATTGCTTTAAACTCAAGAAATAAAGCGCCACAAGGTCCAAAAGGAATGCCATCACTCCTAAAATATTTATAATTCTAAAATCCAAAATTGTCAAGGCATAATGCTTCCCAAGAAATAAATTGTATGAAGTCTTAAAACCATTGTGCTTTGCTTGCTTGATGACAAATAAAAAAAGCAATAGAAACACAGAACAAATTGAAAGATAGATTTATTAATATCCCAATTAATTAACGTCAAACTAACAGCAGATTATCTACCTCTTCTCTATTCTATCGGTGAATATAAATTATAAATTACCTAATTTCAGTAAGAATAACAAAAAATTAAACATCACGTCGTTATGATTTCAACCAGGAGAAAAATCCATCCAAACCGCTATGACACAAGGATAATATATTTCATTTACTAATATTTAAAATATTCTAGTGTTATTTAATGAAAAGTTGTTAGAATTGAAGAAAAAATTATGTATACGCCCGAGTGATCAACTTTTTTAATTTAATGAATTAAATACTTTTATTGTATTCTCTATTTATTTTTATTAAATTTTAAAATTAAATTTAATTGCATGTTTTTATTTTATATATACCAATAAATTGTATTTATCTTATTATTAATTTTATTTGATTTGATTCTTCACAAAGAACAAACCAAAAAAATTTCGAATTGCTATTTTTATTTATAGTAGTTTATCTAGCACTCAAAACTCGAGTATGCTTATCTTATTATTTTTTAATTGACAAACATCAAGAAAATATATTTTTTTTATTAAAATAAAACCCTAAAAAACTCAATTTTTCGATATAACATTGGAATAACCGTGTTATTTATATTAAAAAATGAAGTTTTCATACAAATTATCGATAGTAAGTTGTTCACGCTGGTTGGTCAGTTTTATGCATTTAGGTGCAAGGATACCCTCCCACCATGTACTCCAACACTATGTTAAAAATCGCAAGAATAAATATATCTATTAAAAGAAATCTAAGGCATGAATAAAAACTGAGCTACTTTCTTTTACTTTGAATTTCTGTGATTTTTAGTCCAAATTTGTGTCAATTTTGTTTTTGTTTTATATGAACTTTGGACTAAAATGCGAAGAAATGAACAGAAAATCACAGAAATTTAAGGAAAAGGCACAGACCTATTATTATATGAGCCACTTACTATTACTTTCTGCAGCACTGAACGCTGCCATCGCACATTCCAATTATCTTTCCAGTTAGTGCTGGAAAATTCGTTGGCTGGTGGGTGGAAAAATCGAAACGTCATATTTAGGCTAAAACATTTAAGAGCTCGCACTTATTACGTAATTTTCTTTTATTGTTTTTTTAGTTTTTTTGGTGCAATTATTTAATAAATTTTTGCATTATGCACTTTTTAGCAAAAAAAACTTTTCCAACGATATAAAATTTATTTGCCTTATTTTTAAAAGAACTATTACTTCAATGATTTTGCGAACAAATCAAAATTTCCAACGCTAAAGCAAGGAGCAAGATACTTTTTTTCGACCATGTGAAAAAAACGGCCCTTCTTAATTTACTCCTGCAATTGCTGCAAAGTTTAAATATGGGACCTTATTGATAATCAAAAACTAAATAGATTTGGTAGTGCATCAGCTTATGGAGAATCAGAGCCTAGTCACTTACAACTCTCAACCATCCCTGTGTACGTGCTGTTGCCAGGAATGGAGGGGACCTACAATTTGTCGCCGAGTCCGAACGGCTAGATGGGAAGCACTTATTCATGACAAGTATACTCTTGGAGGATTTGTAAGTTCATCGCAAGAGGCAAGAAAAACATTTCTGTTTTTAGGTGGCAGAGGCTGGGAATCGAGTCCAGACCTTCAGCATGAGAGTCAAACGCACTTACCATCATGCCACGAGGTACTGCTATTGATTGTGAAGTCATAGTAAAAGCTAGATTTAAATCGAAATGGAAGTCTTTTGATGTAAGCAAGACTCAAAACAAATTTTATGATGTAAGCAGGGCCACTTTCACCCACACACATAGGACCTTGATATGAAATTGCAGTTTTTTGCATTTTTATTCTCGATTTTGCAGTTCACTAAATAAGAGTGTATTTGAGTGACCTAATGCTAACTTAACTGTGAAGTTAGCAGGTTAACATCATGCTTGAAACTTGCAATAAGGGTCCAAACTAGCAGAAATTTTTTGCATTTCAAGAATAGCCAAAGTTCAAATTTTGAAGTTCTCAATTTGAAAAAGTTTCCAAAATTGACTTCAATATGAAGTAAGCAAGTCAAATCAAGACAAAGTTCCTACTTATATGCTAAAAACCTGCAGTCTAACACAAGGGCTACGCAAGAGGAGCAGGTAGCGGCACTTTCTAACTTTAAAAATTACTTCCCATTTCAGCCATAAAAGTGTTGTTTGTTTCTATAGCGCTCCATTTACCACTCTGATAGGAAGTATAAATGCCTTATTGGAGCATTACTGATTCCTTAAATACTGTCTGTTGCAAATTATTTCAGCATTGATAGAAGCGATGTACCAATGATTCTATAATTTCTCTATATTGCTTCTATGAACTGATCAAGAAACTTTCGCTTCCATAGTCATCCAGTAGAGTAATTATACAATCTTTTTGTATCACTTCATATCTATATTGCTTGTCTTAGTGAACAGGGTGACGTTTAAATCTAAAATCAGACACTTTTTAATTTCTATTTCGTTTGGCATCCGAGCACTTGTTTTTCTTATTGATATCAGCTAAAATGTTTAACGTCGGTATTTATTATTTAACAATACTCATGTGTTTGTATCTATTTTTTTTATTTTTATATTATTTTTATTTTGCATTGAATTGTATATCTGAGATAAGTGGAGTAGTTAAATAGCAAAACAATTAGTGCAAAGGGCCCTGGGCTCGATTTCTGGACCTAACAACAATTTTTTTTTTTTTTTTTAAGATTTATGAACCTCCTTAAGACTGTCATAACTAGCTTCACAAAAGTACAATAGGAGTGAAAAAGAGCCGTCTTTTTTGCTCTATGGAGTATTATGCAATCCTTTTATGCATAGGATGAATGGAAACCAAAAGGATATATGGATGAATATTGAAGCAAAATTGTAAGTTGGGTACCTTCCCCCTGCTCACAATATATTTCATGCACTAGGCAATTTTTTCTTCTTTTGAAAGAATTTTGAAGCCCCTTTAACCGAAATTCTTGATGAGTTTGCCCACCTAACCGAAATCCAGCGTTCGCGCTTGAACTCTCCAAATTCGCTTTTTGTTTTCATTTCTAGAATAGGCTAGGTCCTTAATTAAAAAAAATCACATTGACTTTACTGCAAAGTAAGTAGTTTTTTTTTCAAATCATTATTTTGACGCACGCAGACCACTTTTAATACAAAAAAAAAACAGAAATGGGAAAAAATAATGATAAAACAAAAAAAATTCTTTTAAAATTACTTGTAATTGAAATCTCCAAACACTTTTTATTTACTTTTAAATGAAATTGAAGTATTTCCATTACTTATTATAGTTAATTAATTAATTTTATTACTTATTATAATAAATTAAAATGAAATATTTAATCATCAAAAAAGCAGTAATGATTACTTTTTTTTCAGTAAACATTAAACAAAAATAAAATTTATTTATTATTTTTTTCAATTACATTTCACTTGATTTTAAATAAATAAAAATATTGATCCAAGAAATTAATAAAATAATTGATAGTAAATGCAATTAGCATAGTGTTTTTCTACAAGAGTACTTGGAAAAACTCATTACTTTCTTAATTACGTATAATTTTTAAAGAATTTTTTCCTTTAACATAATTATTTTTACAATTACAATTGCAAGTAATGAAAATTAAAGTTTTCATTTTTCAAATTCCATTACCAAGTGGAATTGAAATGAAATTAAAAGTAAATTACAAAAAGTAGTAACTATTTTCCAACTCTTACAAATAAGACTTTGATTCATTTTAGACCTCATTGGAAGGATGAATCGCCAAAGCAATGTATGTACCTGCATATAATTTTGTTGATTAATAAACAAACATTTTCATTATATGAAGTGAAAATAGCTTAACATCAGGCGTGACTGTCTGATGATTAATTAAAATTTGAAACACTGAAAATTGTTTAGTCATATAGGTATTATACTTTAGTTACAAATATTTGTACCAAAGCAGACATAGGCATGTATATAAATAAACGTGTAAACTTGAATTAGGTATCTGTATCTTACTTTGTTGCATTGTAGGTAGACTTTCCCAAGAAAGTCTTCATTGCATCGCATTTAAAGCGAAATTAAATGCAATAACTCTTCTGTCATCCTTGCAATAACAAATTAATCTCGTAAATAATTTAAAAGGTTAATGCTACCTACATTATATATTTTTGTGTATTTATGTATAGGTAATTCCACTTCTGCAAGTCTGGAGTCCAGGTATAAATATTTTGTCTGATGGTCTTGGTTTGATGTTGTGTATATCAATTTCATCCATATTTTTCGCATTTTAATTTAGTATACAAAAACGATCAAAAGCAGCCAACAGATGCAACAGAGAGACCCACACAAACAAATGCACCACTGGCACTGCCGCATGATAACTACAAACATAAAGTCAATCAATTTATATGCTGATGAATGATCTTGATTGTTTCAGGTTTCTCATTCTCGCGTATGATGAATTCCTGTCACGTTCGATGGTTTTAATATTTGCTGATTCCTGTGAGACTTGAATGTAAATTAAAATGAAAAAATTGTTGTTATGGATCCTGAAGGCGTTGCCACTCACTCTGTCTGTATACATTCTTACACACAAACAAATCTTGATGAGGAACTTGAATAGTTTAATAAAGTTTTTGCAAAGGAAAAGGAGTGAAAAAAATAGTAATATTTTTTATAAATTATTTGATTTTAGAAAAGGCTCCAAACATTTTATGATTTTTGTATTTTCAACTTTTTAGATCAAAGATCGAAAGTCCAAGTCAATGTTATATTTTTTATTTATTTAGAAAAAAATAATGCAGTTTAAAAAAATTGTTAATATGAGTTGAAACTTTCAAGACCTCATCAGAATCTTTGTTTTAAAATCTTCACAAACAGCTAAATTTGAAAATAAGACTTTTGCACTCCTCCTCCATTCAAGTTGTGAACTTTTCTATCAATGTTTTCCCTTTGTGACAACATTTTTCCACTATGTGTGCTTCCGCAGTTTGATGACAATTTGTCAGCTCAACAAACCGTTAAATCTCGATTCCATCATTTCCACATAAAATGGCTCTAAGTGCTAAAAAAAATCAAATTTAATTACTTTCCATTCAATTACATGGCCAAATATCTCCTGGGTAGATCGCAATTAACGGTCATCCCATCCGTTTAAATATATCACGCAAAACGATACAAAGGATAACACACCACATGGTGTATTATATGTATGTATAGAGTCACCTGCACCGTGTAATCATCCTCCCCCAGCTCCGGCCTCGTTCCAAAACCAAAAAACGATTGAAAATAAAATGCGCGCCAACAAAAATCACAATAAAACCATTTGACCAGCTCAAGGTTCAATGTTATTACAAGCGGGGGATGCACACCCCCAAAAGCCATGCCATCGCATCCCCATTGCGTATTGTATGGTGTCGTCAAAGCACCCTCTCTTTCCATTGCATCGTTTGTTAGGTAACCAACCGTCCGAACTAATTGTAAGCGGAGATTTATTTGTGTGTGACAAAAGCATAAATAATTTTAATTAAATACCCTTGGGTCATTACTTGGTGAGTTAAGTTCAGTTCCTCTTTTTTTTGTTGAGTCCCAGGGATGGAGAGTGGGAGTGACAAAAAAAAAGAACACAGAAAAGTTATGTGAAGGTAGTCATCATATAAAGAGAGGGTATTCACTTTCACACACCCCCTCCGACAACAATCAGAGCTGCAAAGGATTGTTCGTCTTTTGTTCTTCTTCGGTTCTACTGCCACCGCCATGCTCCGCTACACGTTTTTTGAAAGTTGAACTTTTTCTGTTGGGTTTTTGCTGCTGTGAGTTTTTGTGGGTGTCGTGTCGCATTTAAAGGATTAAAGGATTTTACACAAAGACAGTGTGTCCAGGACATACAACACCACACCGGTGGTGGTGAGGCTTTGTGTGAGAAGAGAGGTGTCGGTCCACAGTGTGTCGCTAGTCGCCACAGGTGTGAACTACAAAGTGGGGTCGTTTTCTTTTGGAGTTGATGTCCTAGTCATTCGTTTTGAAGGCATTTTCATTAACAAACACAAAAAATAGAAGTGTGTTGAAAAAAAAACTCACAGTTTTCTTTCAGAAATGTGGCTATTTGAAAGCAACATTTGAATAAGAGACACGTGGGTGGGTGTTTTGGGAGATTGAGAGTATTTAAAAGGTTTCCCCACATGTTTATGGACGAGTATGAAGTTGAGTTAGCTGTAATTCTTTTTTTTTTAAGTCAAAGGAAATGTGGAAAAGTCTGTCGAAAACAGCAGAAGAGGAATATTTTTTTTTAAATATCATAAACCAAAGAGCGACACGTTCCTTGCGGAAATGACTGAGAAAACTGGAGTGAGATTTTGTAGAAGCGAGAAAGGGTTAACAGAGCATAACGCAGTTATTATCATCATATGTGCTGTGCGTGTAAAAGAAAGCTTCCTAGAATAAAATTCTTTTTGATGATAGATTTTTTAATTGCATTTCTATTTGAAAACAGAGTAGAAACTGGCAAATTTTTGTTTGATGTTATGAATTTTTGAACTTTTTTAAGTGTTATTTTGGTCTTAATATGGAAGGGGTGGAATTTTGAAAAATAATATTAATATCGGTGTATGTATGTACTTACACTTTCATTCATATATGTTTTAGAAAAAAAATCCATTTAACATAAGATACTTTTTCAGAGAAAATTAAGAAAAATAATTGATTTATTTATTAATATAGTTTAAAAAATAAAGCAGTGGGCCTCAAGACGTTTTTTGAGGAGCCACATTTCCCGGAGAAGCAAAATATTAATTTGAAAAAAGTTAAAAATCATAAATCGATGTACGCCAGTCAACCACTCTATAAACTGAAATTTTCGCTTCTTATATAGTCCAGTAATTTTCGTCGAAAACGGGGTTTTCCTAGAAAGATTTGGAGAAATTTTTAAAATTGGCATTTCTTATAGATTTCTACAGGTTTTTTTTTAGGTTTCCACACCTAAGAATTCATAAAGCAACCTGGCAGTCCCAAATAGTCCATAAGCCAACCAAATCGACAATGGCTTATCAACGGAAGGCATGCCTCTAGCATCCTAACTGAGCGTAAAGTTAGCACTGCCATTTTTAATATAAAAACAAATTTGCTGTATTGTGCTCAACTTGTACCACCTTGTTCCGTAAATATTTACAAAAAAATATCGCAAATTTGCAAATGTTACGTATAAATTTTTAATTTTTAAAATTCCTTAAAAAAGAAAGCTGTGCCGATTTGTGCTCTGTTTGTGCTGCCATATGCTAAAGAGATAAAAACAAATACAGCTTATTTTTGTTTTGAAAATTAAAAATGATGTTGCTAACTTTACTCTTCGCAAAATTGTTTTTTTTTTTGGGGTAAACGTTGAAAATATGCATTCTCTTACCTCTTTGGCATTTGGCAGCACAAACTGAGCACAAAATAGCCCAATTAAATTTTTAAGAAAAATGTTAAATCATAAATTAGCTAGTTGTTCAAGTTGCAATCTTTCGATTTTTTGATTTATTTAGCGCATGGCAGCATTAACTGAGCACAAAACAGCACAACTTTCATTTTTAAGGAAATGCTAAATTTAAAAAAAATTTTATCCGTAAAATTTTCAATTTGTAATTATTTTAATATCAACAGCACGAAATAGGTGGCACAAGTTGAGCACAAAACAAGACATTTTGTTTGTGCAAAGTCAAAAAAGGGTGTGCTTAAGCTAACTTCAAGTAAAATTAATTTTTGACTCATAAATAAAGCTGCAATTATATACGAGTTTTTTTATCTCTTTGGTGCTTAGCAGAATAATCTGAGCACAAAACAGCAAAACTTACTTTTTTAAGAAATATCGAAATTTCAAAAACAAATTCATTTGTAAAATTTGCAAATTAGCAAAAAATATTTATGGATCAAGGTAACATGAGTCGAGCACAATTTGCAGCACAATTTTTTTTGGTAAAATTCAAAAATGGTGGTGCTAACTTCAAGCACGTGCATTTTCGTGGGTTGCAAACGTTGACTCTGACCTTTTTATTGTTGCGGCAAGGTTTATAGATCGACTGCCAAATAAAAAGAAACAACGAAATTCCCTTAAGGAGGAATTCGATGTTAGTCGCCTTAGCATACCGCAGGAGTCATCAGAGCCTGCAGTAAGCATCTGAACAAAAAGCTCTCCGCTGTTTATTCACCTTTTACAGACGCCAACAAACAGTAGTCTGAGTATCGTGATATAATCAGAGAGGGGCAGTCAGAATCAAAATAGTTTAAGCCTAGGACATACTTGTGAATCATGTCGTGAATCTAAACAAAATTAGAATTTTTGTTCACTCGTGAACGTGCTCGTAATGCTGTGTGGAGAGTTTGCTTTCACAAGCAACTCCCGTGCAAGATACACGGGAACTCTCGGTGAATACTTGATAGTTCGATTATAAACGTAACGTTAAACATTCACAACACATTCGCAAGTCTGTACCAGTAAGAAAAGTCAACAAAAAACTTTCGCCACTGGCGTATGTTCACTTCACGAGGAAGTATTAGTATGTACTATTGGCATTTTCAGGAGTATCGAGCAGGGAGAAGATGAGAGAAAAACACAGTACGTAGAAAGGATAGGGCGTTAGCAATCTCCCAGCTCAAGTCTTGCAATCCTAACAATATACCGGAATAAAAATTCCAAGCCACTGGCTGTTGACGGAACGCAGGCTCTACAAAACAGCGAAGGTTACCTTGTCACTGAAGCACAGGGAATATGAGATGTTTTCTGCAGCTGCTGAATGGGCTATTTTTAAATCCAGTCAATGAAGACCCAATACCACCACCAAATATTGAAGAGGTAGATTAACAAGCTCAAGAATAAACAGGCCGCTGGACCTGATGGCTTACGAGTGGAGCTTTTCAAGCACAAAAAGGGTGGATGCATCTAATTATCAACCAAGTTCGGGTAGAAGGATGTATGTCCAATGACTGGTCTATCATTTCTGTATATCTCATCATAAAAAAGGCAATTCTATGCTATGCCAAAACTATCGGGGCATATCACTGATAAATGCTGCATAAAAAATCCTATCCGCTCTACAACACTTTAAAAGGCAAATACAGTGCAATTTCTAGGTTCTAGCCAGTCAGATCGACCAGAGACCAAATATTTACTCACAACAAATCCGAGGATATAAGGGCGTACGCAGTTTTTCGGTTTGAAGGGGGGCTTACTCATTTAAAATCTTGGTCAGAGGGGGGGGGGGGGGGCAAAGACTGATTTTCAAGTTGAGAATTCATCATCTATTCATCTACTTAAAGGCTCTCTTAGGAGCTGAATATGGCGACGGTTGGACTTAATATCCCTAGAAAACTGTTCCAGCTAGGCAGCGTGACATTAAAAAAAAATCCGATTCAATGTGCCAGTTGAGGAAATTTCCTCCGAACTGTCTCTAACATGCACAGGGCTTCGAGAAGGAGATGCTTTATCATGTGAATTCTTCAATTTAGTTTTGTAGCGAGCAATTTTCAAAAATAGTAAAGGAGTTCATTTACCTGGGAGTAAACATTAATCTCACGAAAGACATCTTAGTGGAGGTCTGACGAAAAATTACCCAAGCAAGTCGGTGCTACTTTCGTTTCACCGTTTGAGGTCGTTCAGAGGTCCTCACACGTGAGACAAAATGCACGCTCTATAAAACCCCTTTACTCCAAGTCCATATTTATGAGATCGATTATTTGCCGGTAAGCAGAAGCTGATACTGGGTTCGTTCGAAGGGAATTCGGTCCTGTGTACCTACAAAGATTTCAGAAAGGCTTGGTCTAGATAACTAGTAGGAGCGTATTAATGGGATTGTAGGGAAAGAATTGCCACTGTTATGTTTCCTCAGGCCTTTACGTTTGACCCTTCATGAATTGGGAGCCGGGTAAGTAAGTTAGTAGAAAAAAGCTTCAGAAAATTCATAAAAATCTACGGCTGACCAATTTCTA
Source organism: Dasysyrphus albostriatus (assembly GCA_946251815.1). Lineage (NCBI taxonomy): Eukaryota > Metazoa > Arthropoda > Insecta > Diptera > Syrphidae > Dasysyrphus > Dasysyrphus albostriatus. Next base: position 133,851,247 of record OX276337.1, on the reverse strand, counting down.
AAGCTTAAGTAAAAATATATAAGCAATTATACTGCAGGATTACATACACAGAAACTGCTTTGCGTCTAAAATGAAAAATCACATTGAATATATCTCCGGACATCAACTGAACTTATCCAAACCAAACATTAGGTGTTCCCTGCATCACCATCGCAGAATAGGTACATACGCCAATTTCAGTGACGCAAAGTAAATCCATTAAAATTGATCGAAAGGAGTTATGCTAATTGGCCAAACAGAACAAAACTAGATGAATTTGGTGGTCAACATCCGTCGTATAGTCGTCGTAGGTTGGTCGTCACAAGGATCCAGGAGTGTCCATATACAACACTAAAACCATCATCATGTTGTTGGTGTAGAGTTGTATGTCTTTTTGTTTTTGTTTTTCATTGAAAAATGGTTTTTGCAAAACAATAGATAGCCTCCAAAAGGAAATGTCATTCTCTGGTGCCGTTGACTTTGTATTTTATAGATTTTCATCCGAAAGGACATTTGTTTAGATCAAAGTGCAAATATCGAATGACATTCTCGTCTATATGACTGGACACAGATTTATTGCCCTTACAAAGGAGACAGGTTTTTGTGTGTCCAATTTTTGTTTTCTTTTTTTTTCTATAAGCTTCTAAAACATTCACATCGATTGGGGTGGGTTCACAGTCAGTTAGATGGGACTTGTGTTTTTGCTTTCTCTGTATTTGACTTAACTGTATGTAGATTGTTTTTTCAAGTCGTACGTATCCTTTTTTTAACCAAAAATTTTCTTACATCCTTTTAAGTAAATAATTGAAATGTGTGAGGCTTCTGTGGTGTTTATTAAAATTTGATATCCTTCACTTGGGACACACACATAGCTTTGAGAATTCCTTGTGGTTCGTTTTTTTTTTTTTTTTTGAGTCCTTTCTCAAGTAAAACAAAACTATCCCGTTGTAGAAATGGTCAGTATACTCGTATATAAGATCTAAAATAGTTGGTTAAGCCTTTGATATTTGATGCCAGTTTGTGGTTTTTCCCATTGAAAGATGAAAATGGTCCTTCGAGCCAAATATGTACAGAATTATTCTCGAACCAATATTTCATCCCTTAACTGGACCATGTTTATCCAAGTTTAACCGCCTCTTAGAACGTGTTATTCATACACTCTATATCTAATCACTGCCAAACATAGACAATATAACATCCCCCAAAAAGGACGATGAGTAAAATGTCCTTCGGGGGATGTCACCCCCATTCCACATTCATTCTCTTCGTTTCCCTTGTGTTGTCGTCGATGTGCGTCGTGTAAATAGAAAAAGATTGATCTAGTGGAAAATCTGACAAAAAGTCGGCAAAAATTGCTTTTATTGTTGTGCACCACATTTCCTTTCGCCTACTGCCCTGTCGCTCCACTTGAATAAACTCCTGGACAAATGTAAGCTCTTCCCATAAATCCAACTCACCTGCCCGCTCAGTCAGTCGACAGAATTCCCATAGCTCTTGGCTTAATAGACGGAAGGCATTTAAGAGTCAATAAAACTTGTTAACGGAGTAATTGCAGACAATTTATTTATTTTTTTTTGTTGTTTGTTCTTTTTTTTGTCCTTTAAAAAAAGTCAGGCAGTCACAGATAAACTTCGATGCAACTAGGTTTTGGTTTGAGGCTGAGGATTGATGGACTTATGAGGTTGAAATACTGAGGTAAATTAAAAAAATTATTTTCATTTTTATAAAAACGACTCGTTGGGGTCATTTGGGCCAAAAGATAAGGAAAACAGCAGCTGGAAGTGGTTGGGGGTCCGGGTCCTAAACATATACTTAGAAAATTGTAGAAGAGTAGTTTTGAGGAGATTTTTTCACCAAACCAGGTCCCCATTTAGTTCAAAACTAAGGAAATTTGCCTGTTCTTCATTTACTTAAGTATGCAGCTATTGACTGACAATCCAAAAAGATTAGCTACCTGAGGAACGACATCCATCCATTCTCTATGATCTCGAGCACGCTGTTTCCAGTCATCTAGAGCTAGCTTCCTCGAAATCCTGATGGCTTAGATTTTAAATCAGATGTTCGTCAGCCTTCCTTGTTCTCTCCAACCTTGGCGTTTGGAGTCAAAGACTCTCTTGGCTGGAGTATTATTGTCCACTCCTATTTGACTTGTCCTCGTTTAGGTATGGTTTGGTTTGAAAGGGTGTTAATACGGCAAGCGGCCTCATCTCACTCGGATCTCAGTGGGTTCATTACACTCCCCAGGGTGTAGATAGGTAAGTAGGTGTGAGGATAGGTAAGGAAGAAGTTAAGTTAAGATTAAGGAGAACCATCCTGAATGAATTTAAGGATGTTCTTTATGGGCAAGAAATAGATGTCATCCAGTTCAATGAAAAAGTATACACCTAGGGCTGCTTTTCTGGTTCTACCTAGGCTAGGGCATTCACATAAGAAGTAAGATGAGCTCTCCTCAGCCTCTTTTACTTCACACCCTTAACATAAGTAGAGCTGATGGCCATTCTGCTCATGTGAGTTCCCATTGAGTTGTGACCCGTTAGGACACCAGAGTTGTAATTGAGGCCTGCTTAGCTTAAGTATGTATTTTGTTTTTTCTCTTTCTTTCTGGAAACCCGACAGTCGTTGTCAACGGGTAATAACCTGACATTTGCTGCTTCTAAGAAACTCTGGTGTATTCTGCTTTATTCTTGCTCCAGACGAGAATCGAGGCTTTGATTTGGCTCGGATCAAGAGTTGACCCGTTTTTGGCCAGTTTGTCTGCCATTTTATTCCCGTGAATATCCAGAAGAGAATCGAGGCTTCGATTTGACTCGGGTCAAGAGATTAACCGTTTTTGGCCAGTTTTTCTGCCATTTTATTCCTGTGAATATCCCTATGTCCTGGAACCCATCTTTGAGTTACTGTGTTCATTGCGCTGAGTACTCATTCCGGCAACGTTTTCCCAGTTTGGACTTTTTGGTGATTCCGAAAGGGCTTTACTTACCTCCTGACATTTTTTTTTTACTTGAAGACACACAAGTTTCACCTATTCTTTAACTGCCGTGAAAGTCTGTATGACGGCCAGTTTGGCCAGTTGAGTGCTGTGGATGATCTCTATGTCATGGGCATACCTTAGTAGTTGGACAGATCTGTTAAAAACAATACCTTCAGTGTTAACGCCTGCCCTGTGAACTATTTGTTTCAGAACGAGAATGAAGAAATCATATTATTCATAGCGTATTCCCCTTGCCGGAATCCTTTGTCTGTTTGGAATAATTTGATAGAGCTTTTTCCTTCAGAGCGTATTTTCCCGATGTCACGCCATCAGTTTTCCCGGGATATCAATGTTAGAGGTAAATGCCATCATATGCGCCTATGATTTCGATGAATAGATGGGGAGATTGAAAATCATAGATCTTTCCAGAATTTGTCTATTGTTGAGCTGCCTGTCATATTTCTTGGTCTACCTGATGCACATTTCGCTGTTGTGTTACGGTTTTAAAGCCATAACAGCCAGGAGCGTGGCTTCTTTATTAAACTTCTGGATCTTGTTTTGATCGCAAGACTCTTCGATCTCGATGAACTGGGAGAGGCATGATACATGGTTGATTTGGTTAGCGTATAGACCATTTGGGAAGCGCCAGACTGCTTTGTAAATTTTTATAATATGAATTTCTGAAAAGTCTCTTAGTGAGATTCCGAAATAATTTTGGTCTCCGTGGAGGCTGTGCCTATCAACTAATCCGCCGAAAGCATTTGCCTTTCCAATTTGAGCATTGAGGTCTCCAAGCGGAGATTTTACTTCGTACTCCAAGTAGGCTCTCTGTAAGCTCTGGCTAGGAATTCATAAAACCAATCCTTTAAGGAGCTTTCTACTCCACTGGAAGAGCGTGGGCATTATATTTTGCGTATATTTGGCAAAGAGGCTTTGATTCGGATTAAGACCATGTAGTCACTTTTCAATTTAAAGTTGATAATATTGGTTCTTAAGTCTTAACCGATTTACCCAAGACGAATCCTCACCCTTACATGTGAAGTCTTTCATCTCATCTTTTATAACGGTCGCTATCTTTTCTTTTCATCATTCCGGATCCTATCCATAGTATCTCCTGGATTGCGGAAATGTCTGCCTTATACCGTGTGAGGACAAACTTAAGTTTTTGAGTTGCACCTGAGGTGTAAAAGGTTCCCAAGTTCAAAGCACATACTCTCAAGTCGTTATCTATTCATTGTTGTGCCGGGTCCGGGGGCTCTTGCTGACATTTGAGTGTTATCATTATCCGAGGCTCCTGATATTTCCCCCTTAAATATTTTTACTTAGTAGGGAAGTTAACCTAACGACACAACCTCCAAACTCAGAGGACCAGGCCCATGCTAGGCCTTAGGACAGCAGGCTTGTTCCTTAATCGGCGTGAAAAGTTCTGGAAAAAAACACTTCTAGGGAGCAACCGATTGGTAAACAATTTTATCATATCTTTTTCTAAAAGATTTAATACTTTGAAATAAATATCTTTCAACTATCAAGATAGCTGATCGGGATGCTAAGCACATTTCAGAATACCATCAATATGTTATCCGACACGCGATACTAATAACAATGACTTTTTGGAACCCATCAACGCACTAATTCCATATTTTTATGACATCAGTTCTTCAACTGATAATGATGATGATGATGATGGTGATGATGCGATGACGCTGTTAGTGGAAGATTCCCGAAACAAATACATTTTTCTTCACAACCTGAAAACGCAAAAATGTTTTTATCATCATTGCAAACATCACACCACCCATCATTGTCATTCTGAACGCTTGTTCTTATATGGGTTGTTGCTTATCCAAATAACCTCCCCCCAACCTCTTTTTTCCGGGAATATTTACCAATTCAATAATTCAATATATTCCCAAACGTATGTTGTTCAATATTCTGATGTGTATTTCTCGAAAAAAAAGATAACATGAGAAATGGCATTGAAAGTTCACACATTGTCACCGGTGCGGTGCGTGATATAAGGTTTTCCAATGATGTATATTTCTTATACCACCAAGGGTTCCTGATCGAATTGTAACGCACGTATAACCTAAGGGTTGATAACATCTATCCCATCATGAGAATGAACATGAAAAAAAATCATATTTTTGGAAAACAAACTCAAACCGCAGTAAACAATGAAAAAAGTTAAAAAAAAAACTGAACCAACTTCTAGGGGTGACATTTTGGATTTGTTTTTTGGTGTTTCTCTCACCCCCAACCTCTATATTTGTATCCTTCCACACATTTTGCTTGTTTAATGGATTGACACTGAATGACTGTGGCTTTTCGACTTTTTTTCTCGTTGTTGTTGTTGACTTTCAATCGAGACAACAAAAAAAAAAGTGATAACACTGGAGTAGGGGATAGAAAATGGTAGCAACAAAAAAAAAATATTTTAATTAAAATCTGCTTTCAAAACCATTTATCATATGCTCATCCCTGGAGCAATTAAACAATAAAATAAATTTTAAACACACCCACAACAACAAATTTAAAAAAAAATACCTTTAAATGAATAATTAAAAGTTATTGCTCAATTGCAGAGCTCACAGAGGGCCCAAGAAAACATAGAAAGATACGAAGATATAATTAAAATTTTTTGTATATTCAAAAAAAAAAAAGCTGGAAAAACAATTCACGTAAATCAACCGCTTATAAGACTACACTTTTTGGTAGAATATAGAAGTGTGATAGGAAAGAATTTTAGCTAAGCATCATTCTTTTATATGCATAAACCCCAACCATCAACAGCTATGAGTTTGAGCATGTAATAACAATAATTCTCACCTCTTATATAAGTCGTATCGTCATTAGGTGGAATTTTTAGGCTTAAGAAAAATAAAAATTTCCTACCAACTTTTGTGTATGGCGTGTTATTGTTTGTGAGTTTTCTTTTGGGGGTAGTAATATTTCTGTAAGATTCTTTAAAAGTGGGGGTTGGTATTTATCATGAGAGAAGGGAGTTGGTATGAAGATTGTGAAACCAACAAAACATTTCTTCTTCTATGTTTAACAAAAGTAATTAAATTCAGAAAACCTCGGTTTTATAACAAAATTTCAAAATCCATAATTATACAAGGGAACGTATCTATAGAAACAGGGATGTACTTAAGGCTGGAGAATATAGAGGGGCACTTCGTCTATACAAAAAGGAACAGCATTTATTTCAAATCGACATAATTCAAATAAAAATCAATTTTGTATTTCAAATACCGCTTCACATAATTCACAACTAAAAACTAACACATTTGTTTTGAATTCCACTTGGGGGCCATTTAACCAAATACCAAATTTCTTTGGAGGATCAATTTTATGGTGTTTATATTTTATAATAACTTAAAATATCGGAAATATTTTTTTTCTTACAAATATTTTTCCATAAGCTCTAACTGAAAACTTCTCAGTAATTTTTTTAAATTTTATCTGGTTGCCATTTAATCAGATACCGAATTTGTGTGTAGGATCCATCATTTGGTAGCTCCATTTAATTTAATAACATAAAACAGCGACTTAAAATAATTTTCAAAAAGTCTCTGCATAAATATAAATCCGTAGTCTACAGTTAAAAAAAGCACTAATCTTTTCTTTCAATTCCACCCGGGCGCCATTTAACAGAGTACCGAATCTGTTTAGTGAATCTAATAAAATCACTAAAACTGTAGCCTTAAAGAAATTTCTTAGGGTTTTTTATGTAATATCACTCAAAAACACACAGCTAAATAAAAACGGAATTTTATAAAATTTCACCCGGGCGCCATTTAACCTAATAGGTACTAGCTTTTGCTGGAGACTATATCGTTTGGCAATTACATTTTATTTCATAACTTAAATATAAGGAACAATTATCATTCCACATATCACTCCCCATAGTCAACGACAAGAAACTAACAAAAAATTTTTTTTTAATTTAAACAAATACAAAATTTATTTGTATGATCTATTTTTAGGTGGCTGGATTTTCTTTAATAGCAAACCAAAGTGACTTTTATCTATTTTGATAGGATTTATTTTTAAATATAACTTCACCATACAATACCTAGTTAACAAGTAAGAATCTTTTCGTAAAATTCCACCCGGGCGCCATTTAACCAAATGCTGCTACTTTGGTGTTTAACCAAATTTCCAATCTATTAGAGAAATCTATGGTGACATTTTATTTTATAACTTCAAACAGTTTTTTTACTGAATATTTTATATGTAATTAAAGTTTTAAAAGACATCCGCCCGGGATGTTCATAAAACTCCACCCGGGCGCCATTTAACCAATTACTGACTGTGCTTGGAGGTACTATCTTTTTGCGTTTACTCTTTATTTTATATGTTTAAATTTAATCTAAATATCACTCCGCATAATCCTCAACAAAAAAAATAAAAAAAAAAAAATAAAATTCCATTTGGGCGCCATTTAACCAAATACCGAATCTTTGTTTGGAGTTTTTTTTTGTTTTTTATATTTTATTTGATTACTTAACGAAGTAACTTTAACCAATGTTCAACCAATTCAGAAATAAAAAATTAATACATTTTTCGTTAAATTCCACCCGGGCGCCATTTAATCAAATTCCATCCCTGTTTAAAAGAACTGTCGTTTGGTGTTAACATTTTAATGGAAAGGGGTTTTTTCAAGTCACAGAGATGACTGAATTTTCTCTTGGCATCTTAATGTCGGCGACTAAATCCTTTTTCCATTATTATTTCTTATTTTTGTAGACTGAACGAGTGCCGTCATACCGCACACGGGAATTACTTTTATACTTCTTAATAATAATTTTTCTCAGATTACTTAGGTATACACCTCTTCCTACCAACATTCTTGTGAGTTATAAAGAAAGTAGCTAGTGGGTTGATGTTTTTGAAGGGTTACTTTTGGGGAAGAAATAAATTCGAAAGGAATAACCCTTTGCCCTGTATCTTTGCTCAAAATGAAGGCATTTAGGGAGGCAAATAATATGAAATGGTGGCATTAAGAGGCACACTTATATTATATATCATTGTTTTTCTTTACATTTCAAGTTGTAAAATTGTTTTGAGCTTGAAAAGGAGGATATTCTGTTTGTTATGCCCATATTTATGTATAAATGGCAAATGAGTCTTAAAAATGTAAAAACAAATTTATTTATTCTGCATATGGTAATATTATGGGAAAACACCAGTTGCGTAATAATCGCTTGGGAATTTACTTGAGTTTTAATTCAGATTTGATTTTTTTTTTAATTATAATTCTTGGTAAAGTTTCAATCCTTTTTGCCAGAAAAATAAAGAAAATTTTCAGTAAAGCCATACATTTCTTCGAAAATGTCACTTTTCTTGGTTGAAATAAAAAAAAACTGACACCAGAATATGTGAAGAAAATCGACTGCAAAGACAAACATCACTACGAATTATTGATGACTGATTAATTTCATAGCAGAAAAATACAACAGCAACAAAAAAAAACACCCACACTTCTTCACACAAACAAAAAGGACAAAAGGACACATTTGGTTAAAAATAAACACGCTATAGGTAATGCAAATAAAGGACACGCAGTGAAATATTTTTTTTTGTATTGTCATATTTATTTTCGCTTCAACCACTCCCACGCGTGGTTTGCTTAAATTATGTTTTTTTTTTCTTTTTGTTTTTTATTTGAGGAGACACTTTGTATATTTTTTTTTTTTGTTTGTTTGTGTAATTTTTTCAGTTAATTTTACGAAATGAATTTTTCATTTGACGTGTGCTCACCCGTGTAAACATTTAACGCTTGGATGTAACCATTGGCTGCGCATTGGAGAGGAGATGGGTTTGCTTTTGGAGTAAGCACAAACGAAAAAAAATATGAATAATAAAGGACGAACATACAATTAAAAGGGACTTTTATTTTTCCTTCCACTCGAGGAATCGCTTGTTTTTTTGTCTCCCAGCAATAAGCTTTGGGAGTAAAAGGATACTTGATGCTCAGAAATAAATCGAAAAAAAAAAAAATAAATAAACGGATACACATGTAAAACCGCTAACGCCGCAATCCGTGAGTGACCATGTTGTAAATTATTTATAGAGTGGCAATGAGGCTGTTATATGCGAGGATGATGACGATGGTAATGATAATGGAGATGACCGTGTGTACATGAACATCCGCGGCAGCTTTATTGGGGGTCAACTCAATATATGGAGCTACTGAGATGGGATTTATTATATCTTGGTAAATGTATATGATTTTGTGTGTATGTCAGTGTTAACAATTGCTCAAGAGCCAGACTGGTAAATTATAAAATTTTACCCGAAGTAGGCATAAATTAATTGGAGGGAAATATATATATGCAGGGAAGTTATATATGAATGAACTTATGAAAACAAAGTTGACAATTATTTTACTGTGGAGTGGAAAGTTGTCATTTAAAGGTGAATAAGCAAAAAAGTTGGGGATCAGATGGACCAAATGTTGGGGTGATGCATTTGTGGTCTATATGGACTATACCTAGTTACATATAATTCTGCTTAACTTGAGGTTCGTGAAAGATCAAAACTATTAACCACAAAGTGTGCGTATCAGTGATATTCTATGAATATAAAATACTTGCCCTTTGGTGGATTTTTTTATTAGGTAAAGATGCATTATTCTAGGTTTGCCTTTTTTTGCTATTCTTGTATCCCTTTTAACCATTTTTGTTCTTAAAAACAGTAGGTACACGTTCATATAAGATCCTAATTTTAGCCGATATCACGTTTTCTTAAACACTGTATGTTATAAATTTCTATTTTACTACAGATCAAGTTGAAGTAACCTTTTATATGGTTATTTTTACAATGTTTACCTGTTGAACTTAACCTGACCTCATGTTAAAAAAGCACTCTGTCCGTTGACATACACAGGCCACCCATATAAACAAATTTGAATTTAACCTGGCCGCCTGTTAAAGCAGCTCTCTGTCAGTATTAAAACACACAGACAAGGCCTCCAAAGAAAATCAGTTTCAACTTATTGATATCTGGAAAAAGTGTTTTGTGCAGCAAAGTAACCCAGGGGGTGTGTGCTTTCTCCTTTTGTGAGAGGTTCCCTGTTCAAAACTAAGTAAGTATTACAAAGTTTTTTTTTTTAATAAAATAATATACTCTTATAAACGGGGACATAATAATAATTGTCTATACTCTAAAAATAATGCAAAGCGAATTGGATGAAAATCAGCGTTAGAGACGGGAATTAGACATAGATTAAAGACATGATGTTTATAGAATACCACGGTTGATTCAACATTGCATCATGTTAAATTAAGTATATTCTCATGTAAATTTTCAGGACATTGAACATTAAGTCATGATAATTTAAGTAGATTTTCAGTTTAAACTAACAACATTTTCGGGTAAGATTTATAGTTTTAATATTTTAAGGCAGTGGTAAATTTACAAGATATCATGTAGATTTTATCTGCAACCTACGTTGATTTATCAAGACATTCAAATCAGTAATCTACTTGAATAGTCAACATGATCTACCGAGTTGAAAAATAACAACCTGAAAATCAGGTGTACTATACCAGAAATGTGTAAAAAATGTAGGAATACATCAATATTTAGAATGGAAGCTTATTTCAAATTGTTATATGAACAAAAGTTTTTCACTAAATAAGATTGTGCTCTGGTGCATTTTCTGTATGAATGTAATGCATGAGCAAAATGTATGAAAACTGGTCTAACCAATAACGACGATATACTATATGTCACTGGAATGATAATTTTATTATGTACAATAAGGTCTTGAACAGGTTTGCTAGCTTATGTAAAATTTTGGTGCATTTTAGTGTGAAAAAAATGTTTTGAGTAATATGGAAAAAAATATGTAAAGGACGTGAGCTTCATATCAGGCCGTGAGCGCAATGGTGGCCTTACTGCATTTTTCATTATTTTCAGTAGGGCAAAAATAAGTAACAGATAGAATATTTTCAAACGCGTGTAGTTTTAAAATTGTTCAAACGCTTGTTGTACTAAAGAATTTTTGAATTTTTGATTTTTATTTATATTCACCATAATCCTTCAAAAAACTGTTATGACTCTTGCACTTGTGCTTTAAATTTTTGTGGTTGGCCTCTAAGTGCAAAACGGCCTGAAGCTATAAAGCATGAACCCTTCAATTTAAGTAATTTAAATGCAGAAATAATATTCAATACATACAGATTCAATATTTGAATATAACGAATTCCAATTAAATTACAGTTTGGTCACTACATTGCCCTCACGGCCTCTTTGGAATGTGGTTTTAATGTACTATACAATAGTTATAACAGTGAATTACTTTTTTCACACAGTGATTTGAAATGTGCTGCCATAGTAACTAAAACTAGTACATACAAATACCTAACCAACGATATACGTCTTGATGTTATTGGTTCCTAGACCACCTTCCTTTCGTTTTTACTGATTTTTCCTTTGATAAGTAAACTCAGAGATTAACTGTATAAATATTTTTGACCAGGCGCGTGTTTTAAAAAAAATTCTAAGACTTTTGAAAAGAGCGACTCTAATTGTTGTGTCCTGATTTCGAAAGTGAAAGGTCAATATTCATGTTGTCGCACTTCGTTTTCAATTGATTTCGGAAAATTGAAGAATGAAGTTAATCCGCTACTGAAAAATTGCTCCTAAGTTATCTCGGGCTTAACTTTTGGTGGAAATAACTAAGAGTTAACTAAATACTAAAAAAAAGGCCCTTAATAAAACTGCACTTCAACCGGTCAGCTAGCTGGGTCCTAACTGTTTCCTGGTTACAATCAGGATTGCTAGATTGGGCTATCTATCGGAAATTGGGCTATCTTTATCCAACATAATCGACAACAATTTCAGTATGACAGCCCAATCATAATTGGGCTATAAATAGTCCAAATCTTATATTGGGCGTTACAAATATTATATAAATAAATCTTAGAAAAAAAAAATGTCTCCTTTAACATATCCGTAAATCATTCCATAGTTTGTCACGACTTTTAATTTACATAACATACTCATTGGTTTTGACATTTCAAGCCAACCGCGAAAGTCTACACTTTAATAATATCATTCAGTTTATCTAATGTTTCCAGAATTCCCATTTTTATAAGAAAAATATTTTGGGCTATTTTTTCGGCTCAGATTTTGGGCTACCAAATTTTTTAAAGTGGACTTCAGGACATGGAAACCCTGGTTATAAAAGGTAATTTTTGGAGGCCCTCTTCTTTTGCGTTTGTGATATTTTTTACACACACAATGTTCATTTGTGAGTTTTGCAAGCAAACAAAAAAATTATTTACAACGCCAATTTTCTGTGAATATTAATGAGATTTGGCACATTTAATGTTTTGAGGGCACTTTTTGTACTGTCTACTTTTTTTGTTTAAAGTGAGGGCTTCATATTTTAGGTACAAAATTTCAAAATTTAAAAAAAAAAAACAACTGTCCAAATCAGGTTCGTAGTCAAATTTATGTTTAAATGGGCTCAAAATAATTATGTGAAAGTGATTCCAATACAGATTTGTACCAAACTCGGAAAGTCTAAAATGTTGAGCAATATTCCCAAGGGATAAGTACGAGTTTCGATGATTTTTGGTTTTTTTTCAATTTTTTTATTGAAAATTATTCCTAACCTGATTGAATCTGAAAGAAATTGACGTCAGATTCAATCAGATGAGATCTTATAATAACTTTCAATACCAACATTTCAAAAACTATACATCATTAATACTCAATCCAATCTATTGGGTACATTGTTTAAATGTTGGACTAGTTTTACTAATTTTGGTACAAAACTGTATTTGAATCACTTTCATATGAAATTATTCTTTCAAAACCATAATTTAGGACATTTCAAACATAAATTTGGCTCAATTTCTGACTTACATAGTATTTTTGTTTTTGAATTTTGAAATTTTGGACCATGTTATGATTTAAATTGTTAAGTCCTCACTTGTTAAAGAAAAAAATTGGCATTACCAATGGATGCAGTGGAGTCTCTTTAAAGATAGCTGTTTAGTTTCTCTGGATTTGCTGGTATAGGTGTGTAAAATAACTTTCAGCAGGTTGGTCGATCTTCCTCTCATTGTAAACTAAACCCATAATTTATTATCGATTCCCAAACTTGGGACTGACACCACACTTTTTCCATATGCATGGAGCTTCGTTTGCGCTGTAAATATTTTTAAAAAATCTAGCAAATTTGCAAATTTAACTTTTCTTAAACTAACAACAAAATTTTCATAATTCCAACTTTTACGGCTAAAAAACAATTTTGCGAAGCAATTTCGATTTTCAAAAAACAATTTGTCTTTTGCCCCATTTGTGCTTCCTTATACTTAGTATTAAAAAAATCACAAATATTTAAATGAAATATTCGCAAATTCATATTTTTACTAATTAATTTTTGTGAAATTTCGCATATTTGGAACTTGTATGGCAAAAAAAAAAATGCATATGAAGTAAGCACCACCATTTACGGTTTTTTTAAAGAAAAAGTTGTGCTATATTGTGCTCAACTTGTGATAGCTCGTGTCGTAAATATACAAAAAAAATTGTTCGATTAAAAAAGTGGTTGGTAACTATTTGACGTTCCTAGGCTCTCATATGAGTATTTCTACATCTGGGTGATCCAGAGGGTGCTATTAAGGATACTGGATACTTTGTAGCTGGGGCAGTTTAGTCTCTCTTCTTGGAGAAGGTCCACAATTTTCTTAAACATAAATTGAAGGTGAGTTACGAGTAGTGCAATATCTCTTAACGATTTCACTGCCTAACGTTTTGAACAGCAGCTGTCCATTAGAAGCACTGACGTTTTCAAATATTATTGCTATACTTTCTCGATTGCACTTGATGATGTTCCTTCACTTTCTTTCTGAAAAATCAGTGGAAACTGAGTACCGGCTACCACGATGCGTATTAGCGTGAGTACGTTATTGAAGATGATGTCTAGCAAGCTGTACCGAGTTCAATATTTAATTTCTCGTTTTGACGTAAAAATAGCATAAAGTTAACTTATTAGGGATAGAGTACTGCCCAAAAAAAAAAAATTAATAAGCTGTTCTTGATAATAATTTTTGACATATCCACGGGATGCAAATTCTCTTCCACCCAGTCCTTAACATCGTATTTCTCGAATGGTGGTGACATCTGCTGCGAAGCATTCTGGGGGCATTAATTATTTATTGTTGGTCCAGTCCTGGCCGGGACTCTAGCCCATTTACATTGGGCGCCATTTTTCTAGTTTAGGTAAACTTTATTCATTCTAGTTTTATATTTAAGTTATGTCATTATTGAACTTTAGCACGAAGCCAAAACTTTGTTATTCCGCTCTCAACAACTAAGGTGGCTTTTTTGCCTTAAAGTATGCAAAAATTTGTCAAATTTGTACATACGTTGTTGATCTATTTTTTGGTTTAAAATTAAATTTTTTTTAAAATTGAAAGCTGTTACCTTTTTATGTTTTTTGAGTTCTAAAATAAAAAAAAAATTATTATTTGGATCCTTGCTGATCTTTTTATTTTGTGCTGCTGTGACTTATGAGCCGCCAGTATTAAAAAATTGAAGAATTAAATCAAAAGTCCAGACCTTACTGATTGTACATATTGTTTGGAACGATCACTCTAACGGGCAAAGTTAGAACTATTTTCAATAATATTCGATTTATTTTTTAAAGATCAAACCAACCGCAATAATCCTTGTATATTAAAATTTTAAACTGAAAAGAAACCGAATACAAATCTTCAGTGCCATCTTAAATGTTTAAAAACAAAAATAAAATGGCCGCAGGATAGTATTACCATCTCATTCCTTTTTTTTCCGTACGTGCTGTCTGGCTACATTTTTATATATGCGACCGCACTTAAATCACATCCTCCAACTGGTTGAATTTAAAATGAATAGCCAACAACTAATTTTTATTGAAGTTGCATATAAACATGCTGCTGTTGCTGCTGCTTCCTCATCATGTTCACTGGATATTGCGAAGCAATCAAAGCCGCAGGTTTGACGATTAATGTTATACTCCACGAGATGGAGATGATGAATAATATGAAACCTGTATACATCGACTACAACTATACATGGGCAGATTGGTATATTCCTCAGAACCGCCTCGAAAAATATTAAAATGGATGGATCGATCGATGGATGGATGTGGATGCTCTTGCAAAGGAATATTTTAAGCAATGCGAGCTAAATAATAATCGAATCTTGGTCATGTATTTATTCGCTGAATTAGGTGGCCTCCCGTCCGACCCCAGAGCATCACAGTGCGTATATCCATTGGAATCCAATTCTTTCATGTTGATGTGGCGATGGTAGGAGAATACCAACGGACAAAAACCATTTAAAGAACACAAGAACCTGCTGCCAGCTTGATCCAAGATCCATCAAGGGCAAAGATCCAAGAAGTGGGTATACGCGGGGGACAAGATCAAAATTAGTATAAATCGCTGGAAAATGATTTGTGATGGCGCGATAACCCATCGCTCTTTTTGATTGACTTCAGCGATTCCAACGATATCGATGTTGAGATGTGGCTGCCGTGGATGATGAGGGCGACGAAGTCAACGACGACGTCGATGTGATGACGATTTGTTGGCTGTTGCACATCGGATCCGCATTCGAGTATTCCAACCGGTTCAGCATCAATAGTTGCCATTCGCATCCATCATCATCATCGTCATGATCGTCGTCGTCGTTTTCGTCCTCAATATGGTGTCTTGGTGCATCAGTGTTCCTTCTCCGTCTCTTCACGAATTGAGAAAAAACGTTTTGTGAATTTGTAATTGGAAATTATATTTCCTCTCTGTTTGTCTGTTTGACTCTAAGTTTAAGTTCGAATCTCTGACTGTTGGCCATCAGAGGAGGTGGTGCCCGCATGTTCGTGGAGGTACCTACACTTAAATCTGGCAAATATGGCTGTGCACAAAACACAGCCATCATCTCTACCTTCATGGGTATCCACATGGAATTGGCAATAATCACGCATAATCATAATTTGATGGAACAACAGAGCAACAGAATTATTGGTGAATCTCAAACCCGCAATGATGAAATATAAACGTTCTGGAACGGGCCTGTGTATAGACAACGCAACGTGGCACTGTATTTCATCGAGCAATCCATGGTTTTGATTTGTGAATTATTTGGGTGGTTTGATGTGAAATTAAATTAAAAAAAATAAAAACAACAGAAAATAAAATTGATGCAATTTCATTTGATTAAGGCGGGTTTTGATGATCGTGAGGAACAATATTCCCAGGAGGCATTACCTTAAGAGAAGATTAACTGATGGTTTGGTTTTTTTGTTTCAATCTAAATGAATGAAAATTGACTTTTGCACAACTTTTTTTAAAAAAACTTCGTAAGGCAAAATGGAGGTATAGTTCTCATAAATTTTTAGATGAAAATACTTTTCAACTTCAAATTGATATAAATCTCACAGGATTCCATCAAACATCAACCTCTACAATCTGCATCCCCAAATCAATAAATGATTAAAATTTAAATTTTACATTTAATCAAAACAAGTTTCCCCATTCGAATAATTTGACCACAAATTGACTTTTCACCCCCATCGAGCTGAACCGAAACTTTAGAACCTATTGTCCTTCGAAGTCTTAAAAACGATGCTAATAAATCTATATAGAGAGATAGACATACTCGTAGGTACTAATTGGAAGAAGTTATCCTCATTCCTCATAGCCTTATTGTTCTCTTTCGTATGCAGAAAGGATTAAATAGCAAAACAATGAAAAAGGTCCTTGGAGGCATTCGCATTCACTCTTCACTTCAATTCAATTTGATTATAATCTTTTGTCTTTTCAAAAAGACTAATCCTTGATTGGAAGTCAGTGCAGCAGAATTATGAAGGAATTTAATGATTCTTTCCAGAAAAAAGTAAATGTCTGCAGCAAAGCAGATATGCATAACAATTATGTCCCGCACCATCTTAAAATTTTGGTAAGGAGGATCAATGGCATTTGGGACTTAATTATGATCATTTGGGTCTCTTATCCCGATTACCCCATAAAACGAGCACTCATTCCAAATTCGCACTTTCCAGTGGCAGCGCAGCAATGTAGCCAATCCACTTGCAGTTGATAGCATCTCTGCATATATTTCTATGCATGTATAATGTCCTGGCCAATTCGTATGCCTCTACTCGATCTCACTTGGGACATTTTTATTAAAGGTACTCCTCTCCTCCTGTGCTTGTATGATATGATGATGGTGGCTCAATTAAAGTGCAGCACTGCACAGCGGACGCACACTGCACTACTTGAAACAAATTTGCATTTTTTATCCCGATGAATGGCGGTAGCTCTGCGTGTACTTGGAACAACTTTGCAACCGGGGGCTGGGTTTGGCTAATCGCTTGAGCCATTCAAGCCTCTGAAGCTGGATTCTGGTCTCTCTGCTGCTTGGTTGGTTCGTAAGAGTGTGTGTAAGAGTGCACTTTATACACATCCAAGAGGACCCAATATTACCACAAGCAGTTGTAAAACATATAACAACTCCAAAGGAAATTTATTTATCAAAAACGAAAAAGAAAAAAAAAAAAAATGGCAACTGACCACTACCACCATCAGCACCACCATCGCATTGCCATATTAAACCGACCGTCATGGCGGTGTAAGAATAAAACGAGCGGCACAACTAATTTAAATAATATCATTGCGATCTAAATTATTTTGCTTTGCTATACGGCATAATTACAGGGTGCTGCTGCTGCTGCTTGTGGCTCGGCCATGTTGATGGCGATGACGACCCAAGCACACAGTGGCAGGATAGCACCAACATATATAAGTAAAACTCTTATATAGTTGGCTCCATCAGCCAGGAGTTGAAGAGTTGGATTGGACGATGTGCGGTGTCCTTTAGTTTTATATAGTTTTATATCGCTACCCTGCGGGCGATACAAAAGGGATTATGGTTAAATTCTTATTTTTATTTTTAAGTTTTTTAAGTTTTTAAGTGTAATTTGTAAGCGGGGTTCAAAACTGAGTAAAACAAAAAAAAAAACTACAACATGGTGAATTCTATTACCATTTTATTATATGGCTGACAGAAAAGTCCCTGTTGGTCAATTGCATGGGGGTTCTATCCCCTTCTTATGGTGTATGTACCTGCAGATATTATTATAGTGCGTTTTTATTGACACTTTCAATTTAATTAAATTCCATATTTTATAAGGAACTTACTCCTTTTCTTTGCAAATGGGCTGATGGCTGATACCTATATAACTTGTACATATAATAGAACCTTTTGAGTGAGCTTCCATTTTGTCACACACTTTAGAAGTTTTGAAAATGGTTGACATATTGTTTGTTGTTTTTTTTTTTCATCGCATGAGTGATGGATGCCCTGGCCAATCATGTGTTGTGCAAGTTATTTGAAATTTTTTAAAATGTAAGTTTTCAAAGAACAAATTGTTTAATTATAGAATAATGTTTTATGAGTTGGTAACATGCATCCATAGGCAGATCCAGGTAAAAGTTTTATCCTATAGCAAGAAAGTTATCAATAATCCTATAGTGTAGTTTTATACAACTCGGTATTGGTCTTGGTTGGTCTCACCACAGTAGCAACTCATCCAGCAAAAATTCTCTTTTTTTAAACTAGTACGTCCAGCCCTCGAAACTCGAGAGCTTATAATATATATTATTTGTTAATAAAAGCTGTCTTAAGCGTCGAGAAAAACTGATACCTTGTTTACATGGAGAATTGAATCCGAATTTTATCAGGATTTTGGTCCGGGATCGGATTGAATCCAGATTACTCGATCCAATCCAGCTTGTGGTCATAAACCTTGGTTGAAATTTCGAATCTGATTCTTCAATCCGCTCATGTAAACGTGCAGCACTGAACGTACCCATCAGAAATTCCAGTTATCTTTCCAGTCAACACTGGAAAATTGGTTGGTTGGGGGGTGGAAAAAATTGAAACGTCACATTTAGGTTACGACAAATAAAAACAAATAATTGCTCGGTCTCACTCTCGCTTGCACTTACTACGCAATTTTATTTTATTGTTTTTTTAGTTTTTGTGGTGTAATTTTTGCACTTTTGTGCAAAAAAACCGTTCCAACGATATATAGTTTATATGAATTCGACTTTTGTAGACCGCGTAAATTGTACTACAAAATTCGTGTTTGCCGTTTTATTATATGATTTGCTAAGTCTTTTTAATTTATATCAAATAAGCAAAGCTTCAAACTAAATATTCCAATAGAGTAAAACAAATTCTAAATTGTCATGGACTTACTAACGACTAATAAAAGGTTAATTATAAAACCATTAACCAATTAATGAAAACTTTTTTTAGCTTTTTTCTAGGTGGTCTTTTGCTAACTAAAAATCAAGTCAGCAAAGCACAAAAACGCACACACTGGGGTGATATGCATAAAACAGAAGTACTTACTAGAAGTAAAAGGTACAAGTAATTACTATAACTTCAAGTAAGAGGTAAAATTTTAAGTAATTACTGCATTTCGTAGGCATCAAAATTAGTTTTTACTGGATGGCAAATAGTTTCAGAAGGTAGTAAATTCATAAGTAAATACTTGAATTCATCGGAAATTAATAGTAAATACTTATATTCCATTAAAACTGTCGTTTAAAATGGCTGATTGTTACATTTCGGCTAATTTGGTTCTTTTTACTAAAAAAACCAGTGAGGCTGTAGAGCCAATCTTAAATGGAAGATTGTTTTCACTTGAGTACTATGTGGCTTATGTGTGTCCTTTTCATGTTTTGTTTGGATTATGACATTAAACATTAGCCAAAGTGATAAGAGAGCCTCCGAATATTAATTCAACCTTAAGCTTTGAGATTATTTAAGAGCTAGATAAAACTTAAAGCTGGAATTGAACTTAACCAAAATCAAGGTAAAAAGAGGCAAAAGAGAATATAGAGGTAATCTCCCTAACCAATTCAATTGGGTTTATATATTATTAAAATTTGATCTCAAGTCTAAATTAAAGCATTTCTAATTAAACTTGATATCAAATTCAACGCGATTTAGATCCAAATGACACAAGACCCTAGAACGATAAAGTGATTTAAAATAAGACTCTGAACGTGACCTTCTACATTTATAGACTCTTTGAGAATTAATTCGCAAAAATTTCCCAGTTTCATTTACTATTAACACAAATCCAATTTAAAACAAAAACACGGAGAACTGATTTTGCCTTAAAATCAGACTCAAGACTGTTAATTTTAAGTTTTACAACTCCTTAATACGAGTAGCAGGCTAAAACCAAAAAAGTATGAACTATGAAATTTTCATGTTGTTATTCTGAAACTTTGAAAAATTCAAGTACTTACTAGAGAAAAAAAGTACTTACTAGTTCTTTTGCTTACAAAATAAAGTTTTTACTAATAGAATTCATCCAAAATAAGTTAATACTATGGCCTGAAGGACATACTAAAATTTTGGCATTTACTGCATTTTTATGCATATCAAAAATAGCATATACTTAAAAATTCTCCAGTAAAAGCATTTACTATGTATTATGCATATCACCCAGGTCACATTTTATTAATAACCGATTGCCGTTACCAAACTATTTTTCGATTGAGGAATTTTGCCTTGCCACCTTTAGACTCATACTTTTGTTTATTGTAGCCATTTGTCAGACCTTTTTTTCTAGCGAAAACTAAGTAAAATCATATCAAATAGAAAGTGGTCTTTACTCGAATTTCAACCTGACATTCAAATTCCACATCCTTGGAGAAAAATAAACTGTCTACACGTATATAAAGGGTGTATTTTTTTAGACGTGTGGTTTTCAATCTGGCAATACTTTTTTTCGGAGTTGGTCTTTTTGACAGCTGTCACTTGATTTATGCTCAGTTTGGTTTGCCATTTTATAATGAATAAATTTACTCCCAAACAATGTTTTCTATTTGTTCAAATTTAATACCAAAATAATGGTTCGGTTCGCGTGACACATTGCAAAACAATTAATTTACTGAAGGAAACTTTTGGTGAGGCGTCGAATATTCTCTTCCAAATCCAAGGCATCAATCGTCTTGGGCTTGTCTGCGTAGACAAGCGACTTTACAAGACCCCACAAAAAATATCTCTACGATGCACGCGAGATAATGCGCCCACCAAAAGTTTCCTCAAATAAGTTTGCACGATTTGCAAACGTTGTTCAGGAGTAAGTCTATTCAATAGGAAATGGCAAACCAAACTGAGCAGAAATCACGTGACAGCTGTCAAAAAAACGTCTTAAAAAACATCCTTTAGTTCGTTACCTAAAATTGTTAAAATAAGTCAAAAGTCCAAAAGTAATAATTAATGATATTAAAAAATACGAGAAAAGTGGATCTCACAATTCTGTATGTCTGTCGGTCTGTTCGGCAACAGCCTAATCGTCTGAATCGATTTTCTTAAAACTTGGTACATTATGGTTTTTGGTAAGTCTGCCCACATGTTCATTTTTTTTACAGCTAAAAATAACGCTAACCTGCCACACCATTTTGCTTGGCAATTCTACATAATTTAATTTTTTTTAAACACTCCAAGACTCGGCTCTGGACCTTTGGCATCTCATATATGGGAAATTTGATATTTGAGAATGACATTTAATTGGTCAGAAAAGGTCAACTAGTCCTAGAAATTGGTCAGCCCTAGATAACTTGTAATAAAGGCTTAAAATTTCTCAAGGTCACTCAAGGTCACGGGCGATTTCTAGAACCTCATTTAAGGGAAATTTACACACAAAAAAAATATATCATCCGAAAGATCTCTAGATCGTGATAAAAGGTCAACTATTTACAGTAATTGGTCAGCCATAGTTTTTTTTCTAGAAATTTTCAAAATTCTTTTCAAGGTTACAAAAAAAAAATGTTGGTACCTCATTTGGGTCATTATAAGAAAATTAAGTACATGTCATTTGAAAGGCCACTTAATGGTCATAAAAGGTCAGCTATTTTCAGTAATTGGCAGCCATACATATTTCGTAATGAATTTTTAATGAATTTTTTTTGGCAACTCATTTATGGGAAATTTGCATAAATCGTTTACCATCTGAAAGGTCCCTAGATCTATATAAAGGGTCAGCTTGTTTCAGTAATTAGTCAGCTATAGATTCTATTTCACGATTTTTTAAAGTTTTTTATTCAAAGTCACGAAGTTTTTTTTGTATAATGATAAAAATTCATAACAATAAATTTATGGCTGACCAATAACTGAAACAAGCTGACCTTTTATAATGATCTAGTAGCCTATCAGAGACTATATTTTTCTTTTTTGAAATTACCCAAATGAGGTACCAGAAATCGTTTAGGACCTTGAGTGACCTTGAGAAATTTTAGGCCTTTATTACAAGTTATCTAGGGCTGAACAATTTCTAGGACTAGTTGACCTTTTCTGACCAATTACTGACCAATTAGAAGGCATTCTCAAATATCAAATTTCCCATATATGAGGTGCCAAAGGTCCAGAGCCGAAATTGATACACATTTCGTTCCATAAAATGTCTATCTTGTCTGTGATTTAAGTACAATTTTTTTATGGATGTTTCGTTTTCACACCGAGCCCAGGTAGTTCTTTTGAAAATCGATATTCTCATTTTCACAAATGAATCAGTTTCAACAAAAATAATTCAAAAATGAGTTCGCTAAAACTTTCAAGCCCATCATCTATCCTATACATTCATTGTTCACCAGATTCCAATTCTCACATTCAAAACAACACACGAAGAGATAAAAATAAACAAAGTGTTACATCACAGCAGAATGTGCATAGTCTAGTGCAGTTGCATACAGAACATAACATGTAAGTGAGTAGAAGATAGGTTTTTGGGGATAGGGAATGAGTCCTCTGGAGCTGGAACAGTCAATAAAATTGCATCTTTGTCTTTATGAAGTGAATCAGGCCATCCCTTGCATGATGGTCAATTCATCCGCACTCGATGTATTATTGCAGAAAGTCAACTCCATTGTGTGCCCGAATGATGCATTGCTTCCACTCCCATCAGGCACTTCAGCCGCACCTCTCTCACCGCCGGCCACCCACAAATTTCAATCGATTATGACATCCTTCCACACACAACCATACGGCAGGGAGTATCTTTATGTAGTGGGGATGAGTGCGCTGCAATATTGCATGCGATAAGTCAGCAAAAACATGATTAAATTGGTTTTTGGGGATGCATACAGAACGAGGACACTCTGCCCAGGACAAATGGACGATGGACAGAAGACACTATGCTCCCCCTCTACTCCATTGTGTTCCTATCTGCAAACACTTCACTCATCGCTTCGCTATGCTGAGTCTAGTCAACATAAGTCCATCCCAATTCGATTATCGATATATTTATGGATTTAACTCAAATGTTGCATTGTTTTGCTTGTATACGCATATGCATCCTGACAAAGGACACTCATATTGAATCCACTTCATGCTGGATGTATTGTGCACTGTGCATTCTGTAATTAGGTGATTTTATCAAATTTTATTTATGCTTTTGGTTTTGGGGAGTTTTGTAATGAAAACAAAGGATTTCGATTGGATCAAGGCATCCATAGGGAAGCGAAGGACACATGTACATATGCCAGCCAGCAGTACAAAGGAGCCGCAACATTCGATTATTATTATTATTATTTTGTTGTTGATGCTGATGGGAGTTAAATGGAACAACTATATAGAATCCATTGCAGAACGAAGCTCAAATGGGTGATGAATTACTATGATGGCAGACATGAGTATCCATTGGGGTGTATCTATTTTGATGTGAAGTTGTTTTCGTTTGGAAATCTAATCACCAAGTACACAAATATAGGTGTGTACTTGTGAGTGTATCTCTGGGAAATATACTCGTACGTATCTATGACATTTTGTATGTAAGTGATTTGCGGAATGTGTGTGATCGACAATAAACCATCAGCAATGCGGCAAAATCAAAACAAGGATATATATTTCCAGAGTTGAATTATTTTGGAATTAATATCTAATGCAGCATTCCTAAAAGGATGTTCAAATTTGAAATGGTTTGGTGTCTTAAACTTTATCCCATCTTTATTATCTTAAAGGAAATCAGTCGTCATTTGAAGAAGAATTGACTAAGAAATTTTAGACAAAAACTTGATGAAGTTCCTTATAAAGGATATTCGCATTTGAGGTATCGTAACACCGATGTTCTTTCAGCTGTAAAGAAAAATAAATTCCGAATATAAGAAATGAATTGCCACACGGGTCAACAACGTACATACTTTCAATATTCAAACTTATTCATGTTATTCAGAAATTCGAAGAGAAGAAATGCTCCCACAAACCGTGCAAACTTATTTAAGACACATTTGAAGAAACAACTTTAGTCCAAGCTCAGCGAGAAGTAGAATACTTATCTTGAAGTAGCTGTCGAAAAATTTTCAGCTGTCGACAGAATTGTAGCTGAAGAACCAGAGAACAGCAATTTCATTTAAAATCTAAAATCTGTGGGAGGGAATTTTAGTAGTTGTAAGTGTTAGTTTTTCTTCAATATTTTGTAGTAGATTACCATTCTCTCATAGAGCCATTTCAGAGAAAACACTCTTTTTAAATCTTCTCCAAATTTTAATGCAAACTTATTTTAAAAGGAAGAAACATAAAATTTACCGAACTTGGTTTCAAATCAAAAACAAGAATATACAAAATAGTTCATGCTGATTTCAGTGGTGGTGCTTACTTGTATCTATTTCATTTCGAAATTTTCAAAAAACACATATTCTAAGTCATAGGAAACTCAGTTAAGTTTATTTTTGAAATGTCTTTAAATATATGCTTGAATGTTAATATTTATAACGGGTGATTTTTTAGCTGGTTTGGTTTTGGCAACACTGGTTTTGACAGCTGACGTGTGTTTAGTACCTTGTGTCACTGTCAAACAGCTTCAGTTTGGTTTGCAATTTAACCATGGATCGTCTTACAAATGAACGACGCTTGCAAATTATTGAATTTTACTATCAAAATTCGTGCTCGGTTCGAAATGTTCATCGCGCGCTGCTTCCATTTTATGGTCGGCATTCTCGACCTTCTGAGCAGTCTATTCGGAAGATTGTGACCAAATTTCGCACCAAATTTACTTTGTTGGACATTAAACCACCAACACGTTTACGTACTGTGCGTAGTGAAGAAAATATTGCGGCCGTATCAGCTAGTGTGACAGAAGACCGCGAAATGTCGATTCGGCGCCGTTCCCAGCAGTTAGGCCTTTGTTACAGCACTACGTGGAAAATTTTGAGGAAGGATTTGGGCGTAAAGCCTTTTAAGATACAGCTGGTGCAAGAACTAAAGCCAGCCGACCTACCACAACGCCGAATTTTTGGTGAATGGGCTCTTGGAAAGCTGGCCGAGGATCCGCTTTTTTATCGAAAAATTGTGTTCAGCGATGAGGCTCATTTTTGGTTGAATGGGTACGTAAATAAGCATAATTGCCGCATTTGGAGTGAAGATCAGCCAGAAGCATTGCAACAGCTACCAATGCATCCCGAAAAAGCCAATGTTTGGTGCGGTTTATGGGCCGGCGGCATTATTGGGCCATATTTCTTCAAAGATGATGCGAATCGCAGCGTTACTGTCAATGGTGAACGCTACCGAGCGATGATAACAAACTTTTTTTTGCCCGAAATGGAAGTTCTTGACTTGCATGATATGTGGTTTCAACAAGACGGTGCCATATGCCACACAGCACGCGAAACAATGGCGCAATTGCGAGGCGAGTTTGGTGAACAGTTAATTTCACGTTTCGGGCCGGTCAATTGGCCGCCTAGATCGTGCGATTTGACACCATTAGATTATTTTTTGTGGGGGTATGTCAAGGCTAATGTCTATAGGGACAAGCCCGCTTCGATTGACGCACTGGAAGCCAACATCCATGCATTCATTCGTGAGATACCGGCCGATATGTGTGAAAGAGTATGCCAAAATTGGACTCAGCGGATGGGCTACCTGAGACGCAGCCGCGGTCAGCATTTGCATGAAATTATCTTTACACATTAAATTGCAAGGTTCAAACTATCGATTCAAATAAATATTTCATTCATTTTTTCGATTTTTTTGTGTTTTTTTTTTTAAAAGTTCTAAACCTCTTAAAAAATCACCCGTTACTTACGAGTGCATATATTAAAGTGACGCCAAGACAAATTTGTATAAAATTTAAAAAACCCCAGTCTAAATTTTTAAGCAATGTTCCAAAGGAAGAAATTATTGTTCAACTACTCAAAAACTCGAAATAATAATTTGAGTTTAAAAGTGTTGAAATTTTTCTGGTTGCTTTTTTTTAAATCTGATGCCATGTTAAGAATTCCGATAGTTGACGGTTGGAAAAACCTAACATTTGATTGGAAATTTTTAATCCTCAAAATTATGAAGTTTCTTTCAGATCTCATAAGATTAAGTCTAAAAATAATTTTGACTTCAAACATTTTCAAAATCTAAGCCCCTATTTGAAGTAGAAAAGAAGGCAGCACCACTGAATTCTGAATTCTGCATTCCTTAATCAAGAAGTGTACAAAATTTCATTAATTTGCATCAAGAATTAAGGATTGTCTTGAAAAAAAAATACGAAACCTCAGAGGAAAAGGTCCTTAGGACCTTAGGCTAAATCAATATTGTAACAAGTCTTATACAGCAAATTATTTCAAGTTTAATAGTATTTGGTTGATGGCCGATGGCATCTGCTTTCTGGAAGGTGGTATTCTGGTTAATGCTGTATTGGGTTTCGCATTCCTGCTGATCGGGCTCTAGACTTTTGGCCCTTCATATATGGGAAATTTGGAAAAAGAAAATGCCTTCTAATTAGTCAGAAAAGTTCAACTAGTCCTAGAAATTGGTCAGCCTTGGATAACTTGTAATCAAGACTTAAAGTGCCTCAAGGTCACGTGCAATTTTTGGCACCTCATTTGTGGAAAATTTTAAAAAATTTAGTATATCATCCGAAAGATCTCTAGGTCGTGATATGAGTCAACTATTTCCATTTCAGTAATTGGTCAGCCATAGTTTTTTTCTATGAATTTTAAAAATTCGTCTTAGGGTCACAAAAAAAACTCTTGGCACCTCATTTGGGTCATTTAAAAAAAAGAAGTATGCCATTTGAAAGGCCACTTCATGGTCATAAAAGGTCAGCTTTCTTCAATATTTGGTTAACCATACATATTTTTTGTGAATTTTTATTGAATTTAAAAAAAAATCAAGGTCATAGCGATTTTTGACTCATCATTTTAGGGAAATTTGCAAAAATTGTTTACCATCTGAAAGATTTCTAGATTTATATAAAAGTTCAGTTAACAAAATTTTGTTCAACCAAGGAACTACGGCCCTGGTGGCACTATTCTACAGGAACTACGCCCTTTGTGGTACTCAATTGACAGATATAATGCCCTTGATGGTAGAGCTAATTAGTTCGAACTATGCCACTGGTGGCAAATTATTCAGCAAGCAACGTCTTTGGTGGCACTTTTCAGCAACTTTTACTAATCGAAAATTAATTGGTTGTGACAATCTAAATTTTGATCGTGCAAGGTTTTCTATGTTCTTTTTTTGTGATTTGCTAACTTGATAACTCTCACGGATCCAAAAACGGATAGGCGTAATAGATTTGTTCTTAATTAGTCGTGACAGTTTCAGATTTGCTCGTTCTATGTTTTCTATGTTTTTTTTTGTTTAATGTAAAAACTTCAAATTGTAATATTTTAGTGCTAAACAATTTGCCATCAATAAAAAAAAATGTAATTGTAAAAAAAATAATTTTGTCGTGCGATGTTTTCTATGTGCCTTTGGGCTATAAATTTGTTTTCTATGAGTGTCAAGTTAGCGAAGCAACTTTGACTAACCTTTAAGTGGATTGGTGGATAGTTTGACATTTATTAATTGTGACAAATTTAATTTTGTGTGCGATGTTTTGAGCATGATGCGAAATTTATTTTTTTTAACGAAATTACCTTACTTGACTCAATGGAAACATTAATTTTAAACCCTTCTTGAATATTACACCATATTTATTCAGGATTTAAAACAAATAACATAGAAAAAATTGCCCAAAAATGTAAGAATTGTTGTTAAACTAAAAACAAACAAATAATCAATTAAAATTTCAATATAATATGGGCAAAGAACTTTTCCGAAGCTCTTTGCTGATTCTATATGAATTAAGGAAAATAAAACAAAAAAATATTAAGAACATCGCACAGAAATTCAATCTTTCACAGCTTATTAAAGACTTATTGATGGCAAGCTATTAAGCCTCTCCCAAACCAATGCGAATTCACATTGAATCATTTACAATAGTACCAAATATGACATACACACAACGTTTGGGAGAGACTTTAAGCAACCAAATGAAAAATTAAAAAAAAAACATAGACAACGTAGAACAACAAGTTCAAAATTATCAAACCTTACTAGCAACTAATTAACTATGCATTTTTGCTGTAAGCTGTTCGGCTTTAGCAGATTTGACACCGTTTGTAGGTCATGCCTATTTGGTATCAAGGTTGTAAATAGCCAAAAAAAACATAGAAAACATAACACGATTGACTTATATTTTTCACACTTATTAAAGACTAACCAACGGCAAGTTATTAACCATAAAATATTTAGTATTAGAAGTTTTTACCAGTTTTCGATTTATATCAAATAAGTTAGACCTCCAAGAAACATAGAAAACATAGAACTACAAAATCGATTTTTTGCAACTAATCAATGACAAGTTGACCGAAAACTATACACCAACATATTTTTAAATTCCTCAAAGTTGCTTTGCTAACTAGATACTCATAAAAAACAAATTACACAAAAAAAAACACATAAGAAACATCGCACGACTAATTGAATTATTCACAACTAATTAAAAGGAATTATTACGCACAAAAATATAAAAATTTTGAAAAAAAAAACATAGAACGACAAATTCGAGACTGTAGTAACAACTAACTAACGACAAATTATGCACCCATTCATCTTTCGATCCGTGAGAGTTGTTCAATTTACCAATCCATTATTAAAAATTACTCTACTCCTAAAACAAAAATACAGTTACGTTAATGCTTATTTGACCTTTTGTCTTAAGGCATTTTATTTTAATAAATTCAAATTAAGTAAAATATTTGTCAGATGTGAATTCCTTATAAATATCTTGTGGTCTCATCTTTACTCCGATATAATCAGTATAATGTGCCACTCAACGGCTAAACTGCCGACAGAAAAAAAATCACTTCCATCAGTCAATTGTGATAAGATCAGCAGTTTAGCTGAACATCGCAATTCTTTCTGGGTGACTTTTTTTTTTATTTTTCTTTACCTTTTTCATCCACCAGCTATTTAATCAGTAAGTGGCTGAGAGTAATCAAAAATCGCCAACCTTCCTCCCACACCTTTATAGAAGCGGGTCTATAGAGGTTTGTGGGTGATGATATCCTAATATCACACATCGGTGCACCGCAATGTTTGCTCTTTAATATGATGTGTATATGTTTGCTGACCACCCGACCCGGCGGCGGGGTTTTCATTTGGCGATTTCTCCAACAGCCAAATAAGGATTATTATTAACCCTCGAGTCCTTTTGATACAACTAAACACCGTCATCACCGCCAAGTATGCAGATGAGTATCCAAAACCAAATGATGATTATGATGATGATGATGCCAATGCAGCGATATACTCTCGACTTTTGTGTGTTTCAATATTTATCTAACCCCACTTCATCCCCCCCGAACAAACGCCTCTGTACCCTTATCCTCTCATCCCTAGTCTCGTGACTATATTTACTTTGGCGCGAGTGTATGTAGGTATTTTCATTTCAAAAATTTTATTTACTCACCATACAACGAAGAAAAAAAAAACAGTTTTTGTTACAATTTTATTTGCGTGGCAACCCTTGAAAGGAAACATGTCCTCAATTTTTTATTATTTACCTAATTTGACAGCGAAAATGGTGAAAAGTCAAAGCAATTTGCATTTTAAACGCATTTGTGGTTGTTCGTCCCGATTTTTTTTTCAAATTTTTTTTTCTGTATTCATTCTATTTTTTTTTTCTCATTTTGGTTTTCGTGTTCATGCAAAAATCAAGACTCACGACCATAAAATATAAACCATCTACCCCCGCATCAGACCTCACTATGGTAATAATAATAATTTGACGCTTACCTTTCAAAGTGTACGCGCGTCTTCTTCGATTTGAATACACAAACAAAAAATAAAATAAGAAGAAAAGCGTTTTTGTTTCTATGGCCCGTGATGAGTGTTTAATTTTACGCATATTGATTTTTGAATATGAGGCCTTCGAAATAAAGAGCAGGGGTTGTTCTTCCAGGGGGTTGAGGGAATGGAAATCATATTTCGTTGCCTTTTATTTCCAAAACTCAACTAAAGGTACGAGTACAATAGAAAATGCTTCTTCGTCCTTGTTTACCGGTGAAATTATTAGTTTGAGGCTCGCTCATCCTGGAATGGGGGTGGGGGTTGAAAAAAAAGAAAAAAAAATACGTTACGAGAATAAGAAAATTTATCAAAAATATTATCCTCCCCCTCAGTCTCTTCGGGTATGGGGTGGATGGTTGGAATTTAAGATGCGTTTCGAAATATGTATTGTACAAATATGAATAGATGAATGGAACTGGTTTATTTTGTAATAAATATCCTTTTTTTTTTCTTTCTATATTGGACTTGTGTTGTTGTGTTGTGTTAGGGGTTGGTTGGATTTTGCCTTTTATATTCCTTTCCTATTCTATTGAAAAAAGTCAGAAATGAATGTGAATAAGAAGAGAAAAAAAAAATGAAATTAGCCTGGTTATAATTCAATTCCTGTTTCATTGTACCTATATTCGGGGGAGCATGGGTGGTATTTTATTTCTTTTGGGAAGACCCGCACATTGTCCAATATTAGCATAAAGACTTAAGGTATAATATTTTGTTTCAAATTGGCCATGAAGAATGGTTAAATGAAATTCAAGAAAAGAAAAACGTTTTTAAGCTTGAGGCTATAGGAAGGAATTGGAGAAGTGAGTTTTTCTTTTTGTTGGTAAGACATAATAATTGAAGAATGAATGGATCGTTTGCATACCCTGTGCAATAAATGTTTTTTAAGGGTAAGTATGAATGTAAGGAAGTCCCAGATTTTCGTACTTTAATCTTCTAGGAGTCTCGGTGGCTTAGCTGATATCGAAAATAAAATTTGTGTTTCTTTACAAAAAAATCGAATTTTCAGTATTAAAATTGTGTAAAAACATATTTTAATAACTTTTCAAACTCAGACACATTTTTATAAAAACCTTTAAATACTAAACAGATTTACAAAACTAAATCATTCTTTAAAAATTGAGCAAAACATACTTTGGTTTCAAATTTAATTCATTTAAAAACCTTGCATTATTTGATTTGATTTTTAAATTCGATAAATATTGCTTAAATTAAAAAGAACAACTTTTCTTGTTTTTTTCATCCTTCATTTCCACAACTACATACTACATAACCTTTCCAACATACCCAATAAAATTAATACTGAAATCACAGTTTACGAATTAAAAATAATTTTTAATGTTTCAATAATTGGATTTTTAATTAATTTTATGCGCGAACGCACCAAACCCATCCGCATTGTTCTCTTCATTTATCAATTCTGAATTTATTTTAACACGCATTGCATTAATTTTTTTTTTAATTATAAAATAAAATGTTGATAAATGTTTTTCAGAGGGGTTGGTCTTATGTTGTTCCTATTAAATATTATAATAAAATGTTTACAGGTATCAGTTATAAAAAAAAAACCTTTAAATGTGAATAATTGATATTAATTTTTTTTAACATGCTCATCCTCATGCATATAAAACTACATTATATAAAAATAAATGCAATATTTTTTAATTCTTTGCTTTTATTTTTTTTTGTCATATTTAAAATATATTCATAGCTTTTAATGACACTCAATTGTTGTTTTTAATTGTATTAAAAGTGATTTTTAAAAATAAATATATTTTTTTGTTTGTAGTGAGATAGAGAGAAGTTTTTTTTTTTGTACATAGGTATGTCCATGAGAATGGAGAGAGAGATGAAAGACCTTTCAAAACGTTGTAGTTCTTGTAATTCAAAATGTATGTCGTACTTTATTTGAAATATTAACACAAGTCCTAAAATTTTACATTTCTAACCTAAAAATCCAAAGATATACCGAAAAACCAGAAAAAGTCGTTTTTAATGCTTTTTAAATTATAAGAAAAATTTTAATAAAATTAAAAAGAAAATGTTTTTAAATTTCCAGTTTCCAAAACTGTCTTCAAATTTTTTTATGACGTCATTACTTGTTGAGGTTTTGGTAATCAAAGTCAAAAGCGTCTATTTTCATTGATAAACCGTTATAAGATTAAACAATCAAAACAAAACTGTACGACAGCAAAAAAAATAAAATAAAATGCACGACTGGGTCGCAAGGCCCAACTAACAATTTAACTTGTATAAGGTTCTATACAAGCTATTTTCAGACTGCTATAGAAATAGTAAAAGGCTTTATGCAAGCCATTTCGGCGCATTTACCCAAGCTAATTAACTGCCATAAGACTTTTGTTGACAGGTCTTATAGCAGCAAATAGCTTTTCATGAATTGCTATTAGCTTGGCTGAACAAGCTATAGCTTGCCTTGGATGTTTATAAAAGGCCTTACGAAAGCCATTTTGACAGCTATTGCCAAAAGCTTGCCTTGGATGTTTAAATTAGGCCTTACCCAAGCCATTTAATGACAGCTATTGCCAATAGCTTGCCTTGGATGTTTATATAAGGCCTTACCCAAATTTATTTTGCATAAGTAATCCATCGAGAGAAAAAAATTTTTTTAGCAAAGCAAATGGTGTACCATTAATAACTATTTTCGGAAAAATTGTTCTCCATCCTAAGATGGTCAAACCAAAGGAATTGTATTTAATTTTTTTAAAAGAAAAGTTGTGAAGTCGTTTTTGAGAAAAAAGAGATGTAAAATTGCTTAAGAAATTGTATGGCAGGTACCGCTGTTTTTAGTTCTAAAAAAATGAAAAAAAAAGTTGTGGGCAAAATCATCAAAAACTACTATGTACCAAATTTTAAGAGAATCGATCCTGCCGTTTAGGCTGAAGGCGTACAGACAGACAGACAGACAGCTAGACAGACAGTAAAAAAAAATCACGTACGATATTTTTGGTCAGCTATTTCAGCTGCAGCTGCAGCTCCAATTGAAGCCCTCTATTCTGTTCAGGTAGTAGTGGTTTAAAATAGATGCAATAACTGCGAAGTGCGTAGTGAGTACAAGAAGCTGTGCCCAAAAAATACAAAAATACTATTATTAAAAACATTAAGTAAGGAGTACAGAGTGCCTTTGTATTAGTTACATATCTGTTGCCATTTTCAAAAACCTCAAATCAAAGTCAATTTGATCGTCAAATGATCGTCATGTTTTTACGCAGATACTACGATTATCAAATACAATAGTCCTGCTGGCACAAAATCGGTTTGATCAACGTCAATTAATTTACTTGTAAACGCATTTGACGTTTACGAACACACTCTTTGTCTTTTAAGTATTTTGTTTGTCAATCTGATTTTCTACTGCACAGCTGCACTGCAGGTGAGATTTTCGAACATGTGGCTTCATCAAGCTGCATTATCGAACACACTGCTAATGCAGCGGCGTTTTTATACAGAAGACATTTGCATTTTGCGTTTAAGAACATTCTGCAATTGCATTTTTGACATTTTCGAAAAAGGCCTATGTAATGAGTCCATAGAATATTTGAATTTATATGATGAAGTCCACATGTAATAATTTCAGATCTACAATTCGTGGATACATTAATGTAATGAGTGCATACATTCTTCTTTCAGTGATGGTGATTGAAATTTCTGGAAATAAGAACGCCGATCAAGTGTGGAAACAAGATTTACCACATGAGCAATGGCTATTTTTAAAAGAAGGCTTTTTTTTATAATACAAATTCTATGTACTACTGAAATAAATTAGCCAATTAGATGACTTAGCATTAAGGATTGGACTTGTTGAACAATTGATTCAAAATAGCTTTTTATGGCCTTAAGTCCTACAAATAGGCTATTTCTATTCGCTATTTTAAGTCATAATACTGTTCCAGGTACAGAAATATGTACAGTACAAAATCAAACTCTTTTTAATTCTGTTCCTGAAAATAGAGAGAGCTCGCAGGAAAGTTAAACACTTAGGTCAGAGAAATTTCTTTCATTTATTAACTAATATAAGCCTTGTGCAAAATTTGACTTATGTCTCACGAGACAGAAGCCAAGGTCGTATGCAATGGGGGGTAGGTAGGGACGCTTGCCTTCCCCTAATCACCATATATTTCATGCATTAGGCAATTTATCTTCTTTTGAAAGCATTTTAAAGTAAAATTTTTGTACCAAAACTATTTTTTGAATAAAAGTTTTGCCCCATATTACCGAAATCCTGAATGAGTTTGCCCACCCTAACCAAAATCCTGCATACGCCCTTGGTCAGAACAGAGGAAAATGTCAGTTAAAATTAGTGAAAGACATTGTTATTTTCTGCCTAAGCGCCATCAGACTATTCAGCATTAGAACCTTTATTGTCTAGCAAAATATATACAAATGTATCAATGAACTCTTCTTAAAAATTTCCAAAATTTTGTTCATCATTCAAATTAATATTCTAAAATATCGTGTAGGTGCATTGACCTTCAAGATTTCTCAATGCGGAATCATTTTTGCTGACTCCCTTTAAACTTTTCACCCGCCAAAGCATAAATACTCATAATTCATTGAAACATTTTTCTCAAAACCAAAATCGCGCGAGCACTAACTTTTTAATGCACGTTTAATTTTTTAATGGCGAAATGCTTTTAGCGCTCATCAAAATCCTTGAATCCCCAAACCAAAATATTCAGAAAAGAGATATCTGCCACCACCATATTGCGGAGAAAAGCAGTGGTCTTATATTGAAACTCTTATGTTTTAGGGGAGAATTCGAATAATCAAATATTAGATATAACCATAACAGGAAGACAAAAAAAAAAAACAACACAAAAACTGTAGGTAGGTTATAGAGGAACGAGTATTCTAAAAATATATTTCTACAGAACTCTGAGGATAATTTTATAATATTCCTACCTACATAGATAAAATCGACAAGGAAAAAGGTGCAATAAATTACACCACCATCATCACTGTGTGTTTTGTTATACAAGGCATCCTGGTTGAAAAGTCAAAACCCTCCAAAATCATTGTAAACCTCCGACAGAAGAAAAATCCAAAAACTTCTAGAGAGCAAAAATATTATGAAAATAAATTTAATTTGAATTTCCTGCTTCAAAATTAAACAGAATAAAAAAAGAAAACAGAAAAGAAATACAACAAGACAGTAATTAAATTTTCATAGAACGCGAAATTAAACTCCAACCACCAAACGACAAACTAAAAGATATCTACAATGAGGAAGATGTCCTTGCTCGAGTAAAGTACCGAAAAAATCCGTATGTGGACTCGAACGGAATGAAATATTACAGAAGATGCCCTGGGCCTATATACCTACACGACTTGTGGAAAGGTTTAAGAGGAACGAACAAAAAAATAAAAAGGAATACCCATCCGTGTAAACGCCCGCCGCCATGATGTGTCATTGTGCTCGTTGTCGCCGTTGGGACATTAAATTCACAATGTTCTTTCGCATACATAATTCACCCGTTTAACCATCAGGTGAGCCCGAGCATCGCAGAGAAGACAATTCCATTGGCCTTTTTTTTTAATTTTGTTTTATTTTACTTTATATGAAGAAGGAGATGTTAGCCAAGGCTGAAACTGTAGCTGGAGTTGGATTCATTTTCATGGCTGGCTGGGGTTGTGATGTGCGCCACTATTATGTAGACGTATAACGTTTATATACAGAATCAGTCGTTACCAAGCGCTAGGAATTTGCACATTTTAATTAACGATTAAAATTACTGCCATCTTTATTGCATGCGATGTACCTATGTATTTTCTCGTCTCCGCACTCTCCGTGGTGGTTAAAAAGGTCGCATACCTATTCTATAGTTGGGCGTCTTTCGGTGGAACTATACCATAGCCTTTCTACAAAACCAACATCCAGAGGGAATAATTTCATGAATTTAGGTAGGTACTTGAACATGATGGATGGAAGTAATTTTGGAATCAGACTAAAAGTGAATTTAATTTCTAAAAATGTTAAATGTCTACAATTAAATTCTAAACATGCTTCGTGATGAAGATGATAATAATAATCTCTTCTGTCATGGGAGTAAAGTTAAGTTCATTTATTTCTTTGTTCTGCAAGAAGAATGTTTTAGAAATTTTGTTTTTCAATGAAGTTTTTGTAAGTTTTTGTCTGTTGTGTTCGAAATTTTGACTAAATCAGAATTATTCGTAGAGTTCAATTGATAGTTTTCTTTTGTGGGTCCTACAAATCGTAGTGTTTCTGGGTCTTAATTATTACGTCTCTCCAGCTGGCTTGATCTGAACTCAGCTTTCTACAATTTTGCACACCAAGTCGACGAAAACCTCATTTTTTTTGTAATGTTAAAAAGTGTCGGTAGGTTATTTTTGGCAAACAACAATGTACATTATGTAGGTCTGTCTCGTTAATTTCTAAGATCAAACTCATTGCTTTGGCAGAGTGATAGGTCCATTTTTGTTTTTGGCAAAAATTATTGAAAACTTATTTAAAAATGAAAATTGAGTGAAATTACAAAACCAGCAAGCGATCTGGCTTTGCAATTTTATCTGTCAGTGTGCTAAAGTCTTGGCTGTCACTTTGACACTGACAATTCGGTAGACATTTTTTTGAATAATTTTTGAATGAACAACAACAACTTGTGTGCATTACCACCAAGTATTATAGGCTGGAGTTATATCTATTTCACGAGTGCCATCTCGATCATCAGACTCCTTTAGTGTTGAACACTGAGACCAGTTTATAAGCTCAATCCCAATGCATTTTTTTAATTTATCGTGATTTCATTTTGGCTTGGGCTAGCTGGTAGAAATGGTGGCACGCGCGTAACACCCGCTTGGTTTCCAATTAGTGCTGAATTGCGCCGTTTTGATACGATAACTCGTTTGATCTGTGGGTGAAAGTGGATTAAAGTGAGGGTTTGTGGATAGCCTTCAATGTGTTGAAGTTAACAGCAAAGGGACCCGCGAAGGTAGTAGGTTTGCTTGTAGATAAAACTCGACAAACCTGATTCCTTCGGGGGTCTTTCAGATACATGATTAAAGCGAGATTTCTTCCTGGGCCTCCGTCTGCCTACTTGGCATGACGGGAGGTTTCCAGTGAAGACCAGCATCCACCATGCAACTAAAGTTTTTTGCTTTGAATTAGAATAGATTTGGGGTTTGGTTGAAGTATATTGTGGGCAAGGTCCAATGTCAAGAGGCGGGACAAAGACACTAACTCGATTGGATTGTATCTCGCCCAAACCCAGCTACGATATGCCGAGCTCGGCAGATAGCAGAATATCTTCACGAAAAAAGAATAGAGCACAAACGATCCAACCGATGATCGTTGTCATTTAGCATGAAACCCAGCACAGGCCTGTATTCCGATTGCTCGCGGCCTTTGGGGTCTGGGGAGGAACATGATACAGAATCAACCGATTTAGTCTTAGATCCATTTCGTTGCGTTAAGAAAGAACATCAAGTTTTTGATTTTCATTTCAGAAAGTTCATTGTGGTCGTCAAAAATTGGCATGGGCTAATGGTGAAGTTGGCATTAATCCACGGTGCTTGACTGACCTTTTGTCAGAGTACAAGGAAACTACTTCCTCGTTGTCCATTCTGATAATGTCTATCTGATAATGTCATCGTCCAGTGTTTCAATCACACTGAGGTACCTCCGTTTGGCGTTTTTCAGTGATAATTCTTCTCATTTAAATGAATATGATGTTCCCTACTTGCTTCTTTACCGAAAGCAGTCCAGCGATATTATGTTCGCTTCTATGTTGGAAAGCTCGTTTCTGTAGAATTTTCTTCCAGTGCAAATTCTAAAAATGTTCCTTATACAATTTGAAACTATTCCATGACTGGTTTTAAGAGTGAATGAAAAGGTGGTATTCCTCTCCTCACTTCTGCTCATAGAGCTCATGGCTCTGGTCCTTCTATGCAGCGCCGCTTTGTATGCTTGTCTGTTGCATCTCATTGCTGGCACTCTTCATCAAACCAGGGGCTAAGCTGTGGTGGTCGTGCGAAGCCCGTCAGACGCGGCATCTTCGATGGCTTCCTGATAATTCTTCCATTGGTTCTCGATGCTTTAAGTTGACGGTATAAGACTTTTTGAAAGGGCCTGGAAGAGTCGATGGGAAAATTACCTGGTAATTTCCTGCGATTTTTTGAACTTTCCCTGTTTTGTCTTTGGTCTGGATATCCATAGTATTACTTCGACTACAACGAATTAGTGGTCCGGGGCAACGTTGGCTCCTCGGAACGTTTCGACATATTGAATACTGGAGGAGTGCCTTACGTCGATTGCAATGTGGTCAATCTGGTTGGCAGCTGATTGATCAAGAATTCACCATGTCCCCTTGTGCACATCGAGATGCGGGAATTGCATACTAGCTACCATAGGGTCTCGCCTTACAGCTTTGTCGGTAAACATGAGTCCGTTATCTGAGTTGGTGTCGTGAAGATCTTATCTTCTGATTGTGCCACCAAAAACGTCTTCTCGTCCAATTTTGGCACTAAGTTCACGCATGACAATTTTAGTATCCTAATTAAGGCATTATCCTTATGTCTTGTCTAGGAGCTTTTAGAACTCATCGTTGCTGCTCTTATCTTTCTCTTATATATGAAGGATGCGTACATATGAGGCTGATATTGGTGAATTTGGCCTAGATGCAAATTGTCTTGAGGTGCTTGCTTATAAACATAGTTGAAACTCAAGACTTCTTGCCTAAGTTTGCCTCTAAAGATGAATATATATCCAAAGAGACGCTGCCTTTGTTGTAGGTAACAGTCGTTGTGAAAGAAGTTGCAGTCTTTCCGTTTTCTTCTAGGGCCTCCGCTACAGTAACAGCCACTGATGCAGCAATTATGGATCATTGACAGAACTGCTGCAGGCTCTATCTGGTCCAGCTGACTATTTTTGAGTTGCAATTATCTCTATACTACCCCTTCAAGACTACATACATTTAGGCCCATTCATTAGGTCACTTGCTTGGATTGGTGTCATTGAATCTTAGTTCTACTGGATTTGGCTGTAGAGGCTACTGGATGAATGCCTCATCTTCAATGGTTTGCAGTCAACAGAATTTGTTGTTGGTTAAGGTTGATCGATAGTTGAACTGCTTCAAGACTCAACTCACTGAGAACAACTGTGCCAATATAGTTCTAAATTCCCGAAAGAATATGTTCCAGGTTGGAAGATGCTCAGGAAGTCAAACGTTGACAAAGATTTCCTTCCAACTGATTATCTTGTATTGAAAATAATTTCGGCCTCGGTATATTTCTTCTTTTTTCCCATAACTGTGAAAAACCAGTGCCAGACATCCAACCGAAATCGGGATTATATTTTTGCTTTGTTATTTTTACCAATCCCTTCCAATTGTGAAGTAAATTGTGAACATGATTCCCTTCGAAAACATTGAATTTTTCATTATAAAAACAATGAAAGGATACGGCTCCAACATTTCATATCAAAAAAGATCACTTTATACTGATGTCTTGTTTGTTCGAAAATGGTCTTTGACCTCTCAGTATCTGAAGTCAAAACAAACAATAATTCACAATATTGTCCCTGGACGAGGAGGAGAAAATGTAAATTGCACTCCACCATTGACATCAGCACTCGGCCGGTGATGGCCGTCATCGTCATCATCAAAAAGGACATCATTGTCAAGTGCATCATATCGCACTCGTCCTTGTGCTTTTTATGTCGTCGGGGTTGGAACTCCATTTTCGAACATGAAAACATATGAAATTCGATAACAATCGACAGAAATCGCGTAGGTACTGTAAATACAAAACGCCTGTCACCTCAACCTCATTCCAATCGAAGGCAAACCGAAAGGTCCCTCCGTGATCCTTGCACTCGCTGCTGCGCATCCGAAAATTGCAATTTTATGAGTTAATTACGGATACACCATGATGGTGAATGTTGGTCGTTGCCACAGAAAGAGAGGTTGGTTGGCCACTGATGCTGTCGGGAGTGTCTGGTCCCGAAAATATGAATATCCACCGACATGCAGTAGATAGAGTTGGTGGCGTTTGCATGTTGATGATGGTGATGTCCTCTCCAACTGAATGAGTTATAGTGACTTGTTCCAAAACTCGTTCGTTGCAATTGTTTTGTTCCGACAAATGAATTCGCGTAGATACATCCGAACTGA
Organism: Dasysyrphus albostriatus; assembly: GCA_946251815.1. NCBI lineage: Eukaryota > Metazoa > Arthropoda > Insecta > Diptera > Syrphidae > Dasysyrphus > Dasysyrphus albostriatus. The sequence continues at coordinate 133,810,963 of OX276337.1, read as the reverse complement.
TACATTTGTTTCGTGAATGCAATTTTCACAAAGGACTACTCCGTGTTTTCGGTTGGATGCAGTATATTTACCAAACATACATAGGTTTATATTTATGTAGACAGAAATATGGAGGTAGTAGAGAAATATCCTGTTGACTCCACTCTGATTTGCAATCAAAGTGGTGTTTGTGTTTTCTCTGATTTTTTGTTTTCTCTCTCTCTGATGGTAAAATGGATTGCATCGGAAAATTGCAATATCAAAATAGGTTTTCCATTTTTCCATATTATGTATACTGTAAAGGTCTACACCAGGACTTTTGTTTGATCTCACAATAAATCAGAAATTAATTACATTTTTCCCGATGTAATTTTGTTGGTGACATTTTTATGACAACAAGGATTTTTTGAAACACACAAAAAGGGTGACTGCGCGCATATAATGCAGAAGGTGCAAATGAATGAGTGAATATGTTGTTTTTTTCTGTTTTTTTTTTTGTTTGTTTTTGTTTTTTCGTGATATGGAATGTTACGAGTATCAAAAGGATGTTTGCTTACACTTTTCGAAATTGATCTGTGTATATTTTTGTGACTTGTCTTTTGCAATGTGAAATTTACTTGTTAATTGAATCTCACACTTTTTAATATTGGAATATTTTTTTTTATTTATAAATCGTAGATAAGGTCTGTCAATTAAAAAAAAAAAAACAAAAAGCTTTACATACAAAATTCACATCACAAACTTTATCTTGGTACGTGACTAATGATTATTATTGATTATTAGGAATTTAGGAAGACAACGTTTGAACGTCTGGAACACAAAATTAAAAAAAATTCATACTTTTTTCTCCTACTTTTGTCATCCAAAAATCAAAACGAAAATATAGTGTCCACCATATGCTTACAACTACTATTACTTGCGATATAGGGTAAAGTCGGGAAATATGGCACCACGGGAGATATGGCACTATTTCTTTCTTAGTTATTTTTAAAACAAAAGTATTCAAATATCATTAAGTTTTAACTAAAAAAGTTCCTTTATCTTTAAAGCCACAACCGAAAACAAAAAAAGTGACTTAGTTGTAGTCACTCACTATTACTACGGGTTAATTTTCCATGACTGCTTTTCGAGTCGGAGTAGTGTATTATTTGACTTTTCTCTTTGCATTTGATATAAAACTGCATTGAGTGCGGCAAAAATTCATACAAAAATAGTTTCATGTCAGCCTAGCCCAGGTGCAATATCACCCACCATTTTTCGTTCGTCTTTTTTTTAAGGTATTTTAATTTAAAAAATAAATTTTTTTTATATAAGCTTTCGTAATAAACCTTTTTTTTTGTTTTAAAATTAAATGCCGAACACGTATATCAAGGTTTAAAACAAAATCATTTTTACTTTTTGAGTTACAAAGAAAACTAAAAATGGGTGCCATATCACCCGACTTTACCCTAATCCCTAGGTACTATAGGGTAAGTTTTAGATTCATGCAAAACCAAATTTCGAAATAACAATTAAACATTACAATACGATGATAGACAACAGGAGAACAGGATAATCCACTAAAGCGATTTTCTTCAAATTTTTAGCTTAAAGGTTTTTTTTGTGACTTCAGAGGAGAAATAAAAATGAGCTTAGCTTAAAAAAAAAAACGGAATCTGTCGAATAAAGAAAAGCTTATGTATCTCAAAAACGGACTCAACGATTTTGCTTAAGAAAATCAGTGTATTTTTTAAGTACATATAGTAAACTTTTTGGTAAAAAGAATTTATCAAAAACCTTTATTAGCGGTACCTGCCACAACGGTTTATTTGGTTTTCGAATTTCTCGTTAAAAGTTCAGCCACTTTAAATCAAAATTTTAAAAAACGGTCTTTGAAATTTCATTAAAATTGCATATCGAAATTTTGAAAAAAAAAAACAAATTTTGGATTTAAAAAAATTTTTTTTTTTTGAAAATTCAATATTCCAAAAAACGGGTTGATGAATTTTTTCTTAAACTAAGTTAATAAATGTTTATTAATTAATACTCAAAATTGGCATACCAAAATTTTTCTTTAGAAATGTTACTAATTTTCGGTACATAAAAAAATAATTTTTAAGAAAACCGCTACAACGATTTTAATTTTTTTTTTGCAAATATTCATATTTTTCTTAGTAATCAAATGGCGTACTTGTTTTTGACCTATAACTTATTCAACGGGTTGAATAACGATTAAAATGATTTTTTTTTTTGGTGCGTAAAAAAAAATGTACTAGAGATTTAAATCAGACTTAAATCAAAGATGGGTCTCATAATTCTATCTGTCTGTCTATTTGGCTACAGCCTTAAGGGCTGGATCGATTTTCTTAAAACTAGGTAAAGACATAGTGGTTTTTGGTGATCATGTCTACACAATTTTTTAGTTTTTTTTTTCTAAGAACTTAAAATAACGGTATACCAGCCATCTTTTTAGTAATTTTATAAAATCTAATTTTTCTCAAAAACGGCTCCATAGCATTCTTGAAAAAAAATTATTAAATTTCTTGCTATAAAGACTACATTTGGATTGGACCCCATTTTTCAAAAAATGAATATTAATGGTACCTCTCAAAGAACAATTTTTTTATGTTCGATTTTCTTCAAAACGGTAATTTATGATTTCAAATATTTTCTTATACAGAAACTTCTAAGCAATACAAACAATTTTTCTTAACAAAATTTTTAAACAAATAATAGATGGTTGACTAGTTAGACAGGTTTCTAAAAGTCCTTGAAGTTAGAAATATGCCTTATTTAATGAAATAAAATGTCAAGTTAGATAAATCTTAAACAACTGATGCCGTTGTCCAAGTTAGACAACTGTAGGACAACAGTAAACAAAGTTTATTAATATTTTTTTAGAGTTGGATGGCTGTCTTAAGTTACATAAAGTTTATAAATAAATACGACGGATACTGTTATGTTTTTAAAAAAATTTCAAAAAGTTTTTTTTTTGAAAAAAATAAATATTTTGAAAAGTAGATTTTTGTAAATTTCAGTACATAAGGTTTTTTTGCATTTTTTTTTTTTTTTAATATTGTTAGAAAAATTTACTTTTGTGAAAAAAATAATGGTATCTTCCATAAAAATGTTAAAATATACGTTAAGGAAAATAGTCTCTTCCTCAAAAATGGCTCTTCCGATTTTTATAAATATTTTTCCGTATGCTAATATTAATGCGATATTCTACCAAAATCTCTAAAATTTAACAAATAGCTACGATTAATAGTGTGTACTTCTCATAGAACTTTTTTTTAAATTTTGAATTATCTCAATATCAATTAATTATTTCTAATATAAAAATTTCAAATAAGATTAAAAAGTAGTGCAAATGAAAATTTTCAAACATTTATTTGTTAGTTTAAAAAAAAAGTTTCAAACATTTTTTTCAAAACTTGATATCTCAAAAACGGTTTGACAGTTTTTTTGGCAATTTTATTTTTATATGCACATGCATAAAAACTTAAGATTTGCATACCGAAAGTTTTCCTTAAAAAATTTGAGATATATAAAATTATTTAAAAAAAAACGCCATTTTTTTTTAATTAATTTGCCATTATTAAATCTACCCAGAACCGATTTTTTGAAACGAAGACTGTCAATTTTATCTCAACAAAAACAGATTGATTTTATTGAAGAATTTTTCCAAAATTTAAAAAAATAGATATCTATGTCATCAAAACTTTCAAATAAACATTGTTTCAGTTTGAAAAAATATTCAAAATTTTTTTTTAATTTGATTTTTCAAAAACAGAGGAAATTATTAATTTTTTTTTTCTTATCAAAAAATTAATAAATATTAATTAATTAACTTTAAATTAGCATGTCAAAATTTTTTCCAAGAAATGTTTTTTATAGGACACAATTATTATTTACGAAAGCGATTCCGTGATTATTTTTGAATAACAACTTCATGATGTTTAAAAACTTGGTTGGCATTTTTTTAAACTCAAATTTAATAACAAGTTTTTTTAAACAATTTATTAAAAGGATAGTTTCATGCTTTCGAACATTTTTCTTTACGTGTTTCTATTATCAAAGTTTTTAAAATTGTAGGCTTCTTCAAGATAAGAGCAAAAACATAACATTCGATTGGCACATTAATACAAAAAAACATCATTTTATTTATTTTTAAACTGTTTTTATCAGCTTTTTTCCAATAAAAAATCAATTCTTTTCCTACAATCGAAATGTCATAAAAATTCATTCTTTGACTTTGTCAATTCATGTTAATCCCATGCACTCACTAAAATGGGGGTAAAAGGGATTTCTATCAGCCAGACACTATTCAAGTTGAAATAAATATAAAAATTATATGCGCGTGGCTCAGCAAGTCAAAACCATAAGCGTTCAATTCGTATAGCCATCAGAGCAAGCCACATGGTATTGTTATCTCAATGTTCCACCCTGTCGCAAACAATATGGAAAATGGAATCACAACAAAAAAAAAGGACACACATAAATCGATTAAATGTGCTGTCATTTCATTTTGACACACAGATACAAGTAAACATTTATAATAATAATAATAATCGCCGCGACGCTTTTCGCGCCATATCTCTCTTTCGATGAAGAATATAATATACAAAAGCAATAAAACGGCTGCTGGGGATCGAGTTGGGAGAACCTATAAATAGGGTGGTTCTATTGAACGTATACTGAAGCCGCATTCGTCGACAGATGAATCCTCCGATAAGGGATGCAAATCTGGATGAACTTTGCTGATGGTGCGATGCCCGCAGCAACAACAACAACACCCATCACTTCAGCACACCAGCACCATCAGCTATAAATGGAGATGGAGTCCCATCATCGTAAAGGGTGCAGCGAGCAATTTACAGATAGATATACGACGCAGATACGAACGTTCTGAGCGAGCACATCCCTCACATTAAGTGACAGATTATTATTATTTTTATTGGAAGAACATCATTTTCGGTTTAAATACTTTCAATGAATACTAAATAGGTTTTCATAATTCCTTTTTTTTTTTTTCCTTATTTTTTTTGAAGTTCTGTTTTTATATTTTTGCCCTTTTTTCAGGTTGTTGTTGTCACAGTGGGGTCACAACTCAGCACATTTATGTAAATTTTACACTCGCAGTTGTTGTTATACGTAGACCTCACTCCATGCCCACACCTCATCATCAACAACAACGACGATTTGGCTGATATGACATTTTTGTTCTGAAAATTTTTAATACAATTTAACGCCTCTGTGAAGCTGCTCTGGTGTGGAGAGACAAACGAGAAGGATATACATCTACAACTAGAACCATCAGCGAGATGGATTCGAATACAAAAAAAAAAAACAAAAAATTCAAATGAATGAGAAAAACGTTTGTCAGACAATTTTTGTTTTTCACTTTCATGTTGACTGACTGAAATTTGCATAAATATTGGATAAAACTCAATGAATAAATATTTTTTTTTTGTTTAACCCACCCTCTGCTCAGCCCTCACCTATTTTTCAAGAGCACTTTCTGATAGAGTAAGCAAATTATCTATAACAGAACAGAACAATGATGTATCTGCATGTGAGTATCTGACTGTATCTTAACTCAATTAATATGTAGCATAACATTACCATTTTCCAAAATTCATAAAACATCCATATTCACACACATATAAATCCACACTCATAATAACTCCTCACAACCTAGCAAAAGATTCAATTATTAAAGGCTTTTAAATCATTTAAGTCTGGTTGCAGCATTGTTTTCGGGTTGTCAAGGGGTGTTTTATGTGTATGTTGGGTTTTGGGCTGATGAATTACACCTGTAATTCAATTCGGCATACTCTTTGGATCATAATTGACATGAAGCTTAATTTGGTTAAACTCACTCACATGTTCCAATTTTAGATTAGAATAGAATTTAGGTACCTATACCTAGTTACAGCAATAAACTCAAATTTGGTCCTTCGAGCCGGATAAATGGGGTTTGTGTTAATTTTTCCAGACATTCTGTGATATATTTCTAAACACTACTAAATTTTTCATGAGACTATAGTCACTTTTGAAAAAAGTCTTCCATATTTTCATCAAAAATAAACCTTTTTTCATCCAAATGGATACCACAAATAATTAATTTTGTAACTTTTTTTTTTTTGTGTAGATTTTTTGAAAACTTTTTCCAGTTGAAATCACAACATTCAAGTTAACATTATTTTATGAAATACAGAAACTTTTCCTCTTCAACATAAACTAAACCAACTGAAAAGTACATTAATTTGCAGCAAGGACTACATTTGATATATAATAGGGGGTAATTCTCATCGTCATCGATTTAAGTGCTTTGTTAAACGAAACAACCCTTTCTTTCTACTTCTCAAAAACCTTTCACATACCTAGAACATACAATATTTATACATTTATTTTATTTAGCATAGAAAAAGATTAAGGAATCAAAGCTCTGTAAGAAGTTGATGGATTGTTAATTGAATGCAAATGAAATCAAATGGATATTTTGAAGAATTATATTTTTACTTTGTAATTGAAAGTGTTTTTAAGTCTTATAAGGACTACAACTATAGGACCGTATATAAAGAGAAAACCCTTTTCTTTTGCTAAAAATAACAATTTAGCATGAGATATTGATCGAAATGGGGTTGAGTTATTCAATGCGAAATGAATAATTGGCATTGGTATTTATTTTGACTTTTAAGTAATTTTTTGAATGGTGAGGTGAAAAGAGGGTTCTGCTGCTAATGGAGCAAATGTTAAATGGAAAAGTTTTGAAACAATCTTAATCTTAAGTGTAAGTAGAAATCAGGAATGGAACAGGAATTTATTATATTGAAAGTAGTAAGTTGAATTTGTCTACAAGAGAAAGAAATAGAAATTATAAATTGACTGTCTTTAGTTATAAGTTCTGATATGTTTAAGATAACATTTTATCTACGCAAAAATAAATATAAAAGTGGTTTTTTCCTGATTCGAAGACAGATAAAACGCACTATTTTATGGACTCTTGCATAGTATTCAAATTTAACATTTTTTGTGACCTTTAAGACACTATAGGTCATGAAAAACTTAAGCCTACTTATTTTTTTTTCGTTGACCTTAAGTTCGGGGAAAATATTTATCCACACCATCAATCACATAAGGAATTGTACGATTTTTAAACATTTTGAAATTTGGTCGTTCGAGCCGGACAAATAGGTTTTCTTTTAACGTTTACGATCTGCGGTCACTCTGTTGCTTCCGGTGGAATTATTTTGTGGTAAGGTACTCTTGCAAATTTTTGTCCATTAATTAGACTTTTTTTTATAAATCGGAAATGAAAATTTACAAAGGAATCACAACAAAATTATCTAAAAATTGAAAAAAAAAATAATTTCATAGAATTGAAAATGTATAAGACCTTGTAGTTCTGAGACTAATGTTATCTTTACACATTGGAAAGGCATTTAAATTTAAATTCAAAGATATTTGACTATCTAAAATGCATCTGAATATCATTTTTCCTTCAATTTGGACAAATAAAAGGATTTCAATGAAAGCTGACGATTTGGTCCTTGCTTTCTGCATCACGAGCGTGATTTGGAACATCTAATAAGCTAAGGCTTTCTTTTCAAATTGCTCTTTATGACTCAGTACTGGGGCTAGGAAAAGCATTCCACATTGCGACTAAGAACAGAACCTCTTTACTTGATAGTGCGTCCAAAATCGGGCTTAAGGGTAAACTAATGAAACCTAGAAGTACGGTGATTTTCGAGGGGTGCAAATGTTGCCGTTATTGTTCTATCACCTATAATTTTAAAAGCACTATTTTGAATTATATCCAATAGACTTAAATGGGTTTTAGGAGCACCTGCCCAAATATAGGAGTTGTACTCAAAGCTTTGGACGAATAAAGGCTTTATAGACTACAGACAGGTCAGAAGGAGAGAAAAATGTCTTGCACCTGCGAAGAAAACATAAACATTTCGCAGCAGTTTTGGTAACGTCGAATATGTGATCGTTCCACAGAAGGTGGCTGGTGATGCATATACCCAGAACTGAAAGCTGTTTGGTTTCCTCGATGGAAGTGCCACTCATGGATAGCGCCATAGAGGGTGGATCTTGCTTTAGTGACAGGAGACAGCATTGAGTTTTTGAAGCATTGAATTCTACTCGGTTTTTGTTCCCCATTGGACAATGCTGTTGGGATCAGAATTCAATAAGCTTATCATACTTTGCCACATCCAAAGAACAAGGAAGTGAATCCTTAAACGAATTTGTAAAGCTGACGGTATTTTCTTCTGCAAAATAATTTAAGGGACTAGAAGTTTCAGATCAGACAGAAGATCATATATAAAAATAGAGAAGAGAGTCGGAGACAAGACAGAGCCCTGAGGCATACCAACATTTACTTTATGAATACCGGACTTGAAACTATCCAACATGACTTGAAGGTACTGAACAGTCCGAACGGTAATTTCTAATCCATTGAAGAAGAGATTCATCGATACCAAATGCACACATTTTTGATAAGAGAGCCTTATGCCAAATGCTTTTGCAATAACAATTGCAATAATCGTTCTTTCTCCTCCTCCTCCTCCTTTCCAAGTTACTCCAGAGCTATTGAAAAGGGGCCATTGTTACCATTTTCTCATAAACGCATCACGCATTGGTGAATTTAGAAGCATTTTCGGTTTTAAGTATGCTTACGATCTAAGCAAACATATTCAATAATAAAAGTCCTTGCACGTAATTTTTCCTAATTAATAGGTTTATTCAATAGCTTTTAAGTAATGGAGTCATCTGTTGGCTGTGTACAACTGCTTTATTGTAATAAAAGGTGCAACGACTAGTCGCTTTTATCAAGCTATGGAATTGAATAAATCACAGGTTATTATAAAGGCAGACACGCTCAAGGACGAAAGTTTCAAATCAATCTAAAAATGAATCTAAATAATCATTATAAAAATAATCAATAAGGCAGGCAGCAAAACAAAGGCAATATTGCAAACCACTAGATATGTGTTTGTTTTCATTAAATCAAACAAAACAGAACTATTAATTAAAACAATTAATTTTTAATGAGATTTTGTTTCTATTTTAATACCTCTCTTTGTTAATAAACATCTTTTCATCATTGAATTACATCAATAAAAACGAATCAAAGTCACAATAAACAAAACATTCCATTTATTAGAAACATACAAAAAAAAAAAAAAAAACTTTAGATATACTCGTACTCGTATCTCTCTCAATATTGAATCAAAAATTTAATGATCTAACCAGAATAATAAACACACAAAACAAACAAACCGAAACGATACGACACGACACAACCCGATGAATAGATAGATTTGGATATTAACACAAATTCATTTCATCAAAACAGCACTATAAATCCTCATCATCATCATTGTACTGCGCATTCATTGAACCAACTAAATCGAATCCAGATGAAAAAAAAAACACTAGATATCTAAAGTCAAATTCATGCGAATGGAGACAGAAACGATAAAAATAGCACTCCCACACGCATTCAATAAAAAGCAATAAAAACTCGCGTGTAAAACTGATAAATAAACATTGAAACAGTGTTGTAGTTATATTCTATTAAATTCATCAAAAGGGAAAAAAAGAGCAAGGCCGTAGTCGAGAGTTTTGAACCCCTTTACACTCGTATAAAAATGTTTTTTGGTGATAAGAGGGAAATACATTTTCAGTACTTAACGTTAACGGTACTAGTACCTGATGACTGGTTTATATTTCTCTCCTCAAAAATCTAGATTTTGAATTCCAGAATGCAAACACTTTTAAGAACAATAATATAGGACTTTCAATCAAAGGCCAAAGGCTAGTAACATGCTGATGAGAACACAATTAATAACTAAAAACGACAAGTATCGGGAGAATTTTTTATTTCACTATGGTGTTGGACACCACCTAAACACTTCATTTCGCATCAGCAGCTTATTAGGATTAGAAAAACAGAAATAAAGCCGAAATTTGATAGATAGCTTCGACAAGCGAGATTTGAAAATAGCAAAGGATTATTTGAAGAAGTCTCCACTTTCATTTGCTAAAGCCTAAAACGCAGCAGATGCGAAACGAAATTTGTATTTGGTCAACAAAATGCTTACAAAACCGAAGCAGACAAATATTCGTTGATAGTTGCACATATTAAAATAATTAAAAAACTTATTGGAAATGTAAAAAAAAATCACAGGCAGCCATTTGTGTAATGAAAGAAACGGTAAAAACAAGCCCGAAAAACACAAATGTCATTTTTTCGAACACAAAAAAATGGTCTGGGTAAATAATTGTGTACGAAAAAAAGAGTGTAGACTTCTTCAAATAATCTGCTACAGTAATTAGTTTCTCTCATCGAACAGCGTACTACAGAATGAAAAGTATAACTAAATTTTTTGTTTATGATTTCGGGGTAAATTTTTTATGGAATTTTTCGTTTCGTATCTGCAGCGTATAATAGAACGATAAAATGATATTTGTTTTTCCTTTCAGCATGACTTTCTATGATTTTGTCTGCATTTGTTTTTCTTTTTGCTTTCGCTATTGATAAAACTCTCCACAAATGTTTGTCCGCATTTCGTTGCATTTATAGAGATCACAGGAAAATTATGATTTGCATCAAAAGCGCATCCGCTATATGGGCGTGAAACTAGCACCACCATTTTAATTTTTTGAAGAAAAAGTTATGCTTTATTGTTGCTATGCCTTGTGCTGTAAATATTTAAAAAAGAAATTGAAAATTAAAAAAATTTTAAAGACGAAATTTTGTTGAAGTTCTGCAATTTTGTTAAATTTGAAAGTTTGTGTTGCTTTGTGCTCAGCTTGTGCTGCCATATTCTGAAAATTTATCACAAATTTGTAATTTTTACAGCCAAAAACAATTTTGCGATGCGTGAAGTTTGTACGTAGTACCGTCATTTTCCATTTTCCAAAAAATGTGCTGTGTTGTGCTTAACCTGTGCTGCTCCAGCTAAAAAATCAAATTTCTATTTCTTTCTGTACAGGACCTATCTGTCAAAGTTTTGCTCGTGAAATAATTATTCGGCACATAAGTTCTAAATTTAATTGCGGCAGGTTCTTATATTTGTGAGATTTACGTGAGTTTTACTTTTTGAAAATGAAAATTAAGAATGAGAAATATTCAAGTACAAATTATTTATCAATGCCAAAGAGAAAAATCTATTTTAGTTGATTAGATTCACTTGAAATTTAAAAAAAAGTTCTTGGAAATTGTTGAATAAATTTTTTATTTTAGAGAACAGCTGTTTTTTTGTTATGTATTCTCCACAGCAATTTTATGTCAAAATTTACAAAATTAAATTAAATTTATCTTTAAAAAAGTGGAGACTTTTTTTAATTTCAGAGTTTTATAAACTATTCTTTTAAGCTGCTTGAGAAATGAATCTCTACACAAAAATTCAGCTTTAATGGAATATTTGGGGTCAAAATTTAATTTAACTGGTTAAAATATACAACAAATTTTTGCCCCTCCCAAATATTGTCATGGATACGGCTTTGAAATCGTGAATAGCTCACCACCCAGTCGATTCGTTTATGGAAAATGAGGCCTTTAGCCCACCCATCACCCCTGCTAAATTCCATCGATCATCAATAAACAACTTAAAATGATTGAATGCAATTGTTTCTGTGTCTTTTTGTAATAGGGATGTTCTGAGACTGCTGCGACAAGCATTATACAAGCTAACACCATAAAGGCTAAATTTTATTGACGACTTAATTAAACGATCGGATTTTGGTCTTATGATGTATGCCGCATTTTTGTTTGCTTTTGTCTCGTCATAATAGTCTTCGTCGTGCGTCGCCTCGGTCGTCGTATATAGTCTTTGTTGGATATAATCGTTAAATCGAATTATTGCTATCGCGAGCGAGCACATATTTAGTTTTTTTTTTTGAATTTGGGGAAAAACAAAAATTCTTATTCTACCTACACAAATGTATCTATCTGATTTTGGAGAAGCCCCCGTTTTGGATCCATTCGCTTTTGACCACAAGCATGAGAAAACAGCCCATAAACCGCTGGCTGGCCCTGTTTATTTGAAATAACTTGTTAGTGATGTGTAATAGGCGCAAACGATAAATAGTTGGCGTATTTTTTGTGTTCTTTTTTATTATTTTCAAAATATGTTTAACGGCACGTTGTGGGGTCCTTGAGGCAGCAAAACTCTTTGTGTTTACACTTTTTTTTTCTATGTTTTTTACTGTTGGAGTTTTGTATACACAAAAAATGCCATCAGGTGGCGCTTGAAAATTTGTTTATTTGATTTTTGTAAGAATACTCTGTGTGATTTCTTTGGAAAAGTTTTTAATTAGTTTCTTTTGTTTTTGTTGTTTTTGTTGTTTTTGCTGCTAATGTTGTTGTGATATGGCGCTTTGTCATAAAAATAGGCTGGTGTGGTTTACTTTGATAGGTAAACAGATGTTTAGGTGTTGGAGTGACATGACCTATATATTTTATGGAAATTTATATAGAAGGTGATTTTTGATGAAACATTGATTTGCTAAGTTAGAGAAATAGGGGATGAGATGCAGGACATATTTTAAGCTATTTCGTAAGCTTACTTCGAAGAAAAAATTAGTTATTTTCAATGTTGACGATGATCTTAAGAGAAAGAACAGAGTTCTAACATCAAAAACTGTCTAGGTTAAAGCAATATCTAATCCATAAGGAAAAGAAGGTTTTATTCCTCGCTGTTCGTGTAGAAAACTTTGAAAACTAAATAATAGACATTTGAATTTTTATATAGTTTCTGATTTTGGCACTACCCCTTAAGTGGACTTAAAATCTTAATATATTGAGGAATTATACTATTGATATGTATTTTAGAGAAATAAATTCAAAATATCCTAATTACAATATGGATGAATGGACTCATTAAAAAAACATATCTGAAGTCTTCTTAAGTATTAGCTATTGCTTCAAAAAATGGTATTTTTGAGCACATATTTATTTTTGTAATCTCTCGTGGCATGATTGTTTGTACGTAGGACTATCATGTCAAAGATTTGGGTTCGATTCCCAGCCACTGCGTCCTAAGGACAGGAATGTTTTTTCCCAAGGTACTCCTTCTTGCTGGAAACTGACAAATCCTCCAAGAGTCATGAATAACTGCATTTCATCTAGCAGTTTGGACTCAGCAAAATAGCAGTCCCCTCTTTTCCTGCCAATAACACGCACACAGGAATGGATAAGAGCTGCAAGTCACCAGGCCTTGGTTCTCGAAGAGCTGTTGCAGCACCAAATTTTTTTTTATATATTTTTACTAATTAAAAATAAAAATATAGAAAGAACTAAACTCAAGTATTACTTCATATTTTAACGACCTTTCATTAAAGTGCGATACAAAAAAAAAATAGAAGACAACCTACACGTACTCAGAAGTGGGAGTGTTTCATATACCAATGTTGTTTTTTCATTGTGAACTTTGGATTGGTCTATTACTATCTTATATTATGATGACATTATATTTTAAATAAGGACATAATACGCCATTTTTGATATTTTTATATTTAAGAATTTTTGTTCAAAATCAAATTTAGTATCGAAATGAATGATTTAAAAAATTTATAAGAATTTAAAAAAAAAACTTACCAAAAAAATCGAAAAATCAAAGATTTATAATTTTTTAAAACCATTCAATTTGAAAGTAAATAAAGTTTTAAGTGGAAAATTTCGAAATTCGGCTTAGTTTTCGAGTTATACCATATATATTGAAAAATGGCAAGTATGACAATTCTCGCGGAAATTCAGTAGCATTTTCTGTTTTAAGCATACTTCTTAGCCAAATTAGTAAAACATTAACAATAGCAAAAAGCCAAAAAAAGCAATAATTTTCCGATATATTTAGCATCCCTCCCTTACCAGAAATTGTTGCCATGACAATACAGGATATGCGAGAAGTTAGCACCGCCATTTTTGGTTTACAAAAAATTAACATTGTGCTGTAATGTGCCCAACTTGTGTTGCCATGAGCGATGAGCCATATTTAAAAAAAAACCCTAATTATAATTTTCACGGCCAAAAATAAAACTTGCGATGGGTAGGGTAGCGTTAAGAGTAGAGTAAGCACTGCCATTTTCGATTTTGAAATTAAAAAAAACTGTGCTGTATTCCACCTTTCGATGTAAAAAAAGTTCACTATTTCTACGAATGAATTTTTTTAATTTCTTAATTCCTTAAGGATCAAAGTTGGGCTATTTTTGCTGTCACGTGTTGAAGATATAAAAAATTTTAATATTTTCAACTTAAAAAAAACTGATTTATAATTTTATTTATTTACATTTTGCATTTTTCTTAAAAATTTAATTTGATTGTGCTCAGTTTGTGCTTCCATATTCATATGTCACAGAGATAATAAAAAGCCCAAATTTGCAAAAATTTCAGCCCGTGCTAGCGGTGCTAATTTCACGCTTTGCAAAATAGATTTTTATCGGTAAAAATACAAATACGCAAAATTTCTGATCTCTTTGGAACACAAACTGAAAACTTAACAGGACAACTTTCATTTTTACAAAATTTAGCAAATTTTCAATTTTTACTTTGAATATGTACGACGCAAGGCAGCACAGGTTGAGCACAATAGCTGTGTTAACTTGAAATTTCTTGCAAATTTTCAAAAATTTTCACAAATTTTCACAAATTCTCACAAATTCCTGTTTGTTAAATCAAAAAAGTTGCATCGAGAGAGCGCAATGAGAGAGCAAATAATTTTGCATCCGTTGGAAACACAAAGGGTTCCAACTTGCAAGTATTGTCAAAAATCATGGTGGTTAGTTTCTGTCATAGCGTTGCCACTTATTGGAAAATTTTCCGAAGTAGATTTTCAAAACAAAAATGCAATATGTGAAATTTTCCTACAATATATCTGCACATTCCAATTTTTACTTTTAGTTTCAAAATAGAAGAACAGAATAAATTAAAAATAGCGTATTACTCGTATAATTAATTATACTGTTAAGATAATTATCAAGGTAAGCCAATAGCTGGAAGCCACCGTATGAATAGAATTGAAATATTAGTGGACAAAATTTTGATTAATGATAATTTTCTTTTCCGAAAAATAAAAGTGCAGTAGACTCGATTTTGAAGCAGTAAATTGGTTTTACGAAAAAAGTGCATTAGATCTTTTGAAATCATGGCAAAGTGGCAACGCCGTTTAAGCACAAAAATGACGTTTCTATCAAAAAGTGGTGCAGTTCATGGTTCAATGCGTTTGTTAACTTTATTTCAAATTTCCCCATTTCAGATAGAATTTTCCTATCTTTCCAAGTTGTATAGGCAAGGTTGTACACATTTTTTGGAAAAAGATACCAAACAAATCATTTAAAAAGTTGAATTATTAATTTTTTTTCAAACTTAGTATCCATTATTATTCGCAACGTGCTTCAGAATAAATTCCATCGTCGTGTTTGGGCGTATTTAAAAAACAATATTAAACTTAAAACAATCCATTTTGAGTTTGGTTTTTCCCATTCCTAAAAAAAACAGCAAAGTGCCTACTTAAGTATTTCAGAACTTCAGGCTTCTTAAGTACTCCGAAAAAAAATCTCCCCGATTACAGACTCTGATACGAATAGGCTGTTGGAAGAAGTCAGACTCAATTTTGACATTTGATAGTAAAAATATCAAAAATGTGTCTGATTTCTCCCGAAGCTCTGTAATCGGGATGCGTAAGTTCAATACTGATGCTACCGAAAAACGATCTTTTCGAAATTTTCAAAGAATTAAGTCAACAAGATAAATGAAGCTCATCCATTTTCTGATTCAAAATATTTTTTTTTTTTGGCGATCAATCAAAGAACTGGTACTTGTACTTCAAGTACTTAAGAACACTGGTCAAGTACTTAAAGACACTGATGGTCAAGTACTTAAAAGTACTTTTCAAATACTTTGGTACTTTAAGACGTAGTACTTGTTACTTTGACGAAATACTTGAAAAATACTGGTATTTGACGTTTTTTCAAATTTCTGAGTGCAAGTATAGGTCTCGGTAGTGCTAATGTACCGACTTGTACTTAAAATTTAATAGCTTTGATTTAAATCATCTCAAATACAACGCATTGTTCTACGAGAAGAACAACAAATCGGAATTATTTTGTATCGTTTCTAAAAATAAAAAAATGTAAGGAACACTTCTGCTTAATTATCTTAAAACTCCCTTGGATTGATCCAAAAGCTAATAAATTGACTAAATACTCCCCGTAAATTATTTTTCTTTTAATCTCAATCAAAGTAATTTACGTTCCAATGAGTTTTTTTTTTTAGTAAAAAGAAAAATCTATCTCTGATTTCATTAAGGAGTCCCTTGTGATCTGCGTCAATCTCCTGCAACCGATTGTTCATTGCATGCGAGCGTGATTATTTTGTCCACCAAAAAACCTTTTACTTTGATCTTATTTTGAGAATTAAATTCTAGCGAAGTATTAATTTCATCTTCTTCCGGTGAGTAAATGGATTCCTCGAAGCTTCCTTTCAGCTTAGTTTCTTTATGTATGTAATTAAGTAAAATACAAGTCCAAACAAAAAAATGTCTCTTTTTTTATTTCGTTAAAAGAAAAACCAACAAAAAAAAACATCAAAATTAACATTACCATTAGGCAAAAGACTTCATCCCTATGCCAAAGTGGGTGCGTTAGTGTAACAACGTTTTACTGCTCCACCACCATCCAACAGGATTATTTTGATCTCATTAAATGTGGAAGGTGATTTTTTTTTTATTTTCGTCTTTCTTCATTATTCCTGTGTCAAATTGAGGCTTTGACGTTTTTTATTTTGTCAGTCCATCTTTTAATGAAGGAAAATATTTGGTTTTCTTAATTCAAAAAGAAACTTAAAAAAAAAAAAATAAGAATATTTTCATTAATACCCGTGAAGTCAAAGAGATGGAAAAGTGGAGAAGTTGCGCGCAAAAGAAAAGCACAAGGGTGTTTCAAACATTTATCCAAGTTTTTCTTATGCGTCTTGCCGCAAAAGCCATTGGTATAGATGGGCAACAAAATATTATGATTATTGTTCCAATTTTAACCACGTGCTGGAAACATTATACCTTAAGGTGCTTTTCACCCCAAGAAGAAGTTTAAAAAAAATAAAATTAAGAACAACAACAAAAATCTAATTAGAAATGAAAGCGAAATCACCTGAGTCCACCGTCAATTTCTCTTTCTGATGGCTGAAGAAAACCTCAAATATGCTATTGGAATGGAATCCTTTGTGGTTCATTGATGGTCTAAAGGGGTTATACC
This sequence comes from Dasysyrphus albostriatus, assembly GCA_946251815.1. NCBI lineage: Eukaryota > Metazoa > Arthropoda > Insecta > Diptera > Syrphidae > Dasysyrphus > Dasysyrphus albostriatus. The sequence goes on along the minus strand of OX276337.1, from coordinate 133,793,737 downwards.
TTTGAATTTTTGTTCGGAAAACTTAATTATTTATGAAGCGATTACTTCTCTGCCTTGGTATGGTTTCGGTGTGTATTCGGCAGTGTTCCATTTCGGTTTCAAAACGAGCATTTCCCATCTGTTTGTGGCATTTGGCTGGTGATTACTGGGAAAAGTTGTTGCAACAAAGATGAAGGAAATTTATTACATCACTTGACCGACTGTGCTTCGCGCGTTTTGTTTTGGGTATAGGTACCTTATACAGAAATCTACAGTCCTGTGCGAGTTCGACTTAAATATCATCTCTCTCTGGCCATTCCACCATAAACCATCATTGTAACTTTCAACATTATTGTGAGAAATGAAATATGTAGGTAATAGTTGTTATGAGGTTCCAGGTTCGTAATAAGAGACAGCAAATCGATGGAGTAGTAAGGACAAGGGAGACTCAGCATCATATCGGCAGAAGATCTCTTTCATTTCGGTATTGATGCTGTGTTCTAAACGTATCATTAGGAATATGATTTGTAATGACAACATAATCGTTCTATTGATTTCGAAATCGGTGTGGGAATGGATTTCTTTTTATAGCATTTTTTTTTTTTTTTTTTTGTTTTTAACATTTCAACAACACAACGAAAACGATTTGAAATAATTTGCTAGATAATTGTGTGGTGTAGGTTTGTTGAATGATTGGTATGTCCTTTACGATTGCGATTGGTATAGAACGAGTAAGTAATTTGTGGAGTGATTTTCTTAGTATTTTCCAATGCAATCTCATAAATTACAAAATGAAGCTTGCATCATGTTAGAATCCTAACCTAAGAAATTCTGAGCTATGTTTATCAAGTTCATTCCTTCATCGTTTGTCTCCAAGTTTGAAGGTGGTATGGGACCAATTAAATTCCTTTTTCCACCGGCTCCACATATTAATTTTTAGGCACAAAACTTTTTTTCAACCTCAGGAACAAAAAAATATTCAACTTTACTATTTTTATAGCAAAATAGCTTTTTATAGCACACATTTGAAGAAAAACAAGTTCTCCAGCATCCCCAAATGAAATCTGAGGTCGTTTTTTTTGAAAGTCTGTTCATATATTTGTTTTTGATATTTGCTATAAAAATAAAAAAGTTGAGTATTTTTGTTCTTGAGGCTGAACAAAAGATTTTTAAAGGATTGACATGTGGACTTGTTGGATAAATGTACCTTATCGCCCTAACCCACCTCAAATTTCGTATTGGAAGTTTTTGTACGCTTCCTATAAAACAAGAGAAGTTGAATATTTTCATTCATGAGGTTTCACAGCTGGTTTTTATATATGGATTCACATGTGGATTCAGTGAAAAATCGAATCCTACCACTTAACTCAGATTTTATTTGGAGATGCTGGAAAACTTTTGTTTACCTTTTTAAAATGCTATAAAAAAACAAAATTCCACAGGTCAATCCTTAAAATACTTCAGCATCTCGAAATAAAATCTGAGTGCGACCAACTGGGGTTGTTTTTCCAAAATAAGTCCATATATTTTTTGTTTTTGATGTTTGCTATAAAAATAGAAAAGTTGAATATTTTTGTTTCTGAGCGTATTTTTGTTCCTACGATGCGTAAAGGATTTGTTTTTGTGAGATGTTGGGCGTGCTGGAGTACTTTTTTTGTTTTTTGATGTTTGCTATAAAAAGAGACGTTAAGTTCCTGAGATTGGACAGATGATTTTTTTATGGATTAATTTGTGACGGCAATGAACAAAAGCCAAAAATTCAAATGGCACTAGCCCTTTCAGATTACATTTCGGGGTGCTGTATTTGTTCTAAAAAAAGAAAAGTTGAATATTTTTGTAACTTAAGGTGAAGATTTTTTAAGGACTGACATATGGAGCTGCTGAAAAAATGAATTTTACTGGCACCAGTCTCCTCAGATTTTATACTGAAGAAGACTTTTTGTCTTTTGATATTTGCTATAAAATAAGAAAAGTTCAATACTTTTCATCCAGATGATGCTTTTTGCATTGAGGATGCAGACGCGATGTTTGTATTTTGTATTCGTACTATAAAAAAGCTTAGTTCCACATGTCAATCCAAAAAGTTATCCAGCTTCACCATATAAAATCTGAGTGGGGGTTTGACCAACTGAGTTCGTGTTTTGAAAGTCTATTTACATTTTTTTTTTTGTTTTTTGATGTTTGCTATAAAAATCTAAAAAATGAACAGTTTTCTTCCTGACATGACATTTGAAAATGGTTGACCTCCCTCAAATATCACTTGAGAGTGCTGGAGTACTGCAAATAAAGTTTTTTGATGTTTGCCATAAACAAAAACAAAAGTTTAATATTTTTGTTCCTGCAGTTGGTCAAAATTACATTTTTTGGATTAGCATGTGGAGTCTGTGAGTAAACGAATCCAATTTATTCTATCTCCCCCTCAGATTTCATTACGGACTGCTGGAAAACTCTTTTGGCTTTTGATGTTTGCTATAAAAAGCAGAGCAGAACATTGTTGTTCCTGAGGGCGAACAAAACAGTTTCTCGAAAGATTCACATGGACAGCCACTTGAAAACAAACTCAACATCCCTCAGCCCACTCAAATCTTATTTGGGGCTGCATAACCCTTTTTTGATTTTCATTATGTTGGCTGTAAAAATTAATCTGGAAAACGTTTCTATTTTTTTTATTGTTTGGTATGTGGACCTGGTGGAAAAATGAACAAAATAAAGCTCTACCCCCCCCCCCTCTCAGATTTTTCTTGAAATGCTAGACAACTTTTTGTTGGTGTTTGCTATAAAAAAAATTAATATTTTTATTCTATCGAGAAGGACAAATGATTTTTCTGATTGAACAATCGAAGCAACAACCTAAAAATATCTTCCAAAAATTGAGGGTCAGGGTCCGACTTCATGAAGCTACAAAACATTTTTTCTTAGCTTATTTTAAATGCTATAAAAGTGATATAAGTGTTTTTAACATATTTATGGTATAAAAAGTCCATATAAACAAAGTATTCCAAGGCATTTTTGATACGACTTCAATGGGATGAAGTATAGGTTGAGACAGAAAAAGAAGTTTTCTGACAAAATAGGAAATTACATTTTATTTCTTCAACAGAATTTCAAAATTTGTATTTCATTTAAGAGCTGACCATTCAATGGTCATTTTGGTAAAAAAATGTTTTTGTGCATTTCAAGGCCCGTAAATTTGAATCTTCCACATACACCTAATTTTGAACTTCCATCTTTTAGATCCAAGAAAAGTTTCCTGAAATTCAAATCATGCCGAGGCGCCAATCATCCTGTTTTTTCCAAAATAACTTCCCAGAAATTATACCACTTGCCTTCCTTATTTTTTTTTTATTTTCTTTATCCGGTTTGACCCTGAAATGACAAAACAGTGAGTCGTTTCTGTTTGACTTTGCAAATCGAACGCATATAAAATGTAGTTTGGTGTGGATTTCCTTGTTCGAAAATAACGGTGGCTCTAACCACCATTGTTGAAAAAAGAAGAAGAAAACCGAAAATAAAACTGACAGAAGGAAATTCAAGCCACTCATAAATTTAACCGCCACCACCACCGATGCCGTGTCGGTCGGCCAGCAATTGGCGCCTAAAGGTTTTCCACTCAATTTGTGATACGATGACGACGCCATGCATATCACACATGGACACACAAAATATTGTATCCCACGAGTGACCAACAACACTCTCGACCCCATCAACATCAACATCGTCATCATCATGATTATCATTACAAGTAGTATGCGTAGTGGCAATAATGATGACAGCAGGTCGACACTGAGTGCTGACGAAATCGGGGCCACCTATCGAATTTCTCGCCCCAAACCAACCACAGGAGCAGACGAAACACTTGTTCGCCCCTTTGTTACTGAAATCTTTTGGTGGTTTTCTTGGCGGCTATACACCATTGCTCGGCGAGGTTTTTTTTCAGCTAGGTAGGTATAGGTAGGGTAGGAACACACCATGTGGTGATGGTGATGGTCACATCACAGTAAACAAACTGACCAACAGTCTGCGTATCGAATATCTTTTGAAAAACAACAAAAAAGGGTTTCCCTTAAATAGACATTACTTATGATAAAAATACTACTCACTTGTAAGTAAATGTAAATCAAAGACCAAGAATCCTTCCTCTTATCCTTGAGACACAGAAGATTCAGAAATAATTCAGTTTGACATTTATTAGCCAGGATATCAAAATAGAGTTCAACAACAACAACTAACGGCATCAACCATCAGCATCAGCAACATAGCAACAACAACCACAACAAAAAAAACATGTATAATCGAAAATTAGGTCGTGTCAACATACGACTTTGTCCCAGAGAGAGTGTTGTCCTTTAGCAAAAGGACAATGGGTGGTTATTTAATGGATGCGTGCACATAGAATGGGAAAAAGGATTCCATTATTTATCCCTGAAAGTGTCTCTCTCATACTTGAATTACTTGAAGAAAAGGAGATCTTTTGGTTCACCACTGAGAGACAAGGATTCACTAATCCGATAGTTGTTTTGCCTTACAGCTCACACCCTCTGTTCCCAGTGCGTATTATATGTGTATACCATCAGATGACATCTTATGTGAATGACATTTATTTGTAGTTTTTTTTTCGTTTTGTTTAGTTTATGCTTGTCAAAGGACACGCAATCGAATCACGCTTCGTTTAGCTCTTGGGTGTGAATCATTGGAAAAGAATAGAAAACCAGAGGTACGAATATTTTGAGAGAATAAAAGAAAAGGACGACAAGGATTTGATGGTTGAGTGGTTGTGGAATTTATGCTATTGATAGCGCAAATTTTTGAAAAGAATTGGTGATGAATTGCGACGGAAAAAAATCTCTGTTTTCTGTGATTAAGCCGAGACGTATGTTCTGTAATTCGGGGGAAATGAGTATTAGGAACAAAGTATTTTAATGATTCTGATGCTTTTCTTTTCAAAGTGTGACAATGGAATGTTTTGACTTGATCCATATGTGATCCTGATCAGTGATCATGTTATTGAGTAGAGTTTTTCATTTGGGGATTAATTGAAGTGGGGTAGGAGAGTAATTACACCTTGTTTGCCTCTGGAAAATGTGCTTTTTTGAAAAAAAGTGTTTACTATGTCAACTTATAAAAGTTTCTTTGACATATTACGCCTAAGAAACCATCTGACTCAACGTTTTTAGAGGTTTACTAAGGGTTGAGGTGTGTGCTCTCGTCGAGGTGACTTCCTGGCCACCTAAAAAACGAAATACGGACAACGAACTTCAGATCTACACGTGAAATTTTTTGTCTATCTATAAACCACGTGGAACTGAACAATTAGTGGAGGCCTCAGATGGCTATAGCACCTCATGACAATTCGCATCAAGAATAAGGTCGTCATGTACTTCATACCACAAAGGAAGAAGGTGATGACACCATTAAAAACGAGTTCAAAAAGCCCCTGGAAGAGACATTATGAGCAATGACATAAAAACTGTCTTGAGATCAAGGATGTCCAAACGTTGCGGGAAGTGAAAGTTGATTCGGACTACTACCTCACTGAAGCCAAGTATAATCAAACCTGACCAGACCTGCTTCCAAGCCTTACAATCAGAAGAAGAGAGAGAAACACCGCCTTCTCAGAAGGAAAAAGAAAGAGCTTGAAAAGTGTGTGCTCGAGGAAATACAGTGATTCCATGCCAAGAATAAAGTAAGTAAGTTCTATAAAATAGTTAAAAGAACCTCCAGAGTTACAAGGGCTGAACTGAAGCCTGGAAGGACTGTCAGGGGAACATCGTGGTAGTAGAATTGTATTCGATGCTAAAGGTGTGCAAAAATAATTTCTGAAAATTGTAGGTGATGACCATCTCAACTGCGACACCATGCAGAATGCAGCATTCAACCGATTCCGTTCGTCCGATCTGAACCAAGCAAAAAACTAATAATTTGGTTGCTAAAGACTTCGTGAAGAACCAGGGCCTAGTGATTAATAACTCTCAACCATTTATTTGTGCGTGCCAAGACCAAACAGCTATGAGAGAAACACTTTTTCATGACAAATATACTCCCGGAAAAAAATGTCTATTTTTTAGGTAGTAGCGGCTGGCAATCGGACCTAGATCTTCTGCAACGCATTAACCATTATGCCACGAGGTACTTTAAGCCAAAGACCAGTTAACTGCTGGAGATGAGCTGTTGAAAGTGGCTTAGGGTGAGAGTTGGTAAGGAGTATGCACCAGTTCATCTACAAAATATCGTCGGAGGAAAGCCCGTACCCCATGATTGGAACCTCAGCTGTGTTTACCCGATTCTGAATAAAAAAGACCCTCTTAAAAGCATCACTATAGAGGCATCAGTCTCCTTACCATCACACACCACAAGATCTTCTCTGTTGTACTTTGTAAGCCCCTGAAGCCATTCGTCAACAACATGATAGGTCAGTGTGGCCTCAAGTCAGAAAAATCTACCATCAATCAACTAATTGCTCTACGGAAGATCTTGGAAAAAGTTCGAGGGATTTCAAATCGATACCCACCACCATTTCATCGATTTTAAGGCTCCCATATGACGGCATCTATAGGGACGAGCTATATTAAGGGTAGGGCAGTGCCTAGTTTTTGACATCCTTTCAAATCCATCTGTTTGTGCAGGATGACGATGAGAAATTCACGCTGCTCAATCAAGATTGGCAAAGATCTCAAGTGATACCTCTTCGAAGTCAACAAAAGTTTAAGGCAACATGACGTGACGAGCTTGCCTTTTGACTACTTCAACATCGTTCTTGAAAGAATAGTGCAAAGCTCTCACTAGACGCACGATCTTTCTAAAGTTCGTCTAATAACCGACAAAGCGTGATATTGGAGGATTTTTCGTGAATATCGAGAAGGAAGCCAACAAGATGGGTTTAAGAGTTAGTGAAAAAGCAAGACCAAACATTCAAGTAAGGATACCCAACATCGGCGGGTTGACGTCTCTCTTTCCATCAACAGCTATAATTTCCAGGTGGTCTAAGCCTTTGTGTAAACTAAACTCCACTATCTACTCAAATAATAATACCAGCTTTGAGATCAAATGAAAAACTACTCTTGCCAATTGCTGCTTCTTTGGGCTAAAAAGCAATTGAGGAGCAAAGTCTTCTTTTGAGCGACGGATCCATGAATAAGTAACTTATCATCCCGGCCCTGATGTATGGTAAGCGTTGAATGAGAACACCTTAAGCTGTTTTGAGAGAAAAATTCTCCGGGTGATATTTCGTCCCGTCTGCATAAAGATGGGGAATGTAAAAAAAGGTACCACAATGAACTTTACTATTCTGACATAGCAACATAAGTGAAATGCCATCGACCGAGGAGGCTGGATCACTTAGAGCGAATGGACATCAATGCTCCGATCTGAAAGGTTTTTGAATCTAACCCATAGGAATAGAATAGGACAGCGCAAAAAACGAGGCAAGCTCATTCAAAAAATAGGGTTTGGTACAGAAATTTAGCTTTAAAATGCTTTTCATAGAAGAAAAACTGGAGACAACTAGGTACAGAAACCGAGCCAGCTTAAAAAAAAATAGTTGGTTGAGGGTCTGGTCTACCCGACTATAGCGCCAAGTTAAGTTTCCCATGTTTTATTACTTAAAAATTAAAAAATAGTCTTATTACAAATGATGAGAGTCGTGAAAGGGAAATTCCGAAATCACTCGAAATCAATCGGAAATAAATCCTTATTTAGTATATTTTAAGGTTAGGTGAGGTTTAATCCAGGTGTATGTTACTCGTTCGCGTTTCTAATGCAACTTAGAAGAAAAGTTTATCTAAATCTGCAGCTCTATGGACAACAAAAATAACTGCAAGGCGTTTGAAAGCTCGTTCCTATACGTATCTTTCAAATCAGAGTTTCCTAACGAAGGCGTTAATAAGATTGATAGTTATCTTTATTTTCGATTGTCTAAACCACCATACCTTATCCCTTCTGCCAATTAACTTTGAAACCATCGCATCGTTCTGGATATTCACTTCCAACAGCATACCTAACCTACCTACAATATTATCGAGAAAATCAACTAACAAAGCCCATCTTTAACTACTTGTAAATGCGCACGATTGTGACCAGTATTGCACCACTAATTGAGCTCCCAAGTTGCATTGTGAATAAGACACAAACTCGATACCTACATAAACTGCGAAAATGGAATTTTATCGTATAACGAGGTATAAGACAATAAAATGCTCTGCATCCAGATTCACCCGCACATAATCGGTATGCGCATCATGCGCATGCGCACCATTAACAGAGCCAAGGGTCATATGGACCAGAATGGCACATGGAGTCTTCGCTGTCGTCGCGGTCGCCTCGTTGTCGTTGTCGTCGATTGTACTAATACCTCCTGTGTATATTTGTCATCGATGACTGTGAGCGCAACAGCACGCACCACAATGCTTATGGCTTAATCTATGGAGCATTGCCATATCCCAATCCCACATTTCCAGCATTCCAGCTGATGACTTCGCTCCGGTCCCCCTTTACAGCGCATCGTCGTATTCATTGTCGTTTGCGATGACAACAACCAAAAACCCAATGCAATATATGTGGAAGATTCCACTTAATTAGGAAGGCGACAATGCAACATACCAGAACACGACACATGAGGACACGATTCCCTGGAGTATTGTTCATCTCTGACTCTATATTGAGATAGTGCTCCTTCTCCCCTCCCCTTCACCCCTCTACAACCAAACAAAAAACCGATACTGAAGATGAAAATAATCATTGCGCCTAATGCTATTCGTTTAAAAGAAGTTAACATGCTGTAACATCTTGCTCATCGATGACTAGCAAGGATCTTCTGGCATACAACTTGTTAGAGGAGCAATCTTTTCGTTTTATTATCACTAGGTATACTGGTATGGAGGTATAGGTACCACCAGAGGCAGAATAAGGAGATACACCATGGAGCAGACAGAAAAAACATCTGAGTAGCTTCTCCAGATACATATATAATTTTATTTCTTTAACAAGATCACGATTTGGATAGCAAATTTACATGCACAGAAATCGAACCTTGCTCATTGCCTCCTCTCAATCCTTCCCCTGCTCTCACAAGCTAACAGATTTGAATCAGTGTAGAGTAACTTTAACTGCTGGCTATAGTTAAGGGAATTTCACTGCAGAGAAAAAGAGTTGCCACTTCGTGAAACTTCATGAAAACAAAATATCTGATTTAAAGAGGTCATACAGAGGAGCTTCCAAAGCTGGTAAAGATCAGACTTTTGTCTCTATAGGTTCTAGCAGTGTGAAGTGTTGATGAAAGAAAGTTTTCATTATAACTGAAACGCTTGATTTTAATGAAAAAGAAGTATAATATTAGTAAACATAGAATAAAGACTTGATACCCACGTTGGGCGCCACTGCAAAAAAAATCAAAATAATATTAACCTTCAAAAATAAGTTTAAAACATTTGAAGAGATGAAAAAAGTGCCTAGAAGATGAGCTGTGAAGTATCTTAAGAGGCCATCAGATATAGGCCTATGACAGAATTATTATTATTTTGGTTTTGGTCTAAGATAAATTTAAATTTAATTAAATTTAGCAACGCTTTACGCCACAGTTACAAAAAAAGTTGTACTCAACTTATGCTGCCTTTTGCCATAAATAAAATTAAATACGAAAATTTGCAAATCTTATAAATTAATTTTTAATTTCTTACAATAGAAAGTTATGCTTTTTTATTAGTTAATGCTGCTTAATTAGAAGCGATAAGAAAATTTGTAGAATTGCAAGTTTTATGGACGAATATAAGCTTTGCGAAGGGGAAGAGAGTTTGCAAATTTGCGAATTAAATTTTTTGAAGCGTGAAGACAAATTTTGAATTTTATTTATTTTGTTGTATATCTCTTTGGTATATGGCACAATGAACTAGGCAAAAAATTGCAAAATTTTTATTTTTACGAAAATGCAAAATTTCAAAAAATTTCATCCGTAAAATTTGAGAATTTATTTTCTTTATTTACGGAACAAGGCAGGAATAGTTTAATACAAATCAAGAGAACTTTGTTTGATATTTAACAAATTGTGGTGCAAACTTCATGCTTGGCTAAATTGTTTTTTTTTCCAGAAAAGTTGCATATGCGATTTCTTATCTCCAGTGCATATATGGCAGCACAAACTGAGCACAATTTAGTTTAAAGACAAATGTAAAACTTCAAAAAAGAATTGTTTTTCGGCCATAAGTATCGCATATTTGCCATTTTTTAAAATGCTGTTTTGTGTGCAACTTGTGCCGTGAAGAGAAATGTTTATTATTTATTTATTATTTCTTGCATCTGTTTGCTATATAGCAGCACTAACTGAGAACAAAATAGCACAACTTTTATTTTCATGAAATTTCTAAAAAATATTCATCAGTAGTAATACTCGTACATATTTTCAAATTTCCAATTTCTTTAAACTTTCGGCACAAAGCAGCACAAGGCAGTAGAAGTTCAATAGAAATCAGCAAAAGTTTTTCTGTTGAAAACAAAAAAATAATTGCTTCACACTTTTAAAAAAAAAAAAAATTTTGCCTTAAAGGTTGTAAGAATTTTTTTGATATCTCTTCATCATATGGCAGTAAAAACTAGGCACAAAATAGATCATTTTTCACTTTAACGCAATTTGCAAAATTTCAAAAAAAAAAAACTTCATTCGTTCATCATCATTTTTACGGTGCTAATGGTAACTATCCAAAATTTGATATTAAAATTGTCAGCAAAGATCAGAGTCATACGAAATCGGCCGTTGACCAAATTTGGCCCTGCTCGCAGGTTCAATGTATTTCAACTCCTTCTTTAGATCCTCTGTACCACTCATGTGACTTTGTTGCACCCTTTGAAATTTTTTCATTGTCCAATCACCCGGCAGATGGTTTCAAATAATGTAATCTTGCCCTTTTTTAAATTCACAAGAAACGAGACCTCGCAACCTGTCGCAATTACAAAATTCGCTTTTAGCAATCTCGAATTTGCATCTCGCATAAGAAAATCTGAATTATATCCACTGAAATCTCGCAATCAATATTTCGCATATCAAAATCTCGCAATTTCCCAATCATGTGCGAATTTTGAATTTGAATGCTTTTGATTGAAAAAGTTTATTTGTTGCAATGAAATTTCATTTTGCGAAATTTTATTTTGCAAGTATTTAATTTTGCAGGATTTTGTAATTGCGAGATTATGAAAGTGATGATGAAGTTTCAGGAAGCATTGATACAAATTTGGGTCTTTGAAGAGTACCAATGCAGTTAATTGATAAATTCATAGTCAAATGTGACGTGGACGAAACATATTTTTGGCGTTGAGATCAATTGAAATAATATTGTCTAAGTGTATTTTTGCTAAATTTTGATATTTTAAGCTCTACTAACTGAAATGCTTATTGAGGCATCCATTCAGCTGATTTTGAAGCCTTACTTGGAAAAGGCAACGTTCATTTAAAGCATCCCACGTTGGGCGCCACTTCAATTTTTATTAAATTTTCTTTGCTTTGTAGTTGAATGCAATGTACTGGCAACCCTGACCCAATCTTTGAATTTTGAGACAATTTCCGCATAAGTTTCTATGGAAAAATTGCATTGGCATAGATAAAGAGAGAGAGAGGGAGTATAAAATTGTCTCCGTGGTAGAATTGCTTGCGATGCAGAGATACATCGCAGATAAACGACTATCCTGCTCCATTTGAATCTGCACCAAACTATATCCACTATAAATGCTCTTCTCACCGAGAGCTGCCCAATTTGAATAGAGTCGCGCGCACGCGTTAGCTAACGATCCGATAGCTTAATTTAGACGTCGCGTCGTCTTCGATGCTGGTTGTGTCAGGGTTTGGTTTGGTATGCCGTTGTCATACTGTCTTTGTTGCAGTAATCGACTCCGCATCGTCGACAAAGGAACTCAGCAGAATTACCCCAAAGAACATAACGTGGGGCTCGTCTCAGGGATACCATCCAATATATGCCTCCACCCACAGATTATATCTTTGAACTGGCACAAACGGTAGCGATTGTTGGTCAAGTTGTTGTTTTTTTTTTTTCTTCAAGTTTATTGTCTTTGGGTTAAGCGTTGGAGTTTTTCTTCGCCAGAGAGAATTGCAATTAATGGAGTGAATCTACCGCGATGGGAAAGTGTGGTTCCAAAGATGTATACCAGTTAAGATAATACAAAAGAGGACCGAATCCGCGTTCAAGACAACTCTTGTTGTGGGAAAAAAACGATATTGTAAATTATTTTACTGCTCTTGTAACTGATCTTAAAATGCTGGCTTTGAGTAATTAATTGATCATGAAATTGTATGTACCTTACTTATACCTACCTGTTCGGATATTGTTATGAGAATGGAGGATATTTATTTTTTTCTTGTTCTTTTTTATATTTCAAGATCTCACAAGAAGGAAATTAAAAGTTTCGAAAGTTATAAAAACACAAACCCACATTTTAAAATTTTTTTTTCTTCCTTTTTTTGAATTCATAACTTTCCAAGTTTTTTTTTTAATTAGCTTCAAAAAGGGGGTCATGGAAGTTCATCAAGACTGTGGCATGCGTCTTTAACAACTCCCATATTAAACGCAAGCAATAATCATCTAGAATTAACATCGCTCCACACATCATCATTTAAAATTCCTAACATCTCGTTTTCGTTGTCGTATTTTAGTCTCCGACTCAACTTGTGTATTTGCAATTCTAACAAATGTTTTAAATCTTCTGCCTTAACTTCTTGTCCAAAGCATAGTGAAAACATTGGAATAACAACAAACAAAACATGCGGATTTCATGATGCAACATGTGGCGTTACATCATCAGCAATTGACTGCGTTTTGTTTTCCCTTGCAAATTTACGACCAACGCAAATTAATCGATTATAAAAGGACCAAGGAGAATCAAAAACACACACAATTCACTTTAATTTTCCAACTCTCCACCTGGTGGGCCCTTAGCTTTTTGGTGGACCATTAAATTGAGATCAGTTACATATAGGAACAAATCTTCGACAATCGCTAAACGACTTCGCCAATTAGACCCCTGCAGGTCATTAGTGGACATAAAAGGTTGTGGTCTTTTGGTCATACATTATGGTAACGTTGTTCTTCGTCTCTCTGGGCGTTTAAATGGCTATGACATGTGTGGATACGAGTATTCCGTCAAAGGAGCTCGCAAAAGATTTACTACCTTTCTGGTGCTGTATGAACTTTCTGTAGGAATGTATGTTTTGACGGACAACTTGTAAGTCAATCCGACAAGTACATAAATGATTTCTTATTTGAAATCTTTGACTTGTTTAAAGACGGATTTTTTGTTAAAATGAAGGTTTAATTGCAAAAATGAATGTCCTATGTTTAATTACTTGCTTATTACCTGATACAACTGACATATAGTGTTTTAGGTTTCGAAAGGTTTTTTTTTTGTTTTCAAATTAAATGATGTTTTTGTTGAATATTTGTATTTTTATTAAATTTAATTTTCTTCAGGTACATTTATATCGACTTTTCTGGTTATTCACGACATGAATAAAGACCTACTGCTCGTTATAAGTAATAGATAAACTTACATAAATTTGATCTTATTCCTTGTATTGATTAATGAGGTTCCACAGGTAAAGATAAAACTTTTGGTTGCAATTTTAAATCAACCTGGAAGAGTAACGTATAAAAACTGTGTTTCCGACACTAAACAAAAAAACGTTGGTATCGAAAGTGAATTTATTTCAGGTTCTTTAAATAGAGGTGATTTTAAATCTAAAGTTTTCTTTTGGTTTTCCTTAAACAAGTAAGTAATTACTTGTTTTTAAAACTTTTATATGATTAGAAATAGTAGATCATTCAAACAAAATGGCGAGGCTGCAAATGGTTGATTCAGCCACCATTTTGAAAATAAAACGTAAAACTTTTTGAAAATATCTTTGGATCGCACTCAAATTTCGCTGCCACGAAATTCTCTCCATAATTTAACCAAGTATCTTAGACGGGCATAAATTTAATTTTGTATCCGGAATCGCGCAGCTTAAATTAATTAAATTACGCAATCAAACAAGACATAACGATGATAGAGAATTCAAAAAAAGTGGTCGGCACAATTCTGTCAGTTTAATGGTCTGTACCTTGCTACCTACAGCATAAACCATTCTGCAATTTTCTTCAAATTTTTTTAATTTAGTTTTTTAAGTCTTCAGAGGGGAAATTGAATAATTTTGCTAGCTCCAAAAATAGCGATACTTTCCATACAACTGTTAAAGATAATTATAAATAATTATAATAGTAAAAAATTTTAAAAACAATAAATTATGGATTTTTATGAAAATACTCTTTTTTTTGTAAATTCAATACTTTAAAAACGGGTTCATGCATTGTTTTGAAACTGGGTTTATAAATTCATTTTATTATATACTCAAAATTGGCATATCAAAACTTTTTTTTTTAATGTTACCAACACTTTATGCATTAAAAATTAGTTTTTATGAAAACAGCATCAAAGATTTTAATTTTTGCATATATCATTCATATTTTTGTCAAGTTTGGCTGGCATACCTGGTTTTGAGCTCTAAGCTTTTTTGCCAGTTGTTTATACAATTAAAAGAAAAATTTAAAAGAGTTTTTTCTATTTTTGTATTATGTTCATATATTAAAATTCAATGTTTTCATTTCAAGCAACTTGACTATAAGAGCAGTGATCAGTGATGCAGTCGTGAATTTTTTTCAATCTAAGACGTAAGCAGGTATTTTTCTCAAAGAGTCAATAAAGGTACAAAATCCAGAGATGTCCAGAATCTTATTTTAAATAACTTAATCTTTCTAGGACCCCCAGTTGTCACTTGGAGCAAAACAGTGATAAATTTGATCCTAATTTTAGTTACAAATATTCATATTTAGACTAGAGATCAAATTTAAATGAATTTTTAATCCATTTGAGGAAAAAAAATCGATTGGTCACTTATTGAATGCACGACTGGGTCGAACGTACTTGCTCTTATGTTCAAGGCACTGAGGTTTTGAGAAAATTATATGTAAAAAGACATGGAAATTATGAGAGAAAAATGTTTAAAAGTATGAAATAATATTTAAATTAGATAAAAATAACTTCGTTGAGAGTTTGAGATGAAAATAAGAACGCCATCTTAGTTCTTTAAGAAATAAATTGTATATTGTTGAACAAAACCAATTTTAAATCGTTCGAGCGGTTTTCTTAAAAAATATTTTTTTAATTCTTAAAACATTTTTAAGGAAAACTTTCGGTATGCAAAGCTTAAGTATTTATTTATAAGTATGTAAAAATAAAATTTGAAAAAATATTGTCAACCTGTTTTTGAAATATTGAATTTACATAAGAAAATTTTGAAACTTTTTTTTCGAAAATTTTGATATGCAATATTATTAAATCTAATTTGAAATTTGTATATAAGAGTATTTATCTAAATCCGTTCCGCTGATAGTGAGAAAATTCAAAATAAAGAGAATACGTTCTATGACAGGTACTATAAATAGTTTCTAGGTGCAAAATTGTATAATTTTTGTAGTATAGATCGTTTTAATTTTAGGATATGGAAAAATTCGAAGGAGTCGTTTTTGAGAAAAAAATATTTTCCTTTCCGGTTTTTTAACTTTTGTATGGAAGGTACCGCTATTTTTCCATATATGTAAATTTTTTTCAAAAAATATTTAAGAGAGTACTAAAGAATTCTTAAGTATCAAGTTTCAAAAAAATCGTTCGCATCATTTTGAAACATTTTTAAAAATCAAAAAAAATTTTTTTAAGCAAACAAAAATATGTATAGTTTTTGGAAGCCTTTTGAAGAAAATGAAACATAAAAAAATTGTTCTTTGGAAGGTATCATTAACAATCCTTTTTGAAAAATGGTTTTCCACCCAAAGAAAGCCGTTAATAAAAGTAATTTATTGATTTTTTTTAAGAAAAATTGTTGAGCCGTTTTTGAGTGAAATACGTTTACGTAAAATTGCTTAACAAATTGTGTGGCAGGTACCATTATTTTTGGTTCTAAAAAAAAATGAAAAAAAGTGTGAGCATAATCACCAAAAACCACTAACCAAGTTCGAAAAAAATCTATCGGGCCGTTTAGGTTGTGCCACACACTTTTTTGATGTTCGCTATCATCGTAATGTAATGTTTGATTGTTACCCAAATTTTTGTGTTGCAAGTAAAAACTGAATGGGCTAGTTCTATACAAAATCTAACACAATATGTCAACAAACATTTTTTTCATGTCAGTGACATTGTTTTGCGTGAAGAAAATAAATCGTGGTGAATATACATTTTTTTTCTTCGAGTATAGTTCACAATTCGATAAAGAAAATTTAAAAGTCAATCACTTTTTATTTCGAAAAAAAGCATATAAATATTTATTTTTTTCTGTCGAGATCATAACCTACAAAAATTTCACGAACTGTCTTTGATGCTTGATTTTAAAGTCCTGCCCCTAATTCCTTCACTTGTTTGGGTCGGTTCCGTTTTGAATCAACTTTGGTTTCAATTTTTTTTGGGCATGGAAACTTTCTCTGTCTCTCTCACATCTCATTTCATATAGTCCAGTCAAATTAAGCTTTTTTTAAATAAAAGATTGGGGAAACAATTTTGTCTTGATATCATTAAAGCCCTAAACAAAAAACTTTGGTCCAAATTTGCGGCTGGGTTACCGCTATATTCATTTAAAGACTGAATAAATTCTTGACAAATAATATCAGTAATTTTAGACTTATAGAAAAAATAAAAATGCATTCCTAATCAAAAAGCCAGTTCTAGAAATTTGAATTTATCATATTTTTGTCAAATTTTGTGTAATTAACAAGTTATAACCAATTATAACCTTAAAATGGCACTCACACATTTCTCATTCAATTTTTGTTCAGTTTTATTTAAATTTTTTTAAAAACCGTTTACAAATTGTTTTAACTTAATTTTTATTAAGTCCATGCAATTGTTTTCCGACTGTAGCACCTGAAAGGCTTCTAAAAGCACCATCACACTTTAAATATTGCAATTGCAAGTAGAATTGAGCCTTATTTTCTGGTTTTGAATCAATACCAAAACTCGGTTATTAGTTGTGCGAACAGAATATACACTTTCACTCAAGATGTTGTAGAAGCTTGCAGAATTTTGCACATTTTCAAAATAACATTAATATATTTGAAACCCCAAATTAATACATGCTTGCAATTTACTCTTATAAGCTTCTATCTAAAAACAAAATAAACGTGACTTTTCTCTGCGCAAAAATAGAGATTGATATTTCACTACATTTCTAATGGTCTCCTATTTGGAAGCCTATCTTTAAATATACAAATTGCGATTTTCAAAAAAAAAAAAAAAATTGAGCCAAAACAACAACAATTAAAAATTCCTCATAAATGGGTAAAATATTTTGTTCTAACCTTTCCAAACATATAAAATATTCTAATGATAAATATTATCCTGATTTATTACAAATAAATTCTTAGGCATCTAAATACGAGTACTTCAACGTTTTTGACTCTTAAACGTTCATATCTCCATTCTTTTATTTTTCCGAATGTTTGATAACGTTAACGATTTTCTTGTAGTTGCATAATTTATTAAATACAGAAAAAACATCTTTCTATCTTCCACCGTTTCCAACATAATCGATTTTTTTCTAAACAAAATCGATTTTCTTCAGTCAAAACAAATCATGCATTTTCAGCAAGATTTCAAATAAATGTCACACACTCACTAGCAAGATTTGACATTTCTTTGTAGTTGAAAGTATTCTGCACCCGGCCGACGAGTTTAACAAGTATTCTGAAGTATTCATCCTTTATTTAAACAGATTTAAAGCAAATAAATTATTAAAACACATTTTAATTAATCAAAAAATAGTTAGTAAAAAGTTATTGAAATATCAATTAACTTTGATTCAAAGTGCCCAAAGTCGATTAAGGATATAAAAATCACCAACGCCAATGTGTTCCTCGATTGAGGAGTTTTTAACGAATTTGGGTTGTTTTTTTTAACTTTAATGGCCCCACAACTATTTTTGCAACTTTTCTGTTTTAATCTAACAAAACAACCTTATAAACTGAATGCATGTTTAAATATTAGAATATTAATTTGTATGTGCACTATTTTGTTACTTTTTGCCACAAAGCTACTGTCAAATGGTCCACACACATTCCCCCGGGGGAAAAATTAGAAATTATTGTATGTTTCTTGCAACAAGAAAAATAAATCGATTTGTAATAGTTGTAAGGAACTCAACATTAAATATAGAGCTATCTATTCTTTCAAATAGAGCATCACGGATATATGGTCACCATACTTGTACATCATAGCTATCCTTGTTGGTTATCCTACAGATCTTGTATGCCAATAAGAAAGAATCAAAAGTAATAAGGATTTCTTGTTTGTGATAGAAAGTATCACAAAAGATTATGAGTCTATGTGCTGTTTCCTTGTTTCCATATTCAAGAGGCATTGTTGTCGCTGGAGAGTCCTTTGGCTTTGCAGGATATGACATTCTTGCGGGGACGTATACAAGACTTCAAGTGAATGCGATTGTCATTTTTGATTTGAATGCTCCTTAGAACTGATTTAATTTTTGCAAAAATGTGTATTTTTATCAATCAGCAAGCAAAAGAATTGCATAAGAATGTGGGGTGGGTGTGAGTGCATATATGTACCTATATAACTTTTATTCATATAAAAATACATCACAGACACACAAGAATGTTGACAATGCCAACATAGAAGAGAGCTATGATGTTCGAGATGCATCACAGTATCACAGTATCACAGCATCATCAGGAATAGAATCATCTCAAGATGCATCTTTTGCTGAGGACGAGTTTTTCATTTACTTTGGTTAACTCGAGCACAATCCATGTATATAAGGTATATTTGCCAGCTCAGTTGCCTTGCTTTGCGAGGGAGGTATAGAAAGAAATATCACACGGAATAAAAACTTCCTCAAGATGATATTGGTTTTTATATGTTGTGTGTATAGCTATGCTTCGGATTGTGTGAGTGATTCATTGTGTTGTCATATTGGGGGGGCACAATGAATCCCGATTCTCGAGGAACGAAAAACCATGCTAGATGCAAGATTCACATCGATACAACAGATAAATCCATGCGCTAAGCGTGCCAAGTGGCCACTCGATGAAATTGATTTTTTTTTTTCTCATCATTCTTTCAGATGTTTTGATGTTATACCTCTCTCTCCTGGTGTGTTTCCGTTCTACGTTGTCCTGATGGGTTTTGTGTGATGTCGTTGTCGTTTTCAATTGCGTGTATTGATGCTGATGCTGAATTTATTTTGTTTTTTATTTTATTGAATATCGTGTTAATGGCTCGTAAATTCTTTTAATCAGACTTTGGCAATATTCGAATGAGAATTTTGTGTTTATATAGAAAAAGATTCATGTCAGAAGATTTCGTGCATCGTAATATGGTGCGGTGATGGTGATTCTTTGCGGCACAGTGGGTTGTGATTTCTGAGCAATCACGTCGAATTAGCTCGATCGGTTGATGATGTTTTAATAGTTTTTAGTTATTTGTTAACATGTTTTTTTTCTTTTGTTTCAAAAGGTATCACGGAAAGAATTAATGAGTATGTTGGTATCTATAAATAAAAGAGATAAGTTCAACATTCATTTTCTGTTATTGGAGTAATTTAATAGAAAATTATAAACTTTATGACATCGAGATGAGGTTAGGAGATGATTAGTTTTGTTTCTTGAAAATACGCATTAATACATACTTTCATTATGAAATGGAAATTTTTTCAAAGAACCAGAAAAATAGGAAAAGAAACCCCAATACGATTTTATCATTTAAAATCAATTCATTCTTTCTATCTGACATTTTAAGTGATTTCTTTTTTGTTTTCCTTAAATTTCTCTATCTTAATATTATCACACGCGCTCATTGCTATAAAGTCCTTTATTTGATAGAAAATAAGAAAAATAAAAAAAAAAAAACAACAAATTGCTATTTCATGATGACGTATCACTTTTTTGTTGTCTCACTTACCATAGCAATCAGTCAGAAGGATTCAATGAACAACAACAACAAAATAAAACCCAAACATAAAAACTTTCAATCCTTGCGTGGTTGTTTTTTAAGTCTGATGATGAAAAAAGGGTTCGAGTTCGACGGCTGTTCTGCCTCCTTCAGATTTTTGCAACAAATAATAAGACCCGTAAAATTGATTACATTCGTACTGCCAACAACTGTCGATCCTTGGGAAAAAGCTGAACCAACACAATACATTCAACTTAAAAAAAAAAAAAAAAAAAACAAGAAGATTGAAATGAGTCCTTTTCAACAAAAGAATAATACAAAAAACCGTATGATTCTATTAAACAAAAAAAAAAAACTCACTGTAGGAAGTTCGAATTAAGATGGATCACTTTCGATGACTTCTTTTTCTCTCAATCACTTTCCTCCAAATAATAATGTTAGAAAATATATAACCAATTTGGAAATTGTATAACAAAAACCTTGAATAGATCCTAAGAATACGCATAGAAAGAAGTTTCTTTACAAAACAAAAAATATATACAGCTATAAAAGGAGCAAATTATGCCATGTCATGGCGCCACAATCAGTCTTGATTTCTTCACGTTGCTGACAGTTAGATTCTCTTGATGCATGTGTTCTTTTTTTTTTATTGTTGATATCAGGATTCGATAGGATACAAAATGTAAATGTACTTTTTTTTAAATAAAAAAAAAAACACATACCCTTTGCTGATATGGGTCTATATGTGTTTTTTTTTTCTTCCCTTAAATCGAGTTTTCTTTTCGGTTCCATTAAAATTTTGATCGAATGCCATTTCCACGATGACGAAGCATATTTTTAATTTTTATAAATGAATTATTTATTCAATTTCTTGGTTCGTTTTTTTTTTTTGTTGTTCTTGATGGGAATCACGTGTGGGTAGAGGTTTTTATTTTTTTTTAAAAAAGATAGTTTCCTGGCTTTAAGATGGCGGAAAGGGTATTCTTCCGTAATAGAACAAAGATTAATGATGTTCAGATGGGTATAATGAGTTGAAAATATAAGAAAAGGACATGATATGGAATTGACATACCAGAAATATCGTAGATTTAGTTCGCATTGGGAATTTATAAGAAATAGTTGTTTTTATATTTATTGGATTAAGATTAAAAGTCTTTAAACAAAAGAGTTGAGGCTCGAACTTGAAATAGGCAATTTTATAGGTGTTTCAATTTTGAAATATCTTCGAGTTATGATATTTAGACCGAGACTTAAAGCAAAAGATTTTTGATTTCATCAGTATATAGATGCAAGTTTGGTCTTAGAGGTTGGCACCTTACTTAAGAGCTGGAAGATGCAACGTTTGGTCCTCATTGGCAAGGAAAATCGAGACCTAGATTCCTCATCCGCATACAGACTTTTGTGTTTGCTCGACACTGCGAGGAGACTCTAAAATTTTGAGAGCGTAGCTCATTGTTGCAGTACAGATAGTAGCAGACTTAACTATAATGCAGCATGGCTTCAGAAAGACTACGATTGGAGCGATAGAAGAAAAAACCGAGTTTATTCAAATCGCTTAACAGGCACCTGTCGGTGATACACTATCACAGGTACAGGGAGCAATGATATAAGGCCATGAGTATCGTGCTTTTTGCATTTATGCATCAAAAATCATTTAAGCTGAAATTCTGAAATCTGAAATATCTAAGTTTATCAAAGGTATGACTTTTTCTCCTTGAATCTCACATTAAATAGTATTTAAGATTAATTAAAGATGAGAGATATAATCAAATAAAAAACTGCTTTTGCATTTACAGTCTCACATATGAGATCACGACCAAGACCATTAAGGCAGCAAATCGCAATTTTAGAGCAGCACAGGAATCAATCTTGGGTCCAATCTGTGGAACATATCCCATGATATGGCTTATGGATATTCCGTTAGATAGATTTGTGGAAGGGTACGCACCAGATGACGTTGCACCATGATAATAAGGTTAAAAAAAACACTGAAACTGAGCAATTTAAGCAATACCAGGTCATATGCAATGTGTGCAATTCTGGAGCTGTGTGTTCTGTGTGCAAAGGATAAGGAACTGCGAGTTCCATTCGACATAAACAAGAGGATTACCAACTGATCAATTGGTTAATTGATTTTCAAATTGACTCCAAAGTTATAAAAAGTGCAATACTTATGCTAAGAATCGATACAAAGTTATCCATATCAGGAAACAGATAAAAGCCTCGGCCAAATAAGCGTCGATAGTCTCAACACTGTTCAGAAGACTGATGGCGGAATGAGCGTGGAAAGTCATTGCACTGTGATGGTAAACTTTAAGTTGACCCAATGACAAGCCAGCGGAAGCTACTAATCACTGATATCCACAACGAAAGCCATTCTCCTATAGGGAAGTGAAATCTGGGCATATGCGCAACGACGTCAAGAAAAATACCGAAAGCAGAAAGTGGCAGTGCAAATACGCGGATCAAGCTTGTGTTGCTAGCTTATACCAAACAGTGGTTATTCAACTATTATTTAACTACCCTTGTTTTTGAAGGAGTAACCCCCCTTGATTTTTTTGTGGAGCAATGTAAGAACGTCTATGACATCAGAAAAGCGAAAATTAGAGTAGGAGCAGCAACTGAGGAGGTAAATTTACTCACGAAACAGAACTTACACTTTTTTTCGGAAATTTTTAATATTTTGAAGATTGAAAAGGTTACAGAAACGCTTTCAAGTGACTGACGTGTGTTAGGAAAATAATTATAACCGTCTTAAAAGCTACATATTTAGTAGAAGCACCCTCAATTAAAATGTCAGTATTGCCACTTTAAAAAAAAGTTTGTTCCCAAAAAGTGACAACACCGGTATTTAACTCAAATTTGCATTTACTCAACATCTATCTTAACTATTTTTGAATTCATCAATTTATATTTTGACTATGGAAATTTTTCCAAGTGCTTTACAATTTTTTGTATTTAAACAGTTTTTCACAGATCGGTCGCCATTTTTGACTTCAAAGCTCTGATGACCATCGCTGAACTTGGGATCTTGAACTGTGACGTGTGATATAAGAAATTACCCCTGACACAATGACCAACTAAAAAAAAGCTACTTCAAACTATTTCAAACATGTTCATGTACGGGGTTTCGGCAGGGTAGACGATAAGATTGTCTTACTTCTGGGGAATACTAACGGTATCGACAACATTGATGCTTCCAACAAGCCTTGTTGTTCTTGAAGTAGACTGAGGACAAAACCAAATTAAAATAAATAAATCAATTTGGTGGTAAGACAGCTCGTGGAGAGCCACGGCCTAGTGATTTACAACTCTCAACCATTCCTGTGTGCGTGTTGTTGGCAGTTTGGAGGGGACCTACAGTTTTTTGCTGAGTCCGAACGGCTAGATGAAAAGAACTTATTCATGACAGGTATGTTCTTGGAGGATTTGTAAGAGGCAGTACCTCGGAAAAAACATTTCTGTTTTTAGGTGGCAGCAATACATGCCATCAATTAACAATGAAAGATCTGTTAAGCAGCTTTAACATAACATCACTATTAAAAGAACCAATTTCAAAGTAATTAAAAAAATTATCTACCTCAGAGTAAGCATTTATTACACTAACGACTCTCTTAATGGAGATCCGAAAAGGTATTCTTGAAAACCAGTGCTACTTTAGTAAGGCGCAAGAAATTGGTTTAAAACTTCTTCACACGTTAGAAAAGAAGAGTTCGCTCTATAAAATCCTTATACTGCCAGCCCTACTTTACGATGCCGAATGTCATAACTGATACTGAACTATTTCAGAAGAAAAATTCTTCGACGGAAATTCGATTCTGAGTATGAGGAGGGAAAATGAAGGATAAAACACAACCTGAAAACCCCTAATATTTTTTCCAGATGTGGATGTAGTCCAGAAAATCAAAACATGTCGGCCAAGTCCAACGAATGGACATAAATCCTCTAGCCAAGGAAATCTTTGAATCCCAACCTTCAGGGTAGAGTAAAAGAAAAAGACTGAACCTCTGGTTAAAAAACCAAGAAATCGCGAATGTCTGAAGGTTTGGTCTAGATGGCTGGAAGCATTGCATTTTGGATCGTAGAGGATGGAAGGCTGGCGTGTCTCAGTTTGTGACATTTACTTTCTTCAAACATAAATCAATTGTTTCCCAAATGAAGAGACTAGAAAGAAATTCTAGAAATAATAATAAATACACAAATCCTTTCACACGTATGTATTCTCTTCATCTAGTGAATAAAACTTTTCTGAAATATTTCTTTGTCTCCACTTTACTTTCCCACACAATACAATCTTAATAGTCCTCTTAAATTTCTTCAAACTCCCACGCATCTCATTCTCAACCAAATGGTCCAAAACGTTTATCCCCTTCGAAAGCTATATATACCCACATGATTTGCATCCATAGTTCACCTTTGTTTACTCAAAAAATTAACCCAAAATCAGAAATCACTTAATTTCAATACGCCACCTGTCATTATATTTACTGAACACAGCCCCAGTATGAGTACATACCCGTACTAACTACTGATACCCTCATAATGGGTGGCCTGTCCACTGTATTATATCCTCAAATAACGGTAACTGCACGTTCAAAAAACAAAACATGTGAACATAAATCTATAAAACGCAAATAAAACCATAGAAATCATAAATGTACAGCAAACCTAGCAGCAGACATTCAAAAACAAAAAGACAACAAAGAGAACCAAAAGAACGAAGAACAACTTGTCCGATATCAGATTGCAAATGCAATTTAATCGAAATCGAAAGCAAAATTCTACACACTACATTCTACCAACAGCCATTTCACAGAAGTTGGGAAGACAGAGATAGAAGAAGAATGGAATATAACAAGAAGAAGAAAAAAAAACATCCTTGATGATATTTTTCTTATGAAATTTTCAATAAATCATGCAAAAAACTAGAAAGTATCGAATTAACGAAATAATATCGAATATCGATGGACGGATGATTCGAATTAGAGGAATCTCTTGTTGCTGCTTTCTGATTGCCTCCTTCGTTGTACCTAGAGACTTGAAACGAACAGCAGCCAGTCAGTGTTCTGGATAATTTCATTGTCCAGCCACCATCAGTGCGTCTGTGTCTCATATGTCTTCGTTTTCATCATCATCATCATCATCATCATCATCATTCCGTTACTTAACTAACTGTGTCTTAAGAAAGATTCACAAGAAGAAATGCAAATAAATTGAAAAATAAAACCAAGAACCAAGCCGGTGTATCGTACGTCGGTCGTCGTGTACCCCCTTCTCCGTTTTAGCCACTTTCGAACGAAAAATATAAATTTTCTAGACAAGGAGAGGAAACCTTCGATGGCGGGCTTCATCAGAATCCTTTTACTGTCATCACGATGATCATCATGATGATGGTACATGTTTGTACTGTTGGAACGTTGATGACAACGTTACGACAGTTTTTTTTTACCGAATTCAAATTATTGTTATAACAAGAAATTCTTCATCTTTCCGGGATGGGTATAAGTAGATACAGATACACAACACACATGGTTATATCGAAAATCCAACCCATGCGCTGCGCAGCGCATATAAGGATGCGAAGTTGTTTCTTTTGTTCTAAGCCCATCACCATCAGCAATGCAGGAAGTCCACTTGAGATCCTGTGTGAAATTAATTCCTGATGAATTTGCGTAATAATATCTTAGAGAACTATGGGGCTTTGAATGAGATTATTAAAACATGGTGGCATGAGTTGCTGCTGGTAGAGATAGATACATACCTATTTTAGATTCATCAGAATGAAAAAAAATCTCCAAAGATGCAGAGATATAGGATTTGAAAGAGAAAAGAATATTTGAAATACTTTTTACGCGAAACATTGTCCTATAGAATGTTTTTATGGAAAACGAAAAAACGGATAAGGGAGCAACCGCAACCGCATCAAACGGAAATTTAATTATACGGAAGAATGCAACACTATGCTGTACCTATGTAGGTTTAGGTACTCGTACATTGTATTCTGCACACTGCAATGCACTGAATGCTTGTACTCATTTCTTTTTTCTCTGTAAGTATGGATGGATTTTGCTTTGGCTGTGTCCATATCCTTGCTGAAGAGATGCCATTGTATGTCAAATAGGAAACGTGCATAAGTTGACGTTTTTATTTTATTCATATTTAACTAAACCACT
Source organism: Dasysyrphus albostriatus (assembly GCA_946251815.1). NCBI lineage: Eukaryota > Metazoa > Arthropoda > Insecta > Diptera > Syrphidae > Dasysyrphus > Dasysyrphus albostriatus. The sequence continues at coordinate 133,767,605 of OX276337.1, read as the reverse complement.
ATAGTTAGGGCTTTTTTGTATGATCTATTAATGAAGTGAATATACTTTATGCATATCTTAGACCAGCACTGTACTCGTAACTTGGGGTTGTTATAATCAACATAGTTTTCGGAAGACTGCATGAATAGATATACAGGTGCGGAAGTCCATATCAAATTTATCGTTCGAATGGCATCCTGCTAAAAAATACAGATGTTAATTTATGTGTTCAAGGAATCCGCGACGAAATGACATGAGAAAAATTTATCCACGATGGAGTTTAATTTTCTGGTTGATTTGAATTGAAAGTTTTGTAAAATTGCCAAAATAAGAACAAAATTTCTAAGAGCTTTGCCCTTCAATTGCTCGAATATATTTCATATTCATATACCGGGTTTTTCAATAAGAGCGCTACAAAAGTTTTTTTTAAGTAAAACAAAAACGGTTTTGGATATCAATGAAATTCTTTATTCCTGTGAATGTACGTAATTTTTTCGGGATGCAATGATGACTCATGGAGTACGTGTTGATTGCTGTCTGACCAATACCGCATATTTTGTTTATTGACGAAGCCATTCAGCCAGAAATGAGCCTCATCGCTGAAGATGATTTTTCGATAAAAATCCGAATCATTTTCAAGTTGTTGCTCAGCCCAATTCACGAACATACGACGCTTCTGGTGGTCAAGCAAATTCAGTTCTTGCGTCAATTTAATCTTGTAAGGATGTAGGCCAAGGTCTTTTTGCAAAATTTGCCACAACGACGTCACAGAGATGCCCAACGCTTGAGAACGACCTGTGAGAGACACATTTGGGCTTTCTGCAACTGAAGCCTCAGCGGCAGCAATGTTCTCGATACTACGGGCACTTCCTTGTCTCACTGGCACGGGAACATTTTGTGCTGTTGGATCCAAATTTTTCCACTAGACGCTCAATTGTTAATCCGCTAGGACGATTATGACGACCATAAATTGGACGTAGTGCTCTTAACGTTGAGGCCACTGACTCCAAATTTCGGTAGTAAATTTTAATAATTTTGACTCGTTGTTGGCTCGTATATCTTTCCATCATGAAATGGCAAACCTTACTGAAGAGAAAGGTCAAAAGAGCGGCAAGAAATATGGCGTCGTTTGCTGTCCCTGTTGCTCTATTTTTTTACAATCCCTGTTGCAAAACCCTTTATATACCTACTTATTCTGCTTTTTATTAGACCTCCTTAGAAAGATATCTAGTTTAACAACACTATCTTAATAAAAAAAAAAGAAATAAGTTCTTAAAAACACGCTTTATTCTTTAAAATTTAATGCCACTTTAGTCAAGATTTGGACAACTGATTCCGGTAAGTAGTAAGTGAAATGTCTGTCAATCAACAAATAAAAATGATTTTTTATTTACATATGTCTCCCTTTTTTTGGACAAAGTTAGAATAACGCTGATAATAATTTATTTTATCTGATATAACAGTTTTTAATTTAATTTTTACCTGAAAAACCTGCATATAAAAAGAAACTTTATTAAATCAATAAAATTAAAATATGAGTTCGAATAAAACTAGCTTATCGCGAAAAAGATGTGATGTCAGAATTTCGAAAAAAAACAGTATTTCAGTAGACGGGATTTTTAATCTTTCTTTTTGGGATTTTTGAAAAACGGCCGATACGCTCCCTTTTTAAAACTAAGAGTAAACGTGATGGAAAAAATATCAAACAGTAGAGTTTGAAAATGTCTAGTTTGTTTAAAATTTTTCAATAATTCTTCTAATAATATAATAACAGTTTTCCCTGCTTAATTGCATCGGCCATTTTGTCTGATTTTTCGTTCAATTAACCAGGAAGTTAGATTAGCTAAAGCATTCTTACATTCCTTGACCGAATTAGTGCAATGAATTGTATATCTGAAATTGGTGGGCGCTTAGAGAGCAAGACAATTGGTGCAAAGGGTCTCGGGTTCGATGTATGGACCTAAAAACAATTTTAATTTTTTTTTATGTGCACCTCTTTAAGACTCTCATAATTAACTTCATAAAAGTACAATAGGAGTGAAAAAAATTTGGCCTCTTTTACACTATGGAGTATTATGCAACCCTTTTATGCGTAGGATGTATTAAAACAAAAAGCATCAATAGATGAACATAGAAGCAAAACTGTCAGTTGGGTACCTATCACTTACTGATTGCTGAAACTTGTTAAACTTTTAACACCATCTAGTTGACAAAATCATAAACGAAAAATTTGGTCTTACTTTTTGTTCTGCAGTGCATTGTTTGATGAACGAAATTGATAATTCTTGCATATTTTTTGAAGTCTGGAGTGGAAGTCTACACTCTTTTTCTGCAAAAAATTAACTACCCAGGTTATTAATTGTGAGCGGAAAAATGACATTTCTGTTTGTTCGTGTTTAAATTTGTTGTTTCTTTCATTACAGTGTGGGTTGCCTGTGTTTTATTTTTCCTTTGCATTTGTTTTGATTTTTTGAATTGGTGTAACCATCAATTAATATTTGTTTGTTCCGTTTTTGTAAGCATTTCGTTGTCTTGTTGAAGACCAAGTAAAAAGTTCGTTTCGTATCAGTACCATATTAGGCTTTAGGTATGAAATCTTGCAATTACAAAATCACAGTTTTAACAAGCTCCCAATTATAAAATCCAGTAAACTGGAAACTTGAAAAATACAATTTTTTTTAAATAAAATTGCATCATTATATTTACCTTATCAAAATTTCGCAAACTCAAATCAAGTATTCGATTTGAATTCACAAGATTTTGTTTAAATAAAATGTCGCGACTAGATCGCACCTACTTGCACTTTTGTTCAGGTATCTAAGATTTAACAAAAAACATCAATACTATGAGAAAAAAATGTTTAAAGCGTATGGTATTCGCTTTTCAAAATGCTAAAATATTGGTGTGAGCTAAATAGAAAAGGAGTGCCATGGCCATCTGAATTAAGGAAATATGAATTTATGCAAAAAAAATTTGAAAACCGTTGGATTAGTTTTTTAAAATGTTTTAGTTGATATGCAAATAAGAATTAAATTTAAAAAAAAAATGTCAATCTGATTTTGAAATATCGGATATTTTCAAAACAATATTTTATTTTTTTTTTTTTTATTTTACAAAATATTTGTTTTTGAAAATAAATAATTTTTGTATAGACTTTTTTTAATCCGATCAGCAAGCCATTGATAAAAGAAAATCAAAATCAAAAACTGGGTTCTAGGAGAGGTAGGTCTACTATTACTAGCAGCTTAGTATTTTTTTTTTATATTTTCGATATGTAAGGGCAAATTTTAGATTCTTGAAAAACAAACATAGCATTATCTACGATAATAGGGAACACCAAACAATTGGTTAGCAAAATTCTATCTGTTTGTATCTGGATCTACAGGCTGAGCCAACGATGCAATCTTCTTCAAATTTTGAACTTAAGGCTATTCTCCAGAGGGTAAATTTAAATTTTTGTTAAGCTCCAAAAATAACAGTACTTTCCATACAACTGTTAATGAAAAGCTTATATATATCAAAAACGGCTGCAACGATTTTGATTTGAAAAAATGAATGAATTATTTAAATTATATATCGTTTGAAAAGTTTTATTGTACAAAAGTGCCAAATGCAAAGTTTTTTTAAATAATTGCAGCACAGAGACAAAAAAACAATAACAGAATTGCGTAATAAGTGCGATCGAGAGCGGGAGCGAGACCGAGTATTTAATTATTGGTTTATATCTGTCGTAACCTTTATTTGACGTTTCGATTTTTTCCATCCACCAATTATCAACCACTGACTGGAAAGATTATTGGAATATTTGGTAGCAGCGTTCAGGGCTGCAGAAAATAATAAGTAGCTCATATAAATAAATTTTCCAAGAGTTTTATGTTACTTACAATAAATTGTCTTGAATTTTGTCAATTAGACAACAATGCTATTAGCACTCAAGTTTTCAGTGCTAGACGTACTAGTATTGATAAATACTCAAAACTGGCATACCAACATTTTGTTTAAATGTTACTATATGTATATAAAAACTGGTTACTTAGAAAACCCTCAAACCAATTATAAATTTTGTTTTGCATATACATTTTCATTTTTACCTAATTAATCAAGTGGCATACTTATGTTTTTAAGCTCCTTAGGCTAGGACAGCACTTGCGATTTTCTGTTGTTGCGACTAAAAAATTTAATCAACGCAACCCAGCTTATATTTTTGGTATAACGTTCTGAATGTTCTGTTTTAAGCTACTTAATCATAAGAGCAAATACGTGTGATCTAGTCGTGAATTTTATTTTATTTTATTGATGACTATCTTAATCTTAGCACACATACATACAAATTTTAATCAAAATCGTAAGAGTCGTTTTTTGGAAAAATGAGATTTTCTCTATACGGTTTTTTAACTTTTGTATGGAAGTTAACCTTTTTTTTGAATTTAAGTAAAATATTTTTTTAAATATTCAAAACACCTTTGTTTTAGAAAATTGTTTTTGAAAACACTGTTTGACGATTTTACGCTTGACGCTTTTTGTTCAAAATTAAATTGTCTATCAGAATGGATGGTTAAAAATATTTTATAAAAAAAATTTAATTACGAAAAGTTATCAAAAACCAACCTTAAATAATCGAAAATCAAAGATTTTCAATTTTTTTACTGTTCGGAATTAACTTTGAGCTGACTCAGAGTTAGCTGATCCTGAGTTGATTTAATTCAAAATAAATTGAAATGAATGTCCGACACTATGGATATATTGCTTTTATACCATTTTCATTCAGTTTAGTCCCTGAGTTTACTGAACAAAGTAGGTGAGTTAACTCAGAGTAAACTTTGGATTCAAATCGACTTAAAAACATAATTTTAGATTTGACTTCGAGTGAATCGCGGGACTAGGATGATCTCGCACTGAAAAAATGGCCCTAGTTCGGTCAGCCAGTTGGTAACAGTTTTAGCGATCTTTGAAGTAGTGCTATAAATCTCAGCTATACCACTGATTCTAGAGTTAAAATTTGGTGAGGCACCGTTTTTGATCAGTTCAGTTATTAAGGCTGCGAATTTGATGTTTCTAACTTTATCTGTGCTGTGGTTAAGGGGTGATCGAAAATCGCCTGGATTTTGTTCCCGTAAAAATTGTAACATATCGCAAACTTGGCTTGTAACTATACCGTGCCCTTTGATTTAACAATTGACTTTTGATCTAGAACATGGTCCAATGGAGATTCATTAAAGCAATTTTGGAACGCATTTTGGTAGCTCATGATCACAGAACATTCGTTCAAAAAGCAGACCTCGACGGCAAAGGCACGCTCCTCACTGTTTCAGCTGGTGTCGTAGCTATGCTTGTCTTATCTTTTTTTAATGATGAATGCAGTTTAATTATTCATGTTTCGATTCTGAGATTTTAGCCTTTTAAATAACTAAACGAATCCTTTAAATAAGACTCCAAAAGTTAGCTTTTTAGCTTAAATTAATTTGTTTACCCAACATTTTTTGGAAATTCTTAATTTTACTTTTTGTTTTCGATATTCTAACAAAAAACACATGCGGTTTCATTAAATGTAGTTTCCTAATTTAATTTTTTTAACTCTTTTCCTTAAGAACTCTAGATAAATGTCACCAATAACTGAGATTACACACCACGCATTTGTGGTTAAATTCCAATGACAGGCATCTGTCAGTCATAATATCATTTGTATCTAATTTGCACAAAAAGAATTCACTCAACCTCAAATACCAACACATCTGTCGTTCGACATTCAGAATAAAAAACCTAAGTTTCTCTTCTTTTTCTATGTAATATCAAACAACAAAGATATTTCATAACTGACGTAACAACTATTATTACCATTTATGATTGGCATCCTTGAATCCTTTCACACAACCAATAAAAAAAAGAATAACCATCTCATCCTTGGATATTAATAAAAAAGAAATCATAATCCACATCCAACAACAATATGATTCTCATTTTATGTTGATCTGTTATTATTTTCATAATGTATCTCGTATCTCCTGCACAACCCTATATACGCTTGCAACACATATCATCATCTATACGAATCCTGGATAAATATAGAAAACCTCAAAAATTCTTTTGTACTTTTTTGAGTGTTGCAATATATTCGCCACATTGAATAGCAATCCCACCATCATCACGTCAATGCAGAGGTATTGTAATTCCAGCGGTTTTTGCTGGTTCGGTTGTGTTTGTTTCATCAAGAGGACCTCTAAGTACCGACAATCGTTTTGAGTCCTTTTTTTATTTTTTGTTATTGTCAAACAAAATAATCTTTTTCGGCCGTTGCACAAATTTCATGTTGCTTTTGTTGGTGCTACCTTAAAATGTTCATAAATGCGAATGATTGTTCGCCAATATAGTATAGGGCTGCGCCATATGGTGCACGCATTTGAAGTGGATAACATGCTTTCGGTCTTGAACTGAATTGAGTATTTTATTTTATTTAAAAGAGACTTTGTGGCCTCCCTCTTCCTTCCTACAACCTGGGTTTAGTCTTTGGTATATACTTGGGACACAAAAGGTAGAAACTGCAACTGCATTCTGCATCCAACAAAACAATCAAAAATATTAAAAAACTATCAGATCGCCAATTGCGGGAATCGTATAATTCACGAAACTCAATTAAAAGTTTCGATTTGTTATTCTCTTGCAATTATTCAGAGGCACGCACGCACCTGGGTTCCAGCTATCACATATTCCCTGCAACCCGTCTGCGTCGGATGGAAGTTGAAGACCTTTGCTCTTGCGCCAGAACAAACCATGGAATCTAGTACATTAAACTATCAATTAAATGAATGTCGATGCAGAGTCATATATAGTTGAAACTGAGCTGTAGAGTTCCTAGAGACAGAGAGAGGGTGTGGTCGAAATCATCGACTGCAAATTAATTCCTAGAGTCCAATAGTCCAGCACCACACCATCAGAATCAGAAAAGGCACAAAAGTCTATACGTCCAAGCCATCATCAATGGAATCTATGCCCTCGCAATGGACAGCCATGCCATAGCAGCCTGGCACCCCGAAACGGATAGAGTAATGAATTTCGTTCGCCCGGCAAGTTGGCAAATAATTATTGTGAGCAATATATTAGGCTTTCACGATTGCGGGCCAGCGCAGAACAAATGCGTTGCCAATCTATGCCGTAAACATTCAATTGATCGCGAACATTGTCTTAGGCAAGCCTACTTCATTGACCATCTGAATTCTGAACAGTGGATATAGGGCTCCAACTGCAGTATGGAGTGCTTCTATATAAGAGTGGATTAATTTCAGGGCAACGCCACATGGAATTAGGTTCCTATATCTGCCAAAGAAAACATCGGAGTCGTGAATGGAATCGGGAGTTGTAGTAATTATTTGAGTTTGCTGATACATCGGCTGAGATAGTTGAAGTTGGGTGGCTGATGGCGAACAACAAAGAAGCAATTGATGATGGCATCGCAGAGAAGATTAGATACTCTGATTAGTTATGGATAGTGTAGTGCGGAAGTTGTTTTGCTGGAATAAGAAAATGATCCAAGTGCGGGATTTTGAACCTTCTCTTTTACCTTCGCAGAATTGTAAATAAATAGGAGAAAACATAAAGGTACAGGACAGGTGTAAACTTTAGTAGTTTTTAGTTCATTGTAAACTAAGGATTTAAAGTACGTATCCGTTTGAGAGTAAAAATACTGTGAACAGCTCTCGGGAAGCTCTCAAAAAGCTCTCAAGCTGCTGTCTAGCATCCTTTTAGCAGCAGTGAATAAATAGGCTCACAGAGGGGTAGACACAACTATGCGAGAGGCTTTCTCGAGGGTTTTGTACTGAAAGCACTCTCGAATGGAAAAAAGCACCTTTATGCACCAAGAAATTAATATTTGATAGAGTTCTAAAATATAGCTTTCGCCTTCACAGATCACGAAAAATGAGCTGCAAATTACGAAAAATGAATCCCGATTTATATCTTGGCTTGGGATTTCGTAATTTACGACTATTTGCTTGCCATTCGGGAAACTGAGCAAAATGAAGATATCGATACTCAAAAATCGTAAATTTACACTCTTAAGTATCAATTATTCTATCGAGAGAAAACAAAGATTGCGAATAACAAATCGCAACAACAAATCGCAAATCGCGAGCAAACAACCACTTTGCCAATTTGCAATATGGATCGTTGGTGTCACACATTAATGATTAGATACATTCCATATTGTAGTGCTTTTTCTAACCGAAAAGTTGATTGCGAAAAGTAAGTCGTAATTTACAATTTTTTTTTTATGATTTGCAACTATTTACATGGAGTTGCAAATTGCGAAAAACAAAAATCGTAAATCAGTGATTGTGCAATGTAAACTACAAAATATATATCGCGAATCAATATTTTTTCTTCTTTTTTTTCTTTCTTCTTTATTCTTTTGAAGAGTAAATTACGCCATAAAAGTTGTATTTTGTTACTAAAAGTACAAGCTTGAATCATTCTAATTGCAAATCACGAAATGATTTAAGAATAAAACATGATTCGTAAATTGCAACTGCAAATTTTTCGATTGGTGATTTTTCAATTCTTTCCGTGAGGTGAACCCGCAGCTACTTATTTTTTCAGAGTTTCCGCATCCCGTGTTCTAAAGTATAAATTAGCCTGTCTGCTATGTAACTTAGATGAAAATTTATGACCTTAGTTTTGTGATTCAAAAATCAATTAAAAACTTCCTTGGTGTAGAGTTTTTTAATTTAATATTTTTTTTAAATAATCACATGATGTTAAATTTAAATGGATGAAAATCCTTGATGATTCAAAGCCTACTTGTCCTTGCAACATGATCTCTTGAGATCTAAGAACCTACTTTCCTTAAATCCACCTTTTTTGAGATCTTACCGGAGTGGAATCTTTATCACGTCCTAAATTTAACAATTATTATTTAAGTTCCATTTGAAAGCATATAATATCATTCAACATTCACATAAAATCATTCCTTCTGTCAGACTGGTAAAGGCATAAGGATACCATTTTTATAGCATGTGCCCAGTTCTTATCCACATCCAATTAGCCAACAGAAAACCCTACAATAATATTAAATCAAAACTCAAAACAACAGTTATTTCTTTTCCCAATTCAAACGACCCCATGATTAAATGATTCAAAACTATTAGATGACCCCATAATCAACTAAACGTTTCGCTCCAATTTACCGGACCAAATAATTTACTTCTCCTTTTGGTTAAAAAAAAAATAACAAAATAAATGATAAAAAGCTTATACGTGCGCTCGATTCCCATATAATAATCACATGTGGCGGTGGCGGCTGAAACTGGAAGAACTTCTAAATCTCTAACCGAAGTAAAAAAAAGTTGAAATTCGAAATATTCAAAGTCACTCTCTTTTATTCGTTTGATTGTAATTCTTTGATTTCGTTTGTGCCAAAGCCAAAATTAAATATCCAACAAATAGTCCAATCTTCCATCACCACCACCACCACTGCTAAAACCATCACAACCTCCATGATCATCACTTTAATACGAATGTCCCTCCGACAATTTAAATCAAAAAGATTGATGAAATTATAGACTTTGGGCCGGCGCTGGTTTTTGTTGTTTTTTTTTTCGAATTTGATCATTGGTGTCAAAAATTCCTTTACTTCGTGCGGCGAAATGTTTTTAAAACAAAACTTAAATAAGATCTCTCAGTCGCATGAACTTGCTCTTATTGTAAAAGCATTTCTAACGGAAATTAAAAACTAAAATCTAAATTTGTGATTTTTAAAAAAAATATTTCAAAATTATTAGAAATTTTGTATTTATGAACAAATGGTTAGATAACTTTTAAAGGTTTGGTTTTTATCCATAAGAACCTCATCAAATTTATTTTTAATTTATTATTTTTATATTTATATTTATATTTATACTCGTATTTATATTTATTAAACTATAAAGTTTTTTAAGAGAAGAGTTTTAAGAAAATTCATTTTGAAACTTAAGATTTTGAAAAAAAAAATAATGTTTAAAAGCTTTTTTTCAATATTTTACGTTTTCAAGTACAATTTATGTTACCAAGATTTAATCCTTTTATTAAATCCTGGTGGAATTTCGAAAACTGGATGATACTAGGACTTAAATTTTCAAAATATTAAAAAAAAAACCTCTCAAACTAAGAAGAAGAACAACAATAAATAAAAGGAAGTTGGTTCAATTATTTTTTTTAATATTTTGGAAAATAATAGTCCCAGAACCAACAGTTTTTCAGTGCCTGACTAAAAATTGATAAGAGCATTCAATTTTGAAAACAAAAATATTAAATTTTAGGTAAGTACCAATATTTTTAAAAAATAAAATGCCATGAAACATTTTCATTCAAAATCAAGTAAGAAATTAATATTCCAAAAATTTTTCAAAAAAACAACTTCATTTAAAATTTAGAAAAGAAGGAATTTTTTGTTTACAAAAAAGTATACAATGTCGTTGCAAGCGTTATCGTTGATTTGTAATATTTTTATTTGTTTAAACATGGAGTGGGGAAAGACCCCCTTCGTTACGATTTTCGATATTCTCTCGACGTTACCTTCTCGCTCGATGTTTTTGCTACACTTAAGGTTCATCACCTTTTTAAGTTCTAATATGTACCTTTTTTGAATTTTTTACAGTCCAAAAACACATTTTGGAACTTTTCTAGTATGTAAAAATTCTGTGGGCTTAGATAAGCAACAAAAAAGTAGATATTTCAGTCCAAAAACAGGTTTTAGAAGTCTCCTAGTGTTAATTTTAAGTATTCGGTCGATTAGCTTAGAAATAGTGGTCTTAAACCAAGATGGGTGTGGTAATGGGTGTATTTCAAAAAATCTTCAACCATTTGTCTTGTCATACATAGACACAATTTTTGAGACTTACAGGCTTTTTTAGAGACAGTTTTGAGATATAAAAATGGGCGTGGCGGTAGGTGAATCTCAATAAAATCTTTTTCTAAAGTTTCCCACACAATTTTGCATGATGCAATTTTTTGTTTGATAAAAAGGTCTATATCAATTTTTTTTCATGAAACCATACACCGTGCCTAGGTTCCAACGCGTTACACGCACAATCATCGCAAAGTTAAATAAAAAAGTATAAAAGTCTGCGTGCAAAGCGGGGTCTCCCCGCTCACATTAAGAATTCAACTCAAAACCAATAATAAAGTTAAATCGATAATTGAGGTCATTTTTGGAAACAAGATTTTTCTTATAACAATCGCACTCTGGGAACCTTGTGTATTCAAGTCTTCTTTGAAGTTTTGTAAATATATATTGGCGAGCGTCGCCCCCTCTTCCCATCATACTTACCAATATTTCAGAATCAGATCATCTCTCGATGGTTTTTTGGATGGCTTTTCGAGAAAAGAAAAAAAAATCGATTAAAAAGGTTTTCGTACGTGATTCGCAAAGTCGCGTCTTGTTTTTCGCAATGCAATATAGCCCTAGCCCTATTATAAGGCCCAACCGCAAGACCCATATAGTATTTCGAAAAGGCGAAAAAGCTTAATAATCATAATCATACAAATCAGTTATGGGCGCCCATTTAATTTTCGGAATTTCGATTTGGATTCTTGGCTTTCACGCATCAGACATCCATACATCCGTCAGATTTATGGGCTAGATCAAGATGACGCTCAAGTGATGCCCAAATGAAATCCTTTTGATGGATTCTTCTAAATTATTGCCCTTGCGTTTATTATGAAGGTAGTAAGCCAAGTCGATCGCGTGATTTATTACTTTTGGACTTTGGGAGATGTGTATGGATCAGGTGCTTGATTGACTCTCGAATTTCTTCAGACTGTGCAATCAAAATTAACATGAAGATTTGTGCAAATTACTCAAAAAACAACCTAGGAAATTTGGCATTTGGCGAAATGTTTTTTTTTTTTTTAAGCCCGTGCGAAACCCAGACATGCCATGTGGCGTTTTATTGTTTTGTTTCTTCCGAATACGTCGTTTTCGTCGTCGTCGTAGTCGTCGTCTCTACTTGAGTCTTGACCAAAGAACAAGGGTTTGGCGCTGCAATAAATCACAATTTCATTTCATAATAATATAAATGTGGGTAATAACTGAGGGGGAAAGAAAGAATGAAATAAAATTGCATGTGGCGATGTTCCAAGTGCCACACAGCTCCTCCAGACGCTGATGCTATAGCGTTTTGTTCGAGTGCATGTTGAAAATAAGAACCCTACTACTAAACACTGAACTCGTAACTGCTGCTGCTGTTGGTGCTGGTGCTGGGTGCTGGACTGCTGGCTGGTGCTTGGTGTAATCGTCTTTTAGTGGAGAACATGTGGTTGGTGGTTATTATCGTCGTCGACTTGTAATCAACCTCGTCATGGGATTGTTTCGCACTGGTTTGTGCAATTCCAGTTGAATGAACAACAAAACGAAAATAATAAAACAATGGAACACTTGTGAACAGTTTATTATGAGTTGAGTTCGGTATTGCTCTGATTGTGATGAATTTTTTTACCTGCCATAAAACTACATAAGTATTTACCATGAAAACGAGCTTTGCATTCGAAGGTAAATTGAGTCAAAAAACACCATCATGGCAATACGGTACGGAAAAAAAATCTTTGAATACATAGGAAAGCTTAAAGATAGTCCACTAGTTCTGGCAGGACTGAGAATCAAATTGTCTAAACTGTCTATGAAATGCAAAATTTTGACGCAGACAGCATTATTAGACGATATGACCTACGTTTCACATGAATTAATGACTTTTTATTAGACCAGGCCTATGATCTTGGGGTCCTTACTCATATTAGAAGGCAAAGAAAGCTATATAGTACTGAACAGCTGTTAAAAGCTATAGTCCTATCCAAATTAATTTTTTTGAAGTTGCAATCATTTGGTAAATGTCTTTTTGGCCAACTTTACAAATTATTTGAAATGAAGATCAGGCAGCCCTTATTCAAATTTTTCGAGTGGTATAATGAAAAACTTCGGTAACAATGTCAATATGATTTCTTTCGGTTTTTGGCCTTATAAGAGGTCAGGTAGCTTTATGTCTTCACCTTAACCTTGAAGACCCAAGAATGTTTCAAAGCTATCCAGATCGATTTTTTTTTCTCGCAATTTTGATTTTTTAGACGAAAAATTCAGGGGGACTGAATTACAGCATCAGGGAGTAATACGTGGCTGAATTATATGAGTTTGGCATTACTGTTCACATTTCGAGCTAGTATTCTATTATTTGAAATGGTTAGTCGTTCATTCGATCACTGATAGCACTCACTCACTCGGTCACTGAAGCAGTAATTCGGCCCCAGTTTAGTGCACTTAGCACTTCTTCTGCTGTATTTATCGCAGATAATAATTTTTCTGCAATAATTCAGTAGAAAATCAGGCCAATAATTTTGTCCACTTAAACTAACCAGTAGTTAGGGACGTATAACTAACTTATTAATTCGAATTGATGATGATGATGATTGATGCTTGTGATAGAATCATTTAGCTTATGTCACGATGAAGAATTACGTGTGATATACGAGTATCAAAATAATTGTTGTTTATTGAACTTGTGAATATAAGAAAAAAACAAATGCTTGTAATGCACACACTAAAGAGTTATTAGGTGATTTGTTAAACAAAACCTTAAACTAGAAGATACATTTTTTTACTTGAATGAACTCAATGGCGCACGTGGCGTATATAGGTGGAGGTCACGGGGTCATAAAAATGAATCCATATTTTCAAAAAGCACTTATTTGTTAATTGGAAGAAAATGTCAATCACGAAATTAAACGAATTCAATAACAATAAACAAAAGTTTAAAACATATTCATTCCATTTACAGCGAAAAAATTTCATTTTTAGACCAAAATCTGAATTTTCCAAAGTAAAACCCCGTGGAAAATTTCCCTTTTTTGGTCAATTTTTGGGCTTCTCTTGAAATTAAGCTCCATTGTTCCCAAAAATATTACTAAATTTTTAAACTCTATAAATGCTATTCAGACGTTTATTAGTGTATCAAGACAAATAAATGAGTGCACTTTTTCCACCAGATAATATTGTGACTTTTCACATTTTTGGTTTGAATATTCATTGTAACTATGCCTTGAAGTTTTGATATTCACAGATATTTTTGGGTATAGGCGAGTGCGAGTGATTTTTTTGTCTGATATTCCAATGGCAAGCAATTCCTGCGATGCACATTTGTCTCTTTGTTGAGTCCCGGGGAAAAAATTCATTTCCCACATAAGTCATAAGTCATAAGTCATAAGTCATAAGTCATAAGTCATAAGTCATAAGTCATAAGTCATAAGTCATAAGTCATAAGTCATAAGTCATAAGTCATAAGTCATAAGTCATAAGTCATAAGTCATAAGTCATAAGTCATAAGTCATAAGTCATAAGTCATAAGTCATAAGTCATAAGTCATAAGTCATAAGTCATAAGTCATAAGTCATAAGTCATAAGTCATAAGTCATAAGTCATAAGTCATAAGTCATAAGTCATAAGTCATAAGTCATAAGTCATAAGTCATAAGTCATAAGTCATAAGTCATAAGTCATAAGTCATAAGTCATAAGTCATAAGTCATAAGTCATAAGTCATAAGTCATAAGTCATAAGTCATAAGTCATAAGTCATAAGTCATAAGTCATAAGTCATAAGTCATAAGTCATAAGTCATAAGTCATAATTTACTTTGACTCGTTCTTTTTACTCATAACCTTTACTCGTGGAAAAATTCGTTAAGCTACCATTAATTATGAAACAGTTAAAAATATTCTTGTATTTAAGAAATCATTGTAATTTAACGTTTTTTTCAGCTGTCAGTTTTCAGAATTATAAAGCTGATGTCAGAAATTAACCACTCTTCTTGTCAAGTTAGCAAAGAATTTTTTTTTGAATTGAAAAATGAATAAGTGGACAATTTGCGGTTAATTAGTCGTTAATTAGTTGTGAAAATTTAGAATTTGTCATTCAATGTTTTCTATGTTTTTTTGGCTGCTTTGCTAACTTGACAAATTTCGAAAAACTGTCTTCTTAGTTCTTTGATATCAAAAAAGCAAAGTATCACCTGAAAAAGGGGTAAAAGCTGCTAATACCGAATGGTCTATGGCTTGATAATTTATCTTTATCTTATTTTAAATTAATTGTGACAATTCTGAATTTGCCGTGCAATATTTTCTACGTTTTTTTGCATTATTTATTAACTTCACATCAAGTCAGCATAGCACACTACCTCAAAAAGTGGTAAAAACTGTTTAAACCGAATGATTTATGGCTTAATAATTCATGGCTATTAAGTCGTAAGCAAGTTTTGACAGTTTCAAATTTGGCCTTCTATACTTTCTGTTTTTTTTTCAAAAAGTGGAAAAAATTATTAACGACTAATTAGTGGCAAATCATCAACCTTCCCATTTTTGGATTCACCAAAGTTGCTTTGATAACTTGTTACTCATAGAAAAGAAATTACCCAAAAATACATAGAAAACATCGCATAACAAATAGATTTTTTCATAGCTAAATAACGACTTATTAACGGTAAATTATTAAAATTTTGAAGTTTTGACCACTTTTCAAAAAAAAAAACATAGAAAACATAGATCGAAAAATTGTAAACTGTCACAACTAATTAACGACACCTATTCATTTTTCGATTCGTCAAAAGTTCCTTGCTTACTTGACACTAATGTATTTTAAATGAAACTCAAGGGAGTTTACATAGTCATATATTGGATTTTCATGGCTCCTGATTTGTTCCCTAAGAAGGTGAACTAAAAATGGTACCTTAACTTATGCTTAGATTTACCTTTTCAAACAACATGCATAAAGCAAAGCCGTACGCAAGTGGGGCAAGTAGGGGTGCTTGTCCAACTCCTTATCACAATATATTTCATACATTATGCAAATTATCTTCTTTAGAAAGCATTTTAAAGCAAGATTTCAGTGCCCAAATAATTTGAATGATGTTGCCCTCCGCTGACCAAAATCCTGAAAGAATTTGACCCCCTCCCTCCCTCCAGAAAAAATTGTTAAAGAAAATGGGAATGAAATGCATTCTTTGTAAGGCAATTAGTCTCATTTTGAAATGTATTTATAAAGACATTGAAAGGTGTACCTGGGAAATTTATTTCAAAATTTGCGAAGCCTGACTTTCAAGCCTCAAAAATTATGTATCTATCTCTAAGGTTTACCCCTGAACCATAAGTGAATTGTGAAGTATATTCCTTGAAATGGGTTCCAGTTATGAAAACTTACCTTAAAACGAAACATTTGGTCTGATCCAGCTTCTGTTCAATTGACACCCAATAATAAAAAAACTACAGAAATTTTGTTTAGAATTAATTAATAATTTAATTCAGTATCATTTTATTTATAACTTACAATTATTGTAATTTTTTTTAAATTATTATAATAATTTTTTTGTTGTGTTTTGTTTGTATTCAGCATATTTTTTTTTTTTTTCATTTTTCTTTTTATTTATATTTTAATTAAAATTCTACATTTTATTTATTTTCTTATTGTTTGCTCATAAAATACTTATTGTTCTTAATTTAAAATTAATAATTTGATTATTATATTTTTTTTCTTTTTATTATATTTATTGATATAACTTAGACTACTTGCGTAATATTAGCCAAAATGCTTACAATATCATTGATTAAATTTAATTTTAATTTTCTCTTTTTTTACTGCTTTAACTTGGTATATGAAATTAATTATATTTTTCATCGAGCAACTATCCGTGTTTATTGAGATTTTCACAATTCACAGTTATGTATTATTAATTTTTTTTCTCAGGGGAAGAAGGGGACTTTTGTGACAGAAGAGAAACATAAATTCTTAAACTAATTAAGCGATTAAATAAGATATTTTTTTTTTTTTTTGATTATATGTATTTTTTTTTTTTTCTTATATCTAATACGTATTTACAATGTAGGAAAGTAACTTTTTATTTTTATTTGTAGAATTTACACCTAACAACATTAACAAAACAGAAATATTTATATATTTTAATTATAGTTACACTAAGTTGATATACAAAACCCAAAAGCATACACAGAAAATTAAATAATAATTTAACTAAAAACTATTGAATGTTTTTGTTTTTTTTTTTTTCTTTCTTATATAAAATTCTTTTTTTATTTAAATAAATATTTAATTTTTATGATTTAATTTTTTTGATTATTTACATTTGAAAAATTATTGTTTTGTGAATTTATTGATTTATAACGAGATTAATTTTTTAAATATATTAATTTTGTTTTTATTTTCCTTCATTCATCATTTTTTATGTGAAGAGTTTTTTCTTAGTAAGTGTGTGTGTGTGTGTGTGTTTTCTTGTATGCTTGTCTGTTATTTTTTTTTTTATTATTATTTCTTCCTATAATAACTCGTATACTACAAAATACTGGAGAAAGACGTGTGTTAATGTGTAAGTACCCTTAAATCCTAGAATATATAGATACAGCTTAATGTCGATACAAGAGGGCAGATGTTGCAAGCGTGAAACGATTACATTTTTGTATTTTTTTTTTTTTCAATATAAGAAATCAAGCCAAGCAGCTTTATTTAGGCACCGGGCCGAAGGCCTTTATCGGGGATTGCACTTGAGATCAATGGTAGCAGATTTTATTTATTCAGTCATTAGACACGACTTGCGCACCGGATTAAGTAGCACTACCGAAGAGAACAGAGTTTTTATAATAGGACTGCTGTCGCTCCTGCAGGGGGCTTTTTACATCGCGATCAGAATTTGCAACACGGGATTTACGCTCCATTTCGATTTCTTGAGCGAGGGTTTCTATTAGGATGAACAAAAAATTTAAAAAAAAATGCAAAATGGGTTCATTATAATACTGGAAGAATCTGATGTAATGGAAAAAATTAATATCTTTGCATTCTTATTAAAAGTTAGAAAGAGAGAGAAAGAAAAAAACTCACCAGAATAATTTTGCCAGAAGGCTCCAGTGGCCATCAAGTCAATGCCTGGATAATTCCATGGAGCTTTACCACTGACTGGTGCAATCAATCCACTATCGGCTTGCGATGTTGGTGGCAGTAAGGGTGATACATGATTTACCGAACCTTCACGTTCACTGCTGCGATCATGTTCACGGTCACGTTCGCGTTCGCGTTCACGTTCACGTTCACGTTCACGCTCACGTTCCCTCTCACGTTCCCGTTCTCGTTCGCGATCTAAACGTTCGGTACTGCTGCGAGTTTCACGTTCAATTGGCTCGCGTTTAAATGTAGGGCTTTCTGAACGTCTATGACGATCATTTGGGGATGATTTATCAGACTTTTCACTTGATTTACAGTCGATATCTGCCAGGGAAATATGAAAAATAAATATAATCTATCATGAAAATGTTCTAGTAATGGTAAGGAATTTTTCGTGCAGTTTCGTGCTGTTTCGTGCAGTTTTCGCGCAGTTCAAATTTTGTCATAAACCTCACATAAACTTACCTTGACCATTTTTATTCGAATCCAATAGCCCCTTAGCAACTTCCCGATCATCCACATGTACTGATTGTCCTTTTCGCTTACCATCAAGTTGCTGTTGATAGCGTATACGCATTTTTCTTTCACGTCGGTAGCGTTTTTGATACAAAACTAAAATAATAAAAGATTGTGATTTGATATTAACTTGAAGAGAAAAATTATATATTTTTTTTTTTAATTTTATTTTCTATTCGAGTGAGCCAACTTCTGATGTGAAATTTGATATCAACAAGTCAAATCAATTGCTCAATGCGACAACAACGTACACATTGCCCACAGATTTTTTTATAAACGAAGACAAAAATAAACAACAAAGCAACAGCAGCAGCAGCACACATAAAAGAACTCATTCGACTGCGAATCCGTTTTGCGGGTGGGCCCACTAATTCAATTATTAATCCTGACTTAAGACCCGCAATATGAAGAATATTATTTTTATTCCCTGCACGTTTGTCCCTTGGATTGTGTTGGTCTTTTGATTTCTTTCACTGAATCACAAATCGTTGCTTTTCGGTTCGAATTGAGTTCAGTCAAGTGAATTAGATGATGCATTGAGTGTTCTTGTGTTCCTGATGCTGCTGCTGCCGTTCGTTGGGACTCTTTTTGTCAAAGGCTTTTTTTTCGCTCTCCAAGAAGGACACAAGAAGTCAACGAAGACAATTTGTAAAAAACAACGAAAAAGAAAACAAAGGTGTATCTGATATGTGCAAATGCAAATCGTTCGAGAGATACTCTTTTAGATTATTGTTTTATAATTTTTTGCTTCTGATGCTCTGCATATGACACCTGATATCAACTCGAGAATATTTGTGTCTCTTAAGAAAAATTCTCTGAAGTTACAGATAAATTCGATATCTCTGCGGATTGTTGGATATTAAATGCACAGGTAGGTATATCTACCCTCCAGGGACTCAGAGAGGTAGGTATATCTTATCTTGGTCCTTTGGTCATAGCCTATGGGGAACAGAATTTTACAACAACAAAAAAATCTCTTACTTCTGATATGCCTAATAAGATTAAACGAAGGCTTGCAAGTCAAGTGAACAGGAACAAGGTTTTCAAAGAAGCCAACAGGAAATATTGTAGGTCTCCAGAAAGAAATAAAAGAGGAAAGGAAAGATTTTCATTCTGGATGAATTACTTTTGACTGCGCTAATTCTAAGGATTTCGGTTTTGTGTTTACTTTTTGGTATTTTTTTCGGTTTTTTTCTGGGATGTGTGTTTTATTTAATTTCAAATGATTTATTCGATTCGTTGATTCAATAATTGAAATTGTATTTTACTTTTATTCATTTCAAATGCGGATATTATTTTGAATGTTTTTGATGATAAAAATGAGCAGTAGGAAAAGAAACTCTTGTGAAACCCTTAAAGCTTGTACAGAGAAGTGCTTGTCCCTTTCCAGTGAACACGTAGGATCTATGCTTGATCTAAGAAATTATGATTTAAAAAAAAACGGTTTTTTTCGAAACACCCTCAAGCAATAAACATTCTCAAAGATAAACACCTGTCTTAACTTATCCCACACACCACCTGCCTAAGACTTTATTCCCAAGACAGCCAGTGGCAGAGCTGATAAAAAAAAATCACTGCTAAGTAATATCAGAAATCGAAATCAATTTGTCATTTAAACGATAAAGAGCTAACAACTCAAATGGACATGCAACAACAAAAAGGTAAGAACGCAATGAATTCATATGAGGAATCAACTACTACTTTACTACGAAAAAAACCCTTAGCTAGTTCTGCACCTATACGAACTACGAGTACAAATGAGTACATCCATGTCTTCTTGACCAAATTAAAATGAACAAATGGATTTCTTGGATTGGATAGAATGCCGCACCGCACCATGCCATGCCAAGCCGATGCCGACAATCAATCGATGGTTGACTGAGTCGACAAGAAAACGGCTTTGGCGCAATATTAGGTTCTCTATCTCAGATGGTAGGTAAAGTATGTGGTACATGACGATACCGTGGCATTTTGTGGTGGCAAATTGCGGGGAAGTTAAAGAAAGATACGCTGGAAGAGTAGAAGCCGACGGATGCGCACGGGTGGATGGACAGTAAAACACATAAATTGGGGCTGAGAGAGGGACACAGAGATAGGAGCGCGATTTCATCTAAAGATAAAGTTGGATGTTGTTTTGTTTGGATGATTTAGCAAAGGTGTGTCAAAATGAATTAGAGTTGAATGAGAGTGGCGATAGGTTTTTTTTTTAGAGAATCAGAAGTTCTTACAAAAAAGTAGAAAAAAAAAACTAATTCAAAACCATCAGAGAGTCATGAAAATTGCCTGCTCTTGGAGATGCACAGAGATGAGGAGCTTGTCTGTGTCGAAAACGAAGTCATTTCATTCTTATTTGCATACGAAACAGGAAAAGGAAAAAGTTACTAGTTGCTGTTGATTGTCAAATTGTGCACCATTGAGGAGAAATGCTTTTATTCAACAGTTTCTAAAATGCATTAAACACACAAAAAACAATTGACAGCTTATTGGGCATAAACGTGACACTAATTAAAAACTTTGATGCTGTTCTCTAACATTTCCTGAACTATATAAACACTTGATATGGTTAAAGTCACTAACTATTCCATTTTCGTAACAAATTAATGTTGAACTCGCCAAATTCAATGACAGTTCGTGTAGCAGGTGACATACGAGCTAGACTAAAAATTGATTTGGTGATCTTAACTCTAAATATTAAATTTGAACATAATACAACGTTTTCATTACAGCCGAAATGTGGTAATTTGCCTAATCACAGAAAAAATGTATTCATCTGTAATTATTCGGTAGTTTCCTTTGACAACTAATCTCATTTTTGAATTTAATCTGGCTGTGAATAGCTTTTTGTCGTTGTTGTTTTTCTCTTACTACTTCTGCTTTTTATACATTGAGCTTTGAAATGTTCATACAAAATCTTTTCAGAACTCTTCAAACTGTGTCCAATTGGGTATGTTCGTTAGGGTTTGACTTAATTTTTAACGTAATTTTGTGCAAATTTGGTTAAAATTATTTCATTTAAAATGCGAATTTGTATGGGAAATGAAATGATTTCGTATCGAATTTGTAAAATTTCCTCATTTGGTCTAACGAAAACGAAGTATTAAGTGGGTTTGACATCATCTAATACTACTTTTTCATTAGAACCGAACTGAGGTAGTTTTGCAAATCACATAAAAAGTGTTTTCATTTGTAATTTGGAAATTTCACCTGACAGTTAATTGCTTTTTGTTGTTTTTTTTTTTTCTACTTTCATTGAGCTGCGACATTTTCACACAAAATGTTTTCTGAGCTTTGCAAACTGTGGCTAATTGGGTGTGTTCAGTAGGTTTTGACTGAATTTAATTTTAGTGGGAAATGCGATGATTTCGTATGAAATGAAAACGAAGTATAAAGTGGGTTTGCATCGTCTAAAATTACACTAAAATTGTTACACTAAAATTGTTTTAGTTTCGAGTTAATTTCACTAAAATTCGCGCTATTAACTTTAAAACAACACTACGAAAACTAAGAAATGAAAGGGGCGACGCACGTTCCATTAGGGTAGCACGATTAGAGTGTTGATTTTTTTTAAAAGTGAGCTAAGAGTCTCAATTGAATAAATGTAAAATATTACGGTGAGGAAACACTGTTAAATGTGATCAAAAAAATTGTGATTTTTTGGTAAATTTTTGCGAATTACAAGTTTTTTTCTTGTTAAGGTTAAGGATTAAAAGTAGTTTGCCCGGTCCCCTTCGCGGGTTTTCCGTCGCTCCACTAAGGGTATGTTGTTCAGTCGCCAGACAGGCACCTATGTCAAAAGTTTTCTTGGACAAACTTACATTTTGTATGAAAAATCAAAACTTTAAAATATAAATAAAGTTACCTCAAGCAAAAATTGTGATATTTATTACTTTGAATGATAAATCTATGGAATAAAAGTATTCGCTTGAGCCAAATGAAATACTTACTTATAAAATATTTGAGTTAATAATTCTAGCTTTGAACCTTATTATCTACTATCAAAAATGTGTAATAACTTACCTCTCAATTTCCGTTCATCGACTAATTGTCTTTCTAAAGAGTCTTTGACTTCTCTTTCGCGCATCACATCCATTTTTAATTCAGCTGTTGGAAAAAAAAATCAAAAAATTGAGGTTATGTTTGTTTATTGCATCTTAATGGGGTTTATGTCAGAAATAGTACCTAAATGATAAAAATATAAACAGAAGTATTTTATCATTATAAGTTTGGAGCCGACGGCTTTTCATTTTAACTGACAGAATTCCGGCGGAAAGTATATAAAAATATATTTGGCATCCCTTAATTTAGTGGAATCAAAAAAAAAAATTGTTCTCATTGGTTATGATTACCCAGATTTAATATTGGTATATGTAAAACGATTTTACCTTAAATAAATATTTTAATTAAAATAAGAACGAAGCAATCTGATGATACTTATTTTATAATTTTTAACTTTTTTTATTTACAATCAAATTTTGAAACTCAATTTTCCACTGAATATATGCAGTGGCGTATTTAAAGACTAGGCGCCCCGAGCCCGTAAGTTTTGGCACCCATTTAATACAAATTTGTATTGAAATCGGTTGAGCCGTTAATGAGAAAAACGAAAATTAAAAAAAAACTCTTTACGGCCGGTACTGTTTATAACAGTTTCTGGTAATTTTTTTTATCATAAAGTACACCATACATAAAATATGCCACTGATTTTTTTTATCAAAATCTTTGGAGCCGTTTTTGAGATAAATAAGATTTTCTTAAATGGTTGTATGGCAAATACCGTTATTTTTGGAGTTAACAAAATAATTTCAATTTCCCCTATAGGGAATTACCAAAAAGCCTTTAAAAATTAAAAGAAAATGACAAAAGATTTTAGATTTCCAAATAAAATTATTTTCCTATTTAAAAGAAGAAATACGAGTATCTATATATTTTCAAAGAATGCTTTTTAAAATTCCAGAAATAACTGTTTGGTAGTTGAAAAGAAGAGTTCAAAAATAAGCCCTGTCCTAAAGCAAACCGAAATTAAAGCAAAACATTTTGCAAAACAAAATACCTAACAACTACAAATAACTTTCATCAGCGAATGTTTCACGTGAGTTTGGGAGAACCATGGTTAAGTTTTTGAAAGACAAACGAGAAATAATATTTTAAAAGCTTGAAAAAAGAAACGAAAGATCCTTTTTCTCAGACACAATTTTCTATCCAAGCGTGTCTTAAGCATTGATATTTACTCCTCACTTGATTTTTTTTGGTAAAAGTAGCTGAATGTAGATGTAGATAAGCCTTAAGCTTTTATTCGGCAGAAAAAGAAAAACTTGTGTGTTTTTAAATAAATTTAACAAATTCTAACACAGAAATCATCTGCAAAATTAATTCTGCACTGGGCAGACTAAGTTTAGCACAATACAGCACAAATTTCTTTCTGGAAATCTGAAAAAATTGTTTTGTGACCGTAAAAGTTTCGAATATGTACAATTTTTATCTCTTCAGAATATGGCAGCACAAACTGAGCAAAAAAAAGCACAATTAATTTCTTAAGAAAAATGTAATAAGAAAAAAACAAATCATAAATTAATTTTTGGCTAATATTCCAAATATGCGATTTTTCTACCTTTTCAGTGTTTTTTTAGCACAAACTGAGCACAAAATAGCAAAACTTTCAATTTTTAGAAATTTCGAAATATAACTACTTTAAAATATTATTCATAAAATTTGCGATATTTTTGAATATTTACGGCACAAGGCGGCCCAAGTTGAGCAAAACGCAATTCAACTTTTTTTTTGGAAAATCGAAAGCGGTGGTGCTAACTTCAAACTAAAGCCCTTCATAAGGTTAAAAATTGCAATTATCCAAATTTCGTATTTCTTTGGTCCTTAGTAGCATTACCTTGACACAAAACAGTACAAGTTTTTTTTTAGGTTATGACGAAATTTCAAAAAAAAATTTATTCGTAACATTTGTAAATTTAAAATTTTTTATTTTTACTACACAAGTTGAGCAGAAAACAGTAAAAATTTTTTTTTTCGAAAATCGAAAATGGTTGTGCGAACTTCACGCACATGAAATTTACTCAGCTTTAATTTATACCATGACTGTTTTCAGCGTCAAATTGGTCGAAAATGGTGGATTGCAAAATGAAAATTCAGAAAAAGCGTGTGAAATCTGTTTGAATCGCAAATTCACTCCCAAAGACTTTCAAGGAAAAATTTTTGTCGGGCCAAAAGACTGGATTAAAAGTAAGTTTTATATTATTTCTAGGTCAGTAATCTGGCGGTTCAATAGGAGGGTAACTTTTCTTCCAATTTAGCAGTTTTGAGTTTTTGCTGAATTGTTTATGAAGTTGGTTTAGTAAATAATACAAGTTTTTGACCTTAAATGCCGAACAAAACATTGTCAAAATATGAAAAAAAAGTGGAGAAATTTTCGCACTTTTTATTGCTAGTTTTGCAATATTGAACTCAATTTGTTGAGGCGATTACACCTGACGAATATCATAGAAAATTTAATGTTGCTTATGTTTTTGCATTAAGATTTAAGAATTTTAAGATAAACGGGTTTGGGTCCAATATTTGAACACGTTTTTATTCTTTTTCAATTATTCGATTCAACTCATTTAATTGTTAGCTTAAATTGTCCAAACAGAGGCTTTGAGTTCTTTTTTAACTGAAAATCCGTCAAACTCCCTGACAGAAGCTGCAACTGATCTATATAATTTTTTTTTAAGTTTATGAACAGGTTAAGTAAAGTTGAAATACCCATACTTCTATTCGTTCAAACAAAAAATGATTTGGGCTTTGTTTTTAAATTAGAACCTTAAATTATTCTCCTCTTATTTCCTAAAATATAAAACTAATTCTATTCAAAACTAACATACATATATTTTACTTTAAAATAGTCACTTTTGTAGACACCTACATTGCCTGGCTAAATTTTTTTCCCATTTAAATTTTAAATGTCAAGCGGATAATTAGAAAAATAAAAACAAACAAAATTCCATAAGCGAAAGTGAAACTTTGTTTACCAACAGCGCACGACAAAAATAAATGCCCTATGGGGGATTTTTTTAACTTTTTTTTAATTTGTGTCTGCCTAAACCCTCATATCTGATGACTGTGTCGCGTATTAACAACAAAAACAGCAAAAAAAAAAATTAAAACTCGTCTCGAACAGGTTTTTCACCTAAATTGTAGCTTTTAAAAAATATTTTGCGCCATGTTTTTGTGTTAAATGTCGTTCATGGTGTAGAGATATCATGAAATACCATTCCCACCCTCACTTTACCCAGATAGTTAGAGGAAATAAAATAAAATAAAACTTACCTTTCTCATAACTGATCTGTCGTTCTTGCTGTCGGGCATTGTCGGCGGCCACCTTCAGTAGACTCTGAATATTCCGCAACAGAGTCTCTGTCGAAGATGTCGACTGTTGCTCAAGTCCGGCAATGGTTTCGTTCGGAGGAAGCACATCATTGTGTGTGACGCCACCAATAGGTCCGACCCCACCAACACCGCCGCCGCTCCCAACATTGCCCATGCTAGTAGTGCTGCCAGTCGCACTGCCCGCACCGCTACTGACGCCACCACTAACGACACCTCCAACGCCACCACCCGCGACCACACCAGCGCCACTTGCCGCAACTGCGGCAGCAGCAGCTGTTGCAGCCAGTGTCGAATAATTTAACGCCCGCTGGTGATGATGGTGATGATGCGGTGTTGACGATTGCTGATGATGTGGCTGGTGATGTGAATGCGACGAATGCGAATGGGAGTGATGCAGATCACGATCGCCGGAATTCGAAGTAACGGATATCGCTTGATGTTGCGCCGAGGAAATGTCACGCTCGCTATCGCTTAGATCTGGAGAAGAAATTGCAAAACAAAGGAGTTGTTGTTCAGAAAGAGAACTTGGTAGCAAGTCTGCCGATCATGCGATGATCGAATTTTAGGAAAATATTATTAAATTGGATCGAAGCTTACCTTCCTCCTTGGCTATGTGATCGTCGACCTCTGAGCCATTATCATCACTCAGATTCTCGTCATCGCCTCGTACCGATGGCGGTGGCGAGTGCACTTCATCGCTCCGATCGCTGCGATCATCACAATTGCTACCATGATCGGTGGCGCCTCCAGATTTGGACAAATTCAAAACAGGACTCTGTCGACTAGGTGAGCCTGCAACACAACAAAATAAAACCAGGTTACTCTATAACCCTTGGCCATTTTTTTATGATTCTATCTTACAATTTCTAGAACTCAAGTCCCGTGGCTTCTGATCGGTGATCTGCTGGCGGTCATCAGTGCGCTCTTCGCGAAGTCTGAAATTTATTTTGCTTCTTTTAGATTTCAAATGTTTTCCTCATCATTATACCCCAGTAAAAAACCCTTCCCCCCAAGCTCCCAATGCTTACCTCTCTAAGTGCTTGACAATGTCTTCATACGCAGCCCGACAATTCTCCCAGATCCCCGATCGTGCAATCGCATCCATACTTGCCGCCGACATGCCACTCTGTGCTGCGGCCTTCAACATTTGACTATCGGGTCGGCCATGCAAGCCGTGTGGTGGCATTCCTGGACTCATCAGCGCTGATCCAGGGTGATGGTTCATCTGCATGAATGCCATGTGATTGATTGGTGGTGGATTGTATCCATTTGCCAGGAGTGGTGATTTCTCCAATCTTGAAATGTCTGTAATAATAAAAAAAAACAGAAATGCAATCAAATGTGAAATCCAATTGTATGATTAGGTGGTATCCCTTGCAGCGAATCAATTGAAACTTTGCAAGTTGAAATCTCGCGCAATTCGCACAAAACCCACTGATGCTGAATTGAAAAACAACAATTTCTCACCGTCGCTGCCTGCCACCGATCTGTGCACGATTCAATCGAAATATCTACAATTAAGCATTCATATCCATCTCCAGTAAGAGAGAGAACTAGTGAGCCGTGCAATGGCAATGGGAAATCTTTGATTTTGATTTTCATTTCATTTCGAATGCGAAGGCATCTTTTTGTTGAATCGCGTCCGCCACCAATCCAAGAGGCGTTTACAGCTCAAAGTTTTTTTTTTTCTTATTTAATGTATTCAATGATGGACTTTGAAAGACAATGGAAATAAAGGGGAATTGAAAGATTTACCATTGATGTATTTAAATTGTCGATAGACATGAAATGAACTCGTTGAAGAAATCTTTTTTTGTACACTCTCATTGTAGATAGAGATACATTCGTATGAACTTTTTTATTTTGCGTTGGAAATGTACACTTTGAGAAATCTTTAAATCTTTAAATCTGAAGTTGAATTTTAATGGGAATAATAACTTACTTAGGAATTCACAAGTCTCCACTAATTTTTCGCACTGAATTAGTTTTCCGAAAAAGTAACTGCAGCGAAAAACGACTTAAAGTGCCTAATTTTAGTTGTTTCACTTTTATTTAAGCATGGCTTTTTGGGACTTATGCTATTGATATACTTTTATATTCTATTGGTGAAACTTTCCATACATACTCTGTTCTGTTTTGGAAACATTTAGTTACCATGTTAGAGATCACAGAAAAAACTACATAGCAGCCGCGTACTGAATCTCAATTTCTTTTTCAAAATAATGTAATGTAATGAATATCTGAACTCTCCAAATTTGGTTGGTAAACTTACAGATAAATCGATATTTTAACTGACTGACAAAAGAAGTCTCAGTCGTGTTTTTTAAAGATAGTACCCTGATGTTACAAAATCAATTTGTATCAGTCTGCAAGAAGCCAACGTATTATGAACTAATATTTATGGAGAGTTTTTGAATACGGTGTGTCACTTTTGAATGGAATTAATATCTTACATCAATAACGTACTAGACTTAAGTTGCTAATTCAGATTTCGCAATAATGTCAAATATATCTTAATTCTCCAAATTTGGAGGGTAAGCTCTGATATTACTCAATATTTAAAGTGATGGAAAAAAACTCATTTAAGAAAGTCTTTTGAGTTTAAAGGCCAGTACTCTGCTGCTGCAAAGACTTTTTGTGATGCACTCTTTAACACTCACTCACACACACACTCTTTAAATGCAATTGATAGTTGCAGCAAACTATTTGAAGAAGTCTCCAGTAATTGATTGCCCGTGTGTGTATTTTAAATTTCTTATTTATAATAGTGAACGAACGCATGGCGTTTTTCAACAAAACAATAATTTTCCTTCTTCTTCAAAAATCTACTAGCTTGATTGAACTGCTGGTATGGCTGATAGCTGGTCTTTTATTATATGTGGTGTTTTATAGAAGGATTATGTGCATGGTATATCTCGATGTAAGTAAACATGCAAATTCTATCATTGACTTAACAGGATTCTACTAAACATCATAGTTTTGATAAATTTGTTCAAAGTGGGACGTAGTACTGCGTCTCATGATTGAAAATTATACTAGAACAATAGTTTTTGTGAAATTAGGCTTTAAGTGATATTTAATACAGAGTTAACTCTTCAAATTTCGTGGGTTATTTCACGAGTTAATTTGCCTGAAAAACACGTTTCAGGAGCTAATCCTAGTTTAAAGACTAGTGCGTTATTGATGAAAACCAAAACATAAAGGTAACTCTCCAAATTTCATGTGTTACCTGACGATTTAGTATTTAATTTGACTGAAAATATATTTCAGTAGTTAAGCCTAGTTTAAAGACAAGAATGTTACGGATTAAAACCAAATTTTTGTGTGATCTCCAAAACGTTAATGAATGTAGAGTTTTTTCGTTCTTGTTTTTACTGTTCCATTTTTGAATGAATTTTTTACCAAATCAATTTCCAACAACTCTTTAGGATTCCAGGATTGAGTTCTTTTTAATAAAACATAGCTCCTATACATTTCTCAGGGGGGGGGGTCAAAGCTCACTGAAATTTCTTATATACAAATATAACTGCCAATCTTTTTTAATTTCTTTGAAACGACATAATTTTTCTATAAGTGTAGGCACATTTTAGAATTTAAAAAAAAAGTACTTTCGTCGAAGAAGAAACAAGAGAAGAATCTGAAGACATGAGACGCCCCCAAGCGAAGTCATTGTGGTTGTGGCGTCTTATACAACATGATGTCTGTTGCTGATGTGATGTTGTGTTTTCTGTTGTGTTTATCGCTTCATTCAATTAAGTCAGAGAATTGTTTGTACGAGTAGGTATTTTCTATATGAAAATATTTTTTTTATTATTATTTTCTCGTTTTGTTTCTCATGTCCCGCGCAATGGATTTGAAAATACTCGAGCGGTATAATTCATGGCATTTTTTTTTTTTACTTTTTAGATGTGCATGATACATTTGAGTGTTGGCGTTTATAGAATTCGTTTAGATGATGGAATAACAATTATGAATGCGATGCCGATGACTAAGCATGAATCTGAATTACACTTATAGATATGGCTGGGACTTTTAACCTTTGATGAATTTGTAATGGATGTAATGGATGTATCAGTGGCAGTATAGGTAGGTTAATTGTATAGTTTTTTTTTACAACTGTGGTAAATCAAATTCAAATACAAATATGGAATTAAATCGTGAGATTTTTAATTTATAAAAATATAGTTGAGACTTGGAACCTTTAGGCAATGAATGAATGAATGAATATTATAAGGCTTTAGCTAATGGAAAATGTTGTAATCTGATGTACCTTGCATATTTATATATTTAAACATATATAACTCAGCCATTACCAAATCCAGAGTGCACAAAAATTAAAAATTCTGGTCATTAAAAAAATAATTTTTTGAGTTAAATTTTTTGTATTTTTAACTTCCCAATGGGAGTTATTGAAATTGAAGAGATTTGTCAAATCGAAAATTTTGACACATCTTCAAATTTCGAGCTCCCTAAAATCGGAATCCATAATTTTTAGACAGATGTCTGTGTTTGTACGTACGTTCGTAGCTTCCTTCCCTTTTTTTCGTTTACAATATCCCAAGAACGAATAAATATATCGACTTCGGATGAATTTTATTTTATAGATACCTAGTTGTTTCAAAGCTGGTTTCAATGCGAGCAAAACGGACTTTCAAAAAAATTCAAAGATCTATTTCTTACTACATATAGTAATTTAAACAAAACGTTGTTATATATTCATCAGTTTTATTCTAGTCACTAAATAAACAATGTTTTTGTCTCTGTCTTTTTTTTTTAATTTTTCTTTAAAAAATTCAGTCGGTTAAAACAAAATAACGGCTGGTTGAATTAAACCAGACCTGTAAGCTTTCAAGTACAAGTACCAGTCAAGTACCCCATACCTCGTACTTGTACTTGAAAGAAAAACAAGTACCATGTACTTGGTATTTGAAAAACACCAAGTACAAGTACTTTGTCAAGTACTCTGTTTCAAGTACTTTGTCAAGTACTCTGTTCCAAGTACTAAGACATGTACTTGGTACTTTAATACTGCCTAGTACATTTGTAAGTACCATTCAAGTACAAGTTCACTTAAGTACTTTTTAAGTACAGGTCTATTTAAAGTACTTTTCAAGTACAAGTCCATTTCAAGTACTTTTCACGTACAAGACCATTTCAAGTACTTTTCAAACACGATTCGTTGAGTAGTCTGGTTGAGCTATAGAATAATTATTATTTCAACTCAATTTTTCTTGGCGTCAACTCGCTAAAAATTCGCAATGGTCATCATTTGTACTTAAGTACAAATAAACTCAAGTACTTTACAACTCTTAATTTAATACAAACTCTGTAGATTTTTTGGGGGTATATTATGTTTGCATTCAATTTTATGGAACATCGCCTTACTGTTGGCAAATTATCAAAATCATGATTATTGCTTCTCTTTAAATACTGTTACTTTCATTTATTTTTCTTTGAACTAGCATTACTTAAGTAGTAAATTTACAACTTCATTTTCTTGAACATTATTCCTTGGAATCTGTATATGCTTTTGGGTTTTGAGAAGTCGTATGAGTTTTATGACTGGTGCTGAGACCAATTCTTTTGACAGGTGATCATATCATAAGTCATGTGACTTCTTTTATCGTGTAAAGTGGCCTTTATATGGTGAGAAATGTTCCGTTTTCCGCAATTTTGAAAGATCTTGTTGAAAAACATAAATATGTGATTTCTTGGGCTCCTATTAAAACTATTTTCTGTATATTGGCAACTTTGTCACCCTGTTCTAAGAAATTTTTTGTTCGAAATAAAATCTGAAAACACAAAAATATATGAAATCAGGTATTCTTCAAAAAAAAATTAAAAAATTTGTTGGTTCATACGAAGAAGAGGTGCTGTTTACTCTAAGAACTATTTTCTACAAACAAAATTTGACAGTTTTTCAAACATAACTTTTCATTGCAAAAAGATGTCAAAAAAATTTGTAACTCAGAATTTTAAAATAAATATTTTAAATTTAAATATTTTACTCTTAGTCCAATAGGAGCCGAGAAAATTGCATTTATATTATTCAACACACTTTTTCAAAATGGCAAATAACACAATATTTTATATCAGTCAGACTGCCCTTACGCAAATCTTAGGAGTTAGAGCGAATATTATGTTTCTAAAAAAGCCTGACATATTAAAATTACTTCTTGAAAACGTTACTAGTTCTTAAGACTATTACTATCAAATAAATAATACAAAAACATATACTAGAATATGTATGTATATGTACAAAATTTAAAGAGATTTTTCTTTTTCTTATCAAAACTATCGTACCTGGGCAAAACGCATCTTAGCAATTGAGCTGTTTTACCTTAAATAAAAATGGTTGATGAGTGTCAAATTAGCAAAGCAACTTTAAAGAATCGAATCGAAACGAAAACATAGAACAACAAATTTGAAATTAATTGTCAAAACTTATTAAAGACCAAATAACCATGAATTATTAAACCATAAAACATTCCGTTTAAACAGTTTTTACCACTTTTTGAGATAGTGATATGCTAACTTGATGAGAAATTAACAAAGAATGCAAAGAAACATAGAAAACATTGCAAAACAAATTTTAAATTGTCATAACTAATTCAAAACTTGTTAACGACAAATTATCTAGCAAAAAAACATTCGGTATTAGCAGTTTTTACTCCATTTTTGAGTAATACTTTGTTTATTTAATATCAAGCTAGCAAAGAACAAAAAAAATGTAGAAAACATAGCGCGATTAAATTACATTTCCCACAACTATAATTAAAGACTAACTAACGGCAAATTATTCAGCCATAAAACACTAAGTATAAGAAGTTTTTAGCGCTTTCAGAGATTTGTCAAGTTAACAAAGCACACAAAAAAACAAAGAAAACATTGAACGAAAACTCGAAATGGTTACAATTAAATGACGGCTAATAAACGGCAAATTATCCACTTACTCATTTGTCAAAATTGCTTTGCTAACTTGACACCATAGAAAACAAATAATCCAAAAAAACATAGAAAACATCGCATGAAAAAATTGATTTTTTCACAACTACATAACAACAAATCAATGGCAAATTATGCATTAATCCATTTTTCGATCCGTAGGAGTTGCTGGGGTAAAATGCCAGTTGGTGTTGCATTCTACTCCAAAACTTTAAAAAATTTAAAAATATCCTTGAATGAAAATTAACGGATTTTATCACACGTCGAAACACGAACAAACATCAATAGAATTGCATATTACCCCCTTTGATTTTAATTTTTTTTTTCAGAAACAAGAATGCTTCTAAAATATCAAAGAAATGACTGGATGCAATGCTCGCCAATTGCTAGAAATGGATGCACGAGGACTGTTTCCAAAAAGTAATCCGCCCAATTTGTCCCATCGATTTATTGTCAAATCAAATGTTTGCTAGTATCTCAGGAGTGGTATATTCCCCTTAAAAACTTAATTTGCAATTAATTGTAATTTATTATGATTTTCTTCGTTTATTTATTAAATAAAATAAGCACATAATGATATTAAAAAAAAATCAAATATTTTCTTGGTTAGAAAAAACGGAAAATAGTCTATTTTTTATTAAAGCCATAAGTTTGGAAATATCTGCCCTTAAATTTGTTCCTATAAGCCATTTTTTGAATAAAATAAATGACTACATTTTTAATTGTTAATTAATTTGCTTATTTATTACTAAATGATATAAATTAAATGTTTAAATGAACATTTTACTTATATCTTCATGTGTTTTCTCGAGTTTATTCTTTTAATGAGCTCAAATTTTACTGGAATTTTTTTTTGTTTACTCAGGTAAAATTAAGGGGAGTGCGTCGTTTAAAATAAAACAATGTTTCTTTTTAAGGACTGTGCTATAGTGCATATAAATATTTAATTGAACTATTGTATTCGACCTTTAAATGTAAATAATTGATTTTTTTTTTAAATTTACATAAAACAACGCCACCCATAATGGCCGTAATTACTTTAGTTCTCTTTGACTCATATTTGAAGCACAGTATTATAATTTTTTTAAATAATCTTACCAATACACTCAAAGATTATTGTTGAAATCCAAATTAAATAATTTAATAGCACCCATATTTGTCAGATCCCGCCTACACTAATTCACTTGGTTACAAAACATAGAATTGTTGTATAGGAAACCTTTTGCAATCTGCTTCAACCAATTTTGTGGTGACATTTTATTTTTTTTGTTGTTTCCATTCTAAATAAATTTTCAATAAACTTATAATTATATTAGAACAAAATTTAAAAAAAATAATATTCAAATCGATATTGTGTGATATGGTGGAGGTATATTTTTTAATGTATACCTTAGTGATTTGTAACTCTAACCGGACTCACTCATTTGTCCAAGTGAATGTATAGTGTCTAGATAGATATCACATAACTAATAATTTTACTCAAGCGAAGGCTATTATAAAATGTTAATTGCTCACCCCATGTGTTTTTAAGACACCCGGTTAAAATAAATTTTATATTCAAAGGCTGATTTGCAGGTAAGTCTTTTTGTTCGGTTAGGTCAAGTAATATTGTCTTATTTTACTTTGCCCAATAAGTGCTAGGCTTTTTTTTAAGCGTGCAGGATATGAAAATTGAAATTACATATTCAAAACTTATTTTTTGGTTTTTCAATCTAAGATATCATGCATATATCACAAATATTAATAGTTTGACGTTTTATTTTAAATTTGTGTGATTTGATAATTTAACATGCCATAAAAATAGGTATCAGTTTTTTTCTTTGGAGGAATTTCTTTAGTTTTTAGTTTAGTGATTTCTTAATTTACAAAAATATAGCATTTAGAGCGTTATAGATTTTAAATTCAAATCCTTTTTGGAATTAATATCGTGGTTTCCTTAAGTGTTTTCTTATGCACCTTTACGACTTTATGATCCAAATTCAAAGGGTATTTTATTCAATTTTAGGTACTTGACTATAGAGAACCACCATTCAAAGCCCGAGAATGAGGGAACTTTGAGTAGAGTGCCTTATCATATGCTGATCATTATATTACTAAAAGGTATCACAGCAAATCATCCTTTGACGACTATGACACATTCACATACACATATGCACTGAATAGTGTATTTTATTACTTTGTCTAATGTTATTAATTGATAAATTGTCAAATGACCACCCCCAGAGGCAGGTATAATATAGTGAGGTTATCTATGGTGGTGAATTGATGTGGTTTTTAGAACAACTCATTCCACATAGGTACCAATATAACAATAATTATAACATGTAAAGCAATTTGTTAAATTACCTTTTTGTTTATTAAAAAATTAATTTTTAATAAAAAAACAAATATTGTCTTTTTTTTCTAAATTGTTCTAATTCTATTTATTTATTTTTTCGTGATGGACGATATTGTGATTGATGTTTATCGATCAAAAAGTACAAATAATAGGTTTATGTGAACACTTAAATTCACTGCTTATGATTATAGGTATAGTACACCAAAGCCTATACTCTTACGTTATTTGATTTTACTGATACGAGTATTATACATTTAATGTATATTAGTTTTTATTAAATAATTTCGCTGTAATCCATCTTTTATTTTATTTTATAGCAAAATATAATAATAAATATTAATACTTTTTTTAATTTTTACCTTCAGCTCAAAGGTATTTATTTTTGTATTTGAAGTGTTATTGAATTAAGTGCGCATGATGTTTTGGAGGCAGAATTTTTGACGTATGTTTACTCAGATATTCTGAGAGATAATTGTTTAAGTTCTATAAAAGTTATAATTCCGGTCATTTAAACCACTTCTTACATAAATCTGTTTATTAATTGTGATACTTGCGTGATATTACAGTAAACAACTTGTGGAAGTTGTTTCATATACTTTAACACGCAAAATAGCTACATAAAGGGTGTTTTTTTATACCCGTGTTTTTCAATCAGGCAATACTTTTTTCGGAGTTGGTCTTTTTGACAGCTGTCACTTAATTAATGCTCAGTTTGGTTTGCCATTTCATGATAAATAGACTTGTTCCTAAACAACATTTGCAAATCTTGCAAATTTATTACTAAAATAATGGTTTGGTTCACGCGACGCATCGCGAAACAATCAATTTATTTTGAAGAACACTTTTGGTGAGCGCATTATCTCGCGTCATGGGCCTAAGGCATGGACTCCAAGATCGTGCGATTTAACACCGCTGGAATATTTTTTGTGGGGCTATGTGAAGTTGCTTGTCTACGCAGATAAACCCGAGACAATTGACCCCTTGGAAGAGAATATTTGGTGCGATATTGCTGACATACGGCCCCAATTTTTGCAAAAAGTGGTCGAAATTTCTGGCTCTCAACTGTTATTTATTCGAACCAGAGACCAGTTGCCCGAAATCATTTTTAAAACAAAATGGCAAGCCTTTATCTTCATAATAAAGCTGAATTCTTTGCCATTACATTAAATTTTGTTTATTTTTGAAAACTACACGTCTAAAAAAACACCCTTCATATTCATGTGAATCAAATTTTTTCGAATGTTTATGATAGAATTTATTAATTTTTTAAGAAATACGAAATGAATACATCCCACAATCAACTGTAGATGATCACAGATGCCAGTTTTCTTGGTCTGGACAGCTTGAAGTGAGTTTTTCAAAATTCAGAACCAGTCAATATCACGGATTTTTATTTTATTTTTAAAAAATATCCACAGAAATTTTACACTTACCATTTATATGTCCATTCTCGTATGCATAATCGCCATTATCCAAACGATGTTTCTTCAATTGCGGATGTTGTGATAGATGTGTTGGCGGCAAAGACAATCCAACTGGTCCCCTTTTCGGCGGTCTACCCGGCCTAGAGCTGCGGAATGGCAGAGAGTTACTGTCGTACAAAACAAGACAAGCTAATACCATACAAAGGGGGCACATCAGAGTTGCATTCCACAAAACGCAAAAGATTTATCATTTTCAAAACAAAACAAAAAACAAAAACAAAAGAAACCTACTTCGAAAATGATATCGCACGTTTGTTTCATGCAAGTGCACCCTTTGTTCAGCATTATGCTGCGAGCGCATATAAATATTTAGCATAGGAATATAAATCTAAGATAAGAAATCTAGACATAAGTCTAACACAATGAAATAATGAATTTCCCTTTTTTTGTCTTGTTTCTTTTTTGAAGTCATTGGGGTTTTTCAGTTTTTTCTATGCATTTCTTCAACAACCAAAAGGGTTGTGAATATTCAAAGTAAAACTAAAAAACAACTCCAATTTTCCACCGAGAAAAAATTAAATATACAAAAAAAAAATATCTTTACGAACACAAATATAACATTTGTTTAAGTCAAATATTTAAATGGCTACCGTTTGTGATTATCATCCCAGGGTCTAGTGTGTGGTTTTATAAGTTGATTTTTGAGTATTACACATACACAATTAGTGGTAGTAGTAGTAGTAGTAGTAGTAGTGGTGGTGGTGGTATTGGTGATGGTATGCAGAGAATGAGAAGAAACAAATTTATATTTCATTATTTACTAATTTTTTTTTCTTTTATTTTCAAAAACAAGAATATTTTTTATCATGAAGAACAACAGTGGCAACACTTTTTGTGTGCATTTAATAAATATTTAATCAATTTAACAAATAAACATTTTTATTTGTTAGTAAATTTTGTATTATCAGATTATAAATTTAAAAAAAAAACAACAACTAAAAAAAACGGAAGGTAGAATATTTCAGCAATGAAAGTGAATAGAGGTAAATTTAAATGAAGACGATAAATGATGATAACAAAAAATCTGAGTAAATAAAACGCAAAAAAAGATAAAAAAAATATACCATTTGAGTTTGAAGATGAGAGTCTAGAAAAAAAAACATACAATATGCGTTTTTAAATGATAACAAAATCCTACGCACAACAAATATAAATCTAAGAACCTTAGGTTTATTTGACAAAGCTAATTATTTTCTTAGACCAAATAGAAACCAAGGTATAGATATAGCGCGACCGATGTTACAACACAGAACGCACTTGTAAATTGGCGCCTCTGTTAGATCGTTTTCGAGGACCGGATGTGTAAGTACCTTTATATTTCACAATTGTGCTACTGGGTATTTTTGTTTAAATTTATTTTCAAGATAAGGTGTTTGTGATTTATTAATTTTTTGGAAAAATATTTTTGTTTGTTTATTCTTGTAAAAAAAAATCATAGACAATTCCTTATTTCTTGTAATGAAGTGATAAATAAAAAAAAAATATATATAACAGCGAGACGATTAGGCGACAAAATGGCACGTAAATATTTGAAAGCAACGGTAATGAACTGGTATTTGTTTTTTGATTCATTACGAATAATAATATGAAATAGACATTAATCAACGTTTAAATATAATAAAATAAATGCTTGATAAGAAAGGTCAAACAAGGGGAAGAATCAAATGCGTTTAAGAGTTTTTGACATCTTATAGCACTTGGTATTAAAAAATAAAACATCTCTGCTGCAGACTTGCCAGATTGGGCTATTTATAGAAAATTGGGTTATCTTTTTCCGAAATTGCCGACAACAGTTTCAGTATGACAGCCCAATAATAATTGGGCTACCAAATTTAATCTTGGGCGAGATTTGTTATTTTGTATAAATAAATCATAAATACACCACTTTTCTCCCTTTAAACATTCCACAATTTGGCACCACTTTTTATTCACTTTTAATTCTTTACCTCTATTCTCTATTCAATTGATGCGAGGACATAACTCAGTGGCTTTGACATTTCAAACCAACCGCAACTAACTTCACTTTAAAATCTTTAAATTTTTGTGTTGTACCCAGAATTTCTATTTTCATTCTTCTTTCTTTTATGAGCAAAAAATTAACTTTATCTGTCGTTATTTTTAAAAAATAAAAATAAATTGTGATTGAAGTTATGAGGACATATTTTTTTTTTAATTGGGCTTCTATTTGAGCTACTTTTTCGGCTACGATTTTAGGCTACAAATATTTATAAATTGGGCTATTGACCTTGTTCGAGACATGACAACCCTGCTTAGCTGTCGACATCGGGAAAATTGGAAATCATATTGGCCGGATATGATCTTACAATTTCCCTTCCGAACCATTTTGTTGTTTGTCTTTTGCAATTAAAGCCTAGTACGCTGCTGATGCGAAACGAAAAATCCCATACAAAAATGACACAACGAAACCATGAACGAAAAATTTAGTTCTACTTTTCGTTCTGCAGTACGCTGTTCGGCCAGCGAAATTGATTATTGTAGCAGATTCTTTGGAGAAGTGTACACTCTTTTTGTGCACTCAATTAATTACTCAAACCATTTATTGTGTGCGGAAAAATTACATTAGTGTTTATTTTGAATGTTTCTTCCATTTTCATTTGCATTTGTTTTAATTTTTTGAATTTGTGTAACTGTCAATGTATATTTGTCCGCTTCGCTTTCTTAAGCGTTTTGTTGTCTTATTGGTGATCAGCTAAAAATTTCGTTTCGCATCAGCAGCGTTCTAGGCTTAAATTAAAAATCTGTAAGCTCGTACGGATAAGGAATTTTCCTTATAATGGTTTTGGGTTTTTGCTAAGGAGAGTGAATTCCCTATCTCATCCGGAAATAAAGTCGAGAAAATTGATTAAAAAAAATCTTCATACCAAAAATAACGTATTGGAGAACTAAACCAATTTTAATTTTAATTTTAATTTAATTTTTTTTGACCACTTGACTTATTTCTTTAAAATTAAATTTAAAACAAAAATTTCCTTTTCTCAAACTGAACAATTTTTTTTTAAAGCTGATAATTTACATTACTTTATTGTAACAAGCAAAATAAGAGCTAAGTTAAGCTTTTTTTGTGGTCCCAGGAATATTTTAAGCGATGTCGTTCAGTTTTTGTTACATTATATTAATTTCTATTTTTGATTTTTGTAAAAATACTAAAAATCTTAATCGCAAATTGTTCCTTACTTAAAAGTTTATTCATTTTTCTAAATTGGGAACCCAGAAATATAGTTCCGAGTCCCATGCGTTTTTTGGCGGGGAACTGTTTTTTTATGACTGGAATTTATTCCTTATACAAACAATAAGATTTAGCTCAGAAGCTATTGATATAATTCTGCCACTTGTATGCCAGACCACTTTGAGAAATGGCATCTAAGGTTTCCACTTTTCTGGAACATACAATTTTCAAAGTCAATGGGTTAAAGCTCCACCTTTGTTTATTATTTTTAATATTTTGAACATGAAAAAAGTTGTGGAAATGACTATAAATGCCAAACCCGTGTTGGGAAATAAATATAAATATTTAAAAAAATAGCTGTGGAGTAGACGCACCTTTGATTTAAATTTAAGTGTTGCCACTTTTCAGGGACATACTTTTTTCGATGTCAAAATGTGGAACTGTCCCATTTTCTTGTAGTACGTGAAAAAAGTTGCGGAAGCACCTTCATTCGTCATACGTGTGTTGGAAAACTAATAATTGATGTTTTAAAAGAAAGGTTTTGAGTAGACGCACTTTTGGGTAAAATATGAGTGTTACCAGTTTTTGGGAACATAATTTTAATAAACATAATTTTAGGACCTTACACTCATAATTTTTAATATTTTCAATATGA
The DNA here is from genome assembly GCA_946251815.1 of Dasysyrphus albostriatus. Taxonomy (NCBI): domain Eukaryota; kingdom Metazoa; phylum Arthropoda; class Insecta; order Diptera; family Syrphidae; genus Dasysyrphus; species Dasysyrphus albostriatus. The sequence continues at coordinate 133,727,174 of OX276337.1, read as the reverse complement.
AAAAATGCTAAGTTTCATCCTTAATGTGTAAGGAATAAATTCCAGTCATAAGGAACCCAGCCAAAAAACGCACGGGATTCGGTTTTCCGCCCGGACAAATAATAGTTTTGTTGTGGGTCGCCTTTATTACCGGTACTTTTAGACTAGTAATGAGTGCCAATATTGCGATAAGTACTTTTTTGAAATGAAACGAGACATGGATTTTTTCAAAAACGTTGCTTGGACAAATGCTTGGACAATGGTTACTTAAGAGGCCTCCACCCGCAAGTTCTTACAACAACAGTTGCAAGGATTGTGAAGTCAATATAATACGTACTACAAAAACCTAAATTTTGAATGAAAAAAATGATATGATTTAACTTTAAAAAATATTTTCCGAAAATTTTTCTAATAGACTCCGAAATCTTAGAGTTTTTGAGAAATTTAAGTGGAAAAAATATATATTTGGTCTGATCCTTTACTTTTTGCAAAACAAAAATCCACAAACAGTCAAATTTTTAAGATTGTGGAAATGCTCTTAAAATCTCCAAACTGTCCAAAAGTACGGGAATCCCTGAAATCAGACGGAAAAAGCAACACAACTTTCCCCAAATGACATTTCATATGTTTTCTTAAAATTGTTTTAATACAAAAAAAAAATGCAAAAAATAACTTATTATTGTAAAATAACACATTTTATAGAAGCATTTTTTCAATCAACGCTGTTTTTGCTTCACATATTTGTCACCAGCTTTTTTGTTGCCACATAAACAAAAAAAAAATATGACATATAATATTTGTATTCGAAGTTCTGATCTTCGAATATGAGTTTGACATTTTGGCCTTCGTGGCCTTTTACATGATGCCGATGGCTACTTTAATTCATAACTTTTTTCAAAATTAAGTAAGAGTGAAAATGAGATCAGATATTTTTCTTTATCGAACTCATTGAATTGCGAAAAAAAATCAGGATTCCAAAGTCGTCATGTAATAGCACACTTAACGGCAAATGATTGGTGAACTAGACTAGGGCGTTATGCTCTCGATTTAATTCCTTTTATAGCATCAACTGATGATATCAAATAAATTTGTCAAACATTTGGCTAGAGCAAACTGCTCTATCGTTCACAATGTCAATGCATATAATATTAGTATAAATAAGTTTGTGAGCAATACATTTTTTTTCAGTTTGCGTTGAAGAACATTTTGCAAGTTCATTTTTGACGTGGATGGCATTTTCGAAAATAGCCATAGTTTAAATTACAAAAAAAAACTGTATTTTCTTCTAAATTCAAATCTTCTATAAACTTTGAAACATTTTTTTGAACTGTGACCGACAAAACTTTCATTTCTTAATTTTAGAAATCTTGTTCAACGTTATTCTCTCGTTAAGTGCATTGGTTAACTTTGATTTAACCCTGAGACTAAAAAATAACCTTGAACTTGAAAACTGGAAAACTAAAACTGGGTAATAATCTTTTTAATCTGTCCCCTTAAGGCCTCATATACTTTTTGACAGGAACTGAATTTGTATGAAAATCAAATATCTCATCATGAAATCTAGAATTTTTAAATCTAAATACTAAGCGCAAGGCCATATTTTCTATCAAACCCGTCCCTGACACAATGAGATTGCAACAATAACGTCATTTGAAATGAAACCACAATCATCCAACAACTATAAAAGGTAGGTAGGTATATCATTTCATTTCTCATTGAATTGTATTGTGCACCTATACTGCCAATTAGGAATCATTTGCATGTTTAACGAATGACTCTTCTATATACAGACATCCATCAGATCAGAGCCCATAATTATCTCACTTCGAACATAACAAAAAAGCAATAACTACAACACCTTGATTTAGCTTAATAATTAATTTGATTTGTTTTTTGTTTTGTTTTGCTGGATGCATTTTCCTCATCATTTCCTTGTTGTAAGTAAAGTAGATAAGTACTCCGTAATTTTTTTTTTAATTTTTTTTTCACTTCTGACGAACGAACAAAAATTAACTTCAATAATTTCAATTGAATGCGAAACTTTTTTCTTGTTTTGCCATTATATAGGTAGAGAGATGTATTTATTGCAAGTAGCAGCCACAGCACAAATGGAATTGATAAAGGGTGCTTTTTTTTCTTAAGTTGGATGTGTATAACTTTAAGCTTATAAATTAAAATTTATGGAAATATGAAGAAAATGTAGAAACACAAATGAATTGACATTAAAATTAACAAAATGCAAACTAACTGAAAATCTTAAAAAAAAATGAAAAATTTTCAAGTTTGAATCTTCTACGAATTTTCGATATCAAAGTGTCTTAAAAATCGAAGAAAATAATCGGGCAAGAGAAGATATAACTCGAACATCAATTTTCTTTCTTTTGGAATGAAGTTACTTTCAACAGTTATTTGCTTAATTCTTTTGAAACTCTGAAAAGAAAAGAATTACAAAATCGAAAACGAACCAGATTAATAGTATGTTTGTTCGACTTTTTTCGAAAATAGATTTCCAAATCGTTCGAACATTTAAAAGACAAATACAAATCAATAATTTTTTTGCGATTAGCGAACAGTTGTTAATTCGAAATCATATAACTCATTTTCGAACTCAAAACATGAATATTACATTCCGAAGTAATGCTAGATTTCAAAGTCGAATTGTATGCATTCAAGTTCTAGAAGAATATCGATAACTTGAAAATGATCTTCAAATGTCCATCGAGTTTCCAAAAACAAACTTGAAAATAAACTCAATAGTTAACACTTAAAAAAAGTTCTCCATCACATTTGAAGAAGAAAAAAAAACACCCTTTAAAATAATTCTTTTCATCAAATTACAAGAAACAAAAAAATAACATAAGCCCAACTCGTTGCTATAAGTACACACATTCTTGAATTCCAACTTCACTTCAAGTGTTGAGTTCTCAATTAAAATTTTTGCAAACATTTTTTAATAGTTTGGCGTGATAAGCGCCCATCATCATCCACAAGCCACCCAACAAGCATGATGCACATCTGCAATGGGAATTGCTATTATTATTATAAAAAACAGAAGAAAAAAAATTTATAAAATAGCTTCTTTCTGTCCGCTATTGTGGTGCTCCCCCCTCGAACATATTGCAACCGTATATTTGCCTGTTCGATGTACTTACAGCAAGTGAAATGGCTCAATGAATAATTACAGAAACAAATAGCAAACAAAAAAATTGATTAATTTAAACACATACAGACACATTTATCGAGATGTGTGCAGGTGGTGTAAATATACATAGTTGAGTAAGTAAGTTGGCAAAGCTTAAAACATTGGAAAAAAAAAACAAATTGGCATGCAAATAATAAACAGAGTGTAAATCAGATAAAAGTTATTTAAAAACAATAATCCGTCACTTTGCTCGTGTATCTAAATCCAAAAATCTCTCCATCTCTGCTATTTGTTCAAGCTCATAATAATTGGTCATGAGGTATGTATTTTAGTTTGTTCGTTCTATGAGGTGGAGCACCGCGAAAAAGCGTTACAAATCGCTATTAACTGCTTAGATGCACATGATGCAGTGCCGCAAATAAGATAATATTCCAACAGATACCAACGACGAATTAAAAATATAATTTCTGCTACAATAGTGGTTTCTGCTTCCAATGAGATACAAAATTTAATAAAAATAAACTTTAAGTTGCAGAATTAAATTATAAACTGTATAATACCTCCAAGTTTTTGTTATTAAAAAGATTTATTACGTTGTCTATGCGTAGGAAATTATTTTAGAGAAACACCAAGAAGCTTAAGTTAAATTGAGTTTACACAATAATGCGACGACCAACCGTGTGACTTAGAAGAACAAAGTACCAGGACCGGATTTACTTTTTATTTCAAATAGAGAAAGCTTTTAAATTTTGTATGTGAGAAATTATATCGTAGATTTTCTGGCATTTGAAAAATTGGACAGAAAATGGAGGCACATCCCTAAAATTTTTTGAGTATGCTCATTGTTCTACAGTCCTAAGTTAACACCGCCATTTTCGATTATTGAAAAAAAGTTGTTCTGAACTGTGCTCAACACTGTTCTGCCTTATGTCATCTCATAAATATTTCAAAGAAAACGCAAATTTACAAATTTTACGGATAATTTTTTTTTTTATTTTTTTTTAATGACAATTATGTTTTATTTTTAAATTCATTTTGAACACCTATGCGACGAAACGATAAAAAAAAAATCTCATATTTTTAGCTTTCGAGGCCAAAATAGACAATATTGCGACAGTTACAGTTTTGCACCGCCGCGCCATTTTAAATTTAAACAAAGTCCTTTGTTTTGTTGTAAGCTTTTTCTGTCTTTTTTCCATAAATATTTTTAAACAAATTGCATATTTTCAAATTTTATGGCCAGTAAAAAATTTTGCGAAGTCCTTAAATAACGCCTTCTTTTTGGATTTTCAAATGAAAAAAGTTTTAATGTATTCTGCGGTAAATATTTTTAAAAAATTGCGAATTTCAAAATTTTGTTCTTATTTTGATTTTTCTTAAAAAAGACACTCGTGCTATATTCTGTTCAGTTTGTGCAGCCATGCGCCTAAAAGATGAAAAAATTCGCATATTTGCAACTTTTACGGCCAGTAAAAAAATTTGCATTTTCGATTTTAAAGAAAGAAGTTGTGCTGTATTGTGCTCAACTTGAGCTACCTTGAGCTGTAAATTTTAAGAAAAATCGCAAAGTTATGCTCCTTTGTGCTAAGATTGAGAAATACAAAAAATTGGAATATTATTGGTATTTTTAAGAATTAAAAATTATTTTTCGAGGCTTGAAATTATCACCGCCTTTTTTGGTTTTAAAAATAAAAAGTTGTGCTCTAGGTTTGGCTACCTGAAACTGCTGAACTTTTGTGTCGTAAATGGCAGATTTGCAAATTTTACAAATGAATATTTTTGGAAATTTTGTAATTTCGTAAGGAAAAAAGTTGTGCTCAGTTTGTGCTGCCATATGTTGACAAAATTAAAAAACTCGCACATTTATTTATTTTTAAACACTAACGGCACAAAGCAGAAGAAGTTGAGCACAATGCAGCGTAGCTTTTTTTTCGGAAAATCAAAAAAGGGTGTTGCTCACTTCGAACTACAGTGTCTTGCAAAGATTATTTTTGACAGTAAAGTTGCAAATATAAAAAGAGTATAATTATTTTACAAAATTCAATTCATTAAATTTGCAAATTTGCTATTTTTTAAAAAAGGCTTTAAAAGTTTGTTTGTGCGAATTTTTTTACTTCAACATTTGGCATTAAATTCGCATCTTCTTCTTCTATTTTCAAAAACAATATGTATTGTGATTTGTGCTGTAATTTTTTTAAGGTGATCGCTAAATTTACGGATGATTTTTTTTTCAAATTTTGCAATATCGCAAAACCGATAGTTGTGCTCAATTTATCATCATTAATTTTTCATACCAAATTTGCGCCCTAGGTATTTTTCCTAGTCCCGTTAGTATTAAAAAAAAAATGCCAATTAATTTAACGGATGAAATGTTTTTGAAATTTTGCAATTTCCTTAAAACGAAAGTTTGCTGCCATAAGTTGAAGTAAAAAAATTGGCACATTCCGCACAATTTTACAGCCGAACACTAGCTTATGAAGTTTGAGATTGGCATCGCCATTTTCTTTAGAAAAATTGTGCTACTTGCTTTTATTTTTCGAAGAAAAAATTTCGCTCAAGGTATTGTGCTGAACTATTGCGTTGTAAATATTTTTAAGAAAATCGCAAATTTGCAAATTTTCCGATTATTATTTGAAATTTGGCAATTTTTTTAAAAAACAAATGATATGCTGCTTAGCTTGTGCTACCATATTATGGCGACGAGATAGAAATAAATTGGCATATTTGCAAGTTTTGCAGTCAAAAAACAATTTTGCGAAGCTATAACTAGTACTACCATAATCGATTTAAGTTAGTATTACCATAATCGGTTTAATATGATCAAATTGTGCTGCCTTTTAGGAAAAAGTAAGCCTTGGGTCATAACTATATAAAATGTTTGAGCAACTGTATTTTATCTCCCACAAAATTTATTCGCAATTTAGTAAAAAATTTAGAAATCTTTTATTTTTCCAACCATCCATTTTAATAATAAATTTTACTTTGAACAAAAAGCTTTTAATTTTAAATTGTCAAATTAAGTTTCAGAGCTATAACAAACATATTGAAAAGTGGCTACTGTAACAGTTCCCTCAGAAACTCGTAGCATTTTCGGTTTGAAGCATTCCATGCATTCCAATCATAAACATACTTATTCCATTTTTCTTCCATATTTACGTTCTATGTGTCTGATTTTTCATGTTCTTGAAATTTTACAATTAAATTACAATTTACTCTGTGAACCATTTTTAGCAATAACAATACTATGAGTGTGGTACATCAAAATGACCGTCACTTATGCCTTGCGAGTTATTTATGAGTTATTTGCTGTAATACATTTTTTTTTTTAATGTGAGTTCAATAAAGAAAATCTATAAATCTTATAATTTTTAAAGCCCAACAAATAAAATGATAAAAATCTTTGTTAATTTTGTTTTTTTTTCTTGAACAAGTTATTTTTTTTTTTTGGGTGGCTAACCATCTGGGCCCTTCCATGAAGCATTCATGAGACTTCTAAAAGAAACGGCCCTGGTTTAAATAAACCACAAAGTATTATGCTATTTTGCACCTGTTTGAGAAGACTTAAGACTTAACTCTTTGGCTTACTATATGTACAGTCGGTGTGCGGTGTACTAACTGCACTCGATTCAACACTCAACCGAGAAGCAAAGAAATAAAGTATCTTTTTTCTTGCATTGCAATACTTCAACAAGTAGGCATGATACATATATACCTAGGTGGGTATAAGCATTTAATTTTTCAATTGGCAATTAATTAATCGAGCGTATTCACTTGAATTTAGATTTTGTTGCTACCTATTTCTTTTTTTAATTGGAGATATTGGTGTGGAAAGGTATTTTTGTTGAAATAGTTTTACTTCTTTTAGATAGGAATTTATTTATTAAGATACATTCATTTCATACCCCTATTATTATGACATGCAAAAACTAGTTTTTTTTTTTAAATAAATAATATAATTAATGAAATGAATTTTCATTTAAAATCTTGTCGATTTTCTATGTGATTTTTTGTAAACTATCGTGCTATGGATATGTGAGTGCAGATAGTCCTCAATGATTATTTAATCACTTTTGCTGATTCTTTCCTGTGAATTACCACTAACTTCACATCATAGCCATGAATTTCTTTGAATTCAAAACGATTTTCTTTGAATTGACCAATCGATATACAAAAGGTGATACAAAGCCGATTAAGATATTTTTTTCAATTCCAAGCAATTGTCAGTATTTCAATGAGAGACTTTATGGAGTCTATGAATATCGATACATAGAAAATGAGTAATAGGTAGAAAAAAAAATTGTATCCATGAATAAAATTAGCATAAAACAGATTCAATTACACGACCGGACGCCCGACTACAAATCTACATACTACACATTGACTTTGTATAGTCATAAGCGGTTGACAGGTTGTCTGTTTGTTTAGGAAATGAAAAGACAAAACCATTTTCTTTGAAGTCTACTAGGCTTTCAAAGGTGATAGTTCAAAGATAAAAAGAGTATAGTGTTTGCATTAAAATGTCGAGTACCTACACCTACAGTTGACTCCGCTTAGAAATAGATGTTTTTTTTTCTCACTTAAACTTACTTGCAGTACCGGTAATATGTAGCTGTATAAAACTGGAAGTTAAACAGATATTTTCACCGACACGCCTCTGCCGACACTGGTATTAAGGTATCCGGGATTCAAAATTCAAAATCAATTTCCCACAACAGAAACGGAAACTAAATCGTAATAAAACCACGTGCGAGCACCACATTGAATTCTTGACGTCTTTAAACTGCAATAAATGAGAAACAACTAATTAACAAGTGTGAACCAAGCCTTAAGCCTAGTAAGCAGATGGCGCCAAATTTTCGCTCCAAACAACATTTCCCTCCAAACATCAGCTAAAACGCTAGCTTAATTTTGACATATGATTTTGGTGGAGAATATATCACATCTTATAGTTCAGCTCGAGAATAAATGTGCCGAACAATTATCTCACGAACACAAATTTTGACAGGTGACCGCTGAAATAAAATTTTAGTTTTTAGATGAAGCTGAGTTCATGTTAACTAAAATGCTGATGCGAAACGAAAAATCCCATACAAAAATGACACAGCAAAATCATGAACGAAAAATGTAGTTCTACTTTTCGTTCTGCAGTACATTTTTCGGTGGGCGAAATTGATAATTAATGCAGATTTTTCGGAGAAGTCTTTCTTGCGCACAATTAATAAAACAGACCATTTATTTTGCGCGAAAAAATGACATGTGTTTAAATTTTTGTCAATTTACTATAAGAAGGTTTCCACAATACAAATTCTAAATATATACTTCTGAATAAATCATCCTGAGCAGATGTCCCGAGCGAAAATTTTTGTTGGTTTTTAATTCTGTATCAGCTACCACCTCTGTGTCGATTTCATTTAAATCGCTCACGGAACAGACAAATTGCAAAATGTTGACATTTTTTTGAAGCACCCTATTTTGAAAATATTCAAATGTCAACGAATTTCCCAAAAATCACACTTTTCAGGAGCAATCAAAATATTGTGGAGATTTCAAAACGATATATTATGAAACCTGTTTTTACCTGTGTATAATCATTGCAGTTTTTTAGCTAATTTTATGTCCGAAGCAACCAAATAAAATTTTCTGAATGTTTACAAATTTAAGATTACTAGCTTCGAATACGACATTAGATTTGCTTTATCATTATTTTTCTACGTAAAAACTAAATGTGCTTAGCCCCGTTTTCTTTCTGTTTCAAAACTGTGCTAATCTTCCACTTAAAAATTCATTATTAGCATTTCCGTTTGGACTTCGTTCAATACAAAAGTGTAAGTCCCCTGGTCGACAATACATTCCAGCCAATAATACGCTAGCACGAATGGTTGCAGATATCAACTAATCCCAGACGTTTCGAGAGTGGTACGAAATCACGCAAACTAAAATTTCGCATATCGAATTTCGCATTTTTTTCAAATCTCTAGAAACGAAATTTTGCAAATTAAAAATTCTGCTTTTTATAAATTCCCAACAAATAAATCTCGCTTTTAACCACAGTCTCGCTTTAACTTTTTGCCTCAAAAAATTTCGCAAATATCAACCCAAATCTGGAAACTTTAAATCTCGCATAATAAAATATTCTAAACCAAAACTCTGCAAACTCAAATCTCGCAGTATCATTACTTCAAGCTGTTTTGGGCTGAAAACTAAACGTCCAGAGATAAATAATTTCGAAAACAAAAAATTATTTTTTTTAAGCTTTTATTGTTTCCCAAAACGTATTTCTAGCAAAAGCAAAAGTACAAGGCAATCAATTTTGTTGTGAGCCAGGCTCCCACGGAATGGCGCCCAACGTGGGACTCGAAGAATCTTTCCTGTACCGACTGAGCTAGACGGGTTCTTATTCTAAGGGTCATGCATGGGATTGAGCCTTACTATGGGCACAATTGTCAGTGTATTGCAACAAATAATTCGTTTGTATATAATGCGGTGATTTGCGAGTTTTTTATTTATGGGATTTTGTAAATTTTCAAGATTTCGGACTTAACCCAGGTGTTTCGTGTGTGGGAGTATATATGCAAAGTATGAATCTATTGTTTGTTTTTTTTTAATACAAAATATTATGTCGATGTTTATATAAAGGGTGTTCTTTTTACACGTGTGGTTTTCAATCTGGCAATACTTTTTTCGAAGTTTGTCATTTTTTATAGCTGTCACTTTATTTATGCTCATTTTGGTTTATGATTTCATAATGAATAGACTAACTCTTGATCAACGTTTGCAAATCGTGCAAATTTATTACCAAAATAATGGTTCGGGTAACACGACGCATCGCGAAACAATCAATTTATTGAAGAAAACTTTTGGTGAGCGTGAAGTCGCTTGTCTACGCAGATAAGCCCGAGACGATTGATGCCTTCGAGAAGAGAATATTCAGGTACTCACCAAAAGTTTCTTCAGTAAATTGGTTTTGCGATGCGTCGCTTGAACCGAACCATTATTTTAGTAATAAATTTGCACGATTTGCAAACGTTGTTCAAGAGTCAGTCTATTCATAAAAAAATGGTAAACCAAAATGAGCATAAATCAAGTGACAGCTGTCAAAAAGACCAATTCCGAAAAAAGTATTGCCAGATTGAAAACCACACGTGTAAAAAAACACCTTTTATACAAACATCGATATAATATTTTGTATTCAATAAAAAAAAATAGATGCCTTCATACTTTTGAAATTATTCATCAACTGCGAACCCTTGACAAAAAGTAGGTAGATACTTAATCTCCAAAGTCCAAAACACAAAAAACTGTTAATTATTATTAGAAATTTTCGGTCCACCGATAATAATCTCTAATCGACTAGAAAAATAAAATTCTCGTTTAACACTCATAATTCTTTTGAACCTCATATCTATGCTATTACTAACTGATGGGTTAGATGAATTCCACTTGGCAATAGAAAAACATAAAAAAACAACACTGATCCTTATATTTGCTAACCGTTAACCGACCGAAAAAGTACATACAATAACCCTTTTATTCGTCCTTTCGGGATTATCAACCCAAATATTTTTTCTCATATCCTAAAATTATAATATTTTTAATCTACCGCACCATCAAATTGAAAATAGAATAGAAAAAAAACCTTTACTTAATTACCCGAGTGTGATAATGTGCAGCCATCCTTAAAATATATATTCCTTACTAATATTTCATTTTGGGGTGGTTGTTTAACATTGCGGATAAAATCTACTTAAGCTTTGGATTTTTGGACAGTTTACCATCAAAGAGTTTTCCTTTCAAAAAGATTCGATAAGTTCTTTTTTGTTTATGGTAATTTAACGCTTTTCATCATTATCATCAGCATCATCATCGGCCTTTCAGTTCAATGATAAGATGCGGGAAAGGGAAGCGGAATACTTTCAGTATTGATGCATTTTTATTAATTTCCCTGACCGCAACATCAGATTGGGAAGTCTATATATAGAGTTGGGCTTTGGTGTGTGCCGCTCGCGCGCTCAAACATTCAACTAAGCGAAAATCAGTGTAGAGGCAAGCATACTCTATACAATCTGCATATATACTTTTGAACCACAACCAGATTGATCATCTGAGATAATAATTTCGATCGAGTGCGCACAGGGTGCACAACACAGTCTTCAGCCGCCCCACCGCCATCCATCCGTCGGTTTTGCAAACCACAAAACCGAGATCAACCAGCAGCACACGCTAAATGTGGCAGCACAAGAACAGCAGCGGTACATTATAGTGACAATGGTATAGTAGCGAGCAGCAGCAATCGGGTTGAACTGTGATCTCACTTCATTTAGAGACGACGACGATGATAAATGAGTAGCAGCGGGCGGGTGCGGTGCGCTGGTGGGCGATCATCAGCGGCGATCGATTTTAATCAATCGTTCGATCAATTTTCAGCGTTTTTCCCGCTGATTGGTTATCGAAGTACGACATTAATCTGTTGCGATATGCGCCGTGGTTAGTTGAAAGTTTATATTTTTTGTTTTGTTTTATTTTTCAAATTAGTTTTTCTTATATAGAGTTCCTCTGTTTCTAATCGTTAAAAGGTTATAGGGTTGCCAAAGAGGAGTTTGAGGAAGTAAAAACTTAATTGATTAAAAGTAGATTTTGGTAAAAGATGATTGATGTCATGACAGCTTGATTCTTTTAAGAGAAAGTATTTTCTTAACAATTTTACTTTCCATCTTAATCACTGTTCCATTGAGATTAAAGTCACCCACTCTCCATGACTCCAAGTTCAAAACCTTTACGCTTATATTTAAGCCTCGTTCACATGACCGTATATTAAAAACATCATTTCTGGTTGAAAAATAAGTTGTGCTGTATTGCGCCCAACTTGTGGTGGTTAATTTAAAAAACTCGCATATTTGAAAATTTTACGGATTAAATTTTGAAATCAATGACAGTTGTGCTTTTCTGTGCTCAGTTTTCTGCTAGGCATCAAGGAGATCAAAAAAATCGCAAAATTTCAACTTTGACGGAAAACAATGAACTTTTGGAAGCACTGCAGCATAAGCACCGCCATCTTCGAAGAAAAAAAATAATGCTGCACTGTGCCTAACTTGTGCTGACTTGTGCCTTAATACTATTAAAAAATTCGCAAATTTGCAAAAAACAATTTTACAAATCCTGAAGTGAGCACTATCATCTTTGATTTTCAAAGAAAGAGTTACTGTGCCTAGCTTGTGCTGCCCTTGTGCCATAAATATTTAAAAGAAAAAATCATAAATTTGCGAAAAAAAAAAAACAATTATGCGAAGTGTTAAGTGAGCACCACCAAAAATATTTTAAATTTGATAATTTTACGGATGGAGTTGATAAATTTAGAGTTGTTGGTTTGTGCTCACTTGCTGGTTTGTGCTCAGGTTGTGCTGCCATGCTAAATTTCCGCTTTATTTTTTATTTTCTCTTTGGTGCTTTGAAGCAAACAGCAAACTGAGCACAAAACAACACAACCTTCTTATTTAAGTAATATCAAAATTAAAAAAACTTCATTTTTAAAATTAGCAATTTTTGAATATATAAAACACAAGGTGTCACAGGTTGAGCACAATTCAGCAATTTTTTTAAATTTATTTTTAAGAAAATCCAAAATGGCGGTGCTAACTTCACGCTACATCAACGTTTTGTAAATTATTTACTGCCATAAAATAATGCCAATGTTTGTATCTCTTTGGTGCCTAGCAGCATAAATTGAGCACAAATAGCTCAATTTTTATTCTTAAGAAATTTTAAAAATTGTATACTTACGAATTGTTGTAATATTTACGGCGCACGCAGCACAAGGCGATACAAGCTGAGCACAATAAAGCACAAACTGAGCACAACTTTTTCATGAAAATCGAAAATGGGGTGGCCTAGAATTCAACATGGCCTCCAATGCAAACGGGCTAAAATACCTAAAGCCCAAGAAAATTAGACTTTCACTTCGAAAAAATTCCAATAAATCTGAATTTTGGTGTAGAGCTTTGTTCTGACTTTTAAAGCATTTACTGAGAAGTACTTATCCAAAACTTGGGCGGGGTAAAAAATATAAGGGAGTGAAAGAGGGGAAGTTTCTGTTTTTTTTTTTCAGAAACTCTCGAAAACTAAACAAAGCTGTGGCGCTGGTTAATCAAGAATTATGTTTAAGTTTTCATTCGATAAAATATTTATGGACCTGTAGGAATAGACTTTTTCAAGGAAATATTTTTGGTATACACGTTGGTTTTCAGGTTAATTATAATCCAAGAACGAAGATCGGGCAACTATCCGATGACTGATAGGTCCAATTTAAGGGGTCAAAGGTCACAAAATTGGTTTTTGCCGAATATCTCGTAAACGGTAAGTTAAGAAAAATATTTTTTTCTACACACAGGTGGCTGAAGGAATTTTCCATAAAAAACGTTCGGAATATTTGCTCGTTATATTAGGTAACCGTTAAGTTATAGCACTTCAAACCATAGAAAAAAAACCACTTGGAACTCCAATTAGGGTGCTATTGGAGAATACTTAGGAAACTTTGAAGTGATTTAGCTTCTTAACGGTTAATATCAGGATCGAAATTTCGGGAACGTTTTTTATAGAAAATACTTCACATCCTGTTTGTAGAACAATTTTTTTTTTCTATAACTAACCGTTTTCGAAATTATTGGCAAAAACACATTTTTGTGACCGGTGACCCCTTAAAACGGATGTACTGGTCATCGAAATAGTTGAGGTCTTCTCTCAAATTATAAGTAACCTCAATACCAATAAGCCTGTTACAAATTGTTCATTTCTTTGGCATTTTTATGTCTATTCTTGCTGAGCTATTTAGTAAAATTCCAAGTTTCATAGTTAACTGTGCATATACAAATAAATAAATTAACAATGATTTGTGTATGAAAAAAAAAATACAAAAAGTTTAGTAATGCCAAATCAAATTATTAAACAAACAACAACAAAAAAAAACAGATAAACAAAAATCTATCTTTTCGATCGTCCGTAGGAAATTAAAGAACAGCTCAGCTCACAGGGATGTAGTCCGGCGAGCGTGAGGAAATATCCATATATTTTTTCTAAGTTTTATATTTTTCTAACAAAATAAATCAAAATTTTCTTTCAACATTTATACAAATTTAATAAAATACAATATTTAAAACAGCTATTTATTTATATAATTTACCTTTACCTTTATCCACATCAGTGCTAAGGAATTTTTTAATATTAAAAAAATTTCAAAAATTAAAAAAAAACTCATTCAACATTAAATAAATCTACATTCACCATTGTTGTTCTTGTTTAAAAAAAAAAAATAATAATAATATCGTATAAAAAAGATATTTAAAAAAATTTTTTTTTGCAAATGTTTTAAGTGTTGTTTTTCTCAATGTTATCTCTGCATTCCATTTAAAATTGTTGTTGTGTTTTCTTGTTTAAGTCTACATACCACACCCCTGGTCTGATTGTTCACCCCTTCCGGCGGACGATCCACAGAGTAAATGGCGGTTTTTTTCGCTTTAATTGATTTTTGTTTAACTCTTAAGGAGTTTTTTTTTAATTCTTTTTTATTTTCATTTTTTTTTTCAAGTTAGAATTTTGTTTACCTCTCAGGTGGCTTGATTGATAAGCATCTGTAATTAAAAAAAGAAAAAAATCGGCCGTTCGGTTGAATGAATTATTAAGGTTATAAGCTAAAAAAAATATTTTAAAAAAAATGAAGCAGATACAAAAACGAAAAGAAAGAAATGCAAAGTAAAGCAAATTAAAGCGCAAAACTTAAAAAAAAAGGATAAAAATGAAAGTAAAACTGCAAGGAAATAGAATTAAAGTTTATATGTAATTTGTTTAACTATAAAAAAGGAAATAATAAATATGAATGAAAACAAAAATACTTATACTCAATAATAAGCATGGACTGATGGATGGCGAGTTCGCGAATAAGTAACACAGGTTCGTGTGGTGAGCAATAAGAGTCCTTTTTCTTCGACGACGACTCGACTTGCATTTTGCACAATGAAAGGGAATTGAATGTGGTATGAAAACTGAGGTAGGTACACATATATAGAATAAGCTTGAGGGTTGCCTTTGGGGGGCATTTCACATGTATAAACGCTTGCAAAAATTATTTGCAAAAACGGAAGGATAAGGGTAATAAAAACAAAGGTGCAGACTGTGTTATTATCGTAGGCTTACAGCTTTAAGCAATTGAAGTAAATATTATTAAGAGATTCATGTTTTCAAAGTGAAATATCATTATGATAGTTGTTATCCGTACTAAGTGATGAAAGCATAATTAAGAAGTGAAGATGAAAAAAAACTCAAAGAAGAGATTTGGTATGTTGATAAAATATAAGTTTATAACGAACTTAAGAAAACGGAAGTTGTCTATATTTACAGTGACCATCTACTTTTAACTTCAAAATAACATGTTTTTTCAATAAAATAGCTAAAGGAATCCACTGATAGTCTGTCTTATATGTTGGAACTTAACCTATCAACAGAACAGGTTTTAAAACATACCAATACATAACTAGGGATAGGAAAAAAACAAAATATTTTGGTCATATTTTTTAGCGAATTTCGTTTGCTGCTTCCTATGTCCGAAAAAGAAGATTTTGTTCTCGTCGTTTCTGGTTTTTTTTTTTTCTAAAATCAAAATTTTGACAAACCTAAATTAAATGTACAAAGCTAAAGGTGTGTTCCCATTTAAGAGTACCTATACTTTTAATAAAAAACTTTAGAAATGACTCTCGTATAACTGTCACCTTTCTGTGAACTAATTTCATGACTGCCTCCACTTGCGATTTTTACTCTCGAGAGCTACTTGAGAATTACTTACTCCCAAATAAATACGCACTTTTATTCTGCTAATAAACCCTCGAGAGTTGCTCTTGCATAGCTGCTCATTTATTTGCGAGTTAATCTGATGAGAAGGGCCGTATTTTATTTACTTAATACAACTTGTGAGTTTTGCTAACAAAAGATGCTTGCCGAAATGGTTTACTCTCAATGAAATGACATCCCTGTATCTTGGCCCAGACTTTTTGATGGAATCAAATAATTTTTGTATCTGCATTTGAATTTTAAAACTTGCTTACTCGTTTTACAAAAAACGGTGTTATGAATCTTGAAAACAAAATTTAACTAAAAACTGGTGAAGAAAATCTAAAAAAAATAAAGATTTCAGTGTTTCTTTTTCATGTGCCAAGGTTACCACTGCCATTTTGTATTTAAAAAAATATATATGTAAGAAAAAGGGTTTGCTAAAATGTGCCCAACTTGTGCTGCCAATGTGCTGTTAATATTAAATACAAAATCGAAAATTTGCTCATTTTACGGAATTTTTTTAGATTTTCTTAAAAATGAAAAATGTGCGGTTTTGTGCTCAGTTTGTGCTGCCATATGCCGAAAAAAATCTAACATTCTTATAACTTCGGCCAAAAAACTGTTTGTGAACTGCCATTTTTGAAGTTCAAAAGTTTTACCGCATTGTGCAAAAATTGTGCTGTTTTGGGTCATACCTAAATACTTAAAAATTCAAAAACTTGTAAATTTGACGAAACAAATTTAGTTTAAATTTAGAAATTTCTTAAAAATGTGATGTTTTTTTAATGATAACAAAATTTGGAAAAAGCAAAACAATTTAGCGAAGTGTAAGATTTAGCTCCACCATTTTTGGTTTCAAAAAAAAAAATCCCCTGAAAATTAGCCAATTTTACCGGAGAAATGCTTTTATATTTTTTTTAAATAGAATTTAAGAGAAGTTTAATTTTGAGAAAAACATTGTTAATTTTCTCTTTTTTTCTTTACTTATTGGTAGCTTACTTTGAAGGTAATTTTAGTTGTAGTTGGTTCCGAACTGTCTTCTAGGCAGCACAGGCAATTGCCTAAGGCGCCAATTTACTAGGGCAGTAAAATCATTGCAATAGCTATTAATTTATTTTGGGAAAAATTCCTCACGCACTTTTGTTTACCTTGTACAGTGCTTACTCTCAACCTGTTAGCGAATGGATGCACTGAAAATTTTCTCATGAAGTGCAATGCTATTTTGCTGCTCTTCAAGATTTGTAAGACTTTTTTCAAAAATCACAAAAGTGCTGAGGTATAGTTAGGTACTCCTCAAAAACATGCAGAATATTTTAAATGGAATTTGCCGTGGCAAAACTTCAGGTTCGACGCCAGCTTTGCCTATGTGCTTATTTTTCTGAAATTTTTTTGGTTGTGTTCGCCAACTTCAGCGAAAATATTGTTTTTAATTTTCTTTTTTAAATTTATTGAAATTTATTTTTTAATTATTTCAGATATTATAGTATTTAATATCACTCTAATTTAGAAATTAATTTAGACCTTTTTTGTAGAGGAACAATTTTCCTTTCGAATGGTGCCTACTTCACCTCAATTATTACAACTATATTACAATAATTGGTCGCTTTGAAATTAATTTTCTAAGGTTTTTGTAATAGAAACCAAAATATACTTTTCCAATGATTTTAATTGTGCTAAGCTTGATTTTGTAGCTAGAAATATTTCATGACATCACGTTTTAGAGAAATTGCCATTTAAAAATTAAAAAAAAAAAAAATTCGCCGAAGAAATTTCTAAAATTTCAAAAATTACTCCACGTGTTAACATAATCTCGGAAACAGCGAAAAAACTTCTTTTCTTTTCAATTTTCAAACGGCAATTTGTTTAAAACGTGATGTGATTGAATATTTCTGACTATGGATTCGAGTTTAGCATGGACATTTTTTTTATATTTTTTGTAGAAGGTATATTTAGGAGCCCAAATTTTTACAGACACCTTTTTTTGCTTAAATGGAACTTTTGAGTATGTTTAAATGAAATAAATTTTTTAAAACAGTCTAATGTATAGGTATGAAGGCTTTGAAGTCTGAATTTGAAATTAAAAGTAATCGAGACAGCTTAATTATCCAAAAAGAAACTTGGTTCATTGCATTTATTGGTTGTTTCCTCGACAATGTTCAAACAGCACCAGCTACAATTTGTTTTACTATTTTACAAGAGATTAAATTTATCTTAAAAATGGCTTCACTGAATTTTATAAACAAAAATCTCAAAAACAATTTTGAGTAGGTATGAAAGTATGTTAAGCGCAGGTAAGAAACCTTGATGGAAACGGTATTAAAAGTTGCGATGATTTTTCTATGCAAAAACTTCTCAAAAATATAAATTGTATTGTGCACAAAATTGTGAACATGTTTAGGTTTAAAAAAATATGGGTTGAAATATTTAGTTTGTTTTTTTTTTATTAAATTAAGATATTTTTTAAAGTAACTTAAAACAATTTGACATTAAAAATTATTTAAACCAACATATTTACTTAAAAAATGGTTTAAAAATTATAATTTATTACGTGTCTATTTTTGTTTAAGCCACTCTTACGATTTTTAAAATTTATTTATGAATTCACACTTATTCTTTCAAAAGTTTAAATGGCGTTATTGTTCTTCTAAGTTAAAATACATTTTTATATATTTTGCTCTCCTCATATCCATTAGAAAGTAGATCTGCTCCTCTGATAAAGAGGCTTAAACTCTTGATCAAAGGCGTAGTAGGGTGCATAGCTCATAACATTTCAATAGCCGACATTTCTAATAACATACTCATAAATTTCGGCAACTTAAATAAAATAGGTAATCTAGACAAAACGGGAAAACTTGATATTCAACAACGCTATGTAATAAAATTTCAAAAAAATATTTGTTTATGTAGGATCACTTTTGTTTTGTTTATGTTTGGTGCATGTAAGCCTTATACATCTCTTCCATTAGAATATTCACACTTAAGTTTCTATTTTTAAGCATTTATGCACTTACACAACGTAGAAAGAACATTATTCAAAAATTGCTTTAAATTTTAATAATTGATTTATTATGCCCGAATAAAATACAAATATTTGCACTTTTACATGTATTCAGAAGTGGGATTTTTGTTTGTTTTTTTTTTTTGTGAACTAGTGTTTTAAGTAATGTTGATTAAATTTAACTTGTTCCTTTTTTCTCATCTTAATGTCAAAACCTCATTATTTCAAATAGAAGAATTTCTTAAGAGACACAAACATTATCAGCCCCATCAATAAAATTGCTTAGATATCTTTTAATTCACAAATTAACTAAAACGTCCATCAGGAGTAGGTTCACGAATTAAAATTTCATATCAACAAAAGTATAAACTGCTTATCCACATTAAGTATAAAATCTTAACGAAAATCTACTACAATCAACAAGAAATCTGGCTGTTGCCAAAGACTATTTTTTTAACTGCACATATACTTTCTCACAAAATGTGAATTTTTTCTCATACACTCTCTCATTTGAAGTTGTAAGAAGCATGGGTGTCACCAGCGTCTGTTTCCTTTTATCTCTAGTTTTTGGCAACAATGACAGAAGTATTTTTAACTCAATTACTCGTTTAATGTACCTATTTTGGTGAATTAATTTATTTCCTTAAATTTTGATTTATTAATAAGATTTGACACTTAACTCACTGATTAAAGATAATTCGTGTTTTATTTGCGTTTATGAATACCGGTGCATGTCTTTTCGTGTACTTCCTAAAACTACGAATTATTTAAAATTTTATTTTTTATACGAGCTTTGACATAAATTTGGGCTAAGGCTAGGTACGCACTTGCGATTTTCTGTCGCGCGATCATTCAGTCGCAAAAAAACAGAACATATGAGATTTAATTAAAATGAACGCACACGATACCAAGAAATCATACTGGGTTGCGATTAATTTTTTTTAGTCACAACGACAGAAAATTCCAAAACGGTCCTTCCCTAAATTCTTAGAAATTCGTAGTGTTGGTAGGTACGCGAACAGACATATTATTAGATGCTAAAAAGTTCATAGAACTGGTGGATATTACCAATTGGAACCATAATACAATCACAAAATGCATTGATATTTGAATTCATTGATTAGTTTTGATCTGAAATGCACTAAAATGTCATGTAAAGACTAACGAGGTTTTGACAGAAAGCCGACAATAATTTATACAAAAAAAAAGGAGCCATCAAAATGTTTGCTTTCTATAGTTCCAAATTCTTCCTCAAATATTTACAAATTACGAGTTTTCAAGTTGAAAAGTGGTAATTTCCTTACCACATAAACTCGTTTAATTATTTTAACTGCTCTGTGATGACTTGAGTTTCTATTAGTGAAACTTTATTAAAAAAAAATATTGAAATAATTTGAGGAAATAGTGGATGATGATTGTTTGAATTCAAACTAGAACCACAGAATTGAAGATAACTACAAAGTATGAATTTATTTCCCTTTCCTTGTACTTATTTTGTATCCACAATAACTTTCCACTGTAACTACATTTATAGGTAAGGTAGGTCGCTAACAACATTCCATTATTCAGATTACATATCCTACAATAAATTACAAACTTCAAATTTAACTCAGTCATATCGCACGCAATTGAAATGCGTCAAATCCAATATTAAATAATTTCACTCTAAAAATAAACATTTTACAAAAACTGACTTTCATTTGAAATTCTCATTTCCGTTTTCCGGTGTAAGCTTAAAATTATTATTATTGAAAGAAAAGGAACAATACACACACCTCTCCACATCACTTACATTTTTCCTAGAACAATAAATTTAGAATGCAAGGCTTTTATTTTATATAACTACTTTCAAGTTATCGAGTGTGTGTGTGTATAATTTTAACTCACCGGAAGTACGCAATGCAATCGAATACACAAAACTCCTTTAGAAGTTAAAGTTTATAATAGGTAGAAGAATGAAATGCATATAGCAAAGCTAGAAAAGTTAACGGTTATGTTGTTATTTGAATTTTGTGCAAGAGCTTTAAATGGCAAGTCAAAGTGTTTCCTGCGAAAATGTTACACAGAATGCAATTTCAGACAAACTACTTATAATACTTATAAACATCGACATCTTATGGGTTGCAACTTCCAACGTTTGCAAAAACCATCAGTAGCCCCACACACGGCGCGCGGCGTAGATATTTATATACCTTTATGCAGCCATCAGGTATAGGTAGATATGGCTGAATTGCGAATTCATTTATGGATTGCCATTTTTTTGTTGTTTTTCTTTGGAAAAGGAAGAGGTATGTTATTATTGGAAGAAGTAACCAGTTGTTGATAGGTAACCTACACTTCGGTGTCTGTAAGTTGGTATAACTTTGGGGGAGAATAGGCAAGGATAAAAGTAGCTTATACTTTTATGAAGTCTCAGTATAGTTTTCATACAAATAAATTAATATGTTGTTAAGTTTTGTTGAATGTATATAAAAACGTCTTTCTTATAATTGTCTAAAGAAGATGCAACAGGTGTATAATAAGAGCACATAATTTTTGATGGAACACCTCGTGATTTCTTGTTGACTACTAATTTTTATTGTAATTATGCTTCATTTGTTAACAATAATTGGCCTCGTAATTTTGTCTTTAGTATTTCAGTTGGTCAAAGTTAATTTTAAATCTGTTTTTGATGGAGTGGAGATTAGTCAAATGATATTGAATAGTTTCTCTTTATGACAATAACCCGAATTTACATCACGACTGAAAAACTTTCAGTGTAATGAGAATTATTTTGTCATTTGTTACAATCGTTTACCAGTATTTTGACAGAATATTCTAGAATAATGCCTGTTTATAGGAAAAACTTAAGAAAATTAAGATAGTAAGGAAATCAAATTCGTCAAGTTTAGGTGATGACAGCTGACAGTTCAGAAGCTGTCATAATGTTGTTTTCTGGTTTTGGCAGCACCTAGCACAACATTTTTTTTTAAAATTATTTTGTAGATTTCTGTACTTTGACATATTTAAAGGTTTTTTTTTTTGAGAGCGAACTAAAGGGGTTAAAATTACCTTTAAGATGATGAAACACAAAGCGACCATTCAGGTAAATAGAAAAGGATTCAAGATGAGAGACATGCGTTGGTTTTGAAGTTCTGAATATTAAAATTTGAGGGGAAAACAGAACCTTGTAAGGTATTTCACATTCGTGTTGTACGGCTAGAAGGTTTTATATTACAATCAGATCAAAAAATGAACAAAAGTTCTTACACTTTCGAAGAAACTTTCAAAACTTTGCAGTATTTTTGGCGAAGTTAAATATGTGATCGTTCCTAAAAAGGTGTATAGACCAAAAACAGCGAATTTTTCAGTTTCCTCGATTCAAGTGTCACTCATTTGGATAGTGGTAATGGGGATGGGTTCTACCTCAGCGACAGCATTGCTATCTAGATCAGAATTAAATGAGTTTATTAAACGCTGCTGTTGAAGTTCCACATCCAAAAGGCAGAAATGTTAATCAAGAAACGAATATGAAGAGTCAATGGTGCTGTCGTCAGAAAAACAATTTAATTGTATAAGCTTTCCGACATAAGGAGATGATTATAGGTACTGAAACTGAGAAAGAGAGTTGGAGACAAAAAGGAACCCTGGGGCACATCAGAATTTGTTCTATGAATATCAGACTTGTAACCATCCAATAGATACTACTTGCATTGAACAAGAAAAGATTCATCGATACCAAATACACATATATTCTCTAAGAGAGCTTGATGCCAAACTCTATCAATTTTGATATATCAAAGGCAATAATCTTATATTCAATTCAATAATTTTGAAGATTCAAAAATAAAGCTAAGACAAAATTTTGAAGCCAACCTTATCGGCTTTATTTGGAGACTTTTTTGTTGATCTTTGAATTTTTTAACACTTTTTCCCCCAAACAAAATTTCTGCCGACTCTAAGGGCCTATATGTATCGAAATCGACGAACGAAAATCATAAAAATAAAAATGTAAAAACATTTAGCAATGAGAAGGAAATCAATTTTCAGTTTGTAGTAAATGGCAACAAAAAAATGTAAAATTTAGTGAAAATTAGAAAAAAAAAGAAAATTATAGGTACAGATTAGGATTTTGAAAAATCCAAGTCTGGAACATGGACCGAAAGCTAATTGGGTTTGGTCTGTTTAAAATTAATGTTTACGGTTCCGTTTTGCTATCAACTATAACTCGGTTTGGTATTGAGTGCTGCTGAACCGTACTATGTACAGTCGAACCAATTAATTTAAAAAAAAATTAAATTTAATAAAAAATCTAAACCGAGATGCCTTCACCTGTCACCTGCGTTTTATGTGGAAAAATACAATTCGAATGGATTGAAAAACCCTCAAAAAATTTGAAATTTTCAGTTTTTTTACTGATCGGGGAAAAGACGATATCATGTCAATTGGTTGACATTTAGATATAGAAATATACTTTTCTGTCAAAAAATATTTTGTCTCCAACTTGTCAAGCCATCAATACTGTCAAATTCCACTGAAGGGTTACTTTTCGACTCCGATGGATTAAAAACTTTTGAAAAATCTGAGATTTTTGTAGTTTTTACAGCTTAGTGATTTAGGCCATTTGAGTGACATTTGGATTGAAACGATCATTTATATATGTATATCGTTAGATGTCTGCAGAGCTGAGTTTGGTAGGTATTTGGATATAAACGATCATTTATATATGTATATCGTTAGATGTCTGCAGAGCTGAGTTTGGTAGCACTTCTAATGAGACATGAGAGTTAGTTTGTTAATTTGTTATGGTCGCCGCGTCGTTTTCGGCTTCATTAATTAGCTCTCTTTTGAAAAAAGTTGGAAACTAAATAAATGCTCAAACCATCAAAGCATGTGAATTCTATAAAATAAAACAAATTCTTCTTTTTGTCTAATTTTTAATGCCATAAATCGTTTGTTCACAAATGCCTACTTATTTCTAGTTTTCGTTTTTCATTTTTGCAAAGTAAAGTTTAAATAAAATTCAAGAATAACAAAATCTGTAAAAATTTAGCTGGACAATAATGGGCCAAACAATAATTTTAAGAGCAAAATTTTGACCTTAAGCCTGGATGCTGATGAGAAACTAAAAATTCCATACAAAAATGACACAACGAAATCATAAATTAAAAATGTTGCTCTTTTTGTGCAGTACGCTGTTGCACGAGCGAAATTGATAACTAAAGCTGACTATTTGGAAAAGTCAATTTTTTCCCACAATTTACTAACCAGAGCACTAAGTATTTATTCGTGCATTAAAATGGTTTAAATTTTTTGAATTTATACAACTGTCAATTAATATTTTTGCATTTCGTTTTCATAAGCATTTAATTGTCTTGTTGGAGACTAACTAAAAATTTCGTTTCGCACCAGCAGCAGAAAATTTCTTTTCTTTCTGTGGCTGAAATTCTTAGTTACATAAACTAAAATTTGGCTTTGAAGAGAATTATGTATGGGAAAAATATTCATTAGTTGCAAAAACTAAAATAAAAACAAGCAAAAAAATACAGCCAGATTCTAATAAAAAAAAGAAAACAATCCTAGATAAAACTTAAATATCCGCATGGCCCGGGCAAATCATTTCAAAAAAAACAGTGGAGAAAAGTCTCCATACTTAATACTTAATCTAATTAAATTTTCAATTTTTCTCGCTCAACGAAATGTTTCGCTTATTATTTCCTTATTCAGACCTAAGCCATACAGAGTGAACTTTTCATATAAAAAATCTTTGTTTTCCTAGGCGTGAAAAGCTGTAAAAAATAAGTAAATGCAACTATTTTGGCGACATGGAGGAACAAACTTGTCTAGCAAACTAAATTTTATGATGAAAACTATTTTTTTTGAAAACCCTTTCGTAGCTACACAAATTTTTGGTACTTCATTTTAAATTTGATTTCACTTCGCTTTGAAGTACAAACTAGGCTTTAGGTATAAATGCATAATTTTGTCTATGAAAAAAAATCTCCTCTTTGCCGGAACATTCAAATATGAAAAATTGATAGCTTTTAAAAAAAAAGTGATTTTTGTCTTAAGCTGTCAAAATATCTGTTTTGACAGATTCGAATGGGAAATTTTTTGTATCAAAAAGGAGACCATTTTAAAGAACACAAATTTCCTATTTAAGCTTTGAATTTAATGAACGCACTCAGGTATGTTTGATATTTTTTTGGCGGATTTTTATTATTAGTTTAATCGATGTTCATAAATTAAAGGTAGTATTAAAAAAGATTCAAAAACGCGTAGATAGATATCCACGATTCAATATAGTGATTCTATAATATGAATGTGAATTTGATTTTCGAAAATGAAAGTAGTTATATGTTCTTGATTTCGTTTTTAATTTGTTGCAATTATATGGTTTTCCGGTTCACTTCAAACAGCAATTAAAAATTGATATGCCTAACAGTTTTGACAGTTCGAAGATATTACGAAATTTTCGAAAAACGATTGAAATGTAGAACATAGAATTTTATTTTGACTGAAATTGGTAATCGAGCTGAACGAATAAGAAGAACAAATAAAACTTTGGCAGAAACTTCTTAACCTATCTGAAGGAATTCAAACTGCATCAACTTATAGATATGATGGCATTTGAATTTAAAATAAGTCGCGAAAAAAAAACAAAAAAAAACATGATATAGTGGTGACAGAAAAAAAGGAACAAACAAAGAAATACGAAATAACCAAAACCAAAAAAA
Organism: Dasysyrphus albostriatus; assembly: GCA_946251815.1. Lineage (NCBI taxonomy): Eukaryota > Metazoa > Arthropoda > Insecta > Diptera > Syrphidae > Dasysyrphus > Dasysyrphus albostriatus. The sequence goes on along the minus strand of OX276337.1, from coordinate 133,701,523 downwards.
AAAAAAAAAATTATGAAATTAAAATAATTATCAAGATAACTGGTCAAAATCAATAATTGTAAAAATAAATAAAATCTTACGCACACGTACCTCGCCGTCGTGCAGTCCCTGTAGAGAACATCGAAATCCTTGCAGCATAACAGTTTGCACCGATTTACGCCCGGCTGTATCGCACCCAAACCGCGCAATATCCGCACCTGTTCGACATTGCAAACGAGCGGGACAATATCTAACCGTTTGAGTTTCGTATAGACCGTATGTAAGCCCCCAACTAAATGTTTGAGAAACAGCTCGAACGCTTGCGGCAGACACAACATAGTTTCTCCGGATATGATAAACGCGGCCACTTTCTGCCCGCGATACTCCACCAGCTTACACTCGTTCGCGCTCGGATCGGAGGTGGATATGGGCGGAGGACTGTTGTATGACCGCGGCGGGACATGATGATGAGCCGCGGCCATCAACTCCAAAGGCGATGCATGGTGCATCATTTGCAATGAGTTCAGTAGCCCCAGGCTGTGCGGTGGCAGACCGTGGGGCATTCGCGGCGGCATACCCGCCGGCAGTCCACCTCCATTTGGCGGTGGACTGTGCTGATGATGCTGCTGCATTTGCTGCATCATCGAGTGATTCAAAGCAGCGGCTGCAGCCGCCGCTGGACTTGGCGGCTGTGGATGCCGCGATGGAGACATTGAAGGCGGGGAACAACTAGACGCGCGATTTCGATTCGGAACGGGTCCGCCGTTGGTAGGAACGCCAACATTATTTGGTGGCGTTTGTTGCTGCTGCTGCTGTTGCTGTTGCATTAGCATTTGATTCATTGCTGCAGCGGTATTATTGTTGAGCGTGTAATGCGGGCTCGAACGCTTATCGTTCGGATTGTTCATGGTTGTCATCGACAACGAGAGAGACGACGAGGATTCTAACTCACGCGGCGAGGCACAATTTATTGCTTGGACCGAGTCAATCGAGGACGCGACACTGTTTTCACTTGTGGTTGATAATGTGTCAATTGCAGAATCCATTCTATTCTAGCGGTTCACAAGGGGGATTTATTTTTTTTTCTTTTCAATTTTCATTTAAATTCAATTTTTTTATTTGCAATTTTTCTTTTATTATTTAATTAATTCATCACTTTTTATTTTATTTTTGTATTTATTTGAAAAATATCACTCAAATAAAAAATAACAAACACATCCGTCTGGCATCACAAGTGTAATGCAAATAAAAGCTCAAACGAGCCAGCAAATCCGAATCGGAACGCAGAATGATTCAAAATAAAAAATTGTCACTATCAGTGACAAACATTTCCACAAACACACTCGACTCCAACAACTGTCGCCCGAATACGAATACGAATAGCAATCGCATCAATTAAATCCACCACTGCCTTTGCTTTTGCCTTCGCCATCGACATCCACAAATGACATTAAACAAAAAACAAATAATAAAACGTGTGTGTGCGAGGGAGAGAGAGCGATACAGATAGTTAAGTAAATAAAAGAGCAAGAACGAGCGAGATATAACGATGACGATCGAATGGAACACACAATCGGAACAGACAATCGTCGTCAGTGTCGCAATCGGAACTCGAACTGCTACTGCTCGACGATGCCAAATTGAAAACCCGTCCTCGCAATCGGACACGAATCCAGAGAAACAATTGAAATGGCAATTCACAGGACGACAACGAGAACGAACGACACAACGCCAAACACACAAGGATACCAAAACCACACAAATACACTGACGGGGACAATTGCCACTGCCACTGCCACAGCCACACCAAACAGAAACACCGACACCACCCGGGGAGGCAGCAGCAAATTAAATTGTACACAAACCCAGCATCAGCACAACCCGACAAGTCAACAACGGTAAAACGTAAAACAAAATACACAACTTTGACTGGGAGCAACGGAGAATGACGCGCGCGCTCGCTTCACTATTGCTACTCTCGCTCGCAATCGAAATGATATCTGATTACTGTTGGATCAAATGAGTGCTCTGCCCTGTTCGTTCTGTTTCTGTGCCTTACTGTCCCTTCACCCGCGGTCCGCCCTCTCCTATGACCATGAGAAATGAAATGATTTCTCGAATTGTTCCTTCTCACTCTTCTACTGCTTGCTAACTGCTACCGATGACGACAGCGACGACGACTACGACGATTACAGTCGTCCACCTCATACATATCTAGCGCCATCCCTGTTCGACGTTGGCCTCCGGTGTGTATCGTTTCATTTCGTTTTGATTTCGTACTGAGAACTGTTATTTTTTTTGCATTTTTTTTTCTGTTAGTTTCTTTTTGTGTATTTCTCTTTTGGGTTGAATGTCTATTTGTGTATGAGTGGAAGAACTGTAAAATGCCATTTGTGTCTCATTGCTGCCGCGCCAATCCAAATTGGAATGTGAACGTTTTCTCTGTTACTCTCATTAACTTTGCTAGCGCCATCTCAATCTCTTTCGTACAAACTCTTCCACATTTATATATGTACAAATAAAAATTGTTCAAAAGGAAGAAGATGAAGCAAACAAAACCAAAAAGAGGAAAAAAAAAATCACATCACATACTCATACTGCTGCTGCTGCTGATCCCCGCCGAGAGTAGAATGATAATTTTTCCGAGAAAATGTGAAGAACCTTAAACTAATAAAAGAAGGAGGAAAACAAATTCAACTCCCTTTTTTGCTGTGAGTTTTGGTTTTCTTATTGCCTTCCTTTGCCTTGCCTTGCCTTGCCTTGCCTTGCCTTATGTCGTTGCTGTTTTTCTGTTTGGAAATTGGAAGGAGCAAGGATTCAGATCCGAGTTAGAGTAGAAGGAATGAAATGGGAAAATGTGTATAAATATACATTAATTTCATTCCATACATAGATAAATATGAGCGAGCGCGCCGGGGAAGATTTTCATTACGAATTGTAATTTAGAAAGAGACAACAAATGTGTTATTCGTATTGGCTGAGTGTGTGTGGGGTGATTTTTTTGTTTTTATTATTGTTGTTGTTTTTGTTTTTTTTCTTGGTTTGTGGATTTCTCTTATTTCTGTTGTACGATTGTATCTAGTGTTTTTTTGGAACTGTGTACTGCCTGGGGGGTGGTGGCAAAGGCATTGGCTATAATTTAATGCACACACATGTTTTTTTTTTATTTTGTTTTCTCTTGGACTGGTGGTGAGTGTATGTGGGTAAAGTAGTTTTGGCTTGGGGTGGAGTAAAAAGAGACACACCAATCGCAGTTAGCGAAACATATAAACACTAATATTATATGAAAATGGCTTTAAGTCAATTGTAGGTGAATAACGAATGCGATAAATACTTAGTTGTTGTTTTTTTTTGTTGTGTATGGTGTGATTATGTGTAGTAGGTAAGTTGGTAGGTAAATAGATTAAGGAAGATAATGGATTTAAGAGATATAAATAGGTACTTCTCTTCATTATGTAGGTAGGAACCTACATAGCAATCTTATTTTATTTTTATTATAAATTTGAAGGTGGTCCTGGATTAACTAGAAATTGCGAAGGCGATTTGAATTCTCTTATTTTATTTCCACAACTTAGGTAATTGATAATATCAAATTATCTTACATCAGAGCTTGTAGGAAGGTAAAAGTAAGGAGCCTACACCCTGGGAGATAGGTACCTTAACCTACCATAAAAAAATTATCTTCTAAATGGTGTTTTTAATTTAATAACTTTTACTACACCTGTCTTTGGTTAGTTAGGTCGGTTGATAGGAATTTATCGACACTCCCTTTTTTGTAATTCCTAGGCATGTAAAGGAACCTACCTAGGCGTAGGTATGTAGATAGGTAAGTAGGTATGTCTTATGGGATATTTTTTGCAAGACAATATACGTAAAATATTTAATTTAACAGAGCTAGCATTGCCAGCTGTAATTTTTACACCAGGTTTTTGGTTATTTTTATACTTACACTCGTATAAAAGCTTTAAGGCACTTCCACCAGAGAAATTGTTAACACATGTCAGAACAAAGTGAGAAGAAACTTCATTCTACTGCCAAATTTGTGAGCTGAAAATGATTTTCATATATTTTGCTTTCACACTTGCAGTAAAATAAATCAGTTTCACCATAACCTCGAACATACAAATCTAGTAGTATTTGTGATGGAATGATATGCACTGTCAGGTAAGATATGTGATATAAAATTTCATATTCTGCTCTCGCATACTATTACCTTTGAGTATCTTCATGAAATTCCTTACACTTTTTTGACATGTTGTGCTAATATTCATGGAGGTAGTATAGAAGAATAATTAGACTTTGGAATTGGAAGATGACAAAATGGAGTAAAATAAATCTCTATATGGCCAGTTTTACAATTGATGCTCAATGAAAAGAATTGCCAACTTTCTTTGAATGACCAAATAAAAATTGAATTTATTCTTTCCAGGCGTTAGGCAAATTTGAGGATCATCGGTTTTTTAGGCAAAATTTCTTAAAATTTAAAGTTTTTGGATTCTTAAGGGTTATGGCAGCCATATTATATAAGCAATTTATTTTTTATTTGCGAAAAAGGGAACACGAATGTCTGCCTTTTAAAGCAAAAAATCACTTATCAATCAATATCACTTGTTTTCTTCTTTTTTGTCTGCAATAATGAAATGAAAATATTTCATCAACAACTATAGTAGCTTTCTGAGACCTCATTATAAATTTTTGTCATTCTGATTCATCGACTGTCATTATTTCTATATTGCATATTGTTCATATATATTTCTTGGTAGCTGGGCTCTTTTTCATAAAAATTGATAATTGCGACAGATAACAATTTTCAAAATGACAACTTCACAATTATGTGAAGTTAGCAAAACAATTTTAAGCTAGACGAATGGGACCATGGCAAAAATTTGCAGTTTTTTTTGCGTCTTTATGACATTCTTTATCAGATTTTGCAGTTCACTAAATAGTGGCTGTTACCCATCCCTGCTAACTTCACAATCAAGTAAGCAGTGCATGTCTTTTTCTCAGAAACTGGGCTAGCTATAAATTTAAAATAAGACTGAATTTGCAGTTTAATTTGCATTTGAAGAATGGGTATTTCAGCAATGGGTCTCCAAATTTGCAGTTTTTATGTACTTCAAAAAAATATCATTTCCAATTTTTAGGTCCGAATTTGACAAACAAAATCGAATAATCATTTCTATACTGCTAACTTCACAGTTAATTACGTATCACCGTAAGAGTTTGGAAAAATCAGCCGAAATTGAGGAAATATGGCCAAAATTCTACGTATTTGCTTTTAGGTGATACAAAAATTTTGGAGTTACCGAAAAAAATGCATTTAATAATATATACAAAGTTATTCACTTGTTTCTTAAAATTGTTACAGGCTTATTCGGATAAGATTTGACAAAAGGCTAGAGCGTGTGGGTTGGGTTGAAACAAGAAAAAATCGTATTTGAGGGGGTTCTGATCCCCAGCGTTTATCCGGGAGGGGGAATTTTGTAGAAAATTGACTTGAAAAAAACATTATTATTAACAATATTAACGTTTGCAATCATTTTTATGAAACCTAAATATATTTCCTTTCATTTTCTTTTTAATTAAAGTTGTTTTAGCGAACAAAAATAAATAAATTTTGTGGCGCAACAGCTCATCCAGAACCAGGGCCTAGTGACTAACAACTCTCAACCATTCCTGTGTGCGTGTTGTTGGCAGGAATGGAGGGGACCTACAATTTTTTGCCGAGTCCGAACGGCAAGGTGAGAAGCACTTATTCATGACAAGTAATACTCTTTGAGGATTTGTCACTTCCTCGCAAGAGGCAGCACCTCGAAAAAAAACATCTCTGTTTTTAGGTGGCAGTGGCCGGGAATCGAATCCAGACCATTGGCATGACGCACTAACCATCATGCCACGAGGTACTACTACTACTACTACTGTTTTAGCGAACAGCTTTTGAAAAATAATTTTCAAACTCGAAATTTTGAAGAAAAAAAAATCAAATAATTGTTTATTGATTCTACGTAGTTTTTTTGTTTTCAAAGAAAATTTTTTTAATTTGTTCAAAAACAAAAATCCAGATGGTGAAATGTTCTAGTAATATACTTTTGGAGAAAATTAAAAATTAAAAATTTCAAAAACCATTCTTTTCTAAGAAAACCCTTTTTTTTCGTCATTTTCAAAAAAATTATTTAACAAAAATATATTAAAAAAAAAACTGTAGTCTATCATTGACAAGGCCTTGCTAAGAATTTAGATAAAAAATATTCGGAAATAGTTTTTGAAAAATTTATTCCCGAACTTAAAATATTGAAAATAGAAATATTTTGTTCAAAGTGCCTTTTCCCAAAAATTTATATTGCCAATAAGCTAAATATTTTTTGTATATATCTCTTGTTCGTTAGAGATCGGAAACATTAAATTCAGGTTGAGTATGGTCAATATAAGGCACTGAAAAGATCCTTGAAACAGATCGTAAAAATAAAGCTTAAGAAACAGCGTAAATATATTTCTCTCTTCTGTATGCCATTTTCGATTGGATTTTGGAATTGTTCTATTCTTATCGAATATGGAAAATTTGAAGTAAAAGCTTTTCTTTTTTTGGTACGAATATCACAATTCTAATATCCAATTGAAAACGACATTAGTTTCCACTCATGTCAAATAAAGCGCTTTATGTATTGAGCCAGAGCCCAGGGGAACGCCGCTTGTATTTAATAAAAGGTCTTATTTTGCTTTCTATTCATTATTTTATTTTATTTTGCATTCTACCTGTTTGTTGCTATATGCATTGCATAATGCTGATATGTACTACGTAAAAGCTGACGTTATTATAGGTAAGACTACAAAAACCTCTTATTAGAAAAGGGCCTTCATTTCACATTGCCGCCCCAGGCCTCTAACAAGTTTAGTCCGTTACTGATACCGGTACTTGTATTTTTTAAGTACCAGTACCAGGGTACTGATGTTCAAGTATCAGTACCTTATTCTCGTACTTGAGAATACTGAAGCCCTGAAATACTTATGTACTTTACAGGTCTGGTTCCAATTAAGTTAATTTGGCTATAAAATTTAATGGAGGTTACAGTGCCGTGTCTAGAAGTGCGGCAGAGGGTCAGTTGTCTTATACCACGAAAGTTGCTGGCTGGCCGGCCGTTCTGTGATAGACGCTGTATCATGAAGCCCACTTCACCAGAGTGGTGAACTCGTGGAAAAAAACTTTAAACTTTAATTGAAAATTTATATCACAAGCAAACATAAGCTTCAAAATGCAAAAGAGAATTATATTTGCAAATGTTGCTCACATAGCCACAATTGACTAATGCGATTGTAAGAAAAATCTTAAAAAATGCCTTCGTCTCATAGTGACAAACAAATTTTATCTTTGAGTTTTTCCACATTTCTAAATAAGTGAAATTACAAAAATAGTATACGATAAAAATAATCTATTTAAATATGCTAATTCAAAATTCTCTAATTGACTCGCACACACAAAATTCAATCAATTAGTATATATGTAAACAGTTGAAGCTTTAAATATCATTGCTTTAAATTATACACTGTCAAATCTACCCAAAGCAGTTATTGGCTTCCTAAATCGATATTTTCTTAAATTCTGTATATAAATATTAGTAACAAAAACGGCAGGTTCTTTGAGTTTGCCGGGTGTTTTAATAGACCGAGAGCCAATGACATAAAAAGTCAAGTCGTTTGTGTAGGATTTTAAGTCATATCAATAATAGCCATTGAGGGGTGTAACCAATAGCCGTATGTCTGCCTAACTTAACATGTGTCAAGCAGTGGTAAAATTTGTCGTAAAATGTTTACGTCGATTTCAATATAACAAATATTAAGCTTCCAATTTTGAATCAATTGTTGTCTTAGATCAAACCCTCTATACTTAGCCCCTAAGAACATAGAGACCCAAAAACAACAACAGGTAAACCTGAATACCTGAAAAAAAAACAACACCTAAAGAATAACCGCCACTTTTATTTTAAAAACCGTTTTCTCCCAACTATGCAGTATTGCCAGAAACACCGATTTATCGTAATTCTCCCGATAATTTTATTAAAAATGGGTACCTAAATTTTTTAACCTTGCTATGCCTAGCCTAAAATAATAAAATAATCCTGACTACTGAGATTTCAACTGCAAAATTTTGAGATCTCGAATTAATGAAGTGGGATTTCATTAAGATTTCGTTGAAATGTCGGGTTTTTATTAAAATTTTGTTGAAATTCTATAAAATCTTGTTCCATCATCTTGAAAAATTAAAAGTTTTCAACCAAATTCTTGGGCCTTAGATAATTAATGCCTATTTAAAAATATCTAATTTTAAATTAAAGGTTAGGTATACCAACTGTGCTCAGATCTTTTAAAATTGAACAAACAATACAAAATAAATTAAACAATTGAAATGAAAAATTTTTTTCTTAAAAATATAACATTTTTCCCTTCAAATAAATATTTTTTTCTGATTTTAATAAAAAAAAAAAACAAATCCATGTACATTCGTAAAAATTCAGATACAAAGATATCCTATGAGAAATGTCAAATATAGCTGACTGACGTTCGAAAACATACATATGGATGCGGGGCTATCCATCGAAATTTGAACGCGGCCATTTTTTTAAAATCTGAGGTGCGTTTATTAAGTCTTGTAGGCTTAAAACTGTCCCCGATTTACACTGATTTCTAAAATGGTAATCCCCCGATTTCAGAAAATATTTTTTGGCCACACTGCAACTGCGAACTTAGATATTCAAGAAGGCAGGTAATATTCCAGAGCTGAATCTTTATTTAATATATAATTACAAAGGGGCCCATGTTATCCCGGGTGTCTACAATGCCCCAACTTCCCCTACCAGCCTAGAAAGTTGCAATTATGTTAAAGCTAGTGCAGAGTAACTGGAAAATCTGTGAAGTAATATGGTGTTTTGTCTAGGTGCTTCAATTATAGATAGCTACATGCTTACATAATGTAGCTATCTATATGAGGTCTTAACACTCTTGCTATCTGTTATATTCATATTAAGAATCCATTCCAGAACTAAAATAAACTAATTTGTCTCATAAAACCAACGCACTGGCAATACTATTTTGAAAATGTAGGTTTCTTATTTTCATTCATCAGCAGTTTTATTCATTTCCTTCGTTTTGCCTTGCCAATAGTACCTACAAGTACCAAGAACCTACACTTCTTGCACACATAAAACTCGAAAACAAATACACCTACTTACACCTCCCTGTAAAAGAAAACTTTTTAAATACTTTTTTTTCTTTTTTGTCTTTCATTTTTCTTTTTCTTTTTATTTTGGTTATTGTTTTTTTTTTTTAATTTTTCTATCTCCTCCCTCTCTAGGTCCTTTTGTCAAATCATTCAGTCAGACTATCTTTCTCTTTCGCAGTCGTTTTTTCTAGGAAGGATTTTTCAATTCCTTTACATTATGTACCCACAATCGTACAAGTGTCACCAGCATTTCGAAATTCGCCAAAGAAATAACAGTAATATACCTGAGCGCAGTCTCTAGCTTCCTCACACTCTAGCAAAACAAGCTAAAAGAACAAGAGAGCACACACAAAAAAAAAATAACAGAACTAAACCCCATTTTAAGTGCTCAATCCCAAATCCAATCCACAATCGTTGAATGGAAAAAAGAAGAACTTCAAACAATGAAACGAGAGAATGAGAGCGAAAATAAAATTGGATATAAATAAACAAAAGGTGGAATCTTAGGTTACCGCCTTTGGGCGAGTATGTCAGAGTAGGATAGTGTGATACTGTGGAATTGGGGGTGTGACAGGGAGAAACAGAATGTGATCAAACGTAAAACGACACAAGAAATAGAAATGCCAAATGGCCTTTCAGTGTATGGATGGGAATGGAATTCAACTGAGAGCGAGATGGCGCTAAAAATAGATAAAGGGCGAGAATGAATGACATGTGTGAGTGCGGATGGGAATGGAAATGGAATCGTTTGGCAAATAGGAATTGTCCATGTCCAAATGTGATTGGGGTAAGACATGCCTTCTCAAAGAATAGGAGTGGGAAATGAATGAAGAATAATTGTGACAGTTCCAAATAAAATTGAATTGAATTTACGTATTTCTATTTGCATTGCGCAGTTGTTCTCTAAATTCACACACAATATCGAATTACAAATGAAAGATTATTTGTATCAACCTACCTACCTATTTTCCTTATAGCAGGGGTAAGAAAGGTACCTACATTTCTTCATTCAACGTTATTTCCAATACAATTGCAGGTAGGTACCTATATGATATGTAGATAGTTCAGTGTGCACTTCTTTCTTCACACTGTCTTATTCTCTTTTATCCTTAAGTTTTCCCTACACCTTGGTAAGCAAGTAAAACGAATTAACGAATCGCATTCATTTTGTTTTGAATGTGAATTCCTATTTTATTTATTCACTTCCTTTCTCTCTTTCACTCCGACTTTGTCATTGTTTTGTAATATCCCATCTGAGGTGGATTTCATTTTTAACTTTTTGTTTGTGTTTACATTTTGTTATCTTAACAAGTGTGGGAAAAGTAATAATAATTGAGGGGGGGGGGGGGGGATTGAATTGAAAAAGTAAATATTCAATGTTATTTTTTTTTCTGTGGATATCTGTGGCACGCCTGTGCCAAGATATATAAAAAAAACTCTTGAATCTGATTGGGTTTGGTACATGCGGAATGAAACAGAGAGAAGAGGAGAAAATAAGGGTACTTGACGAAAGATTGTTTTTCTCTTTATGAAAATTTAATAGTTAAATTAAATGGCTTTGTTGTGTTCTCTTTTAAAGTAAAGTGTTCAGTGTTACCGCAGACCAAATAATTTATGAAATTAATAGAAAATCGAAGGTCCTAGCTTAAAATCCTTTGAAAAATTATGGTTAATAGAAGAGAGTATCAAATTGTTTCACCTTTTTCGTCAATAAGAATCTCTGAAAAAACTTGAAATGATTCAGCAAATGTGAGATTAAAACTTTAATAATCTATCTAACATTTAACTAGATTATATATTCTTTTTGTGCTATTTTTGGGTGGCATTGGCGAAGTTTTGAGAAAACTATGCTAGAAAATATGATAGTTTTCTTTCATGACAATAGAAAACTATCATGCCAGAAAACATGAAAGTTTTCTTTCATGACAGTTTTCTATCATGATAGTTTTCTATCATGATATTATTTTATCAAGAAGTTATTGTATTTTGATAGATTTCTATCATGATAGTTTTTCATCAATATAGTCATGAGATTTTTCAATCATGATAGTTTCTATCATGTTAATTTTTATCACGATAGTTTTTTATAGTAATAGTTTTCTTTCATGTTAGTTTTCTATCGTAATAGATTTCTAGCATGATATATTTCTATCATGACAGTTGTCTTTCATGATTGTTTTCTATCATGATAAATTCTATCATGATAGTTTTAATCATGATAGTTTTCTATCATAACAGTTTTCTTTCATAATTGTTTTTTATCGTGATAGATTTCTATCCTGATAGGTTTTTACTATGATAGTTTTCCATCACGATGGTTTTGTATCATATTTAATGAACTCAAGATTTTTTTTTAAATTTTTATCGGAACTTCACAGTTTTAGAAGCTGGGACCCTTCGGCAATAAGCTTTCTTTCACCTATTATGTACCCCACTAAATGAATTGTTCAAATAAATGTCAAGTCAACACATATCAACTTATTGTGACTACTCTATGCTTATAAAGTAAAAAGGTCATTTAATTCTCCGCTGCCTAGAGAACATTATTATAAAGGAGAAACTCTTTAACATTTTTTTTTGTTGTAAAAGCTGGGATCAACCAACCAACTTTTTTTTAAATATTTGTATTATTAATTTATCAATGGTTTATTATTTTGTAAGAGTACCAGAACAGGAACAGGAAATAGTTGCTGGCTACACAAAATTCTATTACAATATGTCACGTAGCTGAAGCTACAACCAATTGGGACATATCCTATTCTTCAACCTTTTTTTGAATTGCTGTGGTTAATGTGCGTATTATAACTTATACATAGATGGCGATGATTTTTTAATTTCGGATTACACATGTAGGTTTTTTTTATTTCAAATTTAAAAAATTCGAACGGTTATTAATTTGTTAATTAAGCTATATTGATTCTACAATAATGATAATCACCTGCCAATGAGCTCACAATTGCACATATTATCTTACTATGCTAACTTGCCAGTTCACACTGTTGTCAGGTTTTGTCCCAAAGCCAGACAAATGCATTACCCCTATTCCTTAGTTATGCTATATTTCCACCTAAGGTTTATCTTAGTTCAGATTTAATAAATCTATTTGGTGCTTCCACCGCGCAAAAAGGTTTTAAAAAGATTTATCTAGACAGCACCTTTAAAAATGCAAATGGTGTTTCATTTTTTTTTTTTTGAAGTGGAAAAGAGATGGAATGTTTCATGTGAGAAGGACTGAATTCAGCCATAAATGAATCCTTCAGCTCCCTCTGCGAAAAGGTTAGTTCGATTCGTAAAAGTATTTGTCCTAGGAAGATTTAGTAAGATTAATTTCTAACCTTCAAGATTTACGAAATAAATTTGTTTGGTAAATCTTCGAGATTTGTGGAAGATTTGAGGTAAATCTTATTAATTCTCAGATTAGTGTTAGGTGGAAATGTAGTACTAGTTTCAAACAGACAAACAGTTTCAGACCACCAGATTTAGTAATTTTGTGTGCGAATCAGTGAACAAACTTCATTGTAAATATTTAAAAATAAAATCGAAAAAGATTGGGGAATTTCTTTATATATTAACTATGTTAACTCTGAGTTAAATCAGACTTAGGTTATTCTGAAAATAAATTGATCCCAAGTTCATTCAGAAACAGTTTTTCAGTTGAGGTTTAACTTTATCTTTCGGTTGTCAAAAATCTAGGAGTACCGATGTGCAACACCATGGATATCACTCTTCTACGCCTTTAATGCATCGGAAGAAAGATGGCACTACAGCAGAATTGCACTCACAATAACTTTTACTATCAATATCGAGATGGCACCACAACTGAAAATGCACTCAATTTGGTCCCTGGCCTGAGTTAACTCACCAAAATAGCTGAGTTAACTTGGAGTTAACTAAAACTGAAAAAGACGTTTCTGGATTTAATTTAGGTTTAACCCCAAAACCAGGATGATATCGTACTGACAAACTGAGCCTAAGAAGTACAATTAAGAAGCCAAGAGCCACATTTTATTATCATGACAAATAAAACAGATAGGATCTAAGTGACAGGGATGTTATATTCCCCATTTCTATTTCCCTTACGTTTGTTTTTTTGCCATGTGTCTGTTTCCTGTTTTCTTTATACTATATTGAGACTCAAAAAAAAACATTTAAAATAATAAATAACCTCCAAGCCGCCAGAGTGAAAACTAATTTTTGGATCACTGGAATAGATCCAGATAGAAGGCAGGATCCCATATTCTTTTTTTGTATATTTACATGTTAAAAATTGATACAGATCAGATCATATGGATAATAAAATGCAGCTTAAGTCACCAGTAGCTCGAAAATTTGTAATTGTCAAATGACAAAAAAACTAGATTTATCAGAGTTAACCTTTGCTTTAAACGTTTGACGCTTTTGATCATGTAACTGTCTTGAGAAACGGCTGATTTCTAACTAATTGCCTACAAAATATCGCCATTTCAAAAAACGTAATCGATAACAATTTTTTAATAAATGTGGAGAGGATAGAGGAATCCAAGCCTTAATGGCACACCAGGGTAAAATAGCACCTATCCGAGCAGAATTTGGATATTTAAGGCGTTTTCTTTTTTAGTTCAGAGCAGGGCCTAATTTGTCAAAAAATGTGTTTCTTTTCTAGCTCTGAGCGTTCAGAGCTAAAAAATTTGTGTTTCTTTTTTCGTTCTCAGCGTGTTCTGAGCACTGAGCGTCGATCTATGAGCTCAGAATAAAATAATTGAGCAGACAGAGTTAAATGCTGAACATAAGCATTTGACAGCTTGTGGTCAGGGGTGTTTCAAAAATAATCCAATGTGCTCAGAACATCCTCTGACAGATGTCAGAGTGCTCTATTCTGAACTAAAAAAGGAAAACGTGATTAAGTTAATTTGAAAACACTACTGACTGACGGCAAATTTTTAAAGTTTCCAGCTGCTTTATTGCAATTGGTGGAACCACAACTGAAAAACTGAAAGCAGGCCTCTACACGGAGGGGGGGGGGGGGGGGGGGTGAGTGAGTCAAAAAGTTCACTGAGGATCAGCTTTACACGTATTGCTCGGAAATAGAAATACATAATGAGAATCCTTTCCACTGACTAGAAATAATTTTAATTTTCTAAAGTGTAACTTAAAAGAAAATTTATGTTCTCTAAGATTGTTTTATTGATAACTAACTTAATCATCTACTACTAATACTTGGGTAATCATTTACTTTATTTTATTGCTTTACTGAGACTGAGCTAAACGAACAATGAACAGTACCCTATATAGGAAAATACACCTATACACCTCTGTCTTTCTGGTGCTATTTCTTGGTCGGTCGGGGACTCCCCCATTTTAGTTCTGTTTTAGTTTTCTTGCCAAGCCTAGCTTTGTTCCAGAATTATTCAGTTCGGTTTACTTATCATCGTATCAAAATCAAATCGAGCTGTAAGCCGAGTTGGCCAATTGACATCGTAGCCATCCTGTTATGGAGTTTGGCAATTTTCGATGGCTTCATAGATGGGAGGTTATCTAAATTTGGACTAAAAAATGCATTAAGATTCAAATTTCACGCAATTCCCCTAAAGTAATTTTTTTCCAAAGCAGTAGAAACTTTCAGGTGACACCACAATGTCTGCCCTCGAGTTCCACCCACAGTACCTACGCCACAGTTTGAGAAAGACACCTTGTATACCTAGGTATGTGTTTAATGTGTATCAAACCTTTTCTTTCTTTAATGAAAAATCAACCATGAGCAATTTCTGCGCATTGTTTTTTTAGCCAATATCCAATATTAATTGAAGTTTACTCGACACTTGCGTATGACATCTGTCACATTTTTTCTCAGGAACTGTCATTGTTTTGGGCGAGTTCATCTTTAATTTGTTAAGAAAATGGTCTTAACATGACGCTAACTATATATAACAAGTCTTAAGAGTTCAGTGAAAGTAAGAGAACTGGATCAAATCGAAACAATAGTTAGTCAAAGAACACGGTAAAGTGCCCAGCCAAGTTCTCAGAAGAACAACCTTTTTACAGGAACAAACTCAGGTGGTTTTCTACGCCTCTCTAACTCCAATATCAATAAATTCAAGAACTTCAAATTTACAGTATCAGCTTACTAAATATCATCTCTTTAAATTTAGAATTTTTCGCTCAATAGGCGTGGCATCTAACCACTTTTAGTAGAGTTTTCACGTGCTACCTGAATATTTGAAAAATATTTTCTGATAGTAGAATTTTTCTATTTACCTACTATAAAATCAGCGTTACTATATGCCCCCTCCTACCTGTGAAGCAGGAATACCGGTTTTGGGTGCCACACAGTCGCACAGAAAACAGTAGATTTGTTCATTGAAGTTTACCCAGGGTAGACCGAAGTTTTCTTGACTTCCCCAAGAATTGTCCAAAAACCTGGGTTTTTCGGTTCTTAAAAACACCAAACGACTTTCAAGCAAGAAAAAAATTTGATTTAAAAATGAAGCAAAAGAAAATAAGAAAGTATACTTTCCATTTTCTATTCCTATGTGTAATTATTTAAGTAAATTTCAGTATTCCTTGAATTTCCATTTCAAAAACAAGAGAATAGCAGGATCATTTTTTTATTGTGCTGCAGGACAATAAAAAAATGATCCTGCTACTTTGACATTTTATTCTTAGCCTCAACCCATCCCAGAAAAAAACCTATTTCAACTTTAGGGCGAGTTCAGGGCGACTCCAGGTTTCAAAAAACACAGAATTGGCTTGTGAAGATTAACTCAGGTTTTTTTAAAAAAGACCTGTAGGGTGACCCCAGGTGACTTCAGGGCTCAACGAACTAACCTAGTATTGAAGCTTGCATTGGGACTAACTTTGCTTACTTTCCAGACATAAAAAATTTTCTTGCATATTTCATCGATTAAAATGAAAATTACTTACTTTTTGTGAAACAAAGATGTCCGAGGATTAAAACACTTTGATGGGTGAGGTGTGCCTCCAATACGTAAGGCAATTTTTTTTTTTACAAAATTTATTTACATTTTAAAAATTATAGGATACATTCAGTGATAAATAAAAAAAATAAAGAAAATTATACAAAAGAAACCCCCCAGTGTCTCTATACAAAAACCAAACGAAAACTAATCCTTCTGATTTCTGTAGTAAAAACTGTCACTCAGTGAGCCGTGCCCGAAATGAAGTGCATCTGGTCCTGATGAGCTTGTACGACTTCTCAAATCTTGAACATCCTGCGAGTGTTGCAAGCTACTAATGTAGCCCAATGATCCTGAACCCAAATAAACATTGCCATTGGGCAGCTTAACGAATCCTAGTCCTCCAGAACCCAAAGCAATGGTAGTCGGTGTTGGCTGTGATAACTGCTGACTTCTTTGTTGGAAGCTCGAAGCTCTATTTTGAACTTGTAACTCCTCACCCAGGGGATGCGTGTCTTCAATCATTGAATGGTAGGTGTTGAGGAAGAAATTTGCCGGAAGGAAATTTTGAACTTCCTGGTCGATGTCGTTGTCGATGTGTTCGTAGACCTTGTACTGCTTCAATTGGCGTCCATCTACGACATAGATTTCTGGTGAAGCAAGTTGTAGTCCAGCTGTGGTCTGTGTGGGATTAGATTCTGTATTAATAACCGAAGAAGTTGGAATTTTAACCGCTTGTGAAGGAACTACTGTTATTTGGGTATTACTTTGAAAAGATTGTGTTGTTGGTCTTTTTGTGATAGGTTGTGGAATATTATTTCTTTGTTGTTGTTGTGTGATTGTGTAAGAAGATTGTTGTTGGTTATTTGAGAGTAATTGTGAATTTACAGGAGGTTGAGGTTTTGGATAAGAATATGTTTGTGGGGACTGTTGGATTTGTTGGACAATTTTCTGTTGGGGTCTTTGATACTGTTGAATTTGTTGAACTATTTTTTGTTGAGGGTTTTGGTATCGTGTCGTTTGTTGTTGTTGTTGTTGTTGTTGTTGAAAACGTTGCCCTTGCTGTCCTTGTTGTTGTTGAAGAGTTCTTACATTGTAGTAAGTTGGTGTTGAACTCGTATATCTTCCATACGCCGATCCATATTGTGTAGTTTGTTTTGGAATATATGTTGTTAGTGGGGGAAGTGAGGGAATTGGTGGAACCTTCAAACGTGTTTGGGTATTTGATTCTACCTTTTGTCCAAATGGAATGCCAGGATATTGTCCTACAGAACGCAATGAAGATAATGACGGCGGATTATAAGGTCTGTCATAGAAATAACCTGTTGAAGCTGCAGAATTTATGGTGCCAATACAAATCGTCATCAAACATATTATTAATGAGGACATTTGTAGTTTTGCCATTGTTTAAGTTTATCTGTAAAGAAAACAAAAAAAAATTAAGGTTAAATTTGAATTAAAATGTTGTTTTAAGTTGTGCGTGGAATAGAACATTTTAAATTCAAGTAGGAACAACGTAAATTATGATAGTAATCTGTGATTTAGAATGAAAACATTTGAATAAAATCAATGCAAAAATAACTTGCTTTTAAGGCTATATTTAAGTGTTTCTTCAATATTCACTCTGTTATACATATCACAAGTTCTGTGATATTTTTGTGTTATTCTTTAAAAAGACTGGTTTGGCTCAATCATTGACCCTATTGACTTTAAGGGCAAGTAGTAGCGGTTTCTCACTTCATACACAGTTTACAGTAAAAATATACTTCTTCAAAGAGAGAGGACTTAAAATCCAACTTTTACATTTTTGTTTTCACTTATTACACCCAGAAAGGAAATCAAGATAACTCTTAAGCCTCTCATATGGAATTGTATACATACTGCCTTACAATTTCTTCACAACCAATTCTATATGCAACACACCAATCCAACTCCAACTTTACGTTAGATGATTCAATTAGCACCTTGACACACCAGTGTGCAGTTCAGTGATAAAGTCTAACATATCATACTTATTTGTGTATGCCCACACTAAAACCTCCAGTGAAGCATGAAATCTGACCCAAAGATCATCAAATCCTATAGAGGAAAATGAAGTCAGCAGAATCCACTCAAGCGGAAAATTATTCATTAGCACATAGAGTGTCATGATGTTAGAGGACGTAGGCGTTGTGGTTGTTGTTGTTGTTGTATAGTTGCAGAAAGGCAAACCACATAACAAGATTATATATTTGCGAAAAGTATAGGAAAACCAAAAAAATTATAACTGCCAGACAGAGAGACGCTTGTCTCGACGAGTGAGAAATACCACAATCAGATAACTTAAATGATCAGTAGGGAATCTGTTACTGCTACTGAATAACAATCAAGATCAGCATGACTGTTGCAGTAATTGCTAGCAAATGTTGCAGCAACAGCAGAGAACAAAGATATAGTGGGCAGCACAGAAACGAAAATACGATTACGTGATTTTGATGGAGTTTAATTTGTTGTAATGTCGCACTTTGTCAGGTAGAGAGCAGAAGTGATGTTAGATTATAAGACGAAGAATAATGAGGGCTTAAATGAACAGCGAATAACTTCCTTCATTTGAAGAGTTTTTTAGTGTTCAATGTCGTCTCAAGATCTTGATGTTATAAGTGTCAGGCGCAAGCAATTTAAGTTTTTATCAAAACCAAAGATCGGGCAAAAAAAAAACAGACTGGAGTTGATTTTATCTACTAAATATGGTCACTTATTGTTAGTTGCATTATAAAACTAAGTCTAGTGAGCAATCTTGTAAACCTACATTTTAAAGGTCTTTTTAAATATTTTGCAGATATTGTGAAACTTAAGATAGATTTACTTTAGGGTTTTCCAATAAGAGCGAGTCGATTTTAGAATGGTATAAAACGAGCTCGGTATGTGGTATTCGGTTAAGAAATTCCATCATTCAAATTTCCACTGCCAACCGCAGCTTCACATACTGATTCGAATTCGAAAATACAATTTTCAATGACTCTCTTGGATCCTTCCAGCTGAATTAGAGCGAATGTCTGGGTTTGGATTATATGAAGACATCGATCAATTGGGGCTTATTGGCATCGACCTTTGGCTTCAGTAAACTTCACAAGAACAACTCTAACGGGGTCGAATGGCACGAAATGGTGGCCAATTTGCAATCACCTCCAAGTTTTATTAATTGCTCGTTTTGCTCAATAGTGTTACTTTCAAAAGCGATTTGGCATCATTGATGGGATAATAAACAACAAATTTGACAGACGCCGGCTCCGCTGAAAAACAGGAATTTTTTTACTTTTCGATATTCACGTCTCGCTCCTACTTCTTCATTGAAGTGAGATGTGAATACTGAAACGTCAAAAAAAAAATAAAGTTTAATGTTAACACCGTCGTGTTTTGTCTTTTTGACAGGTGATTATGCACAACAAAAAAGTCCATTTCTTTTTCTGATGTAAACAAATCTGGGGTCTGTCTAATGGAAACTAGACAGTAATAATAATTAAAAATATTTTTAAAACACTTCTTGTTCAAGTTTGTATCTATTTAATAATGAAAAACTATTTAAAAGCTCATTATTTAAAGTTTATAAGCATCCTCCGCTTCTACTCGTTTGTTAAATCATAAACTTCAACTATAATGTAAAGTTCTTAGCTCAATGCGCATTGCCACCACGACACTTCAGATGACAACTACACTCGGTGCATGATTGATTGAGAAAAATGATTGTGTTAGTAGTCAATTATTCTAAAAGCTACAAAAAATATCGTGCTTAATGCTTATATTTCCACCAAAGGTTTCAGTTCAAATTAAATACATTTATTTGGTCTTTTTATCACACAAAAAGATTTTAAAATGATTTATTTTATTGCTTATGAAGTGAAAGTGAGATAGCATGCTTCATGAAGAACTGAATGCAGCCATGAATGAATCCTTCAGCGCCATAAGAATAGGTTAGTTCGATTTGTTAAAGTATTTGTCCTATGAAGATTTGTCTACATTACTTTTCTAATCTTCAAGACTTACGAAATAAATTTATAAGGTAAATCTTCGAGATTTGAGGTAAATCTTATCAAATCCCAGATAAGTGTTAGGTGGAAGTGTAGTATAAGTTTTTTTAAGGTCAGAAATCTATATTTAAGTAAGTGATCCATTGGTTTCCATTTGAATAGACAAGTATGCATATTTTACTTTCCTATGCTTCGAGAGTATAGAAATTTGGTTTAGTGTAGGATCAGAAATTAGAAATGCAAACAAGATGTATAGACTATACATATTTTAAGATCTGATAAGATTGAGTCATGCCTATTATAATAGTAAGCAGATGCAAAAGATGATTAACTCGATAAACTATTTGCTCACAATATTCTTTTGTTCTTGACAAAGAAAATTCTATCTGTGTCATATTATTCACATTAAAAACAACAGAATTACTGACTGAACATATTGGAAATTGTAGCTGTAGCTGTAAAGTTGAAGTGTTATTAACTTCAGCTACCTTCATTTTAGCTAGTTAAGGCCATATATGGTAGCTTCCCACAATATCAAACGAAAAAGGTCAATTATTTGTATACTTCTCTTTCAAAGCATTTGATACTTTTATCATTTGATCTCTTTTGTGTAGATTTGCATTTTCTAAAAATCCGTTAACAAAATCAAAGACATCTTTAATTTTCGTGTGAAACATGAATCATAAAAATGAATAAAATACAAAAAAATGTATCAAGTAGGAATTTGTTGAAAAGGTCAAAACTTTCTAAAAAAACATAACATCAATCCAATTGATTGCCCTAAACAAATCAATAAAACGACAGAATATAGCTGGTGACAACGCTGATTTATGATTATAGGTCTTTCTCTCGATTATTATCGATAAGACCCATCTATGTTGACAACCATACGGAGGTCAATACCTTCACTAAAAAAAATAAATAAAATAAGAGGAGTGTTGCGTTCTGTTCAAATATATGCAAAAAAAGCCAATAAACACCTAACCCATGGCCCCGTAGTATGGCACCAAAATTGTGTTAATTAACATATTGAAATTGAAAGGTATCTCTCTGCCTCCATCAGCTGCGACCAAACCCCAAAAAATACCCAAATTCACTTTTGTTAAGGCCCCACACAGCAGGAGAGCCGCATGCAACATCAACATTTTCAGGCAACACACTCAACTCATATCTATCCGTTAACACCATACACACAATGCACTGACAATATGATTGCACGTTTAGCAGGTGCACACACAAGTGTTGCACCTTATAACGGCAATCTAGCTAGAGCTCTAGAAGAGCTGCACGCTTTTGGATAGACATGATTTTTCCAAGCCACGCTCGCTCGAATAAGTATATAGAAAATGATTTATCTTCTGTCATTGGCATTGAAATCGGTTGTTTTTTTGTTCTGTTGTGATCTGTGCTCACACGTTTTATAGATTGAATGAAATGTAAATTGTATAATGTAGGACAGTAGCAGTCACTCGCTAATACAATCTGTGAATGAAACCATTATAATGACCACTAAACTGATTGCTGTCTCGCTTGTATTAATCGATTGAAATATTGATTCATTTGATGATTAATTGGGGTTATGCTAATAAATTGATGTGTTTTTGATTTTGGCGCCCAATTTAAATGGTTTTTGTTGTTGTGATAAATGTTGCTTTATGATCATTTTTGATTAGACAATTTATCATTAAATACATAATGGAATGTTTATGACCCTGAATTGAGTTAGTTAACATTTTAGATACACAATTAAAAACAAAACTTGGTCACTGTTTCCAATTCAGTGCCCCATCTTTTGAAAATGGCTTTTGACTTATGCGATAGATACACGGGCCTTGTAAGAATACAAAAGCTGTAAAGCTCGAGGGTTTTTCAAAAGGCGGCAGGTGTCTGTCAAAGCTGTTTAATCAACGCTGTCATTATGTCACCATAATGTCAAGTAACGCGATTGAGCTACACGTGAAAACTTTGCTCACAATGGGTGTTTTCCTGTGACGACGCCGAATATGTTATGATATACGCACTCATTTGACGGATTACATTGTCTTTCTTCTAAGTTGACTAAACAGCGTTTGTTGGACTAATTCAAGTTGCCTGGCTCAGTAAAGAAAAAAGCCAACATTCACATTTTATCGAACTGCAGAATCTACTGAACATTTCTCCGCTGTCCATGAGAGTGTCAATTCAGTCAATTCAATCCACGGAGATCTCTACCAATCAATGATAAACAATTTCTTTTTGCCTCGATTGGATGGTATGGATATGAACGGTACATGGTTCCAGCAGGCCAACATTTTGTGTCACAACTCATAGCTGATACCAAAAAAGGACCTTCAGCATGAACGATTGAAGAAAAGGATCATGTCTCGCAGAGATAATATGAATTTATCACCGCAATCGATCGTGCCATTCGACGCGGTTAGAACTTTTCTTTTTAGTGTTTCCTGAAAACAAAGATCTACGCCAATAAGTCACTTTTGACGGATGTCCTCAGTATAAATATCTATACAGCACAGTGATTGAAATCCTCGGATTCATGTCGCCTTGTTAAGCCACAGTGTCATTTTCCATAGGTAGAGAAAAAGAAGCCACTTCGCTCCAATTGCAGTTACTAGATCTACTGTTTTTATTCATAAAACAAATATATTCCCTTTAAATCATATCTACTGCATTTTCAATTTAAAAAATTATCATTCAACACAATTTAGTAAGCTTAAAAATATTTTTTTCAATTCTATCTTTGAATGAAGTCATTCTGATTCTTAATGAAACCCACCCATTACTTATGGCTTCCGGCTAGTTTTGATGAAAATTATGACAGCTGAAGCCAATCTTGTTTATGTTTCGGGTGTCGGAAAATATTCTACGATGGAAAATGTTTTTTTTAATTTATGTTCTATTAGGTACATACTCGTAAATAACTGTTATTTTCAATTTTTTTGCTTGTTCTTTTCAGTTGAAGTTACAAATTAAATTTGAAATACGCAAATCTACCTAAAATAATTGAATCTATTCCATTTCTTTTGTTTAATCTACCTTAGAAAAATTTCCGAAGAGGGGTAACGCTGTTCCTATACGAGCAACCCATTAGGCATTAGAGGGGTTCACATTCTCAAATATGTTTGACAAGAATATTTTGATAATCTAGAATTTTAAAATATTAACGTTCCATCAAACGGAATGTCAAATATGTTGGATGGATATCAAAATATTTTGATACTTTGTAGGCCTAACATGTATAATTCTTCATTTAAAAAAAATGTCCAAAGCCTGTTTACCTACCTACATCTAAGAATGGCTGTTATGACATCAACTGTGAACTCTGGGGTTAGTTTTCAAAGAAATTTTTTTCAAAATAATTTTTCAAATCATAAACCTTGGAGGTTCAACCAGAAAAAATCTTAAAATATGCATACGTGCTTTCGTTTTTTCATTCCCCCTACATTTTTACACTTCTCTCCCAATGTGTCAAAAAGACGAAACACGAAACGCCCAGGCTCAATGTGAGAACCTATTAGATATTTTTTTTTTGCTTTTATAGGTTATAATAAAATTTCTGTTTTATTTGAATAGTCTTGAATTTATTTACTAAATTCATTTTATAAAACACTTTAATAAAAAAGCAAATACACAAAAAAACACAACTATACTTGGAAAAAATCATCAACTATCATCAACGTCTGACGTTTTGTTGACTTGATGTGATAGAAAATTTGATAGAGCTTTTAGATGGGCTGTTCCACAAGGCTTCCCTCTGATGATGACAGCTTCGTTCTGATGGCGTAACAATTTCTTATAAAACTTTTGCTTCCAGACATTTTTGACATTTTTTCCATTTTTCCTCTTGTTTATCCGAAAGGAAAGAAAAAATACGTTAAGTACCTAAATATTTACCAAAAACCTGCCTGCACGTCAGTGACTCTATTTAAATTCAATAAGGATCCACGTTGCTGATTTATTTCAAATTTGATCCACACATTTTGATGATGAAAGATTCGTATTTTTATATCAAAATCATCAAACAGGGGTTGCACCCACAGAAAAATTTTTTTACAGGAAACAGCTATATCGATTTTTATTAAACTCTATTCCTGTAAGATATTACCCATGATATTGCCTTAAAATTCGGATTGGAACGAACTCCCCTAAATATAGTCTTGCAATTACAAAACCCCGTTTTTAATTTCGCAATTCCAAAATCCCGCACACTAAAAACTCACAAATAAAAATTTTTTAAAATTATATTGCCTTGGCAACTGGCAGAAAATTTGAATTGTGTGCAAAAGCTCTCGCAAGTTAAAGTCTTACATAACGATATTTCGCAATTACAAAATCTCGCAATTACAAAATCTTACAATTACAAAAACTCACAATTACACAATTTCGCACTTGCAAAATCTCGCTTTACATAATCTCGCAACAACTAAATCCCACTTTTAACAATTTCGCATAACAAAATCCTGCAAACTAGAAATTCACAACTTAAAATTTCGCAAAATTTAATTCCACTGCAAGAATTTTTTTTAATCAAAATTTCGAAAATGTAATTTTTTTAACTAAAAAAAATTTACTTTTTTCTTGCAATGCAATTAAATTTCCTAAACTCTGAAAAATAAATACAGTACAAAAACTAATTTATTATTCTAATTTTCACTTTTATTATTTCAAGTTTCAGAAAAGAGAAAAAAGAAATTAAATATCCAGTTGAAATGTCGGGAAAACTTTTTAATTGCTAAAAATATATTTTGGAAAACACAAAAAGTTTTCATTTTTCAATGCTAAATTGTAAGCGATGTTACCTGCTATGCAATTTATATTTACAAAATTGTTTTTTGCGAGATTTCGATTGATATTTGCGAGATTTTTTTTGTGTGAAATGCATGACTGTTAAAAGCGAGATATTATTAATAATTTACGATATTTCGTTATGCGAGACTTTAAAGCATTTTAATGTTTTAAAATTGATTTGAAATTACTAGAAAATAAATGTTTTCAACTTATAGACTTATCACGAAAAAAGAAATTATTGCTGGGCTTTTATTTTTTTTAACAATTGTAATCTTTAAATATTTATATTCTTACCCACGCACAAGTGGCAGTCAGCACAGAGAATTTTTATTTAACAAATAAAACAGCATTACATAGGAATAACCTTTTAAGCAATCGATATTTTTGTTTTCTGACTCAATAAATTAACGAATATGTATTGAACTTTCTGGGTTTTTTTTATTTAGTTACATATTTTAACTTTTACGATTAAAAGTTTAGATAGAAAATAAGTTGTTTCAAATGGGTACTTATCTTAAAAGGATTTATTTTCAAGACCAACTATTAAGTCTCTGGAAACTTTTTTCAAAATGTCAACACTTTTAATGCAGGAATTCAATTCAAATTAAGTTTGCCTTTTAAGCTGAATGGTTTTGTTTAAAGTGATTTTGAAAGAATGTTCGGTTTGAAAATGTTCTTTTTAAATTTCATTTTCCTATTAATTCAATTCGAAACAATTTGCGGAGTTAACTTGGGTTTAAATAATCTCATAGGAAAGGTTTATAGTGAAAGTGATTCAGCAACATTGGCTTTCGTTGGATTTGATAATACATTTCTGAGTGATTTTATGAGAATTCACAACAACAAGCCAGTTTTAATTTTCACAGCTCCCATCAATTTCAATGACTATTTAAATATAAATACAATGTTGATAGTGAAAGAAGGAAAAACTAATAATTCTTCAATTATTTTTCACCACATAATCGAAAAACTAGAAGTTCGAGAATTCGTCATAGTTTTTGCGAAGAAATTTGAAAGCCTTCGGAAGTATTTTGAATATTTTTGGGCTCAAAAATTTACCAGAATTTTTGGATTTACCAACAATACTTCGTATGTTTATCTCAACTATGCCAATGATCCTATTGAACAACTATTAATCACCGACAACCGCCCACTTCCCAATGCCATGATCGACTTGAATGGCTTTCCAATTCGAACAACAATTCAAACAGATATTCCAAGAAGTTTTTGGTATGTCAATGAAAAAGGCCAAAGAAAAGTTGGTGGATATTCCGGACAGATATTTATAAATTTCATTGAGAAGCACAATGCAAGTTTTGAAGAAGTATTACTTGACAATTCAACAGAGCTTAATTTAGCAGCCGTCATATATGCTAATATGAATGGTGATGTTGACATATCGTCGAATGTATTAGGCCCAATAAATGGATGTGGATATAGTTATCCTTTGAAGATGAATGTTTATGGTCTAATGGTGCCATTGAGGAGTGATATAAATTCTTATCAATACTTCATCAGACCATTTTCGCCAACTGTCTGGATATTACTTCTGTTCACGTTTGTCTACATCTTCCTGATGGATTACGTAAAGGACTTCTATTCGTGCTATGAAGCCAACTTATGGCACAGCTTTAGTGAAACATTTCTGAGAATGCTGAATCTGCCCTCAAGGCTACCAAAGACAGCTTATCGTTTTCATACTCAAGTTCTAATATTTGCATTTATTTTTGGAAACTGTTATAATGACTACTTTACATCCTTCCTGACAGTGTTCATCAAGGTTAAACAAATGGAAACGTTCGAAGACTTATTCGAAAATAACATAAGCATCATGATTCCCCAATACCAGATGGAATACTTTAATTTGAAGAATCCGAAATTACTAGAATACACCAATTTCCAAAAGATTTTATTTCCAGTTGATTACCAAACTTATATAAAAAATATGAATTCAATGAAAAATATAAATTATGCTTATCCGGTTTCTCGTGATAGGGGTCAGTTCTTGATTGGAGTACAAGCCTTCTTTGAAAAACCCCTGTTTCGATTGATAACATATTCTGGTGAATATTTTCAAACATTCTTGCTCTCATCGCACTCACAATTCAAGGTGATTTTAGATAGCTTTATTGTGAGGACATTTGAAACAGGATTGACAGCCAAATGGGAACATGATACAATTGCACAAGCTGTAATAGCAGGATTCGAAATTGATTTGAGCCGAACAGCTAGTTCACCAACATTGGATACTCCCTTGACAATGAAGCATTTGTATTTTGCATGGAGTTGCTTGGCTTTTGGATGGTTGTTAGCAGCTGTTATATTGTCCTATGAGATTTTTGGCAATGCTGGATGGAAGGCATTGAAAAGGATATTTAAGAAAAGAAATATGATTTGTATTGAAAAAAAAGCTTGAATTGTTTAGATGTGGTTTTCAAATAAAATGTCAAGAATTCTTCTGAATTTCAAAATTTTATTATAGGAGCATTTAAATGTGTACGTTTGTCAATTTGTTAAGTAAAAATAAGTTTAAGCTATCACCATGCTTTATAACACTTTTTCCATATTTTTAACAAAATAAAACTCATGATTTGGTCGCACTTACTTAAACTCTAATTATGTGGTTTAGAATTGAAGATATTATAAGGAATAAGTTATTTTGCATTACCAAAGCTCTCATTTTGGCAATTTTTAAGAAAAAGATTCAAGAAGCATTAAAAATTGGCAACACTTTATAAACAGTTTATATTGGCGGAGTTTATGAACGAAAATCTGAATAGGTAACAAAATCTCACAGTTAAAAAAAATCTCAAAAAACGAAATCTCTCAAATCCTGCTTTTCAAATTCTCGCAATTACAGAATTTTGCTTTTAACAGTCTCGCATTTATACTTCGCACCAAAAAATCTAGAAAATATCAACCAAAATCTCGCAATTTAAACTCTGGCATATTAAAATCTCGAAAATCAAAATTTTGCAAATTCAAATCTTGCTCGAGATTTTGATTAAACAAATTTTTTCTGTTGCAATGTAATTAAATTTTGCGAGATTTGAGTTTGCGGGATTTTGTTATTGCGGTATTTCTTAAAGCGGGATTTTTTTGGTTGAATGATTTTGAAAAGTGGCATTTGTGCGAGTTGCCTAATGTGAATGCGAATACGAGATTTCAACGTTTTTGCTGACGTTTTATGGATTGTTGCACAGAAGGGGATCTGTAATGCTGTGATCTGGAAATGTCAGAACTGAAAATTATTTAGTTTTCTCGATGCAAGCACTGCCCATAGATAGCAATTGAATAATAATATGGTTTAAAAGTAGGTTAGCACTCAATCTATCCTCCAGACGTAAGAAAATCTCACAAATTTTAATTTTAATCTGCGATATTTGATTAAAAAAATCTATTTATTACAATGCAATTAAATGGAATGCGTGAAGTAAGCATCGCCGTTTTCAATTTTCGTAAAAAAAAAAGTTTCCGCTGTAATGTGTCCAACTTATGCTGCCTTGTGCCAAAAATATATTTAAAAAGTCGTAAATTTGCACATTTAACGGATATTTTTTTTTTTTAAATATCATTAAGAAATATGATTAAAAAATTGCATATTTGCAACTTAATGGTCAAAAAACAACTTTGCAAAGAACTGTAGCGTTAACTTAAAAAAAGTTTTGCTGTAGGTAGGTGTTGTGCTCAACTTGTGCCACATTGTGCCATAAACAGTTTTGCGAAGCTTAATTTGCTAATTTTGCGGACGATTTTTTTTTTAATTTCGCAATTTTATAAAAATGAAAGATGTGCTGCTTTTTAGTTTTGTGCTCAGTTTAAGCTGGCCAAGATATAAAAACATTCGCAAAACAAATATGCAATTTTTGTCTTGATATTAACGTCAAATGGCAGCACTTTGAGCACAATTTTGTTTTCACTCTAAAATGGTTCCGCTTACCTTATGCTTCCCAAAATTTGTGTTTAAGTCGTTAAAGAAGCGAATATGTGATTAGTTTTATCTCTAAGGAATACAAACAAACAAACTTAGCACAAAACAGCACAGCATTAATTTTTACAAAATTTGAGACATTTCAAAAAATGTCGTCCTTTAAATTAGCGAATTAGCGTTACTTTTTTGAAAATCGAAGTTAGTTATGCTATTTTCACACTTCGCAAAATTTCCCTATGACCACCAAAGTTGCAAATATTAGATTTTTCTTATCTATTCATCATATGGCAGCACAAACTGAGCAGAAAACCGTAGAATTTTAATTTTGTTCGAAATTGCGAAATAACAAAAAGATTTCTTTCGTAAAACTTGCAAATTTATGAATTGTATTTAATATTAACGATACAAGGCAGTAAAAGTTGAGCACATTGAAGCACGTTTATTTTAGTTTTAAAATCAAAAATGGTAAGGATAACTTCACGAATATTGCGAAATTTTAGTTTGCTGTTTTTTGTAATTGCGACATTTTTAAAAGAATAATTTTATAATTGCGAGATTTTGAAATGCATGATTTTGTAATTGCAAGATCTCGCTATACGATACAAGATTTGCGATGCAAGATTTTAAAATGTGAAATTTCGAACCCAACCATTTTTTTTATATTTTATATTAAAGAGTTTTAAAAATTTAATTGAATTAATAACATTTGTCTAAGTAAGTTTCAAGTGGATTTCCGTAGGGTTTTCGACTACTGGTCACATTCAAGCTCGTCAGAAAATACATCAAATGGAATAAGAAGCTTTCAATGTGATTTTTAACTCCTGTGCTCCTTTTGATAAAGTCAACAGGAGGGCTTTAATTAAGCTCTCTAAAAGTTTTAAAGCGTCTGCAAGAGTGCCCCAAGGTTGCATTCTGAGCTCTTTGCTTTTCACCTTTTTAACCAAGAAATCTCAAGAGATCTTCTTTCACTGATGGCTGTAAATATTGTGGGATATCAGCATAAAAATGAAAATGGAGTCTATATACATATTTCGGAGCACTCAAATGTCAGACCAATCTTTTTTCTTAGTGCGAATTTAACACTTATCTTTAGGCGTAAATGAAAAATGTGTCGTAATTTAATTAAAAAATACTAATCATTTTCGGTTGAAATATTTCCACCTTGTTTTAAGTAGCTCATAGCTATATCGATTTCAATGAAAATTATTACATAACTTAAAGTCATTAACCAATACACACTTCAATAACACTTTTAAAAAAAATTGAAATCGATGAGCTTGTAATTTTCATTTAACCAAAACACCTCACCGTTTGCTTTAAACTATAAGTTTCACTCTCATTCAGTGTAAAGTCCGATGCAATTTACAAGTTTCTAGAGTGCGTATACCTAACCTATTCGTATAATTTAAATTCCCTCACCCGACACGCCAGCACCAGATCTAGGTTATCGGATTAACTCTATACTAAAAAAAAACAGGCTTTCAAGCTGTCATTTGGTTCCCATAAGCCTATAAATCAGTTACAAGTTCCAAATTACATAAATGCACAAGCTAGAGTCGAGGAGGAGGAATGACTTTCTTCAATATTAGACGCGCCAAAGCAATTACAAAATTCTCACACACATACTACATACAGTTATAATCCAGTCCCAGAAGTAGTTGCTATAACTTACTTCAAGTCCTTGCATGCGTGCCCGACTGATCTACGCAGGTCATCGGCTCTCCGGCTAAAATCTGAGCTAAACTCGTAACATTGCATGTTTTACTATACACACACACGGTGCAGTGTATGGAAATCAGACAAATCCACGTAATAGTCCGCCAACGCTGAACAGCTCCCCGCATCCCACCAGCTATATCGTTGTGTCTGCGTCGTAGTTCAGATTCAATGAAAAACCAGGTTTGGTTTGAAAGTGAGTGCTAGGATCGCATTTAACATTTTATTGTACAGTGGGGCAATACAGTCTTAAAATTTGAATGAATTCATCAATCAGTACAAATAGAAACCTGAAAGTAAAGTTAAACCTAGCCTAAGGTATTTTTCATCAAGCATCGAGGTATTCACTGGCATATGCTAACACTCCAATGTTCTTTAAAATTTTTTAAAACTTTTGCAATATATGAAACACGCCTACACAAATACGCCTACTTTTTTAATTAACAATTTAGAGGCTCTTTTTAGATTACTGTAAGACCCAAACAAACTTCCGCTCAATTTGGATTTTTTGTTCGACTTTTTCAGGAAATCTTTCCCACTGTCTTTTTAGTATATCAGTCGCTTGGATCAAAGAGCGATAATTGATCGATGCGAGTGAGTAATCTCGGTGAGATATCAACATCGAATAGTAAG
The DNA here is from genome assembly GCA_946251815.1 of Dasysyrphus albostriatus. NCBI lineage: Eukaryota > Metazoa > Arthropoda > Insecta > Diptera > Syrphidae > Dasysyrphus > Dasysyrphus albostriatus. The sequence goes on along the minus strand of OX276337.1, from coordinate 133,670,365 downwards.
TAACACACAACGCAAGATTGACTCCCTCTGGCAGTGCAAATTTCAATTTTGCCAGACTGCTCGTAGAGGACTACGACAACTGTAGTACGTCTCGAAGTCAAGACGCACAAATTTAGCAGACCATAAATCTTACTCTGGTTTTGGATAGATATTATTTGTGACTATAGTATACCGAGCCTCAAGGAGGATATAGGAGTAAGTATAACTAGTTGCATACGCACTTTGTGGCAGTTAATCCTTCATTGCAGCCAAAATATCTGCATCGACAGCATGGCTGGCGGCTTCAGTGTGTCCGCAAAACTGCCTGCAGTTGGATTTTAATTATTTTGCTCTAAATGTTATTATGTTAGACTGTGCACCAGTTCCCGCAATCCGAATGCCCATGCCCCTACCGAAATGTAAATTTAGGCACATGGGAAGGCGATAGTAGTTGTCATTAATTTGAAATCCAATTTTTATGGCATCTTGTAGCACAACCTACTTAGGTAAAGCTCTGCACAAAGTTTATTTTTATTTGTCCACACAAAAAAAAAAAAAAGAAACTTCAAAGTCTGATTTGACTATTCGGCCTTTAATGTCTTAAAACTGTTGGATAGATATGTAGCTTATACGCAGATTGCGTTTTTTTGTGTCTACTTTTTTTGTACTACTTCATCGTGCCGCACCAGCAAAATGCATGAACGCCTTTTGCTTACCTCATTCGATTGATGCCAGAAATGTCGGCAAGCAAATTTTGAATGTTGCGTTAAAAAATGTGTTGCGTTTTGATTGATGTTTTCAATTAAAATATAAAAAGGCGTGCACCGTAATGGCTGTTGTGTTGTGACAAAATATAACTTAGGGTAATTGTTGCATGGTTTAATTAACGATAAAAAAATTATAGGTTAAGAGTGGCAGGCAGCAACAATTTTTTCTTACAAAAATGAAAAAAGGACAAAACAAAAAATTATTTTTAAAAGTAACAAAAAATATTTTGGTGAAAACTTTTTAAGAAATATTATTTAATCAGCTGAGGAGCAAAGTGCGTAGAACGAGAAAATATAATTTGTTCTCTCGTGAAAAACTCAAATTTGATTTGATCGCGAATCTTATTTTTTGGTTCCTTAAAAAGTAAATTCGTTTTCACGATCGAATCAAATCGGCTAAGATCTGTCGTGAAATGTGTTTTGTTTCGTTCAGAGGTTTTTAATTCATCTACATCGCCGTAGCCATTTTTCTATAGAATTTGATGGCTTGTAAGATTGGAACCGAAATATATTGTGATGGAAAAACTGTATGTTGCTCTAAATGTCAACGAATTTCCCTAACCTTTTTCCAGGGTTGTAAAAAAACTGTGAAAATTTATGATTTTGTAGAGGTTTTTTAATCCTTCGACCTCAAAGCCATTCTTTAATAGAATTTAATTGTTGAAAGCTTGACAGATGAAAAAGTAAATTTCATTTTGACAAAAAAAGTGTATATTTTGATTTTAATGTCAACGAATTGCCCTAAAATCACCTTTTTCCGGAGCAGTAAAAACTTTTCAAATTTCCGATTACGAATGGCCAATTGTTCAGTGCAAGATCATCCAAGTCTCAGGTTTAAGCCTGAGTAAACTCCAGAAACGTGTTTTTTAGTAAAAGTTAACTCTGAGTTAACTCACCTAAGTGGGGTTAGTTATCTCAGGGACCAAATTGAGTGCCTTTTCAGTTGTGGTGCCATCTCTATTCTGATGCCTGAAAGGTGAAGAAGAGTGATATCCCTAACGAAAGCCCTAGATTTTGACAGCTGAAAGAAAAGTTAATTCCCAACTGAAAAACTGTTTCTGAGTTAATCCGGGTTTAATTTATCCTCAGAATTAGCTTACTCTGAATTTAACCCTGAACTGAACAACTTTAATCCATCGACACGACATATCGTAGCCCTCCTTCAATTAAATGACTTCACATATTGGAGACGAACTATATTTTGACAATTTTCCAGCTTCTTTGTCATGAGAAAAATATTTAACTTAATTAAATGTTTTTTTAAAACCCTTTGATGAGTTAACCAGGATGTTTTCAAAAACGTCAAATCAAAGTCGATTTGATCGTCAAATTATCGTTCTTTTTTAAGGCAGATAGTGTTATCGTCAAATATGCAATCACCAAGCGTACACAAAATTGATTTTATTAACGTTAGTTTATAACTCAACAAATAACATCAGTGTGGAAATCAAACGCAGAATAACTCTTGCTTATCGCTGTCTCTCTAGGCTTAGAATGCAATTGAGAAATAAAGCTCTATCAGAAAAAAACCAGGAGATACAGACAGGGCCGGCCCGATATAAATAAGCGCCCTGTGCAAGCTTCATAATTAGAGCCCTCAATTATGGTTATTGGTGGAGTTATCCAAGGGGTGGATAACTCCTGTGTTGATAAACACAAATAAATGGGATATTACTAGAACCTGGGAAATCGAATACTATATCACAAAAATAATAGCAGCTATAGATTATAAAAATAGTTGTAAGCTAAACTCAAAAAACATACGAGTATCACAAAAATATGTGAACTGAAACAAATTTTAAAGTAAAAAGTAACTATCTAAAAAGTAATTCAAAAACATAGCCAGGCTATTGTGAATTTCACGTGAGCATGATTTCACGCGAAAAAATGACATTTAACTTTTCGCCTATTGTGAGTTTCACCCGAAAAACCAAATTCCCCTTTTTTGTGATATTTTATTTCGGATATGTTTTGTTATCAGCTAAATTTGTGACTTATTTCACCTTTGTGCAAGTTTTTTTTTATTTATTTTAGGCCAGGAGAAGTTCAAGCAAAACTCACAATAGCTTCTTAAATTCCGCGGGAACAAATATTTTTCGGGTGAAAAATTTTCCATGTGAAACTCATAATAAGGCTGAAAAATATAAAATTGAATTATTAACTCAGTGACTTAGTGGATTTTTTAATGCTTGCAGGCGCCCATTGGGTTCAGCGCCCTGCAAATTTGCACCGCTTGCACGTATAACCTGTCCGGCCTTGGATATAGCGAATGAGTGTAGTAAAGAAATACGGTTAAGATGGCTGGGCTATGAAGATCAGATGAACACCGAAACTCCAGCTCGTAGAACCTTCAACGCCATGATCAGAAGGTTCCAGAATCCAAGGTAGGCCTTATCTTCGATGGTGCGACCAGTTTGGAAGCTGATATTCATCGACAGAAATTAGAAACGGCTTATTAGCTGAGGCCCAAGAACCCCGCGCTTTGTAGTTCCATCAAAAGTAAAGTAAATTATACAGGACTAAAAAAAATTTGATTAGTTTTTATTGATTGTTACTGAAGTTGCAGAGGTCTCACTAAAGTGCTCTGAAGTGGTAAGAGAATGTTGTGGAAAAGAGCTTGGTTGGGCAAAATTTTTCATACATCCATCATCTATTCCTTCGAACTTATGACATTTGCAAAAATTAGGACTTTTAAATTGAAAATTATGAGTCTACTTTATTGCATAGTACCTTATTTCATGGCACCGTTTAAATTCACGTGTCAACTTGACACACCACATCGGAACGCACAATTACATAAATGAAAACCTATGAAAACATGCAATATACATAACTCTTTTCTTAAAAAACAACAACAACAACAAAACGTGATATGCCACATTATACCCCAATTTTGTTAAAGTTCGCCATGCCACACCACTCTGTATCAAGTGCCACATATCGGTCGTTAAAATTAAATTAAATCACACTAAAAATCTGTTCACATGCGGTTGAATGCAGAGTATCTACTTGGTAGACATTTTTAGATACCAGTATCTCCAGCGTTTACGTACATATTTTACGTGCAAATCGAAAAATCCAGCCACTCTGGAGGGATAACCAGCCAGAGATCACTCTCTTGATGATGGAAGTAAGAGATAAGCTTGCAACTATTCCTACCAACGCGCGCAGCTACTAGCTACCTCTATACATATTTACATATATAAAAAGATTACGATCAAATCATTTGGTGTTATTGTTTTATGGCGAGTTACGTTTTGTTGAAGCATTCATCACATTCAGATGCAGATTGAACATGAATTCGAAAGGATTCTTGGAACTCTTTGTGGAACTAACTGAATTTTGTGATCGAAATGTTGTGATACAGATGCGGTTTTTAATGGTGGCATTGTTCTTGCTTTTTGTTTTTAATGTGTGTTGTCTTTGTTAAATGTTAACCACAAGCAACAAATTTCGGAATAATATATGTTTTGACTTTTGTACATCGAAGAACATTTTTTTTTGAAATTTTGCCTTTTGATCTGTGTAAGACAAAATATGTTTAAATGAAGTTTAATTGCTAGTTAAATGGTTTAAGAGTTAAGGCTTGCTTAGAGCTAGCATGTTAAGGTGATGTTTATTGTTTTGAATTTAAAATCGAGATTAACATCCAACAATTTTTAAACTTTTTTTAATATTGTATCTCTTACTTTTCTTGCATGTAACGATTACAAATTTGAAGGTTGTGAAGGTTGCATGTGATGTGTGGAATTTTGCAACGTCTTGTTGAAACGACTTATTTTTTCATAAAAGACAAATTCTGTATTGCTCCTCTCACTGCCTGTTTTAACCTTTGAAAAACTTTATGACTGTACCTCCTGGCTTTAGTGAACATCAAATGGTCAATTTTTGGAAATGTAATGTTTATTTGTCTGTAAACATACGATAGGTGACATCGTGTTTTTCAACATGTTCTTTACTAAAAAAGCTTGAAATGTACTTAATCATATTAGTTCCTTACTAATCTTTGAAAAAAAAAATAATGATCAATCAATCTGTCTAAAAAATCTTTTCTGCCCACTGTCTCTAATCAGGCATCTGGGTATCTAAAGTCTTCTTATATTGACTGATTGTTTCATAACATAAAATTGACTTGCATCATTGATTGATTTTAATAAGATTTTGGAAATCTACAATTTGAGTGACTTATTTTTTATGTTAATTTAAATAAACCAAAGACAAAAAGAGTATTTTATTTCTTTAAAAATTTAACGACCTTCCAATTATATCAATTATTAGACCACAAAATATATACCTACCAAAAACAACCTAAACAACCCACATGGAAAAATACAATTTGACATCGATATAAATCATGTCATGGAATGAAATACAAAACAGCAATTGTCCATAGGGAAAACGATATATATTCTGATGCCAGCATAAGGTAGCGCATAATATCAACTAGTTGCTTAAAAAAAAAAACTTGACAAGATCAATCAGGAATAATTGGGCCAATCTTCACACAATCTATTCGTGTTTCAAATATATTATTACAAACGAACTATGACTCTGTGGTGGTCCCTGAATGATTTTTTTTTTTTTAATAATAATTCTGGACCAAAGTGTTACGAATGTCGCTGCAAATTAGCATATTTCCAATCAATCAAGGATTTTGAATGAATCTTAGGTGGCAGTTTGGCAGTTGGTTGAAATGTTCGCTGCAGTGTTGTTGGCATTTATGTTAATTTTTTTGAAAGAGGTCTGTCATTTGGCAAATAGCCGGAGCGATTGGTCTTTGCTATTTCAATATTATAGATGCTTATTGAATGAGTGCAATTTTTAGTTTGTAGTTTTTACTTATGCTACTTTTTTTTGTAGGGTAAGTTAGATTTATTGAAAGCTTATACAGGGCATAAGGGTCCATTTGCGGTCGTCTTTTATTTTCAATTAACGTAAATGAGTTTAATATATAAAATATGTAGATAACACAACAAGCTTAACAGATAAATTTAGAAAATATTTTGCATGTTAAAAATTACTTTTGTGTACAATTATTTCATTTTTAGCTGACAGAACAAATGCTATCAAAATTTTAGAAGCCAATTTTCATAAAAATTAAATTTCCCCTATAGTCCAATCAGGAAACCGAGACCCCTTCGCTTTTTGTGTATTTGCTTTTACCTTATTTGAATATTTGTAATTTATGTTTGACGTGCTTAGGATGTAATTTACCTTAGGAGTCAATGTTGTAATCCTGTCGCTTGGGCGCCATTTGCAAAAATTTTACCCAAACATTTCGTCGGCAACATACTTTTTTGTACATATGTCAACGGGTGGAACCTCCACTTTTCTGATAATTTTGAATATTTTGAACAGGAACAAATTTGCGGAAACAACTGCAACACTCGTTACACTTCCTGCGATTATGACACAAGTTCGTTTATATGTTTTACAATTTAGGGGACAAAAAAAAACATGATTGCTAACCGTTTATATCATCGAGTTCGAAGTACGAAATCAAATGGACGAAAAAATTCACAAAGAAGCACTGATATTGGTCAAAGACATGGATCTACTTATCTGTGGCAGTGTGTTGAGTAAATTAGAAATGCCAGTCCTCAATGGTTATAAGCTTTTAATGGAAAACTGCAGTGCAGGCAAAATTTTGAAGTTTTGACCGAAACAATTCGCATAAAAGCCCCATTTCTGAAATCCCAGAAAGAGAACGTGTACGACGCGACGCTGCGGTGAAGACGATTGAGGAAGAAAGCGATGGCTCGGCGCACGTACATACGTATTATGCCTTCATGTGGCTTATGGAACTGCAAAAGCATATCACATTTCGATATTTTTTGCCACCAATTCGGTAATGATTCGATATTGTTTGCAGTGATGTGCTGAACAATGAAATTTTTGCGAAAATATGCGAGACCCTTTGGAGGAGAATTGATACTACTGGCTGGTGATTTCCGTCAGATAGGTCATACCACGATTAATAAAGCCTGCAAGTGAATGAATCAATGCTCCTCCAAAGGGTCTCGAATTTTTCCGCTTAAAATTATTGAATTTTTGTCGATTTGGAAATATGTAAGGAAGTTGCAGTTAACAACGAACATACAGGTTGTGTTAGAGAATGATTTATCAGCCGATAAACTATCAAAACTGTTGGCAACTGGAAACGGCCAGATTCTGGTAAAGGATGAACTTCTTAGCAAAATATTCCTGAACATCATCGGTCGCAATTATTTGATCGCGATTGGCTGGCTGCACGCGCAGTATTAGTTATGTGAAGAATAAGGACTTTCATGATTTGAATTTCTTTATTTTAAAAAAAATCACAGCCACACTGCATTCTTTAATATCAGTTGATCGCGTTATAAATGATGACGAAGCAACAGAAAAATTCAATTGAATTTCTGAATTCGTTCAGAGAAAATTCAAAATCATAAATCCAATACGATGGTTCATTCAATTCAATCATATATTTGCTTGATCTTAAAATGACATCCAATTAACTTAATTCCATAACAAAAATCTTATAATTTGGGGCTGGAATTATATACTTTTAAAGTTGCTTAATCTTAATATGAAATCTTGGATTAAATTAGGTTCGAGGTGATCTTGATTGAGTTATTCATATTATTTAAACAAGCCGAAACAATCTAAAATATGTTAATATACAAACAAACTGTGTAAAGTAGATAGTTAGTTATCTTTATCTGTTTCCCACATCGAATATTCATATAGGAATTAACCTAGTGGGAGTATATTCGACTGCTAAGCTTAAGGTCCCAGTTCATATTTCAGAAAATAACAAGTAAGTCAAATACATTTGTTTTCTAATAAAATAAAATTACAAAACCAACATTTCAGAATTACTAGGAAAGTATCTGCAAATGCGAAAAATAACAAAATAAAATGCAAAAGTAATAAAATGACATTTAAATAAAACCCTACAAATGCAAGTCATCTACTTTTCTGTAAAATTTAAAAAGTGAGTTTGTTGTTTGCTTAATTTAAACTTGCATATTCTGAAATTTATCACGAAGCTATGTGTTGAAAGTAGAATTCTAAGATTTTTGAACCTATTTTCAGGATTTCCAAGTTCACCCAGACTTTCATTTAAGAATATTCCTTATTAACACTGTCTATTTTTATTTTAGCTCATTTTTTCTGTTCCTGAAAATCAAATCGGTCGCAATTATTTGTATCACAATTGGCTGAGTGAAAACGTGATATTATTTGTAAGAAATAATGAGATCGGTAATTTGAGTTTCAATACTCAAAATAAAATCGCCAACACACTGTATTCATGAAAATCGGCTGAGTTGAAAAATTTTCAATGCAAACAAAAATTATTTCGCATTTTAAAAAATAAAATTAAATGTAAGCTCGAAAATTTTTATATAAAAAAAATGTTAATGCAAACTCAAAAATCTGTCGCATTCACAAAAAAATTTAATGCTGAATCAAATTTTTTGCGTTAATAATAAAATTCACGATTGGATCGCACGTACTTGCTCTTATGTCCAAGACGATAAGGGCTTAAGAACATTATATGTAATTAAATGGAAACATGGCAATTATAAAAGAAAAATGTTTAAAAGCATGAAATACCTACGATAGTTAAATTAGCTAAAATAACTTCCTTGAGAGTTTTAAATATGAAAAAAGTATGCCATTTTAGTTCTTGATTGAATATAATTGAACGGAAAAAAATATTTTAAATCGTTGGAACGGTTTTCTTAAAAAACATTTTCTTATATATCAAATTCTTAAAACATTTTAATTTATGTGCATTTAAAAATAAAATTTCAAAAATAGTTGTCAACATGTTTTAGAGATATCGAGTTTTCAAAACAATCATTTTAACTTTTTTTTAATTTGAAAACTTTTGGCATCAATCTTATTTGAAATTTGTATATAAAAATAATCTGAATCTATCCAAACTAAAAAAAAGTTCTATGAGAAGTACTATTAATAGTTGCTATTTGTAAATTTTTATAATTTTCGAACTCATTTTAGCAAACACACCCATTTTTAAGAAAAAAAAATATTTTCCTTAACGGTCTTTTAGCATTTGCATGGAAGGTACCGTTATATTTCCATAAAAGAACATTTTTTCTTAAAAAACTTAAATACCAAGTTATGTAAAAATTGACAATTTAGTTTTCATAATATTTGATTTTCAAAAAAAAATGAAATTTTTTTAAAAATCCAAAAAATAGTTTTTGGAAAATTTTAGTAAGAAAAACTATTTGTGTTCTTTATAAGCTTCTATATAAAACAAAATTTTGGAATCAAAATGATCGTATTGAAGAAAATTAAAAACCAAAAAAAATGGTCTTTTGAGAGGAAACATTAGTAACCATTTTTTGAAAAATTGTTTCCCATCCAAAAGTAGCCATTTTGGAGATAAATAAATTTTTGTCAAATTGCTAAAAAAAATGTTTGGCAGGTGCCGTTATTTTTGGTTTAAAAAAAAGGCAAATATGTGTGAGCAGCATCACCGAAAATTACTATGTACCAAGTTTCAAGAAAATCGATCCAGCCGGCACATAATTTCTTCTCACAAATGTGAATTCCCTATAAAATTCGACTTATGCAGTGGAGCTGTCTTTTTTTTATTCAAGTTATAAGGGAATTTGAGTTATATAAGTTCGAGTTTTCAAAGAAAATATGTATGGAATATAAACTCTAAACGCTGCTGACACAGAATTTAGTTCGAGTCATAAAAACTTTGAGTTATCGAAGTTTTATTTTTTTTTTTAATGCAGAACATTTTTGACTTGCATTAAAATTTTTTATTTAATGCAATTAATTTTCTAATTATATTGACTTTTCTTTTAATGCGACAAATATTGTTGTTTGCATTAAAAAAAGTTTAATGTAAAAATTTTCATATCTCATTAGCATTTTTTTAATGCAATAAATCTTCGAGTTTAGATTAATATTCTTAATAAAAAAAAAATATATATTATTACCCAACATTTTTTTAATACAAAATATTTTCACATCGCATTAAGATTTAAGTTTAAGTAATTAATGCAAACGAAAATGCATATTTACAACTCTGATCGCAACACAAATGATAGCTAAACAACAAACTGATGTCCAATTGAATTTTCGAATTCTTTGGGTGGGTCTAAAATCGCAAATTTTGCAACCTATAGTTATATCAATCACCACATAGTAAGTATTGTGAAATCTGAAAAAAAAATCGAAACTATGCACAACTATGACAAAGAAGCATCACATGAAGAACTCCTCAAAAGCCACCATAGTGTAAGGGAAGCTCAAAGGCAAGGAAGTTCCCATTCCAATAATTCTGATTTGAATAGAGGTTAGACTTTTTTTAAAAAGGACATCAGTAATTTAATCACTTTTAGAAGAAACGACGTTCACCAGGCCAGCTAGTTTTTATATAAAAGTAAATTTCTTCTAAAGTATTAGTGCTTAACACCACAAGAGTTTCGAAAAAATCGACCCCATTGCCGAAATATTCAGTTTTCATAAAGTCAAGTTTAAGTTGACATAAAGAAACTTCTTCTTGATACAAGTCAAAATTCGAATATAGGCATAAAGGCTCATTTTCTCTTGTATAAAGGCTATAAGATACACAACTTTATTTCACAATAAAAAAATAAGTATATCAACATTTAGCCTTATATAAGATTTTATCATATTTTATGCAAATCCGTCCGCTCGTTTAAGGCCTATAGCTAGATGTGTCGATGGACGAACAAATTCACACCTATACAAATATCGACAAAAGGCCATTGATTTTATTGTAGAACTTCTTCATCATCGTAAAGTTAGATTTTATTTAAACCTCGATTTTTTTTTTTCTACCCGGAACAAATACGTTTTTGCCTTATAAAGCAATAAAAAAAAACAATTTATTCATACGGTAGTTGAATATAAAGCAATCAAAACCAAAACTAATTCACTTAGCGCCGCCGTATATGTATTTTTTTAATTGAAACTTTAATTCTTCGAATATAAAAATAATAATGTTCACCTTGCTTCATAAAGTTCATATAATGTTATACATTAACTTGAGTGATTGATATTGGAATTCTTTTTTTAAAAAAAAGGAATAGCATGAATTTTTGACGCATATTTATTTTTATTTTTTATTTACTTATAAATACTCGAAGCAAAACGATCCAAATTAATTCTTAGCAATTAAAAAATTATATGAAAATGATCGTTTTGGTTTACTTTTTTTTTAATTGCGTGAATAGTGAATGTGGATTGCGATGCAGATAGTATAAGTAAACTAAGAATTTAATATTTTTTTCTTCTCTGTTAAGAGTTCATTGATTTTCTGTTTGTAGTTTAAAATTGAGAAAAATATTTTTCTGTTACATTTCAAATCAAATTATATCAAAAAGTTTTATTTGTGGACACTTCTTTGCGAAGTGTGTCAAAGCTGTTATTCAACTTAATCTTTAATTTATCTTTGGAAGTGGTAATTGGATTTCTTGAAATAAAAAATATTTATGTATAAATAGAAAATCCTTCTTTTTGTATTAATGAAATGTTTATCTTGACTTTTGAAATAAAAAAAATACCAATTAATGTGAAGTCTTTTATTTTTTTTTTCTATTAAAAGCTTACAATTTATATTCGAAATGCTAGGTTAGCAATGAAGTCACTTTTTCTTTGAAATGATGAAATATATTTAACTAAATTACATGCCCACATAATCGTATACCCGAATATATCTATCACACTTCTAGTTTAAGCCAAATGTTAGATTAAAATGAAAGTAAAGTCATTAAATGTGGTCAAAATATTTAAATTAGTTAAAATTGTCACACTTTCACAGACTTTTAAGAAGAAAAATGTATACAAATAGCTTTTAATCTTGATTTTTTGTTTAAAGGCGAAAACTAATTTTTATTATTACAAAACTTTGCTTTGTTTTTAAATAAAAAAAAAAGTTATATAATACTTTTTAAGATTCCCATAAAAGGTAGATGTTTTATTTTTATGAACATTAGTTTTGCCCTTTAAAAATAAATATAAAAATACATACATGTGTATGTATGTAGGTATACTTAAGTTAAGCCACGCACTTCTTCTCATGGCCGTAATATTATGAGTCAGGAATTCCAAAAGGCCGACATTTAAAATATAAAGGTTTGATTTGATGTCATAACCGATATTGATTGATTTCAGTAAATGAGGATAGTTTTTAAATTTGTTTAGATACACAGATTAAATTTTCTTTAAAGTTCAAACATTATTTTTTATAACAAAAGTATATCTTTACATGTTTATATATTTTCCTCACACCTCCGTTTGTGTTTTTGAATAAATTCTAAGTGCAATTCCATTGAGATTGTGTCTTAACTTGAGGCATAAACTTTCTTCTTATTACAGCTTATATGGTGACAATTTATGCAGTCATTATAGCCTAGTTTGTGTCTATGTACATTCTTACATTAAGCGTATGTAATGTACATAGCTAAGGTAGCTATACCATTATTAGACTAGAATTGAATTAAGAGTTGTTAGAAAAATATAAAATTCAATTCAAATTAAATAGGAAGTTTAATTCAACTTAAAAATCGAAAGGGATTGAAATTATTTCAATTTGTTTCTTTTTTGTGTGTGCATTAACAGCTGTGCATTAATCACCTTTACGCGTGTGTGTGTTTGTGTTTTTAAGCACCCATGCAGTGTGTTAATTAATTTGTTTTAATGTAAGGCAAGCTTTGTTTTGATTATAAAATATTCTTGATCAGCTATTGACTTTTAAATATAACGTATTTATACAGTTTTTCTCTCTCTGTTTTTGATTTGCATTTATTTATAACATAAAATGAACGCATTTATCGAACAAGGTCTGTGTTGTTATCTGTTATGAGCTATGGAAAGAACCATTAAACTCATATTTAGTTAAAAATTGTTTTACCACACGTTCACGGTTGAAAAAGTATTGTACATGCATTCATGCTTTAGTCATATTTTTATTTGTTTATAAATGCATTTTCAATTTATTTTTATGAGTAACACAGTGAGGGTCTTATTTAAATATTTGTTTATTTAAAGTTTAAATTCCTTATTAAAAAAGTTTATTGTTTTCATTTTTCATTCCAAGACCTATAATAAGTCTTTGTTTTAAATAATTAATAGACTTATGGCAAGTTAATTTATTTTTCATAATTTAAATTGCATTAAATACTATGAAATAAATAAATAAATAATTTGGAATTATTTTAAGGAATGCAACTTAATGCATCTTTATAAACAATTAAATCAAGCTTCGATTTATATATCAAGAAAACTGAACTCTATCAAAAAGATTTTTACAACTATGTACTTCGAAATACTTCTATTTCCAATAAAATATAAAAATTTAAAATCAAAATGTATAGAACTTTTTACTTCCTTGGGTTATACTCGTATAACAGAAATATTTTTCATAGTTCTCATTGACTTTAAAGTCTAGTATACGAAGATCACGTTAATCTGAAATTAGTAAAACAACAAAAATAAATACCTCCCATACAAACCGTAAAGTTTTTTTTTTTTCTTAAAAATGGCTACTACGATCTTTCAAAACTTTTTCTGAATGCTGAAAATAGTACGATATATGAACCTACTGCTAAAAATTATAAAAAGAGTGGTCAAAAGAAAGAATTACGTGCAAGGGTTTATTATCGAGTAACGCTGTTTGGCCCATGCTTAAAACCAAAAATGCTATTAAATTCACCGATGCGTTTCTGAGAGAATGTTCACACTGGCCACTCTTCAATATTTTTTTTACATAACTTGCAAACTAAGCATAATTTGACAATTTTACTATTTGTTCAAAATTAAATTTTCTATCAAAATGAATGGTTTGACAAATATCATAAGAAAATTTAAGTAAGTAAAAACCAACATAAGAAAATGAAAAATGTAACGTTTTTAAATTTTTTTCTAAATTGTACGTAACTTTTTTCTAAGCAAATATTTGGTCAAGACATGCATGATCAAAATAAAGACGATACTAAAAGCTTTAATATAGAAAGATCAAAATTAATTTTAAATTAAAATTCACAGAGATATGCCCATTAAAACTTTACCGTTTCTTGTAATTTTTCTTAGTTTTAAGACTGAATGTCCCTTTTTCGGTATAATGTGACAAATTTCACATTTGTTAAAATATGCGAACTCAAAATTGTAATGAATATGATACTACGTTTATAAAGAGTAGGTATTTAAAGAGTAGGTAATTTCGTAATTTTGTTTTCTAACTTTTTTTTAACATGTCATATCAAGGCCTTAGGTTCTACTTTTTTTTGTAAGAGCATGGCTTGAACAAACCTTTGCTCCAAAAAAAGGTTATGCACAATTTAGGAGAAAATTTAAAATTCTTTAATTTTGTGTGGGCTAGTTTTTGATTACTTTTCCTGCTTAAAATTTTTTATAAAATTTTTAAATTATCAATTTTATTTTGTAAAAACAGTTTAGTTTAGTGTCAAATTCGGCTTTTTTCGGATTTTTTGACATTGAAAAGTGGCCAGTGTGACCATTCTCTCATAAATGCTTGCGTGAAACATACTTATGGGCTAAACAAACATATTCAATAGTAAAACCGTTTACGTAATCGTTCCTTTTTAAAACATCTAAAAGGCTCACTCACTATCAGCTAAACAGTTAAAGATAATCTTTTATAAACAAATTTCCAATAAAATAACAAAATATTGCATATCAAAATTTTCAAAAAAAAATGTTTTTAAGCTCTTCCTTAAGAATGTTTTACGAATTTGATGTATAAAAATATTATTTAAAAAAAAAACTGCAACGATTTCAAATATTTTTATTTCCATACAATGATTTTTAATCAAGAATTAAGATAGTGTTCTTTTGTTCATCTCAAACTCTCAAAAAGTTGTTTTTACTAATTTAAAAATCGTATTTTATGCTCTTGAACATTTTTCTTTCATAATTTCTATATTTATTTATGTTCATATAAAAATAAAATTTTAAAAATATTTATCAATCCGTTTTTGAAATATCGAATGTTTCAAAAAAAAATTATTAATTCAAAAACTGTTTTTTTGAAAGTTCTTATATAAAATTATCAAAATCCGTTCAGCAAATAATGAGAAAATTCAAAATAAAAAAAAAACACGTTCTATGACAGGTACCCACTATTAATATTTGCTAAGTTTAAAATTGTATAATTTCTTGTAGTTGATCGTATTAATTTAAGTTTATGGAAAAAGTTTAATCAAAAACTTAGGAGTCATCATTTTTGAGAAAAAACAAATTTACCTTTCCGGTTTTTTTTAACTTTTGTATGGAAGGTGCCGTTTTATTTTCATATATGTATTTTTTATTTTTTTTCTTAAAATATGTTAGAGAGTACTAAAAACCTCTTAAGTATCGAATTTCAAATAAATCGATCATATCGTTTTCGTAATACCTACATATTTGATTTAAAAAAAAAATTGAAACATTTTTAAAAATTCCCAAAAAAAAATGCAATTTAAGTAAACAAAAATAAAATTATTGAAATCAGTCATACCGTTTTCAAGAAAATCGACAGTTAAAAAAAAGGTTCTATGGGAGGTGCCATTAATACCCATTTTTCGAACAATGGTTTTCCACTCAAAAGAAGCCTTTACTAGGAGTAATTTATTGATTTTTTTTTATTGTCGAGCCGTTTTTGAGAAAAATCGATCGGGCCGTTAAGGCCGTAGAGTAGACAAACAGACAGACAGAATTGTACCACTCACTTTTTTGATTGGGTGTTCTCTATCATCGACGTTATATTTGATTGTTATCTCAAATGTTTGTTTGCACGAATCCAAAACTTGCCTTATAGTACCTATATCGCGAGTAAAAATAACTTAAGGTAGGTGTTACACTGCGGAGCTAAGGAGCTGAAATGTTAACTTAATATTTTGGCTGTTAATGAAAGAAAAACAGCGGGGACCTTCTGGTGCCCTTTACGTAAGTATTTTGATTACTTTAGGACAAAAGAAGTTAGGACAAAACTCGTGTCAAAGTAGATTTTAAAATTCCGGGTGAAGAAGCATTTTTCGAGTGAAATAATTTCCTACTGAAACTCACAATAAAGCCGAATTTTATTTTCACTTTTGAGCATACCTACAAAAGCCGAATGATGACAAATTTCAGAACTTTGAAAATAAATATTTACATATTTTAATTTTAAAAAGAATAAGAAATGGTATTTTAATCAATTAATGTGATATTGGAGGCACTAGTGGAACTTTGCAAGGAAATAAAACCCACGTAAAAAGTCAATATTATGGTCCTACACGTTTATCCAAATTGTATAAGAAGGACACCTTGAAAGTGCTTGTAACAAATAATATATTTTATTTAGTTTATCATGTGTTCCTATTTATAAAACTAAATCATTTAACTTTTAATTCTATTGATTTTCTTACGAACCTATCATTCGAAAGTAAAGTGTTTGAAAATCAAGTTCGAACATTAACTCTTTTGTTTCATCATAAGTTTTTTTTTTTTATTTTTCCTCCTAAAAACAATTTTTAAGAACTATCGTTAAAATAAGCACTAAAATCTAAGATAAAATTTTTATAGAATTTCATAATTTAAGACACAAAAAAAATTTATTGTGAACATCATTTCTTTTTTCGTTTCTAAGACATTTGCACAAGTTATCAGAAATAGATAATAAAAATAAAATGTTACTTAAGAACTGATAATGCTTAAAATATTAACATAATTTAAAACAGCCTTGAATTTCCTTCCTCAAATTAATTTAGGTGAATTAAATTATGTAAAGTCATAAAGATTGTTGTTCTTAATTTAAACACTAGGAAAATCATCAAAAAACATGATTGTAGAATTTCGTACATTTAAACTAATACAGATCATGTTTTATTAAAATACATTTTATTTTACTTTGTTTTGTTAAATTAAAAATATTAACTTATCTTTATATAATAAATTTTGTAGTTATTTCGTTCACTTTGTGTAGAATAATTGTGTACAGAAATTAAAAGACACTT
The DNA here is from genome assembly GCA_946251815.1 of Dasysyrphus albostriatus. NCBI lineage: Eukaryota > Metazoa > Arthropoda > Insecta > Diptera > Syrphidae > Dasysyrphus > Dasysyrphus albostriatus. Next base: position 133,653,630 of record OX276337.1, on the reverse strand, counting down.
TTTCACTAAATTACAACCACAAAAGCTTTGAAATGCAATTACACTGATTGTATGAACAATCAAGCACTTTCTTATAACCCAATGCATTTCTTTATAGTCCCATTTCTGGTATTAAATTATTTTTATTTTTTTTATTTTTTCTTGTGGTTTTATTTAATACATTTGTTTTATTATTTTGTATTCACTTAAGTTCTAAGAAATTAAAAATCAAAATCAAACAGAAAACAGTGTGATTAACAGATGATAACCCGATAAACTGGTATTTAAAACAAAATTAAAATATCTTTAGTAATTCAGAACACTTCTTCTTTTTAGTTACCTTTTTAAATTGAAATTCAATCTATGGCACACCAGGTAAAATCCACTGTTGATAAAATTATATCCTTTTTAATTAATGTAATCGTTGGGCACAATTTATTCAAAATAAAGTTAAGTGACGAATATTTTTTTTTTATTCGTTTGTTATTATTTTTTCATCAACTTCTCCAACACACAATTCACACGATAATTCAAAAAAGAATCTTTTGTTTTTAAATGATTAATTTAATTTTATTTTTTTTTAAATGAAAAATATTTATAACCATTTGAGAATCCCGCACAAAACACACGCCATCAACAACGATTGAGAATCAAATTTTGACTGAACCTTAACTAAGGCTAGGCCAGTGCATTTATAAAAAAAATCTAAAAATTGCACAGAAATAGCAACAAATTCTCTGCGAAATTTCAATTCAAGCTTAAAATAACTTATAAACTTATGTTGAGCTGTAGCTGTTTTGATTGTCTGGTATAGAGTCAGAGTGTAGGTATGTAAGTAAGTTAGGCGGCCGGCAGTAGCAAGCGACCAGTATGAGTGTTAGATCGAAGCTAACTTGTGTCCGTTTCAAATAAAACTGTAAATAGTTGTTGCATGCGATGGATTTTGTGGATCGATTTGAACTATACCACAAACCTAACCTGCTCTCAATGGTAGGAATATGTAATAGAAAAATATAACAAAAAGTAAATAAAAATCAAATAACTGAATGATGGAACTACGATTTGGAGACTTATATTTTTCATAGCACAGAATTAATCATGAATCGTCGTAGTCGTCGTCGTTGTTGGTGCGGCCGGCGTGCGGCGTCACTTTTGAAAAAAAAAGAAAGGAAGGCAACAAAGTGACACTTTTACAAGAGTAATACACATTTGTTTTAATGTGTTTATGTGTATGAGTTAATATATGGATGTTTATATTTTATATCGAAGCATATGGGGAGGTGTCATTTTAATGTGGAGGAAGAAGTTATGTTTACACTTTAAAACGAGTCATAATTGCGGTAGCTTGATTTAATTAGCATTAAAATGGTGTTTCATTTCTCACAGCTAGCTACATATATAAGCTTTAAAGAACACGCGTGATTGAAGTTTAATTAAGATAATTTGTCTATCTTACGATATTTATCAAAGCTGATAAAGAACATTCTCTTCTTGAATTTTTTATCTTATTAAACTAGTTTTCAATTGACTAAAATTCTGAATAGCATTAAGGACCGGATTTTAATATAATCAAAGTAAGAGGCCCATGTCCTCAAATTTTTGGAAGATATATAGTGAAGATTTGGACAAATGTTCTGATTTTGTCAATCAAGTTTTAGGCCATTGTCATTAGAAACGATTTTTTTAATAAATTAAAAGTCGACGTTTAGCTGCTCAAATGTCCGATAAAATCCTCTTCCGTAATGTAAGCCAAGACCTTTTGACTTTATTAAATGTACCAGTTTTTATTATATGTAAATAGGTACAGGAACAGGTTGATTTATTTGTTAAATATTCTTGATAGAAGAAAAAAACCTGGTCGCTCAAATGAATATCTCCTTTTCATGGTAAAGTGCTTCTCGTCTTAACAGTTTGGATTCAATAACAATTGATTGGTCTCCTTTATCCAAGCCAGGCTTAATAAAAATGCTTTTAAGCTGGAGTTCTCATGGGTAGGTCAATTTACCAGATCCCAGTGCCACGTTATAACCTAAAATCAAAAGATCAAGTAAATATATGAGTGAAGTGAACACCACCACTTTTGATATTTGAAAAAAAAGTTGTGCTCAGTCTGTGCTGCCATGCGACGAAGATAAGCATAAAAATCGAATAATTGCATAAACTTAATTGTGCTGCTTAATGCTCAGTTTGTGCTGCCATGTAAATAAAAATAAATCTGGTGGCGCAACGGCTCATGGAGAGCCAGGGCCTAGTGACTTACAACTCTCAACCATTCCTGTGTGCGTGTTGTTGGCAGGAATGGAGGAGGCCTACAATTTGTTGCCGAGTCCCAACGGCTAGATGAGAAGTACTTATTCATGACAAGTGTACTCTTGGAGGATTTGTCAGTTAATCGAAGTACTTCCGGAAAAACATTTCTGTTTGTGCTGCCACATACCTAATAGATACAAGAATTCGCATACTGGCGACATTAACGGCCAAAAAAACAATTTTTCAAAGCATGAAATTAGCAGCGCCATTTTCGATTTTCGTAAAAAAAGTATGTGCGGATTGTTTTCAATACGTGCTACCTTGTGCCAAAAATATTAAAGAAAAACTCGAACTTTAAAAATTGTACTTAAAATTTTTTTGTTGAAACTTGGCAAATTCGTAAAAATGAAAAATGTGCTGTTTTGGGATCAGGTATTGTAATACTTCAAAAAAATAACATTTTGCGAAGCCTGAAGTAAACTTCGCCATGCGTGATTTTAAATACAAAGATTGTGATTAATTTGTGCAGCCTTGTACCGTAATTATAAGAAAAAAATTATTCCAATTCGCAAATTTGATGGATCAACTTTTTTTAGAATTTAGCAATCTCGTAAAAATTAAACTTATGCTGTTTTGTTCCAAACTACATATTTTAAAATCAAAATTTGTAATTCGCACAGCTATTATTTTTTAAGAAAAAGTAAAATTTTAGCAAAAAAATCATCTGTTAATTATGCAAATTTGTGAATTTTTATAAATATTTATGACACAAGGCAGCACAATTTTTTTAACAGAACATGGCAGCACAAGTTGCTACATTACAGAACTACTTTTTTTTGCAAAAATAAAAAATTGCGCTGCGAGTTGTATACTTATATTTTTACTTGCGAAATAGAAGTGCTATGTGACAAAACAAAAATTAACTCCAGACTTGTCATTACGATGATAGAGAAGACGAAAAAAGTGGGTCTGACAATTCTGTCTGTCTGTCTTTTCGGCTACAGTCAAAACGGTTTGATGGATTCTCTTAAAAGTTGAAATAAGTAAAGTGGTTTTTGTTATTCTGACGATACGTTTCTTCAATTTCTTAGAACTCAACGTTACCTGCCAAAATCTTTTTTTTTCTCAAAAATGGTTCCACAACTTTTCTTAAAAAATTTCAGTAAAGGCTACCTTTGGATGAGAAACCATTTTTTCAAAAAAAAAAAAAAACGGATATTATTGGTACCTTCCTAAAAAACCACTATTTTTTATTTTCTAAAACGGTAATTTTGATTTGAATATTTTTTTTTTCTTACAAAAACTTCTAAACAATGTTACAATGTTTTTCTTCCCAAAATTTTGGATTTTTAAACAAACATTTAAAAAAAACTTCTTCAAAATCAAATATTTTGAAAACTTTGTGGTCAGTTTTAATAAAAGTCGGTATTTAAAAGTTTTTTACACTCTTTAAAGTATTTTAAGAAAAAAAATTACTTTTATGAAATAGCAGTACCTTCCATACCGACAAATGTTAAAAAACGTTAAGGGAAATATTTGTTTTCTTAAAAACAGCTCCCTTGATTTTTATCAAACCTTTTCTGTATGCTTAAGTGCGAAATGCTGCAAAAAATTATAAAAAATTACAAATAGCAACTATTAATAGTTATTCTCATAGAAGTTTTTTTTTAATTTTCTCCAGGCTTAAAGATTAATTTATTAGCAACAAATTTCAAATAAGATAAAAACTATTGCACATAAGAATTTAAAAAAAAAAAGTTTTTGAATAAAAACTGGTTTTAATTTTTTTAATTTGGATATCTCAAAAACTGGTTGACAATTTTTTTTTAATTTAATTTTTATATGCACACTAATAAATACTTACGATTTGCATAGCAAAAGTTTTCCTTAAAAATGTTCTAAAAATGTATATATAAAAAATTATTAAATAAAAAAAACGTTATAAACTACCGAAATTACAAATTCTTCCCTGGAAAATAATAATCTTAAACGTCCTTCAAACGTGACTAAGTATATCTTTACTGGACTTGTTTTTTTTTTTTTGTGTTTTTTCCGAATGAAGATGCAAATTTTATTCAAATTTTGGACATCTACCAGCAACATCATTAAAAGCCATCTATACCGCGATCAAGATGGCACGTATCCATTTACTTTATATTTTAGATTCCACTTATGGATGAAACTTCGTTTGGCTCTTATGCACTCACATATATACGAGTCGAGTCTCGAGTACCTTACCCATGTGAATTTTTTTTTTCTTTTTTTTTGCAAATTTTATTGTCTCATTAACATTAAATCGCGATTACTTTCATTTTAGACTATTGGTATTACGAGAGATTGATATACATTTTTTAAGCTCAACATTAATCACTAGCGATCTTTTGGTAGGTATACACGAGAAGATTCATGTTAAATTATTGTTCACACTTATGTGTGTTTCTTTTTATGGGTTGTTTTTATTTTTAAATGCAAAAACATTTAAAAAAAAAACAATCTATATTTTATTTAGGTAACTAAATGAAAAATTGTGTGAGTTTATTTTTCCAAAATTGAAGTGAGGTCATATCCCCAATTTATATTGCTTCAGATAAGAGATAAATCTGAATTCCACATTTTGTTTAAATTTATGTGACAAACGAAATTATATCTTTATATCAAATCTCAATAAAGCTTAAAAGAAATAATTATGTATTTTGCAATGTAGCAATAAGACCGATTCCTATCTAAGAGTGCATAACTCCTTGACAAATATGGATTTCATATAAATATGTGTGACATTGATAGGAACTGATTTTAGTCTTTATATATCTACGTCTAAGCCTTGAATTATAAGTAAAAATTGCAATCCAGTTTTATCTCTCAAATTACTTATACCTTACCTAGCTTCATGCGTAGGCTTATACACGATCGTATGAATCCATTAATGTATATTTGGAAGACATTGGAATGCAATTAATGGTTATTTTTGAAAAAAAAAATTACATTAGATTGTGCAACGCGCATAGTAAAAATTTAAAAGATTAAGAGACATGCATTTTTATGAAATTATCTCATGGGTAGAGTAAAGCAGGGGTGCATATGATGTATTGTAATATTTTCTCAGGTTCGTTAATAAAAATTATTTACTTTATTTAAGCTTCCACTAATTTATTTCGTAAATCAAAACGTTTTACTTTCTTACTACAAAACAATTTATCCACTCAACTATGCTGAAATTAAACTACCAACTTTACTTTTCACTTTTATTACAACCAACTTAAATCATTCACGATTAAAACTAAACTATACCCACTGCCTTTCAAACATGTTCTTTTATACCCATCACACAGATTCCCGAAATGGCTAAGGTTCTGGTATTTGCTTCTAGAGCTTTCCATAAGGAAAAGCTTCCATACATTTTCATTTCCAAAGCTTTCATTCTGACATTAATTACTAAATGTTCTAAAGCTTGGTTTGTATCAGGAAGATGGCGCTTCTTCATTAGAGAGTCGTTATAGTTCATTCGAGAGTCGTTGTAATACAAATGTGAGAGTCGTTACAGTGTGTTGATAAAGTGAAGCACTAACCTTAAGTTTATTTTAAGAAAGTAATATTTCTGCAAAAAATGAAAAAAATCATTTGTAGATGAATTTACTAAGTTGAGAGTAAATCAGAGTACACTCAAACAAGAGTCTATTTTACTCATATTTTGAAATTGAAATCAATATTACTCGTATTAATGAAAAAGAAGAAGATACTTTTTATTATTTTTATATTATGTACCTGAAGTATTTTTATTAAAGTTGATATATATCGCGATTCGTTTCGTTAATCTTTGAAATGCTTTCACTGTATTCTCTTACTAAATAAAAAATAATATTTTTCTTTAAAAGAATAAATTTCCTACGGTTAGATTAGTTATCTCAAGCTTACTAGAAAATAATACTTATTTTTACTCTTTGATCAACATCTTTGCTGTTTTTATGTTTATTAAAAAATATCAAATATTGAATCGCCAAACCGGAAAGTTAAGTTAAGTTTTTTTGCATTCATACTTTCATAGTTTATTGAATATAGAATTTCAAAAATGCAACTTAATTATTAATTTTAGAATAAATTTATTCTTTGATGATTACTAACAGTTAACTTTGCATAAATTTCTTCAATGGACTTGTGCACATATTGGTGAGATGAGGTTAATATTAAAGTGAGAAGAAAAACACTAAACAAGTAGCAATGTACATATTAAAATTTTACAAACAAACTAGGGGTTTTAACCCAAACACATATAGGTTCATAAATCAATGATGGATTAGTAAAAAAAAGAGTTTATTGTCATTCTGCCCGTTGTCCAACATTGTTTTTAAAGATTGTTCTGAGAAATGTATTTATTTAAAATTCAAAAAGTATTTTTTAAACATCAAGTATTTTAATTTTGCCTGTGTCACTTTGTTAGATGACGCAAATAGCTTATTTTAGAATCAGACGAAATCATTTGAAGCACATTTGTAGCTACATATGTGGGTAGTGCAACATGTTTTTCGTAGATCCGGTCCTAAATACACAGAAAAAATTGAAAAATTACCCATTGCAAAATTTGCAAAACACGTTTCATTCGAATATCAAGGCGTTTTAATCCAAAATTCACCTAAAAACAGGTAACTCAACATTCAAAACGTATAGAAATTTACAAAATTTGTCTATTCGTGATTTGCAATTAAAATCCATGATTCAAACTTTTTTACAGCAAAATACAACTTTTAGGCGTAATTTACTATCCAAAAGAATAATTTCACTGATAGCATTTAAAAATATTGATTTGCGGTAGATATTTGGTAATTTGCTTTGCACAATCATTGATTTATAATTATAACCACCAAATATTTTGTTTGCAAACTACGTTTTTTTTTTCGTTGCAATTTGCAACTCCAATAGTTGGAAATCACCAACAAAAAATTCCTAAATCACGAGTTAAACTACTAGAAGAGATAAAATACCACAGCATGGCATGTATCTATTTACTAATGCGTGTGACACCAATGATTCTGTAATGCAAATGGGCCAAGTGGTAGCGGGTTTACTCCACAACTGGAGAGTTACGAGTTCAAATCCAAGCAGAGTCAAACGTAAAGTATTTATTTCAAATAAATTAAATTAAATGCGTATACCTTCAAAATGAAGAGTAGAGCAAGATTCTTAATATCACGAAATTAAAGGATTGATCACAAATCTTTTTTGCTAATATACAAATTGTGAATATATATACCAATTGGGGAATACTTGGATCAAATTATGATTTACGATTACTAATTCACGAGCCAAGGTATAAATCGGGATTAATTTTTTGTGATTTGCCACTCATTTTTTTTTAAATTTTTTCGTGATCTGATTCGAAGGATTCTTTCCGTGAAAAGTTCTAAATTTTAGTAATAGAATTGAAATTTTGCCGGCTGTTGTTCTCCATGTGAACAAGGTTTCAGTTTTTCTCTACGCTATGGACAGCTTTTATTGTCAAATAATATTATTAGCTTTCGAGTTTTGAGGGCTAGACGTACTGGTAAATGATTAAAATAAGTGTTTTTAAGTTATCTAAAATAATTTCTTTTATTTATTTCATGAACACGTTGCAAATCTCCACTATCAAATCAAGAAACAAACATGATATAAAATGATTTTGGGATAAGAAAAAAATAAAACCCGATATGAACAAACTGACCTTAATTTTTAAAAAGATTATTAAACAAGAAACCTAAAATAATAAAATTTCGTTATAAAAAGTAAGTATTCACCACAGTACACAAATCTTATAATATACATAGTGCGCAGGCTTTTAAAATTAAAAGTGGCAGAAATCAAAAATATGCCTATTTGAGGGGTGAAGACGCTTCTTGAGTAAGAACATATTACATATTACAACTACTGACCAAAGCTTCAAATTTTCGTGAACTTTAAATTGTAAAAATTTACGTAATTTGGGCTGGAGAATTTTTTTTTAAAAGAGGTAAAGGGAGGTAAAATTCAATATTTTTTCTTAATATCTCGAAAACTATCATTTAAAAAAAAGGAAAGGTCCAATTTCATTAATCAATGGGATATATTTCTTAACCAAGTTTTTAAGGTGCCCAGGGTAAAAAAGGCAACCATCTTGAAAAAGAAAGTGATTTTTTTTTCCAAAAACCCGATTGAATTTCTTTTGAAAACAAAGCTTTGAGAAAATTACATTTACACAGTTAAATTATATTAAAAATGATCCATTAACAAAATCTTTAAGTTTATCTATACCGCGTCATAAGTTACACTTTTTATTTTGTACTGTTTGTGTAGGCGCAAATATATGTGTTTGTAGATATCTCAACAACTGTAAGTTTTAAAAAATTATTGAATTAATATTATTGCTAATAAAACTCTACAGACAAAATATTTTGATTATATTTTTAGCAAATTTTGAGAAAAGCCAGAGAAAAAAAAACAAATTCTGCATACTGGAATTGTGAAGAATTTCTGCGAAGTTTTTTTTTGGGAGGGATATACCTAATAGTATAGGACTAAAGATTGATCATATTTTCTTTTCGTTCGTTCATTGCTTTCGAGTTTGTGTCATAAGTACATTTTGCTTGAGTGCTTGTGTTACATATTCCTAGTTTTTGCCATTCGCGGTTATGACGCGATCACTGAAACAAAAACACATATGTATTAGCATTTTCCAGGCAAAACCTGCTACTCACACATTTTTTCTTCTCTGTTCTCTTAGACACCGAAAACTGATAAAGAAGCACTTGGCTAAACCACCAAAATTCTTTTACAAAAATTTAATCAACATTTTTAGTAAAAACGTTTACTTACATCAAAAGAAGGAGCGTGGGGTAAGGTCTTCTAGTAAGAAAAGAACATTACCATTAAATAATCAATAAATCAAAAGTTTACAAGTAGGTAGGTACCTTCCTTATTCAGTTTCTTGAAAATTGTTTAATATTAAAATCTTCTTCAACGCAAAATAAGTATTTAAAGCCTTATTTTAACCAAATGATATATAATCTGTACTCAAAAAAGAGCCCAATGTATATCAAACATTTTTATATGTAATTGTTTGTTGTGTTTAAATTATTTGTATTTATATTGGTATGAGAATGAGTAATGAGTATTCTATTCATAAAGAATTTAACTATGCGCAATTCTTTTAACTCATATATACCATTAACATTTAATTAACTTAATTATTTTTTGTTTAATAGCCAGAAACTAATTAAAGCTTGAACTTAAGAATATTATCTTCCTAATTGCTATTTTATTGAAACTAAAAATAAAATGAGTACGTTAACTTTTTAGTGAAGTTTTTCTTCCCAAAGCACCTATTTATATTATTATTTTAAAAATTAGTTTTTGGTTAACTTCTGCACTTAAAAATTAACTTAAATCCAAAAAGCCACAAACAAGAATAAAGAAAACTTTAATATAATCTTGTTTGCATTTTTTCAGTCTCAAGGTTATCTTATAACATTATGCACATTTTCTCAATAAAAAGTTAAATTTTCTCAAAACGTTTTTTTCTTCTTTTTAATTGTTGACAAAATTAGTTCCCCATTGGTGCATGTAATTAGTTTGTGCGGTAGGTAGCCTTGTTTGTATATCTTACAATCGACCAACAGTTTTTGTGCTTTTGGTCAATTTTGTGAGTTTATCCAAATTCCTCCAAAATAAAAACAGTCTAAATTGGCATACAACAAAAAAAAAATAATCAATTATACTCCAAGCAACAGACTTTATTTCCCAGCAAAAAAGAAAACAACAAAAAAAATCAAAACAAACAGAAAACTTAATATGGCATAGCCGGCTAAAAACAATGGTCGAAAGTAATATACTTTTTTGCGTTTACTTATAAACGTACTATACGACCACTTCTATACTGCGCTGCACCACCGCCAATGACCTTAATTCAATCTTTAGCTTTTAGAGGAACCCTATACCCAGAGCAAGCAAATCGGATTTAGATACTAAAATGAAAATGTCGTAACGTTTTGTTGAACATAAAAAGTTGCAAGAGATACGGATGGAGGCCGCCGACTGAAGTCTCTGGCCAAGTCATCTTGATAAGAATCCAAAGAGGATAGACTATTATACTTACATGGGGGCTAAATAATATTAAGTTGGCGTATCACTTCTTGAGTTTGATATTTATAATTTGTTGGCATTTCGAGTGAGTTTTTGGAAAATGCTAGAAGAACATTTAACCTAAGATTGCATTGCTAAAGTGCGTTCAGTGAATTTAGACCGAAAACACAAATGCGTGGGATAATAATTTATTGTTCTACTTTTGTTCATTGTTTTCAATTTAATTGAAGCTAAGCTTATTTAATTTATATTTTAGAATCGCAGATCCATTCAGGGCGGTCTTTTCGTTTGTATGAAGTTAAAAGCTCTTGTAGGTGGTAGCACTAAGGATTGAATACAACTGTCAGATAAAAATGAGGCTATATTAGTTGAAAGATGCCAAACTGTTGATCATGGATCAATACTCATAATGACGGAATTTCCATTTATGAATGTATGTCAGAAGCCAAATTTATACAAAACTGTCATCAATTTCAATGAAATATTTATATATACCTAGATTCATGTATTTGTGTGCATGTGAACTATATCCGATATGATGGAATCTTGTGGAATCATATAGTCTTATCTGCATAGTTAAGAGAATGAAGGTGCTTCCTATTGCCTTAAAACACATCACAAACTAGGCCACCTAGTAGCATCGACGCAGCCCTGAATCGATTCATTCATCATCTCATCATCAATGTGTTTCTATACTCAAAATAGTTCGTTTAAGCATATCATCGGACTTATTTTGATTCACTGTCATAGTTATGCCATTTTGAGAAGCTCTAATAAATAGTTGATTTTATATATACCTACTTTTAGTTAATTTAAATAGAAGGTCTTATAGTTTGTCTGACATTTTCATCTCATTTGAATATTCGTGATATTAAAGCCTTATCTTAATCGTCAAAATCTTGCAAGTACAAGGTCTTAACGTGTATAAAGTTGTCATTAGAACTACAAAACTTCACATAATGTTAACATTATCTCAATCCCACATAAAAAATAATAATGGAACAGATGGCTGTGCCATGTATGGTTTTTAAAGATATGTAGCTTCAAAATGTGGTCTAATTTCTTTAATATGACTGTTTCAGGTTTTTTTGGTGAGAAAAGTTAAAACAATAAAATTTATAACTTGGGTTGAATATTTATAGCATGTTTAGGAATTTGATTAGTTGACATCAAAATTTAAATATTTGAAATTTTTGTTTTATTATAGTTGAATTAAAGTAATTTTTTAGGTCGTTTTTAAATAAAATTAAAAAAAAAACAAGAACAACTACAAATGCTTTCGTCTTTACCTCTTAAATAAAATTAAATTAAAACTTTTTTGGATTTCTTTACATTTGTGCATATTGCTTTCCCCTATGATCTGAAATCCATATGAAGGACTAAAGGCCATAAAAAGCTATTTTGAATCAATAGTTTAACAAGTCCAATCCTTAATGCTAAGTCTTCTACTTGGCTGATTTATTTCTGTAGTATTTGATAACGGACTCAGGTTAATCGACTTTGCTGCGGGGCGAGACTTTGTGGTAACTAGGGCACGCAGTTCCCACATCTTGAAATACATAAGGGGACATGGCGAATTCCTGCACAACCAACTGCCAACCATTGACCACATTACGATCGAAGCAAAGCACTCCTCCAGTATCAAGGATGTCCGAACGTTCCAAGGAGCCAACGTTGACTCGGACCACTACCTCGCTATAGCCAAGGTAGTGCTACGGATATCCAGACCAAGGCCAAAACAGGGGAATACTGTGAGGTAGTTTGACGTCGGACGGCTACAGTCACTAGAAATCGCCAGGTTCTTTTCCGATTGAGTCTCTCGCGCCCTCTTAAATAAACCTTTGCCGTCAAATTCAAGCATCGAGAAACAGTGGAAGAATTGCAAGAACCAGATGAAGAATCCCAACAAGTACATGCAGCCCAACAGGCATACAAAGCGGCGCTGCATAGAAGGGCCATAGCTGCTCGCGAGCTCTACGAGCAGAAGAGGCGAGAGGAATCCAGTCTTCCTGAAAGGAAAAAAAAGAGTATGAGAATCGCGCGATCGAGGAATTAGAGGGAAGCCATTGCAGGAATGAAGCTCGGACGTTTTACCAAAATGTAAAAAGAACCTCCCAGAGCTACATGGGCCGAACCGAAGCCTGCAAGGACGTTCAGAGGAACATCGTGCTAGAATCGCAGTCTGTGCTGAGAGTATGGAAAAATCGACAATGTTTTATGGTCTTGAAAAAACTTCCGTATTTGGCTTTTCATAATCAAAAACAGACCAAAGCCCTGTCTTAATATAGTATCAAGTTAATTTAAAATCGTTTCAATTATGAATGTATGTTCTAACCACGTTTAATTAAGTTCCATTACAAGAAATCTGTTTTCCAAAATTCTGTTATTAAAAATTCTGTTATTATGTTGTTAAAGAGAAATCGTTTTGACAATGTAAAAAAGTGCGCTCTTTCACTTTGTAGCTCGAATATTAAAAAAGTGCGCTCTTTTTTTACATTATCAAAACGATTTATCTTTTACAACATATTTACAGAATTTTTAAATACACAATTTTGAACAACTAGAATTTTGAAAAACTGAATTTCAACATGCACAATTTTGAAAGCAAAATTATGACCCCTTAAAATTTCGACCCCAACCCGTTTTTAGCCTCAAACTGTAGATTCTTGCCTAAATTTATGTTACTATTTTTGGAAAATTTAGGAAATTTTTCGTAATGTTGACATTTTTCGAAAAATTAAAGAAGGGGACTTTAAAGGAAATTGAGCTAGGCCGGTTCGCTAAAATGACACTTAAATATTTTAGTGCTAATTAGGCTCTAATGTGACAGTTTACGCTGAGGAAAAAGTATCTCAAAAGAGTTTAAGTAGAAGTAAAATATTTAAGTTTTGAATAAGCTGAAAACTAGAAAATAGAAATACTAATTACAAAACTTGTTCAAATTTTATATCTCTAAAAGAATATTACGAAATCTATAATCCACTCTTTCATGTTTGACCTCACACAACAAAATTTATGAACTGATAGGCGCCAGTTATAGCTATGATTGAAACTCATCATTAATAATTTTATTGAGACGTTTAGAAAGCAAAATCAGTAATTATTTTGTTGGATAAATAAAGCTTAAACTTAATGAATATTTCTAGCCAAACAAAAATTTCAAATATGCACAACTTTCAACAAAAAATTCCTTTTAATAACTCAATGATTTATTGGTCCATTTACTTAGATAATTCAATCCATGAAAAAAGTCTTTTTATTTGGAAGCTTTGGCCTACTTGAAATTTTGTTTTAGTTTTTTTTAATTAAGTCTTGAGCTTCATATGTCCATCAAAATAATAAATGAATTTTGCTTTCTAAATGCCTCAAAATTGAAGAACAAAATTGAGAGTTTTAAATGAAGAGTTTCAATAAAAACTATGACTGGCACTTTAGTACCAATTTCAAATTCATAATCATTGAGTCATTATTCAACTTGGTTTACTATGAAATCCTTTTTCATGCAGTAAACATTTTTAACATTAAATTAACTTGATGAAGTTCAGATAGGATTATACTTTTGAGATAAGTATTAAAACTTAGGTCTATTAAAAGAAAACAAACAAAAAACCACGTTATTCCTACAAAAATAGTCAAGGTAATAAAAAACTAAAAGATGAAAAAGATAACATATGTAAACTAAGATAAATAACTATTCATAAACATATACATTGCGTACATTCAGTTTCAGTTTAGTGAAAATAAATAATAAAATAAAAACTAATAAAATAACAAATACATAAATTATACCTACATATACATAACAATGAGTTATAAACTCAAGTTTTCACTTTGATTTCATACAAATTGCTCTAAAAATTATTCAGTGGTTGTTCCGTGTACTTAAGTATAATATTCAAGTTTAATTTCAATACTTTTGTAAAACTATCTGTTTTAAGTACAAATAATTTTGCAATTATGCTTGTACCTATACTTATAAAATTGAATTACAAGGTAATTGTACTTAAGTTGAATGAATGATACCTTTAGGGTGCACTCAGACTTTAAGATCTATTAATCCCACCTATTAGTGTTAAACTAAGTTATACCAGTTATACTCATTCTACATCTTAATTTCCAAATTAGTTTCTTTGAGAAACTTGATTTTTAGATTTTAGAGTATACCTGCCTACATTTAGAGAGGATAGTTCTCCTTGATTGTAGTACCTCGTGGCATAATGGTTAGTGCGTAGGACTGTCATGCCAAAGGTCTGGGTTCGATTCCCGGCCACTGCCACCTAAAAATATAAATGTTTTTTTCCGAGGTACTGCCTCTTGCGAGGAACTGACAAATCCTCCAAGAGTATACTTGTCATGAATAAGTGCTTCTCATCTAGCCGTTCGGAATCGGCAAAAAATTGTAGGTCCCCTCCATTCCTGCCAACAAACACGCACACAGGAATGGTTGAAAGTTGTTAGTCACTAGGCCCTGGCTCTTCATGAGCTGTTGCGCCAATTAATTTAATTTTTAATTTAGTTCTCCTTGATTTGGTGATTTCAAAGATGGGTATATCTTCTAAGCACAAAGCTTATCACATCTACCTATTATACTGTTCATATTTTCATGTGACACTATGTGCGTTTTCCTTACAAGCCCAGAGGAATCGGATGAAAAAAAACAACGTTGGGCGCTAAGCCGCCTTCACAGAAAAAAATTGAGTTTTCATACTAACAATCGATAACAAGTATGGAACTCGTACCGGTAGCACAGTTTTTATCTGGGCTTAAGCTAAGTCCAGAAAATTCTCTAAGCTTAGCTTAGTTGTTATTGCATTTAACATGTAAATTGCTCAGCCCCCATACGTCGTTTTGTTCGTCCAACCCCATTCGGGTAAGGAAAAAACACACCTACTATTTTCTAGTCCAAGAATGTAAAGGTTTCCTTAATTGGCAGTGGCCTCTGAGGAGTCTCCTTATTAATTAATTTAATGATTTTTAATAAATTAAATAAAAAAATTTAAAAACTAAGTTTTTGTTTTATTTAAATATATTTTATTTAAATTTAAATTATAAAATAATATCTTCGCCAGAAGATGGAGCAACATGACAGAACGAGACGCGTCCTTCACCATTAATTTTATAGTTGTGAAAATTATTTTATAATTTAAATTCAAAATAAAATAAATTTAAATAAAACAAAAACTTAGTTTTCTTAAAAAATTTTATTTATTTTATGAAAAATCATTAAATGATTAAATAAGCTGATATAAGCAAGCCCATCGTTTGTGGGGGGGGGTGGTATAGGAAGGGGTTCTTGATTGATGGATTGTTTTTGAGCTTTTCTAAAAAATGGCGAGGTTGTAAGTACTGTGCGTCAGCTGCCATTTTGAAAAACGAGCTCTACGGACCTTACAGCAACGGCGACCTTGTCAAAAGCTGAAAATACAGCGACTGAGATGGCTGGGAACACGTGAAGACAATGGACACCTACGCACCAGTCCGAAAAATCTTCTAATCTACCCCTGATGGGCTATGCAGTAGATGAAGAGACCCCACCTAAGGTGGCGCACACAAGTGGAGAGCGAACTTAACCAACTTGGAGTGTGTAACTGGAGGCAGTTAGTTAGGGACCGAGCTGGCTGGAGGGGCTTGTTGGTTGAGGCCGTAGTCCATCTTGGACTCTGAGCACCATCATATTGTCAAGTTAAAGTGCCTTTAAATATGCTTTTTGTCTTAACATATTTTTTGAACGATAAACTGTTCTCGAAATTTTGGCTAAAATGCGTTTTTAGAAATGGCGGCTATCGTGCTGAACAAGCATTCTTAGATTTTTGCACTTGTTTTAAGAGTTTCCAAGCTTGGCAGACTTTCGACAACGATTATGCGACACTCTTTTTTTATTTTATCTCATTTTTTTCTGAGTGTATGTATTGGAATTGTGATGTTTGTTTTCAAATATACCCTCACAGAAAAACGTCCAGTAATAACTAACCAGGGCCTTGTTAAATTCACAAGGTGCACAATTCCACATAAATTTTCTGACATTTGAGAAAATTTACTTATTTTTAAGACCTTATATTCATTGTAAATCAACCTGGTGGCCTTTCATACCACATTCAAGTTGATTAAAGAAGATTACTTGTTATCTTAGCCTTAAACTCTGTCGTGTTTTTTCAACACTCTGTGGTATGAATTTCTATTTTACCATGAATCAGGTAGTGCTTATGTTTTATATAATTATTTCGTGAATTTTTACCTGGTGAATTTAACCAGGCCTCATGATAAAGAAGCACTTTTCCAGTTCATTTCAACGTGACACCAGCGTTCCAAATAAAATGATTTGAATTTAACCTTGCCTCTTGCTAATGAAGCCAGTGTTAAAACGCACACACACAGGCCATCCAAAAAATGATTTTAATTTTACCTGGTCTTCTGTCAAAAAAGCACCCTATCAGTTAGTTTCAACTTTATGCCAATGTTAAAATGCACACGTCACCTGTTAAAGTAGCACTCTACCAGTATTGAAATGAAACATACACACAAGCCAACTAAACAAAATGGGCTTCAATTTATTGATATTTGGCACCAAATTTTTCTGCAATGCTGTAGCCCACGGGATACATGCTATCTTCGTGTATGAAGCTCTCAGTTCAAAGTATTACAAAGTATTTTTGAAATAAAATTAATAATTATCCGTACATTTAGCGATAAGCAGTTAAAGAGATGGGATCAAGACACATGGATTCAAAACATAATATTTACAGGATACAGGGTTGATTCAACATTGAATCATGTCAAATTTACTTGATTTGCATATAAAATTTACATGACATTGAACATTAGGTCATATTTATTTAACTAGATTTTCAAATAAAACTAACTAGATCTTCAGGTGAAATTAACAAGAGTTTTAGTTAAAACTTTAAGCTTTACCAGTTTAAGGCAGTGTTAAATTTAAAAGATGTCATGCAGATTTTACCTGCATCCTACGTTGATTTAACACGACATTCAAATCAGGTATCTGGCTAAGCAGTTTACCTGATCTACCGTGTTGAAAAATAACAACCTGAAAAACGGGTATAATAAACCACAAATTGGTTAGCCATACCTGCTTTTTTCTATGATTGGAGATATGGTAAAATTAACTGTTTAGAAAATCGTAGTATTGTTAAGTCTTTTTTTTTTTGTCTTGGCTACTTCGAATTTATGTGATTTTATGCATTTGTGCATGTAGTTTAGTCCCAAGCTTATATAAAAAAAACACATTGAAATTTTGAACCTGTTTAGGTGGAACTTTTTGAAAAACCTCATTGATTCTACATATTTTGCTCATACTTAGTTGAAGTGTTGAGACTTTGTTAATCCAAACGGCCAAACCAACTAACAACCAAAAATTATTTTCTCAACAAATCATTCACTTGTGGAAACTAAAATTTCTAGTTGGTAAATTTTTCGATTGTATTATCAAAAGTTTAAAGCTCAAACTCTCTTTAAATAATAACCTTGTTACTGAAATTCAACAAATTAATCTGTGACACATTAAAAAAAAAAGTCAATTACCTTTCTGTCAATTAACCTATATATCTCATGGAAAAAAAAAACACAGATACACAATTTCTCTCAAAAGGCATTTGAAATGACATTCAGTTAGTAAATTATTGAGTTCATTCAAATTTTATTAACTTGATATCATTATTCTCTCATTTTAATCGAAAAAAACCCCAAACATTGATGTAATTTGTTGCGATTTAGCACTAAATAAATAAATTAATGATCCGTGTACTGTGTTTAACAAGTTTAATTTCTATCAGATATTATTTTAAGGAAGCTACAAAAAAAAAAAATTATTATAACTATATGGCACCTGTTGGAACAAGGTGAAGTGTTCGAATTTGTTCATATTTTCCAGTTTTAATCCAACCTGAAATCAAACAAAGAAAAAGGGTCAACACCATATATGACGAAGTCACTGCCATTATAATTTTAAAACAGGATTGCTTGTTTAAAAAGCGAATTATTAGATCGCTAACTCTCTGAGTCTGAATGATTCTTTACTGAAAATCATGTACCCAAGCTTCCTTAAACTCGATTATCATGGCATAAGGTGTTTTTGAAGAGAAAATTGATAATATGAAAGAAGATTATTTTTGGGGTCTTAATTGGGTACCTACCATAAATTTGGTCAAACCTATGACTTATTTATTTCAGCTTTCAACCTTGCTAGGCGGTTTTCTATAGCTTTGGAAAAATTCTTTAATAATCCTAATCCATCAAAAAGGTCGGAATAAATCTCAAACAAGCGACCTATTCTTAAGCTCTCTTGCATTTCCATAAGCTTACCCAAACCAAATTATTGGTGTTAATTATTTAAATGCATACTTAACTACTAGAACTCAATTTTTCACCTTGGCGTAACATTGTGAATATATGTACATAAGTCAAATTTGTTTAAAATTGTGGAAAGAAATCACTCTCAAAATTCAAGCAAATATCACCACAAGAAAATATCAGAAACAAATTTAAAATCATCTTAACTTTGTGACCTTAATCTATATCCAATATCAGGTTTTTGCCCTTTATAGAATTAAAAAGTTATCCATAACGAATTGCATTTTATTTAATTCTTCACGATTTGCTTTTGATGTCTTGTGATCTTTTGTCTTTTGTGATAGATCATCAGCATGAAGTAAATATATAGCCCTTGGCTTTCTTATGATCAAATATCAATGTTCGATTGAATAACTTACAACAACTTGCATTTAGCTATTTGTGTCACTCACACAGTTGTTGTTTTATAAAATTGAAGATTAAAACCACTTTCAATTTGTACAAAAATATATCATAAAAGTTGAAAAGATTATTATCTAGGATCAGTTAAAATTTTCACAGCTTGTTTTTTGTATTTTATTACCTCACAAAACAGCAACTATTTACCTACTTAAATGACAAATTAAGCAGTAAATTATATCTTAATCGATTGCAATTGATAGATCGTGTGTGATATTTAGGAACAAACGACAAAACCATGTCAATTCTATTAATGACTTCGATATACACAAGACTTCCAGCCACTCTGTCACAAAATGCCAGCCTGTGTGAACGTAACATTCATTTTCAAACACTTTATTTATGTAGCAGATAAGTACCTACCTATCTAAAAAGTTAGACGGTAACAATTTTTTTTTTCAAAACATCTGCCTCAAGCTTTAGCTACAGAGATGTAATTTGAGCTTCTTGTGCCAGCTGCTGTCCACATTTATAGAGGATAGTGAGAGAGAGGGACACACTCCAGGTCAATTTGTTGCACAATAAAACTTAGTATCAATAACGATGCCTTCTGGGGTCCTGAGTTTTCGTTGCGGTTGTATAAAATGTTCATCTGTCTATATCGAGTTAGGTTCCTACCTTTAGTCCCGTGCAGTTTAATCATAAATCCTCTGACTCTACAGTGACGTACATAGTGGTATAGTATGGTTTGAAGAAAAACTGCCACTGGCACCATCGAGGATAGTTTGATTTGTTAAACAAAATTGTTGATGTTTATTTTTCTGTCAACTGTTCACTTGTATTCCTGTCATTAAGAGCTTATGCTGTGACAGTACGTTAATTCATTAACTTAACTTAACATAAAATTGCCTTAAGCATTAAACTCGTCAAGTCAATTATAAGCAGCCTAAGTAAATAATGGGGATTTAGTTTGTTGTAAGTCTTGCAAAAGGAGGTTATGAGAAATTAAAAATTTTGAACACTTATCCCTAGTCCACACCGCAATGCACCGCACGATTTTTTGCGGTTTAAATCCGTGCGAATAGGCAGTGGCGTTCTACATAGAACCTTTTAAACGACGTTTGTACGTTTGCCGTTTGGTTTTATACTGCTGTTGGGATGTATACTGCAAGAAAACGTGCGGTACATTGCCGTGTGAATGAGGGCTTAGGGCCAGTTTCTCACTGCAGAGAGTCAACTCAGAGCTAGCCAATCCTGAAAATAAATTAACCCTGAGTTTATTTATTTAATCTTAAAATCTTAAAATTCAAATAAAATTGACCGCGGCTCTATGGACATCACACTTTTACGACTTTCACTATCGAAATCGGTATGACGTCGCAGCGAAAATTGCATTCTCCAGAGATTGTAATAACTTTTATTATCGACATCAAGATGGTGCAAAGTCGCAAATTGTTTATAGTTTAGTCCCTGAGTTAGCTCACCAAATTAGGTCAGTTAACTCGGAATAAACTTAAGATTTCAACTGACTGAAAAACACATATTAGGAGCTCACTGGAACTCAGGTTTGACCCAAAGACTCGGAGCACTTGTTTTTATATTTATTATTTACTTTTGATATTCTATAAGAGTGTCAATAAGCTTGAGACCTTGAGAGTCATTTGGCCAGTTTATATTTCTTGAGCGCTCAGTATTTTTCCTCAATTTTTTGACAGAGCAGGAGAATAAAATATAAACAGTATTCCTCATATAGAAGTCAAAACAACTATCTTTTTCTTTTCTTCTTATGTAATTTACTGCGACAAAAAATAATTGAGCAAGCGAATCCAAAAAATTTCAGTCTCAGTTTTTAAGGGGAAAAGTGAGGAATTTTTGAGAGGAATCCTGTTTATATTTCTGAGCGCTCTGAGTCCTCTGAGATCTCAGAAATATAAACTGGCTAATTGTTGTTATCCTACCTGACGCCATTTTCAAAATGGGCCCAATCTGTGGAAAATGATTAGACAAAAAACCTAAAATTACATGGAAAATTTCGATTACCAAAAAAAACACGATTTATGTCTTAAAATATGGTTGTTGAATCGACACACCTTCGAATAAAATTTCAGTGTTGCCATTTTTCGGGAATATACTGTTTATATCAAATTACCATCCCTTCTTTGGAAAATTATTTTCAAGTTTTTTTTTTTATTCAAAATTAACACAATTACCAAAAGTTAAGAAATCCCTTCCCACCCTTTGAAATCAAAAAAAAAAAATATGTTCCCAAAAAGTGGCAACACTGACATTTTAATCAAAGTTGCTTCTACTCAACATCTACTTTTTAAGACATCAACTGTTGTATTTCCAGCACACGTTTGGCATCTGGTTTGACAACTGAAGGAGCTTTCACATCTTTTAACAATTACCAAAAAAGGGGAAGTTCTATTTCTTGATATAAAAAATTATGTTTCTGAAAAGTGACAACAATGAAATTTGAACTGAAGGTGTGTCTACTCAGCACCTGTCTTTTAAGATATCAAATGTAATTTCCCACACCCAGGTTTGGTATCTAGAGCTGTTACCGTAACTTTTTTTCATGTTCAAAAATTTAAGAAATATCGAGGTTTCAAACGTTGGCATTAATAAGTGTATTCCTAAAAAGTGACAACACTGGAAATTTACTCCATTTCTCTATCTTAACATTAATTGTTATTTCGATCAACGCAAATTTTCAAGTAGGTTACGAGTTTTTTTTTATTTCCCAATTTTTCGAAGTTTGGGTGCCATTTTTAAAGATGGCGTCCAAGTGACAGGATTATAAAACTAACTCCTAAGATAAATTACATCCTAAGCATGTCAAAAGTAAATTACAAATATAAAAACAAGATGCCCCGACATAACTTGCTGAGTTTTCGGTTTCCTAACTGGACTACATATTGGGGTGCCATTTTTCAAAATGGCGTATGATTTCCATACTACATAAATTTTATCCTTAGTGTGTGAGGAATGATTTCCTAAAAAAGTGGCCCACCAAAAAAGCGCACAGGATTCGGTTTCCATACCAGACTATAGTTTTTCCTTAGGCCAAACTTGTTTATCATAGAAAAAACTAGTTTAACCTAGACAAACTAGTTTGGCCTTTGGGCGTTAGGATAAATTAACCACCAAAGGTTAGTGTTGCCCACAACTTTACATATCCTAAGCGGAGCAATGTACTTGTGTGAGCAGTAGAGAGGACCTAAAAAGGGAGTAAGAATCTGGAGAACCCACGAAGCGGCCAATTCAAGGTAATGTTATCCAAGCAAACTGTTGATTTAGCACAAACTAGTTTGGCCTTAAAAACAGTTTAAAGTAAAAATTCCGACATATAGATCATTGTTTTTGGGAAACTCTAAAATTATTCATATACATATATTTTACCTTTGGATTCATAAATATCATGATTCCATTTAAAGACCTAAGTTATACAAAGCTTCCGAAAATGGAAATTCGATTAAAAATACCTTTAAGTCTAAAAGTAGTTATTTCATGCTACTGTCAAAAAAGCATTTAGGTATATCGAGTTGTAAAAATATTCCAAAATTATATCTGAAATGCCATCACTCTTAAATATCATGATCAGATTTCAATCCATCTTGATCGAATTTTAATTCCTAGGTTTATAAATGGTCATGCGCGTTCCCTGTAAAGCCTCGCAGCTTTGAGTGGAATTTATTGCTTCAATTATATATAAAAAACGAACTAAAATTGTAGCAACACACATGTGATTTCATATCTCTTCTCTAACAAAACAAATAAACCCTGACTGTTTGTAGAGATGGTATTTGAAATGTAACATGACCGCAATCAACTTGTAATTTGTCATCCCAAATTTTTTATTTTTTGGCTTCACTATACTTATACTCAGCGACTCTTCTTGTCATGAACTCATTTTCCATGTCCAACCATAAACAAGCTCCCTTAAAAGGTGCAGCTATTGGCCTGACAACGTCAAAATAAAGCAACAAAAAAAAACCCAAACAGTGACGACGCATGGGACCACAAAAATGGTCAACAGCAACCCAACCAGGCTTAAAACAATAATTGAGTAATTTTCTAACTTAGGTATGAATGATCTACTCTGAGAGCTATGGATTGTACAATAATTTATAGAGGAGAGTAAAAGGGTAACTTGAAACAAGTTGAACTTTTCAAAGGCAAGCGAATGCCAAGCATACGGATACTGGTAAGTAGGTACATATATATAGAAGTCGTTCGAACACAGCACCCGGACGACAAGCAACGTAAGACTATTAATCTTTTTTGCACCTATAAATGGATTGCTTCGATCAGCTGTTGATGTATGCTACGATGCTCATTAACCTTTCGGATCGGTTTCTTTCTAAGAGTCTCTAGGGTGTTTGAGGGCGTGTGAGGTACAAAGCGTTCTTCGAATGATAGAAATTGTATTACGCCCGCCGCCGGTCGCAGTGTCTGAACTTTATTTTGTTGAAAATTGAGATGAGGGATTTGGATCCACGGAGGTGTAATTTTGTCGATAAATCGATTTTATTTTTTGTGTGTAATCATTTGGGCTTTTTTGAATATCAGCAAAGGATTGTCAAAAGAACCGCATAGTATAGGCAAACATTTCATGACATTTGACGTACACACCTGAAAACAATTATCAAAGTTTGTGGAAATTGTGGGATGGGGAGTAAGTGGGGCTTGGCAGGTTATTATTGGTTGCAATCAATCACCATTAAATCAATTTAAAACTATAGAATTAAATTTGAAAAGACTGATTAGCTGTGAAGGAGTAGTTATTAAATGACTTGAATTTCAGAAGAGAACAGCTATTAATTGAATTCATTGACCACTCTTAAGTGAGGTTTTATAGGTAGTAAGTAAATTAAAGAACTTTGCAGTAGAAGCAAATAAGGAGTGGTAAATGTCATTTTAAAAGAGACATTTCTGACAGTTCTCACTTTAAGATAAGGTAAGTAAGAAAAAAGACTTCAAATAACTGATGTTAAGCTGAAATATTTTAGGTAGAAAGTTTTTGATTTTATTAACAGTATAAAACTATAACTAGCTAACCCACCCCGACTTTGCATGGCTAGATTTAAGTTGCATACAAAATCAGGGATACCATTCCTTTCGTTACCGAAATCTATTTTCTTTCTATTTAATTGAACACAACTATTAAAATTTTAATAAAATTTTATAAAGTTTCCTTTTCAAAAAGTGACTTAAGATTTTAATGAAGAGCGAACAAACGTGGATGTCCTCCGTTTTTTTATTATTGTTGTAATATAAATAAAAACAGAAGTTCAAATTTTATTTTTGCCATGGAAATTGTGGGACAGTTTTGATTTTTTTCCTGCTTTAGGTTTCCAGGGTGCTAAATCTGAATCTGAGATTTGCGACTAAAATTTCATAATGACCAAAAATGCAAAAAAAACTTTTTTACTTCTTCACTTAGGGCTCAAAAACTATCAATTATTTGTAATTTAAGTCTTGGTACAGTTGCAAGTACATATAATTTCCAACAAATCTCAGCCTAATGTTTTTTAGTTTTTTTGCGACAACTCAAATGGCAAACGCTAATTAAAAATTGAAGTATTTTAACGGTTTCTAAAAATCCAACCGAAAAAAACTATTTACATAATTACTTTGTGTGACAAAATTTGAATTTTTGTCTTTAACATGAACCCAGATATATTTTTTTATGGGTTTTGATTTGCTGAATATTGTCTGCAGTTCTTAGTTAAACTTTAACGCTAAGGAATTTTGTTTCTTAGTTTACCCCGTTTCACATTAAAAAAGCGCACAAAACCGTTGCACCCATTTGTCTTATCTAGGAAAAAAAGTTCTGACCTGTCAAATGAGTGGCTGTGTTCAGAAAATGAATACAAAAGATGCGTAGAAGTTTTTAAATTCAGGCACAAGTATATTCCAGGTCGTGCTCACACCAGAAATATGAAGAACGTTTCTGAATTAGTGTTGAAAAAAGATTTGTTGTAGTTTTCTGATGTTGAAAAATGTTGTTAACTGAGAAAACCCAAAGAGTGGAATTGTCCTCTCAAAAGAGAACATCTGGCCTGCCCATTTATGCGAAATTTAACTACAGATGAAGAGAATTGTTTTGAAAATGAAACTATGGCCAGGAACATGTTGAGAAATTCAATAAAATTAAGACACAGCGGCATTTCAGCAGAGCTAAAATATGCGCAGGACCACACAAAAATACCGGTAATTGGAGCAAGATTTCAATGATTTCTCGAAGATAAATTTTGTATTTTAAAGATTTAATAAGATTTTCGAAGAAAAATTTTAATACTTCAGAATAACCATACAAACTTTCGTAAAAAAATTACCTGAAGAAATTATATAACCCTAAATTTGCATCAAAAACGCTTTTTTTCAAAACTTTAAGCTCAAATATCTCTAAAACATGACGTGATACAGTAATTCTGAGCCCACATTCGAACTCAGCCAATCAAACACCAAAAAAAAATTATATATTGGTTTATGTTTAAGGCAAAAATTCAAATTTTGTCACACAAAGTAATTAATTAGTGTTTTCTAGTAAATTTTTAGAAACTGTAAAAATACGTGAATTTTCAACAAGTGCTTGAGTTTGTATGGGCTGTCGAAGAAAAAAAAAACTTAAACAAAGATTTGTTTGAAATTGTGTTAACTTTCAGTTGTACTTTGATGAAAATTCCGAATAGT
Source organism: Dasysyrphus albostriatus (assembly GCA_946251815.1). NCBI lineage: Eukaryota > Metazoa > Arthropoda > Insecta > Diptera > Syrphidae > Dasysyrphus > Dasysyrphus albostriatus. The sequence continues at coordinate 133,627,908 of OX276337.1, read as the reverse complement.
TGATAGTTTTCGAGCAATAAGTGGAAACTCTTAAAAAATTAATTTTTGCAAACTTCAGATTCTGATCCAGCACCCCCTCTATAATGCAGTGAAAAACTCAAAACCATCCCACAATTCACTCGCTAAAAGACTTTTTGACTAGATTATATGAATGAAATCACAGATTTGTCAATGTATTGTACACTGTGGCGTATGAGTACTATTTCTGTGCGTCGATTGTGTGTTCACCCTCTATAACTAAAAAAAAACAATTTTTATTATTTTTCTGAAAAGCAGTGACTCGATCTCGTTCGCAATTGTGAAACCTTAAAATGGCTGCATAAAAAAGTTAAAAGTACGCCAGTGCCCTGCTCTGACTGTTGATATCGTCGTTTTATGTTCGTAACAATGAATTTGTGTGTATATACAATTTATGTCAACAAATTATATATGTACACAATACACACAAATTCATTGGGTGTGTTTCAGTTTCAGTTCCAGCTGGATCTCCGTCTCCTTTTAGCTCTCAGTTGTAATGTGCGGAAAATCTTGCTCCATGGATCGGTTTTTTAACATCTGTGAAGTTAGCAGAACAGCTAGACCAATGAGACAACGACAGGAACTAGCAGTTTCTTTCCATTTTGTATGCATTTTTATTCCGGGATTTGCAGTTCACCAAAAAGTGGGTTTTACCCACTGCACTGCTAACTTTTCACTGTGAAATTTACTGTGAATTGCGTTTTCTCAAAAACATTATCTGATCTGAAATAAGGCTCCGAATTTGAAGCTTAATTTGCATTTCAAGAAAAGGATAACCCCAAATTTTGAAGTCCTTACATACAAAAATTTCATACTGCACTAGCAGAACAGTCCTTATATCAGTAACGGAGCTAGCTGGAAAATTGCAGTTACGTCCCAAATTTGCAATTTTTTATACATTTCAAGAAAAATCTCAGATCAAATTTTTAATTCCAAATTTGACAAAAAAATCGAAACATCAATTTTGCACTGTTGGCAGTAGTAAAATGCTACCAAAAACCCTTTCAAAATTGACATAATATTATTTAATTTGTCATGAGAACCAAGAATCAAAATAATTCATTTAAATAATAATGGTGAAAGGATGTTTTTTTTCTAATTAATTTTATGACAAAAATACATATTGGACATATCAAAAATATCAGAAAAATATTTAATTGAAATTTTCGTGGGACTAACCTTTACGTTTGACTTCAGTCTTAAATGAAGGGTAAGGACAAGTAGAAAACCAAATATGCATGTGTCAATTTTTAAAATTCCTTATGTAGTTTTGAATTAAAGTGAAATACATTTCTAAGACCAACTATTTTATTCAGCATAAAATATCTCTCGTTAGAGATTCAAAAATTATCGTGAGAAGTTTAAAAACAATTCATCTTACCTTGCCTAAAATTTAACAAAACTTAACTTCATTACAAAATGCAAATACAAATAGATAAAAAGTTTTAATTGATTATTAATGTTAATACATACAAGATAATTAACAATATCACAATTGACTTCTTCGGAAACGCTATTTTTGTCCATTGTAATTAATTACCCTCACAGTAATTTAAATGTGACTAATTGACGTGGGAATTAGCAGTACTTCAAGAGCAAAAATTATACAATAAAAAAAAGCAATTTAATCGGGTAGGTAATTTAAATTTCGAGCTTTTGGAAGAGGCAGGAGCTCAGTGTGGCTGATGATGGTATAAGAAATTGACAAAAATAGCTTTGTTTAATTAGTGACCAAATATAAAAATCTTCTTTGAAAGCTGTGAGTCTATTTTTATTTGGAGTGATTAGTCTGCGGTGAAGAGTTCTATTATTCTTAACTTGAAAAAGTAAATCGTAACCGAATCTATTCACAGCAACAACAACACAGTGTTGTTGGTTTTAAAGTATCATAAATAAATGCTAAATTGAAATTAATATGCAATCAAACATAAAAGTTAATTAACATTCAAAATATTTACTCGGATTTTGGATTATACATTTGAAATAGTTTTTCTTTGTGCATCATATAAACTTGTAGAATTTAATTCCACCTACATGTAAGATGAGGCTTCATTTTATTTTTTTTGCTTGTAATTGCCGAAAAAAATCATCTTTCGTTTCTACTCAAAAAAAAATGCACATTTTTCTGCAAAAGCTGCAGGAGATGTGGGCCTAGCGCATACTTCGCGGATAACTAGCAGAAACCTGGTCAACCACAGGTGGATATATCAACTGAAGTGTATATAGAAATTTGTACGGATTTCCAAATTAAAGACAGATTTTCGAAAGCTGTGTGAGCTTAATTAATTTTATCTTTAAGGTCTAGATCAATACCACCATTAGCTGAAATAATACCTCTAAGGTAGTCAAATTGTTCAAACTCTGGCACCTCCTGTAAAAAAAAATAAGCAGATGTGTGGAGCGGCGTGTGAAAATAATTTTTTCTTTTTGCTATTTATTAACTTCTCATTAGAAATTATTCTAATTGGTCCGATTTGTCAAATAAAAAAATTTAACATATTTACGTTTGGAGCTTCCTAGAATCAGAATCCATCATTTTTAGAAAGATGTTTGTGTTTGTACCTACTTTTGTACGTTTGTACGTTCCTACCCTCCTACCCTTTTTTTCGTTTAACATATCTCAAGAACAAATATAGATATCGACTTCGAATAAATTTTATTTAATAGATAGTAATACTGTATTGGCAGAAAATATCTTCAAAAAAAATCAATAATCAGTTTTTTACTTAGCAATTAAAAAAAGAAGTTGTTAAATTTCATTAGTCCCGAATATCTCGAGAACAAATGATTCTATCCACTTCGGGTTAATTTTACTCTAAACTTTTATTTAACGTTTTTTTTTAAATTAAATAAAAAAATGGTGAAATGAATAGTATTTACCTTGAGTTAGTTTTTTTCTACACACTAATTAAACAATGTTTTCGACTCTTATATCACGAAGACAAACCAATCTTTGGTATTCACTTGATTGCATATTGAACACCTGAAAATTATTTCGAATATCTTGAATTGGTGACTTTTTTAGGGCCAGGTTTTCAGTTAAGGGATAACTTTGTGTTAAATCAGAGCTAGCTTATCCGGAAAATAAGTTAACCAGAAACAATTTTTCTGTTGAGGATTACCTTTATCTTTCAGCTGTCAACAATTATGATTTAAATTGACTGAAAAAATCATTTCTGGAGTTAATTTAGGTTTAACTCCGAGACAAGTATGATCTTGCATTGAAAAACTGGCCCTTGATAACAAAATAACATCGGATCTCTGGCTTCCAACGGCACCAAGAGGAAATTACCAGTGTACCCAGCCTCTATTTTTTAAACCACTTGACTCTCCTTTCAACTTATTTCTTCAAGCTTACAGAGTTTTTCCTCACCTACAGCAAACAAAGAACAAAATTGTTCGAAAAGGGAACTTGTTGTAAGACCATTTTACAACTTTTAATTTGCCCATATCGAGAGCTAAAATGTTTTTTTTCAATACTGAGCGCTAAGGTGTCAAAAAGTTATCTGTTTAAATTGTATTGTTAAATAATACCTCTTGTTTTTTTGTGGTACGTAGAAGCCCCAGTCTTTGGTCTTCCTTCTAATGTTAAGAAATTTCTTTTTAAGACTTCATAAAATATTGATCACTACAACAAAAGATCGCATTACTCATTGTCAATTATTATTACTGTGATCGGTTCAACACTCACCGCTTTTTTGATGAATGGTATGAGCTTTACCGCAGAGTTATTATATTATAAGATATACATTCTCCTTGGCCTAGTTTCTTACAACTTGAAGCTACTTACGGTATACACTTGATCTTGAACTTCAAGAGCATAAAAGCTACCCAGTCGTTAATTTTATTTCGCATTTTTGAATTCTTCTTTTTTCCAGTTTAAAGAAGTTTTATTGCAGGAAAGGAACATAAAGTAGCCTAACCAGGCGTTTGCCCTTCTCATCATCCTCAACAACAACAACAATTATTGCATTTTTGTTTTCATTAATATAAAAATTGATCGAGTGTTGAATGCAATCACGTTTTTATGTCGCGTCTATGTTTACCACTTCTTTTAGTATGATTTATTTGACTCTGACTGTTACTCTGTTTTTGCTACAGTCACAAAATAACACAAGACACAACACAAGGTTCAAGTCTAGAACTTGATTTATTTTTCTACAAACGACAAAGAATCAACAAAACAACAAACTTATGTGTCTTGTCCGGATGACTGAGCTGAGATAACGTGCCCATTGTTTTATTCGAATCGGTAATAATACAAATAAATGAAAGTAAAGGTATACTTATAAGCAAGGAATTATGTAAGCACCTTGGTACATCTTTAAGAAATGAAAGGCTTCAATAGTTTTTCTATTGCAGATGAAAAGATCAGAATCTTTTTATTGAACGTTACAGAAAACGACCACATCACGTTTTTACTTACTTTATAAGGAAAGAAGTATTGTTTTTTTTGCCAAACAATACTGTGGGGGTTTTAATCAAATCTAGTTCGTTTAGTTTGTCATGCCGTCCGTCAGTATTTTTTGCATCTGCTTGTGCATCTTTGAGTCTTGGTTTGTATGTACATTGAGCTACTAAAACCTTAACGGATTGACAGATTTGCTTCAAAGGAGTTTGGACATAATTGTATGAGTTTCGTCCCATCGCATCGTTGAAAGACTGTATATGGTTTTAATCATTGGAAATGTCGCAATGAGTGCCAACTATTTTTTTTTTTGCACCGCCATAAGTCAGTAGCTCGTGTATGAAAAGTGTAAAAGCCCAATATTTGTTGCTCTGAGCTATAACTCTTTTCTTGTACAAGTTGCGTCCTAGGTGTTGTTCTGACCTATGTATATCATTAGAAAGGTCTGAATGAGCTATATTTTGTCATATTATGTATGACGCAGGGTTGCTATGTCTTGAATAAGTTCAATAGCCCAGTTTATTAATTTTTGTAGCCCAAAATCAAAGACGAAAAAGTTATCCAAACAGTAGCCCAATAACAATCGAAAAATTTCTCATAACTTTAATCAAAAAACACGGGAAAATAAAATAAATTTTTTGTCTCATAAAAGAAAAAAGAATTAAACAAAAAAAAACAATGAATTTATGTCCGCTATTAGATGACGATTTTTTGCGTCGGATTTTTCGAATTTTTACATTTGATTTCACCTTCGCACCCATTGAAACGAATAAGACGCAAGGGGTTTACTGAATGAAAAATGGTACCAAGTTATGGAATTTCTTAAGGGTATGTTCAGGGGAAAAAGTATTGTATTTACGATTTATTTTTACGAAAACAAATATATCTCAGAAGATTAGATTTGTGCTATAAGTAGCCCAATAATGTCTGTCATACTGAAATACTGAAACTGTTGTCGGTTATTTCTAAAAAAAGTAGCCCAATTGCTGATAAATAGCTCAATGTGGCAAGCCTGTGTATGAGCATTAATCTGATTCTCGTGCCGGGAATGTGTATAATAGCTCCATAATATCACAGCACTATAACACTTTCACTGTAAAAGTTGCGTCCTAAGTATTGCAGCACCTTCCGACTAATATCATTTGAAAGCTTTCCATGAGTGCTATTATTTCTTACATAGTCATAATTCTGAATCTCTGACAGGGAAAGTGTAATTGCGCATAATAACTGTTACTTGGAACTTTAACTCTTTCCCCCTGTAAAAGTTTGATCTTGCGTCTCCAGTGTTGTAACACTTTCTGAAATGTCATTGGCAAGATCTTGATAAGTGCTGTTTTTGCTGTATATAAGTAAATATGTATCTCATGCCAGGGAATATGTGATATCCCAAAATAACCGTTCAACTCTCCTATAACTCTTTCTCATCACAAATTGTGTGTCAATTGTTGTAACACCTTCTTACCTCTATCATTGGAATGGGGTTTTTTTAAACCCAATAACTGCTAAGAGAGTTATAGTGCAATTGAACAGTTATTGGGATAATGACACTTTTCCAGCTCGAGATAAAGATTTATGATACCCGTACAACAAAAAGTAGAACTCGTTGAGACCTTAACAATAATGATATAGGTCACATTATATGCGGGAATGAATTTTGTTCTCTTTTAGTAGAAACAGAAAACTTCAATATGAAATGGAAAATTCGAACAATAATTGTTTAGCTCAATTTGAACGAATAGCGGCCATTCGACGATTTCGGGTTTTTCAATATTTTTTTCGAAATCTTGCTCCAACGATTTTGATTAAACTTCGTACATAACCTGCCTGTAATCATTTAGGAAACAAAGTTAATTTTGCGTTCTTGATTTTTGCCAAAAAAAAAAATGGCAAAATGGAAAAAAGCTTAGCTGCAACAGTTTTTGAGAAAAATTGCAATATTTCTTATCATCCTTGTACACTCGTATCTCTTTTATTGATGGACCGGTTTTACTATAATTTTGCAATCTGGTACTTTTTAACAGTTAAAAAAAATAAATGGTGCGTTATCTTTCCTATATACAAAAAAAAATAAAGAAAAATCCATTTTTTTCAAGAGCATTTTACTATTTTCACACTTTCTCGGTACATTTTTGATCCATTTATCATACATCTTCATCAATGCCTAGCCAAAAGTTACAGCTTTGAACCACAAAAGCAAGTTCATATGCGATCCGCAGTCAAATATTTAATTTAAAATAAAATGAAATTATAAATCGTAAGTAAATAAAGAATTTTTTGAGTTGATATTTTTTATTTTTTTCAGTATAAAAAAATTCGCGTGAATTATAAAAAAATATTTTTCATATAGTTTGTGTACTTTTTTTTTCTTATTTCCTTCTATTGAAGGTACAAATGTACCTTCCTTAAAAACGAAACAAACAAATTTTTCACAATTTTTGTTTTTTTTTTTACTTCAAAATAAATAAACAATTTCATTCGTATTATAGTTAATTTGTATTTTTTTTTTTAATTTAACTTAATTATTTATTGTAAATATATTTTTACAGCCAAGCATACATAGTAACTCTGTTGAAATTTTAAGAAAAAAAAATAAAATAAAGTAATCTTCTCTCTTCGTCTCTATCTTTCTCTTTGCTTACTTAAATTTGAACTATTTCCAAGTAGGTACCTGTTAGATTTATGTTTTTTTTTCTTTTAAATATAATCTCTTAATGTTTTTTTTTAATATTATTGTTTTTGTTTTTTTAATATTTATTATTATTTAGTGTTGTAAAAGCACATAAATACCAATAGTTACACATTATACAATTATAATGAAAAAGAAGAAATTGTGAGAAGTAATTTTGTGATGAATATCCTTGCGGTTTCAAAATATTTATGTTAGTACATTTTTAGTTTATTGTTGAATAATTGAAATTTAATTTAAAGGTTGGTACAATTTAATTTTGTGGATAAAATTATTGATATTATTTGTTGTATTGGAATACATTTTGTTACATAGAAATATATAATTTTTGTTTCCATGGAAATTCTCATCTTCATACATTTATTTATTTTACTATAGATTGTATGGGAAAAGGCAAGGTAACTGTTGTAGTAAAGGTACTGTTTCTTTTTGATTTTTTGGAAGTTGTTTAAAAAGATTAAAACACGGACGGAAACAATAAAATCCCTCAGCAGTGATTTTACTCCAGGACTTTTAGATGAAAATCTTTTTTGTCTTCATCGTCGCTGACATTCATGTGGGTTAGATCTGAGGTTATTGATTCGACATCATCACTGAAAGATAGAAAATACAAAAAAATCAGTAAATACCGTATTTGAAAATGAAATTAGTGAGTTTTATTTGTTTGTTGGAACGTAAAAAGTTTTTATCTACATAGTAATATTAATTTGTATGAACCATTTTTAACTACCAAAATGACAAGAGCATATCGTCGGCTTTCTGTCAAAACCTCGTTTGTCCAATTTTAAAAATGGATTGAAAAGGGAACCGGGATTAAGTTACGAGACATTGATATTTGAATTCAGTGATTTGTTTTAATCATACATGAAATACATCCAAATTTCAATTGAGGACTAACGAGGTTTTGACAGAAAACTAACGTTTTATTAAACAGTTGATAGAGCAACATCTTTTTCTTAGAAATTGAGACAGAAAACTATAGACTAATAAATACCTTTTAATAAGGAACGATTACGTTAAAGAGTTTTCAGTATTGAATATATTTATGTTTGGAAGCATAAGCATGCTTAAGCCGAAATTAATACTAAATTCACCCTAGAGTTTCTGAAAGAATGGTCACACTGCCCACTTTTAAATATGTTTGGTATAACTTGGAAACTAAAAGCCAAATCTGACACCTTAAACCTGGTTATTTGAAAATTAAATCTCCCATCGAATTGGTTCGCTTAAAGTAATGGATACACAAATTTGAGCAGGAAAAGTTAACGAAAATTAGCAAAAAAGGGCTAAAACTGTGTAAAATAATAAGAAATGGTAAAGTTTCAATGGCCTGTTTGGAATAAAAACAATTTTTTGAACATGTCATAATCAAGCCTTAAGTCTCTAGTTTTATTTGGTATGCAGCCTTAAGCCTGTCTTTGCTCTGAAAAAAGTATGCGTAGTGTAATAGAAAATTTAGAAATCTTTGATTTTTCGATTTTTGTTGATTGGTTTTCGTTAACTTTTCCTGCTCAAATTTTTTTTTCAATTTTTTCAAACCATCCTTTTCGAAAGAATTTTTCCATTTTCTACTTAAAGCTATGTAAAACTAGCGAACTAGCGATTGAAAAGTGGCCAGTGTGACCATTCTCTCAGAAAAGCAATGATTTTAATTCAAACTGATGATATATATTTTTAATTGAATGTGTATGAATTAATTTTGTATTTAGTAAGTTAATAGAGTTTTGAAATTAGTAAAGGAGCAAGGAATTAAGGAAATAGCTTGAAAGTTGTTAGGACGATACACCCATAAAACCACACACGCATATATTTTTTTCAAGTAATAAGAATATTTCTTTACGTTTCTGTGTGATGTGTATAGATTTTCTCTTATGAAACACTTTCACGGGGACAGTCATCTGTCTAAAATTAAAAAATAAATATTAAATAATTTCTATCTAAAATTTAAAGCTAGTTCCATTCTTTTTCAGAAAATTAAGTATCTATTTTTTTTTTTGGCTACGATGTTACATATTTTTACTGATATATTAATAGTGACAAGTATATACCTACTATAGGTAATTATTTGATCATATTATATTTTTGAAAAAGAAAACAGATTTTCGTAGTTTCTTAAAAATTTATAATGAAAAAATTAGGCATCTAAAATAAATCTTGCATTTTCACTTTTTCTGAGATGTGACAGATTTTATTTCAGTTTATTTCAAATCATTTCCATAAAAATATCGTCGATACAATAAAGAACTGCCGGTCAGGAAACTGAATACCGTGCTCATTTCAGGAATTATTTTTGTGCATACTAAGCTTTTGGAAATCATTTTTCTAATCCTTTTGCTTGGACACCATTTTGAAAAATTGTGACTAATCTCGGCCAAATGGTAAAATAGAAAAAAAGCTTATATAGATAACTTGGCAAACTTTCATTGTAAAAATAACGATTGATGCTTAAAAAATAGGTATTGACTAGTAGCACCTTTGGGTAAAATATCAGTCCCACCAATTCTCAGGAACAAACTATTTTTTTAAGACAGGGTGGGACCTTGGCTTTTTTGATAGTTTTTAATATTTTAGACGGGAAAAAATTTGTAAAAACGTCTGCACCAAACGTGTGTTTGGAAAATAACAGTTGATATTAATAAAGATTGGTGTTGAGTAGACGCACTTTCGGTAAAAATATCAGTGCTTCAACTTTTCGGAAACATACTAAATTTATGTCAAAGCTTGAGACCTCCACTTTTTTGGTTATTGTTAGCATTTTGTACTGCAAAAAAAAGTTGCTGAAATATCTTCAGATGTCAAACTCATGTGGAAAAAATATGTTGCAAGACCTTTTCATATTCAAAATATTAAAAGTTACAAAAAAAAAAAGAGCTTGGCATCAAAAAACAGTATGTTCCCAAAATTTTACAAGACTAACATTTGATCCGAAGGCACGTGTTAACTCAACACCTATATCTTTTAAGACATCAACAGTTATTTTTGATAAGGTAAAGTAAGTCAATAGGCTGAGAGTTGATCTTGTTAGATCAATGTAATACTCAGATTGGGCGCCATTTTTCAAAATTATTTGCTCTGAAAACCTAACCAGTTCAGAAAAAGATAGATTTTTGTACATTTTAAAGCTAAAAAATACGAAAGCTAAAATATGAAAAAATAAAGTTGCTTTCTCACTAAAATGTCAACCTGTTATGAAAAATACAAGTAAAAGAGGCTTTTTGTAAGAAAATAGATCAGAAGCAAAAAAACATAAAAAACATTGAATGCCAAAAATCGAAACTGTCGCAACTGATAGTAGTTTATCATTTGTGACAGTTTAACAAATACAACCTTTAGTAAAATGAATATCAGATAATTTTCCATTAGCTTAAGTATGTGCCTAGGTTGTAAATTAATTTTTGTTCGGATATTTGTTCTGCCTCACAGAAAACCTTATAATTTAAATATTTCCGTTCTAGTCCTGAAGAACTATCTAAGTAAGTAGAGGATATATACTGTAATAAATATTTAAAATATTCAATGAAATCATATTTGTGTGCGTATCTATTTGAGAGTAAAAAGACTGCTAGGAATTCTTATGCAGCTCTCGAGAGTTAAACTCCCAAGTCGACAAAGTCATAAAATCACAGAGGGAGAGGGCTAGAAAACTATCCTAGAGTAACTATCGAGAGTTTGGTCATGAAAGTACTCTCAAATGAAAACGCACCTTAATACTTTCCTAAAACATCAAATAATACATGATTGGCAATTTTTACCCATACCATTAACTTTTGTGAATGAAATTTAACTAAAAAATCCTGACCTTCTAAGTTTTCCAAGTATTCGATCTACCAAGTTCTTCAAATCTTCATGACCACCACACATTTTTAATTTAATATGAAATGCAACAAAAATAAAGAAGGTGAAAACGTACACAGACTTCCCTTCTATTTCCCATGATTTTTGACTAAATATTCCCGTGATGTACATATCTGATAATTTCGATTGAACAGTATCTATAAACGAGAGCTCAAGTTGACAGTTCAGGTCAAAGATACTTGGCGACACCAACTTCAAAAATCATATTTTATTCCATCGCAAATCATTTCTTAAAATTTCCATAAATCTTCATAATTTGTTGAATTTTTAAAGTGTGTCCATCGCTTAATCACACTGTCTGAAGTCTGATGCTTCCAGTTAAATACTTGCCATTAAAATTGCAATGCACCTCACCGTCACCAGCCGTCGTGTTGCTGTCGCCGTCGCCGTCGCCGTCTTGTCATCGTCATTTGCAAATGTGCACAAGATCATTGTAAAGTATTTATTGCATTGAGATTTTACTATGGTGTTGTTAAAGATATAGACCATGGTTCGTTAGAGCCGCCACAGTCATACATCTCACCTATAGCAGCCACTTTATACAGAGTGACCTGGCCAATTCACTTCTTGAAAACCAATCATTCATGGCTTAATGAATTCCATCACAAGTACAACTACTATACTTGTTGGCTCTTTGCGTGCTAATTGAACTTATGCGGGTAATTGAAATTAATGCTGTGCAGCAAATAAATAAGGCTCCTAGACAGCGCGGCTTTTTTTGTTTGTGTCTTGTTTTTATATTTTTATTTGGTTTTGTCTTGTTTGGGTGGATTGGAAGTCATATAAATGGAATGGTGATTGGCACTTTAGACCTCAAGATCAAAATATAGAGAATTGAGGAAAATAAAAAATTGAATGATGGCGCGGTGAGTATTATGATGGTGAAGTTAAAACGTTTGATGTACTATACTGACCTAGGGGCACTAGAATTGGCATTTATATATAATTAATTCATATTTTAATCGAGAAGGCATCTTAATTCTCATTTTTTTTTTTTTTTTGTCTAACCTTCTCATTGATTTGGTTTCGTTTTTGTTTTGAGGAAGTTTCTAATTAGGATGGGCATTCATTTCATGATTTCAACTGATTGAATCGCATTCATTTTTATAGGCATACTTATTTTGATATTTAAAATTTAAATTTTAGGCATGCTTGGCATCAAGTCAATTTAAAGGCTTCTTTTTCTTATCTAATTGGCTTGGCCTTGCAATATTCAATTGAAGATATTTACTTAAGCATACAAAGAGTTGTTAAAAATCAATTCTTTCACTTGATTTCTTATGCATATTTCAGTCCAAAGTCTATCCAATACTCGAAGCATACGTAGTTTTTCACAGGAGACAATGCTCACAAAAGAATACAGAAATTTCGATATGAGGTGAGTTTCTGTTCAAGAAAATTCTGCGGACAGAAATCCAGATTCTAGCAAAATGTCACTGGTATAGAAGGTCAAACATTGAACATTCAAATTATTCAATGTGACCTATGTACCTACTATTGTGAATTTTATTTGAAATACTTTTTCTCAGTCTTGATTTTTTTTTTTAATTTTGTCAATTTTTGTGATGATTTATGTTGAGAATGTTGATAGGAAGTCATCACGTAGTTTTCAGGTAGATATTTTCAGAAGAAAATTGACTGATTCTATTGTGAATGGGCTTTGAGTGTTTTAAGATCCATTGAAAATCTCTACGAGCTTTGTGACAGTCTTGAGCGGACCATTCACATTCAGACAGTTGTTAAGTAGACATTTTAAATAGACCTCATATCACATAAGGTCTATTCACAATAGAATCTGTCAATTTTTCATTTTTATGAATTTTGCAACCGTCTCAACGTCAATGACTCACTTTGGCGATCTTTCATCTGGAAGTAGGTATTTGTAAAAAAAAATCGATATTCTTCGTCTTAATCGAGTCTGATTCCATTTTTCCTTTCTAAAACTCTTTCTTATAAACACTAAAATAAATAACATTTTTTCCCAAAAAAAATAAAAAGTGCTTACAACAAAAAACAATCAAATTTAATTGAGTGCACATACCAGCTCTTTGACATGAAACTATTACCGTTTTTGTTTTTTTTTTCTCCTGGGAACAATAGGAAGACAAAATAAAATTGCACTCAAACCTATTAAAGTTACAAATCAATATATACATATGTATAAATCTATCTCCCTCCCATTTACACAGTAAAATCACCTTACTTCACTCAAGATCTATGACATTTAATGTCTGCCCGCGTCAAATATTGACAGGACTTTAAAGGTTATAATTGCTTAGGCCCCAAGCAGATATTTATAATAGATAATGTAGGTACACTTACTTGTCTTGTTCATTCATAAAAGCAGATGAAACCATGGCAAAGTATTCACTATCCATGTCTAAGGTTCCACTTCCACTACGTTGCGTGTGGAAACCACTTGAAATGCTATCATTTCGTTGTATAGACTTCATAACGTATTCATCAATCATGGCCGAATCGTCATCGCTGAATGAGTTCATTGATGTTAGTTGTTGTTTTTGTGTTGTTATTATTTGTTGCTCTTGTTCTTGAGTTTGTTGTTGCTGTTGTTGTTGCTGTTGTTGTTGTTGTTGTTGTTGGTTTTGCTGTTGATTTTGTTCTTCTTGGCATAAATTATCGTTTTCATCATCTAAATTGGCAAGTTTATTATAGGGGAATGATGGTGGCGCCATGGGTGGTGTATTTGTTAAACTAGAAACAAACACTTTATTCGGTAATGTAAATCCAACATTAGATCTGTTGAAGAAGAAAAAAAGAAGGTATAAATAAAACGTATAAACTGTAAATGTAAACGTTAATAAGAAGAACACAAAAGACTTTTTTTGAAAGAGAAAAATTGAATTTATCTTACAAAATGCTAGTAGCAATGTATTTATTAGATTTTTTGACTAGTTAGACAGTGTTTTAATAGATCTTATTACAAATTGAAAATATAATTTACCTAAATTAATTATATATCACTTCAGTTGAGGCTTTCACAGCCAATTTTATTGTAAATATAATGGCCAGTTTTTCATTGCTGAGCCCGACCCTGAGTTAGTTTATCATCATAAAATCGAAATCAATATGGCGCCACAATGGAAACAGCTCTTTTAAAAGATTTCAATTGATTTTTTACAAACATATGTCAGAAATAATCAGTTCATTTAAGACCTGCGTCAACTCACCAAATTAGATGGGTTAAGTAGGAGTTAATTCACGAAATAAATTAAGTGAAAGACTTGTCTCAGAAGTTTGTTTGGGTTTAACTACGTAACTAGGATCATCTCGTATTGAAAAACTGAGACTAAGTATAACAACTCCTAGGTAAAATGAACAATGTTTTTTTTTTTAAATGTTTTGAAGTTAGATGGTTGTCTAAAGTCAGGCAAAATTTATGAATAGTACTTTACATTTCCACTGACCATTCAACCAAGAGTTAATTGGATGTTCTTTTAAAAGCCTGTTTAAATTGGAAAAACTAAGTCCGATCTCGTGAGTCTCATCGTGTCTACATTTAACCATTTGAGGCGCCTCAAAACACATTGAAACAACAACATTTTCTATGCTTGGAACATTGAAACAACAAGAAATGAGTCTAATGAGGTCGGTCTTTATATTTTGTTCATGCCTCACGACATCCCTTCTCTTGTCTAGAAACTTTGGTGAGACCAGTCTCAATCTTTCCAATCTAAACAGCATCTAATATTGCATTTTCACCGACCACAAAACCCTTTATCTTCTCCAAAAATTCAAAAATATTCAATTCAAATTCATTTCGTTAGTCAATAATTGTTTGTTAAATTTTCATAGGACTAATAGTTGTTGGCACAAATCGAACTTATCTTAAACAATATTGCAGTGAGCGCAATTATTTGAGAAATGATTTTATTCACCGTTCAAAGGAGTCTGTCAATCTGTCATAAGAGAATGTAAAATTTGAAATGCATTGAGAAAGGTGCAGTCAAAGGTTTAGTCAGAATTTTTGCTTTAATTTCGTTAGAAAATCTATTACTATGATCGTTGATTCGAATTTTCGATCAATTTAGTGATGCATCAAATCAAAAACATACAAGCCAACTCGTTTAATTCAAACTGATTTGTCTTCCGATTTAGACAAAATCTAATTCAAACCCAGTTGTGCTTAAAGTCAAGTTGACTCGGGGAAGTAAACCGAGTTGACACATCATTAAAGCAATTATCGATAACATATTCTCATCACTATAGCGATTCATCCATCGCAATTCCAATTTGCAAAAGTGACAACTGAACTCTTAACAATATATATCACCCTCCCGTTCATTTTCAAATGTCAAGGCATTTTGGGGAACTATCACATCGATTTTAGCTTAGGAATAGTTTTTGTTTTTCCCCTGCACACTTGAATTTGACATTTTTGCCACAGTGATAGCTGTCACTCTTACTCAATTGGCAGATTCGTTAATTTCCTCATACCGGAATGACGTCTAAATGCACTGTTAGGGGGTTTTCTTTTAGTAAATTCAGATTTTGATCTAAGAATTGATGTTTTTCGTCGCGAATGGTATACGATCGCAGATGGATTTTTTGTGTTTATTGTATTGGTGTGCAATTTGTGTCTGTAAAACTATGGTGATTCAGGCCTGTCAAACTGATGGCTGTTAATTGTTTTGGTATGAAATGGTGTTAGTAAAAGAAGGGTTAATCTGCCAAAAAATCCAGATCTGCAAAATTGATTTTCGATCAAAAAAAAATTGATTTTTTTTCACCATTGGAAGGCTTTTATTGTCAGAATCTGTGTTTTGACAAATCAGATGGGGAAAAAAATCATTTTTTTGTTACCAAAAGAAAACCTCATTACATATTAGTTTTGCTGAAAGCTCAACTGAAACTGAAACTGAAACTGAAATGATCGTCTAAATTAGGGTTATGGCCTTTTCGATTGGGGGTAAAATGACAGTTTCTTGTTCTGAAAAGAAGAGAAAATGCTTCTGGATTTGATTTCAGAATCCAAATCAGAAGCGTTTACACGTATTAAATCAGTTTTCTGGTCATTGGTGTACAATAGAACATCAGTTCTTTATTGAGAGGTATAAGACAGATCGTATAAAGCATGCGTTGGATGGTATATGATAAAAAGATGCTTTAAAAATCAAGCTGCCATGGTTGGTCTCCTTTTACGTGAGTGAAACTTTAGTGAATTTAAACATGCTTTGGATTTTTGTGTAGTGGAGACAACTTATTACAAAAGTATCAAGGTAAAAGTACAGTATATACAAACAACAACAAATCTGCAAGGAATATGGCGCAGTTTCATTAAATTTTTATAACGAATTCTAAAACTAAATTCAAAGGAAAATGTATGTATCACTTCAATAATGACTTTACATTAAGAAATGTTCACTCTCTTAAAATAGGACAGTTATACATATTTGATTGCGCACGTATCACGAAGGAAATGTTAGTTTTTTTTTTATTAATTCTTCCAAGTCGAAACCAAAGACAAAAATATTACTCATATGTCACCACATCCCACATTGCTCATACTATTCTATGAATTTTTTTTCTTTGAAAAAGTGTTATTACAAGGCTATCTTAAGGTTATTTTGACAGCAACCAGTCCATTCCTCACGTTCTATAAAACACACTTCTGTTTTACCACTTTAATGTCAAAGATCTTCGTTGCTATTAATCAAAGTGTTTAAGACAAGTCATTCTTGATCACTATTAAACTGCCAATTGCTCTAAGATGTGTTGAAAATTAAAGCACAAACATTTGTTAGTCATAAAAATTGTTATGGCTTGGCATTAAATCTGCCTGCAGCAAGAGGAAGATTGTGTCTTATAATATATTGGCAATCAGCATTAATTGTGCCCCTGTTTTAGGCTTGGCCAATTGACAACGATGACTGTTATCGGATTGAATCAAATACCATTCATCATCATAAAAAGAATTTTAATTAACCTCAAATGAAGGCAGTCAACAGACATTACCTCCGAGAAGTTCAATAAATCCAAAGTGTTTTGAATGTAATTCTTTCTGCAAAGACACGATTTTGGTGGGTGGAATGACGGACTCGCTTATATTGGTTAAATGTTATAATTGCGTTTGTTTGTAAAAAATTTTTTTCTTTTTTTCCTTCATTCTTAAAATTAAGTACCTTCTATAAATCAAAGCCACCTTAGCTTTGAAGTCACTACATCTTCTCTCAGGTTTGATTTATTTACGAAGAATTCCTATAAGTGATTTAAAATTCGACTGGACTGGGTGTTGTCACGACATACTGACCTGATGGTATGGTAGACACGATTCTATTGTCTTAAGGCATGGTCACATTTTTTTTTAATCAAATTTATTTACTCAATATGTACTACGTACATTATACATATACCTACACCTTTTATGACTTAACAAGCTTGCGTGTCCTAAATATACCAATTTATTTTGTTGTTTTTTTTTTTAATAATTAATTTATTGGTAAATTTATGCAAACTGCATGTCACTGCAATTTTATTTGAGTTTTGTAGATATGCAAACATATTAAATGAATAATTAAGTTTTCGAACGCAGATAAATGATCGAAATCAATATTTAATTGGTTGATTGGCAAAGAAGGCTATTGACTTGAATGCTACATTTAATATGTACAATGAAGGTAGTAGGCTTTAGGTGGTGTGACTATAGTTGTTGTTTAAGTATTTTGTTTGAAAATAGTTTTAAGCTATCAGATTTTTGCTTATATTTTTGTCTGTCTGAATTCATTTTTATGGCTTTTACTGCTGTTTGGATCGGTTTTTACTACCAAATAAGATGGACAGATGCTTATAATTATTTCGTAATAAATATTTTTTTTGGAAAAAATTGGAGGAAATGAAGGAAATATCGTTTGAATGTATTAAGCATTTCCTTAAAGGTTTTGTAGTTGTTGAGTGAACGGAACGAAATTCTGTGAATTTCTTAAAAATACAGGGTATTTTAAGGAAATGCTTAAACAAAAATTCAAAACAGACAAAAATATAAACACTTCTTTTGGTTAGACCAAAAGATTTTGCGAAAAACTCGTGCAACCACCCCTACGAATTTACACGAACACAGTTAATGGTAGCCCGTTTGTCAAATTTCTAGTGAAAGAGCATACGTTGTTAAGTTCAGAATGTGGTCCAAAATTTCATAAAAAGATTTTATAAAAAAGATTTCATAAAAAAAACCTGTCCAAGTTAGAGAATTAAGTCAAATTTGATTTTCAATTGTCTTAAGACGTTTGCTGGAAGCTTTCCATGTGAAATTGTTTCCAATGAATATTTGTACCAAATTTAAAAAAATGTAGTTAAAATGTTGCTAACGGAATATAACTACTTAATTCTACTGCTTTTCTTTCAAATTTAGTTTATTGAAAATTATTTTAGACCTCAGATTTCTAAAAGAGATTTGACAATTTTGACAGTTAAAAGTTTTGATAACTAATTATTATCTTATACTACTTTTTCATTAGACCCGAAATGAAGTTATTTCGCAAATAATATTGTTTTCGTTTGTAATTTGGTAATTTCTTTTGACAGCTCATTTCGTTTTTGATATTCAATTGGCTGTTGATCGCTCTTTGTTGTTGTTTTTTCTTTCTACCTCCATTGAGCTTTGACATTTTCATACAAAACATTTTCAGAGCTCTTCAAACTGTGGCCAATTGGATGTGTTCAATACTTCTTGACTTAATTAGTTCCTATTTCGTCCAAATTTGGTTGAAATTATATCATTTCGAAATGTGATTTTGTATGGGTTATGAGATGTATGTATTTCGTATCGAATTTGTAAATTTTTAACAAAATTTCCTTATTTGGCTTAATGAAAACGTTGTACTAAGTAATAACTTAAAAATAAATTATAAAATTATTTGAATCTGACTTCAGACTATGAATTCTGACAATCGAAAGTTGAAAAACAACCGTTGAACTATCATTCCATAGAATTAAGCGTCCGTAAATAATTCATTGTACAAAATGTCTGTAATTTTAGACAATTTTAGACAAGAATTAGCTTGATAAATGGTTTTTGTTGCCCAAAATTTGACAAAATAATGTAATAACGTTTGAGCACGTGTTTTTCTTATGGGGTTTTCTTTTGGTAAATTCAGATTTTGATCTAAAAATTGATTTTTTTTGTCGCAAATGGTATACGATTGCAGATTGATTTTTTCGTTTTTATTGTATTGGTGTACAATTTGTGTCTGTGAAACTGTGGCGATCCAGGCTTGTAAAATTGATGGCTGTGAATTGTTCTGGTGTGTAATGGTTTAGTAAAAGGAGAGTTAATCTGCCAAAAAATCCAGATCTGCAAATTTGATTTTCGATAAAAAAAAAATTGATTTTTTCACCATCTGAAGGCTTTTACTGTCAAAATCTGTGTTTTGACAAATCGGAAGGGGAAAAAATAAATTTTTGTTACCAAAAGAAAAGGAGAGTAAATCTGCCAAAAAATCCAGATCTGCAAATTTGATTTTCGATCAAAAAAAAATTGATTTTTTTCACCATTTGAAGGCTTTTACTGTTAAAATCTGTGTTTTGATAAATCGGAAGGGGAAAAAAATAAATTTTTGTTACCAAAAGAAAACCCCATTAATCTTTTAAATGACAGTTTTCGAGAAACTTCATACACTTCTTTTTGGAAGAATTCACCTTTGAGGGATTGTTTTTAAAGTTAAAGCCTCAGTTTAGAGGTCATAGTAAAGTGCTTTGCCCCATAAAAGTTGTAATAGAACACAGTCAGTTGTGAAAAAATAATCTTTTGAGTAATCAATTGAATGTCTTGTTCGTGAACGAAAAATAAAGTTTGGGTAGAATATAGTTCTCTCAAAATAAGGATCTGAAAAGATTCTTAAAACAAATCTTTCTTCATCATATATCCATTCACTACGGCTATGAAGCTATTTATTTTTTTTTTGAAATATTTTTTCTTAAATTGGGAAAAAAAAGACATTTGAATAAGTTAAATATTTCTATTATGATGAGAAAGCTGGTGAATTGTCAATATTTAGATATAGTTCGTCTCCCATCTGTGAAGCCATTAATTCTATTGAAGGATGGCTACAATGTCGATGCTGTAAAAAAAACCTCTAGGAAATCAGAAATGTTCACAGTTTTTTAATGGGAATTCATTTTAAAAGAATTTTTTTTAAATTTGTATCAGGCGTCACATGGGTCAATTAAATTGAAAACACTCGAAAAACAAAAAAAAGTTGAGATTTTTTTGAAACACCGTGTTGAAATCATTTTTTCTTTTTTTATTTTGTATCAGCTATAACCTGTTTCAATTTCTTTTAAAACGCTCAAGAATCAACAAAGCTCTAAGGTTTTCAAAACTTTGTCCTTTGTTACGTTATCTTGCTTAACTTTGGCTTTTCGAAACTTTCTTCCTTCGTTAAATTATATTCTTCTTTATTATTCGAGAAGTTCATAAATGGACCTTCAATAGGCCTCGCATGAAAAACTCGGGAAGGAACCATGTGAGAACCAAAAAAAAACTCGCAGTTTAACCAAAAATTATATTCCATTTTGACTTGTTCATATTTTATCATTTAACGAACCTTGGTTAATTTATCCCAGATATATCGAATTTGGAGAGTTGAATATATAGAAATTCTTGCGTTTGAGTTTGGTTTAAGGCATCTAGGTTTTAAAGATCGTTAAACCAAATTTAAGGCATACAAACTTTGTCTAACACAAACTAAATCAAATTATTTCTAATACAAAATATACAATATTCCTATTTCAATTAAAAGACTTGGTTACACACAAACTTGAATTTTTAATCATTGCTTACCTATCACTTGGAACGCATTTGCTTCTCATAACTAATTGCAGCCAATTAGGTACTGAATTTGATGGATATGGATCAGGTGTGAATCTGAAGAAAAATTATTCAAAAAATTAAAAAAATGTATCCTTTATTAATTGTTTAACTGCATTCGAAAAACTTACCTTATAATAGAATTAGCTTGATTCGGTCGTCCAAAAGCAGATATATCTCTCAAACCATTTCTATCAAACTGTTTGCCATAACTTTCATCATCTTCTGATATTGTTGCATTACTTTTACCCATGCATTCTCGTGGATCTTCGTGTATAACAACCAGTGAACCCCTCTTAAGATGTTCACTTCTAATATCTGATTCCTTGATAAGATCGACATCAAACTTTATAACCACTATAAAAATTTGATTTAGGAAGAAAAAACAAAATCTCAAAAAGTCAAGGAACTTATTTAAAAGGTTTTCTATAACTAATAACTCACAATCATCTAATGGCCCAAGTTTTTTAGCTAGCGAAAACATCATTTCGGCAGTCCAGAAATTTGGTATGCGGGCGTATAAACTTCCGGCATCAGCTGGTAGTTGAAAGCCAATTTTATGCAAAAGCAAAACAAATGGCTGGTAGAGCATTGTGCTAGTTTGTTCTGAATTCCATTGGACTATGGGAATTGATTCGTTTTTGACTGTAAGATAATTTATAAAAAAAAAGTATTGTATTGCCTTGAAGTTATGTACTTGAAGAAATTAAGAACTTACAAATACAGTGATAGGCAATTGGTTCCATTATATGTGGTAAATCATCAAAATTTTGCTGATCTTTAGGTTTCTGTAAAGTAAGTTTTATGTAACAGCATTCAAGAAGAACATTCTGTAGCCATGTGAGAAGAACTGATTTCTTTTCCTTAATAATTAAATCACGAAGAACCTATTAAAAAAAATGGTAATCATTAAGTTAGTGAACTTTTAATATAATCAGAAAGTCTTGTGGGCTTACCTGAAAATCATCAACTGGTTTGTCAGATGCTATTTCTCTGTTATCAAGACCTGTGTCATCTGATGTGGAATTTGATGTTAATTGAAGGGACTTTTGATATTCAGCATCTTCAAACTTCATTAGATCATCATATTCTAGTAGTGTAATAATATCCTAGAAGAAGAATTCATTTTTTTAGAATCACACTGAATTTAATAGTTTTTTGTTTATCATATTTACCTGTTGTAATAGCTGCTGAATAACTGATATTCTGGATTTTTGTTTTTTGCCATTATCGCGGAATAGCTGAACAATACTTCCAACAACATCATTAGTTTTCTTTCCCTGAACATAGTACCAGTAAAGGGTATTCATTTCTTCTTGAGACCAGAAGCTTTTTTTTATAAAAAGAAACAAAATAAAACTTATAAATTATATTTCGGGTTTATTTTGTAATATTTGTATAGTAAAATAAATGAAAAAAACATTTATTAAATTTATTTTAAATAAATAAATACAATTAAAATGAAGAACTGGCTTATAACAATTCTTTTTTCAAATACAAACATTCAATGGAATTTACATTAAATACAGTTTAAAAAAAAAGTGAGAAAAGCAAAATATTCTGGAACAACAGAACCTGCTGAGAGGATTATTTAACTCCAAACGTTTGACACCTTTAAGGACTGACACCGGATCTGGTACCCAAACTCCAAATGACAAGAAATTGGCCCTGAAATAAAATATCAAATGGAAGCAGACGCTTGAACGTTTTAATACTAAATTCTTAAGAGTGTTTACTTTTCAAACATCTCCTTCCATATTTATAAAGAATTAAATTCCAGGGAGCGAAAAGTATTTTTTTTCTATGCACATTTAAATAATATTTAACGAATTAAAAAAAAAATGGAAATAAGCATTTCGGGTTGGTATAATTTTTTGATTTGACAGAGAAGCTAATACCATTATAAGCACAGCTGGGTGAAAACTCAAAAATATATTTTAAATTTAGTAAATTTTTTGAACAGACAAATAATTTTGCCTTAATACCATATTTTAAGAACATACCAGTGAGTATTTTCGAGATTGTGCTCCTTGGTAAGTGCTGTCAGAGAAGAGTTTCGACGATTATATGGACTTCTTTGGGGATTATGGATGAATTTATTGATAACATATTCAACAAGGTCACTCCAATCCTGTAAATAAAAAAATTGAATAATGTGTTTTAACTATATCTAAGAGAAAAATCTGAAACTATGGTCACTGATTCAATTATTGAAACAAATTTCGACCATTGAATACAAGCAATTAAACCAAATTGTTTATTAATTGAAATGAATGTAACTTACCTCACAGAGTTCAAATTCTTTTTCCCAAATTCTAAAGAACGCTTTTAAAATCACTGGTTGAAACATTAGACCAACTTGGCTTAAATCTCCGACAACATGATGCATCATAGTTAAAATGCAATCGTTAACAAATACTCCATTATCATTGAAACCTTCAAGCAATATGCCATAGTTACACATAATTTCTGGTGTGCCAAATCTTAAAGTAAAAAAAACTTCATTTTTTGACTATTTGTCATACATGTACGAAACCTTTAAGCATAAACGTGTACAAAATCTACATATTAGTTAGTACCGACCCCGCCTACTTAATTGTGTAAGAGATCAAAAAACTCCGACACAATATCAACCTTCAACTAACTTTTATGAATGACACAAGAAACCATCACGCAGTAAATTTTCGCTCACTGACACGTTTATTTAGAAAAAAATGCAATATAATAGTTAAGTCCCTGCAAATAAGGTCTTTAAAGGAATGCAATCTTTTGTGAACGCAATCTTTAATTGAGAAACTGCATTCACTGATAACTTCACTTTGAAACTTCAAATTCACCGATCACCATTCATTTAAAATTAAAAAGATTGAGATCATTTAATGGCAGTCAATTGAATTCTATTTTTGGAAAAATTTCACTATGGAGGATAAATGGTATAAAAAACTAAATGTCTTGTATCTATCTGCTTCAAGTATTTTACAAAATTCTTTTTGTATTCATATTTTATTGATTATTTTGGTATGTCAAGTCGCATCTCTTTATGAGAAAAAAATCAACGGTATTTTTGTTAATTTATAATTTATGCTGATTGGTATAAACTTTTAGAATACATGTATCAATAAGTTCTTAAAACAATTATAATCATTAGGCGAATCTATAACTTTTCGTTTTCTCTGTCACCGTATATAATTAAGTTTGCTTTAATGATGATTGGTATAAACTGGGCTAACACACCAACAGACAATGAACGATAATGTTCTTGAAGCATTAATTTCTCGAACCATCGTACTTCTATTTTATTTATATGGTGATTGGTATAAACTAATTTAACATACCAACAGCAAATGGAGGATAAAGTGCTTTTAAGAATTCTAGTGTCACATAAACTACTATCGATGTATTTAAATTTCTCTATTATCGTTATGCAATTTTTATCATTTTTGTGATGATTGGTATAAATTGGTCTAGTACAGCAATAATTAACAGGACATAAAGTGTTCAAACAATTATTATTGTCATTGGCGATATGTATGTTTTTCGATTTCTCCATCATCGTAAGTCAATATTTTATTTTTTATGATAATTGGTATAAATTGGCTTAATAAACCAACAGCAAATACATATTCCATAAAGTGCTTGTAACAAATATAGTGTCTCATGTACTAATTTTGATTTCTTTCGATTTCTCTACCATCGTGACACAATTTTAATTTTTGTTTGGGATAATTGGTATAAACTGGTCTAACACACTGACAGCCTATAGGGCATAGTGTTAAAATAATAATTATTACTATTAGGCATGTTCACTGTTTTTTATTTTCTTTCATCGTTGCATAATTTTTCTATGACCAGCAGTATGAACTGGTCTAATTTTTACTATTTTGTAATGTTTGGTACAAACTGATCTAATGCACCACAAGCCAATAGGGCATTAAGTGTTCAAATAATAATTATTGTCATTGGACATACACATGTACTGTTTTCACTTGCTCCATCATCGTGAAGCATTTTGTTATTATATAAAGATTGGTATAAACTGGTCTAATACAACAACAGCAAAAAGGGAATAAAGTGTTTCAAGTCACAATAATCGTTTATCCCTGGGACATTATCTTCTATTGGCTGCTTTCGTTCCTGAACCTGAGGGTATTTTGGTGCTTTGAGGCTTCTTCTAACTTTATTTTGTCACACACGTACATATGCTTTAAAATAGAATACCCATAGGAATAAAAATCTATTTTACTTACTGTGATATGTGACTCATCATTTTAATATTGACATTTGTATCAGTTTTCGTCATCGTATCCAATATTTGTAATAACATATGATTGGTTATAATGACATCTTGCAGATATTGTTTTGTGTGAATATTAGGATTATAGCTTCTCATCAACAGCACAAATAAATTGCGAAGATCTTCTGATGTGCTTATTTGTACTTGAAGTCGATGAAGGTGTTTACGGTCAGCCTATTAAGAATAGAAAACATCAACAACAATAGATAAAGAAGTGTTTTGTTTTGTTTATATTTCACTTACTTCACTTAAATGTGTTACTCTCTTGTAGGTTTCAATAGCTTGTAAAAATTCTCTTATCGCTGTCACAAGCAAATGCATTCGTCTTAGATAAGATTTTAAATCGCTACCCTCATGTCGTTGGTTCAGCTCTAATTGTTCACACAGAATAACACCTTCATAAGCTAAATAGCTTATCACGTCGAACGTGAGAACTGAATGCATATGCTCTAAGTCAAGTTCAAGTTGTGCGGCGAATTTGAGGAAATAGGTTAGTAGCCAAAAGAAATGTGATGTGTCCATAAAAATCTTCTGAAACTAGAATGATTAATACATTTTGAAGGTATTGCAAAAAGCTTGAGAAACCCACCACATCTGTGAGGAGGTGCACATGAAGATCACCTACAAGGAAGTCATAGCCCTTAAGCAAGAAGTCTACGGTGAATTCTTTGAGGAGATTGGAGATGTCCTCGCAAGTTGGTGTGTGAAGAAATAGTCCTTTCATGTTAATTCTACAAAAATCAAGTCATTTAGAGATTTTTGTTACATTTTTTGAAGAACTAGAAAAACTTACAAACTACTCTTGCTCCTTTTGACAAGCTTCTTTCGGCGTAGGTCCTTATTATCTAGTAAAGTGAGGATAGCACGATGTTTAGTTCTAGGTTTGGAGTTACATGGCGGCTTTTGATGGGCTGGTTTACTCTGTGGACCATACTCTTCGTTGCTGGAGATCGAGATGGACTCTTGGTTTTCGATTTGTGTGCTATAGCCACAATCAGATTGATCTGACTGCGAGGAAGCACATTCTCGTTTTGTGGGGGAACTTTTACCCCTTGTCAATTGAACTTGACTCGAATGACGAACTTTTGTCTTTGAAGGGTCACTACTTGGTGGTGGAGGCTTTTGCGTTGGTAGCTTAAAAGTTTGTTGTGATTCGTCAGTTGGCTCTGTTGTGTCCATGGTAGTGGTAGAAGTTTGTTGCGCTGGTTGCGGTTGGTTTGCTGATGGTGCAGTACTGGAAGTTGGTCGGTGTGATGACTGTTGCTTTTGTTTTTTGGTTTGTTTTGTCGGAACGCGTATGAGTGCATTTTGGTATTCATGCCCCTTTCGACTGACTTCTTGAAGTGTAGCATCGGTTTCTTCACGCAATGCCTGTCGACGATCTTCAGGACTTTCCTTCTTTGAGCCACTTCCTGTAAGTTACAACAATAAAAAGTTTAAAAATTTATCAATAATTAAATTTACACTCAAAAAAATTACCATTGTCAGAAGAATCAGACGTTAACATTGGACTAGAGTCACCACTTTTCTGTTGCGGTGGTGTGGTATTACTCTCATTATCCTCCGAACTTTCTGATAGTGAAGCCTCAAACCACATATTCAACATTTTTTGCATTGTGCTTACATGTTGTTCCTTGTACATCAAGGCAATCAGCTGCACCATAGTCACGACCCAGGCTGTTCGCTTGGGACAGGTCATCAAATACAACAGCAACTTGTCTATACTCTGAACAAACAAATTCCATAATATTGTATTTTGCATAGATGTCTTTGATCCGGAAGCTTCCTGCCGTTGAGGCACAATCAAATTTGGATTTGAATCTGGAATATGAAGGATATTCCGCAAAAGAACCAAGCAATTGTTTATTTGGTCGCATTTTGCTTTAGTTAGTTTGGAATCACTCTCCAAAATATGTTGCATAAACTCCAAAACCGATTTTGTGCTCTTCGGATCGGTGAATGCCTCTTTGCTTTTGTAAAGAAGATTATTCAATTCGAAGACAGTTGTGCGGCCAACTTCAGTGCGATACATTACTTCCACAGAGAATAGACATTCCACTGGTACTGTTAAATTAACCAGAATTCGTATAACAGAACTGAGAACATCGTCGTCTTTGGCATTTTCTAAAAGTGGTATCAAATCTGTGCGAATATTTTGCCCAAAACCAATAGCACGTCGATATGTTCGAAGTGTTTGGTCTTCATATGTAAGTTTGCCATTGATTTCTTCCAAGATAGCTATATGTTATAGATAGAAAGGAAATTATTATATTTTATAGAGATATTTTGTTTTTGTTGATGGAATAAGAAACTTACACAGGGCATTGGGGCTGACGACATAAGAGTCTCCATCAACGCAACCCAAAGATGCAAATGCACTTTGGATTCTTGGTGGTGCTAACAGCCAATCCATAAAAAGCTGCTTCTTCAGTTTTTTTGGAAACCTTTGTGATTGAAGTTTTTGTGTGTTGATTCTTCTTCTATATACGCATTTATGGTATGTTTTGTATTTTTGTTCAAAGAGAAAAAAGAAAAAAATAATAACATTATTATTTTTAATTCATAAATTTAAACTATGAAATTAAGTATAAGTAAAATGAAATTTTGGAATCACTTATATTTGCAACATATATAGTCCAGAGAAACCAAATCTTTTCAAATTTCCGAAACAGAAACCAGAATAATAAAGACATTTTGAAAAATTCATTCGATCAATAAATTCGTTGTCTTAATGGAAAATTATGACCCTAAACTTTGTGGACATCTAAAAAATCATAAGTTAGACACTCACCCAGTGCCGTAAATATAATTCGATTTCGCGAAATGTAAAGGCAATCGAGTTTTCATGACTAAATGTCTATATCTAATTTTAATTTTTTTTTATTTGCAGTAAAAAGTTGCAAACAAATAAAACCTTGACAATTTTAACTTATCAATAATTGAATTTTAAAAAAAGGTAGCGGTAATCGATTTGTTATGACAAATTTTATATCATTTTTTCATTATTTCAATGAAAAAATTATGAAAGGAGCTATTAACTGCAAAAACTGAAACCGTAAATGCAAACAAAATTTTAGCTTTTTTAGGAGATTTCAGTCAGAAGGTAAGAATTATTTCTTGAACGAAACAAGCATCAGATTGCTTTGGTCAGAAAACATGGCCATTTTCAGTAACATATTTTATTGAGTACCATATAGTTACTCGGAGGTGGCAGAAGAGGAGATATTTTCATCCCCCAGGCTATGTTATACCACGCTACCAACATATTTTTAATTTTAACCTGCCAGGTACTATAGGGCAAGTTTTAGATTCTTGCAAGAAAAAATTGAGATAACAAAGAAACATGACATTAAGATGATAGAGACAACTAAAAAAGTGGGTGGCAGAACTCTGTCTGTTTGTATCTCGACTTCAAGCCTAAGCTAATGATACGGTCTTCTTCAAATTTTTAACTTTAGGCCTTTTTGGTGTTCCTACCGAGGGGAAATAAGTTTTTTTAGCTCCAAAAATAGAATTTCTTGCCATACAACCGACAAGGAAAAGCTTTTTATCTCAAAAACGGCTCTAACGATTTTGATAAAAAAAAGCAAACTTACCAAGAACTGTTATTCACGGAATCTGCCATATTCCAGTTTCTTTTTATTTTTTGATTTTCTCATTAACCGATTTCGATAAAAAAAAATTATTAAAAAGCTTCTCTAAATATTTAAAAACAATTTTTTTTATGGATTTTAAGAAAAATATTAAACTTTTTTTTGAAAATTCCATATTTCAAAAACAGTTTGATGAATATTTATGAAACTTTGTATATTTATAAAAACTTAAGACTTGCATACAAAATTTTGTTTCTTAATATTTGGAAATTTTAGTAATGTAAGAAAATAGTTTTTAAAAATAATGCTCCGACGATATTTTAAATTTTTTGTTTGCATATATTCATAATTTTTTCAATCAAATGTTTTTGAGCTATAAGCTGTTTTACTAGTTTTTATACAATTAAAAGAACGATTTAAATACTTTTTTATATTTTTCCTTTAATCACTTTTAAATTTTAAAAATTCTTAATTCCAAGCTACTTTTGAACATAGTAGCAAGTATGTGCGATCCAGTCGTACATTTTTGATTTTTTTTTTGTTAGAATCCATGACTTTAACCCCCCTCCCCCTGCATTTTCCCTAGAAAATTTGGCGGACGAAATCTTGTGGGGCCTATGATGTTTACCTTTATAAATTTTGTACCTACAAATACCCCCAATTCAACTTAATTTTACAGCGTAAAGGGAGTCTAACCTGTCTTTCACAACAATTTGATATCATATTGGTTTAGTGTTTTCCTTAATAGGACAGTCTTATATTTTTTTTATTAAAGAAAAAACTCTCTAACCATTCAAGAAAATTAGCTATACATATATCTATCCTTAACCCTTAAAAAATACCTGAGAAAACTTAGGTAATAGTCCTTTCTTCCCAGCTCAAACAAAGCACAAAAGTAACTCAGACACGTGACATCTCAACTTTATTCATCTCAAATCTTAAAATAATCATAATTATTTACTCTACTCCTCTCTACCTCTATACCCCTTTCATTTTGATAATCTATCACATGTCTACAACGAATATCCTGCAAATATTAAAAACAAATTATAAAAAAAAAGTAATTTATACCAATAAAATGTATGTCAAGAGTGCTGTGTATAAAGACATCAGTATCAAACAGGTGAAACACGATGGGGTTGTTTTTTTTTTCATTTCAATTCGTTGGAGGTTTGATGTGCTTGTACAAAGGTATTATTGTATTGGGCTAAAAGAAATGATTTTTTTTATGGCGTCGTTTTGTCACGTTTCATGGAAAATTTACAGAATATCTTAAGAGACAAATTACATGTGATAGTTATGTATAAAAGATATTTTAACTGAGTACCTATATCCATACATATCGCTTACGTAAAACATTGGCTAAAACACTTATTCATATTAATATTTTTTTTACATTAAATCTTAAATTACGTCAGGAAAGTTCTTTGGTATAGAAAGCCAGATTTATAATCAGCATGTAAATGGCATCCTTTAAACATTGATACAAATGCCAAACAGTGGGTTTTGCCAATTTTAAAGGAAACATATCTAATAACCACACTATTTCCGCCCGCCTGATAAGATTTGTTCTTCTAACGGATATTGAAGTGCTTTATACATAAAATGGTACCTACACAAGGGTTGACGTCACGTGTACCTATATCGATATAGGATAACATTTCACATTGTTATTTTTAAAAAACATACGAGTAAAACAAATGCACACACACAGGTAGGTAGAAACTGTATAGACACGTAATTGTCTACGGTGTTTTTATTGAAGATAAAACCATTCGATCGAAAACTGCACGTGCACGTTTGTATTTTCAATGGAAATAAACGTGCGGATAAAGTTCATTTATGGCATTCCATATACCTAACATTTAAATGGTTTGTTTTATTAATCCTACGCGAAGCTGAAAATTTTCGTTGAAGAGATTTAAGTAGGATATAGTCAAACTTTATTTAAAGGATGGATTCCTTAACTGAAACCTAATATTCTTAACACCCATGGCAAATAAGACTAAGGGTAAAACTAAATTAATGTCATGACTATTTCATAAGCCAAATGTAATTATCCGAATGCACTTAAGTGTATGAAATAATTTTATATCTTTTTTATATTCCTGTATGGTAGCCAATGTCCAGTTTCCCTTAAAAGTAAATGAAATTCTATAAAAAGTTACGGGTGCATCATATGCTTGGATATAAGTGCTCATCCGACAGTTATAGCCTCATTTTTAGATGAAGATCCCAGTTGGTAGCTAAATTAAAAAATGAAAAACAAAAAACCTGCGTTTGGCCAAAAAAAAACTGAAAGAGCTGAACAAATTTTATTATATCGGAAACAAGTTTCTGAATTTCTATAACTCGTTCGCTAAAGTTGAAAGTTAGCCTATAGGTTTCTAAAAGTTCATATAGGGAATCGTTCCATTCAATTTAATCAAATTGATTGTTAGATCCTTTGCATTCGCTTCCGCAAAAGCTGTCGATGATTATATCGTATGCCAATTCCTTCTAGAAGTTGCTCGTATTACTGTCCTTGAGGTATTCGGTCTCATCCGGTTATCTTTTGATTCGATATTTTCTTTAATTTTGTTGTTGGAAAGGTTTATTTTGGCATCCGGCGACACTATGGTCTCCTCGAGTATTTTCTTTGAAGCCGTTCTATCTGCAGTCAGTCGTAATTTATGCCTTCCTTAGGTATTTTGTTTGTGAGTTGTATACTTGTAAGTTGTTAAGATTGGCTGGCGGAGTTGGATGTGAAGTTCCATTGGCTTATAGTCTTCATCCCATTAAGGGTCCTGCCTCTTGCATGTTCTATGAAAGAGGAAGTCCAGACAGGATGGTGTTCTTGGAAAGGTTGGCTTTCGTTGAGAGTCCACTAGGAACGAAGGGTGTTCAAAATTTCAATCAAGCCAGTTCACTCAAAAGTTTATAGGACAGCATTAGATGAAGTTGTGTCGTACCATCATGAGTTTTGGACAGTGAAATCACTTCCAATCAGTCTATAGGTGGTGCTGGGCAGCTTAGTAGCTGAGAATACAAAATTGTGATTAATATCAGTTTATATGCCACTGCATTTGTTGTATATGCTGAAAGTAATAACTAATAAGTTTAACTCCAACATCGACATGGGTGTGGCTTCAATCGATCTAAGATTGGGATTCAAGACACAAGAAGCTTTGATGTTCTTCTTAACGAAGAGCACTATGCATATTTCTTGCCTTGATCCTTGTGTATTCGAAAGATGTTGCATCCTTTAAAGTCCATGTTATTTCGCTTAGTGGCGTTAATTTAGCTGATGAGGGTTATGTACGGTGAGAGTTTCTTCAGGAAGAAATTGGGATGTCATCCTTTTCAAAGCGCTGAACAATGAATTTAAATTATAAACGATTATCTTTATCTATGTCAAGTTCATTATGTGCTGGGTAGTTCAAAGATAATAGTGGGCCATACGAATTTCTTCTCCTTGCTCATTTGGGTACTGCGGAGCAAGCATTTCTTCAAATCAGCAACGAAGTTTTCCTTTATTTCTTCATCCAGATTTGATTTACAAATGGTTTTTGGTCCATTTGTCTTTTGATTTTCTTTTCTTATCGGAAGTATTGCTGTTTGCAGTGCTGAAACTTTAGAACTGGCCTCTGATGTGGTTGAGGCTGGAGCCTGGCCATGTTTCCCATCTTTTGTGATGTTTAAGTTCATCATTGATGAAGGCATGCTGTCACTGTTTTCCTTTGGTTTTTTGTTACTTGGTTGACTCACTTCCAATTGTTTAATTTGATTCATCTTCAGTGAGGATTATAATGTATACGTCCATCTTTTGATTATCGTTGTCTTCATTTGATTCTTCACAGATCCTGGTTGTGGCTTCCTTGAGTAGAGCACCCATTTTCCGCAAAAGTCTTCAAGACCCAGGTTCTTTTTCTTACAAAACTAATAAAGCTTCATTTGCAGTTAAGGTAGTTTCAAAAGTGAAGGTTTAAGTCATTGTTCTATAGCTCTACTTGCTTTCAGGATTCATTTAATCACGGATAATTTCTTTATACTATAGGTAGGCATAGTCCACAGGTGGATCTAACTTGACCAATCTTGGTTTAGTTCAGGGGTGATATATTTACTTTGTAAGCAGGTATCTACCAATTTCACCTCAGAAAAATTATCGTTGGGCGCCATTTTATACTTATTTTCAATATGAACATTTAAAAATTATTAATAAAATAATATTTATCGAAATGAGTCTTAACCTTATGCATTCCTTTTTGTTGTTTTATTTAAATTTATTTAAAATTTTTCTATCGAAAAAGTATAAAATGGCGCCCAAAGATTTTTCAATATGTAAGATGAAACCATTATCAAATTTATAAAGAATTTTATCAAGAAATTTTAAGTTAAAATTTGAAAATAAGTATAATTTTAAACATACCTATAATAAAAACCATTTTTACTGAACATCAAGATAGGCTAGATGCCTATTTCAATTTAGATACCAAAATATTGGTTTCTTGAAAGAAAAAATTTAAGATTTAAATCAAACTCGGCATAGCAATGATAACGAAGTTTACCAAAAATAGGGGTTTCGTTTCTGGGTCTTTGGTACCTACAGATTTGATACAGGTCCTTTTTTGAATAATTCCCTAGATGAGAAATTCGATTTTTTGTTTTAAGAAATTGTAAATTTTGCTGTTTCTTGAAATTTTCTCGATGAAACTTTGTATGGTGTGTAATATCAAAATCCAAAGTAAAACTATAGAATTCAGACTTTTGACTAAAAATTCTTGCCAAAATGTTCTTTTTTCATTATTGCCAGCTTAACTGATTATTTTTTCAAATTTCAAAAACTCGTGTTATATTGCATACCTAAAGCAAAATTTTCCAATAGAAAAAAAAAAGAAATCAATTTTGTTTGTTGTACCTACATTTCACTTCTTCCAAACTTTCTTCTTATAGTTGTCATTTTATTAATATGCATAAACATAATTTACCAACAATTTATGAGCGTATCGAACACGGAACTACTTATAGCTTTAAAAACCACAAGAGCAAAATCGTGTAAATTACAGTTGTGTATTAAATTTACTAAACAATTTATACAACACCGAAAACTCAATCCATCAGTTAATTTGTATAATCGTCTCTCCTTATTTTTTTTTTATAAAACTTACCCAAAATACAAAAACCTTTCGATCAGCTTCGTTCACAATCACTTTTTGTTTGTTTTTAAAAATTCTTATGGTTCTTTTTTCATGTTTTAATTTTATAAGTAAATCTTTGTCTAGAATGTTTATATTAAATACTGTTCTTGTTGTTTTAAATTTGTTTGTTTTGTTTTTTTTTCAGCTGCAAGTAATGCACAAAAGCTTTACACTCAACAATTGTCTCGATGATAAATGCAATTGGATGACTATTCTATAGATCCAATCCAGCAGTCCAACCGTTCGATATAAGTAATTTAACAATTATTCTGTCTCACGTGTACTATATTATGTAAGTTACAATGTTAACTTTTAATCTGTTAAGTTACACTTTCTTTCCGATACAAAACCCGCTAAGGTGACGGACGTTCAAGATTAAACTTATGTAGGTATAGGTTAGTATATAGTTCGCTCGCCTGAATATAAGATAGAAGCAATTAAATCACAATAACGTGATCTATTGTAACACTTTTTGAATGGTATCAAATCTTTTTTCTCTTTTTTTTTTTTTGAAAGGGAATTTAAATATTTCTGAATGATAAATGTTTCAAAAAGTAGATTTTTTCAAAGAATAACACAACGATAAACGAGGAGTAATTTCAATAAAACGGTGTACAACTCACGACAATCGACGAGTAAGTGATTTTAATAAAATTATGTTTTCAGCTCTAGACTATTGGAAATCAAGTTTTCTACTGTGGGCAGCATATTAGATGGGAGTAAAAGGTTCTATAGTTCTCTCCGTCGCCGTCGCACTTACTGTATGCGCATGGTATTTTGTAGATTTTAAATGTAAACACAATAAAAATCACGTGCAGATGCAACGTGTTGTCGGCTATTCTGCTACTGCTGCTGCCGTTAGTGAAGTATGAAGCAAACAAAATTGCATACATTGAAGAATGTGTGCCATTCAAAAGCAGATATTATTTTCCTTTGATGGCTTTGCAGTGTGTAATATTGAATATTGAACTAGGTACCGTTATTGTGATGTATGTATCTATATATACGTATGTGAATAAGTACAATATACGGTCGGTTTGGTGTTCGGGGTGCGTATGTGTTCAGTGTGAGGTTTTGAAAATCCCAAGTGGAGGTAGGTACGTAACAGATGGAGGAAGGTATGTACATGATGTCTTGAATGAAATTTTCATGTCACCACCTACAATTTTTGATTCGGTTTATCTATTGAATTTGTGATTCCTTTTCCCAAAAAAATATAACTGCGTCATAGAGGGTAGATAGGTTATCTGGCTTGGATGGGGTGGTGGTTTCGGAAAACTTCTATTAGCACATCTCATTCAGACACGATATAATGAACATAGGTAGGTATGTATAAATCTAGAGATAAATGATTTTTATACTTAAGAAATAACTGTACTTTCCATTAAACCATTTAAAAATTGTCTATATTTTCAAGAAAACGCTTTCAACTTAGCTGTGGAAATCATTGGTTTTAAACAGAAAACGGTTTCAACGTAGCTGTGGAAATCATTGGTTTTAAACTGATGTTTTGAAATGCAAACACAACATTTGTACGACTGCATCGAATAAATTTTACACGAAAGTTCAAGGGGCTTTAACAATTTTTATTGAACAAATGTTATTTACAAGTTATATGAAAGTATTAAACTACGATTAGACGGTCCACGTAAATTTTTTACATCAAAAATATCTTCCAGTCTTCCAATTCATATTTTCAAATTGCTCAGAAAATTTCTCTATATTCACTGACAAAACATTTTGGTTGGTTTCGTCTGCTAAGGTAAACACTGTGAAATATAAACCTAACAGTTACTGTCAAAATTAGTTCTGTCAACCCATGATACACAGGTGTGTTCGTTTACTTTACAAAAACTGTCATTTTCAGCCAATTTTAGTTCAAGTCTGTCAAGGCTATAGGTTAGGTCAAGTAGAAGTGGCTGTCAGCAGTTAATACTGACACACTTAGACCAAAGTTGGTCCCTTGTGATACCACAAGAAGCTTTCTGTCAAAGTTCATATAAAAAAGAAAACTAATATTGACCAGGACTTGGACGGAAATGTTCAGTTTTGGAAAATGAATGAACAGAGATGTTGAAAGCGTCTATGGTTATCCAAAAATGCATTCATGTGTAATATGAGCCAACGCGATTTGAACCATTTGCGATCAACATGTTAACAAAGTAAAACATTGACGAACACACTACTTGTGCTGTATTGATTAAAAATCCTCTAAGAATCCATAAGATTTGAGATAATATTTCCTTCTCTGGAAGATGGTGATTTTAGGGCATTCGGGAAGTTAATATTCTGTGAACATAAAAACATAAATTTTGGAATTATTATTTTTTGTGTATGAAAAAAAAAGTTGTACTGAAAACTTCTTTATCAGACTTGCTTTAAATTTAGCTTTACAATTTAATCTGTCACTGTGCCAAAGTCTTAGCCGTCACTTTGACACTAACAATTTTGGAGAGACATTCCGTTGAAACTTTCGCGAAGAATTTGACGTCATGCCAGCAAGGCATATGCCTGTCGTATTAGGTGACTAAAATCCACCCACCTTATACCAAGAATATGATATGTTAGAGAAATCAAGACGCTATTATTTTCACATCATCTCACCCCTATCTTTAATATTTTCTTTGTTAAACTTCGTCAACATCTTGCCAAGCTATACCTACGCACCTTTATTTTTTTTTTTAAAGAAAGGATGTCTGTGTATATTTCAAAAAGCATCACAAGAAACTGATGTAATGTAACTGAAAGAAAAGTCCACAAATCTCATCAATTTTCCACTCATTTCCTTGCAGTTATGATGAGATTATGAACTGAAAATCGAAAGCAAAGTTCAACTTCCACGTCATAATAAAGTTTTATCATGATGAGGGTTATTGCAAGCTAGAAGCAATGTTGTAGGTGACATTGAAACCTATCAACCACAATATTGTTTCAAGTTCAATGGTAAAAGTAGAAAAGTTCCTATGACTTTAGACAAAAGCAGTCCTTTCAGCTGTTTGCTGTTACGTTCTCATTTTCCTTATCCTTATGAACTCGCAGCTCACAGACAAAATATGTTCGTAGTACGTACATAATCCTTACCTCTTAGTCCATATAGAACACTATAGTCTTGGTAATCAACTTGATGTTGTTTTGTATTTGTTTTAAGAGCCCTAGAGGTAAAATAATGCCAAACATAAATACCTACCCCATTTCCTTACGCCCGTATGTACATCACGTGCAATAATTGTCGTAGTTGTACGTAGATAAACAAACACAGCATCACGACACGAAATGATTGCGAATGATTGGAAATCGGATGGAAAACGTTGGGTGAAATGCTTTCTGCTTCAACGTGTAACCATCAGTTCATTGCTTTAGCTGTGATAATCGAATTGTATGGTGTTGGCATTCTAACAATAAAGTCTCGTTTTGGCTATACCTGATGCTATGTGTGTTTTCCATTGAAAACAACGAATAAGATTTATTAAGAATTACATTATGCTTTTATTGCCATTAGAGGGGCACGTTCATACCCCACTGTGTTCGCGGATCCATTCTCTTGCCGCTGCAACTTTTGAATAAACTCCTGGATAATCTGGTCGAGCACAACCATATCCCCACGAGACAACTCCAACTAAGGTTTTTCCTTGATTTATAAGTGGTCCTCCAGAATCACCTTGACATGCATCCTTGCCGCCTTCAATGAAGCCAGCACATATCATGCGATCAGTCACACCACCAAACTGCTTGTATTTATCTGAGCACAATTCATGATTGAAAATTGGTACCTCGGCTTCGCGAAGTGATGTTCGGGACTCATTTTGATTTTGTGTATTGCCCCAACCACTGACACGACATAAGTCACCATCCATGAAAGTTTCTTCGGTTTCGGGAAGACTCACGGCTTTCATTGTGTCACTGAACTCAATTTCTTCAGAGAGTTCTAGAAGCGAAAAGTCATAATCCACCGAAGAATAGTTGAACTTTTCATGTTGAACTAGTTTGGCAACGGTCAATAATTTACCACCTTTGTCAGTTTCCCCAGAACCTAGACGTATTTTAAAACGTTCTGCAGTTTTTCCACTGAAAAAAAATAACCAAAGGATCTGAATTTTGTTAAGAACTTCTTTTAAATAAAAATAATTTACGTACAATGTGCAATGGGCTGCCGTAAGGACCCACTTTGGAGATATTATCGATCCACCACAGATGTGTGAAGACGTCTGCAGGGATACTTGATGAGGAGCATCTGTTATGTTGATTTGATATCCACCAACAATTTTTCCATCTAATTTTGGTTTGTCTGATTTAGGTGACGATTGAAGACAAGCCCCATTCACAGCCACGACGAGGGCTGCAAGAACTAGAGCAACTATGCTTGTCCACATTTTAGCTGTAAATGTTTGTAAAAACTTCTTTTTTTTCAACTAAAAGAAAATTAACAGTCAGTTTTATACAAATTTTGAGAATAACGATAAAAACGACTAACCACTAGAAAGGTGTGTGTGCGATTATCAATGGAACCTTATCGCTGGCGTCAACTTCAGACTAATAAGAAGCCACGCACTGGCACTATTGAAGCTAACTTAATCACTTTTGGCTTAAATTAATAAAATCCAAAACTAGGTTGCACAACACTCATCTTATAACTTTGTTTTATCTAATTGGATTGAATTATTGCGCAGAGAATTTTTCAAGTAGTTTTCGATCCTGAACTGAAATATGCAACTAAGACTAGATTATTTTGTATTTAGTTTATATCTGGTTCCGAGCAGAAACCTCTTTATAAAATAAAATCAAATACATTTATTTGTTTTTTTTAGAACTAAGGTATTCATTATCGAGCTTGAACCAGTGCCGTATAACTAGGAAGGTAATAGGTGTCTGGAAAAATGGACAAATAATAATAAAGGTTCCATTTTGCTTTATGTGAAAGCTTTCATCTTTTAACACATAAATATCATATTTATCTTCTTTTTACGTATTCATTATATTCATTAATACTGTGTTTTTGAGAAGGGGGGAAAAAACACCCATTTTGGTTTTTTGTATATAACTCGAAAACGAAGAAAAATTTAGAAGATAATACCAATAACATTCTTTGTAGAGAATAAAATTTACCAAAGGACTATTTAAAAGTTTTATAAAGAATTTAATCAGCTCTATTTAAAAAAAAGTACAAGAAAATGTGAAAAATCACATTTAAAATTTTGTGGCACAACATTTAAAAAAAAAATGCAAGAATTCACTTTTCACTTATGGCTCGAAAGCTTTAAATTATTCGTTAATTTCATTTAAGTACCTACC
Organism: Dasysyrphus albostriatus; assembly: GCA_946251815.1. Lineage (NCBI taxonomy): Eukaryota > Metazoa > Arthropoda > Insecta > Diptera > Syrphidae > Dasysyrphus > Dasysyrphus albostriatus. The sequence continues at coordinate 133,588,765 of OX276337.1, read as the reverse complement.
TACAGTTGAAAGTATACACAATTTCCAACAAATCTCTTTTTAGGGTTTTTTTCTATGAACATGAACCACAATATACTTCCCTGATGGTCTTTGATACGCTGAATTCGAATCTGGGCTCAGAATTTAAAAAATGCATTTTTATGCAAATTTCAAAAACACTTGTTGAAAAGGGGTGTTATTTTTCAATGAATAGAAAAAGTTTGGAGTCACTACCATAAAACACCTCTCGAAACTTGTATACTGGTTAAAGTAAGGAAATATTTTCGGGATGAATAATTAAACATTTCCTGGTAGCTGGTGGTACCTCGTGGCATGATAGTTAGTGTGTTGGACTGTCATGTCGATGGTCTGGGTTAGATTCCCAGTCGCTGCCAAAAATCCTTCAAGAGTATACTGGGCATGAATTAGTGTTTGTCATCAAGCCGTTCGAACTCGTTAAGAAAATTTTAGGTCCCCTCCATTCCTGCCAATCACACGCACACAGGAATGGTTGAGTGTTGTAAGTCAGTAGGCCCTACTTTTATCATTATACCAGTTTCGAGAGGGATTTCGCGGTATATATTACCTATATATATTATATAAATTAATTAATTATGCCTGTTCATGAACGGTACTTCGCAAAACTATAAATTTCCACGATTTTCAGTAAAATTTTAATTTTTTTAATGTGAAGTTATAAATTTTAGTCCAAAAATCTATTAATTTGGACTAAAATTTGTAGAAATTTGAATCCTCCAACGCCGGGTTGGGGCTGAAATTCTGTAGGGTCATAGTTCTGCTTTCAAAATTCTGTGTTTCAAAATTCTGTTTTACAAAATTCTCTTTTTCAAAAATTCTGTATTTAAAAATTCTGTAAATATGTTGTAAAAGAGAAATCGTTTTGATAATGTAAAAAAGTGCGCACTTTTTCAATTTCTCTTTAACAACATAGTACAGAATTTTGGAAAACAGATTTCTTGTAATCGAACAAAATTAAACGTGGTTAAAACTTACAAACATAATTAAAACGATTCTAAATTAACTAGATACTATCTCAGTGCAGAGTTTTGGTGTGTTTTGATGATGAACAGCCAAATACGGAAGTTTTTCCGAGAACATAAGACATTGTCGATGTTTTTAGTAGCCGACTAAAAATCTGAAAATAATCTCCTTTTGGCAAAAGCGCAGATGAATGCAGTAAAAAATGGGGAATACATAAAAAAGTTTTCTTAAAAATAAGCAAATAGCGCGAGTCATAAAAAAAATGTCTTGAAAGCTATATTGCTTATTTAGAAACCAAGAAATTAAGTTTTATTAAGAGTATTCATACAACAGAGTAAAGCCGTAGTAAACGTACTAAAACTTAAAACTTCGTAAATATGTCACAATTTACGTGTGAGTTATAGCAAAAAAAGAAGTATAGGTAGGCGTCGGAAGTTTCTGTCAATATTATTAATAAAATCAAAGTCTTGCAGTCCATAGCCGGCAATTGACTCCAATACATTGATTTTTGGAATAGCTTTTACTCATGTTTTTGAAGCCTATACTTCTTTTTTGTTATCACTCGCGCACTCACTCTTTTTTAGACAGAATTTTTGTTTTCATAAGCAAAGTTAGGGAAAACAGAATTTTGACCAGACAGAATTTTGAACTACAGAATTACGCACATACAGAATTTTGCATTTACAAAATTTTGGCCAAACAGAGTTTTGACCAGAGAGAATTTACAAAAAAAATAGCAGAATTTTGAAAACCAGAATATTGACCCGCTCCCCGCCTAGACACCTGTTATGACTTGCGATTCGCCAAGTCGAATGTTCAAATGTGACTATGTGGAATTACCGTTTGCAACCCGCCTTAATTGAGTTCGCCTTAAATGACTAAAATTTGGGAAACTTGAATGTCGTGGATATCTTGGTGATTTTGATCAAAATCGCAGTCTTTATTATTGAAAAGTTGAACGTTCGAGTGGAGTCGACAAAACGCAAGTCATAATAGGGACCCTAATTATCAAAAAAAAATAAAACCATTGCGAATCCACTATTAATGAGAATAAATAAACGCAATATATTTTATAAGCGGACAGGTTCTAAAAATTATAAATTTTCAATCCATAAAAAAGATTACAAATAGTTTAGTGATATGAGTTCCTTTTATTTAGTTTTGGAGACAAAGTTCTAAAAAATTTAAACATTCGTGATACGGTGGAAAAAGTGTTCAGAAGAAGCATTCAAGAAATACATCCCATGCCTGATGAACCCAGTAGAAGAACGTATCACAATCCACATTAAAAAGAGCATATTGATGTTTACCACTCTATTGATTTCCATAATAGGCATTTTTCTTGTTTAGCTCTGAGTAGAGTATGGAGTAGAGCTCGAGCTACCTCTGAGCAGAGTATGACCAGAACTCTCCTATATAGTTTTGAAACACATCTGATCTGAGCACTGAATTGTCATACGATTGCGATGCGTTCAACGCACCATAATTTAGTACTGACTTTTAATTATCATCTGATAGCTGTCCAACTGAAATTGAAGTACTGAACACGTCCATGTAAAAAAGAAACACAGATTTTTTTTACAGGTCAGTACAGTATTATGCGCGGAGCTAAAGAATAAAAACGCTAATGTTCCACCTTTGTGTGATCGCCACCGCCATTGTCGATTTGCATCTACAGCCTTATAATTCCGCTCTTCACATGGAATTTAAAAATTGTCCCGAAAAATTAATGAAAAAAGAAAATAGTTTGTGCAGAATATTCCCTTGAATAATGAAATGAAAAATGTTTATTTTTATTTTATTATCGCTTACAAGCAACAACAAGTCAAAACACTCCAATAAGTTCTTTCGAAATACTGGCCATTGCCGTTACCGTCGATATATTTTTGCAAAACCAAGGAACGTATTGTATTGATTAATCTACTACATATTTGACAACTTATTTCTATTACATTTATATAAATTATAAATGACATTTCCTAGATAATCGAGAATCGACTTAAAACACACATAAACCAAACAACACCACCTTCGGCACCTTCCTTAAAAATATAAACAATTAACAAAAACAAATAAAATCAAAAGAAAAACCATGGACTTAGATTATTTATATTACAAAAAAATGGTATTACATATTAATATTGAGTCATACAACAACATTCAGCACGTCCATTTGATTTTAGGTCAAAGCGAAACGCCAACGAGAGCGCAACTGGGATCGAAATGAGAAGAAGTGTCTTATACGATTAGTCCAGAGGTATAGACCCATAATTGATAACAAGGGCAATGACAACGTTTGGGTTCGCCGAAAGAATGCAGCCTGGGAGGCTATTCAGAGAGGGATGGTTGCTGAAGGATTCCGTAGAGGTGTCAAGAGTGTTCGACAGCAATGGGCCCGAACGAAAGGCGAAGCAAAGAGAAAAACAAAAATTAAAAATGAAAAAGTAGACCTGGACGTTGAGGAGGTGGAAGATGATTCTCCGGCAATAAATACGATGTCTAATACTGACACAGATCCCTTAGATTACATCGTTAAGACAGAAGAATGTGAGTTACAAGAGATGGATCCTACCATCGGCGATAGAATCGTCACACCAAAGGTTGATGACGACGACGACCAAACGTGCTTGGACGACCACTTGGTGTCGGTTGATGCAATTCTAACTTCCATTCCTAGTCCAAATCCAAACAATGACCATAACGAAAGTTCTGGTATCGGATCAACCACCCCCTCGACCAATGAGTCTATAAATGAACCCTTGCTGCCGCTGCCGCCTAGACGGGGAGAAAGAAAGTTGCTGCCAAAAATGCCCATCGGCCGCAATGTTTTGCATGCGCGTCTAATTCAAATCGAAGAGGAAACTGCCCAAAAGGCTGAAATACACTCGCTAGAGGTCACCCATCGGCAAGAAATCCACGCCTTGCGGGTCCAACAAATGCGCGAACAAATCGAACAGCAACGACGGCTCTTCGAATCGCAGATGACGAAATTACGTGGTTTGAAATAATCTTAGTTTACATTTATTTTGGCTTTTAAATAAAAATTACAAACGTAGCTGTAGAAATAGAATTCAGTACCGATATTTCGTTGAGTAGTCCTTGGGCGAAACCACCAAACCACGGCCTTTTCTCGCTCCCCTATACACTGTTTCAACAATATCGATCATTTCTTGTTTGTCTTCTAGTGGCCAATTGATTTTGTTGTTGTTACCCGTTCCCAAATCGATCATTATGTGTTTGTTGCGGAAGAAGAACATAACCGTGCAGGGATCGTACAATTCGTACATTTTATTGAAATCTGGAACTTCGGTTATGTCTACGAGGTAGATGACAGCGAAGTTTTTAACTTTCTCCGCAATGCTGTACATTACTTCGTCCATTTTCATACATGCAGGATCCCAATCGTGTCCAAATCGTATTACCTGGTGGGGAGAGAACAAAGGCTGTAAAGAAAGAAATCTGGAGCTGGTGTGTTCTGGGTTTCTTACCACGACTCTGTCTTCTTCGGATAAAATAGCCTGGTCTACTTGCCATCCGTTGTGTAAATGGGGTAACATATAAGACATGGTTAAAAATTATTTGTTTGATCTGGTTTCGCAAAATGAGAAAATTAAATGAAAAATTATTTTAATCAAAAATTTATACGTCCGTAAACATGAATAAACAAATTGAAAAATGTCAGAGGTGACGTTTAAGAATAAGGTTACTTAGTGATGCCAAGAATAATATTTTAAATGTCAGATTTAAATTTAAGGATTGAAACAGAATGAGCAATGACTACTTGTTTTTTACTACAGAAAAGCGAATGAGGGCTGCTTTTAAATAGCCGTTGGATAATATTCCCACTAAAACGAAATCTGAGATTTAAGTGGAAAAAGTTTGAAATTTCAAATTGGTAACGTTTTGTAACTCTCGCATTGATAACAGTGGTCGAGAAACGATGAAAATTATTGGTCGAGAAACGTTGAGAATTATAACAAAATTCATGTATTTTGTTTCAATTTTCATCGTTTCTCGATCAATACCAAAACAAAATCTCAGATTCCAACTGAAAAAATTTTTAGATCTCGAATTGGCAGAGTGGAATTCCATTAAGATTTCGTTGAAATCAAGAGTTTTTGTAGAAATTTCCATAAAATCTTGTTCCATCAACTTAAAATATAAAAAGTGAAATCTGGGATTTCATTTTGGTGGGAACATAGCACTAGATTAAATTTTGACGTTTCTCTGCATAAATTCACCTTATTTATGTCAAAAATACAAAAAATATATTATTATAATTCATTTCTTGACACAAGGTCTCACTGTGAAATGGTTATTTGATGTAAAATCCGAGTTCACTCACCGAGTTAAAATATTTGTCTGGATCTAGTGAATTGCGAAAAACTTATGATTCGAAAAATTAATTTTTAAAAATTTATTGACGGTACTTTTTAAGACGGTGTTCACATTGGATTGAAAAACTGGATTTTTTTTTATGTTTCAGTATTCACATCTCGCTCCCACTTCTTCAGCAAAGGAAGATGTAAATACTGAAACGTCAAAAAAATCCAGTTTTTCTGTCCAATGTGAACACCGTCTAAGAAATGTCTACTCAGAAAATCAAACACACCTTTCCAAGCCAAATGTCAAGATTTGACATACCTTCCACGATTGTCAAATTTAATTCTTTTGCGGTGTTTTGCCAACACGTTGCCAGTTTCTGGAGAATTTTGTGAATTTATTTTGCAAATATTAGGATTTGAAATTTATGCAACATTAAGAGAATTGAATTAAAAGTGCATCATCCGTTTCAGCACACATAATTTGATTCAAAATGGTGAGTTACTAGAAGAATTACCAAGAAAACTAAATGAAAAAGCCTTGTGCAATTTGCTGACGCATCGAATCTCAGTTAAATTTGCAATTCAAACGGAATTTTTCATCATAGTTCCAATTGAAAGTCGACAACAATTATATTTCAATATTTATATGTTACTTCTGCACTTGATGGTTTACATAAACTTTAGAACTTTGGAGAAGTCCCTTAAACTTCGCTGTTTATTTATTTTTTGTTTCAGGCCAACATAGAACGTAAGGGAACCTTCAAGGTTGAATATCTCCAAAAAATCGAGAAGGAAGTTCAAGAGAAATGGGAAGCAGAGAAAATCTATGAAGTTGATGCACCCAAAGAGCCGCGTAAGAGCTTAGACGAGAAGTTTTTTGTATCCTTTCCGTTTCCGTACATGAATGGGCGCTTACATCTTGGACATACTTTTTCTCTCTCTAAAGCTGAAGTAAGTAAGATCTAGCTTATAAGCAGATTCGTTTTTTTTTTGAAGAATGTTTTTTTTTAATGTTTGTTTATTTAGTATGCTATCCGCTATCATCGCCTCAAAGGCAAAAGAGTCCTTTGGCCATTCGGATTCCATTGTACCGGAATGCCCATTAAAGCTTGTGCCGACAAACTTAAACGAGAAATAGAAGACTTTGGATGTCCACCTCAATTTCCAGCTCATGAAGAACTGAAATCTGTGGAAAAAGCTGAAGTATCAGCTCCAAAAGATAAGTCAAAAGGAAAGAAAAGCAAAGCCGTAGCCAAAACTGGAGCTGCAAAATATCAGTGGCAGATAATGCAAAGCTTAGGCTTGAATGATGATGAAATAAAGAAGTTTGCAGATGAAAAGTACTGGTTGGAATACTTCCCACCTCTTGCAGTTCAAGATTTGAAGAGAATTGGCATTCATGTATAGAATGATGGCTGTCTTTGACTATCTTCTAAGAAACTAATTTTTGATGATTTTTCCAGGTTGATTGGAGGCGCACGTTCATCACAACATCTGCTAATCCCTATTTTGATTCTTTTGTACGTTGGCAATTTAATCATCTGAAAAACCGTGGAAAAGTTATGTATGGTAAACGGTATACAATCTACTCGCCTAAGGACGACCAACCTTGTATGGATCACGATCGATCAACTGGCGAAGGAGTTGGTCCACAGGAATATACTCTGATCAAAATGAAGGTCTTAGAAAATCCCGAAGTTCTTAAGTGAGTACAATATTTTAAAATAGCTACTTGCAAAAGGGTTGGGGATATTACCACTATACTATCGAAGAATAAGTATTATTTTTAAAAGGTAGCCATGCACAATAGATTGATCCAACGAGCTTAATGGCCCGCGCCGATCCAAAATCCATCGTGTATAGGTTGGATCCAGCGCCGCGCCAATCCATTTGGATTTCTAGCAACTATCCAAAAACCCCCCTGAGTCAAATTGGCCGGCGTGGCTCGCTCGCAAGCTTAAAGCAAAATTGGTCGTTTATCGGGATGATTTTTTGATTTTATTTAATATTTTTCTTAACAAAAATTCCCAACTCGATTTAAGATGCTTCAGTCTTTTCAATTTTTCTGATTACTTACAATTGCAAACCGTGGCGATTGAAATCATCCCTACACCGCTTTTATAAAACATTCTTTTGCTCTGATTTAAAATGTAATGAAATTATCTTGGAAGAGTTGGTTGATTCAAATATGAATTATGTTGAATACCGTAAGGTATTTAAGTTTTTATAGACACGTGATCAAATTGAATTCGCTAATTAGAGCTGAATAGTATTTGTTGTATTGAAAAAGCGATCTTGTTTTTAACAACAGAATTTGCGTTAAAACTAAAATTTCAATAAATTTTTATTTTTATCATACAATCATACTATCAATCACCAAACGATTCCATTATTCATTCTCACTAATCTCTCAAGAATGGAAATTATTCTAACACTACCCTTAAAATCATATGCACAGATTAATTATATGTAATTAACCCACAACCACACTTGTCCTAGGTCGATAAAATCGCCAATTTATTTTGTTTGTGCTACACTACGGCCGGAAACGATGTATGGCCAAACCAACTGTTGGTTGCATCCTGATATTAAGTACATTGCTTTTAAGACATCACGCTCTAATGAAGTTTTTATCAGTACCCGTCGTGCTGCTCGCAATATGTCTTATCAAGGTTTGACAGCCGTGGAAGGCAAAGTAGAAGTTCTTGCTGAGCTGACAGGTCAACAACTTTTAGGGCTGAAATTGTCAGCTCCCTTGACTCCACATAAAATAATTTATACACTGCCAATGTTGTCGATTCGTGAAGACAAGGGTACGGGTGTAGTAACATCAGTTCCTTCAGACTCACCCGATGATTATGCGGCTCTTGTAGATCTGCAAAAGAAAGAAGCATTCCGACAAAAATACGGCATCGAAGATGAAATGGTTTTACCATACGATCCTATTCCTATCATTGAGGTGCCTACTCTAGGAAAATTAAGTGCAGTGCATTTGTATGATACTCTGAAGATTCAAAGCCAGAACGATAAAGATAAGCTAACCGAAGCTAAAGAGATTGTGTACTTGAAAGCCTTCTACGATGGTGTGTTATTGGTTGGTGAATACGCTGGTCGTAAAGTTCAGGATGTCAAAAAAGATCTTCAAAAATTATTAGTTGACGCAAAGGATGCTGAAATCTACTACGAACCGGAGAAGACCATCATGTCACGGTCAGGAGATGAGTGTGTTGTTGCTCTTTGCAATCAATGGTATCTTAATTACGGTGAACCTGAATGGCAAGCGAAGGCTTTTAAGAATCTTAAAGCAATGGAAACATACCATGACGAAGCTAGAAATAATTTCGAAGCTTGCCTCAATTGGCTGCATGAGTATGCTTGCTCTCGGACATACGGTCTGGGGACTAAGCTACCGTGGGATGAACAATGGCTCATCGAATCATTGTCAGACTCAACCATCTATATGGCCTTCTATACTGTAGTTCATTTGCTCCAAGGTGGTTCGTTTAAGGGTGAAATTCCAAGTCCACTAGGAATTACAGCTAAAGATATGACTGCTGAAGTTTGGGATTATATATTTTTCAAAGAAACTGCGGTTCCTAAAAGCACAAACATCAAGAAAGAGCATCTTGAACGTCTGCGTCGAGAATTCGAGTATTGGTATCCCTTGGATCTTCGTGTTTCTGGAAAAGATCTCATCCAGAATCATTTGACATTTATGCTGTACAATCATTGTGCCATCTGGGCGAACGATGAAAGCAAATGGCCTAGAGGAGTTCGTGTAAACGGGCATCTGCTCCTCAATTCTTCAAAAATGTCAAAATCCGATGGTAATTTCTTAACTCTGTACGAAGCTATAGACAAGTTTTCAGCTGATGGTATGCGCCTTTGCCTCGCCGATGCTGGTGATAGTGTTGAAGATGCCAATTTCGTTGAGAGCACAGCTGATGCGGGTATTCTACGTTTGTTCACCTTCATTGAGTGGGTCAAAGAAATGCTGGCATCCAGACCAATGCTCCGAAAAGGAACTCCGTCAACGTTCAATGATAAGGTTTTCATTAGTGAAATGAGTCTGAAAACGAAACAAACAGACGATTACTATAAGAAGATGCTCTTTAAGGAAGCTCTGCGATCTGGTTTCTATGAGTTCCAGTTGGCCCGTGATAAGTATCGTGAATTGTGTGGCAACGTAGGTATGCATGAAGATCTCGTCTTTGAGTTCATTCGTCGCCAAGCACTACTTATGTCTCCGATTTGCCCTCATGTAATGGAACACGTGTGGTCTCTGCTGGGAAACAAAACAAGTATTCTGCATGCTCATTGGCCAAGTGTAGGGGAAATCAATGAAATCGAAATTCAATGCTCTGAGTATCTTATGGAAGCTGCTCATTCATTCCGTTTGAGCTTAAAGAATCTATTGCAAGTGAAGGGAAAAGGTGGCAAGGAAAAGGCAGTCGATCCAGCGAGCTTAAAGCCTGATCGAGGCGTTATCTGGGTTGCAAAGACATATCCACCATGGCAATGTTGTGTGCTGGACACGCTTAAAGAACTGTACGTCGTCAAAAATGTTCTGCCCGATAACAAAGTTATATCCGCTACCCTACAAGGTAAAGAGGTATTAAAAAAATTTTTGAAACGAGTAATGCCTTTTGCACAAATGATTCGAGAGAAAGTAGAATCAGGCAAAGGAATCTCAGCCATGGCTACGGTGTTGGAGTTCGATGAGTGTCAGGTGCTGATGAATAACTTGGAATACTTAAAAAATACTCTTGATGTAAGTTAAAAAAATTTTATCTGTCAATTCGTTTTATGACCTTATTTATTATTCTTCTAGCTGGAATCGCTTGAAGTCAAGTACACAGATGACCCCACAGCACCAGAAAAGACCCGCGAAGAAGTTCGCCCAGGTTCACCATTTATTGCATTTACAATCGCTCCAAATGTTCCTGTTGTTTTAACAAACCCCATCGAACGATCTGGATTATTTACAGTTAACACTGTTTTATCTGAGGGTGATAGTGTTAAATCGTTCCACGAGAAGCTGGCCAAAATTATTGGACTTAAAGGTTTGTCTTGTTAATAAAGATACTAAAAAACATGAGCATAATTTTAATTTAATTTTTTTTCTTAGCAGAACTTAATGCATTGAAGATCTGGCGCTACGAAGATCCAATATTGGGACCAAGAAAAATTCCAGCATTTGAAGATTACAAAACAGGAAAAAAACAACTCACTGAAGGTGTCTTTGTTCTGGATGTGGAGAAGAAAATTGTCAATTTGAAAATCAATGGAAAACTGCAGAGTATTGGAACGGAATTTATATATGTCGTCGAGTAAATTCATTGTGTTTTTCTATTTAAGCGACTCTTTTTTTTTCTTATTATTTTTGGTTTTCATTGACTGTTAATTTAGTATTTTCTTAACTTATATTGAAAACATAAATTATTTCCCACAAAAAATTTGTCTAAATTTAGTTTTGAAAATTAAACTCATCAATTCTGGCTTTGATGCCTGAGCGGTGACGACAGTTAGAAAAGACAATCTCAAATGGTTTGATTTTGACGATCTGGAAGAGGAGCAGTTGGCTTGGTATGAAAATCGCTATCTAGTTTGTGATCAAGACTGGTGCAAAATTGAATACAGCTAGATAAGATGGATATTATCTCATTTTGAGAAATCCATTCGCTACACTTTTGTTTTCATTTCCAAAGAGTCAATTGATCTACGTGAATTATAAGGACTTATAACAGTTTTTTTTTTAATGGACGTCATTCATTGAAGATAGCCCCGCTTTCGTGAGGCTTCTCAAATCAGATATGCTATGTGTTTTTTTGTGCAAATAATTTTCATAACCATATCCTCTTATCAACTAAGCGAATATGAAAACAGAAAAGCGATGATGGCGTTTCTATGTACTTTTATTTTAAACGAAGAAATGGGTACAAAAAAAAAACACATAAGGTGTGTTTAATGAACCTGTTCCGAACAGAAAATTACAGAAAAGTTCAGGATTGTGTGCCATGAGAAAAAACCTTACCCCAAACTGTTTTACATTCTGTCACTTTGTGTTCGTTTTTAAGAACAGTTTAGAACAACATTTCCTGCACCCACTTTTGAGGTGGAGCAAGTGAGTGAGAAATGTCAAAGTAACAGCTGATTTGTTTGTTTGGGATAGTAATAGGCTAACATTTATAACAGAAGTACTTTTCTTGATCTCTTTGAACTGAACATGAAGAAAAAAACATAAAAGAATGTGAAAAAAGTAAATCGATATTAAATTCGAATTGAAAATTAATGAAAAAAATATGATTTCAACCATTTTTAAATTTAAATGTTTCACAGTTGATAGGCAACGGCCAATCCCATCAACACAAAGCTGCACTTTTCTGTTCTTCCTTATTCTGACAGCTTTCACACACTTGTGCTGTTCAGCTCTGTTCTGATCTAGTTTTTCTTCATTAAACACAGCTATTTAAAGCTTAGATTCGGAGAACTTTGGATGAAAATTGTTGGTCCGTCAAATTTTAATGATTTCTATCAGCGACAAGTAAACTTCCTAAAAAGTTTGGTACGGTTTGGTAGAAACTTTTGGAAAAAATTTTCTGTTACAATAGAAAATTACTTTTTTTAGTTTGAGAATTCTTGCCACCAGACCATCCCACACTTTTTCTAAGATTTGTTTTTCTCTGAGAGAATTTCATAAAAACTTGACAGACTGGTAACTTTTGCTTAAAAATGTGTGGGACAAGAAAAACAAATATTTATTTAATGTTTCTTCTTTTATTTATATCGCTAAACATTTAACTTGTTTTGTTTTTCATATTTCATATTTTTCTCTCTGCCTTACATAGTTTTCGACAATTATCTACATTTGACATTTTTGATTTTTTGTTTCATTGATGGGCTTATTTTTAAAAACTTCTAAACAATGTTTTTTTTTTTTTGTATTTGATTTAAACTTTAACAATATTTTTTTCTATACACCTTTTCTTTTTATTATTGTGTTTTTATTCTGTTGTTGCAGTTTTTTGTTTTGTTTTTAATTTTCCTCATAATTATTATTATCTTAAGCTTATGTATGTATGTTTTGATTTATATTTATTCTTTTCCTCAATTTAATTTAAATTATTTTTTTCGTTTACATTTACATTCAACGATTTTTCTCTTTCATTACTTTAAAATGCACCTAAAAATTAACTTACGATTTTTTTGTTGTTGTTTCATAATACTTTCTATTTTTTATTATCTATTTTAATGTTTTGTTCAATTTAATTTATTTTTGGTAACAGTTTTATACATTTTTATTTTTATGACTAATTTATTTTTTTTTTTTTTTTTTTAGTTTTTGTATTGTTTTTTTGTTTTTAAGTTTTATGAAATTGTGATTTGATTTTTATTATTGTTGTTTTTTATTTTATTTTTAAGTACAAAAAGGCTTACGCGTTATATGTAGGTACAAATGAGGCATAGATGTGTATGTGTGTGTGTGTGTGTGTGTTTTGTGGTATATGCGATTGAGTAAGTTAGTGATCACGTTTTTATATTTTTGTTATGATGATCTCAATAGAAAAATAGAGAAGGTGGGTGGGTTGACCCAGGAAGATATACATTTTTTATTTGTTTCATTTTAAAATATACATTCTTTACATTTACAAATTCATAGATCTAGGTATACAAACATATTTATTTATTTTTTTTTTTGTTTATTTTGTCAGCTGTTGTATTACAGATTTAGCATATTTTATGCATTTTTTTTTTGTTTAATTTTATTTTTAAAAATATTTGTTTACCCTGATTAGTTTTAAGCTACATAGTGTTCAACCGGCTTCGTTTAAAATTTAATTTTGGATGGAATGAGGAAAATGCGTTTTTTGGAATAAATAAATAAAGTTAGTAAAAATTGTTTCTACATGCTGACTAAACATGGCAAAGGATTTAATACCATTAAAAAAAAAAAAACTTTCTATTAAATAAAGATACAAATGAAAGGGAAGCTTAGAAAACTCCTGGTGCTTGATACACATTTTTTTTTTGACATCTAAATCGAAATTGAAAGTCTGGTGGATATAATCTACCTTAGGACAAGGACAACTTTTTTGTTGTTGTTGACACTTGAAGTGCAAGGGTGTAATAATTTGCAAGGGCACAACGAGATTTGATAGTTACATTTGCTAGGCCCTTGTTAGTATCGAATCTATGCAAAACTCTAGGTGGATCACCTACATGTACCGTTATTTATGTTTGATTTTAATTTAACAATAAATTTCCTCCTTGGAAAACAAAAAGAGACCCAAAAATTCTACATTGATGCTAACGAGGACCAATCTTAACTCTCTACCGTCTTGCCTTTTGCCTCCAGGTGCAAAAAAGAAAAAATACTTGGGATCTATTGTCTATAGGCTAACTACTGGGGAACTAAGCAATTCAGTTGTGTAATGTTGAAAATGGATAACTTAATGTTAAATTTTTTATCAGATAGCTAAACTTATCGAACAGATTTTTACTAGTAAAGGTCTCATGGGTATTTCACAAGTTGTCTTCGTTTAGATTTCCCCTACGAAGAACTTCCCAGACCTTGACTTAACTTTGCAAAAACTAGCCATTCTTCCATTCTGGTTACAAAAAAAAAAATTAAGCAAGATCTTGTAATTATTTCAGTTTTGTGAGTAAACTTCTTTTGGCGGCGACCAGAGGGGTATTTTAAATAAATCTTTTTTGACGGAATTAGACTCCATTATTTTGACGGTAGTAGACTCCCTATTGTAAATATTCTATTTAAATTGTTATATGCTATATAGTTTCTTCGGACTGGGAGCAATCGAAATAAAATGGAAAGTCGTGATTTTTTCTTACCCGAAGCGAATTGATCGAAAAGACGATGTCTGGTTTGAAAAATCTACATGTTAAATACAAAAACAATTTATCCTGTTCGGGCTTATTCCAGAAAAATCTCGACGCTTCGTTTAACCTAAGCCCAGAGAAAATCAGTGATTAAGTTACCCCTTACTTACGCATGCAATGATTTGAATTTCGCTTAACCGAAACCAACTCAAACTCTAAACCTGACCTGACTCAACTAATATTAAGTATTAAGGCCACTAGACCCAGCTATAATATTGAGCCCTAATCAATATTCGGTACCAATTTGGCAGAACCAGGGCTTAGAACTTCTGGGAAGAAATCATTAAGAAGGTACTGATTGTGGAGAGCTAGCATGTACCGTATCAGAAATAATACTCGATACCAAATTGCTAGGGCTGGGACTTAATACTGGTGTGAAGAAATTAATTGATACTGATTTTGAACTGACTTAAGGACTGTAGTACCGCTCCTAAGGTTGGAACTACATATTTGAAGAAATCGTCTGTAGTAATGATAAAAGAAATTTTAATAAAATCGACTGAATTCGTTTGTTATTTGAATGCCAGAACGAAGGAGCAAACAAAAACTCACTAAAGTTTAACTAAACCTCAATGTAACTGATCTTACAAAAACACCTCTAACACACATTTTTGGTTAATTTTTACTTCAGAAAAGTTGTGAAAATATTTTTTTTTTGTTGGATTCGTAACGGGTTGTTGAAGAAAAGAAGTCTGGAATATTTTTTTAAGAAAAGCCCTTATTGAAAATAATATTTAACATTTAAAATTTATAAATAATCAATATTTTCAAATGCTCATATAACTTGTATGTTTTTCACATCTTAAAATAACTTCTGTCAAATTAAACGAAAAAAAATAACAACCTTAAGGCTTATTTTTTTTTTAACTATCCTAGTAGAACTTAAGAGTAGTTTCGAGCATTTAATGCAATGTTTTTTTTTTTTAACTTTTCTGACAAAATATTTTTTTTGTATTTTTTTGAAAATTCAATAAATTTCTGGAATTATTTTGTTCTTTTTTTTTTTGTCTAAACTAAATACACATTTTCTTTTATAACAATCTTATTTCCATGATGTGTAGTGTAAGTATGTACAGTTAAAATTTGTTTTTTTATCCTAGAACATAAACGGATAACGAAACGTAAAACGGAAAAACAGTCTCTAACACGTTTTTTTTTTCTTTAATATTCAGACTTATAAACTAATCGATGAGTAAACTCCGTGTCAACAACAATAACATAAGCAACATGAACAACAACAGCTATGGCGACGACAATGGTGACATCTACATTCATCAAAATTATTTTGACAAATTCGTAATTAGCTGCGATGAGTAGTAAATGTAGTTTAGCGTCTAGCTAGAATAAAGTTTCTCTGGACCATTTGCGAGAGGAGCCCGGTAAACTTGGATCTCGCGACTCGTCACTTTTGCTGCGACTTTTGTCGTCGTCATCGTTGTTGTCTACGTAACTATTGTCACTACTTTCATCTGTTGTTGGAAGTTTGATCAAAGGCAGTTCGAGAATCACCGACGAACAAACCGGAGGACTGTTTTGGCGAATAAGGTTTTTTAGCGATGCAGGCATTGATATTAGGGGTAGAAGTGAATGTTGATTAGGAGAGACTATTTCATCAGGGCCACCATAGAACTGTTGGCCCTGCGGAATTTCAGTATTGAAGGTTGAACAGGTTTCAGCGGTTGTTGTAGTGGTATTGGTTGTAGTTTCTTCTGTAGTCTGTTCAGCACTTATTTGTTGCTGAAGCTGGGGCTTCACGAGAAGTCGACGTTGAGATGATGGAGTGGACTCGGTAGTATCCTGACGTGGCAGAATGGTGAAATGAGTTTCTAGCGGTTGTCCATGATTCGTGGAATCGAACGATTGCTGCTGAGAGAAATCCTTCATTTGATGGCCAATTAGAGAGATTTTCTCAGTGGAAGTTGCTACAGAGATGCTCTTATGGCGTTCTAGTAATGGTCGTCGGGGACGTTTGATAGAGCTAACATTGCTGCCCATTCTCCGTATGTCGGAGTACTGAGACATAGGTGGAACACTTTTTACCGAATGCAGATCCTCGTGATTGTGCGAGAGATTTGATATAGGACTAGCTACGGTTGGTACTTTCGTTGGCCCTTCTTCGATGCCATGGTCTTCAAGACTAATCTCATCGCTGTCAGTGCTAAATTGCTCCATATCTTCATCCGTATCGGCTATGCTATCGAGAAACACTGAATCTTCATCAAGGCTTCGCATCTCTGAGTCCTGATACTCTATTGAGGAGATTTTAAAGGAACTTAAAGAAGCAAGAGGTGCTCGTTTGGGTCCTGCATTATTTGTTATATTTTTTGATAGATCTGCAGCACTGCCTATGCTTCCTATGCTATTATTTCCTCCATTACCAGTTGGGGCAAATTCATTAGGATAAGTATAGCTATTGTTACTATCGATTATCCTGCCATTCGTGGTGCCCTCTAGCGGAGCTGATATTTTTCGTCTTACAACTAATTTCAGCTCGCTTGAATCATCGTATTTCTCGTGCAGCTGAACGACTTTTGCCGATATTGGATATGGGAGAAAGTCAGCAGTGTCAGCGCTTATTGAGTGAATATGCTGCTGGCGACCTGATTGCGCACTCTCAGGATCATAATAAGCTATGCTATGTTTCCTTACAAAATGTGGTTGTGGAGCTACAGCAGATGCTGCAGGGGTTGTTGTTGTTGCAGTTGTAACTTGTTTTTGAACAATGGCAGCTGTTGTTGTTGAACTACTGATTGCAGTCTTTATGATGGAGGCAGCGCTAGCCTCTGTAGTTGGATGACTAGACGATGTTGCCTGATCGTTGATTATTCGTTCGCTCGGACAAGGGGAAGCACTTGGTGTTGGTTGAATCACTTGGATATCTGGATAGTAATAGTCCCACATGTCGTTACTAGATGTGCGTGATGCTGTAGATAGTTTACGTCGCAATGACGGTGGTAAATTTCCCAAGCCTAAAGTGAGTGCAGAACATCGTCGTTCGAGATATGAACTTTCGGTACTGCAACACGTCATGGCACTACTGCGTCGTGATTCTGCAGCCTGTAAAAGATGATAAATAAGTAATATTAGATTAGAAATTTTTGAAATTGCAGCCACTTACTCCATTTGGTACTTCTAGGAAGCCATGTCCTTTTACTGAATCTGTTCTGCGATGACTTTCTTCAAATACTGGATTCTCTAGTTCATCATCTGTTTCTATAAAATAGTCATCGGTACCAAAACTACTGCCCATGGGATAGTTGGTTAGTATTCTGGATGATTCAGAACCGCTTTTTCGTCGTCCGCCACCATATGAATATGAATACCTTCTTGGTGGTTCCAAAAGGCTACTATAACCTCCGCCACCTTGAAATAATTAATGAAAACACATTGATTGATTTATTGGGATATAGACGGGTGCTGTTTTTAAGCACGATTAAAATTTAAAAAAAAATTAAAATATCATTAGACGTGTACTTTGTTCAAGCCCGGGAGAATCGGTCGAAAAAAACGATTTCGCTACATACAGGGATGAAACCCATTTGAAAGTTCAGTCTAACGACCCTTTCGATTGGAAATCTGAAAGACCGATACGATATGTGTGAATGCTTCTGGTTTTCTTTCATAAATCAAATCCTGAAACATTTTCTCTTGTTTTGAGAAAAGGGACCAATTAAAAGGCCATACCATACTCGTACATAAGATCAAACAATAAACACCGCTTACATTACAGAATAGGTACGTTAAACTTACCAACTGATGAAAATCGATAGCCACGATGCAAAACTGGCGGGGCACTAACATTACCCAAGGATAACATTCGTTGTCTGCGATAAAGAATTGCGTCGTACTCATCTGGATATATAGACATTCCAGTTGCTTCCATTGCTTCTTGTATTTTACGTTCTTCTTCTTCTTGCATACAAGCTGCTGCTACAGCAGCAATTTTTGGATCCTGTTCAAAAAATAAAACATACATTCATTTTAGCAACAAAAATATCTTAAAAAATTAAAATTCAATTCTATCCTACTTTCAAAACTCTCAGTGTCTCATCGGTATGGCTTCGACTCTTCCAGACAATTAAAAATACCATCAAACTAAAGAATCCACCCAGAGTTGCTGCTATCCGAACCCCTGTCATGACATCATAAGTAGCAAAGAATTCGGCCCGTATACGCTCCCTTTCGGCTGCCAAAATTTGTGCTTGGGTAATATTGTGGTCGCTAAGATTCGCATAGGGAATGATAATTGATGGATGTCCTGCCAATGAAGTCGTTGTAGTAGGTGACGGTAATGGTGTTGTACTAATACGATTATTTGGATAAGTCTTATCAGCGCTTCTACTGGAACTTTGCGAACTAATTTTAAACGAGAGTATCAAATGGAATTTCTTTCAATCACATCAAATCAAATAATGAACATAAAAAAAGGTTCATAATGTACTACATACATTCATATGTTTAGACCTTAGCTTACCTGACTTGATGAGAAGCCGACGAATAACCATGATTGTTATTGTTATGATGGCCATTAGGAATTGTACGCGTAGTAAATTGACTACCATTTGAACGTAATGGATCTGGAAATGATGTGTCATGTTGTGGTGCGATTTCTGAAGATTCAGTTTGTGTTTGAATTGTTGTGGTTTTTGATAATGATGCTGATAATGATGATGGAATATCACTGTTGACGTGGCTGATAGATGAGAAATTCGTTGACAATGATTTCGGTTTGGAGTTTGGTGTTTTGTTGATGATGTTACCACTGTTGATGTTGTTGTTGTTGTTGTCGTTGGTTGGCGATGCAATACTGTTTGCATTACTATCGGCGGGTGAAGAATTTGACGCAACAGAACGTCGTGAAATTTTTGCCATTTCTAAAGGAACATGTTCTGAAATTAGAATAGAAGAAAAAAAAAATATTATTAAAGAAAATGGAAAACCATAGGAGGAAGGAATTTTTGATTTTTTCTTCTTCTAAAATTCTAAAACATTAATACCCAATCAATTTAATTCGATTCTTATTGATAGAATGTTTTGGAGGTCGTAGCGGGGGAAGATGAGCGGATATACTATGGTTTCAACCTTTGTTTGGTCATCAGTAAATCACTTAAATTCTCTCTTCACTGTACCTGGAAAAAATGCTAGTTTCTGACTAGTATTGTCAAGGGCAAGGCCCTTGTGTATAACAAGGAAAACCTAGATACAAAAAAACGTTTCAAATATTATAGACTAAGAACTGACAGCAAATTTTTGGTTCGGAGTTATTATAACTAAAATTCACGAATATTTTGTTATAATCGAGTCCCGATTTCAAAATTGATCGTCTTGACGAGAGGAGTTGCGTTTTCAACTCCGACTTTCGACTTTCAAAATTTTGGTTTGGAGGGTATTACCACTTTTAAATAATAATTTTAGGGTCTCAACTCCCAAACGATTTCAGTGTCGCCAAAAAAAAGCGGAAACCAACTTTTGGATTGAAAAATATAACTACTTAAATTAATATGCAAGCTGAAGAGAATTCCTCTTGATTAAGAGTTTTGGGGTCCCAGACGATTTTAGTGTCGCCACACCAAAGGTATCGATGATGTATTTACTGAACTCCGGCCAAGAAAGAGTTTGGAAGGGATGTCAGAACTAAATATTACCTACTGCCTAGAAAAAAAGTGTAATCAAGGCCTTGGAAAAATGTACCTATGAAAAATCTAGTCGAAGGAAACATGTCATTACTTGAGGCCCTTGCTAGTTCGAATTTGTTGGGTATATTTTCCTGCCTGGAAAAACAATCTAGTTTTTTACGAGACCGTAAAGAGTTTGACATTGATGCTAACAAGGGCCAAGCAAGGATAACTATTGAAATTCTCTAGGGTCTTGCCAGTTATGTAATATTTTTCCCCGAGAAGCAATAAAACTGCAGTAACTGCTGATTCGCAATACATGTTGAAAATAAATAACAATTTAGTAGTATACCCTTACATGGTTTAATTTTGCATACCACCGTGCACTATATGATGGGTATAAGGATTTTTGTTTGTAATATGAATATAGCGGTATTTCTCAACGGATATCAAAACTAACACAAAGTATTTACAAGAAAGGGCTTCTAGAATTTTCATCAACAAGATTTTCCCTACGAAAAACTTACCAGGGCCTTGGCTTAACTTGGCAAAAACTATCCATTTTTTCATGCAGGTTTGTATTCCATCAGAAATACCATTTATTTAATTAGTATGGAAATATCTGTATCGATCCCCAAATATAGGAACTCGAGACAAAAGGGTTTAATAATATTGGCATGGACCTATTGAGGTTCGAAAGTCATCCTTGTAAGCCCCTTTTATCAATGTATCTATGCAAAAATCTCCGGTGCCTCGTCATGATGTAAAGTAAATTGTTTTTCCAGGCGGGCTCTTTTAGGTCATCAAAAAGCATTCAATAACTATAAACAGTCTTGCATTAAGAATTTTTAATTTTTATTTTATTTTTTTTAATTATTTCAATCTCAAAGTAAAAATGTCATTCATCATCGTAAATTGACATGGATTTTGTTTAGTAAATAATTTATTTCCGACATATTTCATCGTATCTTAATTGTGAATTGGCATTATGCCATATGCACTTGAACTTAATGTTCATAATTTAATTTGTTTGTTTTTACAAAATGAAAGCAACAAAATTACTAGCGTGAGATTGAAGAATAACAAATAGCTTAAAATTTTCCAACTGATGCTTTAATATATGATATACATCTTGGTATCTGTATATTCGTCCCACATTACGTGGGACAGTCCCACATTTATATGAATTATCCCTCAAACATCCCACACAATTAGAAGACGTACCACACTGTCCCACTAAAAAAAATCGAACTTAAATTTTTCGATTGTTTATTTAATAAATTGTCGTATTAATTTTACTGAAAGCTACCAGCATTTAAAAAAATAGGATGCAGGAACATAAGGACTGAATTCAAACATATTTTTAACAGCGCTAAGACCCCTATTACACGATGATGATTCTTTGCGTGTGACTCTTTTCGAATTTTCATGGGTGCGAAGGAGAAAAAAACATCTGATCTCACCTTCGCACCCATTGAATTTAGAACAGAGTCTGACGCAAAGAATCATCGTGTAATAGCGGTCTAAGCTGAAATCTGCAAATATATGTGTGCGCTCTCATATACTACACTTTCATTTGAGCCGAAATGAGGTAATTTCACAAATCTCAGACAAAGTGTTTTTATTTGAAATTTATTAATTTCGATTAACAGCTCATTTCATTTTTGAAATTCAACTGGCTGTTAGTCGGTTTTTGTTGTTGTTTTTTTTTGTTTATGCTTTGACATTTTCATAGAAAAACTTTTCAGAGCTCTTCAAACTATGCTCAATTGGGTGTGTTCGTTAGGTTTTAACTTAATTTCCAACTTAATTTCGTGCAAATTTGGTTGAAATTATCTCATTTTGTTCATATCGTGCATGTTATGAACATCGTCTGGTCTGAACCAAGCGTGCTCTGAGCGCTCTGAATTATTTTGGAGACAGACCTGAACAGAACACTAGTTGTCAAATGCTTCCTGTTCAGCATAAAATCTATCTGCTCAGTCATCTTATTCTGAGCTCAGAGCGCGCTCTGAACAAACTCGGAACACACTCAGAACGAATAAAGAAACACGAATTTTAGCTCTGAACGCTCAGAGCTAAAAAGAAACACAATTTTTTGTTTGATAGTTCGGGCTCTACTCTGAAGTAAAAAAGAAAAACGCCTTCTGCCGTACTCACCATGAGCAAAAGCCTTATTAAAATTGAAACACCACCCAGGGATGGATTTGAGAAAGATATTCGAGGACAACGCTGAATTAAGGGTATCATTTCAAGCAAAACGAGATAATTTTAACCAAATTTGCACGAAATTAAGTTGGAAATTAAGTTAAAACCTAACGAACACACCCAATTGAGCATAGTTTGAAGAGCTCTGAAAAGTTTTCTATGAAAATGTCAAAGCATAAAAAAAAAATACCAGACAAGCTGTTTTGCCAACACTAGCTCATAACTCTGCAATACTTTATATTATTGTTAATAATCTTGAGCAGTTGCAGAGCTTGCAATAAGATGGCAAAACATCTGTTGATGAACTCGTTTGAAAACGTAAAAAACACGACTTGTTGCGAAAAATCAAAGAAGTCAGGGATCAACGTGTGGCCGAGAAAGAGTGAAGACTGATGATCTGCATAAAAATAATTAAATCAAATAATAAAAAAGACAAATGTGCAGCTAAGTATTCATTTATTTTGAAAGTTCATAATAAAAGACAAGAATTTTACACTTTTAAAACAAACAAAATTTGAAAAGTATTCACAACCAATATTTGTTACCTCCTGCTGGTTTGCCTTTTTTTTCAGCCTCACGCTGATCTTTTATTTTATAAATTTTTTGGTACAAGTTGGGTAATTCAGAGCGCATATCGTAATAAAGTTGATTAACCGATTTCTTACCATTCAATTTTGAGTTTTCCAACTTTAACAGAGCAGTTTGAACAGCAGATAGAAGTGCTGAATTATGGGCTAGTTCTGGCAAAAAAGTTCTTCTCGTATTCTCACGGCACTCAAAAATTGCTTTAAATTCTGTTCTTGGAATATCCAAACACTTTTCGATATTTTGAACAAGATTATCAACCACTGCACTTGCTTCTACAGTTGGTTTCTCAGCAGTATCGGTCAAATTTTTGGTTTGTGTATCCATTTCATCGAAAATTTCTAGCAACGTTTCAGTGTTAGGCTTGACGAACTCATCGATTAGCTCGTTAATTTTTGAAGGCAGTTTACTTTCATCGAAATCCCTTTGCCTATTCAATTCATCGAACATTGAATCAAAATCATCTAGACGAGCGCCTATTATTTCCATGTGTTTAGCGCGTGCTATGTTATTACTTGTCCTTTTGAGTTCGTCTAAGACATCAAAAACGCTTCGGTAAACTTGCATATTGCCATAATACCAGCCAATTCGAGACAATGCCTCAATTTTGATAAATAAAATATCAAAATTGTTTGGGTTGTCTCGCCTTGTAAGATCTGATTCTGTCCAGTTAACATAATCCGCATACAACGAATAATTATTCTGATCGTGAGCTTGAGCACAAGCCACTAAAAGAATTGCTCCGAAAAATACAAAGGTTTTCATCGTGAAAACAACTCACACGCACAGACAATAATAGTTTATTAACAATTGTTTGACTTTTACTGTTGTTCGATTGCTCGAAATCTTTCTTTTTATATGGATTTGATGCTCTAGTTTTATCAATAATTTAAGTACCTAATGTGTTTTCCTATAATTTTTTTTTTGTTATCAGCTCTTGAAATATATGGAAAGAGTTTTACTGTCAAGGGCACACTTGTATTGAATTTACTTTATTTTCAATTAACATTTCACAAACGTGACATTTTAAACCACGAAAAGAATAAAAAGGCACTTCGTAATGATTTCATCAATTACGAGTTTTTTGTTTAATTGAAAGACTTTTAGAGTACCTAAGGTCTATAATAGGAACAGTTGAAATTAGAATGTTATTTTCATGGTTGCCATGAAATTCTGAAATTCAGACTATCTTATGTACCTACTACCTTAGCATTTCCCTTTAAAGGTTATAAATAATAAAATAAAAAATAAAAATAATATCTCCTGGGGCTCAAGTCTGATTTTCCAATATAAATTTTGTTTGATAACATTAACGTTTACCCACTTCGCCAAACTGCCCAATTAAGTCCAAAGTGCTGTACATTTTATTTTTTTTTATGTTTGAACTTTTACAAAACCTTGCACTAAAATTGGCTGTTTTGGAAAGTTAAAGAATAGACGTATTTATTAAAGTTATTGTCGATACTCCAAAGCAAAAAATTGATAAGATTGAATGAATTGATAAAGTCACTAAGCCCAAACCTAATTGTTGGTGGTGACTTTAATGCAAAGCACACCTTCTAAGGTTCAAGATGCATATCACAAAAGGGTCTAATGCTATATGAAGCAGGAATGGGAAATAATTGTGACTTTTATTCGACTGGTAAACGAACTTACTGGCCAACTGATCCGTCAAAAATACCTGACCTAATCGATTTATTTATAGTAAAAAGAATACTCTCTTACCGTGTAGAAATTTCAGTCTCTTCTCAGATTATTGTGCGGCCATACTCACTATAAGCAAAAGCCTTGTTAAAATTAAAACACCACCCAGGTTAGCAAACGGTGAAAACAACTCGGATAAATTTAAGAAAGATATCGAGGACAACGTTGAATTAAGGGTATCATTACAAACGCCTCTTGAGCTTAAAAACGCAGTAGACCTTTGTTGATATGATACAAAAGGCAGCATGGGATAACACACTTTATCAGTAGGTAATGCATAGCTGTAAAGATATAAAATATTTGCAGGAAATAAAAGATTTATACTGAAAGAGAAACGAAAAACTCGTAAAAAATGGAAGCGAACCCGTGGTACTCAACACAAAGCTTATTTATGTATATCGCTTGAGTAATATGCCTGAAACGGCGATATCAGATTTCAAAAACCTTGAAGTTGAAAATTACATTGAAGGCTTGACAGCGGGGAAAGAATCCAACTAAAACAACTTTGAAAAATCCCCCCGATTAAGAAAAGTCAAAACGAATAAGGTAAGAGTGACTAAGAGAAAGTGATGGCAGTATTCGCCGATTATCTGGAAGAAACAGTTAAATCTTTTGATGGGCAAGCATTTAATGGGAATACTAATATGAGTTTTAGCTCAAGTGAAAGCTTTACAACTAGAAATGCTTCGATCGCGAATTGAACAGAGAAATAAAGAAACTTAAGGCTTAAAAGGCTCCGGCTTATGACTTAATAAGAGCAGAAATATTAAAAATGCTTCCTCATAAAGAATTAACTAACCTCCTTTATATAATAAATGCCGCTTTTGCTCTAAGACTAGAATATGCTCCGAGCCAAAAGAATTCTTACAGACCCGTTCCGCTTCTTCCTATAATCTCAAAAGTTTTTGGGGGAGTATTACTTCTGAGCGCCAATAATAGAACATAAACGGCTTATACCTGAACATCAGTTCGGATTTTGGAGCAAGCATTCGACAATTGATCAAGTTCACGGAATAACTAATGTAACCGAGAGAGCTCTTGAAGATAAGAAAATTTCTGCGACGTTCTTTTTGGAAGTGTCGCAGGCATTCGACAAAGTGTGGCACGAAGTCCTCAAATTAAAATAAAGATAATTTCTTTCTTAAGGACTTTACAAAATTCTAAACGAATAATTAGAAAACAGACTTTTTCGTGTATGACATGGAAATGAGTATTCAAATTTCATAGAAATAGTGACTGGTGTACCACAAGAAAGTATATTAGGCACCGTTCCTTACACGTGATATACCTCAAACAGAAGACACTATCGAAGCCATGTTTGCTGATGACACTGCAATACTAGCAGTAGGCAAAACGATTAGCAAAGCTACAATTAAATTAAAAAAATTACTTAATAATGTTAATGAGTGGGCAAAAACACGGTGATTAGCGCTCAATCAACGAAAGCTAGTCAAAGTGTATTTTACGTGTCGTTTTTTATTTGAATAAGGTATAGTGTCAGCAAATTACTCTATAGACGCGAAATTAAAATGGAAGCCGCACTTAAAAAATAAATGCGAAGAACTAAAAAGTAAATTAAGAGATATGAACTGGCTACTCGGTAAAGAACTTTCACCGGAAAGTTTCCTGCGCCGGAAACTTTTCTGCAACGTTACTTAACTTTGTTAAAAATAAACTGCTAGATAAGTTTCAACTTAATCTACATTTTAACCTAACACTAATCTGAGATCTTATTAGATTTACCTCAAATCTTCTTCAAATCTCGAAGATTTACCACACACATTTATTCCGTAAATCTTAAAGATTAGAAATAAATCTTGTTAAATCTTAAAAGGGCAAATACTTTTAAAAATCGAACTAACCTATGGCGCTGAAGGATTCATTCATGGCTGAGTTCAGCCCTTCACACATTAAACATTCTATCTCTTTTCCACTTCATAAGAAAAAATGAAACAGCGTGTGTATTTTTAAAGGTGCTGTCAAAATAAATCTTTTTTAAATCTTTTTGCGTGGTGGAAAGCCCGTATAGATTTGATAAATCTGAACCGAACAGGTTTTGCACCTAAATTAAAAAAAAAACTTCTACTAGAAATGTCACAAGTTATACTTTGAGATAATAGATCTATTTGCTATAGTGAAATTTCTCACTAGTTTTTACAAATTCTCACTAATTTCTGTTTGTTAACTCGAAAAAGTAGCATCGAGAGAGCGCAATGAGAGAGCAAATAATTTCCCCTACCTTGGAAAACTGGGGAATTCCTGATACACACATTTTTGTGAACCCGAAGTGTTACAACTGCTGTCAAAAATCAAGGTGGTCAGTTTCTGTCACAGAGTTGCCACTAATTGGAAAATTTCCTGAAGTAGGTTTTCAAAAAAAAAAAAAATGCAGTATATTCATGTTTTTTTACAGAAGATCTGCATACTCCAATTTTTACTTTTGTTTTCAAAACGAAAAAACTGAAGAAATAAAAAATAGCATAACATAATATTATTGATTATGCTGTCACGATTGTTTTCAAAGCAAGCCAAAAGCCGGAAACCGTAAGAGTAGAATTGAAAAACTAGTGGACTGAGTTTGATGAATGATAATTTTCTTTTCCGAAAAGTAAAAGTGCAGTAGACTCGATTAAAAAGCAGCAAATTTGCTTTACGAAAAAAAAATGTATTAAATCTTTTCAAATCATGGGAAAGTGGCAATGCCGTTAATATACAAAAATGATGTTCCTAACAAAAAGTGGTGCAGTCCATAGTTCAATGTGTTTGTTAACTTTTTTTAAATTTCCCCAACTCTTATTGAAATTTCCCCACTTTTTTTAAATGTGGCAGGTTTTACACATTTGGCCAGTTTATATTTCTTGAGCGCTAAGTATTTTTCCTCAACTTTTTGGCAGAGCAGGAGAATAAAATATAAACAATATTCCTCACATAGAAGTCAAAACAACTCTCCTTTTCTTTTCTTCTTATGAAATTTACTGCGACAAAAAATAATTGAGGAAGCGAATCCAAAAAATTTCAGTCTCAGTTTTTAAGGGGAAAAGTGAGGAGTTTTTGAGAGGAATCCTGTTTATATTTCTGAGCACTCTGAGTCCTCTGAGATCTCAGAAATATAAACTGGCTAATTCTCTTAGAAAAAGATACCAAACACACCTAATGCTTATCAAGTCATTTGTCCAGTTTATACTTCTGAGTGTTCAGAGAATTTCTCCAATTTTGCTGTCTAAAACTAAGGGAAAAAAAATCTTTGCTCCGTCAGCTCAGTAAGCGCTTCTGATATATAAGCTGAACAATTATTCATTTTTAAAAATCGATTAAAGTAAAATAGGACGAAATTGGTCATAATTTCTTTATCAAATTAAAATATAGAAATTTTTTTACATTATGGCTGCGAAATTCTTAACTACTTTTGCATTTAGGTGTAAAAGGTAATTTTCCGAAATAATAAACAAATTGTGTAGAGGATGTATATGACTACTCTGTTACTCTCTAACATAGTCCATTCAATCTCTGCCTGGGCAATTTATGCCATCAATCAATCATTAAAATAATAAGTCCGATCGCTCATACTGGGAATATTAATTTCTCTTGTGTTTTCTGTTGTGACCTCGTTTTGCATTTTGATTCCTATGAACTTTTAGCATTAAGCTTAAGCATTATGATGGCAGTCTAGAGAGATTTTATTTCCTCCCTTACATGTTTCGTCAAAACAAAGGATATTTAAGTTGTTGATGTGTTTGTTGTTGTGTTTTGTTTGTTTTTTTGAGAAATTTTACAAGTCCAAAACATGCCCTCAAGAACATCGTCGTTGTCGCCGTTGGTCAGTCAGAGAGAATTGGCCTTAAAAAAATAAAAAGCTTTCAACCCCGTGATAGAGAAATACCACACTAAATGGGTCAAGGGAAATTTTGTGGGCTCTAGTTTGTGTCAATATTTTATATATACATATATACAGTATACACGCAATCGATAACTTCTACTCCACCAGTCCAGATCCAGTTCCAGTTCTCCAGGTCTGACTGAAGTGGTGGCAAAATAAATTAGCCAATGTAGAACATAGATGGTGATGGTGATGCGTTTGTATGGGTACTGAATTCATATTTTGATGGGCACTAGTTATGATGGTGGATTTTAAAATGTAAAACTAAACGAGAAACTATTTTTTCATTTCCGTCCAAGGTAGCAATGAGTGAGGGGTGTTAAATAGAAAGCTTATGAAGTTCATCAATTTGTCTTGTTTTCGTGGAACATTTTACAGCATTGTAGTTGAAGTTT
Source organism: Dasysyrphus albostriatus (assembly GCA_946251815.1). Taxonomy (NCBI): domain Eukaryota; kingdom Metazoa; phylum Arthropoda; class Insecta; order Diptera; family Syrphidae; genus Dasysyrphus; species Dasysyrphus albostriatus. The sequence continues at coordinate 133,560,177 of OX276337.1, read as the reverse complement.
CCATTTCTTATTTTTAAGATAAAATTAAGCTAATTAACCCCTGCTGATGAATTGGATTAAATTTTTAAATATATATAGCGGGATTTAATTTCATTTAACCTTTTGCATTTTACTCTTGCCATTACTTTCAATTTTTGTTTTGGTTTTGTTAATGTTCTATTTTTTGTATTGTTTGGGGGAAGAAGACTATATGGAAGGGAGTATATAATACCACTCTTAGTTTATACAAGGAAGCTTTTCTGAAAATGGGTTAAAATTAATTAGATACCTACAGCAACAAATTTAAAATGTTAAGTACAATATGGTAAACGAAATCAGACAGAAATATTTATTTTCTCAGCTAACAGCTTACGGTGCAGTTCAGTATAATTCACTTTTTGGAGAATAATTTTTAAAAGAGAACGGGCAAGAAATATGGGAGCTGGTCGTTCCTCCTAATCCTAATTTTAAAAGCATTTGGCCCATTTGAATGGGTTTGTTAATACATTTTGGGTTTTTTCCTTTTGGGTTATTACTTTTGGGTTTGTTAATCCAAAAATTAGTTTTTTGAAATGTATGTGTTAAATAAGAAATCAGAATTTTACCCAGACAATGTACCATTAGCTGTACAAAAAGTTAGATCAATATCAGTTAAGCAATTCAGGAACAAATCGAAAAAAGCGGTTTTGTCGGTGGTACTGGTATTAAAACCAATGGGTTTGGTAAATTTGGTACAGAAAACATTGGAGCCATTTTCAAACATAGTAATAACTTAATAATTAATAATAATATGCATCAGAATAGTTGTTTATTTAAAAAAAAGCATTTGACCAATTTACCCTCTTTCGTCAGAAAATTGTGCGCAGTTTGAACTTTGAAGACTATTTTTGTTTTAGACTTTTTGCAACAGGCTAATATTGTTTTCGATTTTCTGGTTGTTTCACTCCTTTTTAATTCCAATCGAATTTTAAAACACAGTGTATACATATGTATGGTGTGGGTGTGTTCCAAATCTACTCCTTCTTGAAATCGGGAAGAGAAAAAAACTCAAAAAAAAAATTGCTCGATACATTTTGAAAAATGGCGCCCCATCGGTAGTCCCGTCATTAAACCGAAATCCCTACGCTTTTTGTGGGGAGAGATCCTATTTTTATTTTTGGCAATTATTTTTGACATGCTAAGAATATAATTTAGCTTGAGAGTCATTGTTGTAATACTGTCACTAGGAAGCCATTTTCAATAATGGCGTCCAATCTGTGGAAAATGGTTACATTTAAAAAAAAAACTCGTAATTTACTCGGAAAATTTCAATTATCAAACTTACTATTGATGTCTCAAAAAATTGAAACATTGGTGTTGAGTAAACGCACTTTCAGGTAAAATTTTAATGTTTCCACTTTTCGGGAACGTACTTTTTTGTATATCATATAATTTTTTGAACATAAAAAGAGTGGTGGAAATGCCTCCTGATGCCAAACGCATGCAGATAAATAAAAATTGATAATTTATGATATACATAGATGTTGAGTAGACAGAACTTCGGTTTAAATGCCAATGTTGCCACTTTTCGGGAAAATTAAGTTTTTTATGGGAGTTCCATTTTTTATTGAAATTTTAAATACTTCAAACAACAAAAATCTTGCAATTCAAGAAACTCGACGAAAAATGGCGCCCAAGTGCTGGATCACAAAAATTACTGGTAAGCAAAATTTTATCCTTAGTGTGCAACAGCAAATGTTGTTTGAGTCCCGAAAAAACCAACCTTGTAAATTAAAGGCAGGTTACTGGAGGCATAAACTAAAGTTTTTTATTGTAACGGGTGATTTTTTAAGAGGTTTAGAACTTTAAAAAAAAAAACACAAAAAATTCGAAAAAATGAATGAAATATTTATTTGAATCGATAGTTTGAACCTTGCAATTTAATGTTTAAAGATAATTTCATGCAAATGTTGACCGCGGCTGCGTCTCAGGTAGCCCATCCGCTGAGTCCAATTTTGGCATACTCTTTCACACATATCGGCCGGTATCTCACGAATGAATGCATGGATGTTGGCTTCCAGTGCGTCAATCGAAGCGGGCTTGTCCCTATAGACATTAGCCTTGACATACCCCCACAAAAAATAATCTAATGGTGTCAAATCGCACGATCTAGGCGGCCAATTGACCGGCCCGAAACGTGAAATTAACTGTTCACCAAACTCGCCTCGCAATTGCGCCATTGTTTCGCGTGCTGTGTGGCATGTGGCACCGTCTTGTTGAAACCACATATCATGCAAGTCAAGAACTTCCATTTCGGGCAAAAAAAAGTTTGTTATCATCGCTCGGTAGCGTTCACCATTGACAGTAACGCTGCGATTCGCATCATCTTTGAAGAAATATGGCCCAATAATGCCGCCGGCCCATAAACCGCACCAAACAGTGGCTTTTTCGGGATGCATTGGTAGCTGTTGCAATGCTTCTGGCTGATCTTCACTCCAAATGCGGCAATTATGCTTATTTACGTACCCATTCAACCAAAAATGAGCCTCATCGCTGAACACAATTTTTCGATAAAAAAGCGGATCCTCGGCCAGCTTTCCAAGAGCCCATTCACCAAAAATTCGGCGTTGTGGTAGGTCGGCTGGCTTTAGTTCTTGCACCAGCTGTATCTTAAAAGGCTTTACGCCCAAATCCTTCCGCAAAATTTTCCACGTAGTGCTGTAACAAAGGCCTAACTGCTGGGAACGGCGCCGAATCGACATTTCACGGTCTTCTGTCACACTAGCTGATACGGCCGCAATATTTTCTTCACTGCGCACAGTACGTAAACGTGTTGGTGGTTTAATGTCCAACAAAGTAAATTTGGTGCGAAATTTGGTCACAATCTTCCGAATAGACTGCTCAGAAGGTCGAGAATGGTCAGTCAGAGAGAATTGGCCTAAAAAAAATAAAAAGCTTTCAACCCCGTGATAGAGAAATACCACACTAAATGGGTCAAGGGAAATTTTGTGGGCTCTAGTTTGTGTCAATATTTTATATATATGTATATACAGTATACACGCAATCGATAACTTCTACTCCACCAGTCCAGATCCAGTTCCAGTTCTCCAGGTCTGGCTGAAGTGGTGGCAAAATAAATTAGCCAATGTAGAACATAGATGGTGATGGTGATGCGTTTGTATGGGTACTGAATTCAATATTTGAATGCAATATTTTCTTCACTGCGCACAGTACGTAAACGTGTTGGTGGTTTAATGTCCAACAAAGTAAATTTGGTGCGAAATTTGGTCACAATCTTCCGAATAGACTGCTCAGAAGGTCGAGAATGCCGACCATAAAATGGAAGCAGCGCGCGATGAACATTTCGAACCGAGCACGAATTTTGATAGTAAAATTCAATAATTTGCAAGCGTTGTTCATTTGTAAGACGATCCATGGTTAAATTGCAAACCAAACTGAAGCTGTTTGACAGTGACACAAGGTACTAAACACACGTTAGCTGTCAAAACCAGTGTTGCCAAAACCAAACCAGCTAAAAAATCACCCGTTAGAAGAAGAGATTTTAACTCCAACGTCAACTGCCTTTGAAACAAGCAATCTACCATAAACCCACTAAACGAAAAGAGGAACGATAATAATCATCATCATGAGAATAATTTGCCGTAAACGAAATTTGAGATTTTTTGTTTTTGTTCGTGTATTGTTTCTTTCTGCATAACATAGAATTTTGTAATTTTGTTACGTTTGTTTTTACTTTTGCAATTAATAGAACATTACGCACCCACATTAACCCGGTTTTACCGTAAAATTTCGCTGTCGCCAACTCTCGTTTCGCTTCACCGTATCAGGCTTAAGAAGAAAAAGTTAATGAACCTAGGCAATTTTTATCTCTGACAAGCCAGTTTTATTTATATTTAAAAAACGAGTGTCGCCTTAAAAAAGAAGACCTTTTGGAAAATTTAAAATCGATACTTATTGGTAAAAATATTTTATTAAAAATGTTGCCCCTGGAGCTCAGTAATAAAAAACATATGTAAATGACAATTATATTTCCAGTTATGTTTGAACTTTAAATCAAAAAAAAATCAAAGCTTCAACCACTATACTACTTTAGACCGCAGCATAGAAATGCATTCGTAGGATTAAAAACAAAATGTCAACAACGTAAACCTTGGTCATTTATCAAACAATTCTTAAATCGGAACCTTATGCATAAATAGTTTATCAACCAATTCATTTCAGCACCCAACTTGCATTTTTTGTTCAAAAACTAATAATGCTAAACGATGGGAGTGTCAAAATACTCGTACGTCCATAAATCCATATAAACAAATATATTTTCATTTGTGTCCAACTTAGATGAGTAATATTCATTGAAACAAACACCAAGATTAATGCTTACGGAGGTTTAAATTTTTTGATCCTCAATACAATCCTTCTGACAAAACAAACGACATTTCTGCTATGACCCAATAAACTCTTCCAGAAGTGATAAGAGATATATAACAGTTTTGTAATAGTTCCATGATAAAACTCCCATTTTTCCTTCACCACACATTACCATTTGCCCGTGTCACCAAACCCCATAAAGGAGTGGGTACATATTCCACACCCAACGGATCGACCGACCGACCATCTGACTGAACGAATGAACGACATAACGAAGGCCGACCGACCGACTCGACGCGACGTTGTAACTGTTAGGCGTTTTATTTCCATACCACACGCTGAGTCATCTGTTTCCTTGATTTTGTTTGCCAACATAATAGTTTCCAGCAGCTATATCCTGTTCGTGTTTTTCTTTCAGCTTTTTGTTTCGCAGCATCCCAAATGCTGCTTTTGCTGTTGTAGCTGCTTCTCCTGTCGTCGTCGCTTTATAGTTGCAATGCAAGGTCTGCTGCTATAGTGTCTGCTGCATTGAGAGCCCGGATAGTGTCACCTGCATGTGTATCTTTCGCTAGCTATTTCTATATGAATGATACAATATGGTCCTTGTGCGCACACACGCAACACATCTCATATAAGATATACCAACTCATTGGGTGGTGAATGGTGATAATTGCTCTTGACTCTTCGATGAAAAACGGTCTTGTACGGTCGCGAACGTTTCTTTCGTGTTGGTTTTTCTTTTTTTGTGTTGCTCTTTTTTTCATACGTATATATCCTTTATCTTTGGAGGGGTGGTGGGGGGCATGCAATTCAGCAGGATGTCCTTACGCTAGCTGATGTTAGCTATTGTTTACGTTGAATGGTTTGTGTGAACATTGTTGTTTGATATTCGTCGTATGTATGTATACATGTGTGTGCGTATCATCTGAACGTATTATAATATATTTATAGGAAGAGGAAAACTTCTGGAGTTTGTTATAAGGAGCTGTGCTTCTAAGTTGATGTATGAATAGAAGAGGAAACTTTTATTTTATTGCAACCCGGATGTATTTGATACCGAAGAGAACAAAAAGAAAAAAAAAAACGTACAAAAACAGTGCCGGGAGCAACTGGTTCACTTGGGCGTATATGCGATAGTTTAATTTGATTTGCACTACTGTGTGCATATCTTGGTTTCTGAGTATGAGGAAGCAGAGCAGCGGGGTGTGCCGTATAACAATATAAATAGTGCGGAAAGTAGATAACTCAAGAGTGAGAGAAATGTGTTTATTTATAGAGAAGATGCAATGCAAATTGTGGAAACAAATCAAGTATGTAAGTCTTGGTTTGATTGTTTATTTGATATAAAAAGTTTGTGTTTGTGACCTTTCAATTTGTAAGATCCAGCTGATCATTCAATAAAAACAAGTTTGTGAAGGAAGCGGTATTATGTTTATTATAAATGAATTGTCGAAAATAAACATTAACTTTTTTTCTGAGCGTATATAGGAATACAAGAATGGTCGTTATATGGGTTTTTTTGAGTGTTGTATTTGGATGGGAATAAATCAGTTCCGAGCGAAGAAAAAAAATTCTCAATTTTTTTCAAATTTTATTTTTCATCCCCTATTGTTGCTGTAGTGGTAAATTAAATTACATTGTTTTGCTTGCTAGGACATTCGCATTGTGATAGCAAGTGATACTAGGCTTAAATTTTGCTGTCCAATTACTGTTTTAATTTATTTTCATTTGCTTCCGTTTTCAATGTTTATTTATTTCAATTAATTAATTAATAAAATGTAAAATTTAGAATTTTAAATCAAAACAAAACTAAATAAATATCGACCCCTGAAGAAGCTGGAAAGCAACCAAGCGAAACGTTGGGTAAAATATGAATTTGTTGTTTTTTGAATAATTGCATCTAACTTGCTGATCATCAAAGCCCAAAGAATATTAACTATAAAGTTTTAATAAATGATCAACTAACATAACACAATACAAAAATTGTTTCCAATAAGTTTTAAATTTTGATTATTTTTTTAAGAATCACAGTTGGCAGAGAATCACCCATATAGCACAATACAACACAACACAGCACATTTTTACAAAATAGCAAAATTGCATAGAAATCTATGCGTAAAATTTGAAAATTTGCGAATTTGTTTTGTTTACATTTTTGTCATAAGGCAGCATAAATTGAGCACAATACAATTTTATGAAAATTGAAAATGCTGGTGCTAACTTCACGCTTAAACATTTATGAAAAATGTTAAAATACAATACAAAAAAAAAATACAAAATCATAAATTTATTAGATTTTGGACATAAAACTGAGCACAAAGCAGCAATTCATTTTTGGGAAATTTCAAAAAGATTTCATTCGGAAAATTTGCTAATTTGCGATTTTTTTAATACATACATATGTACGGCACAAGGCAGCACAATTATACCAGCAGCATAACTTTTTTTTGAAAATCTAAAACTTCGCAAAGTTTATTATAGACCATAAATGTAGCAAATATGTAAATTTTTGTATTTTGTTGGCGCATATTCACAAACTGAACACCATTCAACATAACTGTCATTTCTAAAAAAATATTACAATTTAAAAAAAAAAATCTATTTGTAAAATTGCAAACTTGTGATTTTTTTAAATATTTACGGCAAAATTTGAGCATATTAGATTACAACTTTTTTTGGCTCCGTGAAATACGAGGGCGGGTCAATAAGTCCGTGACTTTTTGAATTTCTGACCTCTTTACTGAAACAGCAACACTGCTCCTGTCAACAGGCATCTGTCAGTTGACTCCTGTCAAAATTTAAACTTGCTGCGTCAGTTAGTTTGTGTTTGACAGCTATTTTTATCAGACTACTCACTAATTTGAGGAGAAAATGGAAAAAAGTGAATTTCGTGTGCTTATTAAGCATTATTTCTTGCGAAAAAAAACCATTACCGAGACCAAGGCTAGGCTTGATAAATACTATGGGGACTCTGCACCATCGATTTCAATGGTAAAAAAGTGGTTTACTGAATTTCGTTGTGGCCGTACAAGCACTGAAGATGCCGAATGTCCTGGACGCCCACTTGAGGTCTCTACACCCGAAACAATCGAAAAAATTCACGATATGGTGTTGGCCGACCGAAGATTGAAAGTGCGAGAGATTGTGGAAGCCGTAGGGATCTCGCATGGCTCAGTGGTTTCAATTTTGAATGATCACTTGGGCATGAGAAAGCTTTCCGCAAGATGGGTGCCGCGTTTGCTCACAGTCGACCACAAACGCAATCGTGTAACAACTTCACAGGAAGGTTTGGCGTTGCTTAATCGCAATATGGAGGAGTTTTTGCGCCGTTTTGTAACCGTGGACGAAACATGGATCTATCACAACACACCAGAGATCAAACAACAGTCAAAACAGTGAGTTTCTAACGGTGAATCGGGTCCAAAGAAGGCCAAGGTGGGTTTGTCAGCCAATAAAGTTATGGCGACTGTTTTTGGGATGCACGCGGGATAATCCACATTGACTACCTTCAAAAGGGAAGAACAATCAATGGGGAATATTATGCCACCTTATTGGACCGATTCAATGACGATTTGAAAAAAAAACAGACCTCATTTGGCCAAGAAAAAAGTTCTTTTCCACCAAGACAATGCAAGGGTGCACACATTTGCAGTTGCCATGGCAAAAATCCATGAATTGGGCTATGAGTTGCTCCTTCATCCGCCTTATTCTCCAGATTTGGCTCCGAGCGACTACTTCTTGTTCCCAAACCTGAAGTAATGGCTTGGTGGAAAAAGATTTGACTCCAATGATGAAGTCATCTCGCAAACAAAGGCCTATTTTGAGGACCTCGACAAATCATTTTTTTTGGAAGGGATACAAAAATTGGAGAAGCGTTGGACAAAGTGTATAGAGCTCAAGGGAGACTACGTTGAAAAATTAAATTATTTTTTTATCAAAAAATCTGTGTTTTATTCCAAAAGTCACGGACTTATTGACCCGCCCTCGTAACTCCCCAATGATCAAACTATATTCAAACTGGAAATAAAATAAATTCCAAAATTAAGAATTTTTCTTTTTTTAAGTCCCCAAGTCTGAAGATGAAATAAATCCCCAAAAATGCATCAAAGATTTATTTGTGCGCCACTCTGCCCCCCTGAGCCACCAAGCACCAACCCCACACCTAACTAATCTTTCTGCATTCCTGATTTTAGATTTTCCCTTTGATGACTTTGGAGACTTTTTTTATTGCAATTTTGGAAACTTATTTCATTATGACACTGCCAAGTTTCCAAGATAGTTCAGTTCTGAGTTGTCTAACATTAAATTAAAATAGCTAATATTAATGTTTATCCGTATTTGAAAAAAAAAAACAGAATAAGTAGAATTTTATTACTATTTTATTGAAGAGCAAAATTTTAACAGACAGAACTGAAAAAATGCAGAATTTTTGTGAAAAAAAAACTAAATTTTTAAACCAAATATTTTACCCGCTTCCATCTTGCTTATCTGTGATCTGAGATGCACTTCATTTTGTCAATTAAGAGTATTCGTACAAAATATCATTAATAATAAAAAAAATCCCTGAACTAATATTTAAACTGCAAGCCGTATGTTTTGATTTTCGAAGGTTTTAATCAATTCATTATCGACAAGAAGTAAAATAAAAATAAGAAATATCATACCAAAAGCCAGAATATGCAAATTATTATTCTTTTGGGAAGTGATTAGTTGGATTAATTAATCTTTCGATTTTCCAAGTCATACCCTCCCCCCCAGTAGGTACTGTTAATGATATTGAAAAAAGTATAATATTTAAAAATTTCAGTTTGGCTATTAGGGGAATGAAGACTTCATTATCATCTAAAAGAATATTCCAACACGATGTAAAATTTTAAATTTTAACCATTTTATCCTCTAGGATTACGGAAACGTATAAAAAGGTTTCAATTTCCAAAGAACGAAATACAAATGTTCACGTTTGCTTAAGATTCAATTATTACAGACAGTGATGTGTTTTAAATGGATATTATGTAGGTATCATGTTCTTATAGCAATTATTATTGGTAACTCATTTTTTTGAGTATATTTTTTATCTCGAATCGATCTTTGATACTATTTATTTGGATTAAGTCACATTTTTGGAGAGCAAAAAATAATAAGAATTTTTAGTGGTGACTTACTCGTAGATGGCTTTTGATGTATAAATGTAAAAATACGAGGCAAGTATCAATTTTGTCAAATAATTGGATGCACCACTTTAAGACTCAGCCTTAATTATACTTGTATACTGCCCTATACAAAAAATATTTATACATACATAAATTATCTCGTTCAGACAAAAAAAAAAAAACTCACAAAGGAAAAAAAACATCCTCATTTCAAAAGATGATTATCTTCTTAAATTGCCCAGATATTTCGTGTGAACATTTCCTCCCATCATGACAGTTTATTGGCCTCAAAATATCTAAGTATATAGTTATTCCTCCATAAATCCCCTAATGATTGTGTCCACATATAAGGCATATTCCATTTTGTCAAGCAAAACAATGATGTCTATCATGATCCTTAAGAATAACTTCTCTATATTTATTTTCAAGGCAACGAACGACGCAAAAAAGGGCAATGTCCATCAGATTTTTTTTTTACGAAGAGAGAAAAAAGACCGGAGCATGATGGGATATGATAAGTTGTGTCTTTCATGTTAAGCAGACAACGGCAATTAAGAACCTTTTTTTTTGTTTTGGTCAAACCCAACTCAGTGCAACAATTTGTGTTCATATTTCATTCAGTATAATATATTTTAATTTGATGAAATGCGTGTTTGGGAATTCAAGAATGAGATGATGTTTGTATTTTTATTTCAAAAAACAAAGAAAAATTTTCTTAAAATTTTAACTCAATTTCGAGAAACACCAAATTTTTTTTTTATCGAGGAATCCCATTTTAAATTTAAATTATAAAACTTTTAACCTGACAAATTGCATTTTAAAATTGTGAAGAAAACATAAAAGGAGTATTTCTTTTTAAATTCTGAACATAGCACTGAGCATTCAAAAATAGATTTGTGTTTCTTTTTTAGCTAAGGGAGCACTCAGAGCGCTCAACTTGTATTTATCATGAGCTCAGAATGCAGAGCCTAAGCAAATAATGAAGTAAATAATTCAGCGCACCCAACTTCATTCTTTTTTCCCTCATTCAATGGGTGCGTTTGACACATAAATTACAGTTTTAGTTAAAATTTTAGAATTTTTCAAGCTTTTGATTGACCAGCTGTCAGATAAAAACTAAAAGTCAATACAGAAACAGTTCAGAGCTGAGATGCATTTCAAAATTATATCTGAGAGATATGATGATACTCTGCTCAGAGCTTAATCTGACAGCTTGAGCTCTACACACAATGGTCTGCTCAGAGTAGAGCCTGAACTGTCAAACAAAAAATTGTGTTTCTTTTTTTAGCTCAGAGCGTTCAAATCTAATAATTCGTATTTCTTTTTTCGTTCCCGCGCTATATGAGCTCAGAATAAAATAACTGAACAGACAGAGCTAAGTTCTGAATACAAGCATTTTGACAGCTAGTGTTCAGCAGAGGTGTTTCAATTCAGTGCGCTCAGAACATACTTGGTTCAGAAGAAGTTCAGAATATGCTCGACATGCTCTGACTCTGTTCAAACGCCTATTACCAAATTCATTGTTTGTTAAGTCAACTTTTTTGTTGCGTTCCATTTCTCATTATTTGACAATTCAATCCTAACCCATTTTGGACTTAAAAGCTTGTTGCTTGCTCTATATTAGGCGTTTTTCTTTTTTAGCTCCGAGCATAGCACTTAGCTTTCAAAGAAGATCTATTCAGAGCACTCAGAGCGCTCAACTTGTGTTTCTTTTTGGAATCGAAGCTAGGTCGGAGTACGCTCCATTAGCTGAGAATAAAAAGACCAAACAAATGGAGCAAATAGCTGAGCGCAGCCAACTTCGCTCTTTTTTTACTCATTCCACACATGGGCGCGTTCAACACTCCAATTTCAGTTCACATTTTAGTTTTTCGAGTTTTTGATTGTCCAGCTGTCACATGAAAATTGAAAGCCAATACCATATTATGGTGCGTTCAACACGCATCGGAATCGTATGACAGTTCAGTGCTGAGATGAGTTTCAAAATTATACTGGAGAGCACTGATCATACTCTGCTCAAAGCTAACTCTGATAGCTCGAGCTCTACTCCATGCTCTGCTCAGAGGTAATAAATGAAAACACATAGTAATTACCAAATTCATCATTTGTTACTTCAATTTTTGTGTTCTGTCCCGTTTGTCATTAATTGACAATTCAATTGAGTTGGCCAGGATATCCAAATTGATTTTGTGACTAAGAAGCTTGTTACTTGCTCTTTAGCAATGAGTAGGTAAGTATTGGATTCGTGTTAATACAAATATTTCGAAGCTTTAAAATTTAATATTACATTACGATGGGAGAGAAGTCCTATAAAGTGGGTTTTGTCATGACGTTCGTTTGTCGATCTGTGTGCCTGTGTGCTTGTATGTCTGGGTTTCAAAGTGGTCTGTGCGTCCACAGCGTCTAAATTGGAAGACCAATTTCCATACAATTTGGTACTTAGCATTTTTGAATGATTCTCTCCGACGTTTTGTTTTAGCTCATCGAAAACGGGTTGCTACCATACAAACAATTTAGGTTTTATCAACATTTCCTCGAAAATCACTTGAATGGTTTTGATTAAACTTCGTATCTGTGATGTGATAAATTTTTCTTTATTTTTTTTAACAACGTTATTGTTTTTTTAAAGAAATACTTTACTGTCTTTAATGAATATCTTAAAGTTAAAAAAGCATATTCGTGCGATTCAGTCCTACTTTTTTTTTGTATTTTTTCGTTAATTTCTATAGAATACAAACCTCATAGGATTATGATTGTCAACGAAAAATGAGCCTCTGTTTAGCAATAAAACTTTATGTCTGCAACAATCTTACACGCTGGGTTGGCTATCTCCTTCGTAGTATTTTTTACGGTTATGATAATCGCTGTCTCCACAAGAGATAACTTAATACCTTTGGGGATGTTTTCGTAATATACTGAATATATCTACATATATAAACATATATACATACTTAAAGGTACATATACAATGTACACACATACCTATGCATACATATTTTCACATACGTCATACCATAATATACTAAATTTGTATTTGTATAAAAATGTTTGTTATTTTGCCCTTTGCGTTTTGTCTTCTTCTCTTTGGACTAAAAGTCAAATTTGTATAGATTTTCATGTGTTTGTTAACATAACAATTGGCTGGTGTGTTGTTGAATATCTTTAGCGTGTTCTTAAATGGATAGTTAAACCGAAGGAGCACAGACAGCTTATGAAATAAGGGTTTGATCTGTTATGGCTTAATTCAAGGTTGTGTGCTATAAAAAGAATTACCAGGGAGGATGGTTTCTTCACCAAGAGACAATCATGACAATTTGTTTCAAGAGATTTCATCATTCTATTTATTTTTTTTTTTTTTTTATTTCAACGAAACCATTACATATGAAGGTAAAGGTACATATATATATGAAGGTATACTAGTAAATATTAATACAGTGTAATATCAAGTCAATGAAAAAATACTTTTGGAAATGGTTTTTGGGCATATTCTAAGAAAGTAATCTTTTTGGAGTATAAGGGCTTAAGTGCCTTTTAAATGAGCTGCGAATTGTGAATGGTCGTGTGTTTTGACATTTCTTTCACATGAGTGGTCGCCGACAGACGCGAATTGTTATGAAAAATAAACGTAATATTGGTGCTTAAAAAATTTGATGTTAAATGCGAGCGAATTTTTCATTCGCAGATATGTGGAATGCGTCCTGATGTTGTGGATCGCGAATAAGCGTTTGGCAGTTCGCTTAAAATATCTCGTTGGTTGTGTAGAAAATATTAAATTAAATTTAAAAATTTAAACTAGTTTTGGACTGTGTTTTCTTTTTAAAAATGCAAAAACAAAAAAATAATAACAAGAATTTGTTGATGTTTGCCTTGGAATTGCCTAAGCAAATTTATTCGCATTCGCAGTTCGCGGCTCATGTGAAAGGCACTTTATTAGACATCATTTAAGCTAAAAAATAGCTCTGTTAATTCGAACAGCAGAAACTTTGTTCAACAAGGCCTAAATTTGAGAAAAAATGCTACCTATTTTTTTTTTTTGTCCAGAGTCAGAGAGTTATTAACCTAATTTGGTTTATGCAAGCTAAGACATTTTGTTTATCAAACTTACTTTTTTATTTGTATACGTTTAGTGAAAAATATCTTTTCTGTTGGCTTTTTTGGTCACAATAACTTTAGTAGTGAAACAAAATTTGTAACATATACTCTCTAAAGATAGCTAAGGTCCTATGATGTTTCTCGGTGATTTTAATTAATGCGATAAATACAGATCAGTCCAGAACGCTGTCTGTTTCTGATGAGTAGTCTTCTTTAAACCTATCATTTTTACTTGCGATATAGGTACAATAGGGCAAGTTTTGGATTCATGCAAAAAAAATTTGGAGATAACAATCAAACATGACATTACGATGATAGAGAACACGAAAAAAGTGAGTGGCACAGTTCTGCTTTTCCGTATATCGACCTACAGCCTTAACCAATAAATTTCTTCAAATTTTGAACTTAAGGTTTTTTTGGAACTCTCCAGAGGGGAAATTAAAAATTTTTTATAGCACCAAAAATAACGGTACTTACCCTACAACTATAATGAAAAGCTTGTTTGTCTCAAAAACAACTCTAACGACTTTGATAAAAATCAGTGCATTATTGTAGGTATGGTGTATTTTTGACAGGAAAAAAAATTACCGAAACCGTTTTTAACGATCGATTTTCTCATTACCGCCTTAAACGATTTTAGTAAAAATTTGTATATTAAATTTCTTTTTAAATTTTGAAAAAAATAAATTTCGGATTTTTAAAAATAGCAAGTACGTGTGCAATTTTTTTTTTTTCTTTAACTAAAGTTGAAAAATTTTGAAAAAGGTGTGCAGAGTTTTTCAGATAATTGAAGTGTTGCTTTTTTTCTCTTGAATTTTAGCAACTATTTTGTTTATATTTAATGAATTTTATTTTCTTAAAAATTACTTATAACAATATTCAACATATTTTGTAAAAAAATCATATTCCCGTACAAATGGTTCATTGGAATTCTTTCAAAACAATATTTAAAAATAAATTCAGTATAGATATGTCATTACAATGACAGGATAGATTAAAAATGTGAAAAATGTGGGTCTTACAGTTCTTTCTGTCTGTCTCTCTATTCGCCTACAGCCTAAACGGCTGGATCGATTTCTTAAAACTTGGTACATCGTAGTTTTCGGTGATTCTCCCCACACGTTTTTTTAAACCAAAAAGAACGGTACCAACAATTTTTGCAAAATCAAATTTTTCTAAAATGGCTCCATAACTTTTCTTAAAAACAGTTCCATAAATTTCTTTTAGTAGAAACTACGTTTGGATAGGAAACCATTTTACAAAAAAAATGGTTATTAATCCCAAAGCATAATTTTTTTTATTTTCGTTTATCTCACTCATTTTTCAATACAGAGCTTTCTAAAAAATATAAAAGTTTATCTTAACAAAATTTTCAACAAAATATTTTGGGGATTTTCAAAATTAATTTTTGAAATATTTTTGGTCGATTTTTTTTTTGAAACTCTATATCTCAGGATTTTTTAACACTCTCTAAATTTTGAATTTTCTTTTTATCGGCTGAAAGGATTTAGATTTATTTTGTTTATACCAACATGAAATAAGATTGAATAATTTTAATTTTAAAAACTTAAAATTTACATACCTTAATTTTTCCTTAACAATGTTTTAAGAATTTGGTATGTGTATAAACAATAGCTTTTTTTTAAACCGCTCCAACGATTTTATTTTTCTTTTTGAATGGGAGGAAACCATGTTAATGGAAAACAATTACTGTCGTGATCCACACTTTGGTGGATATGAAATGATCTTTGATTTCACGTAAGAAGCTTGGGCAGCCATATAGAAGTACAGTAATTTGAAAATCCAACATTCTTCCCTGAAACACCTGGAAAAACAATCTAGTTTTTAACATCGCAAGTTTTACATTGATCCTAACAGGGGTCTATCAACTCTCGATTTTGTCTCGTGTCTCACACGTTAAGTAACCTTTTGCCCGAGAGACAACAAAGAAAAAGTTATCTTAACTGGGATTTGATCCTGTGATCTTCTGATTACCAGTGCAATATGGTAACTACTAAGCTATTTTGCAATACAGCTATATGTTATGTTGAAAATGAAAAACTATAAGCAATCTTTTATTTCTCTTACTACTGTATGATGGGTAGGTTTGAAATATTTTTTTTTGTTATACAGGGTGGCGCACGAATCGTGCTACAAAAATAAAACGTAATAACTTTTTTTCTGTGTGAGTAATCGGCTTATTTTTTTTTTTATTTTGTAGGTTACTATTTAGATTTATAAAAATGGATGCTTGGGAAACGGAGAAAAGAATTTGGATAGTGCAACGGTACCATGCTTTGCAGTCCGTCATTTCCGTCCAAAGGGAATTTAGGCGGGAGTTTGGCGGTAATCCCCCGAGTAGATGGACCATTATGAGGTTTGTAAACATGTTTGCCGAATCTGGAAGCATCGCACGAAGGCCGTACCATCGAGATGCCAATGTTCGCGTTCAGGATACAATCGCAGCAGTAGCATCTGCAATACAGGCCAATCCGAGCGTTTCGACCCGAAACTTATCGGGGCAAATTGGAGTTAGTAGACGGTCATTACAACGGATACTTCATGACGATTTAAACTTGTATCCGTACAAAGTCCAAATTACTAGCAAGTTAAACTCTCAGGATTTGCCTGTTCGCCTGGAATTTTGCCAAAAAATGATATCAATGGCCGAAGAAGACAACACATTGATCAATTGTTTGTTCATGTCTGATGAGGCCCATTTTGATCTTAACGGCAATGTAAACAAGCAAAATTGCCGTATATGGAATAAGTCTAATCCAGAAATGCTCCATGAGACGTAACTGCACCCAGAACGAGTCACTGTGTGGTGCGCAGTTTCATCAAGGTGTATTGTCGGGCCGTACTTCTTTGAAGAAAACGGTGTAACCGTTACTGTCAATGGGGACCGTTATTTAAAGATGTTGAAGGAGTTTTTTTACCCAGAACTGCGCCGAAGACGTATACCATTCAACAGCGTTTGGTTTCAGCAAGATGGAGCAACTGCACATATAGCCAGACCAGTTATGGCGGAGCTAAACAAAAAATTCGCAAACAAATTAATTTCTAGGAACTCCACTCTTCGCTGGCCCCCAAGGTCACCTGACCTGATTGCACCAGACTTCTTTTTATGGGGTTATGTCAAGCAAGGGGTGTATAAACCGAAGCCCAGGAATTTAACTAAATTAAAGCAGTCCATAACGACAATAATTGAGGCGATCCCAACTTCAACTCTTCAGGCCGCAATGAATAATTTTTTGATCAGGTGCCGCATATGCGTGGGAGAGCGTGGAGGTCATTTGCGGTCTATAATCTTTAAAAACAACTAACTATTTAAAATAAAATTTAATTTTCTAACCAATAAAAAAAAAATAAATGAAATACATCGATTAAAAAAAAAGTTATTTGAATTTCTTATTGTAGCACAATTGGTGCGCCACCCTGTATATGGAGTGTTTGTGATGGGATAAAAAGATTTATTCAAAAAGTTTTTCCTGGCGAGGACCTCACTAGTTTTTGATAAGTTTCCCTTGTTTGGATTCCCCCTACCGAAGCCTTTTCAGGGCCTTGAGTAAACTTGACAAAAAAAATTGTGATTTTTCAGAACTTCTTTCTTGAAAATTTGTTATCGTTTTTCTTGAGCATAAAATACTTTTTTGTAGGGTATTTGTGATGGGATAAGAAGACTCATCCACCAATTTTTTCCTAGCGAGGGCCTCACTAGTATTTGACAAGTTTTCCCTGTCTAGATTTACCCTACCGAAGTCCATGTTTCAACATTTAAAATTCTTAACTTTCTAATCTTTTTGCACTATAAGTGCAAGTTTAGTTGACCCAGTTGTACATTTTTTTTTTTAATTATTTAATAATTTAAAAGACCTTTTATTTCAATATACCTACCTACTCGTATTTATTTCGTAAAACTTTGTACATCTATTTTAACTTTTTAATTAAGATAAATGTTATATAGCCTTACCTTCTATTTCATTGAATCACAGCTGTTCCTGAAAGAAACAAAAAGATAGTTTTGGTAATTATTCAGATTTTTCTCCAGATATGTACATAATGAAAGCAGCTAAACAAAATAATGAATAACCCCTCTTCTCTTACTTATTCTCGAAAGTATCTATACGTAGGTACTTGTAGCTATGAATTAATTTTACTGTTTTTGTGTGTGTGTTGTAGACAGACAGTTTGTTGCTATGTACATCAACTTTACCCAACAACATTCCTACTCCCATCGTCACCTGTTGTTTGGGGTTGGTTAAAGAGGATACAGTGGATAACATGTCGAACGAAAAGGATGTGGTCGTTATAGACATTACCATACACCCTCGTAATCTGTTTTTCCAGATTTGAGAAATGAGTCTAGGTACCGAACTTTCGTCCTTCGAAGAAGCAGAAGAATTCAATCGATGCGATGATGCTGTTTTCTAAATATCATCGAGGTAAATTTTAGTAGGGATATTATTTTAAAGAGCTTTTTGTAAATTCAGAGCAGAGGGCACTCTTGAGGTTTGAGATTCCAATTAATTATTATATCGATATATATTTGTTTAACGAAAACAGTATCAAGGGTTTATGGTTTTTTAGGTTGATTGATAAAACAAGTAAGTGGTGGGGAAATAATATTAAGCGATGAGTAAATTTGTATTTTTGAAAGACGAAACCCATTGAACTTGGAAAACGAAAATTAAAAATGTATGCCAATTTGATTTCTAAATAATCTTGCTGTATATATAAATAATAGAAAATATCACGAAAACACTTTCGTATAAGTTCGCAACATATTCCATCATCACGTGTAACTTAAAACATTCCCATTATTATTATCCTTCAATGTGTACAACTTTCTGATTATCGATTTTTTACTAAGCCGCTGATAAAAAACAACAAAGAAAGAGATTTTATATTCAAAGGCAAACAAAAAAAAAAAACTCACCGAGAAACACTTAAAAGTATCAAAGGCTCAGTGTACTTTGAGAACTCTTTTCATAGAAACCGCTCAAAAACTATAAACAATGACTGTTGAATAGTTTTCCATTTTGAACAAACCCATGATGGTGACAGATGCTATTAAAAGTTATGACTATTTTATTGTTTGTTTTGTATTTTTGTTCATATTATGCTTCTTTGGGGCTTAAGGGAATTGTTAAAAATTCACACAGTCTCCTTTTGTCTTCGTGTTTTTCATTGAAAATTCGAATTATTCAAGTTCGATTTAAATTCCTAACTTTTGTTGGCGAACAAGAAAAAAAATATGTTTGTATCTGCATATCTTTCTATCGATAGAATGTATTGATTTTTATCATCAGTAGATATCCTCCTGGAATAGTTTTGTATTTCAAAAGATAGGTACATTCTTTTTGTATCTATTTATACCAACGCAATTCTCCCTCGTACAATAATAATTAATCGTGAGAACAAAAAAACATGGCTACGTACATCAAGAATTCATGGATGTTTCTTTTGAGTTGATAGAGAGTGATAGCTGCTTACCATTGAGTAGTTTCTTTTTTTATTATTATTTGGATTTTATTTATTCATGATAACTCAATGAATGAGTAATGAGGTGGAACGTTGGCTGTCAAAATTGTATCGTTGCTTTATTTATCTTTTTGTGTTTGTTTTCCTATATCAATTGAGATGAATGATTATTTAAAAAATGTCTGCGGTTGAAAGGAGACCAGTTAAAGTAGTGAAAGGATTTAATATTGGCTTTATATCAAAGGCAAAGAAAAAGATGAGTAGGTAAATGTGCGGAAAGGAAATATCATGAAAATGAAACATACAAGCTTGAAAAGGCCTCATTATTTGGTTTTGGGAGGAAAAACAAAAAGAGCAAAATGTTATGATTTTAATTTTATAATTTAAAACTTGGATTTGCTGAAACTTTTAGGTCAGTTTATATAAAAAATATAATATTATAGCGGTTTTTTTAGAAAATAATTTTGTAGGTATATATCAAATTCTTAAAACATTTCTAAGGAAAACTTTTGGCATACAAATCTTAAATGTTTATTTATATGTTTGAATTTTTTTTTTAATTTTAACCCATTCTTGTGATATCGAATTAAAAAAAAATTTCAAACTTTTTTTTAAATATTCAAAAACTTAATTTTTGAAAATTTTTACATGTTTTTAACCTTACTTGATATTTATGAATAAAAAATTAATTTAGATCTGTTCAGCCAATAATGAGAAAACTAAAAATAAAAAAAAAAAATTTGTAGTAGATCGTAGTAATTTTAGCATAAAGAAAAAATTTCATTAAAATTGTAGGAGCCATTTTTAAGAAATAAAAATATTTTCCTTAACGGTTTTTTAACATTTGTACGGAAGGTACCGTTGATTGTTCGTGAAGGTAATTTTTTCCCCAAAAATTAAAAAAATCCTTTAAGACCGAGTTTAAGACAAACTGATCATATTGTTTTAAAAATATATTTGATTTTCAAAAAACGATAATTGAACATTTTTTAAAAATCCAAAAATAATTTTTTTAATATTTTGGCTTGAAAAATATATCTGAAAACTTGTATCTATAAACTCAGTTTTTATTGAATATTTTTTTAAGAAAAATCTGTGGAGCCGTTTTTGAGAAAAATAAGATTTTGAAAAATTGCTCAAAAAAAAATGTATGGTAGGTTCCGTTATTTTCGATTCTAAGAAAATGAAAAAAACCAAATCACCAAAAACCACTATTTACCAAGTTTTAAGAAAACCACTTTTTTCGTCTTCCCTATCATCGTAAGGACAAGTCTGACCAAAATCATATATCCCGCAGTCAGTGGATTGCTGAAACCGACTTTCTATCTTGCTCTCCAGGTTTAGGCGTTGAGACGTCGGCGTTGGTCGCCAGGTTAACTTCTCTTTACCACACAAAAAAATCGGTTATGAGACACGTAGAGCAACAAATGGCAACAAAGATCCAAATAGATCAAAACGAGACCGCATTTATACCAGCTCCCAAGCAACCAAAACCAAGCCGATGCCGTATTTCTTGGACCGAAATCTACCGAGGTTCTCGACAGTAAATACATTTTGAGATAGTTATCAATGATTGCAAGCAAAAAATTCTGGCAAGTGGATTCTCGGAAACGGCTCCAACGATTTGGATGAAATTTTCAAAGTTGGTTCTTTAAAGCTAGGGGACAACTAAGGTAATGATCTAAGTAAAATCCAGCAACTGCAGCACCAACTTTTCTTATATCTAGGTTTCTTGGAATTGGTGATTTTTCTAACAATTTTACCGAACCTTTTATTTTAATAAAGAGTATTATTCCTAGGATCGTTTTTTTCATTTAATTTTGGAATTACTCGCTATCTGTTTAGGTGATATGGGTCAAACTTTTAATAAGGTTTAGGGCCCGATTCACAATATCCGTGTAAAGCTCTGAATTATTACACTATGTAACAAAATTTCAAAAAAAAGTTTGCTTATGTACCTACTTATATTTTTGCGTTGTTTATGTTTATTGTTTTATAAACAAATTTTTGCTACCCAGCGTTATCTGGTACAAACATTTTGAGGCAGGGTCATAACTCCATACTTTACAAAAAATAGTTTTGGAGTTTTGAATTCTTCAGGTGGACCATAAAATAATTATGAACTTCAGCTACGATACCAAGTACGTGCAACCAAGCCAAGCAGTTAATGTGTGTTCTTTTGAAATTGACAAAAAACAAAAACAAAAAACCATTTAGTACAGATGCGAACAAAAAGTGGTTGGCGTTGCCGGAAAATTTCCATGAAAAATATCACGTTCATGACAAATCGGAAACGCCGCAAATTAATTAAATTTTGAAAAAAAAAATAGTTTAACAAAAAAATAATTCTTTTTCTCGAAATTTTAAGTTTGAAATTTTTGTTTGCCAAAAATATTAACAAAAACGACTTTATATAAAAAAAATTACGGAATTGTTTTTTGGCTTTAAAACAAAAGCTATAACATGACATTGTAGGTATATGCGTTGTTTTTTTTAAGTTTTCTATATTTAAATCTAATTTGGTATTATTAGATAGGTGAAACCGCCATGTCATATTTTAATTTTGTTTGTAAAAGTGACAGAAGATGCACATCATCATACGAGTATAATAAAACGGCAAACAGGAATTTTGCGGTACAATTTATGCGGCCTACAAAAGCCGACGGCACATAAAATATATATCGTTGCAAATGTTTTTTTCAACAAAAGTGCAGAGTGTTAAAATTTATTAAATAATTGCACCACAACAATTAAAAAAACAATTAAAAAAATTGCGTCATAAGTGCGAGCGAAAGGGAGTATTTATTTGTTTTATGTGTCGTTACCTATGTTGTTACTTTTTGACTAATCAATTTTCCAGCACTAAATGGAAAGATTATTGGAATGCCCGATGGCAGCGTTCAGTGCGGCAGAAAATAATAATAAGTAGCTCAGTTTTTCTCCACGCTAAAGATTTGCTTTTAACCTACATATAAATTTATTCTTGTTATTTTTTGCTAAATATTGGAATAACATGCGGGTGGTATGTTTGCACCTACAATCAAAATTAATTTCTTAAATTCTGTGATGAGTAGATACGCAATCAGGGGCTTATGCACAAAAGCTTAAGGCTTTCTTATTTAAAACAAAAATTATGGGCTAGGTGTACATTAAGAAAACGAAAGGAAGTATTTGTATCGTTGTAGGGATATTTTACCGTCTTAAATTTCCCAAACCTGAAACGCCAAAACCATTGATATTGATATTTTTGATGTTTGTTTAAAGTTCAAGACTCTTGGCACCACAAAATACCGCATAAAATAAGTTGATATGGTTGTTTAAAGCACAAATGCTCCAGTTTCCTTTACCGTCTTGTCTCTTTTACACTTCAAGTTTATTTATAACCAATATTGCCTGCAACCATAGCTACGACGTGACTGAAAAGAGGTATTCAGGTCTTTCGTTTTAAAAGCTTATTCCATTTATTAAAAAAATAAAAACAATAAAATATGTACTATATATGCTTCACATTTAAAAATATTTTCCTTTAAAACAAAGACATTTAAACTCGATTCAAAAGAATTTGATCTCTTTTAATATAAAATTAAAACTTTGTCTTTTATTTCAAAGAAATATACTTTTCTACCAAATCCTTCCAGATAAGTTTATTGTTTTAAAAATGTTTTCCTTTTAAAATTCTTTTCTCTGCAAAAGCAGGGTAGTTAACTTTTAAAAATCATAAAAGCAACTACGATTGATCCAAATGGTTTTTCTTGTTAAGACATTTATATGGGTTTGATGTTCATTTTTATGCAAGACAGTTTGTACTATAAAATGTTTGCAGTTAGGATGCAACAAAAAATGTTTCAACTTTATTTAAAAAAAATCCAAAAATATTTGTTCATACATTTTTTTATTTTCTCCAATAAAAAAGATAGGCGAATAAAAACTGTTAAAATATTGAATTGAAATAAGTTTACAACCATTAAATGGAAATCACTGTGAACTTTTCTACTTTTATATGATTCACAATATGAGTATTACGAACAATCAAACGGAAACAACAAAAAACAAACCAAATCATCGCAGAAAATTCTCTTAGACCCCGTTTAGATTGGGAAGATTGAGACCGGTCCCACGTCATTTTTGGGACAAAAAAGTGAGGCCTGACTTCTGCACTTTTCTTGTCCAGAAACTATTATGAGACCGATCTCAATCTTCCCAATAAAGCGTTTTAGAAGGTGATGCATTATGATGTTGCATTATAAATTTACCAGTTAGACTGAGTTTGGTTCACATGGCAATGTACCGCACGTTTCTTTGCAGTATAAATCCAAACGGTAATATAAATCGAAACGGAAACGTACAAACGTTGTGTAAAAGGTTCCATGTAGAATGTATACGCCATTGCACATTCGCGCGGATTTATACTACAAAACTGTTATGCACTGCCGTGTGAACAAGAATTTTTCAGCAGCATTAGTTAAAGTCCTTCCGTGACTTCAAAACAATATTCCTGATGCAGCTGGATTTTAGAATAATGTTATTTTTGCATTACATCTTGTTGTTCTTGACATTATACCATTCACATTCCTGAACAGAAAAATTATGGTTTTGATGTCTTAATCAAATCAAAAATAATGTATTTGTTGTTTTTTTGTTTAAATAAATATTTGAATAAATGAATTTACACCAATTAAGTTGAAATCAACTTGTGGCATCAAAATATTCCGTACACTGATCACTGATCAAACGATAAATCATAATTTATAACTTAATCGAGATATGTATATGTATATCTACAAAGAATGCAAATCTATATATGTACAAGCTGGTATACATTTACGATAATTTTTGAAGAACTTGCTATTTTCGTGTAGACCGCAAGAAATCCATAAAATTCATCAATAAACAAAATAATCTGGATGCGCTCTTCTCTCGGTAGTTTGGTTAGTCTAACAAATAATATTGCGAGTCGAAACCGATTTACAATAATTATTTTATGAAGTCTGTTTAAAAATTTGTATGTGTTTGTATGTGTGTACATACATATGTATATTTTAGTGATCGAAAAATAAAGAAATTATAGCGTGGATATATTCATAAGTAAAAATTTAGAATTACAGAACAAAATTTATAAACATTGCATTAAAATTCAATAAGCTATTGGTACATATACCGTATACCTGCAATGAAGATGCGGGTGCGATTATGGACTTTATTTTTAGACAAAAGTATAACAAATTGAAAAGGTTGGTTTCAGTTAACCGAATATATGTATTTTTTGCTTGCTCCAATGACATTGCTAGTTTTATTATATTATTTTAAGCAAAAACAATGAAAATGATGCTGTGTTTAGTTTTTAAGAAAACTGAACTGAAGTACCTTGGAACAGTATCTATGATATTTTTGTAACACAGTAGACATAAGTGAAGTAATAAAAACCAGGCCTGTTCACTTTTTCGAGCGGGAGTTTTACAAGGCTTTCTTAAAATGAATTTGATCCAAAATGCATATTTTGTTGGATGTGAATGTTTTTACATTTATTTTAGTTGAAACAAAACTTTCAACAAAGTTTAAAAAGCAACAGAAATAATTTCTCAGTATTCCCAAGCAATGTTATATTCTTGCGAAATATTTTTATAAAAAGAAATCCATTTTTGTTCAACTTTGTGTGTTTACTATTGTGAATAGTTCATTTTTCGAAATTCACTAAATCGAGCTTCTACTGTAATTACAACTTTTCTTTAAACTGCCTTAAAAAATTTAAATTTAATTCAATACAGAAAGTTAATTTATAAATACATAATTGGTTATTAGAGATCAAATATAAAAATATTTAATTTAGTAAAATATAATACAAAGAGAAATAACTTATTTTATGGGATCTCCCAAACCAACGCGAATGCGGAGTGACGTCGAATTTTCGTTGTTGTTTAGCGTTGTGTATTTGTCATATTTTGTACTATTGTGAATGATTTGCTGCGAATCGCCATTCGCGTTGGTTTGAGAGAGCCTTAAAAGTACAAAAGCGAGTTATTTTGTATGAAAATTAAAATCAAATTCAATTAAAAATTGGAAAATCTTTAGATAAATATAAAACAAAACTCTCTTCTTTCTCTTTCTCTAAATTGATATATGAAGACAATAAAACACAAATACCCTTTTGTCATCTAAATTTATATGCCAAAAATTAATTTAAATTAAAGTAAAAATAGAAAATTAAAGATAAATATGGGTCATTCGTATCTAAAGTTTCAGCACAACTTTCATACATGTTCACACTTTCTATAACATTTTCTGCCACTCAACTCAAAGTCACTTCTTTAATGATGAACATAAAGTTTATAGTAGTAGGCACCTATTTACGGATCAAGTATAGTTGGTATGTGATGTTGCCTAACATCAAAAATGGTCAAGGGAGCAATTTATTTGAAAACTTTTGCCGAGAACCAGAATATGATGTTTTGTTCAAATAAGCCAAATAAAGTTTAAGTGGGGATTTTTGTTTTGAAAACTATCTTCATTTAGAAGCAAATTGTTATTGTTTTACCTTAAGGGAAAAGTACTTTTTGACATGTATTGTATAGTCATAATAATGTAACTTTATTATACGAGTTTTATTTATATGAACCCATAACATTTTTTTTTAAAGATTCCTTTTAACGTCGGAGTTGGACGTCGTAAGGTACATACTCATAGTATTTTCTTGTTTGTTTAAAAAAAAAATCCTAAACAAGCCAAGTTCACCATCTTTAGCTAGGTGAAGCATATGATATGCATTTCCAAGTGTTGAATGGCTTGCTGATTTCAATTCATGAAAAATTCCATCTTTCATGTTATTTCAAATTAATTGAATGAAATTTGAATAGATAGAAGAAAATTCATACTCTCACCCTCAAGCTTAAGATTTCAGGTAAGGTCGAAAAAGCTTTTGCTTGACTATATATCTATATGTAAGCATATTTAAAACCGAAAATGCTACTTAATTCACATCTGCGTACTTTATTATTCAAGACTTTTTGTAGAAATGAAAAACTCCTATTAAAATAGATTTATGTATAAAAAATTTAAGTAGGGCAAGTACGAAAACCAACAAAAGAATCCAAAAATCAGAAATTTATATTTTTTTACTGAATTGTGCATAACTTTTTTTGGAGCAAAGAAAAGCTCAAGACATGCTTTTACGAAATAAAACAAAGGCTTATGGCTTGAATACGAAATTTGCAAAAAGTTATTTTGATTTATTAAAAACAAAAAAAAAGGCAGTCAAATTTTATCATTTTTGCATTTTTTGCCCGAAAGTCTCTTTTTTCGTACCACATGCCACATTTAATTTTTAAAAACCTTTGATAAGAAATTTAACTTTGATACAAAAAATGTTTGTAGAAAACTGTTAAATTCAGCTTAGTTTCCGAGTTATACCATACATATTAAAAAGTTTCCAGTGTTAACATTCTCTCATAATCGCAAACGAAAACATAATAATAACAATCAATTATTGCAAATATCACAAATGTTTTAATGAGTCACAGTACACAAATAGAAGGAATTATATTGCGCAGGTTGTCTAAAATGAGAACTGTCAGAAGGAATTAAGGATGGCGAAAAAAATTATTTAAATAACACTAAAAACCAATTTTCTTACTGTCAAAGTAATAAAATAATAATTATAAACATTAAATATCTCTAAACAATTTTATTTTCTTATCAAGTAACATAGGAATACACACATAACATACAATAATATTCAGTCAAATAACACTTGATCCACCATTTTCCACTGATTTTGAGATATGCACAGAACTGAACAAAAATGAAAACGCTAATGATATTACCTTCAATATGTGTATCATGCTAATGAGTAGCTTACATCTGCGCACTTTGAGTGTGTCATTTTTTCCAAGACTCTCTCTTATTTTAGATTTCGAGCTTGCTCTGAACATCCTCTGAACCAAGCATGTTCTGAAACATTTTTGAAGCAAACCTGAGCACTGCCATAATTGATAGCACATAGCTCTCAAATGCTTGTGTCAGCATTCTGCTAAAATATTTTATTCTGAGCTCACAAAACAAGTTAACACGCTCAGAGTGAAAAAAAAAATAAATTTTTAGCTCAAATCTAAAAAAAAATCATTTTTCTATTGACAGCTCAGATCTTCTCAGAACGAATGGAACAACACCTAAGCTTAATGAAAATGTAAGGGTATGTTCAAAATTGCACACTATGTCATTTTACCCTAGTGTCAAATTTTAAATAATTACTTGAAGTTGCTTGCATTTCATATATGTCAGTGCTGCCAGATCAACTCAAGAACTGTGTTTACAAAACATCTTAATTCTGTTCAATTCTATGATTTCTAGCGAATGGGCCATTTTAGGCCACCTATTTACTTTTTAAAACTTATGCGTTTTCAACAAACTTTATAATCATGGAAAATATAAAAAACTCCCCTTTTTCAATTTCTGCGCACAAGTTTTTTTAGCAATCGATACCGATACGCTATCGCTACAATAAAATATTTTTACATAAAAAAGGAACGAAATAGAATCTGATATCGGTAATGTGAATGTACTCATTGTTTCCCGTCTTGAAACACTTTATCATATCGAGACTTTATCAACAATAAAACTTTAATTTGAATTTGGCTACAAGTTCTTCAGACAAGGCATAGTATTTTAATTTTGTATATTTTTAGAATTTACCGACTTTTTCAACCAATAATTTCGGAATTTTGGCCTTTCTGGATTTTGGGTTTTCGGGATTTTGAATTTCGTGATTTTGGATTTTCGGGATTTTGGGTTTTCGAAATTCTGGGTTTTTTCCTCAAAAATGCTATAAGAATTTTGACATATAAAAAAATATTTTTTAAGAAATTGCTTCAATCTTAAACAGACATTTTTTTTTGCTTCTCAAGCGTTGGTTGTTTAAGCAAATTAAATTATTGAATTTAATTTTGTATTACCTTTCAAATTTTGTACCATCAGTTTCTGACCTAATTTTTGGAGTTCAAAAGAGTTAAAAATAGACAGTTACACATTGAATTCAACTTTCCTTAATCATTAAATTTCAAATAACAAATATACCAGGGCCGATGCCGGTTTAACAGAAAAACTAGGTTATCTTACAATCGTAAAGATTAAATTTACTGAATTTAATAAATTTTTGCAAAAGCTCAATAAAAGGACTATCTTGCCATACTTATTTAGAGTGCTTCATTGATAATATCGATAACATACATACACACCCATACATTTTTTGTCATTATCAACAAAATCGATTCTTCTACCGTATCAGTTTCAATGCTTCAATATTTGGAAAATGTGTCATCAACATCACTTCATTCTCTACAAAACGTATATCATCAGCATAATCAAGTATATATGTATTTATGTATTTACATGAATAGACTTTTGAAACTGTTTGAAAGCAGTTGTTAAAGGATAACAACCAGCTGTCAGACATTGAAACCCGAAAATTGCGACTTTTGTATGTATATGTAAATTAAATTGGCTCTACACATACACATTCACACAAATCACCAAATATTTCTAAATATAAAACTTGTCCTCCTCCCCTCTAGACAAAATCTTGAATCCGCACCTGTCGCAAAACTTCCAATCTAAACAAAGTAACGTGCAAAAAAGGACATAATAATAATAATCGTTTTGTGTATAGCAAAAAGCAACCGACACCAACATTTCGCGCTCTCCTATTCAAAGTATAATAAGGCAACATTAAGGTACACGCACAAAGTAAAAGCGTAAGCGTGTAGTATACCTTCTCACATTATTTTTACTTGAATAAACTAGAGCAGGGAGAGGGTGGGGGCGGGGGTGGGGTGAGCTGGAGTAGTGTGCCCTTTTCATGGAAAAATTGGATGTGTATAGTTTTGTTAGCAAACAAATTTACAAGAGGGAAAATGACTTCCATTTACAAGGTGAATAGGCTCAGAGAGTCCTTGCCATTCCAATGGCAAGTAAGGGGGGGGGGTTGGAACTTATAAGCATGTTTATCATAAATGTAGCATTGTAAAAAATAAGTATATACAAAAGTCTTTAATTTTGATGTTATAATTTAGTTCTTTAATTTTTTTCTTTTTTTAATAAATATTGAATGGGTTTGTCTGTGTATAGTTAGACTATGTAAAGTTTAGATTGTTTATATTCAAATGATTTGCTCATTTTATTATTTTCCATAAAATAAAACACAAGGGAGTTGGTATTTTGAAATTGGTATGCAGCAAATAAAAAAAATAATGGAGAAATAGTTTAATCTTTAATTTATGAACAAACATTTTGGTTTTACATATGTTCACATAAGGCATCAAAATACCTGCCATCGTGTTGAAAAATTAAATTACTTGTTTCAATAATCAACTTGTATACAGAACACCTACTACCGCTATCGCTTTAAGCAATATAAAGTGTGTGGGGTTACATTTATTGCAGTTCATGAATTGTTGTTAATTATAAATTAATGTTTTCATTAAAATTTTATATGCATAAAATTAATGAGAAATGTTAAATAACTGTTATCTAAATCGAACACTGCCAAAAGAAACATAAAATAAATATAGGTACATACCTATCCTTACCCAAAATGGGAATTTATTACAATGGCAAAAAATCATTACCTACTGAGAAACCTTCATTCAAGATTTTCAATTAACAATAAAACTGATATAAACTTCTCCCTCATTTTTACTTCTTTTTTTTATTTGTTATGTCGGGCGAAACGTTTGAGTGCTTTATCCCTCAAGGTCCTTCAAGAGTTAAAGCATACTTTTCATTTTCATCAGCATTCGTGTTTAATTGATCTCTCTCTCTCTCTTACTTGGCGGTGTCAGTAAGGGATTTGCAGTCAGACAAACTAGGATCCTTGGTAAGAAACAATATCTCAGGGGCGTCAATTTTCATAGTTTAAATAATAAAATAAAAGGCCTGTTCGTTGAGCTTCCAAAACTGGCAGTTTTTAATTATTTTAGTCCCATTTTATATGAACTTTAGCTGAACTCTAGATAAAAATCACATAAGGTTTAGTTTGATTAAATGGAATTTTGACATTTTAAGAAAATTCGATCATAAACTTTTTAGTAAGGCCCACGATCATTGAAATGATTCAAATAAATATTCATCAAATATTTTTAAAGAAGGGCTCCCAGGCTAAGAAATAATAGTAAAAAAAAAAGAAATAAAATAAAATCCAACCCTGGACTTAAGTACTCATGTTGTAATCTTATTCCCACTTGTGCAAAAGTTAGGAAAGTAATTTTATTAGAGGAAGTATAACATAAGTAGAAAGTGCGGTTGTTAAAAGTCTTTCAGATATTTGGAAATAAAATTAAATCAAATGCACAAATGAGTCGCATAAACTTGCTTTTTAAGTAAAATAATGATTTATAAAAATAATCTAAGAAGGACATTAAGAAAATTAGTGAAAATAAATTAATAATTTAGATTTAGTAGAAATGTGTTGATAGTGTTTTATAACGCAGGTTAAATAGGGATTTTGTGATTCGGGATTATGACATTTTGGTATTTGGGATTTTGGCATTCGGGATTATGTCATCTGGGATTCTGTCATTTGGCATTTTCGGTTCAGAACTGCATTAAGTTAAATGGCGAAGCTCTTTATTTTACCGCAATTAGTAATTGGTCAGAGTTTTGGTTTCCTGCAATTCTTAAAGAGGAAGAGGCCAAACACGTTAAGACTGTCGTAAAGGAGGTTCATAAATTTTTGTAATGAAAAACTGACAGGTTGTTTCTATTGTGAATGGGTCTCGTGTGACCTGAGTTTCCATGAAAATTGGTGTGTTCCACAATCTGGCGGTCTGAAACTGTTTGAAAAAATTTAGGGAACAGAGTTAATACTTATCTTCCATGTCAAGAGAAATATTTCACTAGAGCTGCCGTAGGGCAATAATTTTTTTATAAAATCAATGTAAAAGAAATTGAATGTTAAGAATGAAAAGGAACACATATAAAAATAATTAAATTTAAGCAAAGAAATATTATATAATTACTTATTAAATCAACCAGTTGTAAAAAGAAAAGAAAAAACTACAATAAACGAGAAGAAAATAAATTTTCATTAATAAATTTTCTTCTTTCGAAAAAGATTTGCTTAGTGACACATGCATTTTAAGAAAATTATTTGATTGATAAAATGATAAATAAATCAATAAATTATGTACATATACCAAAAACAAAACAAAAAAAAAGGAACTCTTGGGTAACCCTAGCTTTTTGTATTCTGTTTTATTATTTGAATTCAAATTGGCATTTTTTTCAAATCTTATATACGAAAACTTGGCATTTGATATCCAGTACGAAATGGACACACCAAATTTCTCGGACCAATTCTGGCAAGCAGGGGAATTTTGTAATCTCTCATGAACGCTCTCTTTGGTCCAAAACATTACGATTTATTACGAAAATTTTCGAAAAATTACTAAATCTGGCGGTTTCAAATTATTTTAAACTCGGTGTGTTATGAGCTGTGTGAATAGCGAACTGCAAAATGTGAATGGTTATGAATGTTGACATTTCATTTACAAGTAATTTTGTTTTGTCGCTAACAGTCACTGATTGTCATAAAATATAATTCATTGAAATGAGTGTTCGAGTGAATTTTTCATTCAAATGTCAAAACAAGAATTAATGGATATTTGTACTTGGAATTCCCTTAACAAGCTTAATGCATTCACAGGGCGTTCGTGTGAAATGCACTTTAATCATAAACGAACAATTTTTTCACAATGCGACGAGAAAACAAGACATCGACGTGACGAGTTCTCTTTGCAGTTGTTCTCTCTTAAAATCGAATTCAAAATAAGAAAATAATGCATAACTTTTGTAACTGGTGAAACTCTCCATACAACTTTTTCATCATGTTTTCGTAAGCATATTTCGTTGTCTTGTTGAAAAAATAATTTTCCCAGTAGTGAAAACCGCCAAGCTCATGCCGATTCGTGATCAGTGACATCCATAAACAACACTGAGATCGAAGTAGTGAATTTTGTCCCTTTTTTCAATTAAATTCTTATAATGATAATTATAAGAAGGCTGCATAAGGCTTTGGTTACAGTGAATGCGTGTTCAAAATCAAATCTGATTTGATTGATCGATCCTTAAACGAATTTGAGAGAAAGAGACTGCTTGTACTTTGATCGGTTTCATAAGATCACGCAGTCTAGTTTGTTCTGAGAAATATGTCAAATCAATCGCATCCACTGTACTCGTCATAGTTCGAACGAACAGTGCTGCAGAATACGTCTGAACACACACATCCACTATAACCGTGAGACATAAGTCTTAAGAACAGCATGCAATTATCTGTAAGTATTTTTAATTGCTGTGCTATATTTCTCCAATAATTTTCATTACATTTTATGAGATAAGGGGCAAATGTTAAAATCCAGCCAATAAGTAAAAGGTAGCCGAACAGTTATGTCAAAATAACACTCTCCCTTATATTTTTGAGCAAAATTGCCAGTCTTGCAAGTTAAACTGCAATTCTCTCCGAAAGAAGCCTACTGCCGAAAAAGTGTGGAATGGGTAAAGCTGGGGATTCACGTTGAAACAGTCGTAGGGATGGTCGCAAGGTTCGTAGAGATTTTCAACGAACTTCAGTACAAACGTGGTCCATTCACAATAGAACTTGTCAATTTTCCATAGAAAATCTCTACAATTCTTCCGACAGTCCTTACGACAGTTTCAACGTGAATGGCCTGCTAAAGTAGCAATTTTTGGCAACAACTTTCCGTCATCTCATTTTTTTAATTTGACATCTGACTTACGACAGACTAAACACTTTTGCTCAAAGAATATTTGTGTTTGCATAGCAATTTTAGTCAATGTTTTTAACACACCTAATGTGCATATGCTATAACCCATAACTATTGCCAGTGGCGTAAAATATCACTTTAGTTAGACATTTATGCTGTAGGTAGAGCTTAGACGGTTCAAGAATTGGTTAAAGAAGAATTTGGAGCTGCAAGCAAGGACAAAACTGCATCCACCCAATGCTTTGACCGGAATTATTTTTCAACATCAATTTTACACCTTCAAATAATTTTTTTTATAAAAACAGAACCTAAATTCTTTCAACAAGTTTCCAAAAGAGACAGACATTATCCATGGATTCAAACTTAGCCAAGTTGAACCAATTGAGACATGAACTTATTTTTGTTTTCTTTGTTAGATTTATTCTATTCCGACAAAATGCTATAATGTCTGCCATATTTTTGTCATTTTTTTACCATAATCGTTTTTTATGACAAATAATGGATGAAAAATGGAAAGACAACAAAATAGCTATTTATCACTCGTGTAAATCCGCATTAGCTTTTGGATAACTTTAAGTCATAAGTAGTCCTTGCAAGTCAGTTGTGCATTTTATTTTATTTTTTTTTCATTTCTAACTACACACATACATACATATATAAAATTTACCCACCAAAATCCTTGTGTGGTGTTGTAAAAGTTTCTTTTTTAGTGTCTCCCCTAGAGCGTTATTTATTATACACAATATTCCTTCTATATAGGAAGCAACAGCTTTAGAAGTCTGGCACCAACAGCACCGCCCGCGTTGCAATAAAAATTATACAAATGGCTTTAGCTCCATTTTCAGAATCTAGATCCTTATCTAGGATATTAGTATAAGTAGCAAGTTGTGAAAGATGATGCAATAAAGTATTCTGAAAAAAAACACATATATAAAATTGCTTAATAGATTTTTGTTTGTCTTATACTCTACATTCATTTAACGCCTTATTTAATCAGGTTCTACGGCTTGTTTAACATTCTGATGTTACATTCATTGGTTGTAATTTTTTTATTGTCCTGTTTTGTTCCTCTTCTTTGTCATCTAACCTCCTTGGAATTTGTGTGAGTGTGGGGGGGGGGGTGAGGACTTGGCTTATAACTCTTTCCCTCTCTCTACATTTGTCTTAGAATTATAATTATTGTAATTAAAGCAGAGCTTCAGTTTGTTTTTATGCAAATAACAACACACTGAACAGCAAACAAAAAACAGCAAGACTAGATTGTATAAGGCTGTTTGTTGAGCATTGGGGTAAGTGAGACCGGAGAAAATAATAAAATGAAAAATGGAGAGAGAAAATGGTGTATCCTTTTTATTATTCATTAAAATGTAGACGGGTATTTAACAAAAAAAAAAAAACAGTGTTCAAGAAGTTTTTTAAGTTTTCTTTTTTGAATCTTTTGTGATGCTCCTGTCTCGGTATTTAGTTCTCCTTTTAGTTTTTTTATCCTTTATCCTTTTGCTTTTTGTTGATGGGACAAAGATAAGAGACGAAGTAAAATCCAAGAAGGGGGTTAGGTATGATGATAATGATGACTTCTCACCTGAGGCGGCGCGTGTTTGTGTCGTGAAAGGTGTACAGGATATTATTTGGGATTCCTTTGAAAGCATCAAGGATAAATGCTCGCCCAACACTGTCACCGCGTCCTCATCCGCCAGTGCATAGATGGACTATTTAGCATTGTTGCTATTCTTTAAACCGGAAGGAATTAGCTTAAAATGTCTGGTTTTTTATTTGTTGTTTTTTTTTTATTTGTGGGCATGTACATCTATCCACTTATTTAAATTAATGAATTTGCTGGTATTTAAGATTAAGTAAGAAGATTGAATTAACGTCTGCAAAAAAGTGGATTCATTTAAAGGCTTATTTCTTTATTATGTTAATTAAACAATGTTTAAGTTTTCAGATGCTTTGTTGTTTACTTTTAAATGTGGATTTCTTGCGCATATTTTTATTTAGAAAATAGAATGCAATTTTTTTTTTTTTTGGTTAACTTAAAATGAGAAGTTATCTTTTACGTCTTTTCGGAATTATCTGTTGAGTTCAAATTGATATCGTTTTCTTTGGAAATCGTAGTTTTGCACTCAAACCTATGTATTCACAATAATTCTCTTATTTGTGCCCACGTTATGTGACTCTCTCATCGATAAATCGATAAAGATTACCAAGAAACAATGAAAATTAAAACGGATTTTAATGAGTTACAGAACGTGGGCACAAATAAGAGATGCATTCTGAATACATTACATATATAGGTCTATACTGTAAAAATTAGTATTATTGTTCTTAAAAAAATTGTCTTAGGGCCACTTATAAGCTTTTTCACACCGAGACAAAATTTCGATTTTGAGCAACAAGATTTCAAAATCTACTTGAATCGTTCACACCACACATAATCTAGATTCTGTCTGACATTTCAAAAGAATTTAAGTGCTTATCGAAACTCTAAAAAAAAGATCCATTGCAATCAGTTAAAGTCCCAGGACAAAATTGCACATATTTCACTTTTTCTTTGAATAAAACATAAAAAGGACCACAATCTTTTAACACTGTACTCACAATATAAAATCTCTTTTTTCTATCTTTTCTCTCCTATGGGCAAACTGTTATACGGGAGAGAAAAATTGAGTAATTAAGTGTGATTGTGAATAGGCCAATTAGATTTTAAGGAGCTTTGGTGAAAATCTACTAGATTACGAAATCTTCAAATGTATGGGAAATCTTGTCAAAAATCTAGATTGTCAGTCGGTGGGAAGAAGCTAATACATTGAGTTCGTCACAAGGAAGGTTACAAGAGTTGGTTGAGATTTTCAACGGGCCAATAGTTGTAAGAGGCCCATTCATACACGAATACACGATCGAATTGTTGTACCGATTGGTATTGTAGAAATGTTGGCCCAAAAATAATCTATTGTCAGTAGCACAAAGACTAACCGCTAGTCTACCTGACCGTTGACGTTGGAAGCAATTTGCGAGAGTACAAAATCCTTCAACGCAACTAATGCCCAACGTCAAAACCATTTTCAGTCCATACGACATACCTTATACGTCCGTCCAAGTTGACATATGCCAAATGTCAACGAAGTTGCTTACATCATTTTCTACAACGAGCTCTTTAGTATATCACAGCCAGGAAAAGCCAGTAATGCCAGTTCGTAGGCAAAAACCCTCTTCATAAGCATTTGTAAAAAAAAACATTAAGCTAAATTAGTCCAGTCATAATATATTTTTACTATGCACATTGAGGAGTAGTTTTGATTTTAACCCTATTTTATGTTTTTAGGGGTGCTGTATCCAAATCTGAGGTTTGTGACTAAAATTTTGTGTCGCAACATGGAAAAATTGCAAAAAATTATGCAAAATTGCATTTTTTGGAAGTTTTTCACTAATTACTCGAAAACTACCAAGTATTCAAAAATTACACCAAAGTACCATTGAAAGAATAACCAATTTCCAATAAATCTCTGTATATGTTTTTTTTTCTGCGGCACCCATTTGGACTCAACCGCAAGTTGAAAATTGACGAATGTTTGCTGTTTTCGAAAATCCACTTGAAAGCACTAAGTAACTACTTTATGTGAAAAGTTTTAATTTTTGTTTATAAAATGAACCAAGATATAAATACTTTTCTGTTGGTCTTTGGCGTTCAGTTTGAATCCGGTCCTAAAATTACTCTAGCATGTCACGTTTATGAGATATTCGAATCTAAAGGTATTAAAAAAATTCGTTTTTAATGCAAATTTGGAGCTATATTTTTTGTCGAGGCATAGTTTTTTTTTCGAAAAAATGTTTATAGTCATTCTAAGGTATAAATATTTTACTTCGAAATTCTTTTTTAAATTTTTCATCTTCGAGAAATCGTTTGTTTTTGTCTTAGACTAAAATATTCTAAAAATTCAGTCAGTTTGCACTTTTTTAGCACATCTTGCAAATTTTCATTCATCACAGATTCACCACCCTCGAAAACATAAAAAAAGGGGGCAATATCAAAACTACCCAACAATTTGCTCACTAAGAGCCTTTTTGAGCACAAATTGACTGAACAAAATGGACGATAAAAAAAAGGCAGTTTTAATGTTCAAACATTTTTCCAGTTAACATTTTTTAACGCTCAGAGAATTCCCCAATTTGGTTGGCAAAAGCTAAGGAAAAAAATCTTTGCCCCATCAGCGAACACATGATCTTCTAGCTAATACAGTTGTAAAAAGCGAAAATAAGGCTTAGCAAACAGGAATCAAAAATGTGGAATACTTTGCAAGGCTTTATGTTGCGATTTCATTGAAATATTCATTCAAACTTAATATTCATTGATATCTCCTTAATAATCCTCTTCAATATTTCTAGGTGCGTTCACAGTATTTGAACATTTTGAGGGCAGTCATAGCTACAAAGTATATAAAATAAAAAAAACATTCATATATAATAACAACACTCAACATAGCCAAAATGTATTTATTTCTTATGAGTAGTCCCCATTAGACTTGTTCATTTACAAAATTCCACTCATACTCATTTTGAACATCAAAGACACGGTCACTTCATAAATAAAATGATTTTAAAATTTAATATCAAATGCACTCTATCGTGGGAATATTATTTTCTTTTTTTAATTTAAATTTGAATGCTGCGAATCAAAATTAATTTCTGATGTACAAGTACATTGAGTATTCTTATTTTTATTCAATAAGTCATCAAATTAAAAAAAGAAAAAATAATGTAGGTACATGTGAAGTGAAATATTTATAAGTTGTTGAAATATACATACATAAATGGGATTTCAAGAGAAGTTATCTATATTTTGTTTCTTATAAACACTTATGCAGATTAAAAAAATTATTAATTAAATTAAAATTATTTACTGATGATATAAAGTCATTACCATTTTATTATCAGGCAAATACATTATTTTATCGATTTGAAGACACATAAAATTGTTATGAACTTCCGTGCGATATTATTAAAAAAAAACAAACAAACAAACTCAAGTAGGTACTGAAAAATATATTAAAAACTTATACAAGAGGGAACATAGTCGTCAATATTGTTCTAAATAATTATATCTTTTTAATAACAAACAAAAATAGATGCTAAGTAAAAATCAAAGAAAAAAAGTTACGTATACGCCATACGCTTGTTTTTTCTTCAACTTTTTTTAAACACTAAAAATTCAAAAATGGAGGGATGTAAAATTGTGTTTTACTAACAATGTAAGCACAACTAAAAGTCTTGTAAATTTTAGCTCTAAACATTTTAACTTCTTTTTATGTATGTACATAGTTAAGGTTTAAATGATTTCTAATCCAAATGCGTTTTGACCAGGTATGACAGCTCATCAGATGCCTTATTACCCTTCTAAGGCGCAAATTTTGATCGGTATTTACAAACTTATATAAAATTCTATGAAAAACCATGAATTTGATTACTCTAGGAGAATTTGTTTAATTTAAAATGCCTGGAAAAATAATTTCCAGTGATCAGGGTTTTAAGAAATTATGAAAAAAAAAATCCTTTTAAAGTCTATAGTACGCTACTGAGGGAAATTTAAAATCGTAACAAATTTTTTGAAAAAGTTTACACTCTTTTTTTTTAATGCACACGACTATCATTTACTGTGTTTCTTTCATTTCAGCAAGGGTGCCAGTAATTTTTGTTTGCATTTTTATTTCTTTAAATTTTAAACACTCGATTACTTCAGTTAAACAGAAGAATTGCTTTCGTTCAGGAAAGTGGATTTTAAGATAAGATATAATTTTATTTTCAGTATAACGATTTTTTGAATGATAGTACTGGTAGCAACGACAACGGACAACAAAACAATTTTTGAAAACAAACTGCGTTCACAAGTCGCAGAAAACAATATCGTTCGTATGAACGCGATCATAAACACTTTCCGAACACCTTGTTTTGAATGCGATAACTTTTGGAACGCATCCAAAATCGCTACTAACTTCGGGTCCATTCTATATTATTCTGCCAGTTTATATTTCTGAGAT
Source organism: Dasysyrphus albostriatus (assembly GCA_946251815.1). Taxonomy (NCBI): domain Eukaryota; kingdom Metazoa; phylum Arthropoda; class Insecta; order Diptera; family Syrphidae; genus Dasysyrphus; species Dasysyrphus albostriatus. The sequence goes on along the minus strand of OX276337.1, from coordinate 133,521,303 downwards.
CTCAGAGGACTCAAAGCGCTCAGAAATATAAACAGGATTCCCCTCAAAAATTCCTCACTTTTCTCCTTAAAAACAGTAAATTACATAAGAAGAAAAGAAAAAGAGTGTTGTTTTGACTTCTATGTGAAGATTACTGTTTATATTTAATTTTCTTGCTCTGTCAAAAAATTGAGGAAAAATACTGAGCGCTCAAGAAATAAAACTGGCCAATTCTGTTCTGTCAACTTTCACTCGATTTTTTCATCTCGCTTGTGCTGCTACAGAAAAACTCATTTTTTTTGAATCTTAATGTAAAGTCTTCCACCCTAATATTTAAAATAAAGTTTGTTAAATTATTTTAAAATAAAATCGTTTAAGATTAGGACAGGCTATATAGGCTAACCCCACAGCAGATTTTGAGTGTAAGTGATAGCAAAAAAGAAGTACCTATAGGCATCGAACGTTTGAGTAAAGGCTATTCAAAAAATCAAAGTCTTTCAGACCACAACCACGGCTTTAGTGATTAAATAGAGCATCGCAAAAAAATATGAATGCAACTTTTGGGTAATTGTGTTAGTTGAAATTGATTTCCAACCCTCCTTAAACTCTTTTGGAAACCTACTTGATATTCACTCAATATTTTGTTTCTTTATACCCAGCATTCAATCCAGAATACTTTTTAGTTTATGAAAAAGCTTTTGTTCAACAGATTGAGTGATATTCAACGGAAAGGACATTACATATCAAGTTCTTTTGAAAGGAAATACATAATTCTGATTCAATAGCCGTAGACTTTGATGTACCTCAAGGTAGTCACCTTGGCCCACTACTGTTTACTGTATCTATCAATGAAATGATTTTTCAAAACTTTCTCTTATTCCCCAAAAACAAGGCGATAATAATTTGTTGTTTATTCTGAGATACTTGGGTAAGTATCTACAGGTGCTCCTTCTTCAAAAACAACCACGTTATAGCTATCTAACACTTATTACAAAAAATGAATTCTAAGCCTAAATTCAACACGATAGACCTTGAAAAAAAAAACTTTTAGCATCTGAAATAAGACCATAAATTAAAGCTCCCCCCGCTTATAAATTTACTTCTTACCCTTCTTCAAACAAGAACATAACTCTCAAATTACAAAGAAAGAATGTAGATACGTTCCTTTTGATATAAACTTTCTACACACAACTTATGTGAAAAATGTATTTATAAACACCACCCTAACACCTTCACCTGGAACATAATGTGTTAGGAGAGGATAGTGAACATAGTTCACATATTTCTGCGGTAAATACCTCTAAGATCATATGTGTAAGGAATTCATGCTTTTATACACTATATAGCTTTTGTTACGTGTACATATACATATGTACATAGTTTAGTTCAAATTCAATTTTATATCCTTTTCACCTTCAAAACCACTTGAAATTTTCTCTTTACCAACTTCTGACTTCAAAATTGTTATTTACCTTCTTTTCTAAAGAATAGAATATTTTCGTGACACTTTCTGCTGAAAGATTTAACCATTTTAACATCCTTTCAAGATTTTTAAGTTGTATGAAATCTATTAAGCAAGAATTTTCCATTATACCTACCTACCTATGCGAGAGCTTAAACGACACATCACTCACTCTCACACTTAAAATTATAGATTTCTACTATATGCATGCAGAGGATGATGTGAACATTTTAAAAATGCAAGCCAAATAATATGAAGGTAAAAGCAACAACACAAAAAAAGAACCAAAATCACATACCTTTTTTGTTACGGAATATATTTTGATCCCATTCGACAACTCTAACCACACACAATACGTTATGCAGCATTGTTAGCATAAGGGATAAAGGAATCGCTCAACTACTAGTACAAGGACCAACTGAGTTTAAGGTAAAAGCAGTAGGTAGGTTAGGTACCTACTATCACCCTTTTTATTCCACCATATTCACGAAATTTTAAATTTTTTTTAGAGGAAGATTGTCAGGTAATTTTACACAGTGGAATGCATGTAGAAACCTTGAATTAACTGCACACCATTTCACCCATAAATGCTTGACATCATGTTTGAAAATAGAAAAATAAAAACGATGAGCGTTTTTTTTTTGTTTTTGTTGTTATTTTTGTTTTTAAATAGAAAGACTTAAAATAAATTCCTACAAAATATGTAGACAAGTGCGGTATTATTAAATTTTAGAAAACATTATTCATGTTAACCTTGTTTTTTTTTTAAGATGCCACAGGGTCGAAATGGTCAGAGTCCATTTATTTAATGTTCCTTAAATATCTCCTTCAAAATAGACACATTTGACATCTTTACATCAATCATTATATCTTCAGTGTTGACATATATTGTACTTGACATAAAAACATCCAAAAATATTATTGCCATTAAGCTCTTTTGACAGGCTTGTCATTTTTGACAAGAACACGAATATTTTCACAATTATGTGTATTAACATTTCAAAACACACACAAAATAATTTTGACAAGAGCATAAATTGGGTCAAAGTGACATCGCTATATACATAATTATACATACATACACACATACATAAACAAATAAAATATTCACCTAAACCAACTGAATGTGACATCAGTATAACATTTCAGTGCTGTTAGCATCAGTTCTTGTTGACAAACTTCATTTCTTAGAGTTTGAAGTATCATTTCATTTGTGTAGTAGACACATCGAATAAATCAGTTAGCAGGGGCAAAAAGGGTTGCCAATAACACTTTTTATTCTGGATATGGCTGTCAAACATATATTATCTTTTTGATCAGTTGTGTTTTACGATAACAAGCAAGATTTATTTTGTCTGTCGACAATTCAATGTAGAATTTACACTCAAACTTGCCTCCGTAAAAAACTTATATTTTGAAAAAAAAAAACTTTTGTAAAGCAGCAATATTTTGAAACAGAGTGCTCGCATAAAAAAGGATTTTCATTTACTCATGAGTACTTTGCCTGTTGCCATCTCCAAAGGAAAACGGCTGTAATTTCTTCCAAATTTTTGTTGTTTTTTTGGAGAAGGTTTTATTAATTTGTTTTTGAAAGTTGCATAGTGTAAAATCTTTGGGATCAGTACAAAATCCCGTAAGCCTAAAACTGCAATAATAAGAGCTTACTGTTTTTTATTTCAACAAATAAAATCTCGCAAATTAAATATCCTGCTTTTCATAATCTCATAATTACAAAATCTTGCTTTTAACATACTCGCATTTTTATCTCGCACCGAAAAATTTCGCAAATACCATTTTAATTAATGTCTGCGTTTCTCGCGCGAGACATTAATTCGCATGATTTTGATTAAAAAAATATAATCGTTGTGATTTTGCGAAATTTTAACTTGCTAGATTTTTGTTAATATTTGCGAGATGAAAATGCGAGTTTGTTAAAAGAGAAATTTTATGAAAAGCATAATCATTATTTTGTAAGATTTTATAAGAAATGGGATTGTGTAATTGCGAGATTACGAAAAGTGGGATTTTGTAATTGCGAAATTTCCCTTGCAAGATTTTAATTTGCGAGATTTCGTACCCAATCCAAAAACTTCATATAAATTTGTTTTCACTGTTTGTTAATTAAACGCATAAATGGAAATTTTGTTATTTTATTTTTATTTTTTAATGGCGATTTATCCCAAAGAAAGAAAGTGCGAAATCTTTTCTATATAGAAAATCGTATGGTTTTTTAGATTTGCACCAAATTTTATAAAAGGGTTTATCTCTTAATAGCAATGTTTCCTTAAAAAATAAAACATGTTTGACCTTGCATAACTTTTAACTTGCTCTTGATTTGGAAATGGATTTTTTGGTGAGTATTCCTTATGCCAAAACACCATAAAATATTTGCGTTTGAAAGCCTTCACTTGGATTTATTCGCAGGTGAGGTAAATATTGTCTGGCCTAAACCTTCTCTTACCTAAAATCTAAAATATTTACTATCTTTTGTGATTCGAACCGAAGAGCCAATATGAATTTTATAAACATAAAAAGAATGGAGGGCAACCCTAGATAAAAGTATCAAAGTCAGTTAAATAATAGTCCGAAACATTATTTTTCCGAAAAAATTTATATCATTCAGCACATCACTCCCCTGCAGCCCAGTTTAACCTCTATACCGCAGCTAAATGTTCAAAATTGAATCCAACAACTGCCTAATCAACAGCGGAAATTCATCTACCGAAACGTGACCCGATTTATGAATCTCTTTTTTTCATTGCACATCATTTGTTTTACCTACTCTCACTGCCTCTCTCTCACCTTAAGTGACTTTGGTTGGCAGCAACAGCAGCGTTGTGATTGTGATGATGGGCGATGGGCTTGGGCCCAGTTCTCTTGGTTTGGTTTCGCCTTGTTGTTTCTATTATATTTTTGTTCAGTCTCTAAGTACCTACATACACTGGTGTTTTCAACATGATGATGGTGCGACATCAGAGCAGCCAGTGCCAGCCAGCTAGTTCAGTGGTGAAAACATTTCATTGTCTGTATTTTGATGTGCAAAATTCATTATCCTCGATGTCATGCGATAAATCATTTTAATTTAGAAGAGGAGGTGGCATTGTTGAAGGAGCAGCAATCACATTTAATTGGACATGAATTAAAAGTGCTGAGATTGGTGAGAGACTTTTGATGCCATCGGTTTATTTTTAATTGATTGAGAAAAAGATGAAGACTGTCCTGTCCTGCATACCCACCTACAGAAAAGTAAGATTGAATAGATTGTTGATGATGGATATGTGGAAATTAGGATGGTTTCCGTACTCTTTTTGGCACCTCATTTATAGTCATTTGTTTAATTGATTAAAAGTTTAATGTTGAGAATTGATACATAAAGATACTCACTATTTATAGAATCAAACGTATATTAGGGTAAAATGGTGTTTTTTTGAGTATAGATCGAAATTTATATTTTCAACAGAGAGTGGTAGAGGGTTGTTATTAGCTGCGTTTGTTTGCATATCCATATGGACATTGGCGAATAAAACGACATCGGGACATTTCAACATTTACCTTGATCTTTCATTTTACATTGAATAATTTAACCAACAACCATTTGACATTTCTATATATATTATCGATAACACAACGGCAAAAGTAGTCTGGCAATACCGTTTTATGGGGACAAAGATTCAATGTACAAATTTATTTCGTAAATCCCAAAGACTAGAAATTAATCTTGTTAAATCTTCCTATAGGCAAAATACTTTTACAAATCGAACTAACCTATTTTTATATGGCGCTGACGGATTCATTTGTGGCTGCATTCAGTTTTTCACATATGAAGCATTCTTTCTCACTCCCACTTCGTAAGAAAAATGAAACACCATTTGTACTTTTATGCTGTCAAAATAAATCTTTTTGTGAACTGAGATAAACCTTTGGTGGGGCCACTATCCATAATACACTACATTATACATGCACGATCACTGAATGCACAAATACTGAATGCATCCATTCCCTTCCTTTGACAATTTTTTGACAAATAGCTAAAAATGTGAATTAAGGCCCCGACCCATAGAAAATCCGTTGCACCCGTTTTGGTGACGCACTCAACTGACAGATGGATTAAATACATGTTGTTGGAACTTTCCCATAAGCGACGTATGCGTCAGCCGCAAAGGACAAAGTAGCCGAACTTTTAACTTTGTATTTGAATTTCAAGTGGTTATTATGTGTGTGTTGTTGTGTGAATGTCAACGCATTCATTGGGTCACCTTTATCCGTCGCACTCAGCAAACATTAATGAATCCATCGTCGCAACGGACTTACGGATTCTATGCCTTTTAACATGCACGATCACTGAATGCACATACACTGAATGCATTCATTTCCTTCAGCTGACAGTTTCTTGACAGATGGCTGCAAAACATTTTTCTGTATTAAATAAAAAATATTTCAGATTTATACCACATTAACATGATAGGTAAACTGCCATTATAATTGAATTGTGAAATTTCTTTGATCACTCAAGTTTGATATCCAATACGGGTATCACTCAGGTTTGATAATGTGTACCACGATTATTCACGATCGCCATCCAACAAATCTAGCCAGATTTACTGGCTGAACAGAATGGAGATTCAGCTGCATCTGGAAAAGCTGTCAAAATGTTGAATACACACAAATGATACGAACACAACACGACGCAGCTGCAGAAGCAGCTGGACAAGTTGGCCGACTTTCAACGTTTGCATGCAGCTTTTTTGACGTTAGAAAATTGTGAGCGCAACCAAGTGTTAACATGGGGCTTGAAGAGATCTTCAAACTATTTTGAATCCCTGATAAAGACGTAAAGTAATTTTAGCTTCCATTCCATCACCATCCATAGATGTCAAAAATTCTGCAATGAAAGTTAAAATTTGTTCAACTGTTGCAACATTTTTGACATTTATTCCAGCTACGTCTGCCATTCTGTTCAGGCATTTAAGCAACAAAGTTATCAAATAAAAGGCCTCTTGAGTACGGGCAGAGCGGTGGCAAAAATTTGAAAGACGTACTTTAACATGTACCCTAAAATATTCTTTCAAATAAAAAAAAACAGAAGAATTTCAAACTAACATATTTCTTATGCCTATACCTCTTCCCTTAGTAAATTAAAAAACACTCCTAACAATTTAAAACTACATCTTATTCAATATCTCCTGTTTCTCCATGCTACAGGGAAGCCTCTGCTGTTAAAAGGTCATTTCTATAATGGCTATTCATAAATAAACAATAAATAAATCATATACACACACATATCTCAAGAATACCTTAAAAGAAAAGTCAAAAAGCAATAACCACAACTCACAACCTTTGGGAAGCATGGTAGAGTGAACACTGAACTGACCATAATCTTCAAAGAAATAGTTTGAAAAACCAGAGCATAAACTGTAAAATGGGTCACTTTTCTATGTCCTCTATAATAAACTAACTTTTAAACGGGTGTTAACGCCTTATCTATCATAGTACGAAAAAGAAAACAAATAAACCTCCATTTGTGTGTATACATTAACATCTTGCTAAAAGAACATTATACAAACACAAATCAATGTCTAAAGAAAAAAAAAACACGGATGAAGAATATTTTGCAAGCTTTCATATTTCTTTTTATAAACGTTGTCGATGCGGCGATGGTGTTCGTATATTCGTAGGTGATGGTGGTGGCGGCGTAAAACTTTTTCCCCCAGACTATAACAATACATAGTCCATTACCGACACATTAAAATCACAACTTTGAATTTATGTGCATTGCACATTATATGAGAAAAGTTTATGACGAGGATTTTCAATAAATCAGACCACTTACTTTTTATACTTACCGCGCGCACTCACCCACTTTAATTTTGCTTCTTTGACTGACTCTATCAACTATACACAAAAACTTCATCCTTGCACTTTTGAATAACCACCATAGCATTAATAAGGACTGATAATAGTTAAATGGAAAAAAAAAAAACAAAAAGTCCTTCCAAAATGTGCTTGAACATCAGGGTTGGTAGGTAGGTATTCGCATACACATTTAACGATCACGTACAACTTTGTGTCCTTCATTTTGCTAGGACGAGGTTTTTCTACTCTTCCAAGCCAAAGCCAGTACCAGTACACTAAGTAAGTTGTGTGGTGGGTTGGAAAGTAGAGTATACCAAGAACCAGAACCAGAAGTGGTAGGAGTGCTTTTCCTTTTTCTAAACTGTTGCTCTGATTTCTCTCGACATCTTTTAGGTACACATTTAGATAATGTACATATATACACATTTTTTTTTTTTCTCGTTTTTCTCTTCTTGGCTTGCACTCATACTTTATGTCATTACAGCGAGTAATCGGAAAAGTTTTCATCGGAATAAAGTGAGGAGAAAACGTATCCTTCCAGAATATACTCCGTACAATGCTTTGCAGTCTTTTCAGGAATGTCTATACATTATGTATGTATGTTCTGTATGTCTGATGTACATCTTTCTTATATACATATTCTTTATTTAAAGTCTCATTTTCTTTAAAAGATTTTATTTTTTCCATTCAGTTTTTTTTTTTAAATAATTTGCATTCACTTGCATTTTTATTTTCATTTTCTTTTACAGGAGTTTGTGATTGAGTAGATTATGTGTATTGTGTGTATCTGCGTGTCACTTTGGAAACAGAGACTTAAAAAAAAATGCTTTTGATATGAAAATCTGAGGAAGAAAATTCGTTCATCAGACCCTCTTGGGTGTATAAGTGCTCTGTGATGCGTGTTGAAGGAGAACGAGGAGGTAGAAATAATTCTTTTTTCTTTTTTTTTTTGAAAAATTTTAAGAGGAAAAGTTTATTTCTATTGTAGATACTGGAATTCTTTACCTAACCTATGAGCAACGTTTTTTTCTGTATCAACGCTTTTGATGATGCTTGTGTGTAATGATTTTAGGCCATCACAAAAATATAATAATTTAGTCAAAAGAATGGGTCAATTAGATAAGAAAAATGATAAATTTTCATAGGGGCAGATTGAAGAATAACGAAATTTTTAGGCTAAAACGTAAGAAGAGATGAATGGTGTCATACAACCCATAATGTATGTATTCTTACCTTTTAATAAGTCATACAGAAAATGAGGAGTTTTATGGTGAACTGAATTCCATATCCGGAATATTAAAGAAATACAAATGTCAACAGTTTATGACAAAGAAAGATATGGACATACGACAGAGTTGTGATCATAGATAAAAAATATAAATATGGCAATCTTCAGCTGTCAATTTGATTTGCCTACAAGCTGAAAGCTGATGTATTAGATTTGCAAAGTATTAGTGAAAAACGCAAACATAGAATCAACTCGTCCGTTCAGCAGATCATTCAGCGCAGGTCTTGTTGCTGTTACAATTCACATCTATTCATCGACACGAAATGAAATTACAAATACAACGGTGTAAACAAATAGATTTTGGAGGGTGAAACGTACGAAAGATTGGCTTCTTGATAATTGATATTCTCTAAATCTGATTCACAAAGCAAAGAGAATTGGCCAGTTTATATTTCTTGAGCGCTCAGTATTTTTCCTCAATATTTTGACAGAGCAGGAGAATAAAATATAAACAACATTCCTCACATAGAAGTCAAAACAACTCCCTTTTTCTTTTCTTCTTATGTAATTTACTGCGACAAAATATAATTGAGGAAGCGAATCCAACAAATTTCAGTCTCAGTTTTTAAGGGGAAAAGTGAGGAATTTTTGAGAGGAATCCTGTTTATATTTCTGAGCGCTCTGAGTCCTTTGAGATCTCAGAAATATAAACTGGCTAAATGTGACGTCTGACGTGATTTTCTAGGTGTGTTTTTTTCCTTGCCCTAATGGGCTTGTATAAAAAAAAACGACATCGGGGCCAAGCAATCTATGTGTTAAATTCAACAACAACTAAGCCCCTTTGAGCTTAGCTAAGCAAAAGGAATTTTTGGAACCTAGTTTTAGCCCAGATAAAAACTGTGTTACCGGCATAAAATTCATACTTGTTGTCGATAGTTTGTATGGAAACTTCATTTTTTTTTCTCTGATGGCGTCGCTAAGCCCAAATGTTGTTCTGTTGGGCCGATTCCTCTGTGCTTGAAAACAAAACACACCTTCTGCCATCTTTTTCTTGTTATAAAAATTCACAATGCGGTGATATTCGCTCAAAAGTTTTTTGTTGTTGTTTACAAAATCTGTATCTTTCAATTTTTTTATCGTTGCGAATGATTCACTATGATTTCGCATTGGTTTGTTGCCTTTAATTGTTGTCTCATCGCATCTTTTTTCAATTTTTCGAATTGTTGGCGAGACGTGACGACAAGAACTTCGTCATTCTCACATCTTGTTTACACGTTGCATTGTGAATCAGGCTTTAACCATCTCTTTGGCACCGTGACTTTCATTTCATTTATTCTTGTTGTTCTAAATTTGACGTCACGGTGGTATGCTTCTAAAGTTAAAAATGAAATCCTATCCTAAAGCTGCGGCCACACTATGCCGATCAACATTTTTGGTTAGCATTGTCGATCCTCATGCTAATGTGTATGTCTCAGTGTTGACGTGTTGATTGAAATTTGCGTTAAACTATATTATATTTTTATTTTTATAATTTGTGCACGTTGTTTTGTATCAAGAGTCAAGATAAATTCAGTGACCCATGAAATAAAATGGACAGTTGGCAATTGTGAAGATAAACACGCCCATACTTAAAAGTTAATAGTTGTGATTTTTTGCAACTCAAAATAATACTGTCTGAAAAAAACGACAGCAAAACAAAGCAATTTACATGTCAAATACAACAACAACTATGTCCATATAGGAACAGATTAGGTTAAGTCTAGATAATTAAGGAGATTTAATTTATGTCTAGCAAGCTAAACAGATTTATTATTTTATTTTTTCCAAAGATAAATCAATATTGAAAATGAAGCTTAAACCAAATGATGCAAAAAAACCATTTTTTTCATTTTTCTCTCCTTGAAAGATTTCACTAGAATTATTGTTTGCCCCATATACTTCTATATAGAAACTGAAGGCGCTGAATTTATGTACCTACATGTATAGTTAAGGTTGATATATGATTTTTTCATAATAAAGTAATCAAAATATAGACAGCAAAACAGTTTTTTGTTTATTTATTAAGAGAAACAAAATAAACTGAGCAAATGCATTTAAAACAACAGAAAAGGTGTTAATAAATTTTACGCTGAAAATAAAATAATAATGCCAACGCATAATTTTCAGAAAAAAAAATTGCAGAAGTGTGAAAATTGTGTTGTCATTGCCCAAAAATAAAAAGTATTATGAACAACCTACATACAGTGCTGTGCAAAACATTTGCAACTCAAACCGACAGATCGTTCCATGTCATACAAATTGTCTAAAAAAGCAAACAACAAACTTCTTTGTACAGTTTGGTCTGGAGACTGCTCTGGATATTGCAAAACCATGATTTTTTTTCTCAGAAAGCCAACTTGTGGCCAACCTCGTCTTATGCTCGGGGTCGTTGTCATGTTGGAAGGTCTAGGCAAGTGGCATTTCCCAATCGGAATTAGGAGCATGGTATTTTTTAGTTTTTCATAGTTCATTATGCTCTCCACTAGTCGAATTAGTCATATTTCTTGGCCAGCGAAGCAGCCCCAGACCATAACAGAGCCCCAACTGTTAAAATCTTGTCAAATGTCAAAATGTTATGTTGTTGTGATAATGTGTTATGTGAAGGGCTCTCAACAAATAGCCGTTTAAATAACTGACACTTTCAATTTTGACAACCTGCGCAATATGTTTATTACTAGATGTGTGTACTGTGGCGTATACTTACTTTTTTATGACATAAACACATTCGAATTTTTGTAGATTTTTGTTTGATTATCTTTTTAACAACTTTTGGCCAGTTCGTTTACATGTGGTTGAATTTATGGTAAGTTTTTCACAGGTTCTGATTAAATGGAGCGAATCAACAAAAATTATTGCCTGACTAGCGATTTCGATAGTTAACAACTCAAACTATGGATTCATTGACTAAAAAAAGATTAGCTATGAAAAAACTGGCCTAAATTGTGACACTATGAGTGATAACCACCATTTTGTTAATTGTGGTCGTTCTCTAAAATAAAAGAGCCAGCATTATGTTGCTACTGTAGATTCGTTAGTGACTAGCCAAAAGTTTATGGATTTCGCAATGTTTTTTTTATTGGTTATAGATTTTGTTTGACGCATAATGCCATCTTAGCTGTCAAAAAATCTAATATACAATGCATAATCAGTCATTAATACACCCAACGATTGTTTTGTGGATCCTATCTTAATTGATCATGACAGCGTGTTATAACACAAATTTTAACTCACATTAAACAAATATCTACTTAAAATATGTGTCTTTTTCTTTATCGCCCCTAACAACTTTGTTTTTATGTAAGAAATTTTAACTTTTAAAAATAAAAATTGTCACTGTCAGTTTAAGCGATTTTTAAGAAAATAATTGCTTATCATTAAGCTTTTAACAAAAAGCAAAATAGTATATAGTAAAAAAGACCGATAAAGATATTTAAATGCCCTGAATACGTTCTCGAATCACACTCCGTGTGATATCAGTAAAATAGTTTGTGTCTTTATTCACGACGCTGAAATCATCTTCTCAATCTTTTCTTGATTAAAATCTTATCTTAAAATCCCGAATAGGACTCTTAGTAGGAGTGCGGCAGTCAATTAGGCATCAAAAACTTGTCTGTGGAAGTCAAATTAGTCAGCTATGACCACAATATTTGGCAAACCAGCTATTTGATTCTCTTCGTCTTGGCACACACTTCAAAATAGAAGGTATTGAATCATTGAATGTATAAACTAAGTTTCAAATTGGAGGAAGTATAGAAAATCGCTTATTTATTAGATATCCAATGGCCAGGATCGAAAAGCCTCTGTTTTACAAATTACATACAAATCCAAAGGCAAAACAACGATACTCAAGGAAACGATAGTCACGACATTGATTGATTATGATTTACGAGAATGGATACTTGAAAATATTGCAGGATAAAGTAAAGTAAATTCTAAATCCAAACAACAAGCATAATAGGCCTGTTTAGAAAAATTCGATCTCAGGAACAGGATTCCTCAGAAAAATGTCTGTCAAATTACAGAAAAAAGAAAATTTTTGATTCGCTTGCTCCCTTTTTGACGGGTAAAATTTGCTGAGCCCTCCGAGATCTCATTTTTCTGAACACGCCAAATAAATGTGTGACAACTTCAAAAAGCCATGTGTCAAAATTATAAAAAAATTACTGACAAAAGCAGTTGTAAAATAAAATGAGTATCGTTAGACTTATAATTGAAAATATGAGCTTTGTTAAGTGCATTTTAAGTCGCTTAATTCCTCCACGTTATTTTTTATTTTACCAAGGCTTGAACTAATGAAATGATTATCTTTTGTCTTATAAAGAAAAGTAATAACTTTTTCAGTGAAATCAATACTTTTGAAACTAAAACAGTCAGTTCTCTCTCACACAATTATATCCATCTTTTGACTTTAAGTTATTATGGTCTTCCTCGACATGAATATTTCCAGAGAACACAGACATTCTCCACTTGTCTTTTTTTGTCTAATTCAGAACAAAATCTTTATCTATATTTTCTATTTCTGTAAGGTGTTGTTCTAAATATTTACAAAAACCAAAAACAACAATATATCGCCTCATACCGCCAATGTTATTATAGTCCGCTATAAAAAAAAAAAAAACTAGACCAAACTAAAAGTTTTTATTTCCGTAAAAGAAATAAAAAAGAAAATGCTCCCCATCCGATTCGATATATTTATCTGGATACACGAGTTAGTCCATTGTCCGGCTATACCTATCGTTTGAATTCGATTTAGATTGAATGTGTGTAAATATTTGTATTAGGGGGTGTTAAGGCTATAACATTTAATCGAAGTTGGATAAAGATATTTAATTTGTGTAAACATTATGCTTGGGCAAATATTTAGTTACACTTCATTAAAAAAAAAAAAAAAACTAGTGCAAAGGTGATGGTTTTCTTCAATTCAATGTGATGCATGCTTTTTTATTTATATTTTCTGTTTTTTTTTTTTTTGTGCAATGGTTACGTTTTTAAAGAGGCACATTCATTGCGATTTCAATAGATACACATTCATTTTCAATTTGGATGCAAGCGGATAGCAGATACCTTCTTCTGACTCTGAATCTGTATACCGGAATTTGTTTACTTTTCACCTGTTATTTTGGTAGAATGCCAAGTTCATAGAACGTTTATTTATTTTCTTGGAGATCAACATCCAGGTGGTGGCCAATTCCTAAAGCACTATGATGTGATGATAATGAGATTGCAAATTCTCTTTTTTTTTTTGTATTTTTATTTTGTTGTTGTTCTTGTTTAATCGGGGGATAGAAGTTCATATACAAGGCTTAATGTGGGGTTGTGTTTGATATTTACAATTAAAAAGTCATTAAATTGTGAGCAAAAGGCAAACAAGCATCAAAACACAAGCCTTTATGTTTATATAAATGGGTTTGACTCTATGTCTATATAGATGGATATAATCAACTTGCGGCTTTTTGCTTAAGATATTTTTGTTGGGGGTTGGTTGAATTTGTTTGAAGTTCATTTCTTAGTTAAAATTTTAATATTAACACTGAAAATTTGTTTTCTATATAAGTGAAGAAAAAGGGTGTTTATGGATTAATATACACTAGTACGTCCAGCCCTCAAAACTCGAGTGCTAATAACATTATCGTCTAATTGACAAACTTCAAGAAAATTTATTGTAATTCACATAAAATTTTAGAAAACTTTATTTTTCGATATAACATTGGAATAACTATCTTATAAATTTATTTAAAATTGAGGTTTTAATAAAAATTAACGAAAGCAAGTTATTCGCGTCGGTAACATAGTTTTGTTCACACGCCCTTGATTGCGTATTTATTCATCAAAAATTAATACTGATTGCAGGTGCAAGCGCACCAACCCTCCCCCCCCCTCTCGTCCCCTCATAGCCCAACTCACCATAAAAATGATGATGGGGAATGCAAGCACTGCCCTGCCCTCTTCTCAGTAGTTATCAATTCGCTACCCAACTAAATTGATTTTTTTTGCTATGGTTGCAGCCAAAGCAATATTCGTGGATATCTCAACGAATTTCCCGACAATGCGTTGTGCTTTTGCGAACTCTTTAAACTTCACCATCAGCTTATTTTATCTCGATTCCACCTACAAGTACCAATTTATTGCAAGAATTGACGTTTGCATACAATTTTTCGATAGCAGAATGAGCCGGGGTATTTAACGATTTTTGGATGAGTTCCAGCATTAAGCAAGAAATCGCAAGAATAATTCAATCGTTTGAAAGTAGTCTTGAGCGTGGAAAAAACTGAGCTTCTTATTATTTGAGCTACATACTTATTATTATTTTTTGCGGCACTGAACGGTGCCATCGGAAATTCCAATAATATTTCCAGCCATAGTGCTGGAAAACTGGTTGATTGGTTATTAGAAAAAAATCAAAACGTCACATTAAGGTTACGATCGAAAAACTACAAATTTGGACAAGTTCCTAGCATGCTTGGCTATTGAGATTCGCAGACGTGAATTTAAAGTCGAACACACCCTTTTTTTTAAATGTCAAACCTGAAGTTTCAAAATCTATATTCTCTCCCTGTTCTCCAGAGATCCAGTTATTTCTTTGAATTTTTTTAATTTTTGGCTTTTCGTCAAACAATATCAGCAAATAACGTTTGCCTGTGATGTAATATTTTGAAAAATAATCTAAAATAACAACTTTCAGGCTTAATTAAATTTATTCTATTTTAGCGGAACTCCTATTATTTGAACCATCTTTCAGTTATCTGAAGTTCGATCAACTGAAAACTCCGCTTTACTGAAACAAATGAAACAGTTAATCGGAGTTGACTGTATTTGTCGAATTAATATAGTAAGAGCATTCATATAAATGCGTAAAGTCATCGTAAACGTAGTAAATTTGTGAACAAGGTAGATCTGTCTAATTTTTCAAAGAAATTGTAACAGATGTAACCTTGCAACGTTTACGACGGCCTTAAGCTGTTGTATAAATTTAACCAAGGTGTTTTGAATCTTTTCGGTTAAATAAACTAAATGAACTAAAGTATCATGATTTTTGAATGATCGTACACTGAAATTAGCTAAAGTGCTCAACTCTCTCGTTCCTACACTTTGGAGTTAGCAAATGCAAGAATTTTTAAATAGTAGTGCGACATCACCGACCTACGAATTCGTGAGAGATTTTAGTTACCAAACAGACCTTTTGCAAGTTTTAACTGACAAGATTGGCATTTTTACTGTTCAGGGTCATACAAAATGAAAACATTCAGAGCATTTAAGCGTCGAACGAATCAGATGCGATCGGTGAAACGAGATGCCACTTTAATATTTTTTAGCTTTGTTTCCTATAATGACTAGAACTATACTTAAAATGGAGTGGTTTGATCTATATTTATGAACTGTCATCATTGCAGTAAGACTGTCAAAATATTCTGAGCTTGGATTCAATAAACTAAGTACATGACCATCTTCCTTGACGAATGTATTTCTTATGGGAGCAAATTTTGCGGAAAAAAATGTTTGACGTCTAATTTTTTTAACTGTTAACTAGCCCAAAGAAAATAAATTTTAAATTCACTACGATATTTTTTTTGCGCAAAACAATGTCACTGACATTCTTTTTCATTTTTATTCTAAAGAACTGTATACTAAAGCTTAAATAAACAAAAATATCCTGATTGATTCATTTTGCATTTGAATATTTGAAATATGTTCGCAATTTGTGTATTCTATCGAAAAATTATGTAAATATTCACTTTCTTTACCAAAGAAAAAGGACACTCACATGGGATTGTAAATGTTATAAGATTGATGAAGAAATCCTTCTGTTGCAAAGGGAGCTCCTTATTGTTGTCATAAGTTTTGAATATATTTATTGTTAACACTTTTTTCATAACTTAACATTAAAGTTAACACCTCAGTAATATTATCACTCATCAGGGGCGAACGATTTGGGAGACCTCTGTTAAAGCTTTAAATATAACAATATTTCAACTTTGAAAAAACTTTTAAAGGATATTTAAACTGACGATGACAACGAGACAACGCATGATAACAAATAAAAAGAAAACTAAGGTATACAAAAGGTGTAGACATGACTAATGGTCCTACCCTTTTGGGGCCTTTAGCTAAGATCCCCAAGGCTTAAAGAGTGTTTACACTTAACATAATATGCACTTGCAAGTGAAACCTTCAAAATTGACCTAATTTTCAAGAATAATATCATCACATCTGTCAAACTAAATATGTCATGAAATATCCATTACAAACTGAAGCTTCCTATACTTAATGCATCATTTTGACTCCCTTTTAGAATAAGTTATAGTAAGGCACACTACAGAGTTAGATATACATACATAGATTCTGATGATCAAAGGCATGTCCACAATTATATTTACCTTCCATATATGTGTCTATGAGTTAATTCTTAACAAACTCAAACCAAGAAAATTCATCTTCACCAATCCAATAAATTGACTTTCATTACAGTTTGCCAAATTTCTTCTTCCCCATCAGCAATTTGCACTCAGGTGAGGTGGTAATTTCATGAGCATTTTCCATTGAACTTTAATCGAGTGCGCACATGTGATTTCGTTTGACTTTCAAATGTTCATCCTGTTTTATTAATTTTTGTTTTTTTTTTTTCTTTTTTTCAACCCTCCGACTTCAAAACTCAATCCTGAATGTGCAATGGATAAGGCAACGATTTAGCAGACATACTACACTACATTACATACAAAACGAATGAATGTGTATCCGTCCAGTGGTCCAGGTCCAGTTGTCCTTTCAAGTACGTGACAGTGTCACATTCATGTTAGAAAAAAAGGAAATTCTTGCTTTATACAATTTTCAATGACTGACATAGATGAAGGTAGCTCGAGCCCATCAATGTGACGACGAGGAAAGTATGAAACAGAACACCATAGCTTTCCAGCAAGCAATCATTTATTCTCCAGTGAATTTAGTTGGTGGAGTTTATTGATTTTCTTTTTCATCAAAAACTTTTCTTCTTTTTTTTTTGTTGGCTGATAACGTAGAAACATCTGATGAATCCTTGTAACCTGTCATCATTTTGGCTCCTTTTCACTCTCGGCCTCAGCTCAGCTAAATTTAAAGTAAAACAATCAATTTTCTATTCCATGTAGGCCAAGTTTATGTATAATATACAAAGTTACACACTTATATACGCAACTTTACCATCACAAACACAAACAAAAACAATTCATTGAATGTTTGGTTTTAAAGAACAAGTTGGAAAGAAATCCTTGGCAATCAATTGACTTCAATAATTCGTGATTTATGCAAAAGAGATGCGTCTTCTTGGGGGTTCTCGTTCAATTTCCGATTCCAATAAGGATTTTGTTTCTTTTTCGGGTGATTCTGGTGCTGTTTGAAATTGGAAGCTGGAACTAAGTTAATAATATTGTTTTTCGATTTGAGCGAAATCCCAACAGATTAAAATGAGAAACAAAAAGGGCTACACAGAGTAAGAAAGAATGAGAAAGAGAGAGAGAGAGGGATACAAAATGAAAGGTAAAAATAACCCACCTACCTACATACCTGACACTGTGCTGAGTTCGGCATTGATTGTAATTTGAGTAGATTTATGGTCGCAGACAGCAAAAGATCTTTGTGTTGAGTTGAATTTAAGTGTACCTTGTCACTCTATAGGGAGGATATTTTGAAACTGATTGAATGAATTTTAAGTATTTTTAGTCAGGAGGGATTAGCTTTATCAAGTTAAAAAATCATATGCTTAGCCCAATGCCCAAAAGACTAAAGTTACTGAGATTTGTTTTTTTTTTTCTGGTTGAGATAAATAAAAAAAAGTCATGAATTTCATTTATAAACTGAATTCTTGGACTTTATTCAAAAATTCTGTGTGTCCATTAATTTTCTGTAAGACTTACAAAAATCCTCTCTATACATAAACTTGTTTCGTAATTCTTTGTAGGTAATCCTTTTATTTTCACCCCAAAAATTTAGTCCTTACTACCTATACATTTTTGTCTGTACGAAAAAAATATCTTGTAGCATTAAATATTCTCCAGGAACTGTATACAAGGAAATACTTATATTATTTCTCAATTAATATTCATGAATTTACCTACCGAGTTTTAATTTTATACGAAGATTTTCTAATACTTTGAAAATTATTAATAGGCTATTTAAATGTACCGGAAAAATGAAGGGAATAAAGGAGCTATTAGCTTCAAGCGTTCAAGGGTTTTTGTTTTGAATATATGTAATTGTTTCGGACAGGCATGGTTAAATTCTTTGGCTATCTGAGCGAATTGTGACACTGGCTGCTTTTCAATATATTCGGTATAGTTTGGAAACCAGACCAAATTTCACCAGACCAAGTTTCACACTTGAAACTTTTTGTTAGAAATTAAATTTCCCATCCTAATGGATTTTATTTAATATTAACAAAAAATATTCTTTTGGGCAAAAATTGTAAAAATTATGACGGGTGTTGGTGGATTGTTCACTGAACCGATCAACTTGAATTAAGCCACCAAACGCTGAGAAGATGTGTGGGAAGGATGACCATGTAAACAGGTAAATGGCTTGCAACGCAAGGAACATCAGATGACCATGTTCACTCTTGATTTGATTTTTTTTTTTCAATCTTGCCCTCCCACTCCTTCAGTAAAGTGAGATGTGAATAATGAAATGCAAAAAAATCCAGTTCAATAGACAGTGTTCACATTGGATTGAAAAACTGGATTTTTTTGGACGTTTTAGTATTCACATCTCGCTCCCACTTCTTCTGTAAAGGAAGATGTAAATACTGAAACGTCTAAAAAAAACAGTTTTTCAGTCCAATGTGAACACCGTCAATAAAACAACATAACTGTCATGAACTGTCAAAATCTAGTCATTTGGCGTGTTCAGAGAAATGAGATCTCGGAGGACTCAGCAAATTTCATCTGTCAAAAAGTGAGCAATCCACTTCAAAATTTTCTTTCCTCTGTAATTTGACAGAAATTTTCCTGAGGAATGCTGTGCACGGGACTGAGATTGCTGAGGGTTCTGAGATCTTATTTTCTTGAACATGCCCATTCTAATTTTAAGTTTTCATAATTTGCTACTGACGTAAAACTTCATCCTCGATCATCAGTTCTGACAATGAATTGTTGATTGTATTTCGTTTCACGGTCCCTGGCCAACACAAATTAGTAAATTTTAACAATCCAAAATGTTCGAGCAAAAAAATTGCTGACGCGAGCATGAAGTCAAGCACTTGATCTAAAAAATTTCAAATTGAAAGACAATACAAAAAAAATCAAAAAAGTGGGAATTGTTAACTTATCCACTGAAAGCTTAAAGATGCTCATATACATCTTTTAATTAAAAATAAAAAAAGAACTCTTCAAAAAACTTGAACTATACAGAATTCATTAAATAAAAATCCATAAACAACAGCTAAGCAAAAACAAAAAAAAAATTAATGAATAAACATTTTCAAACGAAAAATCGCAAGAAAATCTCTTCTGGTGCCCACTCTTTAAAAAATAAAAGAGTTCACAGTCCACTGAAGAGTTTTGTTGTTTTTTTTTTCCTTTCAGTTTGGGCCTTCGTTTTGTCTTAATTACGTGTATCCAGACAGTTTTCTTAAAAGAATAAAAGAATTGACTGACCTCTTTTCTTCCGTAAGTATTATACTGAAAAGTAATAAAAACTGGCGCCTACTTCAGCAACAACAACAAATAAATCGTAGTCCATATAGCAACTTATGTACATACATTCACCAAAAATCAACAATAACAAAAGTACAAATTTTAAATAAAATTTTTGTTTAATGCATTTTTGCAATTTCCTTTTTTTTTGTTCCCTTCAACTTTCAAGTGGAATATATTTTCACGGCAATTATCCAAGCATTCGTCGATGTAGAACAGAGAAAATCATTTTATTCCAATCGTCCTCGCAGGCATCCGCTTTATGTAACAAAATGCATACAAAACACTGCCTCATCTCCTCTCCTCTCCTATCATCGTCATCATCATCTATATACTTAAATGGGTTTCCTTTGCGTTGCCTCATCTATTTGCACTGTGTATAGTAGTGTATTGCTCTTAAGTTTTAATTAAAAATAAAAATATAAAAAAAGTAAAAGTTAAAACTCAATGATGAACACAACATCTACTACAGCCTCAGCTAAGGCAATGCATCTAAAGGTTTTTTCTGACTACTTGCGGTTGTCCTTGCACTTGATATTATTTTATTTTATATATTTTTCACTGGCAAAAACTTATCCTTACACGTATCACTGAGCAATATTTTTTAGAAATTTTTTTTTGTTGCGACTTCTCACAGAGATGATTTAAATTGAACCGAATATGTTGTACATCCTCGTATATGTATCATTGCCAAATCTTGAAAATTTGTATAAGTTTGTTTTTGTTATACATTAAGAGAAACGATTCCACTCAACAAAACGGACGAGCCGAAAATTAAAATGAAAAAGAAATAAAATGAAATGAAAAAAGGTCTCCTCTGCAATTTTTGTTTTATGACATCCCTTGCAAAAAAAAAAAAAGAAGAAAATATCTTTGTCAAGGACATTTTGTAATTTTATGACCAAAAACATAGGTAGGCAAGACATAGTCATTCCAACTAAAGTCAGTTGTGAACTCACCTAATGGTAATAATGTCTCCCACTGTGCCATACCAATGATGTCCTTAAAAATTTGTTAAAGGCTTTATTAAATTTTATTATTGCACAGGAGAGTTTATTAAATTTGCTTGTTTGGCTCAATGTCAATAGAGAGATAAGAAACTTAAAAAAAAGTTAATGCGTAAATAAGGTTTTTATGTTTTATTGTTTGTTATGAAAAAATGATAAATTTATGAAGGGAAAGCCGTGACGAATTTATCTATGTCAAAAAATTCCTTTAATCATTGGATTTATTGTCAATCACTACCTATAACTTGATATTACTCTCTTGTAAACAATTTAAGTTTAATGTTTAATGAATAGTACCTGGGCAACCAAGCCTCACTCGGAAAAACTTTTTCAATTTTGTTTAGCTTTGTTATCTTCCAAAATTTATCTTTTTTGTGTAATTTTTTCTTTACTATTTAAAATGTTTTTATTTTCTATTGTATGTATGTTTAAAAGGCCTTAAAAAATTATGTGGTACCTATTCTCAAAAGATATTCAACCCATTTCTCTTAATGTTAGGTTAAGTATATGGTTTGAAAGCAGTGAAAGTGTACACAAATCGTAATTTTACACAATTTGGACTCATGTTAGGTAAGGACCATTTCACACAGGTTATATTGTACATCTTTAAATTTTTTTATCGAAAAATTAAAAAAAAGGTTTTTTACGTCAAATTTAAAATCTAAAATTTCAAACGTTTTACAGCTAGAATTCCATTAATTTTTGTTCTTTCAGTGTACCCTTATTTTTCTTTGAGAGTGTCTGTAAAAACTTCATCAGTAAATGTTGCTAAAAATGTATTTCCAATCTTTTTAAAAAATTTTAAAGTCCATCTAACAATAAGTAAGTTATCACATTTCCTCTGCAAAATTGATGAATTTGCATCGAAGAATTTTGAATACGGTTTTGACTTTCTGACAGTGAGGTCTGAGGTGTGTTTCAAATTCACTTAGTTGATAAAATGCAGTTACTTAAGCTTGCCACCATGCACAACAGACCCAAATGGCCTCCGATTCAACAGTCAATCTGTAATCCACCAGAACCAAATATATTAACATGACTCGGTTTCCGTCGTTGCTTATGAACAATAAATAAGAAAAAAAATTGATATTTTATCCAAATCATTATCTATTCTTGTTCTTAAATAAAAATATGGGCGTGTCAGTGGGTGGATTACACAAAACTGAATTTGTATGATTAGTTTTTCCTTAGGCTCTTTTGGTCTGCTTTTGTTTTGAATGCAAACAAAAAACTTATTGCATTCTTCTCCCAACGTTTCGTAGGAATTCCTAACTTCTTCAGGGGATTTTTATCATTTTTTTGTACTTAACCATATTCTGCTTGTCAATCTTCCTCCCACTATTGCATCATCCCTTCGACAGCACTGACATAAAGTTGAAAATGAATTTATTGAAACAAACTTTGAAAATTCCACCTGAATCGGTATATCGGTTTTTCTAGATATTAAAAAAAAAAACTAGGCAAATTTCACAAAACTAAATATTATATTTTTTTCTCGTTCATGAATCAAACTATGACCATTTCACCTAAATCATAAGTATAATTTGCCATCAATCTGACAGTTTATGGATTGACTACATTTTGACGTTTTCCACAGTATTTTATTCCATACATAAAATATCTCTTTCGGTGCGAAAAATAAATTTTATTTTTATTTAGTTTGAGGTTTTTTTTTATCCGAAATTTCACTTTCTTACTTGATTATTGGCATAACTATATACATAAATAGTATGTGGCCTATTACACGAAGACTTTTGAGTCATGACTTTTTCCGATTTTAAATGAATGCAAAGGTGAGATCCGATGTTTTTTCTCATTCACACTCATTGAATTTCGAAAAAATTCATGACTTGAGAGTCGTCGTGTAATAGTCCACTATTTATTGTGAAATTTCAACTTCAGCTGTGTGGTGAACATGAAAAACTGAAATTAGGCCACATTAAAAAGTCAATATATGTATTTTTGGAAACAATTATCTTAAAAAAAATCACAATTTCTCTAAAAAATATTGACTTTAAAATTTTATTTTTAGAAAACCTATCACAAGAACAAACTGATTTAAAAAATCAAATAAACAACCTAATTCACAATGCGACGAGGAAACGAGACGCCAAAGTGACGAGATTTCTTTGCAATTGCTCTCTCTTAGACGATGTTATTCCACACATAAAGGCTCTCCCAACCCAACGGGAATTCGGAGTGATTCGCGCGAATCATTAACAATAGTACAAAAAATGACAAATACACAACGCTAAACAAAAACAAAAAATCGTCGTCTTAATGTCAGTGGTTGGCGTTTCAAATAAATTGACAATTCGATATCACACAAACAACTTTTTTATAAAATTTCAACTATACCATTTCGAAAACATTTGATATAAAAATGAAAATATGCCTATAACCACGTAACATCTAAGCCACAGCAAAAAATGATTTGAAAATGTTTATAATAATGTTATATGACATAGTGAAAAACCCGGATGTCCACAAAAAATAATATTTCATTTGGACAAAGTCCCCCAAAAATGAAATCCATCTATATAAAATCCACATGGAAAATGGGACAAAATCTCCAATAAATATTTAGTTTTGCTAAAATCCCCGAATTTCCAAAAATCTTCAAAATAGTTTTCCCAAAAGCATATGTACATAGCATATTGCAATTTCTGTAGAGCTGATGTTATGCAAAATGACAAGTGAAAATACTCATAATTAGTTGTCTTTCAATTGACAAACACTATAGGTGTGTTTTTTTCCTTTCCCGAATAGGCTTTTACATGCTAAATGCAACAATAATGAAGCCTCTTTAGGCATTAAGCTAAGTCTAGAAAATATTCGGGGCTTAGCTTAAGCTCAGATAAAAATTGTGTTACCAGCACGAATTTCATACTTGTTATCGATAGTTTGTATGGAAACTCCATTTTTTTAAGATGGCGTTGTTAAGCCAAGTACTACAATTTAAGACTTTTTCTGGTTCAACTTTGACGTTTATGATTTCAGGCCAGGTATGCTCATAAACTTTAAATAATGAGCTTTAAAATTGGTTTTCATAATAAAGGTATAAATTTTAATTTTTATTACTGTCTATTTTCCAATTTTCGTGTGTAATCAGGAAGGTACGTCTACGTACTTGTCAAAAAGATGAAGACAAAAGGAACGAAAAAAATGAATCGAATTATCAGATCTAAAAGACACAAGTGGAAACGTACTGCCAGTTTTGTCGTTCAGAGACTAAATCGTGATCTGTCAAACTGTGCTCAATCAAAGACAAAAATAAACATAGCATTTAACTTTAAATATTAAGAATTGTGGTCATTTTTTGAAGAGCCAAAACCAGAATTTCGAGCTTTGGTCTTTCGTGAAAAATCGGAATAAAATCGTTTCCTTCAATATGTCCAGAGCTTGCTCCTCTTAACACAGTATTTTTTGTTTTATTAAATAAGAAAGTCCTTGAATTTCTAAAAATGCTTCTTAAAAGAGACACAAATATTTGAGTTATAGCTAGGAGAAATCGTGCAATTTTATGGCTTGGTTCACTACGTCCACATATTATTTTTGAAATTTCCTCTCGGAAATATTTTTTTCGAGATATATTTTTTTTTGGCATTTTGTCTCTACCTATTTTTTTGTTTTAACTTGGAAATTTCATCTTTGAGAATTCTTATTTGGGGATTATGAGTTTAATTTACCCCGAAAAGGCTTGAACTACAAAAATGTATGGAACCAAAGTTGAAATTGCAGTTGCAGCTTTAATTACGTCGTAAAAATAAGAGTAACTAGCCAGTAGGGTTAGCAAATAGTCGTTCAGTTGCAGTTGAAAAAAACAAAATGTTCATATTTTGAAAAAAAGATCTTTTGATTTTTAAATTTTGTAAGCGTAGTAAGTCCGAGATGGGGTATATATATTTGTATTCTTTCTTTAAAAAAAAGGTGGGTGAACCTAGTAAAAATTTTGCAGGTAACTGCAAGATAATAACTAATACCTCTCAAAAAACCATTTATCTTTCAAACAACGTCCAAAAGGCAACTCTAACAACTATTTAAATTAAAACAAACTTGAGTTTAAGTAGGTACTTCTTTTTTATTGAAATCTGTCTGAGTGTAATTTGAAAGCGATTAAAAAGCAATAAACCAAAATGAATACAAATAACATACTATGTTTAACTTATACAAGCTTTGTCAATCAAATTTATTATACATACATATTTTCGTATACTCCATACACAAAAGTCGGGTATCATCTTAATGAAAGAGAAATTGGACAGACAGGTTGAATGTACCCTTCTTTGAAAACAATTTTTGGCTATGCATCCCTTGAAGAACTCAAGGTCAAAACAAGAACTCTATCCCATCAAAGCAGAGAGCTTGTGTTCTTGTGTCTTAAAATATCTTAAAGACACAAGTAGGGCTGATACTCTGTTCTTAGGTTAGAACTAGAACCGAGCATACCTTAAACCTACGACAACAAAATATCTGAGGGTCTATAAGATTTTGACAACAACAAAACAAAAACTTTTTAAATTATTTGATACAGACAAACATGTTCGGAATTCAACACATTTCCTAACCCCCTTACACTCACTAGCACTAGTTTCTATTCTGTTTTTTTTCTATTGTTGTTAAGGATATGATTTTACCCCCGGGTTCGTTTTGCTATCTTAGCATATGAAATGTGCTTGGAATATTTAAAACACGAACAAAAAGAAAGCAAATATTTCCCCCAAAATACATAGAAAAGAAATTTATTGGACAATAAAAGTACTGTAGTCATAATAAGAAAAAACACTTGTGTGGCGAACAAACAACAACACCCAAAAAAAAAAACCAAAATTAGTGTTAGCACAAATGCAAATAAGGACGAAAAGTATCACAATCACAATTCTCATTAATGATAGAAGCTGTGCGTTGTCTATATAGTCCCAGAGAACAACAACAATGTGGTTCCCTCTCACAGACTTTTGTGGTTGTTGTTGAATCGAAAATTGTTTCTGAGTTTTATTATTCAATACCTATACACACTTTTCTACCATCATTTTAGTCTTCCTCCTTCGTATTTTATTAAGCACGACGGTGAATATTTGAGTTAAGACAGAAGATGGAGATTATCTCAACAAATATTATTGCTCGATTAATTTCAGCTGTTTGGATCCATGGAGCTTGTAATGAGATTCATTTAAAATTGTTGTATATTTAGCGTGAAAAATTCTATGCCTATTTAAGTCCTATGGTTACTGTAATTGGTGATGATTCTTAATTTTGTTTGTAATGAAGATTTAATTAACTAATAATATTGTTAACTCATTTTATAATAAGAGATTATTAACTAGACATAGTATATACCTACAAATATAGGTAGAGGTACATACATTAAATTTGTATGCTGAATGTGTGTAGAAAAAAAAATCCAAATGCATAGGTACCTATATATGTATGTAGTTGATTTCGAGTTAAACGCAAAATCTACCCAATCAGTGCTGCAATCAAAATGAAGTTTATTAATTATGCACCTTATATAAGTATTATAATTTTATAAATTTATAATAATTTCACCCTGCAAAAAATATTCAATGCCATTTTTAATGTCAAAATTCAAAATAAAGTTGAATGATTTCATTATTTATTATTTCCCTAAATTAAAAATGATTTTCCTATTGTTATTTTTCACATTAAATGCAAGCATGTTGCAGTTAGATGGAATTATTTCTCATTATTTTGATAGCCTAGCCCATGTCTTTATCCCACTCTACCCCCTCTCACTACACTTACAACTACCAACGAAGCAACACAACCAAAAAACCCAACACAAAACACAAGGACGACCACCAGACTCGGTGGCGTATGTGGAATATAATTTTTCATTCAACCAAAAACAAAGGCCAATTATTGTTATTGTGTGCAGTTTATGTCTGTATCATGCTCAACGGTTAATTTTTCTTTTTTTTTTAAATTGTGTTTTTGTGTTTTGCTTAGTGTATGTATTTGTTTTTTTTATTTTGTTTTGTTGCTTACTAAACAAACAAAATGATTTTACCACGATAATTCGCTCGATTTTAGAACAAACAATTCGCTCTGCCTTTCTTGCGGTATAAAGCAATTAGTAAATTAGAAAAGACAAAAGGAAGTCCCCCGTTGTTTGTGTGTGTGCTTTTAGTTGTATTTAAAATGGTTTTAAACCACATCTTTTGTACTAAAATAACTGCATTTGAGTGCATTGTAGTCTGCTGTCCGTGTTGAACATTGTGTTTTTTTTCCTCGTTTTTGACAAAACATATATGTACTATCAGGATAAAAACATAATAAAATGGGTATGATCACATAGTGTAGACTTTGAGTGAAAGAACAATTGAAATGAGTCGTTTACTTTAAAAAGTGTTGCCTTTTTGTAAATCTCACATTACACATTACAAACAAGAGATAAATAAAGTTTTCTATTCACTTCAAAAAACGGAAATGATTCTTTTTTTTTTTTGACGAGTGAAAAACAAAATACGTTGTTTGTTTTATATAAAAAATTAAATAACTGTATGTACATAACCTTGTTTAAATGTTTTATTTTAAAGCTCCCATGTTGAATAATTAGAGAAAATTAATTTCAGATAAATCATATGGTTATACTACATTTCAGATTTAATAGGATTTACCTCAAATCTCTTATACTTCATTTCCACCTAACACTCGTCTGAAATTCAATTAGATTTAACTCAAATCTTCTTCAAATATCGAAGAAATACCATACAAATTTATTTCGTAAATCTTGAAGATTTGAAAAATAATAGCCTTTTCACACCAAAGCCAAAACGCGGTTTTCGCGAAAATATCGGTTTTGGAGAAAAACCTAATCGAAAACACAAGTTTTCCCATACATTTTTTTATACACAAGTTTTATATAAAACTAGTCGAAAACATGTTGGAACTTAGAGATGAACGAAACAAACATACCTTTTAAAAAGTTCAGTGCCTAATAAAATTTCAAAAAAGAAACTGATTGAATGCTTTCAAATAAAATTGACAGCTGACGAAATTCTATCATATCAAATTCCATTCTCGAAATTAATTAATTTATTTAAAATAGATAATATTTTCCATGTGGTAATTAAAATTGTTCATATGTATCAAATTTATATAAATAATCACTATTTTACTTTCATAAAATGAAGGAAAATAACAAAAACATAAAGATAATTGTGAATGGTTGGTTAATGAAAAACTGTACTGTCAAACAAAAGCGTGTAATGTTCGGTGTGAATGGCTTTCGAATTTTTGAAAAGTTTTCGCCGAAAACTGGTTTTGGGGTCAAGTGTGAAAACCCTATAATCTTGTTTAATCTTCCTAGAACAAATAGTTTCTCAAATCAAACTGATCTATTTATATATGGCACTGACGGATTCATTAATGGCTGAATTCAGTTCTTTATTGTTTGACACAAATGAATCATTCTATCTTGCTTCCACTTGAAACACCGATTGCCTTTTGAAAGGTGATGTCAAAGTAAGTCTTCTTTAAATCTTTTTGGGAGAAGGAAATACCTAATGCTATATTTCTTCTTTAAATCTTTTTGTGAGGGGGAAACACCTAATGCTACATTTCCTTCAAAGGTTTATATCAGTTCAGATTTAATAAATCTATTTGGTGTTTTCACTGGGAAAAAGGATTTAAAAAAGATTTATTTTGACAGTATCTTTAAAATGCAAATGGTGTTTCTTTTCTCTTATTAAGTGGAAATGAGATAGAATGATTCATCTATGAAGAACTTAAAGCAGCCACGAACGAATCATAATATGTAGGTGTTTAATGAATCTGTTCTACACAGAAGGCATCAGAAAATTACAGATGCGTATGCTCTTTCCATGAGTGAAAAAATTGCCCAAGCTGTTCTATATTAGCAGCGTTTTTATCTCTAGATCTGTGTCAAGATTATCTTTTAATAGGTATTTCAAAAACAAAATAGAATCCAGATTTCTATCTAGGTTTTTTCAATTACCCAGATACAGGTTTACACTTAAGACGACTGTTAATCATGTCAGAGTTTTGTCAGCTGTGGTCATCAGTGTTAGGAAAAGAGACAGGCCTTAAAACCAAATCTTTTTCCGAAGACGATTATTTAGCAATAAATAATTGTGTAGGTATACTTCATGTTTGTCCAGGTTTAAAAAAAAAAGGAATAAATTGTAATTCATGATTTAATATGAGGATATTTGTTTGCTTTAGAATGATAATTTTTAACATGTACCTTTCTTTTTTCCAAACATTCAATTTCTTGGGTAGTTATTTTTTAAAAATTTTGATTGATTTATGATTTCCTTATGCCAAGGCAGGATTAGTCTTTTGACGTGGTGTGAATAAGTAAAAACTAGCGTCTAAACCACGTTCTCGATATATTTTGACAGTTTTCCTTTTCTTCGAGAGGATTTCATCCCCACTCCTCACAATTTGACATTTAATCCGAAATAGTGCGAACAATTTAAGGAACACATCTAATGTGTCGTAATTTTTGCAAATGGTGTCAAATATTATTGTGCTTTTGACCTTTATGTTGTTAACAGGAAGATAATTGGTTTGAAGAAGAAATCATCAATTCGGAATCAGATTTGAAAAAATAAAAGAAGTCAAGATTAATCTGAATGTTTCATCAAATAATATTTTTATAAAATAAAATAGCAAACCTTGATTAATATCCGTCTGCTTGAAAGAATTTTCTTACTGAATTCTCACTCAGACACTCACCATTATGCATAATGCAAAAAAAAAAAAAAATATTTACAAAATTATAAAACATAACCTTAATATACCAATGCATTCATTTCTAGAATGATATAATACCCTGATATACAAATATACATATACATATGTAGATAAAGTATATATACTATACAGATACAGAAACAGACACAAATGCACATAAATATTTCATTGTACGAATAGAAAATCTCATCGGCTTTAGAAACCAACAGAACTGCATCTAACAAAATAATAATCCCACAAGGAAACCTAAGGATCTCTTACCTACCTACTTTCAAACTTTTATATTTATTTACCTAGAACAACTTTGTGCTGCTTAAACTTTTCTTATATCCTCTTTTTCTGTTCAAAGATAGGAAAAAAGGGTTAAGTTAATTTCAATATTTTCTTATTTTCCAAAATGCATAGGTATATTTATTTGTTGTTCAAGTTTTGAAGCTAGTTGGTTTTTATTTATCAGCCCTAGACAGTAGATGGTGCTTACAATATTTCTGCTGGTAGTATACATATACATAAAAACATTCATTACGACACCACTAAGTCGCATGGATTTGCTGTTATTATGATTGAAAACCCTCCTGGGGATTAGAATCTCGAAATGAAAAAAAAAATTAGGTAGATTTTGTTTTTTTTTTACGATTCTAACAAAAAAAAACTTTGATTACTGTTAAGGTGCATAGTTTCAATTTACTGTTCAGAAGACTAACTGACAGAAACCCACACACAAACGATTTTAATTTTATTTTTTTTTTTCAAATCCCATGCATTATTTAGTATTCTGGTGGAATAAACTTGTTCGTATGTGAAAATACATTTGAGAGGGTTAAAGTTGTAATGAAGGAGCTGGTGGTAGTAATGCCCATGAAAGTATTTTGTACTTGCTTTAGAATTGGTTTTATTTTTTCACTCATGACTTTTTCTCTGAGCTCAGAATAAAATAACTGAGCAAACAGGGCTTTGAATTTAAAAAAAAATGGCTATAGATACCCTCTGAACCTTATCAGAATAAAAAATGAAATACAAATTGAAATCACTGGTCTAAACAAGAGAAAATATGCATTTTTCTTGTAGTTGTTAAAAATAAATTTTCCAGAAAGATTATTAACTAAAACTTTGTGACTGACTCTTAAGGCTAGGACCACACTTGCGATTTCAATGGCACGACTATTCAGTCACCAGAAATATGTAGAACATAATGAATTTAAATGAGAATGAAAGCGAATTCTTCCGATAAATCACGACGGTTAAAAGTCGAAAATTTGTTCTATTTATTTGGCGATGTGATTTCCGAAAGTTAAAAGTTTGAAATTAAAACATTGAACATTTTTTGTAAAAAAATATGATGTGAAACCTTGTCGAATCCTTTACTAAAATCTATAAAAACACAATCCATTTACTCTCTATTTTTAAAAGAATCTATACAGGACTCTTTTAGCTATACAAGAAAAGTTACAGCTGAGAAGTCATGCTAATTATAGACTGAGAGCCAACGGCATGAAAATTTAAGTCATGTACATACTTTTGTAGTTCACATCAATAATAGCTTTTGAGGACTAACTATAGAGAGTTTGACCTATGAAAACAATTGTTCAATTTGTTGTATGCGCACTTTTTCCCCTCGACTAGCAGGCATCGAAATAAATTGATTTAAGAATTTCACGTCAAATTTTACACCTGTTTGACACGTGTTAAGGTAGGCAGACAAACGATTTTTGACTCAGCCCCTCAAAACCTGTTATTGATATGAATGACAAAAATATGCGAATGACTTGACATTCTATTTCGTTGGCTCTTTGACTATTAGGAACGATAAATGATTTTGTATAGAAGCTTAATATTTTGCAAGCGATTACTTCGAAAATTTTAGGAATAGCGAACAACTTTAGCTAGTAGGCGATGATTATCAATTTTCTTTTTATTTTCTTTTTATTTAAAGGAATTATAAGCGATTGTTTCCACACATAAGAAAACTTACACGAAGATAGTAAACACTTAAAAAGAACGGCCAGTGATATCGTCAAACGACTAACATAGTTTTTCAAAACAGAAGCTGGTATCCTATCTGGTCCAGATGTGTCGTTATTTTTTAGGTTAGATATTAACTTCATAAAATCGTCAATACTTATGTAGAAATTTATATTAGTCAAGTGAGAATATGATTTCAAATGACTAAATAACTAATTATTTTTGTCAAAATTATCACAGTGTGGTGTATCACATTTGGAAAAATCACAGATATATGTACTTTGAAAAAAAACCTGAGAACAGTTGCGTAATGCTCACTTTTTTGACATTTTTGAAAAAATTCATGGTACTATAAGATTTGAGCAAAATAAAATTCGAGATAACAATCAATCACAATATTACGATGATAGAGAACACCATAAAAATGGATAGCAAAATTCTATCTGTCTACCTTTCTGTCTTTTTGGCAACAGCCTAAACGGCTAGATCAATTTTCTTATGGTGCATAGTGGTTTTCGATGTTAGTGGTTTTGGCCCACACTTTTTTGTTTATTTTTTTTAGAACTAAAAATAACGGTATCTGCCATAAATTTTTTTTAGCAATTAAACAAAATCTTATTTTTCTCAAAAACGGCTCCACAATTTTTCTTAAAAAAAAATTCAATTAATTTCTTTTTGGTTATTGATGGTACCTCTCAAAGAACCATTCTTTTATTTTCGATTTTCTTCGAAGTAGTTAATTTAATTTCAATAATTTCTTTATACAGAAGCTTTTAAAAAATGTTAATTGTTTTTCTTACCAAAATTTTCAACAAAAAAAATTTTTTAGGATTTCTAAAAATGTTCTAATTTTTTTTTAGAAAATCAAATATTATGAAAACTAAATGGTCGATTTTTATAAACCCCGATATTTAAGAGTTTTTTTTATACTTTGTAAAGTATTTTGAGAAAAAAATTTGCTTTTATGAAAAAATAACGGTACCTTCCATACAAATGTTAAAAATCAGTTGAGGAAAATATTCTTTTCTTAAAAAGGGCTCCTAATTTTTTTGTATGCTAAAACTAGTGCGATATACAGTGGACATTCGCTTGTTCTAATAACTTCAACATGCTATTCTTCCTTTGTAGGTATTCTATAACCTCTGAACAGACAATTTTCAAGGCTCGGTAACTTGAATTTTTTCATTACGAACTCTATAGGTTGAACAGTTAAGATATTTGCAAATTCTGCTTCCATTTTCAAGTCAATTCTTAGGCCAAAAAATGCCAAAAAAAAAAGTAATATTTCGTTGGTTTGATCCACTTACTTGAACAATCCATTAACTTGAACAGACGTGGTTTCGTATGTGTTCAAGTTAATGAGAGTCCACAGTACTACCAAAAATTATAAAAATTTACTAATAGCAACTATTAATAGGACCTTTCATAGAACGTTTTTTCAAATTTTATTATTGGCTAGACAGATTAAGATTAATTTTTTTTATATACAAATTTCAAATAAGATTAAGAAATATTGCATATCAAAATTGTCAAAAAAGCTTTTGAATTGAAAAAAAAACGTTTCAGTTTTTGTTTTGGAAAATTTGATATCTCGAAAACGGGTTGACAATTTGTATTTAATTTTTTGAAATACTTACTATTTGCATACCAAAAATGTTCCTTAAAAATGTTTTTAGAATTTGATATATACAAAATTATATCCTTTTTCTTGACCTTAATAATTGTAAATTAACTACATATTGTGAGTTTAAAAGTAAAAAAGACCTTAAACTCACGATAGGTTGTTAATTTTAATTTATAAAGAAGCTATTTTTTTAAGAAAAACGCTTCAACGATTCAAACAAAAAAATTGTTTGCATTACAATCATATTCAATCAAAAATTAGTATGGTGTTCTTTATTTTCTTTTAAAACTCTCAATGAAGTTATTTTAGCTAATTTAAATACTGTGTTTCATGCTTTTAAACATTTTCTCTCATAATTTCTCTGTCTTTACATATAATGTTCCTAAGCACTCTGCGTCTCGAAAATAAGACTAAGTACGTGCGACCCGTTTGTGCATTTTATTTTTAAACGTTTAAATAAAAAATCTAAGTTGCCACTAGCTCCCGCACTTTTCCATACACATATATACATAAGACTCACAGGAAACTTGATTTTTTTTCATTGACGCTTTAACATCTATTGCAAGAGCTCTTTGGGATTTAATCTGATCTGGGATTAAAATATTTTTATCATTTTTAAAATTTAATTTTATGTAGGTACACACATATGGAAAAATGGTTCAGAAAGAATCAATTCTAATGAATTTAAAAATAGCAACTTATGCATTTACCCCTTTCTTCTTTCTGAAGCTGAAGTTTTAATTAATATTTTCAAATTTATTGATGGTAAGCTTCGCAGCTAATACTATATGCATGAACATTTACTATACAAACCCTTCTTTAAATTTTAGATTTGATTCGTTTTCACCTCAACTTTGTTAAATTTAATGTAAATTCATTAAATCAATACTGATTTCTTATAAAAATTTAAGGTATACCTTCTACCTACGAGTATAATCACTTGTTTAATTCCATGTATTTAGGTTCCTACAAACCTTTACATATGTAAATAAGGTATGTACGAGTACCATATATTGAAGAAATCTAAAAATATTTCAACCAATTATGAAATTCGATTTTGACATGAATTCTAGAATTTCAAATACTTTGAGCATGCCAACAATTTTACAGGCCAACATTCAATAAAAACAACATTTACCCGAACTCAAACACTCTACAAAAGTTAAAAATTCATTCTTTTCAAAGAAATTTCTGCACACACATTCCATCATGTTCTTTTGCATTTTGTTGTTGTTTAATTTTTTTTTTGTAATTTAAAACCCATAATAAAACCTTAAATAATATTTCTGGGTCAGAAGAGAAAACAAATAGAAAGGAACTTAAATTTAAACGATATGATTTTGGCTATGATTATGATTATGGCCATCATCCATGAAAGTTGAAGATCCAACCGAGTCAATTTTCATATTCAAAGCTCTTTACCGACCAAATACATACGAGTAAAAACGTATCAGATTATGGGCATTTAATGAATTTTTAAAGGAAAAGCCCATTGGAAGGAATCGGCAAACAAAATACTGAACATAATAATAAATATATTTGTAAAACTTTTCAATTACTGAAAAAAATATTGGAAAAGAAAAACAGAGTACGAGTATTTTGGACTTTTTAAAGATAAAATTTAAAATCTTATTATAAGAGTTTTTAATTGTATATACACGTGGGTATATTTTTTATTAAGTAAGAGGAAATAACTTTTCATTATGATGTTTAAGAATTAATAGAGGTTTACTGCCGTTCTCTTTGAATTAAGATTATGGATATAAGATAGATAAAATTACGAAAAAAGAAGGAGAATACGTTTAAGCCACGAATTTTCTTTTTTTGGCGTAAGATTTTAAAGAGGTTGAGTCTTGAAAAAATAAGATAGTTTAATGGCTTAAATACGAAAGGAAGTAAAAAAAAAATCATGATGGAAATTGGCTGGCTGTCATTTTAGTATAGAATTGAAAAAAAAAATTGATTTGTTCCTTCCTGAGTATGTACATACATAATCGCTCATTAAAAATTAGAACGTCATTACTTTCTTTGTTAAATTTTGGTGAACAAATAACATCAATATGTCTGTTCGCGTACCTCCCAAAACTACAAATTTAGCCCAAAGTTCTGTCAAAGCTCAAATAAAAAAAATAAAATTCGTAGAAATTCGTAGTTATGGGAAGACACGAACAGACCTTATATCTCTTCTCAATTTGCCATACAAGAGACAAGACTTTTATTTACGTCTATGAAGTTGGCAGGGCAACTTTCACCCACGCAAATGTGACCTTATCAGAAATTTGCACTCTTTTTACATTTTTTTTGCATTTCTATTCCCGATTTTGCAGTTCGCCAAATAAGGGTGTAATCGAGTGACCTGCTAACTGTAACAATGCAAATTAATGCACGAATTTTCAAAAGGAAAAGTTCAATTAATTGCTGTAAGATAAATTAGGCAACAATGTTTGCAATCTTTTTAAGTATCAAATGAAAATCAAAGTCTCAAAGTGAATTCAGTAAATGCAATCTTTTAACTAAAGTTAATTTGGCGTATAGTGTCTGTTCTTTCTACCGTAGTTTACACATCGTAGAAAATAATAATCAGAAATACGGAAAAACAGTACAAATGTGCTAATTTTTTAAAATACATTTGAAAACCAAAACCCAGAATCGCAGTTTTTTGCATTTTCTTTTAATATTTCGTATACGAAATATGATTTCTTTTTTTTTTTCAATTTTTCTTTCAACAAAAAAAAATCTAAATATACATATTTCTAATGGGAGCCATTTTTGAGCAGACAAAATGTTTTACGTTAAAATTTTATATCCAACTTTTAAAATTCATTCTATTGCAGCCAATTTCTTCTTAAAAAAATTCGTTTCTTAAAGTGCAAAAATGTTTCAGTATAATGTTGGTGATTATTTACAAAAATGAACGTTCGACTTTTTTGGATACTTGTGACTATTTTGTTAATTGCATAAAAGCACCTAGCATAAATTGCTTGGAACTTGAAATGAAATTTGGTATTTTGTGATTGTGTCCAATTTTCAATTGAAAATGTACGTCAAAAAAATACATTATGTAGGTGTTGTTTGACAGTTCCAATGTACGATTATATTTATTTTTCTTATGTTTAGATTTTGAGGAACAATAAAAACCAAAGTCTATCCAGTAACAGTATTTGAGATGATGCATACATCCCCTATTTTTGACTATAGGCTTACTATACCTACTTATACATATGTACGTATCTTAAAAGTATCTGCTTGCAAAATTGAAACAATATATTGTCTCGAAAAGGATTAATCTGCACATATTCCAAAATACAAAAATATAAAGTAAACTAAAAGAAAAACAAATGTCAAAAAGTGCACAACTGCACATATACCCTTTTATCTTTACATGAAGATACAGAGATCGACTGGCATTTTTTTTTAACTTCTGCATGGTTTGGTTGAATCTACAGTAAAATGGTAAGGGAAGGGTATTCACGATTAATAGACAAAAAACTTTTCCAAATTTTCAAACAAAGTTTATTAAGGACAATTACCGTTAAAAAGGAATAAAACTCACTCCTTAATTCAGGTTTTGAACTAGCAATCTATTTTTTCAAATTTTAAGCATTTACATTATATAAAAACTTTAAATTTAACTTTGAAAATAAATTATTTTCATGTAGAAATTAAAAAAAAAAATAAATTAAAAAAATAACCTTACCTCTTTTATGAATTCAGCAACATTTAATTAATTATCCTTTAATGTCTTAGATTTCTTTCCTCGCCAAACCTGAACGCACTTTTTTTTTAATCCACTCGTTGTTTTTGTATTTATTTTTTGTATTTTGCGTATCCCAATGCCTTTATTCCAAAATAAAATGATGGCGAAAATGTAATTTACAATGCACACTCATATATGTATATGTAAATTAATACATAAAACAACACACACTATTATATAGCAACAAATTGCAACTAATCAATCAACAAACATATCGTTGAACACTTTTTTTTTGTATTGAATATTTCTTTTCTATATCAGATTTAATTTAATAAATTATACAATTTAAAAAAAAAAACTTTTATATTTTAACACTTTTTTATGAATTCATATTTTTGTACGCTTATGATTTTAATTAATTAAAAAATATGTATGGAAATATCAAAAAAAAAAAAGAAATACACACATATCCTTTTGCACCTATAATCTACATACATAAATGTACTACATACATATATAAAAACAGATGAAGAAAAAACTATAACACACATATAGATGTAGATTTTTTTTCTCATTTGAACAAAATTGTCTGGAATACAACAACAAGAAAAAGTACGAGCGAAAAACTTCAGGTAGAAAATAATTTCCCTTACATGAAAAAGAAGAAGGCCAACAATCATCCCTCCAATAAGAGATCCCAGAATTAAAAGGAAGAGCGAGCGAGAGTAAAAGAAAAGGAGAGAAAAATTGATAGACAGGTATAGGATGAGGATATAGGGACAGGAAGAGGAAGGAGGTGTGTATCCTTCTATCGCTATCGCTACTCTTATGAATGTGGGCAAAAGGAACGTCATTGAAGATATGACTTTTTTATAGCCAGGCATAAACGGCTTAGTTACATATTTGAAAATTCACACATCCTGGCATATGGAAAGATAAAAACATGTGTAGATACAAAAAAAAAAAGAAAGAACGAATCGAGTGATGTATCTATTTGGAGCTAGGATTATTCGTAGAGCTGCTGTTTTTTTTTTTTATAAAAAGAAACTTGTTCTTCTTTATATTATCAATTTGCCAAATGAGCCCCACATTGAATACCGCAAATGGACCTTATACCTGTTCCTTCTCTTCCCACATCACAATTTTATGTAAGGAAAGCAAAAAAAAGAAAATAAATCGAAACGGATTTAATCTTTTACTTTCCGTTTGATATTTCATCGAAACATATCGAAAGGATCAAACGGATATATATGGTTCCTAACAACAGACAAAGAACGACCAATGCAATATAAAAGCAAAAAAAAAACAGAAACGGAAATGAAAATTGTTAGGATAACACAGGCGACTTGTTCTGATGAAATTATTTTCTTCCCAATTCCGATCAAATTTGTTATCTATTTTTTTTTTATCTTCAGCTGGTGGTTTCACTTGCAACTTGTTGTTTCTTATTTAATTTTTTTAGTTTGCACAAAAAAGGATATGTCCATAAATATATATCGATAATCTATATTTTAATATAATTTAATTTGTTATATTGAACTAACACTGCAACAAAGAAAAAATAATAAAAAGTGCAAAAAAAGGATTTTTTTCTTCAAAAAACCGATGCGCAACCGAAAATGTAATCACGCGTTAGGTATATGGTGTAACGCACGACGGGAAAACTCTAACCGAACTGGCTAAGAGAGAGAAAAAGTTTTTTTTCACAGCGTATAATTTTGAGATACTGGAGCGGAGGGATATTTTGGTCTTATTTTCCCTTCTCCTATTTTTGTGTCCATCAGGTGAGAAGTGTCCGTGTGACCGATGTATCAGTGAGATACATTCTATATTTGTTTTTTTTTTTTTTTTCATTATATTCATAATAAATTATTTTTAGATACATCTCAAACTTTTTCAATATCCCTTAACTAA
The DNA here is from genome assembly GCA_946251815.1 of Dasysyrphus albostriatus. NCBI lineage: Eukaryota > Metazoa > Arthropoda > Insecta > Diptera > Syrphidae > Dasysyrphus > Dasysyrphus albostriatus. Next base: position 133,482,136 of record OX276337.1, on the reverse strand, counting down.
CTTTAGACATGTCCTTAAAGTGTCAATATATTCTTACATATTAACATTGCATCACGTAAAGAGTTTAGCGAGTTTACCTAATGCAAGAATCTCAATGTCAGAATTCAACAGATTATTACGAATTATATGCAATAGTATAGTTTACACACGCACACACATGCTGCAAGTGGCTGGCTTTTATGACATGCGTATCGAAAAGTTTTTAAGTAGGATACTCTCTCTCTTACAAAAAAGCTCTCTTTTATAAGAAAAAGCTTTGCAGCTGTTTGAACAGTAATGGAAAAAGTATTGTTCACTGTGGCGTATGAGCACTTTTTTACATTTTAGTATATAAATTTAATTTTTCTACTTGACACTTATGTGGCATACTCACATACCAAATACTATCAAGTATAAAGTAAATTCATCTATGTGGTCATCATTTCTGTCTCTCAGGCAGTAATTTTATTCTGTACCAGTCAGTCATACCCAGCCATACGAGACCAGGCGAAAGTAGTTAGTAAGACAAATTTTTCAGCAGTAAAAATTGAATTTGAAATCAAATTTAAACTCCTATTGCAACAGTTGAGTAGTACACCAAAATCCAGTGACTGGTCGTGACTTTTTAGCTTGCTTTGGCTCGAAAGTACTACACTTAAGTTGCATTTTTGACGAATTGGCGAGAGATTGTTTGAGTTTAATTACGGTGACCATTGGTCCAGATTTTTCTGGGAGTGTCCCGTATTTCGATAGCTTGTTCCGCTTTATTTTTTAAGAAATCTGGTACTTACAAGTGTTCCGTATTGAGTTATTTGTCCTGTATTTATGCCTTATTTAAATATTTTCAGAGTTTTTTTTTCTTTGTTCAATCAATTTAAATAATAACTGTCTCTAAGGCTCTAATAAACATTACAGAAATCCTTATTCATAAAATGTATCAAATAGTTAATAAAGTACCAAAAAGAGAAATCTATTACGTTTAGATTCAAAACAAAAACAACCTTACTATTCAACCATTGACGTTCAATAACTTTTATGCACGACTGGACCTAGGAGGGGGGTGCGTTGGACATTTTGACCAGGGATTTTATGAATTTCATAATTGATATCGAGGCATTAATAATTGTTTTGAAAAAGATATTAACAAAAAAAAAGATTCCAGTAAATTATACGTTGACGATACCTATTCAAATTATTCATGAAGCTGAAAATAAAAACAAAGATTCTGTATGTATGCTTTGTTATAATTTGAAGTGAATCATACCATATTAAAAGATAAACCAAAATAAGACTTGTTAGATCATTATAAGGACTCATCTAAAATATTGTATGGATAAGAACTTTCAGAGGAGTTGTCAGTCTTTTGTATGATTAAAGAAAGTAGTTTTTTAACCTCAAATCGTTTAGAAATTTATAAAAGAATTAAGATCTGGTCCATACATCAGTGTTGTTCACAGAATCCTTTTAATTTTACAAATAAAAGTTGTAAGAAGCTATTCTAAATAAAAGAATAACAAAAAAATATATTCCGTTTATTTGTGCCATGTTCAAGGATTCGCTAGATTGGCTATGATTTCTATTAGGTTTGCACTGCTACCTATAAGTTAATTTATTGAAAATTATTAAAAATCTTGCTGAACAAAAAGTACGAAGAAATCATACTAACTTACTAAACACTACTCTGACTTCAATATTCTCAAAAAAGGTTTGGATTTATTTTCTTTTAAGAATGACTTATTCATTTTGCGGCTTAAACTAATTACATATCTTGTGTTGTTTTTGTTATTTATTTTAAACTGAAAAAAAAAACAATTATTTCAAGAAAGTCAATACTTAAAAGTATAAACCGACTTATAAAATATTTTGGTTTAATCTTTTTTTTACATCGATTTTGATAAGTTTTTGTGTGTCAATAATAATGAAGTTATTTCAATGCGATCAGTTGTGTCTGAGAAATTTGTAAGCAAATATAACAAACACTCAAAAATTTGATTACTCGTTTAGAAGCCCTTAGTAGACTAACATATGGATGTGCATTTTACACAATTCCAACCATGTTGCATTCATACAGGTCGCAACAAAAACCTGCTTTGTATACATTCGGTTAAAATCAAAACATCTCTGCATTGATTAAATGGCTTATAAGTTGTCATTGTAAAGGGTGGCTTATATTGCTTTTCCCCAGGGCGGTGAAAAAGCTGCATTGAGCCCTGCTTTTATGAATAACTATTCTGCGATTAGAACCATTGTACTTTTACGCAGTCTCTTAAATGTGTCTATACATAAGTTTGTAAGTAAAGTTTGTAACTCCGAGTTAAATCACCTAATTTGATAAGGTAGCCCAGGAACTATACTCTCCGTTGTGGCACTATTTCGATTTTGATATTAAAACTGCAGTTTCCGTAATACAGGATTTTGATTTCGATTGTGAAAGGCATGAAAATATGTGTGACAACTGAAAGATTAAGTGAAAACTGCTTCTGAAATAACTCATGGTTAACTTATTTTCCAGACTTCCTAGCCCTGATTTAACTTAGTGTTAGCTATCTACTGAAGAACTTGATCTGAGTTGCTTTGTTAAAAGAAAACTGAATTATTTTAATAATAAAATTTAAAACGTTATGAAGATACATATTTTAATTTTTTTTATTATTATTATTTTTTTTAGCTTAAACTAGCCTCTACCACGAAAAATACAAAAAATTTGTTCAGTTTTAACAATTATTTCCCTTAATTAAATTTTTCGAAAATTATACATGGCCCTGTTTTTAATTCAGCTTACCGTTTATAATTGGTACCTCGTTCGAATGCCCTACACGAACACGTAACATTCGAATGCTTCCATATTAAAAAAAAAACAGGACCTGGAAAACATTGATTTACCACCAACTGCAATGCTGCCCATAATCTCCTGATTAACAATAAGAGGCGAGATTAACAATAAAAAAAAAAATTTTCCTACAAAATTTTTACAGGGAAATGTCAGAAATGTTTGTAAGCAAACATTTTGAAAAATATTTTGCTACACGTCCAATAGGAGCCCAGTGATTTACATTTACATTTTTCAAAGCTTTTTTTCAAAGTGGAAAAGAACCACATACATGATAGAATTTTTTGTTTTCCAAAATAAAATTGGAATGCTCCTAATATTTTTTACTTTAGGAGGAAGCTCTTCATAAAATTTGGGATCTTTTCATAAAACATGGTAGATTGTTGTTATGGTATTCATGACAGCATTTTACAATTTGCCACACTCAATAGAAGAGCTTGCCTGGCTGTCATGCATGTTTCCATGTACTTTATTCGCGTCTTATAGAAAAAATGTATTTGTGTTTGATATTTTTTTTTTAATACTTTGTATCAATAAAAAAATTTTTATTTGGATTTTTTTATTAATTTTAAATGTTCTTGCTTCATTAAATAGATATAATAAGTAATAGAATTATGATAACATACATAGGTGCAGAAAGTCACTTTAAAACATATCTTTTGACTTCAAATTATAGGTAATTAAACAAAAAAGAGAGCCACATACAGAAAATATTAACTCATGGCACTCATGCATCAGTCGCAATGTCCATCTACACAAACTTGTCTTCCTTATAGTAATAGGGATTTAACGAGGAGGGATCACCTCAAACATGGCATACTGCCAGGTCCAAGATCTTGCAAGATTCTCAAAACGTTTTCGATCATGTTCATACATATGTCCAAGAACTGGTTCCATACACACCTTAAAAAGAAATATCATTGAACGAAGTCTTTGAGATGATATATTTTATACTTACCTCTGTGAATGGATCCGTAAGCAGACTCTGAACTGAAAGAAGCAATTTGGATACAGTCAATGCCAGGGACCATTTGTGTTGAATGATATCAATTCCGACATCACCATGACGGGAAACATTAGGATGCAGGATCTTCGTCAGAAACCGAACTGTTGGGGGAATCATCGGATAGCTAAAAGAAGAGAGAAACGAAAATATTTTTCGAAACTAGAAAACAAAGTCTTACGTTTCGGGAAAGAAAATATAAAGAAAGAACTTTCCGCCTTCGTATGGACTCCCAGCTGGACCAAGAATACTAGCTTGCCAATATGTATTTTGTTTGTCTAAGGGTATTGCTTCAATTCCTTCTGAAGCATAGCTGTTAAGGAGTCGAAAATCTTTCCGCAAAAGATTCATACGAATTGCGTTTTCTCGAGCTCTTGGTGGTGATTTTAGGGCCATTTGCAAGAGGCACGTTCGACAGAAACAGGATGACATCAAAGCTGAGTACATCTATAGAATGAATAAGGAATAGGTACCTAATCAAGCCGAAAGTTTAAGCATGCAAAAATATTACCTGCAACCAATTAGGAACCTCTATGATGCTTTGAAATAATGGCCAGCGTTCTTTTAGGTATTTTTTCCACATCAGCTGTGATGTGTTCAATTCTAATATATTGCGCCATTGTTTGCACACTTCGCTTGCTTTCCACATCGACATGTCGTCCAAGTAGGAAAATATCAATACCATCATTTCCACAGGCAGGGAAGTGATTTTTTTCTCAGACGGTTCTCCATCTACTGGTCGTGGTTCAGACAGCATCTGCATAAAAAAAGGAAGATTTCTTGGGGCTGTTGGTGGCGGTCTTTGAATGGATAACAATGCATTTGGGGGTGGTCTTTGGATGGGTAGCAATGCTACGTTGGGATTTTGGTTGCCATTTTCAATAGGAATTATTTCGACTTCATCCTCTTCTTCATCGGCCCCACTTGGAAGTTCATCCGGATCAATATCTTCTGCATCGTCATCTGCTTCTTCTTGTTTGTCTTTGTCGGCAGTAATGTACGGAGGTTCATCGTTTCCAGAATCTTCGTCATCCGACAAAGTTGTCAGTAAATCCTCAGCTGGATTGGTAGGATACAAGAACGAATGGCAAGTACCACAGAGTGGTTCGTCGTAATTTGGACCATAGTATCCATTGCACACCCAGCAAGTTTCACTGTTCTAATAAGAAAATTATAGATACATATACAATGAGTAAGGGAATGCAGTGAATTTGTGAGTTCGTACTGAGAAGTTGAAAGTTTCAACTGGTGGTGAGAGATCTGCATCATCTTCCAGATCTGTTAAACTATCTAATAGTCCATTTAAATTACGGTCTGGCGAGGAGGATGCCATTAAAAAAGTTATTTGAATCTCAAACTAGTCACCAAATTTTTGTCAACTTTTTTGTTTATATTTTTTTTTTGTGATGCCGACTGAACTGTCAAACAAATTATAAATATGGCCCCTTCACAATTGTTAAAATTGGCCGTTGCCGTGTATCTTTTGTCCGAAAAAGTACAAAAATACAAAGAGTATTCATTAGGGTGGTCCTTAAATTGGACGTAGTCTTGGATAGCCCTCAATCGATTCAAAACACTGAAAAACAATCTCCCTAATTTTTTCAGATTTTTATTTCACCTCTGGTCTTTCTATTTTCAATTTTAAGGTACTAATTATGGGTAAAGGATAATCCTTTAAAACGTGAAAATAAATTAGAATGTATAAATTATTTTCCTGGAGGGGGGGTCTATTTGCCTCCGTTTAGGTGGAAGGATAATTTTCTAGAAAATTGGCCAAAAAAGAAAAAAGTTATTTTAAGAAAATGGGAACACTTACAATGCCAAAAACTTAACTTTTTTAACGGAGTTTTATTCCATTTGTATTTACATATTACGTAGAATCCATGGTGTCGCAAATAACCATTTTCTAGCTGCATCTAACTAATTAATTTTCCTTTCAAAAAACCCGACACTGCAAAACTCAACATGAACAACTCAAACTTCTTGTCAAATATCAGTTGTTTTGAAATTTCTCTTTGGATTGCTGAGTATCCTAGAATTTTTGGGATAACTTCGGATTTGTTTGTTGATCACGGATGATTTGTCATCAGCTGTTTTTTAACAAGGGATTACAACAACATAAAGCTATCTGGTCTGCTAAATGGTCTGCTTAGTATTGCCAGATACGTATTTTTTTCCCTGTGTTTTATTTTGGGAAACTTAAAACTTGCTTATATATAATATGAAAATATAATACAGTGCTAGCACCCAGCATTACTGCGTATAAACAGTGAGGTATGTACATAGAGTTTCTGCATACCATCCTGCTTGGGCTCATTATAGGATTTGTTGTGAGGTAAGGTTTGGTGTATGCAAACTTTCTTTTGCATTTAAAAAACCAAAGTGTACATCTGGCAGTACTTAGCATGCAAAGACATTTGACATATCATCACTGTCTTGGTCTTTATTTATTTTCCATGCATTTTGTATGGAAAAAGTGAAAGTTTAAAAATTATTTAAAAATACTTATAAATGTTGCTTCACCCTAAAATTGTGATATTTGTTGTTTTTTAGTGAATATCTATCGAATGAGACCATCCGCCTGTCGAAATTCGGAATGCCGTAAGGGAAAGCTGAGCCGGGAAAACTGTTATACGGAGAGAAAAAATAAATAATTAAGTGTGATTGTGAATAGGCCAATTAGATTTCAAGATTTCGTGGAAATCTACTAGATAACGAAATCTTAAATTGTATTGGAAATCTTGCTGATTTTGGTGGGATTTTGGGCTTTTGGCTATTAAAACGTATGGGAAATCTTGTGGATGAGATTTTCGGGTTTTGAAACGAACTTAGATTTTGATTCGGTGTGAATAGGCTACTATTCGCTAATTTCGTTTATGGAGATGATTGTGAATGGACTCGTACTGTCAAAACCATCTAAAGGACATCCCTGTTTCCACAGCTGTTATGCCAAAAGTTAAAAAAATAAATAAAAAGACCAAAACATTACTTTTTGTGTTTTTTCCACGTGCAAGTTTTGTAAAGTTTTTAAAAACAATAAATCAAAACTATTTTTTTTGTTAAAATGGTTCAAAAAAAGAAGCTTGGTAAGTTTAACAATCCTATTAAATCAATGATTCTCTGATTTCTATGATTTCCCTCCAGGAATCGGACTAAGCCGCGAGGAGCGCACTGTCATCGTAATTGGTGAAATCATTCAAGAGCTCCTCCAAGCCCATACAGACAAAAAAGATGTAAATCTTAACCGTATGAAATCCCGTCTTTCCTCCAAATATGGACTGGAAAGTTCACCTCGTTTGGTTGATATCATTGCGGCTGTTCCACAGGACGCTAAAAAGATTCTTCTACCAAAATTGAGAGCAAAGCCCATTCGAACAGCCAGTGGCGTAGGTTTTAAATCTCGTTTTTGCTTAATCTTAATACCTACTTTTGATATTATTTTATTAGATTGCCGTGGTAGCAGTAATGTGCAAACCTCATCGCTGCCCTCACATTAATATGACTGGGAATATATGCGTCTATTGTCCCGGTGGACCAGACAGTGACTTTGAGTATTCCACCCAGAGTTATACGGGTTATGAACCTACATCGATGAGAGCTATCCGTGCACGTTATGATCCCTTCTTGCAAACCCGTCATCGCGTTGAACAGCTCAAGCAACTTGGACACTCGGTCGACAAAGTCGAATTCATTGTAATGGGCGGCACATTTATGTGCCTGCCCGAAGAGTACCGAGATTATTTTATTCGAAATCTTCATGATGCTTTGTCAGGTCATGCCAGTGCAAGTGTAGCTGAAGCTGTAAAGTACTCAGAGAAATCACGCACTAAATGTATTGGGATAACCATTGAAACGCGTCCGGATTATTGTCTCAAGAGACACCTCTCGGATATGTTGTCCTATGGTTGCACTCGTCTTGAAATTGGTGTCCAATCTGTGTATGAAGATGTCGCCCGGGACACAAATCGTGGACACACTGTAAGAGCCGTTTGCGAAAGTTTCCAATTGGGAAAGGATTCTGGTTACAAGATTGTGGCACATATGATGCCCGATTTGCCGAATGTCGACTTCGAGCGAGATATTGAACAGTTTATTGTAAACCAATGCAAAATGTTGAAAGATTCTTTTGTTTATACTATGATTTTTTTAGGAATTCTTTGAAAATCCAGCATTTCGTGCTGACGGGCTAAAGATCTACCCAACTCTGGTTATTCGTGGAACTGGTCTTTATGAGCTTTGGAAGACTGGACGCTACAAAAGTTACCCCCCTTCAATGCTGGTGGATTTGGTGGCCAAAATTCTGGCTTTGGTTCCACCATGGACAAGAGTATACAGAGTTCAGCGTGATATTCCAATGCCGCTGGTCAGGTAAGGATTTAAGAAAACTATTTTATTCTTTCTATAAAAATTGTTTTTAGTTCTGGTGTTGAACACGGCAATCTTCGTGAATTGGCTTTAGCCCGCATGAAGGATCTTGGCACTGATTGTCGTGATGTGAGAACTAGAGAAGTTGGAATTCAAGAAATCCACAATAAAGTTCGTCCTTATGAAGTTGAATTGATTCGTAGAGACTACGTTGCAAACGGAGGATGGGAGACTTTCTTGTCCTATGAAGACCCCGAGCAGGATATTTTGGTGGGACTGCTGCGTTTACGTAAATGTTCCGCGGAATCTTTCAGACCCGAACTAAAAGAGAAGGCATCTATTGTTCGTGAGCTCCATGTTTATGGTTCTGTTGTGCCTGTTAACGCAAGGGATCCAACTAAGTTCCAACATCAGGTAGGCCGAAATTGAACTGACTGATTCAACTCAAATTAATCCGTATACCTGCTTTTTTTTATTAAAGGGTTTTGGTATGCTACTTATGGAAGAAGCTGAAAGAATAGCTTTGGAGGAGCACGGCAGCACAAAACTCGCTGTCATCTCAGGAGTCGGCACAAGGAACTACTATCGTAAGTTGGGCTACGAACTCGATGGACCTTATATGTCGAAAAAACTAATAGCATCTTAAAAGTAAACGCAACACAAAACAACTCGTGTAAATCATATCTAATCTTATTACAAAGATGATAAATAAAATAACAAAAATACTAGTGGAAACTAAAAGTAAAAATCTTTGCTTATACAGATACAATTTTCCGGTCTGAATGTCGTAGTTGGTATGAGTTTATGTTTGTTTCGTTTTTATGTTGATTTTGATTATTACTATTTTTTTTTTTTGGAATGTCATGTGTGTTTGATCTCACACAATAGCATCAGCTGAACCGAAAACAATAAAAATAACCCAGCCAATCAAATTTATAATGGCAGCAGTACTAAATACTGCTGGCCAACTTTGTGTAAGTTCTAATATATGTCCGGCCAAATAGACACCCAAGAATCCTGGTATCGCACCAACTGTATTCATTAGACCAAACACACTGCCAGAGTGTGATGGAGCTAAGTCTTGCGGGTTAACTGTTACTGCATTGTTGTGGAATCCTGTACCACCTGAGCGAAAACCAAATTATTATTCATAAAGCACTTTTATTACAATCTTAAATAATTTACCTATAATAACAGTCATGCATATGAGTGCTGTATGAAAATCATTCGTTCGACTCATAATAAAAAGCGCAATATTTTGAGATGCAAAGCAAAGGCTTTGGATTATCTTCCGTACATTAGACGTGCTCCATTCTCTTGCTGCAAGATGTGTGGTGAGATATTTGGCAAAAAACGTACACGGTGGCAAAGCTAGCCAGGGTATCATATTCACTACCCAGCCCTTTGCCAGTGGAAATGTATCGTGAAAATATGTCGGTAACCATGATAGCAGTACGAAGAAACAATTCATTTCACAAGCATGTGTTAATACACATGCCCAAAATGACAAACGCCCGAAATATCTTAACCACGGCACGGAGTCCGATGATTTTGAGCAAAGTCTACTGGGCACCGAGACATTTATAATGCGATTCCTATCGCCGGCCATTGTATAGTAGCGTAAAAATAAAGCCCATGATATTCCAAGAAACCCAATCACTCGAAAAACTGATGACCAACCAAAGTAATCAAGAACGAAAGATCCTAGGATACCGGTTAATAGTGTACCCATGGCTGAGCCGGATGTAAGCAGGCCAAAAAAGCTTGTACGCTCCATTGAACAAAGGTTCTATTGAAGGGAAAAAAATTGTTTTTAAAAATGGATTAGTAAATTTAACTTTGTTATATAAGAAAAATGGTTTTAAATTAAAATTTTTTTATGATATATAGTAAATTGCCCTCTAGTTCAGTTTTACATTTTTAATTGGTTTGTAATAGTTAAATTTAAGTTTGTATTTACTTTTTTAACATATTTAATATAAAAAAATAGATATGCCATTTTCCATGGGTATTATCTCTAAAAACGTTTACTACACCATCTACGGAAAGTATGCGTGGGGCTGACTGTATTTTTTATTTTAACCAAAGCATCTAATATCATATGATCACATCCTCTCAAGGAAACGTTCGAAACGTTTGCATAAATGGCTTATGGTAGAGACGTTTGGACAAAACATTGCATTGACTAAAGCCATTTTCGCACTTTGTTTGAAAATTCAGATTTAACTTCATTGAAACGACACTGCTGAGATCTCAGAGATTTTACAATTGTGAACTGCCTAAATAGGTTTTCACTTAGCTCAAAAGAGGAACAGTAATCTCTTTTAAGCTTTCTGACAAAACGTTTAGATAAATTTTAAATTTTCAAACTTTTCGAGCAAATATTTTTAAATTTGGTTTTAATATTTTTTTCTTCTTAAGATAATTTGTAAACTTTTTTTTTAACTAAAATGGGTTGTTCAAATTGTAATGTAGCTGACTTCAATTCGGGAGCAACTGACGCGGTAGAAATCATGTGTGAAAATGGACATTTTTTGTGTGTTAAATGTTATGCCTCATCCAAAACTAGATGTATACAATGTGGAGGAAGATTGTTTGATTTTAATGAAAATATTCCCATAAGCCAACATTATGCCAACTGGAGTCTAGATATGATTTATGATTGGACCAAAATTAATGAGAAATCTACCCGATACTCTAGTGATAGTTTCAATGGGGAATTAGGTAATTTAGGAGATTCTGAGCCGCTGAGGTTGTTATTTGCAAGATCAAACAAATTTGACGGGGAAAGCGCAGATAACATTAACGCGACAAATATTTTGGTAGGTTGTTTGATTCCAACTAAATATTTGCACAAAAACGAACAAAATTGTTTTTTTTTTTTTTTTTAAGAATTCAAAATGGAACCATGAATGGGAAGCTAAAAATCTAACCACAAACAAAACAAACATTTATGTTGACAGAAAAAATTCAAATAGAGTTGAAAATTCGGATCCGTTAGAAAACAATTCAAATCTTGTTAGAAAGGATACTCGTCAGAATCTTGTTGATCAATTGAGAGAAGAAATCCGGCAAAAAATCAAAGAAGAAATCCTTAATTCATTCAAAAACTACCCGAGAAATCCGAATAAACCTGAGGAATACATGTACGTCAAGCAATGCAAGACAATCGGAGTTTCTACAGAATCAGAACCGAATTTCTTGCCACAATCGCATTCTTATAAAAGTTCCAAGGAGCACATTGTTGAGGTTATTGATTTTAATTACAAACATATTGAATCGCCTCAAGATTATATGACCATGAACCTTGATACGGAAAACGATGGAAGTCCTAAATTACAAGAAAAAGTCAATGGCAAAAAATCATCGTCCGGAGAAAATCAACAACTCCAACAAGTTATCGGAACAGTGCTGGAATCTGCGGAAAATCCAATATTAACAATGACTGACGACAAACATTTCTATGAAATCCTGCGAGAAAAATTCTCAAAAATCCCTCCAAAAAAGCTTGAGGAAATAATATCTTCAATCTGCAGTGCACATGAAAGTAGGATTTCCAATGAAGATGGCACCCATCAATGTCAGAGTGATTTAGGTGGACAACAAATAAAATATGATTTCCCTCTCATTTCAAATTCCAGTCGCGCTTCCTACAGCCCACCTAGTTGCCATCGCATTGCAACCATTCCGGATCCTCAGTTTCAACTTATAGCAACCTCTGCAAAGCGTCTTGCACAAACAGTCGATGCTACAACATTACACATTCCACGTAGCCCGGTTATATGCCCCATAAGCTCTTGTCAACAAGCCTGCTTTGTATCGGATTTTACACGTCATATTGCTGTCGACCATACCAATGTCCCCATGGAACGCATACTTCCGCGACAGTGCAAGAATTTCTTTCTGGATCCCAAGCTAATACACTTTGGATCAAATCGTTGTCAAATGTTGTTACTGGTCAAGGATAAAATACAAAATTTGGGCCATGAGAAATTCAAAGACTTTATTCCTCTTTTGGTGATGTCAACCAAAGTGAGTACGTTTGAGCTTTGCTGCAGCAATCCTGATGCTCAAAACGCGGAGACAAAAAATGTTACTGGCGGTTTTTTAATGATTTGGCTGACGGGCTTAATGCCACCACAGGTACCGATATTCTTTAGTTTGACAGTCTGGGCTAGAACGGGTAATATGCCTTCATGCCATATTGTACATTCTGGACAGTTGTATTCAATAAGAAATTCTCAAAATGCAACAAAAATTCAAGAAAGCGGACAAAGGTTATTACTTTCACAAAATCAAATTGATCTACTAACAAATAATGGAAGAAATATGCTGGAACTACAAATTGTAATCAATTGATAAAAATTAAAATAAAGTGAATCATCTTTCCAATTTTGCTATAAATTATCTAAACGAGCTTAATATCTAAGCACGACAATTTTATCTTTTTTTTATCGGAATGATTCATTGAATTTAATTCAAATTATTTGAAAATGAACTGTTTTTGATAGTTAATATCGAATAAAGGAAAGTTTTATAAGGGAAATGTTTAATGTTTGTATTCACAGGTGATTCTTGTTTATTCAGTGTGCTCAGTTGGCATATTCATCGTCATGTTATTAAAATTATACTTACTTGACTAGTTAGGCTTATCATGCTAGGGAAATGGACCCCTTGAAAGGCTCCATTGATTATTCTTATCGTCACAATGAATGGTATAGAGTAGGACTTGAAGCTTGGTGCAGCATAAATAATACTTGGCATGAATGCTGTTATCAATGACCAACCAAGGGCGGCAAAAAATATCACACGTTGCCCGCCAAACTTATCACTAAAATATCCACCAACAACCTGAAACAACAACAAACTCATTAAACAGGGATTTAGACTATCAAAAAAACTTCTTATCTTTACACACTTACTTGTGTTAATGTATAGCCCCAAAAGAATGAACTGAGCACAGTTCCAGAATCGGTTTTGCTCCACTTTTGTTCAGAAGCCACCGAAGGCACGAGTAGTGGCATTGTTGTTCTAGTCGAATAAAGCATACATGTTCCTGTAAGCAGGGTAAAAAACCAGACACGTTTCTCATGTCTAAAATTAGCTTTTAGTAACTATTCATGATAATTTGCAATGCTCCAAGATCGTACCTTGTCCAAACGCTCTGATTGTCGACAAGATCACCTCGAAGAAGAGAATATTTAAGTTTTTCGTCCATGGTTTTATGTTCAAGTTCTTTGTATGTTCTTAAATACTCAAAGTAACATTATAGTGGGGTTATAAAAGTATTGGAATTATTGGTTTAATTCATTTTTTGAAATTATTAATTAAAGTTTGTTGGTTTGTTTAATGGTTTATTATTTTAAAGCCAAAATGCCACCGTGCAAGATTTTTATTTTTATTTTTGACGCTGCAGTGACGTTTTGAAGCACTCAGCTGACTGTCATCTTTAAGGGGAAATTGAATGGAGAAGTGAAGCCAAAATGCTTTATCATGTTAATTAATCCTGACAGACGAAAGTTTCGTTGTATTTTCGGATGTTTCGCGTTGGCTTGAGCTGTTAACTCCATTGGCATTGGCCAATGGTAAAAAATAACATACAAATGAATGAACACGAAAAGCATCTATGGATGAATAAAGGACTGAATTTTTAATTGGGTCATAGCAACAAATTTTCAGAATCAATTTTTGGACCAATTTTTCAACCCCGACGCCAAACGGGCAAGTACTGGCAAGCAAGTTGCAATACATACACATTTCTTTGTTCACTAACACATACAAACCCAAGCAACTTACACATCAACTGGATAGGAATTTTTGAAGCCAGTAGTGATGTGAAGCAAGTTGGGAGACAAGCAAGTGAAGTGCAAATTACGTATTTGACAGTCAGTGTTTGTAGTTAACTTGCGTGCCAGTATTTGCGCGTGGCTTCGGGTTAAGGGCCAGTTGTACAACAATTTTTAATCAGAAATTTTGACGAGTTATGAGGTTCAACGATGGTTCAAGCTAGTAATATTATTTGGCCAGTTTATATTTCTTGAGCGCTCAGTATTTTTTCTCAATTTTTTGACAGAGCAGGATGATAAAACATAAACAACATTCCTCACATAGAAGTCAAAACAACTCTCTTTTTCTTTTCTTCTTATTTAATTTACTGCGACAAAAAATAATTGAGCAAACGAATCCAACAAATTTCAGTCTCAGTTTTTAAGGGGAAAAGTGAGGAATTTTTGAGAGGAATCCTGTTTATATTTCTGAGCGCTCTGAGTCCTCTGAGATCTCAGAAATATAAACTGGCTAATTATTACACGACGACTTTAGAGTCATGACTTTTTTTCGAAATTAAAGTGGTAAGGTCTATAAGGTGTTTTTTTCGTTCGCACTCATTGAATTTCGAAAAAAGTCATGACTCATAAGTCGTCGTGTAATATAGGGCACTAACCCACGGATAAAAATTTAAACTATGTTTGTTGAACTGGACCTAGTATTTGGTGTATATGCAATGGAATGAAAAATTTACTTCGAAAATGATTTTAAAAAAAAAAATCATTTGTCAGTTGCTTACGATACCCATGTCATGCCATACATACAACACCCTCTTTTGAAATAAAAACATACCATTTTATCTAAAAAGTTTCTCTTTTGATGTTTTAGTTTTGTAAACAAAGTAAACTTTTCAAAATTGACTTTTTTCCCTGGCATGGTTTCGCGACTGTATTAATACCCAGCGTAGAAATAATTATATTCATTCCGACACAGACAAAATATTCTTCTAAAAATCACAAATATTTTATCGAAAAACGATGTTTGATATCCCCTGGAATATTGTGAATTGCAAAAATGTATTTAAAAATTGTCACGGTGAACAGTTTTGGTTTTGACTTTTCTGCTCTCACAGTAGACAGTACTTCTCAAACTTTTATTTGTGTGTGTTCAAAAGCTCCATCATTATGCAAAAAAAAAAACAATTTTCCTCAACAAAACAAGTCTTTCGACGTCCGTCCGAGTTTAATCACTTTTCCATTTGGTTCCTTCTTCATTACAATTTGTCGTGCTTGACACTGGGTTGGAATAACCTTGACCGAGTTCCAATACGAGGCTGCGTCGAGGTGAAAAAATCTTCAGTTTGTTTGTGTTCTGTTGCCTTTCCCGTGGATTTGAAATCCGCACCAACAAAACCAAACTATCATTCGTTTCTGGATAAATCAGCGTGTACTTGTAATCTTCTTTCAATAGTTACATAATTCCTTTGCTTTTTCCACACAAGCAAAAATGTCTAAGAAATTACCTTCCGGGTTTCAAAGAGTTACTCACTGTATCTTCGACATGGATGGCCTGTTGCTAGGTAATGTTTCTCCAAAATTATTTGCATGCTACATATTATCTAATTACCAATAACTTGACACATTCGTCCACTTGAACAAAACAAAACCTTTTCCAAACACCCTCCCTTACACGTAGACACCGAACGCCTGTACTCAGAAGCTATACAGAAAATCCTTGACAAATACGGAAAGACGTATACATTCGAAGTGAAATTAACGCTCATGGGATTGCAGAACCAGCAGGTCTCAGAAAAGATTGTGGCTGCCTATGATCTGCCAATGACATGGCAGGAATATTCCAAGCTTCAGCGTGACGTTGCCACAGACGCCATGCGGGACGCACAACTCATGCCAGGTACATATACTATATGATTAATTGTGGGCTTCTCTTCTTGCTTTTCAGACACTGAACATATCTATGAGGAAATAACCGAACGCATTGCGGCCGCCTTTAACATAAAGTATCCTCTTGATGTGCGCATGAAAGTAAAGGGACGAACTGAGCACGACTCAGCTGTCGTTGCGGTGCGAGAACTCAAACTGCCGATCGGGGTTCCAGAATACCTGAAGAAATACCATGAGATGTCCTTGGCCATGCTGGGCGGTGCACCACTACTGAAAGGTAGATCTAGCCGAGAATCAATGCCTTAGTTATTCGCGTGTTTGCGTCTCGTAGCAAGAAGAGAAACTCCACAAAATCTTAATGCCTTGTACTTCCTTTGTGTATTTAATCAGGTATTTCTATTTTCAGGAGCTGAACGTCTGATAAGACACTTACACGATACCAAGGTTCCCTTCGCTTTGGCCACCAGTTCTGGTGAAGAGATGGTTGACCTCAAGACCACCCATCACAAGGAACTTTTCCAGCTCTTTCATCACAAAGTGTGTGGTTCCACTGACCCAGATGTAAAGAACGGCAAACCGGCCCCTGATATATTCTTGACAGCTGCTGCTAGATTTGCTGATAAGCCAGCTCCCGAGCAGTGTCTGGTGTTTGAAGATGCTCCTAATGGGGTGCAGGCAGCTTGTTCGGCCGGCATGCAAAGTGTGATGGTACCAGATGAACGGGTGCCGCAGGAGTTGCGTGCGAAAGCCACACAGGTACTTAAGTCACTTGAAGACTTTAAACCTGAAGAGTACGGATTGCCTCCGTTTAAATGTTAAAATAAGTATTTAGCTAGTGAAATTGTGTGCTTTTAGTTAAATACACAGAGAAAGTCTATATTTTCTGAAATTAATTCATTATTTCTTTTTATTCGTTCTTCATTCTAATTACTTTCCGACCGCTTCGACTTGCTTGTATATGTCTTGAGCTGATTGATTTGTCAATGGTACGGAGGTTTCCTTACCCAAAGCTGTATAAAGGGATGAATTAAAAGAAAAGTTGTCTGCAAAATTTTTCAGATATATTCAAACTTACCATATCGTGCCCATAGACGAGGTTGAACGCCTTCACATTCACGAATCAAAATAGGTAGCTCGGGATTGTCTTTTTTCAGGTTGGGATAAAACTTTTGAACGAATTCCCTAGAATCCAATACAAGAACGAAAAATAAGTTTATTATGTAACTGCGGACTGCGGCTTTGTTTAGGTTTTGGTTACCTAGCACCTTTGGATGTTTCACCAGTTTGGCAGAGATGAATACGGAGCTCTTTGAGAGTGGGCGCTAATTTAGCTAGGCGAACTGCAGATATCCTCATTTTGTCTTCAATTATTTTTAAAATTTATTTCTCAAGACGAATGGTTGACTGGTGCTAACTGAATGACAGTTTGGCGACAGCAGTATTTTGACTTTTTATTTTATGTGACGTTTATAAGAAGGGTTGGAATCACAATAATGAGCGTGATTACACGATTCGTTTTTCGTCTTTTTGACAGGCCTGTACTTTCGTGATTACACACAACGAAAAAAGTCCATCCATTTTTCTGACTTTCAAAAATATGAGGTTCATTTATTGGAAAATAGACGGTAATAATAATTAAAAATATTTTTAAATAACTTCTTGTTCAAATTTAATCACGAAAAACAATTTTAAAGCTTATTATTTAAAGTTTATAAGCATCCCCTGCCTCTACTCGTTTGTTAAATATTTAACGTCAGTGTTCTACTAGGAGAAATCTTAAAATTTTCATACGTGCTTTCGTTTTTCCGTTCCTTTACATATCTACACCCCTCATAAAGACGAAACACGAAAACAGAAAAAAATTAATCGTATTATCAGGCTCAATGCGACGAAAGAACGAGACATGAACGCGATGAGATCTTGACGTTTGTGTCAAACGACTTAAGCTAAGAGTACAAGGCATGTTAAATGCCACATGCATAAGTGGCACTGACGTCTTGCGGCTGCCGATTACATGCTATGTGGCAATTGATGACGTCACTAGGCATGCACATGTGGCATTTTACATACCGTGTACTCGTAGCATTTCAAACAATGACAGCCGAATTTATTAGATTTTCTTAAAATGCCTCTTAGAGGTCATTTAGTTAAGTTTGCTTAAATATTTAAGTTGCCTTTAAATAACGTTACTTAAATTCTCATCTATAATCAATTTTCCATTGCTACTTAACTAAACGATTGAAATGTAACGTAACGTGAGAAAACTTACTAATACATGTTCTTTTCAGCTGTTTTTTGACAGCTTGCAAACAAATGCAAGCAAAAGATGAGCACATGTATTTATAAGAAAGAAAGAGAAGCAACTGGTATACTAAATGCAAACGAAATGAAACATGATTCCATTTAGGTTTCTGATGCTTTGATGTTTGTGTTCAGAAACTGTATTATTCAATTCTTTGATTCACACCTTGGCCTTTTGTGTAATATGTTAATAAATCGAAATAATTTATTTTACAATTCATTTTACTAAAGAAAACCACAAATCTTAAAACTTTCATTAGGTACCCACAGCAAAAATATGAAAACTCTACCCACAAACATACATAGGTATACCTATATTTCTGAAATAAAAAAATCATTAGTCTCGAATGTCAAAATATGTTTAAGATGGCTTTAAGTAACCTTTAAGCGCGGTGAATGACGTTTAAGTTAAGATGCATTTAAGTAACGTTGCTTAAAGGTGAAAATTGATTATAGATACCGATTTCGCACTTAAGAGCAACTTAGAGGCATTTTAAAGTTACGAAGCCTTTAAATTTTCTTTATAAATACGGCTGTGATAGTATACGAGGGTATACACAATGCAGCGTTTCTCCTCGTCACATCACACTAAGGATTCGAAAAATGTTTCCTTGCTGACAAGTAATTTAAAATAAATAAATTTGTTGGCGCAACAGCTTGTGGAAACCAAGGCCTAGTGACTTACAACTCTCAACCATTCCTGTGTGCGTGTTGTTCGCGTAGGAATGGAGGGGACCTACAATTTTTTGCCGAGTCCGAACAGCTAGAAGAGAAGCACTTATTCATGACAAGTATACTCTTGGAGGATTTTTCAGTTACTCGCTTTTTTTTAGGTGGAACCCAGATCTTTGGCATGACAGTCCAATGCACTAACCATTATGCCACGAGGACTACTGACAAGTAATTTACATAATGGAAACAAAATTTACAAGAAAAAATACGATACATTGAGATAAATATATAAAGAATTTGATAATCTGGTCTGGAATATTTTTGTTTAAATTTTTTGATTTTATTGTTACAGAAAATCAGTTCTCATTTTAAAAATCCCGCCGCATTGTGAATTGGTAAACGATTTTATTATTATTACTAGAAAAAGTTGACAGCGTTTTACGTCACGCATTGTGAATCAGGCTTCAACGTAGAAAAAAAGATTTTTGTTCGTTGATTTGTGAATAGTTTACCGTGGCGGTCTGCCCAATCATTTTTGTCCAGATAATTCATTTTAAAATAGCAATTATCCTAAGAAATTTAACTTTGAATATATAGAATGGTTTTACACAACATTTTATTAGCAATTTTTGTAATCAGTCTTAAACTAATTTGTGCTCATGAAGCTAAAGATTTCGATGACTCCATCATCTATAAAATTGAATTCGATCTACCTCCTGACTTGAACAGTGAAGATTTTGTAAAGTAATTTTTCTTTAAATTAAAACCACTAACTATTTGCTACATATCTTTCCAGAACACAAAATATAATATTGCTTCATTTTACACACACGACAATGAGGACTACAAATGTGCCATTCCAATTGCCGAGGAAGGTCGAGAGGAAAAGAATTTAGATTACACTGGATTGTGTAAGTAAATTGATACTTTTTAAGACGAAGTTATATTATATTCATTAATTCGTTAAAATTTGTAAGCTCCGCTTCAACTTATCCATCCTATGTTCTCGTCGATAAGTTGTTCTTATCGAATCGAAGCGTATTGGTCATATGAAATTTGCCATGGTTTCCACATAAAGCAATATCATGAAGAGAGAGAAGGTATTTGCGAGTTTTAAAGACTTAAAGGTATTAAATTTTCCATTGGGTATTTCAGGAAAAAGCGTCAAATTTCAGGAATACTTCCTCGGACGCTGGAGCGATGATAAACAGGAAAAGCTTACAAAAAAACTTGCGGAAGACCGCAAGAATGGAATACAATTTAGAACCACAAAAATTGACAATGTAAATTATCCCTATTTAGAGCTTGATATGGGTAATGGTACACTGTGTGATTTAAATAATGAACCTCGAACTACAAAGATTCGTTACGTCTGCTATCCGCATGGCAAGAATGCTATCTACTCTTTTAAAGAAACCTCAAGTTGCAACTATGAGGCAATCATCTTAACTTCCTCACTGTGCTTGCACCCTGCCTTTCTGCCTGAAGAATCAAAAGAAATTCCAATTAAGTGCTTTAACTCTCCAACAATCGCCAGAAAACCACTGAGTTTGTTGAAGCAAAACTTGGAGGATCTACAAATGACCGATCTGAGCAAAATTGATATTCTTGGCAACAATAGGCAATTCTCGGTGGATAGTATAATTGTTGGCGATTTACAAAGAGTTCTGGAGGAAAGAGCTGCTGTACCATTTGTTAGCTCTGAAGACATTACGGTCTCACCATCTGCAGCCTGGGAAGAAGAAACTACCTTGCCCAAGAGAAAAGTGGATTATGACAAAGAAGACTACGCGGCTCTCTTTGAATTTCTTTTTGGAAAATGCTTGACTGGAGTAAGTTTCGAAATTTCGATTTAATTTTTCTTTTTTTATTGGGTTTTATTTTTTCAGGGTACAGGTTGGTGGAAGTATGAGTTTTGTTATGGGCGTTATGTTCGACAATTTCACAAGGACAAGAAATCCGAAACAGAAGTCATATTGGGTTATTTCAAGGAAGATTTACATCGCGATTGGTTGAAATCGCACCCAGGCAAGCGATTGCGTGACAATCCCAACGATTTAGACACAACACTATGGAATCACTATGGAGCTGGTAGCAGATGTGACAAAACCGGTAACCTTCGCGAAACTGATGTTAAGTTAATGTGTGTTGCATCGTCTTCAATGTCCTCGGTTTCTATGTACTTGCTTGAACCAAAAACATGTCAGTATATTTTGGTGGTTGAGTCACCAATGATATGTCCATTAATTCAAATGGTCGATGCAGATGGTCTGATCACAAAATTTCACAAAATTTTTGTACACTTTGATCTCAAAAGGGGACAAATATGAGAAGAAATCTGAAGAAAATTAAGGCAGTGTATCCGTTTGAACAGATGATACACCAGGAGACGAAGGACCTAATGCTGTTTTCGGCCTTTTGAGGCGAAAATAGAAAATTATTATGTAGGAAAAAAAAAAAAAATAAAAAAAAACGTAAATTTCTACGAGATTGTGGAATATTTTTTTTTAAGAAGAAATAATTAAATTCTTCATTTAACTCAGTTAAGTTTTCAGCCTTGCTAAATAATGAGATAGCTAGTTTAATCAAAAAGATTTAGGATCAGTCACCAGTTTCCATAATTTTAATACATAAGAAAAAAGAAATGGAAAATAACATTTCATATTCAGAAAATTAGTGTAAGACGAAATAAAAAAATCTTACATTATTTTTTATTCCAAAAAATTAACTTTGTCTTAAATAATCATCATACAACCTTAATAATTCGGGACCAGTTCTAGGTTGCACTGTTTTAAGGGTATATTCAAACTCTTTCCAACTTACAAACTGAGCATCAAAATCATCTTCCAGTAATTTTAAGGCAGCTTCATGGCATACAGCTTGAATTTCTGCTCCCGAATAGCCCTCAGTTCTGGCAACAAGTTCATTTAAATTAACATCATCTGCTAGAGGCATTTTTTCAAGCTTAATTCTAAATATTTCTCGTCGTGATTTAGCATCCGGTAAACCGACATAAACTATTCTATCAATACGACCAGGTCTTAATAGAGCTTTATCTATCATATCAGGTCTATTGGTTGCGGCCACAATTGTAACATCTCTCAAAATATTAACACCATCTAATTCGGTTAGAAGTTGTGTAAGGACGCGTTCTTTAACCGATGTTCCACCACCTTCTGAGCTACGTTCACCACCAATAGCATCGATTTCATCAAAGAATATTATCGACGGAGCAACCTGTCGTGCTTTGCGAAATACCTCACGAACAGCTCGTTCTGATTCTCCCACCCACATTGAAAATAATTCAGGACCTTTTATGGAAAGAAAATTTACCTTGCTTTCAGTAGCCAAAGCCTTTGCGATCAGCGTCTTCGAGCAACCCGGAGGTCCGAACATAAGAATACCCCGTGGAGGTTTAATTCCCAGACGAGTGAATTTTTCTGGATATAGAAGAGGCCACTCAATGGCTTGTTTGAGTTTATGCTTAAGGTCATCTTGTCCCCCGATGTCTTTCCATTTAACATTTGGATTTTCAATAAGAACTTCCCGCATAGCACTTGGTTTAACATTCCTCAAAGCTTCAGTGATATCGTTTGATTCGACTTTAACCCGTCCATTCTTTACAGCAGCCAAAGAAGCTGTGTAGATAAGATTTGAAATATCTGAACCAACAAAGCCATGCGTGACGTTGGATATTTCTATTAGAAAATCCTTCTTAAGGTCATGTTCAATGTTGGCTAGATGGCATTCAAGTATTTCTAGGCGAGCACGTGGACTCGGCACTGGAACTTCAACTTCACAGTCTAAGCGACCAGATCGTCGAACTCCAACGTTTAGATTTTCAATGTTTGCTGTTGTTGCAAGAACAAAAAGTCTATTCGCATCCTGTCGTGAATTGAAGCTATCTAAAATTGAAAGAAAGGCTACAGAAACTCGTTTCACAGTCTCATTTGCTTCTTGTTTGGGACATAGATTTTCAATGTCTTCAACGATGATGAGAGTTGGTTGCGGATAGTGGCGGAATGCAGATTCAATCTGTTGCGTAAGATTTTTCTCAGTTTCTCCGAGAAATTTGCTAAATAATTCGCTGGTATTGATGCGAATTACTTGTGCTGAAGAATCTTCGGCCATTGTTTCGCAAATCATACTTTTACCACATCCTGTAGGACCAAACAAAAGAAGTCCTCGAGAAACTTTTACACCTGCAGAAAATTGTTAATTTAGATAAATATCGAAGTAAATGGTAACAGCTCACCTAACCATTTGGTAGTTTATCTAGTCCTAGTGCCATACGCATTGATTCTTCGACTTTTTGCAACTGTGCTTGCAATCCACCAATATTTTCTTTTTTGACACAATGAGGTGGTGGGTTAGCTTTGGCTCCTGAAATAACCTGCTTTGCTTCTATTTCAACTGCAGATGAGTTGACTACATTGAAAAATTTGTCTTTCAAACTGAGTCTTTCAAGTTCAGACTCTAAGGTGATTTCTGCTTCTGCAATGCAAGAGTTGTGGGAGTGCACAACAAACTCGAGGCGTTTATTGTAGAAATTAAGAACAACTTTGCTGCCAGTAGTAAGTACTGTATCTTTCATTTGTTTTTTCAGCATAAGTTTTACATCAGGAACAGAAAGATTTTGAAGTTCTTGCTCGTTTGTGGATTTAAGAAACACTTGCTTAGCTGGCTTGACATTGCTGGGAAGTTTTTCAAGGCTGATTGCCGTATTTATGTAGCTTTGCCAATTAATTTCGTAATCTACCAAATTGGGTTGGGAACAAATTTAAAAAGACACGTTAGTATGAAACTAAAAAAAAACTTACCTTCTATGTTAAAAAACACAGTTGATAGAAATTTCTCCGAAACCGGCCAGACGCAACGTACAATTGGTGCCAGGTCTGCGTTAGATCTCGATCGTATGACTACTGACTGCCCTATTCTGAATTCACATAATTTCATTGCACCTTCACTAACAAATACCAAATTATTTACATATTTCGGTGGTGTTTCGTTTAGTTCATCAATTGCAAAAGATCTTTTATTGAAATTCATAGTAAAAAGCCGGTGATCTTGAATGTAGTCATAAGCGAAGCAAGCTGTATCTTGAGTGGAGCAATTTTCTTCGTGGTTATCGCGATCTTTAGAAATAATAGATTTTTTGCATTTTTCACAACTAAACCATGATGTTTGGGATTTTTTATTTGATGATTTTGGAGGCATTTTTCTTAGAACTTCTTAGAGTTTTAATAATTTAATTGCTATTTTATATTCTTCTAGGTTTTCAATTTTGGGAAGAAAAGGCAAAAGCAAAGCAAAGCATGTTTTTGTTTACATTTGAAATGTCAAATTTATTTCCGGTATGGTGAAATCAAGAAATTATTACAAAAGTGTTGCCTATGCTAGACTTCCATTCGCCATTATTGCCAGCGGACTAAAGACGCATTTTTTGCGTCATTTTCCAAAATGACATATGGAAATACATCAAAATTGGTTGTCTTTGGACTGACAAACACTGTTTGTCAATGAGAGACATACAATTTGAAAGACATGTGGAAATAGCTCAAATGACAAACGAAATTTCGAAAATTTTCTGGCAACTTATTTTAATTCTTTGTCAATGAAAGACACTAATTTGACAGCTGATCCAATGCCACGATAAACAGAAAAAAAGGTATGCTCATTAGGAGAACAGCAACAAGTCACAACAAACAAGTGCAAATGGACTGGCACTTTCGTCGTTCAAAGACTTAAAGGCTGACCCAAACCAACGCGAATGCGGAGCGATTCGCAGCGAAACATTCACAATAGTTAATTCGCGAATTCGCGGCGACGGCGAATTTTTGTTGTTGTTTAGCGTTGTGTATTTGTCATATTTTTAACTATTGTGAATGATTCGCTGCGAATTGCTCCGCATTCGCGTTGGTTTGGGGGAAACTTTAATCATGATCTGTCAATGGGCGCATTCGGTTACGTAAATTTAGCTATCCGGATTTGTTTGTGTTTGTGTTGTTGTAATATCCCTTGTTAAAAAACAGCTGATGCAAAAGAATACTTTACAGTTCCCACGCGAAAAAAATCAAAATTTTCAAAACAATCTTCCATCTATTCTGTACACCAAATTGTATAATATTCAGGGCAAAAAATATTTGCCTTGACCTAAACCATACCAATTGAGTCATTAATTTATCCTAATTTAATAAGTAGGCCTAAAAATGGAAAGTAATTATTTTTGGATGCAAAAACCATTTGCATGCAAATAATGCCTTGAGGTGAATACATTTTTTTTTTACCCCGACACCACACGGGCTCTGAGTGCGCAGAGATTTTTTAAGTGAGACAAAAATCTCATCTTAGCACTGAGATTTTTTGAGGAGCTTACTGAGACCAACATTTTATGAATTCATTTCTCAATGTTCTTTCTCAGCTAAAACAGCTGTTCATTTGACAGCCAAATTACAATTTCTCTCTGATGTGTAAATAATAAAATCGATTAAAAAACACAAAATAAAGGTGGAATGTTAATAAAAATGAAAATAAACTGAGTTTTGCCATTATTTTTCAATTTTTTTATAAAGTTTGTGCTTTAAAATTTTAAGCAAAGATGAAGTTTTGTTTCTATAATTTCAGTACGAAAAGTATAACACATGTTTTTATACAATTCAACGGAGACTCTTGGCCAAACAAAGCATTCCGCCTCCGCCAACTTGACATTGAGTGCTCAGTGAGATTTAAGTTGGTGAAATCAGGAAATTTGTTTAAACAGCCGATTTAATTTTAGAATTTAACTGGCAGTAAATTTCTTATTTTTTTATGTTTTCTCTTTCTGTTTTTTATGCATAGAGTTTTGCATTCCCATACAAAAACCTGTGTGTGTTTATGCTCATTACCCTATGGCTCCATTGACAGTATTTGAGGCAGTGACAGAAACAATGTTGTGTGGCTATTTCATTAACAAGAAATTTTAGGTGTTAAAAGTCAGTATAGATAGAATTGGTGACCAAATATAAATGATACGGTGCTGTAGATCTACTTTTTTTTGATGATTTCATAGGTTCAAAGGTACTCTAACTTACAAACTACATTATTGAAGAATATTAGATTAAAACATACTTTCTTTTAGCTGAACAGTTTTACCAATGATATAAAAGGGTATTCAAACGTTGTAGTTTTAAACTTCATAATTCTGTCACAATTTTGCATGGAAAATTTGAGAGATTTACGAAGTTTCAACTTTACTAAGTTTACGACGACTTATGCTGTTGCATGAATACTCTTAAAATTTTAATTACATATATTTTTCTCTTATTTTCTTTTTAATTTTAACAAAATTGCGGTGAAATCAATTTCAACATATAGGAAAACGTCACCCGCATTTTTGTTTGCCTCTGGAATGAAATCAATTAGCCAGTTTATATTCTTAGATCTCAGAGGGCTCAGAGCGCTCAGAAATATAAACAGGATTCCTCTCAAAAATTCCACTTTACCCCTTTAAATCTGAGACTGAAATTTTATGGATTCACTTGCTCAATTATTTTTTTTCGCAGTAAATTACATAAGAAGAAAAGAAAAAGAGAGTTGTTTTGGCTTCTATGTGAGGAATACTGTCTATATTTAATTCTCCTTCTCTGTAAAAAAAAATGAGGAAAAATACTGAGCGCTCAAAAAATATAAACTGGCCTTCCATTTACTATTGCCATTGCTCTTTTACACTTTAGTATCAGAACTCAATCCGATTTTTAAAACGACGGCTCTGGTGACAGATTGAATTTGATACAAAAAGTTACAAGTGACAACCTGACACCTGTTGTTATGGTTACATGGTTAATGTAAAAATAAACAAACAAAGTAATGTAATTGTTAAAAGCAAATGAATAAAATCTTTAACTTTATCTCTCACTTGTAAAAAAATATTAGATTATAATATGGATTGGGCGGAGGAATTAAAGCTTTCAATAAGAAAGGTAACTTGAATTACTTTATCAATAATTCGACATAACTATGCAGTTAATGTTCCAATTAGACAACAGCTCGCAAAGGTCGTCGTTCGAGTCAACAAAAACAACCATCAGAGTCACCTACGACTCCAGAAAAAGAAATGTCTCTAGATCTGAGCGTCGATATCAATCAAGACACAACAACTGATTCCTCTGATGCGAAATTACCACCAAGGCGTATTTCTGGAGGATGGGCCGATAGTGGGTTGAAATCATCAAAGTGAGAATATGATTATTTATTTATGTACATATAGCTATTTCAGAGTTATACAAATTTATTTATTCATTTCAGAAACAGGAACAAGCATTTACTAGAAGAGTAAATAAAACGTCTTTCACTTGTTCCTAATAACATGTAAATTATTATTTCAGTGAACGATTTCGTCAATCTACTAAATCGTCAGATAGTTCACCACCAGAAGATGATATTCCTATCATCCCTGATCTGGATGATGTTAAAGATGAAATCATTATGAATGAGATTGTTGAACCGCCTTCGTAAAATTATTAAATAAATATCAATTTTTTACTTATTAACGCAATTTTAATACATTTTTAGTGTCACTGTTGATCGTGTTGTAACTTTAAAAGAACTCAATTCAGATTTACTGTCTCAAAATGCATTCTCGGCTATTGAAGATGTTGACTTGACCATCTTAACAAGGTGTCTACAAAGCCAAGATAGCTTAGATGAAGCCGATGAAGTATGGGAATGGGATAAGCTATTCACAGATGTTACAGCTGAGATTCATTCGGATAAAACAACAGTTGAAGCCAAAATCGAAATAGCTGCAGATGAAATTACACACAATTTTGCCTGAATCTCTTGCATTTAAGTTAAGATTAAATTAATTGTAGAATTAATAATTTAAATAAATTAAGTTATGAGGAACTTTCATAACGATCACGTCTAGACCGAATACCACTTTTTTATAATTGTTTTGAAAAAAAAATGATTAACGAAGTATTTAATACAAATGCAGTGCTAAATCCCCAGTCCCAATTCATAATAATTCTTATCAGTTTAAATGGAAACGATAGAAAAAATATCTTCAAGAGACTAGTTAACCAGCCGGCAATCATTCGATTGTTGAAATAAGCTAAAATAAATTCAAATAGATTTTAAAAAGATTGTTCCTCTTTATTTAGTACACTAGTATACATCATTTGTTTCATATAATTTATGTATACAATAAAGTAGTCTAGAAATCCTTAAAGTAAATTTAAATTTGAATTACTTATAAAGAAGAAAATTGGTAAAACAACTCCAGTCTACTTAAAAAATTGTAAAAACAAATTATATTTATGCGGTAACAAAATCAAAAAAAGAATTTAAAATGTTACATAAAAAATCAGTCAAAATCCACATGCACGCGTGTGTGTGTTATATCTGTATGTTTTAGCTTATAATATTCGATTAAACTTTAAAGGAGATTCATAATTATTAAAATAATTTATAAAACAAACGAAAAACAAATAGTGTTTACGTTTGAGGAAGACCGCTGATCAAGTTGTAGACTAGCTCGCCTCAGGGCCAAAAAAATACTGTCACAACGAAATGCTGTAAGAGAGAACAATTATAAATAGTCGATAGCAAGAATTCAAATATTAAAACAAAAATACGGATAAAAAACCATTCAACCATAAACTTAGGGGTTTTATGAAAAACAATTATTATTATTGCTAAATTAAGTATACATCGCGAATGTTAATTCAAAAAATGGTAAATTTTGCTAAATTTGTTAGAATGTCAATACACATAATGAAAACAAAATTCTAAAACGAATTTGTTAAAAAGTTCAACGAACTAATAAACTCTATTTTTTGACGAGTATAATGTGAATTAGTACAAAAGTAAGAAAAGATTTTTAATTGATTTAATTGAAGAAAGTTACTACATTGTTAGTTTATAATTAATAGATTCAATAAAAAAATCCCCTGAAGAAGTAAGGAATTCTTACGAAACGTTGGGAGAAGAATGGAATAAGATTTTTATTTGCATTCAAAACAAAAATAGACCAAAAGAGCCTAAACAAAAAATTAATCATATAGTGTGAAAATAATTGGTCACATAAATATTATAATAAAACTCTATTATTATTATAACCGACGGTTGTATCCAAGGGCAAACAAATTATTTTTCAAAACATAATGTATGAAATGAATATTCACAAAATTTTAGTTTCCAGAATAATTATGATTATTGATTATTTAAAAAAATAAATGTTACCTACCTTATTCAAGCAGAGAACTAAAAAAAATGTATCCACTGTAGTAGCATTGCCATCGAAACGTTGTATAAAGCTGCCGAATGACTACCATTTCAGGGCATCATCCAGTTCGAGAAGACTAGATTGTACACTGGGTAGAAGTTGCTCTTCTTCCTCTTCCTCTTCGGTGGGTAAATAATTTTCCATAATACTGTTCTCTGGTGGAATATTGTTGTCATGTTCTAATGCCACTTTTTCATTTAATTGAATTCCAATTGGAGGACCTCTGAAAATATCAAAAGACAAATATTGATGATTTACATAAAAGTAATATAAACTCATTTGTGGGCTTGTTTACTGTTTTAAATGTTTCTTGGAATGTCTTACTAGCGCTGAAGACTGATTGAAACTCGATGGACAATCTTTGCATTGGTAAGGCTTCTCACCGGTATGAATTCTGATGATGTGAGATTAATAATTATGTGTGAATAAATTTTGCGGTAAGTTTGAATAATTAAGTCGTTATCTACAGACGAGAATACATAAATAAGTAATAACCAACCTCATGTGACAAACTAGATTTGACTTGTTGGCAAATATTTTATTGCAACCTGTACATTTGTGGTTTTTAATGCCCTTATGGACTGCCTTGATGTGAACATTCAAGTAGGACATTTTTAAAAAGGTCTTTTTGCAAATTTCGCATACGATGTCTTTTGTTTCACGATGAACCGGCTCATGTTTCACTAGATCACGTTGGGTTTTGAATCGTTTATCGCAATGTACGCATTCATAGACGCGCTCCTCAGAATGAGTTTGTTTGTGTGCCTTTAAATTGCTAGTTGTTGTAAAGAAACGACTGCAAATTTCACACTGATAGCGACGTTCTCCGGTATGGACGCGAGCATGTAGAAGAAGATTACTGGACTGTGCAAAGCCTTTATGACAAATCTGCAAATAAAGGTGTATTACGAAAAGGATTTACTTTAAAACTTATACTTACTTCGCATTGGAAAGGTTTCTCGCCAGTATGAATCCTCATATGGGACTCCAGGTATCGGGGATATTCAAATATTTTGCCACACTCATTGCACTGCTCAGGAACTTTAAGCGGTTTGTTTTCTTTCTTTTTAATGCGCCCCTTTTTAGGACTCTACATTTGATAATATGAATTAAAAATCAATTTCGTATTTGGATAACTTACAACTTTGGTTGTTATAGCTGCTACCTCAGGTGGTTGTTCTATTTTAATCTCTTGTTTAACATCCTCACTAAGTATTATTGTATCTTGTATTGTGTCCTCGGCGTCTGATCTAGTTAGAGTGCTAACATCGATTACCACATCGTTGAGAACGTCGTCCTCGACTTCAATATCATTCGAGTTGTTGCGGTCGAATATATCACAAATATTATCATATATATCATCATCCCTGTCTATTTGTGATTGCGCAGAGGAAAAAGTGGACTCGTGGTTTCTTATTGTAAAATGGCAATTTTGTATTAACACAAATCACAAATATCAAGACAAAGTCAAAAACTTACTCAATACTTAAACGATCGTTGGATATGGAAGAAATGTTGATGAAGGGCTTTGCGAAACCACCCAGTTGGTTTGTTGAATTTAGGTATTCATGTAGCCGACTCTCTGAGGACTCAGAAAGCTGTTTGAGATTGTAAGCATCAACTAGCCGATACAGGCACGATTGGCACAACATTGTGGGTAGATTATCATCTGGATTAAACTATACAAATCATGCGTTCGCATAAAAAACATAAAAGTTAATTGATTGCTTCATAGTAGTTAATATACATAGGTAATTCGCGACCTTCTTTTTGTGTATTTCAACATTTCTTTGTTGCTCACCTTGAAAATATTCAACTTTTCCACCATATCAATTGGTTGTACAAGAAAAGTTGGACTGAAGATTGAGACGAGTAAATCGCTTTTCAGGCAAATTCGACACATTTTATGGAATTCATAGAGTTGTATTGGGTCCATAATTTATTAGTAAAAACAAAAATTTTTAAGAATGGATACAATAAATTTATTTTATTGATATATAAAATGAAAACAAGAATTAAGAAAACACAACGCTGCCGAGGTGCAACTTTGTGGTGTGTTGGTGGACGAAGACAGCTGCTTTTTTTAGTTGTTTATGGAAATATGTAAGCGTCAGATTTATAGTTCTGTGCAGAAATATCGATTAATCGATAAAAGTATAGATAATAGGGTACAGTTAACTTGTTCTGAAAAAAACTGGGTTAAAATCGACGCATACGTTAACGTGTAAGGCCTCTCCCAAACCAACGCGAATGCGGAGCGACAACTAATTTTTGTTGTTGTATAGCATTCTGCTCCGCATTCGTATTGGTTTGGAAGAGGCTAAAGCCCTAACAACATAAGGCAACAAAGTGAAATAGTACAAAAGTGAAAATTTTCAAACTCATTTTGGGATAGTGTTTCTCACTAGCAAAGTAATAAAAATTATACAGAAAGCTTAAATTTTGGTTTAGGGAAAAATTTGTATATTCATATTCACAAAAAAACTGCTCTAGCAGGAAAAAAATATTCTTACTTTCGTAATTTTGCAAAAAGTTGTGAATGTAGTTAAGACTTAACTCGCCAAATGAAACTATGATTTGGCATGGGGTCATAAGTGTACGAAAGCCACAATACGTAGTTTGGCAATACTAAACTTTATACGATCAAGAATTCATCTGCACAAATTATCATTCGATTAGTTTGAGGCATTCTTATCTGCAACCAAACTGCTACCAAATATTTACGAATGAAATTTCGTAAACGGGTGTGTTTGTTTGTTTAAAAAACCTTCATTCACTTGTTGGGTGTATGTATGTATAGTGAGTACATAATTATTCACTTTTTAAGATACGACCCAACTAACAAAATTGCTTCGCACTTTAGACATTGGGTGATATGCATAAAACATAATAGGTGCTTTATTACTAGAGAATTTTTGGAATACTTAATTTTTTCAAAGTTTCAGAAAAGTGACATGAAAATTTTATAGTTCATACTTTTTGGTTTTAGTCTCAAGTCTTAAGGCTCTCCCAAACCAACGCGAATCCGCAGCGACGACGAATTTTTGTTGTTGTTTAGCGTTGTGTATTTGTCATATTTTTTACTATTGTGAATGATTCGCCGCGAATCGTTCCGCATTCGCGTTGGTTTGGGGGAGCCGTTAAGGTTAAATTAATATTTGGAAGCTTACTTATCACTTTGGCTAATGTTTAATGTCATAATCCAAACAAAATAACCTTCTTGTATCATCACAGGAAAGGGACACACATAAGCCATAGTACTCAAGTGAAAAGAATCTTCCATTGCGATAATAAAAAAGGATATAATATATAAAGGCTCACCCAAACCAACGCGAATGTGGCGCGATTCACAGCGAATCATTCACAATAGAAAAAATATGACAGATACACAACACTAAACAACAACAATTCGCCATCGCCGCGAATTCGCGTTGGTTTGGGAGAGCCTTTAAAGTTCCCTATCGATAGATACTATATTAATCCAAAAAATCTCATCTCTATCATATGTTAACAAACTTTCATTCACAATAATCAAATCAAAAATTGACACCTCAAACATGGATCCGACTGTGAAGTGTGAAAATAGAACAGAAAAAATCAATTTCAAACAAGAAGTGGAAGTGATAACGTTTGTAAATATAAAAGGTTATTTTCTTTCTTTCTACGTAATATGACTCACTAATTCTTGTGGTTTCTAGTTCAATAAATTCAAAGTTCATAAGCACTCTCATACGACAAAGAAAACAAACAAACAAAAAGAAAAGATAATCAAACGAACATACAAAATGTCCTCGACAGCCTCATCTCCTGCTGCACAATCCAACAATAATCAAGAGGCTCCTATGGCATTGTCAGATCTATACTCACAAGATGAATTCTACATAGGTCTCGGGCTAGCTATATCTTCATGCTTCTTTATTGGCTCTAGTTTTATAATCAAAAAGAAGGCATTGCTGAGATTAAGTAAATTGGGCGAGGTTCGGGCTGGATCTGGAGGATTTGGATATTTGCGGGAATGGATATGGTGGGCTGGATTGCTAACAAGTAAGTTGGTTATATTTTATTGGGTTCAGTAACTTGATTCCCTTAACTAGATCAGAATAATGCATAATCAGATATCAGAAATATTTAAGCAACCTGTAAGGCTTCTTTTCATAGTGACACATAATAATAATCTCCAAAGTTCAATGATAAAGTTCATACTCAAAGTAGCTTAGAGTAGCAATTATTGTACTTACAATAACAACAAATTGGTTCCATTTATGATTTGGATTACACAGTTGAATGTTATTTTTTTGGTAAGTATTTTTATAGATTCTTTACGTACAAAATGTTTTGCAATTACATTTCCAATTAAAGAACGTTTATGTGAAACCTTAAAACAGGAAGTTTTTCTGTTTTTTGTTTGTTGGAGTAATTCAAGCCATTCTGATAAAGTAAATTCGAGTTTCAGCATACATTTAGGTATGAAATAATATTTGAAGGTGAACTTTAACTGATATCAACAACTTCATCTGTGACAGCCCATAGCATAAGATTATTTGTATAGGGCTTTTTTAAATTTAGAAACATTAATTGATATAAAGAACGGGAATGTTTTCATTTTATCGAAAAAGATAAGGCGCATCGGCAGATAAGTAATCCTAATCTAATATTTTGGTAATAAGGTAGGTACGTGATTAAAACAGTGTTTTTTGTGTTTATTTAGAATTTAGATGTTTCAATTTAGCCGTAATTTTTACTTATTTACGACGTAATTCAAAAATTTCATAAGGTTAACATTCTAATAATTTTTTTTCTTTATAGATTCAAGAGCAAAATTAATTGATAATATACATAATTTCGTCTTAAAATGTGCATTACTCTTCTCAGTCCCGCTTCATGTAACTTGCGTCAAGGTATTGCGGCTAAGTTATTGATTTTGCTACACATTCCGAGAACGGCATATCCAGTGAACCATACTTGCTTAAGTAATCGGTAGTGTTTTACTTTAAACAAAAATTGATAGAGCAGCGGCGCAATAACTAAAGGGTGATTTTTTAAGAGGTTTAGAACTTTAAAAATAAAAAAAAACAAAAAATTCAAAAAAATGAATGAAATATTTATTTGAATCGATAGTTTAAACCTTGCAATTTAATATTTAAAGATAATTTCATGCAAATGTTGACCGCGGCTGCGTCTCAGGTAGCCCATCCGCTGAGTCCAATTTTGGCATACTCTTTCACACATATCGGCCGGTATCTCACGAATGAATGCAAGGATGTTGGCTTCCAGTGCGTCAATCGAAGCGGGCTTGTCCCTATAGACATTAGCTTTGACATACCCCCACAAAAAATAATCTAATGGTGTCAAATCGCACGATCTAGGCGGCCAATTGACCGGCCCGAAACGTGAAATTAACTCTTCACCAAACTCGCCTCGCAATTGCGCCATTGTTTCGCGTGCTGTGTGGCATGTGGCACGGTCTTGTTGAAACCACATATCATGCAAGTCAAGAACTTCCATTTCGGGCAAAAAAAAGTTTGTTATCATCGCTCGGTAGCGTTCACCATTGACAGTAACGCTGCGATTCGCATCATCTTTGAAGAAATATGGCCCAATAATGCCGCCGGCCCATAAACCGCACCAAACAGTGGCTTTTTCGGGATGCATTGGTAGCTGTTGCAATGCTTCTGGCTGATCTTCACTCCAAATGCGGCAATTATGCTTATTTACGTACCCATTCAACCAAAAATGAGCCTCATCGCTGAACACAATTTTTCGATAAAAAAGCGGATCCTCGGCCAGCTTTCCAAGAGCCCATTCACCAAAAATTCGGCGTTGTGGTAGGTCGGCTGGCTTTAGTTCTTGCACCAGCTGTATCTTGAAAGGCTTTACACCCAAATCCTTCCGCAAAATTTTCCACGTAGTGCTGTAACAAAGGCCTAACTGCTGGGAACGGCGCCGAATCGACATTTCGCGGTCTTCTGTCACACTAGCTGATACGGCCGCAATATTTTCTTCACTACGCACAGTACGTAAACGTGTTGGTGGTTTAATGTCCAACAAAGTAAATTTGGTGCGAAATTTGGTCACAATCTTCCGAATAGACTGCTCAGAAGGTCGAGAATGCCGACCATAAAATGGAAGCAGCGCGCGATTAACATTTCGAACCGAGCACGAATTTTGATAGTAAAATTCAATAATTTGCAAGCGTTGTTCATTTGTAAGACGATCCATGGTTAAATTGCAAACAAAATTGAAGCTGTTTGACAGTGACACAAGGTACTAAACACACGTCAGCTGTCAAAACCAGTTTTGCCAAAACCAAACCAGCTAAAAAATCACCCGTTATATTGTTCTATACATATATGTAAATAGTTTGGCTATGAATTCTTTTGTACACAATTAAAATTGATATAAAGATGATATCGTATCGATTTCAAGTTTTTCCAAGATTTGCCGCAATGTGAATTTTGGCACGTTGTTAGGGAGTTCTATTATAGGTCTGATAAATTAGCGAAAACTATCAACATTTGCGCCGCTCCCCATAGTAAAGCCACATTATATATGAATGTGTGTATAAATTGAATTGAACTCATGGCTCACAAACTAAGTTCTCAAGAAGAATTTTCGTTTGCCGAAAATGTATTCTCTCAAAATGACGAAGGAAGTGCTATCAAAATCAATTGTTGAATTAAATTTGAAATAAAAATAAAATGTTAAAATGTTAAAGATATGTTTAAATTTATTAAGATTTTTAAAAAAGTTTATTTTTTTCATATCTAATTACAGTTTCAAACTTGTTAAATTGCTAAGTTAAGTTTTTATTGTCCGTCAATTTCTTCTAAAAGAGATTTGCAATACTGACAGTAGACTTTAATTCTATTTTGAATATACTCGCAATAAACCACTAGGTTGGATGGAACTGTCCATCCGTCCAGATTGAATTTTGTCTGAGAGTAGAGTTTCATTGGTCGTAACTATTTTACTCCCCCTATCTGAATAATTGAATCGCCAGAAGAAAGGAATATATCCACCTGACCTTATTTTAGGGAAAGCGCCGAAAACTAAACTTCTTTATTTGACGGTTTTCAGATTTTTGATATATTCATAGATAAAATAACTTCAATTAGAATGTGATATAGTTTTTTCTAACTTTTCCTATCAGCTAGAGATTTACCGTGAAAAAGGTTGATTTATTCCCTTCTTCCAAATATTATTTTGTAGAAAAGGTAATGAAAGTATTCCATATATTGGAAGTGGGTTGCGGAAACCTATCAAATCCAGGGTTTTATTATATTGGTTGTATACTAAAAACTTTAAAATCAATGTTTAGTGCCTATTTGTTTCTTCAATGAAAATGTAAATAGTTCAAACAGAGGGGAAATATTAAGTCATCCTAGTTTTGATCATATTAAATTCAAATAGACAAATAAAACTTAAAAATAAATAAATTTTAGTATTTCATTTGATAAATATTTTCAAACTAATATTCACTTATTTTTGTATTATTCCAGTGGGTATCGGTGAAGCAGCCAACTTTACAGCTTACGCCTTTGCACCAGCTTCCTTGGTAACACCACTAGGGGCCTTGAGTGTAATTATCTCCGCTGTGATGGCTTCAAAGTTTCTCAACGAAAAACTAAATCTACTTGGAAAGCTTGGATGTTTTCTTTGCATTTTGGGGTCAACGATAATAGTATTGCATTCACCAAAAGAAAAAGAAATTGAAGACCTGCAAATACTGTTTGATAAGCTTCTCGATCCCGGTTTCATACTCTATGTGATGCTTATACTTGGTAGTAGTATATTTATTGCACTATTTGTAGCACCTCGACATGGTCATTCAAATGTAATGGTCTACATATACTTATGCTCTGGTATTGGAAGTTTGACAGTGATGTCTTGTAAGGCCTTGGGTCTGGCCATTCGTGATACTATTTCAGGCAAAGTCAATAATTTTGCCACTTGGATGCCTTGGTTTTTGATTATTGTCACACTTACATTTATTGCTATCCAAATGAACTATCTAAACAAAGCTTTGGATATCTTCAATACCGGCATAGTTACTCCAATTTATTATGTAATGTTTACATCATTAGTTATAGCTGCCTCAGCGATTCTCTTTAGAGAATTCACTCACATGAAATTCGAAGATATTCTTGGAGATATCTGTGGATTTCTTGTTGTTATTGTTGCCGTTTTTATGTTGAATGCATTCAAGGATCTCGATATATCACTAAATGATGTTCGTGGAATTATGCGACCAAAAATTCATAAAGTCGCCCAGTATGATGATGAGATCTTGGTATCGAGACAAGAACGCAGATACTCATATGGATCTGGAGAAGTGTATCGTAATGCATGACGTAAGAAATAAGCGAATTGAAGGGCAATATGCATTTCCCAGTAAATTTTACCAAGCATTTGGTAAGCTAGCAACTAAAACGACATTAGTGTGATAGTAGTTCAACGTTGAACGTTTATTTAATATTTATACAATGTATTTCTTTTATATTAAAAAAAATTATACCCCCGTTGCTGCTTTGAAAATACAACAATTTGACTGGTCTTTATAATAAATGTTATTTGTTTTTTATTTGTATATTGCTTATTAAAAAAAATAATTAACAACAAAGGCGATAGACTAAGAGCTGACAGAAGATTTTTGGTTTGAATGATAGCATCGATTCGATTTTTTGAATAGCTTTTTATGAAGCTTTCGACGCCTATACTTATTTTTTTGCTATTACTAACACCCAAAATCTGCTTGGGCTCTCGGTCTATCACGACATAAAAAAAATAATTATTAATGTTCTTTATTTACAACTTGGATAAGTCTTCATATATTTGCTCGACGTATTCATCCCATTCAGCTAAGAATAAATTTCCGGCTATCGGAATACCTAGTTTATATTTTTCAGCAAATTTCCTTACACTAAAATATTCACGATTGTTGCTTCGAGTGTTGCTCAGACGTGGTTCGTCAAATATAAGTTTTCCATTTTGTTGGTAGACAAGAAAAACATAACGGTGTTTGCCGGTTGTCCTGGGTGGACAAGGGCTAATATACTTGGAAAGAACTTCTCCTTTGCTGACATCTTCACCCGGAATGTTTCCCACCAACCAATGATGCCATTCACGATATGTTGGCCTCCCACGACTGGGAGAATCCGGATCGGTTAAGCAAAGTAGATGAAATTGATTTGAATCGCATTGAAAGCTAATCTTAGGCGGATCTTTGACTTGAGTTGGTGTAAGATCATTACCTCCATCTGCTGAAACGCCAGAAGAAAATGAAACTTTTAGAAGTTCTTTGGGGGCCAGTGAAATTATTTCTGGTACTACTCCGTGTTTTGAAAAAACTTCCGAGGCTTTCGATGAATAATGTGGAATAGTTTTGCTGTGACGGAAATATAGAACATTGGTAACTGATTCAAAAATCTTTCTAGTGCGCGAGAAATTCATTTTGTAATTGTTTTGAGAGAATCTCATCGACGATAAATTCTTTAATTTTGTTCTTTATTTTTTTTTCTCAAATTTTTCTTAAATAAAAATGAATTGCTCTGATATAAAAAAACTTGATCAAAGTGTGCTCTAGTAAAAAAAGAAAATATATATTTATTTTGGTGAAGTACATACATACATACACTTCACAGTACACATATTATATATTTGTGTACTGTGTACTGTGTACTGTGCATACAAAAATTGTACGTACCTATATTTGATTTTCTTGAATAAAAAAACGTTTTTGTTAGCAAATTGGCACTATTTAGTAAACCTTTTGCAATTTGTCTGTGGTTTATTGAAAGTTTTATTGGAAACAAGACAAAATTATATATTTCAAAGTTTAAATAAAATAAAATCAATCAATTAGGATGAACGAACAAAATACATCATCAAATTGAACGTACAGTGGTCTTAAATTCAAATTTCTTATAGATAAGTAAAAAAAGTACAATTCTTTCGCTCTTATTATATATCTGAGACGGTTGTTTAATAAAAACATAGCTTCTGTAACTCAATTCTTTCAGGACTGGCCTTTAATGTTTTACTCAATTCTTCAAATCTTTGTGTTTTTCCATAGTTGTTTCAATAAAAACAAAATTGCAGACACCACTTGCATCCTTAAATCCCCAAACCACAATGCTTTAACCTTCATGTTTAGCCGTGGTCCTTAAATTTTTTTTACCTATAAGGGGTTTGTTCGCTTTTTGGTACAAAAACTTTCGACCGTTAAATCATTAATCCTGTTCTGCTTTTTAGAGCAGTTAATGTTATTTTTGCAGATTTTAAGCGAATCACCCAATATACAAAAACAAAAAAAAAAAAAATTTAATAAAACCCTACAGGGATGAAGATAAAAATCTGAACAAAATTACGGATTTTTTTTTCTTCGAGAGACGATTTCGACCAGTTAGATTTCAATATCAAAAGAGTACGAAGAATAAAAAGATCGCACTAACTTATTTTCGAAAAGATTCCACATAAATTTATTCACCAAACCTTCGACGTAACCCTTTAATAATAGTTGATGGATTAGGTTTTAATTTATCCTTCGGCTTTTTTGGTCACTGGTAGTTTTAGTTAAAATGAAACAAAGTTACGAGCCTTATAAACCTGAGAGCCGTTAATGAGTGCTTGATGAATACCACCCTAAATTTGTAACTTGGTTCTTAAAGAGCCAATTTGTGCCCTATTACACGACGATTCAAGAGTCATGACTTTTTTCGAAATTCAATGAGTGCGAACGAGAAAAAAACATCTGATCTAATCTTCACACTCATTGAACTTCGAAAAAAGTCATGACTCTAAAGTCGTCGTGTAAAAGGGCACTTTCCAATCTGTTAATTTTTGGGAAATCGAAAATTTAGCTTTAGGCCTAGTAACCTAAAGCTAAAAGGGCAATCTGAAAACACTACTTAAATTTCTAAACTGAATTCAACCATAAACCTTTTCACTTCAAACGCTTTCATTCATATGACGTCAGATTTTTTTGTTTGACAGATGTGCATTATTTTCAAAACGTACTAGATTTTCACCATCTACCTATATAAAAAACAGATTCAGTTGGCAGCCCGGCAATACAAAGGTCGTGATTTGAATCGTGATGTTTCTTGGGTCCCTTCGTTCACAAATACCTAACCTCGTTCGCCAAGGAAGTAAATCCATTGTCGGAGCCAAATTTCCAACTTTAACTTTGCGTTTGTATTCAAGTTCTTTACCAAAAGCCATGGAAAAGCACGAAGTTGTTCCCGATGTTATTCCTGTTGCTCCCAAAGAAATTCTCACCGTCAAATACGATTCTGGTGTTTCTGTTGATCAAGGCAATGTTCTTACTCCAACTCAAGTAAAGAACCAACCAACTGTCGACTGGAATGCTGATTCTAGTTCATTGTACACGCTTTGCATGACCGATCCAGATGCTCCAAGTCGCAAGGAACCAACATACCGCGAGTGGCATCATTGGCTGGTTGGAAACATTCCTGGCAAAGATATTTCCAAGGGAGAAGTATTGTCTGCTTATATTGGTTCCGGTCCACCTGAAGGTACCGGTTTGCATCGTTATGTCTTTCTGGTCTACAAGCAAGGCGGCAAATTGACCTTCGACGAGACGAAATTGCCAAACAATAGCGGAGACGGACGTGGATGCTTTAAAATCCAAAAATTTGTTGAAAAGTATAATTTGGGTGCTCCAGTTGCTGGTAATCTTTATCAAGCTGAATGGGATGATTACGTCCCAATTCTCTACAAACAGTTAGGAGCTTAATTAGAAGGAGCATCAAATACAAGTGCATGTCTGCAAAATTCATCTAATTAAATTACGTAATGTTTTATTTCTTTTTTTCGATAAAAAAATATAAACAATAATTCTGAAATCTGATGTGATCATTTTTTAAAAGAAATAAAAATGCCAAAGGCATGCAAATTGATTTATGTCCTCATTTTTTATTTTACAAGACATTTACGACATGCTGGAGGAATGAGCTAATCAATTGCAATGGCAGTTCAGATAAAGAAAATGAGGCAGTTTCATTAATTAGATTTGAGCTGTAGTATGTATGTTCATAACTATTATATTTATGTAGAATTTCAATTGAATAAGTCATAGTAATACGTTTTCTGGGCCACTAGAAGAAGTAAGATATGAAAGGTTAACAAACTAAAATATTTATCTTGGTAAAATCTAAGCATATGACATATGATTTAAGGATATTTTTGAATGTCCAATCTTATTAATTTAAAATGAATTCGATGCAACTACTTTAGAAAAATGTATTGTCTTTTTTATAAATGATGACGGAATTTTTAGTGAAACAAGTCAAATTTTACCAAATTTTAACAGTTTGGTAATGAAACATGGTCCACATATTTAATTTCTCATAAGTAATAACAATTATGAAAGTCTTCAAAGATATTTGTATTGAAAGGGTGTTTTTTTAATGAAATGGAAAAATTTTGAACTGCTGCCATGAAACCCCTCCCCAAACTGGTACGTTGGTGAAAATGTTTGATTATTCAAATCAAATATGTGGATCAAGTTTCATCACTATACTGTTTTATACCAAAATTAAAATTTTACTTGCTTCACTAAAAATTCGTTTATAAACAAAAAACTTTTTTTAAGGTAATTGCATCAAGTTAATTTTAATTCAATAAGATTGGACATTAAAAAACACCCTTAAATCATGTGTCTTTTGCTTAGATTATACCAAGATAAATATTTGAGTTTATTCAACATTCTCTCCAGTACTTTGAAAATTACCTTTTTAAAACTAAAGTAGCATTTTCACTTAAGTAGTAGCTGGTGAAATTCTGCTTCGACATCAATCTTTAAATTTTAATAGTATAAATATTTTTCTTACTTTTCTTGGCTTTACATTTTTCCTTCTCAAACGGCTTTTTTCCACCCTCTTCATCCAAGGGGAGGGATGGAGAAAATCAATAATGTGGTCCTATGGTTACAAGGGAATCCAACGACAGTTCTCTGGTCATTGTCTGACCTCTGGGTTCTCGATTTATAGCCAATGTATCAAACAAGTGGCAACCCTTTTCTTGTTCTTTTGACAGTGTTGCCACCTTGACAACACTTCTTAAAAGTAAAGTTAGGTCATGAACTATTAGTACACGAAAGCTCAACCCGCTAGGTCAAAATGATAGGTTGGTCTCACTAATAGCCCCACTATAAGATATAACGAAAATGAGAAGATTCTTAAATGTGTTTTTTGTGTGATCATATCTGGCAAAAAAAGTGAAAGGGTAGTTTGTCTCCCTTTCCCCTCTCATTTATAAATATTTATAGAGTTTTATAAAGCCTTCTACTTAAAAATCCCCATTACTGGTTTTATTATTTTTGATTATTGAGCAAACTATAGAAAAACTTGGTTTCAACCCCCCTAAGCCCCCACGTTACTTTTATTTAGTTGAATTTTTATTTGACCTTATTATATGTTAAACATACAATCAAGCCATCAAAAATTTCAAAATATTTTAAAATAAAAATACACAAAAAAAAACAAAAATATGTGTTTCCCTCACTTTTTATGGCTTCGATTTTTTCTTAATCTATGTATGTGTATGTACGAGTAATAATCTATAAAATTCAGTTAAAACATTTTCGTTTTCTTAAACTTTAGGCCATACAAAAATTAATAACACTGAGGGAGGTTACTCCTATTTATCGTGCCGACGACTTAGCCTCTCTATCCATATGGCAGGTATGGTGTTTCTAGTAGTTTAAATGTTGGACCATCGATTGGCATCAATTCCAGCCTTTATCATATATGAAAATATTTTGATTTTTGTTTTAACCTTAAGTTTTGTAGACATATTTTACAGACTTTAATTTACATATTTTGTTAAGTAAAAATAGTTGATTGGATTTTTTTTTTCAATGAACGCAAACAATTATTTATTTTAAGCTTTTTTTTTTTAATTACTGATAAGGTTGTTATTTAATGTTTAATTAGTTTTTAACCAGCGTTGACAACTGAAACTCGGACCTGAAGCATCTGCAATCAAAAATTATGATTTATTGCATAACATATTGCTTCTACTCATTTATATTTTACCTTGTTGGTCTTATCAAAAACCGCATTGACACGATCTTGGTCTAGTTTGTGGTTGACAAATTTATCAAATAAATATCCATGCTTCATCGATTCCACAAGAATTCTATCCTCTCCAACGTTCAAAACAATTTCGTGAGATGAAATCTACATAATAAGATAAGATGATAAGATAATTTTTGTAATAAATTTTTATCAAAATATCTCTTACACATTTTGGCATGTATAATTCTGCTTGTATCTCGTCTACATTTTGCCCTTTAACTTTAGCTCTCAACTTAAACTCTGGAACTGTCGATGCAGCAAGTGAAATTTCCTCTTTAATTTTTGTTGAATTCACTTTCAACTGTTCGCTTTTTTTCTTCAACTGATTTAGTTCATTCTCACTGATTTCCTGCACTAAATGCTTATTGTTGGGTCCTAAATTAGAATTCAATTTCGCCAACATATCCTTATCACTTAAAGATGGATTTTTGTAGGTATCCAAAACAGTTTTTACGTCATTATTACGAATACGATGTGATACCAATGTACCAATGAATTTCCGATTACTCAAAATTATGCATTTATCTACTTTGATTTGAATATTATACTTATCGCTCAAAGCTTCGGCGATAAGTGCTAAATAAAAATCTTTAAAAAGACTTGATTTTTCAATTTTAGAAAAAAACTTCGGATTCACAGCTATGTCACAGGCATCACATGGATTATTTGATTTATCTTTTGTGATACGTGGTTCGCTTATGCTCATGGGAATTCGAAATGAACTTGGTTCATCTGATTGCAAAATCGCTGTGAGTTCTTCTTCAGTAATGTCTTCTGGAGCCGGGATTTCTTCGGTATGGCAGACATTAATAAAATATTTTTCATTTGTGTTAAGTTTAAAAGTCTTAATACAGAAACCTGTAAAATATTGGAAGAGAGCACAAGTGAATTAATTTATAATATTGCAAATTGTAATGTACCTTTTTATATTCTAAGAGGTTTTAAAGCATAATATTAAAATTGTAACCAATTAAAATTTGAACAACTTCATTTATTTAAAATTACAAAACAAATTCCTGTCATCGCGTAAGGCACATAGGTAGTATTCGACCTCCAGAACGCCAAAGTAGCAGGCCAACGCACTAACGATTAGGTCTAGGAGAGCCTACCCCTTCGAACTTAAGAACTTTTGAATTTGAACTTGAGAACTTTTGAAAATACTAGTAATAGTCCAGTACATAGAGTGTTTTACTTTACAAAAGGTCGGGTAGTTCTAAATTTTTCATGTTATTTGGTATGGTTGGCAGATGAAAACTCTAAGTTTCCACAACTATGCCCCCTCTACCCCCTCCAAAATCCTGGAAAAAACACAGAAATCGACAGATTTTTGTCTATTTCTTATTTCCTATGTATTTTAACGAAAAAATAAGTATGCGACAGTACGTGTTTTATCTTATAATTGAAGTTTACTTTCTTACAAAGCTTTATATGTTGGATTAAAACTGTTTGGGACTTAGTTTTTTTGAGAAATGTTATTTGTATTTTATTTTTAAAAGAATTTGGAGTTTTATTGGAAAAATTAATAAAATTGCTACAGACAAAAACATTTTTAGTGATTCCTTTTATGTTAACATTTTCATTTTTATGAGGAATGAAGACTTGACATTTTAGGAGCCAATTTGTCGTTTAGTGATGCGAAATTGGGGTCAACTAATTCATGCGTCATCCAATATGACAACGACCTCAAGCACACATCGAATTT
The DNA here is from genome assembly GCA_946251815.1 of Dasysyrphus albostriatus. Classification (NCBI taxonomy): domain Eukaryota; kingdom Metazoa; phylum Arthropoda; class Insecta; order Diptera; family Syrphidae; genus Dasysyrphus; species Dasysyrphus albostriatus. The sequence continues at coordinate 133,437,251 of OX276337.1, read as the reverse complement.
TTTTAAGGAATGGTAACTCCATGGTACTTCTAGTAATTAGAAGACCTTTCACGGTCCTCAAAGAGCATTTGTGAGATTATCATGATAAACAGATTCAAAAGAGGAACATTTTCAGCATAATATTCAATTTAAATTGAAGAGTGGCAAAAAATTCCAGCCGAATTGACAAGAAAGCTAGTAGAGTACACAGCCGCACGCATAGATACTGTCATAAGGTCAAAAAAGAAGCAGACGAAGTATAGGTATTGGGGTTTTCGCTTAAATTGAATGGTGTACACTTTTTTGTTATTTTGTTTATTGAATTTTGTCTACAATATTTTTTCCTAGGTTTTATTGCAATTCATTGTAGATAAACCACTTTAAAAAATAAGAAGGTCTTTCACTAAAAGATCGAATATATTTGCTGCAACAGAGTTTCAAAAAATGCAGTTCAAAGCTATACACTTTTTTTGACGCTCACAGTATATGAACAAAATTAAAATCTGTTTTCTTAAAACCAAATATAAAATTTTTGTTTAGGAGTATTTTAAAACACATTGATACCTTATTTCCAAACAAATTATCCACACATTTTTTTAAATATTGAATTTTTAAAAACAATTTTAATATTTTTTTAAAATCCAAAATTTATTTTTTCAAAATATTGATATGCACATATGATTTCCACTCTGGAGAGTTACGAACAAACTTCAAGTTCATAATTTGAAGAAAATCGCTTCAGTAGTTTAGGCTGTAGGCCAAGGTGCAGGCAGACAGAATATTGTGCCACACACTATTTTCGAGGTCTTTAGCATCGTTATGTCATGTTTGATTGTTATCTCAAAATTTTGTTTACACGAATCCAACTTGTCCTATACATAGAACCTATATCGCAACTAAAAAACTTAATACACGAAAAATAAACAAACATAATGGAAACAAGTGTTGTTATAGCATCTTGATCTACATCAGACAGAATGCAGAATTCTAAGTTGTTTTTGTATTTATGTGTTAAATAAAAAGCAGCTAGTATTACTTTAGACCTTAGGTCAGACAGATTTTTTATGAAAGTAGATATGATAACCTTCCTCTAACTTCAAAATATTTTGGCATGAGAAAGCAAAAATGGTTATTGTATATAAAACTTTATATTTTGGTATGTTAAATATTAATTTACCGGTGGAAAAGCTAAAATGGTTTAGCTAAAATTGCTTAGGCTGTAAGTTTTGGAATAGTTCCCGATAAAACACAGAACCTTGCACATCAATTGTATTGCAGGTAAACAAAGGAAGAATATAATAAAATTAGTATCGCCTTCATTCTGTTTGTTTTTATATTCAACATTGAGTACACTATACAAGAAAAGCTGTATAGCTGTATATGTTCCATTCCGTGAACATCGTCGGCGAAAGAGGGCGATTGAATGGACTGTTGTAAGGTGGTGCCTTAAATGCATGAAAACGCGGTGTGCCGTCTTAAAACTTTTAGTCCAATAAAGGTGCCATTTAAGGCCGAACTGATTTTATCTTTAACTCTTTAAAGAACGTTTTGGTCCGAAATGTGTCTTCTAGTTGGAATCCTACTCTAAATTTTAATGTCACCATGTCTGCTGATCGTATCAGCTTCTAGTAGGTACCTATTATTCAATTAAAATCTTCACGTTCCGATGGTTATTAGATATGTTATCTAGGGATCCAACTTAAAAATTTCAAGTTAACTTTATTTGTTTTTGTATGAGCGGTTATCAGCTGTTTTCTAACAAGGGATTAAAGCAAAACTATTTGGATAGTTGAGAACATTGGAACGTGCCGTATTGAACCGCGTATCTATTATTTAGATCAACTAATCAAATCATTGATAAATAATCAAAAAATAAAATAATAAATGCAATCTCAACATGATATTTATCGCGAAGATAAAAGAACACAATGAAACTACATAAATAACTAAACAAATTTATGAATATAATTGTAAACTAAATAATGTAAATTATTATTTTACCTGGATTTGGAGTAACGATTTTAAAATCTCTTGGAGGCGGTGTTAAATTATTTGTTTTGGGTGCATTTCCAGTTCCAAACAATTGATCCAATTTATCCTCAACTTCATTCTGAAAAGATCAAAAATTCAAAAGGCTGTTGGTATTATTTTTATTTTTATTTACATTTAAATGCTCACCTTAACAATTTTTAAACTTTTATCAAAAAAACTATAATCGGCATCAAGAAAATTCGGTTTTGCCATTTTAATAAAGTGAATAATTAATTATTTTGGGTTTTTGTTAGAACGAGCCCGCTGATGCTGATACTTTTCTTGAGCGGAATTTAACAACATATATGAGAATGTCAAAAGAAAAGTAATTGATAAGGAAAACATACAACAGAGAATATCAATTACCAAGAAGCCAATCCTTGGCTGTCATCCGGCTTTGCCTACAAACTGAAACACGCACACATAGACAGTTGGGCTAAGTCCACCACTAGGTTTTTGCACACACTGACAGTTGGGATCAACCCACCACTGATTTATTCGCACACATAGACAGTTGGGATCAACCCACCACGAATATGTCGGTTATTTTTGAAAATCTTCAGTTATTTTCAAATTCACTTGGGCTGCAATGAGCTTGTTCAAAAAGTATAAAAAAGGGAGAAATTATATATCAAGTGCTCACCGGACCTTATGAGAATAAGTTGTGGTTTTTTTTTAAATGTAAATTGTAGTCGCTTTTTACTAATTCCCGCCTGTCTGGAAAATAAATATCTTTAATTACTTTCTTTTCGATAAACAATTTGTTTTTTCTGTTTATTTTTTCTTTTCAACTCCCAAAATATATAAAGAAATGTAGAAAATGTACTCTTTTCTTGACGGAAAATAACTGACGATGAGTAAGAAGAAATTTTTAAATAATTATGCGAAATGAAAAAAGATATTCACAAACTAGAATTTTGGCATATATACTACGCTTGCATGTGTTGTTAAACCAGCTTGAAGCTCGCGTCATTTTTTGTAAGCCTGGGTCGAGTCGAAATGAGCTTGATTTGACTAGATCTCGTTCGAGGAGCGGAGTCGAGTCGAAATTTGTGACGAAACACCTGGATCAACGAGATGGTCTTACAGATATTGCATTATGGTCTGTTTATTTGCTTGTTTGTGGGCAAATATAGTTTTGCTTTAATAATCGTCGAGCATCAGCTAACCAGCTGTAATTATTAGTTAAATAACTCTACAATGAGCCCTATAGTTTTTAATCAATTGGTTATTAATAATAATAATATTAATATAATGCATATTTAAACGTTTTCATAAGAGCCCAAATGAGGTAATTTTGCAAATTACAGAAAAAGTGTTTTTATCTGTAATTTGGTATTTCTTTTGACAGCTCATTTCATTTTTTGAGTTTCAACCCTGCCTGTAAATCACTTTTTGTTGCTAATTTTTTAATTCAGCTTTAACATTTTCGTTCAAAATCTTTTCAGAGCTATTCAAAATGTGCCCAATTCGGTGTGTTCGTTAGGTTTTGACTTTATTTCCTAGAAAATTTTGTGCAAGTTTTGTTGAAATTATCTCACTTCGAAATTTGAATTTGTGTGGAAATGAGATGATTTCGTATCAAATTTGAAAATTTTCAACGAAATTTCTTCATTTGGTCTAACGAAAACGTAGTATTAAGGCTCTCCAAAACCAACACGAATACCGATTGATTCGTAGTGAATCATTCACAATAGTACAAAATATGACAAAAACATAGACAATACTTAACAACAACAAAAAATCATCGTCACTCCTTGTTGGTGTTGGCTTGGGAGAGCTTTAGTTTGTTTTACTTCATTTCTATTTTGATTGTATTAGTAAACATGGTCACGCTAGGAGCTACTAGCCATTTTATAATTTTAATTCAGTTTGGCACCCGAGCATATTTCTATTATTTCTCATTACTGTAAGCCAAAATGCTTTAGGTTTGAATTTATTAATTAATCTATTATATCTATCTATTTATTTATTTAACGATATGTGTTCGTATTAATTGAAAAGGGTTATTGTTTTGATCCATAGCTCCGCACTTTTAGCTCACTGATTTTGTGGTTTAACTGAGGGTGGTTTAAGCATGTAACTGACTTTTATAACTTACATGAAACCTAAATCATCATTAAAACCCTTACTGGGTTTACAGAAATTGATGGATTAAAAATTTTGAACCACGGAGCATTGTTTAGCCCCGACGTCGTTTTTTTCGTCCAAGCCCATTCAGACAAGGAAAAAACACACCTAATGTGAACCTGGCCCTAGTTGGGTTTCTATTTGTTGAACACGTCCCGTGGTCAAAATTATTCACCTCGGTCTGTCAATTAGATGTCAAAACAAAACAAAATATATGGTGTTCCCTATTTCATGCAGGATAATTTATGAAATGATATTAAAACAAAAAATCGTTTGGGAAGGGGGGATTATTTATCCGCTTTTAGATAAGAGTAGTAACTTTCTTTAAAAAAAAAAATTGAAAATCAACGGCACTACTAACTTGCAACTTGCAATGTTATGCTCTTTATTTTTGTTTAATTAACTTTTTTGAATTTTACGACCAAATTTATTTAAAATTAAAATAACTAAAAAATAAGACAACAGCTAGAAGGTCATGCTAAAATTTCTTAAAACCATTCTCGAATCAATTTTTCTAATTAAGTTGTTTCGTAATCATTTAAAAAAAAAAATATTCAACTTAAAACTTAAAAAAAGTTAATGTATTTGTTAAAACTATTTCATTTCTTTTATAGCATGTAGTAAAATTTCAGTAATAAGTATTCAATACTCCTATTAAACACTCAAAACCAAATGCTTAGATGTCATGAAGTTTAAAAAAATAAATTCAAAATAGCTATTGCTGTTTTATTATCTGCAAAAGAGGGCTGGATTTACTTTTAACACGTGCTACGAAAACGATTTTGAAAACTCCTAATTATTTCTTTTTTGTACTAAAGTTAAATCCAGATCAAAACCCGAATCCCTACAGAAGATAATAAAACCCACCTGATATCAACTTTAATACTTATAAATTGGAAATTGACATTTTAGTGGAGTTTAACCAAAAAAATTAAAGTTCTGGTGTCAGGTTGCAGAAAAACTATTCTTTTATTTCTTATTTTTCTTAACTATTTTTTTCCTTAGAATATACCTATCCAACAATAATTTTAAAATTATTCTGGATGAAGAAAGGGCCACCCTGTATAATATGCAAGATGCATTGAAGATATTTGGAAATCTGTGTGATTGAAGACATTTTATGGATTCATTTTTTGTATTTTATTATAATCGTTGATGAATATTAACTGACAATTACAATTGCTTGTGTACTTTAAATTAATTAAACAATTTCACATCGATGTTTTTGCTATCAGCCGAAGTTCTTCTTCTTCTCAAATTTTTTTTTCCAATTTTCAAAGAAAAAAAACTGAGCTGTCAAAACAAATAAATCTCACCCCGTTACATTGTTGTTGCGATTCACATCTATTCATCGACACGAAGTGAAATTACAAATACAACAATGTAAACAAATGGGTTTTGGAGGGTGAGACGTACGAAAGATTGGCTTCTTGGTAATTGATATTCTCTGACATACAACAAATTTAAAAAATGAAATTAAAAGTAGTAGAACGATAGGCAAAATGTACTGAACTCCTAGACAGGGTGTTTTTACAGAACAGGAAGTTAGAATTGCTATAATTGCAATTTAACCGTTTTCCTTTGGAGGTGCCAAAGTACTCATGAGTACTTTGCCTGCTTTTCTTAATAGCCATTTGTTTTCCTTTAGAGGTAGAAAAGTACTTATGAGTACTTTGCTAACTTTTTTCAATAGAACACATCAAACTACTGTACCATGTAAAATGTATCTAACACCATTGAGAGCATTACATAGTTGATAGTAGTAAGGGGTTTTCATCTACTCATGAGTATTATTCGCAACGATACAAAATATTAAGGGACATTTACATGAGAGCGACCAAGGAACGACGAATAAACGAAAAAAACGAGACTTAACACATTTGTTAACCAAAATTCGTCAAAAAAACTAGACAAAATGATAGAAATCTTACTAACGTTAATGTTGAGTTAAGTTCAGAAGTCTTAAAAAGCAGCACAACTTATAAGTCTAAAAAGCACATACTCACGCTTTTTAATATGTTGAAGCCAACTTGTTGAAATTTCATCCAGCTTCATTCATATTGGATTTTGAGCAAGCAGTGAGAAAGAGCTTCAAGAATGTGCACAAAAGTTTTTTTTTGTAAATTCTTTTGGCCCTTTAACAACTAGCCAGGCAACGGCAAAAAATTGTATGTCCTTTCCACTCCTGCCAACAACATACACACGAAAATGGTTGAGAGTAGTAAGTCATACTAGGCCCTGGATCTCCATGAGCTGTTGCACCAACAAATTTATTTTATTTTACCATCAAAGGGATTTTTTCCAACCATTTTGGTTAGAAAAGCCATCAAACTGGTAACACTGCTAATAACAACAAAATGTGAGCGTTTCTGAAGTTTTTGAGTTTTTGATACAAACATACGAACAATGACTTTTATTTCATTAGAAAGTAGGTTTCGGGTACATACACTTCAAGTCATAAGGTTAGAAGCACACATTTTTTTCAGAATTAAAAGTGAAATTCCTCGGGTTATGTTGGTAAGAGAACAAAAATTTGTAAGCCATAAGAGAGATTGATTAACATGCTATAGAAAAACCTTAATTAACCCTTCATGAAAAAAAGTTTACCGGATCTACGAGAATAAATGTTGACAGAGTTATTTTTTTGAGTAGTTTTATCGGGTCATAAGATTAGAAGCACTAACAAAAAATGAAGAAAGAAGATGGTTTTGTTTGTTTTCTAGATTGTATTGTAAATGAAACCATTTCCTTTTCTTAATACTGTGTGCAGCCACCACCTTTCAAAATAACTTCAAAAACTCGATCTTTAATGTCGTTTTTCATTGCAGTCTGAAAGATTTGATTTTAAAATCTTGAATTGCGGTCTTGAATGAAGCATCTGGGCACTTTTTTGAGTAAATTTAGTTTACACACATAGCATACATACACGCATACACATAAAAATGCCATATGGCGTCGGCACAAATAATGCAAAACACACAAATTGCCCTATTTCGATTTTTCGTTTGACAAGAGAATAATTGCATGTATGGGTGAATGCAGATCGAATCTCTCAAACTTGAAAGATCTCATCTTTCGTCTTGCCTGATTTTGGCCACTGAGAAGGCTGAGTAAGATGCAATTTTTTGGATTTTTGGGGTTTCGCGGGGATTTAAAGCGGAAGAAATGTTTCCTTTTTATAGTTTCCCGTAAGATTTTGGGTTCTTTAAATAATGGCGGATAGCATGATCACTTCGGTTGATTTTTCGAGCTATAGCGCGGTTTGAAAGTCCTTCGGAGTGATAAACATCTACTTTTGTCCTTTCCTCCAAATTCAAATACTTTCTTTCCCATTTTCACTAACACATACAGCAATGGGTTCAATATAAATATATTTTACCTTTTATATAGAAAAAAGACTTATCACTTCACAAAAACCGTTGTTATTTTGATTGCTTCTTATATTATGACTCAATTTATTAGCATTTACATATTTTGAATATAATTTGCAATATAAAATTAAAAAAATTCAGAATTAAGTAGTAAATAAACTAATCTTTCTTCCAACAAGTTTTATTTAGGTGTAACGGCAATAAAATCAATTGAACTTTTCAAAAACGTCATACGTGAGAAATGAAAATTGTTATAATGAAAATTTCATACACAAATTCCGAAAATAGGCATCTATTTTTTTTACCCGGTATTTATCGTTCATGTTCCAAGTGTGGTTCACTATGGCGTATACGTAACATACTATTTATTGTCTGTTCAAAATTCTAAAAGCACTATCTAACTATCTTACACATTCACAATTTCTATTGAGCGCTGCTAGTTGCTAGTCAGTGTTTAAATCTTGCAAAAGAGTTAGGAAACGATTTTATATTGAGAAAAATTTGTACTCTTAAATGTGAATCATTCTTCACGGTTTCCAAGCTTGTGGTTATTTTAGACCTGTATTGATTTGTTAGAATATTTATGTTAGTTTTTATAACAATAGATCATCAGGCATTTGATTAATGTTTTTTATGTATATATTTATACACGGGCAATTCCTTGGTAACTCACGTTACCTTTGGGAGGGTTTGACGAGCTTTTTTTTATTAAATTTTTCATACATTATAAATAGAAATTAAAGAAAAAAAAATACAAACTCTACAATACAAAACTGCTAGGAAAAAATATTTTTTTTGAAAAATAAATTCGCAATCGTAATCGTAACACACAGTACTATTTTTGGACACGGGTTCTGTGGCAGTATTTTGCACATTTTCTAAAAAATTAAAAATTAATAAATTTTAACTGGTTTATCGAACAAGAATATGTTTATTAATTGTAGGATATTTTGCAATTCTAATTTTAAAACAACCGAACATACAGAGCCCACTTTTTCATGGATTTAACCACATACGTATACCTACTTATTGTTCAATTGATATAAATATTTTTTGAAACAAAATTTATAAACAGGTTATAATATCAACTAATGCTGTTATCTGCATATCAACACCCATCTTTATAGTTGCAATTATACCTATGGCAATAGTTTATTGCGATGCGATTCGAAGCGAAACGTTCGGGGTGAGTGCTGTATTGAACTCGCTAAATATTAAATATTTAAAACGCGGCTGATCCGAAAAGTTTAAAAATGTCTGATGTTAATACTGTTTTACTGTTTTTATTATAGTACTGTTTTACTTGCAATATACATACACATGCATACAAGTATGTTGGCACTATAGGGAAAGTTTTGAATTCCTCCAGAAAAAATTTTGAGATAACAATCAAAAATGACATTGCGATGATAAAGAACACGAAAAAAGTTGGTGGGACAATTCTGTCTGTCTGTCTGTATCTGGATCTACAGTCTAATAAGCCAATTCAAATTTTGAACTAAAGACTTTTTGGTGATTTATTTTTTTTAGATCCAGAAACAACGGTACTTGCCATAGAGCCATACAAAATATGGCTTCAAATAAAAAAAGAAGTTTATTATTGTAGGTATAGCGTACTATTTCGTACAAAAATTACCCAAAACTGTTATTATTGGTACCTGTCATATTATCATCATTAACGGCTTTACTGAATTCTATAAAAATTTGTATGAAGAAGCTCTTTTTAAATGTTAATAATTAAAAAAAAAATTGTACATATTTAAAAAAAAATATTTTTTTTTTCAAAAATCAATATTTCAAAAACGGGTTGATGAATATTTATTAAAAACTCAAAACTTATATTCCGAATTTTTTTTAAATCTTACCAGAATTTTATGTATAAGAAATAAGTTTTTAAGAAAACCGCAGCAACGATTTAAAATTTCTTCTAAATGGCATTTTTGTTTTTGAGCTCGTAGTTATTTAACGGGTTATTTTTTGATCTGGAAACCGGTGATTTAATTCAGGTATGTATATAATATTTTCCCTACTTGTGATGTATGTATAAAAAAAGAACTTTTACTGATAGAAAAAAATCAGTCTATAAAATCCAATTTTCTTTTCTTTGTTTACTTCCTTTGAAAGCATGAAAATTTATTTCCTTAGAGCCTTTTGAAAAAATGAATATGGGCTCTTAAGAAATCCCTTATCGCAATTTGTAAAAGAACTAATTGTGCGCACTGGAGTTTCCAACAATCTTTATGTTATTTGATGATACAAATCTTTCTCAAAATAATCCCGCCTAAAAAATTGCTGGAAAAAATAGTTTTAACTTAGAAATTTTATGAGTTGCTAACTGTTGAGCTTTGCAGAATTTTGTTAAATTATTTTGGAGGCAATGGAAGATCAGTTAAGAATTGTGCAATGCTGAACGATGAGCAGAATGTATACGAAAATCCGTAATAAAGGCCCAAATGCACAGATATTTTAGGGGCATTGACACCACCCCAGCAACCTGTGCAGAACTTAAGCATGTGATCCTTTTCCTTAAAAAAAAAAAACAGTTGGCCTTAACGGCATACCAGCTGAGTTCTTAAAGACAAATCCTAAAACAACGGCTTTCACTATAGTTCAAGACGTTTGGAGAATTTTACCTATCCCAAAGATTAATTGAAAAATAGCGTTATTGTAAAGTTTCCATATGCCTATTACTCAAAAAAGGGTTCAAGAACGGTTTTGAGGTTTGGATATTTATAATTCTGAGATAATTTCCAACAAATCTGTATTATTACTTTTGAGATCCATTTTAGTGAAACCTTCTGCGTCTTTAAGACCACCTGCTCGTTTTCGGCGGCACACCCGTCGTGAGAAAGACTCCCCTTCTGAGGTAATGTCCCCGAAATGTTGTTCAAAAGTTCTTAATTTTGGTAATAGGATTGAAATTTTGCGGGGTTGTAGAGCTAGTTAAAAGGAAAATTGGCGAAAAATCCCCTCTTCTAGCAGTTGAAGAATGCGAGTAATCAACGTTTTCTAAAAAAGGTAAAACAAAAATTTAACGGTACTTTTCACAAACTTTTAATAAAATTTATATAATTCAGAACTAGTTTTTTTTTATAAGGATAGATACTTTTTTCTATACATAGTACCTAAAAAGTATAATTTTCTTTTTTGAAAGTTGAAAAATGGAAATTTGTTCAATTTTTTTTTGGTAATGTTTTGCTTAAAAATATAATTTTGATCAATTTTTAATAAAAACAAAACACGCAGTTTTGTTCACTAACAAATTCTGCGTCGTTTGGTATATTTTCCAGTAAAAAAGATTATTTAAAGAAAAATCGTGAAAACGAATTTTATTCTATTAATAAACAAATTTATAGAGATTTAGTTTTTGTAAATATTTCACTTTTATAATTATAATTTTTTACAATAACTTGAAAAAAATTAACTTGTTAACCATTTTTCCGTAGTATTTACTCTCAAAATGGGATTTCAAACAAAATTTAACAAAATAGAAAACACCATTATATCACTATATAATTTCGCATTGTTTCAAATATTTTTGACTTTTTTCAACAGATAACAGATTAACAGGAATAATATCAATTTATTCCATATAGAACCGTGAAAATATATTTAAGGTTCAAAAATAAAAAAAAAATAACGGTGGTACATTTCAGAAAGTTAAATAATATCTTAAATGATGCAAAATTTACAAAAGCATACATTCGTATAAGTTTTTATATATACATATATATATATAATGATATATATATAATGCCATTAAATTGTTAAAATTTTTAAAAGGCGTTGAAGAAGTGAAAACGTAAACTGAATTTTTGCGGTTTTCACAAAAAAAAAAAAAAATTATAACAACATGATGCAAATTTTATTAAGCATAAGACAAAAGACTTTTTTTTTAAACAGTTCCTTTAACAGTTGGTAAAAGTTTTAGCAAACGTTGAAGAAGCTAAATTTGTAAAAATTTTGTTAATAGTTTCTTACCATTGTCTTTTAATAGTGAATGGATTTTTCTTTTGTTTATAAATTAATTTTACATTGTTTAAAAAGTTTTCCAAGTGTGCCCAACGAAGATTTCTGAAAATTTTTAGAATTTACTCAAGAAACAACGATGAAAAAACATAGTTTTGGGTAAAAAAAATAAAAAAAATATAAAAGTATATTTTAAAAATTTTTAAAGCATTTCAAATCATGGGAAAATAAATAGGTTTTTCTATTACATAACAATTTTATTTATATATGTAGTACCGATAAGTTAGTCAAATTTCTATATAAATTAAGAAAACATTTATTTTGTATAACTTTAGATAAATGTATTTTGCTTATATGGTGCGTTTAACGGTTCTTAAATTAAATGCAATATTTATCATTTAATAATCTAATTTAGCGTCATTTGAAACATTTCAAAAGTGTATAACACGCACCATATGGAAATTTTTTTATTTAATTTATATATAGAAGCGTGGCACAAAATATCTTATATCTAACGAAAAATTCAACGGTACATTTCCCAAACTTTAAAAATATTTCAATTAATGTAGAACTGTATTCAAGTTAAGAAAATATAGTTTTTTTTTTATAATGAACAGTTAAGTTTGACAAATTTGAATTGAATGCTTAAATAGAGAAAATATTGTCAGTCTTGAATAATTTTTATCATTGAAATTGAATAGTTAACGGTACGTACTACTTATTTTATTCAATTTAAAGTTTTAAGTGACCTTAAGTCCAAATGCATTTCGCCCAGGTACAACAATTGGGCTCATCAGTTAGAGTTGTTGTACCCTTCTAAGACGCATAATTTTAGTCGATGGTTACCGACACGTATTAAATAAACAGCACAAATGCACTGTAAATTATGCTAGCCGTTTTCCTTTGAAGGTGGTAAAGACTTATGAGTATATGAAAACCATAATCTAGTACTGCCAACTGCACGAAAACGGCTACTGTTATACCTGGGTGAAACGCATTTGGACTAAAGGTCATTTAAAACTTTAAATTGAATTTATATTCAAGAGTCCACAAAAACAAAAACAAAAATAATAAATTTTCAATTTTTTACGTTTTATTCTACATATGTATTTCTTATTTTATTTTGTTTGTTTTCAAATATTTTTCAGGTTCCTCAATTTTTTGTATTCAAAGAAAACCATGAAAAAACACAAATTTGAGTAAAAATCAAGTTTTTTATCAATATTTTATTTGCTTATATGTTAGTTTTCTATTTCTTTAGTTACATTGGTTAATCCTTTAAATTATTATGCTGAAATATTTATTATTTTTATCAAAATAATATCATTACATATAATGTTCATCTATTTACTTCGTGCATATGGTCTTCTTCGTCTCTGATGAACTGCATGATATTCCCTGACAAGATCCACACATTACCGTACACAACATTCCCGATCGCTTACACTCGCATCTTGTACAATGTGTCCGATAGTTGCAAAATATTAATTTAAGCAGATTTTCTGGAGCGGGTGGAAGATCTGATAAAGCAGGACCTAATCCGCCTTTGACGGATATCCATCCCCAATCTGTTGGTTCCAAGGCAAGCTCTATAACGATTTTTTTTTTCAAAAATTTGACTTTGCTGAATTTCTTAAAAGCTTTGAAACATAAAATATTTTGTATTATATTATTATTATTTAATTATTATTATTATTTTACCGTCAATAATTTGTGACCCGGAGTTCCAAATTTAAATTATTTTATCCTTAAACATGACAAAATTGAATTTTTCACGTTTTATGAGTTAATGGTTCGTTGGGATCATTATTATAAATACACGGCTACCCGAAACCTTACGGGTTTCCGTTTTTGTTTCGGGTAAAGAGTAAAAGAAGCGTAGTAGAAGCTGGTAATATAATACAAAACTAACTAACAACTATTAAAAATTGTTTATGAAAGTCCAAACAGTTATATTTTTATGTTAATATTTCAACTAAGTATAGCAAAAGAACTGGTTCCTCTTGTTAAAACAAAAATTATTAACAAATGATATTGATAACAACTTGTTGCTTTTTATTTTTATTTTTTTTGTTCATCAGGTCAATTTTCAATTATTAATTGAAAAGATTTTGTAAATAACCATCACAATCACAAATCCAAGAAAATTATTATTAATTTTTTATAATATATCTGATGTGAAAAATATGTATATCGATTTTTAGGGGAATTATTATCAGCAACATTTAACCTTCTTATTCAATCAAAAAATGATCAACTATCAAGAAATCATTTACCGATATAGCCCAAGTAGATGTCATTTAGAGGTAAGCCCAAGGTGTTGAGTGAAGCTAAACTTATTGAATAGTTTAGTAGATTTATTCTAAGCAAACGCCGCGGACGAATTACTTGTATTTTATAAATTTCGAAGTTATAACGACTTTTCAATTTTAAATTAAAAAGTGAGTGCTGCTTAATTTAATAAAAAAGTACAATAAACTGTGTTGATTAAGAAAAAACTTCTCTTTTTTTAAGATGTTGCTTTTTAATACCACAACCCATTTAAAAATATGTACAAACAAAATATACCTACCATATGTACATAACTTTAAGACCTAAGCATTAATTTTTATTAAGTGTAATGATTGCAAGTGCTTATGAAAAGATACAAAATTCTAAAAGTTGTTTTACATTGTTGTTGCGGAATTTTGCGAAAATTATTCGAAAAAATAATGTGTGTAAAATTCTTTGGAAGTTGTTAATTTTGAATTTCGTCTCTTTTATAAACAAGAAAAGCCAAACAAGATGTACATAGCTTATTCTTAAAAAAGTTTTTTTTTTTACTTTTATTTCATCTTGGAAAAATTCATTTTCACTACAAATTCAATGCGTGATAATTTTTTTAATGAAAATTATTAAATAATTTATTGGAAAGATTAATAAATAGTTACAGGCATAGACAATTTCTTAGTGATTCCTTTTTTGTTAACGTTTTCCTTTCGAAAATGTATAACGAATAATTTGAATCGGATTCAATAAAAGTGATTAAGAAAACAATGCACGATTAGATTCCATGTTTCTGCTTTAACTTCTGATGGTTGCACAATGCTTAGGTTTAGGAAGAATTGTAAATTTCAACCGCAAATTGAATTCACTTTGACAAAAATAATATAATAGTACATAGAAATAATGATTAAAAAAAAAATAATTAAAGTTTTTAGATAGAGGAATACTTTTAAATAACATTTGAAGGTCCGAGTTTTTTAAAAAGAATAACATTTGAATGCATTTTTTTTGTTTGACTCAACTATGAATTTTCTTATTTTTATATTTGTTAAAATAGCACGGAAGTGCAAGTGAATTGTGCAACAATCAATTGCATAATATATTTTGTCTTAAATCTTGAAGAGAGTTGGATAACTTTGGCGCCAAAAATTGATAATGTTTATTTTTGTATAGGGGTCAAAAACAACGGCAATACTGTTGTGTGCCTTAATCGTAAATTTAAATTTTATTATTTAGATATGTCAATAGTTTTGAAAAATTAGCATGCAAACTTTTGATGAATAAAAAATAAAAAAAAGAAGACCAATTTTTTTCAAAATTCTGAAATGATGTGCTAATTGGGTTTTTGTGATCAATTCTTATATCAATTTGGGATCGAACACAAGTAACCGAATGATTTATATCTCCAAGTTTTTGAGAAAATTAGATTAAGTTTTAAATTTAAAACTTCACTTCACAATTAAAAAAAAATTGTCTAAACCTTTTTTTAGCTGAAGAAAAAAATGTAACTATATAAGAAATAATCTCAACTGGAAAGCTTATTAAAAAAGAAAGTGCTTTAATCTATTCTTAATTCAATTAACAATTTTTAGGAGCACGTGAATTGCAATTTTTAATATAAGGTTCTATTCAAAGAAAATAAAATGATACGGATCATCAAAAATGTTTATCTTGAATTGCGAACAACTGTTTTTTTTACTTCATTCACTTATCAAAAGAATCCACTTGATCTACATCAGATAGAAAGCTGAATTCTATGTTGTTAAAATTTAATCCGAATCAGATCATACATGTAATAATATAGATAGGCAACAAAGATTTTGTATGCAAGTATGACTACCTTGCTCAAGCTTCGAAATTTGTATTGTTAGGTTTAGGTTTAGGGATAGCAAAGTAAATTTGTGTTTTTGTTATTTTGACAAAATTGCACGGGTTAAGATACAATTCATCAGACTGGGTAGTTTAGGAATAGATCCCGATAGAAAGAATCTAATTATATAGTAATTGTATTGCGGGTAAACAGAGAAAGAATATCGATCGATCATTTCGGATAGTACAAACTGTCTTCAAAGTTCAAGCATTGAGAACACTTTACAGGAAAAGCTGTAGAACTTTCCAAATTTGTTCTATACTAAAAAAAGTACCATATACATGTACTTTTTGTCAACATCTTCCGTCAGAGAAAGAGAGCAATTGAACGGAATTTCAAAGATCGTACTTTGAATGCATAAAATCGCAGTGCGCTACCTAAAAATTTTATGCCATAATAGGTACCGGTTAGAGCTGGGCGATTTTATCTTTTAGTCTTAAAAAAAAACGTTTAAGTCCAAAATGTGTCTTCTAATTTGTAATCCCACTTTAAATTTCAATGTCTGCTGATCTTATCAGCTTCTTTTACCTTTTATTCAATTAAAATGTATTGAATCCCGTATCTATTATTTAGACCAACAAATCAAATCATTAATAAATAGCCAAAAAATAATATAAAAGATTACAATAAATGTATTCTCACTATGACCTTTATGGCGTAGACAAACAAGAACACAATGTAGGCAGATTTATATCAAAGTCAATTATTATTTTTAACTATATAACTAAATACTTTTAACTATAAATAAATGTACTATAGGTACTTGGATTTGGAAAAACCAATTTAAAATCTGTTGGAGATTGTGATACATTTGTCTTAGGTGCATTTCCAGTTCCAAACAATTAATTCAATTCGTCTTCAATTTTAATTTAGAAAGTTCAATAAACCTAAATTCTATTGGTTAAATTATTTTTATTTGGGTTAACGTACACATTTGGACTTTACAAAGTGGAAATTATTATCAAAAAAAATATCAAGGAAATTCGGTTTTGTCATTTTCTTTAAGCGGAAAATTAAGGCCCATTTGCTGATATGGAACATAGATACTTATGTTCCACTAAAACCCTTGAGTGAAACTTGTTGTCTGCAAACTCAGCATATTGGTTAAAGGCAACTTTGTCATTTGAGAGTAAGACGAAAAAATCGGTGCTAGTAACTTTCAATAAAATCTTAAAATAGTTATATCTTTTGAATTTTAAATTTTAGAAAAAAAATTATCTTTGTCTGGTTGAGTATGACATAATCTATAAACTTTGTATAAATTACTTTTTGATAATGTTCACGGTTTGAGAGTTGTACTTGAAAAACCTATATTTTTGGGATTTAGCCCTTCTAAAATCGTTATATCTTTTGACCAACCACTTGTATGTGACAAAATTAAACTTCCTATTAGATAATAAATTTCTATTTCTACAAGCTTAGCCTCCACTTTTTTTAAACATCTTAGGCATTTAAAAGTAATAATAAAAAAAACTTATTTTTGTATTTGAACCAAATTCTTAAAATATTTATATCTTTTGAATGGTTAATTTTAGAATTTTTTTTTATAGAATAAATTGCTTTTCGATAGCATAAATTGTTTAAGAATTGTAGCTAAAAGTTCGATATTTTCGACATTTGGCCATTTTGAAACCCCAATATCTTGTAACTGACTACTCGTATGGGAAAAACCGTTAAGACCTTTTAAGTAGAATATTTTGCTATCTACAGACTGAACACACATTTATTTTGAACACCATTGTCATTTACGAGTAAAAAACGGAAAACCGTTATTTTTGGCGTTTAACCAAATTCTAAAAATATTTATATCTTTTTAACGGTAAATGTTAGAACAAAAATTTTAGCATTTTCATGTAAGGGGTCAAAACAACTACATGGCATATGGCTATTTTGACTGGACTAGATGGCTCGGTGACATTACAATTTTCAGTACCTAGAATAAGATGTACTTTGGAGACACAATCACAGTCAAATGCAAATGCAGAATGATTTCTCTTGGGTATTTACTTATATTTCATTTGAATTTGTTTATCCAGGTACAAGAAGTATGTTTTTCTCTTAGTTTTGTTTATTTTTCAAGAAAAAAGGAGGTTTGGGTTATACCTAGAAATTTGAATTGATGACACCTCTTCTTGATCCAAGAAATTTAGCAGAATAATGTATAATGAGTCTCAAATTCGTTCTAGAGGTGAAATAGAAAAAGCTTTTGGGGTTTTAAAAAGAAGACTTGCCGTTTTGGCGTATGGTGGTGCCAAATGAGAACAATAGCCGTTTGCACTTTTAGGTGGCAAAGTTTTATTCAATGGAACATTTCAAATTGTTTTTCAAACACTACGTTTTCATTAGAGCCAAAATGAGTTTATTTCGCAAATCACAGAAAGTATCTCGTCTGTAATTTAATAATTTCACTAAGCTTATTCCATTTTTGAATTTCAATTAATTAAAAGTTAATAACTTTTGTTGTTGTTTTTTTTTGTTCTTCTTCTGTTTTTTTATACATAGGTACATAGATTAAGTTTTGATATTTGCCTACAAACTCTTTTCAGAGCTCTTTAAACTGTGCCCAATTGAGTGCGTTCTTTAAGTTTTGACTTAATTTCTAACCTAATTTCGTGCAATTTGGTTGAAATTATCTCATTTAAAAATGCGAATTTGTATGTGAAATGAGATAATTTTGCATCAAATTTTAAACGGTACATGTATAGTTGATAGTACTAGATTAGGGTATTCATCTACTTATGAGTACCTTGCTACCTTCAAGGCAAAAGGCTAATTTTGAAGATAAACATGTCAGTCTTCATAATATTGATTAAGTACTGAATCGTGACAGTTATCTTTAAATAATTTAAAGCTATCTGTTTTTTTCGGAGTCAACAAGGGTTTGTTGACTCCGAAAAATATTAACTAATTAATTTTTAATTTTATATAGAGAAATAGTTTTTCAGTTATCACCAATCTATTTGGAATCTTTTATATTGATTTAGAATTTAATTATCTTAGAACCTGCCATCCAATGAAAGATATCGAATGGATACTTTTGCAAGTCATTATCGCGCGATCAACTTTATCGCTATCGATACAACGGTTTGTAACCTACTTTTGTACATAGTACATTATGTATACTAGCTGGATCTTCAAGCATTTATTAAACTTAACTATCCTCATAATATGTTATTTAAGAAAAAACCATAACGCAAAGTCCAATGAATAAATTAAAATTCTTTAGGAAATAAAACACCTTAATGACTTTGCCAATTGACTTTAAAGAAATTTTAATTTTTATTTACTTCAAATCTTATGTCGGATGCATTTCGACTTATTGTCATCCTCAGCAAGTACTTTTATACTAGTCTCAAATTATTAGGTATACATTGTTTGATAAAGAAAGAGGTGAAAACAAAAGAAAGTAATGACAGGAAAGAATTGAACAACAACAAAGTTCTTATTTTAAGAAAATATTGGAAGAAAATGTATGTCTTCCTTTCCGAGATATATGTTTAAGCCGACAAAATAATGGTAATATAGAATTTTCAGTGTATAGGAAACCATCTAATTCATCGAGATATATACCAAATTTCTTTCACCTTTTCGTTTCCCTCTTTCACTTTGAACTACTGACTATAGGCTTAAGGCAAGTCCCGTTATAACACATTAAAAAGAATTAGACGCGAAAAAAAGTCGTGTCGGAGTGGGGGTCCATTTTCAACCGTTAAGGCTGGAGGGGTAATTTTAAAAAAAGTTGACTTAAAATAGAGAAAAATTATTAAAAAATAATAGGAACACTTACAATGCCACGCTATAGCTTTTTTAAAGCCACATATCCATTCTCTAATATGCTTTCTAAATAAAGTTTTAAAGTAAGTAAAAGTGTTTAAAGAAAAGGCTTTTCAAACTTAAAATAAGAAAAATAGTAATTTTTCAAGTTTGAAAATATATTTGAGAATGAGTTAATGGCCTTGTAAGTATTTGTTATTGTGTATTTCTTTTTAATTTAACCAATGCAAGTTTTAAGAATTAATTGATTTACACTCTAATATTAAATTTAAATAAAATTTACCGGTCTTATTTTAGAATTATTAAATTTTCAATATTTCCTTAGAGTCCGACAAATATTTGTTTTTTGAAAATTTATTTATTAAAACTTCTTTCTAAGAAAGCTGACTGAAATTTTTTGAGTAATTAAATATGAGAATTTTGAAAATTAAAAAAAAAATGGTCTTTTTCCGAAAAGGTAGAAAATATAGAAAATCCTTAAATCTCAAGTTGAAAGCAATCTTAGGTGCTAAGGCTACAAGTAAAGTACCGATATATAAATATTGTTTTTTTTTTTTTTTAAATATTTTCAGCGTCAATGCCGCAAGGAATTGATTTAAGTTTTGAAAACAAAAATACCAAAAATACACGAAAAAACTAAGTAAGAATTAACTATAATCTTACGCCATGGCAGGTGGTGATGGACCCTTGGACAAATTCTGCGGGTCAGAATTTTGGGTAAGATGTTGAAGTTTTTGAATTTGGATTTATTGATTGTATAAATATGAAGAAAAAGGTTTCTAATACATATTTGAAAAAAAAACTTTGTTTTCAGAATGTAAATATCACCTGGAATACCGAAGAACCAGATTTCACACCATGTTTCGAGCAGACAATCCTTGTTTGGATCCCATGTGTCTTTCTTTGGATTTGTATGTTCCTCGAGTTGTATTATCTTCGAGCTAGTTTTGATAAAAATATTTCCTGGAATTTCAAAAATATCTCAAAATTGATTCTTCATATTGCTCTACTTGCACTTTGTATTGCTGATCTTGTCCTAGCTCTTATTTCAAAAGGTTCCTCAACAGATATCATTTACCCAATTGATATCTGGGGACCTGTTGTTAAGTTTTGTACCTTTGTAAGTTAATTTAAAACAAATTTCCTGTCTAAAATAGAAACAAAATTAAGTTTTTTTTTTTTTCATATTTAGGTGATAGCTTTAGTTCTCGTTTTGTTGAATCGAAAGTTTGGGGTCCAGACATCAGGAACACTATTTATGTTTTGGTTCTTTTTAGTGCTTTTTGCAATACCCGAATTAAGAACACAAATACGGGAATACAATGATCGTAAGGAAAGCAGCTTGGGTTTCAATGCTACTCTTGAAGAAATTTCCTGGGTTGATTACAAATTTTATAGCTTTATGGTTTATTTTGGACTTTCTGCTTTAATACTTGTTTTAAATTGTTTCGCTGATAATATGCCAATGGAAACTAAATATAAGAGAACAAAGGTAAGTGAAAGCTCTTGAAATTTTAATAAATATTATTATCTTATTTTAAATTTGTAGAAGGAAACTCCAGAACTATCTGCAAGTTTCCTATCCCGAATCACCTATTCATGGTTTGATAAAATGTCATGGAAGGGTTATCGCAAACCACTCGAAGAGAAAGATCTCTGGGAATTGCGTCCACAAGATAGTTCTAAAGAAATCATGCCAAGTTTCGCTCAACACTGGAATAAAAATGTTCGAACAAAATATTTAGTGGAAAACCGTGCATCCAAGGGTGAATCAACAATTGGAAATGTAACATTCGAAAATCCGAATGGTTCGAAAACGAAAGGCTTGGCTTCTATTATGCCACCACTTTATAAATCTTTTGGTGGTA
The DNA here is from genome assembly GCA_946251815.1 of Dasysyrphus albostriatus. NCBI lineage: Eukaryota > Metazoa > Arthropoda > Insecta > Diptera > Syrphidae > Dasysyrphus > Dasysyrphus albostriatus. The sequence continues at coordinate 133,415,994 of OX276337.1, read as the reverse complement.
TATTTTTCTTTGGATCTCTACTTAAATTGATAGCTGATCTCTTGACATTTGCCTCACCACAGATTCTTTCTCTAATTATTGATTTTGTCGAGAACAAAGCCGACGATACAATAGAATCCGAACCCGAATGGAAGGGTGTATTTTATTCAATTCTGTTATTCATTAGTGCAGCATTGCAAACATTTGTTAATTCTCAACATTTGCAAAGGATGAGTGTTGTTGGAATGAGAATTCGAACGGCTTTAGTTAATGCCATCTATCGCAAGTCTCTTGTTATTTCAAATTCGGCCAAAAAAAGTTCGACAGCTGGTGAAATTGTGAACTTAATGTCAGTCGATGCACAGCGTTTTATGGAATTGTTAACTTATGTGAGTTTGATTTGGTCTGCTCCACTGCAAATTGCCTTGGCACTTTATTTCTTGTGGCAACAGCTTGGCATATCTGTTCTATCTGGTTTAGCTGTTATGATTATTATGATTCCCATAAATGGAGTTATTGCAAATCGTATAAAGATCTTACAAGTAAAACAGATGCAGTACAAAGATGATCGTGTTAAATTGATGAATGAAGTTTTGGGTGGAATTAAGGTAACATTTCAGAAAGTTGAATTAAAAAGTATTCACTTTGATAATTTTCAGGTTTTGAAACTTTATGCTTGGGAACCAAGTTTCGAAGATCAAATTGGTGATCTTCGTAATAAAGAAATTGCCACATTGAAAGCATCAGCTTATTTAAATGCTGGGACATCATTTTTATGGTCATGTGCTCCATTTTTGGTAAATAACAAACTTTTTTTTTTGAAAAAAAAAATGTAAATACTAATTTTTGTTTTATTAAAGGTATCCCTAGTTACGTTCGCTACTTACGTTTTAATTGATGAAAAAAACGTACTTGATCCCTCAAAGGCCTTTGTATCGTTATCATTATTCAACATTGTGCGAATTCCGTTAGCTATGTTACCTATGTTAGTAACAAACTTAGTTCAAGTGAGTAAAATCTGACTCAATATTTCCGGTTGCCCCTTGTGCAATTAAAATTGTCCTTACAGACTCAAGTTTCAATTAAACGTATCAATAAATTCTTAAACAGTGAAGAGCTTGATCCCGATTGTGTTGGGCATGATCAAGGAGCACGTAAGTACAATGATTTGAAAATTTTCTAGATTATCTTCTAAGTTCGGGTAAATTTACCTAGATTGCCCAATGTTGATTGAAAATGGTACATTTTCATGGGGTGATGAGAAGCCCGTTCTCAGAGACATAAGTATGGAAGTAAAGAAAAGATCGTTAGTAGCCGTTGTCGGTACAGTGGGTTCCGGCAAGAGTTCCCTCATATCGGCACTACTAGGAGAAATGGATAAATTGCAAGGTCGAGTAAATACTATTGGTACAATAGCTTATGTCCCGCAACAGGCATGGATGCAAAATGCCACATTGCGTGATAATATTCTCTTTGGCAAGCCATACGATCGTAAAAAATATCAAAGTGTCATTGAGGCGTGTGCTCTTAAATCAGACCTTGAAATGCTATCGGCTGGTGATCAGACTGAAATCGGTGAAAAAGGCATAAATTTGTCTGGTGGACAAAAGCAGAGAATATCACTTGCCAGAGCAGTATACAGTGATTCTGACTTATATTTACTGGATGATCCTCTAAGTGCAGTCGATTCACATGTTGGAAAATACATATTTGAAAATGTCATTGGACCAACTGGTTTATTGGCTAAGAAAACTCGTGTGTTGGTTACACATGGAATAACCTACTTACCCCAAGTAGATAATATCTATGTTATGAAAGGCGGTGAGATTAGTGAAGATGGGACATATTCCGAGCTGTTGAATCAAAAGGGAGCATTTGCCGATTTCTTAATTCAACATTTAACTGAAAATAGTTCAGAAAAAGAAAATATCGATGAAATTAAAGAACAACTTGAAAAAGGAGTCCAAACAAAGGAAATGCATGTCAAACTTGAACGTGCCATAAGTCGAGCTAGTATTGCTTCCGAAACTACGTTAGTATTATTGTTCCTTTAGCTTTCATAAAATAACTAATTATTCTTTCCTTGCAGGTCGTCGATGAAATCATTTAGGGATAATAAAGGAAGTTTAAGGCGCCGGCAAAACTATAAACGTCAAGAATCGGTGGTTTCTATTAATGGAAAAATATCAGAAATTGTTGCTGGCAAAAGTGATGGGAGATTAATTGAAGTTGAGAAATCTGAAACTGGAGGTGTAAGTTGAATCAGAAATATTTGAAATCTCATGAACAGAAACAAAAAAGCTAACAACTGTCTCTTTGTTTTTTTAAAGGTTAATCTTGAGGTCTATAAATATTACATTAAGAGTATTGGTATTTCAATGGCTGTTATAACGATAGTATTTAATTGTGTTTTCCAAGTATTCGCCGTTGGCTCAAACTTGTGGCTTACACAATGGTCAAACGATAAGGAAGCTGCAACCAATAAAGGCATCAGGAATATGTATTTAGGGGTTTACGGAGCATTTGGGTTTGGACAAGGTTTGTTTATATTTTATTAGTGTTCATTATTATATGTATTTATATATGTAAACGTCAAAAATTTTGTAAATTTTAATGTAATGGAGCTTATAATTATTTTATATTTAATTTTTAAGTTAAAATTTATTTTACTATTATTTTACTAATATTAATAATTTTTTTGTTTTACATAACAAATTAGTTGGTGTTGACTTTTTTGCGACATTAGCACTTGCATTGGGATGTGTTCATTGCTCGAAGCAGTTGCATGAATTTTTAACAAAAAACACATTGAGATTCCCTATGGATTACTTTGATACAACTCCATTGGGACGTATTCTAAATCGATTTTCAAAAGATATTGATACTGTTGACAATGTATTACCAATTAGTATTCGTGTGATGATTATACAATTCTTTGTGGTAAGTTTAAGTTTAAAATTTATTTTTTATTTGAAAATTCATTATTTCATTAGCTCATAATTAAGTTTAATAAAGGGAAAGAGTATTCGTTCACTATGTTGTATACGTAATTAAATTGTATACAGGGTGATTCGTATAAGATGCACCAAAAAGCTAGAGCAAGTAGCTTGGGTTAAGACGAGAAAAAAAGATCGTATGGGAGGGGTTCTATTTCCCCTAATTAGGCGGGAGGAGCAGTTTTCTAAATACCACCTTCCGTTTTATTTTATTGGAGGTTTTTTTTTTATGAATACCGTAAATGTTGAATTTAAGAAAAAATTAACCCTTTTTAACTGAAAGCATCAAGTGTGTATGTTTTTAGAAATCTTCCAAGCCCACTTCACTATTGATTGAATGGTTTCCATATCAAACGTCAAGAAAAAAACATGTTTGCAGAAGTTAGATTTTTTCAGAAATAGCTTTCTTAACCTTCCCAACGCGAGGTAGAGCAAAATATGAAAATTTTGATAAAGCCTGTTCAGAAGATTTTGAGCTTATACCAGTACTACAGTGCAAAAATACAAACAATTTATTAGAAGGAATGGGAGAATTATTGGTTACTTTTCACAAATAAAGGAATCTCTTTTTCTAATCCGGTATTTGTCGTTCCGTGGTTTACTATAGCGTTTACGAAACAAATTATTATAATTTGAGGAACTGCATTAAGATTTATGAAATCTCTGCCATTCTTTTTCTACATTTAAAAATTAAGTATTGAATGCTGCTCATTGCCACTGTTTGAAAAAACTTTGCGAAATGGTGAATTGGAAAACTATTTTATACCGAAAAAAAGAAAAAACCGCTATTTGCAACCCTCTCTCTCGTCTTTCATTCACCTTGATTATGAATTGGGTTTTGTGGTTTCGAAAATCACCGACAAATTGTTTTCATTTGTTATTTGGTAATTTCGTTTGACAGCTTATTTCATTTTTGATTTTGTACTGGCGGTTAAACGCTTTTTGTTTTTTCTTTCTACTTCCATTGAGTTTTGACATTTGCATATGAAACCTTTTCAGAGCTCTTCAAACTGTAGCCAGTTGGGTGTGTTCAATAGGTTTTGACTTAATTTCTAACCAAATTTCATGAAAATTTGAGAATAAAACAAGAATTCATAACATTTTAAATTTATTTAAAAAAATAATGAGGGTATTCATACAACTTCGTAAAACCGTACATAAGTTTACAAATTGGTTAAGTTTATCTTTTGGTTAATGAACTGTAAAATTTTTATGGGAAATGATTTACACAATTTGGTTTAACTTATCAAGGGATTACGTTGCGTAAAATTAAGTAAACTGGTTAAATTTATCCAAACGCCATTGTGTGTTACTCTTATTCTGATTGAATTACCTAGCATTTAATCAAATGTATAAAAAAGGTCGTGCATGCAAACCTTGCGTAAAGTTGTCATTTACACAATTTGTAAACTTACGACCTGGCATGAATACCCTTACTTGCTAAGGGTATTCATGCAATAGCGTAAAGTCGTCGTAAACACAGTAAAATTGTAAAATGCCTAAATCTGTCAAATTTTCCATACAAATTGTGACAGAAGTACGAAGTTTACAACTTAACAACGTTTACGACTAGTTTACGTTGTTACATGAATACCCTTACTTATGTACACATAAATATGTGCTTATTGACTAATTATTGTTAATATTACTAAAACTAAATCAATTAACAGGTTGTATCTACAATTGTTGTTATCTGCATATCAACACCTATCTTCATAGTTGCAATCATACCTATGGCAATTATTTATTGGTTAATTCAAAGATTTTATGTTGCAACTTCAAGACAACTTATGCGATTGGAATCCGTAACGAGATCTCCCATTTATTCCCATTTCAATGAAACTATAAGTGGCGTTTCAACTATTCGTGCATATGAGGTTCAAAAAAGGTAAAAATTAACAATATTCATCAAATTTCGTAAAAGACTAAATATTTTTTTTTCAAATTCTCATATAAAGGTTCGTTGATGAATCTGATAACCGTGTAGACTTGAACCAACTTTGCAAATATCCCAGTGTCATTGCCAATCGTTGGTTAGCCATTCGATTGGAAATGATAGGAAATTTAATTATCCTTTTTGCTTCGTTATTTGCTGTGCTGGGTAATCAAACAAATGCTGCATTAGTTGGCTTGTCTGTGACATATTCCTTGCAAATCACACAAAGTCTCAATATGTTGGTGCGTTTGACTTCTGAAATTGAATCGAATATAGTTGCAGTAGAACGTATAAAAGAGTATGGTGGTGTTAAACAAGAAGCACCATGGGTACTTGACAATGTTAAAACTCCAGATGGATGGCCTCGTGATGGTAATGTCATCTTCGAAGACTATATGGTTCGCTATAGGGCTGGATTAGATTTGGTATTGAAGGGAGTCAATTTTGATATTAACGGTGGAGAGAAAATTGGTATTGTTGGTCGAACTGGAGCTGGAAAATCTAGTTTAACACTCTGTTTATTCAGGTAAGTTTTTATATACATTTTTATAAAAATTACCAATGGTAAATAAATGGTGTTAATATATATTTTTTTTTTCTTGTTTCTATAGAATTATCGAAGCAGCTGGTGGTCGTATTACAATCGATGGAATTGACATATCGTCCCTTGGCCTGCATACATTGCGGTCGAGGTTGACAATTATTCCACAAGATCCTGTTTTGTTTTCAGGAACAATGCGTATGAATTTGGATCCATATAAAAGAAGTACTGACAATGACATTTGGACAGCTCTTGAACTGTCACATTTGAAGTCATTTGTCAAGGACACTCCATCTGGTTTAAATTATGAAATAAGTGAAGGTGGAGATAATCTGTCAGTTGGACAGAGGCAATTGGTTTGCTTGGCTAGAGCTTTATTAAGGAAAACAAAAGTTTTGATATTGGATGAAGCAACAGCTGCTGTTGATTTGGAAACTGATGATTTAATTCAGGTAAATCTTTTTTTTTCTACCTACATATAATTTATATATTATGTGCAATTACTTATCCATACGTATGTATTTTGATTAATAGAAAAGGTCTATAAAATCCAAATCAATTCATTTTTTCTTCTCGAAACCATGAAAAATTGGTTGCTAAGAGCCTTTCAAAACCTATAAGAATATTAGTTTTTAAAATTTAAGAGGTGCCTCAACCAAATTTTTAAAAGAAACAATTATTTGGGTAGAATTTCCAACGATCTATAATTTAATTATTTTAACTCAATTATTTATCAAAACACTGATCAACTATTCCTTTATATTATTTAATAGTAAAAGGTAATTTCACCAATTAGATAATTACAAAAATTTAATAAGCGTATCAAATTTCCCATAGAGTCCTATCAAGAAATTTGTACTAAGTTTAAAGAGTCACACTATTGGGATATGAAAACAAAAACTGTCATTTGGGCCATTTAAATCTTAAATTATATTTAGTTTACGTTTTTATGGTTTGGAAAAAGAGGGAAAACACTTATTTTATTTGAACTAGCTTAAATTTTATATATATATATTTAAATACTAAACATACAATATAGACATATTTGTTATTGTTATTATTTATTTTATAGTTATTAATTACTTTTAAGCCAATTGTAAATAATTAATTAAAAAAAAATTATTTTTTGTTTAGAAAACAATTCGAACTGAATTCAAAGACTGTACTATTCTAACTATTGCACATCGTTTAAATACAATTATTGATTCGGATAGAGTCATAGTGTTGGACAAAGGAAATATTATCGAATTTGATTCACCTTCAAAATTATTGGCAAATCAAAACTCATCTTTCTACAGCATGGCCAAAGATGCAAATTTAGTTTAAATAATATTTAAATCTAAAATTTTTTTTTTTCAATAATGTTAAAATTGTTAAGTTTAATTTTTTAAATGCGAAAACATAAAAAAAGTAATTTAAGAAAAATGTAAATATTATAAAGAATAAAAAAGTATTTATTTTTATATTTAAAAACAATATTTTATTTTATTATTTGAATTTGAATAAAACAAAAAAGTGGAATTGAAAACATTTGCTTATAAAGCTAATAAAAAGCTAAGACTTAAATATTTCATAAAACTTTTAGACGAATAATTAAAATTTATGAGTTACATATAAATTAATTTGGTGGCGCAACAGCTCGTGGAGAACCAGGGCCTTCCAACTCTCAACCTATTTTGTGTGCGTGATTTTTTGCCAATTCCAAATGGTTAGATGAGAAGCACTTTTTCAAGACAATTATATTCTTGAAGGATTTGTCAGTCCTCGGAAAAGTTATTTAACGTCAAACGTCCGACATTTTTTTTCTTGCGTATAACCTTTGAAAATTTAAACTAGCGTTTAAAAATTTTAACTTGGAATTTTCCCCAAGTTGAAATGCATTTTTCCTAGGTACTAAAAAAAAATTTAATAAAAAAAGTTTTCTTAGTTTACAATTTTTTCGAAAACTATATGACAAAAATCATCTGGTTTTCAGTGTTCGATTTAAAATTTATAGGAAAAGTGTATAAAGAAAAAAAAAATACAGTAAATGATTTCATAATTTTGAGAAAGCAGCAGTATATAATTTTTTTGAGTTTTTTTCACTTAAATTTTGAGTTTGAAATTTAGTTTTTTGAAAACTATGGACAGGAATAACTTATTTTCAAAAACATATTAAAGAACAGACCTCAAGGTAAAAAAACAAATAAAGCACGTTATTGTTAGTGTTGCCATTTGTTTTAATTATATATTTTTTTTATTTTTTTTATTATTTTCAGAAAATTGCCCCTCCTGCTTGAATGGGGGGAGATAGAACCCTCCCTCTATGTTAAAAAATGTTTGTACTACGATCTTCTAAAAAACCCTATCACTATTTTATGTCACGGTGATAATCATTTTGGACCCGAAAAACAAGCACTTTCAAAAATTGATTTTTTTTAATCTCAATATCTTTTTATTGGGGCCTCGTAAGAGTTCTTATAGAAAATATTATTGTCTAAAAGAAATGTATATATTATTTGTCAAAAATAACACCATTTAAGAGAAAAACGTAAAATACTGTTATTTTTGACTATTGTCAACTTTATTTAAAAAATAATATCTTTTTAATGACTGCGTTTTTTCAAACGCCGATATCTTCTTAACCATCACTCGGAGAAAAAAAGTAAAAAAGTTGTATACTATTTTTTGTAGAAAAATATGTTATCTACAAAATTTTCATATACTACTTTTTAATACCATTTACCGTTTCAAAGTAATAAGTGAAAACCAGTAATTTTGCCATTTAACCTAGAATAACTTTTTACGCAAGTCAGATTCGTTTGTATGCGTTTTCCTTGTGGACAAATAAAGATAATTACATTTAAAAGTCTTCACTTGGAATTTTTCCGCAGATTGGAATTTGCATTTTCGGTTAGAAAACTTTTGAAATTTGCGTTTAAGAACATTAAAATGCATTTTAGACGTTTTCGACAGCTAACCATAATCTAATTATCCCCAGTACTTGCCAAATTAATTCGATTCACCCCAATATACTTCCATTCAACGTATGGAAGATAATGTTTATTTATCAGCTGTATGGTTGGTAATAATTGATCTAATCCAAAAAGAGAAATTTTAAAGTGGATCACATAGATGTGTGCATAGTTATACTCAAATTGACTAATTTAATATAATCTACCTATACATCGATGGTTGTTTTATCTTATTTTTTTGGAATACACTTATATTGTTTCATCTTATCTTATACTTTATAAATGAATTATCTTAATTTCAACGTGTTAATTAGTTTTTCTCCACATAATTACACTTTTTGAAGCTAAGACAATGTTTATGCAGTCAATACAATGAGTACACAAAAAAGTTTAGATACAAAGCTGAAGGAGGCAAAATAATACTTACCTAGTTAGCTTTGACAGAAATCAGCTAGGTTTAAAGTTTTACAGTCGTATTCAAAGAATGCGCTTAAGCACTTCTCAGAAGGCGAATAGTTGCGCAGTGAATATGGCCTTATTAAGGATATATAATTCAACGTTGCGTATATCCTTATTTATAACTATTTTCCGACAAGTTTTAGTTACAATACCCTTATGTCAAAGAAAGTACAAAAAAGAGAAATCTATTACGTTTAGATGTCATATTAAAATATCCTTATTATCCACTATTCAACTTCTCTATGTTTGTATCTGTAACTTTCTTTAGGCCTATGGAGCGAACAGCTTTAGCGCCAAGAAAAAAAGTGCCCAATTTCGATTATACCATAAAAGTTCAAATTATGTTGTTCAGTGTCAGAGCACACTTCTGTGCGCCGATATTGCCAGGGTGTGTGAGTTATTAACATAAACGTTTGTTTCATTAAACGGAGGTGATGATTTAAAAAAACCAACACCAGAAGATATAGGATGGCGGAGAGCACACTTGTTGGGGCTTATCTAAATGACTTTAAGTTTTGAAAAACATTGATTGCAGAAATAAGTATATCATTATCGTAGTATCAAAGATAATAAGCCTTACACTTTATCAGCTAAACACTTTAATAATAAAAAGTTAACTTCTTATATTTTAATCGAATTTGTTGTTTTTCAATCGATAGGAGACTTTCGTATTATCCAAATGTTGAATAATTTGTGAATTTTTCGTCAAGGCAAATAATGGTTTATGTAAGTAGAAGCAAAAAATAATAAAGTTAATAATCCAAATGTTTTAAGATCTTAATAGACTTACCATCAGGGATAAATTTGTTATAATCCAGAGCTTTTCACCACTTCATTAGTACCAGTATGTCTGCTGGTGTGTGTTTTAGTTATCGTGAGTTGGTGCTTCTATAAGCCTACTGCACATCGAAGCATAATAAATACTTCTTTTAAAGACTACCTCCAGTCCAAATTCACTTTAATTCATTTATGTGAAGGCTAATAGAATCTCTTTAATTTTGTATGTTCAACAAAATTTCCCCCAAACTACATACATAGCTTCTTCATAAGGTAAAATTTATAGGCTTTTCAAAAATATTCCGATTTGATTCATTGAAGTGAATGTTTATCAAATATGATCAAATATGTATTTGTGTTCTTCACTTTTACTGAATGCAAAGTGATAAACATTCACAAAAATGATTGTTTACATTTTCATTCCACGAGATATGATGATTTGTTCAGAAAATGATTATAGAATTCATTTATAAATATTTATAATGAGACGCCCAAATTATAAATCAATCATATAAAAATCGAAGTAAAAAATGTAAATAGATTTAGCATTGACCTTCAAGGAATCTTGTTTTTTTTAGAAATAAATTTAATCTGAATTCTTAACAAAAGAAGTTCATCCTACCAATCATTGTTTATGTATGACTTTTAAGCTCTGCTTATAGGTATAAAAATAAATTAATAATTTAATCTCTTTATTAATGATGACGATTCATGAACATGCACAATTTAGAAGACCCACATAATCTATACCTATATGGTCCTTAAGAAAATCCATAATGCAACGTCATTCATATTTAACGTTCCTTATCAAGAAATTTGATTGTTAGATAGATAAAAAATATTACTCATTTTGCAATTCGCACTCAAATAACAACAATAAAAACAATATTAAATCAACCAAAGATTAGAATTAGCTTGACTATTGAAAGGTTTATTTATTGACGAATTATTTCATTTAGAATTTAGTTCTTTAACGGTGGCCAAATGGGGCGGTTTGTGTTTTCTTTTTAATTATTAAATTTTAAATTTTATTTGAAATTAAGATAAAAGACATTCGTCGGGATTTTAAGTGCTATAAAAGGAATAAAGAAAAATGTAAGTGACTGTGCAATAGAATCCTTTTTCTTCGAATTATGAGTTTTTATTTAAAAAAAAAAAAAATTGAGTTCCGACCAAATTTATAAAAAAAAAATTTTTATTAAAATGAATAATTTGGCTGGGAAAAGTTAAATATAGATTAATTAAAATCTTTGGAATCGTAATACTTAAGTGATAGACAAAAAAAATAAAGTTAAATTATTTTTTAGACGATACTCTCAACAAAGTTAAACCAATTTGATTTAAAACAATACGCGTGTGATGCAGAAACGTCATCAGATAAGACGTTACTACCGGAATATCGTGCCTACTTCGGCTATATAGGCTTGCTTTATTATGTGCCTGTATTTAACACATTTCAAAGCATTCACTTTTGTGCCCGTGAATAAGCTGGACACAGTGTTTTTTTGCCTTCTTTGTTTTTAGTTAATTTTCAAAATAGCAATTGTTTTGTGTAATCCCTTAGCGATATTTTACGTTACGTAAGTGAAAAGACTGTCACATCAATGGTCCAGCCCTGCCTCAGTCACCTAAAAAGAAAATAATTTTAAAAAATATTAAAAAATAAAACAAATACCGTACAATTAAGAAAATACAAAAACAAAAAATTATACAGAAATAACGAAACGAATAAAATAAAAAATACATGAAGTAAATAAAATAAAATAAAATAAAATAAAATAAAATAAAATAAAATAAAATAAAATAGAATAAAATAAAATAAAATAAAATAAAATAAAATAAAATTAAATAAAATAAAATAAAATAAAATAAAATAAAATAAAATAAAATAAAATAAAATAAAATAAAATAAAATAAAATAAAATAAAATTAAATTAAATAAAAGAAAATACTATAAATAAAGTAAAATAAAATAAAATAAAATAAAATAAAATAAAATAAAATAAAATAAAATAAAGTAAAATAAAATAAAATAAAATAAAATAAAATAAAATAAAATAAAATAAAATAAAATAAAATAAAATAAAATAAAATAAAATAAAATAAAATAAAATAAAATAAAATAAAATAAAATAAAATAAAATAAAATTTAATAAAAGAAAAGAAAATACTATAAATAAAAATAAATAAAATTAGTAAGAAATATAAATAATAATTGGAAAACAAAATTTAAAATGCAACTTTTACTAAGAAATTCTGTTTAAAAATTTTCTTTGGTTTCTGGTTTAACTATAAATAGTATATTTTAAAGGAAGGAATACTTAAATCACAAAGTTTCTGTTGCAAAAAAACCTAATAATAATAATTTAAACTTCGAGTCATAGTTACTAAGCAATGCATATCGAAATTTAATGATACGTTGGTACATGCGATTGAATATGATCTTTTGTTTTTGCTTCTAAGGATTATGTTTCCCTTAATTTTATGAGTTATTCTATAAACTTGGTAAACTACTCAATGGTTGCTTATTTCCAAGACATATTAAAGAAAAAATTGGGGGAGCAACTTGCACCGAAAGCAAGCACTTTTAAAAGATTTTTCCCAAAAAGGAATTTACAGTCGTATTTATTAACTTTGTCAAACTATAGACAGTAGTCAAACTCAAAAAAAGGCTGTTATTTCTCAGTTTTGATAAATTACTTCGTGCATGATTTTTATTATTAAAATAAAAATATTTAATGTTAACATAGTTAATAAAGACCTTGAAATATACCTTCTGCTTACTGTACTGAGTTCAATATTTACTTTATTTCTTTATTGTTTACTTAATTCTTATGATAAATCAAAGAGTTCAACTGTACGATTAGTCTCCTAAAATCAAATAAATATGTATGTATGTACCAACGTAATAGGCATATCTTACAAAACTGATAAGATGCGAATAATTTGTGATAATCTATAGATATGTGATTAATAAATCCTATATAGCAAAAAAGAGTAGAGTCATTGTAAACCAAGCGTCACAACAAACGATTGTATTATAAAATTTTTTCGATGACGTCATGTACGTAAATACATGAAAACACGGTAGTTATCAAGGCAAGTAGTAGGTACCTATAATAATCAGTAAAATAACCGTCCTTGAGTGATTAAATTCACAGCAGAGATTAACGTTTTTTTCCGTATTGTTCAAATCACTCGTGCTTAGTTTTATTTAAACTGCAAAAAAGTGTTATTTGATATGATATTTATATTTGTGTATTTGATTATTTTGTTGTCTGATATTATTATGTAGCTGAAATCCTTATCTAACTTCTATCTTTTAACTAAACTTAAAAAATATAACTAACAGACAAACAAAATTAACTTCTGGGTACTACTCTATTAATGGGTATTTAGAGCGTTTGAGTTTTGATTTTTAATAAATCACATATAAATCCAATTTTAGAAAAATTATGAATCATTAGCGAAAAAATACCAATATTAAGTTTAAAAAAGAATTTTTCTAGTTTTAAAAGATTTTAGCATCGACCTATCTCTCTGATATTCTATTAAAGTTTAAGCCACCAAATGACTATTTTAATTTTTTAGTATCGTGCTACTTCCATGCCATTTGACATCTGTCATTTTATTTTAATGTGTTATTTTTTTGACATTTTATAATAATTTAAAAAGGTTTGTTTGATTTTTTTATATGAATTGCCACTGTTTGGACGTGATCAAAAGAATTGTATTTAATAAAATGGATATGTATAATACTTAAGTAATATCCTGTTTTCATTAGACCAAATGAGGTAATTTTGTTGAAAATTTCCAAATTTTATACGAAACTACCTCATTTCGCATTCAAATTCAGATTTCGAAATGAAATAATTTCAACGAAATTTCAAGAAAATTACATAAGTCAAAACTTAAAAATCACACACAATTTGGGCACAATTTGAAGAGCTCTGAAAAGATTTTGTATGAAAATGTAAAGTCAGAAACAAAAAAAAAAAAAACTTTAAAAAGCGATTAACAACCAGTTGAAATTCAGAAATAAAATGTGCTGTCAAACGAAATTACCAAATTACGGATGAAAGCACTTTTTTGAAATTATCTCATTTCATTACCTCATTTCGGCGGTAATGAATTTGTAATATTTTCATGATATAACAAGAAATATCCAGTCCTATTCAAGACTGACGTGAAAAAACTTTTTAGATAAGTGGAAAGTCTTCCCTATCTGAGATGTTATTACACACAAAAAAAATCACCCTCTACTTGTATTTATGGTTGATAATAATCTACCAACTAATTAAAAAATATAGTATCGTTGACATATTCGAAATCTCAACACTTAATGTTATTAAATGTTAATGCTTACAGGAGGGGAAATCTCAAGTGGCATGAGGTAGTGGGTTTCGGTAAAGTTATAGTATTTATATCAAATATGACACCAAATTAATATTAATGTACCATGACTTGTGGTTTAGTATTCTCTTATATACATCGTACCATCGTGACGTATTATAATAGATATAATCAAGAATTCACTTTACAAGAGTACTCGTAATTTTCAAACAGACATCACTTGAAAATATTATAGATAAAATATTTATGCAATATCACTCAAGTTAGTATCAATGTACTGTAAATAATACATAAAATCTAGGTTTTCACTTCATTGAGTCAATGAGGATTTGGCGTTAGGTGAAGTATGAATATCTTCTTATGAGTTGTAACCTACAAGTTTACCTACTCTATTTAAAGGTTTACAAGTTTACCTACTCTATTAAAAGGTTTCAAAAGAATGCAATCTGTTGTGAATGCAATTTTTTATGACTTCAATAAAAAGATTGTATTCATTGACTTCACTTTGAGACTGAATGTAAAGAATGCAATTCAATGGAAACAATACAAATGAATACAAAAAATGCGACGAACTCAAAAGAATGAAACAAAAACTGCAAAGAATGAACGAATTCCCGAAGATTGCATTGAATTGATTGCTTTTAACTAAACAGGGGAATCATTTTCATGATTCCTGTTTAGACTGTCTTGTCTTGTCTACATTTGAACATTTAAGGCACCTCAAAACATATAGAAACAACAACAACTTCAATGTTTTGCCCATTGCAACAACGAAAAATAAATGTCATGAGGTCGGTGTTTATATTTTGTTCATGACTCTCTGATCCCTTACTTCTCTTGTCCAGAAACTACTGTGAGACCGGTCTAAATCTTTCCAATCTTAACAGCGTCCATGTCAAATAAATGGTGATTTCAGAATATGAAGTCAATAATGCAGTTTTGTGATTGGAATGATTTTTAATTATTACATTATTAGAGGATTGCCTTCTTTACAACTCTTTAACACTACCTTCTTGTAAGGAAAGGAGCAACAGTTGTGGATATCCCAACTATATCAGCTGAAATAAAGAAACACTATCAGGGTGTTTGGTTTAAGGACAATTTCAATGGGAAGAGATCAACAGGATCTTGCGATAGAGTCACTTTCAATCTCTTGTGAAGCTCTATGTTCCCAGAATCAAGTATTGAAAAACATTAACACTATTTTCAAGGAACCACTTCAGGTGTGCTGAAGTTTAAAAAACCTCCTCAACAAAAGCTCTCTAATTTGCCGAAGAATTCCAGCCAACAAATGCAGTAAAGCAGAAGGTATATAGCAGCGCAGTATAGAAGGACATGAGCTACTCTTGTTCATGTCGTAAGCTCTACGAGCACAATAGCAACAGAGATGTTAAAGAAGTAATGAGGTTAAGAATTTTTACATAACCAACCACCATGAAGTTGAAAAGGAACCTCTTAAGGTTACAAAGCCCGAGGACAAGGAAATAAGTATAAAAACGAATATGCAAAGAAAATATGCTGAGAGTATACTGTCGTCAAGAAAACGTTTTCATTTGGGAATAATGTTTTTGAAATATTAATAATATCGAAAGTTGAATTTAGAGATCGAATTTCCTCAGAGTACTTCAATTTATAGATGGTATGTTGCTATATTTCTTCTGCTAGTTGTCGGTTGGAAGTAGTGAAAATGAAATATATTCATACAAGCTGTTTAATTCTTACAAAAATAAAAAAAATAAATATCGGGTTAAGCAATG
This sequence comes from Dasysyrphus albostriatus, assembly GCA_946251815.1. NCBI lineage: Eukaryota > Metazoa > Arthropoda > Insecta > Diptera > Syrphidae > Dasysyrphus > Dasysyrphus albostriatus. Next base: position 133,400,242 of record OX276337.1, on the reverse strand, counting down.
GATAGACTGTCATTGAAAGTTTAGTCGGGGTCTACTCTTACAATAGAGCTTCAAATTATAGGTTCTCAACAATTTTGACAATTTTTCCTTTTGAAATTTAGTAAATTTTAACATATCTTTAATTCCATAGATTAAGAGAAGCCATACCAGTACGTGAGCGTATTTTGGTAACACTAGTTACTTAGATTTCAAGTTTCCGACAAGCAAATTTTTGTGTATAGTGCATTTATGTATTTCCCATTTGAAAGCAAACTGAAAGCTCAGTTTAAAATCCTCATTTCTATCGCAAAATGATTTATTTATTGCTTTCCATAGGGGACACATATTTCTCTCTAGGAGTTGAATTGTTTCCTCTGATTTCCACTGTTTTTCCTTTTTGACTCTGGATGTCTAGACAGCTACTTTCAAAATATGAACGATAATGATCAAAAAATGTGTCTTCTTGCGAATAAGTCTCAAAAAGTTCAAATGTTGCAAAAAGTCATCTCCCAGCGAACTATTGTCAAGACTTTGTCCACTAAGGAGTTTGCTCTCGGGAGCTGTTAGAATACAACTGGCAGTAAGGGTGTATTCGACAGACGCACGTTGGAACTGAAGCTGAAAAAAGGGTCTCAAAAAATGTGTCTTCTTGCGAATAAGTCTCAAAAAGTTCAAATGTTGCAAAAAGTCATCTCCCAGCGAACTATTGTCAAGACTTTGTCCACTTGGGAGTTTGCTCTCGGGAGCTGTTAGAATACAACTGGCAGTAAGGGTGTATTCGACAGACGCACGTTGGAACTGAAGCTGAAAAAAGGGTCTCATTTGACCTTTGTATGTTTTCGTACAGATGAACAAAAATGTAAAAATAAGTTACCGCATGCACATGAGTGTTGGTGGATTGACCTGCAAGGGATTCAAGTAAGCATGTCAACAAAATAAGCACGGATGTTAAGCTCAGCAAAAAAACTCAACAAACCATCTTAAACGAGTTGTCTGGCCAGAAAAACGAAGCCATTTAGAAATAATATGATGAGTCAAATAATTAATCTGTCAAAAGCCGCCGATGAAACATTTGAATTTGGAATTGTTTTCAATTTTGTTTTTGTGATTATCTCTTGTTTACTTATTGTTCAATTTGGAACTTATTTTAATTTTTGTGATTATTTTTAATTAGTATAATATGTACATTGTACAAACATATAATGTATTTATAATTTTTTTTCTATTATTATTCTATTGTTATGTCTAGAAATAACTTTGTTATTCTATAATATTTTAAACAATGAAACCAAGGTATATGTTCATAATCAACGAACAAATTTTATTCTTGGTCAGTTTATTCCACTAAGCTTGACCAGTGTAAAATCTTCAAAGTAGTAAACTCCTTTGTATAGATGTTCAACAAGTTGTTGGCTAATGTCATTTTCATTTGGTTTAATATTTAACTTTTTTTAATAAAATAGAAATAATTTTTCGAGAGCTACTTCATTAAAGATTGTTAAAGCAATGATTAAACCGATATTTTTTAAATCTTAAGCTAAAATTTTAAAATAGTAATACTTTTGCAAATAATTTTGAACACAAATAATTTTATTTTTAATTTCAAAATATTACTTTCCTTACAGATTGGATCTTCCAGATCTCTGACAAACTAACTTTCCTATAATTCTTAAGAAATAATTCCCGCCAAAATGGCGAACGATGCAGGTCCTCTAGAAAAGTTCTGTGGTTCAGAATTTTGGGTAGTTATATTTTTATTATGCTAATCTGAACTCACTATATGATTTATCAATTTTTATTTTTTTTGAATTTATATAGAATTTGGACACAATTTGGAACACTAACGATCCTGACTTTCCACCCTGTTTTGAAAAAACAGTATTAGTATGGGTCCCCTGCGGATTTCTTTGGATTTTTATGTTCCTCGAGCTGTACTATCTGCGTGCTAGTTTAGATAAAAATATTCCTTGGAATTTCAAGAATCTTTCGAAAATTGTATTGCATGTTGCATTGCATGCATTATGCATTTTTGATTTCGTTAAAGCTCTTATCTTAAAAGGTTCTGAAGATAATTTGATTTATCCAGTTGATATTTGGACACCAGTTATTAAATTTTTCACATTTGTAAGTTTTTTTTATGATCTTCCGTGATTATACAAATTATTTATTTAAATTGTTTTCTATTTTTTGATAGGCAATTGCAATAATGTTCGTCTTTCTAAATCGCAAGTTTGGTGTACAATCATCAGGAACTTTGTTCTTGTTCTGGTTCCTTTTGGTTATATTTGGAATACCACAATTAAGGACTGAAATACGTGAATACACTGATCGTCATGAAAATACTTTAACAGACGCTGAAATGTCTTGGGCTGATTATAAATTTATAAGCTTCATGATATTCTTTGGGATTTCAGTGCTAATACTACTTCTAAATTGTTTCTCTGATAATATGCCAAGAGAAACCAAATACAATAGAACACCGAAAGAAATTCCTGAGGTCTCAGCAAGTTTCTTATCGCGCATGACTTTCTCATGGTTTGACAAAATGGCCTGGTTGGGGTATCGTAGACCTCTCGAACAGAAAGACCTTTGGGAACTTCGTCCACAGGAAAGCTCAAAAGAAGTTATGCCAACTTTTGCTAAACATTGGAACAAGAACGTCAGGAAGAATTATTCTGTGGAGGATCGTGATTCTAGGGGCCAGTCTACAATTGGAAATGTAGTATTCGAAAATCCTAATGGAGCGAATAAGAAGAATCTTGCGTCAATAATGCCACCGATTTATAAATCATTCGGTGGAGTTTTTCTTTTTGGATCTATGTTTAAATTGGTCACAGATATTCTGGCATTTGCTTCTCCGAAAATATTGGGTCTTATCATTGGATACGCTGAAGCTAAGGCCAGTGATACCGTACAATCCGAACCCGAGTGGAGGGGTATTTTGTATGCTATCTTGCTGTTCGTATGTGCTGCCATTCAAACATTTTTTTCGGCTCAATATTTCCAAAAAATGTACATCGTTGGTCTACGTACACGAACTGCTCTAGTCAACGCCATCTATCGCAAAGCACTTGTCATATCGAATTCCGCCAAAAAAGAATCTACAGTTGGTGAAATTGTCAATTTGATGGCTGTCGACGCTCAACGTTTCCTAGAATTGGTAGCTTATGTGAGCATGATTTGGTCGGCACCACTTCAAATTATTCTCGCTTTATACTTCTTGTGGGAATTGCTGGGAATAGCAGTTTTAGCTGGCTTGATTGTGATGATTATTTTGATTCCAATCAATTTGGTTGTTGCTAGTCGTGCTAAGAAACTGCAAGTCAAACAAATGAAGTACAAAGATGAACGTGTTAAATTAATGAATGAAATTTTGGCAGGAATTAAGGTTTGATAAAAAACAAACAAAAAAAATTGAAGCATTACAAATTGTTTTTTTAAAGGTCCTGAAACTATACGCTTGGGAACCGAGTTTTGAGCAGCAAATTATGGGAATTCGTAATAAAGAAATTGCTACACTTAAGACTGCAGCATATTTGAATGCTGGAACATCATTTATATGGTCATGTGCGCCATTTTTGGTAAATAAATTTTGTAAATAAAAAAAACAATTGAGCTGCAATATATTTGTTTTCCTGCAGGTTTCATTGGTTACATTTGCAACTTATGTATTGATCGATGAAAAGAACGTGCTGGACGCTTCAACAGCTTTTGTGTCATTGTCGTTATTCAACTTACTACGATTCCCCTTGGCCATGCTACCCATGTTGATATCCAACTTGATACAAGTGAGTTTAAATTTTGCTTAAATAAATAAATAAATAAATAAATAAATAAAAAAACTTTAACTACAGACTCAAGTTTCAATAAAACGTATAAACAAGTTCCTGAACAGTGAAGAACTCGATCCGAAGTGTGTGGGACATGATCCTTCAGCAAGTATGATTTTTAAATAATTTTTCAATCAAACAAAATAAAATATTTCTTATTTTTATTGAAGGTAGTCCAATGATGATTAAAAATGGTACTTTTTCTTGGGGTGATGACGTCATCTTAAGAGAAATCAATATGGAAGTTAAAAAAAATACTTTAGTCGCAATTGTCGGAACAGTAGGTTCAGGAAAAAGTTCCATAATATCAGCTTTCCTTGGAGAAATGGACAAATTAAATGGCACAGTGAATACCGTTGGATCAGTAGCTTATGTACCGCAGCAAGCGTGGATGCAAAATGCAACTCTTCGAGATAATATTCTCTTTGGTAAACCATATGATCGTAAGAGATATCAGAGCGTGATTGACGCATGTGCATTACGATCTGATTTCCAAATGTTGGCTGCTGGTGATCAGACAGAAATTGGTGAGAAGGGAATCAATTTGTCCGGTGGTCAGAAGCAGAGGGTATCTCTGGCGAGAGCTGTATACAGTGACTCGGACTTGTATTTATTGGATGATCCTCTGAGTGCAGTTGATTCCCATGTGGGAAAGCATATTTTCGAGAAAGTCATCGGGCCAACTGGTATACTGGCTAACAAGACCCGTGTGCTAGTTACCCATGGCATTACCTATCTACCTAAGGTGGATAATATTTATGTTCTAAAAGGTGGTGAAGTTAGCGAAGACGGAACATATGCAGAGTTATTGAATCAAAAGGGAGCTTTCTCAGATTTCCTGATTCAACACTTAACAGAAAACAGCGACGAAATTGATGAACTGGATGAAATAGCTGAACAACTAGAGAACACAATTCAGTCGGAAGAGTTGCGTGGTAAATTTGTACGAGCTATAAGTCGTGCAAGGTCGGAAAGCATTGTCGAAACAGGGTAAGTTTTTTTTGTTTTAAATAAACGTAATAAAAATATGCTAAGCAATATTGACTGACTGAATATTATGTTTTGCAGCTCGATCAGATCATTTGGCAGCAACAGGAGTAGCACTCGTAGATCAATTAAAAAAGAACAAAATGGCAGCATACGAAAACGTCAATTTAGTCGACAAGAATCTGTTGCTTCAGTTGCTTCAAAATTATCAGATTTGGCAGTTGGCAAAGATGATGGTAAACTGATTGAAATTGAAAAATCCCAAACGGGAGGTGTAAGTTTGAATATACAGTTTTTATCAAAATGTCGACTTTTTTTAAATTAATTCCTATTTATTTCTTAAAGGTGGGCTGGGCTGTTTACAAACAATATATCCAGAGCATCGGAATTGGTTTGGCAACAGCAACAATCCTTTTGAATATGTGTTTCCAAGGATTTTCAGTAGGATCGAATTTATGGTTGACACAATGGTCAAACGATGAACGTGCTGGAACAGATACTTCAGTCAGAAATATGTATTTGGGTGTATATGGTGGTCTTGGATTCGGACAAGGTATATTGTTTGTTTGCTTTTAAAAATTAATAGGCTTAATGTTGTTGCCAGGTGTTTGGTTCATTTAATAACTGTTATACAGTTTAAAATGAGTTAGTAACTCATATGTATGTTTTCATGCTTTTTACAGAGACAGAAAATTGTAGGAAGTTTCTCCTAATTTTTAACTTCTTTCATTTTTCCATGTTATAATCAAAAAGAAAACTATTTTAGATGATATCTCAAGAGAAAAGATTTGAAATCTCTTTAGTTTGAGAGATTTTCTACATTTCACTTATAGATCAGACTCTCTCCTTTGTCAAATTGAAAATATCTTTTGTTTAGTAATAGGTAATAGGTGTGTTTATTGAAAAAGAATGTGTTGTGCAGAGAAAATACAGTAAGCTATTCGCATAGAGAACTTTGCGAATCTAGGGCGACCAGATTCATACCCACGAAAAAGAGGACATCTTCAAAAATCTCAAATGAAAAAATATTATTTTCGTTTATTAACATTTTTTATCTGAATCTCGAATATTATTTCTGAAGTTCTTCGATAAACGTACATTTTGCTCAAGCATTTTGTTTCCTAATTTACTTCTTTTTTGATTAAAAAAGCACACAACATAAACAAAACAAAATAAACCGTTGTGTTTACTTCAAACAGAAAAAGAAAAGTATGGACTGACCTGTCAAATCAGTGGGTGTGTTCAGATAATTGTTATAAAAAAGATGGCATTGTGTTCAGAAGTGAATAAGTTCAGGGGTCCCACTATGTAACTGGATTCTATAGTAAAAACCTTCGAATTTATAAAATCTTCGCTAATTGAACATGACGGGACAAACATTTGGAAGCACTACCCACTATTCCTTTTCGATAAGCATTGAAGATAACTTTCTAAACTAAAATAGAGTTACATAGAATTGCCCAAGGTACACAAATATTCTAGATCATCTTCATACCAGAAAGATCAAAAAAATTTCTGAATTAGTGTTAAAAAAAGTTATTTTTGTAGTTTTGTGGTATCGAAAAATGTAGTTAACTGAGAAAACTCAAAAAGGGGATAAATTGCATGTTTTTTTTTAAAGACACTGGGCATGCTTTAACACAAAAAGAGAAGATATCCTCTTTAAAGAGGACTGCTTGTCAGTCTATGTGAATCCCAGAAGGTAAAAGATAACAGCTATCATTTTGTTTGGAAGAAAAAGTAAAAAGCGAACTAAAAGTCCAATTTTTTTTTTAATTATGAAACCATTTATTCTAAGAATATGTACATACATATTTTCATTGCAAAAAATTATATTGTACTTCAAAATGATAAATCCCATAAAATTATAGTTTTGCCGCCTGCTGTACATATAAGTTGTGTTTAATAACGAACAGAAAATTAGAGAAAAGTACAGGATTGTGTTCCATACCATGAATATAATCCTTGTCCTTAACAGTTCTACATTTTGAAACGTCAAAAAACGACATGCAAAAGTTAAATGTTGGCCAACTTGTCCAGCTGCGTATGCAGTTCCGTCTGCAGCTGCGTCGCGTTCTGTTCGTATCTATGGATTTGTCTGTATTCAACATTTTCCGTCTCAATTCTGTTCAGGTAGATATTCTGCAACTACTTTTGAGGTGGATAAAGTGAGTGAGAAATTTCAAAGAACCAGCTGATTTGCTTGTTTGGGATAATAACAAGCTCAAGTTTATCACAGAAGTAGTTTTTTTTTATATTTTTTAACTTAATGTGAAGAAAAAAACATAAAATAATGTAAGAAGTGTGATTTGTAACTAAATTCAAATTGAAAATTAATGAAAAAATAATTTTTTAATTTAAAAGTTTCACAGTTGATATGCAACGGTCCCGTCAACAAAAAGCTGCACTTTTCTGTTTTTTCTTGTTCTGACAGCTTCCACACACTTGTGCTGTTCTGATTTAGTTTTTCTTCACTAAACACAGCTATAATATACTATTGGGTAAATAGATCTACATATTTGATAAATGTTCTAATTGCCGTTCAATCTATCTCAAAAAAATTGGAGGACTCTTTCCAGTTGCTTTGACACAAAAGTCTTTCTGCATTATCTCAGAGTTTACTAGCACACGTCAAATTAAAAGTGTGATATTGCGAATGCAATTGCCATTTCATGATTTGCTTCCAATTTGTTGGCATGTATTAATACTAAGTGAGATAAGACGGGTTAACATTTTAAATAATTGGCGCATTCATCAGTTATTGGTTTTCAGATATGCGGAGGTTCTTCAGTACTAAGCGCTCAAAATTTGATTAAAAATTTCACTAAAATTTGATCCCTAGATTATTTTTTTACATTAAAACGTAGATATCTACCTCATTAGTGTCAAAATTGCCCCTGGCGTAAAGTGAATTATTACAAATTTCTGTCCCAAAAACAAGAAGGGATAAAGTTGCTATATGCTTAAGTTTATTTATAATTACTGTTTAATTGCCTGTTAAAGATTTTCACAACTGATAAATTATCACACTTTCTGTCATTTCTACTTATTTAGTATATGATAATGATAAGCTTAAATATGGCAGCCTGTCATTCATTTTAATCTTACATAAATCATAGTTTTATATTTATTTTTAGAAAGTTTAATTTAAATAATTAGTATCATCTAAAATTTTTATTATTTTCTTTTTTATATACAGTTGCTGTTGACTTTATTGGTTGTTTAACACTTGCACTTGGATGCATCTATTGCTCAAAATCACTACATGAATTCCTAACAAGAAATGCTATGCGTTTTCCGATGGATTACTTTGATACAACTCCGTTGGGACGAATTTTGAATAGATTCTCAAAAGATGTTGATACCGTCGACAATTTACTTCCAATGAACATTCGAATGCTTATAACTCAATTTTTCTCGGTAAATTAATACAAAAAAAACTTGATTTTATTTGACACAGCAAAGACCAAGAACACAAATAATTTATTTAACAAAAAACTATAACATATTGAAAATCTTTTTCTATTTATTACATTATTTTATTTATTCATAAAAGGTTATTGCAACTTTAACGGTAATTTGTATTTCGACACCTATCTTCCTTGCTGCTATTGTACCAATGGGATTGATATACTGGTTCGCTCAAAGATTTTACGTTGCAACTTCGAGACAGCTGATGCGTTTGGAGTCTGTTACTCGCTCACCAATTTATTCACATTTCAGTGAGACTGTAACTGGCGTAACAACAATTAGGGCATATCAAGTTGGGGATAGGTAAATATTACAGCACTAACGAATCTTAACGAATTTGAAACTTTATTTATCTTTTTTATTGCCAATAGATTTATTCAAGAATCAGATAATCGTGTGGACTTGAACCAACTGTGCAAATATCCCAGTATCATTGCCAATCGTTGGTTATCTGTTCGATTGGAAACCATTGGTAATTTAGTGATCCTGCTTGCGTCTTTGTTTGCTGTACTGGGAAATCAGAGCAATGCTGGTTTGGTAGGTTTGTCTGTGACTTATTCCCTACAAATCACTGCAACACTCAATATGCTGGTTCGTGTGTCATCTGAAATCGAAACAAACATTGTTTCTGTAGAACGCATTAAAGAATATGGTGCAATTAAACAAGAAGCACCATGGGAGATCCCAGGTGTAAATACTCCAGAAGGATGGCCTCAAGATGGTAATGTTATGTTCGAAAATTACATGGTTCGCTATCGAGAGGGATTGGATTTGGTATTGAAGGGGGTCAACTTTGATATTACCGGAGGTGAAAAGGTGGGAATTGTTGGACGTACTGGTGCTGGCAAATCTAGTTTGACTTTGTGCTTATTCAGGTAAATTTATTGTTCAAAGTAAATACTAATCGACAGAATAGTAATGTAGTTCGCATTGAATAGAATTCTTGAAGCAGCTGGAGGTCGAATTCTTATTGATGGTGTAGACATTTCAAAACTTGGTCTTCATACCTTGCGTTCAAGATTGACAATCATTCCTCAAGATCCTGTTTTGTTTTCAGGATCATTGCGTATGAATTTAGATCCTTACAATAGAAATAGCGATGCAGAAATATGGTCTGCTTTGCAGCTATCACATTTGAAAGAATTTGTCAAAGGAATGCCAGCTGGCCTAAACCACGAGATAAACGAGGGTGGTGAAAATCTTTCTGTTGGGCAGAGGCAATTAGTTTGTTTGGCTCGAGCTTTGTTGAGAAAAACAAAAGTTTTGGTATTGGATGAGGCAACAGCTGCAGTTGATCTGGAAACTGATGATCTTATTCAAGTAAGTTTGGTTAAGGGTATTTTTTAAATACATACTAAAAATTTGTATTTGGTTATTTCTTTTCCAGAAAACAATTCGTTCGGAATTCAAAGATTGCACTGTGCTTACGATTGCACATCGTCTTAATACTATACTTGACTCCGATAAGGTAATCGTTTTGGACAAAGGTCAAATAATTGAATTTGATGCTCCAACATCTTTATTGGAGAACAAAAACTCATCGTTCTATAGCATGGCGAAAGATGCTAATCTTGTGTAAATATTTAAATATTGATAGCTATTTTAAATAAGTACCTAGAGCTCGATAAAATTAACCAAATTGTATTTATATTTAATCAAGTTTTAAAATTAGGTTATATAATAATAAAGTGTGCAAATAAAAACTTAAGTTATAAAATAATTTTCTGCTTCCAGCAAGAAGAATCATGAGATTAAAAAATGATAATAAAAACGAAAAACAAAATGTGTACAACAATATTATTATTAATTTTTGATATGACTTGCATTTTTAAACAGAAATCAAAAGAACAGAACAAAAAAGAAGACCACGTATACGTATAATATGAGTGACTATTAAACGCGGTCTTAAAAGAATTATTTATTATCAAATTGATAATGTATATTCAGAAAACCTTATAATCTTCTGCTGTACGAATATCAATTATCTTCTTTATTTCCGAATTGTCTTTTATTCAGAGATACGAGTACTTCCAGTTTTTGAAGCAGCAAAAGATTTTGCTCTTGAACTATTGAATAGAAATATTGATAACATCATAGACAGACAGGCGACAATTATTTAAGTCATTTTGTACATGATCATAATTAGTAGATAGTTCCCGCAATGAACTAAGATAAGTAAGCGCAGCTAAATTACCAGCTGGACCAGCAGCTGAACTTCATCATATCAGTGATTCTCAGGAAACTGATACTTTTATGACCCTTTATGATATTAGTTAGCGCTTTCTCCACTTTTATAACTGCATTAGCTAGATGATCAAATGTTCTATTATCAAAAGTTCAATTTTGAAAGAAAACAATAGCTTAGCCCGAAAGATGCATACTATTAGGGGCGTTGATGCATGACATGAGGGCATACCTAACGGGTAGAGTTCTACTAATAGTTCCAGTTCACTTACCTCAAAACAAACATCAATGGCCGCGTTCCGATATTAATTCTCAGATATCCGGGTAGCTATGTGTTGTTGTTATCCCTTGTTAAAAAACAGCTGATAACAAATCAGCTGTGAGCAACAAACAGACCTGAAGCTATCCCAAAATTTCTAGGATACTCATCATTCCGAGGAGAAATTTCAAAACAGCTGATATGTGACAAGAAGTTTAAGTTGATCATGTTGAGTTTTGCAGTGTCATCGGGTTTTTTGAATGGAAAATTCATAAGTAAGATGCAACTATAAAATGGTTATTTGCATCACCTTGGACTCTTTGCAATACGTAAATATAAATAGAATAAAATTTATTAAGAAAGTTAAAAAAAATTGCAAATAAAAAAAAATTTTAATTCAATTTCATTGTCAGATTTTTTCAGCCAACATATATTTATTTGTAAAAAATGTTTAAATTTGTTTAAATTGAAAAAAACACCCTTTTATAGTAAATGTTTTCTTAAACTCCTTTAATTCTTGTTGCTTATGACAAATAAAGTATGTGGACTAAGTTTCATGACTATGCTGTTGGAATTTTTTTTATTATTTTACTTTTTTCACCAAAAATTCCGTCATAATTTATGAAAAAGACTATTACTTTTTGTACCTTAAAAAGTAACCTTAAATCATGTGTCATAGGCTAAAATTATACCAAGAAAAATATTTTAGTTTGTTATGCTTTCATATCCCCCCTATCCAAAGCTTTTAAAGTGACTTTTTAAACATCAAAGTAAGTTTTTCAATTAAATTTTTAAATCTTTAAATTTTATTAATATAAATATTTTCCTAACTTTTCTTGGGTTTGCAAAATTTTGCTTCCCAAAACAGCTTTTTTCAACCCTCTTGGTGGAAGGGGAGGGGTGGGAGATAATCAATAACATGGTCCTATGATTTAAAGAGTTCTGAATCCAACGAGAGTTCTAGGGTCGTCATCCGATACTTGGTTTTTAATTTATTGGCCAATATATGCAACATTTCGGGATTTGAGTAAATGGCAACCCTTCTCCCGTCCTTCTAAAAGTGTTGCCACCTTGGCAACACTACTTTATTGCAAAATTAGGACACTATTAGTTTAATAAAGCTAAACCCATGAGGTTAAAATGACAGGTGGTCTCACAAACAACCCCACTGTACATATCAACTCTTGTGGTCAGATTCAATAGGATATACTTAATGATGAATTCTATCGATATCCTAAGCCAGGGATGCTGAACCTTTTTACAGCCTAGTGCCATTTTTTAAAAATAAATAATTTGAAATGCCTTTGGCATACCAACTCCCAACATACAGTCTTGATCTAGTTTTTAGTGACTACTAGAAAAAATAAATAAAAACTTCTTACAATTAGTGCGGGACATATTAATTGTAAACATATTCGCCCGGAAAACATTTCATCCGAAACATTTTTGTTCACCCAAATTTCAAAAGCTATTATGAGTTTTGCTGAACTTCTCTTTGCTGTCAAGAGCTAAGTGGCAATTTAAGCTATAAATTAGGAAACATTGCAACCAAAATAATTACTCACAAAAAAGGGGGAATTTCCCTTTTTCGGGTGAAATTCAAAATAGGCGAAAAGTAAAATGGTGGAGGGTTGTTCGGGCGTAACTCACATTAAAGCTGAATAGCTTATTTTTGAAACTTACAGCTTTTATTTCATTTTTAAAAATAAGGGTTTTCACGTCTCGCCCATAGACAGACCAAAATATTTTCAAGATATCAAAGTTCGGCTTTTTCAAACAGCTAAAAGAAGAAATCTAAGCGTGAAGTAGATTGCTTATGCTGCCGCTCAAATAACATGCCTATAGTATTTTGTCACGTGGTTCGTCATCACTGTCCTAAGTCATCGATAGAATTCATTTAATCACTCTTTCAGCTAAAAACGATAACATGATTTATTGAAAGTTTTATCTGAAAAGGAACTATCAAGGCAAATGGTAACATTTTTCACACAATGCATAAATATGTTTTAGGCGTAAATTGACTCAACCTTGCAAGATGGCGCTTGATGGCGACCAAAAGTATTACGAAAAGATTCGAACAGAAAAGTTCAGATTTTGGATTAATGTCTTTGTATGTATTTCAAGCTCTATACCCCTCTTAAAATTTCCATCATTCTACAACAATCAAAAGTGCTCCATATTCAAAAAAAATTTTTGGGAAAGTGTGAGTGAGTCAGTCAGTAACAGTTTTGAAAATTTTTGAAGTCCTATATCTCAGAAATAACTGATTCTAAAGAGATGAAAATTAGTGAGCCTACTGTGTTTGACTAGCCGAGCTAAAACTGTGAATTTGATACTGAAGTTAGGAGATCGAAAATTGCTTGAGCTAACGCGAACTTGGCTGGGCACTCTCGTGCCTTCTATACCTGATGATTTATGTATTATGATGTGTTAATCGAACAGCAGACTTGCTGGGGCCATGGGTAGTATACAGACATTTGGTTTCGTTTTTGATCTAGAAAAAATCTAGTATCGATGTGCGATACTACAATGAATTTCACCTCAATAATTTCAATAATTTTCAGTATAGAAATTGAGACGGTGATACAACGCGAAAAACACTCAATTCGGTGCATAAGTGCCACCAAATGCGGTGAGTTAGATCGAAATTACAAACGTGGTTCAAATTATGATCCGTGGTTCAACAATTTTACTGGCTGATTTTGGCAGAATTACTGATGTTCAACGATGGATCAAAATTGCTGAACCACGGATTAAATATTTCTAAAACTGGCCTTAAGACTTTAAATTGACTGAAAATCGGTTTTTGGAGTAGGAATAGGAGGATCCCGCACTGAAAAGCTCACCTTAAAACGAGCTTTTAATTTTAAAAACACTTTGATTGTAAAATCAAAAACCTCATTTAAAGTATAAATGACCTTCAAACATATTAAAGTCGTATGAGGTAAATTATCACTTTTTTCGTCACCTTTAGAGGGAAAAGTTAGTTTTTTGAATCGTGCTTTTACCAAAGTTATGTCGAGGTAACCATATGCACTCATAGGTACATAAAAACGGTGTTTTCCCTTGGTAATTTGTTTAAAGTAAAAAGTAAACATATGTATACGAAAATACATAGTTTTGCCGATTTTTATTTGTAAATTTTTTTGTCGAAAAATGAAACCCACATTGTTATACTCGTAACATTAATCTACATATCAACATATTCTTAAATAGGTTTACCTTTTGAAGCTGACCTCATAATTAGCATTATTATAATAGTTTATAGTATTAAGGAACACCCACACGGTGCCAGTGAGTTAGTTTAGTAACTGATTCATAAAGAAGTTTTTTTTTCTCATTTTAGAAAATAAAAACATAAATAATACTAACAAGTTGAACGGACCAATCCAGTCTCCTTAAACATTAGAAACATGTTATTAAAATTTATCAAAAGCTTTTTTTCTGCCAGATACATTCGATAGAGAATATAATATATATATGTAGGTATAAAAATTAATTGGGTACGATTAATAAAATGAAATAAAAAGAAAATTGATAAAATGTTAAGTATAAGTACAGGGTGTACTTGTACTTAAAGTGGGCGCCAGGAATTCTTTTACGAAATAAGAATTAGTGAATTCCAAAACTAATTTTTTAAACGAGCAAAGAAAATAAACGAAAACAAGTAAAAGAACCAAAAATAAAACACAAGTTTTTATATGCCTAGATGGGGACTTCAATTGTTTTTATTTGGGAAACCTTTGAGCCTAAGCCCAGGGGTTAAAACCCAAAATTTTTTCAAAGATATAGATTTTAACAGAAATTTTAAAGGGCTTAGGTGAAACTTAAAGCTGAAAGCAGAGAAAAGAAAAGGCAATGAAAATGGGCCGTTAATGAGGCAAAATCGCGTCCCACAAATAATTGGGATAAGAATCGAATCTCAAAGCGAACACTTATCGGAATTGACACAACGAAATCAAACTATAAACCAAAAAAAAAAAAAACACAAAAACTCTACTTATCTTTTTAATATGTCTGCGGATCTCCTATCTGCCTCTTTCCTGCTATCACCTCGAATTTTCCTCAGTTTCCTCAAAACTGCTTCACACCTCAAATCACTTAAACTTTCTTCCAAAATTTTCTCGACAACTTTTCTTCAACTAAAAATTACTTTTTCTCAATCTTCTATTTTCTTTTAAATTTTCCTCCAATTCTCAAAGTTAAAATTACTTTTCGCTTGAATAGTTCTCAAAAGAGTGCACTTTGCATGCTAATCCTAATTTCTCCCTCGGCCATTCCATTATCTCACACATTCATACAACCAGCCAATCGTTTTCGAGATCTTCAGTCACGGGATCACGGCTTCCTGGAAAGCGACGCTCTCCTTGAAAACCTCCGTTCCTCCGTTGTCGAATCTCATCGAAACTTTACTCCCACACACACATTCAATGATTCAGCAAGTTGTTGGACGTCTTTCCAAAACTTGCCGAATCCAAATGGCCGAGTTCAGAACCCTTTCAACTTAATATTTCGAGAAAACTTAAAAGAACTAAAATCGAGAAAAAGTTTCTTCTAGGCATTCTCCTAGCTACTCTAAAACAATCGCGAACCAACTGCTCCACTTAAATTGCAAATCGATCGAAACCTATTTTTGTTTCTTTTCCAAAATACTTTAAGAGTAGGTCTTAGGCTGATGGACACCAGGTATCTACTGACTCTACAAATATTTTGGAGCTGCAACGGAAAAAGGAAAGGCTAAAAATGGTTAATGATAAAGAATAGGCAGGTGCAACTTGTTGTGGTAAATTTTACCGCAACAAATCCCACCCTTACCTCCTAGGAAATGTGCTTACATTTCTGTAACACATTTTCTAAAAGTATGCCAAGGAAATGAAAAATGAAAAAAAGGATTTTCCATCAAAATAAAAACTCAAAACAAACATTAAAATGAAAATCATTAATTGTTATCAAAAACCGAACTACAAAAAAAATACAAACTACTTTACTTTAATCCTCGGATTCATCGGTATACGGTTTTAAATCTTTAACATGCCAAGTTCCGCGTTCTTTACCACTACTATCTTGTAAGACATATGTCCAAGGTGACATACGCTTTTTAATCTCAAACGGACCGACAAACTTCGGTGCTAATTTGGCAGCATAATAATTCGTGGCATCCGACAACGAAAAGTTCCTACGCCATACAATATCGCCTGGCTGATATTGAACATCACACCGTTGAAGATTGTAGGCTTCAGCAGATCTTTTTGATGCTGCTTGCAATTTTTTCCCTATGTCTATCCTAAGTTCCTGGAAACGTTCAGCGATCTCATTCCGATCTTGAAGGCTTCCTGAACTATCACCTATAGATGGTGCTTCTCGACCTGAAGTCACCATGTCTCTTCCGAAGTTCGCATAATAAGGCGAAACTCCCAAAGCCTCATGTTGTGACGTGCGAATAGCGCACGCCACCTTGCTCAGCCGCGACAAAGCTTTACCCACGGTATCTAGAAAAAATTGATTTGATTTAATTGTTTCATATTGTTGCGAAAACACGTATTTACTCTAATGTGACGTTTTTACAGCCGGAAATAGGCTTGATGAAATTGTTATCATACAATAATTTGTGGGATTCTGATAGAAAAAGAGAAAAATATGGAGAGAAAGAGGAAGATAACGAATTAATTGTTGTTGTTATAAAAATAATTTATTCAGTATTTTTGAAGGTAGTTTTTTTTTAACAGCATGAAATTGGTGTTAAAAGCTTTATTTTATTTTTCCGGGGGAATTACTGCTGCTATTGGATAATACACAAGACTCAAAGTAAATAAATTACATTTTATGTACGTAGGTATACGAGTTCATATACATTTATACATATGAAGCCATAGGTATTTAATTGAACTCGTATAATTTATGTGTTTGTTGGGCGGGTAATTGGTAATGACAGCATTTTGCCGGTGAAAGACATGAACAGAAAATCACTAAACAAAACCGTATACTTGTAATGTAAGGCATCACAGAAAGTTCTTGAATGATCATGACGTCATATGCTATATAACATTTAATCAGTAGAAAGTATGTAAAAACAATATTTCGCAATGATTCGTAATGTGGTTTCGTTAAGCTATCGACAATCAGAAATTTGTGCACTTCAAAGATTAGGTAGACACATACCTCTCATTTTGAAGTGAGGATCTATTTTTGTGTTAGGAAAAGAATCTATAGTTAGTACTAAAATTTATAGGTAATGCCTACTAGTACTAGTTTACAAGAATGTACTTATCAAATAATTAATAGGTACATACATAGGTATGTAATGTTTTTTAAAGGGAGGAATGAATAAATAAAAATTGGGTATTTTGTACTGCAATAATGCTATCTTAAGACCTATGTATAACTGTGCCTCCACTTAGAGCGAAATAAAATTACTTATCCATGCAGTCCTTCCTCTTAATTAGTTCCTTTAAGAAGCTTAACCATTTGCAGATCTTGTAGACGATGTTAAGGAGACTTTCTTAAGGATCCGGTATATAATCCTTAAGATTCCATTTAACTGGCATTTTTTTCTTTGACCATGCTTTCCAGATTGGGCAATTTATCGGAAATTGGGCTTTCTTTTTCCGAAGTTGTCGACAGCAATTTCAGTCATCATAATAATTGGGCTATTAATGGCCCAAAACTTATTTTGGGCGATATTTTTGTATACGCATAAATCAGTTAGAAATAAAAAACTTCTTTTCTCTTCAAAAATATATCCTTAACGCATTCCACAATTTTTCATCACATTTTATTCATTGAATATACTCATTGGGTCCGACATTTCGAATCAACCGCAACAATCTTCACTTTAATAATTTTTTTATTTTTATAAGAAAAATGTGTTGGTTTTGGGCTACTATTTGGGCTACTTTTTCGGCTCCGATTTTGGGCTACACAACTTTTCAAATTAGGCTATCAAACTAGTTCAAGACATAGCAACCATGTCTTTGACCATATTTTGCGAATGAGTTGCTGCACACCTCTAGGTCTCTTTTACACGATGATTTTTTTTGTCTGACTCTTTTCGAGGGTGAAATCAGACCTTTTTTCTTCTTCGCATTCATGCAATTTCGAAAAGAGTCAGCAATGATTGCGATTCTACCACGATATGTTCTCCTTGCAGCCTTCGTTTCGGGCCTTGTATTGTAACCTTAAAAAGTTCTTACCTTTTCGTAAAACTTCTAAACTTCATTCCTATCTTTTCATCCCCCTACGATCATGCTCTTCTAATGCTCCATCTTTTTTTCTTCTGATAAACTCTCTTCTCTGCTGCCCGCAGAGCAAGCCACCACCTCTGGTCCATTTACTGCCTAAACAGAATGGGAGACGGAGTACGAATAGATGTCAGGCTGCAGTTAAAACATTTTTGTTCGTTGAGCCCTGACGTCCTGGGGTCGCCCCAAGGCATTTTTTCAAAACGTTGAACTCAGTAGTACAGTACATATGCCATGCCTCTTGTTAAGATAAAAGTGCTTGTCAGCATCCATTGTCAAAAAATAGTTATTTTATAACTCATACATAACCTAGAAGTTTTATTTTTTAGAGGACACAAAAAAGTGCTCTAAGCTGTAATTAGAGTCTCGAAACGGACAAGTTTTTAATCGAAGCTTTGATAATTAATGCTTGATATTTAATTCAGTAAATGGTATTAAATTTATTAAAAAAAAAGAGGACACCTTAAAAAAAAACTCAAATGAAAAATTTTAAAAATATTGTCATTCATTAACATTTGTTAATTTACACATTAGACATTTTCTCAGCAGATATTAGGTCTGTTTACTTTGAATTTCTGTGATTTTTGACAAAAGTTTGGACTATAAATCACAGAAATTCAAAGTAATGGAACATACACATTATCTCTACATTTTGACATTTGGTTTCTTAAGCCAATTCCTTTCACATTAAAAAGCATACACGATGAACAAAACAAAATA
Source organism: Dasysyrphus albostriatus (assembly GCA_946251815.1). Taxonomy (NCBI): domain Eukaryota; kingdom Metazoa; phylum Arthropoda; class Insecta; order Diptera; family Syrphidae; genus Dasysyrphus; species Dasysyrphus albostriatus. The sequence goes on along the minus strand of OX276337.1, from coordinate 133,381,574 downwards.
AACCGTTGTATTTACTTTTAACATACAAATAGAGGTATGGACTGACCTGTCAAATGAGTGGGCGTGTTCAGAAGATTGTTTAAAAAAAAAATGGCGATGTGTTCAGAAGTGAATGAGTTCAGTGGACCAACTATATGACTCGAACTCGATTCTACAATAAATACGTTAAATTTTGCAAACATTTGTTTGTTAGCGTTTAAAAGTAAAAATATATAACAGTTCCAATTGAAGATTCTGTGGCGAAAAGCCGGAAACATTAAAATTTGGTCCCACTTTCATACATATATTTATACCACTTATAATAAGCATTGAAATCAACTTTCGATTTTCAAATGGATTTAAAGGAGTAGAATAATAGAACAAAGTACAGCCACAGCTACAAATACATATATATTCTAGGTCGTGTTAACACCAGAAAGATGAAATGTCTGTATATAAGACGCCATCGGTACCGCATCGTACCGCTGGGACTTTAAATTTCTTGGATTCTTTGAATATTCTCTTCTGCCTACTCCTTATCTAAACTTGTTTTTAATGTTGAAGATTCAACAAATTATTTTTTTGGTATTTCCCGTTTTTGTATTTGTTAGGCACCCACTTTTATAACTTTATCAATACAATGGTAACCAAACAAGCTTTTACTTATACATTTTAATACTAAACATAATAGCAGTAGGTCCAGTCAAATGTGCAATACTCAAATTCAAGTGGACACTTCATAAATCAAATGTTATAAAGATAACTTTATTAAAATCAATAAAATTAGTACGCAACTCACTGTTCGTATATTGTTATTTAAACAACAACAAAACAATATTCAAACAAAGCTATCCAAAAAATCGCAACGTCATGCTTGCTGCTTCAAATAGTTTTAGACAATATATATATAAATATTCATATAGAAAGGGAACTCTATCGCTTTTTGGGATTTTTTTTTGTTGTTGTTCTACTTACATTAGTGATTCCTCACCCCCTCTTACATCCCTAAAACAAACAACAAATGATTGCAGATTGCCTGCCAATATACACTAGCTATACTTTGTAGATGCCTAGCCTCTCTAGACTTTAGATCATTCATAGAAAGTAGACACACTCGACGCGAAAGCTCGTTTCAAAGTATTCAGTCAGTTTCATTCAGTTGGTTTATGGAAACCGATCGTGGCGGATGGTTTCTTCTTGCTTTTCATAAATCCTATACACCTAAAATATAATATCTCTCAGTTAAGAGAGAATTTGATTTTTTTTTCATTCGTTAAACTCTTTAAAAGAGAAAATTATAAAACAACAAGTAAGTTAAGTGCGTGCAAAAAAAAATATATAAAAAAAAGAAGAAAATAACAACGAGATCGCATAAACAAGAGTGTTCTTTTGCCTTAACCTATTTTAAGTTCAAAGAAAGTGTGAACTTTAACCCCTAAATAGTTTAAAATCCTTAAGGTCATTAAGTGGCCGAGAAATAAATGATGCGGTTAAAGTGATTTTTCTGGTTTCTCAGGTGTTTTTCTTTTTAAGAGTAAATTCTTAAAAAGTTTTAAGTTAAAAGTTCTTATATATTTCTAATACCTGAGCAAAAAGTCTGATTTACCGAATACCAAAATATGTGCTAAAACTTGTTAAGATCAGTGATCTCTTTTATTAGTTTTTGTGTATTTTAAAAATTTCAAATGATATAATATTATCAAGTTGTTACTGTTAATCCATCCAATATATGTATACCTAGCTGCAAATTAGAATTAGATAAGTTTTTATGGTGAATGTGCGCGCATTGTTTATCGGTTAAATTATTCAGCTTCAATAAAACGCGTGGTTTGTGTGTGGTGAAATTAAGTTGCTGTTAGGTGAATGATTACTTATTCGCTATCTAGTCTATGTAAACACAATTATTACAAGATAAGATTCTCTCGCTATGAGCTTTCTATAGTGTATCAGTGCTATACACACTTTGCTATTTGCTTCCTCGAAGTTAAAATTGACAAATTGTGAATTGATTACTTTGCAGTTTGGCTGTTAAAGCTGGAAAATAATAATAATTGTTTTCGTATAAAGCCTCACACAGATATTACTTTCTGATAATTTGTTTGAACAAATTGGTGTCAATAATTACTGTAGCTTCCGGTGTGGTTTTAAAGAAATGTTAACTGTGGGTTGGTGTTTTTAGTTGCTAGATAATTATAGTATCTCTTACATGAAAAACATCGATTTTGGTAAGCTGTATTGTTTATTTATTAAAGAGGTATCAATGCCGGCTCGATATACAAATTGCATGTTTTAGTATGTATAGATATTGCAATTTTAAGAAAAATAATATAATACTGTTATTGTGTACAAATTTACTGGGCAAATGTTTGTTTAAAGATAAGAACAACTGCCGTTTTAAGGCTACTATGAAAAGTCTTTGGAACGTGCAATCAAGTGGGTTTTAATTACGATTACCTTCTACATATATTACAAACTAGAAAATTTGCCATGTTATTTGATGTCTTCATTTAATGATTTTCATTTTTGATAACTATATAACAATCAAGAAATCAGAATTTATAAAAAGAAAATATGTTGGTATGTACAAAAAAAAATATGGTGCCATTTAGTGGTGATATTAAAATATAATAATTCCTAAATTAGGGTACTTATCTGAAATGCTTTTAGCTGCTTCCTTATTTTCTCTGTTATGTTTACCTTGAGATAACGATTAAATAAATGAGCCTACGCCACCAATGACAAAAAAATGGTTTTACAATTCTGTTCAAATAGCTATAGCTGTTTAAGGAAGCTTATTATTCTCAAACAAATTTGTATTCAAAAAATTCTGTAGAATTTTACTTGCGATAGATATGACTTTAACGGAAGTTTCATATTCAAATTTAAATAAACTCACATTAACTTCTATAATAGAGAACATGAAAAAAGTGGATCCCATGATTCTATATGTCTGTCTGTCTGTACCTCGACCTAAACCACTTAATTTTGAACTCAAGGCTTTTTGGTGTTTATCTTAGGCAGGAGGAAATTTAGTTAATTATAAAAGCACTCACTAGGCACTCAAATGTTAAAGAAAAGCTTATTTACCTGACTCAAAAACGGGGTTAACAATTTTGCTAAAAAAAATCAGTGAGATATTGTACGCCTACGCATGCTGTACTTTTTGTTTCTGGTAAATTTTTGTTTGAAAAAACCTGTTATCAATGCTGCCCATAATCTCGTAAAGGCCCTATCTACAAAATTTCCGAATTTAAGTTTTTTGCAAATTGGGAGTTAAGGAATTGTCTTTGATTTATTCGTATATATTTCTTGACACTAGATCTTCAAAGACAGAAAATGACAATTTCTAAAAGTCCTAACTACAAATCATATGCACTGAAATTTCAAAAAGCCCTAACTAACCGCATAGGGCCTTTTATAAACTGCTGCATACTGAAAACAGACCCACTATATTGTTTTAAAAAGCCCTATGTGGCAGTTAGGGCTTTTTGCAAAATTTTCTAGATTCATTTCTGTTTAATAAAAAAAAAACAGTAAAGATTTTTACAGAAATTGGTATTTTTTACCTTTGTATATATTTATGTTTGTTTTTCATTTTACATTTATTTAAAATAAGCAATTTTAATGCAAAAGTTTGCGCAAAAGTTTGCAAATAGGTGTAGGTACATAGGGCCTTTTCATATTTAATATTTAATATTTAAAGTTTTTTTTACTTCGATTTTCTCACTACCATAATGATTTCAATTAACATTTTTGATTAAAAGTCCTTTTTAAATGTAAATTAACTTCAAATTTTTGAAAATAACAAAAAAATGGGTTAGTCAACTTTTTTGAAACAAAGTTTTAATTTTTTTCCAAAAATATTAATGTTTTTTTTCAAAAACCGTCATCAGATGCAGTAACTGCTAGAAAACCGGGTTTTATTTTTGTATATTTTATGTATGATATGATACTATGCTTTATTGCAGTTTATTATCAACTAATTTTCTGATAAAGTAAATAAATAGTAAACAAACAGAACTAGTGAAAGTTTGAGCATATATTAGGAGTGATTTTGTTTAGCTCTAGAATAAGGCCTGGTCAAAAAGAACGTGATCCGGCGATGCGATCAACTTTTCACTAGGAAAAGAGATTGCGAAGGTCAAATATTGTTTATAAATTTTTACAAAGGACGCCTGATCGCGCTCTGTTTTATTGGAGTTGATTTTGACTCTGTAAAAATGTGATTCGAATCACATCGTTCTCACATTCGCTGCCAAGCATTGCTTTCACTTTTTCCACTCATTTGGCACAAATAAGCGATTCTGGTTTTGTGAATGAAACCTATATTATCGATACTCAAAGCACCTTGCCATTTCTCTTCAAAAAAGCGTGATTGTTTCAATTTTCTTGTGTTTTTTTTTTAAGATAACAGAGAAAGGTATGTGAAAGAAACATTTCATTCTTTATGAATTGACAAAGAGAAGGATATGACGAATTTGTCGTTGGTTGTTCGTATTTTCACTTTGTGTATTTACGCCCAAATGACGGCCTGGAAAAAAAATATTTATATGAAAGTTTTTGATGTTCGGTTTCACATTTTCAAAGAACGGGAATCGGGAGTAAGTGTGAAAGTGTGAAAAGTTTTTGATTAACTTTTTCACGGAACCAGAATTGGCTGCCAGGTTTTTATAATGTGAACATTAAGATAAGTTCCACTTCAAGCCAAAGAGTTACTGAAGTTTAAAGGTGCAATTAACTTGTTGTTGGAATTTGCAAATGAAAATGTGGCTTTCCCAGCGGCTCCATTGGTAATATAAAATAAAAATTAAATAAATAAATAAATGTCTCAAGCATCAAGCCTGACCTGAAGAAGAGGAAACGAGACGTCGACGTGACGAGATCTCTTTGCAGTTGGTCTCTCTTAAAAGTGAATTTAAAATAAAGAAATAATATAATAAAGAGGGTATTTCTCATCATCACGTTGTGTATTTTTTAATTTTTCTAAATAATGATGCGACGAGACGACGAGAAATAATTTATTATCCATTAGTTTTTCCTTTTGAATTCATTTTAAAGGAGAATTGCGAACAGATCTCGTCATTTCGACGTCTCGTTTCGTCGTCGCATTCTTAGAGTACCTACATATATTATCTAGAGAACCGACTTCTGGGCTTTTTCTCTTTCACCCTACAAACTGCACTGAGAGAATTTCCTCCACATGGCTGAGCATGTGGTAGCTGCCCAATGCATTTTAAATGGAACCACACCAATACAATGATAACTTAATGGATTTTGACTCATTATACTGTAAACAACAACAAATTTAATCGAAAATGTCACATTTAGAGCTATCCACAGTTCACAAGTATTCACGGACAGGGAATTTAAGAGAGTTTTCTCTTAATGTGCTCAAATAAAATTTGCGGTGTACGAGTCGGTTCTCTAAATAATAGATATAGGAACTCTATGGTTGCGGCTTCACTGGGCGCATTCGGCAACGTATCTTTAGCGATCCGGATTTGTTTGTGTTGTTGTAATCCCTTGTTAAGAAACAGCTAATGCAAAAACAACTCAGCGAATCTGTAAATTTTTTGGATTATGAATACCCTTGATACGCTTTACCAGCTAAACGCGACCAATCATCATTCGTGAATTGAAAATTGAATGATGCGAATGGAGACGCTTTGTCAAAAGTAAAGGCAATATTGCCAAAAAAGGTGAGAAACATAAATCGAAGCAAAAAAATAGGTTTCCCCGTGATTGTGAATATAATAAAAATTGTAAAAATAAGCAATCAAGCCAATTTTTCCGGTTTACCTTGATTTTCGTTCATTTTTACAAATTGATAGTTCTAAGTGAATATAGATAAAATGACTGCCTGTTTTTATTAATAAAAAAAAACTTTGTATACCTACAACAACATACACATTGTATGATGTTACTTCAAGCTTGCAAATTGGTCATTAAATTATAAATAATTACAAAATAACTCTCAGGCAATTAGATTTTAGTACCTTCAGCTATTTATAGAGCTTAAATAAAGAAACAAAAAAAATATTTCTTTTTTCGGTTAAAAAATAAACTGGTTGCTAATTATATTCCATGAATCCTAATTAATAAATAATAGACAAATGCCTACCATAGAATGAATATTTGACATATGTACACATAAGCATAAAACAAGTTTTTGTGTTTTAGATTATTGTTAGTGGGTAAAAATCTTAAAACACGAGTTTAATATGCTAACTTGGCCAAGAATCTTAACCTTGGACCACCATCTAACCAGAATGACCACCTAACTAAACGCACACCCTACGATACTATTGTCGATTGTCTTTTTATGTCTTTCTATAGCTACTCGTTCGGTGATGAAAATAAATTCAAAAATTAAATTCATCAGCATGATAAATTTGTATCCGTACACTTTGTTTCGAGTTTGATTACAATTTAATTGCTATTGTTGATTAATGCCAATTGAATATATACATATGTATGTATGAACATGTACATACATAATATTATTTTGTTGGTTTGTTTTGCTAATTTGAGATTCTTTTCCACTACAATTCTTCGATGAGTAATTAAAAAAAACGATTGAGAGATTGTGAATGGAAACTAGATCAATTGTATTCGTCTGCCAATCTTTTCTTTTCTGTCCTGTTATGTTTGTAAAACAAAAACATCTAAGCTAAATTGCATTGAGAGGCGGAGATTTTAATCAACATGTAATATTTTTTTTTTTAATACGACAATGAGTCATTATTTTAATTGCTTTCACTTTTATTTTACTTCGGTTATCATTTATTCTTCTTCATAGTTATACAAATTTTCCGAGTTAAATGTTTGAAATTCATAGGATTCCAAACATAAAGTTGGTCATTCAATTGAATTATAAAATAATAAACAAAAGGAATTCAAGAATATGGCAAAAGTAAATCTGACTCCCGCTGCTTCGTTCTGTAATAGGTGATTTTTTTCAGGGCTACATTAGGGTGGTCCTTATATTGGTATATTTCTCAATTTCAAGATGGATTGGCATCAAATGGCTCAACGTGGAAAAACATAATTTCCTAATTTTTTTCAGATTTTTATTTTCCCCCCTGTTATCCCTATTTTCACTTTAAGGTACTAATTATGGGTACGGGTGGTTCTTATAAAACGCGAAAAAAACAACCTGAGGTTATAGATTAGATGCAGACGAGAAAAAATCCTATCGGAGGTCTATTTCCCTTCATTTAGGAGGGAGGGGTAATTTTCTAAAATTTTTAAATTTGGCTTAGAACAGAAAAAAACACTTTCAAATGCCACGCTTTAGCTTTTCTTAAAGTCGCGATTCCATTCTATAATATGCTTCCTTATGCTTCCTATGTAAAGTTTTTATTCTAAATAGTTTTTGAAAACAATTATTTTAATCTTAAAAACTATAATTTAAAAAAAATAAAAAAAAAATTTTTAGACCATTCCTTTTTCGAAATTGTGAAATGAAATGCTTAATTGAATTTTTTTCCAACAATTGAAAAAAAAACGTGGAATAATCTTGTTTTTTTTTTTATTTCTGAAAATGTTGCGTTCGGTGCTCGAGGTCGAAAATTAGAATTATTCATAAGACCATTGCCATAAACAATTGAGCAAAAACTTACAACTATCAGATATGGGTTCTATCCTTTGCCCAACAAGGTTTCCGCAATGTAATAAGTGAAGTAGTCTTGGCTTATCTTATTTTTCAATTTTGATCAATTTACCCATTGCTGGCGGTCACACATCATTATTTAATAATCATCTACTATGATTCGGGGCGTAAGGAATTTACTCCTCTAAACAAATACCAAAACCATTAAGTATCAAACGAAAACTTCCTTACCTTTTCCAGTTTACAGAGTTCTACCTTACCTAAAACAAACAAAATTGTTCGGAACGGAACCTGTTAGCCATATCCGCCCAATACACAGTACACAAAATAGTGTAATATGTGTACTGTGCACCTAATACGATTTTCAATATCCCTATACCGAGAGCTTAGATTTTTTGAATACCGAGCGCTAAGATGTGTACACTTTAAAAAATTAAAACACATTTATACTACGTTTTCATTTGGCCAAATTAGGTTAATTTCATTGAAAGTTTCCAAATTCGATACGAAATCATTTCATTTCCCGTAGAAATTTACACTTCGAAATTTCAACCAAATTAACACGAAACTGAGTTGAAAATTAAGTCAAAACCTGTTGAACACACCCAATAAACCACAGTTTAAAGAGCTCTGAAAAGGTTTTGTATGGAAATGTCAAAGCTCAATTAAAGTAGAATGAAAAAAAAAAACAACAAAAAGTGATTAACAGATAGTTAAAATCCAAAAATGAAATGAGCTGACAAACTTAATAACCAAATTACAAATGAAAACACTTTTTCAATGATTTGCGAGATTACCTCATTTCGGCTGTAATGAAAACGTAGTATTATGTAAAGAAACACAGCAAATATAATAGTTGTGTTTTTTTGCAACTCAATATAATTCTGTCTGAAAAAAAACGACAGCAAAACAAAGCAATTTTCATATCGAAAACAACAAAAACTATCCATACAGAGTAGCTATGTAAAAATAATTCAATGGATTTAAGTGGATTGTCCTTATAAAAACAGCTCTGCCAGGCTACCATATGTTATCGATAATTTATATAGAAATGTCAAAATGTTTGACATCAATAGACATGCATAAAAACGCAGCTAATGAGAAATCGATTGAAAATAATTTCTTCTGATTTTTGAGAATATGGATATCTCCGAAATCTGAACTCGCTAGAAAATTATCGTAGCTTCGTTCAACATTTGGCCATCCCTGAACTAACACATCTGTCATTTTTTTTTCTGTTTTCTCTGCAGACTGTCATCCCGCCCGTCCACCGTCCATTGCGATTAACATTCAAGTAGCTGTGTCCTGAAATTGCCGTTCGAAAATTTGTGTCCATTAAACTAATTATCAATTAATAATAAATTTACAAATATTTTCTTAATCCGCTGGCCAAGAAAGAAATAATACTCCAACAACACAATGGAAGATGACACCAGTCCAATGGACAAATTTTGCGGATCCCAATTTTGGGTAAGTTTACCTTATTTCCCCTGATTTTCATTGAAGTCAAAGCAAAACAATTTGTATCCTTTCGCATATTCCTAGGATCTTAATCGAACTTGGTACACAGAAGATCCCGACTTTACACCTTGCTTCGAGCAAACAGTTCTAGTGTGGATACCTTGTGCCTTCCTGTGGATTTTAATGTTTCTAGAATTATACTACTTGCGTGCAAGTTTAGATAGAAATATACCATGGAATTTCAAGAACCTGTCCAAAGTTATACTACATGTTGCATTGTTAGTGCTGTGTGTAGTGGATTTTGTAAGAGCACTTACTGTAAAGAGTTCCACAACAGATGTTATATTCCCAGTAGATATCTGGGGACCTGTTATTAAATTCTTAACATTTGTAAGTACCTATAGTTAACACCTCACACCGCCACCGTTGTTGTGATGAAATCGAATTATTGATTGTTTATTTTCTTTTTTAATACAGGCCGTGGCGACAATGTTAGTGGTGCTGAATCGAAAGTTTGGCGTACAAACATCTGGAACACTGTTTATGTTTTGGTTTTTCATAGTGGTTTTAGCGATTCCTCAATGCAGAACCGAAATCCGAGATAGCTATGACCGCAGTAACGGCAGCTTAAGTACGAGTGCTTCGAAAGAGCAAAACTCTTGGGCAGATTATAGATTTACTAGTTTTATGATTTATTTTGCTCTATCAATTGCCATTTTGATTTTTAATTTCTTTGCTGATAATATGCCGAGAGAAACTAAATACACAAGGTCAAAGGTAAGTTCAATTGAAATAGAATTCGGTTCTTCAGTTTTCACAAGAAAAGAGGACAACGGTAGGTAGGCAGTAGAAAAAGTATTTTAGAATGGAGAGAGTCGAAAAGGTTAAGCAATCAAACCAATAATATTTAAGGGATAGTTAATAGTTATAGGAGAGCTCTCAAGCAATAAAAATAAGGCCAAATTGTTTTTAAGGTGCCATTATTTTTTTTTTTTGTGAACAAATGTTTTAAGAGCAATATAAGGCTTAATCTAAGATGCAGAAAATTTAAAATATTTGTTTCGAAAACTAAACGTACAACAAAATACCACTTAAAAAATAACTTCTAAAACTATCAGGAGAATTTAAAAAAAGAGTTTGAGGATAGTAAGGGATAAAACTGAAGATTTTAATGATAAATTTCATTGTCATTACAGTTAGTGCTACAATTAGAAAACACTCCTTGGGAAAGTTAAAATGTAACAAAATTACAATAACGCGACTTTAAAATGAAAGTTTCGGTCAGTTTCTACGTTTATATTATCTCACAACATGCTTTTGATCTAAACTAAAACTGGGTGCAACAGAACTATCCCAAAGCTCCTATTTTTTTAGCAACACACTGCGATTCCCCTTAAACCTTCTCCGCTTGACCTCATAATTTTTTTAAATGCTTAAGGGTTTTGAAATATTTCATATTTTTTAGCATCGCGATCGTATTAAAACAAACATTTTTTCTTGTGAATTTAAATGTTGGGTTTCATTAGTAGTAGCAGAAATTTTTCAATTTTTATGTTTTTATGTAAATCCAGGCATATAAATAAGATGAATTTTAAAATTTCCAAATTCTTAAAATGTATTATTTTTTTTTTAGAAAGAAATTCCCGAGCTTTCAGCAAGTTTCCTGTCACGCATCACGTACGCATGGTTCGACAAAATGGCCTTGAAGGGTTATCGTAATCCTCTCGAAGAGAAAGATCTTTGGGATTTGCGCCCGCAAGAAAGTTCCAAGGAGGTTATGCCAATTTTCGCAAAGCACTGGAACAAAAATGTTCGCAAAAATTATTCAGTTGAAAATCGTGCACCAAAAGCTCAATTTAGCAACGGAAATGTAACATTCGAAAATCCTCATGGTTCAAAGACCAAAGGATTTGCTTCTATAATGCCACCAATTATAAAATCATTTGGTGGAATATTTCTATTTGGATCTTGCCTTAAATTAGTATGTGATATGTTGACATTTGCTTCCCCACAAATTCTTGGATGGATCATAAAATATGTAGAGAACAAAGCTGATCCAGAATTAGAACCAGAACCCGAATGGAAAGGTATATTCTATGCCGTTCTGTTGTTTATTTGTGCTGCTGTGCAGACATTCTTCCTATCTCAATATTTCCAAAAGATGTACATTGTTGGCTTGCGTATTCGAACGGCTTTGATAAATGCAATCTACCGCAAAGCACTTATAATTTCAAATTCAGCCAAAAAACAATCGACAGTTGGTGAAATTGTTAATTTAATGGCTGTTGATGCTCAGCGTTTCATGGAATTGACAACGTACCTGAATATGTTGTGGTCAGCTCCACTGCAAATCACACTTGCTCTCTATTTCCTATGGAATCTACTTGGAATTTCAGTTCTAGCTGGTTTGGCTGTTATGATCATATTGATTCCCATCAATGGAGTTATTGCGAATCGCATTAAAATATTGCAAGTTAAACAAATGAAGTACAAGGATGATCGTGTCAAATTGATGAACGAAGTTTTGGGTGGAATAAAGGTAAGATGATGGTTATAATCAAAAATATTTTATGAACAAATTTTAAAATGCTTACCCTTTTTTTTTTAAAGGTATTGAAATTGTATGCTTGGGAGCCAAGTTTCGAGGAACAAGTTTTAGAAATTCGTAACAAAGAAATTGAAACACTTAAATCTGCAGCTTACTTAAATGCTGGAACATCTTTCCTATGGTCATGTGCTCCATTCTTGGTAAGACTTAATGCTTAAAACAGTGTTTTGGTTGTGTTTTTTCTTTTTTCTTTTCAGGATAGGCAAAGTTTGTGATTTTATTAATTATTTTATTACAAAAAGGTTTCACTGGTCACGTTTTCTTGTTATGTCTTAATTGACGATGAGAATTACCTAACAGCAGATAAAGTCTTTGTAGGAATAACTCTCTTTGAAGCATTGAAACTACCATTGACAACTTTACCAATGCTTATGGTTGATATCGTTGAGGTAAAACGAAAACATCAACAACAAAAAATGGATATGGTTATGGAAAGCTAACTATAGCTTCGACGATCATTTATTTTGTTTAAAAAACGATCACTGACTGATCGTTAAATTGAAAACAAAAAAACTCTAATTATAACGCTGTAAATGGAAACATCTTTTATATCACAAAATCAGACATAATTTATTTAATTATAATCTTAACATACATTTTTTTCTATCTCTTAATTTTTTTTCTTTTTCATTAAAAATCTTTCTATATTTATAGGTTTCATTGGTAACATTTGCCACATATGTATTGATCGATGAAAAAAACGTACTCGATCCTTCAACAGCTTTTGTTTCATTATCATTATTCAACATCTTGCGTTTTCCATTAGCTATGTTACCCATGTTGATAACGAATTTAGTTCAAGTAAGTTTAAAAGAAAAGAATTTAATTGTCTTTGTTATGTGTTCTATTGTTTTTGTGTAGCTAACTTTGCTTGAATGTATTTATAAAATATTTTTAGGTCGATATTTAAAAAAAAGATTTTTTACAAAATGTCCAACCATATTTAATAAAACTGACAAGTGGTGACAATTCCTCATAATGTTTAATTTATTTTTTAAATGCTTATATTATTAGAATTCTAATTACTGTCAATTTATTGAAGTTAAATAATATTATAGCTTATCAATATCAGATTGCGAAGAGAAAATCTTACTGCCAAATTTGAAATATTTGTCATTTTGCTATCAACACTTGGATTAATTGCCTTTATACATTTTCAAATTATATTAAAACATATGTAATTTTATTTTCAAGATAAATTATGTTAGAATTGTCACCTCTAGCCTTTGTTAATTTTTATGATTATATCTTTATGTTTGTTTTTCAATAAACCAGCTCTGGTTTCTCAGATTCGCCGAATTTATTCGCTGCAGTTATTCACTTGAGAGAATTAAATTAATTGATTTTGCTTTCCGTAGTGAAAAACTATCCCCTTTTTATAAAAAGTTGTTAACTGTTCCCTTTTTATCTTCTCAGATTGTCAGTCTTCTCTTAAACCATCGACAAATAAGTTATAAAATCCTAAGAGTACTTCCAGAATTTATTCTATATATAAAATGATCTTGTAATTCTTTATTAGATCACAGAACTTGAAAAGAAACGTTAAAAATGGATGCTTGGCACATAAATTAATCCCTTACAGAACCTGCAGAAAGTGTCAAGGCACTGAAATAGGAAAAGAACTGGTGCCAGATACATAGCCTCGTACAAATCTGTGTATCAAAATGGTTACACGTTATCTTCTTTCGTCACTTTAAGTCAGTAGATCTTGTTAGCTCTAATTTAATCTTCGCCATAATGGGAAGTGAGTTCCAAAGTTTGGTAACATCTTGAAGTTCATTCATAGTTACATTTTCATTTCATTGAGATTCTTAAACCAAACATATTTATAAAAAGTAATAGAGAAACATAAATTTAAACCTCATCGAACATTGGTGATTTAATCATTAATTCAAAAATGGTTCCGGTTGTTTGAAAAAAAAAATTGTTCAAACATTTTCAAACAAAGACAGGCAGATATTCATTTGGGTATCTAATCATTTTCAAAACAAACAACAAATTCATTGAATTTATATTAAAGCATGAATTTTTAAATTAAAAAAAAAAAACTGTCCAAAAAAGACTAGGCAGTAAAATATTTAAATCAAATTAACACATTTTAAGCTTATATGTCCTTCTTTGGCTATTGCATGTTGCTTATTTGTTAATAAAACTTCTAATTTTTATCACTCGCTAACTTACTGATTTTTTGTTTGTAAATAGACTCAAGTTTCTGTGAAACGTATCAATAAATTCTTGAATAGCGAAGAATTAGATCCTGATTGTGTGGGACATGATAAATCATTACGTGAGTTTTTTGATTCTCTAACTTAAGTTTTAAAAATAATCCTTTTTTTATTTGTTTGATTAATAGCCCACCCAATGTTAATTCAAAATGGAACCTTTTCTTGGGGAGATGAAAATGCAATTCTTAAAAACATCAATATGGAAGTAAAGAAAAATTCACTCGTTGCTATCGTGGGTACTGTTGGATCTGGTAAAAGTTCTATTATATCAGCATTCTTAGGAGAAATGGACAAGCTTAATGGTAGAGTAAATACTGTAGGATCTGTAGCCTACGTACCACAGCAAGCGTGGATTCAAAATGCCACACTACGTGATAATATTCTCTTCGGCCGGGAATATGATCGTAAAAGGTATCAAAAGGTTATTGACGCTTGTGCTCTACGATCGGATATCCAAATGTTATCTGCTGGTGATAAAACAGAAATCGGTGAAAAAGGTATTAATTTGTCGGGTGGACAGAAACAGAGAATATCCCTTGCCAGGGCAGTGTATAGTGATTCAGATTTGTATTTACTGGATGATCCTCTGAGTGCTGTTGACTCACATGTGGGAAAACATATTTTCGAAGAAGTCATCGGACCAACTGGTCTATTGGCTAAAAAAACTCGTGTGCTGGTCACACATGGAATCACCTATCTACCCAAAGTCGATAATATCTACGTCCTTAAGGATGGTGAAGTTAGTGAAGACGGAACATACTCTGAATTGCTGAACAAAAAAGGAGCCTTCTCTGATTTCTTAATTCAACATTTAACAGAAAGCAATGCCGAAGAAGATGAATTAGATGAAATCAAGGAACAACTTGAGAAAACTGTACAATCGGAAGAATTGAGAGGCAAATTAGAGCGAGTTATCAGTCGAGCAAGGAGTGAAAGCATGTCAGAAACTGCGTAAGTAGACTAATATTAATGAATAAAGAGGCTAGAATTCGATGAATGTGTAAATATGTTTTTACAGCTCCATTCGATCATTTGGCAGTGACAAAGGAAGCGTACGCAAACGTAAAACAAATCGACAAGATTCTGTGGATTCTGCCATTTCCAAACTTTCCGATAAAGCATCACCTGCCAAAGATGATGGTAAATTAATTGAAATTGAAAAATCTCAAACTGGAGGTGTAAGTTGAAAAAAATAATAAATATTGATCTTATAATGTATTTTAATTATTTATTCTAGGTTGACTTCGCAGTTTATAAACACTACATCAAGAGCATTGGTATAACATTAGCTGCTGCAACAATTTTATTAAATTTCCTTTTCCAAGTATTTGCCATTGGGTCGAATTTATGGCTTACAAAATGGTCAACTGATCAAAAAGCTCAAACTGACACAGGTCTAAGGAATATGTACTTGGGTGTATATGGTGCATTTGGTTTCGGACAAGGTATGTTTTTTTTAATGAAATATTTACATTTTTGTATTTATCATTTGAATTATGTTATTTTTTTGGAGCTTAAATGTTGAATTGGATTGCTTTGCATTAGATTTTGTTAGTTTTTATGCTTTTGCTGTTTTTTTGTGCTTAATATGCGGATTTTTTTATTTGCTAAGCTTAAATGTACGGACTTTTTTTGTTTATAAATTAAG
This sequence comes from Dasysyrphus albostriatus, assembly GCA_946251815.1. Classification (NCBI taxonomy): domain Eukaryota; kingdom Metazoa; phylum Arthropoda; class Insecta; order Diptera; family Syrphidae; genus Dasysyrphus; species Dasysyrphus albostriatus. The sequence goes on along the minus strand of OX276337.1, from coordinate 133,366,041 downwards.
ACCTTTTTTAATTAAAAGATCACTTTCTTTTAAGCTGCAATATTTCCAAATTTTGTTGCTAACTACAATCGCCTGGAATCATTCCTAAACTTCTGGTATTTTGAAGTTCTAAATGACTGCAAGAGTTTTTCTGAAGTCATAGTTTCCTAGAAAACGTTTTTAATATTATGAAGCGTTAAATAATATAATCGAAACCGGTTTCATTTTATTTTATTGAAAATACATGAGATACAACGCGTCACATTCAATTTTGTCTTATATAAAATTGCCTTTAGAGAGTTAATTGTCTACACAAAATAAACGCTTAATGGTAATGCGTTGTTCATTGTTCTAGTAAAAAATTTAGCTCGTCCTACCTTTCTTGAACCTTTAATAACGAAAAGTATCTTTACAACATTTTGTTCCTTTTTGTTTTGCGTATAAATTTGTTTACACGGTTATAGTCTCATAGTTTATTCTTAATCAATAAATTTGGTTCAAAAAATTGTGTACTAATATATTTTTTAAAAGATCCTTACCACTGTGCGTTGCAATACTTGCTTTTGATTGTTGCTTAGTTACAAAAAAAAAATACGCTTAATTGTAAACAAAAATCGTTCGTCTGTGACATCAATGGTTTGGTGACAAGGCTATAATTTGGTGTGATTTAGATGGGATAGGTATTTGTTTTTAATAAAATTTGTATAAAATACAAAAAAAAAAAAAAAAATCGTTAGTCCTTTGTCCAATTTTATAATTTAAAAACTAGTGAATACATTAAATTAGTATTTTGTCTTATATTACAATTGAAAACAAAATTTAAATTTTCTTAATCTTCATCCAAATTTAACACACAACCACATTGCGATGCATCGAATACAAAAACCAACTAACACATACAGTCATCTCCAATTTCGTATCGTCATTAATACTGGCATTGGCATGCATTAATTGCTCTAAGGAAATGCATGCATTCCTTATAAAAAAAGTATTACGATTTCCAATGGAATTTTTTGATACAACACCATTGGGACGAATAATAAATCGTTTCTCAAAGGATATTGATACAGTGGATAATGTCCTGCCGATGAATGTTCGATCAATAATCTCACAATTTTTTGCGGTAAATTATTAATACTTAAATAATAATTGACAAAATATTAATCATTTCACTGTTCAAAATGTATGTCATCAACACTTTATTAATTCACCTCATCTCGGGTTTCTAATCGTTATTAGTTCCTTTTAAAAACCAAGACTGTCATTGTTTTGTAGGTCAGTTAAAATTTAGTCAATTTAGAATATCATTTTTAAATTTGTTCACATACAAGATTTAATTTGATCTCAATGAAGACTTCATTTCTTCTTATCTCACAGAAAAATTTCCACAAACAAAAAAATACGAAAAACATTTTGGCGAAACATCGCTAATTTCTTTCGTTCCAGCCAACTGAAAATCTTATAATGTTCACGTTAAAACACATTCATGTTTTAGAAATTTTTCTAAACATGCTCACAATCTAAGGTAAACAACTGTTGTTTGCCGTGTTGTTTTGAAGCTGTGAGAATAAGAGTTGTGTTGATTAAAACTTTTTGAATCTTAATTTTGTTGTTAACCCAATCAATTGAATTAGAATCAGAACACAATAGTATTAAATTACTTTCTAAGGATAATTATTAAATTTTATTCGGAAAAGCCGCGTTATGAAATTCTAAGAGTGCACTTTGGTTCTCATCCCGAACGTTTCGCATCAAATTGCATTGCACCGGGAAATTCGCGAGTCCCAAAGTGCAATTTAGTAATTTCATTACGCAGCTTTTCCGAAAATGAGTATTTTTATTTTACGAGTATCTTTTTAAAATTGCTTGGATATTAAAGAATCTATTTGTAGCTTGAACTACAAATAAAAGAAAATAAGCGAAACAGAATTGAACCTAACTTAATTTAAATTTCCTAGATAGCTCTCCATACTGCCTACATAAGAAAATTTGAATTCTATAGTTTTATAGTTGCAAGCAAGGATGCATCGGGAATTGAATACCTTTCCTAAACATTGCAGGCTCATTTGGTTAAATGTTCGTTCAAAACATTTTATTGTGTATGATTTTTTTTTTAATATAATTGATTTGTGATACAATAGGTTCATTCCTTTACTTTGAATTTCTGTTTTTTTTTCTGAGCACCTGTATGATTTAAGCCCAAAGATTTGTTCATATAAACAGAAAATATTGAAAGACACTTTTTAGACTGTAAAAAGCATAAATTCAAAGAAAAGAATCCGACCTAATTTAAGTCTCAATAGAAGAACGAAAATATTGTATTGCAACCGGCCGGCATTATCTTTGAAGAAATATAACCTAATAGCTGTGCATATTGTTATTTGAACAATTGAAGCTTTTTGGTAGATGCATTTACAGTCCCAACAAAGTCTTCGAGATTTTCTCGACTCCCAATCCGGCAGTTCAGATAATAAAAACCGACTCAATTGACAAATTGACTGCCACTTATAATAGTGCTGCCACCAAGCTTTTTAATTTTTTTGTTATTATTCTCTTATAAGACACTTAAAAGTGTGGCGTTTAGCCACGGTGTTGGGCTGACTCTAAGTAAGAGTATAAGTGTCGCTTCATCGTTGGTTGCTGTAGTTATATCCAGAATTTCTTTGGCGCATTTGTACCTTGGTTCCGGATGACGTTGTCAATTTATCATCCTTCTTATAAGTTGAATAGGGTGGGTTGGCGACTCATGTCATAACAATATGGGTATAAAACACCAATTCTTAAGTCGATTTAGTAAATAAAAAAAGAGATGATATTTTCGAAACATTTTTGAAACACATCTAACCAAGTGAGCATTGGAATACAAATTCACATCCTACACTTACAAATTTGTTATAATTTACACAAAAGTACATTCATTTAAAATAAAACAAATTCATTGTTCTTATGAATTGCACTTAGAACATTTGAGAAAACTTTCTTGTAAATAATATTCAATTTAGACAAATTCATAAAACGTATTATATGTTTAATGTTTAGTAGTTTAGAAGGAAGCTTGAACCATGAGTGTGCAAATTTTCTGTTTTTGAGTTCAAATTATGCTATGCTCCCAGAATTCTAAATTTAAAAACATTAAAAAAACACTTATAATAATTGGATGAACATATATGTTATTTTATTTAGTAGAACCAGAAAAAAATGCACAAAATTAAAAAAAAAGAAAAGCTTGTACCTTAATGGTTATTAAATAAGAAGGATGAATATTTTGTGTAATTTTGCATTACATTATTATTGTACTCTAATAATTGTAGACAAAAGAAAGGTGAAGATTCTTATTATACAAAACTCATATAACATCAATGTTAAAACTTCAATACATAAAATATTATTATATAACAACAGTCGCTGTGGATTTTACCGCCTCCTTGTCATTAGCATTGGGATGTATTTATTGCTCAAAACAACTACATGAATTCCTTGTGAGAAATGCTTTACGTTTTCCAATGGATTTCTTTGACACAACTCCGTTGGGGCGTATATTAAATCGTTTTTCAAAGGACATTGACACAGTGGACAATGTGATTCCAATGAATATTCGAGCTATAATGTCACAAGGTTTTGCGGTAATTTCATTTGTTTTTTTTACTTCATTTGAAAAAAATAAAATCATTTATCGTTTTTCTCATACTCAGAATTTACTGCCCGAACAGAATGGGAAACGGAGCTGCGATAAATTTCAAAAATGCTGCAGTCGTAGCAAGAGTTGAATAATTTTTAACATTTATTGCAGCATTGTTGACATCTATTCCAGTTCTGTTTCCTGTTAATTTCAGGCAGTCACTGATCTCTGTTTGACATTGGATAAAACTATTAATTAATCTTCATTTTTTCTAACTAAAGTTTGTACTTCTTGAATAGAGCTCAAATTTCTACAATCAAATTTCCTAGAACTTTTTACACTACTCTAATTGGCATTTTCTATAAGTATGTGTTGCTTTTTAATTGCAAAAATAAAATAATAATTTGTATTTGTTTCTTCAATGATATCACAAAACCACATAAAAGGGTAAATTAAAATTGGTTCTATATAGAGATCAGTGAGTGCACCTACCTACCAAGCAAATCGTTTGGAAACAATAATTTTTAATGAATTAACTGTTATATATGAAATCAGATTGTAAACTAATTCCTATCATACCTATTACATATATTCAATGTGGAGCATGCATTAAGTATAATTTTCTGAAGCCAAAACATCAAGACTCAACAAGATATAAATAGGTCGAACTGTAACTAAATATAACCATTATTCAAAATGCCGTTCTTAAGATTGAAACCTACAAAGGCTAGTTTAATGCTTTACAAAGCTGAATGCTACTGTCTATGAGAGGAACTTGCATTGTTAAAACTGAAAGCTTTCAGCGTGTCCATTGCTATCAACCATTTTTAAATTGACCACATCTGTGGTCTGTGGTACTAAAGCAAAACCTGATATCCAATACTTAAAAAAATAAATCGATTCTTCCAATATGTTCAAAATTGAGAACCTACACTACTTTTATAAAATTTCTTCCTGAAGTAAGTCTGAACAGTCTAATGAGTCCCTCCATAAGTCTTGTCTTATTTTAGTAACCCCATTGACATTGAAACATATTTATAACGTGCAACTCACATTCGCTTAAAGATTGAATAGTATATTCTCAACTATGGACAAATTCTCCTCATAACTCAATTTAATTTAAAATAGTTAAATAAAAATAAATAATTATTGTAATTAATTATTATTATTCTATTAATTATTTTATTCGCTTTTCTCGTGAAAAGTGTTCAGTGTTGAATTCTATTTCTTAAATAATTCCACCGTAGTACTTGTTCTTCAAGAAAAGCTAATCAGTTTTTTTCAAATTTCTACAAACCCCAATTTGTTTTTTTTTTTTTTTTAGTAAAGTCCATTGGATGGTGGATGCAATTATGAGCACTACCTGTTCTAGAGTTATAATTTACCATTTGATTGCCTAGAGAAGAAGCTGAGTTTTTTAGTTTAACTTTTATTTAATATTTCTGTTTTTATTTGTTTAAAGTTCTGTTTAAATATACCCTTCGTAATTATAATTTGTTCAAGTAAAAGTCTGCCCCATTAAAATGGGTCAATTGCAGTCGGCAGTCAATGCTCTTCACTTGCGACAACAAAAGTGTTAGGAAACTGAAAGAACGTGATTATCCACAATTATTATGTGCGCATTCTATGATTTTAAGTTATGTATTCACTTGAGTTTATTGCCACCACTGAAGTATTTTTTATAGTTCAATCTTTGTATCGCTTCAGTGCTTCCTCAAATCCCCGACTCTAGTTTTTACCTATCGAGGGGTAGACCGCGAGAGAAAAAAGGAAATCAGGAGTCGTTCTTCTGTCTTTAGTACCTTCTGTACTATTGTACCTACATTTTCAAAAAATATTTTGAATGGTAAAATTTTGCTGTGCATCCAATGGAATTGTAGTTTACCCCAATTTGAAAACTAAAAATGAATATTTATTTCTTTTTAGATTCAGTTGCTAATTCCGAATCAAGCCTTGCATTTGTTTATTTTTCTTAATTTATTTAGTGTAAATATAAGCTTGGCTTGATATTATAATTCTATATTTAAATATTTTGCTAACAAATTGTGCCATTTTTTGTTTTAACATTTAACTTCGCATGATTTTTGTGTAAACTTACTAACTTTTTAAAACGAATTCAAATATCTTTATTTAAAAAAATTAATTTTTTTCAACACATGCCCGATTTATCAACAATATCCAAAAACTAAAAATAAAAAATAGTTTGTTCTCAACTATCGGGTCATCTTTGTTTGAATTTGGGATGTCTCAAAGGTGCCAATTGGATGAATCGTGGCCTTGTACATAATGTACTACGTTGGCCAATGGAATTATTTGATATCACACCTGTAGGTCGAATTGTTAATCGTTTTTCAAAAGACGTCGATTCCATAGATAACGTTTTGCCCGGCAGCATAAGATCAATGCTTATGACACTTTTTGGGGTAAATACTTTTAACAATTTTTTTTTCTCCAATTTTTCTTTTGATGTTTTTTTTCTGAAAGAAACAGCAAAATCCCGTTCATATATTTATGTACAGTACATACATACATACATACAACTTCACTTACTAATAGATATAAGGAGTCTGTTTTTTTCTTTAACCTTTAATTTTTGTTTGCCATTACTTGATTTATTTTACCTTAAGGAATAATAATCAGGGTATGCATTACTGTTGTGTGAAAGGATTTTAGAAAGCTAGTACCTACTCTAAAATTTCTATCGATCTCAAAATATTCATTGAGCTTGTTGTTTTTTTTTTCTAAATATCTGTATCTGTATATCTGTATATTTTAAAAAATACAATGAAGCAAATTTATAGACATCGTTTAAGTTGATGCTAGGCAAAACTGCAGTTTACTTTCTCCAAATACGTATTAACGTATTTGTCATGATCGGAACAATAGCTATCAAAGTACGCATCTACTGTAACCGTAGCCTTAGTTTCCAATCATCATCATCATCGTCAGAATTAGGTTGTATAGAGATTTCTAAAAATATTTGGTTCTTAAATAGGCGATTAATTAATTTGATATTGATCATCAACAGTTGTGAGCAACGCTTAAACCAGGCAAATAAATCGATGAATTCGAATTCGTTTTGACGAACTCTTTCGAATTTTAATGATCAAACAAATATTGTTATTTTTTAGAAGTCGGAGAGTTGTAAATTGAAATATATTAAAGACAAATGCATATCCATGAAATTGGCTTTATTAAACAGATAATTATCGCATTAATGTTTAAATAGAGTATCGGGAATGTGGCCGCTTCGACTGGTGCTGAATATTGGCTTCTAAATATAAAATAAATCAGTTGTTTGCATATTCCCAGAGAAAATAGTCTCATGGCGTCAAACTACACGAACGTGGTGGGCAGAGTTGACAGGTCTATTTGGTAAAATTAATCGAAGAGCAACAAATCATGACCTGTGATTTCAAACCTGTCAGAATTACAACCTGTGAACAATTCACAATCAAACAGCGAGTGCCTTAAATTTGATTTGTTGCCTGTGATAAAATCACAGACTCACAAGCCTACTGCTAAAATCACAACGAAAAGGAGCAATTCAGAAATCACCAAAAGATCTGTGATCGTGAATCGTGATTCATTTTTACTCTGTGAACAAAATCACGACCAGAATAAAATCACAAGAGAAATAAAAATCTCACAGGATGAAGACGAAAGTACGAAGACGATAACATGATTTTTTTCAAATTTAATGGGTTAATATTTTGATAGATTTTGTTTTCCGATTTGGTAGATTCTGAATTTGACCAATAAGACAAGTGTGAAATTTTTGTAATCCACCCACCCACTGTGGCCCCAGAGCTGAAATTTTGTTAGTAAGTTGTCTAAAACCTAAAGGACAGCATATGCAATTTTTGCAAAACCCACCCATTGTCGCGCCTTCTTTTCTTATATTTGAGTTTTCTCCTTTGTCTAGAAACTAAATTACAACATACAATTTTTTAAGTGTATTTAAGTTTTCTCCTTAATCTGTTGTTCTGATGTTCTATAGAACCGAAAATTTGTATATAAGTTTTCAAGAGCCTTAAGCGCATGTAAAATTTTAAGAAATCCACCTACTGCCACGCCTACTTTTCTTGTATTTGAGTTTTATTCCTTTTCCCAGAGAGCTGACATTTTTGTCAACAACCTGTTGAGGGAACTACATACATGAGAAATTTTTGGGGATTCACCCCCTGCCACACCTCCTTTTTTGAGAACCAACATTTTATAATAAGCTGCAGAGGAATTGAAATTTTAATTTTCATATAAATGTAGATAAGTTGATTTTTAATGCAAAAACTATGTTAAATCGTTGTAAAATAAATTCATTTAAAACTTTTTTATTCTTAAAGATTCAAACTTATCCGTTATTTTTTTTTTCAATAACGAGACTTAATTAACTGAAAACACTTTTGCATTAAGGTACGACAAACGTTGTAATCATGTATCTGCACCACTCACCGTTGATGGTAACGTTCAATGATCGCATCAAACGTTGACTTTTTCTGAAAGTTATGGTGTTTCGACAACGGCTTGTAGATTATTATCGCCCCAAATGTTTATTGACATAACCAAATTTGTGTTTTAACACTTCAAGTTTTATTACTGAACAGAATTTTCAAATGAAGTTATGGATCAATAACAATGTTCCCTTCGGCCCATTCATCGTGTGACTTTAATTTTTGTAACCTACCTCAAGGCAACTGAGAATTGTCAAACCGCCTGTCACACAAAACAGTGCTGCCAATTTCAAGTTCTCCGCCTCAAAAAATAACATTCTACATTAAGGTTTCATACCATTACATAAGTTTTTGTTTTTTGATGGAATACCAAAACACATCCATAAAGTTCTTTTTACTAGAAAAGTCCTCACGAGCATTTGACATATTTTCGTCTATAAAATCCCTTCTGCAATCTTTCAAGGGCCTTGATTAAACTTGACAAATTCTGAAATCTTGCTGTTTTTCCAGGCGGGTAGGAATACAGTTCCATTATATAATCAAATACCTTTAAACTAATTAAACTATTAGGCGTTTTCCTTTTGAGGTGGCGAAGAACTTGCAAGTACTTTGCTAACTTTTTCAATTGAACAGATCAAACTGCTTTCGCATTGCTCGCACAGGAGAGCATGTGCAGTTGGTAGTACTAGATTATGGTTTTCATCTACTCATATATACTTTGTCACCTCCAAAGGAAAACGGCTATTAGTTCACTGAATTTTAAATATTATTCAAAAAAGCTTCAAACATTATAACATGAAAACTATAAGAAGCATTATTCACAAATAAAACAAGAATCCTTTAAAAAGGTGATTCCACTTTGAATTACAAAAATACAGCTTTTAAATCAATATCATTTTATTTATTCATACATAAATAAAAAAACATTATTTTGATTGACTATCATCATTGGTAGAAGAAAACTGCAAACCACAATTTATAAGCATATCCATGATAAAAATCAAAATTGCATGAAATTACCATTTACTAATTTGTCATAAAAAATAAAATTCCTAAAGTCGGAATATTTAAAAAAAAAAGAACAACAACAATAAAATTTTCATGGTATGAGTAAGTACAGAATAAGCAAACATAAAGGTATTAGGTCTTTAAAAGACATTCTGCTTATCTTAAGAATGCCTTAAGATTTTTCCATTTAACCAATCTTCATTGGAAAAGGTAACAAGAGTTCCATTACGCTCACGTATGTCATTCGATTTCAATATTTTTTGATTTATAAATTTTAAATTTATATATTTCCAAATTTCCAAATAAAAAAAAACAACAACAACAAACAAAACCCCCCATCAGGAGTATTTTCGTATTTTGCAATTGTTGTACTTTACGTTGGATGCTTCAATGCTTCAAAAAAAATGCACGACAGTTTATTAAAAAAAGTTATGCATGGTTCACTGCCAAAATTCTTCGATATCACACCAATTGGTCGACTGTTGAATAATTTTAGTGCCGATATGGAAACAATCGACGAAGATGTTTCAGCTTCATTGGATTCGTTATTGACGTTTATATTTATGGTATAAAATAATTTATTTAATTTTTGTAATGTATTTAACTAAATATTTTTATATCGATGCACATATTATTTGTCTATTTAAGCATTTCGCCAATTAAAACAAATAAGCTTTCTTTTTAATTATTTTTTTTTTTTGTTTTAAATACTGGCCTTATGGTATTTTGTAATATATTTAATTATTTTATTTAAAAAAACAACAAAATTTTAAACTATCTTTTCCTTCAAATAACCATAACTCAAAAAACTACAACATTCTTATATTTATCTTTATCTCTTATTTCCTTGACATACATACTCGTACATACAAACAAATCTCATATGTTTTCCAAATTAAAAACTGATAAACAAAAAAATCATACACTCTATCAGCGCTTTGTAATTTCGGAGCTACGATAACTCTATCATTGGCAACTTTAAATGCATCGAAAAATATTTTGAAACAATTGTTTCGACGCATACTTCGGGCACCATCTGATTTTTTTGACACAACACCAAAAGGACGTATCTTAGATAGATGTTCGAATGATATATCGGTATTAGATCTTGTAATGCCACTTAATATGAAAATGTTTATATCCACAATGTACCAGGTATGTTTTTTATTTATTTCTGATTCGGTCTTCATATATCGTCGGCTTTCTGTCAAAACCTCGAAATGTCTCCTGAGCCATTCATCATTTTTGAGTTACGAAGTTTTGACAGAAAGACGACGATACATAATTTCGAATGAACACAACAAAAATCTAGTACGTTCTCGATATTGCTAATTCTTGATCTGATTTTCCCTACCGTAGAATTAAATATTTTCGAGTAATAATTTTAAGTTAAAATTCTTGTAAAATAAGTAAAAAAAATATGTTCAGTGTTAGCAAAACCGAAAATGTAATTTAGGTCAAGTTACATAGAATGTTAGAATAGATATTTAAAATATATTTTCTTATTTATAATTTTAAACCCAAACAATTAAAAATTGCTTAAGTTTTTAAATCCAAATATTTATATGTGTGCCTCTAGTATGCTTTCATTCTTTTCCATAACCTTACACTTTTTACTAACAAAACAAATAAATAAGTTATTTTTTATTTAAAGTTATTTTGTCAATTTAAATTTAAGTTTTCATATTTATGGTTTCAGAGCCAAAAGTTGTATTAATACTTTAAGTTGCAGAAGAAAATTTCTACATTAACATTAAAAAACGAGAAGATTGGAAGTTTTCTCAAATGCATCCTACTATTTACTATAATCGGATTGGATTTGACAGAGAAAGTGTATTTAAATTAATTGTTGCCAATTCCAATTTACATTTTGTAGCATAGGTTGAGAGGTGGGGCAAAAGTTATTCCATAATTTGAGTTGCTGTGCAGTTCTGCCGTGTTAAGCTACATCCCTTTTCATAATTTCATTAGACTGCGTAAAGTGAAAATGCATCTAAACGTGGTAATGTTATTCGAATGAAAAAACTTATAAACAAGTGAAAACGAAATCGTTAACTATACTACTTTTCGTTCTGCAGTACGCTCTCTTCGATAAGAAAACTTGATTATTGTAGCAGATTATTTAAAGAAATCTTTTCTTTTTTCTCACACAATTTATTGTGTGCGAAAAAAATGACATTTGTGTTTATTTCTACTGTTTCTTTCATTACAGCATATCTGCCTGTGATTTTATTTATTTGCAATTGTTTTAATTTTTTGAATTTGTGCAACTGTCCACGAATATTTTTCCGCTTCGTTTCGTAAGCATTTCGTTGTCTTGTTGGATACCAACTATTAGCTTTAAGCCTGATGTGCAACGAAATTTCTAGTTGATCTCCCACAAGACAGGCAAAATGCTGCAGCAGCCATCCTGAAATGAAAGAAACAACAAAAATAGAATACTAAAAAACACAATTAGCAGCCAATTTGTGCAACAAAAGAGTGTTGACTTCTCCAAATGGTCTGCTACAATTATCAATTTTGGTCGTTGAACAGGGTGCTGCAAAACGGAAAATAGAACTAAATTTTACGTTTATGATTTTATTGTCATGTTTGTATGGGACTTTTCGTTTCGCATTAGAATTTTAGTACTAGGCTTTATTAATAACATTTTCCGACCCATTTTAGTTAAAATACTCTTGTATCAAATAAAGTACTAAGAAGAGAAATCTATTACGTTTATTATTCAACCTCCAAACGGGTTAAGCTTTAAATGGCTCTGTTCAATTTCACATTACTTTTATTGAAAACAACATTGCTGCGTTTAGATGCATTTTAATCTTACGCAGTCTTAAATACGTTTATGAGAAAGGATGTAGCTGCCTTTTTAAGATAAGATTTCAATCGACTGAACTGCACTTCAACTCAACTTCAATACGTGGCAAAATACTATTCTATAAATTTTATAAAGTATGAGCTATTCGTAGCGCATTAAGTAACAAATTACTTACAGTTTCTTGAAAAAGCTTCCCCACCCAAATTTTTTCGATCAGTCAATATTTTTAATTTGGGTTCAGAAATCAATTCCCAAAGCTCATTGTCATTATAAATTTTTGGCTTGAGGGCTTGTCTTTTCAAAACTTGTCTTTTCAGAACATCGTTATTATTTAAAATTTGATGCGTTGAATGCACTTCAAGTTGGTTCTCCCATTTTCAAATTCAGTAACACACACATACCTCCCTAGTTATACTGTCTTGTCTAGACCCGGATCAAAATGTGAAATAGTATTTTTTGTCATGCATTCATAAAATACAAAATTTACTCGGCGATTGTAAAATACAAAATGACAAACTAAACAACGATAATTTGTGTATGTGATGTTTTTTTCTTTGTCAGTGCAAAAATGTTTGTTTTTGTTCTAAGTCAAATTCAATTGTGTAACAATGTCGAATTATTAATAATTTTGTTTTTAAAGTAATAATATACTGCATGGCTGCATTATCAATTGAATTGGGTGCAGTTTTGGGTTCCAATAGGATTTTTATTAAACTATTTCGAAGTGTTATTCGTGCGCCAAATTCATTTTTCGATATAATACCAAAGGGAAGAATTTTAGATCGTTTGGCAAATGATGTTTACTTTTTAGACTCAGTTTTACCACCCAATATAAGAGCATTTTTATCAAATGCATATCGGGTATGTTATTAAAAAAAAAACAAATTAGAAATTGTAAGCTAACAGTACCTGTAATTATGTTTGTATTTAAATATAAAAAAAAAATACTAATTATGTTTTTGTTACTAATCTTTAACAATTTAAGGCAAAGTAATTATTTAAGACTTCATTTTACTTAAATTTTGTTTTGTATTGTTCAAAATTATTTTTTTTTGAATATCAGTGCAATCAAATTAGGATTGAATATAACAAAGATTTTTGTGAGTTAAACAAGTAAAATTGGTGTATTGTTTGCTTCTGAGTTAACTCGGGTTTAATTTATTTGTTGTATCAATGAACGTTGATTAAACATATAGTTAACTTTACACCAGCAAAATGGCTCTTAGTTTAGAGTTAACTCACTAAAATTGACTGAAAAACTTGTAACCGAAGCTTAATCGGGCTTAACCCTGGAACAAGGATGATCTCGTACTGAAAAACATGTTTTTGGGCCTTAGCATTCATAAACAATAAAATTCATTACATTTTTTTTTTTAAATTGGGCGTTCACATGACTTAACTTAGAACAAAACGTTAAGCCAATTGTTTACTTCTTACTCCTTTACCAAAATTGGTTAAAATGGTATTTTAATTAAATAATTTGTATTAACATTTTAATATTTTATCAAAAACAAATTTAATCGATTTAAAATGGCGCGGTGTTAAACAAGTTAAAGACAAATTATTGATATTGATGATCTATAACCCTTTTACCTTTTTACCAACAATAGTTGCAAGAAATACGAATGGTATTTATGCAATGTCGTAAGTTTACAAATTGTGTAAAATGATAAGTTAACGCAAAAGTTTGCATAAACGAATTTTTTTATACATTCGATTAAGTTAATAAGCTAATTCAATCAGAGTTATGCTATATTTCCACCTAAGGCTTATATTATTAATTCAGATTTAATAAATCTATTTGTGTTTCCACCACACAAAAATTTGTGCTTCCACCACACAAAAAGATTTTAAAAAGATTTATTTTGACAGCACCTTTAAAAATGCAAATGGTGTTTTATTTTTTTTATGAAGTGGAAAAGAGAGAATGTTTCGTATGTGAATGAATGAATTCAGCCATGAATGAATTCTTCAGCGCCACAAGAGTCACAATGACGTTTGAAGTTTAACCAGTTTGGTTAATTTTCTGCAGCAAAATCCGTGGATAAGTTTAATTAAATTGTGTAGGTCAGTTTCCATACAAAATTTGGCAGTTCATTAACTAAAAGATAAACTTAACTAACTTGTAAACTTATCTCTTATGTTTTACCAAGTTGTATGAATACCCTTACTTTTTTAACACCAAAAAAAGAATTAATTTAAAATGTGCATGTTAGTTATACTTTTGTTGATAAGTGTACTACGAATGAATTCGTTTACTTTTTAACAATTTCGATTCAGATTTTGAAAATGCCCTTACTAACAAAATATTAAATACAAATTAAAAAATACCTTATTTCGCTACTTATAAAATTAAGAGATAGAAAAACAAACTATTAATAATTTTTCCAGCAATAACATCTTTTGGATCGGATATAGCACTAGCAATTGGTTGCTTACATGGTTCTATAGCCTTACATGCTAAGCTTTTAACAAGAATGATGAAAGTGCCAGTTGATTTTTTCGAAACAAATCCAACCGGAAGAATTTTGGCAAGATTTTCCAAAGATATTGAATCAACCGATGCCACAATGCCAAGAATTTTATATGATTTTTTATATTGTGCTTATGAGGTATGAATTTTTTTTCTGTTTTGAAAGAATAAAAAAAGAGGAAAAATAATTTTTCTTTTCCAATAACTTTGACTCTTTTCTAAGTGTGTGTATCTGTATTTTACGTAGGTAGGTATAGACTAAAATTTTTGTTAGTTATAGATTGTTCTGCATTGTTGGTTAAGTCATTCAAGGCATGTCCTAACCCTAAACAAACATGAAACATTTCCTTTCATATTTATACAATTTGAAATGCTTTCATACTCCAAAAAATATACATTTTTATGAATGTAGATGTAGTTTTTGAGACAATAGATATAGTGCTTTTTTACTTGGCTTTTATATTTATGCCTTTAGAGATGTTATGAAATAATTTTTTGGCCCTCCAATTTTTTTCAAAACACGATTATTGTGATCTTGTCTTATTTTTTAATCAGTTATACATAATTTACAAAAGTTGATCTCTTTGATATTTTACGATTTTGAGAATAAGTTTTGAAATCTTAGTACGTCTTTTTTTTCGAAGAAATATTTCTTTTCATTTTATAAAAGAGTTGGTCCAGAAACTGTCAAATGGTTCCCAGAGATTTTTAATGGAAAATGACAGTGACACGAATGGGTCTCGTGTTACCTGAGATCCAGTGAGAATTTCTACAAACCTTCCAACCGTGAATGATCTTATCAATAAATCCATTTTAATTTTATTTTACGTATTTATGTCCCTTATAATAGTTTTTTATTGACATAGGTACTTATAACTTTTTTTTCAAATGAAAGAGACCAACGACCGCAACGCGTTCGTCAATTTTGATTTTTCGTTCATATGGCATATTATAGGTTCGTTCCTTTACTTTGAATTTCTGTGATTTTGGTGCATTTCTGCGAGTTAGGTTCAAAGTTCTGTCAAAGTTCATATACAAAAAATTACTGACAGAAGTTTAGACTAAAAATCACAGCAATTCTATGTAATTCGTGGTTTCACTTTGACAACCATTTTTCTAAGATTTTGTGGATTCCAGGAGTTTTCACAATCATTTTCATTTTATCACTTCATAAACACACCTTATGCGATTCTCGATTAATA
The DNA here is from genome assembly GCA_946251815.1 of Dasysyrphus albostriatus. NCBI lineage: Eukaryota > Metazoa > Arthropoda > Insecta > Diptera > Syrphidae > Dasysyrphus > Dasysyrphus albostriatus. The sequence continues at coordinate 133,350,494 of OX276337.1, read as the reverse complement.
TTTATCAAATTGCGTGTACTAGTAAGTACTAAATGTTTAATCCTGGCATTTTGGAGTTTTCTTTTTCAGTTTAATTTAATTGTGTTGTGAATTATGTCTTAAAGAATAATGCTTTGAACTGATTTTAATTAAAAATTTTAAAAAAACATGATCATTTAACCCAAAATGCAAATATTGGTATAATGCGATGTTCCCTTGTACACTTTTTGACATTTGAGTTTTTCTTCTTCACTGATTTTCATAGAATTGTTGTAAGAAATGTATTTCAGTTCAATTTTCAAACATTTTCGTAAATGGTGATTCGAATGAGACGTGAAGTTGTGAAAAAAGTGTATCACTTCATAGCTTCATAGATCGAGAATTGACCCCCTGTAAGAGTATTTTTTTAGCAGTACCTACACAAATCGAGTAAAAATGACATTTCCGTAATAAACTGTCATCTTGATAATACACATCAGGCCCCCAATTTACGCAAAAACGAATCCCTTTCAACGATATCAGATGGATCTATTATTTAGGCTGGAAGAAATTTCTTTAAAAAAAAATATTGTTGTGATTGTGTGTTAAGATGTGTAATGCAAAAAAAAAACAAATTTTATTAATCAAAGCAAAAAATTTAAATAAATTAATGGAAAGAATCAGAATCGTGTTAGGTTAGGTAAGAAGCAGCGTGGCATACACGGGGGCCTATTGGTCCATTGTGATCCCTTTACAAAATAAAGCAGAGATGCGCCTAAACTACTAGTTTAAATAGACTGGTTCGTTTGCGAACAATAGGCGGACGCAGAATTTTTTGCAAGAAGGGGGGGCTATATAATGAATTTCGAAAAAAAAGCTACCCCTCCTCCGGTGCCTATGATATGAATCGTTATTCGACTGACGTGACGATGTACGCCTGATAGGACAAACTAGATTTAATTCAAACAACGCTAAATTTTGTTTACAACAATTCATTTAATTTGATAGATTTAAACACTTTTTAATTATTTGTTTTGATTTTGCTTGTTCGTGACAAATAACATTCAATTTGACGTATGAAGGATGTCAAATTTTCATGTCATATTTCACCGAAATCTGAAAGATTTGGTTTTGATCTTTTATACGAAACATCTGGGCATATTTTTGAGTGGTATCAGTGAAGATACACGTACATAGCACATAACACGCGTTCGCACAAATAAAACTCAAACTGTCCAATATCGATTGAACTTTTGAAAGGAGAATGTTTGTATATGCAGATCAAATTTCCGCAACTAGAAATATCAAATTAAAAATCACATCTATATTTTCTATACAAACCGGCTTTTAAATATTGAAAAGTATTGGACTTACAGTCGTCCGGGCTTAGTAAATATATAACCAACAAAATATTTCTACCGCTTATTTTTTCTCCAAAATTAACATGATTTTTTGTTTGTAAAACTATTTTTTTTTGTGACTAACTCATATTGAATATCAAATTAAGTAGGTTATTTTTGTTTTTCTTTTATTTAAGAACATTTTTGCAAATTAAAAGCTATTTCTTGGTTGCTTTCTCAAACCCAAATAGCTTTAATATCAATCCAATTTGTTTTCTAACCTCATGATTCAAGGCGATAAATAATTTAAAAAAAAATAATAATTATTGTAGAATGGGTTTTAGTAAAAAGGAATTAATATTTTTGAGAAAGCGTAATAATGTATGCATATTTATATAGTTCAAAAAATATTTATATACTCACAAAAATTTGTAAACGTGTTATAGAGAGAATTATGCAAACCTAATTATTTCAATTTATGTATATTTGAACAATTTATCCACGTCTCACTTAAACACGCCAATTGGCACCTTATTTTGCTTTTCGTTGAATAAACCTAATTAATAAAATTAATTTTTATTTATATTTTGTATATGCATTTATAATTTATATTTTCTCAGAAAATATTAAAATTAAATTATTATTTTTTATTTTTTCATTAATTAATTCATGTATAAAACCAAAACAAAAACACAAACTAATTTTTACAGCGCTAACCTCATTCGGATCGGATATTTCACCATATCTAGGTGCTATTAGAGCAAGTGTTGCCTTGCACATGATTTTATTACAAAGAATCATGAGAGTACCATCTGCATTTTTTGATACAAATCCATCAGGAAGAATTCTAGCAAGATTTTCCAAAGATATTGAATCTATAGATACGACACTGCCGCAAATTATAAGTGATTGTCTTTATTGTGCTTATGAGGTATGCTTAAAATGGATTTTATTTTTTTTTTTTTTGTATACAAGTGATTTTAGTAGATTATTATGAACGCCATATCTCAAAATCCCAATTTTAAGATAGTTTTAGATATAAATGTACCTGGGGGTCAATTCTCGATTCATGAAGTTGTGAAGTAATACAAAAAACACCTTATGTGTTTCTCGACATATACATGATAAATCCTGACATTATTGAGTTTTCTTTCAGTTTAATTTAATTAGGTTTTGAATAATGTTTTAAATAAATTATTTGGTTTTGAACAAATTTTATTTAAAAAACTTGGTCTTTTTAACAAAAATGGAAAGACACTAGAAATATCGCATCTTTTGTCTTTAGACCACATCTAGAATGCATCTTTTTAAACATGAAAAAATAGAATAGAGCTAATTTCCTCTAAAAAGATCAAATCTTTGTTATTATTGCTAAAGATATCTTCAAAGATTTGTTTTGGCAGAAATGAAACAACGTTTTTTCTATACAAATCCATTTGGTATGATCAAAAAAAAAAAATTGGACTAATCTACATCATTGTGCGAATCAACGCACAGTCTACTAGTAATAAATAACAAACAAAATATTTCTACCGCTTATTTCTTTTTTGTTAAACTATTTTTTTTTCTGTAACTACTAACTAATTCAAATCGAATATCAAAATAAAGCACGTTATTTTTGCTGTTCTTTATTTAAGAAAACTATTTACTATTAAAAACAACTTGTAGCTACCTTTGCTCCGAACACTTTTTTTACGGACAAACTATGCTTGCTTTCTCAAAGCCCAAAAAAAAAGCTTCAATATCAACACAAATGTATTTTCTAATCTCATGATTCAAAGCGATAAATAATAAAAAATATTATTATGGTAGAATAGGTTCTAAACTAAAAGTAATAAGTAGATCGATATTTTTGAGAAAGCATAATTATGTACATATAAATGTAAGTAGGTATTTTCAGTTCAAAAAATATAATAACTCACAAAAATTTGTAGGCGTGTTACTAAAGGAAATTTTATCATATCTCACTTAAATACTCCAATATTGGCATCTACTTGGGCTTCTGTTGAATAAATAAAATTGATTTTTATTTATTATGTACCTATGTATGCATATGCATTTGTAATTATGTTTTCTCAGAAAATATTAAAATTAAAATAAAATTATGCGTGTTTCATAAAAATATAAAAAACAAAAAAAAAAAAACACAAAACAAATAATTTTTACAGCGCTTACGTCATTCGGAGCGGATGCCTCACCATATCTAGGCGCTGTTAGAGCAAGTGTTGCCTTGCACATGATTTTATTGCAAAGAATCATGAGAGTACCATCTGCATTTTTTGATACAAATCCATCTGGAAGAATTCTAGCAAGATTTTCCAAAGATATTGAATCTATAGATACGACACTGCCGCAAATTATAAGTGATTGTCTTTATTGTGCTTATGAGGTATGCTTAAAATGGATTTTAATTTTTTTTTTTTGTATACAAGTGATTTTAGTAGATTATTATGAACGCCATATCTCAAAATCCCAATTTTAAGATAGTTTTAGATATAAATGTACCTTGGGGTCAATTCTCGATTCATGAAGTTGTGAAGTAATACAAACAAAATATATTATTTGAGTTCTCACACCTTATGCGTTTCTCGACATATACATGATAAATCCTGACATTATTGAGTTTTCTTTCGGTTTAATTTAATTAGGTTTTGGATAATGTTTTAAATAAATTATTTGGTTTTGAACAAATTTTATTTAAAAACTTGGTCTTTTAAACAAAAATGGAAAGACACTAGAAATATCGCATCTTTTGTCTTCAGACCACATCTAAAATGCATCTTTTTAAACATGAACAAATAAAATAGAGCTAATTTCCTCTCAAAAAGATCAAATCTTTGTTAATATTGCTAAAGATATCTTCAAAGATTTGTTTTGGCAGAAATGAAACAACGTTTTTTCTATACAAATCCATTTGGTATGATCAAAAAAAAAAAATTGGACTAATCTACATCATTGTGCGAATCAACGCACAGTCTACTAGTAATAAATAACAAACAAAATATTTCTACCGCTTATTTCTTTTTTGTTAAACTATTTTTTTTTCTGTAACTACTAACTAATTCAAATCGAATATCAAAATAAAGCACGTTATTTTTGCTGTTCTTTATTTAAGAAAACTATTTACTATTAAAAACAACTTGTAGCTACCTTTGCTCCGAACACTTTTTTTACGGACAAACTATGCTTGCTTTCTCAAAGCCCAAAAAAAAAGCTTCAATATCAACACAAATGTATTTTCTAATCTCATGATTCAAAGCGATAAATAATAAAAAATATTATTATGGTAGAACAGGTTCTAAACTAAAAGTAAAAAGTAGATCGATATTTTTGAGAAAGCATAATTATTTATGTATATAATTATGTATATATAAATGTAGGTAGGTATATTCAGTTAAAAAAATATAATAACTCACAAAAAATTGGAGGCGTATTCCTAAAGAAAATTTTATCATGTCTCACTTAAAAACTCCAATATTGGCATCTACTTGGGCTTCTGTTGAATAAATAAAATTGATTTTTATTTATTATGTACCTATGTATGCATATGCATTTGTAATTATGTTTTCTCAGAATATATTAAAATTAAAATTAAATTATGCGTGTAAATTTATCAACTTTAATTTCATAAAAATATAAAAAAACAAAAAAAAAACACAAACAAAAATAATTTTTACAGCGCTTACGTCATTCGGAGCGGATGCCTCACCATATCTAGGCGCTGTTAGAGCAAGTGTTGCCTTGCACATGATTTTATTGCAAAGAATCATGAGAGTACCATCTGCATTTTTTGATACAAATCCATCAGGAAGAATCCTAGCAAGATTTTCCAAAGATATTGAATCTATAGACACAACACTGCCGGAAATTATAAGCGGTTGTTTTTATTGTGCTTATGAGGTATGCCAACTAAATATATGTACATATATTTCAAAATATAAAAAAAGATCTATAATTTTATTGCATAGGTTGTGAATTAAAAAAAAACGAATTACATAAATTACTTTCTCTTTGAAACCTTTTTAACAATTTCTGGACTGTCAACTTATTTAATTATAAAAATATTTTTAAGGGTTAAACATAAAAAATACTGATAAGTAGTAAAATGTACCCTTTTTTACAAAATTTCGCCAAAATGTCCGAAAATAAATTCCATGTATTGGAACAGAACTAATTTTCTTAAAAGCCGTGTTCTTCTCATTTAGGCAAAATACTCATTAGTAGATGCAAACAATAATTGAAAACTAGTAAATGTTAATTATGAAAACTTTGCACCTCGAAAAAGTAACGGCTTATGTTACCAAGTATCGAACGAATGAATTTTGGTCCTAGTCCTAGCAGTGAAATTAAATTGAATAGTTTTAGAAATTAACTAACAAAAAAATATCGACAAACCTCGGTCACATTGCCATTATTGCCACAAGATCTGACGTATAAGACCAATAACCCTTTTTTAAAATACAACTTTGTATCATAGTTATTTAAAATAAAAGGAATTTTGGCTCCATTATAAATTTTAAATATATCTTCTTTTTTTTATCAATTTCTTCTCAAAAAAGTGTCAAATCCTTTTTGTGAGAAATTTCTAAATTACATAATAGGCCAGACTAGGTATTGTTTGTAATTCCAAATACAAATACAATCTCAAGTTTAAAATTGCAGGCTGAATATTATTTGCTTCCCACTTTTTCTCTTTTTTATCAGCCAATTTGTTTTGTTTGCCAATTAAAAAAGTGCAGTAGCTAAAATATTCGGGTTAAGTGTGTTGGACTGTCATGTCAAAGGTCTGAGTTTGATAAACCTAACCTAAAAACAGAAATGGTTTTTTCCGAGAACCTGACAAATCTTCCAAGATTATATCTACTTGTCATGAAAAATTGCTCCTCATCTAGCCATTTGAACACGGAAAACAATTGGAGGTCCCCTCAATTTCTGCCAACAACACACACACAGGAATGGTTGAGGGTTGTTAGTTACTTACAGTGTTTCCCGACCTTTTTGATGCTATGCCCTAACAAGACATTTCTAAAATGATTATGTTTATTTTTTTACATTCAAAATTTTGAAATGTTCACTAAAAAACTTGAATTATTAAAAATTTGGAAGAAATTACCACAACCAGAAAATTATGATTTTAAATCCAGCGATAAATTTTCCAGATGTGATAATATAACGGTATCAGTCATTTCACATTTTCGAAAACATTGAAACCTGTCAAAATTTGAGTTTGAAATGATTGAACCAAAGATCTGCGTTTTGCGCTCCCGGAAGAGTTATATATTTTTTCCTTGAAGTTGCTTGCAAGTTTTTCGAAAATATCGACTAAGACTCATAAATAGGTCTGGCCACGTTAATAGAAAAGTCTCGGTATCGTTTGGTATCGGTATCGGAAACCGAAACGATACCAGCTCCAGAAACGATACCGAGACGAGACTTTGTTATACGAGACCAAATGAGACCGAGTTATATGAGACTACCGATACCGATACCGAGACAATACTAACATTTTTTGATTTTGACGATAGATACAAAAGTATCGTTTGGTTTGATATCGTGGCCAGCCAAACTCACAAATCCCTTAAAACCGACCGTTTGGAAATTTTCGTTCAAAATTCAATATAAATATAAATATAAAATCAATATAAGCCCCCTCATACTCACATTTTGCTTCTTACAGAATATCTGAAAAAAGCGGTCACAATTTGGCACAAATAAAAGTTTAAACAAGCAAAGATTGAGTCCGGACTCATTTTGAAAATAAATAAGTGCGAAAGTGAGATCTTTTTTTCTTTCGGCTCATTTAATATTGAAATTTTAAATAGATGTGAAGCATCAGAATGTAAAATTGGCCCCCCTGAAAAATTGAATTGCCACCCTGTGGGGCGTGGGCCCCACGTTCGGAAACACTGCATTAGGCCCTTGTTCTACACTGTTGCGCCACTAAATTTATTTCTTCATTTACATAACTGATCGAGGAGAAAAGAAAAAAAGATAAATAAAAAGCTCTAGTAATTACATACCAGAAAATAGTAAAAAAACACGTTTTGCGATACTTTTCAAGATCCCTAGGCTGTGTAAGGAAACAGACATTTAGATAAATGAATTTCATGTACTCAACATTTATCATTAGTCCAATAAAAGTGTTTATTTTAAAAACTCAAGTCACTTGCCTTTGAGGTGTTGAATCAGGAACCTCTTGCCTGTCTATCTATTAAAGGTAAATTGTTTGCATCGATTTATTTCAATACCTATTGGTCGGAGGGAAAAAGTGTGCATGCAAGAATTTTGAATAATTATTGTTCTCATAGGCCAAACTCTGTGTAGTTAGTCCCTGAGAAGATAGGAGCAGCGAGGTTTCCCAAACATCATGTGCACCTAAATGGTTTTTTTGTTGGAAAATTTGCCGCTTTCTATCTTCTAAACGACTAACTCCAGAGAGTTTGACCTATGACAACAATTATTGTAAGCTTAATATTTCTTGTATGCAGAATTTTTGTCTCCGACCAATAGGCTTTGAAATAAATCGATGTACAAAACTCGTGTTTTGGTACAACCGGTTCTTGGTTCAACACCTAAAGGTATTCATTAGTATGACTTACAATGTCAAGCAAATGACTTGATTTTATATGTCCTTGGCTCTTACTAAAAGTTTATGTATTTTTAAGTATCAAATGCATGTTTAGTTAAATTATTTTATTAATTTGATGCTTAGTTGAACAAAAAAAACTAAAGAAACATGTAAAATAAATAGCATTTAATGTAAATGTCTAGTACAATAAATGTTAATAAGCTTATTATTTAATATTTATAAAAAAAAAACTTTGCCTTAAAATGTCTAAAATATTGTAATGAAATTGCTCCTAATGAATTATAAGGAAATCCTCTATACATTCTATTAAATTAAGAACTTTTTCAAAAATCAAATTTTAGAACGCTAGGTTTAAATAAGATGTTAAGGTGACAAATATAAATAGGTTGTACAAATTACTACCATTATTACTTATGTATGTAGGTTTTGGTTTATTAGGAGCAATTGCATAAATAAAGTCGTTTACTTAACAACTTTACTCAAACCTAAGTAGTTAATAACTAAAAAAAAAAAAAGTTAACCTTAATCCCAGAACTAGTAACTTCCTTCGAACATTCCTCCATTATCATGTGCTGGTGTTCTATATATTTTACAGAAAACTAAAATTACTTTTCAATTTTCTTTCTTTCTTTCTTCCTTTTAATTTCAACTATCATTTTCTTTTTCACCTCAAATATCAAGTAATGGCAACAAACAATAATAATTACCCTTTTCCCATTTATCTTCTTTTCTTTCACACATCAACTTTTTTCCTAAATATATTTTGTTTATTTATTTTAAATATATTTAAATCGTGTGTATACTCATATTTATTTTTTTTTTACTCTTTTTTTATAAAAAAAAAAATAATTTTATAAAATAAAAAATAGGTTTTGGCTACTGTGGTTGTCATTTGTATATCTACGCCTATATTTATTGTTGCAATTGTACCAATTGCACTAATTTACTATTTCGCTCAACGATTTTATGTGGCAACATCAAGGCAACTTATGCGTTTAGAATCGGTAACAAGATCACCAATTTATTCGCATTTTAGTGAGACTGTAACTGGTGTAACAACAATACGCGCTTATGATGTTGGCCAGAGGTAAGAATAATTGTTTATTAAAAAAAAATCATTGGTTTACTAACAAAAATCTTATTTCCAACAGATTTGTCGATGAATCCGATAATCGCGTGGACTTGAATCAACTGTGTAAATATCCCAGTGTCATTGCCAATCGTTGGTTAGCCGTTCGTCTGGAAATGATTGGCAATTTAATTATTCTCTTTGCTTCGTTATTTGCTGTTCTCGGTGGTCAAACAAATGCTGCCTTAGTTGGATTGTCTGTGAGTTATTCGCTGCAAATAACACAAACCCTTAATTGGTTGGTGAGAATGACATCCGATATTGAAACAAACATTGTTGCCGTCGAACGTATAAAGGAATATGGTGAAACCAAACAAGAAGCCCCATGGGTTATTGACAATGTTAAGACCCCACAAGGTTGGCCTCAAGAAGGTCGTGTTGTGTTTGAGAATTATAAGGTCAGATATAGGGAAGGATTAGATCTTGTTCTAAGAGGTGTCAACTTTGATATACGTGGTGGAGAGAAAGTTGGAATTGTCGGACGTACTGGAGCTGGTAAATCCAGTCTTACATTGTCTCTCTTCAGGTATGCTCAATAATTTTTAATAATACTAGGAGTAGTCGGGACATTTTTCTAAATGCATTTCCTTTATAGAATTATTGAAGCAGCCGAAGGACGTATTCTTATCGATGGTGTCGATATCGCAAGTCTTGGTCTGCACATGCTGCGTTCGAGACTTACAATTATTCCACAAGATCCTGTTTTGTTCTCAGGATCCTTACGTATGAATTTGGATCCATTCCAAAAGAATTCTGATGAAGAAATTTGGTCGGCTCTGGAATTGTCTCATTTAAAAACGTTTGTTAAAGGAATGACAGCTGGATTAAATCATGAGATAAATGAAGGAGGTGAGAATTTGTCAGTGGGGCAGAGGCAATTGGTATGCTTAGCCCGTGCGTTACTGAGGAAGACAAAGGTTTTGGTACTGGATGAAGCAACTGCTGCTGTTGACTTGGAAACTGATGATTTAATTCAAGTGAGTTGTATTCCAATAGATTCGTTTAAATTTTTGTGAGCTCACAAAATGTTCCTCATAATACTTCAATCCTAGATTGTACATGGAAAAAAAAAGCTTTTTGTAAAATTCTTGTTCATATTTTTTTTGTATTTGTATTTCAGAAAACAATTCGATCAGAGTTCAAGGACTGTACCGTACTTACCATCGCCCATCGTTTGAATACCATTCTCGATTCTGACAAGGTCATTGTATTAGACCGAGGTGAAATTATTGAATTCGATTCGCCTTTGTCGTTGCTTGAAGACAAGAACTCATCTTTCTATAGCATGGCAAAGGATGCAAATCTGGTGTGAATACAAAATGAAAATTTACTAAAACTTACATTACAACTCAAGGAAATTCCTAACTACAACACTTTTGTAATTTAAAAATATCGAATTTTTTTTAGCAATATATTTATGATGAACAAAAATTCTGCGATATAAAAAACAAAACACCAATTTACTTAAGAGTTACATAATATGCAATTCAAAATCTAGTTCAATTGAAAGTTTAACCATAATTTATCTTGATTCAACTTTAATTTTTATAAAGAAACAACAAAAAAAAGCAATGTTAAACTTTGTACTTATCTGTTTGTTTTTATTTTTCAAATAAATATATTCTCAGTTTTTATGTATGTAGGTATTTTTTGTATTCCGTTCAATCTATTGTTATATAAAACAATTTGTACTTATAAAGAATCAAACAATTTACTTAAATTAAAAGAAAAAGTTTTTATTTTTAAACGGTTTTTATGAATAGAAATAAGAACTTATACTATATCTTGTAATTTTTATATTGAAATTCATTTGTATTTACTTAATATACATAGATACTTAATATAAACATGTCTTATATGTAAAAAAAAACTGCCTTAATAATTTAAATAGAAACGAAGGAAAACATTTATTATTAAACTTAGTTTTTTTTTTCTTAAAAACTTTATAAAATGTTGTGTGAAGAAGTGCCTACTCTTTCTGCTACTTCCGCAGATGATGTTAATTTAGCCAGTCGTTGAAGAAATTAATATTATACATTTTCTATTATTTTCTTTTAAATTGTTGCATAGCAAAATGTGGCATTACGATTTTTTAATTTTATTTAAATTTTTGCTTTTAAAATTAAAAAAAAATATTTTACACATTTCTTAAAGGTTAATAGTAAAAAAAAGAAGTTCACATTTAGAGATTTGGTAATACCTCAAACTAATATTAAGTAAATGGAAATGTATAAAAAAAAAAAACAAAGTATAAATTCTCTTAAAATTTATTATTGTTTAGAATTTTTCTTTGTATTCTTTGATAACTAACAATAAGCACTAGGAATTTTATAAAAACAAAATATAAGAATTTAATAAAAATCTATCGTTTTATAATTAAAAACAAAAAAAATATGTTTTTTAAATTATATTCCAGCTCGTTTTCTTGTCTGTTTTTTTCCTGTTAATTTTGGGATCGATTTTAAACGACATATATTCTGATGAGCTAGAGACTAAAAAACATAGTTTAGAGTAGCAATATTCGAATTCCAATAATTTTAATCTCAAAACGAATTACAGAATAAGGACATTCGATTGCAGCAAGTTTATTTAAAGTTCCCAGTTCTGAGCTCGTCGAGAAGTTAGCTAAAATCGATTTCTACCGAACAGAAAAAATAAACTTGGAATTTTCCGCATGTCTTTCTGATAATGTCAGTGACTTAGGGAGATGAATGTGGAAAAACGCTTTAAGGTATTATTTAGCGATAGAGCCAAGTTCGAGACGCAAATCGAAGGATTTTCGTTTCACGCAATGCTGAACAGAAGATGCAGGGCGATTGTATGTTAACTACTGTTAAGTGAGGAGATGTAAAGGTTTTAGTCTTCAAGTGGATTAGTAGATCTGACTCGAGTGCTGGGAAAAATGAACAAGGAGGCATATGTGAAGATATTGAAAAAAAAACACTTTGATCTCTGGACTAAGATTAATTAGCAAACGGAATCAACAGATATTAACCGTAAAAAGCAGTTGCGGGAGAAACCGAAATCAATGAATATCATCGATATCTAAGTTGTAGAAAATACACTACATGGAAAAAGGGGTTTAAATTTATACAAAATTAGGAATGGCTTTTTACCATATTTTTCCTGTGGCCAACCCGAGTGCTTACATGTTCTTACCAGGAATACCGGCACTCACAAATTTTTTTGTGTAATATTTTTCAAAGTTTAACATAGTTCGTATAAGTATTGTATTTCTTTAACTACAAATAATCTAAGATGTTAACTTCTGTTGTCTTCTGAATGGTGAGGGAGGAGAAACGATAACAAAGTGTCGTTTTTTGCTTTATATGGTGCCCTAGCAAGATTTGAAATCGTTTAAAAAGACTTGTTCGCATTCGTTATTGGTAGTTTTTAATTCGTGAAAACAAAATGATTTCTAGATTTTAATCAAAATTCTCATAATGATCAAAGAGAACATGCCTCACTTGAAACTCAGTTTGTCTGTACCACGATTTATTGGCTAAATCACTGAAGCGATTTTCTACAAATTTTGAGCTTAATACTTTTTGGTAATTCCCTAGAAGGGAAATTAAAATTTTTGTAGGCTCAAATATAACAGTACTTGCCTAAGAACCATCAAGGAAAACGGTTCTTACGATTTTGATAAACAAAATAATGAATTGTAGGCATAGTTTATCTACCTTCTAGTAATTTTTTGTTTCAAGAACTGTTTTTTGAATGGAATTTTAATTTGAGTAATGAGTAATGGGTAATTTTTTTGAGCTACAAACTTTTTGACGAGTTGTTTTCATATATTGAAACATCGAGTTTCAAACCTCGTTACAGTTTTTCTTTAATTTACTTGCATAGTTTTGAAAGGTCTTAAGTTCCAAGCAACTTTAACTAGTACGGGCGACCCAGTCATGGTTTTTATTTTTCCTCATTCTGCCGATGACATTGATTTAATCTGTAATTGAAACTTTTTTTTTTGCATTCTTAATAGAAAACAATAAAACATTTTTTTTAATTTTCAACATCAGTGAAAGGTAAAATTTGTTTTTATTAAAATAATTATTAAATTGAAACAAAAAAGTATAAATCAAACGCAGACATACGAAATCAAATTAAAAAAAAATTAAATTAAAGCCTTTCCAATAATTATATTCATTCGATTGAAAGTTAAAATCAACCATTTTCTTGGATGTGCCATAAAATACAGAAATAAGATGAATTTCCCACCATGGGTTGGTTAAGTAAGCAATAACTGGTCAATATTACTGGTCTCGTCATTAGTAGTCAACGATGGCCCACTCTCAAGAAATTCTCTCAATTCGGATTCCAAATCAACAGAAGTATGAACCGGATTTGAATCGGTAACATCATCATCGATGTCCATTGGAACACCACCAACTACTACACCAATTGGTTCTGGAGGGACTCCAATTGTCATTGTCTGGCACGGTTCCTGGAGCATTTCGGGAACAACTAAACGTGGTGCTGGAGGTGCAGGCAAACCAACTGAAAAACAGAAAGTTATAACATCCTAACAAATTTAAAAAATCAAAAATAGTTTTACCATTGGACAGACCCATTGCCTTCCTTAGACCATATGGATCAGCAATTGCGCTCGGTGGTAGTTTCTTACAAATATCGGACAAATGCAATGTTACCTGATTGGCCAGTTGAGTTTCGTCGGGTCCCGGTTGTTGGACATGTGCCAAATGTGCTGGCAACGGTTGAGATAGTCGATCATGTTGAGTGCTGCGAAGTTTCTCCATTAGCGAGAGATTATTACTTAAATGTTCTTGCAGACGCCGAGTAAGTTCGTAATTCTTGGTCTCGGATTCCATGTCGTTGAGGAAGGACATATCTATGCCGAGTTCGTTTAATGATTTCAATCGATTAAAATCGATTTTTGTGGTCTTGTACTTTTCATACTCTTCTTCAATTTGTTCCTTAGTTTCTGGGAAGCATTTTGCGATTTCTGTAGTTTCATAAGTTTCAGTTTGCATGTCGTAGAGTTCGGCCATAGCTTTGCTATGTTCACCATTTGTCAAGACATCTAATAGTCCACTGGCCAATACAGTGGCATAGTTGCTGTCTTTTGTAAATTGCATAATGCTTTCAGCATATTCAGCACTGCTTGCGTCACCTAAAAATAACAGTAATATATAAAAAGACTTTAATTCACAGTTACACTAGCTTCTGTACCAAGAATTACTTTTTAATTATTGGTCAGCTGTATTACATGTCATAAAATATAATCAAAATAAAAACTTACCATAGGTCCTCAGGACCAAATCGGTTTCCTCTTTTCCCAGATTGGAAAATCTCGAATCAAAAACCGGTGCAAATGACGCAAATGCTCCGTAATTCAGCGGCGTTACCAGTTTAGCGGCGTTGCGCTTGTCTTCACGTAGTCCTTGCAACTGACCAGTTCCAGTCTTAAGCTTGCCAACCATATCCCCTATGGAAACCACCTTTTCCGGGCCTTCATTTTCATCTTTTAGCAGAATCTTCATTGATGTGGTTCCATCTTTGTTTTGTCTCAGAAAACCCATTGAATAAGCCCTCTCCTTAGCAGTGAGTTTTTTCTTAGCAATACGCGAAGCATTTTGCACTTGAGCCAGAATTTCTTCCGAGGTCAAATCATCGACGTAAGGCTGGAAACGACTCTTCGGTTCATTTTCTTCACGGAGCGCACGACGTTTCTCTTCTTCTTCGAGCTGAGCCTGCGTCGGCTCATCAGCTCCAGTGGAGGCACCTTCATCAGCCGAATCAGCCATATGATGATCATTAAATTCGCCGTGGAGCAACTCGAAGCCGAGTTCTTTGGCCGTCAATTCCCGCATGTAACCAGACAATGGCTTCAGGCTTCGCATGAGGCTCTCTGGCTGCAGGAGCTTCGAACCCATTTGCAGCAGGCGCTTGGCTGCTTTGTGATAGACCGTCTCAATGTGGTTGTAGCGGATTGCATTCTCGCACATCAACTTGAAATCATCGGAGAACTCTACCAGTGTGGTGTAGTCGTTGTCTTCGATCTTCTGACGCATCGTCGAGAAATCCATCGGCTTGGTGATGATCGACGAGTAGCCCGGAGCAATGTCGTCGGTCACAGGCCAAGCGAAAAATTGATGAGGATCACGTTTTTCCAACGAACGTAGCAGATGGTCTAGGAGTTTCGTCAGAGGCGACTTACTTTGCTTCAATTTAAGGACACATGTACGTGGCTCGCGTCCAGATTCACTCGACGAACTGGGAGTTTTCGGAGCCTCTAGTGGTTTCGGGGTTAATGCCGGTCCGGGAGTGGAATTGCCAGGCGTTGTAATTGTTCCTTGAGTAGAGGCGCTACCCGGGGAGGGGATATTGATTTGCATCCCCTGGGGCGACACTGCGTCGAGGTAAATCTTACCACCGGAAGGTGTTTGCATGGGTTCTTGCAGTTTTATTGGGCTACTGAGCGGTGAGCTAATTGTCTCCTCGATTTTCTTGGGAATAATTGGTTTAGCCACTGGGCGACACGATGGACTATTGCCGGTCGTAACCCCGGCATAGTAAAGAATGTTTTCAGGCAGAGGTCCTCCGGAATTCTCTTCAACAAAACTGAACTCATCCTGACTAGAGTCCTCACGATGCCTGTGTCTCTTCTCTTTGTGGTGTTTGTGCTTCTTCTCGCGATCCTTCTTCTTCTTTTTTTTCTTCGACTTTTTGTGCTTCTCGGGAACTTCTTCGGGGTTTCCAAAGAAATGTTGTTCCTCACCCATCGACGACGAACCTCCGGGCATTGCCTCTCTACCCGAGGTGGCCATTTCTGTATCTAGTCCTTGTGATTGCCCGTATGCCGGCGAATCGTTACCATATTCAGGGGTAGAGTTGCTTCCGACTTTAAGAATCAACTTGAGACTACTTGGCCGATGGTCCATGCTATATTCTGAGAAGAAAGACGAAAAAAGATTCGATTTTTTATTATTTTCTTGCACACACGTCTAATGGAGGAAAGGAAGAAGAAACTGCAAGCAAATTCTGCGCAGAGCGAGAATCTCACACTTCTCACAAATCTCACATTCATCTTCTCATCCCTCACGCTGACCGATGCCGATTCTTTTTTTTTTTTGTACACAATCAATCAATCAACAAACGGACGACTTACCTTCGTATTTATCACGTCGTTCGGATTTATGTTTTTTGTGCTTTTTTGAACCCATAATATTTGCGTAGATTTATTTAGGGTTTTTTTTAATTAGTTGAAAATAATAAAACCGAAAATGAAATTAATGAAAATTTGGGTGAAAACAAAATCGAACTAAAAGAAAGACGCGTCCGAATCCAAAACACTTTGACAATTTCCATTTTGTTGTTGTTGTTTGTAGCGTTTTAAATTTATTTGACAATCAACGAGGTAGTTGGTCGATATGGATGTATGAAATGTCAAAAAATTAGAGTGCAGCTAGAAAATGAGAGTTTAAGGGACTAGCCAAACAGACCGCGGGCTGGCGGCGCGGGCAATCATTTTGCTCGCCGCATTCTCTGTGTTAGTCATTCGGTGAGGCTTCAAACAGAAAACGCGAAAGCAAAGAAAGTGACGGGTTAAAGTGCCTTGCGTGAGCTACGATCTACGAATAGCGAACTGTGAAATGCGAAAGGTAGTGAATTTTTAAAACTCAATCGAATGAGTTCTTTTTGGTCGCCAACAGATGCGAATTGCCCTAAAATATACCAGGAAAATGGGCGCTACAAAAATGTGACGTAATATTCGACTGACTGTTCTGCGTTCTGATGTTGTGCACTGTGAATTAGCGCTTGGCAGTTCGAAGAAAATATTTTGTTGGTCGCGTAGAAAAAAAATAAAGTATGTATGTAGTTGTATTTTTTTGAAAGTAAAAATAATCTTGCCTGAAGAAAATGACAACAAAGCAAAGCAATTTGCATGTCAAATCCAGCAACAACTTTGTCCATATAAAGTTAGCTATGTCCAGATAGTTAAGTTGATTTCAGAATAACCGATAAAAACGGTATTGCCAAACTACAATGCAGCTTCTGATGAATTTTATCGTTTTAACCAATTTTAGGCTATGTTTTCTCTTTGAAATTATAGATATGATCGTTTATTGATTTTCGAAAAGTTAGAACAAAAATTAGATGATATTTGCGCTTGGAATAGCCTTAAGTGCTTTCACATAGGCTGCCAATTCGAATAAATTTGAATCGTGTACTTCACAAAACTACGAATTTCTAAGAATTTGAGTACAATTTAATTTATATGAACTTTGACAACACTTTGGGAACCAGACACATAAATGCTGCAAAAACTAACCATTTCTAGCAATTTTAATACACATTTCTGTCCAAGTTCATATAAAACTAAATTTGTAAAAACTGGAAGTTTTGGAACGGAGTCGGAAACGAACAGGCTGATAAAGAAATAAATAATATGTCTGGTTGCGTTGGTATTTCCCAAAACTACTTTAAAAGAACTTTGGGATAAATTCATTAAGACTCGTAGTTTTGGAAAGTAGGTACTCAAACAAATATTATACTACTAGTATGAACTAAAATAAAACTTGAGATACTGTACAAAATCGGTCTGAAAAAAAAAACTAGAAAAATATTGAACTTATTTGTCGTTTTGAAATATTTTAATTTTAGTTTTAAATCAAAATTAAAAAGTGAAAAACACGAATAAAAATATTTAAAAAAAAAAATGTTTATAGGACCCGTGCAACCTGCAAACAGTGTGAATAACATTACTTCAAAAAAGAATACAAACTCATTTAAAAGTAACAAATCGATATCGTCTTTAAAAAAAACTACATCTGCAACTCGAAAAAAGCTTAAGCTGAAAAATGGAAATGGTATTTCCACATCATTCAGTTTTTTTTTTGTCTCGATCGTAAAAATGAGATTCAACTACTCGTATTTTTCTTTATTTCACAGGTGGTATTCAAAATGTCCCCAAGGAAAGAGTTTTACTTGAAATGAAACTCCAAAAGACAATACGAAAAAATGCAGATGAAAAACTACAAAGTAACGAAGAACATACAAAAAATCTTTTACAAACTAAAAAAATGCTTTCTGATATTCTTCAAGAATATGATCACATTTCAAAAGACAAAATCATTCTCACAGCTGAAATAAAAAATATGAAAAAATATCTCTCGGAAATACGACTGAAGCTTGATCAATCGTTGTTGGTTCTCAATAAAAGTACAACTCTGTTTGCGATGAAGAAGGGATTGGTGGGAAAGTATCTTTTAGGCAATAAGAAAAGTTCATCTATTAAAGCAAAGCGTTCCAAAAAGTCGAAGAAAAAAGCAGAGAAAATTGAACCACTAATCAAAAGTATTCTTACTAATTCGAATTAATTCAAATTGAATGAATAGGAGTTGTATATAAACCAAATTAAAATTACTTAAAACATCAGTTGGTTGTTTCATTTATTGTTGTCTATGTGTACTGTTCTATTCGGTAGAATAGTAGCTTTCTATTCACATGAGTGCTTTATTCAATTTAAAGTTCAGATTAATCTTTTTTAAATCTGTTATTCAGTCATTGCTGTCAATACCGCTATTTTCATATTTTTGAGAAGAACTTTTCACCCTTATTGGGATTGTAAACTATCAATTGATAGTATTACTATTCACGATTATTATCACTTAATGATTAAAAAATATTAAATTTTTATATTTCACAATGCTATTGGTTTTGATGATTGAAAATGATGAAAAAATTAAGTGAAAATGTATTCAATGAAACGCTAATGAAAAAATTCTTCCAATGTTTATTATAATGTTTGAATGGTACCAACAGATACTTAAACTCTACTCATTTCACTTGTTGAACAAATCAATCTATCTAACTTAGAAAGTCCAATTCCATTAGGTACCTCCGAAGTTTCATAAATATGCAAATTTTGAACGTTTGATTTTACATCAGCAAAGCGACTGAAATCAAAGTTGGCATATCTTATATTAGGCAATGCAATTGTTATGCTAGAAATCTGTAAAATAATTAATTAACAAACAGGAAAAGAAAAACGTTGTATATCAACTCACTTGTGGGACTTCATTCAATACAAGCTTCTCTGCTTCATACGAAATGTATTGAACACTTGTTGTTGTGACTCCAGTTTTTGGATCACCAGCATAGGCTTTTATGATCAGATCTTTAACTTGCTGCCAATTTGACGAAAAGTCAATTTCATTTAAAGTTGAGTATTGCCATTTTGCTTGGATATCGGCACAAAGAACTCGATCAGGTTGATCACCTTCGGTATGGAGGCCAGCCTTGACATAACCAACGAATGGTGCTTGGGCAGTCTTTATAATTCGAAGACCATCGATTCCACTCATCACGAGAGGATCAGAATCTGTGTTAAAATATTTTAAATTGATAGCAGTTTTTTTTTTTTTTAATCCTTACCACTTCGTTTACGCACAACATCGCAAAAACGCTTTACAGTGGATGTCAATGTAAAAGCATGGTTGTGTTCTCCATTAAGTCTCTCCCAAGGCTTTTCCTCTACTCGAACATGTGATTCGGTGACAATTGGATACGTGTCAAGAAAATGCTGGGTAAGACTAAGAGCAAAGTCTTCTGGAGAACTAAGTCCGTGCTTTTTAGCATGTATAAAGATATTTACTTCTTGAACATCACTACCAATGATATCGGTATTGTCAGCTATAAGGAAACATGAAACAGATTTGATACGTTTTTGTTTAAAATTGGAAAACAAACTAGAACACCTTACCTTCATAGTATTCCTTATGAGTTGCCAACTTCATATGGGATGTAACAATGAACTCTTTAATCGTATGATAAGATCCATCCTTGACCAAAGCCATAACGCGCACATTCTCTTTGCCATAACCAAAATTATCGAGTCTGAATTGTGGAAATTTTGGATTAGGAAGACTTGATGGATTCGATGTTGATGGGTTTTGGTAAAGTCTTTGTGGAAACATTTCAGTACTGTCGGGTGTCTACGAAATGACTAAATCACATGTGGATGCTGATTGCTGGTTATAATTATTGAGTCCACCAACATTTTTAACATCGCATCGTTACCATATCATGTGAACCTTATCTGAACAAAGATAAGCTTCTTTTATTTGATATTGGATGATGATGATTATACAGGTATGATTTAGGTATCTTTTCTAGTGAAAATGAAATTGTTGTTTATTTGAATTCATGTTAACGGTAGGGGAGTACCGTCAATAGTGAGACACTATATAGTTTACATGTCTAGTTGAATAAAGTGTATAACGGTGTATAGCACCAAATAATGAAATAATAGTTGTCCTGATTAGTATGACTCTCAAATTTTGTACCTTTTACCTAAAAACTTAAAATTGATGTTATTTTAGTAAAAACAATTTTCTTAAAGATTCTTAACTGGGCCTCTTTAACTATTAAATCATCATTCCTTCAATTATATTGAAGGATGGTTTCGATGTCGATGAATTAAAAAACCACTAAAAAAAGCGGATTTTTATAGTTTATTTTTTACTTCTACAGGAAAAAAGTGATTTTGGGGCAATTGGTTGACATTTGGATCAAAACTTTTTCCGACAGCAAATATGGCTTTCCCTATCTGTCAAGCTATCAACTATAAAATTCAATAGAGGGGTGGAAGTTATGTCGATGGCTTAAAAAAACCTTCTAAAATCGGTGTGAATGGTTTTTCGTGTGCACACTCAATTCACTCCCAAAACAAGTGTGAATAAATTTAACAGATAGTGTACACCATATCTGTCGAAAATTTCCCATTAACTCTTCCGGAATCGCAAAATTTGACGTGGACCTACACATTTTTTTGTGTACGCACACAGAATTGCGAAATTAGGCCGCCCCAGAAATCCAATCGAACTGCCAACTCAGTTTGCTGATTTCATATCGGTTTAACTCGTTTCGGAAATTAATTTAAATTTTTAACTGAGAAAAATATTTTCCGTATCTGTATGTGGCACTTTCTTAACCTTTCCCATTAGCTATGCCACTGATTGATTTAAAACAGCTGTTCTACTTATTCTGTTCTCATTTTTAATGCCATCATCATTTTTATAACACATTTTTATTTTATTTCAGTCGTGAGTCCTCACAACGTCATTGGTTAAATATTTTTTTTGGTGTGAAATTATATAAAAAGTATATTTTCCAAAAAAATTAAAAGCTAAATTTTAAGTTTTTTGATATGAAAAATTTTAGAATTTTAATTTTTATTTTTTTTTTGGAAAAATGTACTTTTTATTACATTTCAAACCAACTGTGTTAATTTTTTTTTCAATAAGCCATTTTCAAAACTATTTTACATTTTGTACCCAAAAAATCGAAAATTGTTCATACAAAAAAATTTTAACTTGTTTAATTTTTTTTTGAAAAATGATCTTTATATATCTTTCAACAAGTACCTAACGAATGAAAAAAAGTTGACTAAAATGGCTGTTTTTTTATCATTTTGATAATGTTTACGAACAACATTAATTGGTTTGTAAGTCTTTGAAAATTTGATGAAGAAAAATAGTTAAGGATCTTGTAAAAGTCTTAATCAAAATTCCAAAACTGTCTTTGAATTTTTATGACGTCACAATTTGCTGAGATATTGGTAAATGTATATTTTTTTATTAATATTTAGATAAACCATACAAAACAAAATTTTACGACAGCAAACAAAAATTTTACTGAAGCTGAATGAACAAGTTATCTTAGCTATACATTTGATTGATTAAAAAAATTATCCATGAAAATGAGGACCTTCAAAAAATACAAAAAAGAAAAATCAACTCAATACGACCACTTATCACAGAAAAACAGGTCTTCAAAAACTACTAACAAAAATTAAAAAAAAAATGTATTCCTTTAATTTATTGGACTAGTGCATGTTTTTTTTACAATTTTAACGCAAATTTGAAGGTTTGTTGATTATAAGATTGAACTGTTTGATAAGAATATTTCTATTTTCTCTTTATTGTTTTCTTATACAGTTTTCAAAATTTGCCGCCCCCAAAAATTGCCACCCTTGGCCATGGTCCCGATGGACCCTATTGCTAATCCAGGACTGCCTGGGAACATGATCACATTTACGCATATCGCGCGACGAGTTCATGGGACCAATATTTTGAAAATTGTTGTTAAAAAAATAATTTTCATAAACATTAAAAAATAAAAATAATAGGCTTGTTAATTTCAAATATCAATTCACTTACACGTTAAACCTTATAAGCAAAATAAAACATTTTCAAAAATATTGAATTTTTAAGAAATTAAATTAAGCTCAATTAATATCTATATTTGCAAGTTTTTAAATGCAATATTTCTTAAACTTCCGTTTTTTTTTCAAAATATATTCTTTTATTTTTAATGTTTAAAAACAAATTCCAATCAAATACACCAAGTCAAGATCAATACTATAAAAAAAAGTTTCTGAATCATTTAATTTTTTTATTGATCGCTCTCTGGCAACACTTTTTATTTTTTTTTCATTAATTTGTTTCTCTTGTAACAGGTTGACATACAGATCATCATTTGTTTTTTTTTTTTGCACGAAATTTAGTAATAATATTCTATACTTTTCAACACAAAAAGAGGTTTAATTAAAATTAAACCTTCTTCTCTAAGTCATGTGGACGAAATACTTTGGCATAGTTATTTTATCAGTTTTGCTTCAAATCCCGGTAAAAATGTCACACTAGGGCAATGTGTTATTTTTCTATATTAACATAAAAAACAGTCCGTTATATAAAAATAATTCGCATGCTTATCAACAATGTCTAAAACTTAATTTCCAGATATCTGCATCAAATGTGACGATTGTTAGAAATGCCCCTAGTGGTTTTGGTATGCGATTTCGGTTGCCATTCATCGATATGAATATACAAAGTGTCTCCAATTTGAAGATAATTAAAGACATTGCTGGTCAAGAAGTGTTTTTTATCCATGGAGTTGAACTTTATCGATTGACCTTGGAAAGAGAGACGAAGATGATAACTTTGATTTGTAATTTGGAAGGAGCTTGGAAGGAATCGGAGCTGTTGGATGCCGAGGTATTATTAAATATTAAATTGTTATTTTATTTTCCAGTAAATTATTTTTGTTATTTTTTACCTACTTTTAAAAATTTGTTCTCTTTAAGAATACGTTTTGGGAAAAAGTATAAACTTTAATATTTTCTTGCTTTGATTGAAAAAAATAAAAATTTTAGCAGAATTCGTCTGCTTTCATTATTGGACGCATTATTCGTTCAAAAAATAGCATTTAATGATTTTTTAAACCAATTCAGCTAGAATTTTAACGAAAGAAATGTAGGCAGCAACAATCTACTAAAATTCGTGTACTGCCCAAAACTACGAATTCTATAAATTTCAGTTCAAAGTTCATATAAAAATAATTACATTGTACTTAAATTCGTAGAATTTGGACAATACATGAATAATTAAATGAAATGAAATAATGAGATATAGCTATCTGACTTACAAAATGTTTGTATAAGCTAAAGATGACTGCTAAAATGGTCATCGGAAATACTCAAAAATTAGAAAGTTTTGAGTTACGTTCAAAAGAGGTCAATAAAATGCATCAATGAAATAAGAAAAAAAATATATATTGGGCAGTTTCTTTTGGCTCTCTTTGTCCCAAAATAATTTTTTTAAGACTGATGAAGACCACCCACAGCAAAGGTCAATAATGTTTATCTTTTTTGGTGAACAAAAATTATAAATAAAATCAAATTTTAAGCTATAATTGCTTTTTCTCTTTTTTTCATTTCTGGAAAACGATCAAAATTTAAAAAAAAGTACACGCAGAAAAAAAAATTTTTAATCCCAGTTAAAAATTAAATTATGAGTGTTAAAAATAACGTAGTCTCTAGTTAAAACTAAGTATTGTATTACGTTAAAATTAACTTAGTCGCCTCGATTAAATGAAATTGTTTAAAAGAAGAAGATTAAATTTTACGAAGGACTTTGTTATATTAACCGAGAATCTTGTTTAAAATTAAACTTTTCTTTGTACTTTAACCGTATCACGGTATTAAAATAAAACTATTACTTTCAATCTAGATCACTCAGGTAATACTAACAGAGTTATTAGCGACATTGCTCATCTAATTTTCACGAGAGCTACGTAGTTTCATTTTCTTAAAAAAATTAAATTGGCAGACGATAATTTTTCTGTAGGTGGATCCATTTATGTTATTACATTTGACAAAATCATCAAGAAACGCAAATTCGGGATCTTTCTCAAACCTAACTTTAAAAAGCCACCACGCCGGACAAATTTTTGAGATATATGAGAAATTGTCAAAATGGATTCCCAAGGATCTCATTCACGGAGCCATGAATTGCCAAAATTTAAATTGCAAATGAAAGGATGACATTTTGGTATCAAAATGTTCAAGTAAAATTTTTGATTTTGGATTTTGTTTTATTTTAATTCAAAAAACCAGTGACAGGTGCTAAAAAAATTACTTAGGACTGCCAAATGGATTCACAACTTCTGGGAGATAGGAGAATAGTACCTAAATATCTGTACATATAGAATGTGTACCTATCAATATAAAGGTACTAGAGCTTCCATCTGTTTGAGACCGATTTTAGAATTTTGTCCTTATTTTTGAAATATTGTCAAATATTTTATTTTTCAATTGTATTTTTAGATAACAAGAATTTAACCAAATTTTTCATTATGTCATGAACGTTCTTATAAACTAATTCACAAAAAAAAAAAACTAGTACAAAAACTAAAATTTTGTTAGAAATACCACATTTTATAAAGATCGTTATTTTCAAATATTTTTAGTAAACAAATCTAATTGACAGAAGATGGCTTTCCTTCGAAAAATTAACGTTGCCCGGAGTCCTCTTAAATTATGAAAATATAGATTTTAAAATTTTAGCTTCTTTGATTCGCTGCTAACTGTGGAAACTTTTCCCAACTTTAATTTAAAACATCAATGCCCTGATTTAAGTGTGATTCGAGTCTGTAAAATGTTATTAGGTTGAAGGCTTTTATTAACGTTTGACTGCCAAAATTCTGCAATCTCAAAAATCTATTTTAGCACCTTTCTTGAATGTAAATAATACTTATTTTTGCAATTGAGTTTAATTATTTTTTGTAAATTTTATTAAAACGAATAAAAAAGCAAATATTTACATTCAGGAAAGGTGATTGAATACATTTTTGTGATTGCAAAAACCGCGCATGTCAGACCTTTCTGTTTGATTAAATTAACTTAATTTGATGTTGTTTCAAATAGAATCATATACAAATCTTTTTGGAATATTTTCGTGTTTGGGTCGAATATGTTTTCTGTTTAAAACAAATGATTTTAATGTTAGTTTTGCATTATAGATGCTAGCTCCTTTAAGTTAAATACAAATGGTATATATATTTGTCTTTTGGCGAATTTAAGATAGAATTAAATCTGTTAAAAAATTTACAATTTCTATCTTGTATACATAAATGGAACTATTTCAGAGTTGTATGTGAAAATCCTACATTTTCAATTTAACAGTTTTAAACCATTTCAAAGTTCCTACCAATATTTCGTAACTAATTGTTATAAGAATTTTTCTTGTAGACAATATTTAAGCCTCCAACGTGAGCATAAATCATATATTTTTATTATTATAGGTAATCATGCTACAGCGTAAAGTCATCGTAAACGTTGTAAAGTAGCTAGCTTCGTAATTCTTCGTAATCTTTTGGCTGTTGGTGAAATTTTTAAAATAATAATATCTCTTACATTTTGTTTGGTTGTTTTTTTTTTTAAGATTTTACACCTAAAACCAACTAAAAATTTCTTAAACACTTTTAAACCTTCCATTTTGACAGGAAATTCAATTATGAACAAATAGTTTTAAACGCAAAATTTTCAAATTCAGCTTAGTTTTCGAGATATAACAATCATTTTGAAAAGTGTCTAGTGTGACCATATTCTCAGAAATGGAAGAATGAATTTAGTACCTTTTTCAGTTTTAAGCATCCCAAACAAAAATGACCGTAATTGATTTTTTATACTCATCATTTTCCGGTATATTTCCTTTATACCTTTAAAGTGATCGAGTGGAAGAGATCAAGTGCTTCGATCTATTTTCTAGAAAATTGGATGAGCTATAAGTCACTATCAAATATTTTGCAATTTCTTTTGCTTTGCTTTTCTGAATGGAAAAAAAGCATTCGGAAATAAATTCTGAATATTAAAACATTTTTAGTACTATTTTAGTACTTTCAATAAACCAAACTATTTTTTTTTGGATTGACTTAATTTATTTAAGGATAATTATTTTTTTCTCGCAACACAAAAATCCTACGTATTTAAAAAAAAAAAATAAAAAAAACTGGAAGTAAGACCCTGTTAAGAAAATGTTATCTCTTGGCCAAATTAGATGAGTTTTTTAGGAAATATGTAATAAAAGCTTTTCCGATTGCAAGTCTTATTTTATTAGGCTATTTGTACTTCCTGAATGAAATATATCAGAATAAAGTTGCTTTTGTGTACTATTCAAAGAAGAAAGAACTGATTGTCAATTTAACAAATTATTTAAAGAGTTGCTAAATTAAGAATTTCATTTTTGAATCTAAAATAATATGTTCTTTTGCCTTTAAGTTTCCTAAAGGAAATTATATTTCTAAGAGTCCCCCAGCACTGCAGTTTGGTCAGGGGCCTATTTCAGCGTTACTAGACCAACTATTATGAAGTACATTTTACAAATATGTTACAGTTTTTTTTTCTCTTTTATTTCATAACTCCATTTGTACACAGACACATACACATATGTTTATGTATTTGAAACTGAAAAATTTAACTGATAGAGTGGCTGTATTTAGTTGTAAAATGTAATTCAAGTAGTTGGTGAATCACTGTTTTAGTAGTGCTTGTGAAATAGACCCCAGGTAATAGAGAAATAATCAATACCCTTTAAGTTAACAGCCAGAACAACGATCTTAATAGTTGACAAACTTTGTTTATAGATAATATCATGGCATCATTTATTTCTCCTTGTTGTTGCTCTCGAGGATCACTTGGAAGTATACCAGTTTGCCAACAACAAAACAATAATAAGGGACATATCGACTTCTTTGGACACGACCGTACCAACAATGGATTCTATCCAACAAATAACTCTACATGGAAGTTATCAAAAATTATTTCTATGCGAATCATCAGAGGATAGTGTGACCTTAGTTGTTTTGGCTAACTTTAACAAGCTCTATAGCAGACTTAAGTAAGTACAAACAAACATACATAACTTTTTTCCATGAGTTTTAACTTTAAATAGTACATATGAATGGTCCAAAACCTATTTCGATCCAATCGAGGAAAAGACTATGTCCCCAGTTCAAGATATCAGACTTATTGGCTCAGCAGGAAATAAATACATTATAACCAGTCAATTATCACGAAGCCAAACGAAGGTAGAAGTTAAAGATTGTTTTCTTTTGTTTTTAATAAAACCCTTTTAATGCTAGATGACAGTCTCAACTTATGCCATCTTGCCAATCTTAAAACAAATTCAAGTCATGCAATTACAATCGAAACTTGTTCATCCGTTTACATATCAAGATAATAACTACTTGCTAACATGCACTACAGGCCATGTAAAATGTACCACTTTCAAAATGACCGAAAAACAATTCACAATTTATAAGAAACAACAAGCTAGTGAGGTTAGTTTTAGTCACTTCACAGCTGGAGATAATTTTTTAGTTGGTCTAAGGGACGAAAGGGTCTCGGTTTATTTGAATACACGCTTGGAGTGTTATGGAAGTTTTAGAACCGATACCAATAATGTTTCGACAATTTTGACACATATCAACCACGAAGGAGGTCATTTTATCCTGTTAAACTATATTCGTTCAAATTCAACTCTAATAAGATTTGTGGAGATTGAATTTGAAGAGAGATCATCATCCGCAGATCAAGATGACATTGATGGTAAGATATGAATCCTCAGTGTTTTTTTACTTTAAACATAATGTCTCTTTCAGATCTTGGAGATCCATTGAAACATCAAAGACACGCCTTCGAAGAAAGTGTGGCAAAATTACGAAAAATCCTACTTAGTCAAAAGTATACTTTCGATGAAATAAAAAAGGCCATTCAAACCGAATCGAAAGATGTTGCTTTTCAAAATCCAATTCGAATTTATTCTGGTAATATTGGAATTGTTAAGCTTGTAGGATCTAAGCTTAGAAGTCCTGTACAAATTCGTCAAGGACTTCAAGCAATTTCGAATGGAGTACGAAGGACACGTTATAGTCGAGGATTTGTTGAAGATTTCAGCAAAACATCTACTTTAAATCTTAAAGTTAGGAATCTAACAGTTGGAAATTTGATTCTTGAAAATGATCTAATTCAAGGTAATAAAAGTAAAATTTCAAAACTTTAAGAAGATTCAAATTCTTCTCTTTTAAAACAGGTTTCAATAGAAGTTCTGATCCAGATCATCTGAAGATCTCAGTGCCAGTTACTACAAAAATTCTTGCTACAAAAGAACTCTTGACAGCCACAGTTATGGTCAGTAGCAGGTTGAAGAAATTTTTTACCCGTTCAATTACCGAATCAACAATTAGTGTTCGAAATTTGAAAGTTAATCGAATCAATGGTATATTATGGGAAGATTTCTATCAGAATGTCTTCTTGAGATCTCGTGATCGATCTATAAGTGGTCGTTTGATCTTACAATCAGCAGTTGACATTGACAATCTTGAAGCTACAATTTTAAATCGTCTTCCAACAAAAACCTTATTCAATCTTGTTAATGTTCAAAATATAACCTCAGACATTGTAGTTTCTAGATTTTTTACAAGTGATCTTCAAGTTGATCTATTGAATGGTTTAGACTTTGGCCGGGACATAGCTAGGAAAGGAATGGATAACATAATTAACTGTAAGTTAGTTGAAACAAAAATCATCCAATATTTGAAATATTAGTTCTGTTCCATTACTTCCCAACATTGGCGAATTCTATCAGTTTTAATCCAAACTTCTGCCAAAGTTCATACAAAAAAAAAATGAATTTTGAATTTAAATGATAGAAATTTGCAGTTTTGGGAAGTTAACGAACAAATCTAATATTTGTGATATTTTTGCAGCCCCTGTTGTTGCTGAAGATGTCAGTGTGACTGGAGAACTTATTCTTGCTGAGAATGATCAACGGGCAAGGCATATTTTTGGAACAAGTGTTTTAGATTTACAACAAACCTACACTGGAAAAGTTGTGATCGATGGATCTTTGACTTTAGTAAATGTCTTTGTGGAAGATCAGAAAAAGACTCGAATAGTTGTTGATAAAGAAGAAATATCAGCAGATATTAAACAAAACTTTTGGATGAAATCAATTTCACAGGTAAATTGAACAAGATTACAATTATTGTTTCTTAAGAAATATTTTTAAAATACTTTTTGCAGGAGTTTGTTAACCCAATATCATTCAGTGACTGCATCATTTCTGCTCCAATTTTAAACACTGTCCATTTGAACAATCATCCTATTTCTGACTATCTTTTGACAAAAACTGAACAAAGTATCAAGCCTATTATATTGATCCTTCTGTCCGCTCACATCGAAGGAAGTTTGATAGCAGATGAATTACTTGGTACTAAGCTTCGACACATAAACAACACTGCAATCAAAACGACAGGCCCAATAGTTGTTTCGGGAGAAAAGGTATTCCAGGGGAGTTTAACACTTGATCACGGTGAATTTGAGCTTCTGAATCAACTACCAGCTCATGATCTTATCTCAAATGACAGAAAAATTGTAAACTTCAGCGGAAATAAGACTTTCAACTCGATTAATGTGAGACACAAGGCGACAATCACCAAAAACCTTAATGCTCGTCTTCTTAATGGTGCCATACCATTTAGTGACCTTTCTGAGACTGATGTTCATTTTGGAACTCTTGTTCTTAGCTCGAATTTAAAAACTAAGAACCTAGAATTTAGTTTCTTGAATGGTTTTTCCGCGGAAAAGATTTTCAACAGCATTCGTAGAGTTGACAATGATCTTATTCTTCATAAGGATCTTTTTGTTGAAGGCAGTTTGGAATTTAAAGCTGATCTTCAAGTAGATACAGTTAATGAAATCAATTGGAAAAACTATGTTAGATCCTTAGTTCGGGTAAATGAAAATACTCAAATTACAGGAAGTAAGACTTTTAGCAATCAACTAACAATAGTCACCGAGTTAAAAAGTCAGATGATCAACAATTTCCCCATCGATAATATCTTCAAAAATGTCCTCCTTAAGTCAGAACATCAAGTTATAAGTGGGGCTTACACTTTTGATACTTTAAAGGTCAATAACATCATTGTTCCCGATATTAATGGTTTTTCAACAACGGACTTCATCGATACACGATCTCCCAAGGTTATCCTTAACTCCGATGTTATTTTGAAGAATCTAACTATTCACGGAAGCCTCTTTGGAAACATAGAAGTAGATTTTAATTCCATTCAAAAACGAATCAATACTAAACTTACCAAGCCCTGGAAGAATTTATATGTTCTTGGTGATGCAAGCTGGCCTTGGGGTAATGATCAACAAAGCTTACATCTGCAGTATTTATTTGAAAATGCTGTAAGACATTTCGATGATCAAGTTATAACGGGAAATGTCAAACTGAAGAAACCTCTTATAAGTACAATGAGTACAAAGGATAGATTCCCCAAAGATATCGATTTCAATCATATTGCAACAGATTGTCTATTTCATAATAGTTCCATGGAAGAAGTTGTTTTGGCAACCAAGGTCTTTATAAAACCTATTCAGTTTTCTGAATTTACAACTCTGAGTAATTTGGGCTCCAAATTGGTTAATGGAATCGATATTTTACAATTTAACTCATCATTATATCGATTGAGTCAACCATCTCTGATCTATGGACCGATAGATTTTCAAGTTTCACCGATCTTCGGACATTTCACGGTTCAAGGTTTAGTAAATCACATGCCAACAGATCGTATCTTCTTAGCCCATAATGATCGTTTATGGCCTCCAGTGAAGATGCACAGTCTTCAAGTTGCAGGGAATCTTCAACTGTTCGATATCGATTATATGGGTTTGAACTTTTTGCTTCGAAATCGAGTTCGAAAATCAGGACCTGCCCAGGAAATTTTTGGCCATTTGACATTTCAACATCTTGTGCTGGATAAAAAGATTTACATGCAATCGATAAATGGCATTTCGATGGATAATGTTGTGCAGAAAAATTCAACAACTCTTCAAGAAATCACTGGAACAAAAACAATCGAGGGAGAACTACAACTAGAAGGTCCAGCTATGGTTGTAAAACTGAATGATATCGATTTAGTTGAACGTTACAGAAAAACAATATTTCTCGATAAAAACTATAATTTCGATAGCTTATCGATAAGAAATGCAACATTTAAGCAGAAGTTGCATTTCTCTCCTTTAGCCTCAAAGAATCCAATGAATGATTTTATCCAAAACAAAACATACAAAGAAAATTTCAAGATACATACACAAGCTCTGAAGAATATTCAAATTAATCTGCAATCAGTTGAACATGTTATCGATACAAAAGCTTTAAATCCAAAGAGATTAGTGTATCTTGATTATGACTTCAGCACTTTAATCGAATGGAAATTGAGAAATGATTCAATTCAAGAACAATTTATTTTCGATAACAATCGATATCAGTATTGTGATCGGGAACAAACTATTGTCAAATGGTCCAGATATCATAATCGAATATCTCTGAGTAAGACAACAACAAATACAATAATAGCTGATGAGTATGGAATTCGAGTAACAGCTGATAATAATTGCAAAAATGGTTTCCGTCATGTAAACAGCCTGATAACGATAACCGATACACACTTTTCAAAAAGATTCATCTTAAATAAACTCATACACAGTATCGAAGTCTACAATGCGATTGATATGTTTGTGATGTTACATGGCATAGATTTATATACAGGAAATAATGAAATTCGATTCCTTAAAATCGATACTAATTCAAAGACAATTCGTGACTGGCAGCTTCTTACCGATGGTGTGGGTAAAGTTTCAAGACTTTTCAAACTTGTATCACATACAATACTCGTGGTGTCAACAATAATCGAAAATTATACATCGACAACTATTTACAATCTTAATACAGCATCTCAAATATTTGAAATCGTTCAAGTTATCGATGGAGACTTTGATATAATCGAATTAGCTCAAGTAACACCACATAGTTATCATCTTTTCCTAAGCTGTGTTCATTGTCAGAGGATTGTTATTTTTGAATATGACTCCGTGAGTTCTTCAAGCATAGAAGACTGCCACACATATCACATCTATCAGATTATAAAATTGAAAACACGAATCGATAGATTTAATCTCTTCACACTTTCCGATAGTGAAATTTATTTGTTAGTGCTATCAGATGAGGATATTGATTTCTATCACATATACAAATATCAATTTATTCAAGGATGGAAACATTTCACTTATGGATATTTTAAAAGTATCCAAAATGCATATCCCTTGCTGAAGAGTGGCATATCGAGTGTCGATGATAATTTGCTACTGCTGTGCAATCGAAAGTGCACTTTGGTCAAAGCATTCTATCAATTGTAATGAATATACTGCCTCGTTCACCGTTGATATTGTTAAGTTTAAGCATTTTTATTGTAAGTTTTGATTGTATGATTTGATAGAGTTAGCTGCTTATTTTGTAAATAAATTGTTAAAAGTTGATACGTTTAAAAAAAACTTTTGTTCCACAGTCACGTTTATAAGTTAAGCAGATCAACTCCGGATGGATGAGACCAGTACCCCATAGTTTCCAAGCGGGGTTGGCCCAAGATAAATTAGCGCCCTTTGCAAGCTTTATCATTAGTGCCCCCAAGTTGTGGTTATTGGTAGACAATGTCATTTCCTCATTATCCAAGGGATAGACTTTGCAATGCGTTTTTTTAAAGATAAATAAGAAATAAATAGGATTTTTATTAAAACCTTTGAGATCGAATATTATATCACAAATAAAATAGAAAGTGCCTGTAACACGATGACTTTTAAGTCATGACTTTTTTTAAATGCAAACGAGAAAAAAAAAATTTCAAAAAAATCATGATCCAAAAGTTGTCGTATAAAAGGGCACTTAACTAAAGTAAGAAAAAAGATATCACAAAGAGTAAAGTAAATAAATAAATAAAGTACAATAAGTAAATATAATTTAAAAACAAATTCAAAAGCATAACAATATAAAAATAAATTATTAACTCTTTGATTAAGTGGCTTTTTTAATGCTTACTCAAGGCACCCATTGGGATCGGCGCCCTTCGCATTTGCACCACTTGCACGTATAGCTAGTCCAGCCCTGTTACCAAGTGCAGTGTGGAGGTAAAATAACCAAAATTGATGTGTCGCATTCGTTGCATCACTGGAAAGCTTCCCAGTAAACCCAACCACCAACCGATAAAGTTACATAAATATTAATTATTCTTCAACAACTGCCTTTGTTTGTGAGATGAAGTTGAAGTGACAGAATGTTTTTTCCTACAAGCTACCAGTTAAGCTTAATTTTTACGATGCCAACTTACTGACACACATACATTTTTCTAAAACTTTATACCACAAAAATCTTCTTAATCTTAATTGCTTAAGAAACTTAATAAAAAAAACTCCGCATATGAACGTACTTCTTTTAAAAATCATATTTTTTATTCAAAACTATACACAATGATCTCATTTTGTTGTTTTGAAAAATCACGCGTTTATATTTCCTATTTACCATATCATAAAAT
The DNA here is from genome assembly GCA_946251815.1 of Dasysyrphus albostriatus. Lineage (NCBI taxonomy): Eukaryota > Metazoa > Arthropoda > Insecta > Diptera > Syrphidae > Dasysyrphus > Dasysyrphus albostriatus. Next base: position 133,316,737 of record OX276337.1, on the reverse strand, counting down.
GCGTGACACACAGCGCACTTAGTCAGAATCTAAGCTCAACTAAAGTAAACAAACGTACTTGTAATTATTTAATTTTTCCTTTAAATCTAATCTTTATTTGTTGAATTTTGGATATCACACTTCCATAAAATTTATATAAATTAAATAATAAAACTGATTTTAAAATCCTATAATTTACTTTGCATATCTTTACGCTCAAGTTGGGCATAAATGGTTCCATGTGGTTTATCCACTGGAATGAATACTTCATTATTTTCTCCCGGTACGAGTCCTTGGAAGGGTTTTGTATCGAAGTTAAAATAATGTTTATTAGGCATTGTCATTGAAATCGCAGAAATCTAAAATATCAAAAACAATAAATTACAAAATTTCTAGAATTGGATAATCGTTTAAGGCAAATTACCTGCAGAACCATGTCAAGGACTTCCTTCTCTGCCAAATACAATGTATGTTGAACACTTGGTGAAGTCACACCAACATATGGATCTCCAGCGAAATTCTTGATGATGACATTCCTAACAATGTTCCACACATTGCAGAATTTCAAATTCTCAGTATTTGAATACTCCCAACTACAATCGACCACGGTGCTGAATATTCTATCATACTGATCCGGAAGTGAACGATATTCGTCGTTAACGAAGTTAACAAAAGATGACTGGGTCGTCTTAAGAACACGAAGTCCCTTCAGACCACTGATGACGGTTGGTGTGGCAGCTATACAAGGAGAGCGAACACACAATACAAAAACATTTAACTTTAGAAAATCACGTCTTCTGGTGTATAAGAATGTATAACCCACCATCTCGCTTGAAAATTACATCACAATATCTGGAGGCAGTTGGTGTGAATACGAACGCATGATTGTGCTTCTGCCTGTTGTTGAAGGAACTAAAGTTGCTGTTTGTTGTGCCTGGTGGTTCCATGCATCCCGTTTCTTCTTGGCAAATGCGCTGCCAAGGATACTCCTCGACGTGAACGTGCACCTCATTGACATGTGAGTATTTGCTAAGAAAATGCTTACTCAGGAGTATCCCGAATTCCTCTGGGTTCTGTATGCCATGTTTCTTAGCCAACAGGTAGATGGTGTTCTTCTGAGAATCTGTTGCCACGATGTCTGAGTTGTCACCTGGGGAAATGAAATGAAATGGCCATGTCAATAAATTTATCATGTAAACTCTATAAGGACAGAGGATTCAAAAAAATAATATAAAATAAGTTTCGTCCTGATTTCAATTACCCATGAAAAAATCCCTCGAGCTGGCTAATTTCAAATGTGTTGCAACTTCAAACTCCTTAATTGAATGCAAGGGTCCATTACGAGTCACATGCATGAGTTTAACAGCATCCTTGCCATAACTACTGTCAGCAATTAAGTATTTTGGACCACCGGGATCCTTATTTGTGCCTTTGAATAGCTTTTGAGGGAACATTTATTTTTTGTTGAATTTTAAATCTTAAGCAATTTTTTTTAATCGCTGATGTTTTGTCTCGACAAAATTGGATTAAAAACTGAGCGATGTTGTGTGTCTCTTGGAACAATTTATATGCTTTTCGATTGAAAAGATAAAAAAAAAACACTCTTATCATTTTTGGGTAGGGAAGTGAATTTTCAAAATCACTGTTGTTTATTTTTTGTTTTTGTTTTGCAGAATAATAGTGTTGGGTTCTTACTTGTATATGTGTGTAGTTCATTTGTTTTTTTTTTTTAAGAATCTTATCCAAAATAAATAGTAAACAAAAATTTATGATTTTTTTTAATGAAAATCAAATTTCTAGGAATTTTAAAAAGCGTGATGCGAAGATAAGTCGTTAAGTACGTACCGCAAAATTTTTGTGTTATTTAGGCTTATTGTTTTTGTTTTACTCTTAGGAGAATAAGCTATTTACGCACGTTTAAGGAAGATAGCCTAAAAGATGAAATCTTAATCAAATAGTAAAATTCATGTGAATAGTTGTTACGACCTTCAACAATTATAATAAGTTTTATAACTGAATAATCTACTGACTATCTAAAGTCAGTAACAAGTACAAACTAAATTTTTCAAATAACTATTTGGAGCATTGCATTTTCATTTGTCATTTTCAATAAAAGTCACTGAATAATCTTTATTCTAAAAAAAAAAATAGGCCAAGGTCTGATAGAAAGCTTTATTTTTATTTTTTTATATTTCGGTCAACCAGTGAGATTTATCATATATCACTGAAAGACAAAAATAAATCTCATCTGAATCAATTAGAATGTTTGTAAGTATCAGAGTTGTAAAGTACCACATTTTTGTACTTAAAATGGTCATGGCTTTCTCGCAATATTCTCGCTTTGGTCAGGCTAAAGTCTCGCCAAAGTTATTTTTTTTTTCAAAATAATACTTTTCAAAAAGGTTAAAATCAGCTAAAAGCTCGATTAAAAGTACAAACGTAGTTTTAAGTGTGTTGGTCATTGTGTTCGTCTTGCTGGGAACTCTTCGAGTCCGTTTTCATGGGGATCTGTGTCTTAGTTTTCTCGCTATGGTCTTGTTTTGGTCTCACAGTGACATCTACATGTGGATTTTGGCATTAAGACTGTTTTTGCATCATCTCGCTTTGGCCTCTCTATAGTCTCACCAAAGTTTTTTTCTTCAAAATAACATTTTTCCAATAAGCAACAATATTGAAAACGGTTTAAATCGTTTTAAGCATGCTCATCACCAAACAAGTTAGAACTTCTAACTGCAGTTGGGTAGCGTTGGGAATGATTCACATGACAATGCACGGCACGAAACCAAAGCAAGACAACGCCAAAACATTTTAAATGGCAAAAACCACGTATAAATGTCACTTTGAGCCCAAAGTGAAAACATATCGAGAAAACAACGATACAGATTCTGGGGCACGGTGAAAATATAGCGAGGCGAGCACAATGACGATTGACTTCAGTACAAAGTTTTGGGAACTTGACTGGAGACAGGTAAGTCTCTGCAAGTTTCCACAAGTCTCCACAAGTTACCAGAAGTCTCCGCAAGTTTCCGCAAGTCTCCGTAAGTTTGCGCAAGTCTTCGCAAGTTTACGCAATTCTTCGTAAGTTTCCGCAAGTCTCCGCAAGTGACTGCAAGTTCACGCACGTCTCCACAGGCTTACACAAGTCTCCGCAAACTATCCCAAGTCTCCGCAAGTTCACGCAAGTCTCCGCAAGTTTACGTAAGTCTCTGCATATTATACATTCCCAAATGATTGCATTAACGCAGAAGTACTGATGAAATAAGCAAGCTCGTAAGAATTTAGCTCGGAGATCTCAATGCTTAATTGATGGGAAAGAAAAACACCTTCGGCGGGCGGACTAGTTGGTAGGCACAGCCTCCACGAAGAGGCAAATGATAACGACCTGCAACTAATAGAATTTTCAGAAGCTCGTAATAAAGTGATAAGTAGTATTCCAAGGCTAAGAATCCACAAAGCACAAAGCAAACCTGGTGCTCCCCAAATGGTCAATATGCCTACAAATCGACCGTATGCAAATCAACGGAAGACACACTTCTTACATCTAGCCTAGGAACACAATAACGACTTTTTGTCGGCGCGACTAAGGAACGTGATCGTAGCCCAGAATGTTTTTTTTGCCATTATTTGTGTTTATCCACATTTAAACTTATGTGCTTTACTTATTGCGACTAAATAAATGCATACAGCTGAAAAAATTGACAGAAGAAGCACATGCGAATATGCTGAAGCGTAAAAAGAATGCCTGTATGCAGTTTAAGGATAACCAGTCTCTCAATTGAAACAACACCCGACAGTTTTATAAAAGAGCCAAGCAACTGGCTGCTGAAATTTGAGAAGATTGTAACTGAGAACTCTCTGAACTTGAATACATATTTTTGAAATTAAAACCGTTTTTTTTTACTATGTCACTTTTAGTCAATTTATCTATATTCAAAATTATCGTTGCTAGCTAGGCCACTATCATGCATTTTGCTTGATTAAAAATTAAATCATATTTTTGTTTGATCAAAGTTAAATTATGCTTTCAAATCAATACAATAACAAATTAATTACAAAAATATTTACTTTTTTATTATTTGCTGATGAATTTATTGGATATCCACTCAAATTGCATATCTTTAACACTCGAGCACAAAATATGTATTGACAGTTATTACTTTTTTTTTTAAATAGGAATTCAACAGCATTATTTTTAGCTTACTGATAACATTAAGAGAATAAGTGTGTCTTGTGCCTGTCTGAATGTCACCTCACCTTTATCTAAGTCGTACACACAATTTATGAGTGTGACTGCAAATCATGATAATAAAACAACATTTAAACAATGCGTGATGTTTATTTTACCACAAGTATTTAAATAATGCATTAATTCTGCTTCAATAAATGCAGAGCATTTTTTTCTTTTGACAAAACTAGATTTTTTATTTAAAAGTGGGGCTCTGTGGCGTATACGTAACTTATTTAACTTTTGGTCTTACCTTTTAAATAATCCTTTTGCGTGTGCAACTTTAAATGTGTTCCAATTTCAAATTCCTTAATCGAGTGAACTGGTCCATTTCGAAGAACATGCAGTAATTTAACTGCATCTTTTCCATATCCATGATCAGCAATGCAATAATTCGAATCAGGAAAAATAGTTTGCGGCCCTGATTTCACACCTTTGTATAGACTTTGTGCAAACATATTATTTTGCTTAAAACAATCTTTCAGATAAATTTCTCATCAACTGCATTAAATATCAATTGGACAGTGGTATTTAATACCTGATTGCATTCATCTGAAACCCTTAGATAAGCTCTTATCAATTTTGAAAAATTACATGACTGTACCAATAGAGCACAGATTATTTATCAGAGATGGTGACAGACGTAGCTATTTTCAAAAAAAAAAAAAAACAAAACATAAAAATAAAATAAGCACGCGCACACGCCTCATCGTTTTAAAGTTTGTCGTACTCTTATTTTCCTCGGCAGTGTAAATAACAGTAAACATTAAATATTTACTCTATAGCTATTAAAGCGTATGAGTGTGTGCCCCCACACTTTATTAAAAGTTGCTTTTGTCATCTAAGCTCTGACTTTACAAATAATCATGATTAGCGGTTTATGAGTCCTCACCATCATTTTCTTGTTGTCTCTTTACAGGGCGTTTCCGGTTTGCATAACTTTTCAATTGTAAATTTTATTCACTGAATAGTTTTTCGGATGAAATTTAAGTAAGCTGCTCTTTAGCACGTACAAAGTTATCCGTAGACTGTAAGATAATGTCTATGTGTTGACATTAGGCTATCAGGACATCGTTTTTCAAATAAAATATACAAAAAAAAATATTTAAGCTTTCTTGATTGGATGGATTTGTATCTGTAAAAATGTTTAAAAATAAAATAACAAAGAAAAACAGTTGTTGTTTATTGTGTTACTATTAGTTAGGTAAATATTTAAGAAAAATGAAAGCCATATCAATTACGTAAAAATATTATTTTATTGTTTGTAGGTTAAGGGTATTTTTATATTTATATAAGTAAAAATTGTTAGTAAAATGATTCACTTGTTTATTGTTTTAAGAAATAAATTACATGACTTGCAGTTGAACGTAATTGCTTTAATGGTTTTGAATAATTAAGGGTCTTATGGAGCGTTTAGAATGGATTTATAGTCTACATTGTGCATTTGTACAAACAGAAGACAAGATGTAACATGTTTGTTTATTTAAAAGAATTTTATTACTTTTTCGAAGAAATCTTTGAGTTGTAATTTTAGTCTAAAATACTCCTTGTAAAGTACTCAACCTGTCTGTGATTTTGCTTGGAAATTTGTTCAATGGCTTGCACAATGGTTAAGTTTGGGTGGGGTGGCGGTCATAATTAAATAAAATCACAACAACTCAACTGATTTTGGTGAAACTTTCAGATATCACAAAAAATCACCCACTGACACGCCCACTTTAAAAAAAAATTTAATATAACCCTAAAATTGGCAGAAACTTGTGTTATGTTCTTTAAAATAATTCACCTCTACAATACTTTCTGGCCACGTTCACATGTTGTGGTTCTCTTGACGATTTTTTCTAATTCGTAAGTTGAGTTGCAATCTTTCCCGTTAAATCTGAGTGACTAAACCAACTTTGATGAAATTTTCAGGAGTGATCACAAATAGGGTGAGAAATAAATTTAAAATAAATTGCGCCCACTGACACGCCCTAATCTAATCTAATCTTGTTGGATATAGCTTACAGTGGATTTTTGTAAGAGAATTCATGTAAGTTGAACTGAACTTAATACAAATTGAGTATGACAAGGCCCTCACTACGTCACTGATGAGTCCAAGTAAGCCAGATGAAACACTAATTTGTAGGACTAAAGGCCATAAAAAGCTATTTTGAAAATTAAATATATTTTGACAATATTTCTTCTAAAATTCTACTCGTATTGATTTTTACAAATGAAATCTATTTTAATCGTAATTTACTTTCATTTGTAAATTGGTATAAGACTTGTTTATTTTACTTCCACAATCCAATACCAATGTCGAAGAACAAAATATATTAATAAATGGGAAAATTCAGACACATTTTGAAATAAAACAGTAAGACGTTTGGCCCTTTAAAGTTCAATAAAAATAAGTACATCCGCAAGTTTCCGCTGCCAATTCAACGTGTTCTTAGAAGTATATAAATGTACCTTTCCAGCAACATAAAGTTTTCTGGGGGTGAAGTGGCAGTGGGGCGTAACATTTAAAAGTTTAAAAGAAAACACAGATCGTGGTTTTATTTAAGTTTTATGAAAGCCCAATTTCACAGCCTAACCGTTCTTATATTCATTTGTATAGCGGCTCAAAAAATACGTAATGGAAGTCTCATTATCGAATTATAAAGGGTTTTTCAACAGGGACTCTACAAAAGTAGAGCGACAGGGACAGCAAACGACGACATATTTCTTGGCGCTCTTTTGAAATTTCTCTTCCGTAAGGTTTGTCATTTCATGATGGAAAGATATACGAGCCAACAACGAGTCGAAATTATTAAAATTTACTACCGAAATTCGGAGTCAGTAGCCTCAACGTTAAGAGCGCTACGTCCAATTTATGGTCGTCATAATCGTCCTAGCAGATCAACAATTGAGCGTCTAGTGGACAAATTTAAATCCACAGGTACAGTACAAAATGTTCCCGTGCCAGTGAGACAAAGAAGGTCCCGTAGTGTCAAGAATATTGATGCCGCTGAGGCTTCAGTTGCAGAAAGCCCAAATGTGTCTCTCACACGTCGTTCTCAAGCGTTGGGCATCTCTGTGATGTCGTTGTGGCGAATTTTGCGAAAAAATCTTGGCCTACATCCTTTCAAGATTAAATTGACGCAAGAACTGAAGCCGCTTGACCACCAGAAGCGTCGTATGTTCGTGAATTGGGCTGAGCAACAACTTGAAAATGAATTGGATTTTCATCAAAAAATCATCTTCAGCGATGAGGCTCATTTCTGGCTGAATAGCTCCATGAGTCATCATTGCATCCCGAAAAAATTACGGTTTGGTGTGGTTTATGGGCCAGCGGCGTCATTGGGCCGTACTTCTTCCGTGATGATCAAGACCGGCACGTTACTGTGAATGGGGATCGCTACCGTTCAATGATAACCGAATATTTTTGGCCCAATTGGATGATATGGACTTGGAAGACATGTGGTTCCAACAGGACGACGCCATAAGCCACACAGCGAATGTCACAATCAATTTATTGGAAACCAAGTCTGCTTGAAAACCGTCAAAAATTGAGTTAAGCTTCTGGACTTGTGCAAGCGTGCCCGTGGTGACCATGCAAAAGAAATCGAGTTCCATACATAATGGTATAAAACGTACTTTCACAGGAATAAAGAATTTCATTGATATCCAAAACCGTTTTTGTGACACCAACGACCTATATTGCAAATTGGCATAGTGGTTGCATGCTCGATCCTCAACTGGAGAGTTGCGAGTTCAAATCCAAGTAGAGTCAAGTGTATAGTATTTATAATAAATAAAATTAAATGCGTATACCTGCAAAATAAAGAGTTAAGCAAGATTGATCTTTAGTGGCAATATCACGAAATAAGAGTTGAGATCACAAATCTTTTTTGTAAATTTACTAATTTTACAATTGAGGAATATTTGGATCAAATTGCGATTTGTTGTTCGCAACTTTTGTTTTCTATCGATAGAATAATTGATACTAAAGAGTGTTGATTTACGATTTTTGAGTATCAATATCTTCATTTTGCTCAGTTTCACAAATTGCAAACAAAAAGTCGTAAATAACGAAATCCCAAACCAAGGTTTATATCGGGATTAATTTTTCGTAATTTACAACTCATTTTTCGTGATCTGATCCGTGTACCAAATACCCACTCGGGCTGAACATGATCTGCCAGGCCTGTAGATTTTGATTCAATTTTGTAAATTTTTGTTTTCTCTATTCCTCATTTGCAAGAAATATCAAAAGTTTAGAACTCTAAAATATAATAACCTCTAAATCGACAAATTGTCTTGAAATAAATAATAATTTCACAGAAAACTTTTTCACGATAAAAGATTTGCTTTTTTATTATTAATCAATATAGGAAATAAAAAACCCACCCATAAAACACTAAACAAATTTTGACTTTGATGTGGTTCAAGCAATCACAGTGTTTTTGATGTATCCTTTTACTGCGCTAGAACTTCAATTGTTTATAAACATCATTGTGGTTGCGGAAAACTACCAGCACATACCATATGCGTCTTGGCAAAAAGTTATTATTTTATGAAAGGTAAGTTATTTTCATGTATCCAATTAGAACAAGGATATTGGATGTTGGTGCTAAAGTAAGTACAGGATTTTATTTATGCTAGAAGTAAAATCACTTCATGTTTGGTGATGATGGTAAATATTGTTTTCCTGCATGGACAACATCATTCTCTTTATGATGGAGTTTCTTTGAGGATGTTTTATATCAAATATAAATTCTATGAAGCATAATGTTCTATTCTTCAGGTCAGTAGGTATAGTACTGGGAAAATGAGTTGTGTCATTTCATCTGACTTCTTGTGTTTTATTTGATGTTGTTGTCTTTTCACATGATAAAGTAGCAACACAGAATGATGACACAAAGACTATCAAAACTTTTCCTACTCTAAGCTAGTTCCATATTGTCTTTTATTGAAGTATGTACTAGATTTTATAAGGCTCATAAAAGAAGAAATGTGTGTCCTTATCCATTGAAATGCGATTGAGTGTAGGTAATACATTTTGAGGATTCAAAGGACTTTATAAGTATTGTTCTTCAATAAATATTATCCAATAGTTCGATGGAACATAATATACCAGAACAAAGATAATACTAACTATTAATAATATTTCATTTGTGATTCTAGCACTTAGCCATTAATGACTAGTGTGAAACACTGAGGAAGGCATTTTCCTTCCCATTCCACATCTATGGAAAACTAAACTCTGTTTGCCTATGAATATTATTATAAGTCCCTTCCAATTTAGAAACGTTGAAACGAATGGGTAAAAGTGATGAATGAAACATTCTAGCCTTTCGTTGGACAAGCACTCAACAAAAATATTAATTAATATTATTATTAAATTTAACAGGATTTAATCAATGAAAAAATTCTTAATATGCTTCCTAATAAAAAATAAATAATTTTTGGTGGAACAACAGCTCGTAGAGAACCAATGCCTAGTGACTTACAACTCTCAACCATTCCTGTGTGCGTGTTGTTGACAGGAATGGAAGGGACCAATAATTTTTTGCCGAGTCCGAACGGCTAGATGAGAAGCATTTATTCATGACAAGTATACTCTTGGAGGAAAAACATTTCTGTTTTTAGGTGGCAGCGGCTGGGAATTGAACCCAGACCTTCAGCATGACAGTCCAACGCACTAACCATTATGCTACGAGGTACTGTTGCCTGGTAAGGGACTTATAAGCCGCCTTTACATAGTAGTAATAATAAATTTCACTTTAAGTCTAGAATATGTTCCTAGTCAATAGAAGGTTGCAGAAATCTGGTAAGTTATCTCATGAAAAAAACTTCAACAGGCCTATTATTCTTTTCCCTGTATTTGGCTCTCAGAGCCGAAATAGAAGAAAAACGATCAATACTTAAACATCAGTTCAGATTTCAGATTGAGTAGCAAGTTTTCAAAAATTGATGAACTGCATTATAGTTACTGACGAAATTAAGAGAGCTTTGGAAGAAAAGAAAATTAGTTCGATGGTCTTCTCGCGGAGGTATCGCAAGTGTTTGACCAGAGGCCGAATTACTCACAGAAGTGGTAATTTATGGATAACTTGTGATACAAAGGTCTCAAACCCTAATAAAGACAAGTTCCGAGTGAAGGACTTTAAAGAATTCTAAACCAATACCTAAAAAATTGAAAATTTTCGTGTAAGACAGGGAAATTAAAATTAAAATTTCAAAGAAATAGTTGCTGGGGTACCATAAGGAAGTATTTAGGTATGTTCTATACCTTCTATTTACACGTGATATTCCTCAAACAGAAGACGCTATCGTAGCCAATCGTACCGTAGTAATTGGCAATTAGAACACACTAGTTTAACTACTATTGGCATTCTAACCGATTTGAATTCAGTGTGCCTGCCCCTTGAGAAGAGCAAAACCTTCAAACTTGGTGTGGTGAACGGAAAACCAAATTAAAATTACGTAAGCACGCGTTCTTCGATCTTTAAAGAGCCTTATGAAGATTTAAACAGTCAAATTTTTCTAGCCAGCTTTACGGGACAAATGGTTGTTGTAAGGAAAAATCCCTGGAATTCAAAATTTTGCCCTGCAAAATGTCATCATGATGGTGAAAATCACAGTATTGAGGCCCTCCCGAACAAACCCGAAATGTTTGCAACAACTACCGAAAATTATTTTCTTTTATTCTGGTTTTGCCAGTGATGTCGCATTGTGGTTCTTAGATTTACCACCATGTTAACTAATTCTGGTAGCCGAAGTTCTATTATCGTTTTAAATTTTGGTGTTGGTTTGGCTGAGCCTTTAAAATACTGTGAAATTAATTTTTCTAGGAATCTGCTTTAATTCAAACACTTTCCTCGAGTTTCATAGTTTCGTTTAAGACCTTGAACTGACTTCAGTTGTTCTGCTAAAAAAAAGTGAAGTATAAACTCCTACTGTGAAACTGGGGGTTAGGGTGCGTAAGGCCTATATGCTCTGCTCATTTTATAATATTAAATAATAAAGAAAATTTGAGAAGTAAAATCTGCTATTAAGGTTATAATTCAATTGAAAATTCAAAATATAAGCTGTACTCTAGTCTAATCGCTCTTTTTTGATCAACAATTTTGGAATTAAAACTAGAAAAAGCTTCAAATCATTTTCAACTAAAATAAGTATAAGAAAAGTTTTTTCAATGCGCAATAATTCAAAATGTCTTGGGGACACAGTTGAATTTAATGTCTAAAATGCAAAAGGTGCCACAGGTAAACGGGGACGTTTGGCAACACTAGTTTAGAAGACTTCCCAAGAAGTGTTTAAGTTTTAAAAATGGCTTTTCCGAGCATTTATTACTTTTGTAGTAGCCCGACGAAAAACAGTTTGTGTTTCAAAATGTATTCCTTGAAATCGGGAACAGAAAAAGACTCCGAAAACATTACTCAAAACAGCCAATCAAAGGCTTTTCGACTAGAAGGAGTTACAATGGAGTGAAAAAAGAGTATTCCAAATTTTCTAGAAAACGAATCTAACAATTTCGGATGACCTGAGTACAATTAATATTTCAAACCATCCCTTGAAAAATCCTGTCTATCACTCCGTGAGCTAATTTTATGACTGTGTTCACTGGCAAGATTTACTCTCAAGAACAGCATAAGAGTTACTCGCAGAATTTTTACTCTCACTCATCGTGAGTGGCTTGAAGAATTTGTTTGGAAATTTACACTCCAGATATTTCTAAGTAGTTAATTCAAATTCTAAAGTATTTTACTTCAAGAGTACTTTGGTGCAATTTAGTTATGTTTTTTTTTGTAAATAATTGCAGAACAGAGATGTTGGTTCACTGTCAAAACTAAATTTGACATTAAAAAGTATTGGTAAAAGTTTAACAAAAGTTATTTGAATTATTGTTTGTACTTATGTGAGCTCATTATAAGCTTAATTCATTAAACTTTTGTTCACAATACCTAATTGTCACCAAAAATGATTAGGGTTAAAAAGAGTCACGCAAACCTGTAAAGATAGCTACATTTTGAAAGCAACACGTACCTACACACAGCAAGTATTCCTTTTTTTTTGGGAGAAAGGGGGGATTATTTATTGGTCTGAAATTGAGTTACATTAAACTTGCTTGAATTATAAGGTTATAGGCTGGACGGTTAATTAACGTATGTATACAGAATTTATCATTAAATCTGGATTATTTATTTATATCTATGTACACACTTAAATAGAAAATACAAAAATAATAATTTAACTGATACCTTGGATACTAATGATAATACGAATACTTAAGAATTAAATTTACTACTCAAAGGTGCATTAGTTGCGTATTCAGGGGGCTCAAGTAGCTTAAGTTTATCCCCAAGCAGTGAAAATACACTTAAATAATTGTCAATAGAGCCTTGGAACTATTAGTTTATTTCTCCAAATAGCCCAGTCATATTGTATTTTTACTATGCAAATTCTGGGGTAGTTTTGATTTTGCCCCTCTTTTATGTTTTTGGGGGTGCTGAATACTAATCTGAGGTTTGTGACTTAAATTTAATGATGCACCATGGAAAAAATTAAAAAGAAATGGCTTTTTTGGTGTTTTTTCACTAATGGCTCGAAAACTACCAATTATTTGAAAACTACATAAAAGTACAAACCATTGAAAGTATAAGTACAGAATTTGAAATAAATATCTTTTTAAGGTTTTTTTTCTGCAACAAAACAACCCATTTGGACTCAAGCGCTAGTTGAAAATATTTTATTTTGACTGTTTTCGAAAATTCACTTGAAAGCACTAAGTATAACTACTTTATGTGAAAAATTTGAATTTTTGCTTATAACATGAACCAAAATATATTTATCTGATAGTCTTTGATGCGCTGAGTTCAAAACCTTGAAATCTCTTTATGAAATAGCAAATTAACTGAGCATAAATCAAGTGACAGCTGTCAAAAAGACCAACTCCGAAAAAGTATTGCTGCAGATTGAAAACCCCACGTCTAAAAAAACACCCTTTATAAAATATTTCGAAATCAGATGTTTGGGGCGTGGCCGTGTGGGCCCCACGTTGGCAAATACTGCTCTAAGTTATGATCTGATCAAAATGTCAATCTGAAGATAAATTGTATTAGAATTGATCTCATTTACTGCCTAATTAACCCGCATTTCATCGACACCGAAAGGTAAGTTGATTTTTTAACAAATACAAAAAAGTGAAAATACAATTGTAATACTTTATTGTGTTTATTTTAATATTATATTGCATTTTTGTTGTTGTTTGAAATACATAAACATTTAAACTTATTTCTTACCCCAGTACATTTCTATTAAGAAAACGTTGAAAGCCATCCAATATGGGAACGAAAACATCACCAAAATATATTTAAATCTTTTAAAGACTACCATTCTTTCTTGTTCTAGAATAGCTTCCTGTGGAGTAAACATAATTCTTGAAAAATATTCGTATTCAGCTCTCCAAAGCAACAAAAGACCAGATTCTTCCATCCATTGAATAATCTTATTGATCTTAGGTGTCAAAATAGAATGTTTTCGAAAGAACAATGCAATTTGTTCAGAGTGAATGCGTTCCATCATCATTTTTTCAATATCACTACGATTGTAGACGATGTAAATATACATAAATGAGGCAATTACAGCTTGTTTGTCAGCTGAATTTTGTACTAGATTCTTATTCATTGTCAATTGTTTAAAGCAAGGTTGTTCAAAACTACTGAACTCATTAATTATAGAATTATAGAAATAATATGTGTTTATGGTGTAGTTTTGTGCCATAAGCTCTTTAATAGTCATTGGTTGTTCGGTGACGATTGATCTTCGATATGAGTCGAACAGTTTTCCTTGATAAGCTCCACGTAGAATCAAGGCTCCAAAGGCCCATGTAATGAAGAAGCATCGAAGAGATTTTCTTGAAGGAAATCTCTTTAGAGACATACCAATTGCAATTCCCCAAATATTCAAAGCATTCGGGTACTCTAGTTTTTGAAATCCTGCTGCCATTTTTGATAGAACTGCCAAAATATTGAAAAGCAAAACAATGCATATCCAAGTTGTGGTATCAAAGGCTTTGAAGAGCCAAGATAGTTTCAGAAAAATATGCTGTGGTCGATCTAAGGCTATTACAACCCAAGTATGAAAATAAGTAAAGCTGGGAGTAAAATACATATCCTGTGTAGGTCCACGCTTATATAAACCAATCATCATGTCTGCTTTTCCCTCTTGAAGCTTAAAAATTGATAAATCTCAAAAATAAATAATCTTTATGCAGTATGGAATACTTCTCACCATCTTAAATGGACCATGTGCTGTTCCATTGTCTGAGACACTAAATTGATCAAAATACGAAGATGGAATAGTTTCAAATGTAAAATTCATCATTTTGGAAAGTTGTCTCATAATTTCTAAATCCAATGCCCATAATTCTAGGCCTTCCCTAAGTTTTTGTGGTTTTCTGAAAAATATTTCATTTCGCGATACCATTTTTAAAACGCATCCATTGATATTTTCCGCCTTAGGTGGGAATAATATTCCCTTTGGTATAACTTTGTTGGTAAATAGGTGAATCTTTATAGGTTTTGTAGATCCACAATGAAATTTTTGATACGGAAAAAACGTGAAAGCAAGTATTTCCCCAGATGAAATTTTGGTAATAATAGTAACATGAGCGAGGCTCAATTTGAATATTTCGAAAAATATTCGTTCCATCAATTTGGTTGGATTGAAATGGGTTTTCACCAGGATTATCAAGAAGTACATCTGATTGTCACCTTTATTGGTATTTATCGAAGGAAAAAGTTGCCTGTGAGTAAAAATATGAAAATTTTCAGTTATAGTGGTATTGAAATCTTTATGCAGCCAGGAAAAAAAAAGATAAAAAGACTTACCAAAATGTCTCATAGGAGTCTATAAGCCATAGATTGTAGTCATCGGCAGAAGTAGGTGATTCTTCTAAGTTTATGTTATTGAGTTGAACAGCGAAGTTCCAATTCTTTCCAAGCACTTCATCAATCAAATCATTTAAAACTAATTGATTGTCTTTGATGGCTGTCCGAATAGAAATACTCAAATAATTCGCACTCAAATTGAAAGAACTAGCAATAGCGCTAGATACTGCTTCCAACATTTTGTTCTCAACAATTCCATTAGAAGCAGCTGAATGCTGAATTAATAGTATTGCTAGCAAAAGTACGAACATGATTGTTGTTAGCCAAAAGTTAAAGCCTTAAAAGCAAATAATGTGAAATGAGAGTAAAATTTAGCGATTGCTTCTTGTAAGCAACTGAAAAGACTGCATAACTGAATTATGATTGTAAAAAAACAAATACAATTCAGCAATACTGACATATTAACGTGAATCTGAAATTAATTGAAATAATTGTCAAAGATAATGAAATCATTTAAAAGATTTTTAAAACATTATCTAAATGCATTTATGAAATTAAATCAATTAAGAGAAGTTTTTTTTCTCTGTCATGCGATTTAGTAATAAAAAACATTTATTACATATGGCTTTATGTAGTTGATATTGTAGTTACTGTTTGATTTTCGATAGCACAGATTAGTTTTGTGCTAAAAAAAATAATTAAAAGCTGTAAAAAGGTTAAGAATTTAAGATGTAAAATGTGAAGTACTGTTTACTAATACGCTTACTTCCATATTCATACATATAATACGATTAATAAAACAGTAAGTTGGAAAAAAGTAAAAAAAAATAAAAATGTTTGGAAAATATTGGCAAAAGATGCAACCTCTTAATATTGTTCTTGAAGCAATTGCACGCAACTTAAAATCAGATATTATACACAATTTTAAAGTTGGGGTTTTATTAATAAGAGTATTCTTAGAGGATGAGTTTACCATTTGTTTAAGTTCATGATGTGGTAAATTAACTGACAAATTTTATATAAGTAATGATTTACATAAGTTGGTTAAAATAATCTGAGGAAACTTAACCAAATTTGTTTGGTAAACTTAGCCAAACTTCATTGTCACTTTTTGAATTGAACGTGTTCTAAATATTTTAGGTTTATCAAATATCTCAGAGAATGCAAGCATTTTCTGCGATTCTTTATATATTTTTATCCATCCGATCGAATAGTTCCTTTTTAAGTTCAGTAGCCTAATTTACAAAATTTTCTTTACCAAAAAAGTAGCTCAAATAGTTTCCCAATAACAGTAAAAAATGCTGTAAAAAACATTGCAAAATAAAATACATTTTTTTTATAAGAAAAATAAGAGTTTTAAGGTAAGGCCGCACTCGACGGAACTGCAACGCAACTAAACTTCAAAATATTTTTTGTATGATATTGTATGAGCTATATCGCACTAAGCGAAAACTGAACTTCGCGGCGCGGCACCATGCGGTAAAGTTGATAATCTGACCAACTTTTCCGCGGCCTGAAGTTCCGTTCCATTGCTGCAAGTGCGGTATAGCAAGCGTCACGAAACGTTATGTTTTGGCTTTTTCTGTGCCACGTGGGAAGTAGAGAGTATATTTTAGAAATATTTCCTGCTGAAAACAAAAAAGGAGAAATTATTTATATGGGTCAGGAGATCAAATAATCATTTTGTTGGTTGGTCGAACGTATTAGTAATACCAACACAATGGCACTACTAATGGGTTCACTTATTTACACTACTAATTTATTTATGAGTGAAGCCAATTTGTTTTGTAGCATAGTGCGGTATATCAAAAAAATGCCGTAGACTGCCGCGCTGTGTAGCGCAGTTCCACTGAAGGGCAGTTCCATCGAGAGAGTAATTCTGGGAACAAAAGAGAAACTGAATTATTTTAAATTGAAGTTTGTTGCGGTTGATTTGAAATGTTAAAACCAATATGGGGGCCTACATGGATCAACATATTGTTCAGCATTTTTGGCAACCACCGATGTAAGATCATTTAGACTCCTGAGGAAGTTAGGAAGACCTTCAATATCAAAAATGATTTTACTGCTACCAAGAGGGATCAGCTCTACAAGGAAAGTGATTGGTGCGAAGGAAAATAGAAGCATTTTTTATAAACGACAATTAATGAGCTAAGCCTACAGTAGTTGGAGAAAAATAATTTGAGGGAAAAACTTTTAAAATACAAACCGCTGCTGTCCTTATTTCAATTTCAATCTCACGTTTTGTTTATTTAAATTGGATCCAAATTTATTAACTCAAGTTAAAAGTTCAAGTGAGCTTGAATTATATTCAGTCAATCCACTTAAACAGAAGAATTTTCTTTTCAAATTTTCTTGATATTCTCTTATTACAAATGTATTAACTTTCAGTGGTTATTCTTTTTCAAATAAAATAGATTTATCCATATTCCTTATTCACAATGTGGAAACGAGGGGTGAACGTGACGAGTTCTCTCTTCGGTTATGTCAAATGACTTTCAAACAATGATAGCATACACAATACAGCGTTTCTCGCCGTCACGCCAAGTCAAAGATTCGAAAAATTGAAAAAAAGACGCGACGTGACGAAGATTTTTTATTGACAAGTAATGTACATAATGGAAACAAAATTTGCAAGAAAAATTACAATAAATTGAGATTAATAGATAAAGCAATTGATAATTTCCTGTCATGGAATAATTTTTATCTAAATTTTTTGATATTTTTTTTATAGAAAATTAGTTCTCGTACTTAAAAACGCCACCGCATTATGAATTGGGGAAAGATTTTATAACTACAAAAAGATGACAGCGTTTCACGTAACGCTCTCGTCTCGTTTCCTCGTCGCATTGTGAATCAGGCTTGAAAGCTAAAAAAAAAAAACAGCTTTCAGTGCTGGTCTCTTAAAATGATGCCAATAGACGAAAAATTCAATGTGATCAAATTCGATCATCATTAATGTGACAATCACGAATCATCTTAGCCAATTCCACCACTGATTTCACCTTCGCACTAGGGGACTATTCGGTGAATAAAAATTAGTGCCAAATTATGGATTGCTTAGAATCCTATAACATGTTCATTTTTTGCTTATTGCGTCTTACTCTTTTTGAAATTTCATGCGTACAAAGGAGAAAAAACATCTGATTTCACCTTCGCACCCATTGAATTTGGAAAAAACAAAATCAGACGCAAGGAATTGAATAAGGGACTTAAAGAGTATGTTAAGCGTTGAGTATTTTTCATATTTTGTACTATTGTGAATGATTCGCTGCAAATTGGTCCGCATTCGGCTTGGTTTGGGAGAGCCTCATTTCCAATTTTTTGTCACACGATTATTCATTCTTAAAAACAAAAACACATAAATTTGAATATGAATGAACGCACGTGACACCAAAAAATCTTTGCGGCAGAAAATGGCAAGTGCATTACTAGCGACGTATCGCGAAACAATCTATTTATTGAAGGAAACTTTTGGTGAGCGAATTATCTCGCATCTTGGGGGTATTTCTTGTGGGGTTATGTGAAGTCGCTTACGTAGATTAGCCCGAGGCAATTGACGCCTTGGAAGAGAATATTCAAATTGAGCATAAATCAAGCTGTCAAAAAGATCAACTCCGAAAAAAGTATTGCCAGATAAAAAAACCCTCTTTATATTTTACACTAAATAGCCGCGTCATCGAAATCGGAAGTAAGGTCCTTTAGCATAATTTTTGACAAGGCCAGAATAAATTGAACAAATTTTGTATTTTAAATCGTTACTATTCTCAGTGGCATGTGTGTTTTCATATTCATTTAAGGCCATGTGTTCTTTTTCTTACGACTGAATAATCATCACGTGAATGAAATCGCAAGTGTGGTCCCTGTCTATCCAAGGAGACTCTGTACAGGACCTTGATCATCAACTGTGTTGAATGATTTTTTTTCTTAAATAGCTTTAGAAATTGAGGGAACTTTTATCAAAAGAATTTTGATCTTTTCATAAAATAAAATCAACTTTTATTTGAGGAATTCTCTTTAATAATTTCCATTTAAAAATCAGTAATTAAAAATAAAATAAAATACATTTAATTGTAAATTCACCTTGTTTCTTATATGTTTTAACTTCTTCACATATACATATATATATATATATAATTGATTTACTATTTTAAGATTCATATTAATTTTAAATGTAGGTACACGCACACAAAAAAATTTATTTTAACTTTGTTAAATTTTTTATCTCATTTCATTTATATATGATATGCCACGACTTTTACAACTTTTATTATTAATTTTATATTTAAACTTGGTAATTTCTTTTATTTACACTTAAATTTACACAAAAATTATAATTTTCATATTTATGTTTTTTTTTTTAATTTAAATATTATAGAAGGAAAGAAGACAAGTAATTTTGCTGTGCATGGAATGGAATTTGTGTTTTTTATTTAAATTTAATTTTGTTTTGTTTATAATATTTATATTTTTGTTTACATTTATAAATTTTAAAATTGTCATATATGAAAGGTAACAATACTGCATTTATATGTTTCCAAAATAAAAATATACATTTTTGAAAAATTTAGTTAAGTTAAATTTTACAATAAAATTTATACATTGTGGGAGAAATTTAGAATTTTTTTTCTCTGTTTATGAAAATAATAAAAAAAGAAAATAAAACATTAGTGTGTAATTTGTTATCCGTTAATTAATATAATGGTAACCTCTTTGTGATGTTTCATTTGTTCTTTGTTATTATTGTTATTCGGTAAATGAAGTGGATTTCAAGGGTCCTGTTCGATTAAGAGTGAACGATTGTCGTCTGTTTTGTTTTTACCATCGACTAGAATTTAACCCAGAAATCGAATATTTGTAAATATAGCCTTCGCAGGGCGTTTACGATTACAGAAATGAACAGTTTTATGCTGATTTCCATTACGATTTTCATGTAAGCCAACAAGTAGTTTGAAGACATCTTCTTTGCTTGGAGTGCAGGCATAACGAATTTCAGGTTCATAGCTACTGCTGTAAAGAGTAAATTTTCAAATTTTCAAAATTGTACAAAAAGTATTGAAATTTGACTACGATAAAAAAAATACTATGCAATTCAACACGATTTGAGATATTTTATAAAGTACCTAAATAAAAAAAAACTTCCTTTGTGTTAGGCCTAGTTCACACAGAAATGTATCGTGAGAATGAGCAGCGGCGTAAGACTTTTCATACGACACACGTTTGTACTTCAAGAAACGGCAAACATACGTTGCAAAGGTTCTATGAAGAATGTTTACATCACTGCTCATTCACATGGATTTATGCTGCCTAAAATCGTCTAGTGCATTGCCGTGTGAACTAGGCCTAAGGGTTAAAGGCGCAATATTTTTGTTGTATACAAAGATACCTCAACCATCAACGCTGTACGAAATATCTATAGAATCCAGCCATTGATTGAACAAGTAAAGATTGTTAAAAAAACATTCTAGTACGTTTGAACCTGGCTGTCTAAAAAATGAATAACATCCAAAACTCAGCAGTAACTGGAATGGATAGCATAGTCAAAAGATGGCGTGCAAACTGCGACCGAGTGTAAAACTTGCAGCTGGATGCACATTCTTGGAGTTTCAAGCTTACCCAGACACCAATTTGACAACACAACGGTGGCTAAAACAACTTAATACATATTTCCAAAATTGGCTTCCTACTATAGTGAGGGAGAAATCCGGCGATCTGACATCGCGCAAAGATTTTGAAGAAGAGATATGGCCTCATGAAGATTCCTGACGTTACAACTTGGTTCTCTGGAAAGACTCTAACTATTTGGATGAAATTTTCTTAGTTGAAAAAAAATATTTAAACCATCTTTCTAAAATCCACCTACTGCCACGCCCAGGTTTCTTACTCTCTGGCTTCTCGAAAACAGGTCAATTTCTCGGAAACGGGTTAAATGATTTATTTTTATGAGAATGAAAACAAAAATTAAAAAATAGTTTTGGTTGAATTTACCTACTGCCACACCCACTTTTATAATTTATTGGTTTCTAAAAAATGTCTAAAGATTTGGATGAAATTTAAGAAATAACTTTGTATGAGCAAGTAAAAATTTTGAAAATTGTCTTAGTAAAATTCGTCTTTATTAAATTCTCAGATTCAGAATTTATCAATTCAGAGGACATTTTCAGAGTTCAATGTTATGAGAAAAAAATTTAAAAGTGATTTCAGTAAAAACCGCCAACTACCACACCGACTTTTATTATTTTTAGGTCTCATTGAAAACGGTTTTGAGCAAGGAAAAATTTGGAAAATAATTTAATTGAAATCCGTCTACGGCCATTATAATTTTTCTTATTAATTGATTATTCAGAGACTGCTATAACGAACTGGAAGGCATTTTCAGTTTTCACTTGTATTATTAGATTATTGTTTTGTGGAAAACAGTTCCGTTTTGCTTTATTTCTCGGAAACGAGCCAAATGATTGGGTTTATATTCTCAGAGTTTGTTTTTATGAAGGAGAAAAAAATTAAAAATTTGATTTTGTAAAATCCATTCTCAGAAATGACTCGAACAATTTGGATGACATTTTTAAAGGAAACACAAATTTAGAAAATAATTCTTCAAAAATTCACCTCCAGCCACGCCCATTTTTTCTAATTTCTTGATTTTTTAGCTATGGATCTATCGAATAATGACATTGTCTAAGTTCGATACTACGAGGAAAAAAACTTAAGAAATGTTTTTAGTTAAAACCACTTTTTGCCACATCCACTATAGATGGCACTGTTGCATTGGTTGAGTCTATCTACGAAACTTCAATGGAAATTTAAAAGAACCTTAAATTCTTGTACCATTTGTTTAAATTTTAGAGAAAAGATTACTAAAACAAACTCTTCGCTTTAAATAGCCAATTTATGAACTAAAGTCTACACCTAAGCAAATATCAATAAAAAAAGATATAAAATCATATTAAAACCTTCTCAAAAAATAGCAAAAAAAAAACTTAAATATACAATAAGCTCACCCTCGATTTCTGCTATGACGTTTCCATGGATATCTTCGATAATACCTTGACCTTTTTTCCATTCCAGTTATAAGAGGATACAAATTGCTGCTTTCAACACCTGGGTTTTCTTCAATATAAACCACAGGTAACGTTTCGATTGTTGGGTCCTTAAAAAAAAAACAAAAAGTCATAAAAATAAATATATATGTAACTTTTATAACCCTATTTAATTTTTTTTTGTGGTTGTTTAGATATTTTTTTTTATTATTGTCACCTCTAAGAATTTCATCAATAAAGCTGATTTGCTAACAATATCCTGTTCTTCTTTTATATCTTCATCAAGTTTTCGCAGCAATTCAAATTTATCTGGCATTGCCAAATCATTTATAGCTTTATCGATATAATCATCATCGTCCTCACTTTGGAGTAAATCGTTACCAGATGCTGCTAATGCAGCAGCTGCTTCAGAATTGAGTGCATGCAGAAGTTCTGTGGGAAAAAGAATAAAAAAAAAATATTCAGTGAAATCAGAAAAAGGACACTTTTATAAAAGTGTGATGACACGTGATTAGATACTACTTCAGATGATATACAATACTTTCGAAATCACAAAAGAGACATTTCATTGGATTTTCCATCCATGGTTTTTTATAATATAAAAACCTAACTGGAGAGTCCAGCAAAAGTATGTTCAGTTCTCTGTCAATGTCACAAGGACATAAACATTCTCATAGTGGACGATTGGATTGGATAGATATAGGCAAAGGAAATTAGGATCTATTTTCAGAGCATCATTCGTTCTTCGGTTATACAAAATTGACTAGATGTTGTTAGAGGATTCTTTGAATTCTTCCTGAGTGTAACACATCTCTATTGTAACTTTACCACGTTACTATTATCATTGGTTCTATGCGAATCAGGATTCCCGCCATCACAAGCATACATGGATTCAATGGCTTTCGGCGTATGGAGTGAGAAAATCGTTTTCCGTTTCTACAACACAAAAAGGGTCCTTTATTGCAATGATTTGTGCAATTATTTTGTGGTGTGAATATTATACCAACCACAAAAGACCTCTTGCCCAATTGAATAAAACAATGTGTATGTTGAGAATGCAGATCTAGTGTTTCTAGACACATCATGAGAGTCAACTTTTTCTTAAATTTTTTCTTGGAAATAACTGCAATTTGAAATTTAAATGAGTGCATGGC
This sequence comes from Dasysyrphus albostriatus, assembly GCA_946251815.1. Taxonomy (NCBI): domain Eukaryota; kingdom Metazoa; phylum Arthropoda; class Insecta; order Diptera; family Syrphidae; genus Dasysyrphus; species Dasysyrphus albostriatus. Next base: position 133,293,477 of record OX276337.1, on the reverse strand, counting down.
AGCCTGAATTAAGCTTCTATTGTCTATTGTCTGTCTATTCGACTACAACCTAAAGCCTTAACGGCTGGATCAATTTTCTTCAAACTTGGTATTTGTTTATGGTAATGCCCACAAACATTTTTATTGTTTTTTAGGTGACGTGAAATAAAGCCCAACCAAATATAGCCAACAATAAAAATTTGGTCTTATTTCATTTTCAATGTGGAAATAATGTAAAATTTTTGATTTGGCGTTATCTCGCTTAAGAAATAGAAACAATACCAAGTCGGCTTTATTTCGATATCATGTTTTATTTACAGGCTGGCATACTATTCAATATTGAGAAAAATGGTTATATTAACCGAATTCATCCCAAAATCTGAAAATTCAGATATTAATATTCAGAAATTTATTTCGTTGAATGCAAAAAATGATGTTTTAGTTATGTCAAAATATTGCATTCACTTCTGATTTAAACATTAAAAAGAGTTTAATTAAAACTTTTATTTTATTCAAAAATTAAAAATTCGGGATGAGCGAATCTGAAAACGAAGATACCTGTAAGTTAATTAACATCTATTCAGTTCGATAAATATTTCACTTTTCGCTGCCTGGCTCCATTTAAACTAACTCATCAGTCCATAAAGTTCAATTCACATTTGAATTAGTTTGCTCTTTTTTTTGTATTTATAATGCATTTCCATCTCTTAAATCTAAATTTTCAGAACGTCTGTGAAGTTAGTAGAACAATTTTATTTTAAGCTAGACCAATCGGACCATATGGCAGGAATTTGCAGTTTTTCGCATTTTTTATGCATTTCTATTCCGGATTTTGCAGTTCACCTAATAGTGGGTGTAACCCACTGCACTGCTAACTACACTGTAAAGCTAGAGCTGCGTGTCCTTTTTTCAGTAACCGGTTGAAGTCCTTACATAAAAAAAATTTCATACCGCAGTGCTAACTTCACTGTGAAGTTAGCAGAACAGTGCTTTTCTCAGTAATGGAGCAAGCTTTAAAATTGCAGTCCAAGTTTGTACTTTTAGTGCACTTCAAGCAAAAACTCATTTCAAATTTTGAAGTTAAAATTTGACGAAAAACTACAAATTCCTGCCAAGGTCCCATTGGTCTAGCTTAAAATTGTCCTGCTAATTTTATAGACGTATTTTCAGATGGCAACTTCTCATCTGAAAATTCAGAAAAAACGTTACCAAACGTTACAAAAAGTCATCTGCATGTTATGATATTTTTTGACAGCTAATTAATTAGAAGCTCGAAAAAGTCAGATACTTGAAAGTTTGAACGCCCAATAATTATTGGCAAAGTTTCGAAGGATAAAGTATCGAAAAACCAAAGATTCGAAATGACAAAGTTTCGAATATGTAAATTTTTGAAAGACAAAGTTTCGAAAAATGAGGTTTCAAAAGGAGAAAGTTTTAAAATGTCAAAGTTTAGCAAGAGAAAGTTTCGAAGTACAAAGTTTTGAAAAAAAAGTTCCGAAATCCTCGGAACTTCGTTTAGAAATATTTTTTTTTATTTTGTATTCTGTAACTGGTATCACCTGTGTCAAATTAGTTGAAATCGGTCAAGGAACAACGAAGGATTTCGGAACTTTTTTTTACGAAACTTTGTCCTTCGAAACATTTTTTTTTCGAAACTTTGTCATTTCAAAACTTTGATTTTTCGTAACTTTTTCTTTCGAAACTTTACCTTTCGAAGCATTGCCTTTCGCAACTCTGGCGGATTCCCGTCTTCTTGGACATAAAAGCAAGGACATCCAATCCAGTCGTGCTTTTGTTTTATTTGGAGTTATGCCAAACGAAGCCTGTGCCAAAGTTACACCAACAATGCATGCATTCAAGGAAAACTGGACTGGGCCATTTTGTTTTAGAGAGCAGCTTGACCGAAACCGAGGTGGATGGAAAGCGGTGATGTCTCAGGTTAAGATCCTTCACTGGTCAGGAAGTAAATTAATTTTACATATTGACTCAACTTAAAATGCGAATGATAACGAATACCTACGATTTTAAGTCACTTCAAATTAGCTCCCATACAAATTTACGGTAATAAATAAAAATACGTTTTATAAATGTTTCGTTGTTATTGGTCCTGCAGACCGTTTTATTTTATTGTTCTATGTTTAATCTTTTTTGAAGTGTTTTTATATATAATGTTGAATTCAATTTTTTTCTTTATTGGTTCATTAAGGTAATTTGTCTCAAAACATTAGACATTTCTATTTTCATTAACAATCTCCTTTGGTCACAGAATAAATTGCATAGAGGTAATTAAGGAGTAGTTAATAAAAAAATAATAAAACCATTCCATTTAATTTTAACAAAACCACACATTGCAGATGAAGTTCCCATTAATATAGGGTGTCCTGTACGTATTTCCTTATTTGATTTAATATTTTTTTCAAAAGACAAGGAATCAAAGGAACATCTTTCTAGGAGCTTAAAGAGCTATTATGTATAAATATATTTCGGAATCCTGAGATATTTCCAAAACCTTACTTGTTGAATCATGAAAGTATAACCCCGTACATAAATTCCCAACAAAAAAAACTCAAGTGATTAGGTACCTTACCTACTAAGAGTTCACATTTTTTAAAAGTCAACATTTTAAAAATCTTGCATAAATTCTCGTTAAATATAAAATATTTAAAAGTTTCAAAAGTAGTTATGTACAAAGATGAATAAGATATCATAAACGCGTCAAAAAATTTTAAGAACTATAAATAATGGGATATTATTAAAGTACAAGCACGTCCAGCCCTCAAAATTCGAGAGCTAATAACATATTGTTCGTCAGTAAAAGTTGTCTTTAGCGTAGAGAAAAACTAATACCTCGTTTACATGAAAATTGAATCCAAATTAAATTAGAATTTAGGTCCATGTGGACCTGCAGCTCGGTGAGCTGGATCGAATTGAAAATAGAATGTACATATATACCTAGATCGAAGGATTGTAGAATTGAGATTTCCCACACAATGAAAGCAAAACTTTCACTTCAATTCCATTTTAATTTAATCTTTCGACCTGGAACTGTCCTAAGCCTGTGTCAAAACTTCGATCCGGACTGAATCCCATCCTTCGATGTGCTCATGTAAAAGTGTGATGAGCTAATTAATATTATATTCTGAAAGCACTGAACGCTGCCATCAGACATTCCAGTAATCTTTCCAGTCAGTGCTGGAAAATTGGTTGGTTGGCGGGTGGAAAAAATTGCAACGTTACATTTAGGTTACCACAAATAAAAACAAATAATAATTGCTCGGCTTCGCTCTCGATCTTGCTCGCACTTATTACGCAACTTTATTTTATTGTGTTTTAGTTTTTGTGGTGCAGTTATATAATACAATTTTACATTTACTGCACTTCTGTGCAAAAAGACCTTTTTCAACGATATATAATTTCTATGCCTTCGGCTTTTGTAGGCCGCGTAAATTGTACAACGAAATTCGTGTTTGGCATTTTATTTTATGATATAGTTTTTTAAAGAAATTAAAAATTATTTTAAATATTAAAATAAAAAAAAAATACTTTTCATTTTAGTTAACATTCATATCCTTGCAGTCATAAGCAATTAAGAAAAGTCATTATTCAAGTACTAACAGCAAAACACAATATAAGTTTTCAAAAACTAAAAAAAACCGATATTATTAAAATCCATTAATTATTTTTATATTTTAAATAAATGGACCAGTTTTTATTGCAGTAAAATTCCTTTCGATATCATAATTTAAATTTTTTTTTATTATATTTATAAGCGAGCCACTAAAAAAACACACCCTTTTGGCATCTACTCGTATATACTCTAAATGGCAACTTGCAATAAAACGATGGTTTTAATGTGCGTACATTTGTTTCTCTAAAAGCATACATTACACCTGTGAATAAAATAACGAGATGGGACAGTAATTTTACACAAAATAAATTCTAGGTTATTGGATTTTAACATTTTCAGTTTTTAAAATAAAAATTAAAAGAGGAAATGTTAAAAGGTTTTGAGTTTTCTAAACAAAAAATAAAAATAAAATAAAATAATAGATTAGCATGGAACTTTTTAAAGCATTGCAACTGATTTATTTGGATAGACTCTATATCCCTCGGTAATGTTATACCTCCAAAAAGTACCTTTAGGCTTTTCAAAATATTGACAAATAAATTTTACACTCACTGATTCACGTGTAGGTATTTACATCCTACATTTATGTTTGTTCAGTCAAATTGAATACAAAATGGGGACATTTCAGAACAAAAAATAATGAAAAAATTTTTTTTTGTTTCCTTCAAATGCAAATTTTGTAGAAGTAAATCCTTAAAACTTACATAGGTTAGGTACTCCTATTTCATTTAAGGTAAAATTTGTTTGTATTCATATATTTTTTCCTGAAATCCTGCAACCATAACTTACGATAGACGATGTGAATTTGAGGAGATATGATTGTCTCTCTGGAAATAACCATTTTCCACTTCGATAAACTTATTTCAATCAACGGGCAATTTGATTGTTAACTTGTAGAGTACTTGCATTTCTTCACGAAAATCCCAAATCTACCAAACTAAAAAATAGGTTCATTGTAACCATCAAGCCTAACCCAACCATACTCGAATATTCCTACAGATATCGTGTAGGCATAATCTTCCTTGAAGCTATCCTTAATAAACCTTCAATACAAACGAAATACATATCTACAGATGAACTTACTTTGCCTTTATCCATAATCTCTTCACTCATCACAATCATAGTAGATTCTTATATTAGTTTGAGTTTCCTGACTTTTAGCTTGGCATTTCAAAGTGAAGCAGAGAACTTTGTGATATTTATGCAATTTTAACAATTGGTACTTAAAACGTTCTCTATGAAGGAATCAAGTTTCAAGTAGGTAGGTAGTGTGTAATCCTTTTTTGTTTTTACATTGCTTAAGGGGTATTTGAGAAAAAATGAAAATCATGAAATATCCTTGGAGGATTCTTCTTATTTACAGAATTTACAGATCTCAAATGATTGTGGCAATTTTGAAACTTCATTTAGATTCAATTCAATGTTATGCAGTTTGGAATATTAAAAAAAAAAAAATGAAATTTATTGCTTTTAAGAATTGTTTATGTGAAATTTTGTAATCGTTTTTAAGGATGCTGATGAGATTTTGATAGAAATGCTTTCACGCAGAAAAAAAAAACTGGATAGCCTTGTCTTATACAAATTCGATAGCCCAATTTTTTGTAGCCCAAAATCGGAGCTGAAAAAAGTTGCCCAAGTAGTAGTAGTAGTAAAAAAAATTTTTTCTCTTTCCATCAATCAAAATGTATAGTCCAGTCATATTATTTTTTTTACTATGCAAATGGTGGGGTAGTTTTGATTTTACCACTCTTTTATGTTTTTGGTGGTGCTGACTCTGAGGATTGCGACGAAAAATTTCGTGACGCGATTGCTACAAAAATTCAAATTGACTAGACTTTTCGAATTCCGTAGTCTGAGAAAAAGTCTAACAATATCTCGAAGATGAATGATGGCATTTGAAAAATTCAAAAAAGATTTTGAACTAAAATATTTATTCTTTAGAATGGCCTTAAACATTTTTTTCGAAAAAAAATACCGTTATTTTTGCCTTTCGTCAATTTCATATAAAAAGTAATATCTTTTTAATGACTGCTCAATGAAAAAAAAAATTATATTTTCTTGTCGAAAGTTGAATAACCTTCAAACTGTGTTAAAATAAATTTTCTAACATTTATCGTTTAAGAGTGGTAAGCGAAAAAAATGATTATTTTCGAAACGTTACCTTTTTGAAGTAGCAATATCTTGTTACTGGTAGCTCATATGGAAAAAAAGTGTGTTAATATTTTCTGTAGATAACATTGTAATCTTTAAACTGCGCATAAATTATTTTATGAAAACTTCTTTATTTAAGAGTTAAAAGCTAAAATAGGGAATTTTAGGGGTTTTGTTGACGAAATTTTTTAAATTATATCTTAAAAATTTATTACTATTAGAAAAAATAAATAATTTTTTTTATAAAGATGGTGGTTACACAGTGTACAAACTTTATCTACAAATATTTTCGATAACACTCGCCATTTCTGAGTTATAAGCAAACAGAGGATATTTTGGTCAATTTACGTTTTTTCGAACACCGATTTCTTCTTAACCATCATTCGGAGAAAAAAGTGTTTCAACACAGATTGGCATTTTATTTGTACATTTTTCCTGGGCATCATAAAAGTACATTTTGATTTATTTTACAAACAAAAGTTCAGAGAAGTTACTTAACGCTTTCGAGTGGATTTTCAAAAACAGTAAAAATACATCAATTTTCAACTAGCGATGGGTTGTCACAAGAAAAAACCTTAGATAGAGATTTATTGGAAATTTTTTACACTTTCAACGGTACTTTGATGTAATTTTCGATTAATTGATAGTTTTCGAGCAGTGAAAAACACCCAAAAATGAATTTTTGCATAATTTCTTGCATTTTTCCATGTTGCGTCACAAAATTTTAGTAGCAAACCTCAAATTCGGATTCAGCACCACCGAAAACATAAAAGAGGGACAAAATCAAAACTTCCCCACATATTGTGCTCTAAGAGAATTTTTGAGTACAAATTGTCTAACTAGACTATTATTTTTGTTTTTAAAAATAAAGAAGAATTTATATGAAATTCTGGGAATAACAGAGAAACTGAATGATTTCCAAGTGAAGTTCGTTGTAGTTGATCTGAAATGTCAAAACCAATGAGTATATGTCCCCTATTAAATGACGATTCCTTGAGTCTGACTCTTTTTGAATTTTCATATCTGATTTCACCTTCACACCCATTGAAAAGAGTAAGACGCAAAGAATTATCGTGTAATAGAGGACTAGTCACTGAATAAAAAGTGGTGCCAAACTGTGAAATGCTTAGAGGGTATGTTTGTTTTGGGGGGAGAAAAGTGATTTATATGATTTATTAAAAAAAAAAAAATATGGACCAAGATAAGATTTGGGCTATTAGTAGCCCAATTATAATTGGGCTGTCATACTGAAATTGTTGTCGGCAATTTAGGAAAAAGATAGCCCAATTTCTTATAAATAGCCAAATCGGATAGGTCTGAAAAAATAGTTGGTTGAAAACTACGTAGGTCTCCTGTCAAATTAAATAAGTGATGTTGCTAATATAAAACTAGCTCTGTTAATATTACCCGAGTGAACTAGATTGAAAGAAATAGTTTAATTTAAAGTGTAAAGTTAAAATAAACCATTAATTGTTTAATGTGTCATTTTGATAAACCCCATTTGGTTAAATCAAGCGATCGGATTATTTAAATTTTCGTTTAAATTTTACAGGATATCCATCAGTTTAATTTAACAGAATTGTTAAATTTAAACAAGGTGATTGTTTAATGATAAACCAGAGGTGTTTCAAATAAACTTCAGCAATTATATAAATTAATCGAATTACTTATTTAAAATAAACAATTTTATACAAATTCCGAATCTTAAACAGGTCTCTCGGTTATTATTACAATGTTCTTCGTTTAGTTTAATCTTTTTTGTAGTTTATTTTAAACGATTTCATGTAAATTTTAATCTATTGAACTACGTAGTTCCAAAACTACGTTGTTTTTAACCCACCAAATCACTCGGTTAAAAACTATTTTTCTTCTACAAAATTTTAAAGAAAATTATTTAAAGACAGTTTTGGGCTATGTTTAAATTTTCTTATTTCCTGCTTATAGGGGTTTGAAATATATTTGCAGAATTTGTACGGAACACGAATACAGACTGACACACAGACAAGGAAATGAAATATTTTTGTTTGGTTTGCACGTCTTAATGATAATGATACTGGCTTAAACGGTAGCTTTTAAAGTCTTTGAGATCAAATTCAAAATAATACCAAAATACCACCTAAAAAAGTTTTACTCTTTTTTAAATAATGATAGCTTTCTTTTAAGAACAACAGGTAAAATATTTTACTAAAAATCCAATACAAATAATGTGACGTCTATGCAAATTGGAACCCCAAAACTTAGATGTCAGCTTTTAATTTGTTCCCAGAATCAACTCACCAAATTAGAAGAGTTAAGACGAAGTAAACTAAGGATTTAAATTGACTAGAAAACACATTTATCGAGTAAGCTATGGTGAGACTAGGATGATTCCGCTCTGAAGAACTTGCCCTTAAAAGAATAAACATTTTTTCCTGATTTAATTTTTTCCTTCATACTGTTTTTAATTGAATCCATTTCATAATATTTTGTCTCTTATTTCTAATTTTATAAACAAAAGATGCCACTTATTATGCTAAAATAAGCTTATATGACTATATTAACAGTCACATTTATATTACTCTCGTTAATAAGTTTTTCATTTAAATAATGTGGGTTTCTTCCAATGAAATATTCTAAGTACATTCCTGTGGGACATATTTCAGAATAAATATACTTCAATATAAATCATACATTTTCCCTCCAATTTGATTTGACATTCGATATTATTTTTTATCTGTAAAAAAAAATGTCCTTAAATACCAACACTCAAATTCCCACTCATTTATAAACGATATCCATCCATATTTTTTACCACACAGTCAAAACAAAACTTGATACCTTGGAGCTCCGAGAGAGAGAGGTCTACATTTTCACATACTCTAAATGTTTGATTCAATGAAAAACGTAAAGCAATCGTGTGTTTATAGCCACATAAATCTTCTAGCTTCTATGGTCGCTTTTTACGAATCATTGACTTAAAAAAAAGGGAAAACAAATCCTTAGCCTCTAGGCATTCTAATGTACCATTACTGTCAATATTTGTCCTTACACACAAGATAACCACTCAACACCACATTTGAACAGAGAGTATGTGGTATAGTATATTTTGCCAGGGTTACGAATACGATACGTATCCCACAGAAATATGTAGGTTCGTTTAATAAGCGACCATAATTACCTACCCATCACTGCCTTGATTTTTTTTTATTATTCTTATTTTTTTATATATATAAATACAAATTGATATTTGATCACAGTTTGCTGAATTTAAGGGATATGTTCTGTGCGTGTACGTACATACGTTGTTGTCTGGAATGATGATTTTTTTTATTTTGGTTGACTGAAGGTCATGTCATACATGCGGTCAATCACATTCAATAAAATAGAATCACTGAAGAATTTAAATTGATTTTGATGGGGTTCGGGTTCATAAGAAATCATCACACTTTGAGGTCCTTTATATGAATGAACTGAATCTAGATAATAATGTTTGCGGTTTTGATTACATAATCTATTTGATTTTGTATCATTACAATATATTGTCAACTTAGAGATAATTTTGATTGATGGATTTAATTTTCGCTATTTAAGGCAAATTAAATTAAATTAGGTACTCAAAGGGTTGGAAAGTATGGAATATGATTAAGGAAAACTGAGTTTCGAAATAATGTTGTGTTCTTGGATATAGTCTATGAGCTGACCGTAAGATTACCTGTCTCATCACTGCCATGCAAAAAGAGGTTGCCAACCGATAGCTTAAGTCCAAACATACAAAAATTTAGTACTGGTTGGACAAGCTTTATCTGGTCACAATGGTTAGAAAATTCACTTTTCAGGTTGCATTTTTCAGGTTTTCTTAATAAAATTTCCAGCGCCTTGAGGCCGATCAAATTCTCATGCAAATTTTCTTAGGATTATGTATATCCTCTCATTGTGAATTCGATATCTAAAAGCAACAAAGCTGAAAATGAGTTGATAAGTTTTGAAATGCTTAGTCCCAGTCCCACAGGGGGGATTTGATTTTGAAGGAGGGCAGTTAAACATTCTGATGCATTACAACTGTTTTTGAATTCAAATCAAATTGGATTCGAAGGTGAAAGAAGATCAAAATTTCGTACTCATTTAATTTCTAAAAGAGTCTGGACTCTAAGCTTGTCCAAAATGTGTAATGTCCCAAATTGTGAACGTTTTGTCCATCTATTATGTAAAGAATAACTGAAAAACCATGAAAATTGAAGATAAATGGTTTTAATGTTTAAAAAGGTTTGTGGAATTTTTCAGCTAAGTAGAAGACTTAGCACTTAGGATTAAACTTGTTGAATTATTGATTCAAAATAGCTTTTTATGGCCTTAAGGCCTACTAATTTGACTTTTGTCCAGCTTACTCACTTGGACTCATGAGTGATAAAGTGAGGGCTTTCAGCTTATTGATTAGGAATTCCAATTGTTGTTCGATCTAGTTAATAGTGGTTTTTTGTCAAAAAATCTTTAAACTGAACTTAATACAAATTGCATATTGCCATTTAAATACAAACAGAATTTTTCATCTCTGGACTGATACCATTATCTTGTTTACTCTTTTTTTTTACTCTATAAGTAGCTAGATTTAAAACAAAATATCCAGTCCAAAAGTGCTTATCGAATTGAAATCCTTCCTCTTAAATTGAAATTTTTCTTACTTTTATTCTATTTTAGCCTATTTGGGCAACTTTTCCACACTTCTTCCTCCAGTTTTATTTGTTAAGTCTTAAACTGCCTTTCACATGAGCCGTAAACTGCTAATGCGAATAAATTTGTTTAGGCAATTCCAAGCTCGAATATCAACAAATTCTTGTTTTTACTTTTCGACAAACTGAATAAACGATCCTTTTTAGGTTTTTTGTTTTTTAAGAAAACACGGCCTAAAATAAGTTTAAATTGTTAAATTTAGCATTTTATATTTTCTACACGACCAACGAGATATTTTCTGCGAATTGTCAAACGCTTTTCCTTAATCATCATTAAAACGCATTCCACAAATCTGCGAATGAAAAATTCGCTCGAATTTAACCTCAATTTTGTTTAGCACTCTACTGCTTTATTTTATATGACAATTCGTGTCTCTTGGCGACCAATCATGTAAAAGAAATGTCAAAATTTACGACCATTCGCAATTCACAGTTCACTATTCGCAGTTCATGTGAAAGACACTTAATCTACACTAGGCTTTTGATTGGTTCACAATAGATGAAAAAACGAGACGAAATTCACATCATTTCTCTAGTTTTCAGATTGTTTAAGAGAAATGGAGATGGTGCTTTTAATATAGAAATCTACATATATCCGCAGCGCAAAACAGTTGCACAGGTGAAGCATAAACTTGCAACACGTAAGATCTAATACTCTGTCCAAGAAAAACTTTCAGTAAAGGACTTATGGGAGAGCTTTTTTCCTGAAAAGTGCTGACTGCCTTACGACACTGAAGAAAGAAAAAATTCTGCCATTGAGAAAGATACTAAACTACTGACTAACATACAGGAATTGTTGTTGTAATTCTTAGAAATATTTCGTACACTCAATTATAACAGTACTCTTTCAATGGAAATTGAAATCGAGCATAATAATCACATTCCAAGAGAGACACCTTTTCCAATTAGGAGCAGGCTAGCCCGGTTGGACTATTAATAGTAAATTGGGCTATCTTTTTGCGAAATTACCGGAAACAATTTCAATATGACAGCCCAATCATAACTGGGCTATTAATAGCCCAAATCTAATCACGGTCGATAGTTTTTTTTTCATATAAATAAATTATGAATAAAATACTTTTCTCCCCCCAAAAATACTTCTCAGGCATTCCACAATTTGGCAACACTTTTTCTTCACTGAATAACTAGTCCCCAATTACACCACATAGATTTCCTTTATTATCTAGAGAACTGACTGATATCCCTTTTGCCTAAAATACGCGCCAATTTTATCTGAGCACATTAACAAGAAACTTTCTTAAATTCCGTGTTCGTGAATATGTCTGAGTTGTTGACACAAATTTAATGTATGTACATATTTATCAGAAACTTGCATGAATAGTGCAGTTCCCGTCAGTTTTTTTGTTTTATTAAATACAATTATTTAACATAATTATTATTAACTTTGTTATTTATAATCACAAACAAAGAAACAAACAATAAAAATTCACGATGAATTTTTCGTTGTATTTCTTTTATCTGTCAAAATATTTGAGCTAATTGAGCTACAATTCGTGGCAAAGGTTGGGGTCGTATGTATTGAATTCCAAGGGTGAGTTCATACTTTTTTAATAAATTTTCCTTACTTTTATCATTGATCATCAAAAATATTTCTTTACTTTTATGCCAAACGAAATAACTTTCTATATTCAATACATTTTTTCATTTTTTGTGGCAAAAGACTTTAAATAAGCTATTTAATATAAAAGTGTATTTATTTTTCACTTTTTGAATTCAACGGATTCCTTTTTTGAATATGTTAACGAACTATCCTACCATTTGAGCGCAAACTGAGCAAAACACAACAATGTTATCAGTACCACTATGCTGGTGCGGTTCCATTTAAAATGCATTGGCTAACTTACACATGCTCAGTCTTTTGCAACAATTTATTCAGTTCAGCTTGTAGGGTGAAGAGAGCAAAACCCCTGAGTCGGTTCTCTAGAATCTAGATAATATAAGTGGGAACTCTATGTATTACACGATGAATTTTCGCATCTAACCCTTTCCAATTGGTGCGAAGGTGAAATCATAAATTCAAAAAGAGTCAGAACCGCAACAAACTTCACTTTGAAATCATTCAGTTTCTTTGTTGTTCCACAATTTTCCATTTGAATTCTTCTTTCTGATTTTCCGTTGTTTTTAAAATAAAAATAAATTGTGATTGAAGTTATGAGAACATTTTTTTTTTTAAATTGTTATTGGGCTACTATTTGAGTTACTTTTGCGGCTCCGATTTTGGGCTACTAAAATATCGAAATTGAACTATTGAACTTGTCAAAACATGGAAACCCTGGTTTCGTTATGCAAGATTTCGTACCCAACCTATCTTTATTTGTACTGAAAATTTTTGTTGGACAAATTATTGAACATATTTTACGCTTATTTTAAAATATCTGTGATAATTATCTTCACTTTTTATCCATAATTATGTGCAATAAACATGGTGTCTTTTTGTTTGTGTTTCATTTTAATCGACTCTGGGTTTTTCGCCCATACATTCTCCTTTATTTGCATACTTCAGCGTGGGTCTTTATCATTTACTCATGTACGATGTTTTGCGTTAAACAATAAACAGATTTCTATTTGTCTGTTTTAATTGCTTTATCCCAGTGATATGAAGAAGGGTTCAAATATGTTTCTTTTTTTTAAATATGCAAACAAATTTCATGTGTTTTCAGTCTGTTTTGATCCGGTGGTTCTTGATACCTTTAGAGTTCGATTTTCTTTTTTTACAGTGGGCAGATGGATTTTCAATTTAACTAGTATCAAAGAATTGCTTTGAAAGAACAACTTAAATATAAATCAAATAAAAATTTAAAAGAATAGTTTGATGGTCAAAAGCACTTTTTTTTCCAATTTTTGTCCACCAAAAATATATCGCAAGAAAATCATTTTACAACTTGAACAAAACAAATATAATTATAATGTTAACGTTACCAATAAAGAAAAAATAATAACCTCTTAATTTAACCCCCTCTATAACTTATTTTTATAAAATACTTTGCTTTCCAATATGCAAAAGGAAAGTTTTATTCAAGAATTCCACAAGCTAGCAAAAAAAAATAAAATAAAATAAAATAAAACATTTATTTTTAGTTTAATTTAATAATTAAATAAGGCTTGAGAGTTCTCGTGTGAGTATTGATAGTTAGAGAACAAAACATTATCATTCATCCACACCTTAGTTGGATGAAACATTAACATCAACAACATATTATTTTCTACCCTTAATTGGATCCAACGTCGCGTCGATAGACTTAATTAATTTTTAGAAGTGAATAAGTTTCTCTCTCTTACCCGATTCCATCATATTCAAAATATTTATTAATTTGAAAATGTCGTTGACCCCAAATAAAAATATACAATTTGGCCACAACCTATAGATGAGTTCATAAATTCTCACTTATCTTCATGCCATATATTTACCACCATTGTTAGTTAGCAAAACCAACATATCAATCTACTTATCGTCATACATATACAATGTTTTTCTTTTATGTTTGTTTGGATTATCCTCTTTTTGCAGGCGGAAAAATCATGTTGTGTCAAGGATATGCAAGTTGATATAATAAACCAGCCCGAGCCATCAGCCATAATACAAAAAAAAAAAAACATTTTTGAATACATTTTCTTACCATCACCAGGATCATAGACAGCCTTTTCCAGTTCCTCTGAATCATGTGGTTGATATGATACACTTCCTGGTATAGATAATCCTCCGCCACCAGCTGTTCCCATTCCACCAACATTCCCGCCGCCAATCATCATCGAATTACCGTGACGGGCTGACATCCCAAAGGCCGTTTGTTGGGGAGCCGAAGACACGAGGCCCATTAAACTATCGCTCCAACAAGCTAAAATAATAATGGCCCACAGGATATTCAATAAGGCCATTTTCTGTGCGTTTGTGGGTATAGATGGGGGGTTGTGTGTGTGTGTGTGTATATAGTTGCTGCTCTTTGTCTGACAGGTGGTTCTTTTGTTACAAATTTATGTAACAAGTTGCTTTCACTCCTTGACGATGTCCTCTGTAAGAACAAGAAAAAGTAAAAAAAAGAATATCTAAGTTAACAGCAATTTTCTATGAAATTTAGATGGTTATAATTCTGCTGAGCATTAATCCTTAATTAGGTCACAAAATTAAGTGCTTCATAGCGTCGTATTAGGCCTCAAGTATCCTGCGTCTTGTCGCCCCATGCGATATATGTTGTCACTCGAGTTGAGGGCCGTGTAAATTGGTAATGAATCAAAGTAATTGTATCATCACTCGTCAAGATTTTTCAAATTAGACAATATAGATCTTGACAGGAGCCAAGGTATTTATTGTCCTTTTGATGGCTTGTCATTTATTTATTGAATTTATTAATGACCAACATGTTTTAGTAACCCAATATAAATTAGGATCACGTGTGTTTGAAGGAGATATGTATTGTCCCATCACACCCATATATATTGTATGCATTAAAATGTATTCTCTTTGAGAGTGTGGGTGTTTTTTGAAAAAAGGATTGACGTAATGTTTAAGGAGCCTTGTGGGAATACGAGCTAGAATAGTGTTACGAGGATGATAAATTTCAGTGAGGTCAGAGTTGTTTTGCAGTGCCATATCTACATACGAGTATATGCGTGGATAATGAGTTATTTTCTCAGAAATATGAACCAAACTTATAAATGGCATGCTTATTGCCATACAGCGTGCAATTAACGTGCAGTCTTTTAGCTCTTCAATTTTTGAATTGCAGTTTTGAGGAATTTATTTTGGTTTTAGTTGAATATGAATGAACGAGCACAATTAAGATGGTGGGTATATACCTGTCAAAAAGACACTGCTATAGTCTATCATAATAATCATTGGTTAAACCGTTTTTTTTAGAAGTTGAAATAAAAACTCACAATGAAACATGGGAGGCAGCTGTTCAGAAGAATGACTAGATAAATTCAAGATAAATCTCAGAATCTACTATTAACTTGTCCTGAAGCAAAAGTTATTCCAATAGGAAAGGTAAACACATACATAAATCAACAAAGTAAGTGTTTGTATTTTTATAGAGATGACTGAAGAAACGTTGAAAAAAACTCTCAACAAGAAGGATATATCAAAATTATGTTTATGATGTAAATTCCTACAAAGAGATATTTATCTCAATTTAACGGTTATTTTTGTTAATGTAATGTGTGTGTTTTGCTGAAGAATAAACACATAAACATATGTTTGTATATTAATAATATATTTACATTAAACTTGCAACCCTAAAAGTTTTTATATACCTACTAATTTGCTCAATAAAAAAGTTATAAGCAAACGAATGTTAAGTATACGCCACAGTGTACAAAAGTTTCGAATGAATTTTGTTTTGGACATTCGATAATGTTGATATTTATGTTCGAAAGAATGTGAAAGTTCATTCGCTTTTTACTGTCGTAATTGATAAAAAATAAATAAATCTAATTTGGTTGAGAAAGTTAACAAACAAGGAAATATAATGCCTTTTAGACGCCTACTTATGCTGCTTACGAGAGTTTTTTGTATTTAAATATGATGAGAAGCTTTATGTATAAGAAATGGTTTAGTTAACTAAAAAAGCCTTGAAAATTATTAAAATGCATGTACTCGTTTTCAGGGTTTTTTGATTTTGGCTAATTTACTCATCAGGATAAGAAACTTTTAGAAAAGTTATCACCAAAACCGTTCGTAATGTCAATTTCTTACGAGATTTTTCATTACGACAAAAGCCAAGTACATCATGTTTTATGTACTCGTACGTATTTTGTTTTAGTCAGCAAAATTAATTTTCCAGGTCAGGTTTTTAGCAGACCTAATTTTAAAATGATTGAAATATAAAAAACAATTCTTTTCATCCCTCGGTCTTTATATCCATCCAGAAGTCTTAGCCCTCAAGCGATGAATGTTGAATGGTTTGCTTTGGCGTTGTTATTTGATTTTCTTGAAAATTGTTTTAATGGTTTTGATTAAACGTCATACCTGAAGGGTGTTTTTTAAAAGGAGAGGTTTTCAATCTGGCAAAACTTTTTTCGGAGATTTTCTTTTTGACAGCTGTCACTTGAATTATGCTCAGTTTGGTTTGCGATTTCATAATGAATAGACTTACTCCTCAACAACGTTTGCAAATCATGTAAATTTATGACCAAAATAATGGTTCAGATCGTGCGACGCAAAACAAAACGCGAAACAATCAATTTACTGAAGGAAGCCTTTGATATGAGGTGCCAAATATTCTCTCCCATGAATTTGCTCGATTTGCAAACGTTGTTTTGCTAGTTGTTAACTCGATTTGCAAACGTTGTTTAGGAGTAAGTCTATTTATTATGAAATGGCTTAATAAACTGAGCATAAAAAAAGTGACAGCTGTCAAAAAGACCAACACCGAAAAAAGTATTGCCAGATTTAAAACCACGCGTCTAAAAAAAAAAACACCTTATAATCTCCATGCTATAAAACTGTTTAATAAATTTTGTTCCAAATTTCTGAAGATGAATCAAAAAAATATCATTATTGACTAACGATAACAATTATTTCGATCTAAAGTTTTCAAATTTTATTAAAGAGTTAACAAAAGTTAACAAAAATCAACAACAACATATTTCATCCCTTTTAAAGACTTAACCATTAATTTTAAATACCCACTGGAAAATTTCCAACCAATTGAGCATCGATTTAATGCCTTCCACGAGGTTGTGCGGTTGAAAATGTAATCACCCGAAGAAAATTAACATAAAAGTCAATAGATTTCCCCAAGGGTTTTTGCACTGATGGTTGCGACATACATTTTGTTGACGTTGAATATGTATAAAAAAAAATTAAAAAAAAAAAACATAACAAAAGAAAATATGTAAAAAAAACCCTTTTGGTATCAGAAAAGGACATACACATACACACACACACAACAAATATACGTTTACCATATAACATCAGCTATTACGACAAATTGTTGTCTAGCCACTTAGGAATATCGCAGTTTTGTTGAGAGAGCAAACGAGTAAGCGCTATTTTGTTTCCTATTTTTAGTTTTGATATGCTTTATTGATAGAAAATTGCAACAAGTTATTGATTAAAACAAAAAAAAAATTACAAGAAGACAAAGGCTTTTGAGGATATAAAAGATATCTTGATTTTTTTTTGTTCATTTAACTTTAGTGTTCATTTGCTTTTGACGTATACAATCTCAAATTTGTTTTATCAGTTTTTTTTCAGAGTTGGCATTAAAGTAAAGTAAAACTTAAGGTACTGGGTGACATTCTGCGTAAAAGCTAAAAATTATTTAAAGGGAAATAAATTGTCACAACACAACATGATGATGAATAACAAAGGAGTAAAAATACTTTGTGAATAAAAATGTCAACAAAAATAATATAAAATCCTTCCGCATAAAAAATAAACAAACAAAAAATATTGCAAAGGCCTGACAAACAACATCCTTTGAAATAGGATATGACCAAAGTGAATTCTTATTTGTTTATTTTTACAATATTGACCATTATTTTTTTTTGTTACTATGTTGATGCAATATTGATTAAAATGTTATGAGTCAAGTTATTGAATTTAAATTTTACAAGAGGAAAAAATTGAATTTTCATAGATTTGTATCTATTTTCGTTATTCCCTTTGTCACATGATTCAGAAATTATTACAAAAAAAATTAAAGTAAGTCTGTAAGTCCGTAAAAAAAACCGTTGACTTTTTTTTTAACTTTCAAAGATAACAACCTAAGGGGAAGATTCTCCGTCCAGAGTTAACTTTTGATAAAATCAACTTATCCTGAAAATAAATTAACTCTGAGTTAATTTAGAAGCTTTTCAGTTTTGGGGATTAACTGTATCTTTCAACTATCGAAAATCTATTGCTAATCAATGGATATCACGTTTTAAAGGTTTTCAAAATTGAAATCAAAATGGCACCACAACGAAAATTTAATTTTCCAAAAATGTCTATAATTTTCTCTATGGAAATCCAGATGTTACTTAGTGCAACGCAACGTGACTCTGACCCACCAAATAATGTGAATTAACTCAGTATTAAAGTTGACTGAAGAACAAGTTTCTAAAGATAACTTAAGTTTAATCCCAGATAATCTCGCACTGAAAAATTGGCCCTTAAAGGAGTTTAAAAATACATCACAATCACCTGAGTTGCACTTTAACTCCATCTATAGCAAAAGTCAGCAATAAAATCTATTCATTTATATTGACGCAAGCGATTTTAGCTGTGTCCACGAAAAAATAGCCAGATATCTAGCTTTTACCAGAACAGTTGATCATCGGGTGTTTTTTGCAACACGTCTTAAAGGATAGAAGTTTTTGAATGTTTAAATTTTCCCAAATTTGATAGTTCTTAGTGGAGTGGTATTTTCTCTCTTTGTGAATTTTGGGCTTAAAGGCGCTTTTTCTTTATAGAAAATATGCCCTTCAGGTTCCAATGGGCCGTGAGGAGCTTAAAGTGGATCTAGAAATGAGCCAGAAGCATTTCGCATTCTACATTCTAGAAGAAGTCAATGGATGGTGTTTACTGATTTTGTATTGGTCTTGTATGCGAACATTATTAATGCTGCTTCGCATGACTCCAAAAACTGCCTTCAAAGAAAGTACAATTTTGGTTTGTTGATCTAATTTTCTACCCTCGTAGGACTTAGAGCACACTTGCAATTTCTAGCTTATTTAGGATGCAAACAAATTATTGCCATGCACTCACTAGAATAGGTTTTCTCCGATGTACTGCCTCCAAATATGCAATGCAGCAATGCAGTTCGATTTCATTTTACACTGAATTTGCACAGTTTTCAAAGATCTGAAACATTCTGGTGTGGGTGTGGACCGATATAATCATCGAACAAGGATTGATGCGTTTAATGAAATCCTTGAGAAGACTAACACTCGACCGCAGAATGTCAGAAAACATGATTGCCCGATGGGTGATCTCCATGCCTGCGACATCTGCGACACTGAATTCGTTGACACAATGGAGCGCTCCAGTGGTGTTTTTTCCGAAACAATTAAACAACAAGTCGAACTCCAAGGTTGTTAACCATTGATAAAAAAGGCTTTGATAAATTGATAGAGTGCTGATGTGTTTTCACAACCACGTTTTGTGACCTTGACTACACATTTGGTTGCCGATAATAGTGGGATTGAAAACCATGAAAGTGATCGTAGGTTGGTCAGCACTTCAACGATGTTCACTTAAAAAGTAAAGATAAAGTTTGCTTCCCTGCAAGTGTAGCCAAATCCACAAAAATAAAGGATTACATTGTGGAAATTATCCCAAATCAACAGTTTCATCGTCTTGTTCTTTTTGTTTGTACGCTTCTGCGAAAAAGTACAAATCAAATTTAATCACTGTTTTCTGTCTGTGAGGAATCTTTGCTATGATATCCTATGTTCTTCTATCGAATCACCTTACATCCACCGAAACTGTAGTTATTCAAGCTGAAGACGAAGCGGATAATATAATTGTGTCAAAAGCAGCCCAAACATCCAAAGTGATTGAAGTCACTTCTGTGATTGTGGGTGAAGATTCCTATATGCTTGTACAAACCTAAACTCTGGCATTGGGAAGCTTCTTCCATCCCTTGTTTTCCTTAAAGCTGTTACCATTTGTAACCCCACATCTGCTTCCAATCGGAAAGAGAAAAACCAGATCAATGCTTGAGGAAAATGCAGAAATGCATCCAATTACAAGCCTGGAAAGGGAACCGTGTACCCTCAAGGTTGTTGGGCTAGAAGTGAATGGACGCTTAATCCTAGTCCTATGCATGGCTGTTTCTTTCTAAGAAGACATCCTGATTTGATATTATGATTAGCTTTAGCCTATTTTACTTTTTTTAAATCATTTATTTAAAATTTTTATCCGAAAAATGCCTTAAACTTATTGGGGTATGTTCATAGACGTTGTTTAAACTGTTGCTTGCAAATCTAAAGTTTATAATATGGAAATTTCATCAAGTAAACTCCAGATTTGTGTAGAAAAAGCTTAAACAACATCTATGAACATGTGCCTTTATATTTATATGAGTATGGGTAAATCTTTTGTGAAAAGCACACAAATCATACAATAAAACGGCAAACACGAGTTTTTTGGTACAATTTACGCGGTGTACAAAAGCGCATATAAATTAAATATCGTTGGAATGGTTTTTTTTTTCGCACAGAACTGCAGAATGTAAGAATTTATTAAATAACTACAGCAGGAGCGAGAACGAGCGAGTTTTTATTTTTCATAACCTGAATGTGACGTTTTGCTTTTTTTCCACCCACCAACCAACCAATTTTCCAGCACTCACTGACTGGAAAGATAACTGGAATGTCTGATGACAGCGTTCAGTGCTGCAGAAAATAATAATAAGGAGCTCATACCACGTTTACATGAGCGGATTGAAGGATCGGTTTCAATCCGTATCGAAATTTCGACCCAGGTTTATTACAACGAGCTGGATTTGATCGAGTATTCCGGATTCAATCCGATCCAGGTCTACATGGGCCTAAATCTTAATTAAATTCGGATTCATTTCTCCATGTAAGCAAGGTATCAGTTTTTCTCTATGCTAAGGACAGCTTTTATTGACAAATAATAGCTCTCGAGTTTCGAGGGCTGACGAACTAGTTTCAAATAATTTGGTAGAGTGCTTTATCTATAGCCACGGGGGGCTAAAGATAAAGCAGGCAGTGCCTCTTCGCTTTTCCCCTGTAGGTGCCTTTGTAATATTCTCCCGATAAATTTGACACTTAAATGAACATTCTATGAATACAGCTAAGATCCGAAAAATCCAAGATCCAAGATTGACATTTTTCCGGGGGTCAGTGTCTAATTGGCCTAGACTAGATTATCAGCACTTCAGCAAAATTACTGTCCTTTTATTTCTTCTAGGAATTTTTTCATGCAAACGGAGATCAGCAAAAAAAACCATGAAAAACATTAGAGCTTAAGTTAACAACGGCCTGAAATTAGGACCTCTCCACTCTAAATAGCAAAAATAATTTTGATTGCTTCTTCAAGCCACTGAAAAAGAGAATTGCGGACTGACCCAAAAGACAAAATTACTGATCTTCAAGTGAAAGAATCTCCTGAGACGAGTCTTAATTTTCAGCTTGGTTTACCAAAAATAGCTCTGAAGGAACTGAACATTTTAACTGACGATTATCAATAGTGTAATACTACGTTTTCATAGAGCCGAAATGAGTTAATTTCACAAATCACCGAAAAAGTATTTTCATATGTAAATTGGTAATTTCTTTTAAAGCTCACTTCATTTTTGAATTTCAACTGGCTGTTAAACGCTTTTTGTTGTTGTTTTTTTCTTTCTTCTTCCATTGAACTTTGACATTGTCACACCACACATTTTCAGAGCTCTTCAAACTGTAGCCAATTGGGAATGTTCAATAGGTTTTGACTTATTTTCCAGTCAAATTTCGTTCAAATTTGGTTGAAATTATCTCATTTCGAAATGTGAATTTGCATGGGAAATGAGTTGATTTCGGATCAAGTTTGGAAACTTTCAACGAAATTACCTCATTTTTTCCTAATGAAAACATAGTATAACCGTTTTCTGAATGAGCAGTTCTATTTCTGAGACCAAAGTAGGCTTCGTTGACAAGTGCTTGAATAAAATCTGATAAGAAACATCGCCATCAAGCTAATGAACTCATAAATAGTTCCAACAAATTTTTATTATTAGATATGTCCTTTTGAAGGTGGTAAAATGCTCGTGAGGACTTTACCAGTTAATTTAAATGAAACCCACAGAGTTTGCTTTGCATATAGCAATCTATTACAATTTTATGTGATTGTCAATAATTGTTTATATTCTGTGACATCTGTGTCATTTATGTCGCACGGAAACCATTTCCTTCAAAGGTTAAAGCTAAACACCCCTAATTAATTGACAGTTCATTTGAATAATTGTGACTGATATGTCTCACGCTCTTAAGTGTGATATTTAGATATTCAAATCAGGCTTTGATGGTTTTAACCAAAATACAATCATTTAAATAAATAAATATAATGCGGGTTTGACATCTTCTATAATTAGGTATAAAAAAATGTCAATTTCAAATAGTGTCAAAAAGTTAATTTTACTATAATTGTCTGGAATAATTGATTTTCAACTCTATTTTTAACTTAAATTTATTTTCAATTTTACAGTTTTTAACATATACTTAAACATATACACTTATATATGTCACTTTGGCCAAAAATAACACTGTCCTTGGCAAGTTCTAGGAATCATAAAACCAATTTCATTCACAATTTCTAAGGGGTTAAAAATATTTTAATCCTACATACGTCACAAAACTATACACTTCCTCGCTTTATCTAGCATATCGATTTTAGTCCTAATTAAATTATAAATTGTTAAATGGTCATTTCCTCTTTGAAATGTTTGAATTTGTGTTTGTGTTAATGATGTGTGTAAGCGGTTTTATTCAAGCATGCAGTCAATCACTCCATTATAAGGATATTTACTATATCAAACGACATCTAAAACACTATACCATTGCAAAGGATAATTATTATTGTTAATTTCGTTGGGTTATTTGTCCTACAATCGGTTAGAAACCTACTTTGCAGCTACGCTCTACTTGGTAATCTAAGTTTTTTTTGTTTTTGGGGGGAATTGTTGTTGGTGATAAAGTCCTGACATATATAAACTTTTATGCGTCACTTTGAATCTATTTTATGTTGAAATTAAGTCCGAGTGGGTGTTTATTATTTAAACGAGTCCTTATTTTTAATTAATTCATTCACACCCATAACAAAGGAAAAAAAAAATGACCATAAAAAGATTTCTGCTTAAATGGCGTATTTTAACTGGAAATTTGAACGAACATTAGTAATTTCTGGGAAATTGATTGAGATATGATGGTAAATGACTTGAATCAATTTAAAACACACATTCATAATTAATCTCAAATATATAAATATAATCTCAAATATAGTTTAAAGGAAATATTAAATATATTTTTATCCTACTTGAACGATTTCACTTTTATTCACATTTGTTCTCTACGACATAAAGCTTATAATATACAAGTATTTGTTTCGTGTTTATTAGACATTCGAGATTTAATCAAACTTAAGGGCCTGTTTAACTTTAAATCAAAAATTTTATTTTAGAGGGCTAGCATTTCGTCAGAAAGTCACAAGTCCTCCAATAAATGTAGTTTCTCTTGTCATGACAAAATTTTGGTAGAAAATTGGAGGTCCCCTTCACTCTTGCCAACAACTCAATATATCAACCCACACACTGGAATGGTCTTGAGGTTGGTTTTCGAAATCTAGTAATTTAGCTATCAAGCAGAGTTGTAAAAATTTCAATGTAAACAAATTGCATTTTGCATTAAAAACAATTAATGTAAACTCTAAAATTGTCTGTATTAAAAAAAAATGTCAATGCAAACTCGAAAAATTGTTTCATTAAAAAAATGTAATTCAAAATTAAAGTTGCTTGCGTTAAAACTAAAATGCTAATGCAATATGTTACAAGTTCTTGCATTAAAAAAAGCAAGTTATTTATGCAAACACCAACATTTTTTGCATACAAAAAATGTAAACAATTTTTTAAGATTTCTTGCATTAAGTAAAACTGTGAAAAGAATTTGAAAATTTCTAGCATTAAAAAAATGTAAGAGCACTTTAGAAATTTGTTGCATTAAAAAAAATGTGTGAACATTTTTGTTAAAATCTAGGGGGTGTCGTCGATATATTATAAAATATGTAAGGGCCTGATTCTAAGGAGTTTCTTGTAAATCGTCAATAATATTTAAGGGCCTGATTCATAGGTATATTCAAAGAAAAAAATTGGAAAAGGAGAAAACTCTATCTCATCCCTGGAGCAAGGGAAGAAGGTTCTATAAAATTTACTTTAAATGTAGAAACTTTTTTCTTAAAACTTGGTAAATAGTGTTTTTGTTGATTCTGCCCACAAGTGTTTTTCATTTTTTTAAGGACTAAAGACTAAAAATAACGGTGCACACAATCATACAATTTTTTTAAGCTATTTTACATAATTTTATTTTTCTCAAAAACGGCTCCACAACTTTTCTTAAAAAGAAATTCAATAAATTTAGTTTAATAATAGTCTATTCAATTTGTGCTCAAAAAAGCTGTTATCGAGCAAATTGTGGGGGAGTTTTGATTTTGCCCTTCTTTTAAATTTTTTTTGGTGGTGCAGAATCCGAATCTGAGGCTTGCGGCTAAAATTTCATGATGCAACATGGAAAAAAATTCTTTTTTTTTTTTGTTTTCACCAATGCCTCGAAAAC
Source organism: Dasysyrphus albostriatus (assembly GCA_946251815.1). Classification (NCBI taxonomy): domain Eukaryota; kingdom Metazoa; phylum Arthropoda; class Insecta; order Diptera; family Syrphidae; genus Dasysyrphus; species Dasysyrphus albostriatus. The sequence goes on along the minus strand of OX276337.1, from coordinate 133,268,736 downwards.
TTGCCAATTATTCGAAAATAAAATCGTATTATTGAAAGTATACACAATTCCCAATAAATATCTGCTCAAGGTTTTTTTCTTGCGGCCATTTTATTTGGATTCAAGCGCCAGTTGAAAATTGACGTATTTTTACTTTTTTCGAAAATCCACTTGAAAGCACTAAGTAGTTACTTCATGTGAAAAAATTTGAATTTTCGTCTGTAAAATGAACCAAGATATATTTTTCTGATGGTTTTTGATACGCTGAGTTTGAATCTGGTCTTAAAATTGCTCTAGCAGGTCTCGTTTTTGAGATATTTGAGTCTAAAGATATAAACAATTCGTTTTTAATGCAAATTTGAGGTTATATTTTTTGTCAAAGTATTTTTTTGTTCGAAAAAATGTTTATGTTCATTGTGAAGTATAAACATTTTACTTAAAAATTCTTTTTGAATTCATTATGCATCTTCGAGTAATTGTTGGCCTTCGTTTAAAAATATACGTAATTCGAAAAATCCAGCTAATTTGTCTTCAAAAGGGCACTAAGCGAAATTGTAGTCGAAAACCTCAGACTCAGATACAGCACCCCCGAAAACATAAAAGAGGGGACAAATTAAAAACAACCTTATAATTTGCATAGTAAAAATACAATATGTCTGGACTATAAAGGCTACCTTTTTATGGGTAACCATTTGCCAAAAAATGGTTTTTAATGGCACCTCCCAAATAATTATTTTTTTTTTACTTTCAATTTTATTAAAAAAAGTAATTTTGATTTCAATATTTTTTATACACAAGCTTCTTTTTTTTTCTTATAATTTTTTTCAAAAAAATTATGTTTTTGAATTTTTTAAAAATGTTAAGGATTTTTTCATTCATCGGCTGAACAGATTTAGATATTTTTTTCATATATGTAAAATTTTCAAACAAGATTAAAAAATGTTCAGGATTTTTTTTTTTTTTTGAAAATTCAATACCTAAAAACCGGGTTGACAATTATGTACGTATTTCATGGGTTTGAACATTTCTCTCTTATAATTTGCAACTTTTTACATATAATTTTCTTAAACCCTAAGAGTCTTGAAAATAAGAGCAAGGACGTGCTACCCCGTCGTTTATTTTACCACCTCGAAGTCAGCCGGCGCACTTTCGATTTTCGCGAAAAAAAAATCTTAGGCGATGTATTCCTAATTGCACATTGTAAAAATCAAAAAAATTTTAATTGCACACCTCCTGTTTTTTTTTTTTTAAATATAAACAAATTGCACTTTGTATGGAAATTTCAAATGCTCATATCTTTGTAACCAAGTCGAATATCTAAATGCACAGGAGCTTAAATAATTGCTCATTTTGAAATTTAATTTGCACACCAAACATTTTTTTTGTTACATGCTCCCCCACTTAATAAATCAATAATTAAAATTTCGACTAAATTAATTGTTTAATAATCCAAGTAGATCTTATAAGTAACCAACCAACAAAATTTATAGTTATCAATAGCGCGATGGAAGAGTATCTGCCTGCCAGCTGATTGTCATGGGTTCAAGTCCTGTGTGGGCATAAACTTTTTTTTTTTTTTTGCATCTACTCATTGTTATGTTGCATTTTTCAATTAATAAGCAGATAAATGATCATTAATTACATTATAGACTAAGCAAATGTGAAATTTGCATTATTGCACATATATGTACTTAACTCCTTTCAAGGGATAATACATACATAGTATGTAATATATGTGTTTGTAATAGGGAAATTAAATTAAATTTCGAAAAATTGTCCATTTATGAGTTCAATATGCACCCAATGATAATTTGCATATCAAAATTTTAGATTTCCCTACCCCCCACTTTTTTGAACTAAATATTAAAATCATAAAAAAAACTACCAAAAAGACATTTTCGTGTCTGACTAAAATTGACATATCTCGATGGAAAAAAATAATTTTGAGATTTAAGTAATTTTTTTCAATTATTTACGTCAAGGTCGAATTTGCACACCAAAAGTTTTTTTTTTCCCATCCCCCCTTTTCCCTAAAATTTATATAGAAAAACACTGAAAAAAATATACCCAAATGAAATTTACATGTCTCACTAAAACTGTTATTAGTCGTTGGAAAAAAATAATTTTGAACTTTTAGTAATTTTTTTCAATTAACAACGTCAAGGTCGAATTTGTACACCAAAAGTTTTTTTTTTTCCACCCCCCCTTTTCTCTAAAATAGATATTGGAAAACATAAAAAAAATATAGTAGGGACGTTAGTGCACGATATGAGGGCTTACCTTTCATTTTGACCTGACGAGGTGAGCTTTAGTATAATAAGAGTTCATGTCCTATCTTTACTTTTAAGAAGTGTTGCCAAGGTGGCAATACTGTCAGAAGAACGAGGAAAGGGTTGCCACTTGATTCAAACATTGGCCTATAAATCGAGGACCAGAGGTCGGACGATGACCAGCGAGCTCTAGTTGGATTCAGCCCCCTTGTAACCATAGGACCACATTATTGGATTTCTCCCTCCCTTCACCTTGCATGAAGAGGGTGTAAAAATCCGTTTGGGGAGGGAAAATGCAAAGCCAACAAAAGTAAAAAAATTTAATATTATTAAAATTTAAAGATTGTGTGTCAAAGCTGAATGTAACCATCTACTGCATTGTATCCAAAGTTAATTGAAACCCCTACTTTGGTTTTATAAAAAGTCGCTTTCAAAGTTCTGGCGAGGAGGAATATGAAAGTTTAAAAAACAAAAATATTTATTAGAAGGTTTTTTTATAATACAAATTCTATATACTACTGAAGCAAATCAGCCAATAAAGAGTCCAAGTGAGTAAGCCGGACGAAACGCCAATTTGTAGGACTAAAGGCCATACAAATCTATTTTAAATCAATAATACAAAAAGTCCAACTTTAATGCTAAGTCTTCTACTTGGCTGATTTACTTCAGTAGTGATTTACTTCAGTAGTATATAGAATTTGTATTATAAAAAAACCTTCTAATAAATATTTTTGTTTTTTAAACTTTCATATTCCTCCTCGCCAGAACTTTGAAAGCGACTTTTTATAAAACCAAAGTAGGGGTTTCAATTAACTTTGGATACAATGCAGTAGATGGTTACATTCAGCTTTGACACACAATCTTTAAATTTTAATAATATTAAATTTTTTTACTTTTGTTGGCTTTGCATTTTCCCTCCCCAAACGGATTTTTACACCCTCTTCATGCAAGGTGAAGGGAGGGAGAAATCCAATAATGTGGTCCTATGGTTACAAGGGGGCTGAATCCAACTAGAGCTCGCTGGTCATCGTCCGACCTCTGGTCCTCGATTTATAGGCCAATGTTTGAATCAAGTGGCAACCCTTTCCTCGTTCTTCTGACAGTATTGCCACCTTGGCAACACTTCTTAAAAGTAAAGATAGGACATGAACTCTTATTATACTAAAGCTCACCTCGTCAGGTCAAAATGAAAGGTATGCCCTCATATCGTGCACTAACGTCCCTACTATATTTTTTTTATGTTTTCCAATATCTATTTTAGAGAAAAGGGGGGGTGGAAAAAAAAAAACTTTTGGTGTACAAATTCGACCTTGACGTTGTTAATTGAAAAAAATTACTAAAAGTTCAAAATTATTTTTTTCCAACGACTAATAACAGTTTTAGTGAGACATGTAAATTTCATTTGGGTATATTTTTTTCAGTGTTTTTCTATATAAATTTTAGGGAAAAGGGGGGATGGGAAAAAAAAAACTTTTGGTGTGCAAATTCGACCTTGACGTAAATAATTGAAAAAAATTACTTAAATCTCAAAATTATTTTTTTCCATCGAGATATGTCAATTTTAGTCAGACACGAAAATGTCTTTTTGGTAGTTTTTTTTATGATTTTAATATTTAGTTCAAAAAAGTGGGGGGTAGGGAAATCTAAAATTTTGATATGCAAATTATCATTGGGTGCATATTGAACTCATAAATGGACAATTTTTCGAAATTTAATTTAATTTCCCTATTACAAACACATATATTACATACTATGTATGTATTATCCCTTGAAAGGAGTTAAGTACATATATGTGCAATAATGCAAATTTCACATTTGCTTAGTCTATAATGTAATTAATGATCATTTATCTGCTTATTAATTGAAAAATGCAACATAACAATGAGTAGATGCAAAAAAAAAAAAAAGTTTATGCCCACACAGGACTTGAACCCATGACAATCAGCTGGCAGGCAGATACTCTTCCATCGCGCTATTGATAACTATAAATTTTGTTGGTTGGTTACTTATAAGATCTACTTGGATTATTAAACAATTAATTTAGTCGAAATTTTAATTATTGATTTATTAAGTGGGGGAGCATGTAACAAAAAAAATTTTTGGTGTGCAAATTAAATTTCAAAATGAGCAATTATTTAAGCTCCTGTGCATTTAGATATTCGACTTGGTTACAAAGATATGAGCATTTGAAATTTCCATACAAAGTGCAATTTGTTTATATTTAAAAAAAAAAAACAGGAGGTGTGCAATTAAAATTTTTTTGATTTTTGCAATGTGCAATTAGGAATACATCGCCTAAGATTTTTTTTTTCGCGAAAATCGAAAGTGCGCCGGCTGACTTCGAGGTGGTGTTTATTTTATTTGTTTTAATGCAAAAAGTGTTCACACATTTTTTTTAATGCAAGAAGTTTTCACATTTCACATATTTTGTAATATTTACAAGAAATTTTTCATATTGCATCCACAATTTTTTTTAATGCAAACTATTTTCAAATTCTATTGGATTTTTTTTGTAATGGAAGAAATTTTCAAATTCTATTTTGAATGTAGAAAATTTTCAAAATATTTCTGCGGAATTCGATTTTGATATGAAAGATTTCGGTTGATATTTGCAAGATTTTTTGCTGCGAAATGTAAATGCGATATTGTTAAAAGTGAGATTTTGTTATTGCGAGATTATGAAAAGAGGGATTACTAATCTGCAAGATTTCGTTTTTTTCCAGATTAAAAAAAAAAAGCGGGATTTTATTATTTGAGATTTTGGTTTTCTGGGTATCGTACTACTCCAGTGGTTTTTGACTAAAATTATATTTTTGTAGAGTCAACGAATTCTTTAAAATTTGTGAAAATTTCAGTTGAATTTTTAGTATCTTTCTTCAGTCTGATTTTCTAAAATCAAATCTTATACCCTTTTGAAATCCTATAATATAAACTGTAGAGAAGTTAACCATAAAAAGAACAAGGAATAAACTTAATAATTTTTTGGCATTATTGTTGATATGAAAAGAACATATAAAGTTGTTGTTTTTTCTTAGCAACCGCCATGGCGATTACTTTTAATATTTTATTCTTCTTGAGAATACGACCTGTTAAAAAATATTGTATTGTCCTATTTTTTTTATGATTGAGAAACACGATTTAATTTGTTGTGATTGAACTAATCTAAAAGGGAAGACATTTAATGAAAATGGTTCACAAAAAATATCCAACCTCAATCAAGTGAGTGTCCTTTGTGTAGGAAGTAGGAGTAACAAACTAAGACCACTCTATTAATATACCATATAAAATTCAGCCTTACAAGGAAAGTTATTATTGTTAGCTTCATAATAAATTTATTTTCAGAGAAATACAATAAACATCAAGTCACACAAAATTAAGGGTGGTTGTGTTTTGTATATTTGAGTCGATTAGGTAAAAAAAATCTTAGCCCTTTTTTGTATCATATGAAGAATTTCATTTTTAAAGGATATTTTTTACAACAACAAAACAAAAAATATATCAATTTAACTGGAAGTTTTTTATTTTCGTGACTAAACATTTCTTGAAGACCATTTCCATTATATAATTTATTTGGATTTTTGACAGGGGTTCATTTTTGTGAGGAAGTGATTGATTTAAAATGACCAAACAAAGTCTATAAATCTATAAATAATATTTTATGGATAAACCTATGATCGAAGTTTAATATTTTTTTCTATTTGTTTGTCCCAAAAATAGATTATTTTGGGAGGTATCTATGGAAATAGTTTTAAATGGATAATAAAGTCCTTATTGATTTTAACAGAAATGAGATAAGGTTCGTAAATATTGAAGTGAGGATGAGTTAAGTCTGATATATTTATCATTTTAATTTTATAACAGGACATTTTTGGTTTAAAATGAGGTCCTCATTCGAGGTTATTTTGCTATGGATGTACATTAGGTAAGGTCAATTATAAATTAAGGGAAAGGAGCTGGTTGGGCTTTAAAAAAATGGTCTACAACAATTGACGCACAGATAGGTTTATAGAAGATCACTATGGCATTTTTATTTTCTCATACAAATTGTAGGGAGTAAGTCTTTGAAATATAAAGAGTTATTAACTGATGATTAGGGGTGAGAAACGAGAAATACGTTTTCGTAATTTAATTGAAAATTGAATATTCATGTCACAAGCACTGAAGATGTCCCATGTCCTAATAAGACGAAACGCGTTGGCAAACAAACAAAATTTTAAATTGTGGAAAAATTAAGTGTCTTGTTTTTATTATCAATTCATTTTTTTTTCAAGTGTGACAATTTATAGCAAAAATTGACGTTTGCATAAAAGTTTTCGATGGCTTAATGAGCAGGGCTATTTGCATCCGATTTTTTGATGTACTCCAACATTAGGTGTGGTTTTGTTCCTTGCCTGAATTGGTTTGCATGAAAAAAGAAAATAATGTTGAGGTTAAGTAATTTACACGTTTACTGCAACAACAACCAAACCCCTTCGGGCTTAGCTAAGCCCAGAGAATTTTCGGGGCTTAGCTTTAACCCATTATAAAAACTGTGTAGCTGGCACGAATTTCATACTAGAGCTGCGTAAATCATTCATTTCAAATGATCGAATCGTTCAAGAACTGATCAAAAAAATTATTTGATTATTTCAATCAATCGATTATTCGATAATTTTTATTTCACTCAGTTCATTATTTGATACTGCTCTGTTTCGATTTGTATTTTGATTTCGATTAAATTTAATCTTCAATTTAGTACTGCACCGTTGAACGAATTTAAATTATTCCAAATTAACAAACAATATAATTTGAGTGGATTAAAAACTGTTTAGAAAATTTTAAATTTCCCGGTAAAATGTGATTTACGTCGATTGGTTTACATTTGGATCAAAATACACCTATCCTGTCAAAACATAGTTTTTCCCCTATCTGACAAGCCAACAATTATCAAATACCACTGAAGGAAACTTTCGATATAAATGGATTAAAAAATCTTAAAAAATCAGACATTTTTGAAAAATTTTTATTGCTTGAGAAAAAAGGTAATTTTAGAGAGCAATTTGTATCAAAATAAACTCATCTTGTCAAAATATAGTTTATCTCCTATCTCTCAAGCTGTCAACTGTCAAATTTCATTGAAGGATGGCTACGATGTCGATGGATTAAAAAAACTCTAAGAAATCAGAAATTTTTGAAGAAATTCTACTGCTCCAAAAAAAGGTAATTTTAGGTTAATCATGTCAAAATATAGTTTGTTCTTTATCTGTCATACCGTTAACTGTCAAATTCAATTGAAGGATGGCTACAATGTCGATGGATTAAAAAACCTCATTGAGATGGAGATCGATTAAAATGAAAATTTGTGATCTCAATCATCGATACTTTTCGATGATCGGATCAAAAAAACTAATCGTTCCTGATTGACACAGCCCTATTTTATACATGTTATCGATAGTTTGTGTAGTACCTCCTAGCGTAATGGTGAGTGCGTTGGATTGTCATGCCGAGGTTCTGAGTTCGATTCCCAGCCACTGACACCTTAAAAAAGAAATGTTTTTTCCGAGGTACTGCCTCTTGCGTGAAACTAACAAATCCTCCAAGAGTTTACTTTTCACGAATGAGTGGTTCTCTTCGAGCCGTTTGAATTCGACAAAAAATTTTAGGTCCGATCCATTCCTGCCAACAACACGCACACACGCTCACAATGGTTGAGAGTCGAAAGTCACTAGGCCCTGGTTCTTCATGAGCTGTTGCGCCACCAAACTTAACTTAACTTATCGACAGTTTGTACGGAAACTCCATGTTTTTTTCTGTGATGGCGTCGTTCTTTTGGCCCGATTCCTCTGGGCTTGCAAAAGAAACACACTTATTAAGTAAGAACTCGCAAAAATAATTCCATCGTTTAAAGGTGGCGTCTTGATCGTGAAGAAAAGCTGAGCTACTTATTATTGACGGTATTTTTTGCATATCCACATGAACTTTGATAAAAAGAACGACATCGGGATATTTAAACATTAACTAACATTTTGCCTTGGCGTGCCTTAAACTATCTTACCAACAAAAATTTGGCATTTGACAATTGTAGTTTGGCAATAGGTAAAATTCTTATCGGGACAAAACTTAACTCCACTTTCTTATCAGGATATAGCTAAATCTATATGGACATAGTTGTTTTTGTATTTGATATATTAATTACTTTACTTTTCTGCCGTTTTTTCAGAAAATATTATTTTGACTTGCAAAAAACACAACTATTATATGAGCTACTTATTATTATTTTCTGTAATACTGAACGCTGCCATTGGACTTTCCAATAATCTTTCCAATCAGTGCTGGAAAATTGGTTGGTTGGTGGGTGGAAAAAATCGAAACATCACATTTTGGTTATGACAAATAAAAAAAAAAATACAAAATACAAATGGTGTGCAATTATTAAGTAAATTTTTGTGTTAAGCATTTCTGTGCCAAAAAACTTTCCAACGATATATAATTTATATGCCTTCAGCTTTTGTAGACCACGTAAATTGTTCCACAAAATTCGTGTTTGCTGATTTATTATGTAATAAACTGATGAATCTGGTTTCAAAATAAAATCATCAACCCATTTTTGATATTCAATATTATTAAAAATTTTAAAAATGAGCTTTTGCATACAAATTTTGACTGAAATCGTTTGAGCCATTAATGATAAAATCGAAAATTAAAAAAGTCGTTTCAAGGTAGGTACCGTTAATAACCGTTACTTTACCTTCAGTAATCCACTGATTTATCTTATTAAAATCATTGAAGCCATTCTTGAGATAAATAAGCTTTTCCTTAACGATTGTATTAAAAAAATTTCAATTTCCCCTTTGTAAAGTTGCAAAAAAACCTTAAGGTCAAAAGAAAAACGCTTCAATGGTTTCGACTGTAGGTCAAGGTACAAACAGACAGACAGAGTTGTGCCACCCACCTCCGAAATTTCAAGAAGACTGTAGACACTCACCATCATTTAAGGGATTTCTTAAAATTTACCCAAAAAATCAAATCTGACTATTAATTTTTGAAAGAGTCAAAGGATATAAATGCATGAATATAAATTCCTTGTAAACATTGACTTTTGAACGTATTTAAGTAAAAAATATGACATTGTAGAAAACTCATCAAATATAAACTTTTGTTATCCTCCTTTATGAAAAACTTTGACAATCACTTACTATAGTTTTTTAAATCCATCAAAAAGAATAAACCTACCATCTAAAGTCTTAAGTGCAAGAGATTCAAAATAAGTATATCTTAGAACTATGAGTAGTTACAATGTCGATGTTAAGACCACAAACCCTGCGGGACAGAAAATACAAACTTTTTCTAAGTGAAGAAATTAATTAATTGAAAACTTTTAATTCTTTACATCAACGAAACAAGAACCACACAACTTTTATTCCATACCATTAGGCACAGTGTATAATATATTGTTTACACAGATACAAATTTTAATTTTTAACAAACGTGTTAACATTTAAGTGAAATTATTTCTGTTTAAAAAAAAAGGTTTGTTGTGAGCGATGTGATATGGTTTCGAAAGACTTAAAGACGAAAAACCTTATTGTTGAATTTTCTTGTTAATTTATTAAAAAAAAAAGGTTAATCTCAAGTTTTACCCTTAAGGTGTGTGGTTTGGAGTTGTTATTTTTTTATTAACATTCTTTTGGAAATAGGTACAACTTCTTATCAATATAAATACAGCAAAAACACCTTTGTTACTTCCCTTAAAATAGAATTATGTTATATCTATTGATTCCCAAAAGAGTTGGAAAAATTAACCTTTAAAAATAAAAGGTTTGTATCCTTTATTATTGGTTGGGATTTGGATTTTAATTTTCCTTAACTTTTGTGGTTTTGTGAGAATATAGGATATTATATCTGCTTAGTGCCTTAGTATAATAAAATACTCTAGAGAAAAGATTATTTTCGTGTATTAGTTGATTGGCTTGAATTGTTTGGATTTCTATAGGAGAGCTCAGATGATTTAAAGAAAATATGTTATTATGAAAAAACCACATATTCATAACAATATGTATGTATGTTGTACGTGCCTAATTAAAAGAAGTTTTTTGAGATACAAAATTTAAATTGAATTTTATAATTCTGACTTATGAGTAATATCACAATTAGTTGGTGTTTTTTTAAAGATCCATGGACCCTCACATGGGCCATAAGTTGGCCCAGTCTCTATTAATAAAGGAGTGATCTACGAAAGACCTAATTTGAAAAATGATTTCATAATAAATTTGTGCAAAATATCAATATTTTGCTACCTAACCTTAAAGATAAAATCGTTTTATCTAGACTATTGAATATAGTGGAATATGTTTGTTTGCGGTGCTAGTATGCCAAAACCTAAAATGTTACAAAATTTACTCTTGCGTTTCTGAGAGAATGGTCACATAATAATTTTTCGAAACAAAATTTCACCATATAAGCTAAAAACATATGCAGTTCTTTGAGTAACTTGATGGCAAAAAAAAAAAAGAATTTCCATGGTAAACAAAATTTTTGCAGCCATAACCTAGTTTACAGTTCCCATGCGAAAAAAAAATAAAAATTGTCAAAACAATTTTGCACCTATTCCGTGCATCAAATTGTATAAATGTTTCTCTTGACTTAAACCACCCACTGAGTCATTAATTTACTTTAAATTAATAAACTATAGGAATGGAAATGGAAAATAATTATTTTTGAAAGCAAAAACTTATTGCATGCAAATAATGCCTTCAGGTGAATATATTTATTTTAAGTGTAAGCCGACCATAAAAAATACATTTTAGTCACTACACTTTTTTTCGCATACAAAACAATCGGCGTTTCTTTTTTTTTTGCATGACATTTCATGACAGGAATGGTTATTTTTTGGCATGAAACTGTAAACCAATCATGCAAACAGTTAATTTTGCATTACACTTTAATTATTTTTGATAGGCGAAAATATTTGCAAGTATATTTTTTGCGTACGGGAACTGTAAACTAGGATTATCCGTCTTCAGTTTACAGTGTGCAAAAAAATTGTTCTATGCAAGTCAATACACAAAAAAATGTCTGCGAAATTATTTTGTGCGAAGAAAATTTCATTATTAAAGCCTAGTTTACAGTTTCTGTGTTTAAATAAATCAATGCAAATATTTTTGCAGGTGAAATAAGAAATTATTCCTTGCATAATTGGTTTACAGTTTCATGAAAAAAAAACCATTGCTGTTTTTAAATGTCAGGCAAAATAATGAACCCACAATTGTTTTGCATGCGAAAAATAGTGTGGGGAATACTCGTAAATTTTTTTTGTGGATAGTCGGTTTACACTTCCAAAAAAAAATATATATTCACCTTCAGGTATTATTTGCATGATGAAATAATTATTTCCCATTTTAAGGCTTATAGTTTATTAATTTAAGGTAAATTAATGACTCAATGGTTGGTTTAGGCCAAGGCAAGTTCGCATAGGAGCTGTAAACTAGGCTAAAAGCATAGACTACAGTTCCCATGCGACAGAATCAAACCCCTGTGATCTCCCTGGCTACAGCCTATTATGGTCAGCCAGTTAGTCTGTAGATCCGGAAGCATTTAAAAACAGCTGGAAAACAAAATTGCGGGTTTCACTACTTCTATTAAATTCTAATGTCGTATTTGATCAATTTGTATTGTTCGTAAAATTTGTCATGAAAAAGAGGCTTTCGCCCAAAAAAGACGAAAAATGATAGTTTTAAGTAAAGTTTAGTAAAGTTTTTAAAATATCGCAATAACAAAATTCGATGATACATTTTTGGAAAGTATTTTGAACAAATGACTCCACATGTCAAAAATTTAATACGTTGCGAAGCACATTCCACTTACTTATAAAATAAATTTAATTTATCAAAAATAAGAAAAAATATATATTTTTTTTTAAATCTAAAAATCTAGTTTGATATATATTGGTCTTTTTATATTTAGAAATTACTTTTTACAGTTTTAAATTGTTAAAAACTATTTTTAAAATTAAAAGTTGAGGAAGAAAATTTTTCAAAGTTTTCTTACTACGAAACCCAAGGCGAAACGTTGCTGTGAGATTTGATTTGCGAAATTTTAAATTGCAAGATTTATGTTTTGTAAGAATTTTGTTAAAATTTGTGAGATTTTTGGTGTAGAATGTAAATGAGAGACTGTGAAAGCAAGATTTTGTAATTGCTAGGTTATGAAGGACAGGATTTTAAATTTTCAAGAATTCGTTTTCTAGATTTAAGAAAAAAAATGCGGGATTTCATTATTCGAGATTTTGGTTTGCGCAATATCGCACCACTCCGATTATTCTTTAGTAAGTATAAGGTAAATTTAATAGCCCAGCTTAGCTTATTTTAATGTAGAGGTTATTCAAAACCTATTGAGTGCATTATTTCGTGGTAATAAGAGATAAAAAGCTTTGAAATAAAATTTCAAAAAAAACTTCTACCACTTTTTTTTTAATTTTAAGTATACTTTTATCAACATCTCCTGTAGGCTTTAATTTTGTAATTAAGCTTTTTTATGGATTTTTTATGGTTTGATAATTTAAACTGAGCTCAATAACAAACTTTCAGTTTCTTAAGGGAAGTTGAATACCAAATGAAAAATGGTTGTCTTAAAGCAGGCTAATAAGAAAAAAAAAGAATATAAGCTTAGCTTTAATACTAAAAATATAATACCAAATTTCATATTTTTTTTTTCATTGAGTAAGCAATCATGAAATAACAAATTTCTTTCATACCTTGGAGTTTTTTTCGGTATTGCTTACTTGAAATATTTGATATTAAAAATTCATTGATTTTGAACTTATGGCTTTCATTGCCTTACATGTTGATTGCTTACAAACAATTTTTTACTTGAGATATGTAAGGTGCCATATAGTTTGTGTTCAATATTTTGGGAGATGATCATTTTGAAAACAAAACTGTATGGAAAAATACGACTTGACATTTTAATCAAACCGGACACAACAATAATAGTAAGTCAAAAAAATGTGGTTCACGCAGTTCCGTCTATTTGTCAGTTCGGCTGAGTTGATTTTCCTTAAACTCGAAGTTGGCGTTAATTGGTCATTCTCCTAGCATGTTTTTTTAAATTATTTATAGATAGATTTTTTTTTCAGAAATTTTACGCAATCTTATTTCTTTTGAAAATAACTCCAAAACTTTCATCAACGAAAAATTCATTCAGGAAAAACTGGCTTAGATAAGTGCCAAAAATAATTTTTTTAAATATTTTTGTTCACTCCCAAAGAATCATTTTTTTTTTTAGATTTTAGTTTTAGATTTAGATTTAGTTTTATATCGAAGCTAAATATTTTTTGTATTTTACAAAATATTCCAAAACTTTTGTTTTAAGAAATTAATATATGTACTTCGAAAACAATAACTGTATGAATTTTGGAACCTTAAGATTTTTAGCACTTTTTAGTATGTTTAAAAATAATGTTTTGAAAATAACGGTACACGTTCCATACAAAATATTAAAAAGCCGTTTAGGAAAAATTTGGTTTTCTCAACAAAATCAATCTTACTATTTTGAAAAGAATTTTTTAGTATTTATGCTTAATAAGTGCGATCTTTTTAAAAATCTTGTACAAATTTACACTAAGCAACTATCAATATTTGGTAGCACCACCGATACAACTGCTTTTTTAAAAATTAAAAAAATTAATTTTTATGTACAATGTATGTAAAAAAAGTTGAAATAATATTACAAACAATTTTTAATACGTAATTGTGGATTTCTGAAGTAAAGTCTCATTTGTTTTTTCAAAATTCGACATCACTAAAACGGTCTTAGGATTTTTTTAAATTAAATTTTATTAGCACATTAACAAATTCTTAAGATTTGCATACTAATATTTTTCATTTTAAACATTTTAGGAATTTAATTAAAAAAAAACCTTTCAATGATTTTTAATCTTTTCCCATACCATTCTTATTAAATTAGGAATTAAGTTCAAATTGTTTTTTTTCCTCAAATAATTAGTAGAGTTATTTTAGACTTTAAATATCGAATGTTTAAAATCTAAAATTGCTTTTTCATCACTTTTTCTCTTTAAATTTCCATATCCTTGCAAGCAATTTTTGAAAACCTTAAGACTTTGGAATATAAGAGCAAGTTCATGCGATGCATTATTAATCTTTTGTTCCGAAAATTATCTGACTTGGTTCTTGCAAAAAAATTGCATTCCAGAACTTAAAATGTATGCATTTTTAGTCTTAAGTAAACAGGATTAGGTCAGTTAAAACTTCTTTTTTATTCCTTTTATTCCAAATTTTTACTCCGACTGGGCTTTTGACTTTCTACTTTTGAACAAAAAAATTCGTAAAATGTTCTTTTCCGCAAATGGAAAATTTAGGAGTTTTCCATAATTCCCAGAAACATTAACACAGATTATCTGAAAGATTATCTGTTGATTTTGCTATATAAAAATTACACCAATTTTTTTGGATTCACGGGAAATTTTATCGAAATAAAATTGATGGAGGAAAATTCATCCTAGAAATGTGAACTGTCTAAGAAAAAAAATTTTAAATCACTAACATTCGTTCTTTAGAGACAATTCAGACCACTTGTTACTACAAATCACCAGGATTTTGATGTATAAGACAACAGAGTTTCTTTCTAAAACAAAAGTTAAAAAAAAATTTAGTATTGAACTTATTTAAATTTTTAGTCACGGAAAAATTCCAGGTGTCAAGGAATCAATACAAAAATTATGTAATTGTAGTGTCAATAATATTTTTTACAAGCTCACTCAGAAAGTTATCCGGAAAAATTATTTGTCATCACAAATGTCCACAAAATGTTACTTTCGCTTAGAAAATATCCTTTCGAAAGGCTCACTTTTCATGCAAAAAAATATTGTTTCTGAAATTTCCATAAAATCTTGCTGTGAATTGAAAAAAAAAAAAACACAGTTGATTCACAAAAATCACCAAAACATTTTTTTCTTTTGGTAATTTAAACTTGCCTCTTTTATCACTTTAACGACCACAACCACTTAACACTTCTTGTATTATTTTCCAACCTTGTGCATAACACTTGTATCCCGTTGTGTATTCAATTCGAACTAATTTCTTGACAAAGCGGCTTTTCTTTCCGTTCAAAAGAACCGTACGACCACTTGTTGAGCAATGCGATGTTAAATGATTAAGGATTCAACATTTATAGGAAGAAAAACCTCCCTCAACAAGAACAACCTCACCACCATATGTAGGTATATTTGAATTGAGAGAGAACCATCAGAGAGCATGAAGTCTTATCGTGTTCATTCGTAGTAATTCATATCTATCTAGAAAAATAAGTTCGGAGTATCTTCTATCTGCTTCGCTATTTCACATTCACATTCTAAGGAGTGAGGAGAGGATTATACAGAATTGTACAAAGGCAACCCCCTCGTATTACCACTTTTGTGATTCATTCATAAATTTCAGTCAAAATGTTCTACACCTAAACTCATACTCGTATTTTTGGTTGAACTTATGTGTATGTGTGAGAAGACGAAATTGGCGCAGGTTTTTCCAGTTTCAGTGGTGAAATTCTTTTGAATCAGAATAAAATAACTGTTGCTTTTTATCAAAATAAAAGAAACAAAAATGAGGATTGAAACTTTTAGATTCCTATATGTCACGGAATTCTTATTAAAAAGTTAATAGTTTTGTCCTTTGATTATGAATAATTTAATTTATCAGGAAGAGGTGAAGGTATGTAGAAACAAACAAAATTAGGATTATGATTCTAAAATAAAATTAATAGATATGGGTGAATAAGGAGCTTATTTTTTTTTTAATCATTTTTGTACTAAATATTTTTTTTTTCTAAGAAAAAAACTTTTTTTTACGTGTCTGGACTCTTAGGTCAATCCTACAATGAAGGTTTGACCTTCTTTTATTCATCCCGATTACAGAATCAACAATTTTGACACTTGGCTGAAAGTAAAAGTGCCAACATGAGTCTGATTCCCTTCGCAATTTTTTTATCACGTGTGCGAAGTGCGGCGGAGTTGTAAAAGATTGAAATCTCTTGCGAATGCAATCTTTAGTGACTTCAATTAAAAGAAACGTTTGTTCTTTTTCTTTATATCAATACCGGCGCATATCTTAGTATTCCTTTGGCACATTACAACTATTAGGTGTGCTTGTTAACGTGAAATTTCTTGCAAATTTTCACAATTTGCTGTCAAAAACCATACAAAAACCCCAAGTTTGGGAAACTTGGTGAAAATTTCATGTTACCAAACAGGCATATTGTGCCAGGATCAAGTTAAGTTAAATATTCAGCTTTTAGAACAATAATGGCATAACTTGAGTTGTGTCGTTCGCGTTAGGTATTACGTTGCTTATGGGAAATAATTGAATATTTACACAAGAAATTTATTGAAATGGCACTTGAAGACTTTTTAGACACTTTGTCTAATGCAATAATGACACTTTCTCTAAAAGGGGTGGATGCCGTCCACTTTTGAATACCGCAAAAAAATTATAAGCAAGTAATGCACTTTACATCAAAATGGAAAATTCGAGTCATTTAGAATTCAAATTAAAAAAAGTAAACATTTTAAATCGCTTACATTTCGAAACTTAAAAAAAATATCTATGAAGTAGGCAGGACACTTTTGGAAATTATGATAAAAAACTATCCTATAATTAGTTGCTACTTAATTGCGAATTTGTTACGCAAAAAAAAAGATTAATTGCTTCTATTGTTTGCGAGAAAATAGGTGTCCAGCTAACTTCATATGAACTTCGCAGGTCACCTTTCTTTAAAAAATGATGATAAATGAACAAGATTTAAAATGGTTGTTGAGAACTAATTAATTGTGAACTAATTACGCAAAAATCAAATTAATTACGTTTTTGGTTTGCGAGAAAATAGGTGTCCTGCTTACTTCATAATGAACTTAGTAAGACAACTTTCCAAAAATCATGATAAACGATTTGAACAAATTTCTTTGTTGTGAAATAATTAATTGCGAATTAGTTACGCAAACAAAAATTGTATGGCATTTTTGGTTTGCGAAAAAGTTGGTATCTTTGCTAACTTCATATGAACTTAGCAGGACAAATTTCTCAAAAATACAGATACACGATCCGAAAAACTTAATTTGTTAAAAATTAATTGATTGCGAATCAAAATTCGCAAACAAATATAATTTTTTGTTCGTTTGTGAAAAATGGGCGTATTACGATTTTCACGTGATTTTAGCAGGAAAACTTTCTCAGAAATGAAGATAAGCGATCCGAAGAAAATTGTTTAGTTTAGTTATTAGTGTCCCAAATTGAAAATGCAATGATTTTAGGTATTTAATATTTTTTTAATTTTCGAATTTTGAAAGACGGTCATAGTGGACGCTGCGTTTTTAAAAAATGCAGTCGCCATTTTTTTCATAACCATCAACTGATTATATTCTTTTGATACTTCATGAATTCTTTGCAAGCTTTGCTTTCTTTTGAGTTATTTTGCTATTCTTAAATTTGTTTCCTTTATTTAGAACTCTTTTGAATTTATATGCATTCTCTGATGATTTTGAATTCTTGCGAAGTCTATTCCATTTTTTAAAAGACGCATTCTTTACAAATGTGAATAAGGACCGCATTCGTAAAGATTGCAATCGTTAAGAACCCTGATTCGCGGCATCCTTTCTTTTGGAGACAAATAAATATATCCCCCTCTTTTTTACTGAAATACAAAATATGTACTTCCAAAAAATAAATAAATTGCCAAAAAAAAAAAACTCATGAATATTGAACATTTAATCGATAAAAATTGCGGGAGCCATTTTTGGGAAAAGTCTGGTATTTTTTCATAAAAGTTAAATATTTTTTTTTTAATATTTTAAACAGTGTAAAGACCTCGAAAAGCACCAAGTTTAAGTAAATCGATCATGTCATTTTCGAAAAACTAAGTTAAAAAAGGATCTGTAGGTACATACATAAATTTATTTTATGAAAACCCAAAAAAATATTTTTCGGAACATTTTATTACATAAAACAGGGAGCGGGTCGGAATTCTGGTTATTTTTTAATTCTGTCTGGTCTTCAGAATTTTCAAAAACAGAACTTTGGAAAACAAGATATTGAAAAACAGAATTTTGATCATGCAGAATTTTGTATAAACAGAATTTTGAAAAACAGAATTTTGACATGCAGAATTTTGAAAGCAGAATTATGACCCTACAGAATTTCGACCCCAGTCCTATAAAACACTATTTATATTTTCTTAGAAGCCTCTGCATGAAAAAATTTAAAAATCAGTTAAATATTTTTTCCAGAAAATTTAAAAAATTGTACCTCGGGATGTACCATGTACCATTAATAATTTTTTCTCTAGGGAAGATTTTTAATTTTATGACCCTGAACTTTGCAAACATGAGAAGGTATCATATTTTTGAAAGTCAACAGCGCCTTAAAAATGTTGATTTTGAAAAATGTAAACCGCAACTACTCGTATTATTAATCATTTAAAAATTATCATTTATATCGTCGTGATTTTTTTTTAATGAACACTAATTTCGTATGTCCCACTTTGGAACCATACAATAAAGGATTGTGTTCGTTTATTTCGGTATCAGGTGATATGGTTATTAATAAAAATACTATAGGGAAATATGAAGCCATAAATCCAAAACCATAATTTTAACCTAAGTCCTACAACGGTCCCACTGTACAGTGTGGATTGTTTTTCTTGAAAGCTGAACTGAATGTCAGGGGTAATCGCGTTTACACTGCAAAACCTCTTTTGCCTCCGGAGGACTTCTCTCTCCAGTATTTTGCTGATGTTGTTGAGCAGCTATACAGGCCTGTTGTTGGTTGGACACTAAGTTTAAAGTTTCCTTTAAAGTTTCCTTTTGCCACTATATTCGCTGTGTTCCATTTCTGAGGGGAGTAACAGTTGTTGATGCAGTTATTTAGGATTATTAATTTTGTCGAAGCCTTTTTAGGACTTAGTTGCCAATCGTCGGCTTGGAGTGAAAAACGGCTAGCTCCACTTTTTCTTAACGTTATAGACCACTTTTAATATTGCTAAAAAAACTTAAAAAAATTTATAAAATCTTTTCAATTTCACTAAATTTAACAAAAACGATTGTATAGAGAAATACTTTATGTAATTTTGGTGTGATTCAAGTAGGTAATGCGATTATTTTTAAAAATATTTGTTTGTAAAAAATCAGCAACGATCTCTGCTACTTCCTCCATATTGCATAGTTGTAACTGTGAGCTGTCGAATAATATGCTGACACCATTTTTTTTGTTAGCTTCAATTATTATATATTCAAAATAGAATTGGGAAGCTTTTACTTTCTGGCGTTTAAAATATTTACAATTATTACATAGGTATATTTGTAATATTGGCTGACATTTTTCTTGGAATATTTTGCTAGCTGAGTGACATATTTAATAAAAAATACCTTTTTTTAAAACCTCTGGTTTAAAAGTTTAATAATTGATTTAACTCTTTTGTTTCTTTTTTTGAGGACATATTTTTTCACATTTTTTTTTCTGGACTCCAGGCATTTACATACAAAAAATGTAATTAAAATCAAAGAATTATTGCAGCGACATGTTTATTAATATACATTCACTTTTTTTCGAACTGGTAGGCGAATTTTAATTTAGGAATTCATAAATCCGAATATACTTTAAAAAAAGATTTTTTTCTTTAAATAACAAATAAATTGGCTTGAAAAAAGTCATTGTGTCCATGAATAACAAAATAAGTCTATAGAAATGCATAAAACAACAATTTTCTTCCTACTATCAAAAGAGACACATTTTAAATTTGATAGAGTCATTAAATGAAAATGCACGTGTTTTAAGAATTATTACATTTTTTATTAAGATAAATTATCATTTATCTTTATATTTAAAAATAAGACCCTATTAAATTATATCCTTAAGGTATCGTTTATTTAGTATCAGTGAATATTAACATAATTCTTTCGTTTACAAATATTATTAATGTGACTTATTACTGAGAAAAACAACGTCATCTGTTTCAACTAAAATTGGAAATAATCTATTAAATTTAATAAAAAAACAATTTGAATGGCGCCCAACGCAAAAGAGCTAGAATTCTTAAAACTTAAAAAATCAAAAAAAGTGTTTTTTAATAATTTGTCTCATTCATTAGGTATGCAATAAGGTTCCGTGAAATAACTCCCCAGTGAAATAACTCCCCAAATTGAAAACGAAATAACTCCCCAAAATTTGTATGGAAATAGGAAGTTTTTTTTCAAATGAAAGAACTCCCCAAAATTAAGGATTTGTTTCATGGCTTTTTGGGAACCTTTTTCATTTTTAAATTTGGAGGTAATTTCATGATGAAATAAGTCCCCAAAATATGAAAAATATTCTTTTCAATATATTTTATTTCTCTTCGATTTATGTATGCGTCATCAATACAATAAACAATAGAAAAATCTAAAATACGCAATATAGGAAAATAAAATTCATTTTCAGTTTGGGGACTTATTTCATTGGGAAGTTATTTCACTTATAGCCGTGCAGTAATTATTATGAATTTCTTTTCATTATTTTTTTTTAAATTGATTGGCATTGATGTACATAAGTATGTTTACAATCCTTTAGTTTAATATCCTTTTTTTTGATTTACGAATAAAATTTGTACGAAAGTCAATTTAAATAAATATAATTTTTCCGCTCAATTAAGCTGACTAATGGGGTGCATTCGGCTCACCAATCTTCCTATAAAAAAAAATTAGAGATTATATAAGCTTATGTGAAGTGTATAAAATATAGATAGGAACCAACATTGGCTTCTGGGAACCATCAAGCATTAGCCAACGTGACGCCAGCCAACCAAGCCGAGAACTCAACTTCCAAAAATAGATTTTTTACGGTTGATTTGAGTGTAAATCAAGTTGACAAGAGTAGCAGAGTCTTCGTCAGGCCTGATATGATTTTATTACTATGAATTTCAACTGGGCTTATGTTTTTTTTTGTGATGGAAAATTTGCGTGGGAATGGTATTCATAAGTATTTATTGGGTGGTTAAAAAAAATGTATGAAATGTTATGACTATTAGGTGAGTTATTGATGGAATTTTAATAATATTTAAGAACATGATTGAAAGGTTAATATTGGTTGCATCAATAACAAGAGATTTTGATTTCAAAACCATCAACTAAATAGTGACAATATTTAAATGAATAGGAAATGAAAAGATAATTATACAAAAAACTGTCTAGAAATGTTAGATTTGGCGACAGTATATTGCGTTTTAATAAAGTCAACAGCAATTATAATTCAGCATTGAATTCATCCTAAGGAAGGGAACCAATATTTTCCAAAGAATATTACATGGAAATTCTACTTTGTTAAACAAAAAAGTTGTGGGAAGATTTAATATTTATTATTTATAAGAAAAGTAAATTTTATATTCCACTTAATTTTCATATAAAAAATTTGTACGAAAACGCAAAAGAACTATTCCGTAAGGACATTCATTAAATTGCATTTCAATCAATAAATTTATTGTTCCAAGTCTTACTTGAATTTTGATGAAATTGACCTTCAAAATAATGTTTTATTCTGTGATAAATGTGTATAATTATTGCACTGATATTATTCTGAAAACAAAACCATACATACATAGCTACATATGTACATACATAATGTTTTCAGAACAATATCAGCTCAACAATAATATTCATTCACATGAAATTATTTAAATTAAACCGAAATCAAAATACCATTGAAAATGAATTTTCCGAAACAACTCAAATCAAGGAATCAATTTTACGAATATTGTGAAAATATTAACATAATATACAACTGCAAGGATAAGTAGGTGTTGGGTGAAATAAAATAGAAAAGAGTGGAAGAGTTCCATCGATTTTGAAATATTTAAATTGTATATACTCACGAGGAAGTTGTGTAAAGGTTTGTTGAACTTCCCGATGGAAGATGTGTACATATTAGAATATTCAACAATTTGTAGTATATATGCCCGGAAAGTTATGTAGGATCATTTAAAATTTAAAAAAGTTCCATGAACAGCAGATGTGATATTCATTTGACAGGGATATATACGACGAAAAGTTGATTCGAAAAGTTTTTTGCTCCCAGACAAAGTGGGGAAAAGTAGTGAATGGAAAAATATGTGAAAATATCAAACACGTGAGAATATAATGTACCTGAGTAAAATGTCAATTTTTGTCTGAATCTTGTTCTTGTTGGTGTAGTTATTTTGAATCAATAAATTTATTGTTTCTTCCGTTTTGAGACGCCTTCCTCGTACACAGGATGAGATTTCCACTGGCAAGATTGTCTGTCAAAGGTAAAATGTTAATTTTTGTCTGAATCTTGTTCTTGTTGGTGTAGTTATTTTGAATCAATAAATTTATTGTTTCTTCCTTTTTGAGACGCTTTCCTCACACACAGGATTAAATTTCCATTGACAAGATTGTCTGTCAAAGGAGCTCAGTATCAGTTCTGCCTTTGCTTGCTTGCTTATCGTCCAATACTCGGCACTGGCCATGAAGCTGGATTGGTAGTAAGAGGGTTTTGTAGAGCGTCTTTTCTCTACTGATAGCGTCCAAACAATTTTTGAGGAGTTATTAACCTATTTGTTTCACCAAAATAAAAAACCACCTAGGGTAGTTTTTCACCGGATCTCCATTTAAATCAATTGCTGAATCGAAACTTAAATATTTATGCTCAACTTAAACAATAATTTTCCATATCGTAAAATGTCACATAAGCTTTTAAGTTGAATTTAAATACTTAATTTTTGTTTCAGCACACGGGCCGAAGTGTGTTGTCGTTTGTGAAGTTGATACTTACTCAAAAGTAGATGAACGCCTTTTCTGCCTGAAAGTTGTTGATATCAATGCAATGAGATCCACATATTCTTCAATCGCTAGCAACGAAAGACTCTATTACGGAACGTGGGGAACGGAACGAAACGAAAATTTCTATCTAACCGCCCCACCCATAGTCATTGTTATTATTTCTTTCTTCGAATAAGGTTTGGGGAATTGGCAGATCTTTTTAGAGTTGGTTTGTGTGAGCAAGAAAAAAAATTCAAAAAGTGATTTTATTAAAACTCCACCTACTGCCCCGCCCACTTTTAATATGTTGATTTCTCAAAAAAGCCCTAAGTACTAAATTATTGTAGGGACAAAAAATCGTTTATAAGAACGAGAAAAAAACATATGTGATTCTTAAAAATCCACATACACACACACACACACGCCCACTTTTATCACCTAAATTATCATACAAACAATTTCTGATACTTAAAGTTGTACCAAGAGCCATTTTTGAAAAATCAAGTTAATAAAGTGTGCGAGTGTCAGTAGACTAATATTAATAATATTTCTTTCTAAAGTTTTTTTTTGACCACAAAAATCAATTTTGAAAATATCATCCAGATCATTAAAGCCGTTTCCAAGACACAAAGACCTGATAAAAACAGGTGAAAGGTTAGGTGAAGCTACAGCTGCATTTCAAAGAATCAACTACGTTTTTGATTTGTTAATAAAAAATGTTTTAGGAAAACTATGAATTTCTACAAATTTACCTCAAAGTTCTGTTTAAGTTCAACCAAATCCATGGCTATTCTCGTACTTTCGACAACAACGAATTTCTATAAATTTTACCCTAAGATCTGTTAAAGTTCATCAAAAGTTACGTCCACTTAACTGCCTACTTCCCAAAATTACGAATTTCTACAAATTGAGCACAAAGTTCTGTTTAAATTGATATAAAACAAAAATTGGGCTAAAATTCATAAAGAATGTTGCATAGTTTCGGAAAGTGCACTTTTGCTTACTTAAAATGTTATAGTATTGACTACAAACAAAACTTTTTATAATTTTTTTCCATATTGGTCGTCATTTCCAAGATATGACTATGAAAATAGTAACATTTTTTTTGGGAGGATTTAAATGGTTCGTTTTCCAAAATTTGGAGTTTTAAAACAATGGACAGATATTATTTTGTTTGAAAATAAATTTAAGAACAACTTTCTGGCGGTGCGGTGTAAAGAGTAGGTAAAAACCTGTATTTACCGGTATTTGCGAGATTTCACAATTTTTGAAGTCACTTTATTTTGGATATGAGCACTCGTATGAAAAAATGTGACTTCAAACTTCTTTTAGACTCTAAAATGAGAGTTGATACGTAATTAATTTTTTGGCGTGTAGGGAAAATTAATTAGATGAATGAGAATATGAGTGCAAAAAGTGCTGAAATATCATCACTATTTTAATCATATTTTTCATTTTGAAACTGTCTTAAATACTTTTTAACTAGAGATTGAAGGGCGTTTAGTAACATTTTTGAAAAGCTTAGATGCTTAGATGTAAAAATATGAGACAAAAGTTTTTCCCAAAAAAAAAATGAGTTATACTACTTTCACACTCACGGCCTTTGACGTCACTAGGGGCCCAATTCCGCAAGCGTGAATGTTTTCCATATACACACGCTATTCACAAAAAACAAGTCTGAAAAAATTTGACTGATAGTGTACACATTTTATGTCAAATATTTTAAACTCACTCGTGTGAAGTCTATGTGCTCACGATTTTCTGTGTAGAAAGAAAAACTCACTCTTGCAGAATTAGAATCTTGCACTCAAACTAGATTGACTCAAAACGGGTTGATTGAAACCAGGTGGACTCAAACTGGATTGAATTAATTTGATTAACGCAACATGCGTTGATTCAAACCGTATTGACCAACCGGGGTTTGCTCAAACTAGGTTGAGTTAAACTAAATTGACTCAACCCAGGTTGACTCAATTTAGGTTGAATTGAACCGAGTTGATTTAAACTAGGTTTGGTCGAATTGGATAAACTCAAACCGGATTGACACAAACTTGATTGACTCTAACCGGGTAACTTCAAACCAGGTCAACTCAAACCGGGTTAACTCAAACCAGGTAGATTCAAATCGGGTTGACTCAAACCAGGTACATTCAAATCGGGTTGACTGAAACCACGTTGATTCAAACCAGGTTGATTCAAAAAAGAAGCTGAGGTAGTTTTGAATAAAAAAACGTTCTTTGAATTTGTTTCGTAACATTAGGTAACCGTTAAGTAAAAGCACTTCTAATTACAAAAACACACCTCGCACTCGACCTCTACGCTAAGATGAAAAAAGTGCATCCTTTTGGAGAAAACTTAGGAAACTTTGAAGTCATCTTGATTCGTAACAGTCAATGTTACGAACAAAATTCTAAGAGATTTTTTTATGAAAAATTACCTCAGCTACCTGTTTTTGAAATTCATTTTTTATTCAAAAACTTACCGTTTTTAAGATATTTGTCAAAGCCCTGTTTACCTTTGGCCCCATATAAGAGACCTAGTGGTCATCGGATAGTTGAGGAATTTTCTTAGATTTTAGGTTACCTCAATACCAATGTGTAGACCAAAAATCAGCCTGTTATAAATTTGTTCCATTCTTTGGCATTCTAAAGTCTATCCCTTTCTATTATTATTCATATATTACTATTCAACTCCTAAACGCGTTAAGCTTTAAATAGCTCTATTCAACGTTCCATAACTGTTATGGATATCATTTTGGCATTTAGAGGTACAGTAACTTTAGGTGGTCTCTAAAATGTGTTTATGAATAAGGTTTTAAGTAAAAGTACATAAATATTTTTCGATAACTTTGCAATAAAAAACTTCACTTAAAATCACACGGGTATGATATCATAATCCCTTCATTTTATATTCATTTTTCGTTATCGCAGAAAAAACAACAAATAAGAGCATTCTTATCTTTCAAATCATATTAAACTGCAATCAAAACCAAATAATCCTTTTCGCGAATGCGTTGTTTATTATTATCAGCATAAAGTGAAGTGTGTCTATAGCTTAACTCGCAATCAATAGACCATAACGATGATAAAACGTTTTATTGTGAATATAATTAAATTTATTTTGCAAAGTGCGAAATTTATTTTGTTAAGTATTATTTTCAAAATAGGTAAGCACTCTGTGATGATAAAACAAAATAGAGTGTGATTTGTGATTGTGTAAGCTTATCACATGACGTCAGTGTCCTCCTCTTCAATTTCAACTTCTTCAGTTCCCATCAATTCCTCAACTTCACCAATTATTATCTTCTCGGCTATTTGATAAAGTTCTCGAATGTTCTATTATAAATAAATTGGATTTATTAGTATTTTTTTTTCAAAATATTCAAAATAAATATTTGCAACTAACCGTTGCTTCTCGGAGTTTAGCAATTTGCATGTCATCATATCGCAAATTACCATGCTGTGAATTTGTAACTAAGTAACCTTTCTGGACATCTGAATCCATTTGTGATTGCATTTCTAGTTGTTTTTGTTCTTTGTTATTCGAAGTTGGAGTCAATTGCTGAACACTACCAGAACTGCTTGGAATTCCAGATGCATCATCGTCACCTAAATACACCGAAACATGAGATTCTGTTTCGTCGTCAGGAGCTTCCATAGCTGAAACCAACATGGCTTCTTTACTATCAAACTGTAAAAGAATATTATCAAAC
Source organism: Dasysyrphus albostriatus (assembly GCA_946251815.1). Taxonomy (NCBI): domain Eukaryota; kingdom Metazoa; phylum Arthropoda; class Insecta; order Diptera; family Syrphidae; genus Dasysyrphus; species Dasysyrphus albostriatus. Next base: position 133,241,984 of record OX276337.1, on the reverse strand, counting down.
AATTTAAAAGGGCTAAAAGATTTTAATGGACATTCAAGGAATACCTACATCTTGTGCTGCAAGTAGAGATTTTTCACTTTGAGATTGTTCCAATTGCTGACGAATTCTTTTTTCAGTTTCACGAAATTTTTTTCTGAAAGTTAAAAAAAATAATAATAAGATTTTAGGTTCTTTGAAATTGAAAATATATACAAATATTACCTTGCACGAACAATATTTTCAATATCCTGTGGATCAGTTGAATATGGTTTTGGTATGCGGTTTAATCTTTGTCTCATTTTATTACGTTCGGATTCTAGAAAAGCACGTAATTTTTGTTCGCACTCTTGCCATTCAGAGTCATTTATTCTGTGAAAAAAAAAAATTGAAAATGGAAAATCTTATTTAATGGTTAATATTTTTGGAGACTTCAAGAGTATAGAAAGTTTAAAGAAATTGAAACATTTTATTGGATAATGATCAACAAATTAGAAACCTCATTATGCGTCAGAGAAAATGCACAAAAAACTTCTTATAAAAACAAGCCTTAAAACAATCGAATAAAACTTCATTCGACTTAATAAGTTCTCTAATGACGTCATGCCAAATACACAGTGTCTGTTAGTTACCGAATTTCATATTGAGGAATGTTTTGACGCTATGAAACCCAACTTTGTAAAAATAACAAATTGTTTCAGTAAACAGTTCATCGTTCTGCCTCACTCTACCCCACTTTTTTGCTCGCCGGATGTGTCCCATTTAACATTGCTGAACAAGACCACATTTTCTAAGTCCTATCAATCCAAAAAACACACCATCAGCGATTAAGCGGTCCCTTTAAAGAACCCCCCAGTAGGTTTATGTATATTATTATCCTATTTCCTGTTCGAGTCACTGTCAGACGCAGTGTTGATGTGAAAGTCATGCAAACACAAAAAACAGGGATGCTCAGGATGTTTAACAAGTTAGATGATTACAAGGCATCCGGGAGCTTCACACTCTGGCTCTGGTGATGCGATGCGTGTGTAGGCGTTAGTATAGTGAACTTTGAACGTCTAAAACCGTTACGTAGAGGCGATATAAATCTGTGATGACATTTGGCGCGTTTAAAATAGAAGATACTTTGGGAAGCTATACCTCAACAAATCTAAACCACGTTGTGCATCCTCCTCTTTGTACTTCTCTTCGAGAGCCTTCTGTTCTTTCTTTATCCTTTCTATTTCTCTTTGTTTTTGTCTTTCTTGTTCCTCGTGTCGACTACGTTCTCGTTCCCATTTCAATCCTTGGCGCAACAGGCGTTCTGCATTTTTTTCACGGTTTGTTTTCAGCTGCAAAAAAGCACCAAAAAGGGAGAAACTTAAACAAAACTATAGTTATATACTCGTAGCTAAAGTAGATATAAGCATAACGGAAGGAATGGTCGTGTTAAGGATTTTTTTAAATTATTTTTTGTTTTGTTTTACATGGAAGAAGGGAAGAATTGTGATGTTTATTTAAAAGAATCTTGTTTCCTGTGTGTTTATTTTAGAGAATGATTTTAAGGAGGTTTTGCTATTATGTAGGTGTTAAAGGAAAGGTATATTGCAGTAGAGGTATACCATCTAAGTGTTGGTGTTGATATGTAGGACTAGAAACTACTACAAACCTTTGCACGACGCTTGACAATTTCAATGTTTGCTCTTCTGTTGACAACAAATATTGGATCAGCTGACAATTCTTCAGGTATGGCATCAGTCTTACCATCAAGAATAAGGTTACGTTCACGTTCCAACTCTTTGATCTAACGAATAAGATAAGGAGGATATAAAAAAATTAAGTTAAGAATTTTATTGCATCAGAGATTATGTTCTTAAAATATTTTTTCAGAGGAAAAAATGTTCATAATGGACCTTATTAAAATATTGAAATTTAAAAGATCTTAGAGATTGATAGAGATGTAGGAGGAAATGGACACTACCCAGACAGAGCGATGTGGGGGTATAATTTAATAAAAGTACACAAATTTTTTTTTTCTTTAGATTAACTTCGCGATTCATGAATTGGTTTAAGGATTAACATTAACAGTTAGGTAGTGTGGTAAAAGCAGTACCAGGAAAAGAAGTTAAAAGGAAAAACAAACTGGGGAAAAAAATTATGTAAATTACCCATTTCATGTCTACATTGATTTTAATTCTTCTTTTGCTTGGCTTTTATTATGTCTTTGCGATCAAAATAAATTTGATTTCGGTTTCATCCTTGGGGCAACATATAATCATTTTGTTGGTTGTTTTAAAAATATATGTATACGTTTTACGAAGATTTTACATTGAAAAACTTATAAAACTACATAAATATAGATGCCACTGTATTCCAAAAAAAAAATATTATAAAAAGCGGCTGAGTCGTGAAGGAACAAATGAGAAAAAAAAAATATAATAATAAGAAAATTTCAGGCAAAATTTTTAAAAACGCAAAATAGGCTTTGAGATTCTATAAATTGAACTTTATTTTTTTATTAAGGCTGACTAAGTAGGTAGGGTAAGTGTACCAGTAACCGGCCACCTAACGCATTTTTCTACTTTAAAGCTGGATAACTAATTCAGCTGATTTTATTCGTTTATGTTGTTTGTTTTGACCAATTATGGATCATGTTTAGAATTGAATAAAAAATATAAACTTTAAGTGCTTGCAATATATTTTTTAATAGGGATTTATTTTTAAAAAAAGTGAATTTTCACCAGTACCCGGCCACCAAATTTCAGTATCCGGCCACTTTGATCCAATGTCCGGCCATGCCCTTTTTTGCTTGCGATTAGGAGTAACCGCAAGGCACTAATGGCAAGTTATGCATTCGTTGAAAAAAATCGAACCCGAAGTTTTGATCAAACTTGTTATTACGATGATAGGGAAGAAGAAAAAATATGGTCTCACGATTCTGAGATTATGTCTGTTTGTCCGTTGAGTTACCAGCTTAAACCACTGGATCGATTTTCTTCCAACAACATAGCATTTTTTAGTAAATCCACCCACACAGATCTTTAATTTTTAGAACAAAAAATAGCGGTGCCATACATTTTTAAGCAACTTTTTCAAAAAAGGGTCCATAACTTTTCTAAAAAAAAAAATCAATAAGTTAATTAAGTAAAGGCTATACCTTTAAGTGGTATGATAATTGATGGTACCCCCAAAAAACCATTTTCATCTTCGATTTTCTTCAAAACAGTAGAAAATAAATATTCATTTACATTTTCAAAACATATGTATGTTTTGGATTTTCAAAAAAAAATTTTCAAATTTGTTTTTAATCAAATATTTCAAAAACGATTTTGATGTATTTTTTAAAACTACGTAGTTAAAGGTATCTTTTAATTTAATTTTTTTTAGAATATTGGAAAGTTTTACAGTAGATGGCGGACACAAGAAAGTCAAAAAATGCAGAGAATTTCTTTCTAATAACGGTGTTTTCTTATATCAGAAATTGTATATAAGAACGAAAATTTATTTTATTAGATAAACGCATTATGACTTAATCAATTGAAATAAGTTTCCAAGGAACCTACTCACTGAAAAATTGTATGTAAACATCCTTTAGTTGCATTAAATCATAAAAATCACTCACAACGTGGCAAAAACAATCATTAAATTATTAATTTCTTTCAAAATAACATTATACGGGGTGGTTTCTTAAAGACGTTAAATTTTTTAATTTTGTACCAGAATAAGTTTTTTATAACCGGTTTTGTGTTTTTCTTATAACCGGTTTCCTTATATAAGATTCATTTTACACGTTACTTCATGGAAATGTGCATGGTGCTTTAGAATGTCTGTCTTTTAAGCGAGTTTTTCTTATATGAGATTTTCTTGTATTTGTCTTCTACTGTACTTTTACGAAAAAATAACGGTACCTTCCACACAAATGTTAAAAAAACCGTTAAGGAAAAAGTTATTTTTTCTCTAAAATGTTTGCTATGATTTTGATAAAACCTATTGGTTTTTATTGTTTTGAATTTTTTCATTATCGACTTAACGGATTCAGATAAATTTTCCTATATAACAATTTCAAATAAGATCTAATAATAAAAAAATAAATGCTTATAATTTGCATACCAACATTTTTCCCATAAAATGTTTCAAGTTTGAAATATATTAAAAAACATTATTTGTTAAAAAAATCAAGAATTCAGATGGCATTATCTTTTTTCACTTCAAGCTATCAAAGAAGTTGTTTTTGCTAATTTCAATATGGTACACATTTCGTGCTTTTAAAATTTTTCTCTCATAGTTCTCATGTTTTTGAATCCTCTGCGTCTTGAACATAATAGCAACAACGTACGACCCAGTCGTGCATTTTATTCTTAAAGAAATCTAAAACCAATTCGTTGAAGGTCTTTCGGTTCTTATGCAGCAGTTTCTTGACTCATTTTCTTCAAAAATGTATGAGTTTACATACAATAAGTTATGTGGCCGTATACTGGTGCCGTTTGTTCTAAAAACCGGCCATAGTAATCCCTTGAACAAAAACAGTGGCCGGATATTGAAATCTTACATGTAAAATACATTTTAGTTGATGGTAGAGGAAGCTAGAAGTATTTTGCTTCATTTAAGCATAAAAGAGATACAAAAGTTGATTTGAGGCAAAAATCTAGTACCCGGCCACCCTGGCCGGTTACTAAAACATCTTATAAAAATGGTGTTCCAGTAACCGGCCACCATATTTTTAATTATTTAGAACATTAAATTAATTTTTTTTTTAAATTTTAAGATAGTTTATTATATTGTTGATACAATAAAACAAAATACAAGTTTGTATACTCAAGGATAATACCGAAAATTACAACTTATTCTTATTGGTTTTCCTAGCATTTTCGAGCTCTAAAACGCAGTTTCTACTCTCGCCGTGAACTTCGTACTCTTAACATTTTTTTAACATGGATCTGTCTACAGCAGATCTGTCAAACTTTACCAAAACGTAAAATGTACCTGGAATTTTTGTCAAAATATATTTGCCTATATAAACAATGTTTTATTTTCTTAATATTAACGATTTAATTGAAAGTGGACGGATACTAGTGACTGGCCGGGTACTGGTACACTTACCCTAGGTACCTATTTTTTAAATTTTCAACAAATTTTCAGCAAAATTTAACAATTTCACCGTCCCCATGCAAACTGGTTGAAATACGTCTCTACGTTTATTATTTTCTATCAAAAATCTAAACATTACATTCACGTCCTATGAATCACATTTGATACAAAGAATTTTTTAGTAGGGTGTTTGGAGCGTCCATGGGTCTTATATTATTTATAATTTGAAAAATATGAAAAGCGTTCTACGTCCCTATACAAATTGATTCAAAATCGTCCCTACGTTCACTTTATGTTCATATATGATTCATGGATGTAGTAAGTGATCAAATCATATCAATACACCCAATGAATTAAATATGATTCATTGGACGTGATTATGCTGTAAAAACACATGGGCCCTGCGAACTAACTCACAAAAGAGTTAACTCCCACATGCCAAATTGAACTATCTCCTACTAAATTATTTGGTGAGACTTCCATTTGGGACTTAGTTCATTATGAACAAAGTCCCAAATGATCTAGCTTTTATTTTGAAAAAGGTGGGAGTCAGGTAAGCTTTTTTTCGGCGAAGCAAATTTGGTAAAAATGTGTGGCAATTTCGGAAAAAGGATAAATTACTAAAAAGTGACGTAACAGAGAAGGATCAATGTGAGGGGGGAATAAGCAGAAAAGCATTAATCTGGAAAAATTGTACCTTAATACAGTGAAGGCGGCTGTAAGAAATATTTTCTTGGTTCTTGTACATCCCCAACAAATATTTCCAAAACTACTCCCACAATATAACGTGCAACAATGTTAGCAAGGCACTAAAAAAAAATAGAGAAAACTTTGCACGGCGAAATTGGACAGGGTGCTTTGCTAACTTGATATCAAGTTAACAAAACACCCAGAAAAACATAGAAAATACTGAACGACATATTTGAATCCATCACAACTAATTAAGGACTTATAAACGGCAAATTATCCACCTATCCATTTTCCGATTCCTCAAAGTTACTTTGCTTACCTGACTCTCATAAAACAAGTGCATACAATACAAAATGCAAACAAAGCAATAAGGTATTCTGCTTAACATGTTTTAACACATAAAAAAACACATGTCAAAACATAAGAAAACGTAAATGTATATTCTTTGTTTAATTTTATCCGAAATTTGTACTACTTTATCGTTCTTTTAAAAATAATTTGTTCATTAGAATATGAAGCCTTATTGATGAAAAAATGCGTAGTCTTTAACATTTTTCTATTCTGTTTTTGACGCAGTACTGTTAAGGGCTATAAACCTACACTCTCATATTAAAACTATGCCTTTGAGGCAATATTTTTCATTTAAAATACACGTTAATAAAAACATAAGTTCATGAATCATATATAATTCATGGACGCTGTTAAGACGGTACAAAGAAAAATCTATGAATCAAATGTGATTCATAGGATGTGGTATTGAAGTTTTATTTTCTAGACAAAAAATATGAACGTTGAGATGTTTTTTGACTAGTTTGTATGGGGACGTAGAGTAATGAAAATTTAATAATAATTTTCAATCATATGTGATTCATGGGCAATTTCATGAATCAAATATGATTCAAGGGACAGTGAAGTTATTAAATTTTTCAAAATAAATTCAACGCCATTTTTATCAATGACCACTTAAGCTTGACATGTGTCAATTATCTAAGTTATATAAGAGAGGTTTAGTTATACTTTTAAAGGTGGTTTTTGTGTTATAATTACATTAATTTTTAAAAAGGCCGCCCAACGATTTTTTTAAATTTTCGTTTACATAAATTCATATTTGTCCCAGGATTTAAATGTCATTCGTTTTCTTTCAGACAGTTTAAACAGTTTTTTAATGCATCAACTTGGGCCAAGTTGTGTGAAATTTTCAGCAGACATCATCGTAGAAAATGTTACAACCACTGATACCAGTTTTGAATTTTGTGCATATTTTATAGAAATAGTAACAGAGTTTAAAAAAACGAAGTTTTGAAAGGCAAAGTTTCGAAAAAGCAAAATTCCAAAACGACAAAGTTTCAAAAAAATAAAGTTTCTAAAGACATAGTTTCAAAAGGAGAAAGCTTCGAAATGTTAAAGTTTCGCACGAGAAAGTTTCTAAGATAAATCTTTCGAAAATCAAGTTCCGAAACCCTCAGAACTTCGTTGTTCCTTGAGCAATTTCAACGAAATTGACACAGGTAATACCTGATACAGAATTAAAAACGAAAAAAATATTTTCGAAACAGGGTGTTCCAAAAATAGGTCAACATATTGAAACTTCGTTGTTCCTTGAACGATTTCTATTTGATGGACATAGGTAATAGCTGAAAAAGAAATAAAAATGAAAAAAAAATATTTTTTTTTTTATTTTATTTATATCAGGTTGTCAAATTAATTGAAATCAAACAAGGTACAACGAAGTTCCTAGAATTTTGGAACACTTTTTTTAAGAAACTTTGTCCTTCGATACATTCTTTTACGAAACTTCGTTTTTCGAAACTTTGTCTTTCGAAACTTAATCTTTTCGAAAATCTGTCATGTCGAAACTTTGGTTTTTCTAAACTTTATCTTTCGAAACTTTGCCTTTCAAAACTCTAGCGCATTCCCTTTTTTGTTACATTTATCACGATTAAATGGTCTTTCAGATTGTATATTCTTATCGCATGTATCACACCTACGGGATGCTAAAAAAACCTAGTGTCGAACAAAAGGCTTATTTTATTTTCAAACATCGAGCGTTGATAATATAGTGTCATTAGCATTACCATTTATATGCAATACCCGTGCGAAACTATACATAATTAAAACCATTTCTACGAAATCAACAAGAAAGAGTAATTAATATTTTTCATTCCTTGAATGCATATGTATAGTTAAAATCTTTCCGGAACTTCATTTCCTGTTTATTTATTGTATTCCATTTCAGACAGTATAGAGGTATAATTTATTTCATGCAACTTTATGCGATGATAAATTAATTAAAGAAAAATAATGAACGTGATTGCAATTTTAAAAAATACAAAAAAAAAACTTATCACAAAAGATTCCGAAGGACGTGTCGGGTTAAGGACAAACAGCGAAGCCCTTTAAGCTACAAGTGCGACAATGATTTCGCATTTTACTCCTAGAAGTTATACGGAGTATCGTAATGTGCCGCCAACAGTGCCACCTCATTTAATCTTTAAGAAGCCATTATTCCCAGTGTCTTTCATCCTTTTTTTATATACATACATAACTACAGTACTCACAAAAAACTTCAAATGCATCATAGCTACATAGTTCCTATGTACATAGCGATGGTAATGTGTATAAGAGACACTTCGGTCTTCGTGTTCGAAGAGCATCAAGAATCAATTGTCAAGGATTTGAAGTGGGCTCCTCAATTATTTCTTATGGCAGCGCTTTTGGCGCTTCAAAACTAAAAACACTTGCAAATAACCATTTCACACGGAAGCATGAGGAACCAGTGTTGAAATTGTTTTCTGGTCGTTTGGTTTGTTATAGAGTGAGCAAGGGGAAGGAACCGTTTTTTGGGTGGTTTTGAAGGAATTATTACTTTCCTAGATTCGGGTTTAAATAATGTGACTGTGGCCATATTGTAGTTTTTGTAAATTTGGTCTTTCAAAGTGGCTGGTCACGTTGCAAAGTTACATAATAACGTTTTTAGTCACTTTTATGGGCCGTATTCTAAAGAAAAAGGGTTTTTTAACGCCAATTAAGCTAAGAAAAGATCAATATATGAATTTGTAAACTGGCATTGGCCTTTTTGAATACCAGGGCCTTCTTGTAAACAACTTGAAATAACAATAGTCGATCAGAAATTCTAGATAGAATTGAAACTTTTATCAAATAAAAATAATACATAAAAATGTAATAGAAAAATGTTTACTAAAAGACTTTCTCATTACCGGTAATAAATTTCGTCAGTTTGTCAGTTCAACTTAAAGTCTATTTTGTATAGACTTTCGTAGTAAAGCCCTAAATTTGTCTACACATTTTAAAGCTAATTGTAAACCAAATCAAAAACACCTTACGTAAGCAAATACATTTTTTACTGTAGCACTTACCTCTCTGTTTTTTATTCTATTCGACAACTGCATTCGATAATCCTCATCTATCCTTTCTCTAAGTTCCTTCATATACTTCCGGTCTGTAAGTCTAACGACATTTGTGCCCATTAATCTCTCCAATCTAGCTGAAATCCTTGGAATATTAAAGCTGAAAATTACAAAAAAAAAAATTAATTAAAGCAGGAACTGAGAAAAAAACACTTCAACTTTCCAAAAACTGTCTTTAATCGACAACAAAATCAAACTATCCACACCGATTTCTATAGTTGGTCTTGAAAGTTAAATAAAAATAGAAAACGTCTGTATTTGACATTATTTCCTGCTGATGATGGCAACTGATTTTGGCAGCAAAAACAACAATTCTTTTAACCAAAAAATAAAATCAATACTTCATATGATAGAATGTTTTGTGTTTACATATGTATGTAAATAATATGACTGTATACTAAGGTGAGGTATGTATGTATATAAAATAAAATAAAATAAAATAAATATTCTAAACGGCACACGTCATATGTAAGATATAAAAAATCGCAATGAAATTTGAGGTGATCACGATATTCATACATATACGAGTATGGATGGATGTAAGCAAGAAGTCTTATTTCAATATATTTTATTTTAAGGACATGGAAGCACCACACACGCTATCCAGTTAGGATTGACATGCGAATTATATGAAATATTATTTTTCTTTTTTAAAGCACACTAAGCTCTTAGAAATCAGACTTTAAGCTACTTTTCCCCAAAGAGAAATTCTTTCTAAAGAATTTGTAATTTTCTCTCAGAAAATTCAAATATAGGAAACTACTTATTTCACTTTAACTTACTTATGAGGAGTTATAGTTTATCCTTGTGTTTAGTGTAAAATCGCAAAATGTGAGTATTTGTCATTACCGTTTACGAATTGCCAAAATTTAGTTCGTGTGAAATGTCAAAAAAAAACCAAACGAGGTGCGTTTAGGCAACTATTATGACTAGCAACTCCCAAACATCAATTTCGCAAGTGTGACTATTTGGCATTACCGTTAATGAATTGCCGAAATTATGTTAGTGTAAAATGTCAAAAGCTTGGCACTATTGAAATGTCATCCTCTCTCCTGAAAAATTCGAAAGTGAATTTTATTTTTGATTCCATTGCAAATCTTGTTTTTCGGATTCTTAAAATAAAATTCGTTATCATGATCGAATCAAATTTACTGCGATCCGTAAAACAAGGTTTCATCCTGAACTTACCATAGGGGAAATATTGAAGATCCATTTATGATCCGCTCAAATAAAACAGAAAAATATATTTTCACGAAAGGAGAAAGTTTAAAAAAGCCAAAGTTATCGAAGAACAATTGAAGTCCTCACGTATTTCGTTGATTTCTGAGCAATTCCATCAAACTGAAACAAGTGATAGCTAATTTCTGTTTATGTAGAAAAAAAAAATATATTGTTCGAACGGGTGTTTCAATATTTTATGTTCTTTGAGTGATCTCAATGAAATTGACACTGGTTGGTGATAGCTTTGACAGAAGAAAAATATGAAAAACTTTAATAGAGGTCTTTACAATTAGTGAATGTTCGACTTTATTGCCGATATCGAACTGTAATTTTCGGTGGCTTGGAACAAAATCACAATTTTTATTTTTGAAAAGCAATTTTTTTAGCAAATCGAATAAAAAGACCGACTGGGGCGCACGTGCCTACTTGCTTTTATGTTCAAGAGCTAAGAATTAAAAAAAAATATGTATATAAAAATACTTAGAAGCAGGTTTTTCATTTTTTAAATTGTTAAAGCAACTCTCATGGAATCAATATCAAAAATATAAAGTTTTAGGGGGGGTACTGAAAAAAGTTGCTAAGTGTAATTTCCTTCTATACTACTTTTAAGTTAAACATTCTTATCTTAGATCACAGACAAAATCAAACCAAAGTTGAAATGATCTGTTTGGAAAAAATAAGATTTTTAAAAATTGTTAAAAACCGTTAAGTACATAATTTAAAACAAATCTACTGAATTGTTTTAAAATTTAAGAAAACTTTATTTTAAAAGTCCAAAAAATCCTTTTTTGAAAATTTTGGTACACAATATTATTAAAACTTTCTAAGAGCTTATACATTAGAAAGATGATATAAATCAGTCAATAATCAAAAATAAAAATGGTTTTTGTGAGGTTCCATTAACAAGTAATTTTTGAAAAAAGTTTTCCATCCAAAGGAAGCCTTACATTTATTATTAAAAATCCGCAATTCTAGATTTTCGAAAACATTTTCATTAGTTCAATATGCAATCAAGTGAAGACGAGGGATGGAAACCAAAACATTGTTTAATTAGTGAGTAGAATAAAGATATTAAGAACACAATTTAAATAATCCGAAGCCAATACCACTGTGTATTCTCAGGATATTTGAGACAAATTTTTCACTTTTAAAATAACGTGTTTATTGAATATTCTTACTAATTTTATCAATAATTTTCATATTATAAACGAGTGTATAGAATAAAACTACCCAAAGCCAATATTTTTGCTTGTTCTTAAGATATTTGAGCCGAAAAACTTTTTTTTGACAATTTTCAGCAGATTTTTTATATTTGAAAAATTGTACGTTAATATGTTTTCATATTTTTGCCACTTCTTTATTACGTCAATATGCGTACAAAAAAAGTGACCCGAAGTCGATAGCATCATCAAATATGAAAAGACTTACTAAATTTAACAGCATTTTTTTAAATTGCTATTTAAAAAAACACATTCTGCACGTATTGAAACTACTATTTATAAAATAAAATCTATCCAAAGGCAATGGGCCTTAATAATAATAAAATTTAGCAATCATATAAATATATCAGTGAAGTAAACAATAATGTTATTGATCCCAAATTGTGAACCATACATGGAATGCTAAGTTTTTTGCAGTTTATACTAGATATGGTTCATTATTTAGAGCCAAATTAAATATAATAGTAGTACGGTTTATTATTTAGAGTACATTTCATTATGGTTCATTTCAATGAAATATTTAAGTCCTCACTAAATTTGATTATTAGTAGGCACAATATCTTCATTCGTTCTTGAGATATGGTGAACTTAAAAAAGCAAAAGAACGAATGTACGAATATACGAACGTACAACAGTACGGATGTACACGTGCAAACGTGCATACAAAAACAGACATCTCTCTGGAACAAATGGATTCCAATTCCAGGCAGCTCAAAACGTGAAGATATGTCAAAATTTTCGATTTGACAAATCGGACCAATTACAATAACTTCCAATGGGAAGTTTAAAATCATTGGGGCCATTTCCGAGAGACAAAAGCTGATGGAAAATAGGCGTGGTAGTGAATATATTTTACTTTCACTCAAAGTCCCTTCATATCCCAGTTACAAAACCACGCTACAAAACCAGTTACAAAACCAATTCTAATATTTTCATTCAAATCGTTACAGTCGTTTCCAAAAATTCAAGCATTAAAAAAAAAATGGAAGTTGCTGTGGACGGTTTATACCAAAATCAGTAGTGGGTGGTTTTTGCAAAAACTAACTTCTATAAATATGGGTCTAAGACATAGGGTTTCATCTTGGTGTCGTAAAAGTATTGCTTAGCATGCTTCGGAGTTGGTATAACTGATATAAAACAAAACCGAGACTTTCCCGATATCGCGGCTATCAGCCCTATTGGTGACAACAACGTATTTTGATTATTGAACAATATTTAAAAAAAAAAATTAACGGTTGGAGGCCACAGTTCGAAAAAGTATTCCAAGATTTGAATTCAATAGGAAACACTTTTTTTTTCCTTAGATTGTTATTTTTTGTATTGAATCATAAAGTAAAAGGGATAAGGTTATGGATGGGGTATTAATCGGACCAAAGGTCCTAATGGCTTTGCTGGCAAATATTCACCAAGAGAAAAATCGCAAGCTAAAATTTAGTACGATTGGACTTTTTTTAATTTTTTTTTTCAAATTCAACGTAAAAATGCATCGATTTTAAAAATTGAGATAGCAATTGATTTTTCAAAATTGAGATGGTAATCAATTTGTCACTATCAAATCTTGACACGCTATTTTTTTTTCATTTACCGTTATGAGTGTTATGACGAAAAATTTATTAAATGCCGAGAAAAAATTATTGAAAATTTCTGCACTCTCACCAGGGCCGTAAAAATGCATCGATTTTGAAAATTTTAATTTTTTTTTGGCACGTCTTGTTTTTTTTCAATCATAACTTTTTACAACGGTAAATAAAAACAATAAAAACTGATGAATTAAGATTTTGCGGTCATGAAAAATTGATTGCCGTTTCAATTTTTGAGCTCGATGCATTTTTCCGGGGCTGGTGGCAGTCCAAAAATGTTCAAAGGTTTTTTTTCTCGGCACTAAATAAATTTTTCGTCATTATTTTGTATAACAAAAAATAAAACAAAGTAAAAATGGCGTATCGAGATTTTGTCGTGACAGTTCGATTGTGGTATCATTTTTTAAATTCAAACCGATTTCACACCACTGGTGACAGTCCAAAATATGATAATCAAATCGTCTGTAAAATGTAGGGTCATAAAAAATATTAAAAAATAAATGCAAAAATAATAAAATAACATTGAAAAATAAAACCCTAAAAATTTAAATCTTTTACTCTTTCTTTCTATTTTTGTTTTTACCGAGTTTGTTTTTGGCACATCCTGAAATTATCACGAAGCTGTGGCCAAACATGGATTTTTTTATTTTACATTTGTTTAAAGAGTTTTCAAGTTAACCAGACTTACGTCAACGAATAGGATTTTTTTAATACTGTTTTTCTTGATCTATGCTTGTTTATTTTTAATTTAGTGTACGCACTGTTTTTTCGAAATTTTCCATTACCATTTTGTATTTATTTCTAAAATAGTGTGGAGGTTCTGATAGCAACAGAAACCATAGCATAGGAGAAACAAATTTATTTGAAACTTGGTGAAAATTTCACTTAAACAAACAGGCTTATTTTTCAACAATGAAAATTCGATTTATTTGTGTAATGTTACCTTTTCACTTGCTTTTAAGTGTCAAATTGTTATTTTAGGGTTGACACCACTTTATTGGACAAACGGCAAGTCGAGATTGTCATTAATATGAGGTTTGATGAGCACAATTGACGCCTAAAAAATGCTTCAAGGTTCCTCCTGATTTTACTACCAATATGCTTTTATTTATTTTTTGTTGTAGAATTTTGTCAAATACATACTTGTCTTTTTTCTTTTGGAGTCTATAATTTACCCCTCCTGGAAAAAATATTATTTTGTATATCTGCCTAAAGCACTAAATTTAACCCCTTTTTGGAGTTAACTTTCACTAAAAATATTTTCACTTTAATTTTAATTGATTTTAAAATATTTTTAACTACCTGTGTACACATCTCTTCCTCTTGCTGCCGCCCATCAATCAAGATAAACTTAGCAGTTGTTGCCTTATTCATTTATTCTATAAAATAAAACTTTTCTTCTTCTATAAATTGAAAGCAGAAGCAAGTCGTTGTTAATTCAAGCGGTGGCAAACAAATTAGGATTAACATCTTGTTGATTGTTTTCTTATAAAATAATAATGGAAAAGCCTTTCCGCTGTGGTATCTAAAGGATAATTTAAGGCTCATTAACATTGTTCTAACAATAGCTAAGGGATGATGGTTAAATGGCGTTAATTTTTAAACAAAATTAAATTTGTTGTATTTTGTTTGAAATAGTTGCTGTTGTTGTATCTGTCTACCTGTTGCCACATCCTATTTACCTTTATAATGGAATAATGGTAATGACGTAGTTACGAGTAGTTAATGTTGCACTATAAGCTGCTATATCCTTGGTTGAAAACCCTACCACCATCAGCATTCCATATTTAACACCATTCGTAAAAAGTTGCACACAATCAAGTCGTTTTGCCGCACTTTAATGGACCGACTTTTGTACACACATTCAATGTAGGTTTTTGCAGTTCTCTGGCATTGGCTCTGGCTGTAAAAGGTTATAGAAGGTATCGAGGTGAGGGAGTTGTAATTTTTTTTATTGGAATTTTAAACGATAGCTTCCGAAGGATGCCACACTAATGCGAGGAAGTGATAAATAAATCTTTTAGAAGGCCAAAACGTCTATATACTCGTAGTAGCTGTAGGTGTATATAGTTGAGTAGGTAGATTGCACATCATGCTGTTTGGCCTAGGAGTAGGATGTTTGTAAATGCTTGGGTGGATGTAAGTGAACTGCAACTGGTGGTTTTCATATATAATTCTGTAGAAAACATTTAAACCTAATAAATGTTGTATGTAGGTTAGTAAAACAGTTATTAATTGTAGTCAAAGTATAAATTATGGCTTTTGTGGCCTTTGAACTCATACTTTATATAATTTAATCGTTCTACATGATTAAATCTATCCTTTGATGGGTTGAAGTTGAAATTAAGGTTACCATGAAAAAACTAATAAATATTAATACTTGATAGCAAAAGAAACAATTACTATTCCTCAAACCTTTTTTTCTATAAAAACTCAACAACTTGAGTTTTGTATAAAATAGAATTGGAAAGCATCCTTTTCAGAATTAAATTACTGTAGGAAGAACCTATGAATTCAAGCACGTTAACATTTTATGAAATTGTCTGACAAGAAAAATAATGATTTTATAAGTTCATGCCCATGATGTTTAACCACATAAAATTTCACGGTGGGATGAAGCTTAGATTCTTGGAATATAAAAAGGATTATATTTTATATATGAAGGCAGTAGATAGATATAGGAATACAATTGCAATATTTTATTGTTGATTTAAGTGTGCTTCTTGAAAAATATTAAGAGATGAAGTACATATAGCTCCTTAGATCTTTTCTATTCAATCCAATCCAGTATACCTTATTAAGTAAGCTTAATATTTAATTAATAGCTGACTCTTAGGACTAGTTTTATAGTGTTTAATTAACTCTGAGTTAAATGAGATGTGGTTAAGACCCATTATTTCAATGTTTAGGGATCAGGATTTCAACGCACCGACTTTGGGCATTAACTGAAATTAAACAATAGCTAACTCGGAATTTTTTAGTGTAAAATGAAGTTTAACCGTCAGTTGCAGTCAACTGAGAAATCTATAGGGCACTTTATAAATCCGTCAATTTCAAGAAGTGAGAGCTTTCATTGTGGTGGAAGTGCCAAATTCTAAGATGCAAAGCGAAAACCAAACATTTCCTTAGCAAATTGCGATATGATAATTCGGCACAGTGCTTATTTTGATGTTTGTGAATGAACGAGAAAATGATATATACTGCTATTTGTTAAAGAGCTCTATTGAAATCGAACTGCGACACTGTAAACATCGCCATTTTTAAACAGTTTCATTCTCATATCGTAAAAATCAGAATGTTTTGAGTTACATTAGCTATGTGGCATAGAGTGTTGTCCTGTTGGAACCACATTTTTTTTCAAAATACATATCATCCATATCAGCAAAATGAAATTATTTGTCATCGATTGGTAGAATATCCGTCGAATGAATTGACAGAATTGACTACCTTGGGTTCTGCTGTATACTTTTTTGGGGTGTGACGATTTTTTTCAGCAGATCCTGCATTTGATTACTGTACATGTGTTGGATCCTATTTAGATTGAGAAGATTGGGACCGGTCTCACGTCAAGGGAAGTGAGAGGTTCCTGACTTCCTCACTTCTCTTGCCCAGAAACTGTCGTGAGACCAGACTCAATCTTCTCAATGTAAACAGCGTCTTGTGCTGGCTGATTTTTCAGTGAATCAGTTAACTTGAGTTAAGTCACCAAGCGTTGATTATTCTACTAAGAGGAACACGATCATGTAATCCATTAAATGGGGGCCACAGTAATAGAACACAGTTTTGTTTTTAAAGTCTTATCATTTACACAGCGAAATTATTTTCAAACATTTTCACAATGTTGACAAGGTCTATAGAAAATTAGACATGATAGAAAAACCTACCAAACTAAATTTTTTCAAAAGTGTTTTTAGTTTTATAGTGAACCAAAATAGGTTTTTTGGCTATGGTTTCGGAAAAATAGATTTTTATTCGCGCGAACTCGCTTTATTCGTTACAGCAAATTAAGAAATAAAAACTCGCGAAAAAATTAGAAATGAGGTTATGAAGCAAATTTAAGCGATTGAAAAGTCACCTAATTTCAGTGAAGAAAAATCGTGTTGGGCATGAAATAACCTTCAGTCGACCGATATCGTTAGCTTTAAAAAATTATTACTTTAGTTCTAATTGTCTGGTCTTGAAAATTAAGGTCTTTAATGAAATGAAAGTAAAAATTTTTGACTATTTTTGTGTGTATACAAATACGAAAAAAGGGTAACGAAAATTTCCGCCAGTTCAATCTTAATTTTCAAAATGCAAAAATTAATGAATTCGTATTCCTCCTTTACAATTTTGTTAACTTATTATGCGCTGAAATTGAAACATTTTTATTTGTAAAAAAAAAGTTTTTGAGAATTTATGAAACTTGTGAAATATTTTTATTTATCTTGCTTTAAAGAAGATAAAAATAGCAAAAACGCTGAATTCAGATTTCCAAAATCAATTTGTACCAAAACCATTAAAAAATTTTTGACTACAAGCTAAAAAATAAATTTTATTTTGTATATGAAAATACAAGCCTGTTTGTACAAGATCTTTTTGACCAACATCAGTCAATTTTCTTTTAAAAGCATTTGACCATTACTGAAACGTTCTCTGGTTTCTCAATATTTTGCGATTACGAATAGAAAACTTTTCCAGTTTGCATTTGAGAACTTAATACAAATGCATTTTTGACGCAGACAACATTTTCGAAATGGGCCTAAATAATGTTCATAGCATTGAACATGTTCAAGGAAAACTTGTAATCCTCCTTGGCTGCCAAGAATAATTTTTATGCACGTAGAACAAAATGTTGTTGATAACATTTTATTGCTTTCATAATTTATACAATTAAGCCCACTAGTACGTCCAGGCCTCGAATCTCGAGTGCTAATAACATTATTTTCTTACTGACAAACTTCAAGAAAATAAGTTTGTTATTAAAAATTGAAATCGATAACAAGTTATTTGCACCGGCTGGTTACAGTTTTGTGACTACGCCCTTGATTGCGTATTTGCTCATCAAAAAATTTAAGAAACTAATACTGATTGCATGTGCCCCAACATTAAGGAAAAATCGCAAGAGTAAATCTATCATTTAAAAAGAGTCTTTAGCGTGGAGATAAACTGAGTAACTTATTACTGGCTGTATTTTTTTGCATGTCCATATAGACTTTGCCAATAAGAATGACATCAGGACATTTTAATTTTTATTTACTTTTTGCCTTGGTCTACCATTTTGTATTGAACTATCTTTCCTAGAAACATTTGACATTTCTATATAAATTATCGATAACACAACGACATGGTAGCCTGGCATTACCATTTTTATCGGGGCAAATGTTAAATCCACTTAATTGTCTGGGCATAGCAAACTCTATACATAGCTGTTGTATCTGACATGTAAATTGCTTTTTTCGCTGTCATTTTTTAAGACTATAATATTTTGACTTGCAAAAAACTCATTTTTCATATGAGCTCGTTATTATTATTTTCTGCAGCACTGAACTCTGCCATCGGATATTCCATTTATCTTTCCAGTCAGTGCTGGAAACTTGGTTGGTTGGTGGGTGGAAAAAATCGAAACGTCAAATTTAGGTTACGACAAATTTAAACAAATAAATACTCGGTCTCGCACTTACTATGCAATTTTCTTTTATTGTTTTTTTTTTAGTTTTTGTGGTGAAATTATAAAATAAATTGCAGTGTTGCCGCTGAGGAATTTGAAAAGGTCGCAGACAAAAGGGTGACGAGGAAAAAACAGTCGCACTAGGAATTTTTGTTGATAAATTGCAAAATCAATAAGAATACGTTTATGTAAATTGCAAAAAAAAAGTAAACTGTTTGAAGTTTTTTTTCATTAAACATAGCAAACTGAAAAGTAAGATCTTAAATTAATTCTCATTATATTAAAAATAAAGTATGTACATATGTACCTACTTATTTATAAAAAGCATGTAGTTTTTTAAATTTCTTTACGTAACAGCGTAGAGTCGTCATAGACATAGTAAAGTTGTAAACTGCGTAAATCTGTCAAATTTTCCATACAAATGTGACAGAGTTACGAAGTTAACAACCTTACAACGTTTACGACGGCATTACGTTGTTGCATAAATACCCTTTCTATTTTAATAGCCTTAGCTGAAAAAAGGAAGGCTAACTGAATTCTTGAAAAAAAAAACAATTATTTACTTATTTGAAATTATTTTTATTAAAAATGTTCAAAAAAATTGTGTTTGAATCGAATTTACACAAAACATGTATCGAATTTTTTATTAAAAATTTCCAAAATATTTTTTTTGGAAAATTCAAAATATAAAACGTTTTAAGCAAGGTACCCTACCTACTCTGCCGTCATGCGGAAAAAAGACGTGTATCCATTTTAGTAGCTATAAGATTTTGTAAATGCGTTTTAATGATTTTGCTTTAAATTAAATAATTTTTTAATTTCTTAAGAACGATTTCTTTTAATCAAAATTACGTCATTTAACTAAGCAAATCCGAACGCAAAAGTTATAGTAATTTTGGTGATAACTAAAAATGAACTTGCGACTTTAAAGCTTCGATAGTATATGCACATGAGCAACTTACTTGAAACCTGTAAAGAAATTTTCGATCGTGATTTTGCAGTTGAAAATATTAGTTCAAAGCCTTACCCAAAAATATTAAGTTAGATATTTAACGGTTCCAGTTATGGAACTTACCCAATTTTTGAATTTTGGCAACTACAACCTTTTTTTCTTAGGACGGCAGGCTGTTAATAGTTCCTTTCTAAAGTTTTATTATATTTAAGACCGAACTTATTTTAGGATAAAAACAAAATTTATTAAAATCGTATGAGTTGTTCAACACATCTGCTTAACATCTGCTTTGAAAGTACCGTTATTTTCGTATGAAAGTATTTTTTTTATATGTACCTTAGTCTTGAAAAACCATCCAGTATCAAGTTCAATAAAAATCAACAGGGTCGCTTTAGAAATATTCATAATCCAAAAAATTCTTTATTCAAAAACCCATTTTTCAAAAAATTGATATTAACGGTACCCTAAACAATTTTTTGAAAAATGGGTTTTCACATTCGCGCTTAAAAAAATTAATTGATTTTTTTTTTAAGGAAAGTTGTCAATTAGTCTAATGAGAAAAATTAATTTTGTTGAATTGAGAAAAAAATGTATGGCAAGTCCCGTATTTTGGAAAAAAAAATATATTAAGGAATGAGTGGGGGAATGTTCTATTATGTTATCACTATGTACGTATACCAAGCTTGCAATGGGGTCAGAAAAGTCGCACAATTTTTAAAAAAAGATAAAAAGAGCCAGTTTCTAAAAAACGTCTCATGGTCACATGAAGCAAAAAAAAGGGGTCCGTGCTTCCCTGTATCCATGCCTGTATCCGAAACATAAATTCTGTCAAAATATCATAGCCGGAAAAGAATACTGTTAAAAAAAATTATTGGATCCGTTTCCGAGAAACCATTCTACAAAAATATGCTATGCAGTTTGCAAACTCTCGCATTATTACTCCAAGTGAAAAAAAAAAAAAATCAGACCAATGACCTTCTACTGAGTTGATACATATTCTTGTTCACCTTAAAACGAACTTTTTGAATTGATGTTAAAAAATATGGGCTTTAATTCAAGAAATTATGGCAGTTTTATATTATGACACAATCTACACTACTTGCCACAACTTTTACAACAGCATTAAATATAATATTTTCAGCTGATTAACCAATCTGTTTTAAGCTAAAATTCATCTTGTTTAATATGAAAAAATTTCAATCACACGAACAATATGAAATAAACAATTATAATTACCTTTATTTTTAAAGGTTAATTTCCTGCCATATTAACACATCACAAGTGATAAATGTGGTTTAGATCTTAAGCTATATAATTGCTTCTTTGTTTTGACATTCGTGCAAATGGATGTGTTTTATCTAAATATGAGTAGGTACATAAGCAGGAACAAAACAAAATTTGCAGGAAAAAATAGGACGATATGAACTCAAACATTTATATTTGTTTTTCTCCGTAAATTTCGACAGTGACACTGTGCGAGCTTTATGGTTGTGTCGTGACCATTTATGATGAAGTTACTAATTATGCGGAACGCCTTATTTTATATTTCACACAAAAAATTAGTTCTTAGAAGCTAAATTTAACTAAAAATGAGTAATAATAGAATTTTAAGAAATAATATTTCCTCTAAAAGTTTGAAAATTACCTTCGCTCAGACTTTCAAAATCGACGCAAAATAAAACATTTTGAAATGAAAAAGTCTTTGTAAGATTAACAAAAAATTCGTTTTTTAATAGAATACTGCTAGCAGTCTGCACTGGTTTAACTACAAATGAACACTCAGAAGCATAAAAACAAGTTCTTAAAGTTTCACTTCCATGTTAATACTGTCGTGTAAGATTAAAATCTTAATAATAATTTTTTATATGATCCTATGATCCACCCTTTTACTATACTTTCGAGGACAAAATCTTGTTTCTTTTTTTAACAGATACTGTCAATTTTTATTCGTGCTAATTTTGAACTGAATGAATATCCTCTACAAACTTATATGATTCCTTTAGAAATGTCCTCGTAGTAAATTTTGTATTATCCTTCATAAACATACTCGCGTAAAAAAAAACAAGGTTGAAAAAACTATTAAATTATTGAAATGCTACACTTACTCGTATAGGAGTAGAATGAAGAAAACGAGATTGGGGGTAATGTTATTTTATGGATCCTTGCCTTATATATAGCAGACTGGAAAAATGTCCTTGCTTAAAATGTACCCACACAGCGCAATAGATGCATTGTGTCCTTGAACTCTTTGCAAGCCTAAGTAGGTGGCATTGACTTCCAATACAGACAGTAAAATCATTTTTTTGAAAATTTCAGGCTAAGGTAGCTACATATATCGTAATGCACCTATTGAAAATG
Source organism: Dasysyrphus albostriatus (assembly GCA_946251815.1). Lineage (NCBI taxonomy): Eukaryota > Metazoa > Arthropoda > Insecta > Diptera > Syrphidae > Dasysyrphus > Dasysyrphus albostriatus. The sequence continues at coordinate 133,219,842 of OX276337.1, read as the reverse complement.
TCAGTTCAAAATAAAGTAACTCAATTATTACATGCATATGAACAAACACATACATAATGTAGGTAAGTGTATTTATATCTATCGAACGTACATATGTGTGGATGATATTTTGTTCATGATTTCAAGTAAAATAAATTGATTATTTCGATGTCAATTTCGAATGTCAATGCTTGAGGTTTCTATATGTGTTTCCAATTCGAGGACACCTCTATTGGATCTGGATGATGTCCTGATCTAGGTGACTATCAGAATGACGTGTTGAATGTCAATGGCAGTTGCATTTCATCTATATCTATACTTGAACAAAGAGACGGCCGGGGGAGTTTTTTAACGTTTGAAATGTTATAGGTATTCTCATGATGATGATGACATGAAATATTGTTGCAATATTGAAAAACATTTCAGCCCCCCCAGACCACATCATTCACTACCTATCCATATCCACATGGCTTATATAGGCTTGAAGAGGATTTATCTTGATGGCGCACGTCATTTACGATAAAGTATATATTTTACGATTCAAGATATATCGATTGCATTTGATTAGAATTTCAATTCAGAGGTTATATCAAACGTTCTTCTAGAAATTGTCTGTAACATTAAATAAGCATGACGTGCAGTCATGTATTGTCGTGTGGTATGAAGGTACATTTACCCATGTCATGATTATAAGTCATTTATTTAAGGTGGTTTTAAAATCACGTCTAAAAAGTATTGTTTCAGAAATCTGAGTTTTACTAGAGGTATTTGCCTTCATGACAGTGTAATGGCAAGTTTTACACTTGAACAAAACAAAAAATTGAATGTGAATATCTTGGCTTAATGGAGTAAATTCTAAGGTCAGATTTGAATTAAAGGCATCTGTTTTCTTGAAAATGTATATTTGTTATTCTTTTACAATATTTTTTAAGAAGCATCCAAATTAAATCTTGAAATAAGTCCCACAAATCATAATTCCTATTTCACGAATGAGAAATTATTTTTTGTACTTACAGGAGTTTTTCATATATTTGAATGCAGATTTATTACCATCATGCGGGCGAGTATCTAAATGAACTTTTTTCTTTTTGTAATTTTGCCTTCAAGAATGAGAACAAAGTCCTTGTAGTCAGGATGCTGTCTAAATAAATAAAAATGAATAGAGTTCTTATCACGTAGCTACTAAGAAAGGCTTTCATTTTACGAAGCCTTGGAATAAGAAAATTACAATTTTTTTTTTTGAATTGAAATTGTTGAATGTTGTGTTTCTTTAACATTCATTTAAGAAATATTGATTTAAAATTTATGTATGTCAGGGTCATCAGGAAATCTCATAGTTTGTCACTCTTGTTGTCTTTATGGAATGCAGATTCCGATGGTCATGCAATCAAAACATTTTGTATTTGTAAATAAAATTACTTGCTTTGTAATTGACTCCATGTAAACAAAATATTAAATTTTATCAAAGCAAAGATATTGATAAAGAAGCCTTGGAAAATAGTTTTCGTCATATCGTCCATATTTGTTAATGCATTATCATCAAGGTACCTATATCTATGATATAGGTATATTTCATTGATTTATTTATTGTTGCATTTATTTTTATTTGTTTTCATCACAGACACTCACTTTATATATTTATAGTACTCGTATGTATGTACCTATGTCCATTTAAAACGAAAATCTATAAATAAAGCCGGCCATTCACGCTGAAACTTTTGTAAGAAATGTCGCAAGAATCGTAGTGATTTTCTTTGGAAAATTGACAATTTCTATTGTGAATAGACCACGTTTGTACTGAAGTTCGTTGAAAATCTCTACGAACCTTGCCACTGTCCTTACGACTGTCTCAAAATGAATGAAAAAATGTTTAAAAGCATGAAATATGATAATTAAATTAGCTAACATAACTTTTTTCACAGTTCTAAATGAAACAAAAAAAAAAAAAACGCCATCTTAATTAATAATTAATTTTTAAAAAAAATTCTTTGAAGCGGTTTTCTTAAAAAATGGTTCTACATAGAAACAAACAATTTCCAAATTTTTTTTAGATTTTTATTTCACCCTTCTGGTCACCCTATTTTCACTTTAACTAACCATGGGTCTATTTTCTCCGGTTTAGACGAGAGGGGTAATTTTCTCAAAATTTGGATCAAAACAGAAAAAAAAACTATTTTAAAAAAAGCGGGAACACTTACGATGCCAAGCCTTAGCTTTTTTTTTTCAAGGCAACGATTCCATTCTATAATATGCTTTCTAAATAAAGTTTTTATGTCAAATAGTTTTCGAAAAAATAATTCTCAAACTTAAAAATTAAAAAACAAAAAATTTTATTTTTTTAGATAAAAATTATTTTTTCAAAAACTACATATTTAAAATAAAAACTTAATTAAGGAAGCATATTATAGAAAGGAATTGTGGCTTTAAAAAAAGCTAAGGCATGGCATTGTAAGTGTTCCCGTTTTTTAATATTATTTTTTTTCTGTTTTTGGCCAAGTTTATAGGAAATTATCCCTCCCGCCTGAACGGGGGACATTTTGGGGGTGAAATAAAAATCTGAAAAAAATTAGGAAAATTGTTTTTCAATGTTTTGAATCGATTGAGGGCTGTCCAAGACTACGTTCAATTTAAGGACCACCCTAATATATATAGTATCTTAAAGCAGAGTTTTTGCCTGTATTTGATAATGAAAACCAAATACTAAAGTTTTTCCAAGAACATAAAACAGTGTCGATGCTTTGAGTCGCTGACTAAAAAGCTTGGTTGGAAAACAAGGGGGGTTATATAAGCTCATAAGCAACCTGAAAATGAACTTCTTTTCGCAAAAGCGCAGGTGAATAATAATAAAAGTCAAAAGTCAGAGTCTTGCAGTCCATAACCGGTCAAAGTTATGGTTATTATAAAAAAACCTTTTGATATAGTAAATCCTCGAATGGAAAACTTCTCCTGGTTCATTTATTTTCAGGATTAGCTATCTCTTATTTAACTCTGAACTGGAAAATTGGCCCTTATGATAGTTTATTTTTTTGAGTAACTATTTCAAAATATTTCCCAGCAGCCCAACACTTTAAAAACTGAGGGGACCAATATAAGCTAGTTACCATTGATAGTAACGAACAAATGACGTAATTCACATTTATGTACTTGAATGGAAATGAAAACCGCTAGTTTCTGAGTTTTGTTTCAACAGAAAACCTTAAATGGAAAAACTTGAAAGGGCATATTTGAGATTCTATGGAAAATGCGGCCATTCCGAACCACAAATTCAAATTCACACAAATTTTGCGAGTGTATCCACAAGGATATTGGATTTTGTTGACCTTTAAAATTAAAAAGAGCCAAAATAAAATTCTAAAAAGACATTTCTGTAATACAAATAGAGAGAATATTAACATATCCCAAAGTTTAACTATTCTAGAAAGTATTGAACTACCAACATATTCTTAAAGTTTTCAGGTAAAAGGCTTCTACGACTTTTTCTAAAAAGCATCTAGAAAGAGCTAACAGAAATGCTTAGGTTGCTGGTTCATATCCGGCTCGAAGGACCAAATGTTTGAATAAAATCTGCTTGTACGTAAGTCGAAATGAATACTAATTTTATTTAATTACGTATCTTCCTCATATACTATTTTATATGTAAGCTATTTACATCTCTTATCTCTATTCGTAAATATTTATGTTTTTTATTAAATGATGCTTATTTTTAGATAACCGTCAGTGCATGTTTATGATGATCTGTGTTATCTTTATTAATCATACAAATTGGGTTATCTATAGATAAGTGCTGTCTGATCATGTTTGGACAGTGTAAATGATCAGAAACAAGTGGAACCCATTTAAAACTCTGAGTTTTTCATTTCAATGTTTTCGGGAAGTTTGGAATTGACTGCACTATTCTTTTAAGTTTCAAGTTTCATATTGGCATTTGAAACGATATTCTTTAACACTTTATTTGAAATCAGCTTTTTCAAATTTTTGTTTTGAAAAACGAGAAAACTTGTTCAATTTATATTATTAAAAATAAATTTAATAAGTATAAGAAATATTGTTTATTCCATAACCTTTCAATAATTATCATAAAACTTTAGACAGAAGAAAAATAGTTCCAACTAAGAACGACAAATACCTAGTTCCAATATCATGCAGAATATGACATTTACATCATTTCATATATTCTATTAATCTCTGACATTACAGTTTGAATATCATGGTGTAGATTCCATTTGTATTTTTGATCTTTGATTAGCTTTTCACGTTAAATACCCCTATGTGGGTGATGATTTGATTTACGCACATACACTACGTGTTCTGATATTCTCTATGCTTTTACAAAATTCCAAAAGCAATTTCTGGACGGAAAAAAATTAGGGGAAAACGTTTAACAAACTACATACAAACTTGAGGTTTTTTGTCTTTAATCCAAGAGTTAAATCATACGAAAAACCATTATTCAACTCAGGACTTTTAATTTATGATGATTTTAAAAATTCTGCATGAAAATGTAACCTTTAGAAAAAGATTGATAATAGTCTTAAGAATCTTTTCGATTAAAACTTTTTGAGTGCTAGAAAAACGCCAATAAAATTGATCATCACGGTAAAAATCAGAGATTGCAATATTATTTTAATGAACTAAAATAAAATCTATCCGGATGGCAATTATTGTTGTATTGACACTAAATATTTCCATTTTTATGAAAAACATCCTACAAACCTTTGCACTGGTTGGTAAATACACTTAACAAAGTCCAAATCCATGTCATCCATATTTCTAAAGTACTAGATATACTCTCTGATGTTAGTACATTCCTTTACAGTTGTTGTCAATTATAAAATTAGAGTCAAACTTTTTCAAACTTTTCTACTAACAAAAAGTAATTTTATTTTATTTTATTTTAGTTTTTTTTTTATTATTTAACATTAGAGTGGGATTTTACGCTAAAACAAGCGCGAATAAAGTATCAACGATAACTAGTTCCAGGACTAAGAACTTTTCTACTTCTGTTCTGAGAAACAAGGACTGTGTTGTGTTGTGTATCATTTGTGTGTATGAGATAGGAGTTCAAATGACAAAAATGAAATACACACCATCACACAGTTCCATTATAATCGTCACCCATGTGTTTCAAGTAAAACTTTTTTTTTCAAAAAAAGGAAAAAAAAGAAAAACCAAAACTAGTTACCTTAACTTGGATAGGGAAAGGATAAACAATATATGCATACCTGGGTATAAAACAATGACAATTCGCTAATCCCTTAGAGACATGAATAACATTTTGACAGCTTGACACACATATGAATGTTTGTATGTCGGTGTATGACGGGAAAGGAGTTCAATCAGGAATCGTGGTGGTCTCAAGGTTGTACGTGACATGTGAGACATTGCATGCATCCGATAGTTTAACCGCATATGCGAGCGCTAAGATGATAACAATTTAAAAAATAGTCTATTTATTCGTGTGTATATGTTTTTTTGTAGATATGATAATTAGGAGTTCTACGATTTGTATGATAAAAAGTTTCTTGGCTGTTTAGAGGCAGTAAAGAGATAAAAATAGAGATATTTCTAAGAAACGTGTAATATAAATTTTCCTTTTTCCTTATTTCCCTTTGTTTCGAGGCTAAATTATACCATATGCTTAGAATATACGAAAATAAATTTTTAGTTTGATAAAATTTGTATCTACTAGGTACTCCTCTGTACCCATTAAAGACTCCTGATTCTGTTGATGGTAAATGAAACGTACAAACATTATAATTCTTCAAGGATACTTTTTGGAGTGTATACGAATTTTTTTCCAAGGATTTTCAACCAGACCAGAAATTTGTCAGGAAAAGCTTTGTCAGCCTATTTAAAAAAAAGACTAAGTGTAACTCACACTGGTAACCTCTCATTGGTGCCCTCGGAAACAAAAGGTCCGGTGTTATTTTATTATTAAAAATCGCCAGTTCAAAATCTTCGAAAACGTTTTCAGGTATTCAATTTGTAATCTAGTGAAGATTAGTGTGTAAAATTAAATTAACCCAAAGTCAATATCATTGCTTGTTCTCAAGATATTTGATATAGAGAAAAGTCCGACAATTTTTGGTAAAATTTCTTGTAGTTTTTTTTTTCAAAAAAACTGTTCATTCAATATTCTTACAAATTCCATCAATTATTAATTATACACTAATATATAGAAAAAAATACACAGAAGCCAATATCTTTGTTTGTTCTTAAGCTATTGGAGCCGAAAACTTTTTGACAACAATTTTCAGCAGTTCCTCTTCTTTAATTTAAAATAAAACTGGAATTTAATATGTTTTCATATTTTTACTAAATCTTTATTACGTGAAAATTAGTAGAATAAAATCCACCCCAAATAGACAGAATTATTCGTTCTCGAGATATTCGAAAAAAAAAGAAACTTAACAACTTTTGTGCTTATTGCTGTAGTTAACCAACTGCTTATTGAATTTTTTTAAAGTCCTTTCTGCTCGTAATGAAACTTCTATTTAAAAAATCAAATCCATTTGAAGTCGATATCTTCATTCGTTCTTGAGAGTGAACAAAAATAGTAAGAAAAACGTACGAATGTACACATAAAGACAGATATCTCTCTAAAAATGATGGATTCCGATTCGAGGAAGCTCGAAATGTGAAGATGTGTCAAAATTTTTGATTCGATAAATCGGACCAATTACAAAAACTTCCAAAGGGAAGTTTATACAAAAATCGAGGTTCAGAATTCGAAAAAAGTACTTCTTTATAAACTTATAGAATAAAAAAAATACTTGTTGGTTAGTTGGAGTAATTTTTAAGACTGCTGATTTTAGAAAATTGCATTTTTCATAATTACAAAAAAAAAAATTAAATGCAAATATACTAAACAAAAAATTGAAAAATTAAAGGGTTGGTCGGAAAAATTTTAAAGGAAGGTCATTGATGTTGAAAAAATACCTATCGAAAACATTAATCAAATTTGAAAAAATGATTTAGGAGGCATAACGTTCTTATGGCCCACCATATTTCAAATTCGAATTTCTTGAAAAATTTGAATGGCCAAAAGAAGTTAATTAAAAAGTCACCTTTTACAAAAAATCCCAAAAACCAAAATCCCGAAAATCAAAAATCCCGAATTCCGAAAGCCTAGAATCCCAAAAACTTGAATCCCAAAAAGACAGAATCCCAAAAGCCTAAAATCCCGAAAACCCAGAATCCCAAACACTCAAATTCCGTAACGCCAGAATACCGAAAACCCAAAATTCCGAAAAATTATACAAATTGAAAAATTTGCGAAGATTATTTTTCATATATTTAAATTTTTTAAATGTTTTTTATTATTTTCAGGAAAATGCCCCTCCTGTTTGAATAAGGGGAGGCAGACTCCCCCTCAATCTTAAAAATGTTTGTACAACGACCCTCTAAAAGACCCTATCTATCATTAAATTATGTCACGATGTTAATCTTTTTGGGCCCGAAAAATAAGAATTTTCAAAAATGTATCTTTTTGGAAATCTCATTATCTTTTTATTGGGGCTTTGTATCGAAAAAGACCTCATATATTATTGTCTATAACAAAAGTATAAATTATTTTTCAAAAACATCACAATTTGAGAGAAAAACGCAAAATACCGTTATTTTTGACTTTTGTCCATTTTATATACAAAAAAATATCTTTTAAATGACCGCTAAATAAAGAAAAATGTATTTTCTTGTAGAAGATTGAATAAACTACAAAGTGTGTTAATGAATTTGACGAAAAATTATTATTTCGATACTTCACCTTTTTGAAGCAGCAGTATCTTGTTACTGGTAACTCGTATGGACAAAAAGTATGTTCATATTTTTTAGATTACATTGTAATCTATAAACTGAGCATAAATTATTTTATGAAAACTTTAAGAGTTTAAAGCCCAAATCTGGAATTTTGGGTTTTTGACGAAATTTTTCAAATAATTATATCTTTAAAATTATCACTATTAGAAAAAAATTAATATTTTTTTTTATGCATAGGGTAACACAGTACACCAACTTTGTAAACTAATTTTTTCCATAAGGCTCACCATTTCTGAATTATGAGCAAACAGGGGGTATTTTCGTCAATATATGTTTTTTTTTCAAACGCCAATATCTTCTTCACCATCAGTCGGAGAAAAAAAGTATTATAAAATTTTATGTAGAGAATCATGTTATGTACAAGTTTTTATGTACTAATTTTTAATACCATGTATCGTTTCAAAGTCATAAGCAAAAAACCAGTATTTTCGACATTTAACCTTAGATAACTTTTTACGCAACCCAGATGCGTTTGCAGACTTTCACATGCTTTCCTTAGGCAAAAATAAAAATAATTGCATTTAAAAATCTTCACTAGGAATTTTTCCGCAGATTGGCATTTTATTTATACATTTTTCCTGGGCTATTACCCAAAAACCACATTTTTCCGAAGAAGTAAATAACGTTTTTTGGAATTCTTAAAGGAAACATATATTATGTTGCTTGTAGCTATCCTTCAATGGAATTTAATATTTGATGGCTTGGAAAAAGAGGGACAAACTATATTTTGACAGAAAAGTGCATTTTGATTTAAATTATATTGTTCCCAATCAGACGCAGGCGATCAATTTTTGTTTGCTGTTCAAATGCATTTAAATTGAAGGAAATTGTATAATTCTTTAAATTTTAAGCTATGCTACTGTTTTATTTTTATCTCTACACCTTCAGATTTTGTTTTGAGAAATAAAATGTAGAGATAAAATTTATCTTTCCTTCATGTTAGTACTAGGTTAAAGGTCTTAAACCAGACTCAAAAAATCGTTTCAAAATTATATAATCCCAAAAAACATTAACTTGCCAAATTATTTATGTATTTTTAAAACAAGTCATAAAATTTCTCAAATGGCATATTGATTTTTCTTTGAAAAGAAGTATATTATCATCGGTTCAAAGGTAAAACTCACTAAGGGCAAAACAATATCACAACATTACCTTTTAAAAGTATATTTCAATCTAATTTCCTGTAATATTTGATTTGCTTCCCATTAAATGAGTTTCACTTTTGAGCTAAAGATATTAAAATTCTTCTTGTTTCATTTCAAAAATTCAAAGATTGTATCATAGTTTTAATTATTATTCACCAAACAATAAATATACAGAAGTCTACCCTATAATCAGAAATTTAAATCATTTTGTATCTTATACCAACACCATGAATTTTATTCTAACGAAAAACAAAAGTTTCCTCAAAGCTCAAAGTGGAATGTAAGCTCTTTTAAGCTTTAAATTTAAATTTGAATATGATTTTAAGTTCGTTTCTTCAAACATTTTAATTGGCTGGAGTTTTAACGAAATGGGTTTTCCCTTTAATACCAAAAATATATCACTACCATTTTGACAACATTATGTACATACATATACTTATATATGAAACATATATTATGTAGGTGTCTAACCGATTTTAAACCAAACCTTATCGATACAAAAAATTGGACTTCTATTTGCATTGATTTTCCATTTTGATAGTTCAGTGATTTTCCATTTTGATAATAATTTTGAGTAATATTACGTATACGCCACAGTGAACAATTTTATTAAAAGATTTTGTTTATTTTATTTTAGCAAAAATAAAAATAGCCCTACAGTTCGTAACAATACAATATAACTGAACTATTATGAATATAATAAAACAGGTAGTAGCTAGTAGACCTAGGGATTTTAAAATAACAAAATTTTGCAATTCAACGGTTTTATTTTCTCAGCTACCGATTGACAATTCGAAAATGATTGTTTTCCACACTGATCATGGCTTAAGCTGTGTTAAATGGAGTTTTTTTTCAAAAACTTTTTTGTTTGAAAAGAAACACTGAAATGTGTGTGGAGATTTTTTTCTTGATTTTTATTACAGTTACCTGAATATGTATCACAACGGTTGTCTGAAAAATATGTTTCATAGTTAAGTTGATTATTTGTATTTAAATATAAGGACATACAAATATTCCTTTAAGAAAAAGTGCTTTTTGTACTTAGGAAAAAAGCTTATTTTTGCTGGGAGTTTTTCTAATTTAGTTTTTATGAATTTTTGTCTAGCTTTAAGATAGTTTTAAGAAAATGGAAAATAAAATGAATTTAAAAAAAAAAAAAACTTTGGATTAGGAATGTCCATTGCAGGGTCTGAAAGTCTAGTGCTATGACTCCATTAAATATGAATCGTACAGAAATACCTTAAATCTGCCAACCATTGGCTCTAAGACTATTAGTAGAGTTCCCAACAAAAAGAGTGCCGTCCTAAAATCTAATAAAATTCAAAAATGTTTAGGTACTTTTTTGACTAAACATTAGGTAATTTTTCAAATTAAATTCACAAAAAATTACAAAATTTATATTTTGCCTCAAAAAATTAAATTTTGCTTGAAACAGAAGGTCTAGTTATATGCAATGCCATAAATCAAAAGAAACACTTCTTTTGATGACTATTTTTGTGACCACTTTTTACCACCCATTTCGAACAATCGTAATTTTCAAAAGAATCGATTTTAAAATGGGGACAGTCCAAAAAAAGTTAATTTTTTCTAATTTGATTTATGCTTTCGATGCTTTTTGCACATAACCGAGCACTTTTTTGACTGCCACTAAATTTTTCTTCTTTAATTTACAAAATAAATATTAAAAATACAATTATTTTTACTGTTAAGATGTTTTTCTTGATTGTGATATTTTTAATAACTTCAAAATTTAAAATCTAGAAACATTTATATTTTAAAAAAAATATTCCAACAACAACTATAGCTTAAAGTGGTCAGGTAATCACTAAGGTTGTTAATATTATTCATGAGAGAGATGATAAAGCTTTAATTCAGTTTGAAAAATTAAACTTTTTAAAGACTGTGTTCTTTTAATTTACCATTTTTCAAAATCATTTTTTTTTAAGTGCGCATCGTTGATCAAAAAGTGTTTGGTATGGTAAATGATCATTTTAATAATAAAAAAAAAAACTGATTAAAATTGACAATTTCACATTTGGAGAAGTGGTCGACAGTTTCATAAGCCACTTTATAAAAACTTAGTATTTCAAAATAACTACAAACCTGCACTTGACCAAATCTGTGCAATCCAATGACAAAACAACCATTTCATTTTCTTCAGCTTGTAGTCCTGGTGGGATTTTCACAACTTTTGTCTTCGTTTTGGTTGCTTTTCCGCGTCCTCGTTTTTTCTTGCCACCACTATTATTTTTGCTAACTTGCTGAATTGCATCTGCATTAGTTTGATCACCCTTTGACTTAGACCTCTCACCACTATCACCATAATCATTTGAGTTTGAATGTTCCGGTGAGTTAATTTTATCAACATAACTATCTCTTCGATGGGACGAAGTGGTCAAAGTCCTTAAAACATTTTCCACATCATTATAACCCTCGTAGTGGTATTTCTTTCGTAAATTATTTCCCGAAATCACTTCAAGTGTCTGCCAAACGTTCATCGTACCGTCACCGTAGGCAGAAATTTCATCGACTGACCGATTTCTCACTCGCAAATCTCCAAAAACTGAAATTCCAGTCATTTTTTTCTCTTTTTTTTATTTAGAAAATTCGACTTTATCAACAGAAATAAATCACAAAAATGCAAAACTATTTTAAGTTAAAAAAAAAAAATTCAAATTCAAGGACTTGCTGTCAGTTATTCAAATCAGATGCACTTCTTGCTATAAATTACTGCACGGGAAATCCAAACTCTCACACTACCAACAGCCGTGTGGAATCCAATTAAATGTAACCGGGTCCCTATAGAAAATATTCAATTGTAACAGCAAGAAGTCTGCAAGAGCAAGAGCCTTTTTTGATTCGCTCCTATTGAATGGCGGGCGCGAAGTACACTTTTGAATTAGTTCTAGCACGGTGCACGCCTGAATTTGATATGCGGATGGTGAAAGACACTTCTACTAGTTCATATGCAAGTTTTATTGTAGCCTTGCAACCCATCGTCGTCGTCGTAGTCGTACTCATCGTAATCGTCTATACAGCTGAGCCGTCGGGATCTCGAATTGGGTTAGAAACAAAAGTAAAGTTGAAAGGAAGTTTTGACACCTGACACCCTTTTGGAAAAAATTCATTCCCTTGCCACCTATCTTTATCACCTTTATAAGGCTTAGGGCTGAATTGGCTTACGTGTCATAATTCGATTTATTAATAGTTATATATCTTTGCCACCTTTCTCTTTTTTTTTTAACGACGATGAGGTGGAGTGTGATGGGATAGCGTGCATTGGTATTTTACGGAGAAAAACTTTTCTTTTTTTTTGGATATAAAATAAAAAGGCTCGATTCTATCTATTACTTTTTGTGGAGTTAGAAATGCCACTTCTTCTCTATAAAACGCGACTTTTAATGGTTCAATTTGATTGCGTTCTTTATTATACCATTCATATGCGATATTAAAACTATAGATTAGGTCCTTCAATGAGCAACTAGACTTTACTTTTTGGAAGCCATTATCCTGGAGCAAGAATTCGTTTTGGTAACTTATGTCAAAGAAATTTTAGCTAGGTAAGTCAAAAGTTTAGGTTTTTTGTTTCTATAAAATCGGAGAAAGTAAAATTTCAGTTTGAAATTAGTTTTCCATCCATTATTGACTCAGAAATGTTGTTCAAAAATACTGATGATGCCAGATTTAAACGACTGACAAGTTGTCTTGATTAAGTACAGTTTCTTAAAATTATTACTTGATTGGGAAAATGTTTCGGTTGGGTACCTATCCGAAGCCGAAGCAATAACGAGACGATACCAGCCCCAAAGCATCAACAATTCTTTTAATTGGTTTCTCAGAAATGAATTAAAACGATTTGAATGAAATTTTCACAGTTTTTTCTGTTAAACAGGGAGAGAAGGTAAGGATATCGATTTAAAAAAGTATAACCACCTACTGCCACGCCCATTTTCCTTATGTTTTGTTTCTCTAAAATCATTGATTTTTATAAAATTTTCTGACTTGGTTCTTTTTAGCTGGTGGATGTGACTTTAATTAAATCCACACAATGTCACATCTATTTTTCTTATATCTTAAGTCTTTTACAATTTTTTTAATTAAACCTTAAAAATACCAAGCGAGCTTACCTGCCAGATGAAGAACATGTAACCAAGCCGTGCATTTTATTTTTGTTTGTGACTGAGACCAGACTGAAATAAGACGAGACTTTACAATAAGAGAACGTGACGAGACTGTGTGATACGGTACCGATACCAAGACGATACTGCATTTTTTTCAATTTTGTCGAAAAAGTATGTTTTGGTTTTTTTCATTTAGTCCAAGAAAATGAGGATAAAATGAGATACTCCGAATTCAACCATGCATGATCTCCCCTCCCCCCCTCTTGCCATTTCTAGGGAATTTACTTTCCTAAACTAAAATGATTCGAAAAATCATAACTAAGGGGTTTCTTGACACTTTGACAGATCACGCTTTCATCTTTCAACGATAAAACTGCCAATAGAACTCCTTAACAAATAGCAATATATCACTCTCTCTCTTTCATTTGCAATCGTCAAAATTAGCACTGTGGAGAACTATAATATCAAAATTTGATGTGGAAATGTTTTTTATTTCGCTTTGCACTTTGGAATTTGACACTTCCGCCTCAATGAAAGCTGTAACTCTTGAAATTGACAGATTCGTACACTTCCCTATTTATTTCCACCTATGTTTTTGGTTAACAAAAAATCGTTAGGTTTTTCAGGGACAAGGAAATTTTGACAAACGCCTTTGTCAGTTTATTGACAGCTATATCCATTTGCTTTGTCTTCCATGAACTGACACTCAATGCCAATGAGCCAATTTTCACAGCTGTCAGTCATCTTTAATGAAATGTGTATTTAATAGGCGTTTTTCTTTTTAAGTTTAGAGCCGAACCTGAACTGTCAAACAAAAAATTGTGTTTCCTTTTTAACTCACAGCGTTCAAAACTAAAAATTTGTGTTTATTTTTGCGTTCGGAACGTATTCTTAGTACGTTCAGAGCGCGCTATGAGCTCATAATAGACGTTTTTCCTTTTTAATTCAGAAAAAAAGAAATCTATTGACTACTTCATAAGATATAAAATGTTTCGCGGCTTCGCAAACTACAAGCATCTCCGCTTGGAATACACTGAAGAAGTTTGGACGCTTAATTGATCTATTGATAGGTCGGTTTTCCGAGTAAATACCTGATCCTACCCCTTCGTTTGTTTTGGAACCGTCCAATTTTGGGTTTTTTCCACTAGTCTTTTTTTTAAATAACCCAAAATTGCCTTTTTCGTCAGTGTGTAAATGACAAGTGGAAACCTATTATTAAGAGTTTATTGGTCCCCTCCTAGGATCCGCAACAGAGGTCTACAAACAAAAACTGTTAAAATCAATGCGAAGTAACAAAAAAACAACTTTTATTGAAAATAAATTATAGCTTGCGCAGTCATATTTTCGGTGGTAAACCAGGACCGTAGCTATACCCTGTCATGGAAAGGGGGGGGGGAAGCACAGTAATTTTGAAGTTAATTGAAAGAACTCACTGTGTTGGTTATTTATGTGGACAAAAATCCATTTTTGAAAAATGACGTACCTAAGCAAGATTTGGGGGGAGTGGGGGGCAGGAAAAATTGCATTAGAAAAAATATCAAGGTTACAAAAAAGATTGCTCTAAATTATTTAGATAGAGTTTTTAAGTAATTGACCTTAGATTTTACTGCCAACTTTTAATTGTAGGATTTAAAACAATTTTCAATAAAAATTTCAAAAGATTGGGGAACTCTTAACAATCTGGATTAGCTTCTATAAATTTTGTACAAATCTGTACTGGAATTAGTTATACGTCGTACATTCAAACACATATTTCAAGACATTTGGATGAATAATTTTTTTTTTTACTATTAATTTTTGAACCACTTTTTGACCTAAATTGTGAAAATTTGAAGGAGAGGGAAAAAAAGGTCCGAAAATCATTTCGTGTACCAAATTTCATTAGTTCTTATAAGAAATTGAAATTTTTTCACATACTTCAGATATGCTCGGGGGGCAATGCAAACACGTGGGGAGAACATCAACCCCCCCCTCCAACGACTTGTGTTACTCTGGTCTTGCAGTGAATAACCGAGGGGACTGGACTGCGCTAGCTATGAACTCCCCAGAAAACACGCCTATAGTAAGATCAAGTAGGTGCTGTCTAGACGTGCTGAATTGCATACATTAAACTGACTAAAACTATGTCAGAAGAGAATTAAAGGTGGTTACAACTCCAAATTTGACTAATGCTCTTTTAGATAGGAAATAAAATGCAAAGTCCTAGTTAACTGTGTTTGTTAATGAAAATCAAAGTTATTATAAATATCATGCTCTGCATTTCACAATCATAACTTTGAATGGAAAATTAAAATTCATTATTAACCCACATTTACATACATTATAAGCTTTTTATTAAGCTTAAGCTTATCAAAGACTGACAGATTACCCATACAAATAGACTTAAGGTCTCAACTTTGTCTGCACCATTGCATTTTGGACTATTTGTTTAAGTAAGTTTAATAATGACTCATTGAACTTGTACATATATTTCAATCATTTTCCCTGCCCACTATAATTACCTATTGATTGAAGAAAAATAAAAATAAAATAGTTACAAGGCTAAACCTTTTTGTTGTTTGTCTATAGTGAGTGAAATACCAGATCATTGATGTAATATGTAATTGTTATGTCCAATGAACGAGTAACCTTATATGTAGTGAGAAATACGGCCAGCACAATTTCTCACATAACTAATGAACTTCTTGCAAATCGATATGTTATTGGTTTCAGGGGTCAGGTGTCAGATGCTATTGTATTTTGATGATGCAATATGTTGGAAATATTTCAAATACCTTATTGCCATACAAATTATCGGTTAACTTAGTTTATTTTGAAAATTATTCTTGTTTAGTGAATTTCAGAGTTAAATTGACACATTGTTGTCACATTGTTGTAGGTACATACACATATCGTGTAAATTGTAATTTTTGGTGGACTATGTAGGTAAAGGTTATTTAGTTTTTTTGAAAAAAGTGAAAGGTAAGCATTGCAATCAGTTCAATCTTACTATCTGAAAATCTCTACACAGCTACACACGACTCAACAATTTTGCAACGCTAGCCAGTTTCAAACAAAGCGACGACGAAGTGCCCAGTTGAAAACCTTAAAAGCCAAACACTTTTCAACTAAATATTAACCAATTTTCAATATTGTGTTGTTATGGTTTTTTAACAGTTCTAACGGGTGATTTTTTAGCTGGTTTGGTTTTGGCAACACTGGTTTTGACAGCTGATGTGTGTTTAGTACCTTGTGTCACTGTCAAACAGCTTCAGTTTGGTTTGCAATTTAACCATGGATCGTCTTACAAATGAACAACGCTTGCAAATTATTGAATTTTACTATCAAAATTCGTGCTCGGTTCGAAATGCTTTTTTATCGAAAAATTGTGTTCAGCGATGAGGCTCATTTTTGGTTGAATGGGTACGTAAATAAGCATAATTGCCACATTTGGAGTGAAGATCAGCCAGAAGCATTGCAACAGCTACCAATGCATCCTGAAAAAGCCACTGTTTGGTGCGGTTTATGGGCCGGCGGCATTATTGGGCCATATTTCTTCAAAGATGATGCGAATCGCAGCGTTACTGTCAATGGTGAACGCTACCGAGCGATGATAACAAACTTTTTTTTGCCCGAAATGGAAGTTCTTGACTTGCATGATATGTGGTTTCAACAAGACGGTGCCACATGCCACACAGCACGCGAAACAATGGCGCAATTGCGAGGCGAGTTTGGTGAACAGTTAATTTCACGTTTCGGGCCGGTCAATTGGCCGCCTAGATCGTGCGATTTGACACCATTAGATTATTTTTTGTGGGGGTATGTCAAGGCTAATGTCTATAGGGACAAGCCCGCTTCGATTGACGCACTGGAAGCCAACATCCATGCATTCATTCGTGAGATACCGGCCGATATGTGTGAAAGAGTATGCCAAAATTGGACTCAGCGGATGGGCTACCTGAGACGCAGCCGCGGTCAACATTTGCATGAAATTATCTTTAAACATTAAATTGCAAGGTTCAAACTATCGATTCAAATAAATATTTTATTAATTTTTTTCGAATTTTTTGTGTTTTTTTTTAAAGTTCTAAACCTCTTAAAAAATCACCCGTTACTTGAATAGAAACTAAAATTTAAAAAAAAATAGGAAAGACTTATTTTGCCAGGTAAGTTGTCATGTTTTCATATCAATTCCATCACTGACTGTTGTAAAATCAAGAACTAACAATTTTTTTTCCATTTGTATAGCACAAAGAAGTTATAACATTATCATAGTGGCATAGAAACCTTGAACCATTTTAGTTCATATTGACTTGAATATAAAACGCACACAAGTTATTCTAAAGAAAAAATCGAATATCTTAGTCACTGATATGCCATGGCAGTTAACTTCACCAGGTGGTAAAAAAACACTTTTCTTTGAATTGATTTATAACATTTAACTTATAAAAAACACACAAAACCTATAAAAAAAAAATTGCCACGAGACAAATAAATTGTTCAACATTCATCGAACATTATATGAAAATAAACATTGGCTCATCAGTAAGGTAATGAATTTATGATAGAATAATAAAATTTACTTACGCGACTAAAGCATCGGTATCTTCCCACCATTGTTTCGGTGGTGATTCTAAAAGGAGGTTAATTCCTCTGAAACCTTTAGATTTTCGGAACTGTAATAAAAAAAATATATATAAAAGTCGCAAAGATATAAAATTGTTTGTTTTTGATGGTTGTAAATGTAGACAATACTTTGAATTTTCGATTGGCATCATCCAGGACTCTTTCTTTGAATGCAATTAGAGCCATGTTTTGGAAATCTTATTTTTTTAACAAAAAGAAAAATTTACAAAGAAGTTGAACAAGTCAGTTTTGAAATATCCGAAATAATCTAAATTAAATATCACAGACTACTAAACTTAGGGCCAGTTTTACAGTGCGAAATCATCCTAGTGTCGGGGTTAAATCCAGAAACGTGATTTTCAGTTTAAGTTAACTCCTAGTTAACACACCTACTGTGGTTTGTTAACTCAGGGAACAAATTGAGTGCCTTTTCAGCTATGGCACCATTTCAATTTCGATAGTGAAAGTTATCGTCAGTGCAATTCTATTGTGGCGCCATCTCTATTCTCAGAAGGATGATATCTAAAGTATCACACATCGAAGGCCCTAGATTTTTGATAACTGTAAGATAAAGCTAATCTTCAACTGAAAAACTTTTTCTGAGCTAACTCGGGCTAAATTTATTTTCAGGATTAGATAATTCTGATAAACTCAGAGTTAACCTTGAACTGAAAAAAATGGCCCTTAAAGCTACTAAGGATCCACACTTAATTCCATTTTTTTTTTTAAGTGGGATTATTTTCTCTAAATGCTTCCATGATTTGTCCCCCGAACCCTTGAAGAAAATGTTGCGATTCGTAGGGAACTTACAAACAAGGTGATCATTGCAATCGCTTGGAACAAAGTCGTACATCAATTTTTTGAGGCACAGAGCAGTTGAAGAGAGATAATGATCTTAAAGGGGTCAAAAGGGCCAAGAAACTAAAAAGCGGTGGAGATAACTTCGCGCTTTGCATAATATTTTTTTTGTTGCCATAAAAAGTGCAAATATGGGAATTTCTTTTATTTCTCAAAAAGAAAAACTTATTTTTTCAAAATTGCAAAACTTAAAAAAAAGCTCTTTCAAAAAATTTGCAAGATAACATAAGTTGAGCGCAATACAGCACAACTTATTCTGTATAAAAATTGAAAATGGAAAGTTAGCATTTCACGCTTCGCAAAATTGATTTTTGGGCCTTGCAAATATGCGATTTTGTTAACGTCTTCAGCATATGACAGCATAAGCTGAGCAGAAAACAGCACAATTTTATTTTTAACGGAATTGCAAAATTTTCAAAAGAATTTGTATCTATTAAATTTGCAGTTTTGTGTTTTTTTTTTTAAATATTTTTAGGCAAAAGCACAATACAGAACAACATTTTGTCGGAAATTCAAGAACGGCGGTGTTTATCTCACGCTTCGCAAAATTTCTGTTATCTCTTTAAACCGCGACCAAAACAGCACAATTTTCATTTGTACGAAATTTTTCAAGACTTCCATTAGTAGAATTAGCAATTTTGCAATTTTTTTCAACATTTAAAGCAGAAGGCACCATAAGTTTAGTACAACACAGCTCAATTTTTTTGGTTTAAAAGTCAAAACTGGCGGTGCTAACTTCACACTTATATCGCAATATCGTTTTCTGGTCGGAAAATGTGCAAATATGCTAATTTTTTTTAGTATAGTCTCTTCAGCATGGCAGCACGAATAAAGCATAATACAGTACAGTTATCACTTTGAGAAATTGCCAAATTAAAAAAAAATTCATCCATAAAATAAACAAATTAGCTATTTTTGTTTATTTAATATTTACGGCACAAGGAGGCCCAATTTGAGCACAATACAGCCCAATTTTTTTTGGTTTGAAAATCAAAAAGAGCGGTGCTAACTTCACACATTGCAAATTTTTTTTTTAGCCAAAAAAATGGGAAAATGTGGAAATAAAAATACCCTCTAGAAACAATATTTTTTAAATATGGCAGGTGGCGTCATAAGTTTGGCACATTAGGTCAATTTTTTCTTAAATCAAAAATGTCAGTGCTAATTTTAGAAACAAAATAAAAAGGTTAAAAAATGAAGGTTTGAATAACTGGGTTGGGTAAATTACTGTTTTCCAAAAACGAGGTTTGAATTTATCTCAAAATCTATTACCTAGTTTTTGGAAAACTATAAAAATACAAAAAATATAAAACAGATCTCGTTTCTGAATCTGAACTATGTAATCTGATGTTGGGCGCCATTCAAAAAACTGCATAAATTTTCTAATAACAATCATCAAAAAGACTGTTTTATCCATGAGTTGTTGATTTTCTCCAATGGTCATTTCGAATTTTTTTAAATTCCTTTTTCAATACAAGTACCTGTGGATGAGTACTGTAATATAAGCATTTCCAATGTAAACTTTTTTATTTATACTTATTTTTGATCCCAGTTGATATGGACAGAACTAAAAAATGCCATTTAATTCCAACTCCAAATCAAATAAATTACTAGACTATAACAACCAGCACTTAGTCTGCACCTAGAATCAAGAATTTAAAACAAAATACTATAAACTTAGGTTTCCGTCAACAAACCTCACACTTTCCACACCACTGGGCCGTTCCCATTAAGATCAATCAACGCCATTCTTGACACTTAGCTAAGTCACGTATAAGAAACCAAACTGCGCGCTATTGCAATAAAATTCTTTTTACGTTTATTGCCTTTTCATATACAACTTTACAGCACTCTCATATCAAAGATCTAAGACTTACTTGGTGACTTCTTTCACTTCTTTCAAAGAATATAATTCTCAAAGTCATTTATACGACTCTAGCTAGCATTGAAATTCTTCCGCGATATACCTTCCTATCTAAAAAAAAAAAATGTTAACCACATCAAAGGAGATTATGAGTTATGAATAGTTAATCAGATTGGCGTCTGCAAAAACGATACGCATTGAGCTGTCAATATAAATAATATTGCCAGACCACCAACTATCAAAAATTCTAGCAGACAAGCTGGCTTTTAAGTATGTAGTTCTCTTTGTATATTCACGGATCATATGGTGCGGTGTTATAAGTGTTCGCACTCACATGTAGGCATTTTGGTAATTAATTTTAGAAAAAAAATGTTTAGAGTTGAGTTTGCCCGAAGGCGATTTGTGTTTAAAGGAGTTGAAAAATATCTTAGTTTATTCGCACACCACGCATTTTATTGCCTCCAGCTATGACAACCCAACCATTCAATTTTGCATTTATTTTTACGCACTGCACACAGCAAGTAGGAATTTGTAAACGAGGTTTTAATTGGTCCTATTAATCTTGACATTGATAATTCTGACAAAATGATATATCCATTAAATACATAGTTGTAGGTAGGTTTCGACATTGTCACACTTACACTTGCACTTGAACTTGTAACTTTTAGTATAAGTATTGAACATTTTTGTTAGCAATGTTTGTTTCTTTAACTTCACCAATGAGCATTTATGGATTATGAATTTAATAGCAGGCCCTATTAAAAAATTCTTTGATTTGAAGACTAACTATACACATTTAAAGCATTTACGTTTAAAGCCACTATATCAACTGATCATAATGATAAATAGATTGATCATTGATTAGGTACGAGGTAGACTTAAATATGATGAAGCAAATTACAGAATTAATAATGGTACATATATTGTAGAGTTGATGGTGAGAAATTTTTTTTTGTGGAAGAAGTGGAATAACTCAAGTGAACTATTATATTTTTCTGAAATAAAATGTTAACTAATCTATCGAAATTTTACCCTGATAAATCTAAAAATACATGCTGAACAATTAATTCCACATTAGTAAGGTTTTGTGAACATAAACTCGAATTTCTAAATTTTGTAAAAGTTTGATTTGCCTGATTCTTCACGACTGCCAAGGATATATTTCTTGATAAATAATGAAATTATTTGAATCTATTTTCTTAGAACCATAAATAACGATATAAACCTTATAATTTGTATTTTAACAATTTTAGAAAATCTTATTCTACCCAAAAACGAACAGATTTCAAAAACTACTTAGTAATATTGTGTTCCAAATTTTTCAATAAAAATATTTTTTTTATGACTTTTTAAAAATATTTCAAATTTTTTGTTTTGAAAACTTAATAAATATTTTCAAACAATATCTGAGATTTTTTTGAATCTTTTATGAAAAATTAACGATACCTACCTACCTTCTTTACAAATATTAAAAGGCCGTTAGAAAAATCCTTGTTGCCTCAAAAATGGCGCCTAAATTTTTGATCAATTTTTTTCAGTATGCTAAATAAAGTGCAATCTACTACCAAATATTAAAAAAATTCAACTTAGCTACTATTTATTTTACTTTTCATGAAATGTTTTTATTTGAATTTTATCGTTATCGGCTAAAGTTTTAATTATTTTTTTTATATATCGTCGGCTTAGAGTGTAAAGCAGCTAACTCCTATTTTGCATTTTTATATTAAAATATTTATAAAAAGTGTTTGCATTACTTGAGTAAAACAAAAATTCCATTTAGTATTTTTCAGCACTCGTTATTACTAAATTCAGTGAAATTGAAAAGATTTGATAGATTTTTGTATTTTTTAGCAATTTTTGAAGTGGTCAATAATGGTAAAAAAATTTGGAGATAGCCGCATTACACTCTAAGCCGACGATATGTTAAAGTAATATTGTATAGCAAATTTTTTTTTAAAAAGTTTCAATTTTTTTTGAAAATTCAATATCTCAAAAATGGGTTGATCATTTTTTTTTTGAAATTTCAATTTTAGAATTATTAAATAATTACTTAAGATTTTCAGTTAAATATAAAACTTTCCTAGAAAAGGTTTTAAAAATTTTATATTAGAAATAATTCCCTCAAAAAACCGCTTCAACCAATTCTCAAATGAGGACTTCTTATTTTTGAATTTTCATTTTTATCTTCAATACTAAAAATCTTAGTTGAAGTACCAACATTTTAAATTTTATAATTCTTTTTTTAAAATGGCACCATAAATTTGGAATACTTTAAGTCAAATTTTTTTTGGTTTTCTTTTGTTTTGGAAATAGTAAATTTGATTCTTATCATTTTGTTATGCAGTAGCTTACAAAAAAACTAATGAAATTGTAAATTACATTTTTTTCAGGTTTAAATAAATTGGTATTTCAGTTTTCTTATATATATGTACTTTATATATGTACTTCTATGAATGTATTTCGAAAATAAACAACGATTTTGAGAAAAAAATTAAATTTGTTTGAATGTAAATACATTTTAAGCTAGGCAAACATTTTGGCAAAAAATGAAGAATTTTTTCATTATGGACTAAACAGAATAAAATTCATTTTTATAAAAAAATCTTCCTGACATTTATAAAAAATTGCGTAGCAAAATTTAAAAAAAATGCACGACTGGGTCGCACGTATTTGCTCTTATGCTCAAGGCGCTGAGGGTTTAAGAAAATAATATGTAAAGACATTGAAATTATGAGAAAGAAATGTTTAAAAGCATGAAATACGATATTCAAATAAGCTAAAAAAAAACTTTGTTGAGAGTTTGAGATGAAAATAAAAGTGCTCTCTTAGTTCTTTTTTGAATATTATTGTATGGATACAAAAAATTTAAAATCGTTTTTGCGGTTTTTTTGAAATATTAATTTGTATGTATTAAATTCTTAAAGCATTCTTAAGAACAACTTTTGGTATGCAAATCTTAAGTATTTACTTATGTGCATATAAAAATAAAATTTGAAAAAAACCGTCAACCCGTTTTTGGAAAAAATATTTTTCTAAACGGTTTTTTTTTAAATTTTTGTATGAAAGGTACCGTTATTTTTTCATTAAATTAATTTTTTTTCTTAAAATACTTAAGAAAGTGTTAAAAAATCTTCAAATACAGAGTTTTATAAGAATCGCTTATATAGTTTTCAAAATATTTGATTTTCAAAAAAAAATTTAAAAATCCAAAAAAAAATATTCTATTAAAAATTTTAGTGAAAAAAACTTTTTAAATTTCTTAGAAGCTTCTGTAAAAAAAAACTATTGGAGTCTGAAATATAGATTTGAAGAAGATCGAAACTAAAAAAATGGTTCCTTGGGAGGTACCATTAATAACCATTTTTTTGATAAATGTTTTTTTGTTCAAAAATAACTTTTACCAAAAGAAATTTATTGAGTTTTTTTTAGAAAAGTTGTAAAGACATTTTTGAGACATATATGTAAGATTTTGTTAAATTACGAAAAAATGGTATCACAAGGACCCTTACTTTTTACTCTAGAATTACCAAAAACCGCTATCTACCAATTATTAAGGAATTAGATCGGGTCATTTAGGCTTTTGACGAAAAGACTGATAACCAGACAGACAGCATTTTGCCACCCACTTTTTAGGTGTTTTCTATCATCGTAATGTCATGTTGATTGTTATCTCGATTTTGTTTGCACGAATCCAAAACTTGCCCTATAGAACGTATATTGCAAGTAAAAAGGCGAAAAAGTAGGCACCCCTCTTTTTTAACGGTTGTTAAGATCTTAATTTTTGCCATGCGCTGGCTTAGAAGTCTTCCAGTTTTTCTGATACAGACATTTTGTTTGTCTATAAGCCTTTTTAAAATGTTTACTGCAGTGTCAATAAAAAATAACATTAAAACAAAACTGTGCCGCTCCAGCCCATATTTCACTATTTTTAATCAGTTTATGCATAGAGTGAAATAAAAAATAAGCACAGACACTGAGTCTAATTAGATTTTCATGTTGTTTTCTCAATCATATTCCAATTAATTAAAGCTGCATGATGTCAGTAAATACCAGGCGCGTGTATAGAACTTTAATCAAGTAAGGTTGTATAGATTTGTAGGACTCAAAATTTTTAATTTTTTTTTTTGAAATTTGTTATTTTGTTAAAAAAAATTCTGTGTTAGGAATAAAATTTAATAATATCCTAATCTTGATATTTTCATTCAATATACATATCCTTTATCAGGAAGTAACAAATTGTTAATTATTGATTATTTGAAGTTGATTAAGTATGTTTATAAATTGGTACACAAGAAAGGAGATATTTGAAAAAATATTTTGAAAAATAAGAAATAGGAAATTCCTAATATTGAAAGCTTGAGATGATTTTTTTAAAGCTTGAACAACTTTTTTCGCAATTTATTCTTAAATTCTTATATAAAACAATTTAATCTTATAAAATGTTTCTAAATCTTTTCGATTTAATAAATGAAAAGTTAGTAATTTATTTTAAATCCAAGTCCCTCCTTTGTATCCGTACCTGATTATACTTTTATTGGATTAACAATTAACGAACTGGTTATCTTGAGGCAGATTTCGCATTGATTTCAATTTTATTAAGTTGACCTTAAACTTCTCAACTTTTGAACAAACAATTGCGCTTTATGATTGAAATCCATTAAAATTTTGATCTACCAATTTATTGTTACGCACAATGTAACGTTTAATATTTTGCAAGCCTGTCGAATCTAGAAGAAAAAATTTTAAAAAAATCTATTGAACCTTCTTACGACAAAGACAATCTACAGCTTTTATCAAAAATGTGGTTTTGTTGCAATTAAATATACATACATTAAAGTAAGTGATCGCTTTATTCCAAGACGGGTCAAGTATCTCAAGACACAAATGCTAATCCCCTGTCAGATTGGTTATTTATTGTTTGCAGATTCCATAGTAAAAGAGCCATTCTGGCTAGACCAACTGTAGCTCTATTATATTTCCGTGTTCCCATTTGCGTTTTTAATTAGTTCTGGAGCTGGTATGTACGTATAATCAGATCATAGCTATAAAAATGTCACCTAAAGCAGTCGTTGAGCATCAGTTACAATTTATCTGTCGCACTGTGAAGACTATCTTAAAAAGTCCAAACCAAAACCAACATGAAGGTAAAAGGATACTTTTCAGACCTTTTCGGGAATTTCAATAAATTTTTAAAATTCTATGTCGTTTTATAGTTCGCCGTTGTCGCCGTCGTAGTCGTGTTTGCTTTGGCCATCACTGCTCAAGCCTCTGTCGTCCCATTGATTTTGGGAGCTCCTGCTCCAATTTCATATACAGCTGTTCATGGACCAACATTGACTATTGCTGGTCTACCAACTGTAGCTGTTCATGCTCCAGCTGCTGTTGCTGTTCATGCTGCTCCAGTTGTGGTTCCAGCACCAGTTGTTGTTGCCGCTGAGGGAACTTATGTTGCTAAAACTCGTGGTGCTGTGCATGTTGCTCCATTACCAGGACATTTGAATTCTGCTGCTTCAGTGAACTTGGAACCAGCACCAGGAACAATATAAGAAAGAAAAATTGCATCTTGTAACTCAGACTTTATATATCCAGTTCATAGGCATAGACAAATCTTTTCCATACAAGAAAAAATATCATTCATCATAAGCCCCCCTTGGAATTAAAAGGTATTTCATCGCGATTTTATGACATTCGCTCTTGCATTAAGAAAAATCATCAAAGCTGTCTTGTAACTTTTTTTTTATTTTTATTTTTGTCAAATAAATGTTAAAAACATTTTAAAGTAATTATTTGCATTTCTGACTCACCATCAAATTTTATAGATCTTTGACTTGTCGAAGACCAAAAATCTTTTGAATACTGCTCAAATTGTACGAAACTATAGGATGCGCCAAATAAGACCTACCAATGTCCATTAACAAACGCTGACAAGAATAGAAATAACCCGATCATTTTAGCAGCTTGTTGTGTATAGTGTATCCATTTTTAACCCTACAACGCGTAAAAATTATCGATTGTTTCTATTTTTCTCCACGGCTGTCAACGGACATTAGTATGGTAGGCCTTATTTGGCCCGGTGGGTTCTTTATTCGTTTGACAAATTCTACAGTTAGAAGCAGTTTACAATCGAACAGATTTTTTCTTAAAAGCTCAAATCTAAAATGACAAAAAGATGAGCACTTCAAAATTTAAAAAAAAAATATTTTTCGGTACGTTAGAAAAATTTTCACAATTTTCGAAATTTACTCAAAGTTAAAAAACAAAACAAAATTAAAAATTTCAAAAAAATATGTTCAAGAAAATGTCAACCGGATTTTAAGATATCTATTTTTCAAAAAAAAATTGAAACTTTTTTTTTAATTCAAAAACTTTGTTTTTTGATTTGCTGTATTTTTGTTTATTCTTTTTTGTAATTTTTATATAAAAAATCTATGAGAAGTACAATAAAAAGTTGGTGTATGTATTTTTTTTTTAAATTTTTGGTAGTGCTCGCACTAACTAGACCATAAAAAAATAGTTTAATAAAAATCGTAGGAATCGTCTTTAAGAATAATAATATTTTCCTTAACGGTTTTTTAACATTTGTATAGTAGGTACCGTTTTTTCGTAAAGTTTAATTTCTTCTTAAAAATACCTTAAAGTGATTAAAAAAACCTTTAATACCGAAAACTTAAAAATTGACCTCGTTGTTTTCAAAATGTTTGTTTTTCAAAAAAAAAAATGTTGAACATTTTTTAAACATCCAACAAATATTTTTTTGAAAACTTTTATAAGAAAAACTATTTATGTTGCTAGGAGCTTCTAAGAAAATGATTGAAATCAAAATTACCATTTTGAAGAAAGTCAAAAATAAAAAAATGGTGTTTTGGGAAGTGCCTCCCACGACTATTTTTTTGAAAAATGGTTTCCTATCCAAAGGTAGCCTTTACTAAAAGATATTTATTGAATTTTTTATAGAAAACTTGTTAACCCGTTTTGAGCAAAATAAAATTTTGTAAAATTGCTAAAAAAAATTATGTGGCAGGTACCGTTATTTTTAGTTTAAGAAAAAAAGGACTACGTAACAAGCCTTAAGAAAATCAATCCAGCCTTTTGGACTACAGCCAAACAAGCTGACAGACAGAATTTTTAGACTTACTTTTTTCGTCTTCCCTTTCATCCTAATGACAAAGTCTGATCAAAATCTCGGTTTAATTTTTTTACGACTGCATAACTTGCCATACAGTACCTGTACATTGCAAGTAAAATAAAATGCACGACTGGGTCGTACGTACTTGCTCTTATCTTATGTTCAAGGCGCTGAGGAATTTAGAAAATTATAATTAAAGACATTGAAATTATGAGAGAAAAAATTATAAGCATGATATTTAAATTAACTTAAAAAACTTCGTTGGGAGTTTGAGACGAGAAAACAGAACGCCATCTTATTTCATTATGGACAAAAAAATTTAAATCGTTGGAGCGGTTTCTAAAAATAATAATTATAAAATAATTTAATTTAATTATATAAAATTCATAAAACATTTTTAAGGAAAACTTTTGGTATGCAAATCTTAAATATTTGCTTATGTGCATAAAAAAATAAAATTTGAAAAAAAATTGTCAACCCGTTTTTAAAATATCGAATTTTCATTTCAATGTTTTGTAGTAGATCGTATTTATTCTAGTATATGGAAAAAGTTTGATAAAAATCGTAGGAATTGTTTTTGAGAAAAAAAAAAATATTTTGCTTTCCGGTTTTTAACTTTTGTATGGTTTTGAAATTTTTTTCTAAAAATATTTTAGAGAGTACTTAAAAACTCTTAAGTATTGAGTTTGAAAAAAATCAATAATATCGTTTTCGAAATATTGATTTTCAAAAAAAAAAATCCAAAAAATATTTTTTTTTAATGTAAATACATAAAAATATGCATAAAAACTATTGAAATCAGTCATACCATTTTGAAGGAAATCGAAAATAAAAAAAATCCTAATTAATGGAAATGTTTTATTCATTTTCGATTTTCTTGAAAATTTTCTGATTTCAATAATCAAAAGCTTTTTAGAAAAATAAATACTTTTGTGTAGGTCGAAAATGACATAATCGATTTTTCCAAAAACTGGTGCCTTTCGGTTTTTGAAACTCTTAAGAATACATATTTTAAGAAAACATTCTATTTCTATTAAGGTACATAATAGTACCTATCTACCATACAAAAGTTAGAAAAACCTCTGAGCATTTTTTTCACTCAAAAACGGTTTCTACATTTATGATCAAATTTTTAAGTATGCTAAAATAATAATAATCGACTACCTAACACTTAAAAAGAAAAAAAAAACTAGTAGGAACTATATTAGTAGTTCGTAATGGATTAAAATTTATTTATTAACTTATTACAAATTTCAAGTTACTTAAAAAATATTATGCTTATAAAAATTTTCACAAAACCATTTCTTTTAATTTTAAAAATGTATTTCTTTTTTTTCAAAATTCATGTTAAATATTTTTGTATGTATATTCATTAATATTTTAGTATAGTAAATAAATTCAAATTCATTATTTGGCAATTGACTAGAGAATTTATTTTATTTTCCTTACCCAATTTTAAATTAACTGTATATTATAAATAATGAACACTGAAAATTGAAAATCTAACGCTTGTTTTCTTTTATTTTTAAAATCGGAATTTCTGCTAAATTTACGAAAACAGCATAATTTTCAATTTTTTATCGCAAAATTGTAAAAAAACTACATTCGAAAAATTTGAAAATATGCAATTTAAAAAAAAAATGTATGGCACAAAAATGAGCATAAGTAGAGCACAATACAGCACAACTGATTTTTTGAAAATCTAAAATGTTGGTGCTAAATTCATGCTTCGCAAAATTGTTGTGGGCCGTAATAGTTGCAAATATTCGAATTTGGTTTATTTCTTTTGCATATGGCAGTACAAACTAAGCACAAAATAGCTAAACTTCCATTTTTACAAAATTTCAAAAAAATTTATCCGTAAAATATTCAAATTTTGTTTTTAAATATTTAAAAGCACAATATAGCATCACTTTTTTGGGTTGGGGTCGAAATTCTGACAAGGTAAAAATTCTTTTTGCTAAATTCTGCTTTAAAAATTCTGTTTGTCAAAATTCTGTTTTACAAACTTCTACCAATAATAAAAAAAAAAAGCTTGGAAAATG
The DNA here is from genome assembly GCA_946251815.1 of Dasysyrphus albostriatus. Taxonomy (NCBI): domain Eukaryota; kingdom Metazoa; phylum Arthropoda; class Insecta; order Diptera; family Syrphidae; genus Dasysyrphus; species Dasysyrphus albostriatus. Next base: position 133,190,281 of record OX276337.1, on the reverse strand, counting down.
TCCAAAAGTGCGCGCTTTTCAACATTTTCCAAACCTTCTTTTTATTACTAGCAGAATTTTGTGAACCAATTTTCTTATAGGAAAAATTTCTTTTATTTGGGTGAAAAAGTTGTGTAGCTGATGTTTTTTTGGTTCTCCTGTTTCACTTACATTAGTTCGTCAAAATCAAAATTATTATTTGATTTCAAATTAAGTAATATTATGCTATGTTCCCACCAAAACGAAACTCGATTTTTAATATTAGTAATTGATAGAACAAGATTTCATGAAAATTTCATCACAATCTCAATGAAAACCCTTGATTTCAATGAAATCTTAAAGAAATCTTGGTCGACAAATTTAAAATCTCAAATAAAAAAAAAATTGCTAAGAAATCAGATTTTGGTTAAGTGTAAACGCAGTATTATAAAACATCGATCTGGTTAAGAACATTGTAAAAAAGTGGGTTACACCATTTATGTACAAAAAGTTACAGATTTAATAATCTCAAAAAGTATAAAAATAAATGAAAAGTTAAGTTGTGCATGGCTGGTCATATGTTTTATTTTGAAAAAAATAAGTCTATGTTAAGATAGATTACGAACAGTTTTACTTTTTTTGTTTATTTTCGTTATTTAAGAATTTTGAAGAACAAAATTTCGAATCCAGAAGACCTTCTTTATGATTTATTTTTAAATAAAGTTAAAAAAAATTTCGGCACAAGTTGTTTTCAAACTCAAAATATGTATTTACCAAAAACTATAGGTAATTATAAAATGCCTTCTATTTTTTGAGAAAATTGAAAAATATCGATTTGGGGATTTTCTTTAACCATCACCTTAGCCTAAATAAATACATAGCAGATATTTAAAGCTGTTTGATATCGGCCATCGTTGTCGGTCGGTCGTTACGTCGGCTTCGTTGACGATCGCCGCTATCGGTCGAGAACATACTCGTATAACTTCTATTTTCCATTTATTTTTCTCATAATCACAACCGTTTGTTATTGTTGCATGCAAAACAGTTGCAGTCACTATTAGAACCGCTTTTCAAAACACTTTCTCAATCATTGTGACTTCCAAAGTGGTAAACCTCTGATCATAATAGAGTCAAACCACCTATGCACCCAGCCATATCAAATGAAGTATAGAATTAATTCTCCATCTGTTTTGTATTTTTCTGTTCTGCTACGCCTCAGTCACTTTTCACAATCAATAAAATTTAATGATTCAGAAAAAGAATTGTAGGTTTGCTGGGCTCCTGATACAAATCAATTGCAATCTCGTTAAGCAAAAAAAACTCTAATCTAAATGCCGGCTAACTAACAAGCAAGTTTATAGCTTATTAAAGTCAGCTAATGGTTTTAGCTTAATTTGCATTGCAAATGTGACTTAATCGATTTATTGGATTGATTTGACGATGACGGTGGCAGCGAAACGGCCGGCACGGCAGTTCATTTAACCGGAACAATAAACTCTCACGTAAATACATATAAACTTTTTGTCTTGTGCCGCAGAATGTTTTAAATTTATTTTATTGCCAAAACTGACGCCCCGCTTAGACCGAACTTCCTATAAAATCGTAAGATTTTTATCAAAAAAAACTGCCAATTTATTAAGTTTTCTAAGCATTAGGTGTGTGCTTTTTTAAGTCCATGATTTCCGATTGACAGCAGACAGTTCAATGTATGTAGTCAATGGGTTTTTTTTTCTTTGATTCACATATGAAATAGTAGTTTGTAACAATATCCATTCTCCATCAATTTAAATCTCATTTGACAAGACATACACTGACCGGGGCGTTAACAACCCTTGTTAGTTTGTCTTCTAACATATTCAAGATTTTGAATTATTAACAAAGGGAAACAGCCGTTGATTGTTTTTTTTTTTTTTTGTATTCTTGGACATGGACTGGACAGTTGTTTTTTTCCCAGATTGCACTTCTTACATATGAGTTGAAGGCAAACTACTTTTTTTAATTCATGTCTATACCTACGTGTGAGTAGTATTACTAGGATTTTATTTTTAGATCCGTTTAGGTTACATACGTTTTTTATTTGCATATTTATAAGGAAAAATAACAGTTTTTTTTTATTAATTGTTTAATTAAATAATTACGGATATTTGTAGAAGAAAAGAATCAATAAACGCTAAGCGTAACACGCTATCTGATGTATGAACTGATTATTCAAACTCGTAGATAATTATCTTTCACTGCTCTCTTTTTCTACTCTTTTCTGCTAGAAATTTGCATAGAGTGAAAAATCAGAAGGTTCCACAATATTTTCAAGGATTTATTTAAATTTTAACAAAAATAAGATGTGACCATTAAGAAAGAGGTTTTGAAAACATAATGTGTCATTTACCATCGAAGTTGGTCATATTTCAAACTGAGAAACATTGGCCGAAACTGTCAAGTGTTTTCATTTTTTGTTACCAATTTTTGCCCAATTACTGGTTCGAAACTTGAAGAATTGGAAAGTTTTAGATATTTCCCCCTTCCATACAACTTCTGTCCAAGAATTTTCTTTAGGTAAAAATAATTTGTTCTTTCAAATATCAGGTTAATATCTGTTTAATGATGGCTTACAGTGTTTTCGGCAATTGGCTACTCACCGAGAAAGAAAATTTCATTAAAATTTGACAGACTACCAATTGTTTTTTTTTTAAATCTCTGAAATAAACTGTTAGGTTAGGTTTATCAAAAGGTTAGGTATATACCCTTACAGGAGGCGATCAGGTTTACTTACTTTCTTACTCATAAGGTGGCGCTACAGTCTGGAGTGGACCAGGGTCTGAAACAACTTAAGCTTCTTCCACTCGATCTCTAGTAGTTTGGACTGGCCACGATACTTTGGTAGGTATCGTCTCGGTATCTTTAAATTTAAAAAATGTCAGTATCGTCTCGGTATTTTTATCGGTCACGTATAACTCAGTCTTGTTTCGTTTCGTAAAGCAAAGTCTCGTCTCGGAGCTGGTATCGTCTAGGTATTGTTTCGGTTTTCAATAGCGATGCCAAACGGTACCCAGACATTTCTGGTGTTGTGGAAAGCCCTACTAGTAGTTCTTCGGGGCATGATGGTTAGTAAGTTGGCGAAGCAGGTCTGAGTTCGATTCCCAGCCACTGCACCTAAAAACAGAAATGTTTTTCCCAAGGTACTGCCTTTTGTGAGGAACTGACAAATCAACTAAGAGCATACTTGTCATGAATAAGTGCTTCTCATCTAGCTGTTCGGGTTCGACAAAAAACTATAGATCCTCTCCATTCCTGCGAACAACATTTACACAGGAGACAGGAATGCTTGAGAGTTGTAAGTCACTAGGTCCTGGTTCTCCACGAGCTGTTGCGGCACGAAATTAAATTTGTATTTATTTTTTACTCGATTTCTAGCTAGATGTTTCAAAAATTCACAATCCAAGTTGGTTGAGGTCCTCTTCGACTTGCGTTTGCCAATTGTTATGCTGTAGTTCTCCTCTACTAAGATGAATCACGGGCTTGGACTTTCTGCGCCGGGACATTGATTCCCCTAGGTGACCCAGCAATCCCAGTTGTTGATTTTTCACTTTTATAGCTTTGTTGGTGTCGCTGTACATCCCGTTCAGTTTATTGTTGTATCTTCTTGTCTATTCTCCATCTTCCTATTTCGTCATCTTTTTGTCAAAACCCTGTAAGTCAGTTTTGAAAAATTGATTAGAAGACACAAAAAATCGTTTTACAAGTTAATGAATTGGGATTCTTAGACCATAAGGTTTTGAAACTGGTTGATGGAACCAAGAGGAATACCTGTTACGTGATATCTATATTTTCGTCCAGTGATATGTTTTGATCTAAAATACCTTAAATGGCATTTCAAGACCTACGAGGGTTTGACAAAAAGCTGATGATATGTAGAAGAGATTAAAAATTACCTGGATAGTTTGTCTCTCAAAGCAGCTTAAGGCTTTTTCATCCACCATTAATAGTGCCCATGCCTCTGCATCATTCATCAGGACCGGGATCCTATTCACAAATACCTCCTAAATAGCATTCTAAGACCAAAGAAGCAGCGATTGGCAAGAATAATTCTTCTTTTTATCTCAGCACTGATATTGCTCGCTGAATTAATAGCGGAGTTTAGGTAGACATAGTGTCTGACCTCCTCAAAATTAAAGCTGTATATAGTGATGATTTGTTCGAGACGTGTCGGTGTTGGGTGTCCTTTCTTGTTGACAGCATATATTTGGTCTTGCTTTCATTCACCGTTAAAACCATCTTCTTGGCTTCCTCATCAATACTCACACAAATAAAATACCACTGACATCACGCTTTGTTCGTTCAAATTATGTCAATATCCTCGGCGAAGGGAGTATCTAATTTGATGAACTTTTGAAAGATTGTGCATTTAGTGTTGCCGTGAAAGTTTTGAACTATTCTTTCAAGGATATAGTGTCGAAGAAGTCGCATGAGAGTCTTATATCAAGCCTTTTTTGGTATGAAAGGTATCGGTGTCGGTGAGGTCTTTGCTGACCATGATGGAGCAGCACACTTTCTTCATAGTCATCCTGCACAAACAGATGTATTTGAGAAGGAGGAGAGATACGCTAAAAGGTGGTAAACATTGATTTGAAACACCAGGGGCCGAATTACCGCATCAGTTATCGAGCATTTCTTGACTAAATTATGAGAGTATGGCCTTAGTGCTCACGTGTGGAGCAATCTAGTATACCAAAATTGGAAGTGGTTACTCATTTATTCAATCACTGATGGCACTCACTCATTTGATCACTGATGCATCAATTCGGCCCTTGGGATTTTTCCAAGATGTGCCAAAGTGTGAATATTTGGTCAACGTGGACTTTCCTGATATATCCCTTTCTTCTTTTGCCCGTAGAGCTTACAAGCAGCTCTGGTCCTTCCATGCAGCGCCATTTTGTATGCCTATTTTTTGGCTGCATGTACTTGCCCACATTCTTCGTCAAACCAGGGATTTTATTGTGGTAGTCTACAAGACCCAGCACGTCAAAGGAAGCATGGTTGCTTCCTGTCAATTCCTTCAATGGCTCGCAGTTCTAGAAGTTAGTGGTAAAGGACTATTTGAGAAAAGGACAGTGAAATTTCTTGTGACTGTAGCTATCTGACGTTGACTTTCCTTTCAGTGTTTTTCTGTTTTGGTCTGCATATGCGTAACATAACCTTGGCTATGACGAGTTACAAAATGTTGTTGTTTGAGTCAACGTTGGCTTTTCGCAACGTTTGAACATCCTTGAGACTGGAGCAGTATAGTTGGTGGTTGATTGACTAAAATATCACCATATCCTTATGTGGATATCGAGAATTCGGAACTGCGTACAAGCTATCGCAAACGTTTCGCCCCACAACAAATTCGATTCACCTGAATCCACTATCGGATTGGTAGGCTATTTCTTTCGTTTGTTCCACAAAAGACGTCTTCTCATCCTTGTTTGGCATTTAATTTACCCAAGTCAATTCTAATGTCATAGCTAAGGCATTGCTCATATTTCATATCCAGGAGCTCGTAGAACTCGTCCTTGGTGTCATCATCTTTCTCCTCTGTGAGAGCATGTGCACATATGAGGCTTATGTTGGTAAACTAAGCTTTGGTACAAATTGTCGTGATGTGCTCGTTCACATAGTTGAAACTGAAGGCTTCTTACAATAAATCCACATTCAAATCTTTCAGTTTTCTATGGCCCGGCCAATCCAATCGCATTTCTGGGATGGCTGCAATGGCTGTGGTAGCAGTCTAGAGCCTCCGTTCAGGTGTCTTTAAAGTGAAAGAGCTAAAACCGTCATCATCTTCTGATTGATGATAACCATCAACGTCTTGTAGCCTTAACTGGACAATGTGCATACTGACAAAAACAGTGTTTCCAACTGGATGGCGAAAAGTTCCACACCGCACATACCACGATTCTCAAAGTCCAACCAATCTCTAAGCCAGATATTACAAAAATTGGCCTGGTATTTCATTTTTAAAAACAAACACGAAAATAGACTTTATATATAGGACATAAGACTTTAATGATTATGTAAGCCCATGTCTTTTTAACAAAGTTATTGTTTTTAGCCATAAGAGCTACAAATGTAATCATTCAATTACAAGAAAACTTAGCAATATTACCCTGGGGCTTTGCAAAACCATTTTTCAAAAAATCGAAAATAAAAAAAAAACTTCTTACATAACCTCATTTCTAACAGCATAAGCATAGCGCCTGTTGCTTTATCCACCCAAAAAGTGCTATTTTTGGATTAAAAGTTCCAAACGAAAAAAAAGAAAATCCGCTTTGCATGTTTTCTTAATTGCAAAGTGGCTTGCTTATCTGTTGAGGTGGCATTTACGAGGTCGCGCATGAGCGATCGCAAGTTATGTGCGCGAACATTAAAAAAAATCTTATTTCCCGAAATAATAAGTCGCCTACGCAACTCAAAAACTTAAAGACACTTTGCCATAAATAATGCATGTAGGTAAGGTCCATAGAGCTGACTCTGTGCTCCACCTGCATGCAGTGATCTACCCGATTACTATACTCAATTTCAGTAGAGCAAAAGTTTGTATCTCTATCGTAGTCGTCGCCAATGTTTTAGTCACAATCGGACCAGTTTATTTTACTTCACGATCGTTGCACCGATGATGATGATGACGACAACGAAACGATATAAGGTGATCGTTTTAAATGCGGCGCGAAAGGCGTGCGCCTAGCCTAACGCTCTCTGACATCGGAAATGGGGAATGTTGTGCAGCAGCAGCAGCAGTAGAACTAGCATAGCATACGGAATTGTGTGATTGAGTGTTTTGACCAGTGTCACTGGTTCTAGTCGCCTGCACAAGATCATTGCCAACTAGTGCCATAAGCGGTAACGTAAAAATGTATGCATGCGCATATACGCTGCATATAGTTGCTGGTGAATTGCAGCTATATTACATGAGGGGGAGCCTGTGGCAACTTTTAGATGAATAAAACCATACTTGGTACTTGGTGTCTTATAATTGTTGTCCGCATCTGGTGTTTTGTGGGAGTGTTCAAGAATGGCAAGTACAGTAATTGAGAAATATGAGATTTTTATCCCCAAACATTCTAAAGAATCAAATTGGACAGTCTTTGTTTCTGGTTAGAGGCGACATGCTGCAGCCTTCGATTTTAAACTATGCTTTTCATGCAAATATGTGTCATCAAAAATGAGTTATAGAAGCTATAATTATTAGTTTGCAAGATCATAAATAAATTATTTGGGGCACCAGCTGGCATCACCAACAAATTCAAACCTTTTCAAGCTTATTTAATGATTGGATTTTCTATCTATACATGCCACTTTGTTTCAATGAAGAGGGTAAAAAGTCCCCCCCAAAACCATAATAGTATGTAATAAATAATAATAATGTTAACTATACATACATATAATGCCTGTAAGACATTATGTCTTTTTAAAGTTAGAAAGAATAGGAGGATAGGATAGAAATGATTTGGCACAGTGGATTGAGATCGAGGTGTTTATTTTCTTACTTAGCCCAGTTACTGCCTGAACAGAATGGAGATGGAGCTGCAACTGGAATAGCTGTCAAAATTTTGAACACAGACAAATCCATAGATACGAACAGAACGCGACGCAGCTGCAGACGGAGCTGCATGCGCAGCTGGACAAGTTGGCCAACTTTTAACTTTTTCATTCAGCTTTTTTGACGTTTCAAAATTGTGAGCGCAACCAAGCTTTTACATGGGATTTGTAGAGAATTTCAAACTCTTTTTAATCTCTGATAAGGACGCAAGGTAATTTTAGCTTCCATTTCATTATTATCCGCTTTTATTTTTGTTTTATTTTCTATTTTTGTGTTGAATTAAATTCGCACAGCTGACTTCAAATGCCCAAAATATCAGAAAACCGTACAACACATTGTGGACAAGTAAAAAAAGAGCACGTACAGCATTTTTTGACAGCTATTCCAGTTGCAGCACTCTTTTCTGGTCGAGCAGTTAAGCTGGGCTGAAATAGAAAAGCATGCTGCCTGAAGTGGGGTTCAAAGTCACACCCCTAAGTTAGCAGTCAAGTACGATCAACGACCACAGTGCACAAATTTCCATCGTATACCTACACATTACATAATGCAACAACATCAGCGTACCGCTCTCTGTTGGGTCGACGTCATATGATCATTTCATTTGTCCTCCTAACAGTTCACACCATGTTATCGTAGAAAAGTCATGATGAGGAGGATGGAATTTTTGAAGCATATCGACTCGTGTTAATTACGAATTTATTTTTCAAAATTATGGAGACAGAAAAGGTTCCAGATAAATCTTGGTTTGTAGTAACTTTGATAACCTCAGTTATATTATGTGGTGCATTCATGTGCCATTTGAAGTCGATTTTTTTTGCCTTCCATTTTTAGAACCAAAGTAATTTTCCCTTTTGCAGGAACCAGGTTCCTACCGTCAATTCCCTGCTTGCTCCTTCCGAGAGAGATTTTGCAACAAAGCTTTTCTCCCTTGAGTTAGCCTTGAGCTGGTATCAGACTGGACAGTAAATTTATTCTCCTTTGATAGTTAGCCTTAGACTGGATTCAGAATCTTAACGTAAGCTCTCTGCTCGCTTTTTCTGAGTAAGAGATTTTGCAACAAAGTTATTCTCGTCTGAGTTTAGCCTTGCACTAGAGTCAGATTCCTACAGTAAACTCACTGCTTGCTTTTTTTGGGTGAAAGATTGGGGAGCAAAGTTATTCTCCCTTGGGTTAGCTTTGCGCTGGAATCATATTCCTATCATAAACTTCCTGTCGGCTCCTGAGAAATTGGGCGACAAAGTAATTTTCCTTTGGGTTAGACTTGGGCTAGAATAGTAAAGTATAGTAGTCCCTGGTTCACTAAGTGAATATTGTGGCCTGAGTCTACTCCTGAAGCTCAACACGTTTTATTTGCTTTCTTTAGAAAAACCCTGGACTCCTACAAACTTTACTCAGCCTCGATAAAAAGGCTTCAAATCTTAAAGGTTCTCATATTTATTAATTTTTTTTTTGAGTCAGTCAAATAACTTTCTTATTTAGCTTCTATTCATTTTTTTTGCTGTCATAAATTAAGTTTTGTATGTTTTATCTGACTTTTAATGAAAAAAACCTACTTTTTTGATTTCCAATATCAAAGCAGATATGTAATAACGTCTTAAGAATTTCAAGTTTTGGAAATTGGTTAGATACTTTTTTGATTTGAAAATAAAAAGTACATTTTGCATAAAAAATTAAAAAAAGTTTTTGTTTTGTGTGATTTTTTTTTCATATTTACTGGAAAAATTTACTTTTTATATCATTTCATTTCAAGTCAAAAATTATCTACCAATTCGAAATACGAGTATGTAGGCTTTTGTAGTTCACGAACGAACTAGTTCATTTAGTTCGTTAAGTTTTGCTCCAAGAAAGAGAAAAACTCATCTTCTGTTAAATATTTTTCTTTGAGTTTTTTTAATAGAGCATAAAACTTCAGTTGCTAAAGTAAGTTTGAAATTTGAACAACGAACGTTTCGATTTTCGACTCTTTTTGAATCACTATTCGTATTATATTCCGATTTCCGAATTACAAATATATCTCTATCTTTCTCTTGCTTATTCCCAAGCTAGACTTTTGAACTAAATTGAACTAAAATGAACGAACTAGTTTAGTAGCGTGAATTGAACTAAATTGATCGCTCACTCAAATTAACTAAACTGCCCAACTCTAATGCGAAACTATGAAAAAGTTGATGAAAATTGTTGTTTTTAATTCATTTAGATGAAGACTACGCAATGTTTAGGAACAACAAAATTTGTTCCTTCAATTGGTTTGTTAAACTTTGAAAATTTGGTGAAGAAAAACGGTTCGGTGAATATTGATGTTACAAAAGTCTTAAGATCTGCATACCAATACAAATCAGCAAACAGAATTCGAAAAAAAACAAGAGATTTAACGAAAGATCACAAAAAATCTTTTTTTAGTATTTTTTTCTTAAACTAACGGTAGTCACAGAGTAAACAAAAAATATTTTCTAAGAATTTTACGCAAATTTCCAAAATTTGCCTTGAAATTTGTATGACGTCATTATTTTCTGAGATATTCATAATCAAAGAAAAACGTATCTTTTTTTATTAAAAGTCAGGGGCCTAAGCACGTAAAATGAAAACGATAGCACGATATAGTTTAAACCATTATGCTATCTCTATCATATCTATTGGGAATAATAAAGACAGCTTACTTAAAAACGATATTATCCAATCGTTTTCGTTTTACACGATTTGGCCCTTGATAAAACATACAAAACAAAACTGTACGACAAAAAAATTAATTGAAGCTGAATGAACAAGTTATCTGACCATTACATTTAATTGACTCAAAAAAATACCCATAAGAACTTTTATTTTGCTATGTGCCATTTCTTGCTATAACGCAAAAACGGTACTGCAAGAAAAATCTTTTGTAAGCAAATCTCAAAACAAAAAAAAAATCAAAAAGCTGTATAATACTTTTTGTTTCAACTCAATGTAACCTTTTATCACAAAGATACGAAACACTAACAAAAATTGAAGAAAAAAATGTTGTACCCTAAATTTTTTCGACGAGTGTATGTAGCTTCATTGCAAACGACCAAGCGTGCAATTTAGAATACATTTTTTTTATCGCGTGATTGTGATGCTTGTACTGTACTAAAACACAAACAGAAACGTTTGATAAGAAAATAATTTTAAGTTTATTAACTTGCATATTAAGAACAAACCTAATCAATTTATGCACGCACTCAGAAGTTATTATAACTGATAAGCTCAAACATGGTAAAATTGTAAACCACTTCTCTACTTAAGGAGCCGAACATGATGTGCCAGACCAGCTTTGTTATTGCGCTGATTCAGAGTTGTGCATCATTTTTAATTAAAAATTAAATAATTTATTCATATATAAGCAAGTATTTGTATGGTTTTTTCAAACATACAAATACATGTTTGAAAAAACCATAACGAAATTCTAGGAAAAAATTACTTGCTAAAGTATAACAGTTTAGGTATTCCCCACTTAGTTTTAATTCGCTAAATTGATTTTCTCGCTTAAGTGATCTAAAAATCTTATACAGGGTGACCAGAAAATTTAATTTAAAAAAAAAACTTGTATTAATTATGACATGTGTGATGTTTAAGAAAAATAGATTTTGATTTAGTTTTGGAACTACATTCATGCTATTTTTTATGGAACAGTTATCACCGAATTTCTCTTTGAAAACTTTGAGTGTCGCTTTGTGTGCCATTTGGCTCCATCTTTTAGAAACCACGACTTGGATATATTGATATTGTTGAGTTCCAAAGACTGTTAAAAAATATGAAGAAATTGTAGAAATTCGTAATTACCGATGATTTAGTTCTGAATTCAAAAGATATATACAAAAAAGTTTAAGCCATGTTGATCATAATCTAATGCGTTTTAGTAATGTTGTGTTTATTTTGGTCAATTTTTTTTGAAGAGGTTATTCTATGTAAACTCTGATTTTTAAGACTTAATTGAGCGAATATCGTTTAATTGCTTAAGAGGTTTTCGTTTATTTAACATCCAGATCATCAAAGTCTGGAAAATTGAAGAATATCATTTTTGTACTTATAAGAGGGGAATACTGTACTTCATAGGGCAAAGCTAATAAGAACTCAAATTACTAGTAACTTTGTGATTGCCCAACAAAACTTAATAAAATCATGAAATATTCACAAAAAGGCGAATTTTTTTTTTCTTTTTTTTTACTTTGCTCTTTTCTTTATTACAATTTTGTATTTTCAAAAAAAAAAAAGATAACTTCTAAGCGTACAAATACGAATCACTCTTGCCCTTTGCATACGGTGAGTTGTTATTGGTCTTCACATAAAACACTCCAACTTTAGGAGTAGACGGTTCACCACCCATTTTGTACTGTTTCAATCCTTCCGGACAATCTGTCTTCATCTGCTCCCTATCACACAGAACTCCCCAAAATCCAACGGTACTATTAATAGATTCGGCAAAATACTTATACGCCCGTCTATGCGAACAGCCATAGCCCATGCAATTTTGATATGATCCTTTATTTGGATAGAAAGTTGCATGTCCCAGAGGTTCTAAGAAGCCCATATTTTCACTCGTCTGAATTGATTCAACATATTTGGCATCACTCGAATCAAGTCGTCCTTCAATTCCTTTCGATTTGAACGATGGACCAGCTGGATCTAGAGCAAAAATGGTGTTGAATTTGTCAGGATGAAGGTTTTTGCCCGCACTCCCAGCTATCTGTGCACCCAAACTATGTCCGATCAAATAGATATCATCATAATCTATTAGCAAGTTATTGTGCAAATGTCTGGCAAAATCAGCTACACGTAAACCAACTTTATCAATAAGTTTCGCAACTTTATAGTAATTGATTGAGGTGGAAATTGAACTCCAGTCAACAACGATTATATTAAAATCTCGAATGCTAAAATATGCACTTGACACACTCCGAATAAATGGATTTTTACTCGAACTCATCCAGCCATTGATGATTATTCTTATAAACAAAATTAAATTAAAATTCAAACCTATTTATCACAAAAGAAAATATCTTGAACATACCTTGTCGGATGAGTAGCATCGAATCCAGAATTTTGCAGCGAATCATCATCAATTCGAATTTCCTGAGCACACGTCGGAAAGTCTCGCTTATACAAGTAAAATGAAATATTTTCCTTCGGTGTCTTCACTAAGCTTTGAAAAGCTTTTCCTATAAATTTTACTCCGGGAATTTTCTCATAAAAAGACTTCTTCCTAGGTCCCAAATTATGTATACACGTCGACTCATCCTCAACACTACTACTGTCAGTCTCACAATGAACTATATAGAAATTGAAATTTTTGTTTTTGTTTGTTTACACAGTGGAATCATAAGCTATTTTAAGAAAAACATGCAACGTACCCAATTGGAGAATTATAAGAGCCAAAGCTCCAACTTGTATCAGTCTCATTATATTTTTACTCATCTGCCGCAAAAATGAAGCTTAGTGGAGGGCAATTGTATTTTGACTGAAACTTTATTTCTCGTTTGTGGTAAAGAGATACAAAAAAGACTATTTTGCAGTGTTGACAGTGATGCCACTTTCTGATTTTTATCCATCACAAAACTTTAGCGAGCAATAATTAAAATCTCAACGGGAACACTCTTAAGCTAAAAAGAGAGTTCCCGGTCAATTAATTAAAGAGATTTTTTGACATCTAGGTTAAAAGAAATTGGACATGAATAAATGTTAATGTCTTTAAGATTGAAAGAGATCAGAAAAATCAAAATCAAATATTATGGAAAATATTTTTAACAACTAAAAAATGTTTAAAAACTACTTTTTCCATTTTGTAATCAAAAGCCCACTCTTTTTTTCTTGCTTACACGGCAACTGCTTGAAAGATTTTGATTAAATTTTGTATTTGCTATGACTAAAGTGATGGTATTAAAACTGTGTTCCAGGTTTTTGGCAGAAAATTCACTTATAATAATAGAAGTAAAACAATTAATACTTGAACATCAGTTCAGATTAAGAAGCAAGCATTCGACAATTGATCCAGTGCATAGAACTACTGAGTCTGTAATTGAGAGAGCTCTTGAAGAAAATCTGTTCGACAATCTTTTTAGACGTACCGCAGGCATTTGACAAGGTGTGGCACGAAGGCCTTAAATTAAAATTAAGACAAGTTCAGTCTGAAGGACTTTATAACATTCTAAATGGATATCTAGATAACAGACTTTTTCTTGAAAGACACGGAAATGAATATTCTAATTTCAAAGAAATAGTGGCTGAGGTACCACAAGGAAGTGTATTAGGTCCACTTCTGTAGCTTTTATTTACACAAGATATACTTTAAACAAATGATACTATCTTAGCCACGAATAGCGCTCAAAGAACAAAAGTCAGTCCATGTGGACTTTACGCATAAAAAAATGAACAGATTACCCGTCTGTATAATACCGCTCGTGTTCCTTTTGGAAATGAGGCAAAGTATCTGGTGATGACTTGAAATCAAAATGGAAGCCGAAAAGAAATGCGAAGAACTAAAAAGCAAATTATGGCTACTCAGTAAATATTTGAAGCCAAAGCCTTGTATTGACAATAAGTTGATTTTTTAGAGACAGGTTCTTAAACCAGTTTTGACTTTTGGTAAACAACTCTGGAGTTGTACCTGCGATACAAACTTAAATAACTTACAAACGTTTGAAAATAAATTGCTTGAATCGTAAATGCTCCATGGTATATAAAACAGAAGATCTTCACAGGTATCTCGGGATTCCTACGGATCAGGGCGAAATAAAAAGTTTCGCGCGAAAACATATAAAAAGACTATAAGAACACGATAATTCAACGATTATTGACATTTTTGACGAGTCCAATTTAGTTCGCTGCTGCCGTCTGCGAAGAACAAAATATTCCGACTTGGTGGGGTGAACAGAAAACCGTTTTAAAATGGAGGAATAAGCCGGAACTTTCACCGGAAAGTAACTTGAAACACGTTACTTAACTTCATTGAAAATAAATTGATAAGTTTCCTTTTGGTTGGAATCAGGAAGCGGAGGTGGTTTTAGTGTAGTAGGCATCTCAAACACGATACATATGAGCACGCGTTTTTTGGTCCTTATAGAGCCTTATGCAGATTTTGCACCTACTCACGGGGAAAAGAACAACATATTCTACATTTTCAGTTTTTTTTTTATATAAATATAAACAGAAATTCTTTTTAACAGAATTTAGTAATAATATATTATAATTCTAGCAAAAGTGACAACACTCTTAGGTTTTTGCGGCACTCTTTTTTGTGATATTGTGTCACAATTTTGCATTTTGAAATGCAAATAAAGAAACACATGTTTCTGTTGGTATATTGATACCGGATAATAAATTCAACATATGTTTTATATTTTGAAAGTAATTAAATGATCATGTTAATTTATTTTCTGCCAAGCCACATATATGGTATCAATGAGATCATCAGATAATAACGGAATGGGGAAGTACCTTTGTCAAATTTCTAAAGAAATATAATCTTTATTTTTTAACTGTGATGATTGCTTACTGTCAGCTTATTTCAATTTTTTTTGACAGTTTGCTTGGAGTTAATTATCACATTAACAAGGAATTAAGAATACAAATTTAATTATATCTCAAATTCTATTAGTTCTTGAATGAAATAGTGAGTGAAGGTAGAATAAAGTTAAAATTTGTTGTCTCAGCTTAAATACTGGTGTCTAAATATATCAAAGGGCTTTAAATTTCATGCTTTTGAGATTATATTTAGGACACAAAATTAGAAACTGATATAAAAAACTTGGCTGCCCCCTTTGTTGATACTCAACATGGAGCACTAGACCTCCGAGACAAAAAAATCTTCAAAACTGTAAGCTAAGAGTCTTACACTTAAGCGTTTTACGCAGATTGAGCTAAGATTCTGCTCCCACATAAAAATCTCTCCAAAATTTAGCCAAGCTTTTTAGCCAAGGGGTATGTGACTCCAGCTAAAAACTCAAATTTTCGTTTCTTACTGTACGCCACCTATCTGTCGAAACTTAGCAAGTGAAAAGTTCGTTAGATGAATTCTTGGTCTGAATTGAGGCAGGTTCTTTTATTGAGTGAGATTTATGTGAGCTTTAAGCCCAGTACAGAGATCGAGACAAAATTTATCTCCCATATAAAATATTTCCCAGGGCAAATTTTACCTTGGATTTTTTCCAAGCAGTACGCAGCTCTAGCGCAAGATTTGACAGTTGTAACCACATTACGTGAAAAGATAAGAAAGTCTCAACTTAATTTTGCGCGGAAAAGAAATGCTCGAAGCATTGGTTTTCCAGATAAATTGTGACGATTTACGTATTAGTCGCTTTTTATAAACTGAAACCATCTCCCTGTTTCATTTATTCCATTATTGAGACGTTGTAAGAATGCAGGCCTTAAATAAATTATTAAATGCATACGAAAAATGATGACATGAGAATGAGAATAGAATAAAAAGAACAGCTGTTTTAAATCAGTCAGTGGTGTAGCTAATGGGAAAGGGTACAAAAGAGCCGCATACAGATAAGAAAAATATTTGTTTCGTCAATAAAAAACTTAAACTGATTTCCAAACTAGGTTAGACCGAGTTGGAATTAGAAAATAGAGTTATTTTGATCCAAATGTCAACCGATTGCCCTAAAATCACTTTTTCCCCGAGAAGTTAAACACTTCCGAAATTTTGGAATTTTTAAAGGTTTTTTAATCCATCCATTTTTATATTGTAGCCATTCTTCAAAATAATATGAAAATTGATTGCTTGACAGATGGGGAAAAAACTATATTTTGACGGAAAAAGATTATTTTGATCCCAATGTTACCAAATTGCCCTAAAATCACCTTTTTCTAGAGAAGTATGGAACTGAAAATTTTAGACTTTTGAAAGGTATTTTCATCCATAAATGTGTCTTGCTCTTGAAATGCTTTGAAAAAACCTAATTTCTTTATTTAAAATTTTCAAATATATGAAGGAATTTGAAGGAATTTTATTTTTTTTTTATTTTCTAGCTACCCCACTGTTCTCATTTGACTTCAGTTTTTATCTGTTAACTTTCAGAATTTGTCTTGAGAAAAAAAAATGAAGAGATAAATAGTTTTTGAAAATGAAAATTGAGAACGAGAAATACTCAAAGACACATGATTTATTAATGTCAAAGGGAAAAATCTATTTTATTTGGTTTTATTCAATTGCAATCATTTTTTTTTTGAAATCGTTGAATAAAATTTCTTTTCAGAGAACAGCTGTTTTTTGTAGTGTAATCTCCACAAAAACCTATTTTGTCAACATTTAGCTAGGAGCTAAGCTGGTGTTTGTAGAGAAAAGTGGGAGTGATTTTTTTTTTATTTTCAAAATTAATCAGTTTTTAATGTGAGAGTCAAAAAATAGAGGGATGTGCTGTGGAGGAATATGCAAAATTTGTTTGTGCTGTTAAGACATTAAGTAACTTTAAAATGCAATATTTGAAATAACTTACGAAAAAAATAAACAAAAAGTGGCAACAATAAAGCAAAGTGCTTCCTATATAATGCGGAACAGACAAAAAATACACACACCACACGTTTTCTGTAATAAGAATTCAAGTCTAATTAAAAATAAATAAACACTTAGCGCAGTGCAACTATGGGAAATATAAATAACTGAAAACGACGGACTGTGCAACGGAAGTACAATTCACAATGGGAATTTCTATTTATGTTCTTATTGCGAAAATGCTTATAGTTTGATACGAAATAACTTATAGAATGAACGCTTTAAGTTGGAATAAGAAGACTACTTACTAAATAATAATACAAATGCATAAAATGCACAACTGGGTCGCACGTGCTTTTTTTTTCTAAAGCTTTGAATTTTAAAAAATATACAATTAAAAAAAATACTTACATATTATGAGAAAAATTGTTTAAAGTCATTTAATTCAATTATTATCAAAATTAATTTAAATAAAATTGTTCAACCTTTTTTGAAATATCAAATATTCAAAAAAATATGATTTATGTTCAGTTTGGTCTGCAATTTTATAATGAATAGACTTACTCCTGAACAACGTTTGCAAATCGTGCAAATTTATTACCAAAGTAATAGTTCCGTTCGCGCGACGTATCTCAAAACAATCAATTTAATAAATTAACTTTGAAACTTTGAACTCAATGAGTTTTGATCTCTAAATTCGAAAAAATCCATTTAGGCATTTCAGAATGGAAGCCAAGGTATTCGAGTTTTTTTTTTAACGAAATACTGTGATCGAGTGAATCAAATGCCTTACTGGGTTTGGGATCGAAATTCAGTTTTTAAAATTCTGGATGTACAAAATTCTGCATGACCAAAATTCTGTTTTTCAAAATTCTGGTATTCAAAATTCTGGTATTCAAAAATTTTGTTTGTTCAAAATTCTGTAAAGAGTGCCCACTTTTTTACATTATCAAAACGATTTCTGTTCTACGACATACTTACAGAATTTTAAAATACAGAAGGGTCATAGAAAAAATGTTTTGTGTTTTGAGAATTTTTTTAAGACAGAATTTTAGCTTTCATGACAGAATTTTGAAAACCTGAATTTTGACCTTGTTGTTTTAAATAAATAGCTATTTATCTACTTAAAATTAGTATTTTAGGAATTTATCCCTCCCGTATAAAAAGAAGGGAAAAATACACCTAAACCTCTTCAATAATTTTTTTCTCATAGCATATGTCAAGATAATTTCACAAATTTTTGGCCAATAACCTGGAAACCATCCTGTAAACATCTAACCTTTGAAAATAGAGTGTTTCTCATATGAAAAAAAAAACACTATCAAACAAATTGAAAAATTATATGCATTCATGACGTCACTAGAATGACCATTATTCAGTAAATACTTACTTCTTTCCCAAATTAATCATAAAACATGAATGATGTAAGACAGTATCATTGTTTTCAAAATGAATTTAGGGTCACCCTGTATAAAACAATTATACGAACAGTGGAGTATTTAGGTCCTTGTCACCCTCGACTGTTTAAATGCTGCAACGCACCACTTTTAATTGCTATTTAGGCAAGTATACTGGTTTCGTGCCCAAATAAACTAACCTAGTTTTAACGAGGTTCTAGAAATTTTTAAATTGATGCTAACAAGGGCCAAGCGGGGGTAGCTAATTATCGAAGTCCTTTAGGGCCTCACACCTGTTATGGAAGCCTCAAAATTGAAAAAACAGTTGACTTTTAATGTAGTTTGATTCTGGGAACTCCTGTTGAGTTGCATTAAACAAACAAAAAACAAACATTTGGTGGTACAACAGCTCGTGGAAGACCAGGGCCTAGTGACTTATATTTCTCAGCCATTCCTGTTTGAGTTAATTTTTTTCCGAGTCCAAACGACTAGCTGAGAAGCACATTTTTATGACAAGTTTATTCTTGGAGGATTTGTCAATTCCTCGCAAGCAGCAGAACCTAGCCCAGAAAAACATTTTTTTAAGCTGGCAGTGGATAAGAATCGAGCCCAGACCTTCGACCATTATGATAAAATAAGAGTATTTGAGATGGTATAACAAAACTTACCCTTACGTCTTAAGTTTTTCTTCGAAAATTCTTCCAGGACTTCGACTACATTTGCCTAGATTGTAATTCTTTGACTAGTATGTATTTTCAAATTCAAAGATGCGCACCGTTATCCCAAACTACTTTATAGAAAAGATAATCTACTAAAGTTGTCTATAATTCATTATTGTTCCAATCTTTTGAAAAACCTCTAACAGTATGTTTGAATTGAGATGCTCAAAGCATAAGATTTGTCTGTCAAGATGTATTGAATTTGTATTGAATTGTTTAAGTTCTGACCATACATTTATGCAGTTGCAGTTGCCTTGAGACCAAATTAGATCAATTTTAAAGTAAATTAACCAAAAATCGAAAAGAAACTTGTTCAAATTACTTAAACATTGTTGTGATTCTTATCAAATCTGAAAAAAACCATTAACCAAAATAATCGCACTAAGAAAAATACTAATAATAAAAATATCTCCCATCTGGTAGTTGGCAAGCATACAAGACCCAACCACCATCTGGAGACCTAATGTACCCATACCAGATACTTCAATTCCAGTGCAGTCTTTTATCTTGATGGAATCTAGTTCGCGGAGTAAACCTAACAATATCAACGGGAAAAATCAAAACAATCCGAATTACACTGAGCCAATTACAAGTTTTGTGTTGTGGCCTGGTCAAAATCACCGCCTACCTCATAAAGCTCTGAACCCGCTAAGTGCGGCTTGAGTGTGTGTCTGATTACAAACTGATTTGTTTCCTGACCTCTTGGTTATTTTTATTAATTCTCCATTTGGGTGGCGGCGTTGGCATCGTGTCTGTTTGTCGTCGTCGTAGACAAAACTATGTGGACCAGGTTGCACCGCACGTATTGTATCAATAGCTAGGTTGTTTTTTTTCTAAGGTTATTTTGCAATAGTCACGGAGGCTGTCAGAGCACCAGGTCTACCTATAAGCTGGAACATACATTCATAAAGACCCACATGCCAACAGGGTTTTATGATGTTTGTGTTGGTTTGAGTGCAGCCACAAGCTGTGTGGTAGAGACAATATCCGCCACTGACTCTAGGCTACAGTTATAGTGAAAGGGTAATAGACTTTTGGGTATAAAAGTTGGAATAATTTCGTTGACTTAATCAGAATAAACTCAAAGCGTTCATTGAACAGCTGTGATCTCTTTTTCTCTCCCTTTAAACAAAAAACCCCAAAAACACAAAATCAACATGAAGGTAAGCGCAATTATCCTGAAAACCATTTAACGAGCTTCACTTTAAGGATATTTTTTTTTTTAGTTCGCCATCTCTGCCGTAGTCATGTTGGCTCTTGCCATGGGTGTCCAATCCTCCCTCTATGGTGGTATTGGAATTCACGGTCTCGGTCTCGGACTAGGACACGGATACGTTGCAACTGTTGCGCATCCAGGGCCATTGCTAGCTCAAGGACCTGCTTTGTTGGGTGCGCATCATGGCTTAGGTCTTAGTCATGTCCTTCCCGCTGCGCATATCCCTGCTGCCGTTGCTATCGCTCCACATGCCGCCATCGCACATGCAGCTATTGCTCCAATCCCAGCGCATGGTGCCACATACGTAGCCAAGACTCGTGGTGCTGTGCATACAGCCCCATTGCCTGGTCATATCAATTCGGCTGCTTCAGTGAATGTTGCTCCAGCTCCAGGAACTTGGTAGTTTGATTGACAGCAGTCGGCCGAAGACATATAAGACACCATCCACCTCTCATCATTGCCATCCACGCCACATGATAAGATGACACTCACCCTCTCCTGTTTCTCCTCTTTCGTCAACGTTCTCCTCGTTTAAACACACCACATGCCTCAATTTTATCTATTTATGTATATTTGTATCTTTTTTTAATTTTAATTTTTAT
Organism: Dasysyrphus albostriatus; assembly: GCA_946251815.1. NCBI lineage: Eukaryota > Metazoa > Arthropoda > Insecta > Diptera > Syrphidae > Dasysyrphus > Dasysyrphus albostriatus. Next base: position 133,169,362 of record OX276337.1, on the reverse strand, counting down.
ATTTCACAATCTCAAGTACCTAACTATTTTTTCTTTGTCTCAACTTTTCACCTCTAGAAGTATTTCATTTTATGTTTAGTTTTGCAACAATTATAAGATTGACTCAAATGTATGTGAACCGGATTTTTATTTTATTTATTTACTTAAAAAAAATGTGTGTTTTGAGATTTGTTTTTTTGCGGTAATGTATCTACAATTGCGTTGAAGGTGCGTAATCTATGTCTACATTGACTTTGACAGGCAGTGTTCTATTCTGGCAACGTTTTTTGTTATTCGTTTCCTGTTTGATCACTTTGGTTTTGTCTTTGCTCATAGTAAATGTAAATAATAAATTCTCTAGGTTTTGATCAGCCAAAAACTTTTGTGGCTGCATCAGTTTCAGTTCTTTAAACGGATTTAAATCTGCAAATAGTTATTTTTGCAATTAATTTATTAATTTTTGGCAAAACAGCTCTTGCGAATCGAAATATTAATAGATGAATAATTAGTGGTGAATTAATCATTGTAATAACTTCGAATTTTTCATTCTATGTTTTCTATGTTTTTTTTGAAAAGTGGTAAAAACTTCTAAAATTTTATAAGTTAGTGCTTAATAATTTGCTATCAATTAGTTGTGAAAAAAATCAATTTTTTTCGTGCGATGTTTTCTGTGTGTTTTTTGTGTAATTTGATTTCTATTAGTGTCAAGTTAGAAAAGCAACTTTGGCGAATATAAAAAAGGTTAATTGGATAATTTGCCATTAACTTATCGGTAATTAGTTATGAAAATTTCGAATCTGTCGTGTAATGCTTTCTACGTTTTTTGGGTTCATTAAAAGGGGGTAAAAATTAACTAAACCGAATGATTTATGGCTAAAAATTCACTGTTGAAAATTCAATGCCGTTCTAGCAATAAAATATAAAGTTTTAGAATTTGTTTTAGAAAAAAATATGGAAAACATAGAACGACTAAATTAAGATTAGCAAAACATACTAACGATAAATAATTTAGCCATAAGCCATTCAGTTTAAGCACCTATTAACTTGATGCCTAGTAAGTAAAAAAAAAGATGAAAAAAACGTTTCACTTTAAATTCGAAATTTACACAACCAATTTATGACTAGTTTTTGACATATTATTAACTATTCCGAATAAGCAACCTTTTAAGGTTTATCTTTGCTAACCAGAAATCAAGCTACAAAATTCATATAAAACAATTTCAGTCAATTTATAACAACTAATTAAAGACTTAATAAGGATTATTTTTTTAAGACACTGGACCCTACCAATAACCAATTTTAAATATGACTAAAATATTTGAGTAAAATTAATCATAATGATGATAATAAACCATCCATGTTTTGTTTCATATTTAAGAGTCCATACCTTGAAATATTCAATATTTAGGTTCCACTTAAGTATTTTAGTCCTACCCTGTTAAGTTTACTATATAGACATAGAGTATATACCATTATGGACCATTTTACTTAAATATTTAAGTCATCTCTAAATTAAGTTATTGGTAGGGCCCATTAAGTATAAAAAGTTATTACCACTTCTCGAGTTTCTGTCAAGTAAGCAAAGCACACAAAAACATAGAAATTGTCATAACTAATTAACGACTTGTCAACAGAAGCACATTATCCACCTAGCCATTATCAGATTCGTCAATTGCTTTGCTAACTTAACACCCATAGAGAGCAAATAACTCATACATAGAAAACATCGCACGACACATTGATTTTTTCGAAACCAATGACCAACTTATATACGGCAAATTATAAAGCACTAAAATACTAAATTTAAGTTGAAGTTTATGCCACTTAAAAAAAACAACGAAAACATAGAACGATAAATTCAAAATGATCACAACTAATTAACTACAAACTATGCACCTATTCATTTTTTGATCCATGAGAATTGCTTTGCTAACTTATTAAAGGAAAATTATTAAGCCAAAAATCATGAAGTAAGTAGATATAAGGAGTTTTTACTGATTTTTGAGAGGGTGCTTTTGAAACTTGATAGCAAAGCACCAAAACAAACATAGAAAAAAGTTTAACGACAAATTTGAAATTATCAGAACTAATTTACGACTAAGTAGTAAACAGCAAATTATCCACCTACTGTCTCATTTAAAGATTCGTCAAATTTGCTGTTGTAACTTACTCATAGAAAGCAGATAACCCAAAAACACAATGAAATCATCCCATGACAAAATTGATTTTTCACAACTAATAAACAACAAACTATTTAGCTCTGAAATATCAAATTTTAGGAATTTTTACAACTTGGAAAAACATAGAAAATATAGAACGAGAAATTCAAAGTTGCCACAGCTAATTAACGATTAATTAATGGCAAATTTTCCATGCATCAATTCTTAGATTCGTAAAAGATACTTTGTTATCTTGGCACTCATGATTTTTAGTGAAAAATTTGAATTTGTAATTTATCCCTGTGTGGAGAAGGTTTACCACAGTTTAACAGTGGCTAGAGTCTTATCGCCATATATCTAACTATAGGTTATTGAATAGACAGGAAAATTAGGGGTACAATAGGAACAATTACTTGCCAGAGATTCTATTATTGAATAAGTTTGTTTAGCCCATAACCATGCTTAAAACCAAAAAATGATACTAAATTCACTCAAGCTTTTCTAAGAGAATGGTCACGCCACTCACTTTCCAATATACTTGGTATAAATCGTAAACTAAGCTGAATTTGCAAATTTAACTTTTAAAAATTCTTTGTTCAAAATGGATGGTTCCACAAATTTTATAAAATATTTTAGAAGGAAAACCAACCAAAAACAAAATTGAAAATTTTCAGATTTCTAATTTTTTAATAAATCGCACATATAATAGGAGCAAGAATAGGCTCACTCATGCTTGTGAAAATTGAAGTAGAAGCTTAAGGTCTTAAAGGTCTTAATATGGCCTACAAACTAAACGGCTGGGCCGATAAATTTAAGATCAGGTACTAGGTGCAAGAATTGTTAAATTTCTCATGAAGTGCCAAAAACCGGGGTTTCGAGCAAAAATGCTAATTATGATAAGAATTGATAAAGTATTATAGGTGGCCATGAGTGCAATAAGGGCCTAGCTGCAATTTCATTGAAATTAGTTTTATAACAAAAATTGAATTGATATGTATTTAATAATATTTCTGCATTTAAATTTTCTGAATTGATGGGTTCATGTCATAGTTACAGACCTTTTTGCACTTAGAGATCAAGTACAAAGAAAGAAAAGCTCGAGAGAAAGATTCTATCTGAACCATTATAACGGTATTTTGAAGGATCATGAATATAACATGAAAAACCTTTTATTTTTCTATAATATTGCAAATTAATATGAAAAGAAGTACTTCGTGGAATAATGGTAAGTGCACTGGACTGTCATGCCAAATGTCTGGGTTGAATTCCTAGCCGCTGCCAGCTAAAAAACAGAAATGTTTTTCTTTAAGGGACTTTTAAATCCTTCAAGAGTATACTTGTAATAAATAAATGTTTCTCATCTAGCCGTTCAGACTCAGCAAAAAATTATAGGTCCCCTCCATTCCTGCCAAACAACATGCACACAGGAATAGTTGAGAGTTGTTAGTCACTAGGCCCTGGTTCTCTATGAGCTATTGTGTCACCAAATTTATTTGTTATTGCAAATAGAAAACAAAACTATGTTTCTTTAGTTAAGTTCTACAAGCGTTTGAAAATTTTAAAACCTACAAGCCCGTGAAAATAATTTGTTTCTTATGTCTGGTCTACAGAAAATAATGAAAAACGCAGTTGGGCCACTATTGTTCCCAAAAGGTGGCAACACTGTCGTTTAAGATACCAACCGTTATTCTTCCAATACACCTTTGGCATCTGGAGGCGTTTCTGCAACTTTTTTCGTGCTTAAAACATTAAAAGTTATCTGAAAAGAGGAGGTCCTACCTTTCAACATCAAACAAATTGTATTTTCTTAAAAAGTGGCAACACTGATACTATTCTCAAAGGTGCATCTTCTCAACATCTATATTTGAAAGGGTAAACCGTAATTTTAACCATGGACATTTTACAAGCAATTTACGGGTCTGTTTTTATTTTACCATTGGGCCCAGATTGGGCGCCATTTTGAAGATGGGAAGAAGCGCTGGCATGGGGAGTACGTCATATTCCATGGCGTACTTTAGACTTTAAGTAATTTAATTTAATTAATGTATTATGTCTAAGCTTTTACCAATACATAATGGTGGTTTAACCTTTATTTTTTGTCTAATTTGACAGTACTTTGTACTGTGGTACAAGTCTGGTAGGGCAACATTCACACACAAAATTTTCACTTTACTTATCCTTTATTCTTTCTCTCTTTATCATTTGTATCGTTGCCGAAATTAAAAACGTTAAGTACGAACCTAAGTTTCAAGTGATTTAAGCTGTTTATTAAGACAGAAAGAACAGAGTGTTTTCAGATATTTTTAAAGTAAAAAGTTACTTTTTGACATTTTAGTCGGAAGTTACTTGTGCCATTACTAGAATGTTTCGAAACTCAAAAGCATCAGTTTTTGTAAGTACCTGTAAGTACATTTCAATGATTTTTCTTAAGAACTTTTTTAGCTTGTCATTTTCATTAACTTAAAACAGCTAAAGGGTCTTAAAATTCTATTTCCCCCAACAGTTACCTACTTATTTTTAAATTCTCTACAAGATCTAATCTACCATAGCTGTCTTGACTATCCAACAAAAATATCTTACACCCCTGTTCCACATTTGAGATATGCATAAATGCTAACCTACTTATAGAAACATGTATATTAACAAGGATGTGTGTCAATCCATTAGCATAAACGAATAATTTATGTTTTCATCGCCACATTAAACTTGTTTTACTTTTCCAAAAAAAAATCTTTGGTATAATTTAATTAAATTCTACGAGTAAATCAAGAAATTCCTAATCTGCTATTATTTATCTCAGAGCGTTGCACTGTAATAATGGGCACCCAGTGAGCAACAATTTCATTCACCATTACTCCCGTCGCCAATCGTACGAATTTTATAAAACAATCCAAAAGCTTTGAATTTGAATGAATTGAAACTTAAAAAAAAGTTGTAGTTTTTTTTTTATATAAAAATCTTGTTTTTATTTAAATTGAATCAATCTTTCATTGAACTATGCAAACTACAATTATTTATCATTAAACATTATGGGTGGGCATGTGAAGTTAACTTCTTTGTCATTTTCAGAGAGTATGTAAAACTATAGCAAATGTAAACAGGTGGAGTCTTTGGGTCGTAAATATCAGCGAAGAATTTACCAGGTACCTGGAGCTGGGGCAACATTGATGGATGCAGCGGAGTTGATGTGTCCAGCTAATGGAGCTGTATGCACAGCCCCGCGGGTCTTAGCGACATAGGTGGCTCCATGAGGACCAGCAAGGGTAGCTTGATGCGCAAGGGAGATTCCACCCAAATGGGGATGGCTGGTAGCAATGTTTACAGCAGCTGGGATATGCGCAGCTGGGAGTCCATGTGACAAACCGGCAATATTGATAGCAGCTGGAGCACCCAACAATCCATGGCTAAGTCCAATTCCGGGAATTCCCAATCCAAGACCATGTCCTAGTCCAAGACCATGTCCTAGTCCAATACCATGTCCTAATCCAAGACCATGTCCCAAGCCAAGACCACCTAATCCAAGACCATGGACTCCGAGTCCGTTAAGTCCAAGTCCTAGACCAGGATAACCGGCAATCACAGATGATTGGACTCCAACAGCGGCGACGGCCAACACGACTACGACAGCAAGGGCGAACTGTAAGATTTCAAAAATAAATTGAGTTTAATCCTTTTTGAATATCCTTTTATGGTGTTTTTAAGTTTTGTTTATGAAACTTTTAAGCAATTATTTACCTTCATGTTGATTATTTGGATTTGAAGTTATGGTAAACTGCTCAATGAAAGATTTGAATTGATTCTGATTTGATCTACCAAATTTTTCCAACTTATATAGGTAAGAAAATCGCACCAAACGGTGCGCCTTTCACTCCTTCACTGCTAAAGTGGTGCACACACAATTTTGTTTGGTGCTGTTAACACCCAGCCATTGGCATTGATTGCAACTTAATTGCCGTAAGCCTGCTGCGATAATATATGCAGCATAAAGCAAGCAGCATATCATGGGCGGTGCGGTGGTGGCGGTCGGCATGTCGCGGAAAATATTGTTTGGCCAAATTTCGTCAACCGAAACTTACAATTTGGTCATAGCATGGTGCTGGGTCAAGAGGTTTTTCAATCGCACGTAGTCGCGTTCCGAATCGATATGAATATTTTGTATATGAGGAAAGGTAAATGCAGCAAATAAAATGATGAATGTGTTGTTTTTAGACCACAAATAGTTTTTTTTGCAGCTTTATTGATCAAAGTGTAACATTATAATAATAATACTATATAGAGAGCCCATCCCAGTTAATAATACATCTTGTGAAACTAGACAATATTTTCTATCATTAGACCAGGTAGGTATATAGAAAAAGAACTCAGGATGATAATTGCACTGGTTAACTTCGACTTATGGTCAGACAAGCAGGTTTGCAATGTTGAACCTTAATACAAGAGAAAACAAAGAAATATCTTAACTATAAAATCAATGCATAATTAAAATTATTTAATGGATTGACTTATATTGTATGGTAACAACTTTTATAATAAGTAAATGCTTTTCTGAGTAATTATGAAGAATGACATTAAAGAGTTAATTAGGGTGGTTTGCTAAAAACAATGCAAAACAATTTTCAAGGTCACATAAATTTATTTTGCAGACTTTTAAAATAATTATTTCTACAAAATATAAAACCTTGAAATCAAGTCATTACTCTATTTCTTACCAGATGGGTTCATGTCTAATCAACTTTTCTGGTTGTCAAGTTAGTTAATGTCGTTTTCAATTGGACGTTCGGCGTACTCCTTTTCCACTCCTTTTTGATTCCTTCTACTCCAAAAGCATTCGATTGGCTGTTCCAAATTATGTTTTCGGAGTCTTTTTCTGTTCCCGATTTCAAGAAGGAGTAGATTTGGAACACACGCATACATATACAGTTTTTCGTTGGACTACTTGTCAAAAGTGATAAATGCTTGAAGAAGCCATTTCGTAAAATGGCGTCATTCAGAAGTGTGTGTGTGAATTTGACAACACGATGTTTTCATATTCGATTGGAGTTAAAAAGGAGTAGAACAGTCTGAAAATCCAATCGAAAACGACATAAGTATAACTTATTTTATAAATAAGAGAGTCTCCTTGAGGACTTTACTTAAGGATCATAATGCAATTTACTACTGAACAGTTTTTCATTGGAAAATGTTTAGAGAAGTTCTCCGACTGTAAATCCAACTTGATGGGTGAAGGGGGAAGGGGCAAGCGTTCCGCCATCTTGGAAAACATGTTTTTATCAAATATCATGCATCGGGAAAAATATCAGTTTTTTTAAGGTAATTTTCCCTTTTTTTTGAGAAATCATTTTTTTGTTTATATAAGTCAATTTTTTGGAAAATTTTGCGCAGTCAAGCACCACTGTTCTTTTAAATAGTTAATTGTCTTATCAATTTCTAGTCAAATATTGAAAATCAGATACAAAACAATTTTTCAGAGTTTAGCCTAGTACGCTGCTGAGGTGAAACGAACATTTTCTCTGGCCTCCAACTTCAGAACGAAATCAGAAACGAAATGATTACGAAAAAAAATGAAATTTTATCACAAAGATGCCAAAATAAATAAAAAAAAAACAGTTCAAAATCTTGAGTAATTTTTAAGTATATTGTTTGATGTGAATTTTTATAATTTTTTTTTGGTTTTTGTATCGTCCCTGTTAAGGGTTTCAACCTATTCCAAACAATAGTGTGGTCAATGTTCATAATTTGCTTGTTCGTTCTTTACCCATCTAAAAATAAAATTCAACTACAAGATAAGACAAACTGTCAGATTTTCTCCAGGAATATTGTATCGGACAATTAATTGTGTGTAAAAAATAAGTGGAGATTTGTTATAGGAACCACTACGTCCAGCCTTCGAAACTCGGAAGCTAATAATATTATTTGTCAATACCCAAAAGATGTCTTTAGCGTAGAGAAAAACTGATAACCTTTTTAATATGGTGAGTTTAGGGCTTAGGTTCTCCATCCAATACAGCTCGTCATAAGCCTGGGTCGAAATTTTGATTCGGAATGAATCAGATCCTTCGATCCGCTCATGTAAACGTGGTATGAGCTATTTAAAATTATTTTCTCCAGCACTGAATGCGGCCATCAAACATTCCAGTTATATTTCCAGTTTGTGCTGGAAATTGGTTTGTTGTTGTGCGAAAAAAATCGAAACGTCACATTTAGATTACGACAGATATAAACAAATAATTGGTCGGTCTCGCTCTCGCTTTTGCAATTCTGTGCAAAAAAACCGTTCCAACGATAAATAGTTTATATGCCTACGGCTTTCATGGACCGAAAAAAAAATCAAAAAAGTGTTTATGTGATTATGAATCGTCCTTTTTTAGACTATAGAGAATATGGGAATGGATTCATACCTTTTTCTCGCAAGGGACAGACTTAAGATGTGCTCAAACGAAATAAATTAGAGGCTTTAGGATTGAATAAAACTTATTCAAAAAGTCACTTTTTTCAAAGTGACATATGCCAGTTTAACCATTATCTACTAATTAATTTCGTTAATTTCAAATTCAATACAAAATCATCTCCTTTCCTACGGTCTACGGTCATAAAACTATTATGAATTTCACAGACATAGACCTTCAAACAGACTATATCACACCGCGCATTGATTTCAACCCAGTGGCCATAACAGATATTCCGACAAGGGAATCATGGAATGAAAACCGGGTCATTAACGAGAATCATGTTTCGGTGTTTACGGATGGTTCCAAGACATGTGAAGGGGTAGGGTCAGGAATCTTCTCAGTTAACCCACCTATTAGCAGATCAGTAAAGCTTCCAAATCACTGTAGTGTATTCCAAGCGGAAATACTTGCAGTTTGTGAAGCCGCAAAACATCTTGCCTCACGTGAAATAGTTGCTAGTAATATCGACATCTTCATAGACAGTCAGGCGGCAATAAAAGCCATTTCCTCAGTCACTATAAAGTCTAAACTGGTAGATAGTTGCTGAAATATACTGAGGATTCTCAGCGCAACGAACACAGTTACCCTTAAATGGGTCCCAGGACACCGTGATATATACGGGAATGAAATGGCAGATAAATTGACCAAAAACGGGTCATCCCTTGATCCGAGCCAAACCGATCACTCGGTACTTATGCCACTGGAGCAAGAGAAAAGTAGAATTCACTAAAGTTTCCTCGAGGATGCGGATATCAGATGGTCAACCATCGACACCTGCAGAGTTTCAAGAAATCTATGTCCGAATATTTCAAGAAAAAAGACAGAATATTTACTCAAAATCAGTAGGCCTCAACTATCCACCCTCATTGGAATCCTAACGGGTCACAACTCTATGGGTACCCACATGCACAGAATGGGCATAAGCTCGTTGGACTTGTGTAGAGGGTGTCAAGATGAAGAGGTGGATGAGGATTCATATCACTTTCCTTGTGAATGCCCCAGCCTAGCCAGAACCAGAAAGGCAGCCCTCGGAGAATACTTTTTCGACGAACTGGGCGACATCTCAAACTTGCCACCAAAGAGCATCCTAAAATTCATCCAGAATTCAGGGTGATTCAGGGAGGCGCATAATACCAATACCAACACCAACACCTAAACTCCACCCAATCCACCTTCTCCTCACACCTACCTTAACCAATTCCTTTGGGGAGCACAATGGATCCATTGAGATCCGAGTGAGATGTTACGGCTTGCCGTATCATCACCCCTTCTAACCTAACCTAACCTAACCTATCTCCTTTCCTTTTTTTCCATCCAATGGAAATCTTCAAAAGACACTTGGTAGGAATCGGTAGGTACTGGAGTAGTATGGGAATCTTACCGCACTAAAACCACCGGTGAATCAGGACCAATCTATAAAGCAAGTGATTTTTCTTTCTTAATTTATAAATCGCATTGTGGGAAGTTAAAGTTATAACACTTTCCCATAGCTTTTAGACCATCAGCTCATGAGGCTTGGTTCTTCTCAATCTCGGAACATTATCTCGCACAATTAAGACGGTCTCCATTTCGGAGTTGGTATGACTTTGCAGTCACTGATTGTGTGATACACAATCACAATGGTTACCACTTCTGTAACCATTTCAATTTGAAGGTCATGATGTAGATCGCTATCTCTTATATACCAAGGGGCATTTATTATTCGACGAAGGACCTTGCTTTGGAATTTTTGGATGAGGTCAGCAATTGTTTTCTTTGTACAGCCCCATAGTTGGATGCCATATGTCCAAAAACGTGTTTCAGTACTTGCTTATAGAACATTAGTTTGTTGTGGATAGATAGGTCAGAGTTCTTTCCTAGTAACCAGTACATTTTTCTGTACTTCAAGTTTAGTTCGTCTCTTTTTTTTTTTGATGTGCTCTTTCCATTTAAGTTTTGCATCCTAAGTCATTCCAAGGTATTTGGCAGTATTGGAGTAAGATACTGCTGTACAGTTTATAAGAATTGGAACATTGTTAATTTTTTTGTTAGTAAAGTTTATATGCGTTAATTTTGTTTCATTTAGTTTGATTCGCCATTTTTGCGTCCAGACACTAACTTTATCGACTGCATTTTGCAGTTTTTGTGTAGCCTTTGTAACGGATTTATCTGGCACCAATATTGCAATATCATCAGCAAAGGTGGCCATGATAGCGTTGATGTCCACTGGAATATCACTTGTACATAACAGATACAGGGTTGGTCCTAGGACACTTCCTTGTGGTATACCGGCTTCAATTTTCTGTGATTTACTTCATTTCGTCTCTTATTTAAACAAATTGTAAGAATGCCTCTTGCAGATAGTCCACATTATCAAGCACTGTGTGGCACATAGCACCAAGTCATCTGTCCTGTTGATACCATTTGTCATCGGTATGCATATCAACCAGTTTTTAAGGTTACCAGAAGTAGCACATTACCGGTCTGAAGTGATATTCGTTGGCGGTTATGGGTTATAGACCTTTTTCACACCGAATCAAAGTCTAGATTTCGAGCCAAAAACCAAAAAACCTTTTCACACCGAACCGGAATCTCGATTTTGAGCAATAAGGTTTCAAAATCTACGTGAACCGTTCATACCGTACATAATCTAGATTTAGCTTGACATTTCCAAAGAATTTAAGTGCTCATAAAAACTCTAAAAAAAAAATATCCATTGCAATCAGTCAACTGGGACACAATTGCAGATATTTCACTTTTTATTTGAATAAAACATAAAAAGGACCACAATCTGTTTATACTGTACTCATAAATATAAAATCTCTTTTTTCTATCTTCTTTCTTTTATGGGCAAACTGGTATACGGGAGAGAAATAAATGAATAGACCAATTAGATTTAAAGGAAATCTACTAGATTACAAAATCTTGAAATGTATGTGAAATCTCGTCGATTTTGATAAGATTTTGGCGTTGTAAATTTCAAGATTTCCAATATATTTAAAGATTTCGTAATCTAGTAGATTTCCACCAAATCTTTTTTGAATCTGATTGGCCTATTCACAGTCAAACTTAATTACTCATTTATTTCTTTCCCGTATAACAGTTTGCGCATAGAAGAGAGAAGATTGAAAAACAGAGTTTATATTTGAGTACAGAGTAAACAGATTGTGGTTCTTCTAGTGTTTTATTCAAAGCAAACGTGAAATATGTGCAATTGTGTCCTGGGAATTTGACGGATTGCAATGGATATTTTTATATTTCTTTATTAGTGCTTTGGTTTAGATAAACTTTTCATTTGAAACTATTTAGCAATTGGAAATATGAGTAACATGCAATATCGTTTCTTAAATCATTTAACGCAACAACACGGATGATCCGACGGAGACTATTGCTGATCGGCTGTCGTTATAGCGGCCAGTAGTTTTAAGAATTTTGGGTACTTACTTGTTTTTTAATTATTCTTAGAAGTAAATAAAGCATTTTACCAAATATTTATCAAAGCCTTATACTTCAGGCAGTCAGTTGAAACACGATCCCTCGACTGGTGCTTACATTACGTGGACAAGGCATAATAATTTCCTTAACAGCAAATCCTCTTAAACAGTAACTTCTTCACTTCTTCAAATTAACTTAAAAAAATATGGTTTTTAATAATGTTCTTTATTTATTACAAAAAAAAGTAATCCTCTATTAGGTATTTGAACTCATGACAAAAGGAAATAATAAAAAAGAAAAGTATAGGTTTAGGTACATAGAAGTGAAAATGAAAAATGGAAAATAGAAAAACACAACAGTATAGAGTAAGGAAAGACTGAAAATATACATATCGCAGATGATTATAGAGGCAGCATTAAAGCGTTCTGACCAGGATTCATTTGAAACATCATAATAACTTTGGCAATAATCATTGATCGCATTCTTTACCAAGTTCCTGGAGCTGGAGCAACATTCACACTCGACACTGAGTTAATGTGTCCGGCCAATGGAGCAACGTGTGTAGCACCACGGGTTTGGGCAACATATGAACCACCAGCAACAACATGTGGATCAACAGCAACAGCGTGTGGGGCAACAGCAACAGCAGCTGGAATACCAGCATGAACAGCCACAGATGGAAGTCCCCATGGTGAAACTAGTGCTGGTCCAGAGACGGCGGTGTATGAAAGGCCATGTCCGGCAACATCAAGAGTACTTCCCAAACCAAGGCCAAGTCCCCAGGGGATAACTGAAGATTGAGCACCCAAGGCAAGGGCCAATACAACGACGGCAACAATAGTGAACTAAGAAAGAATTTATATTAGTTTCCTAGGTCCTTGAAATACATTAAGTCCTTGATATGGATTTTAATGATAACTCACTTTCATGATGTTGAGAATTGAGATTTTCTTTGTGCTTGAAAGAACTGATCAATTGAAGCTGGAAGCTTTGACTATGATGTGAACCTGGAAATTCTACAATTTTATACTAAAAAACAAGATCAGATCTTAACAATTATACTCACCACACCTACTCCATTGATATTTTGTGTGTATAAATGAGTGTGAAAAAGATACAAGCATATGAGATATTAGTGATGCAATATGAAGCAAAAAATAAAAAAAAAACAACTTTCAATAAGAAAAGACCACTTAGCATAATAAAAACAGTATGTCGTCTATGACGAAAAAAAAAAGGTTGGCATAGTAGTTCAGTGTACTTTGACTTCTATGGTCAAACAAGAATCGCCGCGCCGTTATTATAAGCATGCTATAGATTCTATCAATCAAATTCCCTTAAATGATTGTCTGATCAAAGGTCAAATAATCTAACCCTGAAAAAATGTATTATTAAAAGAAAAGGGTTATTGGAAGGTTCTTAAGAAACTGTTTGAATTATTCCAAGGCATTTCTATATTTTTCCAACTTAAGATACAATAGGGGTATACCTGTTATGCACATGAAAAAAGGAAGTTCGTTTTCTTTAGAAATGAGATAAAGAACTACAAAAATTGAATAAATATACGATTACTCTCCCTTAAACATATTATATTTGTATTTCAATAAAAGACTTTTTGTTTGGCAATCCTTAAAAAATTGATCTTTAGATCAATTTAGATCTTTTGATCTAATTTGACAGTGACATTTACAATAACAGGGAAGACAACTGAACTGCGTCCCACTATTGGTGGCTATAGAGAGATTGTTTCCCCCACAAGGTTTTCACTTATTTTTTTAGACCCAAATAATTTTGAGTAGCTTTTTACCAAAATCTTTATTTTTTTCAAAGACCATTTTTTTAAGAAATATAAATTCATTTTAGTAAAGTCTACCTTTTTCAAAAAAAGAGACTAATTGAATATTTTCCAAAAAAGCTTAGGAAATATTCTCTACCCACCGAAATTAAAAAAACTTTTTTTTTAAAGCGAAAACGATTGAATTTCTCCATAAGTTTTTCGACTTTATTCTCTGCAGAGAAAAGTGGTCCATTTATTGAATTTTGGTAACAAAAATCATTTCCCACACAAATTCTTAATATAAAATAATAAAATTCAGCACACTTGATGATTTGGGGATGCTGAGCTTAGTATGGCACTACCTATTTTTTTCTACTCAAAACAGGAGCTTTACAATTAAGGTCTTAACATGGTCCCAAATTTCAAAATTTAAAGTAAAATATTGTCGAAGTCCAGAGTGAAGTTTCTGTTTGAAATATCCTACAATATGCGCTTGAGTGTATTCCTTCGTATTAAAATGACTCCAATACAGATTTTTACCAAATATAAAAAAGATGGTCAAAAATATTCACAAATGTCCCAAGAGACTAGAACTAATTTTAGCGCTTATTTTTAAAAATGTTTGGATTGTAAATTATTTAAGACCTGATCGTATTGAATCTTAAAAAAATTTGATAAATTTAATAGTTAGAAGTAGCGAATCAAATTTTAGGTCAGCTACGTACTCAAAACCTAAAAACAAAAATCAAAAATAGTGTAAAGTAAATGTTTAAATAATTTTGATATTTTTCTGGTTTCATTATTTAAATTTGACATCAGGCTAAAAATTCTGATTTTTTAAATTTGAAAAAACCGTTAAATTAAAAAAAAATGGAAATTTAACGGTTTTCAAGTATCAAAATTCTTAGCCTGATGTCAAATTAAATAAATGCAACCAGAAAAAGTATCAACATTATTAAAACTATTACAGTAGATTATTTTTGATTTTTTCTAGGTTTTTGAGCAGTTGACCTAAAATTTGATTCAATACTTCCAGCCATCAAATTTGTCAAATATTTTTTAGATTTAATCAGATTAGGTCTAAAAATAAGTTCCAAAACTAACATTTTTAAAAATAAGCACTAAAACTAGTTCTAATCCCTTGGGAACATTTCTGAACATTTTGGACCATCTTCTCCAAATTTTATGGGGTAGGTACTGATCCAAATTATATTAATCTAAATTTTGAATTGGCGTGGTAAATGATTTTTGTCACCAAAATTCAACAAACGGACTACTGTGCAGAGGTAATTGTGGGACACCCGTATACCTAGTATGTTATAGCCAAAAAATGATTTTAAGAAAACACAATTTCAAAAACTGAAAAAATGGTAACTTTGAAGTTGAAAATTTGATAAAAATTTAAAATTATGAATTTTAGAAAAAATAAAAATATGAATTCACTTTAAAAAAAAGATTTAAAACTTTAAAATTGTAAAATAACATTTTAAAACACCTCAAGCAGTTTTTATATTTTGTTTTGAAAAAGAGCATCAAAAAACGATCAATTAAAAATAAGTGGTTCAATTTGAATCATTATTAAAAAAGTTACATATATTAAGCAAAAAAAGAGAATTTTTTAAAAATTCGATATTTCTAACGGGCCATAAAAAAATCTCAAAACTTACCAGGAAATGTATCGCTGGATACTTAAAAATTTCAACAAATTGGTTAAAGTCAAAAAAAAAATTTCAAACTGTCCGATTTGGTATGGAATGCTCAATATCACAATTTTTAAGTTTCTTACTTGACTCGAAATTTTGTTCAGACTTTATTAAGATGAAAGGGAAGACGAAAAAAATGGATCCCAGTCTTGGATACTTAGTCGATTTTCTTCAAACTTGGAACATAAAGTTTTTTGATCATTTCCCAGCAAATTTTTCTTTTTTTAAGTAAAAAAAATGGAAGTTACCTACCATACAATTTTCCTTATCAATTTAAGAAAATTCATTTTACACAAAACTGGCTCCATGTTCCATGGTACCTACTCCTAAGAACCATTTTTGCTTTTATTTACAATTTTCAATGTTTCAATAATTTTGTTTTGTGCAGAAACTGACAAATGGCTGTGCAGAAACTGACAAATGGCTGTCGAATGTCAAAATGCTGTCGAATGAATGAATTTGATATTACAGCAAGCCAAAATTTTTGCCAGTTGCCTCACCTCAAACTTTAAAATGAGGCGAATGTCAATAAAACGCGAACGAAAAATAAAACACAATAAGTACAAAATAAGAATATTCTGTATATAGTTCCAATTTTGAAAGCCTTTGCCTGGTTTGCCACTTTCAGCTATCCAACTCTCCATGTATGTTTTTTATTTATATAAGGTGGCATTAGCCTCCATATGTGCATATTTGTTTGTCAATTTTTGTATGTCCGTCAAGTTAGCATTTCCACATCAAAATTTTTACAATTCAATAATTGGATAATTTGTCGTAAATTTGTCGTAAAAGAAAAGAATTAATCCCTGGTAATGCTAACTTGACAGTCAAGGGTACTTCGACCCCTGAAAATAGGGTAAAATAAACTCAAAAAAGAAAAAAAAAACTATGTGTGAATTTGTCGTAAATATATCGCAAAAGAAAAAAAATGGTCAAAAATTCTATGAATTTCACAATAACCCTCAAAATCGTTGTTTTTTCTGCTTTTTCAAAAAATCCAGCACTATCACTACTACTACTACAATAGCACTACTTCTTTTACGTATATTTACGACAAATTAACGATGAATTCACACATAGTTTTTTTTTTTTTTTTAGTTTATCTTACCCTATTTTCAGGGGTGGTAGTGCTAACTTGACTGTCAAGTTAGCATTACCAGGGGTTAGTTTTTCAAAACAAGCGCGACAATTTTTTTTCTTTCACGACAAATTATCCAAATATTGGATTGTAAAAAGTTTGAAGTGGTAATACTTACTTGACGGACATAATTTTTTTTAATTTTGAAAAAAAAAAATATGTCGCAACCCTGGGCGTAACAGTAAAAGAACCACATCATAATTTGCTGACTTAATTTATCTAAGGATTATATGCCGTTTACCTGTTGTATTGAATACCAACCTTAAAATTTTAAAGCTCGCCTTGCAAGCTAAACTCGTCTGTCAGTTTTTGTGTGTACAAGATGTTTTGAAATATTTTAAAACCAACATTGCGGAAGTAGTTATCTTAATTTCTTCAGTTTTTTTTTCTATTTTGGAAAAAAAAAATAGGTGGCAGCCCTAGAATTGCGGAAAACTTCCCTGGTCGCAATTATTGCTAATCTGTTATCATGAATAAAACATTTAACTATAGTTTTAGCTTTGATTCTAAAAAAATTTCTTAAATTAGCAAATTCCTCTTGTTAACCCTTAAAAATTGTAGAATCAACCGGCAAGCACTTTTAACCTCTAAGCCCGCATGGCATAAATTTTTTTCATGCATTAGAATGTATAAACTAAATTATAAATAAATGTCAGTTTTGTAAAAGTAGGTTAGTTTTGATCATTTTTTATATATTGATAAATGAGATGGCAACCTTTCGACAGTGGAAACCCTGTCAGGTCCTGCTTTCTGTACTTAACTAGTCCCAAATTAAGCATATGCAAAGTTGTAGCCTTGTTTATCTAGTAGGTTAGTCAAAGTAGCTGGTAGCTCTTAGACTAAAAGTGTTATGGCATTAAGTATGGAATTTAACGTCCTATATATAGGTTTTGTCAGGTCCTCCTATATGAAATGTTTTTTTCTGCTAAAATTGGACAGGTAACGAATTCAGCTGACATTCATCTTTATCTTGATGAAAGATGGTATTCCTTAGAAATAAAAAAAGGTATCTTAAAGCATATGTACTTTTGCTTCTTTCAATGTTTCGAGGATTATCTGGAGTATTTTTTTAGAATTCGGTGGATAAAAATCATTTAGTTTCCGGGAAAATATTTTTTAATACATTTTTAAGTTTGTTTCAAGTTTCCAGTACAAAATTCTTCAGTTGCTTCGAGTTTTCCTGTGATCTTGAAACAGACTATAAGAATTCCAAGAAAAAATATCTAATTCCTTACAAGTGACCTTTTTCAAGATGCTAGTTGCCTTTTAGATGGTATTACATTTGTTGCCAATATCCCACAATTAAGGTCCTGAAATACTTTAATTGGACTAACAATTTTCTATTACATCAATTTCTAGAAGTAGTTGACCTTTTTTGACCACTTACAGACTTTTTTGATGGCATTTTTTCTGTCGAGTATGCCCCATATAAAGTTCAAAAATCATAGAGCTCTGTTATTTGCGCCTAAGAAAAAATCAGATTCAACGACATAGTAAAGAATAGAACAAATAAATTGCTTTTGAGTTTTTAATTTTATTCACTTTTCGCTTCATTATCGTTGCTATTATGATATTATCATTTATAAACTTAAAAAATTATTAACAAGAAATAACATATGAGATTATGAGTATAAAGTCCTTTAGTTGTCATTTTCATTTATATTATTACATCGATGGCAGTTTTCGTGGGGATATGGCTTACAACTTTTCATTTTTGTTTATTCTTTTCTTACAAAGTTCCTGGAGCTGGAGCTAAGTTAACAGATGCAGCAGATTGAATATGTCCAGCCAATGGGGCAGTGTGTACAGCACCACGAGTTTGAGCAACATATGTTGCACCATGGCCAGGAATACCAGCAGCAATAGCTGGGATATGACCACCAGCAATTAAAGGACTACCAGCAATGTTCACAGCAGCTGGCAAACCCAATCCCAAACCCAATCCTAAGATGCCAGGTCCTTGAGCTAAAACTTGTCCTGGTCCAGCAATATCAATGGATCCAAGTGGACTAACAAGTCCGGGAATTCCAGCAATCAGTGATGATTGGGCACCCATGGCAAGAGCCAACACGACTACGGCAGCAATAGCGAACTATTTTTAATGCACAGAAAATATAATACAAAATATGTTATCCTTTTGAAATTAGAAAAAAAGATGAGTTTTTGAGTAAGAATTTACCTTCATATTGAATTGTGTTGTGAAGGAATGACCTAACTGTTCAGTGAACGAATCGCAAGTTAATTCTGATTTGATAAGCCAAGCTTGGCAAACTTTTATACCAAACCCAATATCCCATCAGTTGTTGTAGGCAGCAGACACACCCTTTCACTTAGTTTACAATACAAAATTTTTCTACAACAATTTTTCTTAGTACAAACATACATGAGAACACATATATGGTGTAATTAGTGGATTGCACTTTTGCTTGCACATATCAAAGTTGAAATTTTCTTAGATTCTTACATCAGCCGAATATTATATAAGAGGCTTAAATTTGTTTTCCAAAAAAAGGAAAAGTAACACACAAAAAAATTACTGCCTACACGAATATTTTATTTAAATCCAGAAGACAATTTTTAGCAGATAAAATAGAGAACACAAAATTGTAAGCTTACTCTGGTGTTTGTGTGGTAGATGATATCCATCAGCAAGTCTTCAAGTCATTTTACTTTATTCACAATTAGTGTCAATAATAAATTTTCTGAAAATGTTTATACTGATAAGTATCTTATTTAGTAAACACACTTTTCAATCTTCAAGAAGAATATTATTTCTCTTTAAGGAAAATATGTTATGTAGTTTTTAAATTGTTATTTACAACTAGCGTTATCAGATACCAATTCAGTCTATAAAAATAAAATAAATTTAAATTAAATTTAAATTTGTTTTGATCCAAAAAGCTTTTGATTCATTTTCTACATAAGTAGCTTATCAAATATTAAAAGAAAGGAAGGTGTACACAAATAGGGGAACCTGAGCATAAATAATGCACTCGGGTAAAATGGCTTTCTTTTCCTATGAATACTATACAGGGTGTCCTATACTCAATTCCGCAGATGAAAACCATTGGGACCCAGAGGTCATTTTAAGATAAAAAACGGGTCAGGTATATTTTTAATTTCAGTTTTGTTTTCGAGTAAAAACAATTTGTATGAAAAAGGGTCAAGATTTTGTTAATTAAATGTTTTCTTGCATTCAAACATGAAACTGGTTAAAATTTTTAACGAACTTCCTCTTCCTCGCCTTGGATCTTGCCTTTGACTTTGGACTGAGGACGTTGTTCATGAATTTGTTCACCGTCAACCTTTCTTTAGACAGACGACTTTAAGACGACGGATCCGACTGAAAGTTGCAAAATATATGGTGGTAAACTGGGCACATCCAACGAACTCGAAAAATTCAATTGGATAATTTGTTGTTTCGTCATCATTTGCAACGCTTTTAGCAAGATAAGAGGAATTAATGATAAATAATAGGTTGATGGATCCTGCAGTAAGGTAATTTGCATTTTCATCGGGAAAATCAGCTTCTTTACGCACCAATTCCGACAAATTTTGACTTCATCTTCAGATGTTGATCTTGGGGCTCGGGAAGACCGGAAACCACTTGCCAGTAACATCACTACTGTTCTAAAGCGTCTCGCATATTTTCACAAATCTTTCATTGATCGATCAAGAACCTTCAATGCTCGCTTGTATGAAATTGTGCATTTACCCAGATGATATACTTTTTGGTAAAAAATAATTTACCAAAAATTGTTTCTTATGCTCGATTTTCTCATTTTTAGCTCAACTGGTTTTAATGAAAATTTCTATAAAACAGCTCCATTATTTACATATATTTTGAAAAAAGTAAATTTAATATTTACAAAATTTTTTTGTTTTAATTCAATAATTTAGTCCAATTGGATATCTTGGGCTCAAGATAAACATGCCATTACAGAAATTGATTCGGAGATTGTCTAGATTTTCAAACAGTTTGACACCGCTTCCAAACTGTTTTGCAAAGTTTTGTTTCAAACAGTAGAAAGCATTTAAAGAATCTGTGCCATGAAGTAAAAAGAGGTTTCCATAGCAAGAGGAAGCCACCCAAGACACTTACCAGAAACAGTTCTCATTAATCAAATTCTCAATTTGGTCTTTCATTGAATCAAATAAAGTTAACGATTGAATTCTGAACTCTTCAACTTCCCTTCAATTGAAATAATTTACTAATTTTAATATTTCGGTCTGCTAGTCATGTGATAAAAAAGTTGAGTCACTGTATATACAGTCATGTTTTATAAACTTTTGTTTGCTATATATTATGACTAAATAAATGCACTATTGGATAAACTAAAGTAAAAAATCGAATGCATTAGTAATATTTTTCAATTTTTCAATACCAAAGCAACCGAGAAAATCAATTCATAATTAAACAGGTTTAGCTGTAAATGTTTCGTATTTGGTTACAATAAATGCTTGATACAGAAAAGAAGCTACGAATTTATTAAAATATTTGGTTTAAGTACTAGTTTTTTCAGTTTTTACTGTTTGGAAAACCTTAATACCTTTTAAACAAAAATTCCCCAAAAAGGATATGTATAAAAACATGCCACTTTTCGGACAAATACACAAAACTTATTATTTGAAATTAATTCTTCGACCTAAAAACACCAGAACAGATACAAAAAACATTGTTCTACGACAAAAATTACCAAAGTAACACATTTTTTTCTGATTTTCAGGGTAACCGTCCGCTTTTTGAAAAAATATAACTCCGATTTGGGTAGACTTTTTTCCCCACGCAAACAACATCCATTAGAACCAAATACCATCAAAAAAACTTTTGTTGGAATTTGTCCCACTAAGGGCCAGTTGTATGAATATTTAACTCGTGGTTCAGCAATTTTAACTCACTGACTTCAGCAATCTTACTGAGGTTCTAAAATAGTTCATTCATTAAATTGGCTCCTATGACATAGCTGAACCTTGAACCATCGTTGAACCTGAGTTCAACTGAGCTGAAATCAGCCACTAAAAAATTTGAACCACTGATCAAAATTTGAACCACGTTTGTACAATCGGTCCTAAGACTTATATTGACTCGTCTAATACTCAAAACTGGCCTAGCAAGTTTTTGATTGGTACAAAAAAAAATTCGAGATAACAATCAGGAATGACATTATGATAACAGAGAGTATCAATAACGTGGGTGTCAAAATTCTGTCTGTCTGTCTGTCATTTCGGCTACAGCCTTAACGTCTGGAACGATTTTCTTAAAACTTGGTACATAGTGGTATTTGGTGATTCTGCCAACATTTTTTTTTTATTTTCCTTAGAACTAAAAATAACGGTACCTGCCATCAATTTTTTTAGCAATTTTGCAAAATCAAATTTTTCTCAAAAACAGATTCAAAACTTTTCTTAAAAAATATTCAATAAATTTCTTTTGGTAAAAGCTACCTAATGGTTTCTCCCTAGGACTGTTTTTTTTTAATTTTTGATCTTCTTCAAAATGGTTGTTTTGATTTCAAAACTCAATGTTAATAGGTTTTCTTACCAAAATGTTCAAACATTTTTTTTTTGATTTTTAATAAAATAGTAAAATTTTTTTTCGAAAATTCGATATTTAAGGTTTTTTTTACTCTCTCTAAGGTTTTTTAAGAAAAAATTTTATTTATGAAAAAATAACGGAAAATTTTATACAAATGTTAAGAAACTGCTAAGGAAAATATTTGTTTTTCTTAAAAATAACTCCTACGATTTTAATAAAACCTTTTCTGTATAAATTAATTGAATATATACTACTAAGAATTATAAAAATTTACAAATAACAATAGTACTTCATAAATTTTGAATTTTCTCATTACCGCGGCTGAACGGATTTAGATTATTTTTACAATGCAATTTCAACTAGGTAAGATTAAAAAATATTGCATTTCAAAACTTTCAAAAAAAAAGTTTTTAAATTTAAAAAAACTTTCAATTTTTTTTGTTAAAAATAAGAATTCGATATCTCAAACATGGGTTGACAATTTTTTTGAAATTTTATTTTTATATGCAAATTCTACGATTTGCATACCAAACATTTTCATTAAAAATGTTTTGAGAATTTGATGTATAAGAAATTATTTTTAAGAAAGCCACTCCAAAGATTTTAAATCATATTCAATTAGGAATTAAAATTCTCTTTAAGTAAAATATCGTATTTCATGCTTTTAAAAATTTTTCTCTCATAATTTCCATGTCTTTACATAAAATTTTCTTAAACCCTCAGCGCTTTGAACATAAGAGTCGTGCATTTCGTGCAGTTTTCGCATGGAATATTAGCTTCCAAACAAATTTATAATTTTTGTCGTACGATTACAGTTCAGACGATATTTAATAAAACGTGTTTTCCAAGATTGCGGCTGGAACTCTCGGCACCCGGCCCTCCAACTTCAATTCATTCATTCAGAAGACGTCCCTGATGACTTTCCTACACAAACAAGTTTAGTAGAAAATTGCATTATGAGTCCACTTCATAGTGCTCCCCCGTAGTCCTTGTTCAAAAGTAGGATGAGTCGTTGGGGTTTCTCATGACTACCGCAATGAATCTGTCACACATCAGTCCTGGATGTGCTTTTAGAGATTTATATTACTTCAGCTTTGTCACACGATTATAAACCGCTTATTTTTTTAATCGCAAACAATTTTTCGCTATCAAGAGTTCATGGATTTATATCATTGAATATGTTTGTTTTGGGCATTAGCATGATTAAAACCAAAAATGCTACCTAGTTGACCCATTTATTTCTTAGAGAATGGTCACACTGGCCACTTTTCAATGATTTTGGTTTAACTCGGAAACTAAGCTAAATTTGACAGTTTGACACTTGAAACTTTTTGTTCAAAATTAAATGTTCTATTGAAATAAATGTTTGAAAAATGTTTTAAAAAAAATTTAGGAGGACAAATTAACAAAAATCAAAAAAGTAAAAAGTGACAAATTAAAGATTTTAAATTTTTCAATTGAGTACAACTTTTTTAATGAAGGTCACGACTCTTTATAATTAATACTAAGTCGATACTAGATACCTACCAGTTTAGAAGATATTCCAACATAACTTTGAAAAATTAATAGTGCCAATCAATTTTTTTCTATAATTTAAACTGTTTTTGATATTGCTATAATTATTTCCAACTTTCAGTTTAACTAACGGATTTCTTAACACTCTCTCTCTCTGTGTTCTTATTTCCGGTCATATGATTAATTCCTTGTCAATTAGTCGATCAAATATGAAAAAAAACAAACCTGTATAAATGCAACATTTGATTGATCATTATTTAGAATGCAATTTTCCATGTTACCATGCAAATAATACATTATATCAATAAAATTGTTAATATTTATGGCATAATTGTAATTATATTTCCATCGACAGTAATTAACCCGTCAAAAGCTATTCTTATACGCACTGCCGCATGTCAAGTGATTAACACAATCATAACTGAGCTAAGCTTGAACCAAAATGCAGCAATGGTCAAACTGCAATATTAATGTCAAGCTTTAGGAAAACTATATGCCCGCCTTGTATGTATATATGGCAACTTGTTAGAAATGACTATATGACTGGGTAAAAGGGTGTGGTTTTGCTATGTCGCTGGTATAAAAGTTGAACTTATTTCGAAGATCAAATCAGAATTAACTCAA
Organism: Dasysyrphus albostriatus; assembly: GCA_946251815.1. Taxonomy (NCBI): domain Eukaryota; kingdom Metazoa; phylum Arthropoda; class Insecta; order Diptera; family Syrphidae; genus Dasysyrphus; species Dasysyrphus albostriatus. Next base: position 133,145,068 of record OX276337.1, on the reverse strand, counting down.
ATCGTTCACTGAACAGTTCATTCAAACACCCAAACAAAAAACCATAATCAACATGAAGGTAAAGAGGATATTACACACATTTTCCAAAAAGGATATCAAAGGATCTCAAAGATTTTTAATTTTTTTTAACTTTAGTTCGCCATTGCTGCCGTAGTCGTGTTGGCTCTTGCCATGGGTGTCCAATCTTCTGTCATTGCAGGAATTCCCGGATTGGGTCTTGGTATCCATGGTCTAGGTCTTGGACTTGGTGTTCCCGGACCATTGTTGGCTCAAGGACCAGCTGTTTTGGGATTAGGTGGTATTCATGGTGTTCATGGTCTCCCAGCTGCTGTTAACATTGCCGGTGGCCCACTTCTATCAGCTCATGGTATTCCAGCTGCTGTTGCTGTTGCCCCACATGCTGCCGTTATTGCTGGTGCTCCAGTGCATGGTGCTTCATATGTTGCCCAGACACGTGGTGCTGTGCATACCGCCCCATTGCCAGGACACATCCAATCCGCTGCTTCAGTGAACGTTGCCCCAGCTCCAGGAACCTGGTAAATTAATTGACTTAAATGTTAGAACGCCACTCTGTACGACCCCACTCAAAGATGCTGCCATAAGAAACACTGTCAAGTAATTTATTCAAAATTTCATTCAGGAATTAGTAAATAATAAAGAAGTTTTACTTAAATTCAATTTTCTTTTGTGTTTTCTACATTTTTTTGTTTAGTATTGCTCAAAATTGTATTGGTATATATATTGGCAATTCGAAGTACCTACTTTAAAAAAGTAGGCGTGTAAGTGGGCGGAAATGTTGCTTAAGAATGTATTCAAAAACTATTTGTCTGAAAATATTATCTTGACCTCTAAGCAGATCGATGATTTTGATATCAACCGGAGATAGAATTTGACATTATTTCACCTCAACTAAAACTGTTTCTACTGCTGAAGGCTGCCAATGCATGGGTGCTGTTGAGTAACTGAATATGGTGTAAGTTTTGGAAAAAAGTCGAAATTGGAAAAGCCAAGGGAATAACTGGATCCGGTATTTCTAAATATTCAGCTGACACGATCTTACACGATGATAATTTGGCATCAATTGTCACAGGAGTTGAAGAAAGCTGATAGATTTTTCATAATTTGGAGTTCCCTTTCCCTTGCCTCTAACGACAATATCGATTCTTTGCATTGATCTATGGTAACCGATCTTCTTCGAGGAATCTCTCTAGCTTATGAAAAAGGCTAGAAGGACATCATTCTTGAGTCAAAAGCCAAGTAGTGGACTCAGTGATAAACTGGTAAATTAGAGGCTAATTCTTATGCCATTTGGTCAAGTTGAATTTATTTAAGCTGTACTACTGCTGGTTGCCGCTCTTATATTTTATGATCATAGCTGGGATTTCACACTACTGCACCCGTTGGCATTCGTGTAAAATGGAATTTCAAAACTATCAACCATCTTCTAGGTGCATATGGTCAAGAATTGACATATTTATGCAAAACTCATTATCAATAATTACTCAACAGGGAATGGGAATTCAGAAAAATTGTCTTCTTAGTTCACTCGAAACGGCAATAAGTTTATTTCAGGGATAAAGTTTTCAGATGTATCAAATTAAATTTTGATGGTGGTTGCCAGGGACTCTATTTTGTTTTTTGATTTTATTTCTACGATGAAGGACGGAGTTATATGCTGAGACGAAATTCAGGAAAATGGCCTGTCACAATTTAGCTCAAGAACTAATGTGTTGTACAATCAAATTACCAATTTCGAAAAAACAACTATGTGACAAATTTGGTCCTTCATATCAATGTAATCACAATGCTTTCTAGCACCTATTATGCTCACGAAAAGAACATCCTTAGTATTTCTGCTATTATTGTCAAGAAAGTGCCCTATTAGGCGACGACTTTTGAGTCATGACATTTTTCGAAATTAAATGAGTGAGATGAGCGAAGGTGAGATTAGATGATTTTTTCGGTCGCACTCATTGAATTTCGAAAAAAGTCATCACTCAAAAGTCGTCGTGTAGGTCTGTAAATTTTATATTTCTTAAGCTAGGCTTTTGAAAATAGTGAATTTTCTTTCATTGCCACCTTAACGTTTTAAATTTTCTGTGATGTGACCTTTTCGAAACTGCCTTTCCAATTATTTCATGCGCTCAATTTTTGCAGATAAGAGTAGTACAGTAAGAAACGATATTACAGCACACCAATGATAGTTTTTGTTGGAGATGGTTTCTATGCTACTGATTGTCTCAATTCTTGTGAAAGGTGGTCCCTTATTTGTTGGCAGACTACAGGATCCTAAAGCTTATCAATATTTTCTTAGGATCTCCAAACTGCAGCTGTTTGTAATCTTGTGGCAATTAAAATTAAATGGTGGTCCCGGGCGATTTCCACGTCTTAACCTCTTCTGTTTCGAATGTCCCGGAGACTGCTTCTAAATTGAAAGTAAGTTGCTTATCTGTTCATCGACAGCCAACTGATTTTGTGGCACATCTGGTGCTCAGCTATCGTCCCTCCATTACAAAGCGGTTGCTGCTACAAAAATCGACAAAACGTTCGCCAATGTCGTTGCGGTCACCTACATCATGCTTTCCCATAACATGCCTGAGCATTGTCATTGCCAATCTTGATAATCAAGTCAACCATCTCCTCGTGGTGTATACTATCATTAGCAGCACTCATCGGCTGGTTATAACATGCTTCCTTATCCTTGACAGATGAGAGCTCCTTTGGGACGTAACATTGTATGATGGTGACGAGACGATAAACTATTTTTGTCGAAAGTCGATCGTGACACGACTTACCTGGGTTGGGAAACAAGCCAAGCCTTCATGATCATGTTATTTAACCAGTGTTACCTCTGAACATTTTGAGAAGGTGTCAAAAAAAGTGTCTGAGAGGAAAAAATATGTTCCTTCCAAATTTAAATTAGAACCACTAAATTAAAACTTCAGGTATTAAAATTTCAGGGCCTCATTTCGAGTATCTTTTGCTATCGATAAACAATTTTTGTTAAAAGTTGATTCACGATATTTTCCATGTGACCGTAATGGAGTAGAGTGGTACACGTACAGTATTACGAGTTGAAGACTTAAACTTCCCCGAGCCTAACCATCTCACATCACTGATCAATCTTTTACCCTTTAAACTTTTTGTCTAATTAAACGACTTTTTCCCAACGAGCGTCTTCAAATTCCAGAAACCAATCTATTTTTGGGTACAATAACCAAAAGTAGTCAACGTATCTTCATTTCTTATCCGAGGTGGAGGCGGGATTTATTTCAGTTACAAAGAATGCTGCCCTCCTTAGTCTTTCCTAGAAAGCTAGGACCTTTACCTACAGCTTAAGCTTTATTTCCCTCTTTTCATGTGAACTAAGTCCACTTCGCTAAAGTGGATTTTCTTCCCATTTAATGAGAACTAAGTCCACCGGTTGACTTAGTTCCCGAGGACTTAGTTCCCTGCACCTATAGTGATACGCATAAAATTCCCAGGGGATCACCACGACGAGATGAAACAAGCACTCTACAGTGATTGATTGTTACGCTCCTGGCCCAGACCAAGTTCTCAGCAATCAATATAGTTTCCAGATCAGGCGCAATACAGGCCACATATATGAAAGTTTTACTTCCGTAAGTCACTTACGGAAGCAACTTTGATTAAAATTACAAGTGTAAACAGCTCTAAAAGTGACTTACAGTAAATTTATTAACTACCGTAAGTTGTAAGTTGAGAGAAAAGCTTACAAGTAGAAAGACGTTTTTTTCCAACTAAATTCTCCTAGCTTACTCAAACGGCAGTGATAAGTTTTAAAGTTTATGAAAGCAATTCTTACTGTAAGTTCATTTATAATGTAAAACCTCTTGTAAAATGCTTCTGTAAGACTTACAAAGGGTGGCCGTTTTCTGAATTCGAAATAAATACACTACTTTCGTGTGGACGAGTACGAGTTGGAATCAGAATTTCAATTGCATTTTCACCATCTCGTAATATCAATTCCCTGATTTAACAAATTTATTTTACACCAAAAAGTATGCAATATATTAATTGATTTGTTCAATAAACTGTAGGTAGGCACTTTTTTATTTTGTGGAAATGTTAATCGAACCAAATTCGATCTCTCTCTCTCTCTCTCTCGTTCACTATTCTATCGGTCAGACCACTGCCGTCCTTAGAATTATAGACGAAGCCATACCTCTTATTTCTCTTGGTATTTTTTTTTAACAAATCGTGGATTTGCATTAGGATCGCAAGATTATTTTTAAATAGTAAAATTCCCAGTTAACATTGTATTTTGTTTTAATATTTTATTAATTCTAAAAAAAACTATATTTTCCCTTAAAAGGTGCGCATTCATGAAGTCAGAAATAAAAAAATAGACAGAGAATGAAATGAAGAAAAGAAAATAGGATAGAAAATTGATAGACAGAGGATATTAAGAAAATATCTCAGTTGTTTGTTTTTGTTTCTTAAAGAGAAGAAGCAAAAACCATCTTGACCAGGTATCATGTAAAAATTCTTTTTGTTTTGTTTTCATTTGGCATTTTGGGATAACACTTTTTTTTTACAATGTTCCTGGAGCTGGAGCAACGTTCACACTCGACACTGAGTTAATATGTCCGGCCAATGGAGCAACATGTGAGGCACCACGGGTCTGGGCAACATAAGTACCGCCAGCAACAACATGTGGAGCAACAGCAACAGCGTGTGGGGCAACAGCGACAGCAGCTGGAATGCCAGCATGAACAGCAACAGATGGAATACCCAATGCAGGGACACCAACTACGTGTGGAACTAGAGCTGGTCCAGAGACAGCGGTGTATGAGAGACCATGTCCGGCAATATCAAGACGATGTCCCAATCCCAAACCAATTCCCAATGGGATGACGGAGGATTGAACGCTCATGGCAAGAGCCAAGACAACAACGGCAACAATAGCGAACTACAAAAAAAAAAAAAAACAAAATCGATTTAAGTTAATTTCTTTGAATTCAACTGATTTTCTGGAAAATTTTTGTTTAGAAAACTCACTTTCATGTTGAGAATTGAGATTTTCTTTTTGCTAAGCGAGATCAGCGAAGAACTGTTCAATTGAAGCTAGAAGCTTTGACTATGATCTGAATATGAAAATGCTTCAATTTTTATACTGAAATAACCATCATGGAGTAATCAAAGGAAGAAAACCAATGCATAATAATATGAACCACACCTACTCTGAGCTTTTGAAAGAAAAAGATGCAAGAACAACAACTATTTTCCATATAAGAAGAAAGAGTCTGCGACAACTTCTAATGATATTAAAAAAAAAGCAGTTTTTATGACAGAAAGCAAAGAAAATGAATAAAATAATATAAAATAAAATAAACACTAAAAAAAAAAAATAAAATAAAGAAAAAAACCCTGAGATTATGTCTGGCCGTTGAATTCCAGTTGTGACACCTTTAGCACCAACCTACCATACCACCAAGACACCTTTGTAATGACAGCTCTAATTCCATCCATTGACGTATAACAACTGCTGATTTGCATACCACAACACTTCAGGTTTCCTTAAATGATCCAGATCAAGTGAAAGGTCAATTTTGTTGGTGAGCTTAGGTTGGGCTGGCTAGAAAGAAAGGGTCTACAAATAGCTTAAAGACTTCCCCGTCCCACTAAGGTCAACCAGTAGTGATGGAAGAATTAAATGAAATTCCAACAGCCCCACCTAAACTATATAAAATAAGAAGTACGCCCAGGGACATTGTTGCGCCGCACCGCTCCTCATTACCTTTTGTGGCTCCCGCACTTGCCATGACACGCGATCAGAACAATTTCAGTCAACATAATCTCGGAAGCTGACTGCTATGGTAGCACACTGCCTCTGGGTATGGCAGGTTTGTATAAAAGTTATACCAGTTCTTTCGTTATTTTTATGTCATACGAAGGCACACGCTTCTTATAAACCAATCCTATATCTCCATGCTCCATCATTGTTTGGGTGAGAAATAGTTAACTCAACACTGACCGCATACCGCATCAAGATAAATAAAAATCTATCGAGAATTTCAAGCTTAGATTTATGTTCTTCTTGTTGTTGTTATTCTGTTATGGCCAAGAAAACTGCTGTTTCATGGTTCATAAAAGTATTCTGAAGAAAATAAATTAATTGAGTCCATTTTTCCGTCCGGTCGTCAATTCAACAACTCTTACTATGCGGTGTGGTGCTGATGCCATGTGCCAAGGGTAACACGTTTTAAGAAAAAAAAAACTATAATTATCTCAAAGATCTGTGGTGGCAAGAAGTGCGCGATAAGAAATATTTATTAATGTTGTTAGCATAAATTATGCTTTAGGTTTTTTAGATTTCAAAATGATGGCTAAATGTTAATTAGTACAAAATTTAAAAAAACGTGATAAATGTTTCGAATTGTTAATAAATTATGTGAAACACTTTCTTTAAAAAAAAACGAATTTTTGACAAATCTTCGGCTCATGAAAATGATATCTCGGAGGGCTCAGCAAATTTTATCCGTCAAAAAGTGAGCAAGCGAATCCAATATTTTCTTTCCTCTGTAATTTGACAGACAATTTTTCTGAGGAATCCTATTCACGGAACTGAGATTGCTGAGGGCTCTAAGATCTCATTTTCCTAAACATGCCTATTATCTCAATATCTCATCAATATCTTGTCATAACCCAATCTACTCACTCTAGCTTTTTGATGCAAAACAATTTTTTTTATATACAAAATTTTTTTTGACGTTTAAAAAAAATTCGTATGCCAATTTTGAATATGTATATGTTAATATACATTTATAGTCGTATTTATAAACTTTGTTTAACTTTAGACAGCCCGTCCAACTCCAAAAAGCTTAAAGTAAACTTTGTTTCCCGTTTTCCTAAAGTTGTCTTACTTGGATCACGGCATCGGTTGTCTATGATTTGTATAACTTGACATTTTATTTCATTAAATTAGGCTTCCAACTATTAAGGACTTTTAAAAAAACAGTCTAACTATTCACCGACTTAACAGACTAAAAAATCTAATAAATAAGGCTGCCAGTATTTTTATTTCATAAAACTGAATCAACCCGTTGTTAAAATTTCAATTTCATGCATTGTTAACAGTTACCATACGAAAAAAAAAAATCAAAATTTTCCACCTATTTTGTGCACCATGTTATATAATATTCAAGGCAACAAATGATTGCCATGTCCAAAGGCCTAAATTGATGAACTATGGGCCAAAAATTGGAAAACTATTTTTTTGAATATTTTTTGGAAGTGCAAATCAACCATCCAAAAACATTTATTTTACCCACCACATTTTGTCGGTCTTTTGTCTTGCATGACATTCCATGACAGGAATTGTTTTTATTTTTGCATTAAACTGTAAATCAATCGTACAAACAATTATGTATTTAACTACAATAATTTTCGGCATGAAAATATTAGCATTAAGAAGGCTTTCCTTACAATAATACACTTTCTCATCGAAATCGTTTGAGCCGTTTTTGAGATTAATAAACATTTCCTTTCCGTTGTCTTCGAGTAGGCTAAAAAAAACTTTCTATTTCCCCTCTTGAGAGTTACAAAAAAATCTTAAGTTCAAAATTTGAAGCTTTTTTTGTTCAGTATCATAGTAATATGTCATGTTTGATTGTTATCTCGATTTTTTTTATTTTGCACGAATCCAAAACTTGTACCTACACATACCTAATGGCGAGTTATAATAGTGTTTTAGTTTATCATTTAATCACAGGACACTTTGAACTCAAATTAATTGATAATTTTTATTTGAACCAATTTGTAGTCTTAAACCAAAACTAGAAAAAGTATTAGATTACTACGGCGTATACGTACTTTTTTTATTCATTTTATTTTATTTGTCTTATACAGGGTGATATGGTACACCAACAAGCTCTAGAGCAAGTAGGTTGGTTTAAGACAAGACAAAAATCGTACAGGAAGCAGTCTATTTCCCCAGTTTAGGCAGAAGAGCCACCTTCAAAAAAATTGACTTAAAACAGAAAAAAAATATTTAAAAATAACGATAAAACTCACAACGCCATGCAATACCTTTTTGGAAAGTCAAAAATCTCTTCTTTAATTTTTGGTTCTGCCACAATATCTAGAAAACATAAATCTAGAAAGCATAGCTAATCTCGAATAACAAAAATCTCGAATAAATATTACTTTTTGAGACAGTGGTTATAATTCGTGTGCGCGAATATAACCACTTTCTCAAAAATTAATATTTATTCAAGAATTAGAAAGTCTCTAAGTGTCCTTTTACACGACAACTTTTAAGTCGTGACTTTTTTTGAAATTCAGTGAGTGTGAACGAGAAAAAACATCTGATCTCACCTTCGCACTCATTAAGTTTCGAAAAAAGTCATGACACTAAGAATTCAGGAGACTTCTAGGGGCTGGGATCGAAATTGTTGCAGGGTCAAAATTCTTTTTGCTAATTCTGCTTTCAAAAATTCTGTTTTCGAAATGCTGCTTGCAAAATTCTGTCTTTCAAAATTCTGTTTTACAAAAATAACAAGTTTTTTAACATTTTCCAAACCTTGTTTTCATTATCGCCAGAATTTTGTTAATCAATTCTCTAATAGGAAAAAATGTGTAGCTGATTTTTTTTTTTAAGATTCTCCTGTGTTTTACTTACATTAATTAGTCAAAATTCATCTAAGATACAATTGTAAATTATTCATATCTAAGTTTTTTGAAAATATATTACATACTTCAATTTCAAATTAAGTAATATTATGCTTTCGATTCGACTTTTGACATTTTTAATTAATGGAAAAGATTTCATGAAAATCTCAATGAAAACTATAAATTTCAACGAAATCCTGGTCCACCAATTTGATATCTCGAAAAATATCTGCTGAAAATTAGATTTTAGTTTAGTGTAAAATCAGTATTATAAAACATCGATCTGGTTAAAAATTTTGAAAAAAAAGTTTGTTAGACCGTTTATGCACTTAAAGTTACAGCCTCAATAGCTAGAAAGCGAATTAAAATAAATGAAAAGAAAGGTTGTGCATGGCTCGTCATTTGTTTTATTTTGAAAAAAAAATGTCAATGTTAATATTATAAACGGATATGGTGCAAACCAGAAATAAGACAAATGGTTTACGAAAAGTTGTAATTTTTCTGTTTATTTTTATTAATAATACAAGTTATTTGAGAAAAAGCACAATAGGCAGGATTTTTGTTTAAATGATATATGACAGAATTTTGAAAAGCTTAATTTTGCAAACAGAACTGGAAAAAAAAAAGAGTTTTGAGAAACAGAATTTTTTTGAAAAAAGCAGAATTTTGAAGCCAGAATTTCGACCCGTTCCCGACTTCTAGACTTATTTTTCTGTACAAAAGGGAATAAACAAACCGAGTTAAGTGGTCAGTTAAATTTCAACATATTTTTTTACCATATCCACTTTTCTACCTCCTTGTTTCTTGTTTTTTTCTATTTACTCCTCCCAAGTAGCAAGTTAGACATTCGTAGTTTGATTGAACTGCGCTTGAACTATTTTACGCTTTGCATTCATGGATGTAAGCAGGTAGTAGCAGCAGTTACAAGCAGCAGCACCAACACCGTCAACTCAGCTTATAACTATAAAGACCTCTAACAGAGTGGTACGTGTTCGCATTTCCTTCTGACAAAAAAAAAATAGTTGTTGCCTTTCAGTTAGCTCCCCCATATTGCGGAATGCACCAGAATATTAATGTAATTGATTGAGGGCACAGTGCATAGACGGATATCTCTTTTTTCTGTTTGCTATGGCAAAATCAAATTGCGATTCGTAAATACGAAATTCGTCGTTTGGGAAGTGTGGCACTAGCCTAGCACTGGCACTCTTTAGCAACTAGCATGGCACTCGCTAGATCGTTTGTTTCAGCTTCAACAACAAACCACAAACATGTGCTGTGCAGGTGGCAGCAATTATTATTAGTTTGGCGCTGTGACGTTGGGTGTGCAATTAGGTCGGGGGTCGCCATCGCCATCGCCACACCAATATGTACATTATAGCTGCATACAGTGATTGTGGCTTTATATCTTTTCCGGTTCAGCTAAGATACAAAGTGGACTGGAATTCTTTTTATTTCTTCTATATACAAGTAAATACATACGAACATACTCTTATTTTTATATTTTTAACATTTTTGTTTGTCTTGTCTGGTTTTGTCTTTGGAAAGGAGTTGACATTGATATAAATACATAAAATATTTCTGCCTACACCAGTTATGCTATGTCGTGTGATAATAATTATACATATTGTGTCTTTTCTTGAAGAGTTATTGGGAATAATAAGTTAAATATTTACCCTGTACCTACTTGCGAGTTGCCAAACCTTAGTGAGGTAGGTAAACACAATAAGGGCGCGTTATACAACCAAACTAAAATCTAAAAAATCAAGCTTTAAATCTAATATCTATTTTGAACCAAAGTGGAAATATATTTTAAAATTTAAATTGAATGTTAGAATAAAATCGGTGATAAAACATCTCCTTTTGAACTTCTAATTCAACGCTAAGGTGTCCACTATGTAAAACGAAAAACCTCGTGTTCTTGTACGACTTTTAATAAAAAAAATTTGGCATGTGAGCCATTTTAGCAAGTTCGAACAACTATGTGGAACAGTTTAATTTACATTTCGGATATTGTGGTCCTGCTAAAACAAAAACAAAAAATTGCAGCAAAACAGTACGTTACATGTGAATTATTCTGGTCAACCTGTTTGTTATCACAAGTATTGGTAAATGTTTCCTTATTGTATGTGGGAAATACTATATGGTAACAGCAGAGAAAGAGAATGGAATTTTTGTTGTACTTCACACACACAAGACACACCCAACCGGAAATCGTAGATTTTGAATAAAAACAACCACACATTACATTTGATTTATTTACTTATTGTGTTGCCATAAATTATGTCAATAAATTAACTGTAATAGTGGTGTCTCCTGGATATTGGTCAGTGTGTTTGATTTTTATTCTCGTGAGGATATTCAACATCAGAATTCTGGGAAATGCATCGCTTGCGAAGCTTGACCGTATTATTGGTAAATTATTTAAGTTTTAATAAATAACTTGCCATATTAAAGTATGAAACTAGGTGAATAGAATGGTATGGCTGTTAAAGAAAGTTGAATAACGGGTCTAGTAGTATATCTGGGATGATGACATAATAATATCTCGAAAACCAAATATCTCAAATGGAAACAATCTCAAAAAATATTTAAAACTCTCGAATCTCAAAATATCGAAAGACACAATCTCGAAATTTTTGTTAAAAATTTGACGCTTAAATATGTCAGTTTTAACTTTCAAAACAGGTAAGAAGTTAGGAACTAAGACGTTCAAGGCTTTTAATTGCAAAAGCCATTTAATGTGTCATTGAAGATGTGAAAACCGTGGAGTGCTTTTTAATTGGAGGGTGCAATTTTGGGAGCGGTGTACAAAAGCACCCTTTCTGCAAATAACTCGAAAGTTAAGCAACATTTCGGGAAAATGTTAAAAATTTGTTTGTAGAAAACAAAATTTACCATCGAAATGCATCACTCAAAAAAAAAATTGATCGTAAAATTAAAAAAAAGTTTAAAAAAATGTGAAAAATCACGTTTTTTTTCATTTTTTCTCCCTTTTTTGGCCATAACTCTTTTTGGAGCAGAGATATATATTTATAAGCAATGCTTGAAGCAAAAGAAACACAATTAAATTTTATTTAAAAATAATCCATACAAGAAAAGTTTTGTCAAAAATTGATCGATATACAGTCGCTCAAAGTAAGCAAATTTTTCGGTTTTTATCACGTTTTACTTTTCAACTGAATTCATGAGGCAAACATGTTCGAATTGTTTTTACAAAACAAAAATGTATTTTTCCGTGGTACTGCCTATTGCGAGGGACTGACAGATCCTCCAAGAATATACTTGTCATGAATAAGTGCTTCTCATCAAGCCGTTCTGAATCGGCAAAAATTTGTAGGTCCTCTCCATTCCTGCCAACAACACGCACACAGGAATGGTTGGGAGTTGTTAGTCACTATAGGCCCTGGTTCTCCATGAGCTGTTGCGCCACTAAATTTATTTTATTTTGATCACGTTTTTCTTATTTCTTACAACAAAATTAATTTTTATATAATATAATGAGAATTATAAGTAAGTTTATAAAAATTAAATGAATATTTTTACAGCATAATACAAAAATAATATGAGAACATACGAACAATTCAGTTTTTTTTAAACTTTTAATTTAGTATTGGTAAGAATACAGAAATTCCTTCAATGCCAACAAAAACTTTGGTCCTTCCATGAAGCAATGTGAAAACGTTTTATGTGCTATGAAATTGAAGAATCAAAGCTTTTAAAAATATTTCACATGGAAGAGTGTTTTTCAGGGGAAGAGGGGGAAGTTAGTTAATATTACGACTATAACTTTAAAATTTTCCTCTGAATTTGTAGCTTTAACACAAGTTGTGGCTCCAATCGTTTTTACTAACTGGTGGTGGTCAAAAAAAGTAAACCAGTGGTCAAAGAAGGAAACTGAAATAGTCAGCTCCTACAAAAAATAGGCTTTTGCGGGCTTATTATTTATAACATTTGTTCTACCAATTCTGGAACATGCTTGTCAGCTTTCATGATTGTCATAAAGCAAGATTAGAAAAAGTGCCAAAAAATTCCAGAGGTTTTCACATTGTGGATAAAGTTGAGAAAATCCTTATGACTTGCCACCTTACAGGAACAAACGGAACAAACTTATTGAAATACCAATAGTCTCGAAAAAAATGTTTTTATTTATTTTCCGTCTTCATTTTTTATTTTGATAATAGGAAAAATAAACTCTTTGTCACTTTAGTCCTGCATTAACTTAAATATTCCTCAAAAGACTGTAGGATTTTTCCCAAATGCATATTTATCTCAAAATATCGGACTATGAACGATTTTCTCCTCTTAATCAAGTGTTCATATCATCAATATTGCAGTTTTAAGCTAAATAATTATAGGTTTGGTCTTTATTTATCGAAAAATTAAAGGGTTTTGATGTTAGAGTCATGACTCTTCAAAATACCGTTATAACTGATCAGATAAGCCACTATTGCGCACTCAAGCTTTTAATTTTTTGTGATTGATGCCTACATACAAAGGGTGTAAAATACAGAAAAGTCGTGCAGAAAGGAAATTCTTATACTATGAAAGTTTCAATTCAAAAAGTTGTAATGCAGAAATATTATTTATTACATAAGTATTCAATTAAATTGCAGTTAAGCTACTATTGCGCTCACATCCTCATATATACTTAAAAATAAATTTAGTGGCGCAACAGCTCATGAAAAACCAGGGCCTAGTGACTAACAACTCTCAACCATTCCTGTGTGCGTGTTTGTTGGCAGGAATGGAGGGGACCTACAATTTTTTGCCGAGTCCGAACGGCTAATGAGAAAGCACTTATTCCTGACAGACAAGTAATACTCTTGGAGGATTTGTCAGTTCCTCGCAAGAGGCAGTACCTCGGAAAAAAACATTTGTTTTTAGGTGGCAGTGGCCGGGAATCGAACCCAGACCTTTGGCATGACAGTCCTACGCACTAACCATTATGCCACGAGGTACTACATCATATATACTTGAATATAATAAAATCCAGCCCTGTGAATTCTTTTCTTTTTAAAATTGATTAAATTTATAAAATAAGCACAATCAGGTTGATGAATTTGATGTATTCCCTTTTTGTATCATTAATAGTAATCTGTGGTTCAAAGTGCTAATTATATTTGTTTGTTTTCTTTCTACTTTGATTTTAAATAAGCGTGACAAAGAAATTAATTATTTCCTTATGAACTTTAACTTAATATCAACTCAAATTGATTAATAATTTATTATTATTATAATTTCTAGCATTGTTTAGCACTTTGTGTTTAATATTTGAAGTATTTTCTCACTTTATATTTTTGCATGTATCATGTATTGTTTTGTACAATATAATTAAATATTTATAATCAAGTGTTGGATATTTTAAAACCAAGTGAACTATACTTTTAGTCAAAGGCGTTTTTTTTTATTCTCGAATTTACTTTGAAAATTAATTACTTTTCAATAAGCCAACAAAAAAAAATTTATGACTGAGGCTTGTTTATATTTCTAAATATCTTAAGGTGACTAATACGCGAAGAGAACAGAAATAATGTTAGAAAATCCTGCATTAAACAGTACTGATAGCGTCTTAAAATAATATTTGACTGTAAAGAAAATTGAATTAAAAGTACGAGTATGTTTGTGTTTAAAAACTTCACATTTTCAAATTAACCCTGGAAAATCTTGATTTATTAAAATTATTATACTATAAAATAGTTTAAATGTCACATATAATCAAAATCCAGCAAATGCATAGAATATTGAAATACTAGAACGTCCAGCACTCTAAACTCGAGTGCTAAAAACATTATTATCTAATTGACAAAATTCAAGAAAATATATTTTAATTAACATACAAATCTAGAAAATACATAATTTTTCGATATAACATTGGAATAATAGTTATAAATTAAAATTGAGGCTTCCATACAAATTGCGTGTCAGTGGGCGAAAATTTTCATCTGAATCGGTTAACTGCTACAGATTTTATAGATGATGCAATGAAACAAAAGCATTACATCAACATTTCTAAGCGTATGACTTGATTGCAAGTGATTCGCGTATCTACTCATCTCAAAATTTAAGAAATTAATAGGGATTTCAGGTGCAAATGCATCCCCCTTCTTCTCTAAATAAGTACTCCAACATCAAAGTAAAAATTCGCAAGAATAAATCCATCGTTTAAAAGCAGTCTTTGGGCATGGAGAAAAACTGAGCTACTTTTTATTATAAGAGATTCCTATTATTATTTTCTGCCGCACTAAACGCTGCCTTCGGATATTCCTATAATTTTTCCACTCAGTGCTGGAAAATTGATTGGTTGATGGATGGAATAAATCGAAACGTCATATTTACGACAAATATAAACAAATATGTACATACTCGGTCTGGCTCTCGCTCTCGATCGTACTAATTTCGCAATTTTCTTTTATTGTAAATATTTTAAGTTTTATGTTGCAATTATTTTTAAATTTTTACATTCTGCACTTTTGTGCAAAAAAACCTTTCCAACGATATATAATTTGTATTCCTTCAACTTTTGTAGACCACGTAAATTGTACCACAAAATTCGTGTTTGCCGTTTTTTTCTGTGATGATATAAAATTTTCTTTCTGAATTTAGATATTTCACATTCGTGATTTTGAAATGCTGCCAATTGTACTCACCCAACCGCCAACCAATGAACCTTCTTGCAAGTCCGTATTGGTTTGGACAATCAGAAAAGAAGGATAGTAACAACTACAATAATAATACAGCGTAGATACATTTCAGTATTGTCAATAAGGACACTACTTGTGAATTGAAAACTTATAAAAAAAAAAAAAAATAATAAAAGTTAGTTACCTATAATTGGTATTTCTTTAAAATAAAACAGATTTCAAAAAGGGATCATCTATCTCTGTATTTGCTTATTATTCTTGTCAAATTGATGTGGAACCTTGAACTAGTTTCAAAGCAACATCTGTAAATGGAGTCCTTTTGAAAATTTTTCCCAGAACACGATGACAACTATAACTCTTTTATGACGCGTTTAAAGCCAATATGGCTGACCAGCCAAAATAACCGCCCATTATTTGACACTTAAGAGTAAAACTGAAGTGTACCCATTTATCATTTATATGTATCATTTTATAAATTTTTTTTTTTTGGGTCAGAGAACTCTAATGTTATCAAAAATTATTTTTGAAGAGAATTTACAAAAATTATAGGCATTTATCCAGTAAAATTTCTGGTGACTTTCCAAGGGGGCACGAACAGTGGTTCCTCTTTCTTCTGCAGCTGAATATGTTCAAAATAGAGAACTTCTGAATAGGAGCTACAGATTGATTACCTGCTTCAACTAATAATTTACACTCCGCTTTTACTGAAAAGACACACATTTCAAAAATACTTCCTTTATTTTTGTAAAATATCGTGCATTAATTTATGATTAATGTTTGTTTATGATGTTGGGAAATTAAACTAAAAGGAATAATTCAAAAATCAAAAATATTTTTTTAAGCTATGGACACCGAGCAGTGGGGATGAGGTCATTCTGCACAAATGTACAGTTTAAAGGTCTAAAAACATCGAAAAATTAAGGAAGGTTCCAAGATTCCTTATAAGTTATTACCGTCATTTTTGGACTGTGGAACTCAGACTTAAAAATGCTTAGTGGCTAACTCTGCCAATAATATTAATTTTTTGGCAATGATCCATATGAGATAAGAAAACAAATGAAATTCGAAAGCCCTGATGGAATAACAATCCTTTTTAACGAGACACTATATTCGAGAAGGTGCTGTTATGACATGAGAAGCATCAGTTAGCTTTATTATGGCACCTTTAAGTTTGAGATCCAAACGCCAAAATGATGGCAATAACTTATAAATAAGTCTTGGGAATTAATTTTCGGATGTTTTTTGGAGTCATAAACGGGACTTTTCAGCAGGACAACCCTCCCACTACTATCTTAGCGAAACCAGATTAAAATTTTTGGGGAAGGTAAGTACGAAGAATTTAGGTATCTGACTGAAAATTTCAGGACGGAAAATCCTAAATTTCCGCCGTTAAACTAGCATCACAAATGATACATTAATGCACAATGTTTGGAAAAAATGGACGAAATACTTTTGAAAGTTGTGTATCATTTCAGTTGAAGCCGAATATATGAAACATACTCGTAAATAAATATTTCGATTCTCAAAAACCATAAAATAATAACAAAGTAACAAAACACAAAAAATTGCAACATTTTAAACCTTCAAACTTTCTTATAACACTTAAAAACTGTGCAAGCCTTATGAAATATTCCGTAATTATTTAAGGTATTTCTCCTCAAAAATAATGTTTGATGGTATTTTTGAGTTTCTCGGCCGAAAAAACTTATAAAATGAAACTTCACAAGGGTACCACAAACAATTTACACTAAAATTTGAAGCTATGGGCGTCATTGTGCATTTCAGTATGTATAATAAACAATGTTAAAACGTTACCATCGATTTTTCAATTGGGAAGAATTTATAAAAAAAAACAATTCTGTCTAGATTTATTTTGAAGTTTTAATTTGTATTAAATCAGTAAGAATGCTTTTTATATCAAGACAAGTCATTTCAACCACTGACTGTTTTTTTAATTATCGTCAAATTCGCAAATAAAATTCCTTTTCTGTTAATATAGTCACGTTTAAATTTAGGTCTCTCTCTTAAGAATTGCTTTAAGGTATAAAAATGTTCTAATATTTAATAGTGAATTCTTCATGGTTAGCCAAATATTAAAAATTCTCTTCATGATCCGTTCTATATAATGTTTTTATTATATTAACATCTTAGCAAAAATTAAAACACTTAACAAAAACGTGCCAATTTATAAACATACACAAAACATATGTATTTTGTAAACCTTGACTGCATTTCATGGTCATATTATCACAAATTTATTATTATACATACTTCAAGGCCAATGCACCCACTTCTAAACTGCTAACTACAGATTGAAATATAAAATAAAACAAAAAATCAAACAAAAATAAAAACTCCAATAAAAAAAGCTACTACAGAAATTCAAATCCACTTAATATTCAAAAAAGTCCAAAAATCATGCATTGCAAAAAAAAAAATCTCCCTCAATAACAATAATAAAATACAATTCAAGCAATGCAAGGAAATCTCATTGAATAAAAATACTAATACCCATAAATCATTCTCTTTCTTTTCCAAATAATAATAGAATCCACTAAAATATAGCTACTCGTTTCTTTGTTTACCTACCTACATATATACAGTACACACTACGTACATATTTTCTAAATAAATAACAATTAAAAACAAAGAGTTTTATCCTCAAAACACTTTTGTTCTAAACGCAAATTCCCCCAAAAAGAGTACTTCAGCGAGTGTTATCTTAACAAAAATTTTCATATTCCAAAAGATAAACAAAACAAAAATAAAAACCACTTGAAGTTTGCGCCTTTCGTCTATACAAATACAAAAGGCTTTTGTTTTCAAGCTTAACGCCTCTTTTCATCGATTAAAATTGCATTCATTATTATCACCTTAGTCATACTTTATTTAATCGCAAACAAAAATATTAAAATAATTCGGACGGTATACAAAATGAAACAAAAAAACAAGAAAAAAAAATAACAAAAGAAAATTAAATAAACATTTTTGGCAACACTTGAAACTGCCTCCAAATTTAAAATGTCCTCTTTTAAAACTGATATTAATAAAATTTCAAAGGGTTTTGAAGAATTACTTATTAGTTTTAATACTGCAGTCTCTAAAATGAATTCTTTTTCTTTTAAAAACAAGTTAGTGGATACCGCCACCTCGACTGAAGATTTAGTGCAGGAAACTATCTTGATTTCTCAAAATAGTGAAGACCTACCTGCTCAATCTAGCTCTTCTGCTTCAACTGATTTCGTGTTAGTTGAAAATAAAAGTAAAAAAAGGAGTCGTGATAACTCCAAAGTTGTTAGAAACTGTAGTCCACCCCCTAAACGCTCAAATATCAGGAATGTTTCAAATCTACCGATACCTTGTTCTGTCGATAATGAGAATCAAATTTTTATTACGGGTCCATGTACAGTCTCCGATGAGACTCCTGTGCTTAAAGCTCACGCTAGCAATGATTTAAGACCTTTAAAGGCTGTATCTAAACCTAAAACGATATTTGTTTCTCGCCTTGAACCTGATATTATTCCTGATGATATTGTTTCTCATCTAGTATCTAAAAATTGTATCCCTAACAAATTGTCTGTCAAGTGCACCAAAATAAGTAAAGCAAATAGCTTCGTGTCGTCTTTTAAAATAGTAACTCAATCTTCGTACTTTGATTCAATTTGCGATAGAAGTAATTGGCCTAGTGAAGTTCTTATAAAGGAATTTACTACTAAAAGAAAGAACAATCCTAAACACTCCCTACAAAATATTACAGCAGCAAAAAACTAGATAGAATTACCCTCTTTTACCAAAATGTAAGAGGGCTACGCAGCAAAACTGCTGATATTTATATGAACTCTCAGGCATTTCCACATGACATCTTTGCTTTGACCGAAACTTGGCTCAATCCATGTTTTTTGGACACAGAACTCTTTTGTCAAGAGTTTTTAGTTTATAGAAAAGATCGTCATGTAGATAGACCAAAAGAAATGGGAGGTGGCGTTTTGATTGCTGTGCGTAATCATTATATATCTTCTTCTGTTTCCTTTCCGTTCAATTTATCCATCGAATTAATCTGTATAAAAATAACTTTACAGTCAAAATATATTTACATATTAAATGCTTACATACCCCCTAAAAGTTCTGACGCAGTTTTTAATGAGCTTTCTATGGCCTTAGATTTTGTAATGGACTCATGTTGCTCTAACAGCAATATTTTACTTCTGGGTGATTTCAATCTACCGTTTATTGATTGGGTCTCTTCTGAAGATGAATCATGCCAAGAAGCTTCTTTAAATTCTGCACAATCGGAGCTTTTTTTACTTGATAAAATTAGTACTAGTGACTTACAGCAAGTAAGCTGTATTAAAAATTCTAAAAATCGAGTTCTCGATTTGGTATTTTCCTCGGACGCTATTAGTACTCTTGTTCTGAAATCTAGATTCGGGATTACTAATATAGATAGTTACCATCCTCCCCTGGATATTTTCCTTGACTTGAATAGCCATCTCACAGTTAATAGTAATTCTTATGATTGTTCTTACATATTTGACTTCAAAAAGGCTAATTATGAATTGCTCTCTGAAAAACTTGTTAGTTCTGACATTGGTAACATATTATCAGCATGCACTAATATTGATGAAGCAGTTTCTATTTTTTATTCAATATTTTATAGTTGTATGAATGATTCTATACCCTTAAAAATATCGAAAAACTCCAACGTTTGCCATGCATGGTATACGAAGGAGCTTAGATCACTCCGTAACAAGAGAAATAGGGCGTGGAAAACCTTCTTAAAAACTAATTCACAAATTGATCACAGTTCTTATATTGCAATTTTTGAAGAGTTCAAAACTCTTTCAAAATCACTTTATAATAGGTATTTAAATGAAATGGGAAGCTGTTTAAAAGAGGATCCTAAGTCATTTTGGAAATTTGTCAACACAAAGAAGAACTCGGACGGCTATCCGGTGAATTTTGTATACGAAAACTGTTCGCTACAAAATAATACCGATATTTGCAACGCATTTGCGAAAAATTTTCGCTATTCTTTCGTTGATACGCCTGTCGTTGTTGACGAAAGTTATTTTAAAAATTTACATATCTATTCCCAAACGAATTGTAGTAATATACCTGTGCAACTGAGCACTGTTTTAGGATATCTTTCATTGTTAAATGATGATTACTCGTCTGGTCCAGACGGAATTCCCCCAATAGTATTAAAAAGGTGCAGACATATATTATTTCAGCCTCTTCAATCTTTATTTCAGCTTTCTTTAAAATCAGGGAAGTTTCCTTGCTTATGGAAAAAATCATTTTTAACTCCAGTTTTCAAAAAGGGTGATAGGAACGATATTAAAAACTATAGGCCTATATCAAAACTGTCTTGTATACCGAAGCTTTTCGAAAAAGTTATTTGTGAAAGCTTGGCTTTTCATAGTAAAAATTTAATATGTGCAAAACAGCATGGATTTATGCAAAGAAGATCAACGGTAACAAATCTCCTTACCTTCTTACACAAATGCTCCAATGCTTTAGAAAATGGTAGTGAAGTTGACTGCATTTACACTGACTTTTCTAAAGCATTTGATCAACTTAGTCACAATATTATTTTATTCAAACTTAAAGCTTTCGGCTTTCCACCTTTCTTTATAGATTGGATAAAATCGTACCTGGGAAATAGATCCTACCAGGTAAAATTTCGACACTCTTTCTCAAACCCATTTAACGCTCTCTCGGGTGTACCTCAGGGAAGTCATTTGGGCCCTTTTCTATTCATTCTTGCTATAAATGATGTTGTCTCATGTATACGTTCTAGTGAAATTCTTATATTTGCGGATGATATGAAGATTTTCAAGACAATAAGAGCTGATCATGACCACAGTCTCTTGCAGGATGATATTGACAGCTTCACTCTATGGTGTGATAAAAACGGTCTTAACCTAAACCCTGTTAAATGCCAAACAATAACTTTCTCAAGAAAACGAGTTGCAAGTGCTTTTAATTATTCTATTTCGCAGCACAAACTATGCCGTGTCTTTAGTTTCAAGGATTTGGGTGTTCAGTTTAGTTCTAATTTAGAATTCACAGAACACATAAATTACATTGTTAAAAAAGCGAGCTCTATGCTTGGATTTATAAAACGTTGGGCAAAAGAATTTAACGACCCGTATATTACCCTTTCTCTATATAACTGTTATGTAAGACCTCATCTTGAGTATGCCTCTCAAGTTTGGTCACCCTTCTATGAAATTCATAAAAGTCGTATTGAATCAATACAACATAAATTCATTCGTTTTGCCCTGAAAGGTCTCCCTTGGGCTGATCCATATAACCTTCCACCATATGAACATCGGATCCAACTGCTGCAGGTCCAAACTTTATATCAAAGGCGGGTTAATAATGACTTAATATTTCTTCAGCAACTTTTAAATGGGGAAATTGATGCTCCTGACTTGTTAGCCTGTATTGGCATAAATTATCGCAGAGGATCTCACCACCTGCGAAGATTTGAACTTTTACATGTCGATTTTCATCGTACTAACTACGGAATTCATGAACCTTTAAGCCGAATGTGTAAGCTTTTCAATTTAAATGCTTCCTCCATTGATTTTAATATAGGTAAAATGGGATTGAAAACATTGTTTCGAACCAGTGCTCCACAATCGTGACCGTCTTATATATCTATTAAGACACTTTCAATGTTTTTTTTTTATTGTATAGTTTTGTTTATTAGTTATTTGATTTTTGTAATTTTGTACACTAGTTCTTTTTGTAGTTATTTGTAAGCATGTGTTAGTTTGCATTATTTTACTAACCACTAACACATGCACTTATGATGAGCCCTTGTTTGTAGGTTGCAGCTTGATCTAAGCTCTCTACACTCATAGAATCTGAAGTGTAAAAAAAAAAAAAAAAAAAAAAAAAAAAAAAAAATTATTTGTTATTATTTTATCTGCGTCTTATAATCGACTATTTGAACTTTGAAAAGATTTTACTTCAGGGTTGCCAGTACCAGCTGTTGTAAGCCTGGCAGAGTTCAAAATTTTAATAAACAACTGAAACACATTTCTTCACTTTCTCAAGCATTAATAGTCATAAGTAAAAATAATTTTAGTCTTCTTCAGTGTTAGTTTCAAAATGAATAATAAAATAAAATACTGCCCAGTCCTGAGTTTAAAATTGTTACGGGTGTGACACATGTGACAAAATATAACTTTTAGCCATAAAAATAATTCCATGAAAATACGTCTTCTTCAGTACTTATTTTAAAATGAATAACTAAATGGAATACTGTGATACATTTTACAGATGTGACAAAATATGATTGTTGGCAATAAATACAATTCAATGAAAAATAGTCTTGGTCAGTACTAGTTTGAAATGTACAAAAAAATGAAATACTGCCCAAGCTTTAATTTAATATTGTTACGTATGTGACGCATGTTACAGTTGTGACAGAATTATGATTTTTAAACATAATACAAATCCATAAAAATAAGTCTTCTTCAGTACCAGTTTCGAAATGAAAAACAAAGTGGAATACTACCCAGACTGTAATTTGAAATTGTTACGCAACTGAGACTTGTTACATATGTGACAATATATTATTTTTTGCCACAAACACTATTCCATGAAAACTAGTCTTCCTCAGAACTAGTTCGAAATAAACATCAAAGTGGAATACTGCCCAGACTTTAATTTGACATTGTTACAGATGTGACACATGCTACCGATGTGACAAAACATTATTTTAAGCCCCAAATATAATTCCATATGAATCAGATTTCTTCAGCACTAGTTTCAAAATATATAACAAAGTGAAATACAGCCACAGTCTTAAGTTTGAAGATGTAGCGGATGTGATACATATGTTACAGATGTGATAAAATATGATTTTAAGTCATACATACAATTCCATGGAAAATAGTCTATTTTAGTACTATGTAGTTTGAAATGTACAACAAATTGGGAATACTGCCCGACTTTAGTTTAAAATTGTCACGAAAATAGTGCAAAGATATTTTTTGTAGGCAATACTTTTACCTGTAAACTGAGTAGGAAGAAATATTTTCTTAAGACTTCTTAAGTTAAGAACAAAACGCCGAGAAACGGACTTTTAGGCCTTTCATGAAATGTTTGTAAACTGATAATATCTATGAAACTATTATTTTTTGAAAAAAATCTTCACTTGGATTTCTTCCGCAGATATCGCTTCAGTAGAAATTGTATTTCTTATGATTAAAAGTGGAAAAAATACCCACTAATAGTGAACTAAATTTCCCTATGAAAGAGATTTGCAAGGAATTAAATTCCTTTCACTGAAAACTCCCAAAATTAAATTAATTAAAAATTTCAGCTTAGTGGCAACTCTGTGCAAGTAAACTATCATCATTTTTATTCATTCATCATTTCCATCAGCACAGTAATTTACAACCGGTTACCGGCTGCCACCTCTGCCACACGTCGTCCGTCAATCAATCTCAATAACTCAAGTGTACCTATTATTATTTTTTTTTTGTAATAATTTCTTCAACAAACTTACGATACAAAATGAATGTGATGTACATTTAAAAACTTTTGCCGGTAGGTTAGTATGTACTCTTCGAATGCCCACATCCAGGTTGATATCTAGATACATTATATAGATTCAAATTCAAAGTAGAAAAAGATAATTTTGTTAATTACAGACATTACGAAGCAATCCGCATCACAAACAGTTCAATGGTAGCATCGGCCTTGCCCGATAAATAATGACAGTTCATCCATTTGTTATTTTATTTGATAATACGAACATCATAACAATAAAAATGAAGCGATGACCTCAAGCGCAGCAGCAGCAGTAGCAACACCAGCAGCAGCAGCGCGGCGCAGCGCAGCTTTAGAAAACACCTATAACACTCTTTTAAACATAAGAAAGTAGCTTTTTATGTAGCAAAGGAATATGTTTCTCTAGCAACTTTAAAACAATGAGCGAGTTTTTTTGTTTTATTCATTCAAAAGTAAGTTAGAAAATTCTTATAAGGGAGATGTATTGGAACATCAAAAAGAAAATGTTTGTTACTTTCAAAAATAATGCTGTACTATACTCAACTTGCCGTAAATATTAAAACAATCGAAAATTTATACATTTTATGAAAAGTAAAAAAGTGAAACGTAGCAATTTCGTAAAAATGAAAGTTGTGCAGTTCTGTGCTTTTGTGATTTTTTTTTAAATTTTTTTAAAATGAGACTTGGGATGCCTTGTGCTGCTATACTACTACTGGGGAGATTAGATAAAATTAGTACAACTTTCATTTTTAATAAGATCTTAAAATTAACAAAAAAAAAAAAAAAAAAATGGCAATTGTAACTTCGTGCTTCAAAAATCGTTTTTTGGGTCGTAAAAGTTGCAAATATGCGAATTAATTTTTGTAATCTCTTTGGCATATGGCAGAAAAAATTGAGTGCAAATGAACAGAAATTATATTTTTACAAAATTGCAAATTTTCAATAAATGTCATCACTTAAGTTTAGGATTATTTTTAAGTGTTTGCGGCACAAGGTAGCACAAACAGCAAATTTTTTTTCTTTATGCTTCGCAAAATTGTTTTTTTACTACTGTAAATGCAAATTAATCTTTTTTATCTCTTTGCAATATGACAGCACAAACTGAGTACAAGACAGCACAATTATCATTTTACGAAATTGCAAAATTTTCAAAAAGTCTGGCATATGGTACCGTAAACTGAACACAAAACAGAACAATTTGCATTTTTACGAATTGGAAAAATTTTCAAAAAAGTTGGAAATTTGAGAATTTTTTCAATTCTTAAGCACAAAACAACTCAAAATGAGCACAATCGGTACCTACAGCACATTATTTTCTTATTTCTTTCACGTATGGCATCACAAAGTGAACACAAAACAGAACATATTTGAGAAATTGCAAAATTTCAGAAAAATTTCATCCGTAAAATTTGAAAATTTGCAATTTTTTTTGTAATATTCACGGTACAAGTTGAGCACAATAAAGCAAACCTAAATTTTCTTTTGAAAATCAAAAAACTCCAAGCTACTGCGTTTTGCAATTAAAATTCGGCGCATGGCTGAACAAACTGAATACAATTCAGCACAACTGTCATTTTTAAGAAATTTAAAAAGAATTCCAATCGTAAAATTTGCAAATTTGCGATTTTTTATAATATTTACGGCACAAGGCAGCACAATTTGAGCTAAATACAGCACATTTGTTTTTCAAAAATCGAAAATTGCGGTGCTAACTTCACGAACATCGTCTATGGTAAATACTGTTATAAATGGATTAAATTTATTTTTGTTTCATTTTATGCGATGGGATGGTGCACAAACTACTTTGAATACTCTTTTCAGGCTTCTATATATTTTTTTCATATTTTTAAAATAATTTTTAAACGTAAGAGTAAGTTCATGCGACTAGGTCGTGAGCACTTATTTTTTCCAAAACTGCACACATTGTAATATGAGCAAGGCTGTGGGACACGCATTTTCCTTTAAATCGCTTTCATTGTCTATGACGCGAGTTTAGCTATCTGATGAGGTTGAGTGCGGTGGGTAGAGAGGGGTGGGCTCACCTCTTTCGGAGAAATATTTACTCACATAAAGACGTCTGCGTCTATCCCCATTACTGGATCGATAAGTCCACCCAGTTTTGGAATTCTATATCAGAATTGGCAACAACAAAATAATACACCCATAGTCATACAATAGATTTGCGCGAGAGTGAAAAGACGAAAAAGCATACTCAACCCACCCTCTTCAGCCCGTTCTGAGAGTAAAATAAAGTGAAACCACCGCACAAAGTGAGAGAAAAAGTGAGAAAAATTGAAATAACAACAACGAAAAAAAAATACATTAAACGAAAAAAATGAGAAAAAAAAAAATTGTAAACAAGATTATGTGTATGAACATCGCAGAACTTTTCGTATCCCCAGTGAGTGAGACTCACAGACTTCTACCCACTGGACAGACGACTCCACTTGGTCATTGCTGTGAAACTTTT
Source organism: Dasysyrphus albostriatus (assembly GCA_946251815.1). Lineage (NCBI taxonomy): Eukaryota > Metazoa > Arthropoda > Insecta > Diptera > Syrphidae > Dasysyrphus > Dasysyrphus albostriatus. Next base: position 133,118,791 of record OX276337.1, on the reverse strand, counting down.
TGAGGAGCAAAAAGATGACACAGTTCGCTGGCAGACGTTCGTGTGATAATTCCTCACAACCGGACTCAAAGTGGTGGTGAGCTGCTACTGCTACCAATTTTAGCTTGTGGCACATCCATCGGTAGCACTTCCTCGGTTCGGTTGGGTCCGAGTTCGATTCGAGTCAAAGCGAATCGAATCGAATAGCAGAATTCGCATACTCGTCCGTCAAAGTCAGTCTATCAATAATTGCTGCAAGTTGTCAGGTGCGCGGAAATGTTTATCTAGTTTCATTGTTTTTATGGCCGAACCGCATCAGCCATTCCCATAAGAGTTAGTGAAGACCAAGACGAAGACAAGAAGTCATTGGCTTTGGCATCGGGTCTCGGGTGCATAAACTGCATAGTTGCCTTTGCAGTGATTTCCACAAGTGACAGTGTGTTTGTGTAGTTTAGTTTTAGTTTTTGTTATTTTTTTTTCTTTGCTTTGAAAGTGCTAAAGAGTGACGCAATGACTTCGGCGGATAATCACCGACATGTATCTTCTTATGACATCGGTGCGAAACCCTTCCGGCACGACCCCGAACGGGGTAACTGGTCTTCGCGGTTGGACTTCTACTTTGCCTGCCTGTGCCAAGGTTTTGGATGGGAGGCTCTCGGTGAAATTCCGGTTTATATATTTTTCACCGGAGGAGGTGAGAGAATAAAAAAAAAAAAAAAATATAAAATAAAAAGGGGATATCATGGGTGGATTTTTAATCGGTTTTTTTATTTGTCTGACTACTTTTTGAGGGGTGTATAGAAGGTTGAATGTGGTTAGAAGGTTTTTGGGGGCGTAAAAGCTCTTTTAGTTTGTGTTCATTCTTATTTTTTCTAGTTTTAAAGAGAGATGTGCAGGAGTTCAACTTTTGATGCATGTTGCAAGTTGAGCTTTTTTTTAGTGAGAGATTTTTGCTATCAATATCTCTGACACTGACACAGACTTAAGGGACTATGACCGGAATTTAATGCAACAGCTTTGAAATTTATTAGGCTTATAAAATATTAATGTTGGGATAGGACATTCAAAGAAAAGTGGCTTTGAGATTAAAGATAAAATATGAGAGTTTTTAAGTATTCTAAATTGTTGTAAATCTTTCTTTGTAAAGAGATTTTTGTAATAATTCATCATTCCGGTTATACTTAAGGTTTTTTTTTAATTCTTGGAATGTAAGTTTTTAATCTAATAGGAGGTTTTGCCTTTTTTATCTAATCGAAAAAAGATTTTTTTGTGTTGGTATTTTTGAGGATTGGTTTTAACTTGATCAAGATACAGGGCATGCATTAGTTTTTGGCAAGGACCGAATTTTATGGTTTAATAAAAATTAATTTTACGATGATTGAAGAACCCAACAAATTTATAGTTTTCATAATACCGTCGATGCATCAGTATAGCCTGATTAACTTAACCAATTAGTGACAAAATTGGTACAAAATCATTTCATTTATGTGATTCCCCAGAGGAGAAATGTCCAATGTGAACTTTGAGTTTAAAAATGTTAAAAAATTTAAAAACGTTAAATAAAAACTTAAGTTGTTGACACTTTTAATTTTTTAACACATTTCCATTAATAATGAAATTTTATTGATTGACTAATACTTTTTGTCTTGAATGCTTTGACACGTTTTAACCTTGAATTTCAAGATCATGATCGTGAGATCTAATCGTGAACTTCATTTAGAAATAAATATATTTGCGGATTGATTTAATTAATAAACACCTACCTACTCACTCATGTACCAACCATATCTACCTATTTGAAATTTTTTAAATAGCTAAAGCAGTTATAGTCTTATTGATAACTTTAATTAGTCGGTTTGGGTTTAAGGGTTTAGATTTTCATGATAAATACATTTTTCTATAGAAAGACAATAAACTAACTGCAATCAATTTTATAGCAATTATTACACAAAATGTTTATTAATTAAAATCTATATTAAACAATTAATTGTACTTCTAATGAATTTAGCTGAAATAAATTTGAAATATTTTATATGTAGCTAAGTGCCCTATTACACGATGACTCTAGAGTCATGGCTTTGTTCGAAAATAAATGAGTGCGAACGACAAAAAACATCCGATCTCACCTTCAAACTCATTGAATTTCGAAAAAAGTCATGACTCTAAAGTCGTCGTGTAATATGGCACTAACAAACTAAAGGAATTCATTAAATTTTTCAGTTAGATAATTGATCTTCGGCATCAAATAAAACAAAAAATATTTCAAAAGATTTGATCAAATTGGAAGAACTGATTTCGTATTGAAGACTGATAACCATGCTAAATGTTATTTGCAAGTGGCAATTCCAATGTCTTTGTTTTCAAAAATCTCTGAACAATGCTAATTATGACTAATGAATTTTTACAGGAAATAAATATAGATAATTGTATTAACGTTGCACACTGTTTGGCTCAAATAAAAAAAAATAATAATTACAGAGTTGCTTAAACTAATTGTTATATGATATAACTATTTCCAGGTCCCACTTTCGAAATTTATTTCTTCTAACATATTAATAGCCTATTGAATGACGTTTTAAAAGAGAACAATTACATACAGGGTTTTTTATTATTGAATATGTTTTTGTGGCCCATAAGCATGCTTTAAGCCAAAAATGCTACTAATTTCACCCATGCATTTCTGAGAGAATGGTCGCACTGGTCACTTTTTTTTTGTTTGATATAACTCGCAAACTAAAGCAAACTGATCTAAATTTGGCAATTTTACACTTAAGATTTTATGCTCAAAATTTAATTTTTTATCAAAATGGATGGTTTAAGAATTTTTTTTTTTTTTAAATTAAGCAGTAAAGGTTTTAAAAAACTAACAACAAAAAACTCAAAAAATCAAAGACTTTAAATTTTTGTCTAAATTGATCATAACTTTATTCGAGGCAAATATACGCTCAAGTGATGCTTAAACAAAAGAAACTAGAGTCTTAGGGCTTTAGTATGACATGTTGAAAAAGCCATTTCAATAAAAATAGCCAGAGATACCGCCATTCAAACTTAACACTTTTTTTTTTATAATTTTTCGCAATTTTTTCCCAAGAGCCTTTTCTTGGTACCACCCGTAATATTTAATATTCCTTGCACCTTGTATTAAGTCTTATATCGATCGGACAAGCCATTCAGTCTGTAGGTTAGAAGCATTTAGAAAGGGCTTAAAAACAATATTACGAAATTGTCTTCTATTAGCATACTAATTCTCTATATAATCTTAAAATATTATAATTTTGTATTTGAAATCAACATCAAATCAGCTTAAGTAATATTTGCCTCGCATATCGAGTTAGCATCTAAACGGGTGAATACAGAATTTGCAAAAAAAAACTTTCAAATAGTAATGGAAATGAAAAGAAATTAAATTTAGAAGAGCAAGTTTGTGTTAATATATGTTACTTATTTTTTTTTTTTATTATTTTGACACCACTACCAAATAATCAATTTCTTTTTATGATTAATGGTTGTGGTTTTATCAAAGTACCAAACAAGGGACAAAATTAACCCACTATCAAACTTTTTTGTCGTAGGATGACTTCAAAATTGTGTGTTATTTGATAAAACTTGAATCAAGCTGTAAATGTTTTCTTGGAATTTTTTAGATTCATGCAACTTATAATGAATTCCAAAAAAAAGATTTTGGATAGAATTTATATACCCCTTATATGCTTAATTAATAATATTTAATAAACAAAATAATAATGACAAACCTTATATAGAATTAAAGAACAGATTGAGTAAATAAAACAAAAATAAATCCAATGTTAGCTAAGAAGATAGTAGTTGTATGATGCAGTTTGCTTCGAAATCACTAACAAACTGTAAAAAATAATGTCCAATTTAAGACTTGTATGAATAAATTAAGTTTGGGTCACATTTACTAGCTGATCACATTTTTTTGTTAAAAAAATAATTAAAAGTAGTAAAATATATAATGAAAATAATAGTAGTAACCAAATAACTGCTTCGAAAATTTTAATAAAATCGGTCGAACTTGACCAAACCAAAAAAAAAAAATTGCCAAAAAAGGTGACGAGACTGATTTTTTGGGAGACAGATACAGTCCCGAAATTGTGAATCCCGAAAACCCAGAATTCCAAAAACCCAGAATCCCGAACGCCCAGAATCCCGAAAACCCGAGAAATTGCTAAATCCCGAAAAAATAAAAAAAATTTCATTTCATTTAATTTTTTGGGATTTTAGGTCTTCGGGATTGTGGGGTTTTGGGATTTTGAGTTTTTGGGATACTGGATTTTTGAGATTTTGGGTTTTCGGGATTTCAGTTTTTGGGATTTTGACTCCAACTCGATTTTTCTTAAAATGTCTTTTATATGATATTTACTATCCATGAGTGTTTTCATACGGCAAAAGCACAACATTTTTTGGTGACATTTTTTGCAAACAAAATTTTTTCAGGAAATTTTTCTATTTCTGGAAGTCGAAAAAACAAAATAGAAAAACTTTTTCGAGCAAATGCCTTAAGTTCTAAAAGGAATCAATTTAATTCCCAGAATAATGGCCAGAGGGATTTTTGTGAGTTTAAAAAAAATCAAATTAACATTCTCAAAGTCAATTTTCAGCTCCTTTATGTTTGGTAGTAGATAGCACATATTTTGGGATACTTACTCACAAAAATTGATCATAATTGTAGGAGTCACCTTAAAGAAAAAAAATTTCATAACATTTTTATAGAAAGAACCTTCCTTTTTTTTAAGAAGTAAGATATTTTTTCAAAATATTAAAAAGAGGCCTTAAAAACTGTTCCAAGTTAAAACAAATCGATTATCGTTTTCGAAATATAAGTATTATTATTTCCTAAAAAATAACTTAAAGCACAAGAAAAGAATACTAAAAAATAACAGTATTATTTATAAACGGCATGTTATACTTTTTTGTAAAGCCAAAAATCATGTCTTTTATTTTCTGTTTAAATAAAGTTGTTTCAGTGAATAGTTTTTGAATACTTAATTTTCACATATAAGTTAAAAGTTTACATGAGCGTTTCGCCCAGGTACGATAGTGGGGTTCATCAATAAAACGACTATCGTGAACTAAGACCTTCCAAAATGGAAACATTTATCGATTTTTACCAACTAATACATTAAGTATTATTATTTTTGTTTTCAAAATTCAACACTCTTATAAATTTTTAATTTTGCACTAAGATCCCGGATGGTTCTAGGACTTTAACTTTTCAAAATATTTAAAAATAAATAAACTATCTTTTTTATAAATTTAAGAAGAATCCGGCAAAATAGGTTTTTTTCCATTGTTTTGACCTTACCTACACGCTCATTCTTTCTGTTACATTCAAGGTGAATCACACTGTAAAGTACCTATTATGTATTTATATTTTTTTCATAAACTTTTACATACGAGTTTTATTAAAACAATCAATCCATACCAGTTTTGGAAAAATGATTTTCCATTAGCCTTTGATTTTTTTAAAGATAAAAATAAGATTTTGTGAAATTACAAAAAAAAAATGTAGGTATGCACGATACCGTTATGTTTGGTTAAAAAATATATGGGTGGAAAGGCCAGTAAAAGTAAGACAGACAGAATTGTGAGTCCAACTTTTTTCATCCACCCAATATCTTCGTAGTGTCAAGTTTGATCAAAATTTCGAGTTTGTTTAAAAAATTATGAAGGAGTCAAATTTTTGTACTTTTATTGCAGCTGAATCACCATTGTTTTTATACTAACTATCCTCTAGGATTTAGTTACTTTGATTGGACTTTGAGTTGTCTTGAAATTTTAAAGGTTTTTACATTTTAACATTTTACCAGAATTGGCAAGTTTTGATTGAAGAAAATCGCCACTCCTCTATTAGTTTAAGAAACTTGAAAAAATGTCATGTATTCCGCCAAATGTGAGTTAAGGGACTAATAATTTATTGAGAAAACATCAAAGAACATTTAAAGGGCCGCGGGAAAGAATGATCAAAGTCAATTTAGGTCGAAACATGAAAAGATTTAGTAAAAGATGATAAGTGTTAGGGGCAAAATACAGAGAGAAAGATCAAAATTGCCACGGGTTTTTTGAATTCCTTATATCTCAAAAACGTGATGTGATGAAATGTGTACTTTTGACTTCAGCATACCAAAAACCAATCAAAACCTAACAAAACCTTGTTGACCTTTATTTAACCTGGGAGTTGAAAATATTTGACTTGAAAGTCTAAAATTTAAATTCTGAAAGATTAAAAAAATTTGACTTTGATCATTATTCCCGCAGCCCTTTAATTATTTCAGTTTTTGCATTATTTTTGTTAAATCCTTTCATTTTGAATCAATAATATTTTTAATATTTGAGTATCTATTTTGATTTCTATCATTCTTATAACTTTAGTAACTCTTTTAATCTTTTACTCTTTTTTAAGCTTTTAATCCGAAAACAAGAATTGATATTAAATAGCGATTTTTAAGTTTGAATCTATCTGCAAGCAGATTAGTTTTTGCCAATAGTTGTTTCACATTGAATAAAATCTAGGATTTCGATCAAAAAGCAAAATCAACGAGATTTCCATTACATTTTTTGGTATCGCAATCGAGATTACTACAAAATGCTCTTGAAATAGCTTTTATGTTAACATTCTAGAATAAGTAGTATATTCGAAAAACATCATAAATTCAGTTCAATTCAATTCAATTTTTTTGTTTAATGTTATATTTGAGTTAAAGAGGCAAAAATACGATCTTACGTGGCATTGAATTTCAATTTTGTTAAGCATGAAAACATAAAGATTAATTCCAAATATTGTTTACTAAAAACCTAGTATAAAAGAAGCATCTCTTTATAAATCAACTACAAGATAAGATTTTAATACTTTTAAAAGAATATTGTTTAAATATTTCATCTTTATTTTAGAAAATATAGTAAGAAAATGGACACTCAGATTGTAATAAGCTTACTTAACTTATGTTAAGTAAGCTTATCACAACAACCTTATCAAAATAAGTACCATATGGTCAAGGTTATGGTAAAAAATTCCAAAATAGTGTGCGATAAGCTATTTAACTGACAAAAATATAATCAAAAGAGTTTAAATTTCTATCTTCAAGAACATATAAATACTTACATAATATTTTCAAATGAAAATCCATTTTTTACAAAAGATGTTTAAAGAACAAAGCGGAAGAGTAGATCTCAGATAAAAGAGTAAAAGTAAAAATTGTATTATAAAAGATTAACCCCTTAAGAATTTACGTTTTACTTTTAAAACTTATGTTATACTTTTTCCTCTGCGTAAGCTGTCACATAAGCGATTATGCTTTACTTAAATATTTAAGTTTCGTATCAGCAAATGGGCTTACGAGATGTTTCTTTTAATAGCGAATATTTTAGAATAGGTTTAGTATGAATTCTAATTAGAATTGACAATAGAGTTAAAAAGGAAAGAAATACATTAGTTCTAGTTGAAACAATCCCGGATTATCGAGTTTCAACTGTAAGTATTTTTATTTATAAATTTCGCTGCCTTTATGACTACCCTAACATTGATTAATACATTATTGGTAATTGCGCTGATTTCAACTTTGAAGTATTCTCAATGAAAAATAATACCCTTACAAAAAGTGATTCATGATAAATTCTTAAATTTATATCAACTGATATAATATTTTCTTGGAAAATAAAATTGAATATTTAACAAAAAAAAAGTCAGTGATTAAATTGTTATAATATACAAACATTCGTAGTGAATGCCAAAGAGTTATTTACTCATATTTATGAATTTATAATGTAAGGCTTTTAAGAAATACAAACAAAAAAATGTTTAGAAATGATTATTTCCAAGATTTTTGTTTTGTTTGTATCTGAGTTCTACTTAGGTATATGTTTGATAGTGAATTTGTTTTTTGTTTGAATAATACTTTCCCTATTTGAACCTAAACAAAATAATAAATATCAAGTTATTTGTATAACCAAAATCTGGTCACAAAAAGTTTCTTATCAATATAAGTTAAGTATTCATATTTAACTACTTCTGAATTCTGATTTATTATATTTTATTTATTCAAAACTGATAAGAACTATATGAGAGACACAATGAATATATTGATTAAATTTTATTTTGTATTGTTTAAAAAGCGCACGCATTATCTGTATAAAGATTTGTCGCATATCAGAATAATACGTAATGTAATAACTGTATTTAAATGATAACATTACCTAATGAAATTTAAGCCCACGACAAGTCCAGCAGATATAATAAGTATAATGTTCAGTAGCTGGAACCCACATCATAGTTCTGGATTCGGGGTAAAACACCCACGTGGAATTTAACTGAATATTTAAAGAAAGAGAATTTTGATAAAGAGGTAAATAAGTTGTTAGATGTATTCTTTAATAATAGAAACTTCAAGTGCATATAAAATCACGATTTTTTTTGAGCAATAATCGTGCCAATCAACCGCACTATTTTTAACTGTGTTCATAAATAACTACATTTATGTCGTTATCTATAAAAAAATATCTACAGCTAGGTCGCATAAATTAAGGTTCTATATTCAACAATACAAAAAACATGGTTATTATGAGAGAAAAATTTCGGTTTCCGATACCGATACCAAACGATACCGAGTGTTTTCTTGTATCGTGGCCAGCTCTAATAAAAATTGAATTCTCAAAAAAACATTATGAAACCAATTTTCAAATATGGAATTCACAAAATTCTTGCAATATTATTTACCTATACTTTTTTGGAAGTTCAAGTTATTATGTGTACATACAAAATTTATAAAAAATACATTAACCAAAAACTCCTGTAAGCAAATAGGAGTTTGATGTCAATAGTTGCTAAGTGTTATTTTTTTGGAGTCGTGCAAAAAAAATCTCGAGATAACAATCAAATATGACATTACGGTGATAGAGAACACGAAAAAAGTGGGTGGCACAGTTCTGTCTGTCTGTCTCTTTGCCCGTGTATCGACCTACAGCCTAAACAACTGACGCAATTTTCTTCAAATTTTTTTTTTTAGCTCCAAAAATAATGATACTTGCCCAACAACCGTAAATGACAAGCTTATTTATCTCAAAAACGGCAAAAACGATTTTAATACAAAAAATCAGTGTACGGGGTACTTTTTGATACTAAATAAAACTACCGAAATCCGTTAAACGGTACCTGCCATATAACGGTTTTTTTTAATTTTTGATTTTCTCATTAACGGCTCATACTATTACAGTCAAAATTTTATTGCAAAAGTTCTTTTAAAATGCTGATAATATTGCATATTAAAATTTTGAAAAAAAAAAATAAATTTTGGATTTTTAAAAAAATATAAATTTTTTTTTGAAAATTCAATATTTCAAAAACAAGTTGATGAATTTTTTGTATAATTTGTTAAAAAAATTATTTTAATATATGCTCAAAATTGGAATATCAAAACTTTTTTTAAATGTCATCTTAACTTTATATATAAAAAATTAATTTTTAAAAGAACCGCTCCATATTTTTTCAAGTAATCAAATAACATGCTTGTTTTTGAGCACTAAGCTTTTTAACTAATTATTTTTTATATATTTTTCTATTTTTTTTCTACTTTCATATTTTAAAAGTTCTTAATTCCAAGCAATTTGAACATAAGACCAACTACAAAAATTAACATAAATAAATAAATAAATTGATAAATAAAAACCAGCACATAAATGAATATAAAAATAAATAAATATATAAATAATTAAAAAATAAAAGAGATAAATGAATAAATAGATAAATAGTTTAATAAATAACAAACATTTTTAAATAAAAAAACTAATGAATAAATAAATAAGTAAATAAGTATTTAATTATATTAATAAATTATAAAGTAAATAAATAACGTAACAAATTAATAAATAAAAACAAGCAAATTTAAATAAATAAATTGATAAATAACGACAACAAAAAGTCACATCATCTTAAGCTAAATCTTTGGTTGAGAATTTCAATTATATTTGCAACTAGATGAACAAAGTTTGCTCAAGGATAATTTGTGTTGAAAATAACTAGGGCAAATTTTTCATCATTTTCAAAGTCCTTTTTGTAAAATACATATGTAATTTTTTTATTTGCGATACATCGGGTTTTTCAATAAGAGTGCTACAAAAGTATTTGTCAAAGAAATTCTTTATTCCTGTGAAAGTACGTTCAATGCCATCATGTATGGAACTCGATTTCTTTTGCATGGCCTCCACAGACACGCACAAGTCGAGACGCTGAACCCAATTTCAACTGTTTTCAAGCATAAATCGGCCGATACTGCTGCAATTTCACGTTCGATATTCGTACGAAGTTCATCAATCGTCGCTGGCTTGTTGGCATAGACCATAGACTTGACGCAGCCCCACAGGAAATAGTCTAACGGCGTCAAATCGCACGACCGAGGCGGCCAAGCGACTGGACCATTTCGTGAGATAACACGTTCTCACAACTTGGTTTCTAATAAATTGATTATGACATTCACTGTGTGGCTTGTGGCGCCCGTCCTGTTGGAACCACATGTCTTCCAAGTCCATATCATCCAATTGGGGCCAAAAATATTCGGTTATCATTGAACGTAGCGATCCCCATTCACAGTAACGTGCCGGTCTTGATCATCACGGAAGAAGTACGGCTTAATGACACCGCCGGCCCATAAGCCCCACCAAACCGTAATTTTTTCGGGATGCAATGATGACTCATGGAGGACGTGGGGATTGCTGCCTGACCGCATATTTTGTTTATTGACGAAGCCATTCAGCCAGAAATGAGCCTCATCGCTGAAGATGATTTTTCGATGAAAATCCGAATCATTTTCAAGTTGTTGCTCACCCAATTCACGAACATACGACCCTTCTGGTGGTGAAGCGGCTTCAGTTCTTGCGTCAATTTAATCTTGTAAGGATTTTCGCGAAATACGGCACAACGACGTCACAGAGGTGCCCAACGCTTGAGAACGACGTGTGAGAGACACATTTGGGCTTTCTGCAACTGAAGCCTCAGCGGCAGCAATATTCTCGACACTACGGGCACTTCTTTGTCTCACTGGCAAGGGAACATTTTGTGGATTCAAATTTGTCCACTAGACGCTCAATTGTTGATCTGCTAGGACGATTATGACGACCATAAATTGGACGTAGCACTCTTAACGTTGAGGCTACTGACTCCGAATTTCGGTAGTAAATTTTAATAATTTCGACTCGTTGTTGGCTCGTATATCTTTCCATCATGAAATGGCAAACCTTATTGAAGAAAAATGTCAAAAGAGCGGCAAGATACATGGCGTCGTTTGCTGTCCTTATCACTCTACTTTTGTAGCGTGCCTGTTGAAAAACCCTTTATTTATGTATTAGTATAGGTACTACATGGCAAGTTATGCATTCGTAAAAAAATGATCATGAGATTTTGATCAAACTTGTCATTACGATGATAGGAAAGACGAAAAAAGTGGGTTTCACAATTCTGTCTGTGTGTCTGTTCACCTACAGCCTTTGCAGCTGGATCGATTTTCTTAAAACTTGGTACAAAGTGGTTTTGGTGATTCTGCCCATATATTTTTTTAAAAAATTTTTAAAGTTAATAATAGCGGTACCCACCAAACCATATGTTTTAGAAACTTTTATTGAAAAAAGTGACGGTTTTCCCTAATAACCAACTGCTGTTTTTTTAGTATTCTTCAAAAAGGTGATTTTGATTTAAGTAATTTTTTTAACACGGAAGTTTCTTAACATAACAATATCAATAGTCTTAATAAAATTTTCAAAACAAATATTTTTTGGATTTTTTAAAAAGTTTTTTTGAATATGAAATATTATGAACATTAAACGGTCGATTTTTATAGAACTCGGTATTTAAGAAAAAGTTTACTTGTATGAACAAATAACGGTACCTCTTCCATATAAATGTTAAAAAATAATTATGAATTTATTTTTTTTGTTAAAAATGGCTCCCACGATTAAAATTAAACTTTTTATGCATGCCAAAGATTATTAAAATTAACAAATAGCTACTATACTTCTCATAAAACGTTTTCTTTAAATTTTAAATGTTCTCATTATCGGCTGAACAGATTAAGATTGATTTTGTATACTTATTCAAATTTAAAAAAGGTTTGAAACATTTTTAAAAAAAGCTTAAAACTGTTTCTTAGTTAAACATCTCAAAATGGGTTGACATTTATTTTGTATGTGCACAAAAATTAATACTTATGATTCGTATGACAAAAGTTTTCCTTAAAAATGTTTGAATTGATTTGAATTATATAAAATTATTTTTTTCGAAAACCGCTCCAACGATTTTAAATATTTTTGTTCCCATCTGTTCCCATCATATTTGATCAAGAATTAAGAAGGTGTTTTTTATTTAAAACTCTCAAAGAAGTTATTTTAGCTAATTTTTATATCATATTTCATGCTTTTAAACATTTTTCTCTCATAATTTCCATGTCTTTACACATAATGTTCTTAAGGCCTCAGCGATTTGAATATAGGAGCAAGTACGTGCGACCCAGTCGTGCATTTTATTTTGTTGGTTTTTGTTAACTTCTCCTACAAAAATATAAAAAACATTTATAACATCAATTTCGATAGGAAATCTAATTTTGAAGAAAAAGTTTCGACCGGAAAATAAGGTGACCTTAGAAGCATTTCAAATCATGACTACTTATGCTCCAAACAAACTCATTCAATAATAAAAACTTTTGAGCTTAATTGTTCCTTTTACCCCTCATTATCCGAAATAACTATTCCATTGCCTTTAAGGAACATTTGTTAATTCGAGATGCATTCTTTTTTTCAGGATTTTCCGTAATCTCATTCCTGCTCTCAGTTTTGTTCGTTGGCATTCCCATATTCTTCATACAGTCATTTCTAGGACAATTTTCTAGTACTGGTGTGATATCATCATTTCGAGTAGTGCCACTATTTAAAGGTAAGTTTCCAATAATTCGTCTTTTCCAATATTTTTTTTTTTTGAAATTCTAAAAAATAATTTCCTTAAGGTATTGGCTTCCTGATTGTGATCTTCAACATCATCTCATTAACCTATTACAGCGTATTTGCTGCAGTTCCATTATACTATTTCATCGAATCTATTCAACTGGTTCTTCCATGGATGAGCTGTAACCAATCTTGGAATTCTCAAAATTGTTCAATGCGAAATGATTTTGATTTTAATGTTAGTTTGGATTTTTTTGAAATTATTCAAATAAATTTTAATTGAATTTTTGTTTGTTTTTCTTAGGATGAAGCAGTTAATCCCCATGCAACAGTGGAGTTCTTTCAGTAAGTTCGAAAAGACTTTTGAAAAGTTAAATTTTTAAAAATAAAAATTCTTTTTTTTTTCAGTTCGAAAGTGCGAGGTCTCGAAGGCGATAGAGGTCCATTCTCGATATCAACTGGTCTACTTATTTGCACACTTGCCGTCTGGCTGATAGTCAGCCTGGTGTTTTTCCAAAAAATCAAACTTGTAATAACCCTAAATGCTCTTTATTTTGGCTTTATTTAAACATTTGAGTCTAAATTAGTAATATTTTTCACATACCAAAAAAAAAAAGATTGGAACACTTTTTCGAATAACAGCTGTGATACTTTTTGCTGCCTTTCTGGTCGTCTTCCTAAGGCTGTTCTGCCTGTCGGGCTTTCAAGAGGCTCTCAAGGGATTTTCTTTTGAAATTCCAGAAGTCCAACTAATACATCCACATGTTGGAGCATATCTTGTGATGTTGTTTTTCCGGCCTGGATGGGGAAATATTGTCAACTTGGCCAGCCACAATAGTTTTAAGACTGACATCATGAAAATGTCGTTTATGGTGTGCCTAAGCGGTTTTGGTATGATCATCCTAGCTGCTACTGGTGGACGGATTGTGTGGGATCATTTTGAAGATCACGTTGGTGGATTGCACTTGCATGTGGACGAAGAGCATTCCTTGCAATTTATTTATCTGTGTTATGCTTTCCTCTTGGGGGAACTGCCTTATGCGAATCTTTGGTGCGCATTGTTTTTTGGAGCTTTGTGTCTTGTTGAAATTATCAAGATGGTAAGATTAATAGAATTGTTTGGATGTTAGAATACTTTTTTTAATCAAATTGAGACTTTATTTGAAGGTCACCCTATTGATGACAGTGCAAACAGCTCTTTGCGATGAATTCGAGTTCTTACGTTCGTATAGCGCAGTGATTAAGGCCACGTTGGTTGGCTTCCTTGCAGTGACTTCCATTTTCTTTTGTACACAAGTAAGTCTTAATTTTTATCTTTTGATATCCACACCATCAACTTTTTTACTAAAAACCATTTTTTTATTTAAGTATGGATTCCATTCCTTGGGCATTTTTGAACTTGGAGCTGTTTTCTCCCAAGCATTCGTCTTCTTCCTAATACTCGTAGTAGTGCTTTGGATTTATGGAAAAATGAGATTCCAAAGAGACGCACAATTCATGGTTGGCCGGACCTTGTCCACCTGGGCGATATTCGTTCTTCAGTATGTCGCACCGTTTGTTCTTTGTGTGCCCATGGTAAATTAATCAGCATTATAAACCCATTTAAATATGCAATCATAATTTTTGATTATTTTTTGACAGTTCATTGCCGAAGTTCAGCTGAGTGACTATAATGAAATGTTGGTAGTTTTAGGTTATTTAATACAATGTCTTCCATGGATAGTTGTTGTTATTTACATAATGTTTGCATTATCAAAATCCCGCCGAAGATCACTCTCAGCTAAGCTTAGAGAATGCATTCAACCAAGCGATTGGTATCCGGCTAATCCGGGTGATTGTCGACGTTATGAGCAGGCTATTGGGCTGCCTGATCACGCACATCAACTTTTAGAAATGCACTTAGATACGGATCCTCAGTTTTAGATTGTACTCGTAGTTTTGTAGAATATTTAGAAATAAGAAATTAAATAAATTTTTTCAAGTGTCCAAGTGATTTTTCTTTGGAGTTATCAAAAAATATAAGATGGGATTTAATATTTCTTAGACGAAAACAACCGAGAAATACTATTGCTTTTTTATTAAAGTGCCCCACCCCACTATCCTCCATCCTTAAATGTATAAGCAAACAATAAAACACTTTGAGGAACAAGAATCCGGTAGTTTTTTCCAGGGCCGTACGAACCGTTATTACCACTAAGCAATTATTTGTTGGCTATTGGCAACATCGTTACTCTGTAAACAAAAATGAACTTAACAAAAACTGTTTCATAATTTTTACGTTCAGAAGAACATCAAGTGATAAATACTAAAAACCATAAAAATTTCGACAATTTTTCGACAGTAACTTATCATTGAAAAGATATGCAGAATATGTTTTTGAGCAAAAATTTTAAAAGAAATTTTAAAATACAAGAGCAATGTGTACTCTACATCCAATAGGAGCCGTGAAAACAGCTTTTACGTTTTTCGACTTCTTTTTTTTTTAAATGACAAATAACGCAGCAATGCCCTCTAGCCAAACATAATTCGGTTAAAATAAGAAATTTTTTATTGTGTTTACATTGAACCAGATTGAAATACAATGGAGCCAAAAATTGTAAATTTCGAACAAAAAATTCGGAAAATTGTAAAAACAAGAAATTTCTTATTGTCAGGTGGAAATATCAAAAAATTTGAAATTCGCGAATAAACAATCGGCTAATTTTGACCCTCACAAAAATAGAATTTTCAACAGATGGCGTTACTATATCAGACTTATATTTGACAGCTGAACAATATATTCGATCTTTTTAAATTGACGATTGATGCGAAACGGTTTTATCTCGATCTTCGTTTGAGAACCTGTGGACTGTTGATTTTATGCTGTTTGTTATACAGTTCAAGAAGGGTGTCAGTGATCAGACACTTCTTCTAGATACGTTGTTGGAAGGCATTTAAACGATGAGTATTGAAGACAATCTGCGATTACTGATATATTAAAAACTGGAAAAAATTATCATCTTGGTGAATGCATAATGGCACAAAAGCGTTCATTTAAGAGGCTTGATCAGACCATTGTGGGCACTTTGAAAAACACTTTCATGACCAACGTTTGCAGATGAACTCAACGTTTTTCTGAATTTATCCTATTTCTCGCGGAATAAGAAGAATTGCATTTGACGAAAATGCGAGTAACGTTTCTGAAAGATCCATATTAGCATCAAATCAACTCTTGACAATTGAAAATGGCTGAATTGTCGTTGATGCTGCAACTGGCCTGATTTGGTTCAGCCGAATTTTTGTGAATTCACATCATCCTCATTGTTCCACGTTATTCACAAAAGAACTAGAAGAACTCTGAAGATCGTTTTGGCAAAGAATGCCCCATAAACTATTAATTTTAAAATTGGCCATCACCTACTTTCTGCTATTAATTTTTCCAAGTTTTGGTCTTTGACACTGGTCTATAAGTAGCCTATTACACCACGACGTTTAAGTCCTGATTTTTTTCGAAATTCAATTAGTGTGAACGAGAAAAAACATCTGATCTCCCCTTCGCACTCATTTAATTTAGAATAAAGTCATGTCTAATAAGGGCATTAAGGAACTCAGTGCTTCATGATTGCATTCATTCGAACGTATTACCAGCATTCAAAAACGAATTGAAAGGAATTGAAACTAGAGCTTTAAGCAAGTATACATTTTCTCCAATTTCAAATAGATGAAACCCCGAATAGACAAAATCCCTTATGCTTAAATCCCGAAAGTACAATTTTTTTTAGTACTATTTCAGTACTTTCAAAGAAACCAAACTGATTTGTATTGATTCTCTTTTGTTCATTTTGGTTTAATAACACAATCTCAAATGAAAAAAATCTCAAATGCAAAAAGTTTTGAAATAAAAACTTAAATCTTGAAGTTGCTTAGAACTTAATCGTTTAATTGTTAAACAAAAACAAATATGCCATTTCGTCAGCTTAGAGTGTAAAGCTGCTAACTCACATTTTGCATATTTTTTACAAACAAATATTTTAAACAAATTAATAATGCGAACATTTTTTGAATAAAACCAAAATTACATTCAATATTTTTTTTTCAATTCAGTGAAATTGATAGATATTAGTATTTTTTAGCAATTTTTGAAGTGGTCTATAATGGTAAAAAAAAAATGTGGAGTTAGGCGCTTTACATTTTAAGCCGACTATTTGATTACTTGAAAAAATTATGAATATTTATTGCAATGAAAAAATTTTAAATCGTTGGAGCAGTTATCTTAAAAACTAATTTTGTATGAAATGTTGGTAGCATTAAAAAAATAATAAGTTTGCCAATTTTAAATGTAAACTTATTTTCGAACAAATATTCAGTAACCCGTTTAGGAAATATTGAATTAAAAAAAATTTATTTTTAAAAATCCAAAAATTACTTCTTTCAAAAATTTGCAATATTATTGACATTTTTAAGGAGCTCTTGTATAAGAATGGAATTAGTAAATTCGTTAATGAGAAAATCGAAAATAATAGTAATAACAGGTTTTGGTAAAGTTTTTTTTTTTACCAGAAAATACACCTTACCTAGAAAAAAACACCGATTTTTTATCAAAATCCTTAAATAAATATCTAAGCTTTTCTAAAACGGTAAACTGGCAAAAACCGTTATTTTTTAAGCTAAACAAAAGTACAACCTTTGAAAAATATCACTGCTGTGGCTTAGGTTGTAGGTCTCTAGGTACAAGCAGACAGACAGAATTGTGCCACCCACTTTCGAAATGTCATGTTTGATGTTACCTAATTTTTTTTAACGAATCTAAAACTTAAAAGAAAGAAAAAAGAATTTTGGAGCATAGAATCCCGAATTTTTTTCGCACGAACAATTTTTAATTTCAAATGAAGTACTAAACCATTTGGAATTTTGACATTCGTAATTTCAACATTCGGATATTTGCAATTTTGGCATTCGGTATTTCGTACACAACCCAAATATACCAAAACTATTTTTACTTGCGATATAAGTACAAGAGGGCAAGTTTTGGATTCGTGCAAAAAAAATTTAAATTTCAGATAACAATCAAACATGACATTTTATACGTAGAGTGGTTTTTGGTGATTATGCTCACAAGTTTTTTCAATTTTTTAGAGCCTAAAATAACGTATTAATCGTACATATTTCTCTCAAAATGCCTCGACAACTTTTCTTAGAAAAAAATTCAATGAATTATTTTTAATAAAGGTGTCCTTTGGATGGAAAACCATTTTTCAAAAGTTACTAATGTTACCTCCCAAAGAACCATTTTTTTATTTCCGATTTTTTTCAAAACGGTATGACTGGTTTCAATAATTTATTATACAGAGGCTTCCAAAAACTTTAAATATTTTTGTGTGTTGAAAAAAATTCAAAATTTTTTTTTGAAAATCAAATATTTTTAATCTCGATACTTAAGAGTTTGTTAGTACGCTCCAAAATATTTTTTGAACAAATTTTACATATATGAAAAATAACGGTACCTTCCATACAAAAGTAAAAAGTTAAAAAAAACCGGAAAGGAGAATATTTTTTTTTTCAAAAACGACTCCGACAATGATAATGATTAATTTTTTTTTCCATATTCTTAAATTAATACTATCTACTACAAAAAATCATACAATTTTGCAACTATTAGTAGTACCTCGTTGCATGATCGCCGCTGCCACTTAAAAACTTAAATGGCTTTAAATGCGCCACCAAATTTATTGTACTATCAGAATTAAAAAAAAGTTTTTGAATTAAAAAAAAAACTTTCATTTTTTTCGATGTTTCAAAAACGGGTTGACAATTTTTTCTTTAATTTTGTTTTTATTTGCACATAAATATTTACTTTAGAAAATTTGATCTTAAAAATGTTTTAAGAATTTTTTATATAAAAATTAATTTTTAAGAAAACCGCTCCAACGATTAACATTTTATTTTTTGCATATATTTATTTATTTTTTAAGTAATTAAATTAAATTAAATACTTGTTTGTTAACTTTAAGCTTTTTAACTATAGTTGTTTATACATTTTTCAATTTTTTTCTATAATTTCTTTAATATTTTAAAAGTTCTTAATTCCAAGCAACTTGAACATGAGAGCAAGTACGTGCGATCCAGTCGTGCATTTTATTTTTTATATTCCTACTTTTTGAATAGGAAAATTCCATTATTTCCAAACAGATGCTGTGATGGATCGTAAGTATTATAAATGTACATCTGATCTGACCTGTAGATTTAAAATAAAAACTAAAACACTCTTATAGTTAATAATTTATTTCAAGGAACAATAGTTGTTAGAGGTTGAAATGATTCAGGATTATCAATTGTCTCTTCATATCGCTGTCTTTGTTCTGAATCAATTGGATACCAATCTGTTGGCTTAACACATCTCTTAAATCTCATTGAAATCGATCCATTTGTTTGTAATAATTTCAATACACAATACACTGGTACAGCAAACCATGAGGCAATAGTAATAAATACACCTAAGTTTACACCTTCCGGAAGCTCATAACTGTATTTGCTATAAATTAACAAAACAAATCCAATAAGCTAAAAATGACGAAAACAAATATTAAAAAAATGACATTTTAAACAAATATTGAATTCTTACCAATGTTATACCAAGAAATAAAGGTGTAACAAATCGTACTGTATAGATTTTCCACGTTTGAAAGACTTGACTTGTCATAAATTCAACATCACGTTGAAAACGTTCTCTGCCATATACCCAAACAACGATGATTAATAGTAAAAGATTTAATATGGCTTGTGTGGATATACTTAATTCGGCTATAATTTCAGTAAAGTATATGCCATTCTGTTGGATAAATTATATTATTTAAGATTTTTTGATATAAAGAGTTAAGCATTACTTCTGTGCAAAAATATCCTGAAGCAAGTGCCAATATACCAGAAATTCCCAAAGTTACTTCCACTTTATAAAGGCGAAGGGTTTCATATTCGTCAAATAGAGCTGTAAGGATAGCGAACATCTGGGCTATCTGAAAATGAAGTTTGTTTTAGCTGATATGACTGGTAACTCTCAATAATGACTCTAACGATTTTAATTAAACATCCTTGTAGCAAAACTATATTTTTTGTATGAATAAAATCTCTATCTAGGTAAATACTCACCATAAGATTAAAACTTCCAATAATAAGAACAGCAAGAAACATCCAAGTCCACAAATGTGGCCATTTCATAGTTGCCAATGAGCTTGGAATACTAAGAAAAGATGTCCATTGTAGATCGAAAGTCGGTGTATTCATATTGGGCTTGTTATCTAAACAAAAATTCCTTGAATTAAATAATTATTTAAAAAAAGATTTAAATACATTAGGCCTGTTTTGTTCTTTGAAAGTTATCAAATATTTTGAATTTGATGATCTCGAAAAATTCTACTTGATGGTTATGTCAAATTAAAAGAACTTATGATTTGTTTCAACAAACAGAAGGCCTTAAACTTACATGTCAAATGAGATTCTGTAAACATACAAAGAAATCCAATTAGAAATAAGACTCCAAGTTGCGAAAAACATATCAGCCAGCTATATTTGTTGATGTCAGTTTTGAATGTATTATAACTTGCCATGCTGAGAATGGAACCCCATCCAGGACCGAAAGTGGCAAGCGTGAGCATAGGTGCCATGAATAAACACATTTTTAAATCGAATTCAGTTTGATTTCCGATATGTTTGTAAAGACCATCGAACGCACCTGGCAAGAACGTCATTCGCAGGACGACTATTCCCAGTAAACCGAATAGTGTCAGGGAACAATACCTCAGCATTTGTCCAATCTAAATTTTGTTAAATTAAAATGATTATTTCATGGGTTTTCGTGAAATTTTTAACATTCTATGAATTATGAATTATTAGTGTTAGTTTAAATTTTAATACCTTTTCAGTGGTGTTACAAAGTGCAAGTGCAACCGCTACCCAAACAACAATCACACATCCATATAATGAAAATGAAAATGGTGTTTCAAATTGTTCCCTAAACAAAATATTTACAAATAAGCCTTTTCTTCTTGTAGTTCTTTTTTTTAATAGTCTTACGAAAAATAATCCACCGAAGGAATTTGTATTAAACGATAATAGTATTCATCGGTTTGATTGCCATCATCTTCACTGCAGTGCTATTAATAAAAGGCAAACAAATATTAGTTAAAATGTAATTTTTTTTAAATTCTTCTATAATAAAAGAAGCTTTTATACCTACAGATTCATCAACTGTGTGATTTCGAAGTAGCCAAGCCTCACAACTCCATGGTAAAGTTGGATGTAGAGAATGTATGAAAAATAATATTGGAACGGCAGCAAAAATAGCATAAAAAGTTAAAGAGCATAGATTCATAACCAAAGCAATGTAACCGATACCTAAAAGAATTTATAGAAAATGTTTTAATTTTATAAAAAAAAAACAATTACTTGACTTACCTTTAAATAATGGCGCAACTCGAAATGCTGATATAAATCCTGTACTTGAAAATTGTCCCAAAAAGGATTGCATGAATACAATTGGATAGGTAAAGAGGACCACATTCATGAGCAAAGCCAAGAGCATAAAAACTAAGGAAGGCAATAAAAAATGGCAGTTGGTTAATTTATTCGATATCAGTTAAATAGAGAAGTTTGTTCTGCTTAGTTCATATACAGTTAGCAGGACACCCATTTGTTCGCAAACCAAAAACAAAATTAATTAAATTTTTGAGTAACTAGTTTGCAAATGATAGAATACTTTTTAATCATAATTTCCAAAAGTGTTCTGTTTACTTCATGTACATAAAATAAATTATTGAAATCAGAAATATCGTTTTTAAGAGAATCGAAAATAAAAATAATGGCTCTTTGGGAGGTTAATTCTTGAAAATAGTTTCCTATGCAAAGGTACCTTTTCCTAAACTTATTTTAGAAAACTTGTGGAGCCGTTTTTGAGAAAAATACATTTAGTAAAATGGTTGAAAAATTGTATTATCAGACTCACTTTTTTTCGTCCTTGCACATGACAATGACAAGTCTGATCAAAATCGCAAGTAAAAAATTTCACTAAGCAACTACTAACAGGACTTCCCCTAGAACGCTATTTTTGATTTTAAATTCTTAACGTCACTTGTTCGGTAAGCTTTTTGAAGAAGTTTTCATCGTATTTAATAGAATCTCAATTAAGTTAAAGTGAAATAATCGTAACAAAAATTCATGCCATAAATAAATGTTTTGGATGCTACCAAGCTTTAAGGAAGTTTGTGTGCAAAAAAAAACGATTGTGCCACATCGGCGCACTGTTTATGGCGGAAGAACTCGTGGGTGGCAGAATTTGCATGTCTGTGTGTCTGTTTGGACTACAGCCTAAGCCACTGAACCGATTTCCTTTCATATTTTGAACTTTAGATTTTATTGTAACTCAACCGACGGGAAATTATTTTTTTTAATCTCTCTCTTAAAGTAACGGTACTTGGCATACAACTGTTAAGGAAAAGCTTATTCATCTCAAAAACGGCACCCACGATTTTGGTAAAAGAAATCACTGGATTAGAAGATAAAATGTAAACAAAAAAATACAAAAAAACTGTTATGAACGATATACCTACGAAATTATAACAGTTTTTTGGTTTTTCGATTTCTTCATTAACGCCTCAAACGATTTCAATCAAAATTTGTATGAAATTTAAATGTTAAAAAATTGCATATAGAAATTTTTGATGGTGCCCAAAGCTAAACAGCTAGGCGTTCGAAGACTTGGTTTCATACTCCTTGTACCCACCTCTTTCAACGAATTAAAAAAATTGGTTCTTGTTTGTATTATATTAGGGTGGTCCTTAAATTGAACGTAGTCTTGGATAGCCCTCATTCGATTCAAAACATAGAAAAACAATTTCCCTAATTTTTTCAGATTCTTATTTCACCCCCTGGTCATCCTATTTTCACATTTAGGTTAGGTGAAATAAAAATCGGAAAAAAATTATAAAACAATTTTGTTCTATGTAACGGGTGATTTTTTAGCTGGTTTGGTTTTGGCAACACTGGTTTTAACAGCTGACGTGTGTTTAGTACCTTGTGTTACCGTCAAACAGCTTCAGTTTGGTTTGCAATTTAACCATGGATCGTCTTACAAATGAACAACGCTTGCAAATTATTGAATTTTACTATCAAAATTCGTGCTCGGTTCGAAATGTTCATCGCGCGCTGCTTCCATTTTATGGTCGGCATTCTCGACCTTCTGAGCAGTCTATTCGGAAGATTGTGACCAAATTTCGCACCAAATTTACTTTGTTGGACATTAAACCACCAACACGTTTACGTACTGTGCGTAGTGAAGAAAATATTGCGGCCGTATCAGCTAGTGTGACAGAAGACCGCGAAATGTCGATTCGGCGCCGTTCCCAGCAGTTAGGCCTTTGTTACAGCACTACGTGGAAAATTTTGCGGAAGGATTTGGGCGTAAAGCCTTTTAAGATACAGCTGGTGCAAGAACTAAAGCCAGCCGACCTACCACAACGCTGAATTTTTGGTGAATGGGCTCTTGGAAAGCTGGCCGAGGATCCGCTTTATTATCGAAAAATTGTGTTCAGCGATGAGGCTCATTTTTTGTTGAATGGGTACGTAAATAAGCAAAATTGCCGCATTTGCAGTGAAGATCAGCCAGAAGCATTGCAACAGCTACCAATGCATCCCGAAAAAGCCACTGTTTGGTGCGGTTTATGGGCCGGCGGCATTATTGGGCCATATTTCTTCAAAGATGATGCGAATCGCAGCGTTACTGTCAATGGTGAACGCTACCGAGCGATGATAACAAACTTTTTTTTGCCCGAAATGGAAGTTCTTGACTTGCATGATATGTGGTTTCAACAAGACGGTGCCACATGCCACACAGCACGCGAAACAATGGCGCAATTGCGAGGCGAGTTTGGTGAACAGTTAATTTCACGTTTCGGGCCGGTCAATTGGCCGCCTAGATCGTGCGATTTGACACCATTAGATTATTTTTTGTGGGGGTATGTCAAGGTTAATGTCTATAAGGACAAGCCCGCTTCGATTGACGAACTGGAAGCCAACATCCATGCATTCGTTCGTGAGATACCGGCCGATATGTGTGAAAGAGTATGCCAAAATTGGACTCAGCGGATGGGCTACCTGAGACGCAGCCGCGGTCAACATTTGCATGAAATTATCTTTAAACATTTAATTGCAAGGTTCAAACTATCGATTCAAATAAATATTTCATTCATTTTTTCGAATTTTTTGTGTTTTTTTTTTTTTCTAAAGTTCTAAACCTCTTAAAAAATCACCCGTTACATAGAACCATTTTATGCCTATCCATCTCAGGATTAAAAAAAAATCCAATATAAGGATCACCCTAGTGTGTATACAATGACACAATCCTTTTTTTCGGATTAAGCCTAGTTTACCTACAGTTCTCACGCAGAAAAAAAATTTTCAAAACCATTTTCCACCATATTTAAGACAAAAAGCGTTTGCCTTGGCCTAAGCCACCCATTTAGTCATTAATTAACCCCAACTTAATTAGCTGTATGCGTAAAAATGAAGATAATTATTATGGTATGCAAAACCCATTTGCATGCAATAATGCCTTGAGGTGAATATATTTATTTTTGTTTTGGGAAGTGTAAGCCGACGATCCATAACAATATATTTTATTCACCACACTTTTTTTCGCATGCAAAACAATTGCCGGTCCACGAAACTGTTAATCAATCATGCAAACAATTAATTTTGCATTTCAATTTAATTTTTTTTGCATGCGAGAATATTTGCATAAAATAAATAAATTTAGTGGCACAACAGCTCATGAAGAACCAGGGCCTAGTGACTAACAACTCTCAACCATTCCTGTGTGCGTGTTTGTTGGCAGGAATGGAGGGGACCTACAATTTTTTGCTGAGTCCGAACGGCTAGATGAGAAGCACTTATTTATGACAATATACTCTTAGAGGATTTGTCAGTTCCTCGCAAGAGGCAGTACCTCGGAAAAAAACATTTAAGTTTTTAGGTGGCAGTGGCTGGGAATCAAACTCAGACCTTTGGCATTACAATCCTACGCACTAACCATTATGCCACGTGGTACTACATTACATTACATTTGCATAGTTTTTTTTTTGCGCATCGTACGAAAAAACTTTTACTAAGTGCACTTTTAGGCAAAAGTTAAAAATATACGAGTTATTTAACAAAACCTCATATTTTCTAAAATCGAAGATGGTGTCAAACGCAATAGGGATATGAAATCAAAAACTCATTATGAATCCCCCAAACGAATAATAAAATCAACAAAAATACCCCTATCCAATTTCTTGCATTTCAGCATGTTTTCTGTGCATTCTGACTGGGTTATCAAACAACCGTAACAATCAGTGAAATAGGAAATGTAGCTCAAAGTGCTTCGGGGATTTTTTTTGCAAGAAATATTGGTTGGAGTGTGGCTACAAAGAGATATTTAAAACTTTTTGTAGCTAATGATGCAAAAATGTGAAATAGGAACCTTCTCCATTTTAGTGCACAAATAGTCCGTATCAAATTCACTTACACTTATTACTAATCAATAAGGATTTTCTTCAATAGTTGTTTGACAAGTATAGCCAAAAGCCCACAATGGTCTCTTAAAAAATCATCTTAAAAGTCGATTATTCACTGACAAAAATAAAAAGATTTTGCCAATGAACTTTATAATCCTGATTCTGATTCAAAATTCATTTATTGTAAGATATCATAGAGATGCTATCGTAGTAACAAAATAAACAAAATGATGAAATATCCCCAAATATTTCATTTACATGTGTGTAATTAAAATAATAAAATTTATATAGGTAATCACACCCCCTTTAAGCTATAAAAATGCAATTAACTTGCATTTCACTGTCCATTATGGTTGTTACTGTAAATTTGCAAAAAAGTTGCTTGATTGCGGTAATTAACTCCGAAGCTTAAAACAGTGAAAGGTCACAATATATAAAAGTTTGATCAAATTAAGTTAAAAAATCAGTTCCAACCATTTAGTTGAAATCAACCAACCTCAATCAACATGAAGGTATATAGGTCTTTATGTTTCTCAAAGAATCATTATTATCCTTAATTGAAACACTTTCAGTTCGTTCTTGCTGCCGTTGCCTTTTTGGTGGTTATATTTGGTGCTCATGTACAATCTTCAATAATAACTGGTCCTGCCCTTGGACTTGGCCTTAATGGACTTGGCCTTGGTCTTAATCCACTTGGTGTGGCTCCTGTTGGACTCGGACTCAATGGACTAGGACTATCACTTGGTGGCATTAATGGACTTGGCCTTAATAATCTAGGACTATTAAATCATCATGGATTAGGTTATCGCTCTGATCTAGGTGGCCTTGGTGTTGCTGTTGGTATTCCTGGACAATCACTATCACAAGGGCCAGCAATTCTAGGTGCTCCTGCTGTAGCTGTTAATCTAGATGGCCGTGGTGGAATTATTGGACATGGTGCTACTTATGTTGCCAAAACTCGTGGTGCTATTCACACTGCCCCCTTGGAGGGCCACATTAACTCAGCTGCTTCAGTAAATATTGCTCCAGCACCAGGAACATGGTAAAACTAAAGATCCTTCTTCAAATAATCTCAAAATACAGCTCTTGAACAAAAAATAGGTAAACTTAATTTTAATATAATTAATCTGCAAAGTGGAAAATATATAACTCAGTTGAATAAAGACTCGATATTTATTGACCGATTTATTGATTTTTTTTTACTAAATACTGATATTACATTCTTCTTCTGACACGCTAGAAGATACGCCCTCTACATCCTTTCCGCATAGAGATAACTTGCACAATTATTTAAAAAATCAATTTGTGTGCATAAAATAAATAATCGTCAGTCTGCTGCTGTGTCCCCGAAAGAAGCCCCAAACGGCTTAACCGAGAATATTGATAATCAACAGTGATATGTTTGTGTGCCGCAACTGATATATATGTAATTTTATTTTCACGCAAGTTTCAAGTAAAATCAAGTTAAAATAATGTTTTTTTAAAGTATCGCAACGCACTTGTGTTTAGAAAAAGTGAAGTTTTTTTTAACAAATATTAAGTTTTGTTTGTTAATTTTAGCTTTTAAAAAAATAGTGTTTTCTTAGAACTCACTTCCTCCCTTTGTGACAAATGGCACAGCTGCAATTCCAAATGCTACATCCATTCGAAAAGCATTACACACACACGCATAGAAAAAATCATTTGAATTTAACCAAAATCCACGATCTTTATTTGGCTTAAAGGGCCCACCTGCATTTGAATCATATGACGTTTGATATGACATTTTGATTAATTACTTTTCCTTAATTTTTTTTTTTTATAAATTTAAAACAAACATAAATATAGACTTAACAATATCACCGCTTCTAACTGACTGACTTTCAGCATTTAAAAAAAAAAAATACAACAAAAATATAAATTTGTTCATAGTTGTTTGTTGCATCTTTATCAGTTTTATTCTGTACCAATAAATTCGAGTAAGTTGAAATAATCACAAAAATATTGACATCATCATCGGATAACATGTGTTCGACTCTTCGATCCAATAGAAAAACTTGAAAAAAAAAATTAAAAAAAACATATATTTATTAAAGTTCTGTTATCAGTTTAATACAGTTTTAATGTCTATGTGTAGGTATAAGTAAATGAGCGCCATATGTCAGTTCTGTGATAACAATAGTTCCGAGAGAGTTATGTTAAATTTAAGATTATATTTTGGATTACTTGACAAGCTTTTAATAAACTTCAATAGTGAGGAAGGAAAAGAAATTATTCCCAGAAAATAATTATTTTCAAAATTGAAATTGTTTACATTTTAAACAAATATCTTTAATCTTGGATATCCTTCAATCGATTCAAATGATTGAAAAAGAATTATCTCCAAATTTTTTAAGATTTTTATTTCACTCCCTTCATCACCCTCTTTTCACTTTAAGTTCCTAAT
This sequence comes from Dasysyrphus albostriatus, assembly GCA_946251815.1. Classification (NCBI taxonomy): domain Eukaryota; kingdom Metazoa; phylum Arthropoda; class Insecta; order Diptera; family Syrphidae; genus Dasysyrphus; species Dasysyrphus albostriatus. The sequence goes on along the minus strand of OX276337.1, from coordinate 133,090,921 downwards.
GGAAATGAGCTTAAAGTGATTCTTATAACACGTGCAAAATAAAAGGCGTTTAGATTAGACTTAGGTGAGAAACAGATCGTAACGGAGGGGGTCTAGTTCACTCAAAAAAGAAAAAAATATTTAAAAAAAACGGGAACACTTACAATGCCACGCAATCTCATTTTTAAAAGCCACAAGTTTTATTGTTAATAGTTTTTGAAAAATTATTTTCAAACTTAAAATTAAAAAAAAAAAACAAAAATTTTGTGCGTTGGAAAATATTTTTTTTTTGAAAAATGGTTTCGGCACAAAAAAACTTTATTTAAAAAGCATATTAGGCAATGGATTTGTGATTAAAAAAAAAGCTATATAGCATTACATTGTTAGTTTTCCGGTTTTTTTTAAATAATTTTTTTCTACTTTGAATCAACTTCTTAGAAAATTACCCCTCCTGCCTGAAAAACCAAACCTCCCGTACGATTTTTTTCTCAGCTGAGTCTATACACTGTGATATTTTTTTCACATGTTAAAGGAAACATCACAAGCTCATATTTAGTAGCATAAAGTGAAAAGAGGGAGACAAAGAGTTTGAAATAATAATTTGAAAAATTAAGAATTTGTTTTTATTTAGAGCCATTTGATGGCTCTGGACCTTTGGCGCCTCTTATATGGGAAATTTGATATTTGAAAATGCCATCTAATTGGTCAGTAATTGGTCAGAAAAGAACAACTAGTGCTAGAAATTGGTCAGCCCTAGATAACTTCTAATAAAGGCTTAAAGTTTCTCAAGGTCACTCAAGGTCACGCGAGATTCTGGCATTTAAGGGAAATTTACAAAAAAATAACCATCCAAAAGATCTCTTATTCGTGATAATAATAGTTTTTTTTTTCTATGAATTTTCAAAACTCGTTTCAAGATCACAACAAAAACTTTTGGCATTTCATTTGCGTCATTCCAAAAAATTAAGTACGCCATTTAAAAAGGCACTTCATGGTCATAAAAAGTCAGCTATTTTCAGTAATTGATCAACCATACATATTTTTTAATGAATTTAAAAACAATCAAGATGTCATTGCGATTTTTGGCACCTCATTTATGGGAAATTTGCGAAAAATGAATTCTACCTGAAATACCTTAAGATCTATATAAAAGGTCAGCTAGTTTCAGTAATTGGTCAGCTATAGTTTCTTTTTACAATTTTTTAAAGTTTTTTTTTCAAGATCACGAATGTTTGAACATTTTCATTCGTTTTACCAGTTCACACTGATTTTTGTCAGGGAACTTAATATGGGGAAATGTAATTTGCGAACGGAATTGTTTGCATTTTTTGTGTGTGTACCTATTTAGAGTACATAAAGAAGAGCTAAATTAATTTATTCTGGAACGGATTAAATTGATTAACTCAACCGAGACACGCTGTTGGATACGAAGTGTACCATCAGAAGTTCTTCTCTTCCGTTTTCCAAAATTATATATTATATTATTATTATTATTATTATCTGTAGGCCGGGCACCGATCAAGAATTTCTTTCAGCCTGCCACTAGAAGCGAGGACTAGGTCCCAATCACCTTTTTTGATCTGTACTCCTTCTAAGTGCATAGTAGATGCTGTTTGCCAGCCGGGACCAGACTTGACTTTCTTTCAGCCTGCCACTGGAAGCGGGGACCGAAAAAAAACCGCCTTTTCTGCTCTGTACTCCTTCTAAGTGCATAGTAGACGCTATCTACCAACCGAGACCAGACTTGACTTTCTTTCAGCCTACTACTGGAAGCGGGACCGAATCCCAACTGCCTTTTCTACTCTGCATTCATTTCGAATGTATAGTAGACGCTATCTGTGAGCCGGGAGCAGATTTGTCTTACCTTCAACTTACCATTGGAGGCCGGGATTTAATCCTACTCTGCACTTATTATTAGTAGGAATATATGAAATACCGTGTTAGTTATTTAAGCAATTCCAACCTTTGTATAAAAATTTGTAAAATCAATATTTGAATAAAATAAAAATTATTGTATCGGAGTTTGATACTCTCAACCCAAGTTTTGTGCTTTCATTGGAATAAACCATGAACAATGACGAGCTTACCTCAGCCTCGACAAAAAAGCGTCACAATTCCTATATATACAAAAAGACTTCCAATAAAGCTTTCTATACAAGTAGTTTGTTGTTAGATAATTGCACCTCCTGGTATATCTCTTGTTCCATAAGATCTTTTCCTTGTTTCGATTTAACAAATTTTTGTCGCATCTTATGTGAATCATTCCATTTGTTTATTATCGGTCTAAATTTTTCTGAAAATTGTTTTATTCAGTGAATTGAAACGAATTCATTTTTTTTTTTCAAAATCAAGCATTTCTGTATTTATAAACATTACCTTTAATCATTAAGTTTACTGATAACAAACAAACACAGTAGTAAACATTTTCTTTCAAATGTTTTCTATGAGGTAAAAAAATAACCTACATACTTGATATTTGATTAATTTAAATATTTTTATTAATTTTTTTTTGGTACGAAACTGATAAAGATGAATCGAAACAAAAAGTCGCACTTAAATTTGTCGCATTTTCTTTGGTAATTTTAATTGAAGACATCAGTCTGTTTGTAGTGTTAATATTATTAAGTCTATGTTTATATACACAAAATACGAACAAAATTCTTTTGAACAAAATGTCATATCAAACGTCATATGATGATTCAAGTGGTAGTTCACCATTTAAACCAAACAAAGATCGTGGATTTTGGTCAAATTCAAGTGATTTTGTCTATGCATGTATGTGTAATGCATTTCGAATGGATATAACATTAGGAATTATAATTGTTCAATTTGTCAGAAGAGGAGGAAGTAAGTATATAGTATCTACAGGAAAAAAGTTTAAAAAAAATCTGAAAAAACGAAAAATAATTGCTGATCGAACTAATCTTACTTCTTAAGTCATTTATCAAGGGAATCATTTATTTAAACAAAATAAACCTCATATTGTATTGTTTGTCTTGATGTTTATGTTTATTAGGCTGAGTATCATTTTTTAACTTTTATTTTAGCTATTTTTAAGAATTATTCCTTTTTAAACCTGTTTGAGAGAATTTGAAGAACGATCTTCATTTTCACAAACTTCCAATATTTACTGAAGCAGCTGGATTTATGTGTCCATTATGTCCATCTAAATTAGCAGTGTCACTGCCGGTTTTGGCAAAATAAGTAACACCGTCTCCAATAATTCCACTGCCACCATCCAGATTAACAGCTACAGCATTAGGAGAACCTAAAACTGCTGGACCTTGAGACAAGGATTGTCCTTCAGAAATGCCAGTATATAGATCAGCTCGATGACCTAATCCAAGAAGGTTCCAAAGACCAAGTCCATGAATTCCACCTATTCCTAATCCTAAACCATTAAGTCCAAGTCCAATTGGTGCCAAACCAAGTGGATTAAGACCAAGACCAAGTCCATTAAGACCCAATCCAAGGGTAGGATGAGTGATTCTAATGATTGAGGATTGTATGCTTGAGATAAATGCCAAAAAACCAATGGCAATGATGATGAACTGTTTTTCATTTGAAATAATTTAAGAATTAAATTATAAATTTAGCAGCAAGACATGACATTCTTTACCTTCATGTTGTTATTTTTTTTTTTTTGTTTTTAAAAAGGTGGGTTAGTTTCAACTTAATGATTGATACTACTAGCTTTCCTTAATTTCATCAACTTATATAGTGACTTTTTATGCTTCAAGTTTAAAGATAAATCAAGCTTCTTTTTGTAAATGACTAACAATTATAGGTTGTAAAATTAATTGCACTTTTTATATTGTTTAAGAAGAATTTATAGTGAGTGTGGAATTTTTGACATAACAAATTTTATTGGATTACATAAAATTTAACTGGAATATTTGGGAACATTTCGTCATTTTATTAAGTATCTTTAGTGATTAAAAGTTAACTGTAACAAAATTAACAGCTTATTTAATATTGAAAAAAAAATACAGAGTATGTAAAATAGATCTTAATAAACATACAGTCGTATTCATTTACTTAAAAGTTTTTAATAAACTTTGTTCACCGTTGTCCTAAAATTGTTTAATTTAAACAAAGGAATTAGTTGCCAAAGACCTGACTTATTTGACATTTAACTTAGTTAAAAAAATTATATTTCCAATTTAAAAAAAAAACTTTTAAGAAACTAGTCAACCGTCTAAGAAAATCCAATTAACAGAGGGCTGTTAAAGTTAAGCTGACAAATGAAAATAAATAACCCATTAAAACTTGGAAATATAATAAAATAATAGTTTTTAACCAGCCACATTGATTTTAAACACCAAGGCCCGGTTTTTGAGTGCCAGGTCATCCTAGTCTCGTGGTTAGACCTGAGTCAGTTCACAAAATGTGTTTTTCAGTTAATCGGAATCCTATACAGTCAACTCACATTATTTTCAAGAAATAATTTAGTGATTATATTGAGGGCCTTTTATATTTTTCTACAGTCAAAGCCTTAAGAGGCTGATATCCATATACCTAGTGTCGCACATCGATATAAATAGATTTTTGACAACTGAAAGATAAATTTTATCCTCAACTAAAAAACTTTTTCTGGGTTTAAATTATTTGCAGGATAAACTAACTCTGAATCAACTCGGAGTTAACTCTTCTTTGAAAAATTGGCCCTAAAGTGAAGGTTTCCGTAAATTACACTGTGACGAGTTGAGACTCTGTAAAAATTTACTAGTAATGTTTTTAGTAACATTTTTTAGGTAAGCAAGAAGGCAAGATTTCTAGTTGCTCAAAGAAATCGAAGATTGTGATAAACATTGCCGGTGGGCTGGTAAATATTGTTGTTCTAGGTTAAGGTTAAGGAATCAAAAATACTATTATTTACCTTTGAGTGAAATATTATGGAACACCACAGCATATGTTTGGCCTAGAAACACTATTTATGTGGTAGGAACCTATTTATTGTTTTTAGAGGTAAAATACTTCTCTTTGTCGCTGGTATTCAATTACAGAAGTGCTTCTCATCTAGCTGTTCGGTCTGGGGAAAAATATGTAATGTATATTCCCTCCATTCCTTCCAGCAACATATACACAGGAATGGTTGAGAGCAGACCTGTTAGCTTTCAAGTACATGTAATTGTCAAGTACCCACTAGCTTGCACTTGTACTTGAAAAAAAAAAACTACCTACTTGGTACTTAAAAAACACCAAGTACAAGTACTTTGTCAAGTACTTTGTTCCAAGTACATGTACTTGGTACTTTAATAAGGCCTAGTTTACTTTCAAGTACTTTTCATGTACAAGTCCATTTCAAGTACTTTTCAAGTACAAGTCCATTTCAAGTACTTTTCAAGCACAATTCATTAAGTAGTCTGGTTGAGCTGTCGAATAATTACTATTTCAAATCAAAAGACACTACGGCGCCATTTCACTAAAGTTTTGCAATGGTAGTCATTATTTGATAGCTCACACAGACTACTCAACGAATTGTACTTGAAAAGTACTTGAAATTGACTTGTACTAGAAATAGACTTGTACTTGCAAAGTACTTGAAATGAATTGGTACTTGAAAAATACTTGAAAATGTACTAGGCAGTATTAAAGGACTAAGTACATGTACTTGGAATAGAGTACTTGCCGAAGTACTTGTGCAGGGTATTTTCCAAGTATCAAGTACATGGTACTTGTTTTTTTTCTAGTACAAGTACATGCACAAGGTGCTAGGAACTTACAAACTACTTGCGTACAAATGTAATTAAGTACTTTACAACTCTGGTTGAGAGTTGTAACTCACTAGGCCCTGGTTCTCATCTTGCTGTTGCGCTTGCGCCATATTTTTTTTAAACAAATTAAATTTTTAACAAGTTCAATTTTTTTTTCAAAAAAAAATTTCCAAATCTATGTAAATAAGAAAATATTTTATTTTTTGTTTAACAAAAATCGTTTCTAGTAACCTCATCATCTATTTCACTTTCTTCTATTTTAGTTTTTATGCTTATTTCCTTGCTCCTGAATGTCGTTCTTTTTGCTTTTCCATTTGCATTTATGCAATCTTTTTTGGGACAATTTTCAAGCTCTGGATTTATATCAGCTTTCCGAATTGCACCTTTATTTAAAGGTAAGTAAAAAATTGATTTATTTTAAAGTTTATTATAAATTAAAAAAAAAAAATTACAGGTATCGGCTATATTGCTTTAGCTACCAATCTATGTTCCTTAACATTTTATGCAATTTTTGCTGCAGTTCCATTATTATTTTTTATAAATTCCCTTCAGCCAACATTACCATGGAGCTGTGAGGCTTGGTTTCTTCGCAATCAATCTTATGATAAATCTGTAGGTGTATACAAAAATTTTGTTTCTATTATTTTTTATAGGTTATCTAAGCTTTCATAATTTACAATAATTTTTGTTTTAAATTTTTAAACATATTTTAGCACTGCAGTCAAAATCAAACTGAATTAGTTTTTTTGTATGACATGCTAGAAGTCCCTTCCATTGAGTATTTTTGGTAAGATTGATTTTATTAAACATTTTTTATTTAAAATTTAAAAAATAATTCTATTGTTACTAGGGAACAATTTCAGAATATATTTTCATTTTCCTTATATGGATGTGTTCTTATCATTTGGTTAGTTGTTGCATATGCACTTTGTAACACAACTGAGAAGGTTTGAAAATTTGAAAAATTTATTTAAAATCATAACTATAAACAGATTTAATATTATTTATCACACTTTGTTCAAAAGAGTGAAAATGAATGTATAAACTTGTTATTTACGTAATTATGAATTTTATATTCATTATTCATTACTTTTCTTAAAATGCACTACTTACCACTCAAAACTCATAAGTGGATTATTCATTACACATAAAACATTACTCAGCCCCCAATAATTATTCCTAACTGATAACTCAAAATTCATTTCTCATTATTCATTACTAATAAGAATTTCTAATTATAAATAATTTCATTGTTTTTCTAATTTAATTTCATGTCTATGAATAAAATAACAAATAGTTGGCTTAGATTAAAAAAGTGGCTTACTCCACATTTTTTCTAACCATTATAGACAACATTAAAAATTGCAAAAAACAAATACAAAAACCTATTTAATCATTTTAATTTCACTGAATTTAGTCATAACGACCTTAGAGAATTAATTAAATATTTCCCTAAGTTTGGTTTTATTTAAGTAATACGAACACTTTTTAGCATTTTTTTATTTTTTGTAAATGAATTTTGGTGGAGAGCTTTGCTTCGACGTCTTCAGCATTTCCTAACAAGTTTCGAAAATTGGGTGGTGTAGGGTGGTGAAAGGGTGTAAAATTCTGTTTTTTTCTTAAGAGAAGGCTGCCTTCTTGCAAATAAGTTTTTATTCAAAATCTCGATTGAATTTCCTTTTAAAATAAAACTATGAGAGAATAACACATTTTTCTCAAAATCTATTGCTCCTACGAAAATAAATGTTATAATCTTTTCTGTGTATAATTTTATAAGCAGTAGTATAGCACTGGTAATTTCCGTTTGGTGCCCTCGGAAGCTAGAGGCCCAAAGTTATACTATAATTTAAAAAATTCCCATTTTAAGATCTTCGACAATGCTTTCAGTTGTTCAGTGAAAACCAAAGACAGAGCCAAAACATTGTTTACTTTATGTTAACAATAAATATATTTGGAAAGAAAAATTTTGTTCAACAATTGTTGGTAAAGATTCTTATAGTTTTTTTCAGTTTGAAAAAACTGCATTTTGAATTTTTTTAATAAATCCTATCAATTTTAAACTACAAACTAGTGTAAAGAATTAAATTTACCAAAAGTCAATATCATTTCTTTGTTCGTAAGATATTGGAGCAGAAAAACTTTTTTCAAAAATTGTTGGCAGTTTTTTTTTTTATTTAAAAAAAAAGTGGCTCTGGACCTTTGGCACCTCATATATGGGAAATTTGATATTTGAAAATGCCATCTAATTTGCCAGAAAAGGTCAACTCATAATAATAATATAATAACTTGTAATAAAGACTTAAGGTTTCTCAAGGTTACGCGCGATTTCTGGCACCTCATTTAAGGGAAATTTAAAAATTATACCATCCAAAAGATCTCTTTAGATCGTGATAAAAGTTCAACTATTTACAGTAATTGGTCAGCCATAGTTTTTTTTCTATGAATTTTCAAAATTCGTTTCAAGGTCACAAAAAAACTTTTGGCACCTAATTTGGGTCATTCCAAAAAATTAAGTATGGCATTTGAAAGGCCACATGGTCATAAAAGGTCAGTTATTTTCTATAATTGGTCAACAATATATATTTTTTAATAAATTTTTCTCAAGGTCACGCGCGATTTTTGGCGTAGAATAAATGATACGTCGTTCTTGAGATATTCGAGACTAAGGAAATTCAATAATTTTTTTTTTTAAATTGCTGCAGTAAAAAAACTGCTCATTGAATTTTTTTAAAAGTCCTTTTTTGTTGCCATTAAAACTACTGTATATAAAATAAAACGCATCCAAAGTATCTTAATTCGTTCTTGAGATATGGTGAACGAAAAAAACGAAGGAACCTACGAACGTATGTAACGGGTGATTTTTTAAGAGGTTTAGAACTTTAAAAAAAAAAAAAACACAAAAAATTCGAAAAAATGAATGAAATATTTATTTGAATCGATAGTTTGAACCTTGCAATTTATTGTTTAAAGATAATTTCATGCAAATGTTGACCGCGGCTGCGTCTCAGGTAGCCCATCCGCTGAGTCCAATTTTGGCATACTCTTTCACACATATCGGCCGGTATCTCACGAATGAATGCATGGATGTTGGCTTCCAGTGCGTCAATCGAAGCGGGCTTGTCCCTATAGACATTAGCCTTGACATACTCCCACAAAAAATATTCTAATGGTGTCAAATCGCACGATCTAGGCGGTCAATTGACCGGCCCGAAACGTGAAATTAACTGTTCACCAAACTCGCCTCGCAATTGCGCCATTGTTTCGCGTGCTGTGTGGCATGTGGCACCGTCTTGTTGAAACCACATATCATGCAAGTCAAGAACTTCCATTTCGGGCAAAAAAAAGTTTGTTATCATCGCTCGGTAGCGTTCACCATTGACAGTAACGCTGCGATTCGCATCATCTTTGAAGAAATATGGCCCAATAATGCCGCCGGCCCATAAACCGCACCAAACAGTGGCTTTTTCGGGATGCATTGGTAGCTGTTGCAATGCTTCTGGCTGATCTTCACTCCAAATGCGGCAATTATGCTTATTTACGTACCCATTCAACCAAAAATGAGCCTCATCGCTGAACATAATTTTTCGATAAAAAAGCGGATCCTCGGCCAGCTTTCCAAGAGCCCATTCACCAAAAATTCGGCGTTGTGGTAGGTCGGCTGGCTTTAGTTCTTGCACCAGCTGTATCTTAAAAGGCTTTACGCCCAAATCCTTCCGCAAAATTTTCCACGTAGTGCTGTAACTGCTGGGAACGGCGCCGAATCGACATTTCGCGGTCTTCTGTCACACTAGCTGATACGGCCGCAATATTTTCTTCACTACGCACAGTACGTAAACGTGTTGGTGGTTTAATGTCCAACAAAGTAAATTTGGTGCGAAATTTGGTCACAATCTTCCGAATAGACTGCTCAGATGGTCGAGAATGCCGACCATAAAATGGAAGCAGCGCGCGATGAACATTTCGAACCGAGCACGAATTTTGATAGTAAAATTCAATAATTTGCAAGCGTTGTTCATTTGTAAGACGATCCATGGTTAAATTGCAAACCAAACTGAAGCTGTTTGACAGTGACACAAGGTACTAAACACACGTCAGCTGTCAAAACCAGTGTTGCCAAAACCAAACCAGCTAAAAAATCACCCGTTATAAACAAAGACACCTGTCTAAAAATGGTGGATTTCTATTCTAGGGAGCTCGAAACGTGAAGATATGTCAAAATTTTTGTATCGTGAATTCGGACCAATGACAATAACTTACTATGGGAAGTTAATAGACTTACATTTTTTTACATAATTTTATTGTCTTAATGTTATTCTCTCATAGTTTTATTTGTAAAAGTAAATTCAATCGAGTTGTTGAATAAAAACCAAATCATGTTTTTTTTTTTCAAAATGGTGGCCTTCCTCTTACTTTGGGCACTATTTGTTTGTAGTGAGAAAATGTGGCCAAACATAGATCGTAGAAATTTTGTCCATCGATTATTGATATTTTAAGACATATTTTGACAAAATTTGCTCTATATCACGAAGTTCTTACACGATTTTCTCAAAATCTATTGACTGTATGAAAAAACATATTTTTCTTATCTTTTTTTTAGAGAGTTACATAAGCTAAAAGTTTTTTGTCAAAAAACTGATACTTTTCGAAAATTTCATACCTTTTTTACTTCGTTTAAAAAATTTTCCCCGCGCCCCTATTTTCGGAACTTTTTAGGAAAAAGAAACTCTCCACTGAAATTCAGCTTTGTCGGAATTTTTCGAAGTGAAATTCTAATTTTCTTTGGCTTATCAAAGGTTTTAACCCAAGATTTAAATAATGATGCAAACTTTTTTGTAATTAATTTTTTAAGGGAACATTTCAATTTATAACCAATATTAAAGTAAATTTTTATTCCATTGGACGAATGCAAAACTAGATTGGACAAATGCTAAGGTACTGTTCCCTGACTTTCGTTACTTTATTGGGTATAGTTTTCCTGCGAATGATATTTCTGCCAGGTGTGCTTGAACATCTTGAAAACATTATTACAATGGAAGGTGCCGTGGGTTTCGATATGAAAAGTTTAATATGGAGTATAATCATCGCACCTTTGCTTACCATTTCCACTTTCGGCCCAGGATGGGGTTCGATTCTCACCATGGCAAGCTATAATAAATTCAAAACTGACATCAACAAATTTAGCTGGATAATTTGTTTTTCACAATTTGGAATGCTACTCTTGACGGTTCTTCTTTGTGTATTTACAGATTCTTATATTCATTGTAAGTTTATTGTGATTGGCCTCAAAGCCTGAAATAAATAAAAAAAATATTAAAATTTAAACATAAAAACTGAAAATTTAAATTTTTTTCAATGCATTTTTTAATTAGTTGGAGAAAATGGGCCTTAATGATTTTAATCTAAGAAATATTATCATTTTTAGATAATAAATTTTATTTTAATGGAATGAAAGATCATCGGCTATGGCTAACGTTCCTTAGCATTCCAAGCTCATTGGAAACTATGGAACTTCCGCATTTATGGACTTGGATGTTCCTTGTTGGTCTTATTATTGGCAATTTTAATCTCATGGTGAGTTAAGCGAGTATTTTTATTAATACAACTGCATCTTATAACTAAGCCATTTTATAACAAATAAAATAGAAAATGCACGCAAATATAAAACTTATAAAACAAATAAATGGATTAACTTTAAAATGTTGCTAACATTTTCCTGAGCTTGTTTTCGATTGAAAACTAACAATTTAATTTGCCTATAAAAGTATAATGTATTTTCATAATTGTCTATGTAACCATTACATTTTTCAGATTACGCAAATGTTCTCTGTACTCACAGCTCTTTTTGATGAATACGAATCACTTCGTCCTTATAAAGTACAAGTAACTTTGGGACTTTCTGGAATTTTGGCACTCGTTTCAGCATTGTTTTGCACAAAAGTATGTTTTTCTTACTTATAATATCAATCTTTTAATATTAAAAATAATTTATTCATTAGAGTGGAATTATCTTCACCGAATTAATGTCTGAAATAAGTATTTCTACTCAAGCAATTATAAATCTTTTACTCTTGGTTATTGTTGTTTGGGTTTATGGCAGAGAGCGATTTCAACGAGATTTTGAATTTATGACAAGTCGAGTTCTTCAAACATGGAAAATCTATATCATACGATTTGTTACACCATTATTCTTAAGTACAACATTGGTAAGTTCATAAATAGGTTAAATGAGAGAATGAGACATTGATAAAGCTGTTGCTAAGCAAAAGTGGAGTTTATCTTATAAAATGTTTCGAAGATAAATTCTAGTTTTGTCTGCCTAGTTTTTAATCAATGTTCTTACATTCGGTCGGATTGAAAAGATACCGCGGCCGATTGTGGATTCATTTGCTCTCTGGGGATTATAGATGTTCGGAAAAACTTTTCCTTTCAATGTTTTCAATTCGGGATCTTTGTTTTCAAACTGTACGCGGGTTTAATTCGACTGAATATCAGAAAAGCCTTTAATATAGGGTAATGTAAAATTTCCCCTTTAATATGTTTTTTTCTTTTTTCTAACTTTTATAGCTTTTTGGACTTGGTTTGTTAATTATTAAAAAACTTAATTATTTTGACATTCCGGAAACTTTTGACTTGGGTGCATTTCTCAACATTTTTTCATGGTCTGCCTTGCCGGTTTATTGTGTGTTCAAATTATTGCAGACAAATGGATCGTTGGCGTTGAGGTTTAAAAGATGTGTGAGACCAACAGATTGGTATCCAACTGATTTGGAACGAAGACAGCGATACGAAGAAACCATTGATAATCCTGATATATTTCAGCCTCTAACAACTATTTGATCTATAAAATAAACTATAAACTGTGAGGATATTTTAGTTTTATTAACAGCAAGCATTGTGTATTATTTAAAAATTATTGTTTTAAATTAGCTTTTCATTTGTCTCTATTTTATTTATCGGCAGAGTTTTATGCTCCTAATCCAAAAATTCCAAAATGAAATTTATCTAATACCCTAAGCAATAAATTGTATTTGAAATAAATATTGTTTTGTGATCTTTACTTATAATCCAGTCATATTACCCGAAAAAACAGCCTTAATTACGGAATAAATGGCGGAAAGCTGAATTTTGTTATAAAGCCTCCTTATGGCATTCTAAGAAAACTGTAAAAAGATCCAATCGATATGACCGCCGCTAGCAATTTTATGGGTTTTCAAAAGCCCCCCAAACGGTTTTAGAGGAATATCTCCTGAACGACGGTAATTCTAGCAAAAAAATGTCAAAAACTGGGTTTTAGCTTAAACAATTTCCTACAAAAAATATCAAATAATTTTTTTGATAAGACTTACCGTTCTCGAGATAATTCAATCTGCAGATTTACGGATTTGATGTTTCTGTACAAAATGTGCTCTTTTACACCACATTTGAGATTGAGTACAAAATGAGTTTTTCGTGCGTGGTATTCTCGAGCAAAATTAGAAAGCAGTACTAAAAATTATATCCAGGGATTTATTTAAAGGTTTTGGGAAGGTTCCCCATCGATTTGAGCTTAATTATACGGAGTCCAAGGATACGAAACATGGTATTTCGTTCATACAGAATCATTTATATCGGGTTGTTCAATAAGAGCGCTACAAAAGTTTTTTTTCAAATTAAACAAAAACGGTTTTGGATATCAATGGAATTCTTTATTCCTGTGAAAGTACGTTTGATGCCATTATGTATAGAAATCGATTTCTTTTGTATGGCCACCACGGGCACGCTTGCAGAAGTCCAGACGCTGAACCCAATTTTCGACGGTTTTCAAGCATAAATCGGCCGATACTGCTGCAATTTCACGTTCGATATTCGTACGAAGTTCATCAATCGTCGCTGGCTTGTTGGCATATACCATAGACTTAACGCAGCCCCACAGGAAATAGTCTAACGGCGTCAAATCGCACAACCGAGGCGGCCAAGCGACTGGACAATTTCGTGAGATAACACGTTCTCCAAACTTGGTTTCTAATAAATTGATTGTGACATTCGCTGTGTGGCTTGTGGCACCGTTCTGTTGGAACCACATGTCCTCCAAGTCCATGTCATCCAATTGGGGCCAAAAATATTCGGTTATCATTGAACGGTAGCAATCCCCATTCACAGTAACGTGCCGGTCTTGATCATCACGGAAGAAGTACGACCCAATGACGCCGCCGGCCCATAAGCCAAACCAAACCGTATTTTTTTCGGGATGCAATGATGACTCATGGAGTACGTGTGGATTGCTGCCTGACCAATACCGCATATTCTGTTTATTGACGAAGCCATTCAGCCAGAAATGAGCCTCATCGCTGAAGATGATTTTTCGATGAAAATCCAAATCATTTTCAAGTTGTTGCTCAGCCCAATTTATGAACATACGACGCTTCTGGTGTTCAAGCGGCTTCAGTTCTTGCGTAAATTTAATCTTGTAGGGATGTAGGCCAAGATCTTTTCGCAAAATTCGCTACAACGACGTCACAGAGATGCCCAGCGCTTGAGAACGACGTGTGAGAGACACATTTGGGCTTTCTGCAACTGAAGCCTCAGCGGCAGCAATATTCTCGGCACTAGGGGCACTTCTTTGTCTCACTGTCACGGGAACATTTTGTACTGTGTCTGTGGATTCAAATTTTTCCAATAGACACTCAATTGTTGATCTGCTAGGACGATTATGACGACCATAAATTGGACGTAGCGTTGAGGCCAAACTCCGAATTTCAGTAGTAAATTTTAATGATTTCGACTCGTTGTTGGCTCGTATATCTTTCCATCATGAAATGGCAAACCTTACTGAAGAGATCTGTCAAAAGCGCGGTAAGAAATATATCGTCGTTTGCTGTCCCTGTCGCTCTACTTTGTAGCGTCCATGTTGGAAAACCCTTTATAAGGACCACCCTAACAAAAAGGTTGTTTTTTTAGAAGTGTGTTTTTAATCTGGCAATACTTTATTCGAAGTTGGTTTTTTTGACAGCTGTCACTTGATTTATGGACTTAACTTAAGGATACCGTTTATTAGTTTTTCATAGAGATGGAATATAGTTTATATTTTGAAAATGTCACCTTTTAATAAAAAAAAGCAATGTAACTTTCAGAAACTCCATCAGCCTGTGAGTTTCACCCGAAAAATGTTTGTTCCCCCAGAATTGTAAAAGCTATGTATTTTGAGTTTCGCCTGAACATCTTTTGGCCTAAAATAAACAAAAAATTGAAAATTAAAAAAAATGGCACTAGTACCCTCTGTTTTCCTTCTGTTCGCCGTTCAAAAAATAAGTGAAAATTGAAGCTCATTATAAGGATACATTTCTACCGAAATAAGTACTACAAAAAACAAAAAAGGTGAATTTTCATTTTTCGGGTGAAACTTACAATAGGCGAAAAGTGAAATTTCAATTTTCCAGGTGGAATTTTGTTCACGTGAAACGTCTTATAAGGCAGAATATGTTCAAAATGTAACCTTTTGATCCAAAACCAAGTAAATAATTTATATCTTTTGTACGAAAATATTTAAAAATATTACGTTTTGTCGGGAAAGTTTTTTTTAGGTTGAATTTTCATTGAAGTTTGTACATATGCTATAATTCTTGAATAAATTTACTTGGCAATCGATTCTGGGTTCTGGACCCAAATAAAAAAAAATATCAAAAAGTACCAAAAGCGAAAATGTCACTTTTTCTTCCAAAACCTTTCATTTCCTTTAAATCATTTGGACTTTTAAATGCTTTTAATTTAATAAATTCTGTTTGTTCATTTATATACTAGTATTTTGATGCAGTCGATCACATATTTAAAATTCCTTGGGTTCCTTCCTTTTTGACAATATGTTTTTTTAATTTGTTTGTTTATCTCTTTTCTCTTAAAATTTTGTTTTAAAGCAGCCCTATTTTTCAGCAATTTGTTATTGCTAAGTTATACTTAGTTACTTGAAAGAAGCACACCCTCAATTAAAAAGTTCTATATCTGCGACAAATGTCTATTTTATCACATATTATAAAATATTAAAACAATTTTGGAGACGTTTGCATTGAAACCCCATTACAAATGAATTTCAAAAATTCGGAGTATCATTTCCATTTGTTTTTTAAACTACATTTTGAAATTTAAATTTTGCCTCCAACACCTGTACTATCTGTTGTTTTTTATCTTAAACATAAAATCTTGTGATACATTAATTTTGTGATATTTCTGGATTACAAAAAGTCAATTCATATTGATGTCTATAAACTGAATCTCCTGGGCACCAATTTGTAGGTGTTGTTAGTTTTTTAAACCTTCTAGATAGTTTCACTTCATTTGATTGCCTCATCATTATTATGCAAATACCAGGTATTAAAAGCCATGGAAGAACTGTGATAGTGGTCACAATATAAAGTACGATTCTGGAGTAATTTTCATCAAGAACAACTGCTATAATAAATCCAACAACCTGGGTAGGAGAAAAGAAGAAGTAATTTAAATTTATTTTTTTTTTTAACTTTGATAGAATCAAACTTACAAATCCTGTTATCAGAAATAATGGTGTAATAAATCTAACAATATAAATCATCCAAGTGGCATACATGTGACTTGTCATGAATCTAAGATCACGTTGAAAGCGTTCTCGACCATAAACCCACAGGACGACGAATAATAACAAAAGATTAAGGAACATTTGTGTCAGAACTGAAAATTCGGTAACAACTTCGAAAAACATTATTCCATGCTAAAATGAATTCCTTTATCAACAAAAAATTTTTATTAAAATTATTCAAATGAGTCTCTTACGTTTGAACAGAAATAAGTTGAAAAAAGTGATAAACTGCCAACAGTCATCCAAGTGACTTCTCTCTTCATTGCTCTCAGATTCTCATATTCATCGAATAAAGTTGTTAGAACCGAAAAAAGTTGAACAACCTAAACAAATTAAAGAAATTATTTTAATTCATTATGTAAGGATTCCATCAGGTTTCGAAAAAAGCTTACTACAAGATTCATAGCTCCAAGTATCAGCATTGCAAAATACAGCATCGACCATAAGTTTGGTAACTCAAGAAATGTCAAAGCTGATGGAACTGACAAAAATTCAAGCCACTGTCTTCCATCGTTTCGAAAGCTTATTAAATCTGGATTAGATCCTTGAGTGAAAACTAAACTATAATACTGTCCAAATCGAGAAGTATTTATAAAACTTTACTTACTGTTCATGTGATTTGTCACCAATATTTGTAGAAATGCCGTACTTGCAATCACTCCGAATTGTGCAAGTCCCAAAAACCAACTGTATTTGGAGATATTTGTTTTGAAACGATTATAGCTTGCCATACTCAAAATAGATCCCCAACCAGGACCCAAAGTTGAAAGTACCAGCATTCCCAAGAATAGCCATGATTTTATGTCTTGAGGTTTCTTCGGACGAAAGAATGTACTTACACCTTCTAATGCACCTGGTAGAAAGAGAAAACGCAGCAAACAAAGACCCATTATTATAAGAACTGCCGTGCAAGTGTAACGAATGTATCTTCCGATCTAGAATTAAATTTATAGCATTTATGGAAAGAAACAAATTTAGCAAGGACATTTTTTGCTTACCATCTCGGTAGGTTTGCTAACAATACTTCCCACAATTGACCATATGAAGAAAGTGAACACAACAAGTGACCAAGAAAATGTTGTTGGTGGTTTTGATTCCAAATAGTGAATAATATTCATGTGTTGACTAAAGAATTCCAAAGATGGAACTCTCATGAAAACTTCAGTGCCTGGTGGATCCTGGGAGTCAGCAATGTTACAAGGCTAAGAACGTACAAAAACTCAATTAGATTTCAATATTTTCCTTCTCAACTATCAAATTTTTGTGGAACAGAGCTTCAAGAAGGCTACAACTAGTGACCAAAGATTTGTCAAAACGAAATTGTGTTCACTGGCTCATCACTTTATGCATTGTTACTAGTTTATAATCGAACTGGGATTTTTTTTTTAAATTTTTCGGATACTCACCGTCGTAACAGTTGCATTAGGATCCATCCAAAATTTACTACCCTCACAGCTCCATGGTATAGTTGGTCGTAAGGAATGAAGAAAATAAAATAATGGTATTGCAGCGAATACCGTGTAATAAGTGAGTTGTGTTAGATTTATTGCCAAAGAAACATATCCAATGCCTATGGGTTTTAAAATTAATAATTTTAAAGAAAACAAAAATTAATACAAAAAAGTTAAATAATTATTGCTTACCTTTAAATAGAGGTGCTATTCGAAATACTGATATTAATCCTGTACTTGAAAATTGCCCAAGGAATGATTGGATCATAACAATTGGCACAACACATAATGCCATTATGGCAAAATATGGAATGATGAGGCAAACTATAAATACAAATTTTGGAATAGTTACAAAAATAATATAAATAACATTTTAATAAATAAAAATCGAACAGGAATGTATTAAAAAAAACTAATAGCTGAAATGAAAATAAACAAATGTAGGGTTTTCTTTATTCTAATCTTTAGTAAGGTTTAAAAAGAGTTTTCAAAAGCTCTTTTGCGTTACTTCAACTTGTTTTTATAGATGAACGGTTTTCTGTTAAATATAGACTAGTTCGAAATGCAATTATCTTCCACTTTGGTCATAATCGTTTTTTGTCTACCAAGCTAGTGTGTTTCTCAGGACATACAATTCTTAACTTCACTTCCCCGATTTAATCTAATTTCGAAAAATGGCTAACAAAAATTTTCAAAATTTTCTTTTCTATCACTGTTCATCGAGTAACAACTTATTTGATCCAAATTGTATTTTATAATATCTTGGTAAAATCGGTATTATTTTGTACAGTTTTCAAGACTTTTCGTCCATCTTTTTCTACTATGGGAAGATACAGGATATTTTTGAAGCGTACGAAAGATACAAATTAAGTTCTCCACAGTTCTCAAGTGGCTAGGTATTTATGAATATTCCCAAAAATTAATAGAATCAATAAGTTACCAAGTTCTTATAATCAGGTGATGATTATGATTCCTAGCTAAGAGGAAATTTGATAGAACGGGTAGCTTAAATACAACTATTTTTTTTTTCAAATCTTCCAAAAATTGCTCAAACGATTTTGATTAAACTTGTGATGTTTTAAATTATTATAGTTAAAACTACATTTTTGACTTTGAGTGATAAATGCACATTTAAAATATATTATTTTGATGCTTTTTGAATGAAAACAATTTTTTTTTTTTTTAGGTTATTTCCAAATTATATAAATGCATTTTTTTACAATAAACACATATACATAACTTAATCTAAAATATTTATTTATGTGTAGTAAAAATAAAGGGTTGGGATCAAAATTCCGGCAAGGTCAAAAATCATTTTGCAAAATTCTGCTTTTCAAGATTCTGTTTGCCAAAATTCTACATTTCAAATTTCTTTTTTACAAAATTCAGTTTTACAAAATTACCTCTAAAAGGAAGATTTGGAAAATGTTAAAAAGTTCCCTCTATTTATACATACCACACAAAAGGTATACAACAAAATTATTTGTTTTAACAATATTTGCCCCGTTAGAAATAACATTAAGCATTCTTCTTTATAAATTAAAAATATTTATCAGGGTTATGACTTATATATAAATAAATATTTTTTTTTGGCTAAGAGTAGAAGTAAATGAAGAAATTCGTTTTTTAAATCACAAAATTTCTTTTAAATTTTAACATTCAATCGTTTGTTTCATATTTCGGCATATTTTGCTATGAGTGCAATCAAATGCGTATTTTTTGCGCATATTTTTGAAATTTTATCCAAATTTTACCCAAAAAAAAATACAATAATTATATAATACATAGACTCATATTATAAAACGGCAAACACAAATTTTGTGGTACAATTTAAGCGGCCTACAAAAACCGATGACATAATATCGTTGGAAAGTTTTTTTTTTACTGAAGTGCAAAATGTAAACATTTATTTAATAATTTCACCGCAAAAACTAAAAAACAATAAAAGAAAATTGCATAATAATAAGTGCGAGTGAGAACCAAAGCGAGACCGAGTATTTATTTGTTTTTATTTGTCGTTTCGATTTTTTCCACCCACCAATCAACCAATTTTCCAAGACTGACTGGAAAAATAATTGGAATGTCGCATGGCAGCGTTCAGTGCTGCAGAAAATTATAATAAGTAAGCTCATATAACAGTTGCGTTTTTTTTTTTTGTAAGTCAAAATATTATAGTATGAACAAAAATGACAACAAAACAAAACAAATTTACATGTCAAATACAACAACAACTATGATCATATAGAGTTGGTATGTTCAGATAATTAAGTGGATTTAACTTTTTTCCCGATAAAATTGCCATTGCATTGCCATACTACTATTTTTGTTGTGTTATCAATAATTTATATAGAAAAATTAACATTTTTTTGGAAAGATAGTTTAATACAAAATAGTAGATCAAGCAAAAAGTATAAATATTGAAATGCCTTATCGTTTGGTATCGGTACCGGAAACCCAACCGATACCGAGACGATATCAGCTCCAAGGCATTCGAAACGATACCAAACGAGACTGAGTTATGCGAGAGCGAGTTATAAGAAATCTTAGCATTCGAGTTTCGAGGACTGGACGTTCTTGTATGAATAAATTTTGAAAGCAAAATTCTTTTGTTTAGTTTAGTGACTGAATATAATTCAAGTTAAAAGTTGGAGTTGATCTCATTTGAACTATTAACTTGAATATATTGGTGCAAAGGATAGGTGGATAAATTTTTTTTCATATCAAATTTGATTTCCCTTCCTTTCGAAGTATAAACTAGGCCTAACCCACCAAACAATTTCTACCCCAAAAATGTCTTGCGAAGAATTTGTCAGGAACGGGAAATGCTTTACTCTCTACTGAGTGCTATTACGAACCCAATTTTTGATGTGTATAGAACAGGAATTGGGCAATAATTGATGACCAATAATAACTATTGGCAATTTTGGTCAAAATTAAAAACCATACATACATGTGGTTTCGTCTCAAAAGTTCAAAAATGTCCCCAAAAATAAAGTAAATTCTACTAAGATTCACACAAATCTTTTCTTTTAGAAATTTTCGAAATTACGTAGTTCTTAATAACGAAAAGAATTTTATTTTATTTCAATCATAATTTTGTAAATTTTTTCTAAAGTTCTTCATTAAATTTTTAATTTTTTTTTAAGAGCATATTTTTACTTTTTTTTACGTTAAAGTCTGAGCCCTGCTCATATGGTACCTTAAATGTATGGATACCATTAAAAATCAATGCTAATAGTCTATTGAATAGACCGGAAAATTAAGGGTAAAAGGAACAATTACGGCCCACAAGCATGCTTAAAACTGAAAATGTTACTAAATTCAACCATGCATTTCTGCGGGAATGGTCACACTGGTCACTTTTCTATACATATTTCTGTTATTACTCCAAAACTAAGCCGAATTTGACAATTTTACGCTTAAAACTTTTTGTTCAAAATTAAATTTTCCAATGAAATGGATGGTTAAAAAAATTGTATAAAAGAATTCAAGCATGAAACAAAAATTTCACATTCGAACTCAAGATTTTGATTAAATATAACATTGCGATTATAAGGAATATTTAAAAAGAAGTTAATTTCGTGATTTTGTTTTCTGACTCTTATTAAATGTTTTTATGACTACAGATTAAACGTCTGATCCAATTTATGCAAGACTGAGAACTAGCTGTAAGGAATGTTAAATTTGTTATGTGGTAACCGAAAATAGGCTTTCGGACAAAGACCGCGAACAATTTCTAGAAATGGTAAAGATTGAATGTGGCTGTAACTGTGGCAATTTTCATTTAATATGGTTTTTTAACGTGTCATATTAAGACCCTTCTTTTTTTTGTCTAAGCATATTTTGAACGTATCTTTGCTCCGAAAAAAGTTATGCGCAATTAAGAAAAAAATGTTAATCTTTGATTTCGGTTTTTGATAATTTTTCCGGCTGAAATGTTTTTATAGAATTTTTTAAACTATCCATGTCGATAGAAAATTTATTTTGGAAAAAGAATCGTTAAATTCGGCTTAGTTTCGGAGTTACACCAAAAGTATTGCAAAATGACCAGTGTGACCATTCTCTCCGAAACGCATGGGTAAATTTAGTACCATTTTCGGTTCTAAGCATGCTTATCGGCCAAACAAACATAAACTCAATTATAAAAACCCTTGCATGCTGTTGTTCTTTTTTAATAGGTCGATTCAGTTGGCTATAACGGGAAAAATAATTTCCAAGAACATTTTTGCTTATGCCCGATTAAAGGAATATAAAATTCTTATAATCAATCAAAAACATGTTTTGGTACTGATAAATTTATTTGTGACACACTTTCTTCATAAATAACTCTTAAAGTACAATCACGTACAAAAAGTAAATTGACTGTTTGTTTACTGTAAATAAATTGCGTTTCTTTTTGAATACCACGATACAAACGAAATTTTTAGAATTCAAAAATAAAATTATATCTTAGCACAACAATATTATTCATGATTATTTTATTCAACAATAAGAGTATTTTGACTGAATTAAGTTAATTTAGTCAAGTTAATATTGCGCTTAATTTTTTCCAAGTATTTTATTGGAGTTTCTAGATTTGATTGGAAAAACAAGGAGCGTACATCACACAATAGCACTGACGTTTAAAGTACAATAAATAAAAAAGTGAAACTCATATTTCCTTCATATATTTTTTTTTCAAAAACCTGAGTAACAGTATTAAGGCATTATCATGGTAATATTGATGGTAGTATATGTGAAACTGATTTCTATAATGATTTCTGAAGGAAAGTGTAGAAAAAACTTAAACTTTCTTAATAAAATACAAACATTTGTAATTTTAATTATTTAAATAAAGAAAATATAATAATTTCATAATTTAATGAAAGTGATTTCATCCATTAAAATAAAAACAAAAAAAATACACTTATTTGAATATTTAAAAATTTAAATTTATTTTGATTTGTTATTTTTAAATTTATTCATTAAATTCAAATAAATTTCCAATCTTGGAAAAAATTGACCAAGGTCGCTTTCCGAAACACAATAATTACTTTATTTACCTAAAACATAACTTATACTTAGACAAAAACCGTTTCTAAATATGCTCTACAAACAATATACAAAATTTGATAATTATGGCTAAAATAATTTAATGACTTAATACATTTTTGATCTTCCAAAATATCTTTTTCTTTCGCATTTTGCTTGACGTCTTTCGCACAATACGAATTTTATTACTTCAGGTATAATCTGTTTATAATACTTAGTCACTAAATAGAACTCACCTCCTAAATTTTTAAACACCATCGATGGCAATACCATCATGGCGTCAATTTTAAATGCATGCCCCAGGCATGCATAGAAAAAATCAGTTGAACATTCCCATTTTCCACGCTTTTTATCATGATTAAAAGGTTTTAAGCCAATGTCATAAGAAGAATAATCCTCATTGGCCATCTTTAAGGCTAATTGCGAGTTAATAAATTTAAAATCGCACTTTTATTTCACACACAACAAACAAACTGTCCCTGAAAATATTTAGGTAATTACACTTTTACCGAAAATTCTATCTTAAACAATCTAAATATATGTTTCGGTCCAAAAATAAAAACAAAAACAGAAAATCAAAATGAAAATGAAAATTGATGTTTGCATTTATAGATCGCGCGCCGCAATGTGACGCGACGGAAGATGCTCACACAAAAGACTGTATGGTGTTTCGAATTCGAATGGGTCCAGTGGAGCTGAATATTATGTTCCGCCGCATCTTTGGAGTCTTCTTTTGAGATAATTTTTTTTAAGTAAACAACAGAGTTTTATCAAAGTGCTTATAAAATATTAAAATTTTGAGAAATTGTTATCGAAAACAACAAAAAGGATTGTAACCAAATTTCTTATTAAATATCAATTTAAAACAATGATTTCATCAAAAGTTTTTAGAGTCATCTCATAAAATTTGTTCACAAAAAACTTATCAATTTATTCATTTTGGCAAGTAAAAATATGCTTTTAAGGAAAACACACGCTTAATATAAAACCGTTTGCATTTAGAAAACTTCAAGTATTCTATTACTTCCCCAGGACAGAAGATTTTCTCTCTAGAAGGATTTTGGTACTAATTTTTTTTGTAAAACTATTAAATGACCTTAAGTCTAAACAGATCAATGTGCTCTCAATGTAATTGGATAAAATAATTTTAAAAATCTTTAATATCTTTTGAGTAAATTTAGAAATAATTTAGCATCTATGCAAACATGTATTAAAAAAAAAAAAAGAAAGAAAAATCGGTTTTCGTTTTGTCATTGCGTGTTTAAATATTCATTCATGATTAAAAGCTTTTGATGATTTTGTAAATTGAACAATAATTAAATGTCTTTCAAATGGAAACTATTAAATGTTTGATGTGAAAGTGACGCTGCTGACGCCAATATTTCTAATATCACAGCTAAAATCTCAACGGAAATCATTTGTTTATTTTTGTTAAATTTACGATCGGTGATTGATCAGTTTTATGTGCTTAGAGTTGAAACAAAAAAAAAAAAATATTTAAAACAAAACATTTTGTGGGTGATTTATTTTCAATTTGTTTACAAAAGATTTGGCATAATTATTTAGGCAAGCTTTTAAAGTAAATTTAATTTTAAATTGAATTTACAGTGGCATATGCCAGACTAAATTATTTTGCTCCATCTGGTGTTAGATCAATAATTGAGATAATACTCACACAAAATGAAATTTTTCAAACAAATGCCAATATATTGATGTTTGATGTTTGATGAAAAAGACAGGTACTAAATGTTTTGAATTAGTAAATTTAAGTTGAGATGAATATAAATTATGTGTTTATTTATGGTCTAACGCAGATTTAGATCTTCCTCAAGCTCAAGTAATTTCTATAATAGCAATATACGATGGTCCTTAAATTGGACATAGTCTTGGATAGCCTGCATTCAGTTTGAAACATTGAAAAACAATTTCCCTAATTTTTTCAGATTTTTATTTCACCGCCTTCGTCTACCCCTTTTCACATTAAGTTACTAATAATGGGCCTATTCGTATAACACTTTTCTTAAAAGTTGACTCAAAACAGAAAAAAAAATATTTAAAAAAAAAAAACAGGCACACTTACAACGCCATGCTTTTTTAAATTTTGCAGTTTATTTAGCATTTCAATGAAAATAAATTTCCAAATTTTGAAGTCCTTTGACAAAAAATTAAATAAAAAATTAATTTTGCACAGTTGACTTCACAGAAAGGTATTGACATGACAGTCCTTTTCTCAGCAACGGAGCTAGGTAAGAATTTGTTCTAATATATGGATATTTGAAGTTTTTCAATGCATTTTAATAAAAAAATTAATTCAAATTTTCAAGTCCAAATTTTTCCAAAATTAAAAATTACTATTTCACCATTGACTTCACACTGAAAAGTTAACAGCACAAATTCGTATTCTCAGCAACGAATGCATTGAAAGACAAACTTCCAAATTTTGATTTTGAAGTACTCGTATTAATCTGAAAAAAAATCTACAAAGTAAGCATGACCTCCAATTATTTCAGAAACGGAGCTAGAAGTTTATAGTAAAATTCTAAAATAGAAGAATAAACTAAGTTCATACTTTGACGTTCAAATTTGACCATTGCAATTATAACGTTTCTGCACGTTTTTCTTCAAATCTGTTGCACGTGGAAAAATTTGTTATGATCTTTTTTATTTAATGAGAAATTTTTTAGGTAAGTTCATTTAATTTTTTCAAAAAATTACCATAATTCTGAAATATTTACAAACAAAATTGTTATTTGTCCGTTTTATAGTACAAAATCAGAATTTTAACTTTGACACGCTACAACCTCAAAATTTATAAACCCCTATACAATTAGGAAAAAACTGAATTTTACTCCCTTTAAACCCCCCTTAAAATTAAGGATGATGCCAAAACAAAGCTCACCAGCGAAATTTAGCTTTGTCGGAATTTTTTCGTAGTTTTGCCATTTTTTGTCTTATTTTCCCAGGCTTTGAATATGAAGTTAACAGTGCAAAATGAATTTTGTTGTTTTTTTTTTTAAATATGACTTTAAAATTTAGACCAAAATTCTTCATTGAATCGCAAATAAGACAAGGTTAAGGATTGCATAAGGTATCGTCAGAGTAAATTGCTGCTAATTAACACGCCCACTTTTAAAAAAGGTCTTCTTATTTTGCAAATTTTATATAAATTAAGGATTCTTCTAGAAAGTTGCATAGATAACATAATTTTATTTAATCTTTCCATACAACATTTTCTGCTGCACCCACTTTTGGATGGCGTTTTTACAAAAATTTTGGTTTTTGAAACAATTTCTTAGAAAACGAAACGAGTTGCCGTAAAAACATGAAAACAAATATGTAAGTAAAAATGTATGCAAAATCTTTACCAAGCCCACTTTTTAGGGTGTTTTTGACAAAGATCTTATTTATTAAATTGTTTCCTAAGAAAATGCAAAAAAAATGCTACAGGATAATTCATAAGCGGAATGGTAGAGCTAAATAATAGAGTTAATTGGATACAAAACCACATTAGAGATGGTCAATTTGGAAAATGGCTTATGTAGAAAATGCGCATTGATACCCTGCACCTACCTCAGATAAAACGATCCGTCAAAACTGTTTTACTGTATGCCATTTGATTACTTGACAAAATATGAATATGTTTATTTTGAATATGCAAAAAATAATTAAAAAGGTTGAAACGGGTTTTTTTTTAAAATCATTTTTTATATATAAAATTTTGGGAGATGAAAAAAACTAAATTTTTACGTCAATTTTAAGTATTAATTAAAATAGATTTACTTACCTAATTTCAAATAAACATCATCCCATTTTCAAAACACTGAATTATCAACAAAATAATGTTTTATTTTAATCCAAAATTAATTTTTTTTTTCAAAATTTTGGTATACAATTTTACTTACATTTGAAAAGAACTTTGGCATAAAAATTTTGTTTGCAATCAGTTAAGCCATTTATGAGAAAATCTAGAAAAAAAATCATTATTCCTTTTTTATACCAATTTTTAATTCATGAACCGTTGGAGCCATTTTGAGAAAATTAAGCTTTTTCTTAATGGTTATATGGCAAGTACCGTTATTTTTGGAGCTTAAAAAAAAATCAATTTTCCCTTTGGAAAATCACCAAAAAGCCTTAGCCCTGTAGATCCAGAAACCAACAGACAGACAAACGGAATTCAAACATCCACTTTTTTGGTGTTTTTTATCATCGAAGTGGCAAGCTTCATTGTGGTCTCGAATTTTTTTCTTGCACGAATCCAAAACTTGCCCTATTGTTACGGTGACCATATTTCTGGCAGCAAAACCCGGGCAAAAAGTAAAAAAAAATTAAAATGTGAAAACGAAAACTTTTACACAATTTAAATTTCGAAATATCTTAAATTAAAATAAAAAAAAAACAAAACACAAACGAAAAAAGAAATTCTTAGAAAGAAGGGAGCAGTTAAACAAATACATTTTAATAGCTTCACAAAATATCAAATTATGAACAGTTAAAAAATTAAAGCTTAACATTTAAAATTTCATTATTAAAGTAATTCAGTCTTCTGTTAACAAAGCTAGTCAGGGCCAATTTTTCAAAGCAGTGAGAGAGTCAGAATCAGCTGAAAACAAGTTAACCCTTAGTTAGTTCAGAAGCTTTTTTTCAATTGAGGATTAATCTTATCTTTTAGTTGTCGAAAATCTATTGAAATCGATGTGCAACAGTATGATACAATCAAAATCGAGTTGGTGCCAAAACGGAAAATTTAGTGACTGAGTTAACTCATCCCATTAGGTGAGCTAACTTGGGATTTAAATCGATTGAAAAAAAAAGTTTTCTGTATTTAACTTAAACCTGGGTTGAATCCAGAAAATTGTTTTTTTAAATCCCCCGGGATTAGGACGAGCTCATACTGAAAAATAGCCTCAAGCCTTTAAATAATATAAAGCGACCAGAAACACCATTTCGTTGTGCACATTAAACCTATTTTTCAACTTATTTTTGTTTCAAAAGTGGTTGTTAGTTAATCAATGAAAGAATGAATGCATTCAGCGGGCATGCCAGTCTACAAATAATTGTTGAAATACATTAATTTATGTGAAATACGGGACAAACTACCAAATACGGGACACTTGAACGTCCCAGATTTCTTAAAAAATAAACCAGGATAGGCTATAAGAATACGGAAAATCCTGGTGGGGTGGTCACTGTACCCATAGTACCTATATTGCCAGCAAAAATTTAGTTAGTACCATAATTTACTATTTTAAATAGATTAATGCCTATATACCAAGCGAAAAACTCGCAACTTTATTTTTCAAAAATATCACCAAAATTACTACAACTTACGCTCAAAAATTATTTAATTTGAAGATGAGAAAATCAAAATCATTAAAATATATTTATCTCAAAACTACTAAAATGGAGATACGCCCTTTTTCCATATCATGGCAGAATTGTTTTATAAAAATTGTTAGACCCGGTTTTGAGATAAATAAGCTTTTCGCTGATGTACATGTATGTGGATGTTATGTGGATTTTTTGACAAAAAAACATTGTAAATATATCTTATATGATTACAACTCCTAATCATTAAGCTGGGAGTTTTTTTGCCCAGGGCCAGACATGTTACTGATGAGTTCAAGTAGGAATGCCGGACAAAACGCCAATTTGTTGATCTAAAGGCCATAAAAAGCTATTTTGAATCAATAATTCAACAAGTCCAATTCTTGATGCTAAGTCTTCTACTTGACAGATTTGTATTATAAAAAAAAAACATTCTAAAACTTCAAGTTTTAAATTTGAAGAAAATCATTTCAGTGGTTTGAGCTGTAGGCTGAGGTACAGACAGACTTTTGCTACCCACTTTTTCGTGTTCTGATTATGTTTGATTGATATTTCGTTTTTTTTTTTTGTGTGCACAAGTTAAAACTCACTATATCGCCAGTGAAAATTATTAAAATCAAAATCAAAATCATCAAGAAAATCGAAAATCAAAAACTAGTTCTTTGGAAGGTACTGTTAATAAACATTTTTCGAACATTGTTTTTCTAACCAATTTAAAAGTTGGGTACTTTACTAGAAGGTTTTTTTTTATTGTGGCTCCGCAATTTGTTTTTACAATTATGTAAAATTGAGAAAAATTTATGGAGGTATCGTTATTTCTTTGGACTCTTTTTAAACTTTGTCGCTTCTTTGAATTCTTTTTCTGTCCAAAAGTAAAACCTTTTGTTTACATTAAATAATTTAAATGTAGGTATTTCCAGCATTAACTTAAGACATTTTCTATTGCTTTTGACCTTGAATATATGTTAGCCTGAAATATAGGTAAGATTAACCAAACATGATAATTCTAAGCACCCACCCCATCTCAAATCGAAAATAAGAAAAAACATCTTGTCAGTTGTTGGCGTCGTCAAAACAAACACGATTAGAATGAAATCATCGGAATTTACAATCGACGACGACGTCGACTATTATGTACGTTACGCATGTCAAGGAAACGACAGTTACAATATGTTTATTGCATTTATAACGATAACAACAAAAAAAAAATAACTTTCATCGATCTTATTTCTAATTCAATGTCAACATTTTTTCAACTATTCCATTTAATATGCACTAAATGCCTTAAGTCATTTGTAGTTTAAAAACGAATACAAAATAAATTACATCACATCATAACATTAATTAACATGCACCATACACAAAACGCATATTTTAATTACTCTGCCATGCTACTGGAAGCGATATCCCATAAACAAATACCACTTTGTTCATATTATTTAAATTTTTTAATTTATTTGTTATAAATGTTGGAAGAGTATAGAAAATAGAACTTAGCAGATAGGAAGTCTCAAAAAACCATGATCACAATTGCACAGTTTAGTTGGATTCATATTTTTTATAAGAAAACTGTGCCTTGTGTCGTCTATATTGATAGAGAGCTCCACCCCAGCTGAAGTTATTGGGCATAAAATATTCAAATTTTATTCAAAGTCATATATTGGAGGCAAAATTTTCAAACCAAAGGACATTATAGACTTTTTAAATAAATCACAAGGTGGTTGAAGTGTGCAAGTGAAACTTAATAATGTATTACGAGACTTCATATGATACCTCCCTGAAGCCCTTTAATCATGATAGAAATCGAGGCAGATGGTCATCGCCAATGGACTTCTTTTACGCATGCATAATACATGGCTTCAAAGTCGATGCTATATTGGTGATGCCATCGCTAATATTTGGTGATCTTGGAAGTGAGTTCAAGTGATAGGGAAATTAAATTGTGATAATTATAGCTTAGACAGTGAAATTGTGTCATCTCTTATCGGAATTAAATATTTTCATATATGTATTTAATTTAATGAATTTAGAAATATGAGCTTGTACCTACTATTAGATTTTTGCTAAGATTTAACTTGTTTTTTGCTGTTTTCATTGTGTGGTTTCCATTAAGACCGGCTCTTGACTCATAAGCAGCAAAATTAATCAAAAACTAAAAATATTTGTGATAAATTAAAAAATCTCCAATGATTCCTTTGCTAAGCTAAAATGTTATGCCAAATTTTAATTCACTTCATCTTTTCGAATGCCATTTCAACAAAAGGAAAGAAAATTATTCTTTTTAACAGTTGAATTTCTCTCTTTGCAGCATTTGCTTTGCCAAATATAAATTTGAAATTTTAATATAATTTAGCGTGATTTTTTTTCCAAAAATACCACATAAATTAACCGAACTTAATACAAATGGCAAAGGTCCACACTATGTCACTGATGAGTGCAAGTGAGATTGCCTGACGAAATGCCAATTTGTCACTCAAGGCCATATTTTAAATCAATAATTTAACATGCCCAATCCTTAAAGCTAAGTCTTCTACTTGGCTCTGGACCTTTTGCACCTCAAATATGGGAAATTTAAAAAAAAAAAAAACAAAATGAATTGATCAGTAATTGGTCAGAAAAGAAAAATTGGCCTAGAAATTGTTCAGCCCCAGATAGTTTGTTATGACGGCTTAAAATTTCTCAAAGTCATGCAAGGTCACGTTCGATTTTTGGCACTTCATTTATTGGAAATTAACAAAAAAAAAACATCCAAAAGATCTCTAGATCTTTTGAGTAATTGGCCAACCATAGTTTTTTTCTATGATTTTCTAAAGTCGTTTCAAAATCGTTTGTCACCTCATTTGATTTATGACTTCACGGTCATAAAAGGTCAGCTATTTTCAGTAATTGTTAGACCATATATATTTTTATGAATTTTTAATGAATATCAATTTTTGGCACCTTATTTATGGGAAATTTGAAAAAAATGATTTACCATCTGAAAGATCTCTAGATCTATATAAAAGGTAAGCTAGTTTCAGTTATTGATTAGCTTGACTATTTCTAATGAATTTTTAAACATTTCAGGGTAATATCGATTTTTGGCATTTCATTTACAGCCCAGGAAAATTAGACTTTCACTTCAAAAAAAAATGAGACAAAGATGAATTTTAGTGAAGAGCTTTGTTTTGACGCCTTAAACATTTCCTGGAAATTTCCGTAAATTTGGACAAGTGCTAAATTTTTTAGAGGGTATTAAAAGGTGTAAAATTCAGTTTTTTTTTCTAAATTTCTTGAAAACTTAAGTAAGTTTTTTTAAAAAAAATTTAAAGGTACAAATTTTAGCTTATGATATTCTACACAAAAAGATAAAGATTAACATACTTTTTTCATACAAGCAATTGATTCTAAGAAAATCATACAAGAACTTCACGGTGGAGTCAATTTTGTCAAAAAATTATTAAAGTTTCATTAATCGATGGGCAACATTTTTTGTGCGATTAGAGTTTGGCTACATCTCCTCTTCATAAAAACAAGTTTTTGGGGTGTCCGGGGTAAGGGGAAGACCGCCATCTTGAAAAAGGAAGTGATTCGGTTTTTGTTCAACAACTCGACGAAATTTCCTTTTATAACAAAATCATGTAAGAATTATATTAAGATAACAAAATTATCTACAAATTGAGCTCTATAAGTTTATTAATCTAGAAGTAATAGCGTGTTAAAGTAACAGTCTTGATTTTGTACTGTAAATAGACAAATACCGTTTTTTTGTTAATAGCTATCTCAGCAAACGTATTTTTTTTTTCAAAACTAATGAGTTTATATTAATGCTCTTAAAATTCTGGACAAACAAATTTCAAGACTTTTTTTCGTTGGAGCAATATGAGCAATATGAGCTTTTCACTATAATGCATTTTTTTCTTCATTTTCCCTTGGTACGATAGGTAATGGGCACGTTTGAGCACGTTTTTTTCAAATTCAAATGCTCCTATCAAAAAAAGTGTCATAATCTTTTTTGTCCAGAGTTTTATGCGGATTACGGAAATTTTCTGGAAATGCTCAAGACGTCAAAACAAAGCTCCCCACCAAAAATTCTTTGGTTTGCTTTGTCGGATTTTTTGCTAAGTTTTGCCATTTTGTTATCCTGGGCTATCTTAGGAAATCTGCAAAAACATTAATATCACCTGAAAGGCCTTGAGGTCTTTTTAAATGGTCAGCTAGTTTTAGTAAAAGGTCAGCTATAAATTGTTTTTTTACGATATAAATGGGTTGGGGTCGAAATTCCGGCAGGGTCAAAATTCTTTTTGCAAAATTCTGCTTTCAAAATTCTGCTCTCAAAAATTCTGTTTTTCAAAATTCTGCATTTCAAAATTTTGTTGTTCAAAATTCTGTTTTCTAAATTTCTAACAATAATTTAAAGAAGTTTAGGAAAATCATAAAAAGCGTGCGTTTTTTTAACATTTTCCAAACCAAACGGATTTGGTTAAGTAATTTATAAAAAAAAATATTAGTTACATTATTTATAAACTTGTAACAGCTTAAATAACCTGTTAAGGTATAAAATAAAGGAAAAGGTATGTTGTCATTGTAATATTTGTTTTATTTTGAAAAAAAAACATGTTAATGTTTAAGACTATAATTGGACATATGCAAAAAAAATATAAGACAAATGGTTTACGAAGAGTTGTTAATAAATTGAATAGTTAATAGTAACTTACAATTGAAAAACAGTCAGGCCAAAACACTCATTAACCTCGAGTAGTGAAAAAATATGTGCAGGGTGCTGCAAAACAACAAAATAAATTTATTTCAAAATCAAAATCTCTTTTAGCTTGAAAAATAGTGCTGCAATTAGTAGTCTAACAATAAAGTTGAAAAATACTTTTTTTTGTTTATTTTCTTTAAATTGAGAAAAAAGTGGAAAAGGCAGAATTTTATTTTCAAAAATGTTTTATGACAGAATTTCGAAAAGCAGAGTTTTTGGAAAAAAAAAATTAATTTTGAAAAGCAGAATTTTGAAACCAGAACTATGACCCGCTCCCTAAAAATTCAGTACAAAAAATCTATGGCTGTCCAATAACTGAAACTAACTGATCTTTTATGATACCCTAGTAACCTATCAGAGAATATAATTTTTTTTATAAAACTACCCAAATGAGGTACCAGGTACCAAAAATCGTAAGAAAGATTCTATAACTGGCCAATTACAGAAACTAGCTGACTTTTTATATAGATCCTAGGGCCTTTCATGTGGTATTAAGTTTTTGCAAATTTCCCATAAATGAGGTGTCGAAAATCGATATTACCTTGAATTATTTTTAATTCAGTAAAAAAAAGTTACTAAAAATAGTTCATTAAATTTTTTAAAAGAAATGCTGTTGATTTAACTTATGAGAAAAATAAAATTTTGTAAAATAACTTCCGAAAAGTTTTAAAGTTCAAGAAAGATTTCCCAAAGTTATAAGCCATTTTCCGACTTTTTTGACTGCAATTTCTATAAATTTCGCATTGAATAACGTTTAAAAATCTCTATTAAGGCTTGTGGTTAGTTTGGAAAAAGTTTTATGTGGCAAAATGACCGGAGATTAGTCGAAATTCTTATGAAATATAGATTTCAAAAGTCTTTATCGTAAGTGAAACACTAGCCTTAACTGTATTATCTCAAAGTTATATCAAACTTTTTATTATTTATTTATTTATAATTTGTTTATAATTTATCAGTTTATGGCTTAATTCCGTACCTTATCGTCCTGGCCACATGCGTTGTTCCAATAGTCTCCTTGCAATCATTTCTTGGACAATTCTCAAGCACTGGATTTATATCAGTATTTAGAATTTCCCCATTATTTAAAGGTGAGCTAACAATTTAAATATATTTAAAGTTAAATTTAATAATTTCTATATTAACTTTGTATTAAATATAGGCATTGGATATGTTTCACTTGTACTTAATTTAACAACTTTAACATATTACAGCCTCTTTGGGGCTATTCCGTTGTTCTTTTTCTTTCACTCCCTCAGGCCTACATTACCTTGGAGTTGTGAAGGTGCTAAGGAATGGATGGAACAAAGTGATGATATTTTAACGGTGAGAAGCTTTTTTTAACATTGTTAAAGCTAATCTTATTTTAACTTCTAATGTTATTTAATAATTTGTTATTTTATTATTTAATTTTTGCTTTAAAATTTAATAAATTTTTCTAATCAACTAAGAAATAAAATTAAAAACTAGGATCAATAATTTGAAAACAATTTATAACAATTTGCTGCTGGCAACTATATTTTTCTCATGGTTGGAATCCATGGTGTTATTTAAGGTTTTACTTTGTGACTTAAGCAGCTAGCAATTTTTGTATTCAAAGTTGCTACCAACTTGATCAGCATACACTGTGTAAACAACAGAAAGTTTCCTTTGATAATTTACAACAAATAGTTGCCAGCATCAAATTGTGGGCACTAAGTAAAACAAAAAATAAAACAAATTTTGCAGCCATGTACCGATCCTGTTAAACAAGCAGCGTTGTTGCTTAACAACATAAGCCGTGAAATGAAAATTCCTTCATATGAATTCTTTAGGTAAGAATAATAATGTACTATTATTAAACTTTTACAAAATTTCTATTATTCTATATACAGAAATCATATTCAACCAATGGATTTGCATAAAAGTGTCCATCCTGAGGGTATTTTTTCATGGTCACTCGTTATTTGTACCTTTGTACTATGGATTGTAGTCGGAGTTGTTCTAACTAAACCCATTGAAACGGTTCTACACCCCATATAATCTCCAAACATTTAAATTTTGCTCACTTTTATTTCGTTTTTTAAGATATTTCGATTTATTCGATATTCTTGCCTGTCAGTGATTGGAATATTGTGCTTATTACTTCTTCGATTGGCATTTCTGCCAGGAGCCTTTGCAGGAATAAGGGAAATCTTTGCTCCACCTGGACTAAGCTGGCACTATATTGATGTTTGGGCTGTCATGCCTCTGATGGCCCTATCTGCTCTTGGTCCTGGTTGGGGTTCAATTCTAACTATGGCCAGCTACAATAACTTCAAAACAAATATATTCAAGTTCAGTTGGCTTTTGTGTTTGGCTCAGTTTGGAATTCTTTTTGGTCTAGCAGTTGAGGAGATTTTCGTAAGGAATTTTCTACAAAGCAAGTTTTCTTTTCTAAAAAATTGAACGAGACAAATAATAGATGACGAAAATTCCTCCTAAACAGGACCTGATCCGAATTTGATCCATCATCAATACATGCACAGTCAATGGATGGAATTTCTCGTAGCTCCAACAACATTGACATTTCTTGAGCTGCCACATTTTTGGTCATTTATATTTTTCGGAATGATGATTTTAGGAACTCTCAATTTGATGGTATATGAGACAGGATATATAGGGTCATCAAAAAACTTACAATATTAATTGATTCCTACGTAAATAGATTGTTCAACTTCTTTCAGTTCTGACGTCATTATTTGATGAATATGAAAAGCTAAGGGAAACGAAAAACGGAGTGACAGCTGTGATGACAGCTTGTCTGTGTGTGATTTCCATTTGCTTTTGTTCTAATGTAAGATTTTTAAACTAAGAAGTTATTCGAGTTTTGTTTTTGATGATTCTTTTTTAGCATGGAATTACATTTGCAGAACTTCTGGCAAAATTCTCAACAATATCCCAAATGGTTCTTAATTTGTTTCTACTATTAGTTGTTCTATGGATTTATGGTAGAGAACGGTTTCAACGTGATGTCAATTTCATGACAAGTCAAACTTATCCAACGTGGATGGTAAATGTTGTTCGATTTGTTGCACCACTCATTCTTCTAATATCTTGGGTAAGTTTATCAAATTTTAAATCAAGTATTGAAGAGATGCAAAATTAATATGTTCCACAATAGTTCTAGGTCCTTACCAGTGAAAAATAAATAGGTATCTTATACAACTTTTTCACCCTTATACGTTCCACAATCGTTTTTACGCGTATTTGGTTCTATTCTTACAAACATGTATTATAAAACCAGAAATGCTTACGTTCCACATCATTTCTTAAACGTCAGTGTACTTAGTCCAATTCTAAGACATTATTATGTATGAAGTGAATACATTCTATAATGTGTTCCACACTTCAGCGTACCGCGTCTATAGTTCTTACATACTCAGTCCAATTGTTACATATTTTGAAATGATAAAACATACGTTCCACAATGCTCTTTAAAAGACTCCATCTACGTGGTAAAGATAGAAATTTCAAAATAATTGTTCCTTAGCATACAAATGTAAATTGTAAAGTGGAACTTAAATTTCTTATGAACATATAATTTTTTCACAATACAATTTCAGCTGCCAGATAATTTTTTTTATTAAGATTCATACGATTTTTATAGATAGCTGGATTTTTTGGAATTCTAAGTGTGGGATATCATACTGCTTTTCTAGTGGCATGTATCCTGATCATCGTCTTACTACCATGGCTATTGGTACCAGGATATTGTATTTTTAAAATACTTCAAACTAGTGGAGCGTTGGGTGTACGCTTCAGACGAGCTTTAAGGCCAACAGATTGGTTTCCTGTGGATTCTATCTATAGAGATCAATATGAGGAGACTTTTGGTCAATCGGAAATTTCTCATCAATTAACAACAACAATAGCCGCTGAATGAAAGGAAGTAAATTTTATAATAAATTCCTTATAGCTTATAAATAAACAGTAAATATGCAGAAAGAAAGAATTTTATTTCAATTCTAAAAAAGAATTAAATTTTGACCAACAAAAATAAAATACATCACATTGCATTTCAACAGAATATAAAACAAAACAAAACAAAACAATACAATACAATATAAAACAATACAATACAATATAATACAATACAATACAATACAATACAATGCAATTCAATACAATACAATACAATACAATACAATACAATACAATACAATACAATACAATACAATACAATACAATACAATACAATACAATACAATACAATACAATACAATACAATACAATACAATACAATACAATACAATACAATACAATACAATACAATACAATACAATACAATACAATACAATACAATACAATACAATACAATACAATACAATACAATACAATACAATACAATACAATACAATACAATACAATACAATACAATACAATACAATACAATACAATACAATACAATACAATACAATACAATACAATACAATACAATACAATACAATACAATACAATACAATACAATACAATACAATACAATACAATACAATACAATACAATACAATACAATACAATACAATACAATACAATACAATACAATACAATACAATACAATACAATACAATACAATACAATACAATACAATACAATACAATACAATACAATACAATACAATACAATACAATACAATACAATACAATACAATACAATACAATACAATACAATACAATACAATACAATACAATACAATACAATACAATACAATACAATACAATACAATACAATACAATACAATACAATACAATACAATACAATACAATACAATACAATACAATACAATACAATACAATACAATACAATACAATACAAAACAATACAATACAATACAATACAATACAATACAATCAATACAATACAATACAATACAATACAATACAATACAATACAATACAATACAACACAATACAATACAATACAATACAATACAATACAATACAATACAATACAATACAATACAATACAATACAATACAATACAATACAATACAATACAATACAATACAATACAATACAATACAATACAATACAATACAATACAATACAATACAATACAATACAATACAATACAATACAATACAATACAATACAATACAATACAATACAATACAATACAATACAATACAATACAATACAATACAATACAATACAATACAATACAATACAATACAATACAAAACAATACAATACAATACAATACAATACAATACAATCAATACAATACAATACAATACAATACAATACAATACAATACAATACAATACAACACAATACAATCAATACAATACAATACAATACAATACAATACAATACAATACAATACAAAACAATACAATACAATACAATACAATACAATACAATACAATACAATACAATACAATACAATACAATACAATACAATACAATACAATACAATACAATACAATACAATACAATACAATACAATACAATACAATACAATACAATACAATACAATACAATACAATACAATACAATACAATACAATACAATACAATACAATACAATACAATACAATACAATACAATACAATACAATACAATACAATACAATACAATACAATACAATACAATACAATACAATACAATACAATACAATACAAAACAATACAAAACAATACAAAACAATACAATACAATGCAATAGAACTTCCTTAAATCATCGAGGCTAAATTTCAACCTACTAAAAAGGTGACAATGCAAACATGAAACGATAATTTTACACAATCTTCCTCGTGATGAAGATGCGCTGACGAAAACTCTGCTTTTAACTTCAGGAAACGTGTGCACTAAGGGCTCATTTTTCAGTGTTAGCTAGAACTGATTAAAACAGAGTTAGCTAATCCTTAACATAATTAACAATGAGTAAATTAAGAAGAAGTTTTTAGTTGCAGATTAATCCCACTTTACAGAAGTTGTCAAAAATGTCTTGTAATCGATGTGCCACACTAAAGATATCACCAAACCATATAAGGCCTTTTAGTATTGAAATCGAAGTGGTATCACAATGAAAATTGCACTTTCCAAAGATTTCAATAACTTCACTTTTCTGGTGTTAAATCAGGTTTTACTCCTTGGCTATGATAACCTCTCCCACTAAAAAACTGGAGCCTCAAAAACTTCCGCTCCTTTTGTACACTGAACTTATTTTCCAATTTAAATTTCTCGAAAATAATCAAAAATTCCTTGATGACACTAAGAAATTGTGATAGAACTGCTATAAAGGAAAAAATTCAGGCCAATTTTTACGTTTTTTTTAAGAAAATTGATTTTTATTTTAACATTATTCTTCTGCTATAATTGCTAGCGGATGCGAAATATCTGTACTACTAAATCGTTCTTCGTAACTCTGCTTATCTTCCGGATCGGCTGGGTACCAATCAGTCGGTCTTACACATCTCTTTAAACGTACTCCAATTCTTCCAGCTGTATTCTTTATTTTAATAATACAATAACACGGAACTATGCAAAACGATAGCAGGAAAAAGAACAAACTGAATATAAGCATTATCCCGTAAGCTGATGTAACAAGAGGCTGGAATATCGATGACAATACCAGTAATACAAGTCCAACAGCCTTGAAAAAAAAAAAAAATAAAACTGTGATAGAAAAATCCGGTTCAAAAACTACTTAATTTGACACTACTTACCAGTCCAATTATTAAAAAAATTGGAGCAACAAATCGAACGACATACACCATCCAAGTTGAATAAATTCTTCCTGTCATAAAATTTAAATCACGTTGGAAACGCTCTCGACCATAAACCCAAAGAACCACCAGCAATAGAAGTAAATTCAGAATAACTTGCATAACAGCTGATAATTTCGAAAAATGTCCAAGTGAGGAAACTCCGTGCTGTTGAAAAAGTCATTTTTTTTTTTTTTTATAAATTGTGAATGAATTTTGAAAATAATTACTGAAAAACCAAGCACATACTCACATTTGAACAGAAAAGCATAGAGATTAGAGCTAGAATGCCAACAGTTCCAAAAATTACGTCTCTCTTAATTTCTCTAAGACTTTCAAATTCATCAAATAATGAGGTCAAAAATGAAAAAAGTTGAGTAACCTAAGTAAGAGATGGTACACAAATTAGTTTTTGGTTTAAAATATTTGATTTGATTAAAATAGTATTTGAATGACTTGGAAAAGTGCTTACCAAAAGATTTAAAAAACCCAAAATAATAACGCTAAAGAATAGCAACGACCAAAAATTTGGCCACTCCAGAAGTGTCAAAGCCGATGGAAGTTTCATCATTTCTATCCATTCATCTAAATTATCTACTATTTCTCTTATGGGAGGCTCTATGATGGGACAACAAAATATTTTAAAAAGTTTTTAAAATTCTGACGAGAGTTATTCAAGTTCCTTAATAAATTTTATTAGGTTTTTACGTTTGTAAACTTACTTTCTATAAAATGCTTCAGACAAATCGATGTGCATGTTATTCCAATTATTACTCCAAGATGAGCCAGACAAATGAACCAACTGTATTTGTAGATATCTGTCTTAAAGTCATTATAACTTGCCATGGTTAAAATTGAGCCCCAACCTGGCCCCAATGTTGACAAAACCATTATGGGAATAAAGTACAAAGCTAAAAATTTTTCAGGACTTTCTTTGGGTACTATTAATTCCCATAATCCATCAATTGCTCCTGGAAGGAAAATGAAGCGAACCAAGCACAAGCTCATGATTGTTAGCATAGCCAAGCATGAATATCGAATATATCGACCTATCTGGGAGAAAAATACCGAAATAAGAATCCATTTGCAACAATGAATGAATCGATCTTACGAGTTCGGTTGACTTTAAAAGAACAAATGTCACAACTATCCAAACGGTGATAGCGCACACAATTATTTCCACCGAAAAAAAAGTTCCATTTTCGAAATGATAACCACTTCGGAAACTAAAATGATTCCTGCAAGATTTTAATGTATTTTAACAGAAACTCTGATTGTCTTTATAGAAAACTTACCTCCAAAACTCAACCGAAGGAACTTTGTTGTGTAACTGACGATTTTTACAAATCTGTAAAATTTGGAATATTTAAAAATTCAATGTACATTTTAATTCTCTAAAATTTACTAACCGAATTATTTGTATTCATCCATTGTGAGGCACCTTCACAGCTCCATGGTATTGTTGGCCTCAAGGAATGAAAAAAATAAAATAATGATATTGCGCTGAGAACGCTATAGCAAATAAGGTTAACAAAATTTAATAATATCGAAACATATCCTATGCCTAGGGAGAAAAAAAAAGTTTTATAATAACAACAACAAAAAATAAAAATCAATAAAAACTACCTTTGAACAGTGGAGCAATCCGAAAGACTGATATATAGCCAGTACTGGAAAATTGACCAAGAAATGATTGGATAAAAACAATTGGAACACCACACACTGCCAGAATTGCAAAGTATGGAACTATTGTATAAACTAAAAATTAAAAAAATGTTTTCTTAGAATTTATGGAACAAACTTTAAAAAAAAAAAAATATGTATGGCGGAATAATGGTATATCAAACAAAGTTCAAAGTAAGGCCCAAATTCACCAATCAGGTTTTCATTTGGCAAATAAAAACAAAAAAAGAATATTCTCTACAAGTAAATTTTTCTCACTTTCGTTTTGATATTTGGTAAATTATTTTGCAACGCTAACCACAACATTATAAACATTTTTTGACTAAAAGCTTTGTTGCTAAAGAAACTGAAATTGAAGCATGGTCAAAAACCTGATAACTTCACTTTTTGACAAAATATATTTTTTGATGCCGAAGTAACATGCAAAAAATCCCTCACTTTTATATGTAGGCACTTAAAACTGAGTTTTTTTTACTCTAAATTTGAAAAACGCAATTTTGTACTGGAGTTGTCTTGTTTTTGAGTCACCGAATCTTTGGAGATTTGATTCTCAAACGGTGCCATAGCTTACAAAACATTATATTAAATTGAAAAATAACAGTTGGCGCAGTGCTGTATGATGAAGAAAACAAAGGCTCCATTTATTTTGACCAAAAAAAAAACACGGAACAGAAACCAGACAACTCCAAAAACAAATTAATTTACTTTTTAATGAAATAAATGACTTTTAAAAGAAAAATGTTGACTTATTCAATGTGTTATTCTATTGTCTTTCGAGGAAAATTGAGTTTTTGAGAATATTTTGTTTTTGATTTTTAAAATAGTTTTTTGTATTTTTCACAACATTCAAAAT
Source organism: Dasysyrphus albostriatus (assembly GCA_946251815.1). NCBI lineage: Eukaryota > Metazoa > Arthropoda > Insecta > Diptera > Syrphidae > Dasysyrphus > Dasysyrphus albostriatus. The sequence goes on along the minus strand of OX276337.1, from coordinate 133,048,831 downwards.
TATGGAGTTATCTGGTTTTTGCACCGAATGATTCAATTCTTACTTCAAATTCAAAAATGACTTATCAACTGAAATAATTAAAACAAAATTAAAGATAAAACTGTGGTGCAGTGTGGAACATACAAAGATTAAAATTTGTATGCGGTTAGTAGCCGAATGCCGGATGATGTTGTTATAAAAGGCAAGGCAAGGCTTGTGTCTTGAACAAATATAATAATTATGTTGGATTCATGTTAAAGAAGTTTAACTTCTAGGGAATAGGACCGTCCATGTGATTTACTGTTATTTTGATCAAAAATAGCTACATATTCTGCCGCAGGTCTGAGTTTGATTCCCCGCCGCAGCCACCTAAGAACAGAAATGTTTTTCCCGAAGTACTGCCTCGTTGAGAGGAACTGACAAATTCTCTAAAAGCATATTTGTAATGAATAAGTGCTTCTCATCTAACTGTTCAGACTCGGCAAAAATTGTAGGTTCTCTCCATTTCTGCCAACAACACACATAGAGGAATTGTTGGGAGTCGTAAGTCACTAAGCCCTGGGTTTCCATGAGCTGTTGCGCCACCAAATTTAATAATTTGAAATTAATTTAAAATTAGTGTTATACGAGACGACCTTACCAATAAAATATCTACTGTACTTGTAGGTACACTGATTTTTTTTTATCGAAAGCATTAAAACCGTTTTTGAAATAAATAAGCTTTTCCTTAACGAATGTAATGCAAGTACTGTCATTTTTCAGTACGTGAAAATCAATTCGATGTGAGACCCAATCTGCTCTCAGGCAAGGGCGTACAAAACAAGGGTAGGTGGGGGTGCCTCCCCCTATTTACAATATATTTCATACATTAGGTAATTTATCTTCTTTTGAAACCATTTTAAAGGAAGATTTCTGTACCAAAACTAATTATTGAAGGAGGTTGCACCTCCCCCCCCCCTCTCAAGCATAAAATAATTTGATTATTTTCAAAAAAAAATATATGAGAACGTAGTCTGATATTTAGTTGGGCTGGCCACGATACCAAACCAAACGATACTTTAGTAAGTATCGTCTCGGTATAGTCAAAATCGAAAAATTTCAGTATCGTCTCGATATCAGTCTCGGTCTCGTATAACTCAGTCTCGTTTGGTTTCGTACAACAAAGTCTCGTCCCGGTGTCGGTATCGGTCTCGTCTGGTTTTGATCTGAGTCGCAAACCAGAATAAAATGCACGACTTGGTTCATGTTCTCGTTTGGTATTTTCAAGATTTAAGACAAAAATCATTATTTAGACAGTTTTATTAACTGAAGTGTTTTTTTGTTGACTTAAGAATATTTAAAGGCTTTTATCAGAATGTCTAAGTAAAGTTCCGATAAGAAATTCGACACAAGATTTTGACGTGGGTCATAAGTCCACAAGAAAACAATGCACACAAATATTTTGTGGATTTCACTTAAGTCACTTTCTCACTTAAGAAAACCAAGTCTGAAAATTTCATCCAAATGGAGAGTTTAATGGGCGTGGCAGTTGTAATTAAACTTATTGCTTAAACCTTCTCCCTGGTAAAAAGAAAAGCTCTGAAAATGTCGTCTAAATCATTTTTCTTTTTCTTTCAATTTAATTTCTTTTCCGAGAAACCATTTACAAAAATTGTGTGTTTGTAATAAATTAATAATTGTATTCAAAAATCTATATTTTCTGCCGATACCAAACGATACTATCGAGAGTATCGATAAATTTCGGTCCAAGAAATACGGCATAGTTTGGTATCGTCTCGGTATCGTTCGGAATTGGTATCGTCTCGGTATCGTTTCGGTTGCCGATACCGATACCAAGTGATAACGAGACTTTTCTGGTATTGTGGTATCGTTTTCGTTTTTATTTTTCAACAAACTGAATAAAGTTGATATCTACATTTTTAAAAAGAATACACGGCATACAATTAAATTAAAACGTTAAATTTTATATTTTCTTCACGTAAAACGAGCACTTATTCACAATTCAAAACAATAGAAAGCGTTCAACATAACTGCGAATGAAAAAATCCCTCCAATTTAACCTCAATTTTTTAAGCACCCATATTACGGACTATTTTTCAAAACAATTTGTGTCTGTCTCAAGTGTACGAAATGTAAAATGTCACGACCATTCATAATTCGCAGCTCATGTGAAAGGCACTTAAGACTTAAGAGATCGGGCAGTTAAAGTTATACACAGGGTGGCCAGGTCTAGAAGCACTCTACACGAGTGCCCAATTTCAGAATTCTTGTAACCCAAAACTGCTGCCCTAAATGTAGCCAAAAAACTATCCCAACCTCATTTAATAAATTCAAATTTTGTATATATTCCACGTTCTTCTTGGGTTTTGAGATTAATTTAAGGACAATTCCTTAAAATATGGGAGTTTGAGTATACTGCTGGACTTATGTTACGAATTTTCAAAAAGAAATTTGAAGTTATATAACATTGGGCAGCTTTTTTCAAATGTTTGATGCAAATTAAGGAGAAAGGATATCCCAATCTGACAGCCCTGGTTATAAGCTTTCCAATTGCACAACCACTTATTGCAGCAAAGCTGCGCAGAAAATCTAAAAATAGAGACATATCGTTGTTGTGCTCCAATAAAAACCAGTGCTGTCTCTTTTACTTAAGAGGACAAAAATATAAATAAAATAATAAAAACTTTTAAATTTTTAACAATCTTACTAAACGTTTTTATAAATAACGAATTGTAAACTTGGTACACAATTATTTAAAATAAAATATTCAGCAACGCGTTTCTGAAGTAAATTCCATCTTCGGGCTCTTAAGCTCAATGATGATTTCATGATGTATTTTTTTTTCAGAAAACAAATATAAATAAAATAAGTTAATAAGCTTAAATGCACTATTGTATCTTCATATACTGTATTTTATTTCATCCTTTTTATAAGTTGGCTAACAAATAGTTTATATTTAACAAATCCTACTGACCAGCGTTGCCAGGTCAAAAATCACTTATGTAGCTCTGTTTCCAGGTCTCTTGTAGCCCCCAAAACCGCTGCCCTAAATGTAGTCTAAAAACTAGCCATATCACAATTCAAAAATCTTAACATATTCCAAGTTCTTTTTGTTTTTTGTTAGTTTCGAGCGGCAAATCCTAAAAATCTGGACGTAATTAAAATATATTGTTGTACTCATGCAATGAATTTTTTTTTTAAACAATAAGAAGTACATTTTTTCAAATTCTTGTCTCTAATTCAGGAAAAACTCTCCAAACACATTTTACTGTTTCTTTTCAATTCAAAGGAAAGATAGTTCAATTTTTTTAGTTCTCCGTGAACTTCGCTTGAAGAACTAATAACCGGACAAACTCAAAATCAGGTAATTTAGGCTATTGATTATGACATTTCAAAAGAAATTAAGACGTTCATAGGTTTTTATTGTAAAAATCAATAACTAGGTTATTGACGATGAGGAAACCGTAGAGTGCTATAAAATTAGAGGGTGCATTTTGGAAGGGGAGCAAAAGCACCCTACTCAGTTTTTTGCATATAACTCGAAAACGAAGCCAAATTTCGAAATAATGTTGAAAACCTTTTTTGTAGACAATAAAATTTGCCATCGAAATGGATCATTGAAATTGTTTTTATTGATATTTTTTACTTTTTTTACTTATTTGCCTATAAACTGGGAAAAAATTGAAATTTCTCTATTATTTTTACTTATTGGTCAAGAATGAATCATTCACCCAGTTTGACCGTATTATCTTACAAATTTCTCAAAATAGCCATATATTTTACTTTTAAATCCTAAAATCAGCTTAGTTTGATCGGCCGTTTCTAGGTCGATTTTTATCCAAAACTATTTCTGAATACCTATGGTATTTTAAAGATAGTTAAATCATTTTTTAGTACATAATCAATAGCCTAATATATCAGAAAAATCACTTGAAGTTCTTTAACATTAAAAATAATTTAAAAAGCTACTATTAAAAATCTGGAAAGAAAAACTTTTTATTATTTTTATTAAGATATATTATGTTTTTGTTAAAGTGGTATTCATGAATTAAACTTATAAACAAATAAGGACAATTTACACGCAGAAAAATAGTTGGTTAAAAGCTCCGTAGTTCTGGAGTAAAATTAAATAAGTGACGTTACTAATACACAACCTGCAACTGTTAATATTAACCAAGTGAATTAGATTAAAAGCAATAATTTAATTCAACACCCTGATACCGTTAATACGGTAGAGTAAAGTGTAATCTTAACAAGTTTTTCTGTTAATATAACAAAGTCTTTTGTTTAATTTTATCTTCTTTGATGTTTATTTTAAATAGGCGACTTTAAACCTAAAATGCACTACGTTGCTTTCACCCAAGACTATACGTTACTTTTAACACATTATTTTTTAACCCGCCTAACAACTCACTTGGTTAAAAACTATCTATTTTTTGCGTGTACATAATTTATTCTATTGAATAAGTATTAATAGCGGCTATCAACAAAAACTTACTTCCATAGGCTTTAAATACAAATAAAGGCACTGCCAAAATGAAATCTGGTCTGAAAGCATGCCCAACACACACGTAGAGAAAATCCTTAGAAGATTCCCATTTGCCTCGATTCTTATCATGTGTGAAGGGCTTAACGCCAACATCGTAAGATGTTTCATATTCCATTTAGATGAACTACACTCAGAAAACAACAAAAATAAAGTGCAAATTATTATTATTTTTTTCTTCTCTCACAATCAATTGTCTCAAAATATATGTATATATATTTTGTTTACACAAAAATCAACCGAAAACCGATACACACTTGGTTCAAGTTCGCCAACAACTGACTACTGATTACTGATTAGTGACGAATGGTTGCAGATTGCAGAATAAATTATTTAAATCACTTGTACCCATGGTCTTTTTTTTATCAATGAAACGAAATAATTTAAGAGCCGATTGTAAATTTCGGTGATAGCAATTTTTTCTAACTAATAACTAACCACTTAAATGAATCTATCAAAAAATAAAAAATAATCTTCCATAATTTTTTCTTAGTCAGAGCACCTTAATCTTGACCGACACACGGAATGATTGAACTTCAGATAAAAGCTTTTGAAGTGAGCGAACCAAATCGGCATTTTTGGTGTTATACATACATTATTCGCAGCAGAAAACTAACAACAATATAAGTCTCCAAAAAAAAAAAAAATAAAAGCATAATATTCAGATTAGCTTAAAAAGCTTATTCGGATCGTCATTTGCTATTTTTACTAAAGTACTGATGTGGTTATTCCCCTGACACATAATAATCAGCAAAACGCAGCGTTTAACCCGCTGACATGTACTACATGATTCTCAGGAAATAAACTTAAGAGACTTTTGTATTCGACATCATGACGCATACATTAATTTTCAAAATGTTCTGTCGCTTCTCGGTTACAATTTTGATAAGTATAAGAGATCACGGAGACAACGATGTTTATAAAAAAAAAAAAAAATATACCTAAATTCTTGAGAATGTTATTGTGGGTGCAATAATAATAAAAAATACAACAAAGATAATTGGATTATTGAAATGAATTCCAAGAATAATTTAATGTTTAAGACAAAATAGTTTTGATTCATGATTCGCGTATAGATAAGACAATACGTCACCCATCTTTATTTTTTGAACCAAAATGACAGAAAATAAAAAAAAATACTTCAAGCTTCTTATGAAAATGTTATACCTAGTGTATATAGTATGGGAATAGGGATAAATTGTTGTTGAATATAAACAAATTCGTTAATATTGTTTTCTTTAACGAATGTATGCCATTTCGACTGGTATAATCCGGAAATCTCTCCAATTTCGGACCAAAATGATTCTGAATTTTTTGTTTGAGCTTAGGAATTAATACTTCAGTACATTTAAAAGTATGTACCTACTTCATGAGCACGTATAGGTCTCCGCGAAATCAGGCCCTAGGAAATAAGGTCCCAAAATAAAAAAAAAGTAAATAAGGTCCAAAATTGGGGTAATTTTTCCAAAAGAAACTAAACCGAATGAAATATTAAAATGGAAATATCGCCCGAATATTTTGCATGTAAATTGTTTTTGTAGAGTTTTGGTCATATTTCCTAAATTTTGGATGATATTTCCAAACTGTATTATCAATGGATACGCAAAGTTTTTAAAAATATTGCAGTTGTTTTTGGCAATTTTTTCCTATTTTGGGCTTTAGTTCCAGTTCCACTTTCTAGTTTTTTTTTTTTGGGAATTGTTTCATTCTAGAGGGCAGGTCAATAAGTCCGTGACTTTTGGAATAAAACACAGATTTTTTGATAAAAAAATAATTTTATTTTTCAACGTAGTCTCCCTTGAGCTCTATACACTTTGTCCAACGCTTCTCCATTTTTGTTATACCTTCCAAAAAAAATGATTTGTCGAGGTCCTCAAAATAGGTCTTTGTTTGCGAGATGACTTCATCATTGGAGTCAAATCTTTTTCCACCAAGCCATTTCTTCAGGTTTGGGAACAAGAAGTAGTCGCTCGGAGCCAAATCTGGAGAATAGGGTGGATGAGGGAGCAATTCATAGCCCAATTCATGGATTTTTGCCATGGAAACTGCACATGTGTGCACCCTTGCATTGTCTTGGTGGAAAAGAATTTTTTTCTTGGCCAAATGAGGTCGGTTTTTTTTCAAATCGTCATTGAATCGGTCCAATAAGTTGGCATAATATTCCCCATTGATTGTTCTTCCCTTTTGAAGGTAGTCAATGTGGATTATCCCGCGTGCATCCCAAAAAACAGTCGCCATAACTTTATTGGCTGACAAACCCACCTTGGCCTTCTTTGGACCCGATTCACCCTTAGAAACCCACTGTTTTGACTGTTGTTTGGTCTCTGGTGTGTTGTGAATGATCCATGTTTCGTCTACGGTTACAAAACGGCGCAAAAACTCCTCCATATTGCGATTAAGCAACGCCAAACCTTCGTGTGAAGCTGTTACACGATTGCGTTTGTGGTCGACTGTGAGCAAACGCGGCACTCATCTTGCGGAAAGCTTTCTCATGCCCAAGTGATCATTCAAAATTGAAACCACTGAGCCATGCGAGATCCCTACGGCTTCCACAATTTCTCGCACTCACAATCTTCGGTCGGCCAACACCATATGGTGAATTTATTCGATTGTTTCGGGTGTAGAGACCTCAACTGGGCGTCCAGGACGTTCGGCATCTTCAGTGCTTGTACGGCCACAACGAAATTCAGTAAACCACTTTTTACCATTGAAATCGATGGTGCAGAGTCCCCACAGTATTTATCAAGCCTAGCCTTGGTCTCGGTAATAGTTTTTTTTCGCAAGAAATAATGCTTAATAAGCACACGAAATTCACTTTTTTCCATTTTCTCCTCAAATTAGTGAGTAGTCTGATAAAAATAGCTGTCAAACACAAACTAACTGACGCAGCAAGTTTAAATTTTGACAGGAGTCAACTGACAGATGCCTGTTGACAGGAGCAGTGTTGTTGTTTCAGTAAAGAGGTCAGAAATTCAAAAAGTCACGGACTTATTGACCTGCCCTTATAAAGGCAAGGAAAAAAAAGAAAATATCTCACCCAAAATGAAAAAAAAAATACAACAAAAATTTGTTCGTTATTTTTTTTGGCGCTATTTCTAAATCGATTTGGGCGTTCTTTCCTAGGGCGTTATTTCCTAACGTTGTTTGTATTTGGCCCTTTTGTACCCTTCCTGCGCCACTGACTGATTTAAAGCAGGTGGTTTATTTATTTTATTCTTAAGCCAAGTACGCAGATCGAGCTAAAACTCCGCTCCCATACAAAGATCTCTCCAAAATTTAGCCAAGCTAAAATTAAGCCTAGAATTTTAGCCGAGAGGTACGCAGATCCAGCTAAAAAATCAAATGTTCGTTTCTTGCTGTACGGTGCCATCTGTCAAAATTTAGCGCGTGAAATAATTGTTCGGTACATTTATTCTTGAGCTAAAGTGTGGCAGGTTTTTTATTTGTGAGATTTATGTGAGCTTTATATTGTGAAATGAAAATTGAGAACGAGAAGTATGTGACAAACGAATTATTATTGCCAAAGGGAAAAATTTATTTTATTTGGTTACATTCACTTGATACATTGAAATAAAATTCTTAGAAATTGCTGAATATAATTTATTTTCAGCGAACAGCTGTTTCTTGTAATGTAATCTCCACAAGAAGCCTATGTCCAAATTTAGCTAGGAGTTTAGCTGGTGTTTGGAGAGAAAAGTGGTAGCAAAATTTTAGCTCGATTTGCGTACTAGGCTTTATTCTTAGAGCCTGCTTATATTGGAAAATTTGAGTCCGGACTTGTAAGTCTCATCGTGCTTACATTCGAAATTTTAAGTTTATAAAAAAAAGCAAAAAATGCATAAAACGTCACAATTTGTCCGGAGGAATAATGCTTGCAGCTCGTATTTTTCCGCGCAAAATAAAGTGGTAAAACTCTCAAATTTTGCACTGGAGCTGCATACTGCTTGAAATTTTTTTTTTATCTGAGAAAATTTAAAAAACAAAAAAATTGTACAATTCCGTCTGGAAAAACATTCTAGTTTTCAACGGGGCCCTAGAAAGTTTTACATTGCTACTTACAAGATTTTAGCAAAAGTAACAACTAAAATGCCTTTCACCTGAGCCGCGAGCTGCGAATGCAAATAAATTTGTTCAGGTAATTCCAAACTCAAACATCAACAAATTCTTATTTTTACTTTTCTACAAACTGAATTAACGATCCTTTTGAAAGTTTTTAAAGGAAAACACAGTCTAAAATAAGTTTAAATTGTTAGATTTAGCATTTTTATATTTTCTGCATGGCCAACGAAATATTTCCTGCGAATTGTCAACACTTTTTCGCAATCCACAACATCAGGACGCATTCCTCAAATCTGCGAATGAAAACTCAATTTTTTTAGCTCATATTCTCCTAGTTAATTTTGTATGACAATTCGCTTCTGTTGGCGACCACTTATGTGAAAGAAATGTTAAAATTCGCGACCATTTGCAATTGTCAATTCGCTACTCGCAGCTCATGCATCAGCAGTTATATCACTTTTTGCATTTTTCCCTTAAGTCACACCGTCGAACGAGTTGTAAGGAGAGGTTTTGGAGTTGTGGGAAAAGGAACTGATATGGAAGTCGAAAGACGTTCTGTGAGTTAGTGGCTTGACGATACATTCCTGAAATTAGTTCAAAAAGGTTACCAAGTTTTGAAGATTCATACCTCTATGAAGAAAAACAAACCCTAAGCTACTTTAGATTAAGACAGTAACCAAAAATATAGAATGATGTCTTTACAAAAGTATAAAATTTTAATTTTTAACATTTTTTTCAAATTTTATACATAAATTTTGGGCCTAGCCCAAATATGTTGTGTGTTTTAAATTCATCCCAAAGCTTCTTCAGTAAGCGGATGTGATACATCTGTACTACTAAAACTTTCTTCGTATCTTTGTTTGTAAACTGGATCAGCAGGATACCAATCTGTTGGTCCAATACTTCTCTTTAAGCGATCTCTTAGCATTCCAGTTGTCTGTTTTATTTTAACGATACAATATCCCGGAATCGAACAGAATGATAGCAGGAAAGTAAGAGCTCCAAATAGAAAAAACAACAAGCCATAAGACGTTGGTGAATCATCGAATTCCAAAGATATTAACATTGAAATAAGCTATAGGAATAACGAATAGAAAATATTATAAATGTTGAACAAAAGTGGTACAAATGGTGCATCCGAAATAAAATCCAATTCTTACCAAACCAAATAATAGAAACATTGGTGCAACAAATCTCACAACATACACCATCCACGTTGAATAAGTACGATTTATCATAAACTTTATATCACGTTGGAATCGTTCTCGTCCATAAATCCAAACAACAACTAACAATAAAAGTAAATTGAGCACCGTTTGTGTAATAATTGTATATTTTGAAAGAAGCCCAAAAAGATAGACTCCATGCTAGAATTGTATTGAAAAATTAAAGAATAAATATTTAAGAAAAGTTCGAATACTTACATTCGAACAGAAAAGTACTGAAGTTACTGCAAAGATCCCAACAGCTCCAAAGATAACCATTCTTTTAATTTCCCTTAGTTCTTCAAATTCATCAAATACCGAAGTCAACAGTGACAAAAGCTGGATAACCTATAAAAAAAGAAAATTGAAGATTGAATTTTATTTTAAATTTTGTGAGTGATTATGTTTTAAGAACATACCAATACATTTAAAGACCCCAAAATCCACATACTAAAGAACAACAAAGACCAAAAATGGGGCCATTCAAGAAATGTTATGCCAGTTGGTAGATTCAAGAACTCCAACCATTGCGTGTGATGGTACCCATGGTAGGCGCTACCTCCTGGATAAATTGCTAAATTATAAAAAAAAGTTAATTATTTTTCTTCAATCTGTTTTGGTTCGGACGACGACGACGGTTCCTAAATGGAATTTTGTTGACAAGTACTTTTTGTTCCCATTTCAAGTGAGTATTTTTTTTAAATCTAAGAATTTTTCTCAACATCAAAATTCAATTCAATAAAAAGTTGTCAAAACAAAACTGCCACTTTCAGTTCCGCCCTTAGGAATAAATAAAACCAAAATTGCATCTGAGTTCTTGTATTCCTTATAGAGTCGAATTTGTGCCATTTTTTGCTTAACTTACTTTCCATAAAATGTTTGATACAAATTGACAACAATGATATGCCAATCATTATTCCAAATTGACCTATACACATAACCCAACTATATCTAAAGATATCAGTCTTAAAGTTATTAAAACTAGCCATCGTCAGTATGGAACCCCAACCAGGACCTAGTGATGACAAAGCCAAGCTTGGCAAAAATAGCCATGTATCCCAATATAACCGTACACTGGATGGACCAAAAAATTGCCCTAATCCATTAGTTGCTCCTGGAAGTAACATAAAACGTACCAAACAGATGCTCATGATTGCTATGACCGCCAAAAACGAATATCTGACAAAACGTCCTATCTTAGGAGAAGTTCTTTTCGTAATTATATTCTCTTATGTATGGGCATATTAGAAAGATAAAATAAGAAAGTTTTCTTACAAATTCTGTAGGTTTTAAAAGAACAGAGGCTACAATACACCAAATGATGACAGTGCAAACCATAAGTTGTCCTGAAAATTTATTTTCCTCAGCAGTCGTATCATAGGTCGCGATATTCAGATGATTGCTTTTTTAAGTAAATTTTTATAATTATAAATTCTATAAAAATAATCTTTGGAAAAATCTCACTTGAAAAACTGCACAGATGGAATTGTAATAAAGTGAATGTTTGATATATTTTCTTGATATAAGCATAACTGAAAAAAAGAAATATTAAAAACTCAACGAAACGGAAATGACAATAACACAAGAACAGATCAAAAAAGTATGTTGGTGATTCGTCTGAGCACAAACAGTTCAATTGTAAGTATTTACCGATAAAGTGTCTTCATTGTTTTTCATCCATGTCTCAGCTCCTTCACAACTCCATGGTATTGTTGGCCTCAAGGTATGGAAAAAATGAAATAATGGTATCGCACTGAAAACGCTGTAGTAAGTTAAGGTCATAAAGTTAACTACTAGCGAAAAATATCCCATGCCTAAGCGAATTATGGGCTTATAAAAATAAAATGGTTAAAAAAACGATTAAATTTACCTTTAAAGAATGGTGATATCCGAAAGACCGATATAAATCCACTGCTGGAAAATTGTCCAAGAAATGATTGGATAAATACAATTGGGACAATACACACAGCCAAAATTAGTAAGTATGGAATCACAGCAAAAACTGAAAAATTAAATAATACTTTAATTAGCACCCAACCCCTTTGAAATTACCAGTTTTTTTTGTATCTTCAACACCGAACTTTGGGTTGACTTAAGTTTATTCACCACACTCTCCACTCTCCTTCTGAATTGTCATATAAAAATCAAATTGGTAATTTTGAATGCATCACAGAGTACCTGCAACCGAACCCTGGTAGTTATTTGCATCATCCGTCATACCGAAACCCAAATTTAGTAAAAAACTTCTCCTTCAGTGACTGAGTGAGTGAGAAGAGAGAGCCATCAGTGATCGAATGAACGAGTAACCACTTCACTAGATTGCTAGATTTGCTCGTAACGTGAGTGGTAATGCCAAGTTCACATAATTCAGTCACGGGTTACTCGAAAGCTGGTGTGGTAATTCAGTCTAAGATGTTGGTGAAGCTGAGTATGGCATTGTTTAAAGTTTTACATTATGTTTCGTATATGTCTCACTTTACATTGCCTTTCGTCAGCAATATTAGGTGTGTTCCTTTCCTTTGAATTTCTGTGATTTTTAGACCAAACTTGTGTCAAAAAAATTTTGTATACGAATTTTGTCAGAACTTTGGAATAAAATGCAAAGAAAATCACAGAAATTTAAAGTAGAGGAGCGGACCTATTGATTTTTGTGAGTGCAAATTCGTCATTTTCAAGTCTACAAATCAACCATATAGCACACTTATGAAGTATTGACTGAGCATTTCTTCAATGCCCAACACTTACATTTATATGACATAACTTCATTCGATACTAGAAACTTCCTGGTGAGCTGGTTTTGGATACAAATTTTGAGCATCATTCATTTCTAGTTGTTTCTCAACTGGAGCCAACATTTCCAAACACATTAAAATCGCTCTCGAATCGCTAAATTATTTATGCAGGACACCATTACTTGAGTTATGGACCATGACTCAGTTGAACTTTATATCAAACTGGTCTGAGCAATGCTAGCAACAGATCCACAAAATAAGGATATTTCAACTACAACCGAATGAATATCGAACGATTTCATTCCAAAGGAAAATCGAGTAGTATCATAGTGATTGCAATGCATTTAAAGAAGTCATCGAAACAATGAACCATACCATAAAAATGCCCTCGAAGAGCAGAAGAGACAAAGGGGTTCAAGAGACAGAAAAATCTTTCAGAAATAATTGTTCGACTACATTTGACATCGACACTGATTGCAAAAATATATGCAAACGATGAATAAAAAATTGGAACACTACCAACAGAAACTTTCAAATGGTGAAGAGTGAATTTCAGTATAGGCAAGTTATGTTAGAAACCACTCTTCCACGTTTCACGGCAATAACGACTTCCAAAAAAAAAGCTAAAATCCATAAGACCTGGACTTGATGCATTCTAGGAAATAAACACGATTATTCTAAAAAGTCAAAAATCAAAAATTTGATAGAAATTAACCTTGCATGATTAGCAATTCACAGCAAATTCGTCATTTGATGGATATTATTCTTACAACATGGCTGTCATAAGCCCATTACAATAAAAAAAAAACAGATGAAACTCACTTCCAATTTCTTCAAAAATATATAATGGCATAATTATCATTGCATCTGCTTTAAATGCATGTCCTGCACATGCAAAAAAGAAATCCTTCGAAGATGCCCATTTTCCTCGATTCTTATCATGATTGAAAGGCTTCAAGCCTGTATCATATGATGTTTCATATTCCATGAGGAACTTTGATGCTGTAGTAAGCCAACAAGTTGTTGTTTTTCTTTTCTTTTTAAATGTTTGTATGCAAAATATAAAAACAAAATATACTTATTTATGTACGCAAAAGAAATTTAAGACGACACACGCTTACAAAAAGTACACAATATACTGACTGATCCCATACGAAAAAAATCCCATGTTTGTAGATTATTTTGAACTTTTCTATTAATAAATAAAAACATTTTTTGAAAAAAAAAATGAAATCTAATGAGCATTAGATTATAATCTCTGTTTGGATTTTGAGAGTATGTAAATAAAGTCTTGATGATTTCCACAACTTATGGGGAAAAGGAACAGCTTTTTGCCTACCGAAATTAATTTGTTATCTTTTTCAAATTACGTTAAAAGTCTCATTTGTCGTTTTAATAGATTAATTGGTTGCAGTTAATAAATAAACAATTCATCAAGAATGAAAAATATTATTATAAATATTCATCCCGATGTTAAATGTACATATGGTTTGAGTCTATACAATCCTGCGTTTTTTTTTTTTATGCAAAAATATTTTCCTTAAAGATTTTCTTAAGAACCTGAAATTTAAATTATTTTGTTCTTCTGATTCTTGAACTTCGGATCCCACTTAATAGTATTTTAGTTATTTTTAACCAAAACCTAATTTAATATTGTTATCTTCACGCTCTTTTATAATTTTTATTGATAACATCATGACTTTGACTTCTCAAATGAAGATCAATTGATTCAGTGAAGATGTCACTCCTAACTAAGAATACTGCTTTGTATTTATTTCATTTAGAGCAATGATTCTTGTAAGATAAAAGTCAATGACTATTCTTCAGACCTTTATTAAAAAAAAAACTATAAACTTACATTTTTAGTTAATATTTGGGGACTAAACATTCTCGCAATGTGACAAATTAAACAAAAAAAAACTCTATTTTTAGTTTAAAAATTATGTTTTTCTAAATCTGTTAGAGAAGTCATCTGATTAAATAACTTCTAACCTATTTGTTTCATTCAAACGAAAAGAGAATAAGATGAGCATTGATTTATTGAAGCAATATAGATAGTGGTTCTATAGAGCTGAGGTCAGGATATGGGTTTGTACATGCCGACAAATCGAAAAAAAAGTGGATCCAACAATTTTGCCTGTCTGCCTGATGTCTGTACTCAGGGTTGCCAGAACGGTCTCTCTATCGCCGATTATGCTACTCAGACTTTTCACTCGATCCTTCAATTTGTGATTTGCAATAAATCCTAATTCAGTTTCAAATTGGGCGATTTTAGGCTCCTTAAAAATTAAGAAAGAAAGTAATTTTATTTTTATTTTCCATTGACTTTTGAAGATGTGAACTTTAAACTTTAGAAAAATCTTTTGTGAATGAGCCTATTTACATTTCAATATTTGCTTGTATCTAGGCTTTCAACTCTAAGTAGTTGAATTAGCCTGCTGTAACTCTCGCATCCATTAAATTTTATTTCGGCTTTCATCGTTTCTCGACGAATTTTATCGATGCAAGAATTACAGAACGTGGGTATAAAATTCATTTACCTTGAAAATGCAGGAAGAAAAAACTTGTTTAGTAAAAGCCTTCATGCAAATTTGAATTCTAAAATTATAGAGGAAGGCCGCAAGGGAACCGTTTGAGAAAAGTTTATCTTAAAGAAGTGAATTTTTTATCTTCCATTTTCCCATTAATGGCTCAACCGATTCCAATAAAAATTTCGATGCAAAACACTGCTTTGAAATTTTAGTAAAATTGGATTGAATTAGAAGTTTTTTTTTTAATTTTTTTTTGAAAATTTTGATATGCAATATTTTCTAATCTTATTAGAAATTTGTGTATAAGAAAGTTAATCACATTCTGTTCAGCCGATATTCATAGAAAATTCAAAATAAAAGAAAACTTTCTATAAGAGGTACTATTAATGGTTGCTATTTGTTAATTTTTAAATTTTATGGTAGTAGACCAAACTAATTTTAGCATAGTCTTATAAAATTCGTATGAGCTGTTTTTATGAAAAAAGTATTTTCTTCAATAGTTTTTTAACATTTGTATGGAAGGTACCGTTATTTTTTCAAAAAAGTATTTTTGAACATTTTTTAAAAATCCAAAAAATATATTTTTGAAAATTTTGGTAAAAAAAACTTTTTATATTGCTTAGAAGCTTCGGTATCTAATAAAATCTGAAGAACCACTTTAAAGAAAATCTTTGGGATAGACAGAGCTGCAAGACCCACATTTTTCGTCTTCTCCATCATCGTAATAACAAATCTGATCAAAATCTCTAGTTAAATTTTTTTTACGGATTCATATGTAACTT
The DNA here is from genome assembly GCA_946251815.1 of Dasysyrphus albostriatus. NCBI lineage: Eukaryota > Metazoa > Arthropoda > Insecta > Diptera > Syrphidae > Dasysyrphus > Dasysyrphus albostriatus. The sequence continues at coordinate 133,032,997 of OX276337.1, read as the reverse complement.
GCCTTAAAGTACCTTGATGTTCATATCCTTTACTGTGAAAGTCTACGATTGGCTGAAATAAAACTAATAAAATAAAAATTTATAGAAGCGCTGGGGAGCTCATGACATGACATGACGGGGGAGAAGTTGTTCTACTGCGTCATGACTGTGGTGTTTTTCTTTGCTTCGTTCGTTTTTGTTTTCTCTAGGCTCTAATGAGATCATTATTAAAAGGAGAACACCGCTGGAGGAGGGGTTATTAAGGAAGGGGAGTCATAGATAGGACTGTCTTTTTTCCTCAGTTTCTAAGACTTAAAGCGAATAGTGGAAGTGTCCACGCCTGATTAATTTTCTTAAAACTTGGTACATAGTGGTTTTTGTGATACTGCCCACACGTTTTTTTAGAACTGTTAATAACGGAACCATACAATTTTTCTTTTAGTAATTTTACAAAATTTTATTTTTCTCAAAAACTGCTCCACATTTTTCTTTATTAATTCAATACCTACATTTATTTTTGTAAAAGCTACCTTAGAACGGGAAACCATTTTTCAAAAAATGATTAATAATAGTATTGGAACCTCCCTACTGAATAATATATATTTTATTTTTTTACCAAAATTTCCAAAACAATATTTTTTGAATTTCTTAAAAAATGTTTAATTTTTTTTTTTTTTTTTTGAAAATCAAATGTTTTGAAAGTTAAATGGTCGATTATTTTAAAGTTTTTCTTACACTGTCTAAACAATTTTTATTTTTATGAAAAAATATCGGTACCTTTTATACAAATGTTAAAAAACCTGTAAGGTAAATATTTTGTTTCCTAAAAACGGCTCTAACGATTCCTATACAAATTTGTCTTGATAATTAAATTAGTGCGATATACTAAATACCAAACATTATAAAAATTTACACATAGCAACTATTAATAGTACCTCTCATTAAGCGATTCTTTTTAAATTTAGATTTTCAACTTTTTTTATGCAAATTTCAAATAGGAGTAAAAATTATTGCATATCAAGGTTTTCAAAAAAAAAAATGTTTGGAGTTCTAAAAAAAGTTTTAATTTTATTTTTTTGAAAATTCTATTTCTCAAAAATGGGCTTATAGTTTTTATTGAAATATTATTTTTATGTGCACATAAATAAATTCTTAAGATTTGCATAGAAAAATGTTCCTTAAGAATGTTTTAAGAATTTAATTTAGGTATGTAAAATTATTTTTTTTTTAAATACTCCAATAGTTCAAAAATTTTTTTCTGTCCATAAAATCATGTCCATTCATTAGCTTAGTACCAAATATCACCACTGTGACTTTTCAAACAATTTGCCAAGAAAAAAAACAACTTGTGTACCAATGTTTTTGTGTCAAATTCTAAACAACTTTAGATGAAAACAGCAACCAAAAATATAGAATAAGTTTTTTTACAAAAGTATAATATTTCAATTTTTAACATTTTTTTTTTAATTTTACATATAAATTTTGCGTTAAGCATACAAAAATGTGTGATTCAAATTTATCCTAAAGCTTCTTCAGTTAGCGGATGTGATATATCTGTACTACTAAAACTTTCTTCGTATCTTTGTTTATAAACTGGATCAGCAGGATACCAATCTGTTGGTCGAATACTTCTCCTTAAGCGAACTCCAATCATTCCAGTTGTCTGTTTTATCTTAACGATACAATATCCCGGAATCAAACAGCATGATAGCAGAAAAATAAGAGTTCCAAAAAGAAATACCACCATGCCATAAGACGCTGGCGAATCATCAAATTCCATAGACAATACCAATCCAATTAACTATGCAAAGAATAGAAGAGAAATTGGTTAAACAAAAATCTTTTAAAACAACTAGATACAAGGTAAATCAAATATTCTTACCAAACCAACTATAAGAAATATTGGTGCAACAAATCTCACAACATACACCATCCACGTTGAATAAGTACGAGTTGTCATAAAATTTAAATCACGCTGGAAGCGCTCTCGTCCATAAATCCAAAGAACGACCAGCAACAAAAGTAAATTTAAGACCGTTTGTGTGATAATGGAATATTTTGAAAGAAGCCCGAAAAGATAGACTCCATGCTAGAATTGTATTGAAAAATTAAAGAATAAATACTTAAGAAAAGTTCGAATACTTACATTTGAACAGAAAAGTATTGAAGTTACTACAAAGATTCCAACAGTTCCAAAAATAACCGTTCTTTTGGTTTCCCTTAGTTCTTCAAATTCATCAAATAACGAAGTCATCAGTGACAATAGTTGGATAATCTATAAATTAGAGAATTGAAGGTTAAATTCGTTCTTAAATTTTATTTTAACACAGAAAGTGAAGTGTTTGAGGAACATACCAATATATTTAAAGACCCCAAAATCCACATACTAAAGAACAACAAAGACCAAAAGTGTGGCCATTCGAGAAATGTTATACCAGTTGGAAGACTCAAGAATTCCAACCATTGAGTGTGATGGTATCCAAGATAGTAGGAACTTTCTGGATTGATTGCTAAATTATAAAAAAAAAATAAGTCAATCATTTTGTTTAAGTGAAGTTCCGACTTTTAACGACGGTTCGTGATTGAATTTTTGTTAATCTTGTTTCAAGTGACTGCACCCAATTTGAAAATGTTGCTATTACCAGAAACTTCTCACCATCAAAATGCAACCTTGAACAGGAATAACAAAAAAATCACTTTGGATACCGCCCTAAGGAATTTCTTTTTTAACTTACTTTCCATAAAATGTTTAATACAAATTGACAACAATGCTATTCCAACCATTAGTCCAAATTGAGCTATACATGTAACCCAACTATATCTAAAGATATCAGTCTTAAAGTTATTAAAACTGGCCATCGTCAATATAGAACCCCAACCGGGACCTAGTGAAGATAAGGCCAAGCTTGGCAAAAAAATCCATGTATCCCAATAGACCCGAAGACTGAATGGCACAAAAAATTGTCCTAATCCATTTGTTGCTCCTGGAAGTAACATAAAACGTACCAAGCAGATGCTCATGATTGCTATGACTGCCAAAAATGAATATCTGACAAAACGTCCTATCTAAGGAGAAGCTCTTTTTATAACTAAATTCTCTGATTTATGCGTAAATTAAGGGCCAGTTTGTTCACATTGGGTTAAATTAGTAAATCAAAGGCTATGGTTGAATGGAGCTAGTTAATCCATATTGACTGATTAGGGATTTCGATAGTTAACAATTCAAACTATAGATTTATTGACTGAAATTTTGGTTTACAAGTACATTTGGAAATTTATCAGTTCCACTAATCATTGATTAAAGAAGATTAGCAGTGAACAAACTGGCCCTAAGTAAGATGAAAGACGAAAATTTTCTTACAAATTCTGTAGGTTTTAAAAGAACGAAGGCTACAATGCCCCAAATAATGATAGTGCAAACCATAAGTTGTCCTGAAAATGAATTCCCTTCAACATTGGTATGATAGGTTGCTATGTTAAGATGATTCCTTTTTAAAATAATTTTGTATTATTTAATTTTCTTTACAAATAATCTTTGGAAAAATCTCACATGAAAAACTGCACAGAAGGAATTGCAATAAAGTTGAGACTTGATTTATCTTCATGATTTATGCAAAACTGTAAAAGGAAAAATTATTATAAAAGCCCAACAAAATGACAATAACACATCACAAGAACTTTTTTTTGTGATTAGTTTGAGCATTTTTGTATGCAGGTATATTTACCGATGTAGTATTTTCATTGTTTTTCATCCATGTTTTAGCTCCTTCACAACTCCATGGTATTGTTGGCCTCAAGGAATGGAAAAAATGAAATAATGGTATCGCACTGAAAATGCTATAGTAAGTCAAAGTCATGAAGTTAACTACCAGCGAAACATATCCCATGCCTATAGAAAAAATATGAGTTATAAGAAAATTCTTCCAAAAAAGTATCAAAACTTACCTTTAAAGAGTGGAGATATCCGAAAGACCGATATGAATCCACTGCTAGAAAATTGACCAAGAAATGATTGGATAAATACAATTGGAACAACACACACAGCCAAAACTAGTAAGTATGGAAGCACCGCAAGAACTGAAAAATTAAATAATATAATTATGAATAATCATGGATGAATATTGTATATGTAACCAAGTGTTACACTTTCTTATTTATCCACCGAACCCCCTAAAATATGCTTTACCGAGTTCTGGGTTGACTTTATATTGTTAACCACACTGCTCTACAGTCCTATATCCAGCGGAACCATCCTATCAAAACCAAAATGGAAAATTTGAATGTACCACACAGTACCACCGAGCCCTGGATTATTATTTGCATCATCCACCTTACCGAACCCCGTCAATAAAATTACCTACATCCACATAATCTGGCATACAGGCTACCAGATGTTTGTAAAATTAAGCACGTATGACGTTGTTTTCACTTCTATAGGTGAGTTTGTTGGAAAACATTTTGATCACCATTTGTTCTTAGTGGTCTCTCAACCGAAGCTAGCATTTCCAAAAACATCATTCTAGCTAGACTTCTTCCTGGCTTAATCGAACTTCATCAAAATCAGTCCTAAGTCGTAGAATTACTCATTCAGGACCACTAAGAAGATGTTAACCATGACATGGAATACTTATTATTGAAATAGTTAATCCAAAATTTTAAAAGTAGATCTAAAAAAGATAAGTATCTCAATTGAAGCATCCACGTTAAAAAACCAAATAACTCCTCTTTTTACCGAAATATGTTTTTTGATTTTGAAATAACAAATACAAAATCGTTTTCTGTACTTGAAACTCAGCTTTTTTGACTTTCAATTAAAAAAAAATTCTAATTTTGTACTGGAGTTGTCTTCGAAGCCTCCATTTCTTTTCACCAAAAAACCGGACAACTCCAAAGACAAATTCATTTATTTTTTAATACAAAATTAAACTTTTTTATTTCTTTTTATCTTATTCAATGAGTTTTATACTGTCTTTAGAAGAAAAAGTGATTGTTTGAAAATATCTTGTTTTTTTTATTTTTGAACCAGTTTTTTGTATTTTTCTCAAAATAGAGTTATGTTTTTGCACTGAATGTTTCAATTACACCCGACTAAATATGACAAATTTCAAAGAAAAACTACAATAATTGCTGAATGCCCAAAGAAATCTTTCCAACAGCTTGAGAAAGCAGTCGAGGCAATGGATCTCACCTATTTCAACATCAACAACCAGTTTGAAAAACGATGAAATCCTTCATATCTGGACTTGATGTATCGAAAGAAATTAAGTGGATCATCAGCAAAAGACAAGAAAAACAAGATTCAGGATGGAACAGAAGTATTTGCTGAATATTTCACAATAAATTCCGTGCCAAACTTACCCAGTGTCAGTGATCATAGATTCCGTCCGAAAAGCAGAAGAATACCAACTTAAAACTGCTGAGGTAGATCTACAATAGAACAAATTCCAGGATGTCTTGCTTTAGAAAACCCGTGAGACATTACAACATACAATCGCCATAAAACTGCCACAGCATTATCATTAGTCTATCAAACAGACACAAGTAAAAACACACCTTCGCATTGATGAAATATCTGGGTTTCAACTTTGAGAAGGAAGACGTTACGTTTCAATACTAAGAACAGAAATGTTCTTCCGAGTTATTGCCAAGAGTGCAGCCAAGCACTCACCGAAAAGAAAACTCTACACAAAATCATAAATTATAATTCGGCACTTAAAGTTGCAATTATCCAAAGTTTCTTATCATTTCGCTGCGAAAATTGAGCATTCAATAGCACAACTTTCTATTTTAAAGGAATTGTAAACTTTCGAAAAAGTTCATTGGTAAAATTTGCAATTTTTTTAAATATCATGCTTCACTAAAAAGGTTTTTGGTCGTAAAAGCTGCAAAGATGCAAATTTGTTTTTATTTCTTCGGTATATGGCAGCACGAGCACAAAACAGCACAGCTTTCGTTTTTAAAAAATTTCAAAATTCATAAAAATTTTGTGTAAAATTTTGCAAATTTTTGTGATTTTTTTTAATATTGACGGCACTTTTGTTTTTGTAAAAATAGGAAAAAATTGGTTGAGCACAATGCCAGCATTTATTTTTTGAAAAATCAAAAAGACGCAAAAGTTATAATTATGCGAATTTTTAGGTTTTTCGTAATCGAAAAAGGTGGTGCTAACTTCACGTTCCTACATCAATTCGAGATGAATCATCCAGAATCAAGTACAAAGTATAAAACCAACATTACTATGTTCTTGACACACATCCAAACTTTCCATATACATAATGTACTTACATATTATCACAAGCCCACAAGGAAAATTGAAGAGTGAATCCCCAGTTTAAGGAACAAAGAGATGGAAAGGAGTCATGTTGTGTTAACTTTCACTTCTTCGCACATTTTTTACTACGAAACTGAGCTTCATCACTTAAAAACATTCACAAAATGCACGTGGAATTTTTTCAAAACTGCGCACAGATTTTGAAAAAAAAAAAATTGACAATTTTCGGACATTTGTCAATGCTCTATATAATTTTTCATGGTGATTTTGCATAGAACACTACCTACTGAACAATCCACAACAAATTTGACAGTTCTCTATAGAGTATTGGTTGGTTTTACAATATGGCTGCTTTAGATCATTTACAAATCCGTTTTTATAATTAAACTTATAAAAAGATAAAAACTCACTTCCAAGGTCTTCGAAAACAAATAATGGCATAATCATCATTGCATCTGCTTTAAATGCATGCCCTGCACATGCAAAAAAGAAATCCTTCGAAGATGTCCATTTTCCCCGATTCTTATCATGATTGAAAGGTTTCAAGCCCGTATCATATGATGTTTCATACTCCATTATGAGATATTGTAGATACTCTTGTGTTCACAAGGTAGTATTATATGCGAATTACATTGATTCAAAAGAATGCCAACAAGTTCCTTTTTTTTTTAATTGTTGTTTGTAAATATAAAAGTAAAATATAATGCAAAGGGGGAAATTAAAGGCGACACAAAAAACACAGCCGACACACGCTTGCAAAAAGTACACAATCAACTGACAAATCCTACGAAAAAAAATCACATGTTTGTAGATCATTTTGAACTTTTCTATTAATAAATAAAAACATTTTTTGAAAAAAAAAACTAAAAACTAATGAGAATTAGATTATAATCTCTGTTTGGGTTTTGAGAGTATGTAAATAAAATTTTGATGATTTGAACAACTTATGGGGAAGAGGAACATAGCTTTATAAGTAGCTACCGAAATTAATTTGTTATCTTTTTCAAATGACGTTTTAAGCCTCATTCGTCGTTTTTATAGATTAATTGGTTGCAATTAATAAATAAGTAAATAAAATTTGCATTATTATATCATCAGGAATGGGAAGAACAATTCTGTATTCGCATACGAAAAATTGAAGAAAAAAAACCTATTTCTTTAACGGAAAATATTATTTATTCATTACAATGATAAATGTATACATATGGTTTGAGTCTGTACGTTGCTATTTTTTTTTTTTATTAAAGTCAAAGTCAAGTGCACATATACACATATGTATGTAATTAAAACGCAGATGAAACCATAATAAAAATACGATATTAATTAAAATTTGGAACGCATCTTTAAGTATTCAAATAATATCTATAGAAATGTGCAACTGTTGATAAAATAAGTGTAAACATAAGATAAATTAAAATGTCTTTGTAAAATGTCACAATACAGGTACCTAATAATATTCCTAACCTAGTTTTCATTAAAGGAAGCAAATGTAAGGTATACTTTTTTAAAACTACAATCAGAAGTAAAAAAAAATCAATCGAATATAGTTCTTATTCAAAGAGATTTTGTAACATAGTTTTCTTGGAGATTGTCTTAAGATTCTAAAATTTGTTAACCATGTGATTCCTCAACTTCTGAGCGGGATCAGAAGTAGAGGAATCACAAATACGAATATTTTAGGTATTATTAACCTTGCTTACAGAATCCGACGAATGAGCTACGCATTGAATCAGACTAAATTTTGACATTTTTACTATGAGTCAAATGTCAAAATTGAGTCAGATTTTCTCTGCAGTTCATTCATCGAATTCTGTAATCACTAAAGATAATCATAGCATCTTAACCATGTGATTGCTGAAATTTCTGATCCCGCTTAAGAATATTCTATGTATAGTTACTTTTAAGGAAAACATAATAAAATAATTTTTTTGTTGAGACTTCCAAAATGGCCGTTCTATTGCATTAGTGAATATGTCATTGCTGCTATATACTGCTATGCATAATTTTAGCTACTGAACTTTATTTCATTGAGAACAATGAGTCTTGCAGACTAAAGGTCAATTTCGAGGATATTTATCATATTCATCAGACCTTTATTAAAAATTACAAAATTATACACCTACGTACTATTTTCGTTAATATTTTTTGGCTAAACATCCTCAGAATATTGAAAAAAAAAACAAAATAAACTTGACTTTTAGCCAACAAATTTCGTTGTTTTTAATCTGTAAGAGAAGTCACCTAATTGAATAAGTTATTTGTTTAATTTTAACGATAAAAGATTAAGATTAGCATCGACTTATTGAAGCAAATATAAATTCTACACTGTTTTACTTTTTGCTTGCGATAAAGGTACTTAAGAGCAAAGGTCAGGTTTTGGATTTGTGCCGAAAAAGTATTTTTCTGGCATTTTTGAAAAGGTGGCTTAATTTTCTCTTCAGCACTGGAAACGGCATTGATTTTGAAGGTTTGGTTTAGGAAATATAGCCATTCAAAGACATTAAGGTGGGTATTTGGAGGCAGAAAATCACTTTGGGCGAATATTTTCTCAAAAATACGAAACAAAAAATTGGGCTTCGATGTGTCGATTGGGTTTGAATAGACCTTTCCATTAACGTACGATACGATTTATTTCATTAACTTTGAAAAAAAACGTTTGTTTTTTTTTTTTTTAAATGGCAAAGGGTTAGTCCATTTTTCTTTTCCGAAATCCATGAAAAATTTGTGTGGCTAAATTCACATTTTTAGAAAGTTGTATAAATTTCCTATTCAGAACTGAAAGCCGCAACAATTTTGAAAGCTCGCTACGTAAGATATTCGCATTTAACGGATTGCGTAAAAATATAATTGACATTACGAGAATAGAAAAAAAGTGGATCCCAAAATTCTGCCTGTCTGTCTGTTTGTACCTCGAAATAACGCCTTAACTTATACAATTTTGTAATTGTAAGTTTTTAGTAATTCCCTACTTTAGAAGCTAAATTATTTTAAGCTCTAAAAATCATGAAGTTTTGATTTCGATTTTCTCATTAACGGCTCAGTCGATTTCAATCACAATTTTCATTCTAAATTTTAGTAATATTGCATAGAAGAAAACTAAAAACAAAAAAAAAATTTAATTAGTCTAGATTTAATAGTTCTCAAAAAGTTATTGTTAATTTAAAAATGAGGCGTTTGGAAGCTTTAGGCCTGATGTTATTTGATTTTTTTTTTTTAAATCGTCAATTTAAGATCTTTCAAAATGTTTTCAGTTGTAATGATTTGTGATTTGAATTTTGATTCGATGCAAGTAGGTTTCGATACTTTCATTGCGAATATCGTATTGTCCGATACCTATGTAGTTATTTTGAGTACAAGTACTCAATATCTTGGAGGTATCGTTTCATTCCTCAGCCTTGTACGCTGCTGATGCGAAACTAAATCTTTAGTTAGTCTACAACAAGACAACGAAGTTCTTATGAAAACGAAGCGGAAAAACGTAATCAATTTAGCTCATCGAACAGCGTATACTGCAGAACGAAAGATAGAACTTAATTTTTTATTCATGATTTTGTTGAGTTATTTTTGAATATGATTTTTCTTAACTCTTAAAGGTGGACCAGGTCCTCAACCAACAATCGATCAGTACAAATTTCTGATCGTAAGATGTTTTTTTTTTGTGATATAAACATAATTTTTATATGTGATGTTTTAAACATTTTTTCGGAGCAAAGATAGGCTCAAGCACAACAAAAAGGAGAAGAGTCTATGAAATCTTTAATGTGAACATGTTCAAAAACTAGTTTTATTTGAAATTGACTGAGATATAGCCGTTCAAACTTTAACATTTCTTACCATTTTTTGCAGTATTTTTTTTTTAAGTATTAGCAGCTTATGTTTTTGTTATTCAACTTTGCGTACTATAATCAAATAAAAGGTACAAAACTATACCTTTAATCTTTTGGTACACAAGCAACTATTTTTACAATTCAGGCAGACAGAACTTTCTCTGAAATTTTTGTGAAACATCTACTTATCAAACACTTGCAACACATAATTTGTCTCTTCTTTAAAAGCTCTCTCGATAACATCATAAATGAATAAAAGTACGAGAGCTAGGAACGTAAAAAAAGGAGTAATTTTAGTATGGCTGGGCTTTTTATAATGTTTGCTAAGAGATGTTGCATTGTCCGCCATTTTAAAAAAGTGTGTTAAAAAACATGTATGCAATTTTCTCGGCTCCTTAAACTTAGAGTAAACATTTTTGTTTTATTTTGTAGGTTAAAATATCTTTAAAAATTCTTAATCACTAAGTGACAAATAACTATATTATAACTCGTTTGAAAAATATCATTAAAGAACAGACCTTTAGCTGTCAAGCGAGCTATAAAACATTGTTCCAAGCTTTTCCATAACGGGTGGTCACGATACCAGAAAAGTTTTAGAATTGTTTAGTATTGGTATCGGTTTCGGAAACCAAAACCGAGACGATACCGAGACGTTACCAGCTTTGAAACGGTACCGAGATGATACCAAACGATACCATATTTTTTGAACCGAAATTTACCGACACTCTCGGTTATTCGTTTGGTATCGGCAGAAAATATAATTTTTTTAATATTATTATCAATTTATTACAAAGGCAACATTTTTTTAATATAGTATCTCGGAAAAGGCTCTTATGATTTAGATGACTTTTTCAGAGCTTTCCTCTTTAGCAGGTGGAAGGCTTAGATACTGCCACGCCCATTTAACTTATCGTGGCTTTCTCTGAAACCAACGATTTGGATGAAATTTTCAGACTGGGTTCTCTTACGTGAGAAAGTGACTTTAGTGAAATCCATAAAATATTTTTGTGTATTGTTTTCCAGTGAACTAATGACCCGGGGGTAAACTTCTGTGTCAAATTTCTTATCGGAACTTTACTTAGACATTACGAAACAAGCCTTTAAAAAAATTTTAAATCAACAAAATACCGATACCGGGACGAGACTTTGCTATACGAGACTGATACCGAGACAATACTTGCAAAAGTATTGTTTGGTTTGGTATCGTGGCCAGACCTATTTTCCATTGCTTTTAACAATTTTTGTTTGCATTTTAACAGTGCTTCTTTTATTAAAGTGCCCCTCTTCCATAAACGGTAAGATATTGACCCGCCATCTAAAGTAACAAAACACTTTGTTTTGTGTCCCTCTTCAAGAATCCGTAAATCCTAAGAAATTAATTGCTGGATATTGGCAACTTTGTTTCCCTGTATTTAAGACAATTTTTGTTTCACGTAAAATTTAAGGATACAAAAGTGTAGGAAATCAAGTATTCTTCAAAAAATTTTTTGATCATTTTGTCGCTCAGATGAACAAGAGGTGGGATAAACGCTAAAAACCATTTGCCTATACAAAATTACAGTTTTTTGACAATAACTTTTCATTGGAAGGAAATGTCAAAAATATTTGTAGTTAAAAATTTTAGAAGATATTTTGATTTACAAAATCAAATACAAATTTCCTCTTTATGTCCAATAGGAGCTGAGAAAATTGCATTTATGTTTTTCAATACTTTTTTTCAAAATGGTGAAAAACGCAAAATCTCCTTCCAGCCAGACTGCCAGACTGCCCTTTAACAAATCTAAGGAGTTAGAGTGAACATATTTAAAAAAAGCAGCCATACTAAAATGACTTCTCGAAAACGTTGCTAGGTCTTAGGGCTATTGCAAATCGACTACGTTGGTTCCTGTACAAGGCGTGTAATGGCTTGTCTCTACTTTGCTCTTTGATTTGTGTTACATTGTTTCTCAACTTTCAACAGAATTATTGTTTAGACTTTCAAAACAGGATCTGTTGCATTTATCGTTATTAAGAGGTATATCTTCACTTCACAGCTCCCATAGTTCACGGAGGGATTCCCAAAGACATACTCGTGTGCAGGATTTCTATTTTGGAAGGCAAAATCTAGCTCTAGCTCAAAAATGCATTCAAAAGAAGACAAAATGCCAAATGTAAGAAAAACATTTTAACTGGGGAGAACCAAAAGCCCTGCCCCATCTTGTGTACTCATTGTGTGATTTCCATTACAATTGATGCACGTATCAGTGAACAAGCATTTTTGTTCCAATGTAGTCAACGGTTAAATCCCTTCCAACGTATTTTGCAGGCCTAGGCTCTATTTTGTAACAAGTTTGGATGCGATTGAATTTAAATTTTGGCATCCTCAACACAGAGAGACTATAAACTTGTGCTCTTTCTTGGAGTTGCAAAGTTCCTTTTTATTATATGTTGAAAGAATAAACCATTGAAACCATTTTTTGAATAAATACTTACTTGACTAATATTCTCTACCGGTAATTGCATCCGGATTTAAAAATAAATAATTATTTTGTGTTATTTTCGTGTGTTTTTAAATACTAAAAAGTTTATTTGTTATAAATGCATAGGTACATTCCTTATAATTCATCCGGTTCTACAGCTAATTGATGAGATATATCTGAATTATTGAAAGTCTCTTCATACTTTTGCCTAACGACAGGATCTACTGGATACCAATCGGTTGGCCTAACACACCGTCTCAAACGAACTCCCAAAATTCCACTTGTTTGCATTATTTTAAATATACAATATCCCGGCACTAAACACCATGGCAATAAACATAGCACAAGAATGGCACAAAACATAAGCCAACTAGAATGTTGTTTGCCAAAAGAAAAAATGGCGAATCCGAAAAGCTTTAAAGAAAGAAAAAAAATCCTTAGTAATACAAAATTCTTTGATAAAGTTTATATTTTTTTATTAAATTACCCATCCCAAGATTAGAAAAAAAGGGGATACGTATCTCACAATATTGACCATCCACATCGGAAATGTAAAATTGGTCATAAAATGCAAATCACGTTGAAATCTTTCTCTTCCATAAATCCAAATTACCACAACAAGTAGCGTAAAATTAAGAATCATTTGAGTCATGATAGAAAATGTCATTAAACCTTCAAAGAGCGTTATTCCATGCTATTAAAAAAATTAGTTAAAACAAGAATAAATCAAACAAATTCAAGTTTTCTTACATTCGAACAGAAGTATATTGATGAGAGAGCTAGCAGACCAACTAATCCAAGAGTAACTTCTCTCTTATAACCTCTCAAGATCTCATGTTCGTCAAACAGAGATGTCGAAACCGACAGTAGCTGCACAATCTGGATTGCAATTTAAAAAAAGATAAGAAATATAAAACAGAAGAATTTGTAATTGAACCAAATTTACCAAAAGATTTAAACTGCCTAAAATCAAAATGCCAAAGAATAATAATGACCAAAAATGTGGCAGCTCCATGAATGTCAATCCTGTAGGAACCATGAGAAAATTCGTCCACTGAGATTCAGAATGTGAATAGTAAAACCGTTCTGGGTCATCCTCTACAAAGATTTAATACTACCTTTTATTAACTTGTCTATAAAAAAGGTTAAAATACATCACGTACGAAGCATAAAATCCGTCACGAATATGCACAAAAATGACAAACCCAACATTAAGCCAACTTGAGCTAGGCTCAAAATCCATGTGTATGTGAATATGTTAGTCTTGAAATCGTTGTAACTTGCCATTGTCAAGATTGAACCCCATCCCGGTCCGAGACTAGCATAGGCCATAGAAGCTACTATTGGCCAATATCCAACATAACTTAATTTCTTCCAGTGAAAAAAGTCTTTTAGTCCCATCAGTGCTCCAGGGAGAAATACAAAACGTAAACAGCAAAAAGTTATCAATCCAACTAACGTTAGACAAAAGTAACGTATTATTTTTCCAATCTGCATTTGAGGTTAAGAAGAGGCTTTAAAATTGTTAACATAGATCAAGACATCTTACCTGTTCAGTAGGCTTGATCAATACTACTGCTACTACGGCCCAAATAATAAAGGTACAAAATAAGAGGGTCCACGAAAAACCACCCTCAGGAAGTTCATTATCGTAGAATTGCAATGGTGTCAAATGGATTCTGTAATAAATAGTTCAGAAGTACAGTTTCAAGTAGATAAAATGGGATTAATCGATTTAAGACTTTCAAAAAAATACCAATTCTTTAGATTAGTTGATAAAGTATATTTAAAAAAAAACATAAAATTGGGAAGAAATTCATGTTCAGTTCTCCAAATTTGGTATGCCAAAAATTCTGTCAATTTATCAAAAAAGCGAAAATCCTGTGTTTATTAATCTTTACTGTCACTTCTGTCACCTTAAATGATCAATATGAGAAAGAGAATCGGAGACAAAACGTAGCCCTGAGGCATTCCAGCATTTAGCCAATGAATTTCTGGTAATTTTGATAATTTTGAACCTACATACTTACTTAAAAAATTCCACTGATGGTATAAGTACACTGTCAAAATCATATATGGTGTAATTTTTGGAACATATCTGAAATAAATATAATATATTTAGGGTATTTATACAACGGTTTGAAGCAGTCGTAAGCGTAGTAAAATTTTAAGCTTTGTATTTCTGTCACAATTTCCAACTTTATTATACGTTTACGACAACTTTGCGCTGCTGCATTAATGAATATTCTTTTTATTTTAATTTTTGTAAATATTTTCGACTTACGGAAGTATAATTTTCATCAATTTTCATCCAATCAGTAGATGCCTCACAACTCCATGGTATAGATGGTCTTATTAAGTAAATTAAATATAATAATGGTATAGCTCCAAAAATGCAATAGTAAGAAAGTGTTAATAAGTTTAAAGCTAATGAAACATAACCAAAGCCTGAAAAAAAGTATTGTTGAATAAATCGTTAATTTAAAAGTATTTCATTTGTTTTATAAATTCTGTATGTAGAGATACCTTTAAAAAGTGGTGATATTCGGAATACTGATATAAATCCAGTGCTAGAAAATTGACCAAGAAATGACTGCATATAGATAATTGGCAGAACACATAGGCCCAATGTTATTAAATGAGGTACCAGAGCATAAACTGTAAGTAAATATAAGGGATAAATGTTAAAAACTCCACCATATTGTTACTCAAAAGTCATCGTTTAGTAGCAGACTTAAGGCCGGTTTGTTCACATCTAACCATCTTCAATCAATGATTATTTAGGCTGGTAAATTCTTGTTAACCACAAGTTTTGTCAATGAACCTACATATAGGTTAAATTGTTAAATATCGAAATCTCTAATCAGCAAATATTTTATTAGTTGCATTTTGCCAAAGCCTCTGAAAAACTTTTAACAGATTTAACACAGTGTGAATAAACTGGCCCTTACTGTGTAAGCTTCGAGACCAGGGTTTGACAGTTGAAAAAAAAAATACTTTTTTGTTCAAAGAGTAGTAATAATTTTGTTTGCCTACAGAAAATGAACTTAGGGTGGTGTAAAAATTGATGAGTGAGTGAATTTTCAAAGTTATTGCTTTGACAGCACTGGTAAAATGGAGCGCGGAGTATTTGTGGGTTCTCTACGTGAGTCCAGATTGAAATATGACTATTTCGGACGTATGCCATTACTGCTTCTTGCGAGTAAGACTGTGTTTTGCGGGTCATACCTAATTTGTGGACCAGTTCGAAAAAAACAGAGCCCCGTGCGTTTCGTGGGTGCCTTTTTTTATGATTAGAACTCATTTTACATTAGGGATGAAATTTAGCTTGGCAGTCATTGTTGTAATCCTGTCGCTTGGACATCATTTTCAAAAATGGCGCCCAATCAGTCGAAATAGGTAAAATTAAAAAAAAACTCTTAAACTACTATGAAAATTTCCGTGCTTAAAAAAAGCTTGATAATCTTAAAAGATAGGTGTACTTTGTCCCCCACCTTCGGTTAAAAGGTAAATATTGCCATATTTCGGGAATATATTTTTTTTTACATTTTAGAAGGTCGTACTTCTCCTTTTCTTAATTAAATTTTTAATATTTTGAACATGAAAAATTTTGAAACTTTTTTCCCAACACGCGGTTGGCGGTAACCCTTCCAAATGGGCTACCACAACTTTTTTCATATTCAATATACTATTTTATTATAAAAAAAGAGGAGATTTCACCCTTTGACCTTAAAGAAAAGTACTTATGTTCCTTACAAGTTACAGCATTGATATTTTACTCAAAGATGCGTCTCCTCACCACCTTAAATCCCTCCACTAAAAAACCAACAGGATTTGGTTTTCTGACCAGGCTATATATATAAAGGGTAGACTTATGTTTTTGCCATACGAAAACCAGCACCAAAAAGTGACATTCCCCAGATTTATATTTTCATGCTTTCGTTTTATCATACGACAAATATTGTTAAGTTTTCTGAGTTTTCTGTTCAGGAGATATTTGATAAAACGTGTTTTCAAGATGGCGGCTGACACTCGTCCCCCCTCATCTCGTAAGCTTGGGCTTACATTCGGGGTACACCCCTAAATATATTTCCTTAAGAATATCAGTTCAGTTATAAAATGCTTTATGATCAACCTTTTTTGTTCTGGCTCTTGGTTTGATTTTTGAATGAAATTTTTCTTACAAATTTGATGTTTTTTCTCTCTGACAAACCATGCGAACACCATGTGAACTAGTTCAGCATTTGAGTTGACCACGATAGCAAACCAAACGATACTTTTGTATGTATCGTCATGTTATCGTTAGAATCGGAAAATTTCAGTATCATCTCGGTTTCGTACAACAAGATGTCGTCTCGGTTTCGGTATCGCTTATGGTCACTTTTTTTCAATGATTTATTTGATCTTCCGATACCAAACGATGCTACCAAAAGTCTGAGTAAATTTCGACCAAAAAATCATGGTATCGGCTCGGTATTGGCTAAGAATCATTTAGGTTGCCTTAGAGCTAGTATTTTATCTTGGTATCTTTTCATTTCCCTATACCGAAACTAAACATTAAGGGGACTTTTCTGGTATGGTGGCCACCAGGCCTATTTAAAATTATCAACATTACTCTTGAGAGCAGTTTGAGAGTTGCTTGCAGTCTTTTTACTCTCAAACGAATACGCACCTCTAGTTCTAAATTAGACCTCACATTTTGGTTGTTATTTGTTAGGCTATGTTACAATACAACCTAATTTTTTTTAATAAAATCTTAAACTTTTTCTGGATGTACTAGATTTTTACTTAAAAACACAGTTTCAGTATTTCCAATAACTTTTTTATTCTCAGAGAAATCCCTTCTTGAAATGTATATAAGTGCTGTGCATACTAAATCATATCAACCATTTTTTTGCATGTAATGTAAGACGTAAGTGAGGCAAAGAAAAGAGTAACAAAGAACTTAAGATTAAGACAGACAACAAAATGCTTACAGAAACGAAGCGGAAAAATATTCAACGACAGTTGCACAAATTAAAAAAAAATGCATATGCAGCCATATTGTAATGAAAGAAACAACAAAATAAACACGAAAGTACACAAATGTCAGTTTTTCGCACACAGTAAATGGACCAAATAGTACATTTTGTGTTAAAAAAAGTGTAAACTTCTAAAAATAATCTGCTACAATAATCGATTTCACACGGTTAACAGCGTACTGCAGAAAGAAAGTAGAACCAAATTTTTCGTTTATTATTTCGTTGTGTAATTTTTGTAAGGGATTTTTCCTTTCTCATCAGCAACGTACTAGGCGGTATATTTGCACGGTAGTATACAATTAATTCAGTGTTATGTGCAAAAAAAGAGTGTAGTCTACTCAACATAATCTGCTACAATTATGAAAATTTAATTATCGAAAATTGGTAGAAAATCACATACAACATTCGGATTCAGCAGCAAAAAAAATTAATAAAATAAAAATAAAATTCAAATTTCACCACCCTTTCATAGTTTCCTTTTTGATCACAAATTCAGTGTGTACCTTGTAGATTCAGAGAAAGAAAAATCACTGTGTACCAATCTTAGCTCCCAATTTCACAATTAAAAGCGCATTCATATTAGACGATCTTTTGAATTCCAAAAGGTCATTTATGATGTTTCAATAAAACTTATTCTCACGGAAGGGAAACCACCATTTAAATTTGCCCCATGAAAGAAACTCAAATTACCCTATAAACACGGTAATAATGATTACCTACACAATATGTCGTCATAATAAATACTGAATTTATAATTTGTCAAGATAGACATAGTTATTTTATTAGATAATCACCTTATGTTGACATAAACAGATGACAAATATTTATTTAACGTGTGAACAAATTCCAAACAATACGTTGATTCGTTGATTCGTTAAAAATAGAAATATTTACAACATAAATAGTACTAGGTTAGGTAGTAGGAGTTATGGTGACCATCTGTTGATTTTACGTCAAATGTCACAATGTTTATTCAATGGATTGATGACCAATTTCATAAAAAAAATAACACTAAAATTGCTTTTATCTAAACTCCTTCTAAATTTTATCAGACATCTAAAATTTCTCAGTTTCACCAATGTAGAATAGGGATATTTTAGGGACATTTTAATTAAACAAAAATTGCCTCACATCCCTGGATATAAAAGAACAGGTTGCTTCACTCGCACATGTGAAGTGTATGAGAAAACATGGAAAGGCATTAGGTATAGATGAGGGGACAATTATTCTGACAGCAAGATATCAGCTGTTGTTTTTGGAATGGCTGAACAAAAAGGACTTTTAAAATTTAAGGAAACAAAAACGGTCTTTTAGTGTACAAGGGCATTAAAAATCTTCTTTCATTTAGTGAAACCAAAAAACATAATTTAAAGGCTACATGGTTTTTAAAATAATTTAAAGTCTTTCGTGAAATTGAGCATGCTTCCGTTATTTATTTTTGTTATTGTTCTTAACTTTAATTTAAGCTTTATTTTACTTGTTTTGTGTCCAGTTGCACTAAAATTCACTAAAAGCGGTTTTGGCTAAAAGGGAATTCAAATTTATCGGCCAGACAAATTTATCTGGGTTATGTCCCTCACACATTTGTTGGGTAAAATTCAGTTTTAGAACCATCCCTGGATTTATCATCTGTTTTTAAAACTGAATGAAAAAAATTAATTAGTTTAAGTGAGATAGCAAAAAGTGTGAATACACAATAAAGATAAACAATGTATTCTCATTAGATAAATTCGCCATCTTGGTGTTATTTTAATTATTATTTAATGCATTTTGAATAAAATTGACTTTGAATAAACCATATTTAAGTCTTTAGTATCTACTTTAATTTGTCTAATAATATCTTGACCCCATCTTTGCTTCAAGAAAAATTATGTGCATTTTATAAAATAATTTAGAAATCTTTGATTTTTTCAAGATTATTTTTTGTAAATTCAATAGAAAATTAACTTTTGAACAAAAAGTTTTAAAAGTGAAACTGTCAAATTTGGCTTAGTTTCTGAGTTATACCAAAAATATGTATAGGTATATTATAAAGTTGCCAGTGTGACCTTTCAGTCAGATACGCATGGCAGGATTTAGTAGCATTTACGGTTGTAAGAATCAGAATCAGAAATTCTTTCACCAGCAGGACACTTCTACTCCGATTAAGGATCAGCCCCCTGCTTCATTACCGAGAGAAAAAGTTTTTTGTTTTCAAATTGAAAAAAAAAACTAAATTTAAAAAAGAAAAACACAAACATCCTTCAGTTTTTGTTTTATACAAATAAAAATAAGGTTCTTGAAATTTAGTTTAAAAAAATTAAAATCTTTGAAGTCCTCTTTAGGTGAGAAATGGTCACTCTTTTTACTCAAGACAATTTCACTAACAAAATTTGATTTTATTTAATTCTAATTCCATTTATTGCTTAGTATATTGGTTACACATTACAAGTGGTACTTTTTTGTGCGATTCAAAAATTACAACCAAAAAATGATTCCATGAATTAGGCAACAAATTGTATGTATTGCTTGGCATTAAGTATTCGAATTGGGGGCGTGGACAAAATATATTTTCACTTCCATTTTAAACTCATTTTTAACCACAGTTCAAATTCAGTTACAGTTCCAAAGAGGTCGTTGAACACTGAGCTAAAGCATGTTACCGCCATATGACCGACAGCACTGTGTGATCACAAAAATGCATTCCAGGTTAAATTTCTTACTCTCTAAATATCTAAAGCCCAACAGACATTGTAATGTTAAAATAATTTTTTATTCTTTCTATTATTAGATATCACAAAATATAGTAGGTGTGTTTTTAAACAACATTGTTTTTTTGTTTCAAAAGTAGGCAGTAAACAATACGCCCCTAAATAATATGTATATTTTATCTACTAACTATGTTTTTTTTTCACTCTGACTTGACTTACTTCCAAGTTCCCGAAATATAACAGCTGGCAATAGAAATATGGCATCAACTTTAAAAGCATGACCCAAACAAGCAAATAAAAAATCCTTCGACGAAGACCATTTGCCTCGATCTTTGTCATGATTAAAGGGTTTCAATCCCGAATCATATGATGTCTCGTAGGTCATGATACCTATCTTATAGTATCTCGCGCACTTTCATCAATTCACTTCAGTTCTTTAAAACGATGTTTTTCTGTTTTTTTTAATTCGTTTTTTTTTTTTTGTAGTTTTGTTTTCTTCACCGGTATCTACAATATGTAAGTTAAAAATAGTTGCAAAGGGAATTGTAAACTATCTATGAAACAAAAATATAGCAACTTAAACTGTAGATACACACTATCCAAATGAACTCTGCTGTACTGAGTGCGCATCCGAGACCTAGTTTGTCACTCAGTACCGAAATTCTTCATAAACTTAAACTTGTGTGCTATTATTAAACAAACAAACAAAAAAAATTAGTTAGAAATTAATTTAATAACACATTGCAATAAATGTCGTATTCCGTAATCACATTCGTTGACTTTTTTTCTAACTTTATATGAATATGTGGGTTGTTGTTGGATATATGCGGTATAACAACACACAATGTGGTTATTAAAAAAAATTATTTAAATCTGTCTCGCCGGTATATGTGTTTTGATGTATTCAAGTTCATTTAACACAACAATTATTATTTCTCTTTGTTAACGAATGAATTAAAAAAAAAAAAAAAACTAAAATATGCCAACAAGAGAAAAAAGAAAACAACTATGATTTATAATGGTTAAAGTAAGGTTTATCTCAACAAAAACATAAATTTAAAAAATAAGCCAAGTTCTTAAAGGTATCAAACCCTTTGCATAAAAAGTCAACTGCAAAATGTAATGAGATCTAAAATATATGACAAATGGCAAGTTTTAAGTAAATGAATAGTTTCAATTTTAATTACGTACATAAATATAAATGTACATCAGGTGTCCCACAAGGTAGCCACCTGGATCCGCTCCTTTTCATAATTTACATTAACGATACTGTCTCGGTCTTTAAACATTGCAAATGCCTATTAAATGCCAACGATCTGAAACTATTCTTAAAAGTTTCGACTTTGAATGATAGTCTACATATTCATTCTGACATTGATTCTTTGTCAGATTGGTGTCAAATCATTGGTCTCAAATTATAATAGAAATTTTGTATTTATTGGTTACTGATTGAAATTTGGTGGGTTCACAGGTCAATTTTTCATACGTTTTAAATAGTGAGTAACTAAGTAATTAAAACAAAACTTGCCAAGTAAATCCACTGAATTTTAACCATTAACAACCATTAAATTTTTGTCAGAATTTTTATGGAAATGTGTAGATGCCACGCCCTCTGAACAGAAAATACAGATTTTCAGTTTTTTATTTGTATGTATTTCGAGCCCTGCCGATCTACCATTCTTTATCGTTCTACAGCAGTTGGAGATTTCCAACAAAGCTTATAAGAATTTTTAAGAAAGTGGGTGGATCCCACGCCCTGAATTAAAAGTCTTTAATTTTGTATATTATTCTTGTATGGACTTCAAACCTTTGAGCTGTATTATTTTTCATCGCTCTTAAACAACCAGAAGGGCTTCATAGAATTTATATGATTTTTTTAGAAAATGGATTGATCCCCTGCCCCCTTAATACAAATTTGCAGATTTTCGTTTTTTTTCCTTTGTATGCACCGCAAGACCTTCCGTTGTGTTAGGTTTCAAGATTCGACGGTGTCAGAAATTTCTCAAAAATTTTGATGATCTGTCAGTGAGTCAGTCAGTCAGTTATGGTTTTTGTGATTTTTGAAGTCCTATATCTCGGGAATTACAAATGTTAGGAGCTCGAAATTTGTTGAGCCACCTATGTTTAAAGTTCCGCGTACCCAACTGGGCACTACCGTGCCCTTGATTAATTGCCCTATTTCCACTTTCTTAAGATTTTCATCTAGCTATACGTGAACTGAACAGACTTTTAAATCTAGTTTTTTGCTAGGCTTCTTATAGAAAAATAAATACAAAAAAAAACATTCAAAAAAGTGTTGCAAATATTTTGAAACTATTAAAATTAGGATTTTTTTCTAGTTTCTTTGGCAATTGAAAAATGTCAATACCAGTATTGGCATAGTCATCTTCACCGATGAAGTTCATTTTTGTCTGAATATTCATATGTAGTTTCGTGAATAAACGAATATGTCAATTTTGGGATAAGAAAATCCTCATGCGATCAATGAGAAACAAATGCATCTTAAATCAAAAACTTTCTGGTGCGGATTTTGGTCAGAGGACGGTGTGATTGGGCCCTATTTTTTGAAAATGGGACTTAAATTGCATTGATTGTGAATGACATGTGAACATGATAACCCAGCTCTTGTAGCCTCAACTGGATGGCATGGATCTGGATGATAAGTGATTTAGGAAGGAAGGTGCCACCTGTCACTCCATGGTTTATGGCAAAATTTTGATATAACCAAGATCATGCAATTTAGCACCGTACAATTTCTTCCATTACGATTTTTTTGGAATATCAAGCTTATTTCAATAAACCAAACGATTCTTGAGCTCAAGGTAGAGATCCCATACTCATCATCGCTGATGTAAAACTGCCAAGGACCAAAGGTAGAACTATAAATATATGACGCGAATATAATTGCAAATGGGAAGTTTCGTTCAGTTTTGTTCAATTTTGCCTCCGACAAACTTCACTTGATTAAAACTGACAATTAGTAAACAAAAATTTCTGCCATGGAATGTCATACAAAAAAACAATGGCTTACATGTGGATAAAATATATTTCTTTAGATGGTCGGCTTATAATTTACACTGGATGCACATGGTTTTTGCATCCAAATTAATTGTTTTCCATAGTAATAGTTTAGTAGCTAAAGCATGAATTTCAGTTCCCATTGCATGCAAAAAATGCCTTGAGATGAGATGTATTTTTCTTGGGAAGTAAAACCCGAGCATCCAGGAAAATATATTTTAGTCACCACATTTTTCGGATGCAACACAATTGTTTTGCATGTCATTCAATAGTTTTTTTTTTTACATAAAACTATAAGCCAATCATCCAATCATTTCACCTCAATAATTTTTGGCATGCGAAAATATTAGCATCGAAGTTTTTTGCGCATCGCAAGTGTAGACTAGGCTTAAGGGTAAATTAATGACTCAATGGGTGGTTAAGGCCAATGCAAAATTTGTTTGCCTTGAATATTATACTATTTGCTGCACAGAAAACGTGGAAAATTCTTTTTAAAATATTAATTTCTTGTTTCGATTAGATCCGTGTAAGCTGATAATTATTAAAACTTTAAATTATTGCATTGACCTTTTAAATTTATGAAGTCTTAAATTTTGAAAGCCACCATATGTACATATGTATGTAAAATCTTGACTAGGTTTTTGAAATAATTTTGTTGAAATGGCAAAAAAGGACATTTGAGTTAGTTAATTATATTTTATGGCCTTAAGAACCTTCCGTTTTTAAACGACAACATTTTCTTTTCGGGTTTATTTGCATTACACTTTATTGCATGAGATTGCATTTCAACCTTATGTCCATAGGATCTATATGAAAATTCACACATGCATTTCGTTTAACTCTATATACATCAATTATGGATTCAAAACATGTAGTGAGTAAAGACGATATGAACTAAATTCCTTACTTTGTTTCAGCTACATTGAAAAATGTAACGTCTACAAAAAATTTCAAACTTCTCATCGAAGCAGAAAAACTAATGATTTTCATATTTAGGTATGTAATGAACACAAGTTGCGTGTAATAAGTTAATTAAATTGAAACAAGTACACTTTTCACTTTAAAAAAAAAAACTGTGTTGAGCAAGGTCTGCATGGTGTTAAAACTTTAAGTTTCAACTCATTAAATTCTTGCAAAACTTGATATGATATTGTGTGAGGAACATAATTGTAATTCAAGCAAAGCTTATTTGTATAAAATACATTTGCAAACTGTCAAAATAAAGGGAAAACCATCAGATATGCTATAAGAAGTAAAGTTAAAATAGAGACGACTCAGTGTGAGTTAGCACATGTACAAAAAGCTGTACAATACATGAACATATAAGATATTTTTGAATTTTCCTGAAGCAATACAAAAGGTAATATAAAATAAATAACACATTATATTCAATTATTTGCAATATATGTACTTGTTATAGATACTTTGAACATGTACTCACTACATATTTATGTTATGAAACCATATAATTCTTCAGTTGCTTCATATCTTTGTAATAATAAATTTTTACAAAAATTTATTAGGTAATAGGTATGTTCATGTAAAAAGCCTATGAAAATTGTAATGGGTACAAAGCATTGCTAATTAATGTACATAAATGTATGTAGTCAGTACAGAAGAGACATATGCGATGAGTCTATACTTTTTGAAGACACAATTTTCCCACAGTGTTCGAAAAGAAGAAAAAACTATATCTATGTACGTCTTAAACTCATTTAGATATTAAATTATTAACTATATAATCATTTTACCTCTAGTAATTACTTTTGTTATATCGGGTTTTTCATTCAGAGCGCTACACATGTTTTTTTAGATAAAACAAAAACGGTCTTGGATATCAATGAAATTTTTTATTCCTGTGAAAGTACGTTCGATGCCATTATGTATGGAACTCGATTTCTTTTGCATGGCCAGCACGGGCACGCTTGCTGAAGTCCAGACGCTGAACCCAATTGTTGACCCAATTTGCCCCACAAGAAATAGTCTAACGGCGTCAAATAGCACGACCGAGGTGGCCAAGCGACTGGACCATTTCGTGAGATAAAACGTTCTCCAAACTTGGTTTCCAATAAATTGATTGTGACATTCGCTGTGTGGCTTGTGGTGCCGTCCTGTTGGAACCACATGTCCTCCAAGTCCATATCATCCAATTGGGGCCAAAAATATTCAGTTATCATTGAACGGTAGCGATCCCCATTCACAGTAACGTGCCGGTCTTGATCATCACGGAAGAAGTACGGCCCAATGACGCCGCCGGCCCATAAACCACACCAAACCGTAATT
Source organism: Dasysyrphus albostriatus (assembly GCA_946251815.1). Taxonomy (NCBI): domain Eukaryota; kingdom Metazoa; phylum Arthropoda; class Insecta; order Diptera; family Syrphidae; genus Dasysyrphus; species Dasysyrphus albostriatus. Next base: position 133,007,449 of record OX276337.1, on the reverse strand, counting down.
TTTTCGGGATGCAATATGATGACTCATGGAGTACGTGTGGATTGCTGCCTGACCAATACCGCATATTTTGTTTATTGACGAAGCCATTCAGCCAGAAATGAGCCCCATCGCTAAAGATGATTTTTCGATGAAAATCCGAATCATTTTCAAGTTATTGCTCAGCCCAATTCACGAACATACGACGCTTCTGGTGGTCAAGGGGCTTCAGTTCTTGCGTCAATTTAATCTTGTAAGGATGTAGGCCAAGATCTTTTTGCAAAATTCGCCACAACGACGTCACAGAGATGCCCAGCGCTTGAGAACGACGTGTGAGAGACACATTTGGGCTTTCTGCAACTGAAGCCTCAGCGGCAGCAATATTCTCGACACTACGGGCACTTCTTTGTCTCACTGGCACGGGAACATTTTGTACTGTGCTTGTGGATTCAAATTTGTCCACTAGACGCTCAATTGTTGATCTGCTAGGACGATTATGACGACCATAAATTGGACGTAGCGCTCTTAACGTTGAGGCCACTGACTCCGAATTTCCGTAATAAATTTTAATAATTTCAACTCGTTGTTGGCTCGTATATCTTTCCATCATGAAATGGCAAACCTTACTGAAGAGAAATGTCAAAAGAGCGGCAAGAAATATGGCGTCGTTTGCTATCCTTGTCGCTCTTCTTTTGTAGCTTCCCTGTTGAAAAACCCTTTAGATACCTATTTCTTTAGCTTTTGTGGACTCTGTGATATAAGAATTTTAGGTTTATTGTCTTTTTATGATTACTTTCTTTTTTAAAATTGATTTTTAAGTGAACCGCCCTTTATTTGAGGCAATTAGAAGAAGTGAAATTGAACTTCGGTTTGCTTAAAGCATTCATAAGAATAAGAGAGTTGGATGGTCTTGAAGCTCATTAAATTGTTAGAGCTCATTCGGAATGATGATTGATCAAGTCATTTTGCTAAAATCCACCGTCCGTATTTAATTTATATTTTTTCTAGATTGTTTGTATACGAGTATTAAAATATTGATTTAAAAAGTCTTACAATAGGTATACCCACACCTCACAGTTAAAGATGCATGATCCAGGGAAAAAAAGATACTTTTAAATCAGCACTAACTAGTCGCCAATTACTCAGCATCACTAAGTTTATACATCGATCAACAGTTTTTAAATGAGCAACAGAGTCCCCCATTCTTTGAAATAAATTGTGCTATGTATACACTCCCAATAATTAGGTCTATGAATTTGTTATCTTACTCAAGTGTCCTGTTTATACTCAATAAAATTGTATATTAATTCACATATGGATGGATGGCGTATTATTTATCATAGATTATCATTTAAAAACACACATTTTTAAACACTTATACACTGAAACAAATATTTTACACAAATGCTATTATGTCAGCTAAAGAATTAATCAATTAAAACAAAAACAGATATCTACATTATGTATGTATCTGTATGTAGGTAAGTACATATGACATTTGTGATATTGTTGTTGATGTATATTATTTTTTAACTTTGTATTCACTAATTGTAAGATTTCAACAAAACAAAACAATCCACAACGAGAGCAGCTTTTCTAAAGATGATGAGCATTTAGTATTCGAAGTAGTTAGATTTGATCGAAGGGTATAATAGTATATCTCGGTCGGTTGTACAAGTATAGTCGTTTGCATTTCAATTATTGTTTTATTTAAAAAAAAAAATAATTATTCTATAATATTTTGTTTTTTTTTTTGTAATGATTTATTTATGTTTATTTAAATAATTCAAAGTGACGAAAAAAATTCTTTAATCAAAATTAATTATGGTCTATGAGACATCATATGACACAGGCTTAAAGCCTTTTAATCATGATAAGAACCGTGGTAAATGGTCATCACCAAATGACTTTTTCTATGCTTGTCTCGGACATGCATTTAAAGTTGATGCTATTTTTATGTTGCCGGCAATTTTATTTTATGATCTTGGAAGTAAGTTTATATACTTAGTGAAATATTTATGTTATTTAGTAGTTGCAGCAAGTTTCGCCTGTAACTACTGATGATAAGACTTAACAAAGAAAATTTATTCTAAATAGACATGCCGGTTGTCAAAGGTGAACTTGCTTGTTATATGTGAAAAATCAATCGAGCATTTTTTCATCAAATGAAAAAAAAAAATGAATTATCTCTATTATCATCCGAATTACACAGTACTGTGCAAACAAAATTTACCAATAAATGTTATTGCAGGAAAAAAATTGCAAAATATTATTCATCAATAATCTTGTTAATTTTTTGATAATAGATTTATTTAACAAAAAACCTAGTTGGTGACAAAGCTCTTTGTGTGTTGGACAGGACACGGAGAAGATGCTCGGTGCATATTGTCCAGATATATCATAAATCATCAACAACTGCAATTTGTTGGTTTCAGTGAGTGATTGCGATTGAGGTTTTGTGCTAATCTTAACACTGGTCCTTAAAGATGCCGTTTTAGGATCTAAACGGTGATAACATTATAATTTTTTACAGGTTATTGTTGATCTTTTTGACTGTCCTTACGATGAAGTCTGCATATAAACTGCGCAGAAAGTGTTGGTCATTGTGGTTGATCATTGTAATAGTGAATGGTTTTTTACAGCTTAAACAGCTTAATTACTTCATTTTATTTTTGAACTAAAATTAAATTAAAAATCAGGCATCAAAACTTATTTCTTCAATAAAATGCTGTCCACCTTATTTTATATATGTATGTAGCTTTTAAATGATAAGAAGTAAAAACGACAATAATAGATGATTATTTTGGCTTTTGTTTTTGAGGGCTATTGAATATTATTCTTAATAAAGATTTTGCGACTTTTAGTCCAAATGCGTTTCGCTCAAGTACAACAGTTGGGCTCATCGGTTATATGCTGTTGTACCCTTCTAAGATGCATTATTTTACTATACGGTGGAAGTGACACGATTTATCATTTGATTTTTGTATTAGCTCAAAAGGCGGCTTCTCTAAGCTTTCCCTAGGTGCTCTAACGGTCCTGCATTTAGCCTAATTTTAATTGTTATTCCATCTCAGGTTTGAAGAGAAAGTTACTCTCAAATATTTATTGTATTCTCACACGAATTCGATTCTCTCGTTGTTAGGGAACGAAACTTAATGTTCAAATTGTTTCTGGTACCTTTTTCAAATACCAATATCTTAGATTTGTCATTTCAGAGGTCCCATAGTCTGTGGGACTCGGCCAGTTTATTTTTCATTAGTCCTTGGATCCTCAGCTAAAATAATAAAGTCATCGGCGTTTTGGCATACTCTAAGATGTAAGACCCTCAAAGTTAGTCGCTTCTCCTGGTCAGGCTTGCCAAATTTGGCTATTTGTGGGAAATCGCGCTATTTTTTTTTTTCAAAATTGCCGACATCAATTTCAGTATGACAGCCTAACCATAATTGGAATGAATTTAGATAAAAAATTTAAGTTCTGGGTGTCAAAATATTAGAAAATTAGTTTTTATTTTTCAAAAAGGACGTAAAAGTGGGTGGGCTTCGGAGAAAAACTTTTTATATTTAATAAAAATAGACGAAAAGCTTCCGAACATTCTAAAAGAATTGCAAGGAACTTTATCGAAAATAAAAATAAATTGTATTTTGGCAAAACTAAACTTAAATTTTTATTTAAATTCATTCAAATATACAAATTCTACTAAAAAAGCTATTTAATATACTGGTAAATGAGGGAAAAAAGGAACAATTAGTTAATGGGTTACATGCCTTTAGTGGGACGTAAGCAGAAATTGCTACTAAATTCAACCTTGTAATTCTTTGCGAATGGTCACACTGGTCACTTTTCAATGTGTTTGGTATAAATCAGAGACTAAGCCAAAGTTTTTGACAATTGAGGACTTGAAACTCTAATTAATAATCAAACACGGTTCTGGGCAAAAGTTGCAAAAAATAATAAAGTTTGAATAATGTGTATCTGTGTATCGCTGGCAGTGTTTTCGTGCAAAAATGACATTTTTTACAACGGAGTTTAACATTTTGATGCCTTTTAAAATATTTTAAAAAAGTATTGAAAAGTCGTTAAATATCAAGTTGAAAAAAAAATCGACCATGTCGTTTTTGAAATAAATAAAAATTTGAAACATTTTCTTTGTGATCCAAAATCTTCCTACCTTCAAACTTGAAAAATTATTATTTTTTCTTTTATTTTAAGTTTGAACATCATTGTTTTCTAGATGGGTAAATTTTTTTGAGAATAATCCCTTCTGCCTGAACGGGGGGAAATAGACACCTCCCCTCCGATTCAAATTTTTTTCGCATGACTCTAGTCTATACGTTCAGATTTTTTTTTACACGTGTTATAGGAACCACCCTCATCCCATAGTAGTAGGTACCTTAAAGTAAGGGAGGCCAAGGGATTGAAATAAAAATCTGAAACAAATTATGAAACAATTTTTTGTCTACCTAGAGCCATTTGATGCCTTTCCAGGTTAGAATTAAAAAAAAATATAATGACCACCATAATGTAAATATGTTTCGAGTGCGGTGCTTTACGCAGCTATGTGTGGAGACATGCTGCATATCTTTCTAAGCCAAAACATACGTTTCTGATGGTTATTTTTGTGAGAATTTTGTCACTTTCAGGGATGAGTTCAGGAATTTCTGAAACTAGCGAAGAGTACGATTTCGATAGAGCAAATTGAAAAGAAAACCGGTTTTCGGCCATTTTTGAAAACGTTAAGTCCTTGTCAATTCTACTGTCAAATGATTATCATTTTTCGACGCAAATCGTTGATCTTATGCAATCGTTCTGTACAAAAACTTCTCAATCAACGTTTGTCAATTTTTCTTGAAATTGCGTTTGACGTTTAAGTACGGATACGTTTTCTGGATTATCAATATTTTTCTCTACTACTCGATTTTGTTGCTGTTAAATTGCAATAAAGTCGAACATGTGACTTTATCAAATTTTTGGATAGAAGACTTTTGCAAAGAATATTCTGCAAATTAATTTATGATTTTATTTTACAAAGGCAATTCGAGTTTTTAGGCGTTTTTCTTTTTTAGTTCAGAGCTGAGCATGGACTAGAGCTCGAGCAATTGGAGTAAGCTCTGAACATAGTATGATCTGAGATTTCCGATATATGTAATTTTGAAACTCATCCAAGCACTGAACTGTGATACGATTGCGATGCGTTCAACGCACCTGAATTTAGTACAGTACTGACGTTTAATTTTCTAAGCTGCACACTTACAAGCTCGAAAATTTAAAAATGTGAACTGAAATTGAAATGTTGTACTCATGCATTTGAAATGAGTGAAAAAAAGAGTAAAGTTGACTGCGGTCACCTATTTACTCCATTCACTCGGTCTTTTTATTCTGAGCTCATGGAGTGAGCTCCGAGCTAGCTCCGATTCAAAAGAGAAATACAAGTTAAGTGGTCTGAGTGCTCTGAGTTGAAAAAGAAACACAGATCTTTTTTGACAGCTCAATGCTCCGAGCTAAAAAATAATAACTTTTTTAATCGAGTTAAGAACTGACTCGCCCTCTTAGAGCAAAAACAAACATAAACTTTGCCTTCCGATGGACTTAAGTTTTAGCTAAAAGTCAAAGTTTTATAAAATGTAATTTTCAGATTCATTGCGATGGAAACGTATTATATAGGAGCATTACTAAGAATAATCGGAAGAAAGTAAGAAATGGACATAGGCTTCCTTGAAATGACACTTATACAATAAAACTATTTTTTTCACCAATTAGCGGTATTCTCTAAATTGGAATATTTGTTACCTACTTATTATTTAATAAGGCCAACACGACAATCGACATGTTATTTGTAGACAAGCTTCATCAACAAAAAACTCAATAGAGAAGTTATCAATAAAAGAAGATATAAAATGAAAACAGTAGGGGTCCAGGAATTTAACCCTGCAGTACTTTGACAGCAATAAAATTTAATAAAATATTATTAATATACCTAACAACAGTTAAGTTACATTTGTATCTAATTTGTGATATTTTTGTATTTCAGTTTACACACTGATCCCATACTTAATAACATTGGCCTTATGTGTTGTACCTATTGTTTTCATGCAGTCATTTCTTGGACAATTCTCAAGCACAGGATTTATATCGGTATTCCGAATTTCACCAATCTTTAAAGGTTTGAGTATGATTAAATTATTTGTATTAATAAATCAAAATTTAATAATTCAGGCATTGGATATGTTTCGTTGGTAATTAATTTAATCAGTCTCACCTATTATGCAATTCTTGGGGCTATACCATTGTTCTTCTTTTTTCACACTCTTACACCAACAATTCCATGGAGTTGTGAAGGAGCCAAAAGTTGGATGAAAGTGAATGAAAATTCAACTTCAGTAAGTATTTTTTTTTTTTCTAACAAAAAAAAATTCAATCTTTTTCGATCACTCTTGCAGATTTGTACATATAACAACGAAACTTATGGAAACTGGACAGAACTTGAAGTACCTTCTGTTGAATTTTTCGAGTATTCCTATTTCACTTCACTTACATCACTATGCATTTAATTCAAAATAAATCAAATTTCCTTTCTTTTAAATATAGCCGTGAACTAAAAACATTGGGAATGTATCATAGCAGCCATCCAGAAGGTCGATTTTCATGGTTCCTGATGATATGCTCTTTTCTCATTTGGGGCATGGTTGCCTTCATAGCTATAAAACCTATTGAATTTGTAAGTAGCACTTCACATGCATTATCTACTTAATTTTTTATATAATTTTCTTAAAGCTAGGTAAATTCCTTCGGTATTCCTGTATAACGGTTGTGGCAATAATGGGACTCTGTGTCTTGCGGTTTCTTTTTCTACCCGGAGCCGTTGAAGGCTTAAAATATATTTTTCGACCATATTATTTTATGTTTGAATCTATAGTTATGGTTCCAGTTTTGGCTCTCTCAGCTCTGGGACCTGGTTGGGGTTCCGTATTGACCATCGCAAGCTATAATAAATTTGATACGAATATATTTCGATACAGTTGGCTTTTATGTTTGTCACAACTTGGAATTTTAATAGGACTGGCATTTTTATCAATTTTAATGATGAGTTTTATGGCAAGTAAGAACCTACAGAAATTATGTACATTTAACTAAATAACTAATAGTTGTTAAATATTTTTTTTAAAGGACTTGATCCTGATAATATTGGATACAAATTTATTCACTCACAATGGATGGAGTTTCTAACCATACCAAGTGGACTCACCTATATAGAACTTCCTCATATTTGGAATTTGCTATTTTTTACAATGATTATCCTTGGAACTTTGAATCTTTTGGTAAGGACACGACAAAATACGAATTAAAAAAAAATATATAAGTAAATAAGATGATTTTATAATTTCAGGTTGTTCAATTATTTTCAATAATGACTTCTGTATTCGATGAGTTCGAATTTCTTCGAGGTTTTAAAAAAGAATTGACTCTCTCAACGGTTGGCTTTATGGCACTTACGTCTATTTTCTATTGTTCAAATGTAAGTTTGTTTTTCTATGAAAAATAGATTGTTTAATTAAAGCCATATGGAGGTTTTATGTTTTTAGTATGGAATAACCTTCGCTGAGACACTTATGCAAGTTTCAATTCTAAGTCAGATGATTCTTAATTTGCTGCTTTTAGTTGTGATCGTTTGGATTTATGGACGTGAGCGATTTCAAAGAGATGTGACTTTTATGACAAATCAAACGTATTCCACTTGGATGGTTAATATCGTGAGATATATTGCTCCAATTTTTATAGCATTAGCTTGGGTAAGATTGTGTTTCAATATGAACAACATTTTCTTCTTTTACATATATTAATTTTTTTTCTAGCTAATGGCACTTGCATTTGCGTGTATTCATTCAGGAAAAGTTAAATCTTGGCCAATGACGACATTTGTTGCTGTGATTGCAATTCTACCATGGTCATTGGTACCTGGCTATTGCGTATTTAAAACATTACAAACAAGTGGACTGGTGGGTATGCGGCTAAGAAGAAGTGTAAGGCCTACAGATTGGTATCCAGTTGATCCAGTTGATAGGCGAATGTATGAGGAAAGATTTAACGAAACAGAAGTTTCGCATAATCTTTTCACAGAGACAGCGGAATAAAAGTTTTAAAATATGTATAACGCGATATTTTTTTCACAATTTTTTTTTTTTTTGTTAAAAATAATATTTCTAATAAAAGAATTCACTTACTTATTTATTCGTCAATTTTTACATTTCCAAATTTTCAGTATAATTTCTATGTTTTTGTTAACATTTGTTAATTTTGGAGGCAAGCTGTTTGCTGTTACCTACTGGGTTGTCAGATGTGGCGATTTGTTGTCTGAAAGGTGATTTGAAATTGGATTTGGTAACACAAAAATCGGTTTGGTGATCTAACCTAAATAAGGTGATATTTTTAGGTTTTGGGGTTTTTATTTTTTTGAATCAAAATCACGAAGCACAGAAAAATAAATTTAAAATAATGAGAATGAAATGCATTTTCTTAATCTAAACGTCATTGTGACTCTCAAATGTATTGAATGCTTAGTGGAAAGGTCGTTCATGACAACTTTTGCGTATCCTTCCTTAAAAATTTGAGCTGTAATACGAGTAATTAAAAATGCAAATAATGTATTGCTTTTGATAGACTGCTGTTGCTGCTGCCACTCGGTGCACGATTGATATATTTTATGTGCGCTAGGAGTTTTATTATGTCCCTATAACTCGGCAACGAGTTTATAGTTGATTTGTGTGACCAAGAAAATTTCTTAGAAATATTTTTGGTCCAAATTCGCCCACTGTCATACTCAATTTAATATCTTGATGTCTCAAAAACAGCTATTAGGATTATCCTAGGTATTAGAAATTGTTTGAATCGGTAAGAAAAATATGAGGAAGATTTTTTAAAACCCCAACCACGCCGACTTTTATTCGTTTGAAATTTTCAAATTGTATTCGTGTGAACAAAACAAAATTTTTGAAATATTTTTTATTCAAATTCGCCCTCTGCCACGCCCACTTATTATATTTTGATTTCACAAAAGTGGCTCTAAAAACTACTGTCGGTATCAGATATTGTTAAAATGAGTAAGAGAACATTGTTGGTGAGTTTTTTAGATCCACCTATAACCACGCCCACTTTTGTCATGTCCCTATGCCTCAGCAACGCATTATGTGAAATGTATGCACAAGTTTACATCAGTCAAAATCACATAATATTCAGACAAAACCATTTTGTAACAATCTTCAATTAAGAAAAATTAAACTCAGCTTTTAAATATGAGTCTAATACTAAGTTTTCATTGGATCAAAGGAGGTAATTTTGTAGAAAATTTCCAAATTTGATACGAAATCATCTCATTTTCCATACAAATTCACATTTCGAAATGAGAGAATTTCAATCAAATTTAAAATTAGGTTGGAAATTAAGTCAAAATCTTTTGAACACACCCATTTGGCCACAGTTTGAAGAGCTCTATAAAAATTTTGTATGAAAATGTCAAAGCTCAATGGAAGTAGAAAGAAAATAAACAACAATAAAAAGCAGTTAATTGCCAGTTGAAATTCAAATATAAAATGAGCTAGCAAGCAAAATTACCAAAAGAAAATTTGTACTCGCTTACCCTTCTCTTCCCTTTAAACAAAGATGCTCAGTGGTTGATAGCACCTTTTTATGTGTTTTTCATTGAAACTCATCATTGAAAGTTTAATGATTGATTTTGAGACATTTAGAAAGCAAAATCATTTATTATTTTGACGAACAAATAAAACTTAAGACGTAATTAATATTTCTAGCCAAAAAAAAAAAAAAAAAAATTCAAATAGGCCCAACTCTCCACAAAATTTTTCTTATTTCAATGATTGAACTTCCTTAATAATGATCATTGGAATCTTAAAAGTCATTTGATGTGGAAAGTTGGGCATATTTGATTTCTTATTCATTCAATTCTTAAAAACTTTTGGTATGCAAATATTAAGTATCTATCTACGTGCATGCAAAACTACAATTTCTGTCAACCTGTTTTTGAGATATTCAATTTTCAAAAAAAAATTGAAACTTTTTTTTTTTTTTATTTTTGAAATTTTGATATGATATATTTTTAATCTTATTTGAAACTTGTAGGTAAATACAAAATTTATCTAAATCTTTTCAAAACTTAGAAAAACGTTCTATGGGAGGTTCTATTATTAGTTGCTTTTTGTAAATTTTTATAATTTTCAGTAGAGTATCGCACTAAGCATACAAAAAAAGTTGTACCAAAATCGTAGGAGCCATTTTTAAGAAACAAAATAGTTTCCTTAACAGGGTTTTTTTAACATTTGTATAGAAGGTACCATTATTTTTCCATAAAAGTATTTTTTTTTTCTAAAAGTTACACTCTTAAAATAAGGGGTTTTTCAACAGGGACGCTACAAAACTAGGGCGACAAGGATAGCAAACGACGCCATTTCTCTTGCCGTTTTTTTGACATTTCTCTTTAGTAAGGTTTGCCATTTCATGATGGAAAGATATACGAGCCAATAACGAGTCGAAATTATTAAAATTTACTACCGAAATTCGGAGTCAGTGGCCTCAACGTTTAGAGCGCTACGTCCAATTTATGGTCGTCATAATCGTCCTAGCAGATCAACAATTGAGCGCCTAGTAGAAACATTTGAATCCACAGACACAATTCAAAATTTTCCCGTACCAGTGAGACAAAGAAGTGCAAGTAGTATCAAGAATATTGCTGCCGCTGAGGCTTCAGTTGCAGAAAGCCCAAATGTGTCTCTCACACGTCGTTCTCAAACTATGGGCATCTCTGTGACGTCGTTGTGTCGAATTTTGCGAAAAGATCTTGGCCTACATCCCTTTGAGATTAAATTGACGCAAAAACTGAAGCCGCTTGACCACCGTGGATTGGGCTGAGCAACAACTCGAAAATGATTCGGATTTTCATCGAAAAATCATCTTCAGCGATGAGGCTCATTTCTGGCTGAATGGCTTCGTCAATAAACAAAATATGCGGTATTGGTCAGGCAGCAATCCACACGTCCTCCATGAATTATCATTGCATCCCGAAAAAATTACGGTTTGGTGTGATTTATGGGCCGGCGGCGTCATTGGGCCATATTTCTTCCGTGATGATCCAGACCGGCACGTTACTGTGAATGGGGATCGCTACCGTTCAATGATAACTGCATATTTTTGGACCCAATTGGATGATATGGACTTAGAGGACATGTGGTTCCAACAGGACGGCGCCACAAGCCACACAGCGAATGTCATAATCAATTTATTAGAAACCAAGTTGTGAGAACGTGTTATCTCACGAAATGGTCCAGTCGCTTGGCCGCCTCGGTAGTGCGATTTGACGCCGTTAGACTATTTCCTGTGGGGCTACGTCAAGTCTATGGTCTATGCCAACAAGCCAGCGACGATTGATGAACTTCGTACGAATATCGAATGTGCATGAAATCGCAGCAGTATCGGCCGATTTATGCTTGAAAACCGTCGAAATTGGGTTCAGCGTATGGACTTCTGCAAGCGTGCCCATGGTGGCCATGCAAAAGAAATCGAATTCCATACATAATGGTATCGAACGTACTTTCACAGAAATAAAGAATTTCATTGATATCCAAAACCGTTTTTGTTTTATTTAAAAAAACTTTTGTAGAGCTCTTATTGAAAAACACATACCCCTTAAATACGGTGTTTTATATATATTGAACATGTGTATGATGGTGATTCTCTGCCAACTGTGATTCTTTAAAAAAAAAATCAAAAATTAAAACTTACAGGAAACAATATTTGTTTTGTTTTTGAGGCTTTATTTAGTCAGGGTATCAAGGAACGGACATGCCACGGTACTGACATTTTGACTACACTTTCCCCATATGGAATAAGTAGCAAAAAAGGAGTCTTGATATCAAAAATGTAGATTGTAGTAAATAGCCATTTACCCAACTCAAACCAAAAATACTTAGGAAAATTTTACATTAAATAACAAAAAAAGCACTGGACACAAGGAATCACGGTTAGCACGGAATCACCCATATACCTTTTTGATTTTCAAAAAAAACAATTTACCATTTTTTCAAAATTAAAAAAAAAAAATGTTTTGAAAATTTATTTAAGAAAAAATATTTATATTGTTTAGAACTTCGCTTTACCACATTTATTGAAATCAGAGTAACGATTTTGAAACAAAAATCGAAAAAAAATAAAAATGGTTCTTTGGGACCATTTTTTTTCCATCGAAAGGTAGGTGACTTAACAACTAATAGAAATTTTTGGATTTTTCTTAAGAAAAGTTCTGGAGCCATTTTTGAGGAAAAAAAATTAAATTTCGTTAAATGTGTAAGAAACATTATATGGCAGGTACCGTTAGCAGAGTTACCAAAAACCACTAAGTACCAAGTTTTAAGCAAATCGATCCGGCAGTTCAGGCTGCAGCCAAATGGACAAGCAGATAGATAGAATTGTAAAACCCACTTTTTTCGTCTCCTATCATCGTAATTACAAGTCTGTCATAAATGAATGAATGCATAACTTGCTATAAAGTTCTTATACATAAAACCGTAAGTGAAAATCATAAAAAAATATTTAATTTACAGTAATAAAAACAATACAATAAAAACGATATTTAATTTAAAAATTTAATAACAATAAAGAATGTTTTACTATTTATTATTCATTTGATTAATAAAGAATTTTATATAAAATATAAAAACGTAGGTAAATATAAACAAATTTGATTTAAAAAAATATTTCAATCTACCTCTGCATTAACTGTGGTAAGATTTTGTGAAATTTCCGTATTACTAAATCGATCCTCATAGTTACGTCTATCCAAAGGTTCAACTGGATACCAATCGGTTGGCCTTGCACATCGTCTTACACGTACTCCAATCAATCCAGTTGTTTGGAATATTTTAAAAACGCAATAACCCGGTACGAATAACCATGGTAAGATTCCAAGCAATGTTATAAGAACAGCCATGACACCACCGTGTAATTTATTTAAATGAATCAAAGCAAATGAAATTGCGGAAACCTTCAAAAAACATAATCAAGAATGAAAAAAATTTATTAAAAATGTGCTTATCTACTCCATTAGTAATTTGTAGATCTTACCCAAGCTAAAAATATAAATATCGGTGCAACATATCTCACAATATTAATCATCCAAGTTGAATAAGTTCGATTTGTCATAAAACAAACATCTCTTTGTAAACGCTCACGTCCATAAACCCAGACGACAATTATTAAAAGAAGTAAATTCAGGATCATTTGGCTCATAATTGAGACCTGTGCGATTGTCTCAAAGAAAGTTATTCCATACTAAAAAAAAATTATAAAAATATTTATGATTTCTGTATTTAGGTTATGTAGCTAGGTAACTTACATTTGAACAAAAGAAAATTGAAGTCAGAGCCATAATGCTAACTATTACCAGAGTCAATTCTTTCTTTAATCCTCGTAGAGTTTCAAATTCATCAAAGAGTGACGTCAGAACTGAAAAAAGTTGCACAATCTGAATTCCAAATTAGATTTATTAATTTTTTTTATATTCAAAGCAATATTAATAGATTTATTTACCAAGAGATTTAAACATCCAAAAATTATCATTCCGAAAAATAATATTGACCAAAGGTGAGGAAGCTCCAAGTATGTAAGTCCAGTTGGTATGGCTAAGAATTCCAACCATTGCGTATGAAGAAAGTAACTGAAATGAATATTTTCTGGATCTTCCCCTATAAAATGACAATTATAAAATTAATATTTGTATCTATAAAGGAAATTTTATATTTCGCCGGCTTAGAGTGTAAAGCGCCTAACTCCACATTTCTTTTAACATTATAGACCACTTCAAAAATTGCTAAAAAATACAAAAATCTATCAAATCTTTTCAATTTCACTGAATTTGGCAATAACGAGTGTTGAAAAATGTTTAATGTAAATTTGGTTTTATTCAAATATTGCGAACACTTTGTTTAAAATATTTGTTTGTAAAAAATGCGAGTTAGCTGCTTTACTCTCTAAGCCGACGATTTGTTTTATGCGTTAGACTTGCTTAAACAAATAAACTTATTATGTAAAATGTGTTATAGTCTACAACTGTTTACTATAAATCGTCTTATTTATACCAATCTAGCGCACGTAGAGCGATATTATATGCTTACTTGTCATAAAACTTATCATAAAAACTGAAAGAAGTGCCAACCCCAATACAATGCCAATTTGTGCAAAACATAGCAACCAACTGAAGCGAAATATGTTCGTATCGAATTTATTATAGCTCGCCATAGTTAGTACAGAACCCCATCCAGGTCCAAGGGCGGCAAAAGCTACCAAAGGCACATATACAAATGTATCTATCATAATATAATTCGGCTGAATGGCAGTTTTTAAGCCATCAAACGCCCCTGGGAGAAAAATAAAACGAAGCAAACAAAGTCCCATTATTCCTAATACTGCAATGCAGGAGTAACGCAAGAATTTCCCAATCTGCAAAAAAAATATTTCTTAAAAAATGTGATCTTTTTTATTTATTTGTTCTTACCGATTCAACAGGTTTGACAACTATAATGGCAACCATGCCCCATATAAGAAAAGCACATACCATTAAAAGCCATGAAAATCTTCCTTCAGGATGTTTGCCGTGATACATGCTCATTGTATTCAATTCAAAACTATGCTCGTATGATTAGGAAAATCAAAATTAATTTCTATTTTTATTCAAAATAATCTTACTTAAAAAAATCTATCGACGGGATATCAAGTCCTTTAACATAATCGTAAGTATGATTGCTATACGTGCAAATCTGAAATAAGTAGGCAAATTTAAAAAAAAAAACAAAGTTCAAAGCAGATTTTTTAACTTACACTTTCACCTTCACTTTTATTCATCCAACTTTTTGCTCCTTCACAGCTCCATGGAATTATTGGAGTAAGAGTGTGGAAAAGATAAAATAATGGTATGGCTCCGAGGACAGCATAGTAGGCAAGGCTTGTTAAATTTATTGCCAACGAAACATATCCAATACCTAGAAATTTTGAAACGCATAAGATAGGTACTTAAAAGTATTTAAATTCGCATTTACGAACCTTTGAAGAGTGGTGAAATTCGGAAGACTGATATAAATCCAGTGCTTGAAAACTGTCCCAGGAATGACTGCATGAAAACTAAAGGTATTACGCAGACACATAATGTTAACAGGTAAGGAATCAGGGCGTAAACTAGAGTTGAATAAAAGTACAAAATTATTATAAAATGCAAAATCAAACAATTCATATTTTTGATTTAAACTTATCAAGCTAAGCTATAGATTTAGTGCAAATAAAAATAGCAATTTGTCAGAAGTGACGGCTGTAGACTTCGTTAATTGTACGTACGTTATTAGATTCTGACGCATGTGGACTCTTTAAAAAAATAAATTTAAATTGGTGACGAACAACTCGTGGAGAACAAGGGCCTAGTGATTTACAACTCTCAACCATTCCTGTGTGCGTGTTGTTGGCAAGAATGGAGGGGGCCTACAATTTTTTTTGCGGAGTCCGAACGGCTAGATGAGAAGCACTTATTAATGACAAGTATACTCTTGGAGAATTTGTCTGTTCCCCGCGAGAGGCAGTACCTCAGAAAAACATTTCAGTTTAAAGGTGGCAGTTGCTGGGAATTGACCTTTGGCATGACAAGTCTGAGTTCAATTCCCTTTTGGTGGACTCTTTAGGCCTTTTTTTGATTCAAATCAGTTCATATTTTTGAATATTTTGAGTTTCCGAGGCGGAATGCAAAAGCACTCTCTTTGGTTTTTGCATACATATTTCAACCTTAAAAAAAAATTGCTTTTTATAATCCATTTTGAAAAAAGTTTTTCAATTTTGACTAATGTAACAACCAAAAAGAGTTCTTTTGCATCCCTCTCCCCTCCTACCAAATTGCACTCCCCAATTTTATAATATTTTACGGTTTTTCCTTCTTTCATGACACATTTGATTTTAACAATAAGAACCCTTGGACGTCTTAATTCCCTTTTATATGACATAATCAATACCCTATAACAGGGATGGTAAACCAATGGCACGCGTGCACGTGACGAAATACTATGATAACGCCATCAATTGACGATATTTTTCCCTGCTAATGCGTGTGAAATACTGTTTCTTTGCTTTTTTTTTTATTAAATTGGATTAAAAACAATACTGCTGTGGAGTAAAAAAAACCCACAAACAAAATATTTTAAGGCCAGTGAGCGTGTTCGTAAACGTCAAATGCGTTTGAAAGTAAATTGTATGATGTTTATCAAACCGATGGTGCGCAATCAGGACGATTGCTTATTTGATGATCGCATTATCTACGTCAAAAAATTATGATAAAATTGACTTTAATTTGATATTTTCGAAAACGACCTGAATGCATGCCAAAGGCATTTCAAAAGATTTATTTTTCAAAAATGCCACGAGGCTCTTAAAAGATTCGCCACCACTGAGACTCACTTTATTGAATGAAGATTTGTTTTCGATTTTTTTTTTGGAGTTTCAAGCGTGTTCAAAGTGCAATTTATTAGTTCAGAATAAAAATAACTCAGAAAAGAGAGTTAAATGCTAAGTGCCCTATTACACGACGACCTAAGAGTCATGACTTTTTTTGAAATTAAATGAGTGCGAGAACAGAACAGAACTTGATTTTCAGTAATTATTTTCATACAGAAGTTTCTTAATATAAATAGTTCTTTTTTTTGCAAAATTTTCAAAAAAAAAGAATTGAATCTTAAAAAAATTTCAAATTTCTTTTTTTTTTTTTAAGTCAAACATTTTGAAAGCTTTATATAATATAAAACTCATTATTAAATGATTTTTATATTTTTAAAGTATTTAAATAAAAAAAATTACTTTTATAAAAAAATAACGGTATACCTTCCACAAAAACTTCATGGTGGAGTAAATTTTGTCAAAAAATTTATCAAAATTTCACTAACGGTGGGCTTAAGTTTTTGTACGATTTCAGTTTGGCTACTCGTACATCTCTTCTTTATAAAACCAAGTTGTTGAGTTGTCCGGGGTAAGGAGCAGACTTGGAAAAGAAAGTGATTTGGTTTTTGTTCAACAACTCGATGAAATTTCTTTTTACAACAAAATCATGAAGGAATAACATTTAAACAATAAATTATTTAAAAATGAGCTATTTACGAACTCTGTAGGTTTTTTAGTCTTGAAATTTTAGCGTATCAAATAAAAACTTTTTTTTGTACTGTAAATGGACAAATGACGGTTTTTTTATAAATATCTCAGCAGATATAAAAAACTAATGAAATAATATTATTGCCCATAAGATTTTGGACAAAAAAGATTATGACACTTTTTTTCGTAGGGGCAAAAAATTTTGATAAAATCGTGCACCAACACACTCATTACCTATTACCAAAATGAAGAAAAAAATGCATTACAGCCAAAAGCTGTTATTATAACGTTAATGCACGTTTTTCATGAAATCTGTTACCCCAACGAAACAAAAATGTTATAATCTTGTTTGTTCAGAATTTTTTGAGCATTAAAATAAACTTAAATAAATTTTCCCAAAATGAATCACAAAATTAAACACTCTGTCTGTCCTTTTAAATAAAGTACCATTTTATATTGCCTTTCATTGTAGACATTAAAAAAGTATAAATTTAAAAACTAAAACAAATATTTTTTGTTTCAATTTTCAAATATTTTTTACATAACTTTAATTTTCTGAGTTGTGTCGAACTTGGACACAAAGAGTGGGGACAAGACTAGTTTAATTAAAAGGCCTTAGGTATATTGTATAAACCCTTTCAAAAAAATAAAGTTTTTAAAATGATTGCCATAGAATTTTTACAAAGGTAGGTAGGTGCACTTGGACGTATACGCATTTTTCATACTTTTTATTTTGTGCACCTTTGTATTTTAACTTTAATTTTTATTTTCAGTAAAATTGAAGGTGCTAATTTATTTTTCATATCATCTGCATTAGGTCGGTGCAAGTTGGTGGACTCTTCGTTTAGCATGAAAATAAGAACGTTATCCTTTTCTTCAAAAGAATGTAGATAAAACATCAGCATGCCAGAAATATTTTTCACTCCAGAACATGTCTGTTATTATAGAAAACTAAAATAAACCAAGTAAGAAATACAAGCCACTTTTAAGAAAGTTGAAGGCTTGCTTATACTACCGACAAAAATGTTTTTATATTTATAGTAAAATCAATATTTTGTGCAAGTAAAAACATTTTCATCATCTTTCCATAAATTTTGATAAAAATATTTAAAATCTGACATTTTTTTCCAAAAGATTTTATTTCTTTTGCAGACGTAGTGCTGTGGCAAAATCAATGAAATAAGCATTCAAAGGAAACAACTTCATTCTGCATTGAATTATTCATAAATCAATAAGATAATAATAATTAGAATTCGAACGCCAAGAGATGTATTGTTTTTTTTTAGTAGCATAGTGGATATCGGAAAATCATTCCAATTATAATTTATCCAGTATGGGATGAATTCATTAACATTTGTGTTATTTCAAAATAAATTATTGAAATGAAAAAAAATTTCGATGTGAGTTCAAAATTTTCAATTTTTTTGTTTTTTGATACATCAACATTTTTAAACATTCTATCCACACTTCTAATAAATATTATCAAGTCAATATGGCGTCTAACAATGACGACAAGGTTTTGAGATTTATCACATAAGGTTAAACGTCATATCTACGCTGTAGATAACCAACGAAAGAAATAAATAAAATTCGTCTGCTCAAACAGACAAAATTATAATTTAAATTTTTGTCAAATCTATTTTTGAAAATAAAATGAATACAAAAACAATTGATCTATTCGTCTTTGTTTTTTTTTTTTTTTAAATGTGAGAACAGACCATCTTTTAATCTGATGACTGATTTATCTGTCCAGTGAAAAATAAATTAATTTAATGTTTGCTTATTATCACATGCTAAAGAATAACTAAAAATACTAATGACTTCTCAGTGGGTCAAATATATATTATAAATAATTTTACTTACTTCCAAGATCGCCAAATAAAACCAACGGATATATAAATACAGCATCAAGTTTGAATGCATGACCAAGGCATGCAAAGAAAAAATCCTTCGGTGCTGACCATTTACCGCGATTCTTATCATGATTAAATGGTGTAAGGCCTGTGTCATATGACGTTTCATATGCCATTATTTATAAATTTGTATCTTTTTAGATTTGATTTATTTACATAAACTAAAGAAAAACACACAAGACTATTCTAACATAGAATATCAAAACAATGCTAGCCACGAATACTAATAATGTACGCCGACGACGACGCACGACGCGAAATTAACTCACAAATTATGTCAAATATGTGTATAGGTACTTACCGATTGAATCTAGAGAAAGAATGCTCATCTTTTGAAGCTGCTTCTATTTTTCTCAGGTTCACTTTGTTACTTTATACAAAGTGTTTTATGTATTTAGGCGCTGTAGTAATGAGGAAATCGTTTTTAATACGAGTTTTTTATTATTTAACCTGCAAATATGAAGCTAATTTACATGAATCTGACAGGTCCAGAGTAAACTTACTGAATTTCGTGAAGCAGTCCGGAACTAACTTCTGATCTGAATTAAGTGAAAAACATGTTTTAAAAAGTTAGCTCGGGATCCACCCCAAAACTAGAATAGTCTGCCACCTAAAAACTGGGGCAGATTAAAATGATTTTAAAATGACTGCGAAAACACCAGGTGAAAAAGATTTCACATCATCTTTGGGTTCAGGCTCACTGGACCTCGTTGCGGTCATGTACCTATTCATTTTCATAGAAAAAAATAAAACAAAGCGAAAACAAAAAAAATCTAAGATTTGTTTAATTAGTATTTTCCCTAATCACACTTGACACTTAGAACAGAAAGTCATCCTTATGTCAGCAGGCATTCATTATAAATAAAGCTTTTTATATTTAAAGTATTTTCATTTCCACATGCGACTTTACTCTTAGTAACGGAGTAAAGTTACTCCCACTTTACAACACCTCTAATCCTGACAAGTTTATTAATAAGAAAATACACGAGGAACAGGGTTGGAGTAAGCCAAAGCTGGTTCATAGGAGGTACATAGCTGGCGTAAAGCCGTTTTAGTTTCTAAATGTCATTTTGACATCATATCGTGTGAAATTTACAAAAATGAGTGCAGACAACTTGATTTGCTTTTCATTACTAAGAACTTTTTTTTTTATTATTTGCTTTATCTACCAATTAATTAATTGACTGAAATTCCACCCAAAATAATTAATTGAAATGAATAATAGTGGAAATGAGCTTGTTTACGTTATTCGTTACCAGAGTTTTAGATTTGTCATTTTTTTGATAATATATTTGACATGAAGAGGGCGAAGCTAAATCAGTGCAGGAAATATTTCACAAATAGGCAGCGGTGTATACAGGCTAACTTTCTGGGGGAGGGGGAGGGGGGTCATACCAACAAAAAATATGTACAGATTTGGGGTCGAAATTTTGGCAAGGTTTTTACCATTCGTTTTGCAAAATTCTATTTTTAATAATGAAAAATGTGTTAAATATTACTTATTTTAATCAAATTAAATAAGCAAACATTCTCAAAATAATTAACATCTCGGAGATCAATCTCATGAAAAAGGTTCTTCGGAAAGAAGAATTTCTGAGGAAAATTAAACTCTCTAATTCATATTTTGACAGAGCAAAATGTGTTAGATCTGCTACCACTGCATTTTTTCTCATTCAATCGAGTAAATTAATAATAAATTCTTGAACGATATATTTGGTAAACTTTTAGATGAACAAAGACACTTTTTGGCCTAAATTGAAGCAAACAAATTGTAGAGCAAATTTGCAATCAAAAACTTGCCTTTAAGGGTTGGAATCTCCAATAACTGATATAAGCGCGAAAAATTCAAGGTTTATACCAATGTTCCGTTGAGAGAAAGATTTGTAACATTTTTGTTTTTATAAAAATTCCAAAAATAGAAATAAAACACATATTTAATTAGCCAAATTTTCGTCAGCAATAGTAGCTGGTTTCCTCTGGGGATGAAACATTTCTTATGAGTACTTTGCCAGCGTTTTTTCAATGGAACACAAATCAAACTGCTTTCCTATGTAAAATGTATCTACTTGCACTTGCGGGCAAGTACCGAGATACATTTTGATAGTACTAGATTATGATTTTCATCTACTCATAAGTACTTTGCCACCTCCAAAGGAAAACCGTTAATATGCCTGTTCGTGTACATACCAATTCTACGAATTTCTACGAATTTAGCAAAAAGTTCTGTCAAAATTCATATAAAAAATACAATTAAACTTAAATTTGCAAAAAACTTAATTTTGATTAGAAGTAAAAGAATAGCAATATTGTGACAATAAATAAATTTATTTCGGAAGGCAAGTGTAAATGTGGAAAAAGTAATCTACTACAATTTCCCATTTAAGTGATTTTCAAACTGTGTAAGCTATAAAATTAAAAACACAACGAAATTTTTCGTTTATGATTTTGTTTTGTCAATTTTTTCGTATGGACATTTCCTTTTCACTTCAGCTGCGTACAAGACTTTAGGACTGGCAAAAAAAACTAAAGTAGAGCCGACTAATATAAAGATTTTTTATTTTACTTTGTGAAATTTTCTTAATTTGAAAGAAGTGAATTTCGTGTTTTTAAGTAAGACTAAAGAAATATTATTTTAACACTGCTCTCTTCCAGTGCGCAAGTGGCTTACTGAATTTTGTTGTAGTTGTATGAGTATGAGCATCAAATACGCTTAGCATCCAGGATGTTGAATTGACGCTACCACTCTAGAAATGGGTCAAAAATACCAGGATATTGTGTTAGTAAATCACCGGTTCAAGGTTTGATTTTGATAGCTAACATATTACAGCCATTTCAGATGATATTGTTTTTTGGATCTTGCATGGGCAAACAAAAAGTTACAAGCAAGATGGGTGTCAAAAATTGAATCTTACTTAATTGAGCTATAAACTGTTCATTAACTTATTATTCACATTCAGCCTCCTGAAATTTTTTCTTGTGATAAGAAGAAATGACTCGGTTGATAACTAAAATTAATTATTAATAAACAAAATAATTGATCGACGAATAATGCTTATTTTGCAGAAATCCTAGTTTTTTGAATATTTTCTGTTAAAAAAGTAAGAATATTGTTTTTGAAAAATGTATCGCTGAAGAAACAGAAATTAAGAACATTTTCAGAATGTTTTTAAGTAAAAAATTTGTGACGCATATTCTAGGTTTTAATTAATAACTTGATAAGAATTAAACTGTCAAAAAAAAATCAACTCGATTGTAAAATATCAAAATTTCAATAAAAAAAAACTTTGTAATTTTCTTTTGAAATTCAAAAAAAAAAATTTTGAAAATTTTGATATTCAAAATTATTTAGAGTTCTTGGAAGTTTTTGCCAATAATAAAATAATTCAAGATATAAAGAAAGTTCTAGGAAAGGTACCGTTAATAGCGGCTAGGTGTAATTTTTATTATTCGTTCAACAAAAAAAAAATTCGATATAACAATCAAACATGACATAACGATGATAGAGAACACGAAAAAAGTGGGTGGCACAATTCTGTCTGCCTGTATGTTTGTATTTGGATCTACAAACTAAACCACTGAAGTGATTTTCTTCAAATTTTGAACTTAAGGATTTTTGTAAGTCTCCGGAGGCAAATTGATTTTTTTTTTGAATAAAATATTAAGGTATTCTTGCCATACAACCGTTAAGGAAAAGATTATTTATCTCAAAATTTAATATTTCAAAAAATAGTTGATGATTTTTTTTGCAACTTAGTTAATATATTTGTACATATAATAATAAATACTCAAAATTGGCGTACCAAAAGTTTTTGTAAAAATGTTACTAAATTTTTACATATTAAAACTAGATTTTAAGTAATTCCTTTTTTTTTTAAATAGGTACCTATCTTAAATGGTGTTCAAAAACTGTATCAAAGTTTTAAAAAATTCAACAGAGATTTTTTTTCGAACTTTTGTACGTAATCAAGAAATTTGAAGTAAGAAGAGTAAATATTTGTTTGAAATGATAAGTGGAAAGACGTAATTTAACGTCTTAAGAGAAGTACGCTGCTGATGCTAAACGAAGAATTGAATACTAAAATGACACAACGAAATCATAAACTAAAAATTTAGTCTTACTTATCGTTCTGCAACAGATACGCTGTTCGATGAACAAAATTTATAATTGCTGAATATTTTTTGAAGAAGTCTACACTCTTTTTTCTCGAATAATTAACTACCCAGACCATTTATTGTGTGGGAAAAAATGACTTTTTTGTTCTTTCGGGTTTTTTTTCTTTATTTTGTTATATCTTTCATTACAGCGTGGCTGCCAGTATTTTTTTTTTCAGTTTCATTTGTTTTGATTTTTGAATTTCTGTAATTGTCAAGGAATATTTTTGTTCGCTGCGTTTTCGTAAGCATTTTGTTGTCTTGTTGGAGACCAACTTAAAATTTCGTTTCGTATCAGCAGACACTTTATTTAAAAATAAAAACAAAAACGGAAAATCGACACTAAAAATGGTGTGACTAAAAATATAATTTCGAATAAAAAGTTTTAAAAGTTAAGTTGTCAAATTTGTAATAGTTTCCGAGGTATACCAAAAATATTGAAAAGTGGCCATTGAGACCATTCTCTCAGAAGCGCATTGGTGAATTTGGTACCATTTTTGGTTTAAAGCGTGCTTATTGGCAAAACAAACATATTCAATGATATAAACCCTCGCACGTTATTGTTTCTTTATAGTCCTCATTTTCCGGTCTATTCAATAGACTGATATAGATGTTTCAAAAACTTAAAGCAACGTCGCTAAAAGTGTTCAAATTTGTTGATTCATTTTAAAAAGATTTTTAAATTCTTTCCAAAGTTCTTTTAAAGGCTAGACTTTAATTTAATTTAATTAATTCTCAAATTCAAGAAAATTATAAAAAAAACTTGGCTTATTAATTTCTTTCTCTAACAGCGGGTTCACAAAATTATTACTTTTTTTTTATCATTATATTTCTGATCTATTCGTGAAAATATACTATTTCCTTTGTTTCAATTGCAACTCATCTCTGACTTTTTTCTAAGTAACTAAAGGTTCATGCATAAATTATGTCTATAAAAATGTCTGTATTTAGGTCTAGGTATTGACATGCTAAGTAATTGTAAATTAACAACAAAAAAAAGAACAATCGAGGTAAATTCTCCCCTTGGATTTATGATGGGTCATTCAAATTACAACTGCACTAATCATTTAGCGCAATGCAATTTCCTTATTAACAAATATGTTCTATAAAGATAATGTACTACATATATGGCAAGTATAAAGCGTTTATATTTAGCTTCTCTGCGTTAATTGAATTTTTATGGAATTTTTTGCAACTCATAGGCTTTTCCTATTAGAGGTACTTATACATATAGCTATACACATAAGCTATTATGGAGAAAGATACAAGATAGCAATATATTTTCATGGGTCTTTCAGCATCAGCCACCTACTTTATAGTCTATTATATCAAACCTGACCATCATTACGCACTTAAGGAATCAAGCTGAGATTTATATTTAAGAATATCAGCTTCTAGTCCTCTTTTTCACTCCCACTACTGGACCGGTGTCAAAAATTGTCAATTAACCGAGCATTGTCCGATAAATGTTACATTTTAAATTTGTACAGGGTATTCCATAATAAGGCGTTGGTATCAATTTATTTAAATTTCTACAAAATTTGATCTCGAAGTAATAATCTTGGAAATTTTCATGTAGGGGGCGGGAACTGCACTTTACGGCATCTATTGTATTAAAAAACTAGTTTTATTTTTAAATTCAAAATAAGATTTGGTTCAAAAATGACATTAGCGATTAACATGTACATAGGTAAATACAAGAACAGCATTAGTCCATGTGAGAATACATGTTCTAATGTCAAAACACCTGA
This sequence comes from Dasysyrphus albostriatus, assembly GCA_946251815.1. Taxonomy (NCBI): domain Eukaryota; kingdom Metazoa; phylum Arthropoda; class Insecta; order Diptera; family Syrphidae; genus Dasysyrphus; species Dasysyrphus albostriatus. Next base: position 132,982,482 of record OX276337.1, on the reverse strand, counting down.
AATACACTAAAATATCATTTAGGGACTTGACAGAAAGCCGACGATACATGAACTGAGATAGGTTCAGCTTCAATTCCATTATTAAAAGAGAGCACCCTTTTTGTTCAAGTGACAATTTTGTATTCATACGATTCAAGCTTTCGAGCAACCATTATGTATAGAAAAACGTTTACTGCTAGATGCACTTTTCTTGAACATTATAACTGAAACACCTTGTTATTTATCACGACAAAGTAGATATCTTTTGCATACATCCAGCTCGGGACATAGTTAATTGGCTTACATGCATAACCTTAAGCAAATTGAATAGGAACGTTTTATCGCGGCTCTAGTTAGTAGTTGGAAGAATTGATTCATAAGTCATCATCATCAACACAAACTGATCGGTCGTTCTAGGGAGCACATAACTTTTTAAATTCAGTGATAACGCTATGTGCCCAGAGGTAGCATTATCGGTTGACGCGATCGCGTTATAATCAAAGTGCAATTTCGAAGATAAAAAAAAAGCAAAATTAAGATAATCCATTGAGTGTGATATAATAAGTGTGTTGTCAAAATATTTTAATTTAGTACGTTATTTACCCGCTATAATTCAACTGTCCCGTGCCTGTGGCAAGGATAAGTAGAAAAGATAAAAATTAATTAAGTGCAAAGTGATTGAAAGTTTTGTCGCATCCTCAAACCACCACACCGCCATGACAAGTGATATAAGAAATAGGGATAAATTGATGTATGCAGGTGATGGAAGCAGTGCAGACAATGATGCTCATGAGCGATTCGAACATGACGAAAATCGCGGCAAATGGGCTTCGAAAACAGAATTTCTACTATCATGCATTGGATATGCTGTAGGCATAGGAAACGTTTGGCGATTTCCGTACCTATGCTATCGCAGTGGAGGTGGTGAGTTTTAGCTTCTTGCAGGCTGCATAAACTTTGAAAGGAAACTGTTTTTAAAACAAACAAAATGGATGTACCTAGTTGTGACTTATTGCAAAATTTGAAGTTAGAAATCTTTAGCTTCACCATTGCGTTGAACCAGTAATTTTTAAAAATAACTTACAATTAGTAGACAAAAGTAACTTTTCAATATTCTGTGTTTCCTATGCTTTAACCATTATGTTGAGTCTCTTAATCAGCTATTGGAACAAAGAATCAGTACTCTTGTCTCTTTTCGAAATAAAAAAGGTTTGAATGTAAAATTCAATTTTTTTTTCTATTGTCAACTAATTTAATTTCGAAAGGATCCAAAACTTTTGGAACTCTTTGTGAAACTTGGAATTTATAACTAATTTGGATAACATTCACACATAGGGCAAAGGAATCGAAGAATGCACCTATCCAAAACAAATTCCTTTCTGGATATGGTAATTGGAAGACTTAGAAGGCAAAGTGCCTCTTATTTAGACTATGTGAAATGAGAAATTACATAAACAGAACCTTTTCATTGAATTTATTTGCAATAGCTTCCTTTACCTAAAATATAATTTGTAAATGCTTATGGGAAAGTTATGCATTCACCAAAAAAAAAGTCTATCTACATATTTAGATCAAAGTCGATATAACGATGATGTGGAAGACGAAAAAGGAGGTTTTGTAATTCTGTTTATATTCTTGGTAGATTTTCTTTAAACGAGATAGAGTGATCCCCCTGAGACGTTTCTAATTTTATTAAGGATCAAATATAACTGTACCTATATACCTGCAAGACAAAATTATTAAGCCACTATAACTTGGGTATAAAAAAAACAATACATAGTTTATTAATTTTCAACTTTTTCGACAAATGTGAAAATAGTTTTGAATAAATTTGCTATACCGAAAAGCTCAAAACATTCACATTGTATTTTCATAAAATCATATCTTTGATTTAAAAGTACAAAATTAATAATTTTTTTCTGTAAAAACACACGGTTTCGAAAGTTTTTAATATTTTCTAGAGGATTTGAAAAAAAATGTGTTGCTTATACAAAGAGTAAGAGTATAAAACTGTTAAACAAAATTGGTGTGCTCATTTTAATAACGAATTATTAAAATTCAGATGAAAATAAAACTTCAAAAAAAATATCCACCAGTTTTTGAAATATATCTAGTTTTCGAAACATGATTTCAAATTTTGTATACAGAGGGCTTTTTTATTTGACGGTATCTATTGTTCTTTATCTTTAAATTGTATCTATTTAGGTAGATGTTTCTTACCAATTTATTTTCATGCTTTCGATAATAATATCATATTTTTTATAAATTTGCTTATAAATGTACCTTGTCTAAATATAATGAGGAAGTAATATAAAAATTACAAATCTTCACTTTTCCAATAGCTCAGTACTCAGTTTCAAAGATCAAAGTGACAGCTAAGACTTTTGCATACTGACAGATGAAAATGCATAGCAAAAAAGGAGACGGTTTGATAAACAAGTTTGCATTCAATTTTGGTTTTTGAAGTGCTTAACCTTAAGGTGTAATCTGTTATCTTAACTAAGAAAATTTAACTAATTGTCCTTAAAAAGTTTGAAATGCTTATTTGTAGGTAATTATTAAAGTAAAAAATATTTATATTTGTGTACCTATATATGTACTTGCAAACATTATCTAAGTGAATGATTGAAAATGTTGTTGTGCTTTTAATTGTTTCTATTTCTTAAGTAATTTATTATTTTTATATCTGATATTTGTATCAATTTTGCGTACATAGGTACCTACACTACTGACGCAATTTCAAAATCACCTTAAATTAAAATTTCAATGAAATTGCATAAATGAAATTTTGTTTTATTACAGTTTATACCTGTTTTCCGATAAAGTTTAGAAATAGAACAAACGAAACTGTGAGCAATTTGCTTAGTCGGTTTGTGCTTATACCTGGTAATTTACCTTAAAAAAGTACATGGGTTCAAACTAATTATTATAATATTTCTTGTCCAATAGGTTATATTTTTGTGAAACTATAAAATATGTCCCATCTGCTTGGGCTTGGAAGACACTCAAACAACATTAGACACGTTCAAACGACCCAAGGGACTAGATATTCAGTCAACTGCATTTATTGAACGCAAATTTGCCAAATGTAACTAAGTTTCTTTAAAATGTCAAACTTGAAACTTAACTTCAAACATTTACTTTCAGTAAATTGTGAAAAAAGTACTGATAAATATTATTTTTATCTAAAGAAAAAATCTCACATCTGAAATAACTCCTTTACGAGTTTTATTAAATTAAATTTTCGTTTTTTTCAGGTAAAAGTTTTTCAAGTAGTATTAGAAAAACCTAACCTAAAATTAACAAATCTCATACAAAACTTGTATTTTTTACATATCATTCGGTTTTAAATTTTCTATTTCGTATTTGATAAGGAACCTTCCCACAAAATGGTAAGAACGTACGTGCAAAAAATAAATAAATCACAAACCAAATAAAGTTCAGCTTTCTGTTAAGTGAAAAAATATAATCAGCTGATATTCTGACAGAAGTGCACTTGACTTGATATTAAGGGAGATTTTTCTTGACTTACTTTCCAGTCAACCTTTCAATAAATTTGCCTTATTCGGAAAGCAATATTTTGACAGCTGGCCAATCAGAGACTAGAAACTTGCCTTAATTTCTAGTCCCTTAGGTCGTCTGAACGTACCCATTGGTTTTACGCAAGCTTTAAAACAAGTGTTTAGGGTACTTTTGCTAAATTAGAAATTGAGTTCTACAAACTACTTAGTTTGAAGCTTGATGAAATAAGCTTTAAGGCCAGTTGTAGAAATATTTAATCCATATGGTTCAGCTATTTTAAGTTAGATACTTTTACAAATTGAATTAACCTATTCTTAAATAACTCTAAAGGATTCATTTGTGACTGCATTCAGTTCTTCTCAAATGAAACATTCTATCGCACTATCAATGTTTTCGAACGTACTGCAATTGCAATACTTATTGCTTTAACCTAGTGCCAACTGCCATGCAGCTCAACTCTGATTTGTACTCCATTCTGCCTTTCGTATTCCCCTTTGTATTGTTTTTTACAAACGGCAATCTGTGTTTCTGTGTGTCAGTGCTTGTGCGGTCTTACTTTAAAGTTGTACCTTATTTCCTTTTCAGGAATTTTTTTCTGATTTTTATATCAGAAAATGATTCCAAAACTTTGCAGAATCTTTTTTTAATGTTCATAAAACGACAGCACTGCAGACTACCACTTCATAAGAAAAATGAAACACCATTTACATTTTTAAAGGTGCTGTCAAAACAAGTCTTTTTAAAAATCTTTTTGTACCGTAAAACACCAAATAGATTTATTTAATCTGAACTGAGATACTTTGGTGGAAATATGTACATATAGCATTAGTCTTATTAGTCAAACAAATCTGGATGTAACTAAATAGCTTGTTTCAACATAATTGGCGTGTTCAGGAAAATGAGTTCTGGGCCCAGTGAACAGAGGATTCCTCAGAAAAATGTCTGTAAATTTACAGAGGGTAGAAAATACGGGACTCGCAGGGCTCAGCTAATTTTTCCCGTCAAAAAGTGAGCAATTTGACGGGAAAAATTAGCTGAGCCCTGCGAGTCCCATATTTTCTATCCTCTTTAAATTGACAGATATTTTTCTGAGGAATCCTATTCACTAGACAACAGATCTTACGAGAAAACAATTACAAGAATTGTTTACTTGTAATAAATTATAAAAAAAAATCAAAAATAAATTTTTTCTTGCGATACTAGCGAAGGTATCGGTTAATTTCAGTCGATAAAGTAGAGCTGTCTTAGTATCGCGTCGATTCCCGATACCGATACCAAACGATACCGAGACTTTTCTGGTATCGTGGCCAGCCCTCTAAATCTTAATATGTGTACTTAAACGACGGAAATTGACTTTGTGTACATTACATCGTCTTTGTTTTGGCCTCATTATAGATCCAGCATTATTAAAAAAAAAATACAGTCGACTCTACCAGTTGATGAATTTGGGCTTAAGTTCTTCTTAAGAAGAAAAGGTGAAGATGGAATTTATACTTCCGAAACGCTTTGCTGAATATTTGATTTAAAATAATTGTGTGCTTAGTTTAAAATTTGTGTTTTAAAAAGCGTTTAGTAAAATTGTTGAAAATTTAAAAGTTTATTCGTTTGTTTAAAAGTGTGTTCGAACACTATAGTGTATGATTTATAGGCAACTTGGTTAAAATTGTTTTCTTTCATTCAGGTAATAAATATTATAGAAAATAAGTTTTTTTTACGGTTTTGGGTCAAGAACATGAAGAAGAATGTTTGGTTCAGTATTCGAACACCTTTTTTTTCTTTTCTTCCAGTGTTCGATTCAAGGAATCACGTGTAATTGCTAGCTTCCCTTGTTCGAACAGTTTTTGAATTGCGCTCAAACTAAAAATCCGTTGAACCGTGTTTGGTTTTACTTCGTTTTTTGTAAAATTGAATAAAAACAAATCCACAAACACAATTTGTTCAGTAAAACTGAGAGAATAAATTATTTGTTTGCTCTTTTTAGGTTGAAAATATGTACGAACTCATGTGTTCGACATAAGGAAACTTTATGTTCGAGCTTAGGCAACTAGTGTTCGACTACTGGGGAATAAGGCTATTTTCACATTTTTCTTTTTTTTATTTGTTTAATTTACTACAAAATATTTGAGTTAAAGCTGCTAAATAATTCTACACCACAGATTGAATGATTCCATCACAGTAAACGAGTACCTAATCGTTTGTGAACCACTAACAATAAGTGTTCGACTATTGGGGATATGACCCTACACCTACTACAATCTCACACACATATTTTTCATATTCTTTGATTTCACAACATTTCCTACCTATGTTTCTATACCTGTGCTGTACCTAGGTAGGTAATAGGTAGAAATGTATAAAGCTTGGAATCTTGAGTTTGATTTGTTTGTACAAAAGCATAACCTACCCCTAACGACATAAGTTGTCGCAATGAAATTTAAAAAAAGTAAACAAATCATAAATAACTCCAAATCATTATAGTGACTTTGTTGCTATACCTACTAACTTTTAACCGTTTTAATTGTTCTTATTATTCATTAACAAGCAACCACGGCAGCGATTATTACTTACCAAATAGACGACAAATGATGAGACTTTTGTAAATTTTAGAAATTAAATTTCTTTTATTTTAAACTTTTTCTTCCAAGACTCTTGCCTCAGCTTCGTCCCTTCTAGTAGCGATAGGCCATTAAAAAAGTCTGTCTGTATGTAAGTTTGAAAACTTCAATAATTGAAATAAATTAAATTTAAGTCATGCCACATATTAACTTAGCTTTTCATTTAAATTTGCTTTTGGGAACAAGTATATCAACCGACTCCGTGGCGCAACGGTAGCGCGTCTGACTCCAGATCAGAAGGTTGCGTGTTCAAATCACGTCGGGGTCAAATTTTTTTTTTAACTTTATTTTTTGCAAAATGCTAAATTTTAGCACTGACAATAGTTCTGTTTGGTTACCTAAAATTCGAACAAATTCGTAAGATGTTGCACTACACTTCACAAATTCCTTTTTGTTAACTGCAAAGTGTAGCAAGAGAGAGAACCAAACGAGAAAGGAAGAAACTTCCCTTCCACCAAAAAGCTTAAAAATTTCTGCTACACACAAATTTCTGAGTCTAGGAAGTACACAACTGTCAAAATACGTCTGTGTATTCTTTTCTTGTGTGTGTTTTAAGATTTGTCTGATGTTGTGTATGAGTAGGTGTGCTCCTTAAATTCTTCGCACTATTTCGGACTAAATGTCAAATTGTGACAGGTGGGAGTGAAATCCTCTCAGAGAGAAGAAAAACTGTCAAAATGTCGGGAATGGTTTGGGCACTAATTTCCACCACGTCAAAAGAAATATTTGACTATAGCTGCCGTAGGGCAATCATAAGTCAATAAATATTTTAAGAAAATCACCGTACAAGAAATTGAATGGTTAGAAAAAAGAAACGTATACGTATAATAATAATTAAACTTAAGCAAAAAAATATTCTTTAACATATTAAATCATTAAACTTAAATTTGTTTAAAAAGTAAAAAAAACTATAATAAACAAAAAGTACACGAAAAAGATTTACTAAGCGACACATGCATTTTAAGAAAATCCTTCGATTTATAAAAGATACACAAAATTAATACATCTCCCTAAAACAAAACAAAAAAAAGTAACACTTGGGTAACCCTAACTATTTGTATTCTGTTGTGTTATTTGAATTCAAACTGACATTTTTTCAAATCTAACATACGAACACTTGGCATTTGACATTCAGTACAAAACAGCCACCAGAAATTTCTCGGACCAAATCTGGCAAGCAGGGGAAATTTTTTCCTCTCTTTGGTCCGAAAAAATATAAACTTTCACTTGTGGAACGACTTTGCACTAAAAATGACTAAATCAGGCGGTTTCAAACTGTTTGAAACTGGTTCTGGAACACATCTAGCGTCATGTTTGACGTTTTTTACACAAAATTGCTACAAAACTGGTTCAACGCGTTTGTTGAGTTTGTAGGAAATTCTCCATTCTATGAAAAATTTTTCCCCTTCTTCCAATAATTTGACAGTTTTTGAACTTCGTGCTATAAAGGTAACCAAACAAATCTAATGCCATTCTGCCATATTTTAGGACATTTCCCGCCATAATGGTTATGGGAATTTGGCATGAGAATAATTTTATGCCAGATTTACACGAGTGATAATTCCATTAACTCACGTCTTTAAAGTGGGAAAATAATGGTAAAGTCAAAAAACTAATGACATGAGAAAGTACGTCATAGCTGTGAAAGGACCATTATTTCATTGTCATTATTTATTTTTTATTTTCTCTTTTAATTTTTCCTAGGTGCTTTCCTTGTTCCTTATCTCTTGATGCTGTTCCTCTGTGGTATACCGTTATTTTTTATGGAAATCATAATAGGCCAGTTTTCAAGTACAGGGTGTATCGAAATGTTCAGACTGTCACCAATATTTAAAGGTAAGTTTTACTAAACTGGCATCTGATTGATCAGTTATCAAAATAAAGTTAGAAAGAACATTTTTTAGTAGTGAAGATTACCATTTATTTCCATGCACAGAAATCACAAAATTTCAAGTTTTATTTTTCTATAGGAACCGGATATGCAATTGTTGTGGTGAATTTCCTTTGTACGTGCTATTATTCTGTGATCATTTCATATCCTGTTATGTTTATAAAGAGAATTTTAAATAAAGACCTGCCATGGGATTCATGTGATAATGCATGGAATACAGATCGATGTGTTGAAGTTCTTGAGGTACGAACAAAATTGCTCAACAACAACTGTCAAACTAAAAACGTCAGTTTCACTAAAATGTAGTCTTTATTTTTGTTGGTTCAATAGCTTGGAAAGAGAAACTACACAGATAAAAATAGCTTTCGAACGCCAGCTGATGAATTTTTCCAGTAAGTATGTTTATTTCCATCCTTGAGAACATTTCAGATCTTCAAACTAAATAAAGCCTAATGAAATATTTTTTTTCTTTATTTTGCGATCCAGTCTTGAACTATTAAAAATCTCAGGTGGAATTGATGAGATTGGATCTATTGTTTGGCCATTATTTTGGTGTCTCGTTTTCACATGGCTAGTTGTCTACTTTAGTATAATTGGAGGAATAAAAACGGTTCGAATAAAATACTTTCAACCCATATTACATTCATTATTTAAAATTCTATAATTTTAGGTAGGAAAAGTAGTCTACTTTACGGCTACGTTTCCCTTTTTCATTCTGATCATTCTTTTCATTCGTGGTATAACACTTCCTGGTGCAATGAAAGGTATCCTCTTTTATATTAAACCAGAATGGGTTAAGCTATTGGATCTAAAAGTCTGGGCTGATGCAGCAATTCAAATATTCTTCTCACTTGGACCTGGATGGGGAGGCATTGTTAATATGTCAAGTTTCAATAAGTTCCACAACAATGCGAAGAGTGATGCGATTTTAATTCCAATCATAAACTGTTCGACAAGTATTTTTGCTGGTTTTGTAGTGTTCTCGGTTCTGGGTTACTTATCAGGTAAATATTAAATGGTAATCTAAATTGAATGTATAATAATTTTCTTTCATAGAACAATCAGGTATTCCAGTTGCAGATGTGGCTACTTCTGGACCAGGATTAGCATTTGTAACATATCCACAAGCCATTGCAATGCTTCCGCTTCCCCATGTGTGGGCTGGATTGTTTTTCACCATGCTTTTCTTATTGGGACTGGATAGTGTGGTATGTTAAACAAAATACAACAAAAAATTCTCTAAGGACCAATTGTACAAAGCGTGGTTAAAATTTTGATCCGTGGTTAAAAAAATTTGTGCTGGCTGATTTCGAAGAAAATACTTAGGTTCAACTATGGTTCAAGGTTCCACTATTTTAAAGTAGTCAATTTGATACCTGAACCATCGTTGAACTTCAGCAAGTTCGCCGAAGTCTCAGTGAGCTAAAATTGTTGAAACGTGGATACAATATTTGTACAACTGGCCCTGTGTGTGCGAATTGTCATAAAATATAAAGCCTAGTACGCTCTTGATGTGAAATGAAATCTTGGTCTCCAACAAGACAATGAAATGCTTAGTGCCCCACGACGACTTAGTGCCCTATTACACGACGACTTTAGAGTCGTGACTTTTTTCGAAATTCAATGAGTGCGAACGAGAAAAAACATCTGATCTCCCCTTCGCACTAATTTAATTTCGAAAAAAGTCATGACTCTTAAGTCGTCGTGTAATAGGGCACTTATCAGTCAGGACTTTTTTCGAAATTAAATTAGTGCGAAGGGGAGATCAGATGTTTTTTCACGTTCGCACTCATTGAATTTCGAAAAAGTCGTGATTCAAAAGTCATTGTGTTATAGGGCACTTACGAAACCGAAGTGGACAAATATTTGTAGACAGTTGCACAAATTCAAACAATTAAAACAATTGCAAATGCAAAAAAATCATTCTGTAATGAATGAAACAATAAAAATAACACAAATGTTGTTTTTCGCACACAAAAAATAATCTGGGAAATATTACTTGTGTACGAAAAAATGAGTGTAGACTTTTCAAAATAATCTGCTACAATTATCAATTTCGCTCATTGAACAGCGTACTGCAGAATGAAAAGTAAGACTAAATTTCTCGTTGTGTCATTTTTGTATAGGATTTTTCGTTTCGCATCCGCAGCGTGCTAGGCTTAAACTAGAAAAATGGGTGATCGAAATTCGAACGAATTTTTCATTCGAGATTCGGATATAGAGTTTGACATCTTTTAAATATCAAACAAGGGAATGCAATCTTGGTCTTAGACTGTCATAAAGATTTCTCTGCTTAATTATAGCAACAAATTCGTAAGAAATATACATAAGATAATAAAAATCTGTTTGAAACAATCAGAAAAATTTTGAATTCTTCAAAAACTATTAAAAACTTTACTAGACATTTAAATACCATCTTGTGTACATATATACATATCTTATATAATTAATAAAATCTAATAACAACATTGTTTATTTTTACAGTTTGTCCAGATCGAAGCCATTATTTCTTCAGTCCTCGATGAGTGTGTTAGCTTGAGGAAGTATAAATTTATTGTGACATTAGGATCGTGCTCTGTTATGTTTTTGATGTCAGTTCTAATGGTAACACAGGTAAAATGAATTTTTCGTTAGCCAATATACATATATATCATAATTCATTTGAAAGGTTTTTGCAATTCGATCAAAACTCACCAAATGCTTAATTTTAACAATGTCAATAACATTTTTCTACACTCAGGGCATTATTCATTATGTCAATTGGATTCCGCGTTAAATTTATTTATAAGTGGGAACGTCAAAATTTCCTTGGATCAAAATTAATCAATATTTTTATCCAATTGACACATAATGTCTGTTCGCGTACCTCCCAAAACTACGAATTTCTACGAATTTAGCCCAAAGTTCTGTCAAAGCTCATATAAAAAAAATAAAATTCGTAGAAATTCGTAGTTATGGGAAGTACACGAACAGACCTATTATTGGACTTTATGATATAAGGGCCCCATTACACAAAGACTATTAAGTCATGACTATTTTCGAAATTCAATGATTGTGAAGGTGAGATCAGATGTTTTTACTCACTCGCACTCATTGAATTTTGATAAAAGTCATGACTCTTAAGTTGGTGTGTAATAGGGCATTCAGAAAAACATTTTTGACAGTTTTCACATTGGACTGAAAAATTTGACTTTTTACGTTTTAAGGGTTTCCCAAAGCGATTCGCAGTGAATCATTCACAATAGTACAAAATATGTCAAATACACAAAAACAACAACAAAAATCGTCGTCGCTCGGCACTCGCTTTGGTTTGTGAGAGCTTTTAGAATTGACATCTCCTTATAAAAAGTTTTTCAGTCCAATATGTGAACACCGTCTTTCTTCGTTATTTACACAACTTTTGACAACGTAATAGAGCTATACAAATTTTTGAATATAAAATATCTTACAGGGCGGCATGTACATCTTACAACTGTTCGACTGGTATTCAGCTTCAGTATCAGTGATTTTAATTTGTATGATAGAAGTCATTATCGTTGGATGGTTGTATGGCGTTGATAATTTTACAAATGACATTTACTTCATGATCGGCAGATATCCCGGAAGATTATGGCTAATGTGTTGGAAATACATTACACCAGTCATTTTAATTGTAAGTCTGATATAAATTTTGTTTAGAAAAAAACTTCATTTATATAAAATGGATTCTCATTTAAGGGAATCTTCTTTACATCGATAATTTTTAATCGTAATGTCACTTATAATGGAGTTGTCTATCCAAGCTGGGCAATTGCTGTTGGTTGGTGTAGCTGTGGAGTATCTATAATTTGCATTCCAATATATTTTGCATACATGATTGTATCGAAAGATGGATCGGCTGGTGAAATTATTGAATACTACTCAAAGGCTATCGATTGGACACCAGCTGATGCTCAACATAAGAGAGAATACGAAAGATTCCTCAGAAGTCATAGTAAAGAAGTTGAAATGGGAGTGAGAGTGCAATGAAAATAAATTTAATTTTAATTCAATTCTAATTTCCGTATATAAATAAAATACAAAATATTTCTATAGCATTCTTATTGATAGTAAAATGAAAACAACCAAAATGTATATAATTATGTATGTATTATTAAAATCGTATTACAAACAATACCCGTGCTAAAAAACTCTTTATTCTTTATTTTTTCACAAGATGAATTTAATCGTATATACATACTTCCAATGGGTACGTTTCCACCGAACACTTAAATGAGCTTTAACAAGTTTTTCCTCAAATCTTCTTCAATTCTCAAAGATTAACCATACAAATTTATTTCGTAAAGCCTAAACTACATTCACCACTTTCTGCAAAATTTCAAAAGTAAAAATGTTTTTTTTCCGGTAGAGCAGTTGTTTTGTGAAAAAGAATATACAATTTTTTTCCTTAACCCTGACGCATTGACACACATTTATTCACTAGCACATATAAAAAACCCAAGCAACTTGCTCATCAACTGGCATGGAATTTTTGAAGCCAGTAGTGAAGCAAGCTGGGAGACAAGCAAGTGGAATGCAAGTGGGAAGCAAGTGAAAGGCAAGTGGAATGAAAATCACGTATTTGACAGGCAGTGTATGTAGCCAACTTGCTTGCCAGTACCTGCGCGTGTGGCCTCGGGTTAACCAATATTTAAGCTTTCTGCATCATTTTTATAAGTTTTCCAGTGCAAAAAACTATCTCAAAATGAGTTTGAAAACTATCACTTTTGTACTTTTTCACTTTTTGGCTTATGTAGTTAGGGCTTGAATCTTGAAGATAAGAAATTTTACTACGAGTTTCTACGAATTTTATTTTTTATATGAGTTTTGACAGAAATTCTAGAAATTCGTAGTTTCTGGAGGTATGCTAACAGACATAATCTTGCTACATTTTCCTAGGACAAATACTGTTACAAATCGAACTTACCTATTCTTAAAGGACGCTGAAAGATTACTTCATGGCTGAATTCAGTTCTTTGCACATGAAATATTCTATCTCTTTTCCATTTCATAAAAAAATTAAATACCATTTGCATTTTTAAAAGTGCTGTCAAAATAAATCCCTTTGTGTGGAAAAGAGATGAGCATATGAGGAGTGTGGAAGAGAGATAGAGCGTGAAGGACTGAATTCAGCCATGAATGACTCTTTCATCACCTTTTAGGTTAGTTCGATTTGTTTAATTATTTGTCCTAGGAAGATTTAACAAGATTAATTTCTAATCTTCATAAGATTTACGGAATAAATTTGTATGGTAAATCTTCTAGATTTGAGGTAAATCTTACTAAGCCTCATATTAATGTTAAGTGGAAATGTAGTATTATGTGACCAAACAGGTCGTAAATATTTTAGTGCATTATAATGTAAGTTGCAACTTAAATAAATATTTATGTCCTGGGGCCCAATTCCGCAAGAGTGAGTTTTTTCTGTGTACACAGGAAATCGTGTACACGTTAATTTTTACGATTTCCCAAGAATGAGTTTTAAGTTTTTGACAAATATCATATGAACAATCAATCAAGTCTATTCACACTTGTTTTGGGCGTGAACGGAATGTATACACCAATAATCATCCACACTTGCGGAATTGGGCCCCTGGTCAAACAGAGCTTCATCTGGCGATCTTTGTGAGAATTTACCGTTGCGATCATTTTTTCCCAGTGAAGTATTGATCGCATCACCGAATCGTGTTCTGTTTGCCCAGGCCTTTAGTGGAAACATAGTATAAATTGATTGAAATAGGAAACTTTACGAATCTAACGGGTGATTTTTTAGCTGGTTTGGTTTTGGCAACACTGGTTTTGACAGCTGACGTGTGTTTAGTACCTTGTGTCACTGTCAAACAGCTTCAGTTTGGTTTGCAATTTAACCATGGATCGTCTTACAAATGAACAACGCTTGCAAATTATTGAATTTTACTATCAAAATTCGTGCTCGGTTCGAAATGTTCATCGCGCGATAACAAACTTTTTTTTGCCCAAAATGGAAGTTCTTGACTTGCATGATATGTGGTTTCAACAAGACGGTGCCACATGCCACACAGCACGCGAAACAATGGCGCAATTGCGAGGCGAGTTTGGTGAACAGTTAATTTCACGTTTCGGGCCGGTCAATTGGCCGCCTAGATCGTGCGATTTGACACCATTAGATTATTTTTTGTGGGGGTATGTCAAGGCTAATGTCTATAGGGACAAGCCCGCTTCGATTGACGCACTGGAAGCCAACATCCATGCATTCATTCGTGAGATACCGGCCGATATGTGTGAAAGAGTATGCCAAAAATGGACTCAGCGGATAGGCTACCTGAGACGCAGCCGCGGTCAACATTTGCATGAAATTATCTTTAAACATTAAATTGCAAGGTTCAAACTATCGATTCAAATAAATATTTCATTCATTTTTTCGAATTTTTTGTGTTTTTTTTTTTTTAAGTTCTAAACCTCTTAAAAAATCACCCGTTATAACTTTCTTTCAAGAGTGAGAGCTATCATCGTGGCCAAATTCAAATGTGCAAAACGAAAAAAAATAATTCAACAGCAAATCTCGATATGATAATTCTCCACAATGCTGATTTTGACGTTTGTGAAAATGAACGAGAGAGTCATATATATATAGCCTTTTCACACCAAACAAAAATGCAGTTTTCGCGAAAATACCAGTTCTGGAGAAAAACCTAATGAAAAAAAACAAAGTTTTCCCATAAAATATAAAACTAGTCAAAAACTTTTTAGAATTCAGAGATGAGCATAACAAACATTCTTTTTGTAAGGTTCAGCGCCCAATAAAAAGTAAACAAAAGGAAACTGATGGGATGCTTTAAAAAAATTTGAAAACAGCTGACGAGAGTCTGTCATATATCAAGATGTACGATAATTTGCAGCTCATGTGAAAGATACTTAATATATTACTATTTTGTTAAAGGGGTCTATTACATGACGAATTTTTAGACACGACTTTTTCGAAATTATATTTTTTTTCTCGTTCGCACTCAATGAACTTCGAAAAATGTCATGACTCTAGAGTCGTCGTGTAATAGGTTACTTGGTAGTTTGGGGCAAGCATATGAACAGAGCTATTTTAGTTCTACATTTACATTCTGCTGAACGATGCCAATTTTGAAATATGTCGTAGACTCAAACCACTTTCTTAAGCCAGCCGCTGTAATGCGAATTTAACATGCAAAGTCTCGCCACCAGTCGCCGCTTGCTTGACAGTTTGTCATTTTATGTATGAAATTTTCGATTTAAAAAAAATTTTGCAATCGCCGAAAAAAATTTCCGCACAATTATTCAGAATTTTGCATGATTTTCCTTTACCAAATACTCTAAATCAAATTATTAATTCAAGTGCATGAATTTATCTTTAATAAAATCCACCAACAATGTCAAAATCATCGATGGATATTGCTATTTCGTATGTTCGCGATTTCAGTCAACAAGCCGAAAATTACAAACATTTCAAACTTGAAGAAAATCTTATTTTACTCAATCGAAGTGCTTCTGTAAGTTAATTGAATATTAAAATAGGACCTTGAGGTCTTTTCTCTATCAAAAAAAAAAAAAATTCCAGCTACTTAGCACAGCAATTCAGCCACAACACTTCGCCCCGAATTGTCTTGAAATTTCGAAATTTTTCGTCGATCTGCACGCCGTGATCGAGGTCCTCAATCCTGATTCGGATGTTATGTGGTCATGTATTACTGCCCTGCAGCATTGCTCGAAGAATCTCGAATGCCGACAGGCTATTGTCAACGATTATCGATTTGTCCCGCTGTTGGCCTTTGTTCTGAAGAAAACCGCTGCTCAGGTAAGTGGGGGTGGCTCTTTCCAAGATCTAACTTGACCAAGCACTTCGTTCTAGGACAAAGTCCAACGACTTTTGGTTATCATACAAGATCTCACCTATGGCATCAGTATAACCTGGGAGGAGCCGTATCTGACCGGCCTAGTCGAAACACTCGTTCAAATCATCTATGCCGAGCTGGAATCCCAGTCACAGTTGGCTCTATCAATTCTCATCAATCTTTGCTACAAGAACTTCCCAGTACTGTTCCTGTTCCTACGAACTGTGAACATCTCCAGCTTCAGTCGAAAAATCACAAACTATGGAGTGCTGGCCAACAAGATGATGATAATCGTCTCGGAGGACATCAACTCGCCGGAAGTCAAGGAACTTCATGTGTTCATTCGAGCCACATTCGGAACTATTGACGAATGCATCAAAACCTGGAATGTTCCATATCTCAGGCATGTTGTGGAATTCCTCTTGGATTCCAAGACACACAAGGGATTACATGTGGCTATGAGGACTTACGAGACCTACTGCGACGATATTGAGCGGCTTCTGGATGTAAATAATTTACGAGGTGCAATGTGTTTATAATTTTTTTAAAAAAATCAATTTTTCCTTTAGCAAATTGATGGGCGAGCTCAAATGGACGATTCCAATGAAGAGTCACGGAAATCGCAACAGATTTGCATGTCGTTGGTGTTCCAATTGATCAAATATGTTCTCGAGCTTGGCGAAAACCCGAACGAGGATGGTAGCGAGAGTAGAATCAGTTTGGAATCAATTATTCTCAGAATTCACGAATTACTAGGACAATGGATCGATAGCGAAATGGCAGGATTCGACGCGGTTCGACTGCTCGATGTTTTAGTTCGAACAAGTAAGTTTAAGTTTTTTTTTTGTAAATTTTTTGTTTACAAAACTTAACAATTTGTAGTGAGTTTTATAATTTTGTTTGGTATGCATTAAAATTTCAAGACAAAGGAAAGATTCTTTTTAAATCTAAAATTACAATTTCTAATTTTCAGCCAACAAAGAAAGTCTCATAATAAAAATCGCCAAAGATGTCCAACTCATCAATCAACTTATAGCCATTTCTGAAAAACCCGAAACAGACTGCAAACATACAACAGCAATCCTCCAACTCACTCTAACTCTCTTAAGCAAACAAAAAACAGAGAAACTAATTCTCACAAAAATAACCGAATCGTATTTTGATAAAATGTTTGCCCCACTCTTAACAATGCGACCAGAAATGTTCAAATGCTCCTCAGTGGCTGTGGTGATTTTAGAAAAGTCCATTATGTGTTTGCTTCTACTCATTAACTTTGCAGGAATTGCAAAGAAAGCTTATTTCGAAAAAGTCTGTACCCTCATGCAGATGCAACAATTTCAATTTGCCTTGGCCAAAGCAATGGTATCGGGTAGTGAGCTTGTTTGTGATGCGATCTTTCAGATTTCTCAATTCGAATATTTTCCAAGGAATGAAGTTGCAAAGGTGAGTTGGTGTTTTTTTTTTTTGAATATAATACAATGACTCGTTTATATTTTGTTCTGTTTTAGTTGATAGCTCAATTGAATACTGCAGTAGTAAGTCCTAAAACACCATACGATCAGTGGCCTAATTTGAATTCAATTCTTAAAACTAACCAAGCATTGGTTAGCAAGGACTTAGAAGAGAGACTTAATGCTTTGATTGATCTTATATCAACAGCAAATGAAAACTCGCAGGTACAATAACAGGAAAAAGACTAAGCAATAAAGCTTCTTTTATGAATTTTTTGTTTGCTTGCTTTTCAGATTAACAATATAGCAACATCGCAATTGATTGAGTTATACAATCATAAAATGAATATTCTTAAAGGTTCCGAAAGTTGCATGAACAAAAGACTTCAGGATGCAAGTATTGAGGTGATACATAAACAAAGACTAATTATAAACCAAAGCTTATACCATTGAAATATATTTTTTTGTAGATAACACATCTATCACAGACAGTTAGTTTGCAAAAAGCTGAACTAGAGAAATATCACACAATGAACTTTAAATTACACATCAATCAAGAAAGGTAAGCAAAATAACTTGAAGGATTTCATTTAAATGATCACATTTAGCCTGTGACTAATAAACGATCCTTATCTCAAAATATATACGTTATTTTTAAGACCTCCATTTTAAATGGCTAATACTAAAGTTATGTAGCACTTAAATGAGTATCTCACTTCTATTCACACTTGTGTGTATGAGAAGTGAACTTATGATACAAAGGAAAGGAAAATTTTTAAAAATGTACAAGTTATGATTTTTTTTTTTCAATTAAACACAAATTCTTTTACAGGTCTATTAATTAAAAATATTTCTTTTGCAGATTGCAAACACAGTGCAAAGATCTTACGCATCAAAAAGATAATCTCAAGACTAACATCACAAATCTAATGAAAAAATTAAGTGAACAGACTGATGCGCTCAAAATCAATGAGAAACGTTTAGAAGTTAAGATGTCTGAAATGATTGGTAAGTAATAATTAATTATCAAAAAGTATGGATGTTGTGTGTTTGTGTGTGCAAAAATTGCTAAATTCGTATTTTGAGCTTTCATAAAAAGCAGTTTTGAGTCGAAGCTCATTACAAATACAATGGATAAAGGAGAGTATCCCTTCGTTCCTATACCTCAAAGGGCTTAAGTAAAGCTCGGCTCCGTTAGACTTGTTATTGGACATGGGACATTCCAATGAGAAATACAAATTGATGAGAAAATCATCATGAAGCTATGACGTTGCGAGTGTTTCCAATATAAAATCTTGTCTCAATGGAAGCTAAAATAGAAACCACTTCATCAAACTTAAAAGTAACAAAAACTTCGAAGGTTTTTAAAAAGCCGATCAGTAAATTTCATCATTATTACTAACAAATTTAAAATTGTTTAGCTTATAGGGATGCGATGGATCTTCCGGAGAAAATGCATACAAAAATAAATTAGTTTCAGTAAATGGCAAAAATAAATCTGACATCGAAAATACAAAATAAACCCCAAATGCGTAATTCCCCAACTGCAAGATCCGAATTGCCAAAATTCCGAAAGCCAAGAACTTGAATGGCTTAGGATTATTTTTGGTATTAAGAATTGTGGGCGCGGGATTTGTTGCCATTCGGGATTTTTGTCAATTCAGGATTGCATCCATTCGTATTCGGGATTCTCAATTTTTGACATTCGAAACTTTAGTTTGCTGGCGCAACAGCTCGTGGAGAAGCAGGGCCTAGTGACTTACAACTATCAACCATTCTTGTTTGCGTGTTTTTGGCAAGAATAGAGGGGACCTACAATTGTTTGCCGAGTCCGATTGGCTAGAAGAGAAGCACTTATTCATGACAAGTATACTCTTAGACGATTTGTCGATTCCTCGCAAGAGGCAGTACATCGGGAAAAACATTTCTGTTTTAAAGTGGCAGTGGCTGGAAATCGAACCCAGTAAATTTAGTATTGGGGACAATATACCTTTCCCGTTACGATCATTATATGTTAAGAATCAAAGGTCGCCATTAGTTCATTTATGCAGACTCATTCTATATAAACTCGCAAAGGAATCAAATCGAAAAACTAAATTCAACGGAAGTTGCTATTAACGAGCAAAAAAATGAAATGTGATGATAGACGGAAAAGTGTTTAATGAATTAACTCACACAACATTATCATGTACAGTTGCCAAAAGTACACCACAAAATATAAATTTGGATTGTTCACTAGAGTGGTCTTTATATTGTTTTTGTTTTTTTTTTTTAAATTCCGGGTTGGATAGGCATCAAATGAGCCCCACACTACTCAGTACCGATTCTTACCGAGTGTCTTTTGAAGATTTCCATCGGATAAAAAAATAGAAATAGCGATGTGGTAAATGTAAATGTGTTCCCGTTAATGATGCTTCTGAACGTTAACATTAAGTTTTTGCCTTGTTAAGGAGTCAAGACTGCAAAACACTTTACACCCGTACAACAAAATGGGTAGTAAAAATTTCATTCTAAATTATCCCCAGCAGAATGCACAGAGTTCAAAAAAGTTCAAATAAGCTCAACGCCATATTGCATTTAAAATTCTAAGTATCTGAATTTAAACATATTCCCTAAGAACAGTAAAATTCACATTATCTCCAATTATGTGATTTTCATATTATTCAGTAAACATAGACACGAATTTGCGTCTTAGAAGGGTACGATAGTCATCTAACCGATAACCCCTCTGTGACGCAGCACAAATTGGTAACGATTAAGTATGAGTGCAAAAATTTGACTGCACCAAATCACCCCTAAGCTTTTTACAAAGTTCGAAATGATCAACCGTGTCAAACGATTTTGAAATGTCTAACAACGTTAAAAAAGTAGCACAACTATTTTTCATCGATATTCTAATATCATCCACAACAAGCTAACGAGGTGTTTTGAGGTGGCACTACATTCTGTGTACATCTTTGTCCTGCAAGCTGTTTTCTTCGTTTTTTTTTTTTGTGAATCGGAAGTAAAAAATACTTTGTGCAATTTTATATAAATTGTGACATAATTCTTTAGCTTGTGAAATAATTTATGGCCAGTAAAAGAATTGAAGCTTTGATATTCAACCACAAAATTGACAAATATTACACAGTAGTATTTTCGAGACAAAAAGTGTGAAGCGAAAACTAGAGCAATGCAAGATTGAATGTTTTTTTTTTTGTTTCAATTAATTAATTATATTTTTTTATATTGTAGAATTCAAAACAATATTTCATTAATACTCATTTATATATTTTAGTTCTCCAAAAAGACCACAATGAACTGAAATCCGATTTCGAAACTAAAACTGAAGAACTAGAACGTCTGCAGGCCACAACCAAGGAGCATACCCATCGCATTGAAAAACTAAAGAAAACAATCGGAGCCTATGAAAGCGACATCAAAGATAAAACCCGCAATTTGGAAGAAAAAGATCGTGAACTTGCCAAAACACAAAAGTCCCTCGAAGAACAAAAAGAAGCGAAGAAAAAATCCGAAAGTGTTATTTCATTTTTGGAAAATCAACTTCAAGAAAAGAATGAAGCAATTCGAGGTTATGAAAATGAACTTCTCGAAACTGAAGAAATGAGAAAAACTATTCTTAGTCTTATGGAGAGTAAGCGGCCCAAGCGAAAAGCTTAAATATTCGGTATTAGATTTTTTTAAAACCTTTTTTTTTTATAAAAACTTAGATATAATTATTTTTAATTATATAACAAACAGAAAAACAATAATAATTTTTCAAGTTAGTTTTAATTCTAATGTTTATTTTTTTACTTACAAACTAAGATAACGGTTTTTTGCTTGATTGAACAATATTTTTGACCGTTTTTTGTCCTTTTATTTAAAAAAAAAAAAATATCACTCGAAAGTATTGTCAAAAAATAAATATTAGTAAATTAATTATTATTATTGAGCATAAAAATAAAAAATAAAAACACACACAATACATTTTAAACAAACAAGAAAATAGTATCACGATTTCAGTTATTGGTTAAAGCTTGTTGATGTTTTTTGTTTTGTTTTTTTTTGAATGAAGGTTTATTATTTGAAGAGAACTTTAAATCTACTGCAGAATCCTCGAAAGAATTAAAACGAGCACAATACTGATAGATTGTGGCAGCCATTGGTAAGCATTACTCGATCCATCTTTCTTATTGGCTTCGTCATTGTCATCTAATCGACGTGACTGTCTCTGTTCGGCTTTCTCGCAGAAATTATCGCAGTTGCTACCATCGCATATATCGCAGAGAGTTGATTTTGGAGCACGGTAGAACATTCGCGCCTTACGAGCTGAAAAGAAAAAAACGAAAAACGTTTTGGATTTTAATACTTTCCAAACTTGAGCTAGACTTTAATGATTTGTAGATTATTCAGGGCTAGCATGTTAGGGCTATATGCTATTTTAGGCATTAACGCAGCTTTTAAAAGCGTTGATTATGTACACGAATATGAACTCTAAGCTAGTTAATCTTACCATTGTCATAGTAGTCGTAAATTACGACTGGAGCTGGGAAATGCTTTGTCACTTTGTAGGTTTTGTAAGCATCTAGTGTTGGGCAGATTTCTTTATGATCCAAATAATCAAAGTAAACGATTACCACTGTATCTCGGTTTTTAGTTTCAACTTTCTAGAAATAAGAACAAAAGTTAATGCATCGCTATCCAAGTTATTGCTTTCTCCACTTACCCTTATTCGCTCATTAGCCTCTAAGGATGGCAAGGTATCCAAATCTACTGTGAATCCACTTGGTAGATTTACTTCCATTACTGCCATATTGGATCGTTCAGCACCTCCTTCGACGGGAATAAAACTGCAAGACACATACAACATTTCAGTAAAATCTCCAAAAACTGGAATCTCTTCCAAACAAACCTTGTACAAATGGACAGATGCAGGTAATCTGCATGTGAAATTCTATTCACTTGTGGATCTAAAATAAACCTTGGCCACGCACCAGTCACGTTGGTGTTGTATCTATATGAGACTTGTGCTAGTGCTGCACCACGACCTGTTGCTGAGATGGTTAAGTTCTTAACGGTTGCAGGAAGTTGATAGGATTGCAAGACTATTGCATTTTCTGCATTTACATTCAATTCTGTCTGAGCACCTTGGCCGTAATTAAAAACAACCTGAACATTCGTTCCTTGACTTGAGGTTCTCTCAGAGAATTTAATCATTGTCTCTAGGCCAACAACTGTGTCCATAGAAGAGGCAAATCCACCAAACATATTTCGCTGATCGACTAACCATTTTAGAATTGGCAGGGCATCGGCTATTAAGTTACTCTCTAGCAAAGCCATTGCGGCATACGATGTGATCTCAATGTTGATCGATCGTGTTCGATTGTACCAGGGTGATTTCTTATCACCTTCAGGTGTAGTCTTATTCCACCATTTCTTGCCATCTTCTATATTCGACATGCTATCCAATAGCTGAATAAATGAACCCTTAGCTCCGTGTTTGGCAATGGCAAGCACATAAGCTCCAATCGCCAGTGCATGAACATCCTTAGTGGAGTCTAGCCCGCGAGCAATGTAGTCCAATCCTCTGGCGATATGATTCTTATACTCTGGATATGATTCCTATGAAAAACATAAAATGTATGAACAAAAAAAGCAAAAGTAGTTTGTTTAAATCATACAGAATTCTCCATAAAAGCCAGCACCGTGAATGCAGTCAGACTGACATTCTGATCGTCCAATTTTGCAAACACATCACCCATCTCATTGAAACTTCCATCTTCTCGTTGAATTTTTGATAAATACTCCAAGGCTGCCTTGATGATAGATTCATCTATTTGTGTATAGATACTGGCTTGTCGGAATGATTTTGCCACATAAGCTGTTAACCAGGTGCTACTGTCTTTCTCTTTCACTCCAAAAGCACTAAAAGCTCCATTTTTGTGGCGATAATAAAGTTCTCGTTGATAACCAACTTCTAGGAATTTCTTAGCCTTATTTTCGATTGCTGGTGATAGTTTTCTGATTCTCTGAAAAAAAAAATAAACATTAACTATTTTGTCTTGAGATGGATTTCTTGATAACACATACCTGTAAATACCTTAGCACCATAATGTTGGGAACAAAATTAACCATAGTTTGTTCACCACATCCAACAGGTAATTGAATAAGATTCTCAACATTTTTGATAGCACTACCAACAAGATCACCAACAACAGATACTTCGATCATTGCTGATTCGGGAATTGCATTCTTAGGAATGTCTATGGTAATGTTCTCCATTATTTGAGGTTTAGCACTCAAATCCAATAAGAAGCCACGATTTATGCGTTTTGTGGCACCAGCTGGTTCAACTAAGAGAGCTCTTTCGACAGTGTCTCCAGCTAGTTGGGTATTAGCAACAGCTTTGATAGCCACATGACCAACTTTCTTTGGTCGAATAATAAACGACAAAGACTGATCAGATCTAGCAGAGACTCTGATCAATTTGCGGTTATAAAGCTCAATTTCTAGAAAGAATTACAAATTCGTTGGAAAGTACTTTCGAGAGAAGCAGAATCATAACTTACTTGGAGAAGAATCCACTTTATTTTCCAAATGTGGAAAATCAAATTCTTGAGCTGTGTTATAGAGAGTCACTTCCACATCCAAATCTTTATACAAGTTATTGAAGACGGTGAAGGGGACAGCAAGAATTTCACCTTTTCGCACTGAATAAGGTAGATCTGTTGAGATATAAAAGTCCCTAAAGGATTGTAGGTTGCTTGTTGGATTAGATAGTCCCAAGCCGGTTACTGGATCCAGGGAGAATCCGGTGAGGACCCATGAACGCATTTGGCTTGGTAGGCGTTTATGAATTGTTGTTCGACCTTCGTTTCTAGAATATGTAGTTGACATTGAGAGCAATATGGCCTCCAGTCGAATGTGTGTTGTCACTTACCCAGATGAAATATTCATGAAGAGCCAAGTGTCAGCAACATCTTGCATAACATGAACACGTGGACGACTCCAGAAAGGCTTTGGTATTCTACTAAAGGCATAAGGCCCAGCAAGTGGAGGTCTAGTATTAACTTCGAATTTATGCGCTGGGCCAATATCAGTCTTTTTTACATTAGATTGTTTGTCTTCATCATTAGTTGTGACGGTAGGTGAAGTTGTTGTTTGAGGATCTGTGAAGGAAGTCAATTGATATAGGAATGTAACTTGCTGAGATGCTTAAGCCTTACCATATCCAACAAGATAATGTGTATTTGACATAGTAATAACTCCAGATTGTTTTCCAGGTGATCCAATTGTTGACTTATCAGCTAAGTCGTATTTTTCCAATGCTGACATAACTCCAGCACTACTCAAGTCATTACCTTAAGAGAAATTTTATTAAAATAAGTAATGGGTGCCAAGGTTAAAATGCATACCCATTCGAATGTTAAGGGAATTTTGGTCAACAGCCATCAAACCAATGTATGAATGTGGCTTTGTGGTTATGGTGATGTCTATATCTTGTCCTGGCGGTGCCTTGTAGGGTGCTTCGATTTTAATAAAATTCACCAAATCCTGTCCGAATTCAATAATTTGCTCGTCGTATACTAATTCACCATCTACTACCATGTAGACAAGGAGTTTGGCTTTTGGAACCATTGCAAATGTTGCTAAGAATTTAAAAGCATGGTGTTTTGTATTGGGCACCTGAAAAGGAGTATTTCTGATTAGTGGTGGAAATCGAAGGAAGTAGGTATATTTATGTTTATATTTTTGGGTTTCAATGGTCACCAGTTTTTTGTTGGTACTTGGCTTTGCTTTTCAAAAGATTTGAAAGCATTAATACCTCGAGATATTTTATGATGCTTTTTTAAATGAAGTAGAAGTTGCAAAACTTACATCCACTGAACGGGAAATCAATATATCACCTCGTCCCACAATTTGATATACAAAATACTGCATTGGTTGGTTGGTCTTAACGACAACATTCACTTCTTGATTGACCATGGGCCTGAAAAAATATTCTTAATCTCAGAATATCCCGCCTTTTGTAGACTTACCGATCAGTGATAATTTGAGATAAAATAAAGTTTTTGCTATTCAAGTGCTTTCTTGGTATTTTTCCAGCATCAATAGAAACATCCATGTAAGTGACCTTAGAGTAAATTAATTTTAGATCTGATTTATGGGCTTAAAATTTCGAGAAACTCACGATAACTGAATGATAAGCATCGCGATCCTCCTCTGGAACTGTAAATTTCAACTTAACAACTCCATTTCCATCCAGAGTGTAGTTTGTCTTGTTATACATTTCACTGCCTCCATATGAATTAGTCAAAAATGCTGATATATCAGTATTGAAATCTTTTAATTGATTTTCATCATTTCGGACGACTTTCACCATCACCTCAAATGGTACTCCGGGAATATAATATTTTGGAATTCTCATTGTTTCGATACTATATCGATCGCGAAACAAATTCACAACAGTTGTTGTATTCTGTTTGGCACCTGATGTTTCTTCTTCGACTATAGCTTCCAGGAGAATGTCCCTCTCGAAGTCTTCTTTGAATTTTAATTCTTCTTTTATGTCAAATTCAACATAAGCTTTTCCATTGATTGGAACAACTTTACGTGTGATCAAATCGAATACAAATGGTTGAAGCGATCCAAAGAACTTTGGATAAACAGAAATTGTTGCTTCACCTTTTATAGGTTTTCCAAAGGCGTATCTGGAATTAAACAAATGCGGTGAGTTGACAATACTTATGTAATAATTTAATATATGAAATGAAATCGAATCTTAACTAACCTTGAACGAA
Source organism: Dasysyrphus albostriatus (assembly GCA_946251815.1). Lineage (NCBI taxonomy): Eukaryota > Metazoa > Arthropoda > Insecta > Diptera > Syrphidae > Dasysyrphus > Dasysyrphus albostriatus. The sequence goes on along the minus strand of OX276337.1, from coordinate 132,956,382 downwards.
CCGTAGCGGTGATTTTGCCATCTTTGTAGATTGCATGCTTAGCCGCGTCGATTGCCACTTCAAATTTGGGCAAAATGTATTCGGCAATTTCAAATGTTTTCTTATGTAGATCTCCATGCACTTCAACATTTATTGACCATTCACCCAAAACGGGAAATGTTGATAGTTGAATTTCATCTGTGAACACAGAGCTGGTAAATCTTACATTTTTTGAAGTTCTTATAAGATTTCCACTTGCATCCTATAAATAAGACACAAAACAAAATTAGGAGATTTATCTTTAATTGAAAAATTTGTCATGTTATACCCTTATTTCAAGATTCACTGTTCCATAATTTCTAGCTGGCTTTAAATTTGAGTCCAGCAGCAATACTCTAAAATGAACAATATCGCCAGGCTTATAAATAGCTTTATCGGTTTGAATCAAGGCGGTAAATTGTCGAGATTCAAAATTGAGCTTAGTTTCATTGGTGAAAGTGATGCCAACAAGGCCTTCAGCTGTTAGACTATACCGATCAGGCTTGAGATCTGGAATCTGGAATAGGAAATTACTTTAGTGAAAATTTGGGGGAAATGTTTAATAACAGGTAGATATTAAGGTTATTCATGAAACGTAGTAAAAACTTCGTGAAAGTCAGAAAGTTAAAATGGAAAGCTTGAACTTTCCGACGATTGCAATGATTTTAAATGGTTTTACTACATTTTATAATTTATTATATGATGATGATATTATGTACACAGCTATATGAAAATAAGAGTTTTCTTTCAACGTAGTAAAACCATTGTGAACGTTGGAAAGTAGAAGATTTCCCATTCAAGTTTCTTACAACGTCGAAAATTTACGACATGCAATGGTTTTACTTCGTGAAGTTAATAGTCTTAACGTACTTCAAATTTTTTATTCAGTTTTAAATTCAGAAACTTCAGTTTCGTTAAATTACACGTCTCTTACGGTTAGTTTGCAAAAAGTGATTCGATTTGTCTCTACGGGCGTTCCTCATCCACAAAAAAAAGTGGGCAAAAGTAACCGACCAAAAAATTGCTCGTTTTCGTACGATTAATCTAGTGGCCCACCGAAAAGTATGATTTTATAAATTTATTAAAGGCTCCAAAGGAAGCTGAAATCATTGAAAGAAACTTAACGAAGAACTATAACATAAACTCTACGATTAAGTTTATGTAATAGTTCTTCGTTTAGTCTTTTTGTGTTCATAAATATATTATATTACCTCAAATGCATATACTTATGTATTACAGATAGGATTATAGGATTATAAATAGAACTTACCTCAAAATGAACTAATTCTGAAGAATATGGCCGAACTTCAACAGTTTTGAAGTCTGTAAATTTTGAGCTCAGAATGCCAACTTTAATAGTAGCTGGTTCATTGCTCTTGTGGATTGTCACAGCTACATGGTACTGTGAATTTGGGCGGATAGTGTTTGGAGCTATAATTGAGTAGTACCTAAAAAAGAATAATAGTTATGAATTTATTAAACTTAATATAAGTTAAACACATATGTAAATTATATTAAAACAATTTTAGATGTCTTTTTTACAAATCGAATTGGTGGACGAATTTGTTCGAATTTATTTTTATTTTTTCACATTTTCTCGAAAACAGGCTCTACGGATTTTGATTTAACTTCCCTTTTATTATATCGAAATAAAAGTCAAATGAACGAAAACATCATTTGCGGTGGCAGCTACTCTGTTCAGTAAAAAAATTGAGTTCACGAACAAAGCTAAAGGGCGTGTTAGTAAATAATGTCAAAAGCATTTGCAAGTGAATTCACACTCACACCCTTTTTGTGGAAGTCAAAAATGAAAATAATTTGACGATCAAATTGACTTTGATTTGACGTTTTCGATAACGGCCGTAATTATAGTATTATTTGGTGGTAATGTTTAAAATAACCAGCAGTAGCTTATTATTGGTTATAATTTTACAATCTGATAATCCTATACTTCTGATAATTTCAAGTAATATTCTATATATTTCGATTAGAAGACACGAGAATCGTAAAAATATCAATAATCGTATTTTTTTTAACGAGCGCCTTCAGTCAACTGTCATTCGGCTTTCATTTTGGGATTATTGTAGAATTTAGGTTTCCATTTACGAATGCACGTGGAACTTGGTAGAGGCTCATTGGGTTTTGGGTTAGATAAATTTCTTAAAAGTCCTCTACACATTTCTTCGTAAGATTCCGATTGATCTTTGCTTTCAAGAAGGTAATCACAATGAAAAAACATTTAAGAGAATTAATGCAATAAAATTTATATCTGAAACTTGGCAAAATTTGTATTTTGATATTTTGTTTTTAAAAATAATCATTTTTTCTCTGGCAAAATTTTCTAAGTTCCAATTCTGTTTCTCATAATCACTCTACACCATCACTATCATTTCCTTAGGTTTCGAATTATCTTTCGTTCATTTTGTAATTCATAATAAGGGCGGTGCAAGGAAATAATTCCACGGGTATCTGCTCCACATGGTAGTTTATTCCGTAAAAAGTAGGAATCTATTCCATTTTTCAAAGTGCAATTTATTCTCACCGCGAGTGAGAGCTAACTACACCCGAAATTTTTGGAATTTTTTCCCACCTAAAATTTGGAATTTGGGATATTATTGATTCAAAAAAAACCTCATTGTTTATTTAAATAAAATAAATAGTGAGGTATGCTTGGGCTCATTATAGGAATTGGGGTGGGTGCGAGGTTGTCAAGATTTAAAGAAACTATGTGTTTAAAAAAAAAAACCTCCTAAGAACGAATCAAAGAAAAGGAAGTGAAGTTGATTCTCATACCAAGTGGCCAAAAACTCCACTCTCCAAGTGGAGAATTTATTACACTAAAAAGTGCAATAAATTCCCTCTCTCGGTGAAAATAAATTGCACTTCGAAAAGTGGAACAGATTCCCACTTATGATGGAATAAACTCCCATGTGGAGCAGATGCCCGTGGAATTGTTTCCCTGCACCGTAAGGACCTAGCCTTATCGGGAAAAAAATCTCCCCTTGTTTTTTCCTCAGTTTTTTACTTTTCCAGTCATGACAAATTTCGAAAAAAATAATATAAAATTGCAAGGATTGTAAATATATGTAAATATATGTTAAAATTAATAAAATTTTCCTGAACAAAAAAAACTTTTATTTGGTGGAAATGTTCTCTGTCTAAGTATTAAGTTTAAAATTTGGATTTTATTTCTTTTAATTCAAATAACCCATTTTCAGTAGTAGCTATGGTACTTTATTCTTTTTTTCTCGTTAACTTCCTCACTAAAATTTTCGTTAACAATATCATTGCATTACTAAACAACAACCTTATCTCTTGGGTCTACATCTAGCTTTGAACCACGAAACAAGTTCGTGCGATCCAGTCGAACATTTCATTATTTGTATCATTCTGCATTGAGATTGGCAAAAATCTAAGTCTTGTTCCTTATGAAATGACATAAGCTTAAATGTGTAGATTCTAAATATATGTACTTCAATTTGCATTTAAAAAAAAAAAAAATCAAAACAAGATTGTAAACAAAATTTTATATTTTTTTTACTTTTCTACTCAATTTTTTTGAATTTATTTCTATTTTTAAGTTATTCACTCTTTTTAACATTTCATTAAAGCAATAGTTAGAAACAAGAACAAGTTTTTTTTTTTGTATTGAAATAAAAGAACGTGAAAAGAAACTGACAGCAGAAGTACTTGCCATTGTCTTTGACGATTAAATTATATAAAATTAATTATTTTTACCTATGCAAAGAAATATTTGTATAGAACATAGTCCGGGAGACTTTATAACTATTGATTTCTTCTGTTCAATTTTATGATTAATAGAGTAATATATAAAATACTTGATGATTTTGTAGTATTAGAGCTTTGAATGAACAACAACAATTTGAGTTCGCTACCATCCATGAAGGTCTGAAGCATAACTATCTTTTGGAGACTTACACGATTATCAGACTCGTTTAGTGACCCAAATCCATTCAATAAGTTTATTATGAAAAATTTTTTCCTCGGAATTAGGTGTTGAAAATATCTAATATCGTGGTATCTGTCAAAATCTGGTCCAAATTTAAAAATTGCATAGAAGAAAAAGGTACGTATACGCCCTAGTGTACAATCGCGCCAATTTGCTTAAAACTTGATATTGTGCATTCAAATGTAACTCCCTGAAATATATAAATTTAAATCTTTGCTTTACAGCTTATACACTATTTTGTTTATATAATTTTCTAACAATTATGATTAATCTTAAAATCGATCCTCATAAATATAATACTCCAAACGCAATAATAACTCTTGTACTATTTATTTTTGAATAATAATTTTCTATTGCAATGAATTACTGATTGGCATCAGTGATAGTCGTCGATTTGATTTAATTAATTATGAGAATGCAGAACATGTACAACAATGTAGTTTAATATTAATGTGTATGACATGAAACAAAACTCAATAATTTTTCCCTTTCTACTTATGGGTATATTATCTATTATTAGTGAAAGTAAGTTTGGATTTCTGTCCTTCAATTACCCTGGAACTGCTGGATGGATTCTTTTGAATTACAAAAGTTGATTTACTTTGTTATTTCAGAATAGTTATAGAAGATACTTTCTTTAATATGCAAGAGGGTTACAACAAGACATTTGAGTGAAAGATGCTGTTTGGGGCTATGGAGTTTTTTTCCCACAGAATTTTTCCCATAATCAAGAAATTTAGGGAGAATTTACGAGGAAAACATACCTTTCGCTTTATATTGCCCTATTTAAAAAGGTTTCAAAAATATTTTGTTCCTTTAATTATTTTCTTGACTAATGTTCATACTTCGGAAATAAAATTGGAACATTTATTTTTTATTTTCAATTTTATGTTGGTAAATCAAGGAAGAATATCCCGTGGGGTAAAAATTTCCAATAGGCCTGATTTTTTATAAATAATTAATATCTCTCAGAGACAAGCTTAGTGATAAATTGTGTACAACTTTTCTATTACCAGTATTTAAAAAAATAATTGTTAAAAGAAACAACAAAAGAAAGAAACACCTATTCGTCTTATGGAACTCTTGTGGAATACAAATCTTTTTCCATTAGTAACAACGAAGGTACCTTATTTGAATGTCTACAAAATTTTGCAAAGTACAAAAGAATTTATTCCAAAATGTTTACATAAGTTGAAATAAAAAAATTATACTTGTTGACATTGAGGAACCACACGTCAAATGGATGGATCCTAACTGTATTTTGATAAGACATGAATATAATGCATTACCTATTTTGATGGTAAATAAAAATAGCAAGCAAATAGATGGGCTTGGCTTTTTATTTAAGTTTTGGTGACTTATTATTTGCCTTAAAAACTAATAAAAAGTGAAATTTTGGTGTGAATGAAAAATAATATGTACATTGGAGTAGACGTTAAAAAAGGCAACTTAGATGGGTTAGATTGGCTATAAATGAAGAACGAATCTGCCAAAAAATTCAGAACATGTAGGTTCAAAGTTGTCAAGAAAAAAAATCTTATGTGAGAGTCATTATATTTCTTCCTGCTTGGGCAAAAACGGCAAGGAAAGGGGGGGGTAGGTATGTAGTTTTTTTTCAAATACAAAATTTATTTTGTCTCAATCTAGCATTGGTTTTAATTCGTGGTCTAATCAGATTTTTAAAGGGATTTTTAGTGGAAAATCATGTTTTTTTTTCCTTTTTTGAGTACACAAATAAATAAATGAACAAAAGGTTCTTTCGATACCTTCAACATTTTTGAAATGTTTCTTAGTACATTCTTACGGGAATGTATCGAAATCTATATATTCATTTATTTGCTGAGCAAAATCATAGGACAATCTCTTATTGTGAGTTCCACGTGAACATAATTCCACCCGGAAAAATTTTCACTCGAAAAATGTTAATTTCTTCTTTTTGTGAGTACTTATTTTGAGCGAAATATATCTTTGCAAAGAGCTTTAAATGTCACTTATTTTTTGACGGCGAACGAAAGAAAAACAGAGGGTTCTGGTGCCTTTTTTGTTGTTTATTTCAAGCCAAGAAAAGTTCAGACGAATCTCATAATACATACCTTTTAAAATTCCGGGACAGCAAAATATTTTTCGAGTGAAATATTTTCCGGGTGCACAATAAGGCTGAATAATTTAGTCTTTCCCTTCTTTTTAGTCTGCCCACACGATTTATCCAATGCAAGATCTATTCTCTTATATTTGACTCGATTTCGGAATTCAATCTAGCTCTTAGACTAAAATAGTACATAAATAGTACATGTTCGCGAAAGATAAAAACACTAGGTCAGTAGCATAGCTACCGTATCAATGATACGGGCCCCCGAGATGAAGGGCCCCGTACGATTGGTAGGTACAGACGACTATATTTGTGTAAAACGTTTTGCATTGAGATGAATACGTCTTATAAAATCAATTACATATTTAAAATTTCCTCTTTTTGTTGCATGTTTCGATAGTTTTCCTAACTATGAATCCAAATTCTGACAAAACTGAATTTTAATGGGAAATTCGTTATAAAATCTCAAACATATAATAAAAGGAACCCTTAATTTAGGTTGGGACTAATATTTTTACGGGGGGTTGGTAAAAAACTAACTTATTTTAATCTGCACTAAAACAACTAGATTATTTTAATCATACCATCAATTATTTAGAAAAATTAACCTGCAAAAACTTCATGACCAGCTTAGTAACAAAAATTCTAAGAAAATTCGATAGAGCAACCGATTTTGGGGGATACGTGCCACACTAATTCTGAGATGAATCTAAATATTTAGCACACTGAGCGTTTAAGCTGGTTCTTACCAAAATCTGTTGTTATTACGAAAAAAAAGTGTTATAATTTCTTTTCCATGAGCTAACTTATTTTTAACTATAAAATAAAATAGCAAACATTGAACAACCATTACTCTAAAGCTGGCCATATACGACAGAGCCAAGGAGCCAAATGACCCCGTGCCGATCCTTAATCGGTCCTGTGTCGGGTGGATCGGCTGCCGATTCATTTGGATTTTCAGCCGATCTGAAATCCATACGAGCCAAATGGATCGGATGGCTCGGTCGTGTATACGTGTATAGTGAGCTTAAGAATAAATTATGTCAAAGTCCTACATTGTTATATTTTGAAATAAACTAATCTAAAAGCTGATGCATATTTTGTAGGAAAATTATTTCTAAGAATGCGCCACTGACTGGCAGGAAAAAAGGGGCCCCTAAAAAAATTTTGATACGGGAACCCCGAAGTGCTCGCTACGTCACTGCACTAGGTACTACTTTGCTTGAAATCTTATTTGTTTATCTCTTTTCAATGAAAAGCTATTATTGAAAAACTGTTTAATTTTGTTTTTTAGCGCCTGCTGTTCATCTGGATGAAAGAATGATTAAAAAGTTTTTTGTTGAGTACCTGATGTCCTACATTTTTGTATATTAAGATTTTATGTAAAACAAAAAATGTCTTAAGCTAAGTGTAACAATGTTTTTAAGGAATTTTACGATTCTTACGAAGCTGCATAATATTACGACAGACGCTTTAATGAAAACAACTTTTTGGTAATGTTAATGTTAAGTTGGATTTAAATCTCGGAATTTTGTCAAATTCAATCAATAAGAAGCTGCTTACCATTTAAAGCAAGTACAAATCTAGTCTAAAATGGGCTCAAACCTACATCTCTAAGTTAGCAATAAAAGCCCTATTTCAACTTAACTATTGCCACCTACTTCAATAGTGTATTAATAAAATTAATTAAAACAGATTTGATATTTATCTATGAGATTTCGGGAAATTGTATGGGCATTTCTGGTATGTGAGATTTTAGTTGTGTTCAGTAAAAACTATTTTTTTTTTTTGTAAATGCGCAGGTACCTACTTAAATTGTAATAAATATTAAGTTTAATCCCAAAGTGTTATTGAACTTTAATGAAAATCTCAAATTTATTATTTATACATCCGAAACACCACGCAGCACTTGACAACGGGGAAATCTCTTTTAAAAACTTAAAACAACTTACCATACTTGTGTACATTAATTTTTTTTCTATCATCTTGACAGGTTAAAAAAACACATTTAATATGTATAATTATCACCCACATTAATATTACACTGTTAAAATTATAATTACTATTCAATTTTTGTAGATATCCCACTCGATTAATCAATTGCTCAAAACAAAGTACTCAATTTTTGTTATTGAGTGAACATGAGCAAAACTTATACTAAAAAAAAAGTATAAATTACTCATTCATAAAAACCAGGTTTATTTGCCAACAAATTGTTATATTATAAGTTTCTTAACATCAAAAGAGACTCGCAGTTAAGCAAAGATGGGGTTCAAAAGACGCTTACAAATATTTTGTGTATGAATACGGAATGACATCACATTATTGTCATTCTATAAAGACATACGATTTTTACAAATTAGATACACTTTGTTGTTTAATTATTATATTATTGGTCTAGTATTTTTTTTTTTATTTTGTACTCATACAAATGTGCGGGCGGTCATCCACTCGAAAGACAACTAAACTGAGATTTATTCAAGGTAAATAGGTGACTCTTATAGGGGTACGTAGGTAGACCGCAAAGGTTGACGCAGCACATTTTTTTTCTTTAAGAGTTGAATGTATCTATCTCAACATTAAAAAAAAAAAAAAAAATCACAAAATCCGGAACATGATCAAAGTGAAGTTTTTGTTAAATTATAATCCCATTGAATATTTTCATCATCTATAATTTTAAATTTTGATTCATCAATATTATTTGCACTGTCAAAAGTGCTAAAAAGATGCTTAGTACTTTAACACTTTTTTTAAGGGAAACGAACTTGTTTTTTTGCGAAATAATCTTTCGTGCATCGCATTCCCATTGAACTGAAAACAAAAACAAGAAACAACTACATTTGGCAAACATCACTGACAAAAAAGAAAAAAAAAAACAATAAAAAACCTTTGTATCTGAAACCACAACTGACTACTATTATACGACTTGATTTCATAACTCTTAACTCTTGAAGCATTCATTGCTGCATTACACGAACAAAAATTTATTTATCTTGAGGAATAGTGTACAGACGGTTATAATCGAAGCGATAAGATGTGTTGGGGGAAAAGTTAACAAGAAAAAAAAATATAATCATTTCCAGATGTTAAAGGTTTTCACTATTGAAGAAGCTTTCAGGTCAAACATATTGAGATACTGACCCTTGACCGTTTCCCGGGGCGATACGGACTAGCGCAAGGCAAAACGTAAACAGCAAACCTGCTATATGATACATATTTTTTTTTTTAGCGCATCGGCAACAACAACAAAAAAGATAGTGTAATTGTGGAATAGCGGTGGCGGCGGCGGATGAAACGGCGGCGCGGAGGCTTACTAGTTCAGCGTTTACAAATTGAATGAATCTTTTTGTTTAACCGATGCGAATATAACTCGGAAAATTGGATTTACTGTGGTTTCACCTGTTGTTCGTTAGCGAGTCTGAGAGTAACTGTTGAGCGTAAAATCAGGTGGGCTCAGGTGGTTTATAAAATTCAACTTTTCAAGTCACTTGAGGTTTCTCGAGCTTAACTTACCACGATCTAGACAGTAGAGGTAGATTTTTTTATTATTGTGGTGCTTTTAAGATTGTATGTGGTTTAGATCTTGACTATTTGAATATTTTCAGAACCCCAAATACTGTTTGTTGTTAAATATTTTATTCAAGCGATTTTATTGTTTGATTTACTTCCGTTCCATATTATATTTTTTTTTGGAATTTTCTTTTTAGGATATTTTTTTCAAGTTTTAACTTTGGGATTTTTATTTGGGGATAATCGGTTTTCGGTGAACATTACCTACTAGCACATTAAAATTTAATACTGAAGAACATAACGTAACGAGAAAAAAAGAAGGAAACATTAGAAAAATGCGTAACGAAGGTTTTTCTAGGATTTTATCAAATTGTCCACCAACTAAAAACTGGATTTTTTGTGTCATTTTTACAATTAAAATCAATTTTGATTTAAAATCCAAGTGCCTTAAGAAATATTGAGAAGTTTCGACACTTAATGAAATGAAATGAAATAAAATAAAATGAAATGAATAAGGCTTGAATATTTGTTTACGATGAAATGAAATAAAAAATTTCATTTTATTTCATCGTTTAGCAGCTCGTTCTACCATTTAATCATTTAAAATAAAAAATAAATTCAAACTACCTACATTTTTATGAGAAAAAAGTAAAATATTCAGCCTTATTGTGAGTTTCATCCAAACAACATTCCGCTCGGAAAAATGGACATGAAAAACTTTGCGCTAGTTGTGGAAAAAAGTATATCTCCTTATATCTTCTATACTGTCCATAATCTCGTAAGGTCCTATAGGGATATGACTACTCAGTTTGGTCATATCCCCTCTCTGAAAACTCCTTACTCTTAAATAATTCTTTAAATAAATTATGTGTGAAAAAAAATTAAGATCATATATACTACTTTCCCGGATATTTAATTTAAAACAAAAGAGCTGACCACAAAACTTTAAATAAGTATCAGAGGTAAAAGATAGATCTGAAAACAATAACAATTTAAAAACTTAATTTTTGTTTAGTCTCCACGTTGCGTATATATACATTTGAAATTAATGTTTAAAAATAAGAAAAAATTTTTTTTTAAATAATTAAAGATAACATTAATTTAAAAAAAATTTTCAAACAAGTCATGCCTCTTGGATTAAGCATCCATCTTTGGGCTGAAGGCACCCAAAAAAAAAAAGCCCGATATGGATGTATAATCCAAAAATCAACACTTAGGAAAAATTAAAATTGATAATTTGTTTAGTTATTTTAAAATACAAATTTTAAAGTTTCATTTGCTAAAATTTTCTGAAGTACCTATTTCTTTATTTTTACTTGCGATGTAAAGGTAATGTAATGGTAAGTTATGCATTAATTTTGACTTGTCATTATGATGATAGGGAAGACGAAAATAGTGGGTTGACAATTCTGTCGGTCTGTCTGTCTATATGTCTGCCTCTCTGTCTGTCTGTCTATTCGGCTACAGCATAAACGGCTGGATCAATTTTCTTTAAACTTGGTACATAGTAATTTTTCTTGATTGTACCCACGGGTTTTCAAAATTTTTTTTTCTTTAAGAAGTAAAAATAATGGCACCTGTCTTATACATTTTTTTTAACAATTTTACAAAATCTCATTTTTCTCAAAAACGGCTCCACAACTTTTCTTTAAAAAATTCAATAAATTTCTTTCGGTAAAGGCTGCTTTTGGATGAGAAACCACTTTTAAAAAAGAACCACTTTTTTTCAATTATCTTCGAAACGTCAATTCTCATTTCAATATTTTTTTTTAAATACGGAAGTTTCTAAACAAAAGAAATCATTTTTACTTTGTTAAAATTTTTCAAGAAACATTTTTTTGGATTTTTACAAAAATGTTCAAAAATTTTTCCATGGTCGATATTTGAAAAACTGGGTTCATTTAAATGTGTTTTTATACTCTCTAAAGTTATTTAAGAAAAAAATGTATTTTTATGAAAAAAAAATAACGGTTCCTCTCATACAAATATTAAAAAACGTAAAGGAAAATATTTTTTTCTTATAAATGCCTTTTATGATTTTTATAAAACTTTTTCTGTGTGCTAAAATTAGTGCGATATAATTAGAAATATTTACAAATTGCAACTATTTAAACTCTCATAGAACAATTTTTTAAATTTTGAATTTTCTCATTATCGGCTGAACAGACTTTAATTATTTTTTATTTCCTAATTTAATTTAATTTGATTCAAAATAGCTTTTCATGGCCTTTAGTCCTACAAATTGGCGTTTGGATTTTTGTAAAAGAATTCATGTAAGTTGAACTGAACTTAATACAAATTGCGTATGACAAGGCCCTCACTACGTCACTGATGAGTCCAAGTGAGTAAGTCGGACTAAACGCCAATTTGTTAGACCATAAAGGCCATAAAAGGCTATTTTGAATCAAAAATTTTGTGTTCAAAATTAAATTTCCTATCGAAATGGACAGTCCAAAAAATTTTATATGAAAATTTAAGCAGGTAAAGTTAAAAAAAAAAACACAATTATGTATGTAGGTACATAAAATATTTTATATACATTTTAGAAATAAATAAATTTTACTCATATGTGCTGGAAAAAGCAAATAAAAAATTTGTTATTCCTCGCGGAGGGAGCTAACAAAAACTTTTTAAATGAAATTTTTTCACTCTCGATTTTAAAATTTCGTAGACTTATTTATTTTTATTCTTTTCAAAAGCCTTATGATAATGGTTAGAACTTTTTTCAAGGCTGTAAAAATGATGTAAAAGGCCCCTTGTTATTGTCAATTTCATCTTTTATTATCAAACAAACAGTATGTTGACCACATAATTAAGAGCGTCCATGGGTTATATCCTGTTCGGTGTGAACCATTTGTCTCACAGAAATAAACTAAAACTACTTAAAACATTAATTTAATAATTTTTCGACCAATAAAATTTTTTTAAATTTTCATTTCGCTTTTACTTCAATATCGCTTCTTCGTTTAGATTGAATTGCTATGAGTCAATTATCATAAAACTGTTGGTAGATTTTTGATCTAAATTTGAGGAAAAAAATTGATTAAAAAAATGCATTTATGTAAACAAACAAACTATAAAAACCACATTACTTTTATCACGTTCACTATACACAGTAACCCATCCAGGTTGAGAGTTAAAAACTTTATAAGTTTTACGAGCTTCTAGTTCAATACATGTTTCATTGGATGGATCATATTCAAAATACATGATGACTTTTTCTCGATTATCATTAAATTGAAAGGACTAAAAATGGAATAAAACATTGTTAACATTATTATCAAAAAAAAAAAAAAAAATGGAAAAAAACCTACCTTAACATTATCGTTTTGGTTATTTATATCGTTAAAATTTCCTTCAGTGAAAATGTAACCAGATTGAAGATTAGCTTCTATTATAATAAATTTATTCTGAGTGTTGTTTTTAAGGACCTTTACACATATTGGTAAATAAATCAAAAACTTTGTATAAATCTCAATTGATATATTAGTCGCATAAATGGGAGAGGTTTGATTTTCAGGTAAAAGATTGTACTGATATTTTACATCCACCATTGCAAAACCATGACCTTTGCTTTGAATTTTGACTTTTTTAGAATTTTGTGAAAGCTGAAAAGAAAGAATTAGTTTAGTTTTTTTGAAAAACAAAACCAGAAGATGAAATTACCTCAAGAGTTTGCAAAACCTGAGAATGTTCTTCATTTATTTGAAAATCTCCCGATTTATTTTGATCATCTTTAAAACTTATGTTAAGATTAGTTTTGCTCAGAAAGAGCTTTTCAGCAAAAGAAATCATTGCCAGCAGAGCTACCATGTGAATTATAGTTGATTCTTCACTTTTTGAAACCACCAAGCCTTTAACAATGTACAATAGGTTTTGATCTGGTTCCCCTTGAGATGCAAATAGATTAATTAAGCTACCAGCAGTTGTTTGAAGATCTGATTGAAGAGTGTCGGACTTTGTCCATAGCAACTGTTGACCTTTTTTTAAAAAAAAAACTAATATATCCTCTTTAAAAAAGACATTGCATAAATACTTGTCAGACTAGAATTGTAGGTTAGCTTCCTGAGATAATCTCCAGCTCCTTCATGTTTCCCCAGATATAAAACATAAGCTGCCAGAACAGATATGGCAGAATATTCTAAATTACTAGAAACTTCGTACAAATATGCCAGACCTTTCTCAATAACCTCATTGTATGATTTTCTTGAATTCTATATAAAAAAAAAACATTTTTTTAAAAGGCCTAAAAAAAGTTTAAGTAGATGCAACTTTTTACTTCATCCATAAAAAAGACCATCAATCCGATGGCGGTATATTTAACATCTTCTTCTATACCGTTTCCTGATTTATAGCAACCATTTTTTTGTTGCTTCGATTTTAGATATTCCAAACCTCTTTTTATAACTTTGGAGTCTATAGAAATGAAATCCTTTGCTTGTTCCAGTCCCCATAAGGCGAAGATGGTTTGCCAAATATCACCAGTTGTTTCACTTTTTCGCTCAAAGATCCCAAATGAACCATCTAGGTATTTAAAAGATAGCTCATTCTGATAGCCTAGTTCAAGATTAAGTTTCATTTTGTTTTCTAAACTTGGATCTGAATAGTTAAGAGCCTGAAAAAAATATTTTCAGTACAACATTATTACTGATTCGTATATTAAAGCTTGCAAACCTTAAGATACTTCAAAACAATTGAGTTGGAGATCATTAGCTTCATATTATCTTCACCATTTCCATATGGAACTCCAGCCATTTTCCGAAGCTTCTTTATCAAACGTCGAAATACATCACCGACTACTGAGACCTCAACTCGCTTCGATCCAGGTATAGCATTTTCAGGCATATCAATTGTGATTTCGTCTTCTTGTGTACTTTCTTCGGGTAAATTAACCAAATAGGTCTTCGATTTTTCATAAGGTATACCTTGAGGTTGGACAGTGAGGGACTTTTGAACGGCATCACTTGCCACAGAACTGATAGCTTTAACAGTTAAATTATAATTTCCTGGATTGAGTGGTCTAATGAAAAAAAGAATTTGTTCTCTTTTCTTTCTCGAAATAAGTTTTGAGATATTTTGTTTAGGTCTGGACATAGCTTCAGGATATTCCAGAATATCAAAGTTATCACCGACGTTTTCAATTGTCACGTTAGTCAAGACATCTTGGTTCAAATAATTACTAATATAAATGGGAACTTCAATTATTTCACCTGAAATAAAAAAAAATATATTAAAATGTGTGACTGTTCATAACTATACCACCTTACCTTCTTTTACTAAACTTGGTAAATCCATTGAAACAAAAAATTCTTGAAAAACTCTTAGATTTGTTGTATTCTTTGTAAAAGTCAATCCAGTTTCAGGATGAAGTGAAAATCCAGTGATTGCCCAAGTAGTAATTGTGTCTGGTGTAGTTTCCATGAAGTTAAAACCTCCTTTTGGAGTTCTGAAAATTCAATTTTCTTTCTTTTCTGTTGAGTTTTCAAAATTTATTTTCACCTCTCAAAATCCTTAAATAACCAACTATCTGGAAAAAGATTTCGAATACGTATTTCTTCACCACCTCCAGCATCCTCTGTGGAAATTTATACCAAATAAAGCTCAAATGTTTTACAAGTAGTAGTAGTAGTAGTTACCGTCTCCACCTGGTCCATTTTCTCTTCCGGGCGGAAATACATTGGAGAGTGTAATGACATTTATTGTCACACCATAAAATGGGATAGGATAACCTCTTGCTGAATTTTCCCTTTTAAGTTCCGTATTGACAAAATTCTCATCAAAAATATCATCCTTGTCAATATCTTGAAGAATCCTTTTATCGAGACCCATCAAGCCAACATAGGATCCTTCATTTGTTACAACGTTTATGTTCACGGGTTTACCGGGTTTTGTTTCTTTCTCGGTTTTGATTTCAATCTGTGAAAATTTTTTTGTTTTGAATTTTGTTTTCAATTCACTTGGTCGGAAGATCGAACAGAAAGGAAGTCAAAATTTTAGTGTGTATATTTATAAAACTCACCGAATTTTGAAGAGCTCTTTTGATGATAACATCCTTCAACTGCCCACCAAATTTCATATTTTTGATGTGATGAGCATAAATTGTAATCTTCGGAACCATCGAAAAGGTCACATTGAGGCGAAGGATATACGATGTTTGATTTCCGGGTACCTAGTTTAGGTTTGTTAATAGTTTAGTAATATCAGAAATTGTGAATTAAACTTACAAATACGTGCGCCGATTGAATTATATCTCCTCGTGCTACAATTTCATATGAAAACTCCTCAAATGGGGTTGGATTTGTAATTTTTATTTTAAGCTCTTTACCTTCTTCAGGGCTTTTGTTAGAAATAAATATAAAGATAGTTTAAAAAGGCTCAGTTAAGATTTGACTAAATTGTTATACCTTTCAGTTAAAATATTAATTTCAAATAATTCTTCTTTTTTGTACATTTTTTCTGTAGAGGATTTAATTCCTTGATATTCTGCATAAACAAAACATTCTGTATAATTTTTATTGTTCATTTCAACTATTGCAAAATCCTTTCCAATTTCATTTTTATATTCAACTCGAATTTTATCAAAATTATTATAACTACGATTATAGCCAATTACCAAGCCACATCCGAGTATAATTTCAATTGGAGTCTTTGTGTTTTGAATTAATTTATTCGTTATATCTCTTATCAAAACTTTTACCTAAAAATTGTTTTAATATAAAAATATTAAATCTAAAAATCATATTCCAAAATCAATAGACCTTAAATTTGAGGATTGCATCTGTTTTAAATTCCTCTGGAGTTTCGACTATGAGCTTAAAAGGTGTGTTGTATAGATATAAATCAGTTTCTGTCCAGGATTCTTCTTCACTTATATCATCGATTACATTCGCTTCTATTGTAAATTTGTATGATGATGTCGATGCGGAATAAGCATTAAGAGGCTTTTGGGATTTTTGATCGTATTCCAGTTGGAAATCGGTTTTTAGATCAAAAATTATGGTGGTATTTCCATCGATTCGGGATTCTTGTGTTATTGTTGGAAGAGTTGGCACCCATTTATGGATTGGCACTTCAGTGTTGATTATGGATATGGATAAATTTCCTTTAACGGGTTCACCATAAAAATAGCTAAAAAATTTAATTATTATTAATTCCTTAGGCTTAACATTCAACACCCATCAATTCACATTTTAAATAAAACATGGTTAACGAATTTCTTTTTACTTGCAAAACATGGGTATTGCATTCGTATATAAAAGATTTATTTAACTCGAGATTGTCACAATTGTCTGTCTGTCTATCTATCTGTCTGCTTCTCTATCTGTCTGTCTGTTCAGCTACAGCATAAACGACTGGATCGATTTTCTTAAAACATGTTTTCTTTTAATTTTTTAAGAACTACAAATAACGGTACCTGCCATACAATTTTGTTTAGTATTTTTACAAATTTTTCAATTTTTTTCTCAAAAATGGCTCCACAACTTTTCTTTAATAAAAATCAGTTAATTTATTTCAGTAAAGGCTACGTTTGGATGGAATACCACTTTTTAAGAAATGGTTATTAATGGTATCTCCTCAAAAAACAATTTTTTATTTTCGATTTGCTTCAAAGCGGTAATTTTAAATTCAACTTCTTTTATACAGAAGTTTCTAAGCAATAGAAAATTTTTTTCTTAGCAAAATTTGTAAAAAAAAAATATTTTTTGGATTTTTAAAAATTTTGAATTTTATTTTTGAAAAACAAATATTTCGAAAACTACAAGGTTGATGCTTATAAAACACGATATTTACAGTTTTTTAACTCTTTTTCAAATATTTTAAGAAAAAAATGTAATTTTATAAAAAAATAACAGTACTTTGCATACAAATGTTTTAAAATCGTGAGAAAAACATGGTTTTTCTTAAAAACGACTCCTTTTAATTTTTTATTAATCTTTTTTTGTATGCTCAAATTAGTGCAATGTATAACCAAAATTTATAAAAACTTATTTTGAATTTTCTCACTATCAGCTGAACTTATTTAGATTTATTTTTATATACAAATTTCAAATATAAAATATTGCATATCAAAATGTATTTAAACATATTTATTTCTGCCTAAGTTATTTTTGCAAAAGAAACTTAATTTTTAAGCAAAAAAGCAAAAACCCAAAAATTGACAAGATTTTCGAAATTTTTTGACGATTTATCATACTTGCCTCTAAAAATGTTGTCAAATAACTTCGAACTTGTTTTCAGCGACCGTGAAAACATAAAAGAGCCACTTAAAATAATCACATCATAACTTTTCACTTCGAGTCCTTTTTGAACACCATATGACTAGACTAATGTTCTCGTCTGTAAAATTAATAGTTTAACGCACTTCAAGAAAAAACTGAATTCAAATTGTGAAGTCAAGAAAATCAGAAATGTATTTTGTACTGTTAACTTCACTGTGAAGTTAGCAGTACATGTCATTTTTTCAGGAAATGCGTTAGCTAGGAAATTGTAGTTTTTTGTATACTTAAAAAAAAATCTGTTCAAATTTTGAAGTCCAAATTTCACTAAAAAATCCAATCCAAATTTCACTAAAAAATCCAAAAATTCATTTTTCACTGTTAACTTCGCAGTAAAGTTCAATGTTTATTTGATTATTTTTTGTGTCAAATTTGGACTTTAAAATTTAGACTGAGTTTTTCCTCGAAGTACATAACAAACTGAAAATTGGGCACCTAACTGCAATTTTCTAGCATTTTGTTAACAAAGCTAAATGAATTTTTCGATTTTTTTGTAAAATTTTGACTTTAAAATTTGAACAGAGCCTTTTCTTAAAGTACATTTAAAACTGCAAACTTAGTACCTAACTGCAATTTTCTAGCTTGCATCAGTATTGAGAAATAGACTGCTCTGCTAACTTCACAATGAAGGTTACATCCACTATTTGGTGAACTGTAAAATCCACAATAAAAATGCATTAAAAATGCAAAAAAAAATTGCAAATTCCTGCCGTGGTCCTATTAGTCTAGCTTAAAACTGTTTTGCTAGCTTCACAGACGTCTGAAGTTCTGCCTGGGGGACTTTTTAACATTCTAAACGGATGTCTAGATAATAGACTTTTTCGTGTAAGACACGGAAATGATTTTTATAATTTCAATGAAATAGTGGATGGGGTACCACAAGGAAGTATATCAGGTCCAGTTCTGTTACTTTTACTTACACGCGGTATACCTCAAACAGAAGACACTATCGTTTGCAGATGATACTACAAAACTAGTAGTAGGCAAAACGATTAGCAAAGCTACAATTAAATTGCAAAATGCTTTTAATAATGTTTATGAGTGGACAAAAACATGGCAATAGCCCTCAATGAACAAAAGTCAGTGCACGTAGACTTTACATTTACAAAATAAATAGATTACCCGTCTTTCTTAATACCGCTCGTGTTCTATTTACCAATGAGGTAAAATGTCTGTGAATGACTAGACGCGAGATTAAAATGGAAACCGCAGTTAAAAAGAAATGCGAAGAAGTAAAACTTAATCTGTTAGCCGATAATGAGAAAATTAAAAAAAAAAGTTCTATAAGATGTACCATTTAAAGTTGCTATTTGTTAATGTTTATAATTTTTGTTAGTATTAAGAACTAGTTCGAGCATACATAAAAAGTTTTATAAAAATCTAAGGATTCGTTCTTAAGAAAAAACTATTTTCTTCAATGGGTTTTTTTAACATTTGTATGGATGGTACCATTATTTTTTCATAAAAGTAATTTTTTTCTGAAAATACTGTGTTTTATAAGAATCGATCACGTAGTTTCCAAAATATTTGTTTTTCAAAAAAAATATCCTTGAGATTTTGTAAAATTACTTAAAAAATTATATGGCAGGTAATATTATTTTAAGTTCTAAAAAAATGACAAATACGTGTAGGCAGAATCATCAAAAGCCACTACGTGCCAAATTTTAAGAAAATCGATCAAACCGTTTAGGCTGTAGCCGACAGGACCAGCAGACAGAATTTTGCCACACCATTTTTTTTTAGCTCAAATCTAAAACTTGCCTAATAGTACCTATAGCATGTATTTAAAGAAAATAATATAACATTAAAATAACTACAAACTATTTAATATTTTAGTATTTTCTTGTAACTTAATAAAAAAAAAAAACGGGTTAAAAAACTCACTTTGCATTAATTTCCAATGATATTTGATTTTTATCAGTAGCAACTATTTTTGCATTAATTTCTACATTGAATTTCGGCAGCACATATCTGTCAACTTCGAATTTTTTGTCTGTGAAAATGTTATCACCATATACTCTGATTTTCCAAAGACCCAAAACAGGATTGTTTGAAAGTTGCAATTCAGTCTTAAAAACACCTTGAATAAACTTCACGTTAAAAATGCCCTTTACAAGACTATGTTGGCCATCCTGTTGATTGTAGAAAATGTTATGCATACACAAATATAGTTTAAGAGAATTCGGTAATACAATTATTAAAAAAAACTCACATAAATTTCTGCTTTTATTTTTTTAATCAGTTTTGCCGGTCTTGTCAATTGATCGATGCAAATTACTCGAATTTGTACTAATTCACCAGGTTTATATTTAGCCTTATTGGTTTGAATGAATGCCCAGTGTTTTTCAGATCCAAAATAAATCGTAGCTGAATCTTTGCTTATAATACCACGATATCCAACTACTTCTAAGTTCCCCACTGTATAATCCAGAGGAGGTGCATGTAATTCAACTAATTTGGTTGTTCCCGGTTCAACTTCAATACTTTCGAATTCATAGATTTTATTTGCTTGTATGAAAGTTGTTAAGCTTATATTAAACCAACAGGATTTATGGAAATCATTTAAGGTAAAGGATACATGAAAAGCAGAATCTGGTCGTACAGTTCCGGGTGAGACAATTGTATAGTATCTAAAGGGAGTAGAAGTTATTCATTAGAGGTTGGAAAAGTACTTACAAATCATTGCATTTCGTTGGTCCTGGAGAAATGCTACTTTTGCATTAAAATTAAAATTGTTTTCGAATACTTAAACATAGTTGCACCGCAAATAAAATTTGTGTTAGGATTTTCAACAAAAATGACAGTCAGATTTTTGAAGAAACTGTACCTAATTTTGATATGTTAATTTATTCTTTTTAGGAAGAAAATGATTTAATAGCCCATCAAACAATAATTAGAATTATTTTCGTTAGACTCGTTCTTAATTGCTTCCATGCGAAATGACATCTATTTTTATTCATTTATAATTTCTGTGAACACAAACAAAGCAATGCAAATAAGGGGTTTCCTTTTTGTTTACTTTTAACTCCCAAAACAATGTGATTTTGACTAATTTAATTCTAAGTCTTCAAACAATCTCACTTGGCGTGAGCTGATTGAGGTAAGATAGCTCTCACAAAAACCGGTTGTCAAGCCCTGCCCGAATTTTTTGTTAACTTTTTTTTCCAAGACACCTGGATAAAAAAAAAACATCACTAATTTTGATTGACACCAACCCTTTTTTAATTGATAATGCTCCACGAAATAAACTGAAAATTAATAAAGCAATCCAAAAGCATTTTAGTTTCACTGACATTTTATTTCCGCAAAAGATTTCAATTGAACCAACACCGAAGACACTCAAATTACGACTGTTTTGTAAACAAGATTTCGAGCTTGAAACTGGATATCAGTTGTATATCTTCAACAGATGATGTCGTGCTAAGTAATAAGTTTAAAAAGAAAAAAAAAAATGCAAGACAAGTGAAAATCTATGACGCAGACTCTATCAAAGCTATAATTAGAAATTAATTTCTTAAGAGTTCATTTAAATTTATGATGATTTAAACGATGCATACTTTTAGACTCGTTGAAGCTGTTTAAACTGGTTAAGTATAAAAACGAATCAATGCACCTATTATTCTACAAAGCAAGTGAGTTCAGATGAGTAATCCCAAATTGTGGGAATTTAATGCAATGGTAATTGCAAATTCCAATATTATATTTCTTATAATAAAATATTTTATTTGACATTGTAATCTTTGGAAATCGGAAATGATTTGCAAAAGTAATGGCCCATTTACAGATACATTTTTTATGGCTCTGGATCTTTGGCACCTCATATATGGGAAATTTGCAAAAAGAAAATGACATCTAATCGATCAATAATTGGTCAGAAAAGGTCAACTAGTCCTTGAAATTGATCAGCTCCAGATTACTTTTAATCCCTAAAATTTCTCAAGGTCACGCAAGGCGAAGTGCGATTTTTGGCACCTCATTCATGGAAAATTTACAAAAGAAGTGATAGAAGGTCAACTATTTTCAGTAAAAGGTCAGCCATATTTTTTTCTATGAATTTTTAAAATTCGTTTCAAGGTCACAAGAAAATATTTGACTCATCATTTGGGTCATTTCGAAAAAAGAAGTATGCCATTTGAAAGGCCATTTCACAGTCATAAATGGTCAGCTAGTTTCAGTAATTGGCCAGCTATTCTTTTATCGATTTTTGAAAGTTTTTTTTCAGGGTCAAAAACGATTTTCGGCATCTCATTTGGGTAATTTAATAAAAAAAATATAATCTCTGGTTGATTGCTAGACTACTCATAAACGGTCAGTTAGTATCAGCAGTAAATCAGCCATAAATTTTGTTGTTATGATTTTTTTAACTTATGCCAAAAAATGTTCGAGACCTCGGAATTTTTTTTTTTAAATTGAAAAAGAATTTATAGCTGACCAATTACTGAAACTAGCTGACCATTTATATAGATCTTGGGCCTTTCATATGGTATTAATATTTTGCAAATTTAATGAGGTGCCAAAAATCGCAATTAATTTTGAAAAAAAATTTATGGCTGACCAATTACTAGATAGATCTAGAGATCTTACAATTAAACATTTTTTTCAAATTTTCCAAGAATTAAGTGCTCAAAATTGCTATGACTATAATTTTTTTTAAATCATTAAAAATTCATAAAGAAATATGTATGGTCTTTACCAATTAGGTATGTACACTAGTTAACAAAATTTTGGGTCATGATAAGTTCCTTAAAAAGAATATATGTGTAGAGTAATTTTGGGTCGCTGAACACGAAAAACAAAATATTTTTTTTTTTACAAAAATATGTTTTTGAGACATGCTCAAAAATGATTTTCCTAAGGAAATAAATCAGTGTCTCTTAGGCCATTTCTTTTTCCACAGTTACTATAGGAGCTCGTTTCAAAAAAACCTTGTGAAAAAATTATTCGTTATGTAAGGATTGTGCCAAAAATGGCTATGACCTTGATTTTTTTTAAATTCATTAAAAATTCATAAAAAAATATGTATGGTTGACCAATTTTGAATATAGCTAATCTTTTATAACCGTGAGGTGGCCTTTCAAATTGCATACTTCTTTTTTTGACCCAAATGAGGTCCCAACAGTCTTTTTTTTGTGACCTTGAAACGAGTTTTGAAAATCCATAGAAAGAAATATGGGTGACCAATTACTGAAAATAGTTGACCTTTTATCACGATCTAGAGATATTTCGGATTTTATACTTCTTTGTAAATTTCCCATTTATGAGGTGCTAAAATCGCGCGTAAGCAATTTCTAAGTCTAGTTGACCTTTTCTGATTAATTACTGACCAATAAGATAGCATTTTATTTTTTAATATTTGCCATATATGAGATTCCAAAGGTTCAGAGCCATTTTTCATATTTTTTAAAACCGCTGGACAACCCGCTTACTCCCCAACCCCACGGAGTTACATTGAAATCCACTTGTCACATTGCACGCAGTTGCTTTGAACTTTCCTGTGTTCCTGACTTAAGATTTGTCTATTGTTTTTTTGTGTTGATGACGCATACATCGAAGAGAAAGTAATATTGGGCTGGGATCGAAATTCTCTAGGATCATAATTCTGCTTTCTAAATTCCGCATGTCAAAATTCTGTTTTTCAAAATTCTAGTTGTATAAAATTCTGCATGAACGAAAATTCTGTTTTTCAAAATCATGTATTTAAAAATTCTGTATTTCGAAACTCTGTTTTTCAAAATTCTTTATTGAAAAATTCTGTAAATATGTTGTTTAAGAGAAATCGAAATATATCGGGTTGTTCAATAATAGCGCTACAAAAGTTTTTTTTAAATAAAACAAAAACGGTTTTGGATATCAATGAATTTCTTTATTAATGTGAAAGTACGTTTGATGCCATTATGTATGGAACTCGATTTCTTTTTCATGGCCACCACGGGCACGCTTGCAGAAGTCCAGACGCTGAACCCAATTTTCGACGGTTTTCAAGGATAAATCGGCCGATGCTGCTGCAATTTCACGTTCGATATTCGTACGAAGTTCATCAATCATCGCTGGCTTGTTGGCATAGACCATGGACTTAACGTAGCCCCACAGGAAATAGTCTAACGGCGTCAAATCGCACGACCCAGGCGGCCAAGCGACAGGACCGTTTCGTGAGATAACACGTTCTCCAAACTTGGTTTCCAATAAATTGATTGCGACATTCGCTGTGTCGCTAGTGCAGTCATCCTGTTAGAACCACATATCCTCCAAGTCCATATCATCCAATTGGGGCCAAAAATATTCGATTATCATTGAAAGGTAGCGATCTCCATTCACACTAACGTGCCGGTCTTGATCATCACGGAAGAAGTACGGCCCAATGACGCCGCCGGCCCATAAACCACACCAAACCATAATTTTTTCGGGATGCAATGATGACTCATATTTTGTTTATTGACGAAGCCATTCAGCCAGAAATGAGCCTCATCGCTGAAGATGATTTTTCGATGAAAATCCGAATCATTTTCAAGTTGTTGCTCAGCCCAATTCACTTTGTTCTGTGCCTGTGGATTCAAATTTTTCTACTAGACGCTCAATTGTTGATCTGCTAGGACGATTATGACGACCATAAATTGGACGTAGCGCTCTTAACGTTGAGGCCACTGACTCCGAATTTCGGTAGTAAATTTTAATAATTTCAACTCGTTGTTGGCTCATACATCTTTCCATCATGAAATAGCAAACCTTACTGAAGAGAAATGTCAAAAGAGCGGCAAGAAATATGGCGTCGTTTGCTTTCGCTGTCGCTCTACTTTTGTAGCGTCCCGTTTGAAAAACCCTTTAGTAGCACTAAAGGACAAGTTAAGGATTCGTGCAAAAAAAATCGAGCTAACAATCAAACATAACATTACGATGATAGAGAACACCAAAATAGTGGGCAGAAAAATTCTGTCTTTCGTCCGTCTGTCTGTTTGTACCTGGGTCTACAGCCTAAGCCAACCTTCTTCAAATTTTTAACTTAAGGCTTTTGGTGGTTCTCCAAAGAGAAATTTGAAAATTTTTTTAGCTAGAAAGATAACGTTACTTGCCATTCAACTGTTAAGGAAAATATTTTTTATCTCAAAAACGGCTCCAAAGATTTTGATTATAAAAAATCAGTGGATTATTGTAAGTTATCAACGGTACCTCTCATATAACGGTTTTTTTGATTTTTCGATTTTTTTTATTAACGCCTTACCTGACTGATTTCAATCAAAGTTTTATGAAAAAGCTCCTTCGTAATGTCAAAATAATATTGCATCTCAAAATTTTGAAAACAAAAATCTCAGATTTAATTTTTTTTCGAAAATTTAATATTTCAAAAACGAAATGATTAGTTTTTTTTTTTGCCAATTTTTTTTTTTAATGGTACCGAATTTTTATTTATAAAAAATTACAATCGTGTTTATAAACTTTGTCTAACTTTAGACAGCCGTCCCACTCCAAAAAGTTAACAATAAACTTTGTTTACTGTTGTCCTAAAGTAGTCTTAATTGGACAACGGCTTCGTTTGTTTAAGATTTGTCAAATATGACGAGCAAGAACGTGCGATCTAGCCGTGCTTTTTGTTTCTAACAATTATACAAAAAAACGGCTCCAAAACTTTCTTAAAAACAAATTCAATAAATAAAATAAATTTTTGTTCAGACTATAACTTTGAGAAGAAATTTATTTTTCAAAAAATAGTTATTATAGTAAGGAACAAGTGTTTTTATTTTCAATTTTCTTGAAAACGATATGACTGATTTTTAATTTATTTTTTGTTTGCAGAAGCTTCTTAGAAATATAAATAAAATTGTCTATCAAAATTTGTCAAACAAATTTGCTATTTCTTTTAACTAAATATTTCAAAAACTACATGGTCTTATTTTATATTTGATATCTTACGAGTTTTTAAACACTCTTAAGAATACTTAAACAAAAATTAAATTTTGTTTGAAAAAAATAACGGTACCTTCCCTTTTCCATATAAAATGAAGCAACATCCTTTGTTTTTCTCAAAAACGGCTCGAACGATATTGATCAAATTTCTTCAGGATTTTATACATATTAGTACGATCTGCTACCAAAATTAAAACAAAAATTATACTTTACTATTAACAGTATCTCTGAGTTTTTTTGACTTTAAATTTTCTTATCATCGGATTTAAATTATTTTTATTTGGTACGAATTTAAAAAAAATTGAAAATATTTCATGTCAAAATTTAAAGCAGTCTTTTGAAAATTCGATATCTCAAAGAAAAGGCTTACAAGGTTTTTTGAAACTCTTGTTTTGAATACATTTTAATAAATTTGAAGATTCGCATACCAATTTTTTTAACTTTCATTAGTTTTTTTATTGAGTTTACACTATATAACCATAAATGATAAATGTCCTATTTACATATCAGTTATTCAGGATAAGTCGATCTGGAAACTCTTCGTTGCTTTTTGATCTAGATAATATACCAAGTTTGACTTCAAAGAACAAAGGAAAAAAATGAAAAACCAACCTTTATCATGTGTTCCATACACAGTTACCCACCCTGGTTTGGAATTATAAATCTTGTAAATTTTATGAACTTCCAGTTCAATGCATGCGTTATTGCTGGGAGTATAATCAATATAAATCACAGCCTTGTTTCGACTATCATTGTATTGGAGTGACTGAAAAGGAAAACATTTAAAAAAATACTTAATATAAATGCAGGAAAATTTATACTTAGATGCAATAAAAAATCACTACCTTGATAGCCGCACTTTGATTTTCGATATCATTAAAATCTCCTTCAGTAAAAACGAAGCCAAACTGAAGGTTAATTTCCATTATAATGAATTTATTTTGTATGTTGCTTGAAAAGTCCTTCGAACATATCGCCAAGTAAGTCAAGAAATTTGAATATCTTTCAATTGATATATTAGCATCATAAATGGAAGAAGATTGATTTTCAGGTAGAAGATTGTATTGATATTTCACATTCACCATTGCATAACCATGACCTCTGCTTTGAAGTTTGATCCTTCGAGAGCTTGATGGAAGCTTCAAAAATATTCCTTTATTAAGAAAAAATTTAAAAAACAAAACAACAAATATGTAACTCACTTTAAATGTTTGCAAGACTTGAGAATTTTCTTGATTTAATTGAAAATCTCCGGAATTATTTTGGTCATCTTTGAAGCGTATTCTAAGATTTTTATTATTCGTCGATTGTTTTTCAACAAATGGAAGCATTATTTGAAGAGCTATCATTTGAGTTCCATAAGCTTTATCACTTTTCGAAACAATCAATCCTTTAACTACTTGCAGTAAGCTTTGCTCCAGTATATTTTGGGACTCGAAAATATTCACCAAGCTACCAGCAGTCACTTCAAGAAGTGATTGAAATGTATCCGAGTGTGTCCAAAAATTTTTGTTCACTTTAAGAAAGAGGCAATATTTCTTTAAATTTGTAGATGCAGTGAAAAATTGTACTAACTTTTTAAATGAGAATTTGATTTTCTCAGAAAATCTTCAGCTTTTTCATGTTTTCCCAAAAGCAAGACATACGTAGCCAAAATAGAAATGGGAGTATGTTCCACATTAACCGAAATATTATACAAATATTCGAGACCTTTAGTGAGAACTGCATTGTATATTGTTCTTGAATTCTATTTGAAATCAGGGTTTTGAAAGAGGCTAAGTCAAAAGATTGTGATAAATATTTACTTCGTCCATTAAGAACACCATTAATCCAAAAGCTGTTAATTCGATATCTTCTTCTATAACACCTTCTGATTTAAAGCAACCATTATTTCGTTGCTTTGATTGAAGATACTGCAAGCCTTTTTCAATGATCTTAGAGTCTACATAAAAGAAATCCTTAGCTTGTTTCAGTCCCCACAAGGCAAAAATAGTTTGCCAAATATCACCAGTTCTTTCGCTTTTTCGTTCAAAGAGTCCAAATGAACCATCCAAGTATTTAAAAGTTAGCTGATTTTGATAGCCTAGTTCAAGGTTGATTTTAATTTTGTTTTCCAAATTTGGATCTGAGTAGTTAAGAGCCTGAAAATTATTTTTGAATGAAACATTTCTAGACGTTTAGGAAAATATACAAACCTTAAGGTATTGCAAAACTATCGAGTTGGTAACAATAAGCTTCATATTATCTTCACCATTAACAAACGGAACATCAGCCATCTTTTGAAGGTTCCTAATTAAAGGTTGGAATATGCCACCAACTACTGAGACCTCAACTTTTTGAGATCCGAGTATAGCATTTTTAGGAATATCAATTGTGATTTCGTCTTCTTGGATGTTTTCTTCAGGCAGATGAACCAAATAGGTCTTCGATATTTCATAAGGTATTCCTTCAGATTTGACATGAAGCGTCTTTTGAACGGCATCACTTGCCACTGAACTGATAGCTTTGACAGTCAAATTATAATGCCCTGGCTTGAGGGGTTTAAAAAAAATCAAAAAATTTTCCCTTTTCATTGGGGATATATGTTTTGAAATACACAGTTTTCGTTTAGAAATAGCTTCAGGTTGTTCCAGAATTTCAAGATCTTCACTATCAGACGGAATTGTCACATTTGTCAAAGTATCTTGGTTCATATAATTTCCAACATAAATAGGAACTTCAATTATTTCACCTGAAATGGAATTTGTACACATTTAGTATTAAAAAAAAATAACAAGTCTCCTTACCTTCTGTGATTAAGCTTGGTAAATCCATTGAAACAAAAAATTTTTTTAAAACTTTTAAGTTTGTTGTATTTTTTGTAAAAGTTAATCCAGTTTCAGGATGAAGTGAAAATCCAGAAATAGCCCAAGTAGTTATTGCGTCTGGTACATTTCTGAGTAAATTTAAGCTCCGTGCTGAAGTCCTTAAGATATATTTTTTCTTCAAAAACTGTTGCTAACATAATTTATAAAAATAACTTGTACCTTTCGAAATCATTGAATAACCAACTTTCAGGAAGAAGTTTTGAATTTCGTTTCGATGAAAATCCACTTGGGAGATCTAAAGAACTTGTTATAAATTTAAAAATTTTTATGGTTCAAACGTACCACCTCCGCTTGGTCCATTTTCTTGTCCAGGTGGAAAAGCATTAGAAAAAGTTATGATATCAGCTGTTCTACCATAAAACGGAATAGCGTAAGACCTTAAAGCATTGACACTTCCAAGTTCCCTTTTGACATAATTTTCATTGAAAATATCCTTTTCATCTATATTATACAGAGCCCTCTGATCGAGTGCCATTAAGCCAATGTAGGATCCTTTGTTTGTTGTCACATTTATGTTCACCAATTCATTAGGATTTGTTTTGTTTACGGTTGTTACATCAATCTGTAAACATTTATAATCATTATTATATGGATATGAATATGGATATGGATATGGATATGGATATGAGTATGGATATGGATATGGATATGGATATGGATATGGATATGGATATGGATATGGATATGGATATGGATATGGATATGGATATGGATATGGATATGGATATGGATATGGATATGGATATGGATATGGATATGGATATGGATATGGATATGGATATGGATATGGATATGGATATGGATATGGATATGGATATGGATATGGATATGGATATGGATATGGATATGGATATGGATATGGATATGGATATGAGTATGGATATGGATTATGGAATTTTTTTTATGAAAACTTAAATTACTTACCGAATTTTGAAGAGCTCTCTTTATGATAACATCCTTCAATTGGCCACCAAAATTCATATTTTTGACATGATGAGCATATATTGTTATTTTCGGAACCATACAAAATGTCACATTCAGACGAAGGATATATGTTGTTTGGTTTCCGGGTACCTAATACGAGAAAATGATTAAGTACAAATAAAATACCTAAATGTCAATCAAACTTACAAGAACACGTGCCGATTGAACTATATTTTTCCTTGAGATGATTTCATATGAAAACTCTTCAAATGGTTCGGTATTTGTAATATTTATTTCAAGCTCTTTTCCTTCTTCTGGACTTTAATTTAAAAAAAAGGCTTAAAAATCACTTTGTTAAGGTTAAACTTATCTTAACTAACCTTTCAGTTAAAACATCCATTGCAAATATTTTTTCTTTTTTGTAAATTTTTTCTGTAAAGGATTTAATTCCTTGATATTCTGCATACAAATAACATTCTGTATAATTTTTATTGGCCACATTTATTATGGAAAAGTCCTTTCCAATTTGATTTCTATATTCAATTCGAACTTCATCAAAGTCTTCATAGCTGCGAATATATCTGTCAATTTTTTCATAACATCCAACTATAATTTCAATTGGAGTTTTAGTATCCGGAATTATTGGATTATCCTGAAAATCTTTTATCCTTACTTTTACCTAAAATTAATTTATTAAAAAAAAGTTGTACTTTTAAATCATTGGTACATATTGCAATATTAGGACCTTTAGGTTGAGAATAATTTCATCTGAATCAAATTCATCTGCAACCTGGAGTTCTACATTATAACGTTGGGTATCAACTTCAATTTCAGTTGTCGTCCATGATAGTACTCCAGTTGAGTCATCGATAACAGTAGCTCCTATATGGAATTTATATGGAGTAATTGGTGCAGAAAAAGGTAGGAGTCGTCCTTGGCTTTTATTTTCTTTTTCCATCTGAAGATCATGTGTTAAATCTATATTTACTTTGATACTTCCATTGATTTGGAATTCTCGTAATAATGTTGGGGGAGTTGGGTGCCATTTATGCCATGGAAGATCGGTGTTACTCAACGAAATTGATAAATTACCTTTTATAGGTTCACCATAGAAATCGCTAAAGGAATGAGTTAAAATAATATAAAGTTGAGCTGCCATATGTCACCGATTTATAGATTTTTTTTTAAAGATAAATCACGAACCTGGTAGTAATTTCCAATTGTATTTGCCCATCGTCAATTGCAATAGCTTTTTTTGTATTAATTTCTACATTAAATTTTGGCACCGCATATCTATCCACTTCGAAAGTTTTGTCTGTGAAAACCCCATTGACAAGGACTTTTATTTTCCATAGGCCCAAAACAGGATATTTCGAAAGCAGCAATTCACTCTTAAAAACACCTTGCGCGAGTCTTACGTCAAAAAATTTCTTCACAAGATTATGTTGATCGTCCTGTTGAATATGCTAAAATTAATACCCTCAGTCTAAAAAATAAGGACATACAATAATTTACGCACATAAATCTGTACAGTTATAGAAGTTTGGTTGGCCATTACAGGTCTTGTCAATTGATCAATACAAATCACACGAAATTGTACCAATTCACCTGGTTTATACTTTGGCTTGTTTGTTTGAATAAATGTCCAGTATCGTTCATGATGAAAATATATTTCAGCAATGTCCTTGCTTATCACATCACCACAATTTCCAAGGACTTCTAAATTAGCAAGTGAGCTATTGAGGGAAGGTACATACAATTCAACCAATTTGGTTGTTTCTGGTTCAATCTCAATGCTTTTGTATTCATAGAGTTTAGTGTGTTTCATAAAACTTGTAAAGCTTATGTTGAACCAACAGGATGTTTGAAAATCATTTAATGTTAAGGACACATGAAAAATAGACTTGGGTCGAATTGTTCCAGGTGCCACAATCGTGTAATATCTGAGGAGATTAACAAATGTAATGGTAGAGTTGGAAATCCCGACTGCATTTGATTTACACTAACCCTTTTTCAATTGATACCGGAGCAGCCGCAGCACGAAAGGAATAAAATATTATGAATGTGAACCAAAAGTGAGTCAAATTAACTCGCATTTTTAATTTGAAACAAATTCAAGCTGAACTAACACCGTGAACACAAAAATAACGACTGCTATGTAAACCAGATGTGATTAGACTGGCAAACTTGCTATCGGTTAGCCGGTAGCGTAGCATATTGTGTGTTGAATTATTGTGAATAATTTAAAGGTTATTTAAAAAAAAAATTATCAGAATCGATGACATGGACTAATCTGATCTGTTTTAAGATTATTATTTGCTGGGAAATTTATTCTTACAAACAAGATTAAGATTGTAAAAACCTAGTTTTGGGTTTAAAACTTTTTTATATCTGTGAGTAATATAAATTTTCCCAAAAAACCCTTATAAATTGAAATCAAACCAAAATTAAAAAAGGGGGTTCCTCAAAATACACAAGGAAAAATAATTTAATGAAAGTTCCATTAATGGGATACTGAATAAACGGTCGTAGGTCTCACAATCTAGGAGGAAAACAGAAAGAACGGTACGAAGGCCTATACATTCAAGATTAAAGCTTTTGTCGATTTTAAGCTAACACACAAAAAATGAATAGTTAAACTCTTTTTTAACAAAATTTTGACAAAATTCAAACACAGCTTATAGCCCACTAAAATTTGTCAAAAAAGAAAATTTAATCGCATTTCTCGATGGACAAAGATTTGTATGGAATCTGTATGGGAACCTACACCCCCTGATTATAAAAATGAGTTTTTGGAATTTTCGGGGTTAGGGAAGAGCCGTCATCTTGAAAAGAGCTTATTATTTTTTGCCGAACTGGTAAATATTTTGCTCTGAACTCTAAGAGCAAACTAGGTGCGAGAACAGACACTTTATTAGGATTCGAGACAGCAGCAAATGCATCCGAAAAGAGTGTCTGTAATCACAAGTACTTTATACTCTTTTCAGAGCAAAATGGCCTCTGTACCGCTGTGCTCACGCAATTCATTCGCTGTTCTGCTACTAAACCAGTGCCAAACTAGTTTCCAAAGACCAACATTTTTAGCAGAAAATGAGTGGTTGGGAAAATTAGAATCAAAAGTATAAAAAAGGCGAAAAATGGATTTCGCCGCAGCAGATGACCGGAAGTGAGGTGGTTTGGCAAAAATGTGTGAAAGCGATTTGTGGCAAAAGTAGACTTCATAGCCTCAAATATTTTGAGAAAAATACCAAAAACATATTTGTTGTTTTTTTTATTTTTATCTTCGACAAAAATAATTCTATTTTGATGAAATTTTGGGAAAACGTTCATTATTCAGGCAAGCTGTAATTTTTTTGAATCAAAATATATATTTTTGGATTTGTTGTGAGATTAATTCGAAAAAATAGACTAATTTTCAATAAAAAAAAGTTAACGAAAGAAATTTTTATTTTTGAAAAAAAATAGGGTGAAAATCTTTTTAAAAAAATTTAATTAATGAAAAAAATGAATTAATTAACTAATTTGGCGGCGTAACAGCTCGTGGGGAACCAGCGCCTAGTGACTTACTACTCTCAACCATTCCTGTGTGCGTGTTGTTGGCAGGAATGGAGGGGACCTACAATTTTTTCCGAGTCCCAACGGCTAGATGAGAAGCACTTATTCATGACAGGTGTACTCTTGGAAGATTTGTCAGTTCCTCGCAAGAGGCATTACCTAGGGAAAGACATTTCTGTTTTTTACGTGGCAGCGGCTGTCCAAAGCACTAACCATCATGCTACGAGGTACTCAAAAAAATTGCATTATTATTATTATATGAGGTCTACTTTTGCCAGAAACTATAAAAAACTTCGTTTTAACACCCCCACCGCACATTTTTAACCACTCAACCTGCTTTTGTACCATCTGCTACAGTGAAATTTATTTGTCCCCTTTTATCCTAATTTTTCCCATCACTCATTGTCTCCTGATATTTTTTTACTATTTGCTTTCGTCCAAAAGGGTTTGAGCATTTTTGCTAATCAATGTTATCAATGTGCTACCTATAAGTATACTTTGTTTTTTTGGGAAAATTCGGTTCGAGGTTAACAGTCTTCATATTCTTACCCCCATATTAATAAACGGTGGATAACAATGCGCTAGTGTTTATACATTTATTTAATTGACACTCTTATTAACTGTCTGTGACGTGTGATAACTAGAGGTCCCTAATACACGGATATTTAAGAACACGAATACAAGTGTTCTTACAAGGCTTGGATTTGAATCCGTATAATTATAAGAACAAGGAAATCAGTGTATCCGTGCACCCGTGTATACGTAAACACGTGTATTCGTGTACCCGTGTATCGATGTATTTTAAATATCCGTGTTTTTAGTTCCTATACTAACTGTCAAGGAATGCAACAAATGGGAGAAAAGAGCCATTTTTGATAGAAATATTGTAGATACGCGTATATTCACGATTTTATCACTGAAGCCCACTAATTGATTGTTAGTAATTTGTATCCTTTTGAATTTATATAAAGCAAGATGGAATTTTTTGAAACTTGACGGAAAGAAAATTTTTGAAATACTTAGCGTCCTAACAACTTATAAAATGTCTACGCAGTCCGTGTATTCCTGTATCACAAATACACGTTCAGAATCGTAGGCTATAGTGTTACCTATTAACTTATGGATAACTTTAACTTGCCAAATTCCGTATATAATGAACAGATAACTGCTTAAAATATGCACGGACACGTGTGATAGAACCGTTTACTACTCTACCAATATACACTTGATGCAGTACATGCATGTGACGCACAGTGTTTCCATGTCTTGAACTTGTTCGATAGGACAATTTAAATAATTTTGTAGCCCAAAATCTGAGCCGAAAAAGTTGCCCAAATATCTACTAGCCTAATAACAATAATTTTTGTTTCAATTTTCTCATAATTTTAATTAATTTAATAAATTTAAATTTGTCACAGTGTACGCCAATGGTCACAATCTCGCAGTATGATTACTTTCAAATTTATTTGTTTGCTGTTTTTTACAGTTATTTTGATTTTCTTATATAAATGAAAATTCTGGTAACAACACACAAGCTGTATGATATTAATATTAAGATTGTTGCGGTTGTTTGAAATGTCAAAACCAATGAGCCTACACACGTGATGATTTCTGACCGCAGAAACAGATATTATAGGAGGGGGAAGTGAAATGTGCTGTATTTCATATCCTCCCTCTCCTATAAATTCTCTTTTCTGCCGACAGAAATCAGCTTTGATGAATAAAAAGTGATGCCAAATTGTGGAATCCATTAAGGATATGTTAAAGGGGAG
The DNA here is from genome assembly GCA_946251815.1 of Dasysyrphus albostriatus. Lineage (NCBI taxonomy): Eukaryota > Metazoa > Arthropoda > Insecta > Diptera > Syrphidae > Dasysyrphus > Dasysyrphus albostriatus. The sequence goes on along the minus strand of OX276337.1, from coordinate 132,921,502 downwards.
AAAAGTGTTTTTTTTTTTCAATAATATATTCATATAAAAAAAAATGCCCAAGATAAGATTTGGGCTATTTATAGCTCAATTTTATCATACTGAAATTTGTGTCTCCCAATCTGGCAAGCCTGGTGACTCATGCATTAGAAACTCACCATTATTTCATGAAGTTGTGACTTTTGTGTGAAGTGATAAATACTGGGAAGGTATGATATCTTTTGTATTAAGAAAAGTTATCAAGCGGACAAGTTGTCTACGTGCATTATGAAGCGGATACTAGTTGTATATTAATACTGCTGTTAGTGGGGTAATGATTCTCAAAACCCTCTATTATATTGGTTAGTTTTTGCAGAAAACAAGTCATTGTGCTTGGTTTTAATTATCACGAAATGTAAACTTTGACAATCCTGTGATAATTTATTTCTTATTAGAATTTCCCATAAAGCATATTCTTTTATTGTGATTATTCATTATTTTATTATTATTTAATTTATAATTGTTTTTCTATCTTGCACTTTAATCTCATTTGTATGATCTCTTCATTTGAATCTTCATCAATAACTCAGATGCCACTGATGTGAAAACCCTTGGCAGTTTTCTTATCTAAATATTGGGTAGAATATAGTTATAGTTAAAACTTAAAAAAAAACACCTTTAGAAATTATTTACCTCTATTATGTGGATCATAAACAACAACCCATCCGGACTTTGAATTGAATACCTTGTGAGTTTTACGAACTTCTAGTTCAATACATTTATTATGACTAGAAATATCATAAAAGTAAATTATGACTTTGTCTCGGGTAGTGTTGACTTGAATTGACTAAAAATTGGTAAACAAAAGAAAATATTAAAACGAAAAAAAAAATTTTAAATAAAACTCGAAAAACTTGCCTTAATTTTGTTGCTTAACTTCTTTACTAGGCGGAATTCTTCTTCGGTGAATATATAACCAGATTGAATATTAACTTCCATTATAGTAAATTTATTTTCAGTGTTATTTGTAAGAATTTGTTTTATTTTTCCAGCACGAATACGTAAACAGATCTTCAAGATTCCCAATTGGTTTGAAGTTCTCCGAGTTGATATATTTGTAATGTAGATCGAAGAAGATTGATTTTCTGGTAGAAGATTGTACTTATATTTCACATCTACCACAGCAAAACCATGACCTTTGCTTTGGATATTTATTTTTCGAGAATTTTGGGCAACCTTAAAAATCATAAGCTGGTAAGAAAGCAACCAAACATATCAGCTGAACTAACCTCAAAGACTTGCGGAACTTGGGCATTTTTTCCATTCACTTGAAAAACCCTTGGCTTAATTATATCATCATTAAGAGTTAGGTTGAGGTCTTTTCTTTTTAATAAGAGCTTTTCAACAAATCTTATCATAGCTTCCAGGGCTACCATATGGGTTATAGAAGATTCTCCTTTTTTTGGAAAGATTAAGCCTCTTACGATGTGCAATAAATTTTGCTCAGGTATTTCTTGAGACTCGAATAGATTCATCAAGCTTTCAGCTGTCGTTTCAAGGTGTGATTCAAGTGTATCCAACTTTGTCCATTGAACTTGTTTTCCTTAAAATAAATAATATTTAAATCAATTGGTTTCTTCAAGGTCTTAAAAAATTAAAGGTGATACTGACTTGTTGAACTAGAGTTCAGGTTAAGCTCAGTCAGATAATCTTCAGCTTCATCATGTTCTCCCAAAAGCAACACATATCCTGCCATAATGGAAATCGCAGAATATTCCAAATCATCAGCAGTATCAAACAAGAACTCAAGTCCTTTAACAATAACTTCACTGTATGTTGTTGTTGAGTGCTATGTTTAAAAGGACATTTTTATAACAACATTTATAGAAAATTCGGAATAAAATAAAATAAAAATAATCACTTCATCCATTAAGAACACCATCAGTCCAAAAGCTGTAAACTTAACGTCTTCTTCTAAGCCGCTTTTTGATTTATAGCAACCATTTGCTTGTTGCTTTCTCTTTAGATAGTTTAGACCTCTATCTATGACTTTGGGGTCTATATGAGTAAATTCTTTAGCTAGGTTTAATCCCCACAATGCCAATATGGTTTGCCAAATGTCACCAGTTCTTTCGGATCCTCGTTCAACAAGACCAAATGAACCATCCAAATATTTGAAAGATAACTGATTCTGATAGCCTAGTTGAAGATTTAGTCTGATTTTGTTTTCTAAGCTCGGATTTGAATAGTTAAGAGCCTGAAAATAACTCATTTCAATGAAACATTTCTAGTAGCACAAGACTCAAGACCAATAACAAACCTTAAGGTATTTCAAAACTATCGAATTGGAAACAATAAGCCTCATATTTTCTTCACCATTCCCATATGGAACTCGAGCAAGCTTTTGCAATTTTGTCATCAACGGTCGAAATATATCACCAACTACTGAGACTTCGACTCTTTGGGAACCGGATAAAGCGTTTTTGGGGATATCTATTGTGATTTCGTCCTCTTGGATGCTTTCTTCGGGTAGATAAACCAAAAAGGTTTTTGACATTGCATAAGGTATACCTTGAGATTGAACATGTAGGGTCTTCTGAACGGCATCACTTGCCACAAGACTGATAGCTTTGACAGTCACATTATAATGTCCTTGCTTGAGTGGTCTTAAGAAAACTTTAATACTTTCCCTCTCGTTTGTGGAAATGTGCCTAGAAGCATAATGCTTCGATTTGGGGTTAGCTTTAGGATGTTCAAGAAAAACAAGGTCCTCACTATCAGTTTCAATCGTCACGTTAGCAAAAACGTCTTGGTTCATATAATTACTTAAGTAAATTGGAACTTCAATTATTTCACCTGAAAACGAATTTAGTGTCTGGCATTGAATCAAACAATTTAGATTCCTTACCTTCCCTGACTAAATTTGGAAAATCCATTGAAACAAAAAATTCTTGAAAAACTCTCAGATATGTTGTATTCTTTGTAAAAGTCAATCCACTCTCTGGATGAATTGAAAATCCAGTTATAGCCCAAGTGGTGATTGTGTCTGGTACGGTTTCCCATATATTTAAGCCTCCTGCTGGAGTCCTGGAATATAAATAATTCTTTTCGATTTATTATGACCAACAAAATAAAATCTTTTACCAACCTCTCGAAATCAATGTATAACCAACTCTCAGGGAAAAGCTTCCGGGTTCGTGTTCGTTGTAGAGGAGGAACTATGAATCATATACATTTTTTTTATATTAATTTAAATTTGATCTGCCTTGGAAATTTCAAAACATACCATGTTCTCCAGCTGAAGGTCTAGGAATTGTTGGAAAGATATTGGAAAAAACTAAGACATATCCTGCTATACCACCAGAAAACTGGCGGGATTTGGGATAGAGTACTCTAGTTTCTTTTTTAAGTTTTTTATTGACACTATAGCCATTTAAAATATTAATACTTTCGGGAGCACTCTGGTCGAGTCCCATTAAACCAACATATGCTCCTTCGTCTGTTGTTACGTTTATGTTAACCAATGCACCGGGTTTTGCTTCGTTTTCGGTTTTAATTTTGATCTAGGAAATTTTGTATTGTAAAAGACATGATATTGGTTGCTGATTTATTAAGAAGAAATTATAAAAAACAAGATCTCAAGAAGTTGGAGGGGTGGACTTAATCAGAATGTCTGGAAGGGGGGGGTACAGACATTTTGCTTTAAAATGCTTTCTAAAGAAGAAAAATTGCCTAATGTATAAAATATATTATGACCAGGAGGGGCAAGCACCCTTACCTGCCCCTCTTCCCTTGCATATGCCCTAGTTTTTCTAACAACCACAAATGACCCTAAACTATCGCCAACCTTTTTGCTAAATGGTGAATTTCCTTAGTTATAGAAATCATCTTTCATAATCCCAATATACAAAAAGGGTTCGAGGTGTGATGTAAACATGTCAACAATTGCCAAGTTTTTTCTTATAACCAAACTCTTTGAAAGTATTTTGTATGGAACGTTAAATTTCCACTGCAAATCCCCTCCCTCAGACAACTTGGCTTTCTCAAATGCAGATCTTCAACCACTAAGCTTGTTGAATTTGTGCCTTTCACGCTATAAGAAAGGTTACTAAGTCGATGTTTTCTCAACCGATTTCAATAAGCCTTTGACAAAATTTCTCATAAACTAATACTTTTCAAAATTGTTTACTCTCGGCTTGGAACCTTCTTTATTAAAATGGATCTCCTCTTACCTATATAATCTTTATTACAGCATTTGAACTATTTTAGAACCGCCTTCTCTTGCTCTTTCTTAGCTACTTCGAGTGTCCCCCAAGGCAGCCACCTAGGTCCACTTTTGTTCATTCTTGGTATTAACGATATTGAAAAGGTCATCAAACATTCTTTTATTCCACTGTAGGCTGATGATACCAAGTTCTTTAAGACCATTTCATCGACACATGACTCTTCCCTTATTCAACAGAACCTTGACAGTTTTTTGAGCTTTGTGTCTTAAAAATTGCTTAGAGCTTAACGTTGCCAAATGCCAATCAATCACTTTTACGCGTAAACGTATTAAATCTCCTCCCCGTGTCTACCTACATCATCCTTTCACTCCATTCTGGGTGGGAATAAGGCTTTAAAATCTTTACTGAGTTTTATTGTAGGCGTGCGGTAGTCAGTAGGACTTGAAAAAATTTCAATGGGAATCAAATTTGTGATATTGCTGTGACCATAAGGCTTGGCAACGCAACAATTCGATTCTTTGATTAAGACTGCACTATCAGATACAAGATATTTTATGTGCAGATCAAGTGGTAAAAGGTGCAGAAAAACACTAAAGGCACCCGCCCCTGTGCTACCAACGCTCGCTGTTCTTTGATTTTTGTTTAAGTTTGTCGAGCTCTGTTTAGTGTGGGCCAATAGACAATCGAACCATAAGTAAGAATCGATCGTACAATGGCTGTTTACGTTCACAAAATCATCTTATATTGAAGACGCCATTTTTTGCCAAAGGTTTTACTACAAGCATAGAAAGTTATGCAGGCCTTCCTTATTCGATCTTCGATGTTTGTTTTCCAATTTAACTTAGGGTGAAGGATGACGCCAAGATACTTTGCACTGGTTAATAGTGAGAGTGGCTGGCCATTAAGACGGGGTCGAGTGAAGGGATGTATCTGAGTTTTGGTAGTAAAAACCAGCAGCTCAGTTTTGCCAAAATCATAGAGCTATTTTTTCTGAATCTGAAAACAAATTAATAAATTCAACACCAAACAAGTCGTTTTGCTCTTTGGTTAGATCTTTACCCTTTGTCTCTGCAGTACACTCAAACAATTCAAATAATAAAAACAAATAAATATTAGACAGTCATCGTGTTCTTCAAGACGCGCCACGAATATATTTTTAAATAAAAAAAAAAATACTCACCGACTTATGAAAAGCTCTTTTGATGCCAATACCTTGGAACACTCCTCTAAAATTCATATTTCTAATATGATGAACATATATATTGATTTTCGGAACCATTATGATCGTCACATCGAGCTGAAGGATGTATGTTGTTTGATTACCAAAAACCTGTCAGAATATAAATACTCCTGTAGGCTAGTTAAAAAAAAATATAAACATTCTCAATCAAACTTACATTTACATGGTTCGATTGAATTATGTCTCCTTTTGATACAATTTCATATGAAAACTCCTCAATTGGCTCCGGAGATGTGATTTGAATCTCAAGCTTTTTACCCTCTTGAGGACTTTTTATTGAAAATTACGAAAATTAGTTGTTTTATTATTAGTTTTTGTAATTACCTGTCAGTTAAAATATCCAACTTTAACGGTAACAAATTTTTCTTCATCCATATTCTATACGATCTACTTCCTTGATATTCTGCATACAATGAACATTGGGCATAATTATTGTTGGTTACATTTATTATAGCAAAATCTTTTCCAATTTGTTTTTTATATTCAATTCGAAACATATCAAAGTCACTATCATTGAACGAGTAGTGATATTCATCTTCGTGACATTTTACTATAATTTCAATTGGGCCTTTAGTGTCTTGAATGGATTTTTCGTCTAAATCTTCTATGGAAACTTTTACCTAAAAATATACCGAATCAAAAAAAAAAAACAATACACTTACATATTTTTGTATTAAAGAAGTTTCAAAAAAACCTCTAAATTGAGGATTGGATGTGAATCAAACAGTCCGGATGGATTTTCGATTTGCATTTTATAAGGTGTTTTGTGCACTTCAATTGCAATTGCCGCATAAGATTGTTCTTCACTGGAGTCATCAATAACAGTTGCTTCTATCTTGAATTTGTAAGGACTAAAAACAAAAAATGATCGTTGGTCTTCATTTTTTATATCTAGTTGCAGATCTTTTTGGAAGTCTATATTTATTGTGGTTCTCCCATCGATTTGAGTTATTTCTTTTGTGAATGTAGGAAGTGTGTCCTTATGTGGATATGGAACATCAGTGTTTATTATTGAAATTGATAAACTTCCTTTTACAGGCTCACCGTAGAAATAACTGAAATAAATTTAAAATAATATAACAGTAGTTTGAGATATGTAGGTTATACTCAGGGCCGTAATTTGAGCTAGAGTTCCGTGGGCTAAAACAAAATATGATTCCCTATTTCTCTATCAATTACTTTACACAAATCTACATATCGTCGGCTTTGTGTCAAAACATGTATTTAAACTAAAAACATAGATCTCTGAGTTCAAATATCAATGTCTTGTAGCTGTATGGTTCCTTTCATTAGGGATGTGCTAAAGATCGAATTTAAATGAGCAGCAATTGCAGAGAGCAGTTTACAAAATGAACAGCTTTAAATAGCAGCGATTTAACCACTTAAATCTAAAAATGAAAAATCTATAAATGAAATCCTTTTCCTGCTTTACTTTTTTGGTGGAGTTCCTTTATGGAAGAACTTGCTGTTTAATTAAAAAAAAAACAGGAACATTCAATTTAAAGGTTTTAATTGTCTTCACCTAATAGGACTGTAAATGTAATCACAAAATCAGTATCACTTTACATTACTTTTGGTTTGAGTACTCGTTTGTGGTATAGAAAAAACCATATTTTATTATTTTTCAGAATTAATTATGTGTACCGGAACAATGCGATTTTAGGGCCTTATGGTGACATTTTGAAACGAAATATTATTTTTTCCCTAGAACATAGTTTTTTTTCCATCTGCCAAGCTATCAACTGTCAAATTTCATTGAAGGATGGTTGCGATCTCGATGGATTAAAAAAAATTCTGAAAAATCAAAATTTTTGCTCTGAAAAATCGAAATTTTTTAGAATTAATTTTATGTACCGAAAAAATGCAATTTGAAGACCTTAAGGTGACATTTGGAACGAAATATTATTTTTTCCCTAAAATATAGCTTTCTTTCCATCTGTCAAGCCATCAACTGTCAAATTCCATTGAAGGATGGCTACGATGTCGATGGATTACAAGAACCTCTAAAAAATCAGAAATTTTGAAAGTTTTTTTTTTCACTGCTCCAGAAAAGGTAATTTTAGAGCAATTGGTTACCACTTGGACCAAATTACACTTTTTCAGTTAAAATATAGTGTGTCTCCCATCTATCATGTCATGAACTGTCAAATTCCATTTAAGGATGGCTACGATGTCAATGTATTTTAAAAAAAACCTCTAACAAACTGACATTTTCACCATAAATATGTTGTTAAATACAATTTTTCAATGAACCACTTCCCTAAAGCTCTCAGTCTCTGTTGAGTTTTTCAAAATATATTTTGCTTCATCATTTCATTGCATGATGAGCATTATGGTTATCGCTGCTCATCTGATCGCTGCTCATCTGATCGCTGCTCATTTGATCGCTTCTTATCTGATCACTGCTGACCCTGATTGCTACTGGCTATTAAGGCTTCAAGAGCAGAGCCAATAAATTGCTCAAAATCTTAAGTGCTCTCACTGATCACTTGAGCGTTCGTTTCGTTTCTTTTCTCGACAGCCGAACAGAAAAAGATTGAAATAGAAAATACATAGAAATTAATGAAAAATGATAAATTTTGTGTCGAAGCAGTTCTTTGTGTAAATAGAATGTTTTTTGCCTGTGACTGGATAGTTCATCTTTCAATTTACTTGGACGTTCATCACTGAGCAGTGAGATCAGTAACATTGAAGAGCAATCGCTACTGCTCTCTGCTCAGTGGAATAGCAGAGTGATTAAAAGCAGCTATCGCAATAGCAGCCGCACCACTACTTTTTATTCTATCAACTAGTTTAAAAACTTTTTACAATCTAAGAATCCCATTTTATAACCTTTTTAAATCATTTTTTTGTGTCTTGTAAGCAGTTTTTTAGAACAGACTTATGAGGTTTTGACAAAAAGCCAACGATATAAGCCGGTCTCTTCGATTTTTGATTTATTTCAATGATAAATTGCTTAAACTTTATTCTTCTAGTTCATATAGATTTGAACTTAACTCATACAGCAAAGAGTTAAGAAGGTCCAAAAAGGACTCATGGCTAAGGCACTGTGAATTCATTGAGAACACAAGCGGCGAGATTTCGAAAGGTCCTTGCTTTTAACGCAATGATTCTGGGATATTTTAAATATGACCGATGTATCATGGTCAAATTTCATCCAAGAAACCCTTGAACTCTTTATATGGAAAAGCACTTTCCCTGACTGTAGAAGTCCTGAAAACACAGGTTATATGCCGACAGACTATTTAAAAATTGTACAATCAACACCAGAATTAAAACCAGTTTTCACAGAGCAGAAGATTATGTGAGCAATAAACTCGTTCAAGTCCTATAAATCAGCTGGACCAGACGAGATTATTCCCGCATTTCTTCAATATGCTCTACACATAATCACTGCCCGCTATGACTTATGGTAGTCTTCAAAAGTTGTATTAAACTTAGATACGTCCCTATCAGCGGGAGAAAGGTTGAAGTGGTCTTTATTCCATAAGATGGAAGACTGACACACGCGACCGCAAAAGATTACAGACCGATAAGTCTCTTCTTTTGTTCCTCCTCAAGACACTGGAGAGAATCATTAGTCTGCATATTAGAGACTTTCTCAATCTAAACAATTTGTGCAACTACCAACACACTTACCTTAAAGGCAAGTCCGTGGAGACTGTGTTGCACAAAGTCGCTTCACAAACTGTGAACCTGGTAGCATTTTTAGAGATCGGAGGAACGTTTAACAACATAAAAATGGAGTCCTTTAAATCTTCTGTGGAAGAAGTTGGAGTTGAATCTGCCATTTTAGACTGGACCTATGCCGTGCTCAATGGTAGAATCATTAACTCGCAACTGGGAGATAATATTGTTGAGAAAATAGTTACAAGAGGTACACCACAGAGAAGAGTAATTTAAGCTCTCCTTTGGGTGCTCGTTGCTACACAAAATTCTTACAATATTTAGGAATCAGAACACTAAAATTGTGGCCTATGCCGACGACATAGTAATTTTGATATTGGATAAGTAAGGAACTATTTTCTTTGGCCAGCACAAAACGGTCTCGAGTCTAACCCTGCAAAAACTGAACTCTTTCTGTTTACGAAGAAAACGAATTTAGAGGACTTTAACCCTCCCAAGCTTAATGCCACTCCTCTGAAACTTCTAAGAGAAGGCACAAACCTTGGAGTAATCCTTAATTTTAAGCTAATAAGGAAACAGAACACAGAGGAAAGAAAAAAAGACTACTCTGTGCACCTTTCGGGGTATGAAAACGCTGGTCATCCAGTGGATGTACAGGACAATTGTTCGTCCCCTACTTACCTATCTATGGTTTTATCGTGTGGTGGAAGGCTGTAGAAAAAGTTAGTTATTTCAAAATCCTGAACAAGGTACAGAGACTAGTCTGTATAAAAATAACAGGGACACAGAGGTTTACGCCACAAGCAGGGCTGGAGATTATTCTAAATCTCACAGTCCTAGACGAGCACATAAGATCCACAGCAGCGAAAAGCGCACTTCGACTCAATGAACTGGACTCTACACATCACCTATGGTCATGGGTCAATCTTGCGAAGGTATGACCGGACTTGATGTTACGTCTGACTATATACCACCTGTTACAGGATTGTAACAAACACTTCTCTATTTTAATACCCGAAAGGCATTAATGGGAACCCAACTCACAAATCAGTGAACAGGGTATCCCCTTCTACACCGATAGGTCAAAAATGGAAAAAGGAACAGAAGCTGAGTATTCTGTGAAGCTCTTAATATTAGAGAATCATTTTTGTTTTTCTACGTAATTTAAAGACCGGACTATGTAAATACAAAAAAAAAACTCACCTGGCATGAATTTCCAATACGATTTGTTGCTCCTCAAAAGCTACTTTATGCTTTGTTGTAATGTTTACCTTAAATTTTGGTAGTTCATATCTATCAACTTCAAAATTTTTTACTGCTAAATTTCTATCATCAGTTTCGACTTTTATTACCCACTGACCCAAAACAGGATAGTCAGATAGTTGAAAGTCACTTCTGAAAACACCTTGGACGATTTTGACATCAATAATTTTCCAAATGAGATTATCTTCGTGGTCCTGTTTGTTATAAGGAAAAATGTTCATTTTAATAAAGAGTTTAGGAACTAGATGCTATTTTTTTTTTAACTAACTCACATAAATTTGTATATTAATTAACTCCCTTACTTTAGCTGGTCTTTTTATAATATCAATAAAAATCACTCGAAATTGTACCAATTCTCCTGGCTTGTACTTATGTTTGTTAGTCTGAATGAATGCCCAGTATTTATCATGTTCGAAATAAATTTGTCCCGTTTCTTCTTTTATGATACCACGATATCCAATGAATTTCAAGTATCCAGATATTGGCCTAACGAAAGAAGGTGTGTGCAGTTCAACTATTTTGGTTGTTCCCGGTACAACCTCAATACCTTCTCTAAGACTTATATCATATTCTTCAGGGTCATAAACTTTTAAGCTTATATTAAACCAGCAGGATTTATGGAAATTATTTAATGTAAAGGATACATGGAAAACAGAATCCTGTCGTACAGTGCTGGGTGCAATAATAGTATAATATCTGCAAAAAAACAACTCGTTATTAGAAAGTTTAAATAAAGTGCTCAATAGGTCATATTTTAAGATATTAAAAAAAAAATAAAACTTTCTTTTAAAAAAATTTTTTTTGGAAAATTTTGATATGCAATATTTTTTCTAAAACTTATTTGAAATTTGTGCATACAAAAATGATCTAAATCTGTTTAGCCGATAATGGGAAAATTCAAAATTAAAAATGACTATGAGAAGTTCTATTAATAATTATAAAATAAAAATTTGCTTAGTTTTTGGTACTATATCGCACTAATTTTAGCATATAAAAAAAAGTTTAGTAAAAATCTTAAGGGCCGTTTAAAAAAAAAGTATATTCCTTAACGGTTTTTTAACATTTGTTTGGGAAAGTACCGTTATTTTTCCGAAAGCAACATTTTTCTTAAAATACTTTACAAAGTGTAAAAAAACCTTAAATACTGAATTTAATAAAAATCGAAAATTAAGTTTTCAAATTTGATTTTCAAAAAAAAATGAAATTTTTTAAAAATCCAAAAAAAAACTTTTGGAAATTTTTTTTAAGGAAACTACATATTCACATTGCTTACTAGCTTCTGGTATAAAAAATCATTGAAATCAAACTAACCGTTTTGAAGAAAATCGAAAATAAAAAACATATTTTTCTGGGAGCTACCATTAATAACCATTTTTTGACAAATACGAGTAGTTGAGTAGTTTCTCATCTATAAGTAGCTTTTACCAAAAGAAATTTATTGATTTTTATTTTTTAAGAAAAGTTGTGGAGCCGTTTTTGAAAAAATAAGATTTAGTAAAATTGCTAAAAAAAATCCTTATATGGCAGGTACCATTATTTTTAGTTAAAAAAAAAATTAAAAAAACGGGCAGGCAGAATCACTTTGCACCAAGTTTTTAGGAAATCGATCCAGCCGCCTAGGCTGTAACCGAACAGACAGACGGGATTTTGCCAACCACTTTTTCTTGCACGAATCCAAAACTTGCCTTATAGTACCTATTTCGCAAGTAAAAACTAAAGTACCGAATTACAAAATATATCGTTTTCGAAATATTTGGTTTCCAAACAAAAAATTTTTCAACACACATATTTTAAAATTCAAAAAATATTTTTTTTTAATTTTTATAAGCTTCTGCATGCAAAAATTATAAATTAAAACCGGTTTTCTTCAATACGGTGTAAGTTTTGAAGAGAAAAATTATTCTTTCGTAGGTACCATTACCAACCGTTTTTTAAGAAATAGTTTTACATTTAAAGGTAGCCTTTACTAAAAGTTTTTATATTTTTTTTTAAAGAAAAGTTGTGGAGCCGTTCTTGGGAAAAATACAAGTATTTAAATTTGTTGAAAAAACTTTTGTCAGATGCGATTGTTTTGTTTTTAAAAAAATTTCTTAAAACAATAAATAATTTTTACGAATGCATTACTTCGTGCCATATAGTACCTAAATTATGCTTATATCGCAAGTAAAATTGGCTTTTTAGTCAGGATAATTTTGCAGTCAAATTATTACTTTGCTCCCTTTAACTAAATATACCTAATTTTTAACTTTTTCAGCGCTTTATTTTTATAAAAAAAGTTTTAAAATGTTAAATATTTTGTGATTAACCTCTAGGAATTGACCACAGTTAATTTAGTCTTTCAAATTTAAATTTAAAAAATGTTTTTGTTAATTGTTTATTCTTTTTTTTATTATTATGTATGCTCTTGTACTAACATATATCTTGTATTTCACTGAGTAAATAAATGTATATGAAACAGTTTTTTTTTTTTGCGAAGCAGACATTTTTTTATTTTGAAAATTTAATAATAAGATTTGAAGCATTTTAGATCTTGCAATGGTCTTATTACAGATTCAATAAAAGCGTTTAAGAAGAATATAAAAGCATAATTGCTTATTAAAATTACGATATAATTAATAAGAATTAACAGATTTCTATTAATGGAGAGAAAAATGATGTCATTGTAAGACTTAAGTTTTTAGAATTCGAAAGAGCTTAAGTCTTATAATAAAACTTCTATGAGAGAAGCTTAACTCTCATAAGAGAATATAAATTATTAAATATAGTTATTGAATCTAAAAGAGTCATATTAATAAACAGTTTATAAGTTGAGATGCCACCAAACAATTAGAACTAGTATTAGAAACATTGTAATAATTAATACAGTGTACTCTCTCTCTCCTTACGGACACCTCTCATAACTGGACATCCCTTATAACTATAACTGGACAGATTTCAAAGACCGGAAATAAATATACTATTTTTCATTCAAAAAATTCTGCCATAACCGGACACGGACACCAAGTTTCGAAACCGCAATAGAATTCCAAAAGGTACACTTATTCTTCCGTATACAAAACTTTGTACCTGCCACAAAAATTTAATTGCATTATCTAAAACCAGACGAATTTCTCGGTACTGTCACACTGTCGGTTGTTTGTTGAATTTTAGGGACAAAAATCATTTCCCACGCCAATTCTTAATACAAATTATTGAAATTTGGTACGCTAATTGATTTGGGGGAGCTGAATTCAATGGAACTGCCTATTTTTTCTACTTTACACAGAAGCTTCAAAATTTGGGTCAGAACATGGTCCCAATTTTCAAAATTTTAAGTAAAGAACAGTCAAAGTCAGGAACTGAGGCAAGTATATGTTTGAAATGTCCTAAAATATGTGCCATACTTTCAAATAAAAATTATTCCAATACTGATCTGTGCAAAATTTAAAGAAGATGGTCCAAAATGTTCAAAAATGTTTCCAAGAGATTAAAACTAATAAACTGAGAGCCCAAAGCAGATTTTCGGTGTGAGTTACAGCAAATAAAAAAGAATTATAGGCGTCGAAAACTTCATTAAAAGCCATTCCAAAATTCGAAGGCCTTTCTGATTAAACAGTGCATTTAAAAAAATATGAATGCAACATTGGTTTCAATCACATACGACGGAATCTAAAACCATTTAAGTGTGTATAGTTCGTCTTGTCCGACTGTTTAAAAAAAACCGTTTTCACTTTGAATTTTGATTTTTTTAAAAGGTCTGGCAAATATTTTAGGACATTTCAAACATAAACTTGACTCAGTTCCTGGATTCGACACTTCCTTATTTAAAATTATGAAATTTGGGAGCATGTTCTGATTTAAATTGTGTTTGAACTAGAAAAAAAAAATAGGCAGTAACATTAAATTCAACATCCCCAAAACAATTAGGGCCAGTTTCAAGAATTACGGATAAAGCCTCGGATAGCTTATTCGGAACTTTATTGACAGATTAAGTTAAACTTTTGGTTTAAATGTTTCAGATAGTGATATCCGCCTGAATAAGTCTCAGATAGCATATCCAACGGTTCAAGTGACTGTTTAATATTTTATCCAGAAGATACCTAGCTGCCATGAGTTTTCATCGTAATATTTTGAATTTCACTTTGAATTAATCCGTCGTGGTTCATACTGAATTTAAATATTAAAAAGCAGTGACATTTTAAATTTAAACGAAAAGGATTTTTTGTTTAGACAACAAACGTTTAATTTTCAGTATGTTTTTGATGTTTAATGTTTTTCTCAAACTGTAAATCTATCCACCGGTCAGTTTATCCGAGACTTTGATGATGAAACAGAAATAAAATAACAGCCACTTTTATCAGCCGGATATCGTTATGTGTCGGTTATCTATCCGACACTTTAACCGAAGCATTTTAAACTGGCCCTTAGTGTAGCAAATTTCATTAATTTGTATTAAAAATTGAAATTGCTGAAATTCAACAAACGGACCACTGTGCTTTGGCATCGGTGTCCGGTTATGAGAGAATTCACTGTATTTTTATTTTTAAAATATGTAACATATATATAACTAATCTCATTTAAAATGATTACATTTATACAATGGAATAATACAATCACAAATGAATTCTTATTTTCTATTTTATCTAATGTTTTGTTGCCAAGCTTCAAAATCGCATTTGGGAATATTAAAAAAAAACGTATTTTTAATTTTCTAATCACGTATAACTTAAACTTTAAAATTGTTTTATTTACAACAACAAAAGAAAAACAAAATATTATCAATTTGATTGACACAAACCCTTTTGTTTTTTCTCTTCTGATTGATAACGCTCCGCGAAAGAAAGTGAGAAATATGAGGGCAAATACACCTAGTTTACACTTCATTGACATTTTGTCAAGTGCACAAAAGTTCTAGCTTACACCACCGGGGACGCTAAATGTATGACTGTTTGTTGTAAACAAGATGCTGGTCTTACAACTAATGACTACCAGTTGTGCCGCGGAGTTGTTCTATGAATAATTTCAATAATAGCTTTGCAAGTGCAGGGGTTAGGCGAATAGATGAGTATAGACAAGTATAGACAGTATAATCAATATTGTATCCGTAAAGATAATTATAAATTTATTTATACTTGAACTTACTAGTTTAACAGAAATTCATTTTTATGTTGTTGGAAAAAGTTATAGACAAGTTAACCATGTATTAAGTTGAAAGTAAAATTAATATGATAATTACTTTGTTATGATGTGCTTCCAAAAATGTCAATAATTAAAGTTATTGTCGGCTTTCTAGCAAAGCCTCGTAAGTCTGTCTTGAAAAAATTGCTAAGAAAACACAGTAAACTGATTTAAAAGGAGTTCTTATATCGTAACAGGTTTTAAAACTGGTTGATAGAACTAAAAGGAACCAGTTTTTTTTTATCTGAAAACTGAAACTGAAATACATTAAAATGGCATTTAAGGACTCAAAAGGATTTAACAGAAAGCTGACAAGATTCAGCAGAAATGTTTTACTCGAGTAATTTAGATTGTAGCTTAAGTTATAGTTACAAAAATACCTCTGTTCGTTTACTTTCAAAAACTGGCTTTGTGTGAAAATTTTGGGTCAAGCGTTAATCTTCCGAAATGTACAAATTTAATCTAATAAAACTCTTTTAGGGCCCAAAACTACACTAAAGAGTAAATATCTTGTTATGAAAGTTCATCGACGTTGCTGCTGGGCTAAACGTTATTGTAGCTAATACGCATTTCCCACATTTCGATATACACAAGGGGTCATGGCAATAACCTAGTCAATCGACCACTAACCTGATTGGACACATTTTTATCGACGCTAGGCCAATCCTCTAGTACCAAGAATGACCGAACGTTCCGAGGTGCCAACGTTGACTCGGATCACTACCTCATTGAAGTCTAGGTAATGCTACGAGTATCCAGAACAAAGCCAAAATACGGAAATGTTGTAGGATGTTTCGTCGTTGAACGGCTCCAGTCCCAAAAGAATCACTAGGTCCTTTTCCAATCGTGTCATTTAGAGAACCAGTGAAAGAATTTCCAGGAAGCCATCAGAGATTCCGCCTTTGATGTACGACCACCACAACACAACTCCTAGTTTGACGAAGACTGCCGGCAAGCAAATACATGCAACCAGACAACAAGTATACGAAACGGGCGCTGCATAAAAGGACCAGAGCTGCTTTCGAGCTCTAAGACTCGAAGCGGAGAGAGTAGCACCGGCTTCTCAAAAGGGACAAAAAAAGAGTATGAGTATTGCGCGATCGAGGAAATAGAGCAATGCAATTTCAGGAATGAAATTTGGAAGTTTTACCAAAAGGTAAACAAAACTTCCCAAGGTTACAAAGCTAGAACTGAAGCCTTAGAAAAGGAAAGTCCACCCATCGATCAAATACTCGTACTATGGCAGATCTTGAAAATTTACGCAAAGTTTGCATGAACGACCTTTGATTAAATTCTAGGTAATTCAATCACAGTAAGAGTCACAATGACGTTTGGATAAGTTTAACCAGTTTGGATAATTTTACGGCACAAAATCCTTTGATAAGTTTAACCAAATTGTGTAAATCATTTCCCATACAAAATTTGACAGTTCATTTACCAAAAGATAAACTTATCCAATTTGTAAACTTGTCTAGGGTTTTACGAAGTTGCATGAATACCCTTAATATGCATACCTTTTGTTATATTGTTTGATTATTATTTTATTTATAATATTTAAAAAAAAATGTACAAAGTTTTGAAATATTTCATTAGCTTCAACAGTGATGATCGCTGACAACTCAATTCCTGTGAATATGTGTATTTTATTGGAAGTCATCAATCCTAAAACTCATGGTAGCTTTTTGATCTAAATATTTGAAATGATTTTATTTCAAACATAAATGAGCATGTAAGACTTTAATTACCTTTATCATGGGCACCATATAGAATAACCCACCCAGGCCTTGAATCAAAAACCTTAAAAGTCTGACGAACTTCCATTTCAATACAAGAATCATTGTCTATTGGTGCAAAATATACCACCACTTTGTCTCTGCCACCATTCACTTGAACTGACTTAAGAAAGAGAAGAATAAAAGACATTAAAAATTAGACCCGTAAGGATAGTCAAAAAAACTAACCTTGATATCTTCACTAAGATTTTCATCATCTCTGGATTGTTTTTCGGTGAATATGTAGCCAGTTTGAAGGTTAACTTCCATTACAGTTAATTTATTTTGAGTGTTATTTGTAAGGACACTCGAACACATCTTCAAGACTCCCAAATTTTTCGAGGTCCTCTTAGTTGATATACTGGGTTTGTAGAACGAAGAAGTCTCATTTTCAGGAATAAGATTGTAACTATATCTAACATCCACCACAGCAAACCCATGACCTTTGCTCTGAAGATTAATCCTTCGGGAGTTTTGTGAAGTCTAAAAACAGCCTCTATTGATTGACAGAAAAAAGCTTGTAAAATAAGAAGTTACTCACCTCAAACGTTTGTAAGTCTTGAGAATTTACAGTGGTAACTTGAAAATCTCCAGATTTACCTTGATCGTCCCTTAAAATTATGTCGAGGTGTGTTGTGGTCAAAAAGAGTTTTTTAACAAATGTAATCATTGCTTGCAGGGCTATCATGTGAGCTATTGAATGTTCTTCTTTTTTTGAAACAATTAAGCTTCTCACAACCTGCAGAATGCCTTGCTCTGCTATACGGGACCCAAACAAATTTATCAAACTGCCTGCAATTGTTTCGAGATGTGACTGAAGTGTATCCGACCTTGTCCATAGCTTTTGTTCGTTTTCTGGAAATATAGAAAGAAGGAAATCACATTGCCCTAAATGATTTCAAAAAATGTATAGGTACCTGTCAAACGAGAATTGGCGGTAAGTTTTTTCAAGTGATCTTCAGCCTTTTCATGTTTTCCCAATAGCAAGGCATACGTTGCCATAACAGAAATGGGTGAGTCTTCCAAATCATCAATAGTCTTATACAAAAAAGCAAGACCTTTTCTAATAACATCATTGTATGTTGCACTTGAATGCTGTGTTTGGAAGAGTGTTTTTAAAAAGTGTCTACAGAGGTTTTTATAAAAAACAATGTTGGTATTACTTCATCCATTAAGAACACCATCATTCCAAAAGCTGTAAATTTAACATCTTCCTCTATACCGCTTTCTGATTTCAGACAACCATTTTTATGTTGCTTTGATTTTAAATACTCTAAGCCCCTGTTTATGACATCAAGGTCTACAGAGACGAACTCATTCGCTTGCTCCAGTCCCCAAAGTGAGAATATAGTTTGCCATGTGTCACTTGTTTTTCTAATTTTTTTATCAAAAAGTCCAAAAGAACCATCGAGGAACTTGAAAGATAATTGATTCTGATAGCCAAGTTCGATATTGCTTCTTAATTTACTTTCTAAACTTGGATTTGAATAATTAAGAACCTAAAGATAGGACATTTTATTGAAGCCGCAATTAATAACCTTAAAGAAATCACAAACCTTCAAGTATTTTAAGACTATTGAGTTGGAGACAATATGCCTCATATTTTCTTCACCATTCCCATATGGAACCCGAGCCAGCTTCTGAAGATCTTGCATCAATGGCTGAAATATATCACCAACTATTGAGACCTCAACTCTTTGAGATCCCGATACAGCGTTTTCAGGAATGTCAATTGTGATTTCATCTTCCTGAGTACTTTGTTCTGGCAGATGAACCAGATAATTCTTTGACATTGCAAAAGGTATACCTTGAGGCTGGACTTTTAGGGTCTTTCGAATGGCATCACTTGCCACAGAGGACAGGGCTTGAATAGTCACATTATAATATCCTTGCTTGAGTGGTTTCATGAAAAATAGAATTTTTTCACTTTTCTTTGCGGAAACAAGCTTAGAGATATTATGCTTAGACTTGGACATAGTCTCAAGGTGTTCGTGAATTTCAAGATCTTCACTAGGAGATTCTATTATCACGTCAGTCAAAGCGTCTTGATTCATATAATTATTTATGTAAACTGGAACTTCAATTATTTCACCTGAAACAAAAAATTTTGTTAAATGCTTCAAAAAATCCTAAATTTTCTTTCCTCTCTTACCTTCTTTAACTAAGCTTGGGAAATCCATTGAAATCAAAAATTCTTGAAAAACCCTTAGATTTGTTATATTCTTTGTAAAAGTCAATCCAGTGTAAGGATTTATTGAGAATCCAGTTAAAGCCCAAGTAGTAATTGAGTCTGGTACAGTTTCCAAAATACTCAATCCTCCAGCTGGTGTCCTGAATATACAGATTTCTTTTAATTTCACCAAATCAAAAACTTGTGCCTTCTTTTTAACCTCTTAAAATCCATGTATAACCAACTTTCAGGGAAAAGATTTCGAACACGTTTTGGTGGCACTGTCGGTAAACCATCTAGAGAAATTTTCAATCAAAATGTTAAATTAATTTTGTTCAAATTCAAAAATATTCAAAGTTAATTGATCAAGACACCAGCAGCATACGTTTTGTATTTTTATTGTACCTATCCATTCACTTATAAAATACAAAACCCTTTTTAAATAATGAATATTCCAAAGAAAAGAATGCCTCTTACCAGGTGCTCCTCCTCCATACCCTGCAAGGGCATTTGAAAAAGTTATGATATCTTCCGTTCGATAATAAAATGGGGAATGATAGTAAAAATTAACAGAGTTGACGCTGCCAAGTTTCCAATTGACAATTTCCTCATTCAAAATATCCTGTTTTTCTATGCTTTGCAGAGCACTACGATCAAGCCCCAACAAACCAACATAGGATCCTTCATCTGTAGTTACGTCTATATGAACCGATTCACCAGGCTTTGCTTCCTTGTCAGTTGTTATTTCAATCTGTGAAAATATAAATTTCGAAAATTCTTACATTAAATAGTTGAATTACCAACAATCTACGTTAAAAAAAAAAAACGATTTGATTTGATATATTCGAAAACAAATTTGTGGAGTTGCATCAGTGGCAACTTCATGCCATCAATATGGCAGTGATACCCCGGCCCTTTTACAATAATAATGAACTTTCAATATGCAAGTAAAAAAAATACAAGTTTTTTATACCATACCACCAAAAGTTTAATTCAATTACACTTCAAATTCGTTATTTGTACAAGCAGTGTGTGGCGTAGTGCGAAAAAAACTGCCTCCCACATTTTACCACTGGAGAAAATCACCCATGCAAAGGTTGTATAACTCCAAAAATGGCAATTCTGCGAAAAACGTCATCTGTCAATTACACAATTGTCATTTCTTTTCATCCGCCTTCAAAAATAAAAGCGTGTTTTCCCAAAAATAAAAAGTGTTATCTTTCCTAAATTTTTCAAACAGTTTCAGACCGCCAAATTTAGTGCGGGCCAGTATAAAATTTCACTTATGGAACGGGTTTGCACTAAATATGGTAGTTTTTAACTGTTTGGAACTCGTTGTGGAACACACCTAATGTTTAATACCGCCCTTAGTTTCACTCGCTTATACTTCTTTATATTAGCTGTGTTTTTTAACGTAAAATTTCTTGCAAATTTTCACAAATTGTCACAAATTCCTGTTAATTAATTCAAAAAAGTTGAGAGTTATGAGAGGTTTAACAATTTCCCCTCCGTTGGAAAATTTCTGTGAACACAAAAGGTTTGTTCGTGTACTTTCTAGGCTGAATTTGGCAGTTTGTCAAAATTTATGGAGTGAAATTGCAATTCTCTCAGAGAGAAGTAAAATTGTGTAAAAGTACACGAACGCACTGAATCAAAATTTTTGTTGCTACGAAATATTAGTTTTTTCTAACCAAAAAGCACTTTACAATAAACAAAAACACAAAATTCACTGTTAAGTCTCATTCCCTGTTTTAAATATCGATCAGTTAATTTATTTAATATAAAAAATAACGAAGAGATAAGAAAAAATTAACACTTTTACCAAAAAAAAACTAAACTTAAGGTAAACAACAGCCATTTTTTTTTTGTTGTTGTTCTCAACTCATAACACAAAACTGACAATTTCCGTCCAAAGAAATTTCTTGGGCAGAATTTGGCAAAAATTGTCAGGAAGGGGAAATTTATTACTCTTTCGCTATCATTCTCTTCTGCCAAAAACTACACAATTTTTGAGTACGCGAATTTAGTTGATTTGTGTAGAATTCGGTAGTTTTGTTAAGTACACGAACAGACTTAATGTTACAAGTACTGTCAAAAATCGTGGTGGTCTGTTTCTGTCACAGCGTTGCTACTAATTGGAAAATTTTTCGAAGAAGGTTTTCAAAACAAAAATGCAGTACATTAAATTTTACTACATCAGATGATCTACATTTACCAATTTTTACTTTTATTTTGAAAATTGAAGAATAAAAGAAATTAAAAATAACTTTTTACAATTAATTATGCTGTCACGTTTGTTATCAAGCAAGCCAATAATAGCCGGAAGCCGTAAGAAAAGAATTGAAAAATTAGTGGACTGAATTTTGATGAATAATAATTTTCTTTTCCGAAAAATAAAAGTGCAGTGGACCCGATTTAAAAGCAGTAGATTTGTTTTACGAAAAATGTGTTTTAAATCTTTTGAAATCATGGCAAAGTGGTAACGCCGTTTATACACAAAAATGACGTTTCTAACAAAAAGTGCTGCAGTCCATGGTTCAATGCGTTTGTTAACTTTTTTCAAATTTCCCCAACTCTGATAGAATTTTCCCCTCTTTTCAAAATTCGACAGGTTTTACACATTTAGAACGCATACAAAATTGGAACAAGTGGTGTGATATAAAATGGAAACAAATTTATTCAATTCAAATGAAGTTCAACTTTGGTATTCTTTAAAATTCAATTTCACTTGTTTCAACGATTTGAAATTGTATAGTTACATTTTACGAAAGTAACAACAGAATTTTAAATAAACACAAAAATAAATGGAATATATTATTACAACAAACTTTTTGTATTTTTCGCCGACGAAGTTGTGGGTAAAGGCTATTTTTTTTTTTTAAATATAAGAAAAACAACTCACCAAATTCGGAAAGGCTCTTTTTATGAGAATATCCTCCAATTGTCCGACGAACTTCTCATTTTTAATGAAATGAGTAAATATTGTAATTTTCGGAACCATTGAGAAGGTCACATTAATACGAAGGATATAAGTTTTTTCATTTCCGGGAACCTATGATTCGAGTATCTTTCATCAGTTAATAAAAATAAAACCAAACCAAAATATTGTCAATGAAAATTACTTTTACATGGTCTGATTGAATAACATCTCCCCTTGATACAATTTCATATGAAAACTCTTCAATTGGGTCCGGATGTTTTATTTTAATTTCAAGCTCCTTACCTTCCTGAGGACTTTAATTCTGGTCAAACATCAAACACTTTATGGTTAAAACAAAATTAATTTACCTTTCCGTTAATATATCCATGTCAAATGGTGTTGGTTTTCTCTTCAAATAACTTCGTAATGATATACATTTTTGATATTCTGCATACAAAATGCATTCGGAATAATTTTTATTGGTTACTTGTATTATTGCAAAATCTTGTTCATTCTGCGGTTCATACTCAATTCGAAGTCTTTCTTGTTCCTTGAATCCTATTTCTTGAAATGGCCTCTCGCTACATTCAACTATGATTTCAATCGGAGCCTTGGTCTCCTGAATCGAGTTACCATTTAAATCTGTTAGCAAAACTTTCACCTAAAAATGAATATAAATTTTAGTATTTCTTAAAAAAATCATGATATCAATTTTCAAATAGACCTTTATGTTTAACAATGGATCCGAGCTAAACACCCTGGGAGATTGTAGTTCAATTTTATAAGGTTTGTCAAAAACTCCAATTTCTATTAGCGTTCTAGATTTTTCTTCGCTAATGTCATCAATTACAATAGCTTCAATATTAAATATGTAAATCTCTAAGGCCGTTGAAGGGCTTGGGTCGATATTTTCTGGTTTTAACTGAAGATCATTTTTAAGATCAATGGTAATTGTGGTTTTTCCATTGATATGAGATTTCCTTATTAAAGTTGAGATCTCTTCTGGGTATGGAGCATATGTGCTTGTCATAGTAAATGTTAAATTACCTTCAACAGGTTCACCATAAAAATAGCTGAAAAGATAGATTTTTTCAAAAATTTAATTAGTAAAATAACTAGTTCTAAAGGGACACTAACTAAAATCCCCTGTCTTGACAGAAGAGCTTCCGTAAAACGGGTATGAACACACGAAGAAGTTCAGCGTCACCATATGTTCCCAAATCGTAGAAGATTTGCCAATGAATCCTACCAATTCTCTTCAGAGCCCAAACGCTAGTCTGCAAAAAAGCAGAGCAGCCACAACAACAATAACCCACAAACTAACCAAAACTGATGCCCAATCAATCCATCATCATCTGCAGCTGCCAAACATGAGTGTCAAGTTAGCAAAGCAACTTTGACGAATCAAAAAATGATTGAGTGGATAATTTTCCGTTAATAAGTCGACAATTAGTTATGACAATTTCCCATTTGTAGTTCAATGTTTTCTATGGTTTTTGGGTGCTTTTGTAACTTGACATCAAGTTAGAATGGCAACTCTAACGGATCGAAAAAATGGATAGGTGCATAATTTGTCGTTAATTAGTGATTTATTAGTTGTGGCAATGTCGAACTGTCATTCTGTTTTTTTTTTTTTTTGAAAAGTTGTAAACTTATAAAATATTTTAGTACTAATTAATTTTCCGTTAATAATTTCTGAAAAAAATCAATTTTACCGTGCGATGTTTTCTATGTCTTTTTGTGTTATTTGTTTTCTATGAGTATCAACTAGCAAAGCAACTCGCACGTGGCACGGATACAAAATGGAAAGGTTCAAAGTTTGTCGTTTATTAAATGTGACAGTGTCGAATTTTTTTTAACGGTAAAAACTTATAAAAACTAATATTTTTGGGCTTAGTAATTTGTAAACATAGAGAACATAGAAAAAATCGCACGAAATATTGAATTTGTCGCAACTAATAAACGACAAACTAAATGCAAATTAATAAAAAATAATATGACTACCCTTAGAAGTTTTTACATTTAAAAAAAAAAAAAAAAAAACATAGAAAACGTAGATACACAAATACCGAAATGTCGAAAATTTTTAAGGACTAATTCACCATGAATTATTTAGCCATAAACCAGTCAGTTTAAGCAGTTTTAACCCCAATTTTTGAGGTATTTCCTTGTTTGCTTGATGTCAAGCTAGCAAGGAACCCAAAAAGACTAAAAAAAATTGCCAGACAGATTCGAAACTGTCACAATTAATTAAAGAATAGTTAACAACAAATTATCAAGGTATAAACCATTTGTTATTAGAAGTTCTTACCCCTTTTTTAGGTGGTGCTTTGATATCTTTGTATCAAGCTAGCAAAGAATAAAACACATAGAAAAAATTGCAGGATTAAATTAATTTTTTCACAACTAATTAAAGACTAACTAATGGCAGATTTAGACTTAATAAGGCCATAAAACATTAAAGTTGTATAAAAAGTTTTTGCTGCTTATCGTGTTATGCCAATTTAGCAAAGAACCCAAAAAAATAAAGACATAGAATGACAAATTCGAAATTCTCACAATTTATTATTGATATTCATTCTCCAATCCATGAGAGTTGCTTGCTAACTTGACACTCATATAAAAACTAATCACCAAAAAACATAGAAAATTAATAAACGACTAAGAGATATAATACATTGAAAATCGCTAAAACCATAGCTGACAGACTGACTCGCTAACTGACAGACTCAATTTTTGATACCGTAGAACTTTGAAATTTTGCACAATGGAAAGTTTGTTGTGCATCCAAAGGAAAAAATGAAAAATCTGGAATTCAGGTGGCGTGGCATCCACCTGAATCCATTCAGGTGGCGTGGCATCCACCCACTTTCTCAAAAATTCACATAAATTATATTAAGCACTTCCGATTGTTGTAAAGCAATGAAAACTGCCATAGCAGTAGGTTTTGGAGTCCACACAGGGAAAATTTGAGGTTTTTCATTAAGAAGGCGTGGCATCCATCCACTTTCTTAGATTTGAAATCAAATTAGGATTTTAATGGAATGAAAAGCACGGATAAAAGATAATCTCGCACTGAAAAACTGGAGCTTAGAAAATTGATATGGACCTGGAAAAACCTTTGTACAATTTTTCGAAATTCACTTAAATATTCCTCACAAAACAAGACAAACAATATAAATTTACCTGGCACTTATTTCCAATACCATTTCACTATCGTATAATGAAACTTCTTTTGTATCAATTTCAACATTGAATTTTGGCAACACATATCTGACAACATCAAAATCCTTATAGGTTAAATGGTTATTACCAATAGTAGCATGTATTCGCCATCTACCCAAAATAGGATTTTTAGATATACGAAATTCACCCCTAAAAACACCTTGTACAAATTTAACGTCCACAATGGTCTTCAAGAGATTAAATTCGCCATCCTGTTAAGCATACGAGACATTTATATAAAGTAAGAGGTGATAAAAAATAATTGGATGCTCACAAGAATTGTCACAGTTACTTCTTCAGTCAATTTCGCAGGTCTTGTCAATTGATCAATACAAATTATTCGAAATTGAATCAATTCGCCAGGTTTATACTTGCCCTTATCGGTCTGAGCGAATGCCCAGAATTTCTCAGCTTCAAAAAAGACTAAATCTGATTCTTTACTTATAATACCACGATATCCGAAGACCTCTAGAAATCCGAATGTGTTATTATAGAATGAAGGTGCATGCAATTCGACTAGTTTCGTTGTTCCTGGTTTAACTTCAATACTTTCTAGGCCGTAGATTTTATTGTGTTGTGGGTAGCTTGTTAAGCTTATGTTAAACCAGCAAGATTTGTGGAAATCATTTAATGTGAAGGACACGTGGAAAATAGACTCCGGTCTGATCGTTGCCGGTGCAATAATTGTATAATAACTGCAAGAAAAGTGAATAATCGATTAATCATTTTTATTGTCAATCAAATGGAGAGATTTTGAATATCATTAGCAAATAAATGTCTGCCTGAAATTGAGTTTTAAATTAAAAATCTTCAAAGTTTGAACTTGGGGGTAGTTCCCTTTTTTTATTTGACGGAATTTTGACTCGCTGGATTTTGACCTTTTCCCAAATTCTGAAGGTGAGCACGCAACTTGACGAATAAGACGAAGATATCAAGGAACAAAATGATATAAAGAGGTTTATCACAAAACCGCACATAACTTTCAATCCTCAATCATTAATCGTACATATATTAGGTTAGTACCTAAATAAACGTAAATTGTTTATTTTTTTTTGTAACTCGATCGTTTTGTATAAAAAAAAAACATATGAAAATAATAAATAAATCATTCATTCTACTTTATCAAATTATGTATTCAAAACCAGAAGTAATGCTGCCTACGACGATTTATTTATTTATAAAACTTTGCTTTGCTTCCAAGAAAACAAGAATAATATTTCATTTTACTTTTAATTGGAAAACAAGTTATCTATGCATATAATCACTTTTATCATTATTGTAAACTTATGAAGCGTTCATTGAACATGAGTATTAAATGTTACAATAATTTACTGCTACCAGATAAACAGAATGATAATCTTTTTGACGAATCACCGATAAGTTTGACGAGAAAATAACATTAATTTTGGTATATTTAAAAATAATATTTCTAATGCTAGTGCAATGGAAAAAATAGAATCAGTGATCTTTTTTAGCTCCGAGCAGAGCATAGAGTACAGCTTGAGCTATCAAAGTTAACTCTGAGCAGAGTATGATTCGAGTTCTCCGTCACTGTCATATGATGGCGAAGCGTTCAACGCACCAACATCTAGTACCGACTTTTAATTTTTATCTGACAGCTATCCAATAAAAATAAGCAATTTTCCGTTCACTGCCCAAAGGGCTACGCAAGGGGGCAGGTAGGGGTGCTTACCCCCTCTAATCATAATATATGTTTCATACATTAGACAATTGGTCGTCTGTTGAAAGCAAGATTTCTGCACCAAACTGCTTTTTGCATGAGGTTGTCCCCCGTTACCAAAATCCTGAATGAGTTTGCCCCCCTAATCAAAATTTTGCATATGCCCTTGCACCGCATCAAGTCGGAAGGTTTACTTCCTTGCAGGTGATATACTTAGTTTGATTCATCAATAATGTCAATAGTTGTTGAATTAGCGTGTTCTAATAACCGATTCCAATGTTTTCGCGCGAAACTCTTTACTTCGTCTCGAACTGTTTGTTTCTTATACATATACCATGGAACATGATCATAAACGTTTGTAAGTTATTTAAAGTCCACAACAGATTTAAGTAGTAACCTGCTTTTACAAAATCAACTTATTATCAATACTAAGCTTAGAGTTTTTCCCGAATAGCCAGTGTATACTTCTTGAATTCTTCGCATTTCTTCTTAAGTTGCAACTTTCGCTTTAATTTTGCGTTGTCTAGATCCATTCCCACATCTTTGGCCTCATTTGCAAGTGAAACACAAGGGGGGTATTCAGAAATATAGTTAATCTATTTATTTTTTATACGTAAAGTCCATGTGGACTGAATTTTGTTCATTGAGCGCTATTGATTCGCCATGTTTTTCTCCAGTCATTAACATTATTAAGAGATCATTTTGTAACTTATTTGTAGCCTTGTTAATAGTTTTGCCTGCTATTAATATTGCAATATCATCTGCATACGTGGTTACAATAGTATTTTAAGTTTGAGGTATATCACGTGTAAATAAAAGGTACAGAACTGGTCCTAGAACACTTCCTTGCGGTACCTAAGTCACTATTTCTTTCAAATATTAACATTCATTTCTGTTTCTTACATGAAAAAGTCTGTTTTCTATGTATTCGCTTAGAATTTCATAAGGCCCTTCAGGTAGGTTTTGCCTTGAATTGAATTTCATGTAGAAAACTTTTGACAACCCTGCGGCCACACGAGCCAGTACTAACTAGCCAGTTGGCTACACACATTGACTGTCAAATTCCTATTTGTGTATTTGCTGTGACGTAGGGGGCATGATATACTGGCTTCAATACTGGCCAGTGTTCCGATGTTACTCCAAATGGAGTAAACTTACTCCGAGTTTAGGGAAAGAAATATAACTACTGATATTCTGCTTTTTCAAGATTTAAACTAAAAACACCTTGATGCCATGCGACAAAACTAGTAAAAGAACAGAACTTTGCGAATGTTTTGCGTTGGTTCTGTGGAGAGCCTTTACAGAGCATTCAGAAAGAAAATGAAAACTGTACCTGTCAATACTAGTTTACATGGAAGCAACTACTCTGATGCGATGTGAATTCACTAGAATATTCATTTTCTTTGGCTTGGGAAAGCCTTTCTACTTAATTATTCATTCACAACATTGAAAACCACATTTGGTAATTTTAACTATGGTTTGAGTTTATTTTAACCACATTGAAAATTTGATGAGACTATGGCGAGACCAAAGCGAGATGATGGCAATATATGCTCAATGAAAAAATCCACGTTTAAATGTCATGGTGAGACAAAAGTGAGATTATAGCGAGACAACAACGACATAGATTTCCGTGTGAATGGGCATGGTGAGACGTGCTTAATGACCACGATACTGGAAACTACGTTTGGAAGGCCATGAGAGACATTACTCGTCGTCGTCGTTTTCACTTTAACTCGATTTCCAAAAACAACGCATGAAAATTATAACAAATTTTTGGTTTAACTCGGTTGAAAAACGTTTGGTTTGATATCACTACTTGAAATTGAAGTGTCAAGAAAAAATGAATAATATGAAATTCAGTCTTTATCTTGATTTGACAACTTAAACTATTTCTGAATCTGATTTAACAATTTTCATTAGATGACACGGGAAATTTACCAGCAAATGTTTTTTAAAATCAATAAAAATCTCTCGTTTTTAATGACAACTTTAAATTAAATGGTTGAGTCCGTCGGCTTTTTTGGTCACTGTTTGTTTTTAAGTTTCGTGGATTTTTAAATCAACAAATAAAACTTGAACCGGCGATTAATATTTTTTAAGTTTAAATTTTTCTAATTGACTTGGTAGGGGATTAAAAGAACCGATTTGTAAAATGTTTTTCTAAACCATTTATTTTTGTCAAAAATTAGTTATCACATTTTTTGTTTATTGTTGTGACTAACCCTTTTTTCATTGATAATGCTCCACAATAAAAATTAAATAGTATGAGAAAGCGCATCCAATTATTCCACTTCAGTGACATTTTAAATTTTAATTCATAAGAGCTTAACAGTTGAACTAACACCAAGGAAATCAAAGTTACGACTGTTGTTTAGTAAATAAAATGCAATAGACTTGTAAGTTGCAACTACAAACTACGACTACCCACCAGGTTGTATAGAGTAATGGTTTTAAGAATAATTGATAATTGATGAATAGCAAGTAGCTAGTCAAGTTGGTGACGTATAAATGATGTATAACTAATTAATAGAGTTACAGAAATGTAAATGGTTGTATACTTTACTTACTATACAAGAATCACTTTCTTTAATACTTACGTATGGATATTTTCTTAATTTCTAAAAATATCTTTCTAAGCGATTTTGTTTTGTAAATTCTTTGAACAAAACACAATAAAATCTTTCCATACTTAGAGTTAACTGAAATATATTTTTAAGACTTGATTTAAATGAGAAATTTCAAAATTTAAAATACCTAAACATAATTATTATCGTTTCAAAATCAAATACAGCTGAACTTTTGTGTAGAGTTTTTTTTGTCCTAAGGTCTACTACCTACTTGAATTTCGGATGGTTTAATTCTTACTGTAGATCGTATTAGCGATTTCGTTTATAAGTCCTAAAAGCGTATTTAAAATTCTCTCACTGTAATATTTGTTGATAAAGTGCAAATGTCCCTACAAAATGTTAACTTTTTGCTATATCCTGAAAGTAGGCTTGCTTTTTCAATTTATATAAATTCCTGTACTTCTTACTAGCGTGGTATTGTAGTTTTTTTTCAACAAGCTTCAAGGTTTAATTTTCGGAATGCTTTGAGTGCTTTAACGTATCAAACCAAGGATTTTCAAGCTCAAACTTAATTTTTGGACATAAAGCGACGGCATTAGATTCATATATCTTCAGTGCGTCAATTTTATGATCCGGAATTCCATCCATCACCACAACAACAACCAATTGCAGAAGAGTCTGCAGTCAATCAAACGTAGACTTGATGCCTTCCAAGAGCATAAGATCGGCCAAAAATCACCAATCCTGAGAAAAGTATCTAACTTTGTTATAAAAGGGCTTCCGCAAACGGTGATGGTGTTTTAAACAATCATCTTTAACAACTGCATAAACAACAGTTACTTTTGCCAGAAATTTAAAGCTGCAAAACTGGTGATTCCCAAGAAAGGTGAATGAAACAGGTTCACCAACTTTAGGCTGATATCCTGATATCCCCCTTTAACAAATTTAGTAAGCCCTTGGAAGTGTTGATACTCAGAAAGTTCAAAAAATTCTTCAAAAAAACAACTTCATCCCGGGGACGTTCCCGGAGTTTGGTTTCTGGCAATAACATTCCACCCTGCATCCGCTCATGAAGTTTCGTCATGACCTCGTCTAGAAAGCATTCGACAGGATTGTACTTATCCATTAACTACAAAGCCTTGTAGGCTATCAAAATAATACTCTCTTTTTTTTCTTCCAGGAACTTTTTCGTGCAACTTCAGAACTGCCAAACGACAGTGAAGAGCATCATAACTGGAGTAGCCCAAGGGTCAACACTTGGACCACTTCTCTTCAACATCATGACCGGTGACCAACCAATTTCAAGTAAACGCGAGAACCTTCTCTTCGCTTTTGACTCACTTCACCCTATTTCAATTTTTGGCTAGACAAACTTTACATAGGAAAAATCACTCAAGTTCACTTTAGACAAGAATATAAAGGTCTACAGTAAATTATAAGCTTCAGGTCTATTGCAAAAAAAAAAACTAAAACTAAAATGCAACTTTTTTTATTTTTCGATATTTTTTTAATAATGTTTTTAAAAATTCAAAAAAGTTTTGAAAAATCTCAGAAACCTTAATAGAATCATCATTTACACCTCAATTCCTGTTAATATCTATATTTTGTTGGAAGTCATCGATCATAAAACTCTTGGTAGCTTTTTGATCTAAAAATGGAAATAGATTTATTTCAAACGTAAACGAACATGCAAGACTATAATTACCTTTATCATGGGCACCATACACAATAACCCACCCAGGCCTTGAATCAAAAACCTTAAAAGTCTGACGAACATCCATTTCTATACAAGAATCATTGTCTATTGGTTCAAAATATACCACCACTTTGTCTCTTCCACCATTCACTTGAACTGACTTAAGAAAGAGAAGAATAAAAAACATTAAAAATAAGGCCCGAAAGGATAGTCAAAAAAAACCAACCTTGATATCTTCACTATGGTTTTCATCATCTCTGGATTGTTTTTCGGTGAATATGTAGCCAGATTGAAGGTTAACTTCCATTACATTTAGTTTATTTTGAGTGTTATTTGTAAGGACACTCGAACACATCTTCAAGACTCCCAAATTTTTCGAGGTCCTCTTAGTTGATATACTGGGTTTGTAGAACGAAGAAGTCTCATTTTCAGGAATAAGATTGTAACTATATCTAACATCCACCACAGCAAACCCATGACCATTGCTGTGAAGATTAATCCTTCGGAAGTTTTGTGAAATCTAAAATCAGCCTCTATTGATTGAAAGAAGAAAGTTTGTAAAATAAGAAATTACTCACCTCAAACGTTTGTAAGACTTGAGAATTTTCAGTGGTAACTTGAAAATCTCCAGATTTACCTTGATCGTCCCTTAAAATTATGTCGAGGTGTGTTTTGGTCAAAAAGAGTTTTTTAACAAATATAATCATTGCTTGCAGGGCTATCATGTGAGCTATAGAATGTTCTTCTTTTTTTGAAACTATTAAGCTTCTCACTACCTGCAGAATGCCTCGCTCTGCTAAACGGGACTCGAACAAATTTATCAAACTGCCTGCAATTGTTTCGAGATGTGACTGAAGTGTATCCGACCTTGTCCATAGCTTTTGTTTGTCTTCTGGAAATAGAGAAAGAAAGAAATCACACTGTCCTAAATGATTTCAAAAAATAAAGGTACCTACCTGTCAAACGAGAATTGGCGGTAAGTTTTTTCAAGTGATCTTGAGCCTTTTCATGTTTTCCCAATAGCAAGGCATACGTTGCCATAACAGAAATGGGTGAGTCTTCCAAATCATCAGTAGTTTTATACAAAAAAGCAAGACCTTTTCTAATAACATCATTGTATGTTGCACTTGAATGCTGTGTTTGGAAGAGAATTTTTAAAAAGTGTTTAATGCAATTTTTATAAAAAAAAACAATGTTGGTATTACTTCATCCATCAAGAAAACCATCATTCCAAAAGCTGTAAATTTAACATCTTCCTCTATACCGCTTTCTGATTTTAGACAACCATTTTTAAGTTGCTTTGATTTTAAATACTCTAAGCCCCTGTTTATGACATCAGGGTCTACGGGGATGAACTCATTGGCTTGCTCCAGTCCCCAAAGTGAGAATATAGTTTGCCATGTGTCACTTGTTTTTCTAATTTTTTGATCAAAAAGTCCAAAAGAACCATCGAGGAACTTGAAAGATAATTGATTCTGATAGCCAAGTTCGATATTGCTTCTTAATTTACTTTCTAAACTTGGATTTGAATAATTAAGAACCTAAAGATAGGACATTTTATTGAAGCCGCAATTAATAACCTTAAAGAAATCACAAACCTTCAAGTATTTTAAGACTATTGAGTTGGAGACAATATGCCTCATATTTTCTTCACCATTCCCATATGGAACCCGAGCCAGCTTCTGAAGATCTTGCATCAATGGCTGAAATATATCACCAACTATTGAGACCTCAACTCTTTGAGATCCCGATACAGCGTTTTCAGGAATGTCAATTGTGATTTCATCTTCCTGAGTACTTTGTTCTGGCAGATGAACCAGATAATTCTTTGACATTGCAAAAGGTATACCTTGAGGCTGGACTTTTAGGGTCTTTCGAATGGCATCACTTGCCACAGAGGACAGGGCTTGAATAGTCACATTATAATATCCTTGCTTGAGTGGTTTCATGAAAAATAGAATTTTTTCACTTTTCTTTGCGGAAACAAGCTTAGAGATATTATGCTTAGACTTGGACATAGTCTCAAGGTGTTCGTGAATTTCAAGATCTTCACTAGGAGATTCTATTATCACGTCAGTCAAAGCGTCTTGATTCATATAATTATTTATGTAAACTGGAACTTCAATTATTTCACCTGAAACAAAAAATTTTGTTAAATGCTTCAAAAAATCCTAAATTTTCTTTCCTCTCTTACCTTCTTTAACTAAGCTTGGGAAATCCATTGAAATGAAAAATTCTTGAAAAACCCTTAGGTTTGTTATATTCCTTGTAAAAGTCAATCCAGTGTCAGGATTTATTGAGAATCCAGTTAAAGCCCAAGTAGTAATTGAGTCTGGTACAGTTTCCAAAATACTCAATCCTCCAGCGGGTGTCCTGAACATAAAAATTTACTTTTTCAAAAACTTGCGCTATATTTGTATTACCTTTCAAAATCCATGTATAACCAACTTTCGGGAAATAGTTTTCGTACAAGTTTTTGTGGCACTGTAGGTAACCCATCTAAAGGATTTTCAAACCAATAATGATAAATTAATTTCGTTTAAATTGAAGAATTTTCAGTGTTAATAATGATATACTTATATATTGTATGCTTATACTATACAAATCACCCTTTAAAATTTAAAATAAAATCACTTACCAGGTTCCCCTCCCCCATATCCAGGTGGAATAGCATTTGAAAAAGTTAATATATCTTCCGTTCTATAATAATATGGGGACTGATAGTACCTATTAAGAGAGTTGACGCTGCCAAGTTGCCAATTTACAATTTCGTCATTTAGAATATCCTTTTTTTCAAGGCTTTGCAAAGCACTTGGATCGAGTCCCATCAAACCAACGTATGATCCTTCCTCTGTTGTAACATTAATGAAGACAGATTTTCCAGGCTTTGTTTCCTTGTCAGTTGTTATTTTAATCTGTTAAAATTTAATTTAAGAAAAAAAACATTATTTAAGATCTGATTTTAAGAAAAACAACTCACCCAATTTGGAAAGGCTCTTTTTATGAGAATATCCTTCAACTGTCCGATGAATCCTTTGTTTTTAACAAAATGAGCATAAATTGTAATTTTTGGAACCATTGCTGAAGACACATTAAAACGAAGGATATACGATGTTTCATTTCCCGAAACCTAATTAGATAGAATATCGTTTGGTTAATTGTTAATTAAACAATAACAAACTGAGTGCCAGTGAAGCTACTTTTGACGAATCAAATAATGAAGTGGAGCATAATTTGCCGTTTACTACTCGTTAATTAGGTGTGATAATGTCAAATAAGTTGTTCTATGATTTCTACTTTTGAAAAAAAAAGGTACAAAATTTCAAGAATGTATTACTTAAGCGCTTTATAATTTCCCGTTAATGAGTTGTTACAAATTCAATTCTCTCATGCGATGTTTTCTATATGCTTTTGAGTGCTTTGTTTTTATGAGAGTAAAGTTTCAAAAGTCGAAAAAAAGGTGGATAATTCGCTGTTAACTACGCCGAATTTACACGAGTGACAAATTGTCATGATTTCTTCCATTTCCTCACCATTAATGGCATAATAGTGTAAATGAATTAAAAATTTGTCATAATATTCGTCATAAAATAAATGACAGAGCTAACTGCCATTAGATATTATCAAAAAAAATGCAGCCATGTAAATGCACAGTGGCACCATTTTGCAAATAATGACAGTTAACAATAAAGAGTGAACTTGCTTATTCTTTGTCAGTATAATGACAGAACATCAGAATGAATTATTTCGCCTTCATTTAAAAGCATCTCATTGATGATTTGATTTGACCATTATTTTGCCACTTTAATGACCTGAATTAATGACAATTTGTAACTCGTGTAAGTCCGGCATTAGTTGTGATAGTTTCGAATGTGTCATTCAAAGTTTTCTATGTTTTTTTTTTTGGGTGTTTTGCTAACTTGCCACAACTTAAAAAGCGGTAAGAACTTCTTATACTTTTTGTTTATGGCTTAAAAATTCTCCATTTGTAAGTACCTAATTAATTAGTTGTTAAAAAGCAATGTTTTCTAAGTTTTTTGGGTCATTTGCTAACTTTATATCAAGTTATCATAGCACCAACTCAACAAAGGTTAAAACAGCTTATACAAATTTTATTAATCAAGTTATACTTCAATATAATATCTTCTTAGAACTCCTCCGGAATTCTTTGCTGAACTGAATTTGAAAATGAATTTATAAAAATGAAACAAAAAACATAGAAAAGATTTTACAATAAAATTGAAATTTTCATAACTAATGAAATTGTTATAACTACTTACTAATAGCAAATTATCCACCTATTCTCATTTTTGATTCGACGAAGTTGCTTCGTTAGCTTGACACTCATGGAAATCACCAAACACAAAAAAAAAAACGTTAAAAAACATCGCACGACAAAATTAAATTTTTCAGAACTAATTAACGGCAAATTATTTAGAACTAAAATATTAAATTCAAGAAGTGTTTACTACTAACTTTCCAAAATAACATAGAAAACATAGAACGATTAAATTTCATATTGTCAGATATGATACGTAAAATTGAACATCTTCCTGTTCGTCAAAGTTGCTTTGCTCACTAGACAGAACATGGAATACAAATCACCCAACTAAACATAGAAAACATCGCATGGCAAATTGAATCTGTCACAACTAATTAATAAGTTACTAACGGCAAATCGTCAATCACCAAAGTATTAAACCTTTTTACTACTTTAGAGAAAAAACATAGAAAACATAGAACCAACATTTTGAAGCGGTCACAACTAATAAACTAAAAACCATTGTGCGATCAAATTGAGTTTGTCACATCTAATTAACGACTAATTAAACTATCCACCTATTAATTTTGTTTTCATTTGTCAAAGTAGCTTTGCTTGATTAAACTTACTTTTACATGGTCCGATTGAATTATATCTCCTCTCGATACAATTTCATATGAAAACTCCTCAATGGGATCAGGATTTTTTATTTTTATTTCAATCTCCTTGCCTTCTTGAGGGCTTTAATTAATAAAAAAAAAACAAATTAATTACTTATAAGCCTTGATTAAATAAATAAATAGGTTAAACTTCATTATAATACCTTTCTGTTAATATATCCATGTCAAATAACGTCGGTTTTCGTTTCAAATAGCTTAATAACGATATACATTCTTGATATTCCGCATGCAAATTGCATTCAGAATAATTTTTATTAGTCACTTGTATTATCCCAAAGTCCTTTCCACTTTCACGTTTATAGCTTATTCGAATTCTTTCTTGTGGCTTGTAGTTTTCTTCAAGAAATGACTTCTCGCTGCATTCAACTATAATTTCAATCGGAGTTTGTGGGTCCTCAATTGAATTACCATTTAAATCTGTTATTAAAACTTTTACCTAAAAATATATATATATTTTGATTACAAAACAAGAAACAGCATTTCTAAACTATCAAATGGACCTTTATTTTGAGCAATGCATCTGAATCAAATGTCGTGGGGGCTTGGAGTTCAATATAATAAGGTTTGGTATATACAGCGAATTCTAACACCGTTCGAGCTTGTTCTTCACTTAAATCATCAATAACAATGGCTTCCATTTGATAAAAGCAAAGCTCACCCGTTGGACTTTTCGTCAGATTTGTTGGTATTATTTGAAGGTCATCTTTTAAATCTAAGACAATTGTAGACTTTCCATCAATTCGAGATTCTCTTTTTAATAATGTTGAGACTCCTTCTGGGCATGAAGAATACATATTGGCCACAGTTATTGACAAATTTCCTTTAACAGATTCACCATAAAAATAGCTGAAAATTTCGAGTTGTAAAGCATTCAAAACAAAATTAACGTATTTGTTCTTCGAGTTAGCACAGAATTTCTAAACATTAATATTTTATAGTTGTCAAAGAATAGTTTTGCTTCTCCAACATATCACCAACCATGCACAACTTTATGTGTGGTCTTACAACTAGTTTCATGTGTTCCTTAGTATATGAACTTTATCTTGAACTTGGTATATTTCTAGCTTAAGAAGTAAGACAAACAATACTTACCTAGCTTTTATTTCGAATACCATTTGAGCGTCGTACATGGAAACTTCCTTGGTATTAACCAATAAAACATTGAACTTTGGCAACACATATCTGACAACATCAAAATCCTTATAGGTTAAATGGTTATTGCCCACAGTAGCATGTATTCTCCATCTACCCAAAGTAGGATTTTCAGATATTCGAAATTCACCCCTAAAAACACCTTGTACAAATTTAATGTCTACAATGGTCTTTAAAAGATTAAATTTGGCGTCCTGTTAAGCATACAAAAGATTAATATAAAGTAAGAGGTGATAACAAATTTTACTCACATGAATTGTCACAGTTACTTCTTCGGTCAATTTTGCAGGTCTTGTCAAATGATCAATACAAATTATTCGAAATTGTACCAATTCGCCTGGTCTATACTTGATCTTGTCAGTTTGTGCAAATGCCCAGAATTTTTCAACTTCCAAAAAGACTATATCTGATTCCTTACTAATAACACCACGATATCCGAAGACTTCTAGAAATCCGAATGTATTAT
The DNA here is from genome assembly GCA_946251815.1 of Dasysyrphus albostriatus. Classification (NCBI taxonomy): domain Eukaryota; kingdom Metazoa; phylum Arthropoda; class Insecta; order Diptera; family Syrphidae; genus Dasysyrphus; species Dasysyrphus albostriatus. The sequence continues at coordinate 132,883,429 of OX276337.1, read as the reverse complement.
TATGGAATGAAGGTGCATGCAATTCGACCAATTTAGTTGTTCCAGGCTTAACCTCAATACTTTCTAGACCATAGATTTGATTATGGTGTGGGTAACTTGTTAAGCTTATGTTAAACCAGCAAGATTTGTGGAAATCATTTAATGTGAAAGACACGTGGAAAATAGACTCCGGTCGGATTGTTGTAGGTGCTACAATGGTATAATATCTGGAGAAGAATGCAAGCATTTTTAATTTAAATTTCAATGCAAAAGTAACCAATTGGTTACTCTTATTGGTTACTTTTATTGGTTAATCTTATTACTTTTGTTTTTACTATGTGAGGATAATGTTTGTACTACATAGCATAGCAGAAAGGTTTTTAGAATTTTTGTTTATAAGTTCAAAGTCTTTGGATTTGAAAAATTTAACATGGCCCCAATCTGGATAGCAGAAAAACACCTGCCACTGAAATATTTTGGAGTATTAGCGTAGATACATTGATATGGCATCCAGTACAAATATAAATGATAATTTTTTCCAATATTTTGTGTATGAAACCTTTTTTTCTTCTTCATTAAAAATCGAGTGGGTTGGTCGAACTACTGATGATTGGTTGTTGGCGGCTTATGTAATATTAATATAACTGGGACGTAGCTCTACGTTCTACGATATTGCTCTACGTGTGATGCCTATAAGATTATAATACCTGTGATATAAGTCACAAAAGTACCTTCTCCCAAAATTTATTATAATCTTTTAAAGTTTTTTTTTGTGATCTCTCTGAATGTCTAGTCAGTTATTTTTGAATATTTTAATTTGAATGGATTGAAAAAAAAAAAACATAAAATTCAAATGTTTGAATTTGCTCAATGAATTAAACTTTTGAAAAATACGAACACTTTTAGATTAATTCTTTTCGTTAATCTATTTTTTTGAATTTTTGGGTGAAATTTGAAACCTAGTATTACGTTCACCAATTTTTGTATATCAAAATACTGTTTATCACCTTTTTAACCAGCCAAGGGTTGCTACGATGAACGATGCACAGTTGGATAAAAAGTGTTTCTAGCGCGCCAAAATCGTTTAAAAAATGTTCTACAAAATTCAAAGTTTTTTTAAGGACTACTGCTGATACTTGTACCTGAAAGATCCCATTGCCAGTTTTATAAAACTTTCATTTTTAATTCATCGTTTCTTAAAGGCCTATGAAATTTCTGAATTATGAGGTAAAATCACTGTTTCCACAAAAAATTGATTTTGCTTACATAAATGGCTGAATATCAGCTAGAACAATTTTTTCGAAATAGTAACAGAGTTTCGAAAAACAAACTTTTGCAAGGCAAAACTGACAAAGTTTTGAAAGATAAGGTTTTAAAAAATGAAGTTTCGAAAGGAGAAAGTCTCACAGGAGAAAGTATCGAAGGACAAAGTTTCGAAAAAAAATCTGGAATTCTCGAAACTTCGTTGTTTCTTGACCGTTTTCAATAAAATTGAAACAAGTGATCCTAATTCAGATTTTTTTCCGATGAAAAACTTCATAAAGATTACTCGTTAAGAATCAGCACTGAGTAGTGTGGGACTCTTATCGCACTAAAATTATCAGTGAATCAGGACCAATCTATGAAAGGTTGACAAATGATTTTGCTTTCTTAATTTTTAAATCACATTGGCGGTTTAAAGTTTAAAGTTATAACACTTTCTGAAAGCTTTTACACCATCAGGTCATGAGGCTTGGTTTTTTTTGTATCTCCGAACATTGTCTCGTACATTTAAGACGGTTTCCCTCTGCATTTCGCAGTTGTTTTGACTGATTGCGTGATACAGCGTGTTTTTTTCAATTCGAAGGTCGCAATGTAGATCGATATTTCTTTTATACCAAGGATCATTTATTATTTCACGAAGGACTTTGCTTCTGGGTAGATAGGCCAGTGTTCTTTCCTAGTAACCAGCTCGTTTTTCTGTACTTCAAGCTCACTTCTTCTCTTTTCCTTCTGATCTACTCTTTCCATTTTAGCTTTGCATCCAAAGGCATTCCGATGTATTTGGCAGTATTGGAGTAAGGTACTGCTGTACTCTACTCTGTTTATACTAATTTAAACATTGTTTTTTTTTTTTTGTAAAGTTTATGTGCGTCGATTTTGTTTTTTTTTTAATTTGGTACGCCATTTTTGCGTCCAATCACTAACTTTATCGACTGCATTTTGCAGTTTTTGTTTAGCCTTCGTAACGGATTTATATGGCACTAGTATTGCGGGATTATCAGCAAAGGTGGCCATTATAGCTTTGATATCCACGGGAATATCCTTTGTATATAACAGATACAGGGTTGGTCCAAGGATAGTTCCTTGTGGTACACCGGCTTTAATTTTCTTTACTTCCGAGTAATTTTGGTCATACCCGTACTCTAAAGAGTCGGTTCGTAACGATGGATTTCAGTATTTTATAGTAATGCCTGGGAAGGTACCTATGCAGTCTGTATTCAAGTGCCAAGTGCCAAACCTTGTCAAAGGCTTAAGCAACATCTATGAATATAGCCAAGCATACTTGGTTTTCTTCAAGTACCTTTTCCACAACATCTGTACTCCGATGCACTTGGTCGTATTTATTTCTAAATCCAAGCTTATGACTTGGAATTAGTCTTCTTTTTTCTCTATCTACTATCTACTAAGTAAATCATTTTTAAACTCACTAATAAATACTAATAAAGTAGTAAGAGATTTATATTGTTGGACAGGTATTTTATGAACATTTTTATATTTGCATTACAACCGAAGCACTGACTTTACCTTCGTCTACTTTGTTATTTGTTTTTTTTTATTTTTTCACTTGAATGGACAACTCCCTTAGAGAGACAAAACTACTTTCCACCAAAGGGAGGTTTCACTATAAATTATTTTATTTTAATTGAAAAACAAGTTATGTGTTTCTACCTAGTAATTATTTTCCTCATAATTGTAAACTTCATTGAACAATGAGCATTAAATGTTACAATAATTGCCAACTGCCTATAGACAAACAGATGGCAAATCTTGTCATCGTTATGTTTGCTGAGAAATTTAGAGATGTAGCTTATACCTTTTAAACCTTTTTTATGATACCAAAAAAAAAAGAATAACCAAACTTTTTACTGTGTTTATCCATTTATGTATTTTTTTTTTTTTAATTATTTACTAAATATTTTTTCCAAACGATTTAGTCAAATTTCCTAAGTTGATATTCACATTTTAGTTTTGAAAAATCTCTAAAATTGCTTGTATTGTGTTGAGACTTACCCTTTTTTAAATGATATGGCTCCCTGAAAAATACTAATTAATATTAAATTGAATAAAAACCATGAGAACTTCACTGACATTTTAAGTCTTGAAAAGATATTATATTCAAGTTAAACTATTAGCAGTGACACTGAAAAAACGACTATCCTATGAGTAAATAAAGTGTAAGACTTAAACCTGCAGTTACCGGTGTAGTGCAGATGCTGTCAGCTGATAATGTTGTTTCTATTTGCAGCAATTAGTTTAAGAATAAACTTGAAATTGAGAGGCAGTAAGACAAGCGCAAGAATCGATGACGTAATATTTTGTTGTAGTTATCACATTTTGTATACTCATTATTTGTTTAGAATTTATTTTAAGCTGTTGAGCTTAATAATGCATACTTTTAGGCATGCTTAAACCGTTTTGCAAAATTCGTTACTTCAATGAGCGAATATTATTAAATTTAAAATTTGTAACGAAACGAAAAGTCCGAGTATCTGAAATAATAATAATCTGAAAAAATTGAAATAGCCAGACTTCTCAGTGAACAAAAAATGATTTTGTGTTATCTGCTCATAAAAGAGAAGGCCAGAACCAGAGTAATTAAAGGTTTCTAAAGGATGTTTTTTTAGAGGAATAAACCAAGGATGATTTTCTTAAGTTAGACATGAAAATTACTTTATTCGAAAGATAATCCTCTTATAAATAAATATTTAAATATGATTTCTGAGATACCACTGCCACGGCTGAATGGAACGTAGTCTAATCTGGAGGTCCAATTTTCAATAACTCTTTCCAACATTTGTGGCCATATATCGGCAATTACGCGGTGAATGCTGTCCTCCAAGTGGTCAATCGTTTCCGGTGTAGACTAGCGACTTCACATATCTCCACAGAAAACAGTCAAGCGGCGTTAAATCGCACGATCTTGGAGGCCAATTCACGCGACCGTAACGATCGTTGTAAGCAAGGGATTTTAGTTACATATCCCCAGTAGTGGATCAATGATTTGGTTGTAGGAGAGTTTGGGGCTTCTATATTAGACACAACATTTAGAAAAATACTCAATCATACTTGCAAAATCTCTCAATGCTTATTTTGTTTTTTGCAAATGTAAGCAATTTGGCAAAGATTTGTTTCTCAACGCCAAAGTTCAGGGATAGAAACTTCTATTCAGTGTTAACACACCGAGTTTCAAACAGTTGACACCGCCAGATTTAGGCATTTTAAATGCGAACTCGTTCCACAAGTAAAAAATTGTACTATTTCGGAACAAAGAGAGTGCTCATGAGAAAATAAGAAATTTTCCCTCCTTGCCAGATTTAGTCCAATAGATTTCTTGTGGCAATTTCGTACTGGTTGTCAAATGGCAGGTGTTCTATGTCAGATTTGAAAAAAAAATATCAGTTTGAATTTAGACAACAAAAAAATTGGAAAAGCCAGGGTTACCCAAGTGTTACTTTTTTTGTGTTGTTTTTAGTAGATGTGCATTATGTATTAATTCTTTATCTTTTTATAAATCAAATGATTTTCTTAAAATGTATGTGTCGCTAAGCAAATCTTTTTCCAAGGAAGAAAATTTAGTATTGAAAATTTGTGTAGCTACTTCTTGTTTATTGTATCGTTTTTTTTTTTTCTTTTTTTAAAACAAATTGAAGTTTCATGATTTAATGTAATTAATGAATATTTCTTTGCTTAAGTTTAATTATTTTTATACGATTACGTCTCTTTTTCTTAACATTCAATTTCTTGTACAGTGATTTTCTAAAAATATGTATTGACTTATGATTTTCCTATGGCAGCTCTAGACAAATATTTCTTTTGACGTGGTGGAAATTAGTGCCCAAACCGTTCCCGACATTTTGAAAGTTTTTCTTCTCTCTGAGTGGATTTCATCCCCAAACGTCACAATTTGACATTTAGTTCGAAATAGTGCGAAGAATTTAAAGAACACACCTATTATTCAACTCTTATATTTGTCGGAAGGGCACTGAAGCTAATTTTAAAAACCAACGAAAAGCAGCTTTCCGCATCGTCAAAAGAGGAACGCACCCATACTGTACTTATCATCTATCTCTTTTTCACATTGATATTTCACCAAATGTCAGTTTTACTGAAGTGAGGTGCGCTCGGGAGCTTCTGTAAGGAAAGTTGAACGAAATTTGACGAAACGCTACACTTCGCAATTATGGCCGTAGCATATGCTTTCCGTGATTCGCTTGTTTTCTTCCAACCCTCCGAGCATTATAGGTCAAGCTTTACATATGCGTTTTGTCATTTTCTTGTGTTTGAAGTTTGAAATATGTTCTCGTTTTATCTCGACGCATCCGTAGGGCATATTGAATGTAAAATATACATCGCAAACGAGAACGAGTCATTGCAAATCAGCAATAATTGGTGTGCTTCTACGGCCATTTTGAAAAATGTACTTTAACCTAATATAACAGTCAAGATGGAAACTTTTGAAATCATCAATATATCTTCAAGCTGTAAAAAAAACCTGAAATTAAAGCTTTAGATACGGTTTCCGTTCGGTTTAATTATTTTAATGCAAACTATCGTTACCAAAGTTCTCTGCGCTCAGCTTAGTCCAAAAGATATCAACAGACAAATGTGACATTAAAGGACCATCCACATGAGAGCGGCCAACGAACAACGAATAAACGAAAAAACCGGATTAAACATATTGATAAACCTTAATTCTTCGAAAAAACTGAATGGCCCTTAACTCTTGTGGTCAGATTCAATAGAATCCTTATAGAATTTTGAAATTTTGTTTTTATATACAAATAAATAAATACGGTAACGACTCTCACATTTGTACTATAACGATTCTGGAATAAAGAAGCGCCATCTTCCGGCCTATACTTGATACAAACCAACCTACGGAGAGCTTAAGTGAACTTTTAGTATTAAGTGTCAGAATAAAAGCTTTGGAAAGGGAATATTATAGGGAAATTTTCCCTATGGAAAGCTCTAGAAGCAAATACTAGAACTAGAAGTAATTAACTGAAAAGCTTATATGAACTGAATAAGTTTAATTAACGAATCTGAAAAAATATTACAATTCATTCCAACATTCTTCGTTAAAAATGTTTTAAGAATTTGAAATGTAAAAATTAAACAATTATATTTTACCACCTTCTTCTAAACAATTTTCAATTTAGGAACCTTTTTAAAAAATACTTAAGATGTCAAACTAAAACTCTACACTAAAATTCAGCTTTGTCGGATTTTTTTTTAAGGTTTGCCATTTTTTTGCCTAATTTCCTGGACTATTTAAACTTACCTGATATTACTATACCAATATACATAGTCATCGCAATATTCGCAATGACAGTTGTTGAATATTTCAAAAATGGCGCAGAATTTGAAATAGCTCTTTTTGTTGGATGATTATAGAAATCCATGTTTTTTTGTTTAATAAATTAACTTTTATTTGACTTAAAAAAAATACTAATTGAAACTCATGTTTTAAAGTTTGATATCATCCATTGTTTTTGGCATATGTAGGTAGCTTCCCGTCGATTTCTGCTTGACTAGCTGCCATTTATTTTGAAGCTTTTTGCAGTTTTTTCATCTTCAAATAAATTATATTAACTTTTAAAAACTCAAAGAGATAGATAGAGATTAGAAAACAAACCTTTTTTATGAGTATCATACAAAACAACCCATCCAGGTTTAGCATTTAATACTTTGTACGTTTTCAATGCCTCCAGTTTTAAACAAAGTCCATTGTCGGAAATATTTGCAATGTATACTACTACCATCTCTTGACTTGCACTAGCTTTAATAGACTAGATTTACAAGAAAAAAAAAGTAAGAATGTGTTAAAAATAAACGAAAAAAGAACCTGCCTTGAATTTCCAAGTAAGACCAATTTGGGGTGTAACTCTTTCACTAAACAAATATCCAGATTGAAGATTAACTTCCATAACTGTTAAGTGATTTGTATTATTATTTCTCACAGCACTTGCCACACACACCTCAAAAGCAGCCAAATAATTCGAAGATCTCAGTGTGGTTATGTTGACAGAATAATCCGATGATGATTGATTTTCCAGCACCAAATTGTATCTGTATTTGACGTCTACAACAGCAAAACCATATCCTTCAGTTCGAAGATGCATGCTTCGAGATTTATCGGAAAGCTTTAGAAATGATTAGTTGGACAAAAAATTTGAAAACTCCCTTAACTCACCTTAAGTGTTTGTAGAACTTGAGAGTTTTCAGAATTCACTTGAAAATGTCCAGAACCTTCTTGATCATCTTCAATGGAAGTTGTAAGGTTTTTTCTACTCAAATTTAAATCTTCAACAAATACAAGCATTGCATGCAGTGCTATCATATGATTCAAAGATGATTTGCCACTTTCTGATACAATTAAGCCTCTTACGATGTGAAGCAGATTTTGTCTGGGTTTCTTTTGTGATGCAAAAAGATTCATTAAACAGTCAGCGGTCGTTTCCAGATGTGATTGTAATGTGTCTGGCTTATTCCAATACATTTGTTGACCTATTTGATGGATTATATAAAAAAATTCAATAGAGTTAATAAATTGGAGTTAATAAATTGGAAGAGGGAACATATTACTTGTCAAAAAACTATCTGTGGTAAAATTCCTTAGAAAATCTCCAGCTTTTTCGTGTCTTCCCAGGAGTAACACATATGTTGAGAAAATCGAAATTGATGACTCTCTCAATCTGCCAGACTTTTCATACAAATACATAAGACCTTTTGTAATAACTTGTATATGTGTACTCCTCCAGTTCTAAATAAAAGCAGAGAAATTGGAACTTTAAAAAACTTTAAGAATTTTTGAAATTTATATAAACACCTTACATCATCCATTAAAAACACCATTAGACTAAAAGCTGTATATTCAATGTCTTCTTTTAAACCGCCTGTTGATTTAAAACAACCATTTGTTTGTTGTCTGAGTTTTAAATAATTTAAACCTCTCTCAAATACTTTAGAGTCAACATGAATGAAATTCTTCGACTGTTTGAGGCCCCACAATGCAAAGGCAGTATGCCAAATATCACCACTTCTTTCAGTTGCTCGATCAAAGAGTCCAAAAGAACCATCCAAGTGTTTGAAACACAGCTGGTTTTGATAGCCTAATTCTAGATTAAGTATTATTTTACTTTCTAAGCTTGGAAAAGTGTAATTAAGGGCCTGGAAAATAAATATGTATGAGCACATGCACTTCTAAGGCTCAGTTTTTCAGTGCGAGATCATCGTAGTTTCTGAGTTAAAACTGAGTTAAACATTTTTTTTTTTTCAGTGAATTAAGATGCCGAGCTAAGTAGTTAACTCACCAAATTTCTTGAGTTAATTCAAAGACTGTCAGATATTTCTGACAGAAGCGTCTTAAAGTTCGATTAAAATTGAATGCAATAGTGGCATTAATTTTAATTTTTATTTAATTTATTTTGAGGATTGAAGCTTACTCTGTTTTAACTAAGAAGAGTTAGTTTGGCACTGAAAAACTGGCCCTAATACTTACAACAAACCTTTAAATACTTCAAAACTAGCAAGTTTGAAATGATAAACCTCATATTGTCTTCACCATTTCCATACGGAACACGTGCCAACTTCTGGAGGCTTCTCAAAAGAGGCCGAAATATATCACCGACTATTGAAATCTCAACTCGCTGGGATCCGATCACAGCGTGTTCGGGAATATCTACTGTGATTTCATCTTCTTGTATTCCATCTTCTGGTAAATGTACCAAATATGTCTTTGAAATCGCATATTGAATCCCTTCTGATTTGACGTTTAGGGTCTTTTGGACTGCATCACTTGCCATTGATGGTGCAATAGCTTTGACAGTAATATTAAACTGTCCTGACTTGAGAGGCTTCATAAAAATTTTAATTCTTACTCTTTTACCCGCAGGTATACGTTTTGAAATTGCTTCTTTAGGCATTAAGACAGTGTCTGGGCGTTTCAAAATCATAATGTTTTCACTATCTTTTTCGATTATCACATTTGTCAAAGCTTCTTGGGCCAAATAATTTCTTACGTATATAGGCACTTCGATTGTTTCACCTAAGATGAAAATATTTAAATATTTATTTTTAATCCTGAGCCTTACTTACCTTCTGTGACTAAGCTTGGTAAATCTATTGATATGAAAAATTCCTGAAAAACTTTCAAATTGGTTGCATTTTGTGTTAGAGTTAGTCCAGTTTTTGGATTAAGTGAAAATCCGGTTAGTGCCCAAGATGTAATCGAATCCGGGACGGTTTCCAATAAATTTAAACCACCTGCTGGGGTTCTTTAATTGAAGTTTTTATTTTTTTTTTTCATTCATTTTGGATATTAAACAATATTGTATCCTCTTACCTATCAAAATCCTTATACAACCAACTTTCAGAGAAAAGTTTTCGAATACGTGGGAACTCCAAAGAAGGTTTATCAAATGGTTCTGGAATATTTTCCTCTGATGTATAAATACTAGTTGTATGATCCTCAGTTGTGATATCATCAGTTTCTCCAAATCCTTAATAAAATTAAAAAATCTCAATTTATAGTTTTTAAGGCAGTTTTTGTGTTTTATTTTACTTGACCCAATTTTTGTGACTGCATTCGAAAAAGTTATGAGACCTGCCTTAATTCCAGGAAAATTATTGGTATCAATACTTAATGCATCATAATTTCGAAGTTTTGTATAAAGATGATCTTCAGTTAAACCATTTGCATCATAGAGGTTTTGCAATATTCTATGATCAAGTCCCATTAAGCCAACATAGGAACCTTCATCTGTTGTTACATTAATGCTTACCGATGAACCGGGCTTTGCTTCGATGTCGGCTTTTATTTCGATCTGTAAATATGTGATATTCTTAAAGTTAAAAGATATTGTGCCAGTCTGTGATCGCAGATATAACTTTTTCTACGAGCAGAAGTGGATGTCACTAAATCACAATCTGAGATATCAGAAGCCACTAAGTCAGGGTCTGAAATAACAGACTTCACTATTTATTCTAGCAGACGTCACTAAATCACAGTCTGAGATGGCGGTTGTCACTATTTCTACTAGCAGACTTCACAAAATCACAATCTTATAAAGTAAAAGTCAATACTTTCTCTAGAAGATGTCACTAAATCACAATATCTGATAGGAGATGATACTAATTCTCCTTGCAGACATCACTTATTCACAAACTGAGATGGCTGATGTCACTAAATCAGAACCTGAGATAGCATAAAACACTATTTCTATTAACAAACGTCACTAAATCACATTTTGTGATAACGGATGTCACTATTTCTACTAGCAGACATAACTAAGTCAGAATATGATATATCAGACTTCACTATTTCTACTAGCTGATGTCACTTAATCACAATCTGAGTTAGCCGACTTCACTATTTCTACTCTCAGTTGCTACTAAATCACATTATGAGATGGCAGACGACGTCACTATTTCTACTAGCAAACGTCATTTAATCACAATCTGAGATATCAGACTATTTCTACTTGCAGAAGTCAATAAATCACCATCGGAGAGAGCAGTTGTCACTAAATCAGAGTCTGATAGGAGATGATAGTATTTCTCCTTGCAGACATCACTTAATCACTTAATCACAACCTTAGATTGCAGGCTCACTATTTCTACCAGCAGATTTCACTAAAATCACTGTCTGAAATATGAGATGTCACTATTTCTACTAGCAAACGTCACTAAATCACAATCTGAGATACTAGACGACTCAATTTCTCCTAGCAGACGTCTTATCTGATATCTCGGATGTCACCACATCACAATCTGAGTGAGTTTGAATCGGAGGTTCAGTCTTTTTTATTCATTACTCGATGTGACCGAGCCAATGTAGTCAAAGTGTTTTTAGTTTCTAAGCTTCTAGACGATATACACTTCTTAATACCTAAAAAATTCGCGGTTGCTTCTACTCCTCCATTAACTATCCTCACTATACCTTTCTGCAAGGGAATAAGTAGGCGGAATAACATTTTTTAAAGAAAATTCAAGAAGTTATCATGACCAGGGGTGGCATTGGCTAAGGTTATTTGTGATAAATGACAGTCACACTGCCATAACATTTCTATTGTGTTGTGACTATCAACTGTAACAAATCACCTTAGTTGATTCCACCCCAGGTTAAAGTTTATCCTTGTTACACATCTGCTAAGGTAACACTATAGATATCTAGTAACTAAACAAATTTTAAAAGGTAAAACTTACTGAATTTTGAAAAGTTCTCTTTATGTAAACTTCCTTCAACTGTCCAGTAAAAATTCTTTGCTTAACACGATGGACGTAAATTGTAATTTTTGGAACCATTTCATAAGTGACATTGAAACGAAAAATATACGTTTCAAGGTTTTCTGGTACCTAAACATAAAAAACATAGATTAGATTCTTTATTTTGATAAACAAAAAATTGCAAATATCACAGGTTTACAAAAATATCAACTTACTTTTGGACACGAAAAGACAAGAGTGTAAATTTTTGGCGCTGAACATAAATCTATAATCCGTTTTCTATTATCTTGTGTTTTGAAATATTAGTATTTTGAAAACCTCAGCTGATGGCAGAAAACGGATGAAAGAATAGAACTCAACACCAAAAATATACATTTTAATTGACTTTTAATTCTTCGTGTCAAAAAACCCGTTTAAGCCTTTGTTATTTTTCTAAAAACTCACCTTTATAAATTCTGATTGAATTATATCTCCTCTTGATACAACTTCGTATGAAAAATGTTCAATTGGATCCAAGCTTTTGAGTTTTATTTCAAGCTCCTTACCAACTTCTGGACTTTTGTTTTTGAAAAAAAAAACATTAATAAAAAAAATGTTAATAATACAAAATTAACCTCTCTGTTAAAATATCCAAATAAAATGTGTCCTCATTCTTCGTAATAAACTCTGGATGGGACCTAACTCCTTCATATTCAGCATTTAATTTACATTCGAATAAGGAGTGTTTATTTTCTATTTGTATAGTTGCATAGTCTTTTCCAATTTCATGGATGAATTCCTTTTTAATAAGTTCAAGACCCGAACTCAAATGTTCCAAATTGCTCTTGCATTCTATCATAATTTTAACCGTAGATTTAGGATTCTCAATTGGATTATCCTCTAAGTCTGTAATAGAAACTTTAACCTAAGGGCAAAAAACAATATGAAAGAAAGTTAAATTGTAACAATTCTAAATATGAATGAATAACCTACCAAAAATGTAATGACTGCATCGTCGGGATCAAAAACTTTCGGTGCTTGAAGTTTGATTTTATAAATTTGACTATGCACAGCAATATCAACTTCATGTGTAGACTTTTGTTTGGTTAAGACATCAGTTACTATAGCCTTAACATTGAATTTGTGAAGAATTAAAGATGCTTTTCCTGTATTTTTGTTTTCAATATTAAGATCTTTTTTCATATCTAAATCGAATGTGGTGTTTCCATTGATTTGTGATATTCTTTTAAATATCGGAAACTCGCCTCCATAAGCTGCATATTTATTCTCCAGAAGGATTGTTATATTTCCTTTTACTGGTTCACCATAGAAATAGCTTTGGACACATAAAATTTTCATTAAAAAGTGATTGATTCATATGAGAACTAAGGACTAGGGGAAAGTTTATCATTATTCATACAATTTCATACATTTCAAATTTCAAGTAAGATCATTCCAGTGGCAAAATGTAGTCAGAAGCTTCTCATCAGCATTTGCTGAGTCAGTCTAAAACTACAAATTTCTATGAATTTAGTTCGAAGTTCTGTCAAACTTCATATAAAATAAAATTGTACTAGAATTCTTAGAAACTCCTAGTTTAAGACAGTATCTACGAGTATACCAGAAGTAGCATTTAGTACTTGCTAGAACTGCTCTGAAAAGACTGCTGAACTGCTTGGGTGGCTCTGCTTCAAGATGTGTCAGTAGAAGAAGGCCACAAGATGGAATTCAACCTACTTCAATATTTCAAAATTGAAAAATTCTGGATCGTAATCCGAAGCTTCGTCCCATACAAGTTACTTTAGACCGTTGAAAATCAAACTTTATTAATTTGCCATCGGGAAAATATTGATATGAATTAATGAATTAAATGGCGTCAAATGCTATGAGCCGTTATGATTTATTAATTGGTTCCCTTTAAGAACTCAATAATTCATATAAATTTGCTTCATATTATGAGGACAAATTTTTAGTAATCCGTTGAAAAAACCCTCAAAAGATTCTTGGTGTCAAAACTTCAGTGTTAGTATATAGAATACGCTCCCGTATGCTTACCTTGATTTTATTCTAGGAATGCATTTCTTTTTTATAAAACAACCACAAATTCTGTGAATTCGCTTTGTGTTACTCTTACTTCTGTTTTTATTCATTTATAATGGTATTAACCCCCAGCTGGCTAACCGGTTAGCTGAATCTTTGTTACAGTTTTTTGTTCCAATATTTTTTTTATTTTTTATTTTTGCTTTTAGTTCCGAGTATTATTAATAATTGGCACAGTTTAATTAAGAAAACAAACTCGTTTAAGATCTTAAATTTAAGGTATTTAAGAAAAATTACTCATCTGAACATTCCAATCTTCATCATAAATTTGGGTAAGAATATTGCAAACGATTAATTATACATGAAGAGTTTTGTATGCTTTTTCTTGTTAACTTTGATAAGGAAAACAATTAATCAAGTGATTATCTCACCCTGAGGCTACACGAGTGGATAATGGCAAGCAAGTTGGGTACAAAGTACATTAATTTGCCAACTCACACTTGCTGTTCTAATTGAGGAAGTTTCCTATTGGAAGGGTTGTTTGTTTTTTGTTAGTTTGTTTGTGTTTTTGCCGGAAACCCAATTATAAAAAAGTTTAATTTTTATTTATTTATTTTTTGATTGATTTCCCATTCCAGATTCATTGTGTAACACCCATATTACTTTGGGTCAGTTTTTCAGTATCGGGTCATTCAACCTTTCGGAGTAAGACCTGAGTTCACTTCAGAAATCCATTTTTTAGTCAATCGAAATCCTTTCCTAAGTTAAGTCCGAGTTTTATCCCCTAATTTTATGTGTTGATTCAGGGACAAAACTGAGGACCTTTTTCGCTGTGGCGCCATCTCTATTTTGATGCGCAAAAGGTTTCTGAACTTTGTGAATCTGATATTCATAAAGTCGCACATCGTTTCAACCATAGAAAATTTTTAGTCAATCATCAAAGTTTTTTAAGGTTACCTGAAATTTTCGGACATTTGACCACTAAATCGTGACAAAGGTCAAAATAGTTTCAGATATATTTTTTGTTAGTTTTTTTCACGTTCCCAGCAAAACTTTGAAAATAATTTTTTTTTAAACAAAATAAAATGCAATGCGTGGCACATATTTTCTCTTATGTTCTAGAGCTATTGGAGTAATAAGAGGAAAATAAAGTTTAAAAAAAAGTTTTAAGAGAAAAAAGAATAATATGTATTTAGACCTGTGTTCAGACCTGATCCAATACAAATGTATGGAACAAACATTTAAAAGTCGTTGGAGCGGGTTTTAAAAATTATTTTTCCTAGAATAAACTACTTTAACAAAGACAAATTTTGGCATACAAATAAAATAAAAACAGACCTACATAAAAATTATCTCGTTTTCGAGAATGTTTAAAAACATAATATTATTGAAACTTTTTCAAAAAATTCGAAAAGTTATTTTTGAAAATTTTAGTATGCAAAATTTGTCCAATTATTTTAAATTTGTATATAAAAACAATAATTTTATTCAGCCGATAATGATAAAATTGAAAATAAGAAAGGTCTACTATATGAGATGTGTTTATATTAATAGTAGCTAAATGTAAATTTTTGCAATAATTGGTAGTAAGTAGATCGCACTAATTTTAGCTTTTTCAAAAAAAACAAAATAGTTTCTTTAATATTCTAAAAAGTATTAAGAAGCCGTAAGTTTCAGTTGAAATTCAAAAAAATCCTTCCTTAGGAGGAACCACTTATAAAAATTTTTTGAAAAATTATTTTAAAACCAAAGGTAGCCATAGTTAATTTTTTTTTTTTTTCAAAAAAGTTCTATAGCCGTTTTTGAGAAAAACGATATTTTGTAAAATTCAAACTGAAAATCGTATGGCAAGTACCGATATTTTTTTTTTTTTTAAATAAAGTGAGAAAATATATACTTTCAGATAAGAATATAAGTTTTTTGGAATGTTTTGAAAATTGTGTTCGTTTTCATTAAGAAATTAAATAAATTTGGTGGCACAACATCGCATGGAGAACCAGGGCCTAGTGATTTACAACTCTCAACCATTCCTGTGTGCGTGTTGTTGGCAGAAATGAAGGGGACCTACAATTTTTTGCCGAGTCCAACCGGCTAGATCAGAAGCACTTATTCATGACAAGCATACTCTCGGAGGATTTGTCAGTTCCCCGCAAGAGGCAGTACCTCGGAAAAAACATTTCTGTTTTTAGGTGGCAGCGGCTGGGAATCGAACCCAGAACTTTGGCATGACAATCCAACGCCCTAACAATCATGCCACGAGGTACTACGCTATTTCACGAGTACCACCTCGATCATCATCGGGCTCCTTTGATGACGACAAAAACCCTACTAAAAATTTCCTTTATAATGTTTATAATATTGCGTACCAAAATTAAAAAAAAATTAGTTTTGTTTTTTTTTAAATAGTAATTTTACTAAATATTTCAGAGATTGGTTGATGAATTTTTTTGAAACTAGGAGCTTAAATGAATAATAATAAATATTTAAAAGTTGCATTTCAATTTTTTTTTTATTTAATATAACAAATATTTTTGGTCTACCCCGAACTATCAAAAGCAAAGATCTCGAAAGACAAAATTTCGAAAGACAAAATATAGAAAACAAAAATTTTGAACCAATAGAATCTCAAATACAAAATTTCGAACGGTCAAATATATTATTTACACTTGCCTTGCCTCGTTCATTTGTAACGATGATCCTGTTAACTGTTTGCCTGTTTACTATTTAACAGCTTAACTGCCTATAGATGAACAGAATGGAGTGCTGCAACTGAAGCTGCAGCTGGAATAGCTGTCAAAAAATGTCGTACGTGATTTTTTTTAACTCGCCCAAAATATGCTGTACATCTTTTTGACATTTTTGTCATTTGAAGTCTTCTGTGCGAATTTAATTCAACACAAAAATAAAAATGGATGATGATGAAATGGAAGCCAAAGTTACTTTACGTCTTTATCACAGATTACAAAGAGGTGAGTGTTTACATGGGGGTTAAAGATAATTTCAAACTCTTTTTAATCGAGCTCACAATTTTGAAACGTCAGAAAAACTGCAGGCAAAAGTTAAAAAATGCAAATTTTGTCCAACTGCGTCGTGTTGTTTTCGTATCATTGAATTTGAGTGTATTCAACATTTTGACAGCTATTCTAGTTGCAGCTCCATCTGCATTCTGTTCAGGCAGTAAATTCGCATCAAAACAAACACAATCAGCCTTATTATGAGTATCACATGGAAAATATTTCTTACGAAAAATTTTTGTTACCCCGAAATTTGAAAAGCTATTAAATTTCGCCTATACACAAAAAAAAAAACTTGTCTAAAGGCACCAGTCAGTGCTCTTTATTTTTCTTCCGTTTGCCGTCAAAAAATAAATGACAATTTAAGATCTTAATTAGAAATAATAACGAAATGGAGATTCACAAAAAAGACTAATTTTCGATTTTCGTTTAAAACTCACAATAGGCGAAATGTAAAATTTCAATTTTTCCCGGTGGGAATGTTGTTCACGTGAAACTCACAATAAGGCTAAATATGAATTGTTATTATATCAAGTAAGTAAAAGGTTTTTGGTGGACCGCTTCTTGGGTTCTCAGGATTTTACCTTTTTGGGATCTTCATACCGCTCACGCAACTCTGTTGTTCTGCTTAGTGTATTTTCAGTCGTAAGACAGGTGCAGTTTTGAACAGTTTTCTTATACTGATTACACTCTTGAAACAGAAAAATACCAAAAACTCTATAAGCATGTCTGGAGTCACTGCCTTTTAGTTAACATTTTTAAAGTCTTTACCTTATATTAATTTTAAAGTTGAATTTTAATTTTTTAATTTTCGATATTCTGACATTTGAGATCTTGGCACGTTCAAGATTTTGTCATTCGAGATAATTAAATAATTGTTTTCGATATTTGGTCCATTCGAGATTTTTGTCATTTGAGATTATATGTCATGACCCCAAACATTTTATAATTTAAAACCTAGTTTTATAAAAAACTCCTTTCTATTTTACTTTTTTCGTAATGAATAATAACGACTCTATTTTTCCCTTCTATTATTATTATTCAGAATTTCAAAACCACTGTGCATCGGTATCTCCTTTTAAATCCTTTCCTTTTTTCTTAACAATTGGGTTACAAAAAATCGTTTTTTAGGTGCACCACATTTAAAAAAAAATCCACTATTGACACTTTTCATCAGTTTATCTCATAGGATTCCACTCACGATAGTCACTACCATAGTACTATGTCTATTCGTTAACTCCTTAAAACCGTGAATTAGTAACAATTTTAGTAGACAGTTTTTTTTTATAAACTTTGACAGAAATTTGGACATTAATTCTCGAACAAAAGAGTTAATTTTTTGTTACATTAAAAATCAAGCCCACAGCTGAGTTAATGGGGAGTAATTGAATACTTCGCTTTTTCATAATGAACATACAAATTCTACCTCTCTTATGAATGTGCACTACTCGCCCCACGCTTTGGTTAAAAAATAAAGTGTTCATTTTTCTTTTTTTTTAAATAAGTAATATTCTCAATTTTTTTGAGATGGCAACTCTATGTAATTGTTTACAAAATTAAAAAAAAAATCTATGCAAATGAAAGATCAAAAATAATCGATACTTTGAAGCCTATCGTCATTAATAGAAAAAAAATTAATACTTTAACGACTTCTCAAAATTTTGCATTGTTCCTTGATAAACATTCAGTTGTCTGGTTTTGTTCGTTCATACATATACCTTCCTACAAAAAGTGAAACACCCCCAATTTTGTTTAATGATTAAGTTGACTTAATTGCATAAGACAGTTTTGGGTTAAAAACACAAGCTG
This sequence comes from Dasysyrphus albostriatus, assembly GCA_946251815.1. Classification (NCBI taxonomy): domain Eukaryota; kingdom Metazoa; phylum Arthropoda; class Insecta; order Diptera; family Syrphidae; genus Dasysyrphus; species Dasysyrphus albostriatus. The sequence goes on along the minus strand of OX276337.1, from coordinate 132,865,118 downwards.
ATAGTGCTTAAATGCTTAAGTGAAATTGGTTGAAACAAAGATTCGATGATTGATTTTGATAAAATTATCGAATTGTCGAATATTTTTCCATAATAAATTTGCCATGAGTCTACTTCACGACTGTCAAATATGAACTGTCAAGACTAATGTTTGCCGAAATGGCGGCAAAACAAAGTAGTATACCTTTCCGGTGGACACCCTGTACTTGTACTTTGTTATCGGAATAATTAATCTGCTAAATTTAAACAAGTTATACCTACAAAATATACAAATATACAAAGTATTTGTAGCATTTAGATTTCTACTTAATTTAACTTGACAAAAACTCAAAGTTAACAACGATTAAATATTCATTCATAAGCAATAGATGTACTTACTTTGCCCTTATCGCCAGAACAATTTTATCCTCATGAATAGCAACATTTGATTTTGTTGAAATTCTCACTTCAAACTTCGGCAGTACATATTTTGCAACCTGAAAGTTTTTCTCTGCCACAGTATCACCACCAACCTCAACTTTTATCGTCCATTCACCCAAAATAGGAGATTCAGAAAGTTGAAATTCTCCCCTGAAAACACCTTGCACAAGTTTCACATTCGAGATATATTTTATTAAATTGTCTTGGCTGTCCTGTTAGAAATATTAAGTTTCAACTGAGTTAGTTAAGGTTTGTATTCACTTCAATCAAAAATTTAAAAAAAGATGCTCACATAAATCAAAACAAATATCTTCTTATCAATTTGAGCTGGTCTTGTCAATTGGTCAATGCATATCACCCGAAATTCAACCAATTCCCCAAGCTTATACTTGGCCTTGTTGGTTTGAATAAACACCGAATGCGAATCATGTTCGAAATTGATATCAGCTTCATCTCTGGTTATGATTCCTCTATATCCAAGTATTTCTAATTTTCCGTGTTTGCTATACAAAGTAGGCACCTGCAACTCGAATAACTCGATTGTATTTGGATGAACTTTAATTGTTCCTAATCCGTGAATATATTCGTGCTGAGCAAAGTAACTTGTAAGAGTTACGTTAAACCAGCAGGGTTGATGGAAATCACTTAATCCTACAGATACATGTAAAAGTGATTCCGACCGGACTGTTCCAGGTATAATAATCGTGTAAAATCTGCGAAGATTGCAAGTTTATTATCGCGAATCAATTAATTAAACACAAAACAATTAGTGATGATTGAAATATTTACACCGACCCTTCTTTCTTTGATTGAGTTTCGTGTGAACAACTTAAAAATATTATCAATACAACTAAATATCGAGTTGCTGACATGTTCAACACGCTAAACTTTAAGCTAGACCACTTCAAGACACAACTGAATAATGACTGATGTGATGATAAGTAAATACAAAAGATGATCATAAATTAAAAACCGGCAATTTAGCAACGATGACGTAGACTTGTATAACACCTAGTACGAGTATATTCAGTACGTAATCAATTTTTTGTTACCAAATTGTTTAGAATCACTACTTTGTATTGCATACTTGTATTCTTAAAGTGATACTTCAATTTAGTTTTATCTGGAATAGTCTTAGGCGCAACAGTTGTTGTTAAAGGAATGAAAAATTTAGTTAATTCAAATTTACACGAACACTGATGAAATGTATTAATTTTAAACAAAACAATATTTAAAACAACTAATGCCAATCGATAAGATTAAAATAGAAACAATTAATTTGAACTACACGAGCAAGTTTGTGCAAGCCAAGAGTGCATTTTAGGACACATAAACCCAGGATAATTGTATTTAATTAAGTACACTTCGGCGTATACGTACTTTTTTTATATCATATTGATTTCCAACTGAAATATTTTAAGACATTATGATGTTGGTGCTCACTTTTTCCTCATACCAAAAGAGTCCTTCATTAAGCGCTGATTATATTTAAATTTAAATGATACAAGGTGTGTGTATGTTCCGTCCCGGACCGTAGGAATCCCTAGGTCGCTGTGAAGATCTTCCTTTCTTTTATATCACGGAGCATTTACAAATGACCTAAGCAATTTATTTTCAAACGTTTGTAAGTTATTTAAGTTTGTATCGCAGGTACAACCCTAAAGTTGTATACCAAAAGTCCAAACAGGTTTAAGAACGTGTCGATATAAAATCAATTTATTTTCAGTACTAAGCTTTGAATATTTTCCGAGTAACCAGTTCATATCTCTTAATTTATTTTTTTAGTTCTTCGCATTTCTTTTTCACGTGCGGCTTCCATTTTAATTTCGCGTCTAGAGTCATTCCCAGATACTTTGCCTCATATGTAAATGGAACACGAGTGGTACTAAGAAAGACGGGTAATCTATTTATTTTTTTATACGTAAAGTCCACGTGGACTGACTTTTGTTCATTGAGCGCTATTCGCCATGTTTTCGTCCTACAATAATGTCATCTGTTTGAGGTTTATCGCGTATAAAAGGTACAGAACTGGACCTAATACACTTCCTTGTGGTACCCCAGCCACTATTTCTTTGAAATCAGAATAGTCATTTCCGTGTTTTACACGTAAAAGTCTTACATTTAGATATCCGTTTAGATTGTTTTAAAGTCCTTCAGGCAGAACTTGTCTTAATTTGAATTTGAGGCCTTCGTGCCACACCTTGTCAAACGCCTGCAACACGTCCAAAAAGACAGTCGAACAGATTTTCTTTTCTTCAAGAGCTCTCTCAATTACGTCAGTAATTCTATGCACTTGATCAATTGTCGAATGCTTGCTTCTAAATCCGAACTGATGTTCAGGTATTAATTGTTTCTCTTCTATTATCGGTTGCAGGCGCAGGAGTAGTATTCTTTCAAAAACTTTTGATATAATAGGAAGAAGCGAAATCGGCCAGTAAGACTTCTTTTCGTGACATGGTTTGCCAGGTTTCAAAACCATTATGACTTCCGCAACTTTCCATTGGCTCGGAACATATTCTAACCTTAGAGCGGCATTTATTATGTAAAGGAGGTTAATAAACCCTTTACGAGGGAGCATTTTTAAAATCTCTGCCGTTATTAAGTCATATCCTGGAGCTTTGTTGGACTTAAGCTTCTTTATTTCTCTTTTTAATTCGGCAAGTGTAGCTTCGTTAATCTAGCTTTCATTTGAGGTAAAATGTAGCTTTCATTTGAGGTAAAATTTGGTAATTTTACAACTTCAAAAGTTTTTGAAATCTGATATCGCCGTTTTTAGCATATTACTCAAGCGATTTAAATGAGCTTTGTGTTGAGGAGCACGGGTTCGCTGCCATTTTTTACGTGCTTTTCGTTTCTCTTTCACTAAATCTTTTATTTCTTGCGGATATTTTATGTCTTTATAGCGAGGCATTAGCCTTTGATAAGGTGTGTTATCCCAAGCTGCTTTTTGTATTATATCAACAAAGGTATCTACTGCGTCTTCAAACTCAAGAGGCGTTTGTTATGATACCCTTAACTCAACGTTGTCCTCGATATCTTTTTTAAATCCATCCTTGAATCTGAATATTTGAAAGCGGTTATTTCATTTTTTAAATGCGATATAGGTAAACATGTCATTACGATTATAGAGAACACGAAAAACATCACTGAAGCAATTTTCTTCCTTCTTTTGAACTTAATTTTTTTTTTTTTAACTTTCCTGAAGGGAAATTAAATTTTTTTAGCACCAAAAATAACGGTACTTGCGGTACTAACGGTCAAAGACGGCTCTAACGATTTAATATCACAAAAATGGGTTGATTAATTTTTTTGAAACTAGGTTAAAAATAATATATACTCAAAATTGGCATACCAAAACATTTTTCAAAAAATGTGATTAAAATTTTGTTTATAAAAAATTATTTTTTTAGAAAACCGCTCCAACGATTAAAATTTTTGTTTGCATATATTTATATTTTTTTAAGCAATAAAGCAAGTACGTGTGACCCATATTTTATGTTTTATTTCCTTAAACTATTTTATAAACTGACATATTATATGCAAAATGTACTTTTAATGTTCCTTTTAAAGCACTTTAAAAATTTATATTTTGTATGATAATTTTTTACTTGTATATTTATATTTTTTACTAATAAAAGACGACGTTTAACGAGTAGGTAATATGTTTCTTTTTTTTTAAATTATTATTTCGTGAGAAAATGAGGTATTTTTTAAATTTTGCCGAGAGATAAAAGAGATTTCTTGAGATTACCTGTTTTCAAAGTCTGTGCATCACTGCTTAGGTGGTGGTTTAGCTATAGTTTAATCTTAGAGCTACAATTTACGTGATTTTGAATTTTTGGCAATACACCAGTGTTTTTTTCAAAACGTATTTATGTACCGTTTTATGTACTTAAAACGTATAGCTTTTCTAAATCTAAATTTGAAAAACGCAATTTTGTACTGGAGTTTAAAATTTTTTAAAATTTTCTTCAACTAATTCAAAGTGTTTTTCTATTATCTTTCGAATAAAAATTGAGTTTTTAAGACAATTTTGTTACTTTCATTTTTAAACAATTTTTTTTTTATTTATCTCAACATTCAAATTTATGGGGTTATCTAGTTTCTTCCACCGGATACTTCAATTTGAATAAATTTTACTTATCAAAAGAAAGTACCTACTTTCAATATTTCTTTTTATATTTTTTTTTTTACAATTCTAATAGATTTATTTTTAAAATTAAAAAGTGATAAAATAACATAAATATAACACTTTGAGGAACGGCTTTAGTCATTACAATTAGATGGATCTTCTGAAAGTTCTGAAAGGAATAAAAGTTTTTTAATTTGATAATCTAAATAAAAAAATACAGAATCTCCCAAACCAAAGCTAATCATTAAAACAACAACGAACTTTTTATCAGGAATTAGTTTACATGGCACTAAAATATAAAAACAATCACACTACCACGATGCGAATCAACCAGCAAATCAGCAATAAAAGTTAAAGTTTCGTTGCCATTTTGAGTGTTTTGCTTTGATTTGGAAAAATCTTTAATTTACTATTAATTATTATTTACTCTTGAATGTTGCTATTAAGTAAATAAAATTCAAAATTATTTTGTCTCAATGTAGTAAGTAATCGTTTTTCTGCATTTGGTGAAATAAAAACATCCGATATTCCTTGAACAATTGACATCAGGAAAATTTCAGCCTAAAAATATATATTCATAATTTAATAATAGCATTGGTACGATTATATTATTTTTTTAATTATAAAAAAGAAATAAATACATAATATCCTTAGATAAATTGTTAAAATCAAATGAAAAACTATTACCTCTGGGATTCCTTCAATAATCGACCTAAGCTGTTCAACTTGATTTCTTTTGAAAATAACTCGATATGTTTTGTAGCCAGTATAATCTTTGCCTTGACAGTCCCCTCTAGAAATTTGCAGAGCAAAAATAACACACAAAACTACGAGTATAGAAAACTTCATTATTGTTTCACAGAAATAACAAAAATGAACTCCAGTTCCTCAAAAATGTCCTCTTTATTTATAATAGAAGTATCTTGACAAACCCATTAAATATAATTTATAGGTATCATAACATTTAGTTGCATTCATACATACCAGTTACTTCTACAGTGACAAAAAATAACAATTCAAATTTGATAGAAATTCGCTGAAAATACGAGCTTAACTTATTGTTTTAAAAATACCTACATAGTTTAAAATTCAAAATATTTATTTTTGAATAACATTTTGGTTTCAATAAATAAATGAAAACTACAGAAATAATTGATTATAAAAATTTATATTGGTCGTTTTTGAAAAATATTACGGAAATCCCTCAATGGAGGGTGCGGTGGTTGACAATTTTGTGACGCTTGTATAGTACATGTGTTATATAAGATGTTGAGTCTTTATCCTTCAGGCCTAAAAACCATATACAAAACTCAACATATTTAATTTTTCAATAGAGGCACAAATAAATTAAATAAAAAAAAGTTTTCAATTTAAATTTTTCTTTCAGTGTACCTTCAAAGCATAAACCAAAATACGATTGGTTTTCAAATGGCTTAAGTCAAATATTTGTATGGTTCAAGGTTGGTTGGTGATGATTATTATGAATGAAGAATTTGCAAATGTAGGTGAAATTTACTCATTTGTTTAAAAGAAGTGTCATTGCCAATGTGATAACAAAAACGTGGATGGTGATAAAATAATAATAAAAAAAACCTAAATAAAAGTTTATATTAGTTTTATTGCAGTAACTAAGAAAGTTGTTAAAAGATTTCAAACTCATCTTAAATTGTGTTTGGAATAGTGTGTATGTTGCTCAGAGCTCTCGGATATTATGTTTAAACACATCTAAGCACTGAACCGTCTTTCTATTCGATATAAATCGGTGCCTTCAACGCACCAATCATTTAGTATTTAGCTGACAGCTGTCAAAAACTCAAAAACCGATTTGAAAGTGAGAAAAAAGAGTGAAATTGGCTGATCTGCTCATTCTTTTGCTCCATTCGCTCGGTCTTTTTATTCTGAGCTTAGAATAAACTCCGATGAAGCTTTCATTGAAAAAAAGACACAAATTGAGCACTCAGAGTGCTCTGAGCTAAAAAAAGAAACACATATAAATGTTTGACAGCTTAGTGCTATGCTCAGAGCTCTAAGGGAAAACGCTTTACGAGTTATTACATCCCTGCTGTCATTGCATTTACATTATGGCGATTCGGAATAACCTTCATACATCGTTTGGCATCGAGCCAAAACAAAAACCTCCTAACACAGTGCTGTGTACGAAATTTCGCAAATTAAAATTTTGCATTCGAAATCTCTCACAATGAGATCTTGCAATTAACAAATCCCACTTTTAAGAATCTCATATTAAACAAAATCCCGCTTTTCATAATCTCACAATAACGAAATACAGCAAACTAAAATCTCGCAAATCGAAATCCCGCAAAATTTGATTACATTGCAACAAATACCTACATTTTTTTTTTAAATAAAATCTCGCTCGATTTTTAATTAAATTTTGCGAGATATCCTACCTTCTGCAAGATATGTTACTTCAGTGGCTACATATTTTCAGATCACTCTACTATCTATACTAATTTTGACTGTTTATTTATGATTTTAGCTGTTGAGAATAAAAAAGTACATAGAGATTGCATATCAAGTTGTAATGTGTCATGTAAAACTGTCACAAATCATAGTTTTTTATCTTGAAGTTAAGAATATTTTAAGTCCCACAAATAAAGTTAAGGCAAATATTTTTAGCACAAGACTTCAGAATCACAATCAAAAATTTAATACTTGCGAAGCTAAACACATTTCGTTTGCTTAAAAACTAAATCTGTTTAGTTTACCAAAAAAAAGGAATAATTGTTTTCAGAAAAAAAAATGTTTATATTTTTGTTTTTATGAACAAGTTACAGTTTTTAACTCTCCAAAATAATTGTTAACAAAAATAAGGTTTCAGAAGTTAAAGTGAAAATACAATTTTAAAGTAATTATTTACCGACGTCTGCTATCTCAAAATATTTTATAGTGGTATCTGCTATTTCCTCACGTTGCATGTTACCATAATTATTTTAGTATGTCTTCACCTGACGATCATAAATATCATACCTATGTATGATATAATGGCGCCCGGGCATGGAATTTTAGGTCAAAAAATTGAGGCTTTAAGAAACGGAACTAAATTCATGGGATTTATTGAATAGCTCATCACCTGCTCCTCCATCAGTTCATAGGAACCTAAGAACACTAGCATCAGTAAAATTTTGAGTTAGTACTATTGAATAGCTTCGAATAAAAATAGAGACAAATTTCAGACTTCATCCATTATGAATTAGAAAAGACGAAGACCTCAAAAATCCGTCAGATATTCTGTTCCCATTCTATTGGGGCTTTTGCCACATTTATAAGAGCAGAGTATCATTTAAATATTTGTTGGAAGGATTTAAAATTTCTCGTCCAACCGGACTGGCCAATCACTTGGAATTTGTAAAAACAGAAGAGGCAAATCAAAGACAAATAGTAGTATCGAATCTAAATAATTCTCCCAATAAAAACCAACAAGCAGAACCAACTAGAACAGAGAATTAACAACTATTCAGCAGAAAAAAAAACCAATCCGCACACAGCAAAGAATGAAGACAGAAAAACCAACACTGCCATCGACCATTTTCAATTGTCTGCACAAGTCGCCATACTGTGAAGTTAGCAGAACATTTTTAGCAGTTCTCACAGTGAAGTTAAGGGTGAAAAATTAATTTTTTGATTTTTCGTCTAATTTGTATTTCAAAATTGGAAATGAGTTTTTTCTTGAAGTGCATAAAAAACTTGAAATTCAGAATGTAACTGCAATTTTCCAGCTAGCTCCGTTACTGAGAAAAGGACTTTTCATAACTTCACAGTGAATTTTTCGATTTTTTTGCCCAATTTAGGCTTCAAAATTTTAGCTGAATGTGCAAAAAAAACTCCAAATTCGGGACGTAAGTGCAATTATCTAGCTGGCTTCATACTGATAATTTCACACTGAAGTTAACAGTGCGTTATGAATTTCTTATTTTTTTTGATTTTTCATTGTTTTCCTTGAAAGCTCAGTTACTGTGAAAAGGACTGTTTCGCTAGCTTAAAAGTGAAGTTTACAGTTAAAATTTATTTTTCGCTTTTGTTTTTTTTTGTAATAAGGACTTCAAAATTTTTACCTCAATTTTTCTTGAAATTAAAAGTTAAAATTTATTTTTCGATTTTGTTTTTTTTTTAATAAGGACTTCAAAATGTTTACCTCAATTTTTCTTGAAATGCAAATTAAACTGCAAATTTCAAGCCTTATTTCAAATTCATAGCTAGCCCGGTTTCTGAGAAAGGGGCATGCACTGCTAACTTCACAGTGAAGTTAGCATAGTCAAGTGGGTTACACCCACTATTTGCTGAACTGCAAAATCGGGCATAGAAATGTGGTCCCATTGGTCTAGCTTAAAATTGTTCTGCTAACTTCACAGACGTTTTCTGCGCTCGCTATCATGAACAAAGTAAGAAGACCCCAATAGCTGCAAAAATTGTAATATTTACTAGAGCTGCTTCAGCCATTGAGTCTTTGAAATGATGAATGGTTTTTCCAAACTAAGCTCAAGTCCAAATGTACAAACCTGTCAGAAAAATTGCCTTTCTCAACAAACAGTACTATCGTTTTTTTTGACTGAAGTATCACAATAGCTGATTACCTGAACACATGTGCGCAAGTGGGCCATTAAGAACAAATTCAAGTAGTTTACAATGGTTGAGTAGATATTTGTCACTTCTTGTTAAGACTTTTAGTGGCTGGGCTTAGCAGAATTAGACATTTTTGACATTTCAGGTATCAATTTCTGGATACTCCAAAATACAGAACTTCGGTTATTTCATTCGCTTTTTTTTTGTTTGTTTTTTTGTTGTCGTTTGCATATTTTCACCCAAACAGCTGAAGTCATCCCAGCACCAATTCTATTGCAGAGCAGCGATTCCTACCATTTTTCTTACAATCATGCTTATTAAGGACTTGTACGCTGCTGATCCGCAACGGAATTTTCAGTTGGTCTCTAACAACCGACAAAGACACTTTTATGAAAAGGAAGCGCAAAAATATTCATTGACAATTGCCCAATTTTCAAAAAATTAAAACACAGCCATGCTAAAATGAAAAAAACAACCGAAATAAATACAAAATCACGTCACTTTTCCGAGCGAAAAAAGAGTGTAGACTTCTCCAAACAACTTCTACAACTATCAATTTCGCTAGTCAAACAGCGTACTGCACAATGAAAAGTAGAACTAAATTTTTCCTTAGTGATTTCGTTGTGTCATTTTTGTATTGGATTGATCGTTTCGTATCAGCAACGTACAAAGGAAAATAATTTCAGCAAATTTCAGCAAATATTTTAAATTTTCTCAAAAAAGCCAGTTGCATTCCTCATCTAAAAAAATTCCAGGAATGCACATCAGTTTTCTCTTAAGCCCAATTTCAGACGTCCTATCTTTTTTTTTAGCCAAACAACAGGAATGAGGAACGCTTTACTTGGCTCTGTTATTGCCATCGATATGCCTTCGAACCAATTTTAATCTGTCTCCGATCTGTTTTTGATTCTTCCCTGATCAGTATTACTACATTCATTTTCCAACTGTTTTCGATTCGCATCCAATTATTTTTCAATTTTCCTTTGATTCGTCTTTCACCGATCTTCGACACTTCTTCGATCCACCTGTGCTCCACATTCGATTTGTCTTCGATCCACCTACGATCCACCTTCGAACCATGCATCGTTGAAAACTTGTTTTTTTTTTGGCTTTGCACCTGTTGTTTGAAAACTGTTCACAACTTATTTATTCTTGTATGGATTTCAATGAAACATTTTCTATTCTTTTCTATAAAATTAAACGTTTATTTTATTATATAAAAATAGGAAAAGAGAGTACAAATGTTTCACGTAAGGTTCTTCTATAAAAAGTTTGCAAGAAAAATAATTATTAAATGCTTGTCTTTAAAAATGGCTACAAAAAAACTTAAAAGTGTCCCATATTTTCATCTATTTGGTTTTAATTATTCTGGATGAATTATCAAATGAAAGATAAAGTTACAGAGATAACATTTTGATACGAAAAGATCGTTCATTGTGACAAAGAAAGCAACTTAGGATATAGTTTAAAATTTTTAATTTTATGAACAAACTTACCTTGGGTATCGACATAAAACTTGAATATTAAGAGAAGTAGTGTATTAAAATATATAAAGTAAATATTATGTACGAGCATATAATTTTTTCATTAAGAAGGAATAGCCAATTCACAAATGATTCTTCTGACGAAAAGCCGATGAAATCAAGTTTTTTAAAATATGAAACACCAATATTTTATTCTGTTAAATTAGAAATTTATTGGTCGTAGATACCTTCAAAAAAAATATATTTTTCCCTCTGTTTTTATTTAACAAAGAACAATTATTTATATATTCGAAAAGAAAAATGGAATTGTTATTTCTTCAGAAGACAATTCTCTCCACAATTCGAGCCTTGGCAGACATCACAGAGTAAAGACTTCACTTCATAGAAATCTAAAGCACGTCTATGATTGTCATAAAAATCATAAACTTCAATCGGTACAGGCTTAAGATTTGCAACGGCATGTGATTTTACAGCACTAATTGGTGCACAGTGTTGCTTGGCACTGAGATTGTAAAAGTATACAACTACAATAGTTTCGGAATTTTTCGTTGAAACACGCTGTATAAAGGAAGAAGTGAAGTAAACAATAATAATACAAAATTTTAATACAAATTCTATACCTGAACACCATGTACATCCCTGATGCGATCAAAACTATCAGTATCAGCAATATATCCTGATGGCAATGACACTTCCATTATTGCCATATTGGACTCCGTCAGACCTTCCCTTGGAATAAAATGTATACAAACATCTAATGATAGTTGATCTTTGAGTGAATCTCTTATCACCGCAGTTATATTGAACCAAGGATCATCACTAGACTTAACCAGATTATAGTGGTATGATAATTGAGCCAATGATGAACCATTGCCTCTAGCTGTAATTTGCAGTTGATTAACGGTCGTCGGGAGCTAGAAACATAAAAGTTCGATTATTCCCTTGTGTAAAGGTGGAAAAGTTGGAATAACATACCACGTGTGTTTCCATCTTCAATGCAAACTCTGACTGATCCAATTTGACTTTTACCGTCCCAGCAATATCTCCACCATCAGAAAAATCAACATCAATAGTTCCCTCGGTGGTGGCAGATTTTTCAGCAAACCTCAACAGAGCTTCGAAAGCAACAACAGTTGCCTGACTTGAAGAAAATCTACCATCTTCAGTTTGTTGAGATAGGAGCCATCTTATATTTGGCAGCACCAGCTTAGCTGAGCCCTCGAGTAGTAATATCTGAACCATATAGCCAGTCATCTCAATATCTACAGACTTTGGCTTATACGATGACAATTCTACCCTGTCTGTAGTTCTCTTCCACCATTGGAGATCATCTGCAATAAATCATTCTTATAGCTAATGGATTCTTAGAGAATTGACAATCTTCATAGCTTGACTTCTTACCACTTGCTAATTCATAAACATTAATTATCCTGCTGATGAGTACATCAGCTGGTTCGATTGCTAAACCTCTATAAAGCGCATTGGCTGCAAGTGCCAAGGTGTAACCATCATTTATCTTCGATTGCTCCTCAGTCAAAAAATGAATTCCCTTGTCAATTGTATCTTCGTATTGCTTAGAATATTCCTTATTTTCCAAAAATGCCAACAACACAAAACTCGTCAAACCCACGGCATTATCTTTGGATAAGCTGTCAGTAGGCTTGCCATCTTCACGGAAATCTCCTGAGAAACTTTGTTTTCTATCCAAGAATCTCAAGCCGGATTCAATGATTTTGGGATCGATATCAATGTACGGTGAAGCTCGAAGAAATGATCTGATGACAAAAGCTGTCAGCCAAGTACTTCCAGTTGGATCGGATTTGCCAAAAGCACTGTACGAACCATCATCATGTTTGAATTGTAATTCACGTTGGTAGCCAAGACGAAGTAGCTTCATACGATTATTGATGAAATCTTCATCATAACTTCGAACAGGACGATTTTTAAAATAATCTCCTCTGGAAAAACTAATTTTTCCGAAATTAGGTTGAGCCTAAATAATAATTTTGAGAAGTTCAAATATGCAAAAAGTTGCCATTTTTTGTGTGTTAGCCAAACCTGCTTCAAATAGTTGATAATTAAGACGTTCGTAACAAAGAACACCATGTTCTCTTCAGCACATCCATCGGGCACATCTTCTTGCTGATCGAATTTTGTAATCATGGATCCCATAATATCTCCAACGACTGACAATTCGATGGATTCAGAATCAGGAACAGCATCGATTGGAAAATCAATTTCGAAGTTTACACTTTTCTCATTGTATTCCATAAGATACATAAAAACGGCTTTATTTACATTGAATCTAACTCCTTCTGGTTCTACTCGAAGATTCTGTTCTAATTTATCGCTGGCCAGAAGACTATTAGCTGTGATGTTCAAAGCAATATTTCCAACTTTATTAGGTCGAATCAAAAACGAAATGGTCAAGCTGCTATTCGATGGAATTGTGATATATTTTGTACAATTGGCTTCTTCTGTTATTTCGTTAATTACATCAATAACATCAAATTCGTTATCGGAATTTTGCAATGTTACCTCAACATCAAGATCATCGACAAAGAAATTTGATATTTTTACTGGAATTGTAATTATTTCACCTGAAAAAATATGCCAAAAAATACAATTTAATCATAGATCGTTCATCAAAAAAAATATTTTAAAAAACACAAAAGAATAAACCCGTTTTCCACCAACCTTTTTTAATAGAATATGGCAAATTCGACGATATAGCAAAAGGTTTAAAAACCCTTAGTATTCTTGGCTCCTCAATTAGTGTGAGACCTGTCTTTGAATTAAGTGATGCCAATGAGATAACCCAAGAAGTTATTGCATCAGGAACTTTAAGTTTAAGGCTCATTCCAGTTCCATTTTTGCTACAATTCAAAGAAATACAGATTAAATATGATGAAATATGAATTAAACTTAGGTAACTATAAAATGTTACTACGAGATGCAAACATTAAACGCTTGTTTATAGCTCTCAAAAATTACTTGGCTTTTTTTATTATTTCTTAGAGAAAAACTTGAAATATTTTGAAGTAGTCAAATCACCAAACCAAGTTAAAATAAATGTTACTTTTCACCCACATAATATTTTTTAATAGCCAATAACTGAGGTGCGCTGATCTTAGTGTATTATCAAGGAAGATTTAACAAAAGCAAACATTATGTAGTACCTCTCTTCCCGATAGTGAATTGGTTCCAATTTGACACTATGCTCGGATCAGCCAGCAAACACTGAACCTTTTCTTAAAATGTTTAATGAGAAGGCTTCATTGCAAGGCAAACAACAGAGATCATAGAAACCAACAACACCCTTCCTGAGAACAACAATGCCAAAACCTAATACCCGGAATACCCAGGATCCAGAAAAACCAAAGTCCCAAAACCCTAAAATCCCGAAAACCCAAATTCCTAAGACTGAAAAGTCAAAATCCCAAAATGCCAGAGTCCAGAGTAAGAATTTAAGAATTTTAAAATAAAGTTATGGTGATATTAGCGCAAATTTTTCAATATATATAATTTATTTTTCGGGATGTTGGGTTTTCTGGATTGACAGTTTTTGGGATTATGGGTTTTTAGGAACATGGGTTTTTAGTATTTTGGGCTTCCGAGATATTGGGTTTTCAGTAATTTGGAATTCGGATCTTTGTTCTTTCAGGATTTCGAGTTATTGGGAATTTGGGTTTTTTGGGATTCTGGGTTTCCAGGAACTGCACCAGATTTTTTCATTAGAATTAATTCTATCGTGGCGCGGAAAGAAGAACGATAACATTCGGCACCTGAAGGCGTTTTCGCAACTTTTTACGTGTTCAAAATATAAAAAAATGCCCAAATAGTTAAGGAGTCACCCTTTGGTATAGAAGAGTTCCCGAAAAGTATCAGCTTTAACATTAAACCTGAAGGTTTGTCTACTTAAAACCTATCATTTAAGACTAAAATCTTGAATTTTTCCAGCACACATACGGTATCTGGTATTTTCTTCATATTCAAAATATTTAAAATTACCAAAAACGTTAAGGTTTCACTCTTTGACATCAAAAGCAGTTTGTTTCTGATTGGTGGCAACACTGATATTTCATTCAAAGATACGTGTATTCAACACCAATATTTTAAGACGTCAAACGTAAATTTTTCAAGATGCGTTTGGCATCGGGAAGCGTTTCCGCTCCTTTATTCATGCTTAAAATTTAAAAGCTAACAAAAAAGTGGAGGTTCCATACTTTGGCATCAAAAAAAGTATGTTCCCGAAAAGTAGCAGGACCTACTAGCATTTACTTGAAAGTGTGTCTATTCAACATTTATCTTTAACGACATTAGTCATTATTTTCCCAACAATCGTTTGGTATCTGAAGACGTTTCCGCAACATTTTTCACGTTCAAAATGTTTTCATGCAAAATAAGTGCAGAGCTCAACCTTTGACATTTTTATTTACTTGCTTAAATGTTTCATCTCAGAAGCTGTTCTTCCATATTAAGTAAGATCTATTTGAATAAGAGATCAAAGCATAGCTTCCAAAATGTACATTTAAGCAAATAAAAAATAATGTATGCTTGGAGTGACTGAAGTTTAGTGTTTTATTCAGGATGACCCTACCAAAGCCGAAAAGAACAAATCACCAAATCACAAACCTAACAAAAATTAAAGCTAGGTACTTCAAAGACTTACAAAAGCTTTCAGATGGATTTAAACCATTTCAAAACTTTTCAAATGTCACTTTTTTTTCTTCTTCATCTCAACGTTTTTATAGTAACTAAAGTTTATATCTTTAATTTCAAAGAATAATCTAAGTGCAGAATAGAACCCTCGAATCGCGTATTTTAGTTAGGAGGGGACTACCGAATGTAACTTCACTTAAACCTTGTTTCTGTTTCAACTCACTTTTCATCATTTTCCCATATCCAAGTCTCTGGTACTTCTTTTCTAGCAGGCGGTTCCAGTTCCGATTCCAAACTTGTGTCTTCTGCATAGTAATTGCCAACTGAATCATTTGGAACATCTAAAAAAAGTGAAAAACATTACTTACTATTGTCTTCAAGTTGTTCACAAAAATTGAGCCAAATAATGTCGTTTTCGATTAGTCGATCCGAGTACTTCTTTTTTACTCTATTTTTACACCGACTACTCCGAAAGCCTTCGATTGGCTATTCGGAGTACTGTTTTTGGAGTATTTTACTTGTCAAAAGGGATAAATGCTTGAAAAAGCCATTTTGTAAAATGGCGTCAATAGGTAGTTTGGGTGTAAATTTTTGTTTTTTATTCGATTGGAATCAAAAAAAAGTGGCACAGTCAGAAAATTTAATCAAAAACGTCAGAAGGTAATACTCTTAATAGGCTTGCTCGTTTGATTCCAAAAACTTATTTCTACTAATTTTAATTCAAAATTCTCTCAAAGTTCATAGCAGTTTTGGAAAGTAAACGAACAGAGCTAAATTTAAATGTGATATAGTTTTTGCAAATGGCGTTTAATGTAAATTTAAATTTTGACATTTATGCCGAAGAGAGAAAAATATGTTTCTAAATGATCAAAATAGATAGGTTTTGCCGTCGTAACAATTTATCCTCGTATGCCAAAATTTTTTAGCATAGCTTAAAATTTTTTTTTGCAATAGCTGTTTTATCACAAACTAAGTTTTTACAAGAGATTAGCATAAGGCATAAAGCTATGCTATGGCTGAACGCAGCCAATTAAAGTCCATATTTTCTCAATTTTCGTATTAACTTTTCGTAAAAAACAGTCCTTTTTCACCTCTGTTCACCTCAAAACTGCTTATTTTAATCTAAAGTCCTGTCAATATTATTTTTGTATTCAAATGAACTTTGTGACCTAACTTTGACTAAAATTGTTGGAAATTTGCAATTTTTTAAGTAAACAAACAGAACTATTATGACATTGCCTTTGCCCGACGTCGTATTAACGAGTCAAAAATCCACTACTCAACCATTACTTACTTCGATGAAAAACAAAATTAGCATTTGTTAAAGTCACTAATCCAGCTTGTCTTCCTGGATATTGGCCATAACCAAATGACCAAGGAGTTCGTGCATCATATCGATTTAAATCATGAAAAATTGCAGCTTTGCTTAATCCGTTTCTAATCTTTGGCTGATAAACACTTTGATCTACTCCAAGTAGAGCAACATACGAATCAGGCTTAGTATTAACTGTTATATTAATTTCTTCACCAGGCTTAACTTGATTTGGAATGTCAATAGAAATCTATTGAAGAAAACAAAAAAGCAAAAAAAACAATACATTTAGGTACATACAACTAAAATAATAAATTATTATTTGTTTCAAAGACTTACTGAATTTTCATAAGTTTTTTGAATCTCAATAACTTCTTCAGAATGATGAAAATCACTGCCAACAACATAGTGAATAAAAAGAGTGAATCGAGGGAACATGTCAATGGTGGGTGTTATTTTGAAAAAATGATATTTGCGATTTTTCTGAAACTGAATAAGAAATTAAAAAAAAAAATTATTTTGCGAATTTTTATGACCAAATTAAGAGCTTTAGATGATCATAAATCTTAATTTTTAAGAAAAGGATCTAAATTTGAGATTTTTGCAACTTATAGTGGGATATTCGTAATAGCAAAATCAGTTATTATGTTATTACACAATTGAATAAACGTCAACTTGTTTTATGTATATATTGGTGAGCCAAAGAAAATTTTAAAACAATGTCTTAAGATTTTCAAAATTACGAGTGATATTTGAAATACATACCTAATTACCTAATTTATGGGATATTCGAAATTTAAGGCCTCCGTTTTTGTGATTGGTCAGGGTGTACATTTTGTTATAAACACAAGCCAAAAACGAAGTGCCAAAACCAACGCCTGAGCTTGCTTAATTGCTTAAATACTTTCTATCATGACTGACTTCAAATAATATAAGTTCTTTTCCAATATCCCAAAAATGATGCGCTTGAATAAGTTTCCTTAAAAAAACATGAAAATTCATAAAAAGATTCTTTGGCTGATCAACTCTTGAAAAGTTTTGAACTTTTATAAGGACTAAGTAGATAGTATATTCTTTTTCCATATATCCCATATAGAGGGTGCTTAAATCCCAATGCCCATAAATCCCACAAATAAGTCAAATTATTGACACATAACAAACTCACTTTTATAATTTTACTCTGAATTATATCACCACGTCCAATAATTGTATAAACAAAATACGGAATGAATTTCCCATTTGCAACCTTAATCGAAATATCCTTACCCAAAGTTGGACTGAAAAATATCAAAAGTTGGGATTTTCATATTATTTTTAAATTCACCCTTACTTTCTTGTTTGAACGGTTATTTTCAAATGCTTATCATTATTGGCTCGATGAACTTTTGTTAACGACGTCACATAAGATGATGAATCCAAATAACTAGCTCTTACAAAATAAGGCTGTGAGCCCCCATCGGATAAATTTACTTCAAAATTTGCTGTTCCATTGTTGTCCAAGTAAGTTGTTAGTGTAGTTGTTCGACTTTGAGGAGCTGATGATGTAGTTATTGTTGATTCAAGGTCTTCTTCAGGACGATCATTGGTAGGACCGAAACTAAGTGTTAGTGGATTTTCTGTATCTTTGACAGCAGTGCCATCTAAATTTTTCACAACAAGCTTAAAAGAGATATTTTTTTTTAATTGTTATAAAAACTCATTTAAAGTTAACTAATGAACTTACATTGAACGAAACCGGCTTCCTCGGATGATATTTATTCGGTGGTGGATTTATACTTTCAATTTGATATTTTTCACGATGTATATTGACAGTAGCTGTTGCATTATGTCTTAAACCAGTTAATTCTTCTTCAACAATAGCCACAATAGTCAATTGAGGTATGTAGTTTCTTTTGGTTATTTGCAAATCACCTAAAATATCAAACTCAACAAAACTTTTCCCATCGAATTGAAGTAGTTTTTCAGAATGTGGTAGATCGGGATCATCACCATAATAATAGTAAGAAGGTTTAGCTGATACAATAGCTCTGCCTTTAACCTGTTTTCCATGGGTGTATCTCAAAAAGAAATGAAAAGTTGTTACGCTAGTTACAAGGTCTTTTCAAAATAAAAAATTGTAAAAAAAAAAAATTGTATAATATACCAGTTTAGAAGGGTACGATAGTCATCTAACTGAAGAGCCTAAATATCGTACCAGGGCGAAACGCAAAATGTAGTTGATCTCACTTGAACTATACCAGTTTATATAATATTTATGCTGGCATATTCCTTTCGACCAAATAGCGCTTCTTGACATTGGAAAATTAATAATAAAATATATTTTTTTTTAAATTGGAAAGTAATTAGTTCATTTACTTTTATACCATTCCGAATCATGAACAAAACATTTAGTTCTGTTTTGCTGATTGGTATAAACTTGTCAACTGCACAAAGCTATTATTTCAAAGAAATTTTTAAATACTATCTATCAGTACCTATTATACAAACTTATTGATTATTTTGTTAAAGTAAATGTTAAGCTTTTGTTCATACCCAGCCAGGCAGAAAAAAAACATTCACTCCTGTTCGGTATAACCTGTTAAAATATACAAAGCAAGTGATTTAAATAATTAATTTAATGAAATTTAATAACATGCCACTTCAACCAATTTCATCTATTTATTTCCACCTAACTGGTATAAGCAAAACAACAACTACACACCAATAAATTAATTGATCACTACACTTAATTAAAAATCTAGTTTATTTGTATACCAATTAGACACAAAATATTCACTTCTTTTTTTCTGACTGGTATAAACTGTTCAAGTGCACAAAGAAAGTTTCAATTTAAAATATTAAAAAATTTCTGTAACTTTTTGATAAATTTTTCTTTGCTATTTGCACCGGACTGGTATAAACACAGAAGCAGCTATTCTATTTTTAATTGTTTTTATAAATTAATAAACATTTCTATTAAAAAAAGTAGATAGTTTATTATTACACCAGTTGGAAACAAATCATTTACTTATATCTTTTTTGATTGGTATAAATTGCAGTCAAGTGTTCGAAAAAAGTATGAACGAATTTTTTAATAGGTCTTTATCAGGGATTCCATAAGACCACATCCTTCTCGCTGTATGTTTGGATGTGCCTGACTGGTATAAACTGAAAAGCAATTTCGCGCCAATGACACATTTTGGTTTAATATTTAATGGATTTAAGAATTAAGTTTATTTTAGACCAGTCAGGCAGAAAACATTTACCTTTGTTTTTCTGATTGGTTTATACCAAAGAATTTAGTTTATTTTAGACCTGTCAGGCACAGAACATTAACCTTTATTTTTCTGATTGATTTATATCAAAGTGTCAGTTAAGTGTTTCAAACAAATTACTAAAAATAAATTACAATTGCAGCATTTATACGTTGACCAATTCTTATTCACCCAGCCTGACTGGTATAAACAGAAAACGGACTACTCAAAAATGCCACAAGTTTCTATAGTAAATACCTTAAGCACAAATTAATTGATTTTTGTCACCATTATTTTTTAAATATCATTGGTATAAACTAGGCTAATTGAAATAAATAATTGCATCTAAAAAAAACTTACTAAATAAAGTATTTTAAGTCAACTTACTTGGACTCAATGGTGACTCCAATTTTCCCCTCAGAAATTACCACATTTGTGGGTGCCTCAAGTTTTACTTCAAATTTAGGCTGAACATATTTTTCTACTTTGAAGTATTTTGTTTTCACGGTATCATCAGCATTTACTTCAATACTCCATGTTCCTAATACTGGACTTTTAGAGAGTTGAAGCTGACTCATTGTTGCACTTTTAATCAATGTTGGAGAATTGAATTGTGTGATACGGTTGTTGTTTCCATCCTAAATATAAAAAATAACAAAACAAAATTGCTTACTTGGTCTAAAAGTTCAAAATGTATTTTTACTCACATATATTTGTACTCCAATTTGTTGAATATTATTTACTGGTAGCATATTTTTGTCCAAGACAAGAACACGATATTTAATTTCATCACCTGGCTTATATATTTCTTTGTCAGTTTGAATAAAAATTGACAAATGTTCTCCGGCGTAATTAAGTCTGGATGAATTTTTAAATTCAATACCTGATATTCCTTCAGCAAATAAATTATAGAAGCCATCTTTGATTTTGGGAACCTTTTTTAAAAAAAAAAACAAAAATAATTGTGAATATAGTTGCTTAGATATAAAATTACAAAAATATTAAATTTTGAAGAAAAAAAAAACTTACCTCAAATTTTATAGATTTTGACGAGCGTGGCTGAATTTCAATTGTTTGTGAGACATAATATTCGGGTCCAATAAGTCCAACTTTAATCTTACACGGTGATGGTGCATCGTGAAGCGAAGCTGTTACATGGTAGTCTGATTTTGATCTCAAGGTTCCAGGTGCTATCACCGAATAGAAGCTGTGAAAAAAAAAACAAAAACAAGTTTAAGTCTTAAGGCACAAAAGTCCAAAAGCATCGCATGCCATGAAGCATACACAAAAGTTTCAAAAAAGCCATAAGTGTGGCAGATTTTTTGCGATACCCGTGGTGGGGTCGAATGGCCTAACTGCGTGCGCAGTCTAGTTTTCCGACTGTTCTTTTAATATTTTCGAGAACCACAAACTGAACAACTAGTCCGATTAATATTAGATTTGAAACTAGGAGCAAGGATTGTTTAAATTATCTTGTAGTTTTGAATTAGAAGAAAATTGGAAAACAATATTCTTCTGTTTAAGTGGAGCGAATGAATAATACTAATATTTGAACTTATACTAATATTCATGAAGTTCCAAAAAACGGGATTTGTGCAAAAACTACAAAAAATGATATCAAATGGTAAAGTTTGAATGGCTTTTATGAATAAGTATATGTTTGCCCCAAAAAAAATTATGCGCAATCAAGAATACCTATTTGATTTTTTATGTTTTTTTTTTAAGTTGTGTTTTGTTTATTTTTACCGCTAAAATTTGTTTATAAAATTTTCTAAACCATCCATTTTGATAGAAAATTTTATTTTAAACAAAAAATTTTAAGAGCAAAATTTTCAAATTTGGCTTAGTTTCTAAATAATACCAAAAATATTGAAAATTGGTCAGTGTAACCATTCTTTCAGAAACGCGTGGTTTAATTTGTAGACTTTTCGGATATAAGCATATGCTCATGGGCCAAGCAACCTGGCTTCTTATTATTTTATTTTTAAAGGTTTATTCAATAGTCTAAAATATTACAGCGTCAACAAATGTATTAGCTATCACCATGCCATAACGAACAGTTCATTCGCTGAATCTTTTCAAATCGATAGAATTCATCAAAGAAAAAACATTCAAACTTTCCATCATACTTCCATGAGCAAAGATGACAAGACAATCATCTATTTTCATGACCAAAATAATTACTTGAGGAGGCACGGAAAACTATAATATACACTCAGTATCAGCACATTCAGCAATATTACTTTTTATCATTTATTATTATTTATATCTGTCTGATCTTTTAAGCATCCGGTTTATCTTACAAGCGATTTTTTTAGATACAAACAAAAATATCAGAAGATGATACATTTAAGTACAGACCCGATTGTTTAGAAAATTATATTTTTAACTCCCGATATTGATACCCCGAGAAGACAAATAAACGTTCAAAATAGATTCCATCCAGAAATTTCTAAGTTCACAAATACTTAAAATTTTATATTTTTTAATTAAAAACAATCTTGATTTAATTGATTCTTAACTCACCCGCTGCACTTGACTGATGTGATAGAAATTTGCAAGACGCAAAAAATACTGAGGCTGATGATTTTGAATAGACGCATCATGTTGCATATATGGTGCAGTTGAACTTGGAACCAAATTGATAATCCAATCAAAAGCAGAGTGTCAATGATCTTGTTGTGATTTTTTTTTTTATTAAAAGAAGTCAATTTAATTAAAAAAAAAAAAAAAAACACTTGACCCTCAGCAGCTTCCGTTTCGGAGAAAGCAAATACGAGCAGTTGCACTGACCCCAACTGTGAGGAAACTGAAAGAATTTTACTAGTTCAATTCTGAGATGATCTTAAAATTTAGTTCAAGTTCAAAGATGTCCCATATATTTCCAGTCTCACTTCTCACCAAATGAAAAATTGGAATGAGAACATCCCATCCATGTGCTTCGATCAATTTATGTTGATATACGGTTTTATGTCGTTGTCATTTTCATACTCTAGTCTTAACTTTAGATCACTTAAAAGATGATCAATCAGTGATGCCACGCATCATTATTTAAGCTTTACCAGTTTTTTTTTTGAACTCATGTTATTATTTTGTTCTTTTAATAGAAACATGATCCACTGACTTGAGCACATACCAAGAGCGTACGCAAAGAGGGGAGGAGGCAGGTAGAAGTACTTTCCCCCCTTATCACAATATAATTCATACATTAGGCAATTTATTGGCTTTTGATAGCATTTTTCTGCAAATTTCTGTACCAAAACTATTTTTTGAATGAGGTCCCTAACCGTAATTTTGCGTGCGCCTTTGTTGCATACACTTTTAATAAGGAACAAATACTTTCAAGCGTTTTTATTGGTGAATATGTTTGTTTGGGGCATAAGCATGCTTAAAACTGAAAATGCTACTCAATCCTCCCGAACATTTCTGAGTTAATGGCAACATTGGCCACTTTTAAAGGGTGTTTTTTTAGAGGAACAGAACTTTAAGTTGGCAACACTTTTTATTTGGCTGTAATTTTGTCAGCTGTCAAGTGAATTATTTTTCGTTTGGTTTGGCATTTCAACATTAACAGACTGACGCCTGAGCAATGCTTCCAAATTGTGTAAACTTATTGTGAAAACCATGTTTCTATTTGAAATACGTATCATGATCGCTATAGAGTCATGATTACTGAATTTTTTGTTCATCAATTGAACAACCATGATGTGCTGAAACTGTGGTTTCAACAAAATGGCGCAACGTGTCACACAGCTCGTGTCACAATTAATTTATTGAAGAAAACGTTTGGTAACCGCAAAGTTTCACGTTACGAACCCGTGAATTAGCTTCCAAGATTGTTTGATTTAACGCCGCTTGACTATTTTCTGTGGGGATATGTGAAGTCGTTAGTCTACGCCGATAAACCCGAAATTGTTTGAAAAAGTCGTCGACAAAGTAAGGGCCAATTTTTTAGTTCAAGATTAACTCTGAGTTCAATCACAGTTAGCTAATCCTGAAAATAAATCATACCCGAGTTAACTCAGAAACAGTTTTCAGTTGAGGATAAACTTTATCTTTCAGCTGTCAAAAATCTATGGCCATCGATGTGTGACACTATAGATATCATCCTTCCACGCTATTCCCGCATGAGAATAAAGATGATACCTCAACGGAATTGCACTGAAAATAATTTTCACTATCGAAATTAAGATGGCGCAAGTTGGTGAGTTAACTCGGAGTTAACTTAAACTGAAAAACACGTTTCTGGAGTTAATTCATATTTAAGCCCGAGACTTGGATTATCGCTCACTGAAAAACTGGCCCTTAGTCCTAAGAATTGAAGTTTTAAGATTTACATATAAGAAATTTAAGTTAAATAAAGTTATAGTTGGTAAAAATATCTGATCTTTTAGAATAAGCGACCATGCGCTGGTAAAAAACAATTAAGAAAGAAAAAATAAAGGATTGAAATTTCACCGCAATTTATCGCACGCCAAAAATGATAAGAATTTGAAAGATTTGTTGTTTATAACTCTTTCCATGACCAAAGTTTCAGCTTTTTAGAAAGTAGGACGTCCTTTAAGTGTCAAATAAACACATAATTTCGGGTATAGATAAGGTCATTCTGTTGGCTCTATCTCTGTTCTCCGATAGTTTTGGGTTTTTTCCTTGTAGTCAAAAATGATTTACTAAAAACAACCTTTCATTTGGTATGCATTTCATTTCTGTTGGTTTTACGCCAAATTTGCCCATCATCCTTTGTAAGTACTTCTTTCTTATAAAGAAGCTTCTTAAAATCTTAAATTATTCTGTATATAAACAAAATATTTTCAAAAACAATAAATATTTTGAGTTTTAAAAAAAGTAATTTTCATAGATTCGATTTTTAAACGACGCGACGTCGACGTCATGGGGCTTATGATTTTTTCCGAACAAAAAAATAAAATATCCTTTAAACGAGTGAGAATCAACAAGAACGAAGTTTATTTTCTTTTGATTGGTAAAATATGAGTACTTACACAGATCCAGCGGTGAAGTTATTTATGTGAAAGAATAAAAACACAAATTGTTTTTATATTTTTTTTTTCGTTTTTGTTTTTATTTTTTTTTTATATTTAGTTTGTTCGTAAATAAATTTAAGTATTCGTTACATAATGTAGGAAGTAAAAAAAATATTATTAAGATTGAGATTACAAAAGTTAAATATTAAACTTAACCTCAAATTGATCTTAGGCACAATGGAATTTTTGTTTGTTTAAATTTTTTTTACAACTTAAAAAAGATGAATTTATATTTAAAAAAATATATATTCCTATTGTTCCTTTTTCGCACAGCCAGCTCCACAGTCATCACCTTGGCAAATATCACACAGAGATGATTTTATATTATAGTACTCAGTGTTACGTTTGTTGTTATCATAATAATCAACAACCGAAATTGCTGATGGTTTTTGTTTAGCTACTGCATGTGATTTGATGGCATCAATTGGTACACAACGTTCATTAGGACCAAGACTGTCAAAATAGACTACGACCATTGAATCGGAGTTCTTTGTGTCAACGCGCTGAAAATTCAAAAATATAAATTAAATGAATTATTATTACCATTATATTTGAGTTTTATTTAAAACTATTGAAGAAAAATCTGAGTTTCCAAAAACTTTCCCGATCTTTTGAAAGCTCATAATTTGGATAACGAGGGTTTTGAACTTTTCAGAACTCTTTACGTTTGAGTCTTAGTAAGCTCTGATGTTAAAAGTTTTAAAGTTCAAAAAACTATTTTTTATATTTATATTTCATACCTTCACACTGTCAACTTCCTTGATTTTATCAATACCATCAGCATCAGCAGTATAGCCTGAAGGCAATGCAATTTCCATCACAGCCATATTGGACTCCTTTGTATCATCTAATGAAACAAAGTCGGTACATACAACCATTTTCATTTGATCGTTTTCCAATGAGTTAACAACTGGCTTTATATTGAAACTGGACTTGCCATCCTTATCGGCGATATTGTAACGGTATGAAACTTGAGCTAAACATGAACCAGTTCCATTGGCATTGATTTGAACTTCCTTGGTAGTTTTTGGAAGCTTTAAAATAAAAGAGTATTCAATTAATACAAATATGTATATCTAGAAAAAATAAGTCGATGACTTACCACAATAGTTTGCAAAAGCAATGAATTATCAGGGCTTATATTTATGGTGCCAAAGTTATCTGTGTCAACTTCATATTTCAATGCCAAATTTCCTGATCCAGCACCGCTTTTTGCAGCAAACGCAGTCAAAGCTTCAAGACCAATAACGGTATCTTGTGAGGACGAAAATCCACCATTGCTATTTCGCTGTGACACCAACCATTTAATAATGGGCAATACAGACTCAGCAGTTCCCTTCTTTAGCTCTGCCAAAGCTATATAGGCAGTCATTTCTACATCAACTGAAACTGGTCCATACCATGATTTATCAGAGACAACAGTCTTTGACCACCATTTACGATCACCTAAAATCACAGAATTTATAAAAATATTCCGTAATCTGTGAAGTCGAAAATATTTAGTCCAACTTACCGTCTTCCTTAGCCAATCCATTGAGCTTAGCAAAGACCTTTCCTGCAGATTCATCCCGTTTGCCCAATAAAAGAGCTGAACCAGCAATAGCCAAAGAATATTGATCCTCAGTTGAAGCTGTTTTTTCTTCCAAGAATGTCAAACCCTTTTCAATGGCGTCCTTATATTTATCAGCAGATTCAACGTTCTCCAAGAATGCCAACAATACATAAGCAGTCAAGCCAGTCTCACCACCACTGTGTGAACTATCAATGACCTTGCCTACTTCTGGAAACTCACCACTAGGAAGCTGAGTTCCAGCTAAAAATTTAAGACCAACTTCGATGACCTTTTGGTCAATGTCAGTAAAAGGAATAGCTTGATGGAATGATTTGACAACATAAGCAGTCAACCATGTACTTCCACTAGCATCTGATTTGCCAAATGCACTGTAAGAACCGTCATCATGTTTGTATTGCAATTCACGTTGATAACCAATTTCGAGGAATTTCTTGGCCTTCTCTTCAACCGATGGTGTAAGTTGCTTAATAGCCTGAAGAAAGAAATTCAACTCAAAGAACAATCAAATTAAAAATTCATTTAACTTACCGTCAAATATTTAAGAACCAAAATATTTGGCACAAAGTTGACCATATTCTGTTCACCACATCCATATGGCATACGAATTAGTTTATCCAAATTCTTAATAGTCGGTCCAAGCAAATCTCCAACAACCGAAAGTTCAATGTATTGAGAGTCTTCGACAGTATTCGTAGGAATTTCAATAGGGACCTTGACTTGATTTTCCTTCTCATCAACCAAATTCAAAAAGATAGCCTTGTTAACATAAGTCGTAACACCTTCAGGTTCAACTTTAAGACTCTGTTGCACAGCATCTGCAGATACTGGAGAAATTGCTTTGAGTTTCAAACTAAGTGGTCCAACTTTATTCGGACGAATCATGAATGAAACACTTTGGCCGTTATTCGATGAAACTAACAGGGTCTTGGTACGTTCAACATCTTCACTGGCACTTTCTGTAACTTCGTTGGTAGCTTCGGTGAAATCGAATTCACGATCTTTATTATCAAGGGTTACTTCAACTCTAAGATCCTTGTCCATATAGTTGAAAATAATCACAGGAATCGCAATGACTTCGCCTAAAATTAAAGTAAAATGTCATTGGAATTAGAACCATTTTATAGTTTAAGCTTCATTTTAAGACTCACCTCTTTTAACTGAATATGGCAGATTGATGGAGATAAAGAACGGTTGAAAAACTCTTAGTTTTGTTGGTTCATCAGTAAGGGCCAAGCCAGTATTTGGATTCAACGAAAATCCAGTTATAACCCACGATGTGATAGTATCAGGAACTTTTTTGCTAAATGAGTATCCATTTTCTCCGGTTCTATAGTTATATTGCAAGAAAATTTATTAGAAACTCATTTCATGAAAGAAAAATTTATTAAAATATTAAGTCGAAAGTTGTAATTAGCAAGAACACCCAAATAAAAGAAAATCATGCTTATGCGAGTTAGTAGGCTTTTAAGGTATTGTTAGTTGTAAAAGAAGCTACAGAAAATATGCAATAAACATACAGTAAGATCCAAGCACTATTACTTTAAGAAAATTGATTAAAATTAAGTAGCAACACAGAATGCGATGAGTGCTAGAATTATTTTTAGAAACATACAAATCTATCTATCTTCTAAAGTGCTAGAATATGTTTGTTTTATAATGAACAGAGGTGCTTTATATGTATTTTGTTTTTTTCCTTAAGAAATTTCAAATACTTTTTCATAAAATCTTTTGACGAATCCCAAATCCATGTTTCGGGAAATTCCTTGCGAATTGTTTGTTCAAAGCCTCCACCCAAACCTCCTGATCCTTTTAATAATATTTGGCGATCAAAAAAATGAGTTTTTGTGCTTTTTTATCAGAGAATTTTACAATGTTAAAATTCCAGAATGTTTCAAATGAATTACGTGTCGGTTACAAAAAGATATGTAAAACGTATAAAATGTATTTTAAATTGAATTTTAAAGTTTTTTTAAAACTTTGGTGAATTTGTACAAAATTTCAAATAAGAAGTTTATAAAAATGTTTAAGTAGGTACCTACATAATAAAATTGTTTGTAAATTATATCAAGCATAAGCTTCAACTCTAGCAAACAAAAAATATTCATTCAAGTCCTCAAACTTTCGAAATAGGTACCTACTTATGCTCAAGCATTTACTGAATTTTTATACAAACAATTATGTATTTCGAAACGGCTTTACTGATTTCCATTTATAAATTTATCAATTTTGCTTTTGTTAATCCACCCTTCTTTCAAATATAATAAATTTAGAGGCCATTCAGACTTATAAGCCTAGAATGACTTTGGACATAAATATTTTAGACCTACAGAATAAAAAGTTCGACTTTAATGTCGTTTTCGATTGGATTTTGGAATTGCTTTATTCCTACCGAATATGGAAAGTTTCAAGAAGAAGGTTTTCCATATTCGATAGGAATGGAACAATTTCAAAATCCAATCGAAAACGACATAAGTGAAATTTCAATAGCTCCTTAGGTCTGATGTGTACAAGTCAAGTAGTCAATATGGAGGGGACTTGAGAGCAATTTGACCTTCAGGTAAATGTGCACCTTAAAGCTTATATATAGGTCTTTAACATAAGGAAAGATAATTTTTCGGGTTATATACAAAACGATTCCAACTAAGCCTTTTTCAATACAAAATTCCCAAAATATTTTCTTTCGCTTACGAATAAGTAATATATTTAACCAAATTAATACATATGCATAACTTATTTTAAGAGTTTTTGTCTTTTATTAATACATCGCAAGATTACAAACCCCCCCCCCCCACACTCTTCTCTTCTGTCATTTTTGGTTATGAACATCTAAGATGAAGCATGAGTACAAGAAAATAATACAAAATTCAATCATTTCTCCATTGCTGTCGAATCCGTAAAGAAAAAAGTGAATCTATTCCCTGCATTTTTCTCATTTCTATACAAAAACTCATGAACAGTGAAAGGATTGCTCTGTTTCCCGGGGAAATGGTAAGGTGGTTAATGAGTTGATAGTTCTTCTGTCATTTTCATCCACGGAACCAGAATCGCTTTTTTGTGCCAAATTAATCATAAAAGTGAAAGCAGTACTTGCTTGCAAAAAGCAAATTTGAAAATAATTTATTCGTTTCACTTTGATTTCTTTTGGTTTCTGATCTTAAAGCTATTTCTATGTCGATAAGGAAGTTTTTTTTTTAAGATATTTTTAATGAATCTAAAGATTTCTTAAAACCAAAGCTCAATCCAAAGTGTCAGTTGTAATAATGTCGTTTTTGATTGGACGTTCGTTGTGCTCCTTTTCTCCTCCGTTTTGACTCCTACTACTCCAAAAGCCTTCAATTTGCTTTTCCGAGTAATGTTTTTGGAGTCTTTTTCTGATCCCGATTTCACAGTTTTTCGTCGGAATACTTGTCAAAAGTGATAAATTCTTGAAGAAGCCATTTTGTTAAATGGCCTCATTAAGTAGTATGTGGTGTAAATTTAACAACACGATGTTTTCATATTCGATTGGAATCAGAACACTCCGAAAATCTAATCGAAAATGACATAAAAGAACAAGTAATAAGAGGAACGTATGTACATATGTCCGAAATGGATTAAATTGAAAATTGTGTTGTAAATTACCAAGGCCCCTTGAAACGAGAAAAGAATTGCCTATTACTGCTATGAAATATTTTACCATGGGCATGTTCAGGACAAAGAGGTCTCGGAGCACTCGGCAAATTTTGCTCCCAAACAAAATGATCAAGCAGATCAAAATATTTTACTAAGTCAAAAAAGTGATCTAGCTAGCAGATCTTATATTTCTTTTCCTCAGTAATTTAACAGCAAAACTGAGAAATTTTGCGGGAGAATTATGTTTACGAGAATGAGATTGATGAGAGCTCTGAGATCTCATTTTCCTGAACTTACCCGATATGTATCTGGCCTCACTAAAACAAAAATTTAACAGCCACAGTAGGCAATGGTCAAATGATAATAAAAGTTTTTTTCATTTATCTACATTTTATGTAGCCATTTTTTTATTTTTCTTAATTTTTCACTAAACATAATTGGGCCTATTTATCGATATTAAGTTTTTGCTAAGTAAATCTGGAGTTTAGCATTTGGAAACTCCAGATTTGTCTAGCAATAGCTTAAACAATATCTTTGAATATGCCCCAATGTTTTTTTTTATTAAATGCACCAAGGAAATGTTGAATAGCAGTAGTTTTCTGATTTTGATTCAAATTTCAAATGTCAACTGGAAATCATATTTCAACTAAGTTTTTGTTATACCAAACCACAACTGAAAAAAGGAGCCATTTTGTTAGTTATTGTTATCTCCTAGTTGATTGATGGTTTGATTTTGAGTTGTGATTGATAAAAGAGGAAGTGTACATTATTCCCGATGTCAAAATCTCGAATGGAAAAAAACGTGAATGTCAAACCCCATAGCATCGAATGCCCAAAATATCTAAGACCAAAATACCGAATCTGAAATACAAAAATCTCCACTAAACAGAAGAATTTTCTTTTAAAATTTTCTTTATTTTTAATTATTTTAAAAATTTAGAATGTCCATAAATCACTGTTTTCGAAACCATCAAATCAAAGTCTATTTGATCATCAATTTTTGACACAAATATTCACGAGTTTCGTGGTGAACTCGATTTTTTTCATTTCAAAACAAGTAGGTGTGTTTCTTAAATTCTTTGCACTGTTTCGGACTAAATGTCAAATTGTGACGTTTGGGGATGAAATGCTCTCAGAGAGAAAAAAAAACTGTCAAAATGTCGGGAACAGAAATTTGCACCACGTGAAAAGAAATATTTGACTAGAGCTACCGTAAGGAAATGATGAGTCAGTCAATTTTTTTAGAAAATCAATATACAAGAAATTGAATACTAAGAAAATAGAAACATACACGTATAAAAATAATTAAATATCATGAAACTTCAATTTGTAAAAAAAAAAACTACAATAAACAAGAAGTACACAAATTTTCATTTATAATTTTTTTTTTTTTCGGAAAAAGATTTTCTTAGGACACATTTGATAGAAAGATAAATAAATTGATAAATTATGCACATCTAATAAAAATTAAACAAAAAACAAAGTAACACTTGGGTAGCCCAAGCTTATAATATTTGGTTTTGCTATTTGAATTCAAACTGACATTTTTTTTCAAATCTGACGTACAAACACCAGTAAGTACGAAGTGACCACAAGAAATTTCTCGGACCAAATGTGGCAAGGAGGGGACATTCTTTATTCTCTCATGAGCGTTCTCTTTGATTAGAAAAAGTAGAATTTTTCACTTGTGGAACGGGTTCGCACTAAAAATTATTAAATCTGGCGGTTTGAAACTGTTTGAAATTCCATGTGGTACACACCTTAATACACCGCAGATGATGTTTTCAAAGAAAAGAGTCAGACGCAAAGAAGCATAAGGTGTATTCCACAACGAGTTTCAAACAGTTTGAAACTGCCAAATTTAGTGCAAACCCGTTCCACAAGTGAAATTTTGTATTGGCCCGCACTAAATCTGGCGGTCTGAAACTGCTTGAAACTGTTAGAAAATTTTGGGAACAGAGTTATTGTGCTATAGAGGTCAAACAATTTGACATTAGAAAACTGCATTATCGAATACAATGATACTGCAGTAAAACTTGTATTTGCGTTTTCGATCAGAAAACTTTTGTAGATTCTGTTTTCGAAAACGGTCACAATTTCCAAAAAAATAATACTTATTTGAGATTTTTTTAGAAAAGAGACACGTGGTTTTAGTTGTGTCAGTTTAACATCAATGTTGTTTAAGAAAACTGTTGACATGGGCGCCTGCCTTAGAAATTACAAATACAATAAAAAATCTTTGAAGGCTAGAACTTAGAATCGCTAAGGATGTTTTTCTACATAACAACCTTTCACACGACAAGACGTTTGTACGTTTACTGTTTTTTGACATACAAACGTCGTCGTGTGAATGAGCAGAGGTGTATACATTCTGTATATGACTTTACCCTTACCGTTTTTTGACGTACAAACGTCGCGTCGTGTTAAAGTGGAATGTGTATGACATTGCTCATTTCCACACGGATTCATATTGCGAAAAAACAGGCGTTGCATTGCCGTGTGAACCAGGCCTAAGTGTTAGTAGTAAGCCATTCGAGATTTTGTCACTTGGCAGTGACTTTTTAGAAAATTTTCTAGTTGCTGCCTGCATCCTTATTTTAATCAACAATCAGTTTCAAAATTGGAATTGGTTTAGTATCAGTTAGTATTAAATATGAAAAAAAAAATAAAAGAAAACTCTTTTGTTTTCGTGAAGCAACTGAATATAATTCAACTAGAGCTGCTTTTAACTTTTAATTAAAATTAGTATGAACATAATATATGTATATTCTAATAAAATTAATAAAAAAGATAATGTCACAATAAAAGTTAATATCAACAAATAACAGGCACCCAAGTCATAAAATAAGTTCACACCAAATAAAATATTCCCCCAAGAACGTTGCTTAAAATTGCTTAATGAAATATTTTCCAAATGTTTCAAAAACATTTCAATCAAGAAATGTTTTCAATATGTGTCTGCATTTTTGTTTCATTTAAACCACTATTAACAATATAACCTTAAATTACATAAACTGAATAATTTTGTTTTTATTATTAAAAAGGGTGTTCCAAATTCACATTTGTAATTATTTTGATGTAAACACTTTTGAAAAATTTTGAATCTTAACGTGAAAGGACAAAAAATACATTTGGTTTTGGGTTAAACCATAGTCCAGTTATTCAGTGTTAATTTAACTAAGACTTAAATCAGAATTAAATCGATGTAAGCTAATCTTAAAAATTTATTGACTTCCAGGTAACTTGAGTATACTATTTTTTGCATTAAAATGGTACAGAACTCAAATTTTTCGTTATTTTTGGAACACCCTTCAGATCTTGAACATTACTGCCTGATTTAAAGAGATGGTTTGAGCGTATAGTGTTATTGTTTCTGAAACAGTTATGAAAAATATTTCCAAAAGGTAAGTTTTTAATTTTGTTTCTTTTTTTTTCAAAACATTTTAATACCTTTTTCACAGACATATTAATACTCGTAAGTGTAAGTTAGGTACATTTATGTAGAATGAAATGTTTAAAAAGTATTTACATATTAAAATTGTCAAAAATCCAATTTTCAGGAAATTCTTTACGAATTTTTTCTGGTGCATTTATGATTTTAGTGTCAAATATAGAACTGGTTAAATCATCTAGCACACGATCAATGCTGCTCATAACATTCATTACTTCTCCTGGATAGTAGTTGTCGTTTACTAAAATTATTTTGTATACTAACGATTAGATTTTTTTTTTATAAAAATAAATAAGATTATGTTATTTTTAATCATCTCTTTGGATTTTTGACAAAATAAAAATACTTTTTTCTTGCATGTAGTCGAAGTATGTTTTGTGAAAGTTTTTATAACCAAACCAGAATGATTATGGGAAAACAGAAAGAGAATTTTTTTTACTTGGTCATGTATTCCCAAATCCAGGTTTCGGGAAATTTTTTTCGAATTAGAGGTTCAAGCTCAGGTTGAGGTGCACCTGCACCTCCACGTGCGCCAAAGCTTGAAGCTATTGGCTCATCAAGACTATGAAAAGCGACTTCTTCGTAAGCGATGAAAACTAAGAAAGGTAGTTCAATAAAAAAAAAACTAGTATGAGTTTTTTTTTAAGAAAATGATATTTTCTTAAACACATTAATCTTGCAGTTCAGTCAAAAACACCAGCTTTTATCATTACAATAACAAAACTTTTTAACATTCTAGATCAGGCAAATAAACATTTTCTATCTAAAAAATTACGTCGTCGTTTTTTTTTATGTGATCTTGAAAGATACCTCCTCGAGAGTCAAAGACCTTTAAGTTCGAACACAAAAATACAAGCGTTGTATGACATTTTGAAAAATGCTTTTACGAAAATAAACACGATTTTCTCGTCTCTTATTGGACGTAGATCAATATTTTTTGTTTGACTTAGTAGATTAGATTTCGTCGGCTTTATGTCAAAACCTCGTAATTCTATTTTGAAAAATTGCTTAGAAGACACAAAAAAACGAAATAAAATGGAATTCTTAGCCCGTAAAAGATTTTAATACAGTTTGATAGAATCAAAAGGAACCATGGCACAGTTAAATTGATCTGAAATACATTAAAATGGCCCCCCATTCCTGTGTTCACATAAGAGCTCACAATTTCAAAGAAATTCCATTTAAGCACAGTTAAATTGATCTGAAATACATTAAAATGGCCCCCCATTCCTGTGTTCACATAAGAGCTCACAATTTCAAAGAAATTCCATTTAAGAATGGCTTAACTACAACCCTCTTTAAATTCGAACAAAATGAATTTTGCAAATTCCTTAGCAGTCGAAATAACATGTTTCTAGGCAAATTATTCGGCCATTTTCCTTTCATATACATTTACCACGGTTGGATTAGATCAATGGGCTGACAGTTAATCTTGTTACCGTCACACTTAGGTCAATATTTTGTGAATCTGTGATATCCTAGGGATTGTGACCCCCATGAAATGAAACCTATGATAAATCCCATGTCCCCGTAAAGTGTGTTGATGAGCTTCAGCAGGCTATAGCCTAAAAAGTCGGTGGATATTTCTTAGCCATTAAAGAAGTGTCATTCTTCACACAATCCCCAGATTGAGGAGAAGAAAACACCTTATATGGGCTACAAATAAACTATTTTAAATAATTTTATAAAATAATAAAATTAAATTTTCAAAATACTTTAATATTTACTTTTTTAACAAATATACACCTACCTAATGAATTTTCAATAGCTAGTGAGGTTAAAATTCATTTTTTAAACAAATAATAACAATATTAATAAAAATTATGAATTTCCAAAAAAATGTTGGCATGCAAATTTTGTATGACACCTTAACAAAAAAAAATATTTTTACATTTTAATATTGTGGAAGATCCAATTTTCGGGAAACAATTTTCTAACTTTATTGTTAATTACTTCCTTATTACTTCCTCCATCTTTCATTTCAAAATTTATTACATTTCCCGTATAAGCCACCGTCTCATAGTAAAAACCTAAAAGATACAATTTTGAATAATTTTTTTAATTTTGCTGATTCATAATTCATTTATTGATTTATTGCTTTTTTTTAAAGATCAATATGTACTTTCGTTTTCTTTGATTCGTTATGAATTTTTTTTTTTTTTTTTTTTTTGAGGCCAAGTTTACAATTCCTGTGCGAATAAAAAATCTATACAAATATTTTTGCATGTTAAAAATTACTGTGGTAAGATACAAAATTATTTTTTGGCATGATTATGGTTTGAAGTTTCAGTCAAACAAAAATCATTGCTGTCATGCAAAACTATTGTCCGGTGAATAAAAAATATTTTTCTTTTGATCGGTTTACACTTCGAAAAAACATCTTACAACATTATTTGCATGCAAATAGTTTTGCCATACAAAAATAATTGTTTTCCATTTATTGACATATGGTTTATTCATTAAGGGTAAGTTAATGACTCAATTGGTGACTTTTATGTCGGATTTGCACGAGTGACAAATTTACATTAATTCACGTCATTAGTGGTCATTTACTTTATGACGGAATATTTTGACAAACTTTTAATTAATTTATAGGATTGTGTCATTTATGTCATGAAATTGAAAGAATTTATGTAAATCCGGCATTCAGCTAAAGCAAACTTTTTTCGTCTTGAATATTATACAAACTTATGCACAGAAGAGATGGAAAATAGTTTTGAAATATGAAATTTTTTTTCGCATGGGAACCTTAAACTTTGCTTAAAGCCTAGTTTACAGTTTCTGTGTACAAAAAAAAAATCCATGCAAAACAATGGGTCGACAATTGTTTTGCATGCGAAAATAAATGTGATAAATAAAATATAATTTTTTTGGATGGTCAGTTTACACTTAAAAAAAATATACATATATTCAACACAAGTCATCATTTGCATGCAAATGGGTTTTGCATTCAAAAGTAATTGTTTTCCATTATGTTTGCTTAACCAGTTCTGGGAACTTGAGTGCGTTCCAACGACTTGCATACCAGACAAAAACGAAACATTTCAAATGCGTCAAGTTTGTGTGTGTCCGAGGATAGGTCTAGAAAGGTTTTTTGAGCCCGTCATCTCGAAAGTTTACAAATTTACAAACTACTGAAAATACATACATTGCAAGTTATATCGGAAACAGTGTTAAAAATCTGCAAAGAGGTCGCAAAATATTTAGAGCCAATAATATTCGAGCTCTTAATTTGCAAATATTTTTGCGAGTTTTTCCACAAAACAATGAACTTCAGAATCCACGTATTTGGAATTTCGCTAATACTTTCAAATGTATACATTTTGCAGAGCATTTCCGAGTTGGTTTTTATAACGTCAGGGCCTGCAAATATTTGCAGTAGAAAAAAATGTCTACTCGAAGCAAAAGAACTCAAATTTTGTAGTAAAATTTGCAAAGAAGAGAACTTCACAATATTGCAATAAGTGCTTCCTCAGATGGTGAAAGGCTCTAATAAAATAGTTTGGTAATACATTTATAGACGGCCGTTTTCGAAAACGTCAATTTTATCGTCAAATAGTCGTCATTTTTTTTACCCAAATATTGCTATCGTTAAATATGATGCAACCGTCGACAGTTTTCGAAACCGTCATCCGCGTCAAAAATGTATATTTCCAGAATGTTCTTACACGAAAACTACAAAAATTGCTGTTTGAAAACACAAATAAGTTCTGCATTAGCATTTAGTTAAAAAATGCAGTTAGCTAAAATCACGTTTTCGAAAACATCATCTGCATTGCAATTTTGTAAAACTGTAAATGTTTGCGTTTTCGAGCAGAAGACTTTTCCAGTTTGTATTTAAGGTGCAAATACATTTTTGACACAGATGACGTGTTCGAATCTTTTTCATACCCTTTTTTTAAAAAATAAGCACTACTGTAATGAAAAGGTATCAATGGGCTAACATATGATACAAAGTGGTATTGAATGGATTAAGTTAATCTGATATGAACAAAATTTCTGGTTTTTAAGATGCAAAAACTTAATAAAGTTCACATTCAACATAAATCATTTTGTTATAATCCCTAAAAGTTAACACAAAATATTAATGAGTATTCTTTCTTTTTTCCAAGATAAAGTAAAAAAAATTAAATTTACTTTTCTAATTCATAAAATATCCAACTCTCAGGAAATAATTTTCGAACTTGTAACTTTTCTCTCCTTCTTGTTTTCATTAAGTGTCTATGCCTGACAATGAAATTATTTCGATTGGGAGCATTGAAGATTTGATTGTTGTAAAGAGTACGATCTTCTAGTAGTAAACGGTCTTCAATCATAACTTGAAAAAAATAAACTTATTCTTATAGTTAAAATATTAAATTTACTTTTGTAGTAAATACATAAAAATATTCTTCAATATAAGATTACCGAAATTATTTTAGGTATAGAATCTAATAGCCAATTTGTTTTACAGATTCTTAACTCTAGTAGTGATACCAGTACTCAATTTAGTACTCAAATCAGTATGTTTCTTATTTATTCACACTTCTTAAGAATATGCAGAAAAAGATATAGCCATGATTTGATTACAAACTTTAGGACTCGTATCGGTTGAAGCGTGAAAAAATTCTCTGAAAAAATTTGCTGTCTGTAAGCCTTCAAAAACAAAAATTCGAATTATTCATCTAGGAGTAATAATCACATTATAATATTCTGTTCCAAATTTGAAGCAAACTGCTTTTCCCATTTAGAACTTAGCTTGATGTTCAGTCAACATACACAAAACTCTGATGCACAGACGTAGAGCCACATAGACCGACTTACAGACTTTTTCAATACAAAACAACAATTTGGAATTTGTAAGGTATTTCCGTCCTTAAACTTGCAAAAATATATACTCTGGTCAAGACAAATGTCTACTAAAGAAATCAGATATACTTAAACGAAGATTTTCAATGCCCTAATGTCGAATTCAAACTTTCATGTGATACTCTTTCTGTCAGGCTTCTTAGGTATCCTATCTAATATTTTAAAAATGCGAAAGCGAGCTATTTGTTTGCTTGTACCACTTTCATGAATAAACCGCTGAATCGATTATGATGAATTTTGATATAGAAATAGATGGGACCGTGGAGATGGTCATAGGCTACTTTTTTCACAAAAACTTTTGGGATGTAGAGCGAGCGAGGTCGCGGGTAAAAGCTAGTTCTAATATAAAAATGCAAGAAAATGTATTCTCAGAAACTAGTTTTTTCAGTGAATCCATAATGAAACTTAAGAGAATTTATGAATATTTTTACAATATTTATGTTTATACATACATATCTCAAAATATAGCAGGACTTATGATAAATTTCATATTTCAAGCAATTTTATTAAAATGGTTTAATATATGTACATACATGTTAATGAATGAATAAAGATATTTTTTTTTGTTTTTATTTTTAATAAATGCATATCATATCAAAAACTAAAAAATCTCATGCCAAATTTTAATATAGTAAATTTAGATTATTTACTTTTCATTGTTGTAAAATATCCAATTTTCAGGAAATTCTTTTCTGACAACAGTTTCTTTCCGATCACTTTTGCCATTTGCTGGAGATATTTTATGTTTTTTTCCTGGACTTGAGACAAAGGCATCAAGCAGAACTCGGTCTTCAGCATACTCATTATTTTCGATAAAATACTCGTAATGCCGATGTATAACTAAACACATAAACATAATTTTGTTGTTAAAACAAAACAGAAAAAAAAAATTTCATAAATAATTTTGAAAAAAAAATTGATTTAGATTTCAAAAAAATATGTCTATTCGCGTGCCTCCCAAAACTATGATTTTTTACGAATTTATTCCAAAGTTTTGTCAATACTCATATTTCAAATCGCGAAAATATAATCAATCAATATAAATTATGTTCAGCAAATTTTTCTTAAGCTGATAAATTACAATTTCTCCCAAACCATTATCAAGGAATATCTTGTAAGAGGAAGTTTTTTCCTTTAAATATCTCGTAACCTAGATCCCTATCACTCCAATGAAATATCTCTTACACCGATAAACTACAATAGCTCCTAATTTTTGTACTTTTTCGGAAATATCTCGGACATATTCTTGAGCCTTATCTTCAGAAAAGATATTCATTCATTTTATTTTACGAACAAAAATTCCTATTTAGCCAAATTAATAATAAAACAAACTTTTTCCCTGAATATCTCGCAAGATAAAGTTTTCTTGCTGAAATACCTCGTTTCCTGGACTGTTGTCATCCCTGTTAAGTACAAAGAAAGTATTTGCCTTTCTTTTTAACATAAATTATGCCGAGCAAATTTATCTAAGTCAAGAAGAACGAATGTGTTCTTCTTGAAATATCTTGCAAAACGATTATTTTTTTTTCTGAAATATCTCGTAACCTAGATTCCTACTATAATTCCAATGAATTAATTAATTATAAATTTTTGAAAGTTAACCTAGACAAAGTTTTTTTTTGGAAATATCTCGTACGCAAAAAAAAAGGTATTCCTTCTTCTTTCTAATGTAAGTTTTGCCAGAAAAAAATACTCGATAGTCGTTAGTCGAAATAGTCGATAAAAAACAATACCTAGATACTTGCAAAGCCATAATCATGGAAGATGAACGCTTTTTTTCCGAAATATTTCGAAAGATAAGATTTGTTTGCTAAAATATCTAGTAACCTAGACCTCTGTAACTCCTGCTTAGTACAAATAAGGTATTCGCCCTTCTCTCTAATATAAACTATGCTCAAAAAAAAACGTCTTAAGTTGATAAATTAAAATACCTCCCTAGCCATATTCAAAGAAGACGAAAGTGTTTTTCTTGAAATACCTCGCAAGATCTTAAATATCTCGCACACCTATTTATTACGATAACTTTTAATTTTGGTAATTTAAACATTGTGAATTTTTGTCCGTAACCAATGTGAATTTTCCTAAGCAAAATACCTCATAAGCTGGAAAACTATGTAAGCAATACATCTCAAACCATTACTAAACAAGAAGAGAAGTAAATCCTCGTAACCCGAAATCTTAACAAAATTGAGTCAAGTTGAGTGCAGTGAATGGAGGTGGATGTGAAAGATCTCAGGTCTTACATGGACTTATATGAAAATTGTATTTATTATTATGAAGAAAGAGTAACAACAGAAAAGATGAAAATTGAGAATATTATTTTAATCAAATTATTAATCTACTTATAAAAATTAGTTTTTGTGGGATTCCAAGTCCATGGTCAAAGAATATAAAAATACACCTTAGAAATTATAGTTTGTACATACATGTCTTAAAAAGTATGCAATTAAAAAGCGAATTTAGTGATAAGAATCAAATGATTTAAATAATGCCAATCGATCAAGGTATAGCAGTTAATAATTTTGTATTTTTTTAAAAAGATTAAAGATAATACGAGTATACAGAATTCCTCCGCTTAGTTACACCTCGCTTAATTGATTTTTCATCTTAGTCTATATAAAAACATTGCGTCTAACAAATAATCAAAAGCAAGTTAATTTTTCGGTAAACTAAACACCAGGGTTGGTTGATTTCAGAAAATTAACTACATGGTTGGTGTAATTAAGCGGGGAATACTGTACACTAGCAATTCTACACTTCATATAAATATACTTATTAATTTCAGAAAATATCCAATTCTCTGGAAATCGATTTCTTATCATTGTCGTTTTGTTGGGATTATGAGTGATTTCTGTAGCAGAATCTCCAACTTCTTGTTCTAGTCGTATATCAATAATTTCACCTGGATCCCCATTAAGTATATGAAATTCTAAAGTTTCTTCATAGTAAGGTAGTATGCCATCAGCTAAAAGATGAAACCATTTTTTATGATTTAGATAACGATAAATATTGCCTTGTTTTGGGGTTAAATTTTAGTTCTATTTTCTGAAACTTAACGAATTTAGTAAGTATAATTTTCGGACACATTTTTGTCAAAAATCAATTGGAACTAAAGTGTGATATTATGGAAAGGGTGATTTTCATAGTGGCGCCATCTTGATTTCATTATGCCACATTTCAATTTTAATAGATTTTTGACAACGCAAAGAAACACTTCTTCTGACTTGAGTCGAGCTAAATTTATTTTAGGACTAAGGGGATAGTTGTACGAACGTGGTTCAACCATTTCATCAAGATTTTAATCCACCAATTTCGGTGTATATACTGAGGTTCAAACCAGATTCAGGGTTCATGTATATGATTATAGCCAATCATATACTTAAACCATGGTTGAATTTCGGTTGATTCACCAAAATAGGTGGGTTAAGCTTTTGGTCCTCTGATAAATTCATTGAACCACGTTGGCAAAACTGGCCATACTAACTTTGATTTAACTCGGAGTTAATTGAACTCAAATTGATAACATTTTCCTAGGAATGTTTTTGCAAATGTGTAAAAAAGGACTTTTATATAAGAAAAAAATGTCTACCGAATTTTTAAATATAAAAGGAATCAATTGTCTGACTTTTTTGCAAACGATGTATTTTTTTCAAAATTAATATAACTTTAAGGATTTGGGAATAGTCAATTCCAGAGAAGCCAAACTATTAGCATGCTTCAGGTTTGACCTATATGGTAAAATAAATTAAAGTGGCGCCCAACGTTGTTTGCACAATTCCGAATGGCGACAAGAAACATGTCCTACCGATATCCTCAGAAATACAAGTAGAGCCTGGAATTTTATACCTAACCTACTTTCTACATATCTTTTTTTTGTATTCTAGGGTAAAAGTAATAAGAAAGTGGCGCCCAACGTTAGCTGCATAGCACTAAAAGTGGTAAAGAAACAACTCCTATATCGATGGGCAGAATTTTTAATTCAAATAAACTTACATAGAGACCCTGATGGCATCAAAAGGATCCTCAACAAATACGAATAACGGAGAATATTACTTATCTTTGTTTCCAAAAATAATGGTGAAAGTATAAAAAAATAGTAAGATATTTAAAAAAAAAAACATGCGTTATTCCCAATGAAATAAATACTAATATTAAGTTAAATATGAGTATTGCCTACTAGAGAATACATTTCTATAAATAGTTAATTCAAAAAAATGGAAGAATAGCTATGAATTTTTTTTATAAACAATGTTTATAAGCTAAATTTTAGCTTAAACTAGTGTTTTCTTGTCAATGTTACTCTTAATACCACCATAACCTAACCCAAGCCTGAAGCCATAAATTAAATGTAACTATTTACATTTCGCCATTTTCAAAAATCCATGTTTCCGGAAAAAGTTAACGAGTTTTGAGAACTTCTGAAGTCGATGTTGAAGTTGAAGCTTTGTAAAAAGTTGACGTTGGTGAGATTTGCGTGGTAAAACTTACTGGTACTTTAGTTGGTAATCCACCAGCGATTCTTGAAAAAAGTCTTATTCTTGGCGACAGATGAATCTGTTGAACTACAGTGTTTGGGTTTATATTAAAGAACTCAAAGAAAAAATATGCAAATACGAGTTTTTAGAAAAATAAAAAATATACACAAAATTTGGAATTATACTCCAACACATGCCTTTTAGCTATAAAAGATTCAGATTTGTTTGCAAATCTGTCACTAAATTTAACTTTGTAAAACTTACATACATTTATGTGGCTGTAAGTTTTTATTGTTTCAGTTACAAATAAACATTTGCAAACTATTTTGTTTTATTTAAAATCGGCTATAAATCTTATTTGAATTTTAAGTTGAGTGGAAAATATTTTATTTCGTATTTCATCACTTTTTGTCTTTTGTATTCATGTTTTCTTATCTTTTAAATTATACTCGTATGTTGCAGTTCTTTAAACTTTTACGTGATCAAGGCTGATTGTACATTGCAACCTTGACCAAGACAATAGTGTTTGCCCGATTCCAAAAAGGTTGAAAAAAATCGTGAGAGACTGGTCACGAATATTAACACTAAACCTAATCGCTGAAAAAGTTACAGCAACAGTCAAATTATTTTAGCATTTTTCTTATATTAAAATTTTTTCTCAACTTGTTCATTCGTTTTTTGGTGATAAAATTCAAAATGAGTAAAAATAAAAACACAATCATATATATCATGATCTTTGAATACATACACTGCTAGTATGTGGGATTTGCTTTGACTCAAACGGCAATAAAAAAAAAAGTGGCGCCCAACGATTATGCTGGATTTCTTATGAAGAATGATTTGTAAATATTTGAGTAGTTTTTGGGTTCCATAATATTTTTGGGCTTGGTGATGGTATATCCCTCATAACTAGAATGGAAAAATAAGTTGAGCCCAACGTTTCCACGACCCAGATTCATGCATACTTCTACTGAACCCAACCATAGAAATAGATAAAAGTAACTATACGACCGGTATTTTTCTGATTAAGAACTTAAGAATAATTTATGTTAGAAAAAGGAGACATTATGAAAATCTTAGCACAATATGCATGATTCCCAATGAAGTTAATAATTAAATACCCATATGGAATATCCTTCCCTCACTTTATTAGATAGTAGTTATTAATTCTCAAGTAATATTTAAAATTGGATAAATGAAAAAAAGGACTTTTGAAAAGAAAAAAAAAACACTTAAACACCAACATTTGCATTCGATTTCAAGACAATATCACAGAATTTAGTATTTTAAACCCATTATGCTATAATTTTATATTATAATTTACATTTTAGCATCATCGTATATCCAAGTTTCAGGAAATAGTTTTCGAGTTTTTATAACTTTTGAAGCTGCTGGTGGTTGTCGACTATAAAAGGTTGCACCTGGCAAGCTTCCAGCTCTTGCACCCATTGGTCCTGCCATTGCTGCATAAGGCATTACTCCACCAGTCCAAACATTAAGTATAAGTGGTGGCCAAAATTCTATCCATTCCACTGATTTGTGCAAACAAAAATAGAGTTAAATGAAAAACCGTCATTATTGTAT
The DNA here is from genome assembly GCA_946251815.1 of Dasysyrphus albostriatus. Classification (NCBI taxonomy): domain Eukaryota; kingdom Metazoa; phylum Arthropoda; class Insecta; order Diptera; family Syrphidae; genus Dasysyrphus; species Dasysyrphus albostriatus. The sequence goes on along the minus strand of OX276337.1, from coordinate 132,820,707 downwards.
GAATTCAAAATTTGAGAAATCAAAACAAAACTACATTTACGAATTTTTAAATATAAAAGAATCAATTTTTTTTAATATCTGACTTTTTATCGAACGATTTGTTATTTTCAAAATTAATATAACTTTAAAGACTTGACTTGTATGATAAAATAAATTAAAGTGGCACCCAACGTTTTCTGCACCATTCCGAATGGCGACAAGAAACATGCCTTACCGATGTCTTTAGAAATACAAGCACAGACTGCAATTTTATACCTGACCTACTTTCTAAATATCTTTTTTTGTACTCTAGGGTAAAAATGACAAGAAAGTGGCGCCCAACGTTAGCTACATAGCACTGAAAGTGGTAAAGAAACAACTTCTATATCGATGGGCAGAATTTTTAATTCATATAAACTTACAGAGACCCTGATGGCATCAAAAGGATCCTCAACAAATACAAATAGAGCACAATATTACTCATCTTTGTTTCCAAAAATAAAGTTGAAAGTATAAAAAATAGTAAGATATTAAAAAAAAAAACCATATGCGTTATTCCCAATGAAATAAATACTAATATTAGGTTAAAGGTGAGTATTGACTACTAGAGAATACATTTCTATAAATAGTTATTTCGATAAAATGGAAGAATAGCTATGATTTTTTTTTATAAACAATGTATAAGCTAAATTTTAGCTTAAACTAGTGTTTTCTTGCCAATCTTACTCTTAATACCACCATAACCTAACCCAAGCCTAAAGCCATAAATTAAATGTAACTATTTACATTTCGCCATTTTCAAAAATCCATATTTCCGGAAAAAGTTTACGAGTTTTGAGAACTTCTGAAGTCGAGGTTGAAGTTGAAGCTTTGTAAAAAGTTGACGTTGGTGAGATTTGCGTGGTAAAAATTACTGGTACTTTAGTTGGTAATCCACCAGCGAGTCTTGAAAAAAGTCCTATTCTTGGCGACAGATGAATCTGTTGAACTACAGTGTTTGGGTTTATATTAAAGAATTCAAAGAAAACATATGCAAATACGAGTTTTTAGAAAAATCAAAAATATACACAAAATTTTAAATTATACTCCAACACATGCCTTTTAGCTATAAAAGATTCAGGTTTGTTTGCAAATCTGTCACTAAATTTAACTCCGTAAAACTTACATAAATTTATGTAGCTGTAAGTTTTTACTGTTTCAGTTACAAATGTAAATTTGCAAACCATTTTAGTATTTTGCTATAAATCTTAATTGAATTTTAAGTTGAGTGGAAAATATTTAATTTCGTATCACGAGAGAGTATCACTTTTTTGTCTTTTGAATTTGATATTTCATATTTTCTTATCATATAAATTATATTTTGCAGTTCTTTAAACTATTGCGTGATCAAGGCTGATTGTACATTGGAACCTTGACCAAGACGAGATAAATAAGTATAAAAGTGGCGCCCAACAGTGTTTTCCCGATTCCGAAAAGGTTGAAAAAAAATCGTGAGAGACTGGTCATGAATATTTACTCTAAACCTAATCGCCGAAAAAGTTACAGCAACAGTCAAATTATTTTAGCATTTTGCTTATATTCAATTTTTTTCCCAACTTGTTCATTCGTTTTTTGGTGATAAAATTCAAAATGAGTAAAAATAAAAAAACACAATCATATACATATATCATGATCTTTGAATACATACTTGCTTTGATTCAAACGGCAATAAAAAAAAAAGTGGCGCCCAACGATTATGCTGGATTTCTTATGAAGAATGATTTGTAAATATTTGAGTAGTTTTTGGGTTCCATAATATTTTTGGGCTTGGTGATAGTATATCCCTCATAACTAGAATGAAAAAATAAGTTGGGCCCAACGTTTCCACGACCCAGATTCATGCATACTACCACTGAACCCAACCATAGAAATAGATAAAAGTAACTATACGACTGGTATTTTTCTGATTAAGAACTTAAGAATAATTTATGTTAGAAAAAGGAGACATTATGAAAATCTTAGCACAATATGCATGATTCCCAATGAAGTTAATAATTAAATACCCATATGGAATATCCTTCCCTCACTTTATTAGATAATAGTTATTAATTCTCAAGTAATATTTAAAATTGGATAAATGAAAAAAAGGACTTTTGAAAAAAAAAACACTTAAACACCAACATTTGCATTCGATTTCATTATGGTATAATTTTATATTATAATTTACATTTTAGCATCATCGTATATCCAAGTTTCAGGAAATAGTTTTCGAGTTTTTATAACTTTTGAAGCTGCTGGTGGTTGTCGACTATAAAAGGTTGCACCTGGCAAGCTTCCAGCTCTTGCATCCATCGGTCCTGCCATTGCTGCATAATGCATTACTCCACCAGTCCGAAGAGAAACTCCAGATCTTGGCCAATAATGTATTATTCGCCCTGATTTGTGCAAACAAAAATAGAGTTAAATGAAAAACCGTCATTATTGTATGAATTCAAAATTTGAGAAATCATAATCAAATATGACAAGCAGTGGAACCTGGTGAAATTTTGTATTCGCCATTTTTTTAAAAAGGGGGCTTTGACAGGAAGTGTACGCACTATTGAAGAATGTTAATTCTCGATTGATTTATCAATAAGATAAAATTGTTTCGTTCTTTCAAAAATTCCTTAAAATTATCGTTGTATTAACCCTTAAATAAAAACATGTTGATAGGGGAATCATAGTTAAAGAAAATTTGGGTAAATAATTACGTTTAATACCATTTATCAAAATTCTGGAAAATTTCATCAACTTTTTAATGTAAAATGAATTATTAAACGAAGTGTTGACACCTCAAAAAATTTGTATTTCTTTTATTGTTCAATTTTTGTTATTGACTTAGTCTCATTATTCACCCACCTTTGGTTTGAAAAGAGTGTCATTAATAAATTTTCAGAAAAAAAACATTTTTGTGTGCTTCAAACATTATTATGATCATGCGGCAGTCCAAAAGATAGTCAATGTGTTAATATATCACAGAACAAATTTTAAGCACATTCAAAATTATGTTTAAATATACTTTTTTTTAGCTATTATTTACTTTTCAAAACCATCATATATCCAACTTTCCGGGAATATTTTACGAACTTCGAAAGGCTGTGTAATTGCTGTAATTGTATTTTCTATTGGACGACTCAGTAATGGTGCTTCAAAATGTCTAATTTTTGATTGGGTACGTGCCCTTGCTCTTGTTCTTGATCTATACAAAATTCCTGCAAAATTTTGGAGATACATATATCATGTTTAACGTTTTTTTATATATAAATAAAATGTTGATAATCGGTTTGGATGAAAGACACGACACAACTTATGTTATACAAGAAAGCATACAAGAAACTCTCCAAAAAGCACAAAGCTTTTAGGTCAGTATTCAAAGCTAAAATAGTTAGTTTTTTTTTTGTGGTTTTAATATTCCAGCAAATAAATTAAAACAAAAAATTTTGTTTTTAGTTTTATTTTTGCATCTGCTGAAAAATGAGATTTGTTGAGTTGTGCCGATTTTTTTCCAAACTGAATATATTAACCATCTACATCTTCATGAAGCTTTTATACAATAAGCAATGTATATCACGAGAATGTTACAATATCGGCATCAACTGATTGGAAAAGCAATAACAAACATTAAAAGTTTGCTGAGTTTGTTTTAATTCTTCAAGACCCTTATGCGCTGTTGATGCGAAACGAATTTTCTCTATGGTATCAATACACACAACGAAATTCTGACGAACACGAAGTGGAAAATATGAGTGGAGAGTTTTACCAATCGCATGAATAAAAATAAAAGAAATTGTAGAATTTATCAAACTTGAAAAAACACAAATGTCATTTAATCACACACAATAAATTAATACTCAGTGCAATCAATTCTGTGCTTAAAAAGAGTGGAGAATTTGTCAAAACTCAAATATAAATCTGCTCAACTATCAATTTTTCTTATTGAATAGAGTGCTCGTAGAACGAAGAAAAGAAGGAAATTTTTAGTTTAGGCCTAGATCGCACCTGATACATCTCTAACAACAACAAAATGGTTACGAAATCGAAGCATAAAATATTCACTGACAGTTGAATTAAAAGAAAAATGGAAATGTAACATCACAGTTAATGAAGGAAACAATAAAAATAAAACGAAAATGAAACACAATTGTCATTTTTTCGCAGACAATTAATGGCCTGGTTAATTAATTGTGTGCAAAATAAGAGTGTAGACTTCTCCCAATAATCTGCTACTTTGATCAATTTCGTTCATCAAGGAGAGTACTTCAGAAGGAAAGTACAACTAATTTTTCAGTTTATATTTTGCTTATGCAAAATGAAAATCTCCATAAACACACTCTGATGAGAGAGTCTCCATAAACACACTCTGCTGAAAATGCAGCGAAAAATATCAATCGAGATAAAAATGCAAAGCAGACTACAGGAAGCCTTGTAGAAAAAAACACAAATGCCACTAAATCCCATACAATAAATTTATTGTCCTGGCAATTAATTCTTTTCGAAAAAAGAGTGGAGACTTCTTTAAATAATCTGCTGGAACCATCAATTTCACTCGTCGAACAGAGCAGCCTACCAGCAGAACGAAAACAAGTGTGATGTTACACCTTTCGTTTTTTAAACTTCTATATTTTATTAGCCTTTTAATAAACTAAAACATCTGACTAAAATTAGAACAGAACTAAAGTTTAAAAAAACTGTCATCCAAGAAAACGTAATCACTTAGCAGTATTTCTTGGTGATTTCAAACATGTGATTATATTTCCCAAAAAGTGGGAACTGAGATCAATTAAGTTTTCTTGATGTATGAAAATGCCGCCTAGGCATGGATTTCACATTTATCCAGTAACATTCGAGTTTTAGAAGCAATAAATTTTACAATATTTTTGAGTCCCCATTGAACCTTAATTTTATTGAGTTGAGATTATAATTATATGATTAACGTTATTACACGCAACTTTTTTGCATCTAAATTTAAAGAAGAGTGATGTAAATCTAGAAAAAGGTATGAAAGAAGTTAAAGCTGAGGGTATGCTTTCGTCACTGAAACATTTTAATGGATAAGAAATTCCGCGTGTAAACAGTCATTCATGAATAAAAGAAATAGGTTCGGAGATAAAACAGACCCCTGAGGTGCCCTACTTGTTTATTTTATAAATATTCATCTAAAACAATTTATACGATGATTTCTAATCTAACGAAGAAGTAATTTATCAATATTAAATGTATTTTCAGTAACAGAATTTAATATGCAATACTCTGCCATTTGCTTTTGAATTATCAAGTGCAAAAATCCTATAGCTTTGTTTCGAGTATTTTGTGCTTTTGGTAAGCGACATTTTTGTCGGGAATCAATAATAGAAAAAAATTTATTTTGGTGTCGATAATTCTTAATAATTAAAATTTTACAAAATTAATTTTATTTTTTGATGATTGACTGCAGGCAAAAATGTCATTTATCAAAAACAAACGACGCTATCGAAATAAAAGCGTTACTTTCTCCAAAATGTTGTTAAGATTGTTATAACTTTAAGAAGATGCTTCATCAAATAATATGGTGGACCTAAGGTTATGACAGGATAGGTACAACTTCTACTGCTACTACTACTACTTAGAAGCTAGATTTTACAAGATTTTACTCCCTCTCCTCCTCTCTTTCTCCCACTCATTTTATCTCTCTAGTTCACTCTCTGTCTATCACACTGAATATTGTGAAAACAAAATTTGAACGACTGCCAAAAAATATTTGAAATTTTAATTTTCTTATATTCTTGTTTGAAAAACTGGACAAATTATTATAACTCAAATTATATACATAATGTAGGTGTTACCTTCCTATTGTTTTTAAAACTTACACTGTAAATATTTTATATACACAAACAAATTTTAAGAAATAAAATAAAAATAATAATAGTAAAGAAAAGCACCTTTATCCTTTATAAGCCCTTATAGAGAAGAAAATAATCAATGTTCTTTACCAAAAAGATAATAAGCAACTACCCCAAGAAAAAAATTAATTTCCGCCAAAAAAAGTGAAATTCCAAAAAAAAAAAAAATACAAAATATAATTACATGTCTAAATTTTCGATAATCCATGTTTCAGGAAATTCCTTTCTGATTTCCGGAACAATATTTTCTGTAACTGGTATTGGTACTATTTGGGGTCTTGCAGTGGATATAGGGGATGCATAAGCAATTTGAGGTCTTATATGAAAGGAATTAGCACTCAAGGCTACTGGATAAAATCCTGTTGATGGAAGACAGATTTAACAAAAAACAATATAAAAGGTTCATTTCTATTTCAAAATTATAATTAATGTTAAAGTTGCGCAGCAGTACCTATTTACAACAAAAAAAAATGGACAAAATGAACAGACATCTATTGATATAATATTCTTTTAAGAGTTGCATTCTTTGAGGAAAATAAATAGAATGTAAATAATCATACTAAGACAATGAGAATAAATTTCACAGTTTTCAGGAATTTGGCGACGGAACAACATCACTTTGAAAATGATTATTTTTAATAAATATACGAGAGATAGTATTTTATAAAAACCAAATACAAATATTTCTTGTAAGATTTGTAGCTTAAGAAAAAAATGTTTTCCTCACAATAACAAAAACTTATGATTTAAAATTAACACACGCAGAAATCATTGAAAATAATTAAATAAAACATCGCATATTTATATAGGTACCTACCGCATTTCCACAAGTTTTATACTGAAAACAAAATTTTAAAAATATAAATTTCTGAAAAATTAAGTTCCATCACCAAAACATAAGATTTTTCATCTTTTAATTGACACACAAAAAAACGAAATAAAGACTTAATTGGAATAAAAATGGACTCGTTACAAATGATGACATATTGATAATGCCTATACATTATAACTAGGATAGTGAGAAAGTCTGTGACACCAGACAAGAAAAAAAGCAAGAAACAAAAGTTTCACAAACAAAATGACAAAAAATACATATGTTTAATGAAAGGGAATGCTTGAAACATAGAAATATAATATTTACTGTTTAATATTATTGAAAATCCAAGTTTCAGGGAATAATTGACGTAATTTTGGAACACCATCGGTACCACCATCAGATGGACTTGATTTAGCGGACTTTTCGACGACTGACATAGCATTCATCATCATTGGCGCCCGTGCCATTAATGGGCGTATATAAAAAATTGGACGTCCTAAAACAAAACAAAATTTTATACAAAATAGTTCAATATTTTAAATAAAATGAGAAAAATATCATAAACTTTTGAAATTATGTATACCGTTCACAAACTGTGAATAGAGAATATCCAATTAATCAATCAACATTCAAAGTTCACCTTTATGTACCGATAGTGCCAAAATTCAAGTCTCAACCTCCCTAAATCTTCCCTAATACCTTGAATTATTGTTTTATGAATATTTTGATCATTTTTTCCCTTCACCTTATGTAATTTGTTACATTAATAAAACAAAAATAATTTATGTTTCCCCTTTAACAACTGTAATCAAGCTCACAACATTTAAAAATATGTGAAAACATTTTATTACATTTTTTTATCGTCAAAAATCCATGTTTCAGGAAATTTTGATCGAACTATTGGAACATGTTCAATTTCTGAAGATGGAATTTCGGTATCTTCTAATTCAGGTTCAATTTCAGATACTAATTCAAACTCAGATTGTAGAAAATCCCCACACTCATCAGGATTTAGTTCAATGTTGCAATCTGAATCTAATAAATAATCATATTCCAAAACTAAAAAAAAACAACAACAAAAAAACACAAACTAAATTAACTGTTGTAAAATCAATTAAACAAATTCAAAAGAATCCTTCTTTTATAAGAATTCTTTTATACCTGACTTATAATTAAAAACATATAAACAAAAATAAACAAATTTTAAGACTTTTACAAAACATTATGCACCAGATGAATAAAAATACTTAGGTTTGTAAGGTTTTTTAAGAAGAATATAGAAACGACATCACAACGATTAAAAAAAATTAATAATAATAATTACTGTTTGTGATTTTGGAATATCCAAGTTTCGGGGAATAATTGGCGAACTACTACTGGTTCGTTATTGTTTGAAAATGAACCACCAACCGATGAACTTTGCATTATAGCTACATCAGATGCCATTGGCATAGCTTCAAGCATAACTAGACCTCCGAATGAACGGAATCCCCAATCAAGAAATCCTAGAATATAATTATGAGTTTAGGTTTAGAAAAAATTTAGAAAAAGGATAACCTTTAAGAGATATTTGAAAAAAAACGCTACACTTTCTTTTTTCAAAATGACTTTCTTATGTTTTTTTTTAATTTAATCAATTTTTAAATGCCTAAGGTCTAAGGCCCATTTGCTGATATGAAAACTAAATATTTAAATGCATTTTAAGCGCTTATATGATACTCGTAGCTTAGGCAGAGGAAAAGTTGCGCATAAACGTTTAAGTAGAAGATACATAAAAAATTATGGTTCGTATCAGCAAATGGGTCTTAATACTGAAAGTTAAAAAGGAATTCATTCTTAAATGATAAATATAAGTTCAAAGTGAAATCATAAGGTTGAAATAAATAATTATATTAATTCGTAAAAGTCTGGCCTTTGCATATTATTGATCCCAATTGTTCTTCAATTAAAGCAGCAAATAGACAGAGTACTCACCCCCCCCCCATATTTGACCCAACAATTTTTAAAGTTGATTCATTCCACTATTTTTTAAGTTGAAGAGAAACCAGTAGAGAGGCATTTTAAGTGTTACCGTTGTTTTATTTTAAATTATTTTTTTTTTTTTTTTAAGTAATTTTTTTAGAAAATGTCTCCTTCAGACTAAAGAGAACTTAATCCCCCTTCCCATACGGTTTTTTCTTTTCTTAACTTAGCCTACACAATCTAACTTTTTGCAACATTTTATACGAATCATCCATCCTATAGAAACGATATACCATTTGTTTGGGACCTTCCAACCCGTGTGATAAGTGTATTAGAGCCTGAATCGTTAGGGGACATTTTCAAAACCTTTAAGTAAATCCCTGTATGTAAATTTTGTATGTACTTGAAATGAGCTTTGTTATTACTGGCCACAGGGGCGACTTTGTACTTTGCTTAGGACGGTGGCATGCTGGTCTCGGGCTCGGCTAAGCACGTCGGATGGGGTAGTTCTTGTCCCTCACAAAACACTCGGCTCAAATTTCATTTTTTCTTTTATTCATGCCAAAAATATCAGAATGAGAAAAAAAGGAGAAAGCTAATAAACCAAACCAAAGATCATTCAGACATTGGTCAGGCTAGAAAAGGAAACAAGGAGAAGAAAGAAAGACAAACACATTCACATACCTTTGCCACTACCCTGACGAAAGAATAAACGATGAAGATGTCACTCCCCTAGCTCAAAGGAAAATTACAACAAGATACAATCCTAAAACTATTTATACCCTAACTTATTGAGTATGAATCTAACCCCCCCATTTAATCCTAAGTTTCCCTAAAAATAATACTTGTTTTTATTTTTCCCTTTAAGAAATCGACATTCCCACTCCATCGTCCCGCCAGCGTAATGGTTCGCTTTGACCAGGAGGTTTTGCCTGCTGTTGTTGGCACAGCTTGGCCAGCCCTCCCATATGTCCAAATGACATATCCTTTCGCTATCTTCCTTGGCCGATGTTGTGGAAGATAGCCCCTATTCAACTCTTCAGCCATGATTACGTCGCCGTACTTTACGTCATGTAAAATTCACGTTTTCCTTTCTAGACGGCCTGACAAGGCTCTTCACACACCTGTCGCTTTATTTAGTAACACATCTTGTTGAAATTAAAAAAAAGCACGTTTAAAATTAACCATATAGGTATAGACAAAATTTATATTTCACAAAAATGACAAGATAAATTTTCATGAAAAGCTAAAATTGTTTTAAGAAAAGGCAAAGAAAAAAAAAATATATGAAACAAAACTAAAAGGAGAAAAAAAAATCGTATCTGTTTTTAAGGGTTATATGTGTTTTTACGTGGGGAATTCCTTTGTTCATCCCAGCACAAAATTTTACCAAAAAAAATAATTACTCACGTTTCCAATGTATCCTCCCTCGACGTCCTGCCGGCAGCACAGATCAGGAACGATATTTCACTTCACTTCAAAAAAATGTTATTTCTTCGCGATGGAGAATAAATTAACTTTTAAAAACAGATTTTAGATTTGTACACTTTTCTTTACGTTAATTTCAGAAAAGATAATTATCATTACTCTAATAAAAAAAATAGGTTTACGTTACTAGGGAAATAAAAGGTTATTTCTTAAGTGTTATTTAAACTTAACTATTTCCAAACTCTTTTTTTTTTTTTTTAATATTTTGATTCTATTTAAAAAAAATTCCTTTTTTTTTTTGTATCTCTCTGTTTTAAAGAAATCACCTTTAGTTAACCTTTAAATTTTTTACTTTGATTTAATTCAATGTTCTCTTTGTTCTTTGTTCTTTCTCTTTGTTCTTTCTCTTTGTTCTTTCTCTTCTATTTCTTCTGGAAAATTCTTTGGGTAATTTCACTTATAAATATGTATTTGGCACTATTTCCTAAGGATCCTGGTTGGAAATGGCCAATCCTGGTAATTCGGCTGGATCGCCTTGAATCCTTTTATTGGCCCTTCTATTTGAAAAGGAGCACCTTTATCTTAAAGGGGGCAGAGGCACTAATTGTGTCCACTCTGAATGTGGGAGCCCCTAGGATCACTAAAGAGTACCTCTGCTAACATGAATTAATACTCCGATTTTTGAGTATCTTTTTGGCTCTGATGAGCCTTCCCCAGAACTCCAAAAGGGTTAGTTTGAAACAATTGTGTTCACTTTGGTATTCTTTTTTTCTTTTTTTTTTTTTTTTGTTCGTAATTTAACGTTTTTTTTTTTTTAACTTTATAGAATTGCCTTAAATTTATACAAATTTTTTAACTTTCGTTGGCAATTTTATGTATTAAAATTCGAATTTTTGGTTCTTAAAAAAAAAACTTTAAAAGAAAACTTCAGAGGAAGAAAGAAAAAACACCCAATTTGACTCAGAATCGCAAGTCAACTGACTACCCTTTGTCTATCTTCATATAGACCCATACTATATACTTTTATTCTTTGTTCACCAAAAGTATATAACCGGATAGCTGGATCTTCAAATAAAATATTTAAAATCTTCTTCTATCTTCTTCACTCTTCTTCACTCTTCTAGGGTTCGTCTATAGAACTAGGTTCTAATACTAAAGCCCAATGCACCTATTACTAATTCTATGTTTTCAAGCCTTTTTCTATCTAATCACTAATATCACAGCATCATTAAAATCACAATTTTATCTTAAGCTAAATCGAATACTATTATTAGTTGCATTTCCCTTTTTACTTATTCATTTTCAAAAAGTAACAGACATAAAATTACCTTGGTTTCCTGTAATTTTCATATAAAAATCTTCTACAGCGGTTTTCCTAATCTTTCCTTGGTAGTACTTTTGTTAATATTGCTAGGAATTCGCCGTGAAAGTCTGACCGTCGTGAAGAAATAATATAGTACTGCTCCTTTTATCGTGAGACAACACTATATCACTAAATTTCTTATGTCAAAAACAATTTGTAAAGAAAAATGACATGAAACGTGGCGGGCATAGGAGCTTTTTGGTAAGTGTAATTAATTTATTTTTTTGACTAACTTTTGTTAACTTTTATATTCTTAAAAATTCTTTTTATTTTTCTTTATAGTTATCGCTGTTCCTAATAAGTAAAATATAATTGAAGAAGGTAAGTAGTTAAAGTTTTCAGTGAGATATAGAAGATGTAAACAACATCAAAAATCTTGGTGATGGCCATCTTGGCTGAAGTTGTGTTGGTGGTTTACATCTTCTTATCTCTACTTACTCTATTAAATTTCATTTAATTTGTATATTTTTTTCTTTTCAGATGTCTATCTATGGATTGAAGTAGGGATTAAGGTGATTTAACTCTCAATCTGAATGTATGCACCCCTGGAAATGTGTGCATACAAAATTGTACCTGTACCATACTCTGGTGCAAAAAGAAACACCACCTCTGAACAGGCGCAAAAAAAAAAATGTTGATGCATTTCGGAGAGGTAGAGGGGGTGTGTATGATCACCTCCTCCCTCAGTAGGTATTATGAAGATAACCATTTGATTATGATTAATAAGTAGTATGCCTAGATTTAATTTAAGTATATTTAATTTTTTATGATTAAAGTAGACTAGAACTATGTTGCATGCTAATTTTAAGTAAGTATGATTTTTTTATGATGAGGCGAGTGTAGGGAAAGGAGTAGGATGCCTCTGGCAATCAACACGGATTGTTTCCGTACAACCCGGGCACGTAACAGTATCGACGATTATGACTGAGTGGTCGTGAGGTCAGAAGCCTCGTAAAATTAAGTGACTGTGGGTGTGCAACAAAAAAATTATTTTTGAATCGCTAACGTGTGGCAAGAGCCCCATCCCTGATATCTCATGGCTCTATCGATTTAGGCGGGCAATAATATAAAAAAAAATGGTCTGTGGTTATGTGTTTATGTGTATCGAATACTCATAATTTGTTGGGTAATGACATAGTGAAGAGAACGAGAACTGTGTCGATATCACAGTTGGGGAACTTAAAACTAGTATCACAGTTGTAAGATTTAAAATTTAGTATCACATTTGAAGTATTAAAACCTAGAATCACAGCTGAAGAACCTAAAAACAAGTATCACAGATGAAGAATTAAAAACTATTTTCACAGTCTTTGCATTCTATGAATGTTTCAAAAATTATATTGCACAAATGAAGGATGCCTTATTAAAGTGAAAAGCTAATATGTGAAACTTGGTCGTTATCGTGCTGTCAAGTGAAATAAATAACAAGTGAAATCTCTATAAACAATAAATAATTTTAGTCTATACGAAACAAATTAAATTGTATAAGAATATGATGATATTATCACAGCATTATATCTGCAAGTTTTTCACAGTTGGCAAGCATTAGCAACAAGTATTGCCAGTCTTGTTATTGCACTATGTATGGAGATCCTTTGCGTGGAAAACTCCAACCTTTTCTCCTTTGAAATTTCCTACTTCATATAATGAATTTCCAATAGGTTTCAACACAATGGATTTCAAAAATTTAGGACCCAATTTTGAATTATATGAATCTGGTAAGCTACTTTGTTTAAAGTTTCGCCTGAAAACTAGTTGTCCTACGCGATATTGCACTTCCCTACTTCGGGTATTGTAAACCCTTTCAGTTTTTTGATGGGCTAGTTTTAGATTTTCAAATATTTTCTTTCTTATTAGGTCTAATTTTTCACTTTTGTTTTCTATTCTAAGATTACTGTCTTTTAAAGCATCTAGTCTCCGAAGAAGTTCGTATGAACCTCCATGCTGCACCATTTGTGAACCGAACACAGCGTAGTATGGTTCAAAAGCAATGGAGTCATGGATCACACTTCTTAGAGAAAAAGCTGCGTTGCTAGCATGTAAATCCCAGCTTTTTTGATCACTCTCTAAATATGATCTTATTTTTGCTAGCACTGAACGATTTACTCGTTCTGATGCATTCGCTTGGGGTGAATAGAATGCTGTTCGGGTGTGTTTAACACCATATCTTTTAAGGAAGCTTGCAAACAGTTCAGACGTGAACTGTTTACCATTGTCTGAGTGAATGTATTCGGGGACGCCAAAAATATGGAAGACATTCTCTTCTAAATAGTTTACTATCACTGCCGAAGTGGCTTTTTTGATTGGTTTTAGAAAAACAAACTTGCTAAAATGGTCAAGACATATAAATATATGTGTATGTCCTGCTTTTGACCTAGGATATGGTCCTAAAAAATCTATATATAACCTTTGGAAGGGTCTTTCTGTAACTACCTGGTTTCCCATGGGCGGTCGTGAAATCACATTCATAGGTTTATTGCACTTACAGATGTCGCAAGAACTGACGTGTTCTCTAACATCAACAGTCATATTTGGCCAATAATATTTTTGTCGCAGCTTCGCTAGTGTCTTATGTATGCCTCCATGTCCTGCTGCTGGTGAATTATGTGCCGCCTCCAGGAGGCTCCTTTGCAACTCCTTCGGAACCCAGAGCTTCCATGCTCGGTCTTCCTGAAGTTCGTCGCCAGTCCTTATGTCGGTCCGTTTGTACACAAATCCTTCCGAAACACATACATCAGGGAGACGGCCTATGTTTTCGGTCACCGTTTTCTTCAGCTCCTCATATTCCTGTGAACAAAAATATGGGGAACTGAGATCAACTTCCTGCATTTCTTTCTCGGGATTGAGCTCGTCCAAATGGATACGCGAGAGAGTATCAGGGACTACATTGAGTATACCTTTCCTATGTTCGATAGTGAAATCAAAACCCTGCAGTTTGAAACTCCATCTGGCCAAACGTCCAGATAAGTCTTTTTGGGTCATTAGCCATTTCAAACTGGCATGATCCGTTATTATAGTGAACGGTAATCCCTCAATGTATGCCCTAAACTTCTTTACTGAGAGAACGGCCGCCAAACATTCTAGTTCAGTCACTGTGTAATTCCTTTGAGCGGAATTAAGCTTCTGAGACATGAACGCTATGGGCCGTTCGTTCTCCTCCGTATCTTTCTGAAAAAGAACACTCCCTACGCCTGAAGTCGAAGCATCACACTGAATGTAGAAGTGTTTCGAAAAGTCTGGGTTAGTTAGTATTGGAGCAGTTATCAACATAGTTTTAAGTTCTTCAAAGGCTTTGATCGCTTCACTTGTCATCACGAATGATTTGCCTTTTTTCAAACAGTCCGTCATGGGTGCTGAAATGGTAGCGAAGTTCGGTATAAAACGCCTATACCACCCCGTCATCCCCAGGAACCGACGGAGTTGCTTAGGAGTGCCTGGAATTGGAAAATCTTTTACCGCTGAGACTTTCTCGGGGTCAGTTCTCAGACACCCATCACCGATGAAATAACCAAGATACTTAATCTCCTTAAAACAAAATTTGCTTTTCTCCACGTTTATAGTAAGCCCAGCTTCATTCAAATGCTTAGCTACTTCTTTTAGAGCTTTTATGTGAGTTCCAAAGTCTGGAGAACAAATCAAGAGGTCATCAAGGTAGACAAAGACATTCTCCCTCATACGAGCGGGAATGACCTTGTCCATCAGCTTGCACATTCTCTGAGCAGCGTTGCATAGTCCAAACGGCATGACCGTGAACTGGTACAATGGTCGCCCAGGGACTGTGAAGGCTGTTTTCTCTCTTGACTTGCTCTCCAGCGGAATCTGCCAGAAAGCATCTTTTAAATCTATACTCGATATAAATTGAGTATTTTGAAGGCGGCTTATGATGCCTTCTATGTGTGGCAACGGGTAAGCGAATTTTTTTGTAGCTGCATTCACTTTACGTGAATCCAAACAAAGTCTGTTCTTTCCAGGTTTTCTCACCAGCACAACTGGAGAACTGTAAGCACTATTGCTTTCTTCAATTACGCCTAGTGCGAGCATCCGGTCAAGTTCCTCGTACATGAGCTTCTGCACTACAGGTGAGATTGGGTAGTGTCGTTGTTTGATGGGAATGCTGTCGTCTTCCATCTCGATGACGTGTTCTTCTAGGCTTGTCTTTCCCAATCCCAACACTGCGAAAGAAGGGAACAGCTTCTTGACCTGCTCCAGCTCTTCAGTTTGCACAGGTGAAAGTTGCCTTACGGGATCGAGATCTTGTCCTTCCATCGGCGATGGATTGTCAAGAGCACTGACAATGTGTGGAGCTACCTTGAAAGCTCTCCAAAAATCGACTCCCAGATACAGCTTTTGTTGTAAATCTGGTACAACGTATAGTTCCATATCAAGAGTTTTATTTCCCCACAAAACCTTTGCTTTAAATCTACCTATTATTGCTTGATTATTTCCATCTGCTGTCTTTATACCTAAATTCATTTTAATAAGTTCTATTTTGTGATTTTTTACAAAATCGATTGCACCTTTTCCCAAACAACTAACAGATGCACCACTATCTAATAGACCATGCATCTCTTCACCATCTACGAATACTTTTGTATATGGCCTACAGTCGTCTGTACTTGTAATGATTGATGACTCAATTCTATTCTTATGAAATCTACTTATTGCACGTTTATCTCTAAGCTTTAAAATTTTCTTATAATTCCTTGACTTTTTTGTAGATTGCTTTAGCTCTTCACCGAATATTCGTTTTCTTGTTTCTTGGTAATCAATGAGTCTTTGGTGGAGAGTTTTCCTTGGAGTTGCGTCAGGATTTATTTTAGACGCATCGTAACTTTCATTTTCTTTTATATTGACATTTCTTTTTAAAATAGTTACTTTTCCGAGTTGTTCGGATTCCCGGGAGGCTGGGTTTTCGTCAGGAGTTGAGTCCCGGACGCACTCCCGACTTGAACTTTTCCCAAACAAGAGGCACATTTAAATGAAATACTTCCTTGCCCACAACTGAAACAAGTCATCGCATGAAAACTGGAAGGACAAGTAGCTTTGCTGGTTTCAGCTTCTTTTGTATTTCCATTTCCACCTAAATACCTTTTATCTCTTTCAAACGGATTTTGAGAACTTGAAGTCTTTTTATTAAAGTTTGAATTCCCTCTATTTTGTTGTATAGCAGCTATATCGAGATCTTCATTTCCTGTATTACAAGGATTATCTTCTCTTTCCCATTCATCTTTGCGTATTTCCTGTTCCCGATAATCTACCTCGCTTATATTTTTTTTTAACCTAACTTCTCTAGCTGCTATATGAATTTCAGCTTTCCTACAATATTCTCTTAATTCATGAATCGAATTTATTGAACTACTAAAGATAAGATTTGCGACCCTATCTTTGATATTTGGCATTAAAATACCTATCAAGTCTTGTTCGGATGGGCGGTTTCGCATCTGTAAAAATAACGCTCGAATATCGCTATAAAACTCGTCAAAAGTTTCGTGAGGAAGTTGTCTCCTGTCCATTATCTGTCGTAAGACTTCAGGGTCTTTTTTCTTGTTCTTAAACTGAATTAAAAGCTCAGATCTTAAGTCGTAATAATTGAGCATTACATCTCCCATATTTTCTTCAAGGTACTGCCAGTACCATACTAAGGCAGCCCCCGACAATAAGTGATGAAAATTTGCAAATAAATCTTCGTTGCTCATGGAATACTTCTTCTGTATCGTTTCAACTCTAAAAATAAAACTTTCAACAGACATAGTTTTAGGTGACCCATCAAATTTTATACCCCATTTGTGTACATCCACCCGTCTAGTATCTCTAAAATTTTGAGTCACTGTATTTCTCGGTGGTCTCAAACTTGAAGTCTGGGGTAAGTTTGATTGGATTTCAGGGTTAACTGGGTCAGATAGTATAGGTCTAGGTATAAAAGTAGATTCCGACTGTCTATCCTGAGGAGGAAATATATATTGTTTTGTGGAATTTTCAAGTTCACTTATTTTTATGTTTACTTCTTTAATTTTTGTTTCCATAGACACTAACATCTTTGTCATGCCATCATGAAACATGTTCAGTGTCCTATCATTACACTCACGGACTGCTAATGCCACAGCAGATTCTATTTTATTTGAGATGCTCTCATCCGTGACTCTTCTAATAAAATCTGATTCGGTTTCATATGGCTTTCGAATACTTGTATTCATTCTTTGAGAATTTCGGTCTACAGGATCTGTTGTATTCAACTCTGTGACTCTTCGAATGAAGTCTTTCTTGTGGTCAAACTGATTGCATGTACGTTCGCGCAGTGTATCACGGTCGAGTGCTTCCATGTCAGCACGGACAGTTCTTTCTTCGATCTGTATTAAACGGATCTGATCGAGGATATCATAATCGTCGTCTTGGCCGTTAAGGCTATTATCCTCATCAATCTCTTCGATTGTTGGACGACGAAGAACAGATTCCCTCGCGGACTCACTTTGACCTCTAACACTTGGTAGAACCGAATTGAGGCCGAATGCTCTTTGTGGGTTTTCACCTAGTGTCCTACTCATTGCTTCCCCATTCAGAGTCGACATTGCGCTAGGGTTATTCCTGGATACAAACATCCTATCGTCTCCCTGATCTAACCGATTCCTGAGAGGATATCTTACATTTGACCTAGGTCTAGGACTTGGCACATTTTTGGCAACCGCGCCTCTACCTCTGTCTTCCATAATATTAAAATAGTTTTACCAAAAGAAAATTGTTTTTTTAATTCAAAAAAAAATTGATAGGTTTATAAAAAAAATTCAAATTCAAAAAAAAAAATTATGTATTTAGTACCTACTATCTGAATAAAAAAATGTATAAAAAAGGAAATGAAAAAAAAAAAACAAAAAAAAAAAACGTATAGCCTATGTAAGAAGAAAATCCAAAAAAAATAAAAAAAAACTCAAATTCAAAAATGAAACTATTTGTAATTAAAAAAAAAAGGAAAAAAAAGGAAAAGGGTTAAACTCTCTCTGAAAAGGAATCAAGACTTTTTTTTTTTTTTTTGTTTCTATATTCTTCCCTTTCTTCTCTCTTCAATAAACTTTTCTAAACAAAAAAAAGGTTATAGAGCAAAGAAAAAAAAATAAAAATGAACAAAATCCTTGAAGTCTTTCGTAAGAATAATTCCCTTATATATCCTTAAAAGAATTGAAAGAAGTCGCACTTAATGAATCTTCCAAAAAAATAAAAAAAAATAAAAAAAATTAAAAATACAAATAAGAAAAATTAAAAAAAATTATTCAAAATTCAAAACTATTTCTAATGTGAAAAAAAAATCAAAAATATTCAACTAACTATAAAAACTTATTAAAAACAAATAAAACCCAAATTCATGAATCTAAATATCTCTTTCAAAGAGAAATAAAAAAAAATTATAATAAATAAAAGAAATAAAATCTTGACAAAAATTGAAAAAAAGAGAAAGATCAAAAAAAAAAAAAATCCAAATCGAAAAGTGTATAGTTTCGAAGAAAATAAAAATTAGAACTCAAAAAAAAAAATAATTATAATTAATGAATATAAGTACCTATATGAAAATAAAAAAAAAAATTTTTAAAGGTTTTATAAAATTTGATGGAATTTTATTTTTGTATGGTATATGACCTTTTTAATTATTTATTGTAAAAGTAATTTATAATGTTTTGCGGTGGTGTGTGAAGATCCTAGATGTCAGGGATCCTTTCTATTAAGGAAACTTTTTGTTTGTCTGTCTTGTCTGTCGTGTCAGTCATCTTCATGGCTGAAGCGGTCCTGATCAGAGCGAGTATTGATGCATAACCTTTCTTCCATACCACAACTTGCACCGAGTGTGAAACCCTGATAGAAGGCTGGCATGATTTTCCAGTCATGCATCAACACGGACAAGTTTTCCAGACTAAAGCTCACGCCTCACTAATAACCAGGCTGTGCCTTATGTCATAGGGCAGCGCGAAGCTCTTGGCCTTTTATACTTGTCCCACTCCTGTTTCCAAATTTAACTTCCAATTCCCTCACGGAAACGTTGGTTCTGAAGACCTACATTTTGGGTAGAAACCTTTGGATAAATTCTAAAGAAACAGGAGTATGTACGGTCTGTGAATATGTTTTAGTTGGATGGAACAGTTAAAATAATAAAAAAAATAGAGATAAAAGTAGAAAGTTAAAAGAAGAGGCTATTGAAAGTCCAAGCTGACAACCTTCCAAAGAAAATTGTCAGCCTGAAGTAACAATTGGTCTCTAGAAAAAAAAAAATGCGTTGGGCGCCATTGAAATGAGCTTTGTTATTACTGGCCACAGGGGCGACTTTGTACTTTGCTTAGGACGGTGGCATGCTGGTCTCGGGCTCGGCTAAGCACGTCGGATGGGGTAGTTCTTGTCCCTCACAAAACACTCGGCTCAAATTTCATTTTTTCTTTTATTCATGCCAAAAATATCAGAATGAGAAAAAAAGGAGAAAGCTAATAAACCAAACCAAAGATCATTCAGACATTGGTCAGGCTAGAAAAGGAAACAAGGAGAAGAAAGAAAGACAAACACATTCACATACCTTTGCCACTACCCTGACGAAAGAATAAACGATGAAGATGTCACTCCCCTAGCTCAAAGGAAAATTACAACAAGATACAATCCTAAAACTATTTATACCCTAACTTATTGAGTATGAATCTAACCCCCCCATTTAATCCTAAGTTTCCCTAAAAATAATACTTGTTTTTATTTTTCCCTTTAAGAAATCGACATTCCCACTCCATCGTCCCGCCAGCGTAATGGTTCGCTTTGACCAGGAGGTTTTGCCTGCTGTTGTTGGCACAGCTTGGCCAGCCCTCCCATATGTCCAAATGACATATCCTTTCGCTATCTTCCTTGGCCGATGTTGTGGAAGATAGCCCCTATTCAACTCTTCAGCCATGATTACGTCGCCGTACTTTACGTCATGTAAAATTCACGTTTTCCTTTCTAGACGGCCTGACAAGGCTCTTCACACACCTGTCGCTTTATTTAGTAACACATCTTGTTGAAATTAAAAAAAAGCACGTTTAAAATTAACCATATAGGTATAGACAAAATTTATATTTCACAAAAATGACAAGATAAATTTTCATGAAAAGCTAAAATTGTTTTAAGAAAAGGCAAAGAAAAAAAAAATATATGAAACAAAACTAAAAGGAGAAAAAAAAATCGTATCTGTTTTTAAGGGTTATATGTGTTTTTACGTGGGGAATTCCTTTGTTCATCCCAGCACAAAATTTTACCAAAAAAAATAATTACTCACGTTTCCAATGTATCCTCCCTCGACGTCCTGCCGGCAGCACAGATCAGGAACGATATTTCACTTCACTTCAAAAAAATGTTATTTCTTCGCGATGGAGAATAAATTAACTTTTAAAAACAGATTTTAGATTTGTACACTTTTCTTTACGTTAATTTCAGAAAAGATAATTATCATTACTCTAATAAAAAAAATAGGTTTACGTTACTAGGGAAATAAAAGGTTATTTCTTAAGTGTTATTTAAACTTAACTATTTCCAAACTCTTTTTTTTTTTTTTTAATATTTTGATTCTATTTAAAAAAAATTCCTTTTTTTTTTTGTATCTCTCTGTTTTAAAGAAATCACCTTTAGTTAACCTTTAAATTTTTTACTTTGATTTAATTCAATGTTCTCTTTGTTCTTTGTTCTTTCTCTTTGTTCTTTCTCTTTGTTCTTTCTCTTCTATTTCTTCTGGAAAATTCTTTGGGTAATTTCACTTATAAATATGTATTTGGCACTATTTCCTAAGGATCCTGGTTGGAAATGGCCAATCCTGGTAATTCGGCTGGATCGCCTTGAATCCTTTTATTGGCCCTTCTATTTGAAAAGGAGCACCTTTATCTTAAAGGGGGCAGAGGCACTAATTGTGTCCACTCTGAATGTGGGAGCCCCTAGGATCACTAAAGAGTACCTCTGCTAACATGAATTAATACTCCGATTTTTGAGTATCTTTTTGGCTCTGATGAGCCTTCCCCAGAACTCCAAAAGGGTTAGTTTGAAACAATTGTGTTCACTTTGGTATTCTTTTTTTCTTTTTTTTTTTTTTTTGTTCGTAATTTAACGTTTTTTTTTTTTTAACTTTATAGAATTGCCTTAAATTTATACAAATTTTTTAACTTTCGTTGGCAATTTTATGTATTAAAATTCGAATTTTTGGTTCTTAAAAAAAAAACTTTAAAAGAAAACTTCAGAGGAAGAAAGAAAAAACACCCAATTTGACTCAGAATCGCAAGTCAACTGACTACCCTTTGTCTATCTTCATATAGACCCATACTATATACTTTTATTCTTTGTTCACCAAAAGTATATAACCGGATAGCTGGATCTTCAAATAAAATATTTAAAATCTTCTTCTATCTTCTTCACTCTTCTTCACTCTTCTAGGGTTCGTCTATAGAACTAGGTTCTAATACTAAAGCCCAATGCACCTATTACTAATTCTATGTTTTCAAGCCTTTTTCTATCTAATCACTAATATCACAGCATCATTAAAATCACAATTTTATCTTAAGCTAAATCGAATACTATTATTAGTTGCATTTCCCTTTTTACTTATTCATTTTCAAAAAGTAACAGACATAAAATTACCTTGGTTTCCTGTAATTTTCATATAAAAATCTTCTACAGCGGTTTTCCTAATCTTTCCTTGGTAGTACTTTTGTTAATATTGCTAGGAATTCGCCGTGAAAGTCTGACCGTCGTGAAGAAATAATATAGTACTGCTCCTTTTATCGTGAGACAACACTATATCACTAAATTTCTTATGTCAAAAACAATTTGTAAAGAAAAATGACATGAAACGTGGCGGGCATAGGAGCTTTTTGGTAAGTGTAATTAATTTATTTTTTTGACTAACTTTTGTTAACTTTTATATTCTTAAAAATTCTTTTTATTTTTCTTTATAGTTATCGCTGTTCCTAATAAGTAAAATATAATTGAAGAAGGTAAGTAGTTAAAGTTTTCAGTGAGATATAGAAGATGTAAACAACATCAAAAATCTTGGTGATGGCCATCTTGGCTGAAGTTGTGTTGGTGGTTTACATCTTCTTATCTCTACTTACTCTATTAAATTTCATTTAATTTGTATATTTTTTTCTTTTCAGATGTCTATCTATGGATTGAAGTAGGGATTAAGGTGATTTAACTCTCAATCTGAATGTATGCACCCCTGGAAATGTGTGCATACAAAATTGTACCTGTACCATACTCTGGTGCAAAAAGAAACACCACCTCTGAACAGGCGCAAAAAAAAAAATGTTGATGCATTTCGGAGAGGTAGAGGGGGTGTGTATGATCACCTCCTCCCTCAGTAGGTATTATGAAGATAACCATTTGATTATGATTAATAAGTAGTATGCCTAGATTTAATTTAAGTATATTTAATTTTTTATGATTAAAGTAGACTAGAACTATGTTGCATGCTAATTTTAAGTAAGTATGATTTTTTTATGATGAGGCGAGTGTAGGGAAAGGAGTAGGATGCCTCTGGCAATCAACACGGATTGTTTCCGTACAACCCGGGCACGTAAATAGAATCAAAATATTAAAAAAAAAAAAAAAGAGTTTGGAAATAGTTAAGTTTAAATAACACTTAAGAAATAACCTTTTATTTCCCTAGTAACGTAAACCTATTTTTTTTATTAGAGTAATGATAATTATCTTTTCTGAAATTAACGTAAAGAAAAGTGTACAAATCTAAAATCTGTTTTTAAAAGTTAATTTATTCTCCATCGCGAAGAAATAACATTTTTTTGAAGTGAAGTGAAATATCGTTCCTGATCTGTGCTGCCGGCAGGACGTCGAGGGAGGATACATTGGAAACGTGAGTAATTATTTTTTTTGGTAAAATTTTGTGCTGGGATGAACAAAGGAATTCCCCACGTAAAAACACATATAACCCTTAAAAACAGATACGATTTTTTTTTCTCCTTTTAGGTGTGTGAAGAGCCTTGTCAGGCCGTCTAGAAAGGAAAAAGTGAATTTTATATGACGTAAAGTACGGCGACGTAATCATGGCTGAAGAGTTGAATAGGGGCTATCTTCCACAACATCGGCCAAGGAAGATAGCGAAAGGATATGTCATTTGGACATATGGGAGGGCTGGCCAAGCTGTGCCAACAACAGCAGGCAAAACCTCCTGGTCAAAGCGAACCACTACGCTGGCGGGACGATGGAGTGGGAATGTCGATTTCTTAAAGGGAAAAATAAAAACAAGTATTATTTTTAGGGAAACTTAGGATTAAATGGGGGGGTTAGATTCATACTCAATAAGTTAGGTTATAAATAGTTTTAGGATTGTATCTTGTTGTAATCTTCCTTTGAGCTAGGGGAGTGACATCTTCATCGTTTATTCTTTCGTCAGGGTAGTGGCAAAGGTATGTGAATGTGTTTGTCTTTCTTTCTCCTCCTTGTTTCCTTTTTCTAGCCTGACCAACGTCTGAATGATCTTTGGTTTGGTTTATTAGCTTTCTCCTTTTTTTCTCATTCTGATATTTTTGGCATGAATAAAAGAAAAAATGAAATTTGAGCCGAGTGTTTTGTGAGGGACAAGAACTACCCCATCCGACGTGCTTAGCCGAGCCCGAGACCAGCATGCCACCGTCCTAAGCAAAGTACAAAGTCGCCCCTGTGGCCAGTAATAGCAAAGCTCATTTCAATGGCTTTTTTTTTTTAATTTTTCTGGGGGATACCATCAGAGAAAAACTCATGTTGTATTCAACCCCAAAGGTGATATAAGAGAGTTTATTTTGTACAGCAAAATAAAATCCGTAACTCTGTCGATTGAATTATCTCGAAAACGGTATCTCTTATAAAAAAAAGTTACATAACATTTTTTGTAGAAAATTTTCTAAGCTAAAACTTAGTTCTTGAAATTTTTTCTGTTCCATTTGTTAGGGCATTTGACCCCCTGTAAAATTGTAAGGGACTTTTTAAAGCTTCCTTTAGTTGCCATGGGGGGATGCTTTGTACCAAAATTCAGCTTTCCAACCTTTGTCACTAAGAAAAAAGCTGAAATGACTGTACTACAGCCAAAAGTGAAAAAAGGTCCATTCTGGTTGCAGAATCTGTATACAACAACAACTGACAGAAATATTCAAGTAGACTAACATGACACTGTTGTCATAACGGGTAAAGTTATAGCCAATTCGATGTTTTCATTCGCTCTTTTAAATTGCAATTTATTTACTAATTAAGGCAACTTGGTTTTAAAATAGAGCAATTTTAAGCTTTTAAAAAATTGATAACTTTTTCAACCAAAAATCAATATAATTTATTTATTTTCCAATTTAAATAAAGCTTAAAGAAATCTATTGTGAATGAACCTACTTCTTTTATTATGTTGTATTTTGCTTTTGAGCTTGAAACCACCTGTTTAAGTGAGGAAATGGAAATGCTCATTCATATGAACTGATGCTCATGGTTGAATGAGCAAAACTAAACGAACATTTATGTTAGGCTCTTGCTCATGAGTAATTAGTTGTGAATATTTTTCATTTTGCTCATGCTTCGAGTGTTTAAGTTTGCTCATGATCATCATACATTATGCTCATTAGCTGATATGCTCAATTGATAAGCATTTTAGTCGAGAGTGAGCAGTTTAGTTCTCGTGGGCATTCAAGCAGTAAATAGAAGGAAACCAATTCATAATAGCATGTTGTTTGGGAAACCCGACTTTATAATTTGTACTCACCATTGCTCATACTCAAGCTCATGAGTACTTAGAAACTACTCATACTCATGAGTAAAATATGAGCAGAGAGAAAAAATTGACTACATCCTCATGAGTGAGCATTTCCGTATCCTGGTTTAAAATGAAATCATTTGAAAATGGAATAAATGAATCACCGACGATGAAGCAGGGTCAGGAAGCTAACCCATCCTTAAATATACTTATAAAGCTTGCGTCATTTAACGGAAAATATTTGCAGTAAGTAAGGCTGCAATTGAAGCCATTTCCTCAACTGTTATACAAAGTTAAAACTTATCGAACGTTATTGCAGCAACGAGTTGAGATAACTGAGCACATCAAATACCTTTCGATGTGTTCAAAAACAGCGTAATATAATATGGGATTGAAATGGCAGATGGATCAGCCAAAATGAGTACTTACGTCACTAGAGCAAAAAGAAATGTTACCAGAATTTCTTCAAGGCCGTAAACGATAGATGGCCAACCTAAGAGTCAATTATCGATCTGTGAAACTGTGAACAGGAGAAAGAAGCTATAATTTAAGTTTTCACACTATTATTTAATCACTTTCAAAATCTGTGAAATTGAGCAAAATACTAGTGCCATCACTTAGCCATAGTTAAAGATAATTGTGACACTACAGAAACACCAAAATGATGGCTTCTGAGTATCTAATGAGCATACCTTGTTTCTTTTTAAATTTTCTTTTTTTCACAGGTTTTCACAAAATCAATTGATTGTGATAAAATAATCATTTAAAAAAAAAAACATTTTCAAAACATTCATGTGTAAATTCATAAATATCAAATGTTTCCGCATCGCTAATTTTTGTAATGCTGATGTCAGGCACAGCTGATGCTGATACAATTGCATCAACAACAACGCATCAAGAATTTTCTTTATTCTTATTTGTTTGAAGTTTGCGCATCACTTGAGACTTAATGCAAGTTTGCAATAGCGAACACGTTGCAAGTGGCCCATACACACAACACAAGTGTGCACACCTGTGTCCACACTCCAGTGTGGCATTCCACCAAACACAAGACACCGAGAAAAAAAAATCAAAATACTCTGATTTTTCCCACAACGTGTTCCAAGCCGAAATCGGTGCACACACCAGCCCCCACACATCACAAATTTCAATGCACCGACAAAAGTAGTGTGTCCACAAGAGTTATGTCTTTGGGCTTCTTACGCAAACAAAGTTCGGGTGTGAAGCATTTATGAATGTTTGGCAGAAATGATTGTGCATCATCTCTGCAACGATGCGTTTGTGAATTTACACGATGTTTTACACTTTGAGACCTATTTGACATAAAGGCATGATCTTATTTATGACTTCACAGATAAATAATTCACCCCTGTAGGGTTTCGAGAAATACTTTTTACAGCTTACATCTAGGCAAACCTCAACTATTCCTCGAGCCCACGAGAGTTGAATGGGCTTCGGTGATTTTTATGCTGACAGAGTCATGATAGAGCGGTGGGTCAAAAAATACAATTGGATCGGGGACCGATCCACCTGTACACGACTGATTTTTGATAAAAGCGGGGTCATTTAGTTCTTTGGCTTCAGAATTCAAAGATGGTTCTTTATTGAAAGATTAAGCACTACGCTACTACTAAAAAGTGATTACAAGTTAAAAAAAAATGTTAGTAAACTGTTTTGAATTTATTAATTAAATTGTTAGTGTAGTTATGCTTCTATCTTATCAATAGACTGTTAAAAATTATATCTCTTTATGTATTAGCACATAACATAAGCAATTATTTAATTTTTGATATTATCAACTATCCCTGTTTCGGGAGATTTTATTTCAAACTAGTAGAATTAATCTCTGAAGATAGAATCAAATATATCGTCGATGCAAAGGAAAAACTCACTAAGTGCAGACAAAAATGTTTGAAAAAATGAGAATGAAATGCATTTTTTAAATCTAAAAAGTCTCATTTTGCACGGTTTTTGTAAAGACATTCAAAGGTATTCCCGGGAACTTTATTAAAAATTTACGAAACGTGACTTTTCACCTTCAAAAAGTTTGTTTCAATCTAATTTCCTTCAAAAGTGTAATTTGTTGATCAGTGAGTTTTACCTTTGATCCCACGTTATACTTCAAGAAATCTCCACCATCTCGATGTTGCAACCTGAATCTAATAAACAATCATATCCCCAAACTAAAAACAAAACACATAAACCAAACAAAACAGTAATTTGTAATATTAATTAAACAAATTCAACAGACTCCTTCCTTTAAAAGAATTCTGTATACACCTTAGACTTAAACTAAAAACACAAAACAAAATTAAGACCACATTTTAAAACTTTAACAAAACATTATACACAAGTGAACAAAAATTACTTTGGGTTGCAAGGTTTATAAGAAGAATTTGGAAGCGGTGAATCACAGCGATTTAAAAAAAAAAAATAAAACTTTAATAATTATTACTTTTTCAAATGTTTGAATATCCAAGTTTCAGGGAAAATTTGGCGAACTACTTGTTTGATATTGTTTGAATATGAACCAGCGGCACTTTGCATACCTGCAGCACCAACTCCTATTGCCAATGGCATCGCATCAAACATAACTGGACCAGGTCCCCCAAATCCTCCATATCCACCAAATCCATAACCAACAAATCCTAGAATAATATTTTAAGAAAAGTTAGGTTTGGACAAAAAAAAATCTAGAAATCCTTTGAGCGCAATAAGAAATTTTTTTCTAAATTTCTTTTTAAATCGTCAATAATCATCATAAGAATGACTTTCATAATCTGCTTTTTTAGAATATTTGACAACTGTTACAAAAATGTGTAAGGTCTTAGGGCCATTTACTTAAATAAAATTTATATAGAGCACAAATCTTTAATTTACTTATCAGCAGACGGGTTAAAAATTCAAATCAAACCATTGAAAGTTAGGAAAAACTTCCTGAGTTTACAGCCTATTTGGAAGCGAAATAAATGTTTCAATGCATTATATCATAGTTCAAAGGTTTTATGATAGAACTGAAGTTTTGCGCTTGTTAATGCTCTTTAAGGGTTTGGTTTTCGTAATTTTAAAGTAATTAAAGTTAAATGTAATACATACATAAATGTATCCATATCCGCCTTCAGAATTATTTTTGTTTACTTATTTTGTGCATCATTTACATGTGGGAATATTTTGGGCCCTACATTTTTTTTAATTGGGTCTCACCCCTCCTAAAAAAATTGGCAACACTGGGTACATTGATCTAGTGGCCTATCTCAGTTATCACCTGTACCAATCTCATCTCGATCTCGAAATTTTGTCCTTCGGTACTTTATCTTGATTAGCTTTAGCTTTTCGAAACTATCTCCTTTCGTAAAATTACACTTTTCTTTCCTATTTGAACACTTCATGAATAGAACTTTAATATTTCTCGCATGATGAATTCGTGAACGAATCACATTTAAGAAACCTAACTAGATTTGATTCGATTAGGAACTCGAATTTTACTTTAAAGGAACTAAAAACTATGATTCACGAGCGAATCGAAAATAAAATTCCCTTTTGAGTTTTTCAGATGATTCTGATATATTCAAAGATAAAGCACGATACTAATGTAAAAAATGTTAAATAGAAAAGTTAGTAGACAGCTTTGAAGTTGTTAATTAAGTTTGTATGTACAAATACTATGTTTTTATTTTATCAATAAACCGTTGAAGATTATGTCCTTTTATATGTATTATCACACTGTATGAACAATAATTTACTTTTCTATATTTTCAACTATCCATGATTCAGGAAATTCTTGACGAACTACTTGTTTATTTTCATGTCCTGATGAAATTGATACCCGATTGTTTTGACTTGAATCTTCAATTACTGTTGTAAACAGTACTTCAGTAAAAGAAATTGGTGTAGTAATATAATCCCAATCTATAAAAATAAATCACTGATTAGGTAACTGATTAACTATTTTTGTCTATTTGTATCGGTTGAAGACCGTGGAAATTATTAAATTACTTATATTTTATTGATATATTTAATCAAAAACAAAAACATTTACCTACAGTTAGAAAAAATAAAGCAAGGTCGGACAGCAAAAAATATGTTTAAAAATTTAAAAAAAAAAAATCCCTTCAAATCATGAGAATCAACAAGAACAAACTTTATTTCTTTCGATTTAGACTACCTATAAAAGTTTGGGCAGAATTCACTCAAAAAGCCTTTATAAGTTTCTATTATAAGTTTCGCCTGAAATTCTCTTTGTCTAAAATAAATAAGAAACTTGTGCAAAGGGCACCAGTACCCTCTGTGTTTCTTTCGTTCATCGTCAAAAGGTGAGTGAACAATTTAAGTTCTTAATTATGAAACGTTTCAACCGAGACGAGTGCTCATAAGAAGGGGGAATTTTCGATTTTTGGGTGAAACTCATACGAGGCGAAAAGTGAAATGTCAATTCCGCGTGGAATGTTTTTCACGTGAAACTCATAATAAAACAGAATATTTTTCTTAGAAGTAACATAATCAGGCTTATTATGAGTTTTTTCGAAAATAATATCGACCCGGAAAAATTGACATTTTACTTTTCCCCTATTGTGAGTTGCACCCGAAAAACGAAAACTCCCTTTTCATTTCGGCCGAAATGTTCCATAATAAACAGCTTAGATTGTAAATTTATCTTTTGGCAAACGAAAGAAATACAGAGTGCCTGATGGCCTTTGAGCAGGTTTTTTTTTTTTTTTTGTTTATTTTAGGCCAAGAAAAGTTCAGGCAAAACTCATAATAGCTTTTAAAATTCCAGGGGAACAAAAATAAAAAGTTTTTAAAATTCCGGAGGAACAAATATTTTTCGGGTGAAATATTTTCTTGTGAAACTTATAATAAGGCTGAATATAGATTCTGAGGGGAAACATCCCAAAAACAGTTTCAGCAGTCTGAAGTGAATTCTGAGGATTTCGGTTTGTAACATTTACTTCAAATTATATCGACTTAGTCTAGAATAATTAGAAGTTCTAACTCTGTTTAAATATGTTTTATATACAAAAATATTCAAAATTTCAATTTTTTCAATTAAACTCCACTAATTGTAAGGATGTATGCAGTCCAAATTAAAAAAAAAAAACATTATAAAAATGCAAACATTTTTCCTCCCGAACTTATTTTAACATGCACATGTTGTAATGAAAATTTCCATCCATCATTCAGTTTATTTTTGTTTTTCAATTTTTTGCTGATTTAAATGATGAGCCAAAATGAACACAGAGAGTTCTTGGGAAGTTAATCCAAAAATGATCAACGAAAAACCAACAATAAAAAAATATTTTTAAAATTAAAATTACGTTTTAACATCTTCAATTATCCATGTTTCTGGAAATATCTGTGGTAAATTGGGATTTATTAATTCATCAATAGCCTCCCAATCAATAAAATTATCAAAATATATAAGATCACTATCGCATGGCAGAAGATAGGGTAGTGTTAAGGGAAACGTAATGCGTAATGGTGATTCTGTAAAAACTACAATAGAGAACAAAAATTTTAAGCATGCAATTTTGAAAATGTTTTCTAAAGAAATATTCAAATGTAGTTTTCTTTTAAAAAGTGCACTAAGGCTTAGATTGTCAGCGCAGGAAATTTGGCAAGTATAACAACGTTTATGAATTTATTTTTCTTAAGCTTAACAATAAGTAATTTACTATCACCATTTTTTGTGTGCTAACATTTTCTGTGCTGACTATAGATTTTTGAAGAAAACACGGCTATAATCATTTTAATGATGGATCACAAAATTTGTGCCTTACATCGTTGGGAAGGTTATTGCATGTACTTCATTTTGTTATATTGCCAATAAATCGTATACTATTCGGTTCGAGAGATATTTGGCACCAAAAAATGCGAGTAGTTATGAAATTTTGCTTTGAAAGCTGGTTAATTTACTCAAAAGTAATATGGCATAAACCGTACGTCATTGAAAAGGTTATGACGTGACTAGAATACAGGGGCTGAATAGCTTGCATCAGTTATCGAACAAAACGTGACTGAATTATGTGAGTTTGGCATTACCACTCACGTCTCAGGCAATCTAGTTAACCTAAATTGAAAGTTGCTGGTTCATTCGATCACTGAAGGCACTCACTCACTCGTTCAATGACGCGGTTATTCATTCACAGGGCTGTAAAAGAATGCAATCTCTATTTAATGCAATCTTTTATGACTTCAATTAGGTAAATGAATGCATTCATAGATTTCACTTCGAGACTTTGAATTGAAAGTCTTAAGTATATTAAGTTCAAATTATATTAAATGATCTTAGTAGGTAATAAGTGCCCTTGTCTAAATTAGTGGGAAGGTGAGATCACTTGTTTTTTCTCATTAACACTCATTGAACTTCGAAAAAAGCCATGACTTAAAAGTGTAATAGGGCACTAACAGCTCTCAAATTCACCTTTGACTCAAATTGACTCAAAGAGAAATTAACGAATTAGGTAAAGTGAAGAATTTTATTTTTGAATCTAAAGAATGCAAAATCTGCATCAAAATCCATTGCAATTATTTCAATATCAAGCGAATGAAGATAGGATAGAATAGTTTGAAGTTGCAGTCACAAAGTGAAGTCAATGAATTCATTCTTTTGATTGAATTCATGAAAGGTTTAAATGATTGTATTCGCAAAAGATTGAATTCTTTGAAAAACCTGTGTAGATAGGAATGAAAAGTATCTGTTAATGA
Source organism: Dasysyrphus albostriatus (assembly GCA_946251815.1). Classification (NCBI taxonomy): domain Eukaryota; kingdom Metazoa; phylum Arthropoda; class Insecta; order Diptera; family Syrphidae; genus Dasysyrphus; species Dasysyrphus albostriatus. Next base: position 132,788,842 of record OX276337.1, on the reverse strand, counting down.
CTTTGTGACTTTCGACTTAAAATTTTATCATAAAGTCGTATTTGTGTGACTTCGCAAGACATTTGGCTAGTTAGAAAATATATAAAAAGTTGAAAAAATGGTAATTAAAATTTTACTTTATTTGATTGAATCAAATTTCAGTTCAGTCGAGGTTTTTAGAAATCCGATTACGAAATTCTGATAATCAGCCAGACAGCTCCTGTTATCTTAAATCTCAAATAAGACAAGGTTTATTAATACGAGTGTAGTTCTGTTATAATTCTTCAAAATTCACATAAGTACAGAACTTTTTACCTATTTCAAATTCTTCTGTAAAATAAATTAAGGCCATAAACAAAAGACTATACAAAACTGAACAATGGAAAACATACTACATGCAAAGCTTTTTGAAATGTTTTTTTGTTTCTGCAGTTTTCTACTGAACTTTTTTTCTTATTGGAATATGTTCAGAGGTTTAAGTCCAAGAAAACCCGTTCAGTAGCAAATTGCATTGTAAATCTGACCTTTGGACTAATCTTTAGCTTTTTTTTCATACCATAAACAAAAGTGCGAAAAATTTTATAAACAAATAAAATTATATATTTACTCAATAAAATTTTCAAATATCCATGTTTCAGGGAATTCATTGCGAATCTTAACATTGAAATTATTTAATTCTTCTAAAGCATCTTCATACATATCATCTTCGCACCATTTATCTAAAGAGAAGCAGTTATGATATGTAGTAAAGAATAAGATACAGTGTGTTATGGGTAATAAAAGGTATAACATTATTAAATAAAGTGTTGAAGTTCAGCGGCCATTTTGAAGATTGGCCTTTCACTAATATCTTGCGAAGAGCTATGTAATCGAACAAGAAAGTTTTTCAATTCAGTTTTTTTAAGGGAAATTTAAAATATTTCTTTTAGTTCTAAGCTCAGAATTATATAACCTCAAAGTTTTCTTTCCTTTCACATTTAACAATCCTACGGCATATAACCGGCACAAAAAGAAAGTTTGTTAATTTCTTAAAGAAAAGATATTAACAACTTTCTTTTACTATAAATCGTTTTTGAGATATTGGTAATAATACGTTTTCCAAAATGGTTGCTGAAGCAGTCCATTTAAAACCTCTGTGTGAATATTCATAAATAAATTCTAATTGTGGTAAGCATAAACCTGAATTTTTTAGGTTTTTCGTTTTAAAAACCTGAATAAGCTGAATCAGCTGATGGGCCAACATCCCTATGTAGTGTTTAGGCGCGTTCATGAAACGTTTGTCGTAAGCTTTTTGATTGTATGACATTATTCGATGAAGACTTGACATTCCTGGACAGGATGCATGCTATAAGATAGTCTTTTCTTTTTTTACGACGCAAAGTTATTCAGTTTGAAAATATGGCGTAATCTTCGTTGACAATTTTAGGAAAATAAGATTAAATGTGAAAGCTAGCTGTCAAATGCTTGTGTTCAGTATTTAACTATCTGAACAGAATGAAAGATGGAGGTGGTATAGACAGATACTATCAAATAAAGATGGTGATTCTCAGCTGTCAAAATGGATTGATTAGATTTGCAAAGTATTAGTGAAAACAAGTGAAACACGCACACCTAGAATCAACTCGTTATTCAGAACATAATTCATCACAGGTCTTGTTGTTGTTGCAATTCACATCTATTCTTCAACACGAAATGAAATAACATTGTAAGCAAATGGTTTTTAGAGAGTAACACGTACGAAGGATTGCCATCTTTATATTGATAATCTCTGGGTATAGATGTCAAAAATGCCCTAGCTGCAAGAACTGAAACAAATTTAAATTTCACTGCAGCAATTTTGACATGTACCGTCAACTCAGTGGTTTTTAGCTCTGAAACCATTTAGAGTTAAAAAAGAAATAATTTTGATGAGGTAGAAAGGAAGGTATTACTGTCAAAAGCTTCTACAGCTTTAGAGCTAATTTTGTTTCCATTGCTTGTTCGAGTAACTGAGGCTAGCTACTTTTTTATTATGCATTATAGTTTATAGAGAAGATCTGAGACCTCATGGAATATACGATATCCAATTGACGAGTTGAAAATTATTATTTAAACTAATAAAATATTAAAGTAAAATCTTTTTCGTGAAACACTGAATTACAAAAAAAAAAACATGTTAGTTAAACGCAGAGTTCTAAAAATTGAAAAATGTTGAACTTTTGGAAAAACTAATACCAAAAACCAAAATGCCATTCAGTTAGGCTTATCTTAATTTATTAGGGACAAAGTTAGACAACCAAAGGTTTATATTTCTATAGAAATTAAGGTATTTTTGTGTTAATTATTTTACATATTCTCAATAATTAATAAATTTATTTGCTTACATAAGTAATCCTTTGATTTAAGATTAAAATATTCAATTTTCAATATTAAAATAAAGTGCATATTTATACTATGACCATTTGTGGTTTGCCCCTTACATGTAAATTGGTCGTAAACAATAATTAAGTAGGTTTTTCTAAGTTTTACAAAATTAGGGATTTTACACTACTTCCCATTCTAACCAAAAATCAAACAAAATTAATGGCGGTTGTCCATTACAGTGAACATAAACAAAATTTATGGTCAACGCAAAACAAAAAAAAATAATACCTCATATTAGATTTATTGGTTCCATCAAGTAATGTCATCCAAATCCATGTTTCACTAAAATCCGTTCGGATTTTCACTAAACCTGTACTATCGATATTATTACTAATGGCTTGTGGTCTTTTTTCCAAAAAGTATGAATAAAGAGGTATTGGCAGCACTTAAATAAATAGAAATCAGAAAAGAAATAAAGTCATGATGAATGAAAAGTTTTTTTGCCCAAAAAAAAAGTAGTAAAATGGTAATTATAATTATGTTTGTATATACAAGGGTAAAATCGAATAAGCAACGTTGAAAGGAGCTATAAAACACCAACAAATATCAATGTCAAGTGCCAAGACTAACTTAGTTGTCCATATCCAAGTTTCGATGAAATTTTTTCTCACTATTGGTAAATTTTCTGAACTTAATCCAGGATTTGATTCAGCAGCAGAAGATGAAGGAAATGCTGAGAAGAATTGTACCTCTTCTTGCACAGCATACGCTACAGCTGGAACGACTGTTAAAAATTTTATTTATTTTGTTGTTTTCTGGTTAAAAAGATCTCTAAGCCCTGTAGGTATCAATTTAGACTACAATTTTCATTCAAGTGTTATATTAAATATTAAAAAAAAATATTTACAGGCAAAGGATTCAAAATTTTATTATGTTTACAGGTAAAGTAGTACTGTTAGAGTGAAAGAAAAAAAACATCAGCAAACATTACGAGTGGTTTTACAAAGGCGCAAACAATAGTCAAGCCATACCGAGAAATTTGTTAAGATTATATCACACAACCAACCTATAGGCATCGTTAAGCCAAATCCAAGTTTCGAGAAAATTCGAACGAAAAAGAACAGTTTTTGAAGATTCAATATTTGAGTCAAATCTTTCAATGGGATTTGCTGGTTTTGAGCCAAATCTTTCATTATCATCATTAACAAATACACCATCAATTGAATCGTATTCTACTTCGTCGCCTTTTAATACCACGAATGCTTCTAAAAAAGAACAAGTTTTTGACGTTTTTGTATAAGTTTAGGTAGCTACGTGTGTTTTTTTTTTTTTTTTTTTCATTTTAAAAAGTGTTCACAAGTTTTAATATGTTAGGCAGCTCGCATTTAGAAGCCAAATAGCCCATATACGAAACACATACCCAAGTGTTGTTATACTATTAAAACTAAGAATTTTGAGTTAACAAACTTTCTGGGAATTAACTTTCTAAAAAAAGGTTAAAAGTAGTTCAGTTAGTTGAGAAAAAAGTCTTTTTGACTTTAAACCCACATTTTCTTTTTATTGTTTGTGTGTTTAATTTATTGTTCCTTCACCTTCAAAACACCAAATTCATCTTGCATCCGTAAGCTTGAATTTAAGAAGAAAAAATAATTAAAACAACAAAACAAACCCTTTAAGTCTTGACTCAGTACTGTAGGCTTCCCAAAGCCATGATTCGGGAAAATCTTTACGAATAATTGGTGAACTTTTGTCACTATCAGAGGCAGCTACTGCTGATTCCAGTATATAATTGACATTGTCTTGTAGAACAATTGGTCCGTCATTTAGAACACCAAAAGGCAGTGCCATTTCGAGAACTTTTACAATAATTTTAATACACACACATATTTTTTTTAAATCAAAGATTAAATTTGATTTTGTTTGTTTTTTTTTTCTTTGCTGCGAAATTTTTCAAAATTTAAATAAAAATAAAACTCATAAAATACTCACTTTGATAGAATGGATAGTTGGCATTTGTCATTGTAACAATACCAGCTTGACTGCCGGGGTATTGGCCATAGCCTAATGACCATGGAGTACTAGAATCGTAACGGCTCAAGTCTTGGAAGATTGTATCTTTTTTCAAATCGTTGCCACTCTTTAGAAGGAGAACACTTTGATCGACACCAAGCAAACCAACAAATGAATCGGGATCGGTGTTAACTGTAATATCAATTTCTGCACTTGGTTTGGCTTCCATTGGTGCTTCAATGGAAATCTTTAGAAAAATTGAAAAAAAAATTATAACAGGACGAAGTTTCAATGTGATTTCGAACAAAATAAACACTTACCTTGTTTAGGAAATCTTTTTCAAAATTAATAGTTGTTTCGGTGTATAAAAGATCAGTTCCTACAATGTAGTGAATGAAGATTTTAGCTTGTGGAATCATTTCGAAAGTTGGAGTGATTTTGAAGACATGGTAGTTACGATTTTCGGGAACCTAAAAACAAAAATGAATTTTGAATAAATTGAACAATGATGAGATGTTTAAAAGGAAAAAACTGGAATTTAAGCGAAACTCCGGAGGAATCCCGGGCGCCAATTAAGCCAAAACCATCATGAATCGGGAATCGCACTACCTTTATTTATGGTAAGTATGATAGAAAATTCAGTAAATTAACTTACATGCATTCATACAACCCTTACTGTAATTAAGAAGTAATTTCATTAACGCATTATTTCAGCCCGGGCGCCAATTAGGTCATAAATTGGCTTCATGTTTAAGTTTCAGTCCAAGAAGCTATAAGTTATTGATTTGACGCCAGTTAATCTAAAATATTTTTAATCTGAAATCCTTACTAACGTGTAACTTTTCTGATATTAATTTCAATTTAGTTTATGCCAAAAATCATGGTTAATTTAAAATTCCATTGACTTAATTTAAGAAAAACAAAAAACAAAAAGTATTTATCTTTGCATGCATTCATTCCACCCCAGATTTAGTTAAAAAAGCATTTTGTTGAAGCATGATTTCAGTTCGAGGACCAATTTACCATTAAATTCACTTCATGACTAAGTTTAAGTCCGGCAATCAATTTGTTATGAATTTATGATTACGATCAGCGTTGCCGACCACTTTTGATAAAAAAATTTTAAAAGAAAAAAGATGATTTTTTGAATAAAAAGAAGTCTTAAGCCCTCAGCTAGTGAAATAATGCCTAAAAGGCATGAAAAAGCCGTGGTTATCAACGCTGATTGCGATATATCTTTTTATTTAGAATTCTTAACAAGGAATCATTGAACTTTACTTTCGGCCCGGGCGCCATTTAAGCAAAAATCATGTGAACCTAAAATCTCACTGTCTTCATAGTAAATAATTGTACCTTAACCATTCACATAAATTAAAAAGAAAAATACTTATGAAGTAGAATCATATTTCTTTGAACATAATTTTTGCCCGGGCGCCACTTAATAATCGAAACTTATCAAATTCAAAAACTTACCTCAATTTTACCACTTAAAACAATATCACCACGACCCATGATTACGTATTCAAAATATGGAATTGGCTTTCCATTTTGAACTTTAATACTGACGTCCTTTCCAAGTGCAGGGCTAATATAAAACAAAAAATAAAATATAAGAAAAAAACAAAATCAACAATATATTCGAAAACATTCACTGCTACACTCATATTAACTTACTTCTTTGTTTGTACAGTAACTTTCAATGAATCATCAACTGGAGCTTCGGTTTTTTCAAACTTAGATAGAGATGTTAAATATGATGTTGAATCTAAGTAACTAGCCTTTATGGAGTAATAACTTGATGATCCTTCATCGGGAAGGACAAATTCAAATTTGGCCATACCATCCTTGTCTAAGGTTGATGTGTAATTTTGAGACTTAGGTGGTGCTGGTGTTGTTGTTGTTGTTGTTGTTGTTGGTGAATCGGTAGTCATATCTGATTCGGCTGTTACCATTGTCATAGAACTGATTGGAATTGGTTGTCTGTACCAATGATCTGGTGGGCTAACAGTAAGTGTAACCGGGTTTTTGGTGTCTTGAACTGGAGATCCATCAAGGTTCTTAACAACAAGCTACAAAATAACAGTTACTTTAAATGAGCTTTGCCAAACGAAAAACTCTAAAGACTTACATTAATAACGACTGGTTTGCCTGGATAATATGTGTAAGGTGTGTCGACACCTTGAATTTGGTACTTCTCACGATGCAAGTTAACTGATGCTGTAGAATTTTGTTTGAATCCAGTTAGTTCTTCTTCGACAATTGCCAAAATAGTTATTGGTGGAGTATAACGATCTTTTTCAAGTTTTAAGTCATTAACAATGTCAAACTCTACATGACCTTTGCCGTCAATTTTAACAGTCTTCTCAACAGCTGGTTGTTGTGGACCATCACCATAGTAGTAGTAAGCTGCTTTAGCAGATACAACAGCTGTTCCTTTTACAGGTTTTCCATATGTATACCTGTCGAAAATATAAATGTTTGGTTAACTTAAAAATGTCTTAAAATTCGCTAACATTTTTTTAAACTTACTTCGCCCTAACGGTTACTTGAAATTTTCCATCAGCAATAGCAACATCTTTGGGTGCTTCAACTTTTACTTCAAATTTAGGCAGAACATACTTGTCAACATCGAAAGTCTTAGTTTCAGTTGTACCATCTACACTAACTTGAATACTCCATGTTCCTAGAACTGGAAATTCCGATAGCTGAAGCTCTCCAGAGAAAACACCTTTGGGATGTTTGACTTCGTTTAATTGTTTGATCAGATTTTGTGCTCCATCCTAGTATAAACCCAAGTATATATATTAATAAAAAGGAATTTTTACGACAAAAAAAAACATCAACCTACACTAATAGCAATATGAACAGGTCCGACCTTAGCAGGTTTTGTATTTTTATCCAAAATTAAAACACGATATTGGATCTTATCGCCGGGCTTGTAGATTGCCTTGTCTGTTTGAATATATATCGACAATTGTTCAGCGGCAAAGTTCAATTTGGTTGTGTTTTTGAATTCAATGCCTGATAGACCTTCAGCTGTCAAATTGTAATCTCCATCTTTGAGTTTTGGTATCTTTAAAATAAAAGTAAAAACTCATGTCAAAATTGTGAGATCGTTAAAAAAATAGAATCCACATTACCTTGAACATCACAATTTGTGAAGACTTTGGTGGAATTTCAACGGTTTTATCTTTATTAAAGTCAGGGCCTATCAGACCAAGCTTTATCTGACATGCTGCTGGTGCATCATGAATTGAGACAGCTACATGATATTCAGATTTTGATCTTAAAGTTCCGGGTGCAACAATTGAATATAGACTAAAAGTGAGAAAAATATGTTTATTATTTGCGTGTGAGTTCAGAAATACAAAAAAATACAAACAAATAATGATTAGTTTTTTTTTAGGTTATCGAACTCAAATTTTCTTTGATTAATGAAGATGACGACTTCGAGTCTAGTATATATTCTGAATTAAATTGCTTTAAGTGGCCCTTTACGTTTTGATGATTGAAAGGCTGGTAGACTTTTAACAGACCTCAAGTAACACACGAACATGAAAGGTATATCTCTCCAAGCCTTGCGTGATCCCTTAGGATCATCTCAACGAAAATAGCCTCTTTTAGCATTAAAAGTTTACATAACTATTGGAAAACCCTTTATACACATTTTGAATTGTGAATAGTGAATAGTGAATACTGAATACTGAATACTGAATACTGAATACTGAATACTGAATACTGAATACTGAATACTGAATACTGAATACTGAATACTGAATACTGAATACTGAATACTGAATACTGAATACTGAATACTGAATACTGAATACTGAATACTGAATACTGAATACTGAATACTGAATACTGAATACTGAATACTGAATACTGAATACTGAATACTGAATACTGAATACTGAATACTGAATACTGAATACTGAATCCTGTATACTGACTACTGATTACTGAATACTGGATACTGAATACTGAATACTAAATACTGAATACTGAATACTGAATACTCAATACTGAATACTGAATACTGAATACTGAATACTGAATACTGAATACTGAATACTGAATACTGAACACTGAATACTGAATACTGAATACTGAATACTGAATACTGAATACTGAACAATGAATACTGATTACTGAATACTGAATTCCGAATCCTGAAAAGCGATGAAACCATCGAAACTATCGCAAATCAGAAACTACAAGCTTTCAAATACAAATTTTGAAAATGTACGACATTAACGATGGATTTACTACGTTGGATGAATATCATAACTTATTTTTATTGAATACCCCGCTTAGGTAACCTTCAGTACATTTTTTTAAATCTAGGTCAAATAAATATGAACACATCATCAACATAGAACTTCAACTAATTTATTAGGTCATCTACCTTTTTACAAATTTAATTAAATGCAAATTAGATTTGTGCAAAAAAAAAAAACATAAAACTAAAAATCTCTTGAAATTAACATTTAAATTTAAAATCATAAAGTTCCGCGCTTGTTGTTTTATTTCCAAGAAAACATATGTATACAAGATCATAAATATATCAGTTCAAACAAGATGATTAGGTATTATCACAACTGGTTTCGGTAATATAATCAGATATTGGAACAATAAAATAAAGAAATTAAAAAATTATACCCAAAGCAACGATAAGGGGGGGATTTAAACGTATCAAATTTTATTGCATAAGATCATTGTCACAAAAATTAATATATAATTGATTTACACAAATAAAAATGACAGTATTTCCTTCAATGAAGAAGCACCTATCATTGTCCTTATTTCAACATATTCTTACAACTGAACCAGAGTTGTAAAGTCCTAAAGTTCATTTGAACTTAATAACTTTGAAATTACTCAGTACCTTGTACTTGTACTTGAAAAAACCAGTACGATGTACTTTGTACTTGAAAAACACCAAGTCCTGGTAATTTTTCAAGTACTTTGTTTAAAGTACATCTACTTGGTTTTGTAATACTTCTCAAAACATTTTCAAGTACAAGTTCATTTCAAGTACTTTCAAGTACAAGTCCATTTCAAATATTTTTCAAGTACAGATACATTCCAAGTATTTTTCAAGTACAATTCGCTTAGTGGTTTGGTTGAGCTATCGAATAACGACGACCATGATGACTTTATCCAGATGACGCTCAGACAACGAGTCGTCGTCAACGAATTGCACTTGAAAAGCATGTAGGTACTTCTTGACTTGTTCTTGAAAAGTACTTGAAATAGACTTGTTCTTGAAAAGTACTTGAAATGGACTTCTACTTGAAAAGTTCTTAATGATTATTTTCATGTTACAAGTACATTATACTTATTTTTTCTAGTGCAAGGAACTGGGTGCTTGACTGATGCTTGTACTTGAAAGTTTACAGAACGGATCTGAAGCATTATGTTGGTGTATGAATTTCAAGATAAGAAAATAAACTGTAAGAACTTAAAAGAAAGCTTTTTTAAGATTTTTATTTTGTAAGATATGTTTTGCAGTCTGGACGAAATCAATTTCTGATAAAATCGTTTGAGTAAAATTTCATACAACTATGTTTTTCTATATTTTTACTTCGATTAAGATAACTTTTACAACATCAATATATTAGTTTCGGGGCGAAAATAAACAAGAAAATTTAATAACTGACTTTCTTAGGTTAAGTTTGCTAAAAATAAAAAATTCCTAAAGTACCACTTTACCTTTTTTCTCTTGTTTAACATATTTCTAGACAAACATACAGCTGTACCATTAATCACCAGACCTGTTAACAACTTTTTCAAAAATATTATTATCCCAAAAGCCTGACCAATTTACGTTGCTTACGTTCCACATTTATTTCTATACCTATATACACTTAGTTGAAATGCTAAAAATAATACAAAAAAAATCAATAATCTAAGGTCAAGGTAGGGGCTATTCTGGTATTCTGTTGTCAAGTTCTCTCTGACAAGACGTGTTAGAATTTAAATTTAATAAAATTTAATAAAACATGATAGCCAAAAAAAAAATCCGCCAGACATTATGCATAGGTACCTAGTTACCTACATTTAACCAGTAAGTATCGCTTTTTTAGACGGAATGAATATCGTAAAAAAAATTCCTTAAACTTAAATTACAGACACTCAGCACACAATTGGTGTTCTTGGGGGATTTTTTGATTGAACTTCACCAATGAAAAATCCAATGCAAATAACTGTTGTATGTTGTTATTGATATTGATAAACACAAAAATGCAATCAAATCGAGTAGACACAGGCACGTACTAAAGCCGGCTGTGTATACAAAAGAATTGGTGGCAAATTAAAATTGACTTAAATTGGTAACTCAGTCAGCTGATAAAATTAATTGTAATTATGTCATAACTAAATTTTGTATTCAACATGGAACTGGGGTATCTTAAATTATTTTTAATGGTGGGATAACCAATGCCATGGCATAGACAGTAGTATTATTTTTTTGTTTAATTACTTCTTTACAATTCATGTCAAATGGCGTTTAATTGTATTAAATAGTGTTAATAGATAAATAAATTGATTGGTATAAACTCTAAGTTCTAAGTAAAGTTCTGAGAGAAAATGGCTATTTTGAAATGCCAAGAAGATGGAATCTAGTTGTGTCACAGGAAAGGGATGACAATAGGTAGTCTGGATAAAACAGCTTTAATACCATACCACTTTAAAAAATGGCGCCCAATTGACATGACATGACATCCATGCTCAACTATGCATATGCGGCAGAAAATTGTTCATTGTGGCCTGAAGGGTTGAAGTTTGGATCACCTCAATTGATATCTTAATGGATTGCTCTAATTTAGTCAAATTCCTAAGTTTCGTTTTGTACACCTCTTGCTTGACATAACTCCATACAAAAAAGTCTGGAGCAGTAAAGTGAGGTGACCTTGGGCGCCAGCGAAAAGTGGAGTTCCTGGGAGTTAATTTGTTTGGGAATTTTTGTTCGAGCTCAACCATAACTGGTCTGCCTATATGTGCAATTGCTTGTTGAAACAAAATGTTGTTAAATACGAATATGTTTTCGGCCCAGTTTTGAGTTAAAAAACTCATTTTACATCTTTTAATATCATCTTTGTAGCACGATTCGTAAGTCACCTTGAACTATTTTTTGAAACATTACATCTGGAGGCAGTTCCGCAATTTGTTCACGTTAAAAATATTAATAATTACCAAAAAAAGGGAAAATCTCACCTTTTGACAAAAAAAAGTATTTTCTCGAAAAGTGGCAGCATTGACATTTTGACCCAACACCTATTTTTAAAGAAACAGTTGTTATTTCCCAACACGCGTTTAGTATCTGGGGGCTTTTCTTCAACTGTTTTCATATTTAAAATATTAAAAATTATCAAAAAAAGCGGAGGTTCCTCCGTTATCATAAAAAAAAGTATATGCCCAATAAGTGGCAATACTGAAATTTTTCCTGAGCGTGCGTTTATTAAACACCTTTCAACACATCGTTTTTATCATGGAAATTTTATGTTTTTAAATGTCATCCAAGCCCGCCTGGAAAAATGTCAAGTTTTTGTCAATCTTAGTCAACGCCCTGAAAGGGCTTCTGTAGGGGCAATCTCAACAAGGAAAACTTGTCAAATACTAGTGAGATCCTCGCTAGAAAAAACTTGTTGGATAAACTCCCTTCATCCCATCACAACCCGCCTGGAAAAATGTCCATTTTTTTCAAGTTAAGTCAAGGGCCTGAAAAGACTTCGGTAAGGACAATCTAGACAAGGAAAACTTGTCAAATACTAGTGAGGCCCTCGCTTGAAAAAATTTGTTGGATAAATCCTTTTTTCCCATCATAAAAACCCCATATATATACCCAAAACAAAATATTTTTGAGCACCCAATTGGCGCCTGTAAATTAGTTTTAAGATATTAATAAAAAGGCTAGTTTTTATAAATTTTTGTCTGGCTTTAAGAAAATTTAAAGAAAATGGAAAAATAAAAATGAATTTATAAAAAAGCGTTGGACCGGTTATTAGAAAATCTTAGGATCTAATCCCATCCAAGACAACTTTTTATTTTTTTTTGTCTGTCGAGGCAAAAGGTTACTTAACAGGTGAGGTCCAATACAAAATCGAGTGTTACCATGGCTAGGCCCAAGTAAGGATCAGTGTAAAACTTTCCAGTGTCCCATTAAAAACTAGATTGTTTTTCCACGTGGGATTTAGAGGATCACAACAATTATTCTCAAGCTAAACTACATCTTTTGCATGTCAAAAATAAATTTGAAATATAAAAATATGGTTGGTTTCCTGAGTGGACTACATTTTTCAAAATGGTGGCCAAGCAACAGGATTATAAAACAAAACTCCCAGGCTAAATTTTATGTTTAGTGTTTAAGGAACGAATTCTAGTCATAAATAAAGGTCCCCGTTTAAAAACGCAAGGGATTCAGTTTCCTGACAGGACTGTACCATATTCAGATTTTATCTTCTGTTACAACTATGTGCGCAGAACTAGAGTAAATTTAAATAAAAACAATTAAATTATTAAACTTAAAAACTTGTAACTAAATACTTTTATAAGTATTTATTTGCATATTTCTAAATGATAATGGCATCTAGTGCTATCAAGAAAATGTACAGAAAAATTACAAAGGGATCTATCCCTGTGTGTTGTGGAAACTCTTTGGTATCTGGTGTCTCCTTGATTGGTTTAAACTAGTCTAATTCTCGAAACAATTACTTTAGAACTTAATTACTTGTCATCGAATAAAATTTTGACTTTTGTCATTTCGTTATTTATTTAAACTTTTATTTTTGCATTTAATTTAATTTGATGATTTATATTTTTTACTATTTTAAGAACATTTTATCAAAAATAAGTTACTACAGGTGTAAGCCGATTAAATCCAACCTAGTGGTGCATTTTTTCCTGTTATGAAACAATAGCTGCAATCAATTTTTTTCCCCCAAAAAAAAAATCTTTATAAATCTATAAATATAAATTACTAAGCTGTGAGAGTGACATCTTATAATATGTAGGCTTGGGTATTAACTGGAAGTCACATCTTCAAAAAAACACCAGTTTCCACTTATTAAATTAAGTATTATAAGACCCCTGTACCATTTAAATCGCAATTCAAATAATCTTGTTTTTTTTTTATTATCTTTTTTAAGTTTTAACAGATTGAAATGTTGTCGTTAATAATTTGTTAATACTTTTAAACGTTCATTAAAAAAAAAAAAACAAAATGTTATTACCTACCTCAAATGAAACAAGTTTTTTGTTTTTGCTTCAGACAATAAAGTATTTATACCTACAGACTGTTGTGGATAAAAATAAACTCAAAAGATATTATTACTTAACATTCTAAGACAAAAAAAAAACAATTTAAGGAAAATAACAACACATAAAACAACTTAAAAAAAAAACTAATCAATTTGTCGTTTTTTTTTAAATTTATTTTGGCGATCCCTTGTTTTCAAGTCGCAAAATGTTTCACACAGCATCTTGCATGAACAGGGTGCGCCAGATTATACCTATAAATATCCTATTATTCAACTTAGATGCAGCTTTCTATGACGGTGTTCACATTGGATTGAAAAACTGGATTTTTTTTGACGTTTCAGTATTCACATCTCGCTCCCACTTCTTCAGTAAAGGAAGATGTAAATACAGAAACGTCAAAAAAAAATCCTGTTTTTCAGTCCAATGTGAACACCGTCTATCTTTTCTTGAACTATTAGACATTAGACACTTAGTTGTAAATGGTGTCACGTTAGGACTTTTTTCTTAACAATTTAAAGTTGAACTCGTCTAATGCAATGACATTTCCTGAAAAAATGTGTCAGATGTCATTTACACTGCCGGACAAAATTTAGTCTGTGTGTGGCCCCAAACCAGAATCCCTAATAAATCTTCCTATAGTTTGGGAATACTTCCTGAAGTCTGTTTTTAGCCTCAAAACTGACGTCGCGGACTTGATTTTGAGGGCAAGAGTAACAAGAAATTGGTCATCTCTTTGCGTCGTGAAATCTTACCTGCCTTGTGCATGTCCATGATTTATTTCCAGAGAACTTTTTTCTCTTTTTCGTTTCACGTCTCGAAAAATATTGGATTCACAAGACTACTTCACAAACTATACAAATTAACATATATGTCTTTAGTTTATGTTAAACCATCCAAAAAAATAGGAATTGTTTCACTAATTTTGTCTGGCAGTGTTGTTGAACTTGCCTAAATCAATGACAACTCATGAAAAAAACTTTACATAACTCATGAGTGTAATTTTAATGGCGCTGTCAGAAAGTTGCAGCTTCAGTTCCAGTCGCATCACTCTATTCTGTTCAGGCAGTAAAAAGTATCGTCAAGTCGTGCTGAACTCACTTTTTTTTTAATGCTGCTGATCACTTCTAAACTAATTTCATTTGAATAATAAAAGCCTTGTTCATAAACACATAAATAAGTGTTCCCTGTTCTCAAATTGTGTTCCGCCGAACTCTCTAGGATGTGAAAACCGTAAATTTGGTGAAAATTTGTCTCCCACAGTCAAGATTCCCCGCGTTCAGGTATTTAAAACACATTTCATTCAGATACCTTGCTCTCATCAGCTATTTCATTACAAGGGATTACAACAACACAAACAAATCTGGATCCCTAAAGATACGCAGCCGAACGCACCCATTAATTAAGAAAAAATGCCGAGATAAGGAAAGACAGTATGAGCTTGATTACACGATTCGTGTTTTCCTTCGTTTCGTGTTTCGTCTTTTTGACAGGTACGTACCTTCGTGATTTCACACTGCCAAAAAAATCTATTCGTTTTTGTGACGTTCACAAAATATATGGTTCATTTATTGGACAATAGACAGTAATAATAATTACAAATATTTTTAAATCACTTCTTTTTCAATCTTATATCTATTTAATCACGATTAACACATTTTATGCTCATTATAAAAGGTTTATAAGCATTCCCCGCCCCTACTCGTGTGTAAAATCATAAAAGGCAAGGTTCAACTAGGAAAACTCTTGAAATGTTCATACGTGCTTTCGTTTTTTCATTCCCGTTAAATTTACACACCCCTCACCTGATGTGTCAAAAAGACGAAACACGAAACGTCCGAAAAAATTAATCGTGTAATCAGACTCTGTCTGTTTTTTATCTTGCTACATGGTACGAATCCGTACGACGTGACGTTGCACAAATTGCTGTCAAATTCCATAGGAATTTTTGACAGTTTTGGAAATGTAGCAAGTTGTAGCAGTTACCAAACACACTAAGTATGAAAACCTATGATTTTCCTGATGAAAAACTTCATCCAGGTTATTTGAACTTGATGATGAGCTGAAAGTTTTGAAAAATAGACAAACACAAAGATATTGCATCATGTACAATGTAATAGAAATTTTTGGATAAGTGAAACTCTTTGGTAATCAAAAACAGTGGTGCCTATTTAGACAAGCTAGCAGCTTTACAAACAATCATTATTTGTGGCTTACCTACGAGTTCTAGTGTGAGCTGAAAAACAATGTTGAAAATTGTACCGTCTTAGATGATATTTTCTCTGGAAACATGCTGGAGCTGGACAATTGTAAGGCCTGGAAAAATCTTTATTGGATTACTTTCCAGATACAATTTACTGACACATCGAATGGTACAAAACACATTTACATTTATTAATGAAAACTCAGCCTATAACACAAGGACTCAGTATTTCAGTACAAGACCGTCCTTTAGTCCCGGGGTTTTTAGACCTTGAGTTTATTAACCAAATTTTTTGAGTGAACTCAGGGACTTTCTAAACAGATATTTAAAACATAACGTTTGTTAGCTGAAAGAATTTTGAAATCAAAGTGCAACAGCGGTGCCATTTTAATTTCGATTGGAAAATGGCAATATTCATGTTAATCCTCGAATTCAGTAGATCTTTGAATAAGAAACTCTGATATAACTGCAGAGTTTTTCTTCATCAAAATATGAATTTTTTTCTGTATCCTAAGTAGTACTAACATATTAGTTTCTTTGTCCGTAAAATATCTTTATTTATTTTGTTTTTTTCTTAGAATATTAACAGTTGGATTGGAGTTAGTAATAAAACTAAACAATTATTATTCAAATGAGTAATTTAAAATAATTTACTTCATTAAATAAACCACATTCAATTTAAATCTCAAGGTTATACAAGTTTTGAATAGAAATAAATTGACAAACAATGAAAAATATTAAAATCACCTTAATTGTTTACCTATAACAAGATTCACAGCACCTACACGGTGTGAAAATTGATTCATCATCATCTTTAAGTCATTAGCAGAGATGTGGTTATTGAAAAGTATACAAAATAATTTAAGTACCTATAGAAATCTTTTATAATGCATACCTATATAAAAATAATGTAGGTAACAATTTTTCGAATAATTAATTTATTAATTTAATGATAGAAAAACAAATCAAAGTTAATAGAAAAACAGTTTAAGAATTGTTTTGTTTCTTGATTAGAATTTTTTGTTTGTATGAACTCTAAATCCTTAAAAAATGTTTTAAAAATTTTATGAAAATTCCATCCAATTCCATCATTTCCAAAGAATGATGAAAAATCAGTATTTCATGATTCGTGAAAGATATTTTATCAACCCTCCTTGTTTTAAATTCATAAACGTTATTTACCAAATAACAATAAAAATTGAAATTCGCGAACAAAAAAGAGGATAAATATTTAGCTTACCAAATAATAATAATTTTTTAAATTTGTAAAAAAAAAAAGAGGATAAATATTTAGCTTAGAAAATAAAAATAATAAAACATTTCCTATTTGCAACGTTTTGTTCGACCTCAACCGCAATATACATAAGATCAATACAAAAAAATAAAATTACATTCAGATGAACTTATCATATTTACTTTAAAAATGTGTTTAAATGTTTTAAACATTAAAATATTTGTATTTATTATTTTCAAGTTCAATTCACATGTAGCAAAAGTAAAGTGTTATTTTAAGACATCTGTTTTAACCTTATCAAAAAAAAAAAAACTGTAACGAAAGTGCTTTCAATGTATAAATAGACATCCCGCTTTGCTTGCTTAGTTATAATCTTAAGCAAATACTCTATTTAAAAAAATAACATACTCTCAGCTTGAGCATATACATACTTTCAATATAATTATTTTCATACTTATAAATCAAATCAATCAACCTTTTCTCAAACTGCAAAAGCAAATCTTAGTCAGAAATAATTAAATTGTTGATTTAAAATTAAAAAAAAAACATTAATTTTGAGTTAACTAAGTAATCAGCAATGTTTAGAAAACCACATTCAAATTAAGTACCTACATACATATGTATGTACGTAAAGACTAGATTTTTCTTAGAAACGTTAAGTTTTTGTTTTTCTTTTGAAGATCTCATTTAACCTTGTGTTCTTCAATAAAAAAAATCACAAGGGGTCAGTTTATTTGATTATTTGAATACAAAAAAAAAAAAGGAATTCTCGAGAAAATATCAATAACTTATCATTATAATGTTGTCATCTACATAAATATGAACAGATGTGGTTGGTCTCGATTATAATTTCAATTTTTAATGTGAATACATTAGTAGATTATACTGGATTTTATATTTTTTAATATTTTAAGCTTTCACCCAAATGAAAGTATTATGCAGGTAAAAACAATATTTTTATGTTTTTTTTTTAATTCATATCAATTTGATATTCGTATGAATGATAAAAATTTATATGAATATCTACTAATAGGTAACTAACTAATGGGCAGTTTCACATCAGTACAAGTTGAAGCTCTGATTTTCGTTTAAACTTAAATTCAAAAACTTACTGCCTGAACAGAAGCTGAAATAGATGTCAAAAATGCTGCAGCCGGAGCTGCAAGAGTTGAACAATATTTTTAACTTTTACTGCAAATCTATTCCATCTCCGTTGCCCATTTTTTCGGAAAGTTATTCGTTTAGGCTTCAATTCAATCTTTAGAACACTGAAATTAAAACATTGGTCACGTTCATGTTACACTGAATAGCCTTTATCTAGGACAGCTTTGTATCTGAGAATGTTTCTGAACAACCAAAACCAGATGATCATATTTTCAGTCAATTGTTGTTGACATTTCTCATAGGATGCTTTCCCATCTTTATTAAAATGAGGAAAGCTTGGGATTTCTTTTTTTCCAATGATTTTTTATTATCAGCTGTGTTTTCACAAAGGAATTCAAGAACATAAACCGTTCCCGATGGCTTTGGATACAAGTAAAATTGCAGATATGTCAACTATGAATTGACAGGTAAAGAGTATTCTTTCATTCATGATGTGGGTGCATTTATCCACAACGCAGTGCTAGCGAGAAGATAAAAATGCACATTTGTTGAGAAACAAATGAAAAGTTCTTACCTTTTAAATAGTTTATATTGTCGACTTAAACAATTGTGTTAACACTACATTACCACCTAACACCAATCTGAGATTTAATAAGATGTACCTCAAATCGTCAAGGATTTACCATGAAACTTTATTTCGTAAATCTTGGAGATAAGAAATTAATTTTTTCAAATCTTCCTAGGGCCTTTACAAAAAAGACAAGAAGTATTGAACGAAACAATTACTTAAAAATTGAACCCCATGATGTGTTGTCTGTATGTTGCTCGTAGAAGGAGTACTCCTTTTGCACTCCATTTTAACTCTTACTACTCCAAAAGCCTTCGATTGGCTGTTCCAAGATTCCAAGTAATTTTTTAGTAGTCTTTTTCTGTTCGCGATTTCAAGAAGGAGTAGATTTAGAACGCACAAGCATAATTCTATTATACAGTTTTTCGTCGGACTATAAGTCAGAAATGATAAATGCGCTTAAAGAATCAAATTAAAGGTAAATGCATTGACTCCTTGACGTATCCAGAAATATCGTCAATTTATTGTCAACGTAGACTGTGTTCAACGCATGAAACGTTGACAATCACACGAATGACGGCACTCAGTCAATGTTGTCCCAAAAT
This sequence comes from Dasysyrphus albostriatus, assembly GCA_946251815.1. Taxonomy (NCBI): domain Eukaryota; kingdom Metazoa; phylum Arthropoda; class Insecta; order Diptera; family Syrphidae; genus Dasysyrphus; species Dasysyrphus albostriatus. The sequence goes on along the minus strand of OX276337.1, from coordinate 132,769,538 downwards.
GCGTTAACGTGTTATCTGTGTCATGGCGATTGATAAACTTTGGTTTCAAAGAATTGAAACGAGAAACGTTGACGATTGCACTAATTGACCACTTTCAAACACCATTAACAATGACGCGAATTTGCCAAGAGCAAATTTGAATCAGTTTTAATCTTGACGATCAGAACACCCTGCATGTAGTTATATCGAACAATACAATGTTGATGGATTTAAAAATCTTTAAAAAATCCGAGTTTTTTGAAGTTTTTTTTCTTTATAGGTGATTTTAGGGCAATTATTGGATGACACTTAGATTAAAATACACTTTTTCCAGCCATAAATTGTCAAATTTTATTAAAGGATGGCTACGATGTCGATGGATAACAAAAAAAAAAAAAAAAACAATAAAATCTCGGAATTTTTTGAAGTTTCTTACTTCTCCGGAAAAAAGTGATTTTAAGACAATTGGGTGACATTTGCATCGAAATATAACTTTGTGGTCAAAATATAATTTGTCTTCCATGTGTCAAGCCAGTAACTACCAAATTCAATTCTGTAAACTAACTCACCAAAATAGTTACATACATTAAACGAGTAATTAAGTTAAAAATATTTCTGTCATTTTTGCCAAAAACTAGAGATAAAAGGAAATAGACGCTTGTGACACAAATGCTTCTCACAAATTAAAATGAGAGAGTGTTTGTGGAAAAGGTCACATTTTGTGAGAAAGGATATGTGCAGTTCAAAATATAGTCCTTGATAACAGCTGAGTTCTTTTTGATTGTAGTAGATTTTAGTTAAGATTTTGAACTTAACGTGGACTAGCAGTTTATACTTTTATTGATATGAAATTTTAATTCTTCTGATCGACGTTTTGTATAATTAAAAGATATCTGAGCTAGTTTTTATTGATAGGGCTGTATATATGTAAGACGATATCTTAAGCACCACTAAAGGAGTCTGATAATCGAGATGGCACTCGTGAAATAGCCATAACTCCAGCCTATATACTTGATGGTAGTGAACACAGGCTGTTGTTGTTCTTTCAAAAAGTATTCAACATCTTTTCAGTAAATACTACCACTATCATATCTGAAGACTAAGATAGACTACGCTCAGATAGACGATGCTGCCAATATATTTTTATTTTTTAGGAATGTTTGAAACCCCGTGGTTACCTTTGTGTGTCATAACCGATCACTTGGGGTATCTACATTCAAACTATTTTTGCAGCATATATATGATTGCTGGAATGGTATGAACAGTAATGCCAAACCCACATAATTTAGTCACGGTGCTTAACTCAAAAACTGGCACGGTGATTCAGACCCTGGAGTAAATCCAGAAATATGTTTATAAGTCAATTTAAATCCATACTTAACACCTCATTTGTTGAGTGAACTCTTGTATTAAACTGAGGGTGATTTTTGCTGTGGTGTCATCTCAATTTCGCTAGAAAGGGTGAAGTCGAAAGTCGATTTTAATAGATTTTTGAGAACTGGAAGATAAAGTTAATCCTTAACTGGAAAACTACTCCTAAGTTAACTCAGATGTAATTTATTTTCAGGATCAGCTAAATCTGATTTAACTCAGAATTAACTCAACACTAAAAAAAACTGGCCCTAAATAATTAACGAGTATAACGGCATGGAAAAAATTGCCTAGATCCATGTCGTACATATCATAAAGTCAACTAAAGTTCAAGCGTGTAGGCCCTACATAATTACCTGACCTTATCTAACTAAATATCCTCTTTAAATTCAAACCCGTAACACAACTGCAAAACAGTCTATGTCAAGCTACAATAACCAAGTTTTTTACTATGAATGTAGTTTAAGTTTATAATTTATTTTAGGGACATCAATCCTCCTGCTTTCAGTCTTAAAGATTACTTTAATTTAATTTATCAATTTGGAGCATTGTGTGAATTGTTTATAAAATCATAAGTATTTGTGTCACATTCATAACAATAGAAAAAAGCATAAATTAAATTGGTAGGTATTTGAGCTTATAAACATCTAAAACAAAACCTAAAATAAAAAAAAGTTATTGTCCGTATAAAAACTGACGGACAACACCGACAAATAGAATTACCTAGATCAACTTTTATAGTTTAACTAATTATTGTAATGCTAATGTGTTCTTGTCTCGTTTTAAAAAGATACAAACAACTATATTGCAGAAACAGGTATACCTATGAATACCTACATACATATGTAATTATGTAGCAAGTTAACATCTACCTCTTAACCTACCACCTTCTGATTATTTGTCATTTCAAAAATACAAAGTAGGTAAGTAAGGTTGAGGGTATTGTTAAAACAATTTAAAAGTATAATAAATCAACCATGATGAATGGGTCGTTATTCCTAAATCAAGGACACAGTGTTTTTACTTTACTTTTTTTTTCACTTTGGGAAAAAAATCAATTTTTTTTAAGATAAGGATTCACCTTCGAAGCCGGATGCACTTACATACATATAAATTTTAGGCGCACACGAATAAAAAAAAACTATAGCTACTTTTATTATTTTTCGTTTAGAAATAAATTTCCGATAACAACAATATTACTCATCCCAAAAAAAAAATCACAAAAAAGGTCAGCTGATTACCCTGACACTATATGCAGATAAAATAGCAAAAACTTTTAATAATTCTTTATTAAATCACCTCCTCTCAATACCCCCATTTCAAAAATAACACAAATCAAAATACAAATAAAAAAAAAGGCAAAAACAATCTGGTTCTATGGAAAGCACATCATGATTGGGCATCATCATGACAGACCGGCAAATCCACAATTTAAGCGAAAAAAAAAACAATACTTTTTGTTTGTCTGCATGGAATCATTGTTGTTGTTAGAACAAAATTAAAATAATTAAAACAATTTAAATAGAATACAAAAATTTACACAATTATTTAAAAAAAAAATAAAAGTTTTACGAACCCGTTGCACTGGACTAGAATTGCAATTTGCAAAACGCAAAGACCGATGGCTAGAAGTCGCGACATAATTATGTCTGGAAGAGAAATTTTAAATCTCTTGTTATATCACACTCTTGTGGTTTTATTTTTAATTAATTCCTTTTTTTGTTAAATAAATTAACAACACACAAAATAAACAATACACACTCAGCGACACCGAAAAAAGACAGAAACTATTATGTTAAACGAGCTCAAAACGATGGACACAACTGATCTTCAACGCAGTTAAGCTGCGAATGATCGAACCTGGGTTCTGCGATCACGTAAGTTAACTTTGCGGTGTATATAGTTCTCGCCGCAGCTCACATCACCGCTGGCTGGCTGGAAGTTATATGGAATAGCAACATTTTTATTTGTTTAAGTTTGTTTTGTTTTTTTTTCTATTTTTTTTTTTTTTTTGCTTTTTTTTCTATCTTTATGGTTTTGTTTTTATTCCACTGTAAAGTCTGGTCAGTGGCGGTATACCTAAGTGTTTTGTTCAGAGACGATGTATGAGGAACATCATTATCACTTACACATCTGGATTGGATTGGAAAAGAACATTAATGGTTTGTTATTTGTTTTGTTTTTTTGTCTTTCTGGACCTGGAAAACCCAGAAATATTGGAATCCGAAGTCCAAAAATAACACAGATCAGTTATAATGGAATGTTTACTTACGATGTTGTGTGATGTTTGCATAGGAGATGAAGGAATTATCAAATACTTAGTTGAAGAAGGGTTTTGGGATTTCAGTGAATCACTGGGACAATAGATGGCATGATATGAATTATGCGTTTGGACATGTTGCAAGTAGGTATACACATCGTTAGCTTATAGTTTTTCTTATTAATTCTACACTAAAGATACATTTTTGGCATAGTTGCAGATAAGAAGAAGAAAATACACAAGCTGTTGTGTCTGTTGTACTATCAACATTATGTACATTAAGTGGCGTCACGTTAGGTATCTTTTTCGGCACAAGAGATATGAGTTTCTATGATTTAAGATTTTTTTTACCTGCTATGTTAAGGCATCTACAACATTACCTAAAGCATTTTCTAATAGATAAAGAATATTAGTAAGACTAAATCAAACAAGTTGTGCGTGAGATATCAAAATTCTCTTTTGTTTTTTTTTTCAGGTTGCGCACCCAAGAGGTACCATTTTCGATAGCTCTGGCGCATAGAATAGGCATCAGAATTTAAGTGATAGCATGGGCTATGTTGAAACCGGTCGCTTACAGCTTGTTGGAATAGACCTGCGGTGTAAGGAAACTCCATAGTAAAAAGTCCAAGGAGATCAATTTGCACGAACTCGGTGGCCAATTTACATTCCTTTTGTGGGAAGTAACCATGCCCTTAATTGATGTCCAGTGTGGACTGAACCACGGTCTTCCAATTTGGGTTGGGCCCAAAGACATTGATTATTATCGATCGAAAGCGTTTCCCTTGATAACTTTGGTGAAGAAGAATTGGAGATAAAACACGATGCTGAAGATGTAGCTTTAGCTCGTATGAAACTGTCTAACTTGAGAGGTACAAAATATAGTAGGTACGAGTATACAGCGATACAATGTGAACTAAAAAATATATGTTGTAAAGTTTAACTTTTTCTAAAAGATACAGCTACATTCATTAAGTACTAGGAAAGGGTAAGAACGCACCGATAATGGTGCCACCGGCCGGTTTATATGCAGAGAGCATGAGTCACTTATTCAAAGAGACTTCCTTGGCTTTGAAAAGCTTACGCTACAGCTAACGATCTAATTAAAGTGCAGTACAGGATCCTCAGAATGTTCCTCTTTAATATTTGCAGTTCCTTCATAGCTGTTTTGTAGATCGTGAACCAAACTTGTCTAAGGAGTTGTTTTTTATTGAAAAATAACTTTTATATGCTGGCTTATCCTATTTCTTTTTTTCATCAGCTAGAAGAGGCGATGAAAAACAAAGTTGGCTTTTTGAGAAGAGTCCGTAAATGCGTTTAGCTGGTAATCTGGTTCCATGTGGGAGTGCTAGGGCGATGCTTCTGCAGTTTCTAGCTGGGTGACCGCGACCAACCCCCTCAGGTCTTCTGAAGTAGAAGTCCGATTTGGATGATTCGATTTAGATACTCCATAACAATTGGAATAGTTTGTTTCAACTTCGAGGAAGCTATCAATAGATATACTGATGTTCTCGCAATCGCTTGAAACTTTTTGTCAGTGGTAATGATGTTGCAAGAAAGTGGTCCCGGTTTCAAGCCTTGGGCAACTCCAACTATGAAGCTGGATATAACTCGATGGTTGTTTGAAGAAGTTTTGATTTTATAATAAAACTTCAAGAGTGGACGCAGTGTGGAATGCTTTTCTCGAAACCCAAACTGAATGTGGGATGATTTTGATTTCGCCGCAGAGCTTCTTACATATTAAGGGATATCAGCCTGCAGTTGTTGTCCGTGTTCCTGTTTTCAGTTTTTCACTTCTGTGAGTAGTAACTGTTGTTAATGCAATTGTTAAAGGTGATGGCTACTGTTTTAGGCAGCCTTTTTAGATCAAAGTCGGTTGGATCTTGCTGACTTCTTCGATTTAGAGTTACTTATAATATCAGCAATTTGTTCTGGTATTCTCAAATTTGGACTACAAGTAGATTACTTGCAGGATCAATTTCATCCAAGTCAGGCATCAGTTTTTACTGGATAGATACGTCAATTTCGCCGAAAAAATCTGGGTCATCAGATGGGCTGAGCATGAAGTTTCCTCAAGATGAGTGGGAAAGGCTTTAACTTACTTTATTCTGTATCTTCATTTTTCTCCATTGAATTTGTCAAAACATGTTCTTTAATTGTTTAAAGTTTGCCTTTTTAACAACTGCAAAGTAACCTGATCAACAGATTATTCCACATAAAAATCACTGCATAGCGATCATGGAATAGTTCTTCTCAAAGTACCACAGGGCTCGCAGCTAGGGCCAATTTTGTTTAGCTTTTTTACTTTCGTTAATCTTCTTCACGAGTTGTCACGTATTTTTCAAAACAGTGTTCTGTTTGCATTTGCAGATGATAAGCACAAGTGGCACAGTAGAATCACGATAATGGACTATAAAAGTAATGCCAGAACTAAAATGCTCGGAGAGGCACTTCAATGGTCGGAAGAAGTCACAGAAAAATTTATTTGATTAGAAGATATAAATTTATAAAATTTTTGCAAATCCATATCTAAATTAAGCTAAAAGTCAAATATTAACAGTTTATATAATAATATCATATACTTTTTGACGATAGTATCATTTCACACTTTAGCCTTCTCTAATAACTTTGTTTTGATTTAAGAACTTGAAATCTTATGTACGCTGCGCCACCTGTTTTTTTTCTAATTGTTAGTTTCTAATACACTAGAAAGAACTTAGGACAATAATATTTACTTTCCTTGCTTTTGAACAAAAACTTCCACTGAGTTTGTGTTTTTTGCAAAAAAAAAAATATATAGATTTGCATGATTATTGTTTGGGTTTTACCAAAGACGTCGACAAAAAACACGATTTCTTTTTTTGTCAATAACCTTTACTTCCTGTTTAAACTTTCAATTAATTAGTCATAATTTTTAAATTGACCAAACGCTGATTAAAATTTTAAAATATGACACTCCATAATTTTTAATTTTGAGCTATGAAATCTAATGAGAATCTATAATGATGCTGTGCGGTGCGTGTATGTGTGTAATGCGTCTATGCGTCCATTGTACGTCTAGCCAAAACCTAAATGGATGAACTGATTGTCTTCGAATTCGGAACATAGCATTATTATGAGATTTCCCGAAGAATAAGTTCCAACTTTTGTTAATCTTAACTACTCTAGAACTGATACATTCAAGAAAACAATTTTATTCTATTTAAATTACAAAAAACTCTAATTGAAATCAGATTGAAACTGCATTTTTGGTGAAAAATTCATATGACACAAACTTGATTTTGACGTTATTTGATAAAATTATCTTTTGTGTTATTTCCTTATAATTTACTGCTTTTGCTTATTGATTGCAATATCTAATTTTCATCATTAAGGAGTTAAGAATATAAATGAACTGGCGAAGCTTAATTCAATGTTTTTTTATTAATTGATTAATGAGTTTTTATCTTATAACATTAGAACAAAACACAAATATTAATCAGCTTAGTTTGTTTAAGCAAATAATGTTTGTTTTGCATGTCAAATAATAGTTTTTGTGTTGTTTTCTTTTTATATATTTAAAAATAACTATAGTTTATTAATTAAAAAAACTGCAAAAAATGCATTACTGAAAGTTTGGTTAGAAACAAATTATTTATGGCAGTCAAATAACAAAAAAGAAAGTATTTTATTGATAGAAAATTAACTTAACTGAATTGGCAACACTTTGTTTTTATATGTGATTGTCATAAATTTGGTTGTGACTAAAATTTCCTAACATTAACGTCATAGACTAACGTCAACGGTGATTTATGAATGAAGAAGTTAAGAAAAAAAACGGTTGAAATAAAAAAATAAAATTCTTAACTCGCATTATCTTCTTACCCACACCCTGATTTATTTTTATTTATTAGAATAAATAAAGCCACGATTTATTAAAATGTTTATCCATTTCTAAACACAATTTTTTGTCAATCATAACAAAATAATGCTTATGAATTTTTCCCCTTTACAAAGTTACATGGGCGTGTTATCTGTCAACGTCTATAGTTACAGTTATCGTTTAATGGGAACTGTCAGAATGTAAAATTGTAAAGTGCATTCGAACTTTACTACAATTTTTCGCTTGTGGAACGGGTTCGCACAAAATCTGTTGGTCTCAAACAGTTTGAAACTCGCTAGGGAGCAGGGCTAGTCTTGTATCTTTAAAAAAGTTTGTCCTTAATTTTGATATTTTAAATAGCTATAACTTAAACTACAATAATCTTTTAGTTTATTTTAAAATAATTTGAATAATTCAAAATTTCTCCTTAAGCTTTGGTAAATATTGCCTTGTTGCTTCATTTACTTAATATCAATTAAATATAACTCTTTTTGAAAAAAAGGGAAAAGATTATTTTACAATTAATTGTTGATTGCTCCATAATTTGCTATTAATTCGTAGTTAATTAACATTGACAATGTAAAATGGGTCACCCAATTATTTCTACGTTTTTTGTTGCTTTGCTTATTTGGCATTAAGTCATAAAAAAGTATTAAACAAACAAACTTAACTAAACAACTGATTAATGACTAATTAATGGCTTATTAATAATCTATAAATTAAATGTAAGAAACAGACAAAAATACAGACAAAATTGAACGCTGATATATTGAGTGGCTCATAATTTCTACACTAATTTCGTGTTAATTAAGTTAAAATATTCCAAATTTAAAATATGAATTGCATATTTATGAGAATTGAGATAATTTGGAATTCGGTATCTATCCACTCCACTTTTTATCTTTTATAACGTTGGCCATATGTAGAATTAAATTGAATACATAATAACAACCATGCAAAATGTCAAGTATTTTTTTGTTCGTTTAAGACATTATGGCTAAGCAAAATATTGTTTTTATTCCTGCTTAAACTTAAAATAAAAAAAAAAAACAAAACAAACAAAAATAAAAATTTTGTTTATATGTGAGACATTATAATTTATTATCTAATACGACATGCTTATTTATTCAAGAATAACAACAAAAATCTTTAATTATTCTTTATATTTGTTTTCTAACACGAGTCAAGAACATTTAATCTAAAGATAATTTGTTTATTAAAAAAAGATATTCAGTAAGACGTCATCAACTCACGTAATACAAAAATTTTAATCCCAAAGTTTGTGCCAAATATAATTAAAATTTATTTTTCTGTTAAGGATTTTTTTATTAACTTCCTTTAATAAATTTTAAACAACAGATTTTGACGTTCTTCTTTTTCTTTGTAACAATAAATGACACTATGTTTTTGATCTTTGAAAATATGAAAAAAGAAAATGCTCTTATTCAATTTTTTATCTGCTTACTTCTTACTTTCGAGAACCCCAGATCAACGTCAATTTGTTCGTGAAATGATCGTTATTCTTTAACATAAATTTGTTTATCGTCAAATATGCAATTGTCGTTTTGCAAAAAATCTTTTTGAGCAACATCAGGCAATTCTCTTGCCATCGCATTTGACGTTTACGATCACGGTTTCAGGCTTCTCAATAATTGTGTCACCAACTCGATTTTCTTAATACAGAATTCCACCGCAAAAAGACATTCTGCTAGTGCATTTTTGACGCAGATGATATTTTCAAAAGTAGCCTATAAGAAGGATCACTGCCTGAGACATGACAGCCGTCCTCTACGATATGTAAAGTAAAGCACATACCTATACATAGCTTTCAATCACGCAGTATCCAGGCATCGCTGAAACCAGAAAATTAGTTCTTTTTTGTCACTTCGAAGCTGAAGCATTGTTTTCCATTCACTGGATGAGGCCAAGCCATTGCTCCTTCTTCTCATTTCACTATCCTTGTTGATAGCATGATAGTCTTGTCTTCTCCCAGACTTCCAGACGAACAAGCTTCGTCTGTTCATCATTTGCCATACAGAGATTTGTTAAAATTAGTTATCTCTATTTTAACGCCTGCCCTTCACAGTAGGTATTGAAGCTGGTGTATACCTGGGTCGCCTTTTTTGAAGATAAGGTCTATGAAACTGATAGACCGCTACTACTTCCTTTCACCCATACTTGGTTGATAAAATTGACCTTTCAACACATTTTCTTCGTATTTGAACAGCTCCACAGGTATTCCAGCAGCCTAAGGTCTGTCTTTTCTTTAGGTGGTTGGACTAGCACTCCTTCGACTGTTTTTGAAGCTCTTCTTGGAATTGAAGAAATCTCTCATCTCCCAACCCTCACTACTCTGGCAAGCTGAATGTTCAGCGTTTGTTAAACAAAAATATGTAGATGCATTTTGTATTAGAATTTTTACTTGTCCTTTTATTTAAAAATTGAAGTTTTTATTTGTGACTTTTAGGTTTCCAAAGAATATCTATAAAAATCCTCTATCACCCTTCAATAAGAAAAAAAATCTTTTTTACCCTGATGCCCACCCAGTATATGCTAGCTGCTGATTTATATCGTTTGTGTTCATTTCTTTCATTTCAATCATTATGGTATCACTTAATTCCTCTTAAAACGGCCGTATGATGCCCTTAATTTTTATTTAAAAATTTAATAACCCACAATATGCTGCATGACCCTTGAATTTATTACTAGATACATATATCTATGTATATATTTATATCTATTTAAAATTACTACCTAGCAATAAGATTACATTCATCAATTATAATATTTGCATTTAATGATTTTTTGTTATGTGATTTATTCCTCACACCAAAAACCCCAATAAAATTAAAAATGACAGTTGAACAGAGAAGCAGAACAACATACGCGGTAAACTACAAGCTTTTTCTATCTTATTCTCGTTTGAGGCATTTTTATTAACAAATAGTCTACTTTTTCATACTAAAATATCAGCCATAGACACGTTGTCTTGCATATGACAGGGGCTACCTATTATAATTTAGTATGTGATTTGATGCGATCGACTAAATCATCGGTTTACTGATCATGGGACTTCCCTATGATGGAGACGTGCGAAATATTATTTTGTGGTTCACACTACTTTGTTCTTTGTCAGGGTTGTATTTGTTATTATTATAATGAAAAAGGGCGCCAAGCAAATAAACATCTTTTTTCATTGAAAATAAACAAAAGCATTTAAAATTTAAGTATGTCAAAATTATTGTGAGTGAAACCCAATATGCTAGATTTATGCGACAGGAAAACTGACAGCATAACTGCCAAAAACTAATGAATTTTTTATAGAAGTAAAGACGTGACAAATTATTTTTTGACACAACTTATTTAAAGACTATTACGACAGTTCTAAAATGTACGATAGCTTGAGACTATTTTCCTATTAGCTGTGTCTTTCAATAACACAAACCTTTCAAGACCGTTTTGACCACGGCCATGGTCAAATTCGCGTTTTGAAATTGATTTTCTACCAGTTCCACTTTTTAGAATGGCAGATTCGTTATGTTACCAATTAATTTATGACAAATTGGGTGATATAGACTGTCAAGTTGTGTTAAATTTAAGGCTTGATTTTATGATCGAAACAACTCATTACTTTTTGATGACTGGCTACGAAAAATTATGACAAATTTACAGCCTGAAATGAATTGAACACATCTTGAAAAAGTGCACTTCCATACAACTCATCAAACACATCCCAAATATGGCGGCACAACAATTATTTGACAGCTAAGATTTCAACAATATACAATATTGTAGACGTTATTTGCTAAATGAGTGAGTAATTTTTTGACAGCTTAAGTTCAAGTGATTCACTAAACTACAACTGCATCCCATTCTGTTCAAAAGGTTTCTTTTTGCTCGGGAGCTACTGAATAAATAGTTTATATCAGCTTTTATTGAGAGTTTTCAAGAAACTAGCAGATCACTTCGCAATTAAGTATGTGCGCATCAAATGAATTTCTTGTTATCGCTCGGTTTTGTACGACCACCTACACTGGCTTCCGATTATTCTAGTTCTTCCTTTAAAATGTCAACTGACGGGTAGGTGAGATATAAAGCTGTGTACACAGTTAGATACAAAAATTAAATCGTTCTAAACCCCCGCCAAAAGTTGAGAAAATAAAAACAATTCGCGAATTTTGTTTGTTAAACACTCACTTTAAAAATATGCTCTCAGCTCATGACGTATGTAAGTATATTTAAAAAATATGAACATAACAAACAAATAAAGTAAATAAACCAAATCTGTAGAGTGTGCTGTCTCAACCCTTTGAAAAAAATCCTAAAAAAAAACAGATTTTCGGCGCGTGTTTACAGTGCAAACATTTTAATAAATGTATGGAGATGTCTCGCTTGCTAGTTATAATCCAATTTATTTGTAGGTATGTCATTCCAACTGTAAATACGCAAACAAATAAACTTTCTACTTTTGTGAGCTACCATGTTTGCTAATGCTCTAGTTTTTGTTTTAAGTTAGAGATAAATAAATAGTGATTTGTTTTTAAATGGCATTGTGCGAAACTAAAATTTTGTTTACATGATTTGGTTTTGATTATAAGTTAAGCTTCATTTGAGTAACTAAAAAAGTTAGCCCTTATTCTAATGACCATGTCCGGCCCTGTACTCTTAAAATCCGATCATTATAATATATGTGGGATACTTTTAAGTTATGTAACTCATTGAGCTCTGGTTTCATTCAATTTATTATTATTATTTTTCAATGGAAAAAGTGACTCCCGCACAGATAAGATCATAAAGCTCCACATGTAAACATGAATGTAGTGGACATGAACGAAATTTTGAAATTAATGACTTTTTTTTAAAGAAAAGAGAGGCAAATAGTTCAAAGCCGATGGAAAGTGATCGTGGGTGGTTGAATTACATATGCCTACATTCGATTTGTGAAATGGGTTATATAGATAAAGTAATTTTGTATTTAATTAAGTAAGTCACATCTTTTGTCATACTTGTATGAATTAAGTTTTGGAAATACAAATCACAAATAACATTGTTCAATTAGACTGAAAAGTATTGACACGAGCAAATTAAACAAAACAAAAATATAAACATTAATATTTAATATGTTTGTCACGATTATTTAAAATTTAATTATTATGAATGAGTGTGGGAAAAATTAAATTTATTTATTATATATACCTACTTTACAAAAAATTTATTTAAAATTGTTATTAAGTATTTAATTTTACTAAGACTTTGAGTTGCTTAAAAAAAAATAATTATAACACAAATGTTAACATAGAATACATACCATACCTTCTTTAAAAAATTTAAGAAGAGTAAAATTTTGTCTTGTAGGTTGCCGTTATGAGCTCACAGTGGGAAAGGGTTTCATTCCACTTAAAAGCCAAATTTTGTTGTCATACAGCAAAAAACAATTATCTTATCTAGGTCTGATTTTCCCAAAGTCAGTTAAGCATCAAAAAAGTTAGTATTCCTAAGATAGTACAAAAATCTACTCTACTGAATGTTTAATAATAATTCGTTGTTCAAATACTGGCACCAAAAATAGTGCCTATGTACAAGTTGCTTAGAATTAAGAAATTTTAAAATATGAAAATAATTATAAAAAAATTTAAAAAGGTATTTAAATCGTTCTTTTTTAGTTGTATAAGCACCTAGTTAAAAACTTAACCAATTTTTTTGAATGCATTTAAAATGTTCACTTCGACGATTTAAAATTTTTTTTGTACACATATTAATTTTTTTTAAATTATCAAATGGCATACTTTTTGTTGAGCTTAGTTTTGTAACTAGTTGTTAATCATAAATATAATAAAACAGCAAACACGAATATTGTGGTACAATTAACGGGGTCTACAAAAGCCGAAGGCATATAAATTATATATCTTTGGAACGGTTTTTTTTGCACAGAAGTGCAGAATGCGAAAATTTATTATATAACTGCAGCACAAAAACTAAAAACAATAAAATAAAATTGAGTAATAAGTGCGAGCAAGAGCGAGACCGAGCAATTATTTATCGCAACCTAAATGCGACATTTCGATTTTGTTTACCCACCAATCTACCAGCAATGACTAAAAGATTCTAGAATGTCTGATGGCAGCGTTCAGTGCTGCAGAAAATAATTATAAGTAGCTCATACCACGTTTACATGAGTGAATCGAAGGATCGGATTCAATCCGGATCGAAGTTTCGCCCAGGTTTATGAAAATTCCAGATCGAAAGATGGAATTCAAATGGTAATAAAGTGACAGTTTTACTTTTATTGTATGGGCTTGTTAGTAGAAATAAACTTCGACCACAAATATCAAACAACCAAAATAAGCCAAAGATACAACATACAACAGTCTGGAAACAAAATACACAATTATACGCACGCGCACCAACAAGCATCTGAAATCTCGATTCTTCAATCCTTCGAACTCGGTAGAAACATTCTTTTTTCGATTCGATCCAGCTACATGGACCTAAGTCCTCATTCAATTCGGATTCAATTACTCGTATCCATGTATATCCCATTCTGTCCGGCCAGTTAATCAAGTTAGTTCAAGTGTGAGTCGAGCAAAAAAGAGAAAAATTTATTTTATACGAAAAGGCGGTCATATATCCGATTTTTTAATTAGCCTAGTGTAAATACTTGTGAATAATGTCGTGAATCCATAAAAAATTCGCATTGAAATAAATGTTCACCTGTGAACATGTGCTAATAAAATGCTGTGTGCTAAAAAATGGAAAATTTTCTTTCACGAGGAATTCCAGTTCCAAATATAGGGGAACTTTTGGTGGAAAGTTTATCGTAGTTCGTAATTTCTCACTTGTGCTTGTGAATTAGAAAATTAAAAAAAAAAATCTTCTGCTAATGTATTCAAACGTGGATTTGGAGTCCTACTTTTTTTATTTTTTACTTGTAACGGGTGATTTTTTAGCTGGTTTGGTTTTGGCAACACTGGTTTTGACAGCTGACGTGTGTTTAGTACCTTGTGTCACTGTCAAACAGCTTCAGTTTGGTTTGCAATTTAACTATGGATCGTCTTACAAATGAACAACGCTTGAAAATTATTGAATTTTACTATCAAAATTCGTGCTCGGTTCGAAATGTTCATCGCGCGCTGCTTCCATTTTATGGTCGGCATTCTCGACCTTCTGAGCAGTCTATTCGGAAGATTGTGACCAAATTTCGCACCAAATTTACTTTGTTGGACATTAAACCACCAACACGTTTACGTACTGTGCGTAGTGAAGAAAATATTGCGGCCGTATCAGCTAGTGTGACAGAAGACCGCGAAATGTCGATTCGGCGCCGTTCCCAGCAGTTAGGCCTTTGTTACAGCACTACGTGGAAAATTTTGCGGAAGGATTTGGGCGTATAGCCTTTTAAGATACAGCTGGTGCAAGAACTAAAGCCAGCCGACCTACCACAACGCCGAATTTTTGGTGAATGGGCTCTTGGAAAGCTGGCCGAGGATCCGCTTTTTTATCGAAAAATTGTGTTCAGCGATGAGGCTCATTTTTGGTTGAATGGGTACGTAAATAAGCATAATTGCCGCATTTGGAGTGAAGATCAGCCAGAAGCATTGCAACAGCTACCAATGCATCCCGAAAAAGCCACTGTTTGGTGCGGTTTATGGGCCGGTGGCATTATTGGGCCATATTTCTTCAAAGATAATGCGAATCGCAGCGTTACTGTCAATGGTGAACGCTACCGAGCGATGATAACAAACTTTTTTTTGCCCGAAATGGAAGTTCTTGACTTGCATGATATGTGGTTTCAACAAGACGGTGCCACATGCCACACAACACGCGAAACAATGGTGCAATTGCGAGGCGAGTTTGGTGAACAGTTAATTTCACGTTTCGGGCCGGTCAATTGGCCGCCTAGATCGTGCGATTTGACACCATTAGATTATTTTTTGTGGGGGTATGTCAAGGCTAATGTCTATAGGGACAAGCCCGCTTCGATTGACGCACTGGAAGCCAACATCCATGCATTCATTCGTGAGATACCGGCCGATATGTGTGAAAGAGTATGCCAAAATTGGACTCAGCGGATGGGCTACCTGAGACGCAGCCACGGTCAACATTTGCATGAAATTATCTTTAAACATTAAATTGCAAGGTTCAAACTATCGATTCAAATAAATATTTCATTATTTTTTTCGAATTTTTTGTGTTTTTTTTTTTTAAAGTTCTAAACCTCTTAAAAAATCACCCGTTATTTGAGACATTGTGCGGTCTTAAACGCCGTCAAACTTCAAACAAGTCTGTATTAGTGGAAAATGTAAAAAAAAAATAACTTCACAAGGATGTATGTACAAAGCTTAACAATTTGTCCCAAAAGTAAGTATACATACACACTAAAACATTTTCGTGCTGAAAGACATTATTTAGACAACATTCGCTTGAAATAACTCTTTTTGACTTCTGTCCTCATTTTGATCTCGTGAATGGAAAGAGATGTCAAAGTGGGGTAGAAATTTTAAATTTTTTTGAAAACTCTTAGAAATAGGTGAGATAATAATTACAGTATTTATTCGCTCAGCAATTTTATAAAGCTTTGTTCAGAAATTTTGAGGTAAAAAATTGGAGGTCTGTCAAATTTTGGTGAAATACTCTATCTCTGAATAAGTGTAGTGGCAACTTTGAGAGAATTTTTTTTGTACAGTATTCCCCGCTTAATAACACTGGCCATTTTGTCAGATTTTTCAGTCAATTATCTGTCAATTAACAGCATGTTGGACAATATCTAATTTTTATTTATTTATGTTCTAATTACTGTCAGTAAAAATAACGGAACGCGATGCAGTGCCACTGGTTGTCAACATTTAAATATCAAATGATAAAAATCAAATTATTGGGAGCTATCATATTTCTTATACCAGTGAACAGTCTGTCAAGCTAAGTGCTTCCAAGTTGAAACAATGTTCTTAGACTTATTATAATAAATACTTGTTGTTTGGGGCCGTTCAATTAACCAAAAACTTACCTTGTGTTTAGTTTGTTAGCTACATTTTTTTAAGATCTATTAAGCGAGAAACTTAATTAAGCGGGGTTCGATTAACCGTATAAAAAGCTGTTCTATTTATATAGAAAATTTTCGAACGGACATTTTTCGGTCAATTAAGCGGAAAAGTCAGTTAAACGAGGTGCAAGTAAACGGGGAATACTGTATATAACTGAAACCCCGGCTTATACGTTAACATGGACAGATCAAAGAGTTTTTGGCCAAAGATATTTCTTTGCCTCGAATGGGAAATTTTGGTGAGTTATCTCGTCTGCTTAAAACAACCTAATTTTTTAAATTTGGAACAGGAAATGGACAAAAAACAGTTGACAAATAGAGGTAGTTTTGGTAAGCGTTTGCAGCAAAGCCAGTTGTACTTAAAATAAATACAATACAACATCTGTACATACAAACAATCAAAACTATTTTATTTGTACCTAAAATTTTGTTATTACCTTCAATATAATCATAAAGAATTAAATCCATTATCTTGTTAATCAACAATATTTAAAAACCACGTATTCACTAAAGTGTAAATTATAGATTGTTCCTAGAAATCTTTCAATAATTTTGTTTTCTTCTGAACAATTAATTTATCATTGTTTTCAAAGGTCACAAAAGTTCAAAGTTATTTGATTAATTAAAAAAAAAAAGAAACTAAAAGCAAACATTATGTATACAAACTTTTGTACATATGTACTAACATACATTTATTCTTAGAAGAAAACAATTTAATGCCAGCCGTATGGGGCATAGATTTTGATAGCGAAATAGTTAATCTGAAAAATTGATTAAAAAAAGATGAATTCATAATTTTTTATTTTCTTTCACTTTCACTTAATCAAGAGTATGTGCATATATAAATGTAGTATTTTGAAGGTAATGCTTGGAAAAATAATAATTTTTGTACGTGAGCTACTTTGATATGATAAAAGTTGGGGTCATTAAGGATTTTCAGTGATAACCAAGGTTCTAAAAAACAAAAGGGGGAATCGTATAGAGCTTTTTAAAGGACAAGAAGAAAACTTGCCCGCATTGAAAGGTTCTACGACCTAGGATAGAATGGTAGACTTACCTTCAAAAAAATCCTAAGAATAACAAGCCTGCCTTGTCTTACCTTGAGTGTTGGGCAATAGACTCTTTCTACAGAAAAATTCTTCAACGGATATTTGATCTTAGAGCGTGGGGGACGAATGGAGAAGAAGATACAAACCACGAACTCATCTTTGAGCTTTACTTATATGTGGAGCTCGTCCAGAAAGTGAAAACAAGATTGACTACTTTGGTTTGGCCATACCGAGCAAATGAACAACAATGATTCAGTCCAAGAGAGTCTGAATTTCTGTCCAAAGCGGAAGGCTACTAAGAATACCAAAACTCCTTTTGTAAGGTTCATGCTATCGAGAATGCCTTCAGGACACTTGATTTTAATGACTGTAAGCAGCGTCCTCATGATCGTAGTGGTAGAAGATGGATGGCCACCACCAGCAACCTTTCATTATGCGGGTGCCAGATAACTTAGAAAGTTTTGCATATTCCTATAGCATAATTTCGCATTAAAACCAAGGGCGTACGCAAGGGGGATAGGTAGTGACACTTGCCCCCTCCTTATTACAATACATTCCATACATTAGGCAATTTATCTTCTCTTGAAACCATTTAAATCAAGATTTTTGTACCAAAACTATTTTTCGAATGAAGTTGCGCTTCCCCTAACTGAAATTCCATATAAGTTTGCCCCCTCCCTAACAATAATCCTGCATACGCTCCTAATTAAAGCTCGAATTACTTTCTCTTTGTAATTTATTTAAGGAAGTTTATAAATTCTTGAACAGAAATATAAATTTTATTTTATTTGGTTAACTAAAGTGTGCTGAAATGTCTTTATTTATTGAGTTGTTGACGTCATACATAACAAATATTGTAATAAACAATAATCTTTAGATTATTATGTTCTTGTGGCTCGTGTTAAGAAAGCAAATACCAAGATTAATTCAAGATTTTTTGCTGTCTTTTTGAACAAATAAACACATGTCGTATTAGATAAATAAGTTATAAACTATTTTTTTTTTTCATTTTTGTTAAAATATTTTGCTATTATAGCCCTGTTTTTATTCTTTGATTATTTGTCCTGCTAGTATTTTTGTGCATAATTTTTTTAACCATCCATTTCGATAGGAAATCTAATTTTGAACAAAAATTTGAAAAGTTTCAAATTGTCAAATTTGGCTTAGTTTCCGAGTGATACCAAATGTATTGAAAAGTGGCTAGTGTGACCATTCTCTCAGAAATGCAAAAGCAAATTTATTGTATTTTTCAATAGCCTACGAAAAATTATAATAAGGGTATTCATGCAACGTCGTAAGTTTACAAATTGTGTAAAATGATAAGTCTACGCAAAGTTTGCATGAACGACCTTTTTTAAACATTTGATAAAATGCTACGTAATTCAATCAGAGTAAGAGTCACAATGGCGTTTGGATGAGTTTAACCAGTTTGGTTAATTTTACGCAACAAAATCCTTTGATAAGTTTAACTAAATTGTGTAAATCATTTCCCATACAAAATTTGACAGTTCATTAACCAAAAAATAAACTTAACCAATTTTAAAAACTTATCTATGGTTTTACGAAGTTAGTTACATGAATACCCTTAATGTTTAGCATAAAACAAAAGTTAACGACATTTTGTGTATTTATTGTATTTGCAAACTCAAATTTTACTCCTAAAATTATGTAATTATTCTTACGGAAATAGCACATTAAAGTATATTACAATTTTGTGTGATAAAAATTTATTTCCATTCGGAACATTTTAAATAATTTATAATTGAACTACGTCATTGATTGTTTTGATTTTAAATGTTTGCGGAATATCAATTCTTAAGTATTTGCATTTATAATTTTTCTAGGAAGCTGTCTGAAAATGTTGTTTTCTTTGATTTTTATTAAAATATGCATATAAATTACTCTTGCATAGCAATAAAATTATTGTTCTAAGAGTTAATGCATTTTAATGGGTTTCAATGACTTAAAATAAAATAAACAAGTTCTATCGAATACAATTTAAAGGTTTTTAGCTTTGATCTACACTGAGTAATGTTGTTAGTCAGAAACTTTGATTCTGGGTTGTGATGTAGCTACTGTTCCGCTTATGCGAATCAAAGCCACTTTCCAAAATATAAGGCTAATATGTGCAGACACCCCTCACAATATGGAGTTGAAAGCTTTTGAAAAGGCAAGTTTTATGACCTCCTCGAACCTCGGCAAAACTTACAGAGCCTGTCCAGAGTACGATGTAAAAATTTTGCTCGGGAACCTCAATACTCAAATTGGAAAGGGAAATGGCTTCGGTGGATTAGTTGGTAGGCAAATGATAACAGACCTTGACTAATAGACTTTTAAGAAGCTCGTGTTAAGAAGCACAAGGTTTCCACTGAAAATAAATGAGAAGAAGAAGCTGTGTCGAAAAAAGAGCTCCACGCTCAAGGGGATCGAAGACTCTCATGATCGAAACAACAACCAGAAGTTTTATAAAAAAGCGAGGAAACTGGTGGTTGCCGGCTTTAGAACATCCAAAATATTGGTTCTTGTAAATGTAAACGGTTTTTAATATAATTTAGGAATTTTTGAAATTTTATTATCACCTTCTTCTAAATGCAATTTTTTCAAACTTAAAAGACTAAAAGTAATATTTCTCCTATTCCTTTTTTGCACAGCCAACTCCACAGTCGTTACCTTGGCAAATATCACACAAAGATGATTTGATAGTATAATACTCAGTGCTGCGCTTATTGTTGTCATAATAATCATAAACCACAACTGGTGATGGCTTTTGTTTAGCCACTGCATGTGATTTGATGGCATCAATTGTTACACAAATTTGTTTGGTAGTAATACTGTCGAAATAGACTTCCACAATTGAATCAGAGTTCTTTGTATCAACACGCTGGAAATAAATTCAAATTAGAAAAACTATTAAAGAATAGTAATTAGAATTTTCAAAAGCCTTTGAAAGCTCATTATTTGAAAAGGTAGGATTTCAAGCTTTTCATAACTTTATATTGTAATTATTTTAAATTAAAAGTGTTTTCAAAGCTTAAAAATCCAAAACCCCTATTCCATACCTTTACACTGTCAATTCCTTTGATTTTATCGAAACTATCAGCATCAGCGGTATAGCCTGAAGGAAATGATACTTCCATCACAGCCATATTGGACTCTTTTTTACCATCCAATGAAACAAATTTGACACATACAACCAAGGTCATTTGATTATTTTTCAATGTCTTAACAACTGGCATTACATTAAAACTGGGCTTGCTTTCCTTCTCGACGATATTGTATCGGTATGAAACTTGAAGCAAAGCTGAACCTGTTCCTATGGCATTGATTTCAACTTCTTTGGTAGTGTTTGGAAGCTTTAAAATAAAAAAAAAAATGATAATTTGTATTGATTTTTCTAGAAAAACGACCAAACCGACGACTTACCACATGTGTCTGCAAAACCAATGAATTCTTAGGGTTAACTGTTATGTTGCCAAAATTATACCTGTCAGCTAGATATTTTATTTCCATCTGTCCTGTACCAGAACCGCTCTTTTCAGCAAATTTAGTTAAAGCCTCAAGACCAATAACGGTATCTTGTGAGGATGCAAATCCACCATTGCTGTTTCGCTGTGATACCAACCATTTAACACTAGGCAATACAAACTCAGCAGTTCCCTTCTTTAGCATAGCCAAAACAATATAGGCTGTCATTTCAACATCTACTGAAACTGGTCCATACCATGATTTATCAGAGACCATACTCTCTGACCACCATTTACGATCACCTGAGATATCACAGAGCTCATAAAGTTTTGCATTTTTGGTGAAGTATTTAACCCAACTTACCGTCTGTCTTAGCCAAACTGTTTAGCTTAACAAAGATCTTCCTTGCTGATTCTTCTCGTTTGCCCAATAAAAGAGCTGATCCAGCAATGGCCAAAGAATATTGATCCTTAGTTGAAGCTGTTTTTTCCTCCAAGAAAGTCAAACCGTTTTCAATGGCATCCTTATATTTATCAGCAGATTCAACATTCTCCAAGAAAGCCAACAATACGTAAGCTGTTAGACCAGTCGCACCACCACTGTGTGAACTATCGATGACTTTTCCTACTTCTGGGAATTCACCACTAGGAAGCTGAGTTCCAGCTAAAAATTTAAGACCAGCTTCGATGACCTTTTGATCAATGTAAGTAAATGGAATAGCTTGATGAAATGATTTGACAACATAAGCTGTTAACCATGTGCTTCCGTTAGCATCTGATTTGCCAAATGCACTATAGGAACCGTCGTCATGTTTGTATTCCAATTCACGTTGATAACCAATTTCTAAGAAATTCTTAGCCTTTTCTTGAACTGCAGGTGTAAGTTGCTTAGTGGCCTGATATAAAAAAAAAACAGTTAAAATGCTCAAAATAAAAATATGAACGATTTGAATAGGAAACTCACCGTCAAATATATAAGGACCAAAATATTTGGCACAAAGTTAACCATATTCTGCTCACCACATCCATATGGCATACGTATCAGATTATCCAAATTATTAAGAGTTGGTCCAAGCAAATCTCCAACAACCGAAAGTTCAATGTATTGCGAGTCTTGGACAGCATTCTTAGGAATTTCAATAGGTACCTTGACTTGTTGTTCCTTTACATTAACCAAATTCAAAAAGATTGCCTTGTTCACGTAAGTCGTGACACCTTCAGGCTCAACCCTTAGCATCTGTTGAATAGCATCTCCAGCAATACCTGGGCTGATTGCACTGATTTTCAAACTAATTTGCCCAACTGTTTTCGTACGAATCATGAACGAAACACTTATGTCATTATTTGATGAAACTGTCAAGGTCTTGGTACGTTTGACATCCTCACTGGCACTTTCTGTAACTTCATTGGTAGCTTCGGTGAAATCGAACACACGATCTGAATTGTCAAGGGTAACTTTAACTACAAGAGGCTTGTTCATATAGTTGAAAATAACCACAGGAATTGCAATGACTTCACCTTAAATACGAGTAGCAATAAAATATTATTAGTTTTAGGGTGATCTCCTAGCTTAGTTGTAAAACTTACCCCTTATAACTGAATATGGCAGATTGGTTGAGATGAAGAATGGAAGGAAGGTTGTCAAATTTGTTGGTACATTCGTAAGGGCCAAGCCAGTTTTTCGATTCAATGAGAATCCTGTTATAACCCAAGAGGTAATAGTATCGGGAACTTCCTTACGCAGTGTGAACTGATTTCGTTTGGTACTATAGTTATATTTGCAAGAAATTTAATTAGAAGCCCATTTCGAGCGAAAAAAAAATTATAAAAAAAAAATATTTAGAAAGTTTTAAATAGCAAGAAAACCCAAATAACATGCTTATGGGATTAAGTAAAAAAATACAATAGTTTAAAAAAACAAAATAAAATAATTACTTGATATTTTCGAATAGCCAAGTTTCAGGGAATATTTTGCGAACCACTGGTTCGTCATTATTGGGTTTGGCAGATCCACTTTGCATCAGTAACGTGTCAGCTGCGGCTGGCATAGCTGCTGCAAACATAACTGGACCATGACCTCCGAATCCACCGAATCCCCAACCAAAGAATCCTAGAATAAAAGTTTAAGATACATAAGTTAAGTTTGGAAAAAAAAATAATTAAAAAAAGAAACCAATAAAATCACATTTCTTATATCAACCAGTCATCATCACAGAAATTACTTTCATGTTGCTTTTTTTTTGAGGAAATTGGACGAATTTAAAAAATGTTTAGGCTTTAAGATTCGTTTGATGAAACGCAACTGGAATATTTAAGTGCAACATGAGGGGTCTGTCATTTAGAACAGCAAACGAGAGTGCCATTTCGAGAATTCTTACAATAATTTCAAAACACACAAATATTTTATATCAATGATTCAATAGGGTTTCTTTTAATTTGATTGAAACTTTTACTTACTTGGATGGACTGGATAGTTGGCATTAGTCAATATCACAACACCAGATTGGCTGCCTGGGTTTTGGCCGAAACCAAGTGAATATGGAGTGCTAGAATCGTAATTGCTAATGTCTTGGAAGATTTTATCTTTGTTCAAATCGTTGCCACTCTTAAGAAGGATAACACTTTGATCGACACCAAGTAAACCAACATATGAACCGGGATCGGTATTAACTTCAATTTCAACATTTGCACCTGGTTTAACTTCACTTGGTGCTCTAATGGAGATCTTTGGAAATATTAAAAAAAAAAATTAATGTATTGTCGAATAAAATATGTACATATTTATGAATCCACTTACTGAGTTTAAGAAATCCTTTTCAAAATCAATAGTTGTCTCGGCATATAAAAGATCAGTTTTAACAATGTAGTAAATAAATATTTTAGCTTGTGGAATCATTTCGAAAGTTGGAGTGATTTTGAAGGCATGGTTGTTACGATTTTTAGGAACCTACAACAAAAATTGAAATGTTTTAATGGAATAAGGATTTTGAAACAAACCAATTAAGTGTGTAAACGCGTCTTTTAAATCTGTTTCGTGAAAATCAGGAAAGTTTGGTTATGCAGTTTAAGGCTACAACAAATTTCAATTTTAGTAACGACTTCCATCCATCTTTTTAAACAGACATTTTCACAAAACCATGTTTTCTTCCCGGGCGCCAATTAAGCTAAGACTAACGTTAATGTAGAATCCCATTGACTTCAAGCACAATTAAACCAAGTAAGTATCGTTGAAGGCATTAATTCTCCGTACATTAAATGAGAAAGCATTTTTGTTTAATCATGACATTGACTCGGGCGCCAATTAACTCTTAAATTCATTTAATGGCTAAGTATAAGCTTGGTAAATAATTTTTTTTTGATTTGTGATTGCGATATACATTTTTAATTTACATAAGATGCTTAAACCCTCTCAATATGCACTTCATTCACTACACCATACTTCGGCCCGGGCGCCATTTAAGAAAAAACCAATGTGAATCTAAAATCACACTGTTTTCAATGTACATAATAGTGCCTGAATTGTGTTATTAACTTTTTGAAAATCCATTTTATTTAAACTTGGGAGAAGAAACAATTTTGTTGGAAAATGGTTTTTGTCCGGGCGCCACTTAAAATATAATTTTTTTAAGTTGTTATCACAAAATGGTCTAGTATCACAGCAAAAGTGAGTGTAAAAATCAGTCATTTAATCTTACCCAATTTAAAGAAGCATTTTCGTTGGAACATAATTTCCACCCGGGCGCCAATTAATAATCGAAACTTGTTAGATTCAGAACTTACCTGAATAACACCACTTTGCACAATATCACCACGGCCCATGATTGTGTATACAAAGTATGGGATTGGCTTTCCATTTTCTACTTTAATAATGACGTCCTTTCCAAGAGCAGGACTAATAGAAAACAAACATAAAATATAAGGGTAAACAGAATTTCAAAAATATTCACTGCTACACTCATATTAACTTACTTCTTCGTCTGTACAGTCAGTTTCAGTGAATTATCAACCGGAGTTTCGGTTTTTACCAACTTAGATAGAGATGTTAAATATGCCGTTGAGTCCAAGTATTTAGCATTTACGGAGAAATAAGTTGATGATCCATCATCGGGAAGGACAAATTCAAATTTGGCCATACCATGCTTGTCTAAGGTTGATGTGTAATTTTGAGACCAAGGTGGTGCTGGTGTTGTTGTTGGAGCAGTTGTCATTGCTGGTTTTTTTGTTGCTATTTTCATAGAATTTAATGCAATTGGTGGTCTGATCCAGCTATCTGGATGGCTTATAGTTAGTGTAACCAAGTTCTTGGTGTCTTGAACTGGTGATCCATCAAGGTTCTTAACAACAAGCTGCAAAAAAAATTACTTTTAATAAATTTTGACAAACGGAAATACTAAAAACTTGCATTAACAATAACTGCTTTTCCTAGAGTATATGTGTAAGGTATGTCGACACCTTGAATTTCATACTTCTGAAGATGAAGATTAACAGATGTCGTAGAATTTTGTTTTATTCCAGTAAGTTCTTCTTCGACAATAGCCAAAATAGTTATTGATGGAGTATTACGGTCTTTTTCCAATTTCAAGTCCTTAACAATGTCAAACTCTACATAACCTTTGCCGTCAATTTTAACAGTCTTCTCAACAGCTGGTTGTTGTTTGCCATCACCGTAGAAATAGAAAGCAGCTTTAGCGGATACAACAGCTGTTCCTTTTACAGGTTTTCCATATGTGTATCTATCATCAAATTATATAAATGCGGTTAACTTAGAAAGTCTAAACATTAAAAACGATCATTCTTCGAACTTACTTCGCCCCAACGGTTACTTGAAATTTTCCATCAACAATAGCAACATCTTTGGGCGCTTCAACTTGTACTTCAAATGTAGGCAGAACATACTTGTCAACATTAAAATTCTTAGTTTCTGTTGAACCCTCGGCGCTTACTTGAATACTCCATGATCCTAGAACTGGGAATTCCGATAACTGAAGTTCTCCAGAGTAAACACCTCTGCAATCTTTGACATCGTTCATTTGTTTTATGAGATTTTGTGCTGCATCCTAATGTAAAGCAAACCATTTTAATATAGGATTTTCTACAAAAAAAAAAACAATACAAATCAACTTACACTAATAGAAATTTTAACAGGTCCATCAACCCTAACGGGTCTTGTATTTTTATCCAAAATTATAACACGATATTGGACTTTATCACCGGGTTTGTAGGTTGCTTTATCTGTTTGGACATATATCGACAATTGATAAGGAGCAAAGTTCAATTTGGTTGTGTTTTTGAATTGAATGCCTGACAGACCTTCAGCTGTCAAATTGTAATCCCCCTCTTTGAGTTTTGGTATCTTTAAAATAAAAGTAAAAACTTATGTCAAAATGGAGTTCTTTATCAAAGAGCAATATATCACTATCTCGTTCTTTTACAAACGTCAAAATCAGCATTGTGGAGAATTATCATATCGAGATGGTGTGGAATTTTCTTTTAATTTTCTCCACAATAATAGCTGTCGCTCTTGAAATTGACAGATTCGTACAGATGTAAAATCGTGTAAAACAAAAAACTACCCTACCTTGAACATCACATTCTTTGAAGACTTTGGAGGAACTTCAACGGTTCTATGATTAATAAATTCAGGGCCTACCAGACCAAGTTTTATCTTACATGCTGAAGGTGCATCATGAATAGAGACAGTTACGTGGTAGTCGGACTTTGATCTTAGAGTTCCCGGTGCAACAATTGAATAGAGACTGAAAGAGGAAAAAAAAGAAATGTTTATTATTTGTGTGTGAGTTGAGAAATAATATTACAAATAAATAATAGTAGAATGGTTACTTTTTTTGGTTTTTGGCAGTCTATGAGGTCTGTCGTTAACTTTTAATAACGACATTAAGCCTTATAACGGGTGATTTTTTAGCTGGTTTGGTTTTGGCAACACTGGTTTTGACAGCTGACGTGTGTTTAGTACCTTGTGTCACTGTCAAACAGCTTCAGTTTGGTTTGCAATTTAACCATGGATCGTCTTACAAATGAACAACGCTTACAAATTATTGAATTTTACTATCAAAATTCGTGCTCGGTTCGAAATGTTCATCGCGCGCTGCTTCCATTTTATGGTCGGCATTCTCGACCTTCTGAGCAGTCTATTTGGAAGATTGTGACCAAATTTCGCACCAAATTTACTTTGTTGGACATTAAACCACCAACACGTTTACGTACTGTGCGTAGTGAAGAAAATATTGCGGCCGTATCAGCTAGTGTGACAGAAGACCGCGAAATGTCGATTCGGCGCCGTTCCCAGCAGTTAGGCCTTTGTTACAGCACTACGTGGAAAATTTTGCGGAAGGATTTGGGCGTAAAGCCTTTTAAAATACAGCTGGTGCAAGAACTAAAGCCAGCCGACCTACCACAACGCCGAATTTTTGGTGAATGGGCTCTTGGAAAGCTGGCCGAGGATCCGCTTTTTTATCGAAAAATTGTGTTCAGCGATGAGGCTCATTTTTGGTTGAATGGGTACGTAAATAAGCATAATTGCCGCATTTGGAGTGAAGATCAGCCAGAAGCATTGCAACAGCTACCAATGCATCCCGAAAAAGCCACTGTTTGGTGCGGTTTATGGGCCGGCGGCATTATTGGGCCATATTTCTTCAAAGATGATGTGAATCGCAGCGTTACTGTCAATGGTGAACGCTACCGAGCGATGATAACAAACTTTTTTTTGCCCGAAATGGAAGTTCTTGACTTGCATGATATGTGGTTTCAACAAGACGGTGCCACATGCCACACAGCACGCGAAACAATGGCGCAATTGCGAGGCGAGTTTGGTGAACAGTTAATTTCACGTTTCGGGCCGGTCAATTGGCCGCCTAGATCGTGCGATTTAACACCATTAGATTATTTTTTGTGGGGGTATGTCAAGGCTAATGTCTATAGGGACAAGCCCGCTTCGATTGACGCACTGGAAGCCAACATCCATGCATTAATTCGTGAGATACCGGCCGATATGTGTGAAAGAGTATGCCAAAATTGGACTCAGCGGATGGGCTACCTGAGACGCAGCCGCGGTCAACATTTGCATAGAATTATCTTTAACATTAAATTGCAAGGTTCAAACTATCGATTCAAATAAATATTTCATTCATTTTTTCGAATTTTTTGTGTTTTTTTTTTTTTTAAGTTCTAAACCTCTTAAAAAATCACCCGTTATTTATAAAGAATTCAAATTAAATTCTTTTAAGTGACCATTCACTTTTAGACCTTCGTAAGACTAGTTGAGTTTTTCCTCGAGACCGTCTCAGCGAAAATGTTCCTTTGTACCCTTAGTAGTGAATAGTGAATAGTCAATAGTGAATAGTCAATAGTCAATAGTGAATGGTGAACAGTGAATAGTGAATAGTTAATAAAGAGAATAGTGAATAGTTAATAGTAAAAAGTGAGTAGTTATTATTGAACGGCTAGAAGTGAACAGCAACAAAAATGAACACATCTTATATTTGCTCTGAATCGTAAGAACTTAGCAAGATGGCTTAGATTGAAGGAAACAGGGCCAATCGAGCATTATCAGAGCGATAAAGAAAACACAAAGAAGTGCTACGAATCAAAATTCATGTGACTTGTGGGGAAAAATTGGCCCTGAACTGAAACACCAATGTTGCAATAACAGACCGATTCTCAGCAATTAAGTTAGAAAAAATTTTGCAATAAAGCTCCGGATTTGCAGTTCTAGTTTGAAGAAAAATAATCAAAAAATTAGCTAGCTTGATCGTCTTATCAAGGAAAAAATAAAAGATTTTCGGATTTAATTTTTTTTTTTTAATTTCTCAAAAGCCAAGACTAAGACTAAGAATTGATAAGGACATTTAATATTGAACGCACAAATAGCACTTAATCCAATCCAATTCAACAATAGATCATACTTTTTTTAGCATACCTACAATTTTTTTCCAAAAAAAAAATTAATATTTGGAAATTTTTTTAAAAAGTCTTGGCACACAATACTATTTATATTTTTGAAGAAATTCTGCACACAAAAAAAAATACTTAAATAAATCGTATTGTTTTCAAGAAAATCTAAAAATTGATTTCCCCAATTATTTTCAAAAAAATTTTGGAAAAGTCTTGTTTTTGTATACTAACCCGTTGCACTGGACTAAAATTGCAATTTGCAAAACGCAAAGCACGATTGCTAAGAGTCGTGACATAATTATGTCTGGAAGAAAAATCACAAAAATTCTGTTTAACAATCTTATGATTTTTAACTTTTTTTTTTTTTTCTTTTTGTTAAATTAATTAACAACAGAAAAAAACAAACAGCAACACCAAGAAAAACCAGAAATTATGTACACTGTTAAACGAGCTTAAATGGATAGACACAACTGATCTTTAACGCAGCAAGGCTGCGAATGTTCGAATTTAGGTTCTGCTATCACATAAGATAACTTTTCTCGCAGCAGTCCACATTGCCACTGAAAGTTATAATGGATGGAATAGAAAAATTATATTTGTTTTAGGGCCAGTTGTATAAATATTTGATCCGTGGTTTAGCAACTTTACTTTAGCAACTTGACTTTAGGATAAACACTAGTTTTTTCTAGCAACAAATTAAAGAATAAATTCCTTTGTACGCTATTGAAAATACCTTTTAAAATAGAAAAATTCGGTATTTCGGTTTATTATTGAATATTATGGTTTTTTGGCCCATAAAAATGCTTTAATTCGAAAATGCTACTAAATTCATCAATGCATTTGCTGAGAAAATGGTCACACTAAGTAAGAATTTGACAATCTTATATATTAAACTTTTCGTTCAAAATTAAATTTTCTATCGATACATTTTATAAGAAAATTTTAGCAGGAAAAGTTAACAAGTACCAAGTCTTGTATTAAACGGCCCAACCATTCAGTTTATAGGCCTAAAAATATTATTTAAAAACAGCCAGAAAACAAATTCTGGGCTTACCTACTTTTTAAATATTCTCAATAATCATAGTGTCATATTTCATCAAAATTTTTAGTTCGAATATTATAACGAATGTGAAATTTGCCATGTAGGATCGAAAAACAGCTATCGGACTGAAACTTCGGCAAATAACAAGACATGGTCAGTTTTAAATGAAAATGAAATCTTAAGCATGCCATTTCTAATGCCTTGAGCCTCTACTTTATTTTGTCCGAGCAAAAGCAAATTGACCTTAATTGTCTAAGTAAACAAAAATCTCCAAATTTAAGGCAGCATTGAAAAATATTTATTTTAATTATTTGGAGTTGGATGGTTGTCCTTATCTAAGTTAAACAATGTTTATAAATACAACAATTTGTTATTGTTTATAATTATAAAATTTTACCAAAAATGTAAATGTTACTTTTTATATTAGTTATATTGGTACCTCTACCTACTAGATTAGAATTTCCTTATTTAGTGAGTAGTTCTTGACATCTGAGCACACATTTTAAAAAAACAATTATTTTCAGATTGAATGTTTTTCGCTCGTGTTAAGAAAGCAAACACCAAGATTAATTAAATTTTGTGTTGTTGTCTTTGAATAAATAAGCATGTGCGATTAGTTAAATAATTTATGTGTCACATAAATTAAATTTGTATTCCTTTCTTATTTATTCTGAGTCTAAAAACATTAAATAAACGAACATTGAAATATCTTTTTTCGTGCAAAAAACAATGAAACTACAAAAACTGGTTAAATTTCAAATATAAAAGAAAGAGTTACTTTGGTAATATTTTTTGTTCAGTCTTTCAACAATACATGAATTCATTACGAAGGGTTGGATACGAAATTCCGCATCATAAATCCCTTTTCACACAATCCCGCATCACAAAAGCCTGTAATCACAAAATCCAGCAGCACGGAATCCCGACTTTTCTACTTAAATGCGACAACACATAAAATTTTTCATTCTCATAGGAATCAGTGCATTGATTGAGTGAGAATCAACAAGAACGAAAAGTTTCCTACTATTTTGTTGATTTTGCAATACGTAAACAACTTCAGTTTGAATTTTAAATTTGGTACTCTCTGTTTTGGTCCCTTGAAAGAATGAGAATCAACGAGAACAAAGCATCACGAAATAAGTCGTCACAAAAAAAGTATGAACAGAACATATACATAATAAGCAGATATGATTCCGATATAAATCTCAGTTTTTTTTAACACTCGGTGGAGAGGATTGGTAAAGAGATAAAAACAATTGTAAATGATTAAAATTAAATTTACAGTTTTGTGTCAACCGACCGTAGACGTGACGCGTTGACCGTCGTGCACATAGAAGTATTTGCCTACAAAACTCGGCTAAAATTCGATTTTCAAATATCAAAGTCTTCCAGACAATAGCTGAAATCTCATGGAACAATAGCTACAGTATTTTTTTATTGATCAACACTTTTGGCTATGATATTAGTTTAAGATCATCGAATAAGAATTTGTTACTTTTTTTTTGTAATTAACAGCCAACATATTTGTACCATTTGATTGAATTATTTGTTAAAAATTTTCTGTAGTCTATTGAAACTTTTGGTATGTAAAATTAAAACTTCGACAAATATTTCAATACTTATATCTATTAAGGGTATTTTTGCAACAGTGTTATAAGTCATCATCAGTTATAAATTGGGTAAATCTGTCAAATTTTTCATACAAATTGTGACAGAATTAGGAAGTTTAAAACTTTACAACTTTGTATCTTCTGCTCCACTCACTCACTCACCCAACTCCGTTGCTCCGCTTCGTGTACGTAAAAAAAGTCGTATGGCAGTTTTTTTAAGCAACAGTACCTTGTGTGTGGCGCTTCGCAGGTTTTCAGGATTTTAACTAATTTTTTGGGTTCTCTACAACGTTCGAACCTTACTCCAATCGGAGCAAATTTATTCCAATTTTGAGGAAGAAAACAAATTTACTCCGCCAATCCACTTTTTTGAAATCTACTCCTTTTTTTACACACTTCATAATTTTTTAGCCAAACCACATGAAATCAAGTGACCACACAGTGTTATTCAAGTTTCCAACCAACTCTGTCTCTGAAATCCGAATGTCTACATCTGAAAGAAAAGAATGTAATCAATTTTTTCAAACTTTGTTCGTCGTTTCCCGTTCATTTTATGATTTAAGTAAATCTTACAGCTGCCATGCGAAAAAACAATACAATTTTCCACGTTTTCTGTGCACCATATTGTTAAATATTCAAATTTTTGCCTTGACCTATGCTTCCGATTGAGTCACTAATGTACCCTCAAAAGTGTAGGTCTAAAAATAGAAAACAATATTTTTTGCAAGCAAAATACATTTGCATGCAAATAATGCTTTGAGATAAATATATATTCTTTTCGAAAGTTTAAACTGATCAAATAATAAAAATTATTTACCACATTTGTTTTTGCATGCAAAAAATTGCCGGTCTATTGTTTTAAGCATGACATTACATGACAGCAATAGTTGTTTTCTTTTTGGATGAAATTGTTAACCAATCATGCAACAAAATAATTTTGTATTTCAACTAAATAATTTTTAACATGGAAAATATTTTTAAATTATTTGCAGGGCAAATGTTAACTTGGATTTTTGTAACTTTTCTTTTTTTTTAAATACCTTTCAAATAAATTTTAGTCTCTTTGATCTCTTCGGAGATCGGTCCTACGGATTCTGGGGAGGACCAATTATTGCTAGCAGGAAGTAGACGGAGTTCTAAGACACTGAGGACTCCACCAAAAATATTCTCAAGGTTCACTCCATCGAAAACCCTTACCGAAAAATTAAATAACAAAGAAGTCATTAACGAAAAGGAACCAAAATCTATGAAAATATTTTTCACTCATAATTTCCATGTCTTTATATATAATGTCTTGCACATAAGAGCAAGTACTAGCGACCCACTCGTGCGTTTTATTTATATGAAGTTTGACAAAACTTTTGGTTGAATTTGTACAAATTCATAGTTTTGGGAAGTGCACGAACAAACATATCTAATGTGAGGCATAAAATTACAGTTATGAAATGCCAATGCGATAAAAGTTTTTAAATTAATGTTGTTCTGAAATTTAAATTTTGATCCTAAAATTATGCAATTATGCTCATTGAGATAACACATCAAAGTATATTACAATTTTGTGTGATGATTATTTCTATTCATTCTGAACAATCTAAATAATTAATAATAATTTAACTACGTCATTGATTGTTTTTGTTTTGAGAGCTTGCGGAATAGGTATCAAGTGTAAGTAGCTATATGCATTTATAATTTTCTCAGGAGACTGTCTGAATAAATTGGTTTCTTTGATAGTCATTAAAATATGCATATAAATCATTATACAGATGTTTTTTTCTTTAGCAATAAAATTATTGTTCTAAGAGTTAGTGCATTTTAATTTGTTTCAATGACTAAAAATAAAATAAACGAGTTCTATCGACTACATTTTAAAAGTTTTTAGTTTTAATTAGGAATGAGTTATGTTTTTAGAAAGAAACTTTGATTTTTGCATATGAAATTTATAAACGGAAAAAATGTCAATGGAAAGAGTGCGTTGTACTTTTTTCTTGGTGAAGAAGAGAGTTGGCAGACTTTTGAGAGTGATACACAACTGATGGCATTTTACCATAGACAACTTTTTTCAAGTAAAATCTAATAAATCAATTATTAGATTTGTAGTCTTAGACCATTTCAGTTGGTTCTGTCTTTTCTGAAATTTTTATATTTACCTACAATACAACTAAAATATGACTGCTTTGGAGAAGATACCTCAGTGGTTCTGTCTTCTGTCACTGAAACTCTATAACTGGAATGAGTTGTAATTTTGGAGAAGATAAAAAAAAATAATTATAAAATACTTGCAAGCTTTACTACTTTAAGGGTGGAGATTGTTAGTTTGATGCAATTTAAACAACAAATCAAAGTCGAGGGTGCCCAATTATAGGAAAAATTATTTATGTTAATTTTTAAACCTTTAAATTTTTCTCGAAAAGGAAATTGCTTCAAATGAGGTAAATATTTCCAAAAACATTTTAGTTTTTGACAAATCACTTTAGGAGCAAGTGATTTTCTTTGCTTGTTCCAATAGTTTTAGGATTCTGTCTCCTTATATAAGGAGAATGTATTGAGAGGGATTTTCTTTAAAACTTGAGAAAATTTGAAGCTTTAATATAAGAACTTGGGTTTTTCTTCTTTTTTAATTGATCTGAAATTTTGGAGAGAGCATTTGTATTAAAAATTGGATATATAATATCAGATGCAGGCTCAATTTTGACATTTTTACTATTTTCCAAATTTCAAAACTGAGTCTGACTCCTTCAGCAGCAAATCAATTGGATTCTGAATTCAAGGTGATTAATTTGCTTTCAATTTTAGCATTGTGTTGGCTTCAAAATTTATGTTATCAAATTTCATTTATATAAAAAATTATTTTTTAAGAAAGCTGCTGCAACGATTCAAAATTTTTTTTTACACATTTTCATATTTTTTAAATAAATAATAAATGGCATACTTGTTTCTATTAAATGAACGATTTGAATGCTTTTCTTATATATTTTTTTTTTTTATAATGACTTTCATATTTTAAAAGTTCTTAATTCCAAATAACTGGAACATAAAGCAAGTTCATGAGATCCAGTCGTGCATTTTATATTTTTTTCAGTACTACATTCTTTTGTTTGTTTTTCTTAGTCAAATTGTTTAAGAGCATAGCTTTTTGGAAATTATATTTCAAAAATCAAGTAAAGTCAATATTTTTAAAAATATTTTTTTTTTTCAACTAATCATTTTTTTAATTTTTTTTTTTCAACTAATCTTTTTTAAAAATTTCCTAATAAAATAAATTTATTAAATGCCTACATAACATAACACAACATTTTTTTTTTTTTGAAAATTCAATTTTTAAGTAAAAGTTAGGCTGGTGTCCGTCCCCTGCTGGACAATAAATTGAGTTTGCCTATGCCTTTGCCGTCAATGTTAACAGTCTTATCAACAGCTTGTTGCTGTTGGCCATCATCGGCGACAGAAAAATTCGCATTGGCAGATACAAAATCTGTTTCCTTTACAAGTTTTCCATATCCGTACCTGTCGAAAATATACATACATATGGTTAACTTAAAAAAATTCAAATTAATTACCATTTTTCTTCAAACTTACTGCGCCTTAATGGTAACTGGAGTTTCTACATCAGCAATAGCAACATCTTTGGGTACCTTAATGTTTACTTCATATTTAGGCAGAACATACTCTTTAATATCGAAGTTCGTCTGCGTTTGTTCCTTTTTAAGATATTCTTTAGTCCATGTCCCCAGTGATGGTTTTGAAGTTTTTGGTGCAACATTTGAAAAGAGACTGAAAGTTAAAAATAATTGTTTAGTTCTTGAGTGTAAGTTTAGAAAAAGGTAATGATACACAAAAATTATTTTTTTGGAGAGAAATGTTTCATTTTTAAGTTTTTGGCAGTCAAATAAGGAATTCGTTCGATAAGTTCGGTGAATAGTGAATAGTGAATAGTGAATAGTGAATAGTGAATAGTGAATAGTGAATAGTGAATAGTGAATAGTGAATAGTGAATAGTGAATAGTGAATAGTGAATAGTGAATAGTGAATAGTGAATAGTGAATAGTGAATAGTGAATAGTGAATAGTGAATAGTGAATAGTGAATAGTGAATAGTGAATAGTGAATAGTGAATAGTGAATAGTGAATAGTGAATAGTGAATAGTGAATAGTGAATAGTGAATAGTGAATAGTGAATAGTGAATAGTGAATAGTGAATAGTGAATAAGGAATAGTGAATTCACCAATGGTAGCCTATACTAAAAGTAATTAATTGATTTTATTTTTAGGAAAATTGTGTGGTTCCAAAAAACCCCTTAAACCCAATTACAAGAAAATCGATTCATCCGTTTAGGTTGTAATTCAATGAACAGACAGACAAACAGACTGAACTGTGGGACCTACTTCCTTCGTAACAACAAGTTCATCAAAATATCGAGTTTGAATGTAAGGCAAAAATAATCACATTTTATGGAAAATAAAAACACAATTTTATTACAACAAAATTAAAATCAAAGAAAAAATTATTTTATGGAATACAAAAACTCTCCCGAAAAAAAATTTTTTTTAAAAATAATTAAGGAAAAGTTTATTTTTTTTTTTGTGTACGAACCTGTTGCACTGGACTAAAATTGCAATTTGCAATACGCAAAGAACGATTGCTTGAAGTTGCAACATAATTATGTGTGGAAGAGAAATCCCAAAAATCTTATATCACACTCTTATAGTTTGTGCTTATTTTTTTTTTTGTTAAAAAAAATTACAACAGAAAAAAACGAATAATTCACAATCAGCGCCACTGAGAAAAGTCAAAAGCTATGTACTCGTTTATGTTAAACGAGCTCAAAATGATAGAAAAACTGATCTTAAACGCAGTAAGGCTGTGGATGATCGAACTTGGATTCTGCGATGACAAAAGTTAACTTTTCTCACCACAGCTCTGATTGCTTCTGGAAGTTTTTTGGATGGAATAGCAACATTCTATTTGTTAAGTTGATTAGTTGATTGTTTATTAATTATCTAGACCGATCATCTTAGATAATATTTAACTAAATTATATCAAAGTTAATAATGAAGTATGATAAGTAGAATATAAAATCACAGTTTAAGACAAAAATTTGATATGACCTCTAGGGTAAAATGGGGTAAAACTGTTAAAGGGTCAAAAAACAAAACTCTTAATGGGATGTGCTTACATATATATAAAAATTCTAAAAAAAATATTTAAGAAAATATGATTGTTAAAAAGCTGAAAATTTAAAAAAAAAAACTATTTATAAAATAATTCACTATATAATCGGTAGGATTCCCTTTTAGGTTACAAAACATCAATTTGGTTTTGTTACTTAAAATTATTTTATGAATAAAAACCCATCATCAAGATTGTAAAATATATCAGAAACTTGGTTGAGGTATAATTTTACTGCTGTAAGAGTACGCAATATCATTTGCAAACGCAGTAAACTTAAATTAAAATACTAGATCGAATTGAAAAAAATTTGAAATAATATAGGTGCAAGGTCAGTTCCGTGCGGAACACCTATGCTTATGTCTTTTATGTTCTTTAGTTTCATTCGATTATTTTTACTTTTGTTTTTATTTATATATTTAAATGTGATTGTACTTTATTTATCAAGAAAAATCTTATAATTTAACTAAAAACCCAAATTTTTAGTATGTAATATTATTAAAATTTTAAAGAAGCTTTTGTATAAACATTTTGACTAAAATCTGTTGAGCTGTTAATGAAAAAATCCCAACCATCTTACATCAATCGATTGATGTATGCAGAAGAATGCGTGCACTCTGCAATGCTTGATTTGTTAAAAAATTATTGGACACAATTGGGAAAAGTGATTGCAATCTTTTTAAGTCAAATGACTGGTGAATTCCTTATTTAAAAATTTTGTTTTTATTGAAGAAGAAATATAAATATAACTATGATACATTTGTATCAGAATAAAAATTTCTTATTAAAAGAATACCTACTTGTTGACATCTGAACAAACAATTATTTTCGTATTGAGTATCGTGCTAAGAAAGTAATTTTATATTATCTTTGAAAAAAATAGAATGTAAGATAAGATAAATAATTTACGATGATAAAATTTAATTTTAATTTTTGTATGCCTTTTCAATTCTTAGGTTAACAAGCAATAACAAAAATATCTAGCTTAACTTTTTACACCTATGAACCTTGTAAGAAATGGATATTTTATTTGGATCGTTATTCTGTGTATTCCCAAAATTCTGTATGACCATGACCAATATATTATTATTGTAACAGAATTTCGATATGAACATTATTCTGTTTTCAAATGCATATTCTGTTTTTCTATTAATCTCTATTCCAAAATTCTGTAAAGCCCGAATTCTAGATGCAAATTTTGATTTAGTATTTTATCAATTCTTTGTCTTCCTTTAAATGTTTAACAACACTTGTTAAACAATTTCTCCGTTCGTGCCAATAAAAAAACTACAAGAAATGGTCGAATTTCAAATATAAAAGAATGAGTTACTTAAGAAAACTATTTTTTTTAATATAATATAAAGCTAAACCACTATCAATCTCTAATTTCATCGTAACGCGTTTTTCGTGT
This sequence comes from Dasysyrphus albostriatus, assembly GCA_946251815.1. NCBI lineage: Eukaryota > Metazoa > Arthropoda > Insecta > Diptera > Syrphidae > Dasysyrphus > Dasysyrphus albostriatus. Next base: position 132,731,379 of record OX276337.1, on the reverse strand, counting down.
TTCGGAAAAACAATGTCCCATATCCGATATCCCAAACATACAAAATTTAAAACCTCCCATAAAAAAGAAGAAAGTCCAAAACACACAAATTCAATTTCAAATACGGGATTCTAGCCCTAACCAGAAGAAAAATTATAAATACTATTAAATACAAATGCGATCAAAATTGAATTTTTGAATTTATTTTATTTTCAATTTTAAACGCTGTTGATCCTTAAATTATGCAATAATTCTTGCTGAAATAACGCATCAAAGTATAAAATGATTTTGTGTGATGAATATTTCTTTTCATTCTGAAAAATCTAAATAAATTATAACTCAATTACGTCATTAATTGTTTTTATTTTTAAAGTTGCTTTCTTTGATACTTATTAAATTATGCATAAGCATAAATTATTGTATACAGATGATTTGCTTAGCAATACAATTGTTTTAAGAGTTAATACATTTTAATGGGTTTCAATGACTAAAACAAAATAAACGAATTCTTTCGACTGCATTTTAAAGGTTTTTAACTTTAATTAGCAATGAGTTATGTTGTTAGTAAGAAACTTTAGTTCTTGGAAAATGGAAACAGAACATTGTACCATTTTTTTAGTCAAGAAGAGAGTTGGCAGACATTTTTAGGTGTGCAAAACTGATGGGATTTAACCGTAGACAACTTTTTCCAAATATTTCTAAGTTATGTATTATTAATACTAGTACGTCCAGCCCTTGGAAGTCGAGAAATGATAACATTATTTGTTAATAAAAGCTGGCTTTAGCGTTCAGAAAAACTGATACCTCGTTAACATGGAGAATTGAATCCGAATTGAATCAGGATTTAGATCCATGTACACCGGTAGCTTGGTGAGCTGGATCGAATCGAAAATAGAATGTATACACCTAGATTGAAGGAATAAGAAAATTGAGATTTCAGATGATTATTTTCGTGCGTGCGTAATTGTGTATTTTGTTTCAAGACTATTTATTTTTACTAACAACGTCACCCCTACAAAATAAAAAGCAAAACTGTCACTTCAATCCCATTTGAATTCATTCTTTCGATCTGGAATTGTCATAAACCATCATATGATAGTTGGGCTCATCAGTTTGATTGGACAAATTTGCGACTTAGAAGGGTATTATAGTCATCTAACTGATGAGCCCAACTATCATGCCTGGACAAAACGCAATGGAGTTGAGCTCATCTGAACTTTTAACTTGAATTATAAATTCAGTCACTCAAATTAAATAGAAAAATTTTCTTTTCAAATTTTCTTCATATTCAATTTTAATACAAACAATACAAAATATGTTTTCGTAGGCATTTCGATGTCACGGAAAATTTTCGTTTCTCACACAGCGAATAATAAAATAATACTTGGTATTTCTGGCAGACGTGAATTTCATATTTGTTCAAACACCGAATTTGTACGTAATGTGAAGAGATTTTTTACCAACAAAAATATATGAGGTTTAAATTTCTTTTCAAACTTAAATTTTTTCGATGGAAAAATAATTTTTTTTTCATATTTTTTTTTATTTCTTCAAAACTATTGTGAAAAGGCCGCGAAATATAAAGATCAGACCAAATAACATTTAAGTTCTTAACACCGATGTTTTGCTCTTCAAAAAAAAACTGATGTAACAGTTTAAATGCCTAAGAAACATATAATAAGGGTATTCATGCATCGTCGTAAGTTTACAAACTGTGTAAAATGATAAGCTTACGCAAAGTTTGCATGAACGACTTTTTTTAAACATTTGATAAAATGCTACGTAATTCAATCAGAGTAAGTCACAATGTGACGTTTGCGTTTGGATAAGTTTAACCAGTTTGGTTAATTTTACGCAACAAAATCCTTTGATAAGTTTAACCAAATTGTGTAAATCATTTCCCATACAAAATTTGACAGTTCATTAACCAAAAGATAAACTTAACCAATTTGTAAGCTTATCTAGGGTTTTACGAAGTTGCATGAATACCCTTAATATGTTCCTGATGGTTTTTGAATAAAATTCCTATAACATAAAACATTACATATCTACTTAACTTAATTTTTTCAAATCAAAATCAAAAAAGAGGGCCATTTTAATTTCGACCATCTAACTCCACTATTGAATGCTCTGAGCTTTAAAAAAAAATGCAAATAGAATATAAATGGCTTAAAAACGTGACAGATCTTTTCCGTCAGCAAACTTCGCCTAAAAGATGAGAAGCCCGTTTACTTAATTTTAAAGCAGCAGTATAAATGCAGTATCATGCAGCGAGGAATACATCAAATAAATATATAAACAAATCAAAATAATTTTAAGTTGTCTATGTAGCTATTTTAATTGCTGCAGAAACTTGGGTGTATTTTTGGTCCCGGCCTATATTTTAAGTATATTTTCAACTGTAAACCCCCAAATAGGTCAAAAAACTACACAATTTCTAAGCAAAATGCAGAAATCCAAAATATATGAACATGATTCACTGTGGCGTATACGTACTTTTTCTCGAATTTAAAGAGAGATAAATTGTTTCTTTTACACGTCATGTGGATGTTTTTTTACTCAGTATTATTTGAAAAATAAACACAAAGCGGCTCACCCCGCAACAACACTCACAATAGTTCAAAGTTTCTTGCAGTGATGGTCTTAAATGTTAAATCTATAAAATCTAAAGCACTCAACCGCGATTTGGATGAAATTTTCAGACACCAAAGAAAATTTCCCACGATTGACAACTCCTTTTTTTTTGAAATAGTTCTTTCATTGTTGACCATGTTCATTTTGTTAAGTTCAATTTGCTGAAAATAAACAAATTTTGCAACAATAAAAAAAAAAATAACTCTTGACCCCGACGTGATTTGAACACGCAACCTTCTGATCTGGAGTCAGACGCGCTACCGTTGCGCCACGGAGTCATATAAACATTGGTATTCAATAGTTCTTTTTCACATTAATTCATTTTAAAACTAGAATTTATAATTTATGGCTATAATAGCCGTTTTCCTTTGAAGGTTTCAAAGTACTTGTGAGTAGATGAAAAACCTAATCTATTTAGTACTATCAACTGCACATACTCTCATGTGCGAGAAGATACATTTTACATTGGGAAAGCAGCTTGATGTGTTCCATTGAAAAAAGCTGGCAAAGTATTTGCAAGAACTTCGGCACCTCCAAAGGAAAATGCCTAATGTCAGCCAAAAATTTCTGTTTGTGTAAATACTGCCTGAAACTACGAATTTAATTTTTTTTATATGAACTTTGACAGGAATTGGACTGAGCTTGTATGAATTATTCGTAGTTTTGGACAATACACACAAAACATAGAACAAACAACAAATAAATCTTCCCGTTTTTTTTTTTTTGTTAATAAAATCGGAGTTAAGATTTATGATAGAATAAGACTTATCGTTCGATAGATTATTATATCAAGATAACAAGCACAGTATAGTAAATATTTCCACCGTTTGTGCTTATTGGATTAGAAGAAAAAATTCAAAATCTTTTTGTCAAATCAATACGTAGAGGTATATAAAGAACTTTTCCATTGGAAGCCCTTACCAGTCTATTATTTACTATGAAGTTATTCGGGTTAGTTATTGGTGCCCTTGTGGTGCTTAGTGTTAGTTGTTGTGCCGAAAAAATTCGCTATGACAACCATACGGTTTATAAAGTGTTAATTAAAAATGAAAATCAACTGACAATAGTCAAACATTTGAGTACGCTTGCAAATGGGGTAAAATATAAAAAATACTGCAAACCTTATCAGCATATATGTAGATAGGTTAAATACCTTAATGAACTTTTAACTTATATTTGAATATTTACATTAATTAGTACAATCTATGGAAACCATTTAATGGAGTTGGAAGTGATGCACACATCATGGTTAGTCCAAAAATGAAAAATGCTTTCAATAGTTTAATGAAAGTCAATGCATTCGAAACAGAACTATTAGTTGATAATGTTCAAAGGTGAGTTGAAGAAGAAGAAGAAGAAAAAGTGATAAATTATATTAATTGGAATAGTAAATCAGCTTCTGTTTACACATATTTAGCAAACGATAGCAAACAATAATAAATGTGCCAGTCTGATACTGATATGTAATCAAAAAAAAAAACTTCCAGTAGCAATGTCTTGAGATAAAAAGAAATTGATTGTAAAAAGTATTTTTAGGTCATAAAATAGTTTTGATAACATTTTTTATTTTGATTTTTTTTTCTGTTGATAAATTAAATTTAATGATTGTGTTAAGTGTACTTATTTGAATTTTGGGGATTTCAAAAAATTTTGACCTTCTAAAATAGAGCCTAGGTTTACCTTATCATACATTAAGTCTATTTTTGAAAAGTTTTTGCTCGCAAAGTGAGTATTTTGTCTTTCTTTTAGTATAAAATCAAAAAATTGAGTTCTCATTCACATCCTACGAAAATAGAGAAAAATATCCAAATGAGATTCATCATTATGTCCACGTCCCGTCCGTTAGTGCGTTTGTGCGTCTTGAGTCTAAATGGTTGAAGGTACTTACTGAGTTTCTTCAAATATGGCACAGAGATTTGTATGTGGTTCTCTAGAGGAGAAAATCAAATTATTGTTTTAGTTCATCCAGAACGAGTAGCTGGCTATACAACAATTTTCGTGTCTTTAAAAAAAAATTATACCATTTGATAACTAATGAATATTGCAAAAAGGGTATGGCATGTTTCGCCTGAATTGTTTGGCAATTCGTTGTTCCGCATTTTACGTTTGGTGAACAACGTTTTGTTTTTTAAAGGATTTGACATATCATCACTTCGCATTTTTCAAAGTTTTTTCACCTGGCATCTTTTGCTTTGAGTAAACCCTTGAGCAAAATATGTAGTGGTGGCAAATATGTAGTTAAAATAAGAAGTTTTGGTCAATATTTGAAACGAAGCAATTATGATTTATTTCTTTTGCTTCAATTTGTTATTCTTTCTTTTATTTTTAATTTTTTTCTAAATTAAATAACTTTTTTTCCAAACAATTTCAGTCTCATCGATGAAGAGTCAAATTCTTTCGAACGTGATGCAACCTTTGGTTGGACTTCTTATCATGGTCTTGATAAAATCTACGAATGGATTGATGAAATTATCGAAGAAAACTCTCAAATTGTAACACCTTTTGTCATTGGTAAATCCTATGAAGGCCGTGACATTCGTGGAATTAAAATTTCTTCAAAAGAAGGAAATCCTGGAATTTTCATCGAAACCAATGTTCATGCTCGTGAATGGATAACTTCAGCTTCTGTTACTTATTTTATAAATGAATTATTAAACTCGGATCGTGCCGAGTTGAAAAATTTGCGAGAAAATGTTGATTGGTATATTATTCCGGTTTATAATGTTGATGGATTTGTTTACAGCCATGAAAAGGTATTTTTTTTTTACTGATTAACTAGCATCGCCTGTAATGCAGTGCGTTTTTTTTCTGTATAGGACCGCATGTGGCGTAAATCACGTCAGCCAGTTAATGGATCCGATTGTCTTGGAGCCGATATCAATCGTAATTTTGATTCACATTGGATGGAAAATGGTGGAGCTCTATCAGATCCCTGTGCCGAGACATTTGCTGGACCTAAACCATTCTCTGAACCTGAAGCTCAAGCATTAGCTGATTTTATAACAACAATTCAAGATAAAATTAAAATTTATTTGTCATTCCATTCATATGGCCAGTACTTATTGTGTCCTTATGGACACTCTGCTGCAGAGCTCCCAAGCAACTACAAGGATCTTTTAGAGATAGGAAAAGCTGCAGCTGATGCTATTAATAAGCCATATGGAACTAAGTTCACATATGGATCAACTGGCAGTGTCTTATGTAAGTAATTTGACATAACTCCTTATAAAAAATAAAAAAAAAAACTTTAATAAAAACTCTTTTTTTTTCATAAAGACGTTGCCTCAGGAACCTCAGTCGATTGGATGTTCAATGAACGAAATATTAAAATTGGGTGGACTTTTGAGTTCCGTGACAAAGGTCGTTATGGTTTTGTGCTTCCACCAACTCATATCAAACCAAATGCAGAAGAGGCTGTTGAAGGTGTAATTGCTGTTGTTAAAAAATCATCTGACCTTGGTTATTTGTAAAAAAAAGTGAATTATTTAAGTTTTAAAAAAAAAAAAAGAAATGTTTCACATTGTTAACCAATTTCTAATTTTAATAAAATTTTTAATCTAATTTAATTTCCGAATCACTCCAAATCACATCAATTTCAATGAAATTGTATGTGAAATCGTATTTTATACCAGTTTATACCAGTTTTCCGGTAAAGTAAACAAACAGAGACAGAGCGAGCAAAAGTGAGCAAATATTTGCTGTCATATTGTTTTGACACTTCTATGAGTATTTCTATTCTGAAATGTGCAAATAAAGTGCTTTCAAACCAATCTAAATATTCCTTCCGCAATATTAGAGTAAATTCGTGTTGTCTCAGCTGCTTGAAGTACGCACACATGACACACTATCCCCTGCTAGTGGAAGAGCCCGATAATCAGCTTTCATTAAATGCACTATTTTTAAAAATCTTTCATGAGATAAGTATACAAAAAAAACTATCTTGGCATAAAATTGACAAAGAATATTTAAAAAAAAAGTAATTACCAAATAATTGACCCCGACGTGATTTGAACACGCAACCTTCTGATCTGGAGTCAGACGCGCTACCGTTGCGCCACGGAGTCATATATTTTTTGCACGCTATATTTTTGTGAGCCGAGGGAGATTCGCACAACAAGCAACATGCCGACAAAAGACTCTTGGAGGAATTTTGTTGTTCACACTAAAACATAAACAAGTATGGGACGTTTTCGTGACAACTTGTGGAAACAATTTTCGTCAACAGTAGTAGATTTTTGTTTGTACATGACGGTGTTCATACGAGCTTCATTTTGACGTCTCTTATTTGTATCTCACTCTCATCTCTTTATTAAAAAGAAAGTGAGCCAGAAGTTTTTAAATTTTTTGAAAATTTCTGCCTCACCTCGCCATGTCTTTCTTTTCAAGAAGTAGAAATGAGATGGAAAAGAGAAACGTCAAAATGAGTCGCCAAACATGAAACTGGTATGAACACCGCCCATAATGCATATATCTGACCCAAGTCTACCTGGTATATGACATATTAGATACATACGGTCTATTCCAATCTTTGACCATAACTACTAATTGTCACTACATATTTTTCTCAAATTTTTGCCCCATATTCCCTCTACACACTTCAAAAATCGGGTATTTTTGGGAAGAAGAGACCGCTTAGGTGAGTATATAGCATGTTAAATAATGCCCACTTAATTTCTTTGGTCGAAATTGTTTGGTTTCTCAAATGCCAGATTTGACGTAACTTAATTTTCAGATTTCCACACTATTCAGCAATTTGCTTCTCTCTGAGAGAATTCAAAAAATTTTGAGAGACTGGTAATTTTTGCCCAAACATTCCTGGAATAAAGTTAATTTCTACCCAAAGAAATTTCTTGGGCAAAATTTTTCAGGAAGAAGATATGTTTAACTCTCTAGTGAATGCCCTCTTCTGTTCAAAACTAGTTTATTTTTAAAGTGTGGAAGAGGAATTAAGCAAAAAATTGAAGTTTTGTTTAAGGTTTGGAACAAACCAATACAATTTAAATTGTGATAGGCGTGTTTGTGCGAATTTCAAGATGGTTGGAGCTATGACAGCCGTATTGTAAAGTCACTATGTAAACAAGATCTACATATATGTGAATATTGAATACTAGGAGTAGATCCGTTTGATTTCCCAGCAACTAGCAACTATTTTGAACACTCATGATTCATATCCAAAATATTCCTTTCTGTTCTTTTTTGGCTTGTACATTCTTTTAATTGTATTCGATCCGATTTTGTCTATTTCGTAGTATTTCGCATTTATCTTACTTCCTTTGCCATTACTTTCTTGAGACGTACGTTACAAAAAACTGTTATTAGCTATATATACCCTCCATATAACCTGTTTTTTTTTATTTTCTCATTAACGGCTCCACTGATTTTAGTAAAATTGTTTCTTAAATGAACCTTTACAATTTTAATAATATTGTGTAATTTAATTTTGAAAAAAAAAAAAGAAATTTTAGATTTTAGCTAAAAATGGATACAAAACTCTAAGATAGGATTCTTTTTGAAGAAAATGCTCATATTCTTTATTGACTGTTTCATTTATGCTGGTCGTTGAAATATTTTATGTAGGACGACAGCAAGTCATCCATTTTATATCCTTGAGTGGTGCAGCAAAGAAGCTTCGAAGCATCAATCATATTTCCAAATCGAATATGGAAGAATGTATTGCCTGAACTCCACAAACTTAGCTCTGAGTATTCGTATTTTTGAAGAATATTCTGGAAAAAAAACATGAAATTAAATATGTAGGTACATAATTATTAACTTAAAGAAATAAATACCTTTGTTCTAGGATCCATAATATGAAATCCTTGCCTATTGATTGCAATTAAAATAATTTCTGGCAAACTATGATCGTTAGTTTGTTTAACTAAGAAAAATGTCGAACCAAACATTGAGAATTTTGAAATCTCTTCGAGAAACATATTCTTTCCTTCAACTTCATCCAAATCGCCAAGCTCTTGTAGAACCCTAGTGATTTCCGTCTTCCAATCATTGCTCTTTTCCAATGGAATAACATCGACTGGCAGAAGTTTTGGGAGGACTTCGTGAATTCTATGCAACGGAACCATATTGCCACCGTATTGAACACGATATAAGATTCCAGCAATATAAGCACCCAGTCTTGTTGAGATATTGTAATATCCATGAAGATATTTGGGAACTTCCTGATAAAAGTGGAAAATATGATCAGCATTGAGATCCCTGCCCGGTATCATATCCAACCATAGCTTCTTCATGAAATATAACTCATACGGAAAGAGGTTATTTTCAAGAGCACGACCTGTCATGTTTTCTTTCATGCTTATCACCAATTCGCTAATAAAGTCAAATATGTACTCATTTCCTGGAATCGAAAATACCTTATCGCAAATTCGTAGAAACAAACTGAATCCTTCCAGGGATTTTAAGCTAAAACGCTTAGCAATTATGGAACAAAGCTCAAAGCCACGATTTGATGATTTTATTTCAATTTTTTCAGTTGTATTATTGGGAAAATGTATCTACATAAAATGTTTCAGTTATTTTAAAATACAAAGACAAACACAGGACAAAAAAAAACTCACTTCATGATAAATTTTCGTGCAACGATTTTGTATTGCTTCAGTCTCTCTTATAAAAGGTGGATATTTACGCTGACCACTGGCAAGAGTCTTACGTATTCTCTTTAAGCATTCTGCTGCTATATGATGTGTCCGGGTTCGTAGGAACTCAAAAAGTTCTTTCAACACAAATGAATTGGGATACATGACCCCCGTTGCAAGCCACATTAGATCCCAACCACGTTCCTCACTGTATAGAATCCGATTATCGGTTAATTGTTTCATTAGTTGACAATAGACTTCATCACGGAGATTTTCATTTTCGAGTGCTGGCCCAAAGATGAGATCTGTATCCACTGGATGTTTTCCATGGGGAATATCACCCATATACTGAGAAACAAAATTGAAAAGTCTGTATATCAAGCTAAAAGCATACAAGACAGGGACCTAAAGTAGAACTTTGCGGTACCCCACCAGAATTATTTAAAAAGATAACGTGATTAGGTGAAGTTGTTTTGATATGACTAAGGTTCTTTAAATTAAATACTAGACACAGTTTTACAAGGCATTCCCAATGGAGTGAGTATAAATTAAATCTCACACATTAGCGACTTAAGTCCAATTTAACCTGACTACTGTGAAACTCGTCCTTGAAAATCCTTAAACTATTTTTTTAAATTAAAGTTACCTTTAAAATAGAACCGAAGATCACTACAGATTTTTCTATTAATTCACGATCCCTTTGAAGCTTTTTAAGCAATGGTGCTCTGATTGGGTCTCGGGAATGACTCCAAAGCTCGTCGACAGTCTCCAAATAGAATGGATCGCTAAAAAAATAAAATATAAGAAATATTATTCGTTTTCAAGGAGATTAAACTACATTTTTTCATAAGCATTTAGAATTTTGTAGATTTATTTATTGACTTTAATTTTAAAAAGTCATAGCTCAATAATAAATACATTTTTAAGTAATTGAACTAAAAAACTTTGGAATCTTTTATTTTTTTTAAAAAATCACTTTATTGGTTTTCAATTCAGGCATGCAGGGAAAGTCTTTAGTTAATTATTTTGGAGACTTCTACTATTTTAATGTTTAAAATTTAACTAAATCCTATTTGCCCATCTTCAACTAAAATCCCCTAGAAAAACTATTGCAGAACAATTTAGGGCTGCAAAAATGGAAAAGTTGTAGGCCTGTCATTCAGTCAAAGTTTTTTGTACTTTTGGAGACTTTTATAATTTCAAAGTCTTAGATAAAAAGGTAAAAATAAGATAGATAAAAGATTTTAAACCCGCATTAAACAAAAACAGGCACAAAGTTACTAAGCAAAAGAAATAATAATAAAAAAATGTAATTCCTTACAGCATTTCATTCTCTTAGTGACTTAAAAAAATTTGAAGTCTGAGACTTTTCAAATGACTTTTAGTCCTTGTACAACTTAAATGCTTTGAAACTTTTAACCAAAAAAAAAAGAACTAAATAAATTCATAAGTTGAAGTCCTTAAATTAAGTTGAATTGTTTTAATTCTTTTGGAGACTTATTATTTTTAAGTGTTAAATCTTTTAAAAGCTTATTGGTTCATCAACAATCTTAAGCCTCTAGAAACGATCAAGTCAATAAAAAATGTATAATTGAGAAAACCACATCCGTGCTGTTAAGGTGGGGGCTTTCATTCACTGGAGACTTTTGTTATTTTGCACTTGCCAAATAAATTTTAGTCCATTTATAGCTTTAAAACTTTAAAAAATAGAAAGCAAAAGAATACAAATCAAAAAACATGAAAAATTTTTATTCCTGGTATTTCAATTGAAGTCTTTTTTCGTTTGGACACATTTTCTTTTTATATTTTATTTATTTATAATTTTCAACATCAATGTTTCTTGCAATTTTAATATTGATGTTAAGTCTTGTTTTTCCTTTGGAGACTTTTTCATGCTGAATTTCTAAATTCTGCATAATTTCGTTTCACCAAAAGACTGTACAAAATTAAAATGAAAGCAAATCTGATATTCAGCCGAAGACTTGTATTGTTATTCTTTTGGAGACTTTTTACTATTTTGAAGTAAACTTGAAAAAATGAAAAAGGTCTATATATAAGACAAAATATTGTTACAATTTGAATTGATACCAGAAAAATGGTAAAGAGAACTCCAGGAAAATAAATTAATGAAAGAATACGCAAAGTGAATTTATTCTCTCTTTTTATGACTTAAAAATCTTTTGATTATTCACTTTAAATGTCTTCAAAGAATATATTCATTTTCTCCTTAATCTCGTATTGAAATAAATTATTAGTACTTTTGCCAAAATTTTTTAAAAGTTATCCCTGAAATAAATGAATTCTTTTTGAACATAACTTACCTTATGTTCGGTCGGAAATAGTACTCAGCAAACTTTTTCAAAGTATGCATTTTCTTCCGTTGTACCGTTGTATAATTCGAGACAGTGCACTCCTTAGTTCTCAAGTCACTTTCCTTAAAAATCTCCAAAATCATTTTCGAAGGTTTAACCAAAGTGGCTACAACATAAACAGCTTCTGTTGGAAATGCTCCCTTCAGTCCTTTACATTCGCCATGAGACCAACGATTTCGTCTATCCATCACCATTGACCCAGTGATTCCCTTTTCGAAGATTACAAGATCGCCCTTGACTAAGGTTAGACGATCTTCAGCTCGACTAGATGGCTTATAGTCTTCAACAGCAATGGCATATTTCGAGCGATTTTTTATATTAACGAGCATAAAGTTGATTAGATCACTTACATCTTTCGATTCATGACACTTAAAACTGAAGTCTTCTTTTTGAATTGTGTTGATTTGAAGTTCATCATCTTCGACTATTGATGATACCGAATGGATCTCCGAATATGGTAACTCAGCTAATACTTGCTCAAATTCATCAATCAAAAAAACTCCTAAAGAATTCACAGAAATTATAAGATTGTCACTTAAAAGTCTTGGGCCTGTTGTTCGAACTGCTTCGAAAAATCTCGAGAACACCATTGGCCAGGTAAGATGAGCATAAATTGCAACATCTTCCCTGGCAGAGTTTTTGGAAATATTATTTTTTGAGTAATTCACTTTGTTGAAAACGTCGGTTATTAAGTTTTCCCAATTCTTGGACGCTCTTTCTCCAGCTACTAGGAAGTCCTTTGGAACGCAGCTGGGTATGAATGTATGAAGTTCCTTAGATAATGGATAAAAGCTTTGTTTAGACTTAAAAGAAAGAAACTTTGAATAGGCTTACATTGGGATCAATAGTTGGGCCGAACTCTATAAAATACTGAATAGCACATAACATAGCGACGTCTTTTTCAGACTTACAGCGATACTCTCCCAAATTCAGTCCTCGTGTAACCTTCAAGCGGAATGCAAGTTGTAGATTTATTATGATTAAGATGGAAGTTTTCAGTTTCAATACCTGTTTGTAGACCAAATGTGTCGCAAGTTGATCTTGTGTAGGATCATACCAAGGAGTGAAAAGTTCTTTTCGAAGGAACAACATCCACGGAGCATTTCGTTCATCATGACCCTGTTCCTTGGCATATTGTTCACAATTTGATATGGCATCCATTATATGTTCATTTTCACAACCCAAAGACAACGTCTTGTCAAACAGGGTTATTATTATCGAGAAACCAAAACTATCAGTAAGACCCATATTCTCAGCAAGTTGTTCAACCACTTCTTTAGATGTTGAGCTCGAGTCGATTTGAAGTCTTTTTATATTCCCATCCATAAGAAAGAAGTTCAAAGTGATTGGAGATCGTTTTCGAATGGCTTGAAGTTCCAGCCAGGATGGTGGCTGTTTTCGAGCTCCATTCTTAAAAAAAAATTATAAAATATATTTCTATTCAAAAATTAAATATTCCTACCTTGAGAGTCCTATCTAAAGCCTGTTCACAGAATTCTGCAAATTGCTGTGGGCCACTCCGAATAAAAGTTCGAAGGAATTTTTCAAACCTCTGACTCGGTGGTACACAACCCAAACACAACGACAACAAAATCCATCCTTTGGCCGAAGAACTTTGACTGGGATTACCAATAAGCTGTTTACAAAGTTGACAAAATATTTCATCTCTAGAAATAGGTCAAGAAAATAAGACTGGAAATATTATGTTTAACCTAAGATAAACACCTGAGTTGTGGTTTCATAATGGCATGACCAATTATAAAATGCAACTTCTCTAATTTACTACTTTCACAGCTCAAAGCTTGATGGTAGTATTCAACTTCATCGCTATTATTTAAAGCGTTACGCAAAACTTGCGGTAGTTTTGTTTTTCTTTTCAAAGTCTTATGCATTAGACGATTATGTTGGTCACCAACACCAACACCAACACCACTCATGGCTTCCGAATTATCCCACTTCTGAATATCCTTATTTGTATGGCCATTGATCTTTGTCAAATTAGCTACAAGTCTCTGCATTATCGGAGAATTAAGAGATTGTCTTTCGGCTTGGTCTTGAAAATATTCTTCGTTTCTAGCTTCTTCAATGTCACCCATAAATCGTAGAATCATTATCCAGATAGCCTTTAAAATAAAACTATTCATATTTTATTCTGTTAGAAAAGGAATTTAGCTTATTTTACAAACCTGAGCTGATATTTCATCATTGGGAAGAGGATGATGGAGTAAGGACTTTTTCAATGGCAAATTACTAAAATAATTAGTTGCTTTCGAATGAAAGTACATGGCTGCAAATCTTGAGAAACTATAATCCGATGTTTTCAAGTCAATTTGCTTCATCTTAGGCATTCGAATCGTTTTACCGGCAAATTTGGAAGGTCTTGAGTACTGAAAAAATAAAAATATAATTTGATAAACACAGAAATAAAATTATTGATCCATGTTTTCTTTACAAAAAAAAATTATCCACAACTGCATTCGAAAACTTGGTCTACGAGGCCAAGCATATTATATGGCGAATCATTAAACATTCTGAAAATTCATATAGATTTATTCATAAATGCATTTTAGAGACTGCATATTACAATGCGTCTTAACAAGGAAATTGTATTCATCAAAGCTTTGATAATAGCCATTTTAAGAAAAGATTTCTCTTTTTTGGTACTTATCTTGACACAAGGAAAATAGGCCCGTAAATGCCCAAATTTTTAATACAATTTGTCAATTCCCTGGTGAAAATTAAGACAATTATTTTTTAAAAACAAGTCATTTGTGCACTTTGCGCCAAAATCCAAAAATGCAGTTTAGTTAAAACCACTTTGGATACCACAGAATTAAAGTTTCATTAAAATTTGTTAAGCCAGAAATTGAGGGAAAAAACATTGTATGGCAACAACCCGGTCTAAAAGAGCTAAGCTAAGTAGGCTCCTGATGCTAAACGAAAATTTCAATACAAATGACACACAGCGGAACCATAAACAAAAAATTTAGATCTACTTTTCAAAATCAGTACGCTGTTCCAAATAAAATTGATATATTTAGAAGCAGATTATTTGGAAAAGTCTACACTCTTTTTTCTCACATAATTAAATTTCCAAACCATTTATTGTCTACAAAAAATTGTATTTGTGTTTTTTCGTGTTTATTTTTGGTTTTTCCTTCATTACAACATCACTGCCTGTGATTTTTTGCTTTTGCATTTGTTTAAATTAATTGAATGGACGAAACTGTATCTACCAAGTATTTCATTGTCTTCTTGGAGACCAATTAAAAACTTCGTTTTGGGTCAACAGAACAATTGTCAAAGTAGACAGATAATGTAGAATAGGTACATCAAAATAATTTGTAACAAGTTGGACTCTGTATATTATTTATTCCTCAATCTCTACAGCTTAGCAGACACAATTTTTGTACTCCTAATCCCGATGCTTCAAGCCGTTAATGTAGCTATTAGCAAGTTTTTAATGTGTGGCGGTAACACACAACATTCCTCCCTACTTAAGTTAAGCACTGAGACTTTTCTGGAATTACGCGGGCTTACATGAATCAAAATGGTTGGACAACATTGCTTGGTGGAAATGCAAAAAGTTTTCAAAATATTTTCAAAACCATTTAAAAAGTTGGACAACATGGTTGTTTTTGCGCTTAAATGATTCAACATCGATGTAAAACAATATTTGACAAGATGTTGATCCATGTTAACCTCTTTATTAACTTACCCCAAACGGAATAAGTAGTGTTTGTATCAAAAACAGACATTTTTAGCCCATTTCGATTAATACCCTCCGGTAATGCAAAAAAAACACAACTTTCTTAATACGTCCTTGGACAGGTGTATGTTGTGTTTTTCGTTTGGATGTTCGGATTTAGGTACTCCTTTTTCACACCTACACAATGAGTCTTCGTCTTGCATAAATGCCCCACAAAAAGTTATCAGATTTATGTGTCACCTTATATACCTTTATAAGTTCGATAAAGTGGGACAAAAGGTTTGTTCATTGAGCCCCGAAGTCACCTTAGAATCGCACTTCAGCGTTTTTTGAGACCTGAACTCACTCTCACAAGCCAATTCTGTGTTTTCTGAATTCTGGGCTGGGCTCGCCCTGAACTCTCCCTGTAGTAGAATTAGGTTTTTTGCTGGGGTGAGCAGAGGTAAAGATAAATCTGTCAAAGTGACAGGAGCTCTGGAGCATTTTTTTTTGCTGTGGATTCACGTGCTGCAGGTAATTTTTTTATTTTTGAAATGAAAACTCAAGGAATACACAAAGGAGAATGTGCAACACAGTTGTGTCATACATTTTCGAAAATGTTTTTAGGCTTTTTTGTGTCATACATTTTCGAAAAGGTTTTTAGGCTTTTTCCTTAGGAGGTGGCGAATCACTTGCAAGTACTTTGCCAGCTTTTTCCAATGGAACACATCAAACTGCTTTCCCATGTTAAATGTATCTACTCGCCGTGAGAGCATGTGCAGTTGATAGTACTAGATTAGGGTTTTCATCTACTCACAAGTACTTTTCCACCTCCGAGGGAAAACGGCTATTGTTAGGACATCAAGTTATTGTATAACCGTTTAGCTCTAAACCAAAGGGTTCGCGAGATATTCAGTTTGCCAAATGCCAAATATCTCTCGAAGCCTATGGTCTACAATTTAATGGCTCATGGTATAGCAAAATGAAGTACATGCAATAACTTTTTCAACGATGTACTGCACCTTACTGTTTATTTGGTAGACCAACTCGCAATGCGGAGTTGCATTATTGTTCTAAAATATGTTTTTGACAAATATCTCTCGAACCCCATGGTCTGCAGCTTAATGATTGTACACAAAAATGATGTACATACTATAACCTTTCCAACGAGATATGACTCATTGATGTTGAGTAGGATGACAAAGTCTAAATGCGGAATTGCATTATTGTTCTTTTCGGTTCTTTGAAGCCGAATATCTCGCGAACTCCATCGCTTAAAGCTTAACAGCTATATAACTAAACTATGTACTTTCAACAACCTTTCTAACGATGTATGACACATTCGTGTTGAGAAATGGACCAGCTCCCATACATTTTTGCTCATTCTCCTTTACTTTAATAATAACGAATAGATATAGAAAATGGAAGCTGTGGATTCTTTTTTTTTTTCCTTTTTAAAGCAAATTAAGTTTCTTGCTTATCTCAATAATACAATTGAGGGCGTTTGGTGTTTTTTGACAATTCTTGAGATTAGCAAAAAAACCTGTCACAACTCTGGGTAAACTTCAACGAACGAACCTATTGTTTGTTGAAACACATCCGTGTAATATCAGTGTTCCAGTTTCTTGAATAAGCAAGTAATGGAAAATTAAACGCCCTTTTAAGAAAAAGTAAATAAAATTCACCCAAGCTGGTTTTCAAAACGTTAACCTCTCTTCCATTTTTAAAATCCAATAATTTTCAAACAATTTCTACTTCAGTTAAACCGCCCAAAATTTAACCTTTAATATTTTTACTGTCACCAAACCCAATTAAGCTTTTGTATGTGTAAGTGATTTTTTTAAAAATCTTTTCAGTGCATTTAAAACCAATTTTCAAAAAACATTAAAAGCATACAAAAAGATCAACAATTTGACATTGATTTGTAATCCAAGCACAAAACAATAATAACAACACAAACCCATTTTTTTTTCATATGTAAAGTTAACATATATTTCACAGTCATGAAATGCTATAACAATCATTAATTACATTTAAATTTTTAAACAATAAATTATATTGCATATTTACATAATTACAATTTATTTTTCAATTTATTTAAAGAGTTTTTATTATTTATTCTTTTAGTTAATTTGATAACAGTGCAATGTATAAAAAAAAAGATGATTCGAGGTGTGCATTAACTTAGACTATTTACAGAAAAAGGCGATGATAGGTCTATATAGGACTAAAGGGTACAGAAGTCAAATTAATATTTTTTTTAACATGATAATGGAAATGCGTGCCACCTCTACAGCCTTGATTCATATGAATATGAATTCACAGGACGAGACAAAAGCTTACTGGGTACTGGTTTCTTGTTAAGAGCATTCTTCTCAAAAAAGTTAAGCCTATCTCTTACATTCGGTCCAGATGGCTCATCAGCTGTATCCAAAAATCCAAAAGCTTGATTCACTTCACTATCGAAATCGAAATTAAGGTTAAAGTCTTCAGGTGTTTTTGGCTGTTTATGATGATTGACTGAATTTACGAAATTCTTATTAAGTTCGCCAAGTCGCTGATTGTAATTTGCGGCAGCTTTGGCCTTCCAATTGCTATCACCAGAGTTTTGATATTGCTTTTCTTCCAAAACTCGAAGAATTTTTATACGTTTCAATTCGTGTTGCTTATCCGATGACACAGTAAGGAATTTCTGGCGAAGTAAGTAACCTCGACAATGGGCTTGAAGTCTGATGACACTTTCTCGAATCATTGTGAATTTGTATGTGAGTTGACGGGATCTAATGCAGGCTTGAAGTCGATGTACTCCCTGTCGAATTATTAGGAAATTTCTTCGGATTTGTCGACTACGCCAATGTTTTTGAATAACTATGGCTGCATCGCGATACCTCGTTAACCATCGTTTGAAAAGAACTTTTCTAAAGCCACGTTGAATTAGAGTTATTGACTGGAGAATAATGCGTGATCTTTCTTTCTCCAAAAACGTATCAGAGATGTACTTGAGGAAAACCTTACGCTGTCCAAATTGATAGTCAGAGTCAGGTGGTAGTATTTCCTTGCAAATTCTTTTTGCTGCCACCAAACAGTCGGTCTTATGAGCTGGTTTTAAACCTGGCAACAGGAGCCGGTATCGCTCAACAAACTCCGCGAAAGTATGTCGGATTGGATAGCCAGCTCGGCGAATACGTGCTGTTTCCATCATGCCAGAGTATCGAAGTTGACGAACAACAAGTTCACTGTCAAAGTCCTAAAATTAAAAAAAAAAATAAGTAAAGTTCTGTTTAAAAAAAAAGTGAAATGTCACCAGTTTATACTTCTGAAATAAGTAAGATCTGTGTGTTTTTAAAAACAACTTAGCCTTGACGTAGTAAATCCGTTTGAAAGAAATTCCATTCAAATTTTAGGGAAATGTTTTGAGATTGTGATTTCACTTTCACTTTCGATTTAGAATTTCTAATGAACGGATTCTTTAAGAGTACTGATGAAAATGATGTTAAGAAATTGTTTGTATTGTCTGAGAGCAGTAATTATTGAGTGCTAAATTAATGAAGATATAAAAGCAAATATTTATGAGCACTTATAACACTTATGTACATATATTGGAAGTGGCCACGACCTGAAAAACCTTGTCAAAGACTTTGAAACAAAAATTTCTGCTCATTATTATTCCAAAGTTCTGTCAAAGTTCAAAATAAAAAACAAATAAATTTTACAGAAATTGGCAGTTTTGGAAAATAAATAAAAAGGCTTTCTTAAAAGTGCTTGATAACAACAGCCCTAAGTCAAATTATTACTGATAGATTTTCGATTTCTCAAAAGTATTAACTGGTCTTTATGTCAAATGTCTTACATTTCGAGCTTTAAATTCGTTTGGTTTGATACAACGTATAAAGAATGGATGACTTGACGAAAGAGTTTTCATCAAAGAATCAAGAGAAGTACGAAATTTAAATGATAACGTCATTTGTTTCTTCATTGCATCTGTATGTAATTCAGAAGAAAAAATGTCCAAGAGATATTTGTTAGTAGATTTGGCAACCATTTCACGAAGGTCCATGCTGAATGAGTCTCGATTCTTCTCGAGGAAGCCTGCAAATAAATAAAAACAAAAAATAGGTTTTAACTTTAAGCCACCTGTTAATTACTACTTAAAACTAGAGCCAGTAAAGGTGTTAGATGAAAACTTTACCGGACGAACTATCCAACTATTATTTTTACGAGGAACTGTATATATAGATGCATCAAATCTCTACCCTACCCCTACTGCATTGCATTGCACTGTAGGAATCCAAAATAACCGTAACTGACTATTTTAGAAGAGAGCCCATTATTTTACATAGAACCCAAAGAAGTTCACTCCCTACGTCTCTCTCACCTACCACAGAAGCCATCATTGGTGAGATACATAATGGAAATTGTACATGAGTTTTTCTGTGGAATTATAGAACGTGAACAACCAAAAGAAAAACAGAGTCCTGCTATAAAAAGAATAGTACTAGTCAAAGGTAGTTGGTAAGACTTCATTTTTCAAGAACTTAACCTCCAGAATTGATAGCGAAAACCCAGTTTTGATGTAGCTATAGTTAATGACATCTGCAACTGTAGACTGTAATTCAGTGACGTTTGTTCTCTCAGACTGTGACTTAGTGACGTCTGCTGTCTCAAAGGCGGCGTTCACATTGGACTGACTCTTTCGACTTATATTGACAATCTTCCAATTTCTTTTGTTCAGACCTAAACTAATGTGAACACAACAGATTTTTCTTTTCATTCCGAAACTTAAAATGTATTTATTTGAAATTTTAATAAAATATACTTGAAGTTGGTAGTATTAGTTTTCCAAAGAAAAAGTACAGAAGGGAAAGCCTTTCTCACCATAAAGTTGGAGTGAGATAAAATACAGAAACCTTAAATAAAAAGTTAGAGGAATCAACTTAATGTGAACAATGTCAAACTGTGAATAAGTGACGCCTGCTATCTAACTACTATCTAAGACTATGATTAAGTGACGTGTGCTATACCTGACTATGATTTAGTGGTGGGTATGCTTTCTCAGATTGGGATTTAGTGACGTCTGTTATCTAAGAAAGTGATAAAGTGACGCCTTCTATCTCACTCAAATTGTGATTAAGTGACGTCTGCTACATAACACTGTCATCAAGTGACGTCTTTTATCTCTGAATGTGATTTTGAGTGATGTCTTGATATTTTCAGTCTGTGATTTAGTAGTGTCTGCTTTCAAAGACTGTGATTTAGTAATTTCTGCCTTATCAGACTGAAACCATGCTACCTCATGCTAACGGAGAACTAAGAATTTTAATTGAATTCAACTGACCCTAAATATTTTTCTTCAGATTTTCAATATACTCACCAATTGGATTATACATGACAACACCAGCATAGTGAACGATTCCAAACAAAGATGTCTGCGAAGATTTTGGCTTTATATAGATACTTCTTGAGCCATGAGTTGCATGAAGTTTTTCCAGAAGTGTTGAATCGGTTCCTAATGATATAAAAAAAGAACTCTTTTATAAAACAAAACTCTCTAGATAAAAGATACACTTATATACACGCACTCCATACCTTTAGGAAATTTAGATTCATCGTCAATCAACGACATAACATTAACCGATTTAATAGCAATCAAATCCAGAATCTCTTGATTATCTCTAAAAGCAATATTTTCCCAATCAATGCCATCGGATTTGTATTCAGCTTGTTCCATCTATAACGAAAAAGAAATAAAGAGAGAGAGAGATGGAGAGTTTTTCATTAAAAAAAGAAACTTAATATTCTTTTTCTCACTCACTCACCTTAAAAATATGCTGCACAAAGAATTGTTGAAGATTTTCATTTGCATAATTTATGCAAAGTTGTTCAAAACTATTCACTGGGAAATTCTCGAATCCAAAGATATCCAACACTCCAATAGATTTCATGCGTTTTGTTTCTTTATCCTTGTCTATTGTTTCATTTATACAATCAATGATTCGGGTGAATACTTTGCCATAAAGTGACTTGGCAAATGCGTCTCTACCCTCAGAAGCAACATCCTTTGAAATTGAAGTCACCACTGTTTCTCCATGTGCATAGATAGTTTTTCTGGTGAGAGCTTTACAAAGCAACTTTTGAGGAACACCCAAAAAACCTGCTATCCTCTTTGCATTTGTACTGTCATGTATTTCTGAAGAGTCCATGTTTCGCACCTCGGCACTTTCAAACTTCAAATTACCCAAATGCAAAATGGCTGCTAAAAGAGAAAAGATCTGCCACACTTCGTCGGGCTTGAAAGAGAGTATTTGCATTGCTGACCGAATATCAGCAAACGATTTGGCTTCGTTTTTGCCTTCCAGCTTAAGACAACCACCCTGTGATAGATAGTGGTATTTCCCGGCATCTTCAAGTTCCAGTCGCTTTTTCTCATCTCTACTCAAGCCAGCCAGCATACAGTAGAAAATATGATAGTTCCTCTCATCTTTACTCTGTGAAACAATTCTGGATGTTTCAAGCAGATATTGTTCGATCTGGGCGCCCTTGATAACTCCCGCATCACTAAACCTGATATCGATATATTTGCCAAACCTAGAAGAATTATCATTCCTCACGGTCTTGGCATTGCCAAAGGCTTCCATAATCGGATTGGCCTCAATAATCTGCTGTTCAATCCACGAATGCTTGCCACTGATTGCAGCCAAATATTGCATTATCAACTTTGTACTTTCTGTCTTCCCAGCTCCTGATTCACCGCTTATCACAATGCATTGATTCATCGCTTCTCGCTTCATTTGCTCAAAGGCGTTATCACTTATCGCAAATATATGTGGCGGCAGTTCACCTAATTTTCGTCCGCGATAAAGTGCTATCTCGCGATTAGTGTAAATCGATAGAATCTCATATGGATTGATGGCAACCAACATGGCACCTGTGTACGTCTGCAAAATGTTTTTAAAGATAAATATAAGTGTAAGTGTTGTAGTTAGTAGATGATGAATCAGCAAAATTAAAAATACTAAATAAGTATTTTTATGACGCATATTATAGAAATTTATAACTTACGTACATAGATTTGTTTGTTTTTGTATCGAATGTATAAATTACGAAGTATGGCGTATTCTTGCAAATCACCCAAAGTTATCATATCCTCAACGCCATTTTGTGATGACAAGTGCATGCCCTTGAGTATTTCCGCTGACGGAATCCAAAATTGACGACCTTCATCGTCACACACAAATGTTTTTTCCTTATCTGTTCGAATAATTCTAGCTGCAGTGGGTACGGCGAATTCGTCTTTTTTTGACGGATTGATCCAGACATATTCGCCCTATGAAAAATAAAAGTAAAATATTTAATAAGCTATAAATTAAACAAAGGAAATTGTAATCAATTTTGAAGGTATTAATATCATCGTTGATTTCTGTCTTTGGTGGTTTTTTTGCGAACTTCTGTAAATTTTATAGAAATAGAAGTGAACTCAACAAAATCATAAAACTATAGAAAACAGGCGCCCAACATGGGCCTTTTTCCTCCTAATTGTTAGATATATAATTATTATTCCATCAAAACGACCAAGTTGAACATGAGGTTTGTATGACCAAAAGGGATGTCATTATCTATAATCTAGCAAAAAATGTCTCTAGAGTAATACCAGATCAGTAAACTAGCAATAACCTTATCAAAATCATATCTATCACAAAAGGGCACGACACATACGTCATATTTTGTGTTTTGCATAAAATATCTGTAGAATAGCACCAGATCAGTAAAGTAGCATAATAACCTTGTCAAAATCGAAACTACCACAAAATGGCGCCCAATATGAAGCTACTTCTTATGATTCGAAAATGACAGAGTGCTAGGCAGTGGCAAAGGAAATGTAAGGTATCTTCTTCGTCACTGCTCCCTCTGCAAAGATCGTCACTGGTACCTCAGTAGGTTGTGTCCGGTGGTTATGCTGACAAGAGAACGGAGATGTTTCTTGTTCATTTGCTTAATTTTGTCTGTCCTCTGCTTATTGAAATTTGGTCATAACTTTCTAGTTGTGCCGCATGTTTTTGTCACTGTCAAGACCTCTGCTTGGATGACGCTGGAAGTCTGAAGGAGCTAGCTAGTTCCAGAGCTTCTGAGAAAATTCCAGCGACAACTATTCAGTGTCCATCTTAGAGCCATCAGTGAAGACAGTTTTCGAAGATTCATTACTCCAAGGTTGGTTGTTTTTCCATTCCTTTCTATTGGAAAAAGAGGTACCGTGTGGTACCTTGGTTGGTTTGTTGAAGCTTAAATGGAATTTTGTGTAGTCTTTGCAAGCATTATGTCCCACATATCTCTGCAGAATCTGAGTCAGTCTATCCGTAACTGTTTTATCCATCCATGACGGATTGTCGTTTTGCCTAGCTTGGTTGGACGTACTCGCAGTTGAGTGAGTGACAGGTAGAGGCAAGAGGCCGTCTTTTTCCCTTCTTCACCCTACATTAAGCATCCTTAGTGCATCTGTCTGCACCCTAGCTAATAACTAGTCGTGGTCGATAGTCTCTGAGTAGATCTGTCCAGAGCTAGCTTTTCCTTGGCCGTTAAGAATTCTGGACTTCTCTTACCCAACCACCAGATGATCCTTTCAGCGTTCCGTTTTTGTATTCAACTTAATATAAAATGTTAAAAAAAATGTCCTCCAGGAGACTTTTCTTGCGACGCTCAGCTCGTGTCTCCAAAACTGTCTTCATGGTGGCCATTGTTTGTAATCCCCTGGCTGAAAAGAGGTGGACGCATCTGTACTGCATTCAGGGTTCTGGACCCCAATACAACCCGTGTGCGATTCCCCCAACTCATCCCCTCCCAGAATAACCTCTCCACCTGATAGGCCAGAAAATCTAAAAGAGGAGCGATAGTTCTGCATGTTTATATCATCTAGTCTCGCCCGAAACAGCACTTTATTTGAGATTGTGGTTTTAAACACAAGTTTAAAAACCACAATCTTAAATCTCGATGACTAATTGCCCTTAATTGTGCTGCCAATCGCTTGCCATAAAATACGATTACGGCAATAAATAGCTAAAATCTGGAATTTTGTAAGTCGTGGCATAACACACTTTTTGAATAATGGGAGTTCACACTTGGAAAAAAAAACCACTTATTAAAGTAGTGATGGTAGTAAAAAACGACGAATTGTAAAATCGAAATAATTCAAGTGTTTTTTACAATTACTTTAATTGATGTTTATTTTGACAACTACTTTAAGTCCGGAAGCCGATCGTTAGAGTATTTATCTTATCATATGGCTTTGGAAAAAGTAAACTACATATAACCGATTGTTTAATGGTCAACTTACATTTACAGAACAGCTGGCTGGTCTGATAAAATCCTTTTCATATTGATTACATCAGAAAAATGCAACTTCGACATTATCTTAGCCAAAAATGTATTCGCTAAAAAAATGGAGTATCAAATTAAAGCTTAAAGTGTCTTCTTTATGATACCAGTAGCTAAACAGACTTCTGCTGGTTATTCTTATTACTCATTTACTCATGAGCTGTGGAAGGTAAAACTTTAGGCAGCACGTTTTTGCAACCCATTATCTTCTCTTCAGTTCCAGTGATTATTGTTATGCTTTAAATAATGATTAATATCAAGTTTGAAATACAAAAATAGATAAGACAAAAACTTTTTGTAGTGCTAGTGATTCACAAAGAAGATTCATTCAGAAAACTCTTAATCTAATGTTTACTATTACACCTCTGTTTAATTAGGTACAAGGTGCCGCTAAAAACAAAAGTAATGCATTTGTACCGGTATTATTGAGCTTTTTAATGTATTGTGAAATTCCTATAACATACTTGATATAATTTTGATTATGCTTGAATAGTTGAACAAATAAAAATGCTTTAGTATTATAAAATATTACGATCATAAAAAAACTTAAATTTTATTACTTTATTGATTGTTAAATGTTTTTTAAACGTTTATGCAATATTATCAGATAACTTAGTTTTATGGATTTCTATTATTTGATTTAAATAATCAGACTTTTACTTATAAATATATATATATGTATGTATGGACAAAAAAGTTAGGTAAAAGTAAGAATAAGAAAGTAGAAAATGTTACCTCAACATTTTTATTTGCGAACTTAAAAAAACTGTATTGAGCTTAATTATTATGGTACAATATTTATGTACATATGTCTCGTTTTACCTTTATACTTTTCTTTTAAATACGACACACATATATTTATTTGTTTGATTATTTGTACAAAATCAAATACAACCAAATTAAAAAAAAAATGTCCCTTCAGCAAAAAAATAAATTGGTGACCTTAAACTTGGCCATTTTGTAAGAATTTGAAAAAATAATTAGTTGCTTACGTCCAACATCATAAAACCCTCAGATAATTTATAAATGGCGAAAATATAAAATCAACCAAATTTTATTTTATTATTCGATAGAATAAACAATCATAATAAATACAAAACGGTGAGCAAATATTTGCTTTGTGTTTGTGTTTGTGTTTCCGTTTGAAATTTATTTTTGACATCTGTATTTTTGTTTTGAACCGTATTGATAGAGTGTTAACAATCCAATTAAAATATTATTTGTCCAATTGCGTACGCTAAACATCTTGCGTTGTAAAGGCCACTTTACACGATAGTAGAAGTCATTTGACCTGTCATTATATTTTTTGTATGATTTCTCACATGAGCTGTCATTTCAAGTCAAATCATTCGGTTATCATTTTTTTATGTTTACACGTCTTTACTTCGCATTTGATTTTCTCTATGGTTATCTGTCAAAACTAAAAACAAAAAAAAAACTCATTGACAAATACATTTTTGTAAAGCAAGCTTACTTTTTTGGAATTATCCATCGTTGTTATCATTCAAAATTATAATTTTTTGTAGAAATATTTTTATTTTCAATACTCTGAATTCATTATTTTCCATGAAAACAACTAATCCCGTTTGACTTCTCAAATGGAAATATCTGCAGTTCCAATGTCAAAAAAGTCATTTGCTTTTTGCTTTTGAGAAGTCATATCAGATCTATGAGTGTGTTCAGACGAAATGGTATGATTTTTTTGACAGGTGATATGAGAAGTCATATGACTTCTATAATCGTGTAAAGTGGCCTTAAGAATGTAATATCTCATTGCAGCGTGGAGGACACTCAAATAACATGCAGTTTACTCCGAAGTTATCAGACATTGAAACATTTGGTGGTCCGGAATTTGAGTTCTCCAAATCGCGGAAATTCAGACTCAGCGAGAACGTAGTATAAATTTCAATGAAATTGCGTACAATTATGCTTTATAACAGTTTATACCAGTTTTTTTAATAAAGTTAACAAACAGATCTAATGAACTGTCAGCTAATTGTCCCAGTTTATTGTTAAGTTTACGTTTCAGAACCTGTCACTGAACAGACGAATCTCAGATTATCTGGCGCAGTCGGCGACGTATCTTTAGCGATCCGGATTTGGTTGTGTTGTTGTAATCCCTTAGGTCTGTTTCTTTACTTTTGGGATAAAGCTTGGGAAAAAGTTCGGGAAAAAGTTTGGGCATGAGCTTTTTGATGTTGTTGTTGTAATGTTTAACCAGAAATGAAAAGTAAAGAAACGTATTTGGGAGTTTCAGGTTTGTTGCGGTGTAAATTACCCATTCGACATTATTGCTTGTAGACTCAACGCATACAAAATTATGCAATTTCAATTCTTAACATTTGCACTTATCATTTTGGGCTCTATTAAAAGATACCAGAAGAAATATTTTAATTTATATTTGACTCCATTGTATCATTTTCATTTAATTTATTTAAATTAAACCATTTTATAAACGCTACTTGACAAATTTAATTTAAAATTTTTCGATCAGATTTCTTGTTTGACAAGCAAGAAAGTGCCGGAACTAAAATGTTCGGGTAGATTCTTGCTGAAGGGGAAATGAAAAAAAATCAAAAGCTCTGGCATTTTCGTGTCAGAAAATAGGAAAGAAACACGTTTTGGGTAGATTTGGGTTACTTTGGGAACCCGCGGGCGAGTAAAGAAACAGACCTCTTGTTACAAAACAGCTGATGCAAAAACAACTCAACGTATCTGAAAATTTGTTGGATTATGGATACCCTATCGCTTTACGAGCCGAACGCAACCATTTTTTCCTCAATATTTTTGACAGCAAAATACAGTACTTTGGCTTAAAATTCATGCAAAGCTGTGCTCCCTACCGAGTTTAAAACAGTTTCCGACCGCCTGCTAGTGCAAATTCGTTCCACAAGTGAAATATTGTACTGATCCGCACTAAAAATTATTAAATTACGTTTAAAAGTAATTAGGCAAGAGAGGTTGTAAAGGAATAAAAAAAAACAATAATGTTATTATCTAGGTTGGTATGTGCTGTTCAAAATAATGGAATCGAACTCATCAATATCAGACATTCTCTTTGTTTATTTTATTATCTTGATGGATTTGATAAAAGGAAGTATTTAGCGCATCAAGTTCAAAGCTGGTCAATAATTCCTTCGCAAAATTGATTAACAAAAATTGACGCATTAAATTTTGTTTCCTATGTACCTGTGTATGTATGTATGTATGTTTGTATGTGTATGAATTTGTTCTTCAAAATAAGGAAAAATAAAACTTTGACACTTATTTAAAATTTTAAAAAATATTCAACCATTAAAAGTTAAAGGTTTCCTTATCAATATTTTTGACAGATCTGAATCTAACGTTATCAAATTTAATTAACCTTTAAAAATCAATCAATTCAGTACGTATTTGTTTAGTCTGTGTGTCGGCGATTATAGATTTTCTGTGTGTATTGTAAATTTATACTTCAAAATGCTACATACATAATATATTTGATTTGATTTTGATTATCACACCCACAATTTCATGTTTTTAAGCAAGGCCTTATACATTCGTTTATTTATTTTAGAATAATTTAAGAAAATCTTACGAAACTAATAAGGTTTTCTTTTAGTAAATTCAAATTTTGAGCTGAAATTTAAAAATTTGTTTAATGATTCTAATCTGTACAGAAAATTGCAGAAAAGATCAGAAAAGTGTACGCAAGGAAAAAGCCCTTTATTAAGGCTGTGTTCAACGTTGCGTAAATCTTTATTATTATTTAGAAATCATTTTCCGACGCATTTCAGTTACAATTACAATTGTGTCAAATAAAGAATTAAAAAAAAATCTAGTACTATTAATTGTCATTAAGTAACTCTCTGTTGTCCCCATTGGGATCCAAGAGCAAAACTTGGATAACATTTTTATAATTTTTCGATATTTTTTTCCCATGAGAACTGTAAACTAGGCTTATGGGTGAATACAAAATTTTATAATCAGAAAGAGATCGCATCTTTCTACTTGAGATTTTATCTTTTTTGAAAAGTGGAAAAAGTGTTAAGCTTTTCGAAAAAAGATCAAATATTTCCAACAATGAAACATTACCTTAAAGACACTTTATCTGTGACTGACATAGAAAATATTTGTCAATTTTTATTGCATACCTACGTTCGGTCGATCAACACCTAAGGGACTAGAA
This sequence comes from Dasysyrphus albostriatus, assembly GCA_946251815.1. Taxonomy (NCBI): domain Eukaryota; kingdom Metazoa; phylum Arthropoda; class Insecta; order Diptera; family Syrphidae; genus Dasysyrphus; species Dasysyrphus albostriatus. The sequence goes on along the minus strand of OX276337.1, from coordinate 132,702,582 downwards.
AGAAAGGTTTCTTTTTTGCTGAAAGTTTCGAGTCTCTGATATGTTCTTGTCAAATATAGCTTTCCAATTAGGTCAACTTTACTCAAAAGTTGTCTTTAAAGAAAAAACAACTTCAACAATCTGAATTCCATTTGTAAGGTTCGAAACCTAAGGTAAGCCTGTTGGGGATTAGTGATTTTTGTATTTAATATACATATATGTAAATTGTTTAAGGTACATAGATAATAGTTGGAAGAGGGGAACACACCCATACTGGCATTCTTATTCCACCAAATGTCACTTTTACTTAAGTGTTCTGAATAAAAAAAAATTACAAATTCGAGTTCCTTTCAAGAGAATTACGTAAATAAAAATGTTCAGTAGTAATCATATTTGAAGCAAGTCCGAGTTTTAATCAGACTTGCCAGATTGGGCTCTTAATCGAAAATTGGGCAATCTTTCTCCAAAATGTACCGACAGCAATTTCAGTATGACAGCCCAATTATAAATTGGGCTATAAAAAGTCCAAATTTTATCATGGCGATATTTTGGTTATATAAATAGATCATTTAAGAAACTACTTTTCTCTCCCAAAACATATCCTTAACGCATTCCACAATTTGGCACCTCTTTTTATTCACTGAATACACTCAAACGTTTTGACATTTCAAACCACAACAATAGCTGTGTTTGCTAACGTGAAATTTCTTGCATTTTCAAAAATCGTGGTAGTCAGTTTCTGTCACAGCGTTACCGCTAATCGAAAATTTTTCGAAGTAGGTCTTCAAAACAAAACTGCAGTATATTAAATTTTCCTACAGAAGATCCAATTTTTACTTTTATTTTGAAAATGGAGGAATCAAAGAAATTAAAAATAGCATATTTAAATTAATTATGGTGTCACAATTGTTATCAAAGCAAGCCAAAAGCCGGAAGCCGTAAGAACAGTATTAAAAATTAGTGGACTGCATTTTGATGAATAATATTTTTTTTTCGAAAAATAAAAGTGTAGTAGACTCGATTTAAAAGCAGTAGATTTGTTTTACGAAAAAAGTGCATTAGATCTATTGAAATCATGGCAAGGTGGCAACACCATTTACACACAAAAATTTCATGGTTCAATGCGTTTGTTAACTTTTTTCGAATTTCCCCAAATCTGATTTCTCCTCTTTTTAAAATTTTACAGGTCTTACACATATTTTTGTAAAAAAAAGCCACCTAGTGCGAAGAGTTTAAGGAGTATACCTTATCTTCACTTCAAATCATTCAGTTTATAGGGAACTTTACGAATCTGTCAATTTCAATAAGTGACAGCTTTCATAGTGGTGGAAGCGAAGGTGCAAGCGAATTTCCACACCAAATTTCCATATGATAATTCGCCACAGTGCTGATTTTGACGTTTGTAAACGAACAAGAGTGTGATATATTGCTATTTCATAAAGAGCTCTATCTGTTGTTCCCTGAGTTTATGTTTTTATAAGAAAAATGGAGTGATATTGGGCTACTTTTTTGGCTAGGATTTTGGGCTACACAATTTTTTTTTTTTAATTGGGCTATCGAACAAGTTCAAGACATGGCAACCTTGGTGTTAATAAAGTTCGTTCGATTAAGAAAATCAATCGATTTCAGTTATTTTTAACAAAATCAGCTATTATTATCGTACGAACAAAGATAGCCAATTTTAAAACATTCAAGTGGTTTCGGTATACCAATTTTTAGAGGAAAAATGGTTGCTTCGATCGGGCCTCTATTGTCTTAAAGATAATATTCGTTTGAAAGGTTTATGATTAATGTAAGTTTTTTTTCAAATTAAGTTTTATGTTTTATCTGGACATTTACACATTTTTATACTTTTAATATGTTTGAAAAGTATCTTTATCTCCGTCACCTGTAATGTGTAATATCCACTTCACCAAAAGTAAACAAACTTTCTATATTATCATCACAAATTGTCTTTCTTACTGCATTCCCTTTATATTTTTAGTCTAAATATTTACTCAACTTATCTCGATATTGATCGACAAGAAATATCAAACTATCACAATCCACTTAGTGCAATCACAGGAATACTTAAAATTGTCCATAACTTTTTTTTATTGAGAATGAAAAAACAAATTAGCAAAACAAGCCATATAGTGGAATACTCTTTAGGACTTGCTTTTTTAAAAAAAGATCAACTTGTTCTTTGTTCAAATCCATTCATCCATCATCGAATCTATAGGAAACACTCTTGCACTTTAATTAACTTTTAAAATGATTAAATTCCATTCAATCAAAGTGCTCTGGAAATTATAGTGTCATAATCATCATCAACTACGTAGCTAAAATTGAAACTTCTAAAAACATAACATCGCTGTCAACACTTACGTGGTCGTTTTTGTTAAAATTTGACATTTTTGTATTCACTCTGATTGATGAAATTTGCACAATTTTTTTTTTGGGATTGTGATCTTATTAATTTGTCATTATTTACTTTGCACTGAACACGGTTGACACCTTTGGATTTGTTTTATTTTCGTCTTTTCAAAATTTTAACGTCTTTACCGACCGAAGTTAAAGGTGCGAATAAATTTTTAACTATCGCCAAATTCCATATTGGCTTGATAAATTTATAACTTCCAACAAATTTATCAGTCACATATCAGTATACTGATAAAGAGTTATGGAGAGTTGGGTGCTATCGGAACATTAGAAATATGTGTGTATATTTTTGATAACAAGTGTTTTTTTTTTTTGGAAAAGGGTGTTGAAGTCTGAATTTTTTTTACATCTATACAAACTTAATAAATCCAAAAGCATACGGAAAAGCTGACATTATTTGTTGAAAAATAAATTACATAATATTCAGCTATGTAAATTAAAGATATTTTGTTTATTTGGAACATGATTTTTGAATTTATTCAGTACAGTTACAGACGAAGAGTCTGTCGAAATGTTAACATAAAGGGTCTTTCCATAAGAACCTTTGATTTTTAAATATAAATAAAATAAGTTGTGTGTAATATCGAAAATGGCTAGAAGATGAATCTGAGATGAATTTGGAGATGGATCGGAAATGGATCTGAGACGTATCGGAAATGGATCGGACATGGATCGGAAATAGATCGGAGATAGATCAGAGATGAATCGGATATGGATATAATATGGATAGGAGATGGATCGGAGATGGAACGGAGGTGGACAAGAGATGGATCGTAGATAGACCGGAGATGGATCGGAAAGGATCAGTGATGGATCACAGATAGATTAGAGATGGATCGGAGTTCAGAGATGGATTGAATATGGATCATGGACGGTTTGGAGATGCGTGAAAGATTGATCGATGAAGTATCAAATAAATGCATTTGACTACCCATTTTAAGGGAAAAGGGACCAAGGCTTGCAGTGATCGGAAACAAATTGGAGACGCATCAAAAATCGATTGATGACAGTTCGAAGAAGTGAAGAGATTTAGTTTATTGAGCAAAGTGAAAATACATGTTGCTTTGTTATAACTCAAAGTCTAAAAATATAGGAGTTGTCAGCCTAATTGGCAAGGCGATGACTTGGTAAGGAGTATGCATGTCACCAACTGATTTAAAAAATATTGTTGAAGGACATTCTCTGTGTATGGAACCTCTATCTCAATATTATTTGCCGGATCTTCAAGGAAGGAAATCCTCTTAACACTACTAGCTAAATAGATATCAGTCTCCTTAACATGTAAGATTTTTACTACCAAATTGTTTAAATCCTTAATCTGTTTGTCATATAGGGTAACATTATCTTTCATCTCTCATAAGTAATATTCTCTTTTACTACGAGGAATGCGTCAATTAAGTAGTGTTATCGTACGCAACTTAAAAAAAATATTTATGTACATATGTATAACCTTATCTCGAATAGCTTCAATGATGAGTATAGTAGTTACCTATTATTATGTATTGGAATTGGAATTATTTCTGAATTGCGAAAAATAATTGGAATTCTTGTGATACCAATTTATTTTCCAATTTTTTTTTTTTTTTTTTTGCTTTTCACTAGGCTATTGGCTACACATTTTTGCAGTAAAATTTATTTATCAGATGATAACAATTTAATAACTGAATACCATATAGGCACCAGATGTTAAAAATTATTTTTTTGTTTCATTAACATTTTCTACAAATATTTGCTGTTTTATTATTTCTTTTAAGGAAAGTTGAATGAATCACTAAAAATAGCGCCAGATTGACCATCTAAACGAGCGCATGTGATTATAATCTTTATTAATCGTCATGGAGCAAGGTTTATTGATATAGCTTATGTTGTTGTAAAAAATATGATAAGTAAAACAAAGGTACGCAAATATTTTATACTACTACCTTTTTAAAGGGTCTTTCAATACGAACGCTTGAAATTAGTAACGTTATAACCGACCTCTTAAGTTAAAGTTATATCTCTCAGTTTTTGTCATCATACAAGGGCTTACATTTTGATGGAGAGCCCGTCTATATCAGAACATATATGTAATGCAGCTTGATGTTATAAGCCTCTGTTTGATTGCACGGGTTTGCGGTGTTTAATTAGATCATATTTACTGACACCATACAGCTGAACTTTTATTTCTTATACCAGTGTCCACGTTCTGTAACTCTCGCATCGTTAAAATCGGTCGAGAAACGATGAAAATTGAAACAAAATATATGAGTTTTGTTCCATTTTTCAACGTTCTTCGACCAATTTTATCGACGAAGGAGTAAAGGAACGTATGGCACTGTTTTATTACATTCAGCCCTGTACTTGTACAAATCAGAAAAGTTATATAAAAATAACGTCTTTTAGTTTAAAAGAATATTAAGAACTCTTTTGAGCTGTTTAGGCACCTATCCAACTCTGTTTAACTAGTCAACCGTTTAAGAAAATTGGCATGTTCAGGAAATTGAGAACTCGAAGACCTCCGAAAATTTTTCTCCATCAATAAGCGGATCCAACTTTTTTTCCTCTGTAATTTGACAACAAAACTGCGAAATTTCGTTGAGGTTTCCTGGGGCCCAATTCCGCAGGAGTAAGGTTTTTCTGTTTACACAGAAAATCGTGTACACGCCAATTTTTGCGATTCCGCAAAAGTGAGTTTTAAGTTTTTGACAAATATATATATATCAGATTCAGTTAAATTTATTCACACTTGTTTTGGGCGTGAACGAAATGTGTACATGGAAAATCATTCACATTTGCGGAATTGGGTCCCTGTTCACGAGACTGAGATTTCTCTTTGAGATCTGTTTTCTGAACATGCCTAATATAATAAATAACATTGCGTGTGTTTAGCTCATTCGTCGGATTCTGTAATGTAATATTGATGAATATTAAAAAAAAAAATAAGATGGATTTAGAATAAGTGTGACATCGTCGGCTCAGTGTGGAAAGCAGCTAATAATTATGGATTTATTCAAATAATGCGAACAGTTTTTTTTATATATATTTTGTTTTAATGCAAAATAGTAAATAGTAAATAGTGGTTTTCCATTCTAAGCCGACGACATGTGTGTCTTTAGCAACAAGTAGAGATTTAACATTCCATCAATCACAACTCTTGCGCATACACAAAAATCAAATGTTTGATCGATAATTTTTGTTTAAATTTAAATAACAAACAAATTCCAATTGTCTATGAACTTCGTTTCACAATTATTTTCTATACATTAGCTGTTTTAATTCACTTTTTAAAAGTTTTTGTTAAAAATTAAACCTATAAGTTATAGTTAAATTAATGATGCAAGAACTCAAAAATACAAGCATTCATCATACGGCCCTTAAACTAACATCGGATATTCAGGCAATGAAAATCTATGCATCATTGTATAAAACTGTTCAGGTATGTTTTTTTGAGAGCAATTTATTATAATAAATAATATTATTTATTGCAACATATTTAAAGAAACTCGTTTGCCAACCTGATGTTGATAAAAATGACTTAAGGAATACCCTCGAAGCAGCTATAAAGTCGACGGGACTTGAAACTGAAATTCGTAATATAATATTTGACCTGGTTAAGAGTTCTTTCAAAACAGAAATCAAGACAACTCCAGGAGCGGTATGAGATAGTTTTTTGTTTGTATTCATAAAAGAAATAATTCAATATTTTTTATAGACTGATGCTTTAGTATATCTTAAACGATCTGCTGTACAGTGGGATAGAAGAGTTAGAAAATCACTTAATTCTATGTGCAATGAGCTTAAGATGCCACTTCAGGGTCAGCCAAGAAGCTTAACAGACCGTGAAGAATTTCTTTCAAAATGGGAAGAGCTCAGCAATTATACAATAGGTTTGTTGTCTATTATTTTGTGCTAAGGACTTACATATACTATACCTATCGTTCGGAAGTTAAAAGTGACAAAATTGTTTTTTTAGATATTCCCGTTTTTTCGGTGCCCGGGGTATGGGGAAGACCGGCCATCTTGAAAAAGAAAGTGATTTGGTTTTTGTTCAACAACTGGTTGAAATTTCCTTTTACAACAAAATCATATAACAATGATATTTAGACACTAAAATTAACTAAAAAATGAGCTATTAACGTACTCTGTAGGTTTATTAACCTTGAAATTATAGCGTGTCAAAATAACACTTTTGGTTTTGTACTGTAAATGGACAAATAACGTTTTTTTGTTAATATCTCAGCAAATATAATTTTTTTCAAAAATATAGAGTTTATATTAATGCTCATAAAATTCTAGACAAAAAAGATTATCATGCCTTAGCGAGGTAGATAAAAAACATACTTTTTTCACTGACTGGTAGTTATAAACTGGTTTGTACAATAAAACAAAAAAATCTAGGTATATTTTTGTTTGCCCTGTTTTTGAGGCGATTTTTATCATCACTTAAGAAAAAGTGATACTTTCTATACACAACCCATAGAAATTATTTTATTTTTTATTGGAAAATTATAATTTTTTTTGTATTTAATTATTCACTGACTGGTATAAACTGGTCCAAAGGACATTAATTAAAATATAATATTGGTTTAGTATCAGAAAATCGAAATTTTAAAGTTATCTAATATTAATACGTATTTATCAATACTCGTGGAATCAATTCACATTTTTGTATTTTTATTTTTCAACAAATTATAGATTTAGCAAGTTTTCGACCAGTTTATGCTCCAAAAGACCTATTAGATGTTCTTTTGTCACTTAAAGGTCCCAGCCGATCACTGGAAAATAATGAGTAAGTTTGAGTTTATTTTAGTGGATGAGACTAGAAACATGTCAAATTATAATAGTTTTTTTATCACTAGGTTTGTTTGTTCAGCCCTGAAAGTTACTCTAGAATTGGCTCGCCGGCGTTAGTTCAGGTTTTTGAAAAAAAAACCGCTCAACGAACAAACCTATAATTTTGGGCTTTTAAATATTTTTTGAGAAAATTAAATTCTTGGAGTTGTCAAGAAAACCTGGGTCAATCCTGGGTAAACTTCAACCAACGAGCCTACTGTGTATCAGTGCATCAACGCAATATACACAGCTTGAATAAAAAAACTCTGAGCGCCCAAAGTATATGCCCACAGGCATACAGTGGTCTGTTTGCTGAATTTTGGTGACAAAAATTATTTCCCTCGCAAATTCCAAATGAATATTAACTGGCCAGTTTATATTGCTTGAGCGCTCAGTATTTTTCCCCAATTTTTTGACAGAGCAGGAGGGTGAAATAACAGTATTCCTCACATAGAAGTCAAAACAACTCTTTTTTTTTCCTCTTATGTTATTTAAGGCAAAACAAAATCTGCCCTAGCGATGTATCCGTCGGAGCGGACAGTTTCCGCAACGCATTCTTTGTCGGAGGTTCAATACATTCGAGATATCTTTCATCGGAAAAGAATAATATGCGCTTTGTGTTTTTTTTTTCGTTTGCATTTGTCAGATTCAGTCGATAAGTGCATAAAATTACATCGAAAAATAGTTTTCTTTTCTGTATTGCTAAAATTTTTTATCACTACAACAATTTTAAATAAAACTCCGCGAAGAAAAACTGTCGGAGGATATCGGAGAAAAACTTGTGTGAACCTATCAAAATAGAACACAAAAAATGCACTTGATCGCACTGCAATGCAAATCTGTGCGTTAGATAATTTCGGAGAAATGTTACAAACAGCTGTTCAGAGGAATACCTAGAAGCAAAAGTTCTCCGATTCGTATGAAATCGGAGAAAATTCCTCTTCGACGGATAACTCGCTAGGGCAGAATAATTGAGCAAAGTCCTCTGAGATCTCAGAAATATAAACTGGCTAAATGAAATTTGACAAACTTAATGGTTTCGGGACGCTGGATTCATTGGTACTGTCAGTTTTTTCTCTTTCAAGTGAGAGCTTCACAATTTAGGTCAGAACCAAAAAATCAAACTTAAAAAAAAGCACTGCCCAAATCTTCCTGACTTTATAATAGCGAATTTTGTTCTGGTTGTATTTTTGAAATCTTATGACGGGCTTAAAATAATATGATAGTTAAATTGCAATTTCTTATGAAACAATTAAAATAATTTTATATTTAAGACGGTGTTCACATAAAACTGAAAAACTGGATTTATTTGCGTTTCAGTATTCACATCTCACTCCCACTCCACCAGAGAAAGAAGATGCAAGTACTGAAACTTTAAAAAGACATTAATAAATTTAATAAATAGCAACAGTCAAGTATCTGAATTTTTATAGCCTGTGGTGAGATTTAAATTATGCTATCAGAAAAAATATCAACATAATTTAAACTATTACCAAAGATATTTTTTTTAATATTTCGAGCTTTTGAGAAGTTGACCTAAAGTTTGATTTCCAACTTCCAGCTATCAGAATTGTCAAATTTCTTTCAGATCAATTTGGGTGTAAAAATAATTTTCAATATAAAAAATAGTTCTATTCCTTAAGGAACATTAAGCAACATTTTTGAGTACCTTTTCTAAATTTGGTACAAATTTGCATTGGAATCAATTTCATATGAAACACATATTTTAAGACATTTCAAAAGTTATCTTGACTTTGTTTCTGATTTGGGCAGGGATTTTTTTTAATTTTTAGATTTCGGTTGATATTCTGACCTAAATTGTGAAGCCTCCATAAAGTACAGGTACACAGTAAATTATGTATAAGAATTTCGATTTCCACTGAAGCATCAAATCATTAATCATTAAATGTAGGTACCCAACTTCATTTATTTGTGTTAAGGACTGGGATGGAAAATGATATTTGTCGCAAAAATTCAAGGAACGGACCATTTTGCGGCGAGGTGTTGCATAAACTATATACATATTTATTTACAAAACTGTTATATATTTGCATCTCTAGAACCATTTCCTATTCTACTATCAAGTCGATTGTAAATACTAATTCAAATTATTTTTATTCACTTTTGTTATAGCCAAATACCGAAATGGGAGTTTTCACACATTTCATTACCAGTTAAAAATTTATTTGATTTGGTATGTAAGACTTATGTACATTTTTGTATGATGGAAATATGTAATCGTTTTTTTATAAATTATTAAGTTCTCGTTTCTGAGATCTCAAATATTGTGCTTATTTCTCACTTTGTATTGGCAAAGAAATAAAGATCTCTGACACTTTTCCAGGAAATTTTTGAGATCTCAGAAACTTGAACTGACTAAATGTTTTGGAATTCTTCTTAAGTCTAGCTAATAATTTTAAATTTGTCCTTCAGAGATCTCACTTTACTGAGTTGTTGCGGCAGGATACATCTTATGATATTAATATTCAATGCCAGAAAATTTTAGACTACAAACACGCACCATTGTGCCAACAAATACTCAAGAAAGGTAATACACCAGCCCCTTATCGTGGACCATTATGGGCTTATATTCTTGGAAGTCATATTAATGTTCACGTAAGTTTTAAAAATCAAATATTTTAAGTAATTATCATTAAATCAATAAGGTACTAACTTTTGGTTTTCAAAATTTGTTGTGTCCAAAATTTTTAATAGTTAAATTTTGAAAATCTAAGTTCTAAGATCTTGTTTCAAAAAATAAATAAATAAAAATATGACATTATATTCATATATATATTCATTTCGAAAAACTAAATTAAAAAAAAAATATACCTTTTCTCGGATTAGAAAAATCTACTAAAATCTAGAATCTAGATTTTTTGATTTTAAGTTTTGGGAATTAAATTTTTTTGTGATTTTTGTCTTTTTCATAGAATATGGAACATTGGAATAAATTAAAAACTAAAGTCTTAACCACCGATCACATTGTTGATAAACTTATATTCAAAGATATTCAACTAACAGCTTCAAATGATGATCAGTATTTTGTTTTTGAAGATGTTTTATACCAGGCTATGTTGTGTTTTTCAAGAGACTGGGAAATATCGGAGAAAATTCAATTTGAAAGTTTTCCCCTTAAGGGCAAACAATACGAAGGTCCGCCATCGGGTGTAGTACCTTTTCATGGGATTTGTATGTTTGGTAAATTTATATTTTAAGACTAATTTAAAAAAAAAGTAACGTACTTGTTATGTAAGTCTACAGGTTATTTTTTTTTTTATTTATAGCTGCTCCATTTTGCTATCTCTATGATTCACCAATGAAATTGTATTTTACATTTCGAGCTTTCTACATTAGATATTGTCATAGGCTTACAACAATCAATACTCATCCACAGGTAAATAGAGGCTTTCATTGACATAAGCTTATCTATAAACAATTCTGGATTTAAACGACTGCAAAACTCCGCCATTTCTACAATTTTTTGTCTTAAAAAACGATTATAGCAAAATATTGGCATTTTTTCAGTCGTGTGAGCTCATCATAAGGCTATTTTTCATTTAATCTCGCGAGAACTTATATTTAATTTATTTAACACTTTTTTAGGGCATTGTTAGTTTATGTTTGTTATTTGAAAAATTGCTGCAAACACATGAGCCGCAACTATGGTCTCACTTCCGGGAGCTACAAATTCAACCGTGAGCTTAAATACAAAATAAAATAAATAAATTTTTGATTGCAACAAATTTTTCAGAATTCGAATTGTCTTCAAATGGCTAATGAGGGCATTTAGTGGACATCTTCCTCCAGATCAATTACTTGTACTCTGGGACTTGGTAAAATAACAAAAAATTTAAAAAAACATACAATAATTAAATACAATCTTTTTTTGTTTGTACAGATGCTTGGTTTTGATAGCTTGGAATTACTTTCACTATTTGCTATTATAATCCTAAGTTTTCGAAAGGAAAGTATAATGCAAGTTTCCTCCTTAGATAATATCGAAGCAATTCTTTCGGATCTTTCGTCTATTAAGGTTTTACCTCTAATTCAGTTAGCTTTGAGCCGAGATTGAAGCAAGAAAATACAAATAAAATACATCCATTAAAAATATACCAAATGTGCAATGTAGTTAAGCTAAAATAATTTTTTTAAAAATCAATGTTAAATTTTAGTCAAATATACAAAACAAATAAAAAATTTTTAACTTTTTTGAAATACATACTCAAGTAAGGAAGATTTAAGTTCATATTCGTTAACACTTGGCATCGATGACACTCCTTCCAGCTAAAAGATCTGGATATACACAAATCTGCTGACTCATCCATCTTATTGTTTCCAAGAGGTGATTTGCAACGTTGGTATGCCACAGGGCTCCACTTTTAACTCCAACTCTTTTTCATCAAAATTATTTTCCTGAGGTAGGTACACTCAGCTTTTCATATTCACTTTTATATTTGCTTCATTTCAAAATTCCTTCGTCTTAAATCCAAAAAGAGATTCAACTATGGCGGCATTGGCTGAAACATGCTTCCTTCTCCATCAAATTGAATCTAAAAGCAAACTAAAATCGCTAGACTAGACTAAAACTAAACCAGTAAATACATTTAATTTTAAACACAGCAAAAAGTGAAAGGAGAAGATTCAAAATGGAAAAATAAATGGATTGGTTACTTGGAAACTTGTGCTTAAATTTTATTTTTTCAAAATTACCCATTAATCGGAAGTATTAACATTTTATTTTAAAATTCTTTTTGAATCTTATAAATAAATACCTTCATTCATCTTGGATAATTCATTTATTACCTGTTAGCCTTACCCTTAAACTGCCTTATTCCGAAATACATATGCATTCTAAGCTCATAAATTTCTATTGAGAACTTCTAAAAAAGCAATACAAGTACAGATAAAAATCTAACTACATTTTATAAAAGAAGTTTAATTTGTTTAGATATACATATGAAGTTGGAGGTATTGTAAAAAAATTATCTTGTGGTGTAACATAATCTTAATTTTCAATTAAAAAAAACAGTTTCAGACTAGATTATCTCAAAAACTTGACGTGCTAGAACATGATCTAGAAAATAAATATTTTTATTTTGATCAAAAAAGCTAGTTTTCATTGAATTGGACTCACTAAATACGAAAATATCAACCAAAAATTTCTTAAAAGTACCAGTTCAAAATTATGGCGGTTTTACAAACCTGTTTGTGTCTATTATAAATAGAATGACTGGAAATAGTTATGACGTCATAACTTAGAAACGTTACGTGGTGAGTACCCAGATTATTTGGTAATTATAGTCTTATTGCAATAAGCAATTCAACCTAGCTTAAATTATTTATGTACAAAAAAAACTTGTCACACAGTGTAATACGAGCTGAGAAAATCAGCTTTTTACTTACATATCACATTTATAAAACGTGGTGGTGAATATAAAATAAATGCAGATTTTTTTATGGTAAAGTAATTTTTTTTTAATTTTTGATTTTCCTTAAAATACATAAATATTGAACAACAACAATAAAAATTGTTTCTTTGATTAAATAGTATTTTCATTTTATCTGTACAATTTTTTTAATGACTTATAATTTTTTTTTTATTAAACCTATATAAACTTTTTTCAAATTGTAAATATTTTGCAAATATGATTTTTGTTTTATGATTTTATGCTTTACTTATGTTTAATTAATTTTTTTAAGTTTTCACAAAATTTGTCGATTTTTTATAACAATTTTTTTTTAATTTTTTAATAGATTTTATTTCTTTTTTAATTATTTTATTACTTTTTTAATATTAAAAATTTATACGACACACTAGAATTTATTTTGAAGTGAACAATTTTTTTGTATTATTAATTTTTATTAAATATCCTAACTACAAACCAAATAAAATAACAACAGAACAATTCTATTTTAACACAAATTATTTATATATATCATTTACCAACAAAAAAATTATGTAGTTTGAGCAATGCCAACTTAAAAACAGACAAAAATAATTAACAATTAACTTGCGCAACTCGTAACAGAAAAAAAAATTGGAATGAAATAGGAATGCAAAGTTCGACGATTATTTGAATAAAACGTTGAACTGTTGAAAATTCATTTTTTTGTTAAGAAAAAAAAAATACACATATTAATGTAAAATTTGAATTTCGAATAGATAACTACTAGTAAAGCTTTTAATTTACAACACTTGTTTTGAGAGAATTTTTACGATTGTTTTTTTTTTTTTTTTTGTATTTGTTTTGTTTTTATTAAGTTTAACTTTTAACACTCGAATTGAAAAATTAATTAACACAAAATATGAAAACAAATAACTTAGCAAATTGTTTTTTACACTTTCTTTTTGTTTCTCAGTCTTACTTATGAATATATAAGAATAAGGACGATACAAAATTATTATTAATCTGAAAAATTTATAATTACATGTGATATTTCTTTCTTTTTTTTTAATTTTTGAGAAATTTTAAAATTATTCTTTTGTATAATTTCGTATGTTTATGAAGTAATTTTATTTTTCAGAAATCAAAAACTAGTTCATTCAAATAAATCGTTGATTAATTTTTGTTGCAATAGTTAAATAACTAAAACAAATTATTTTATAATAACAGCAAATTTATCAGACTTAAAATTTGGCATATTGTATTTTTTTTTTTTTTTTTTGCTGTTTTATTTTTTAATTTCTTTTAGTTTCACTTTTCTGTTCATTTAATATTTGATTAAAATAATACATGAATTTAGTTTTATAATTTGTGTGTCCATTTTAAAGCGCAATGTTATACTGTAGGAAAAAAAGAGTTTTTTTTAGCGGTAGCACATTCTGAAAAAATCATGTAGAAAGTTTGAATTTTGATTTTTAGGTTCGAATCATGGATTATTATTTTCACTGCAACACTGGATGCAATCCATACAATTATGCTATCTGTTACTACCATCGCTTTTCCTATTTGTATTCGATGATGTCAGTTGAAGCTGGAAGAAATTCAATTGAAGAAGTTGCATATAAGAATTTTATTTTAAAAATAAAATATAGCGGACTGATATGAGAGTATAAACTTATATTATTAGTCTTATTGTGTTATTATTTTGTTTTATGTATTGGCTGTTGTAAGCTTTTGAAATATCAGATGTATTATTTTGTATGGCACGGCTGTTATAATTACAAATCAAATGCATGGGTAATTAAAAGCACTTTTCAATTCGAACTTATGTTTTTATTTTGGCACTGTTGCATGAAATATGTTATTTTTTAATGAAACGCAAAATTAAAAAAAAATATATGGGAAATAAAAGGTCGTATGGTCTCTTTGATTCTCAAAAGTATCAATACCTGTATTAATGCGTAAACACTTTTCTATATCTCCCTTTTTAAATGACTGTATGTCAACGTATTTTCATGTATTTTTTTTTTTTTTATTCGAAAGTTACAGCCAATCGTTTTGGCAGAATTTAATTTTTATATTTATATGTTGCCGTTAAGGCATTAATAGAGTCAGGTCGAATTTTCGAGTGTTAGTAAGAAAAGAAAAGGTCAACTGACTTCCTTCGTGAGGTTGAAGCATTGATCTGATAGTCCCTGGGTGGAGCTAAATTCAGCGACACCGATCCAATGAGTGACGCAGGTAACAGTATAAACTTGAGCACTCCAGAACATATAACGGAAATAATCAGCAACTTCAAATCAAAGAAGTCAGCTGGAATTTATGGGGTATTCAACTTGGTCTAAATAGGCTTATACTACGTTTTTATTAGACCAAATGAGGTATCGTTGAAAATTTCCAAATCCGATACGAAACCATCTCATTTCCCTCCCAAATTCAAATTTCGAAATGAGAAAATTTGCACGAAAATTAAATCAAAAACCTACCGAACCCACCTAATTGGACACAATTTGAAGAGCTCTGAAAAGGTTTTGCATAAAAATGTCAAGGCTCGATGGAAGTAGAAAGAAAAAAACAGCAACAAAAAGGGATTAACAGCCAATTGAAAAAAAAAAGCGATTAACTGTCAATTCAAAAATAAAATGAGCTGTCAAATGAAATTAGAAAATTACCTAATTTCGGCTCTGTTGAAAACTTAAACTTAAACTTATTATACTCACAGTTCTGATCTTCTTAACCACCATCTTCAACAACTGTGTCAACAACAACTACTCTCCTCAAAAATATAAAACTTCGAAAAACTGGTGTTTCTGAAGAAAGGCAACAACTTTAGGCCGATATCTCTCGTCAATAATTTAAATAAGCTTTTGAAATAACTGATACTCAGGAAGCTCAAGAAGTTCAGTAGCGAAAACAACATCGTCCCTTAAATTCACTTTGGCTTCGTGAAAATCATTCGAAACTGCAAACTTCAACATGATATCACTATTGCTTTTAAAAGATTTCAAGCCATCGTCGGATATGTTGTCGGTGTCGAGAAGTTCTATTGCATCAACTTAATTCAGAGTTTCTCCTTGTCACCATTTCTCTACAGAATTTTGACCTCTGACCAACCAATCCGAAACGAATACTTCAAGTCTTTGAAAGAAAAATTTCAAAGGATCTGCACCCGATTGAACTTCGAATGGCAGCGATAAAAACACTAAATAAGTGAACATTAAAAGGCTCGGGAGGGTGGCTCAAAGAGGGTATTCACCCACCACTCAGTTCTGAAAAATACTATGCTTCCAAGATATGTTAAATTTTTTACTATAGACTTTTGACAAATACATGTTTTTTTCATGCTACGATTTAATTTTAATTAGTAAAGAACATAAGCGTTAAATTAGAATATAAATACTTAAGTTTCGTATCAGCAAATGGGTCTAAAAGGCAAAACAAAAGTTTCGTTAACATCTCAGTCCAAACTATTTTTTTTTTTTCATTCAATCGAACCTATGAGAAAATCCTTTATTTATTACTTTTAGGGAGTTAACTTAATAAGGGAGGAGGACAGGAAGAACATAATAAAGGCATAACTATGTATTTTAAGCCAATTCAATGTCAGAGCTGGTTTCAACTAGTCTAGCAAAACATAATTAAGGCAAATTTATTCAAATAAATACCTGTAGCTAATAATTTAAAAAAAATTATTATTATTTAAAACATGATGAATATTTTTATAAAAATAATAGAAAATTAAAAACAAAAATTATACTAATGAAAACTAATTTAATCTAAAAACTATCACTTTTCTCAACTACTCAGCTATTACGCACTGACCTTTCTTCCGTTCGTCATTTTTGACCTTCAATATACATTTTCATTTTCAAGGCAAAATAAAATCAGATTTTGTGTTAAGTTCTGTGTTTAATTGTATCGTTGTTTTCTTAAATATTTGCTTACCTGTAGCGAACGTATTGTATCGAGAAGACCTTTCTTTTCATCTAACAAAATAGTGATATCATCTTGAGCTGCTTTTAAATAAGTGCGAAGGACATCGTTTTCTTGTTTGGCTTTTTGTCTGAAAAAAAAAATAGAACATTGTAAATTGGAGAAATTAAGCTCTTAATACAGGACATGTCTTACCTATAGCTCTCAGAATTTTCTTTAGAATGAGTAAGTTGCTTTCTAATATTCTCATTATCGAGCTTAAGCTGTTGCATGACTAATTGCAAGGAAAGAATTTCACGATCTCGATCCTTATCACGAGGCAAAGCTGATGTGCTCGGCACTTCTTCGTGCATATCTGAAAAATACATTTTTTTAAAATGTTTTATACCAATAATCAAAACCGTGAGTAAAATTTATTTTGTTTCTTACTTTTTTCAACTGGCTGAATCTGCAAAACTCCATTCTCATCACGTAGAATTTTCATTGAGCCTATAACTAAATTTATTGGAACTGGCCCCGGTGAGGTAATATTAACTGGCGGTCTATCTTCAACCAAGTTAAGTTTCACATTTTCAAGTGATATCTTTAATAGGAAAAAAACTTAGATAATAATCTGTTTATACCTTCATTTAGTCTAAAATTACATTCAAAGGCAACGGTTTGGTGATGATTTCATCTTCGGCCAAATCTCCCAATCCTATTACTGTACTCATGGATAAATCTAGGGATATATCTCTAAGACGAACATCAGCCTGATGAGTAAACCATCTGAAATGATTCGAATATTTGTTATAAAAATTAAGAACTTCAACTTTACAATAGCACTAACTCTTGAATGCTTTTCTTATCAGTTATATCAACTGATTCATCAGGTGGATTTAATGTTTCTTCCAAACGCAGTTGAACACATGGCGGTGCTTCAGAATTATAAGGAGCCAAATTCCATGCTTTGCAACGTGCACCAAATTTTGTCTGAAACATTTTTATAGACTTTGTTTTTATTTTGATTTTAAATATAAATAACATAACATTGTAAGAACAAAAAATAAATACACAGACATCGAAGGCTTAATCGAATTTGTTTATGTTGATTTTAAATTGAAATATACTAAACTACTCATAAAAAGCGAATTACTCATACAATCACAGCAGAAAAATTGTGCATTCATAAAAACTTTTGACATGCAGTGTGCCAAATCACCTAAAGGTTCTTTCAGAAGAGACGCTCAATTTTTAAATGTTATTAAAATAAGTTGCGTAGGAGAAATCTACCATTTTTTCTTTTTTTTTTACTGAAAGAACTTTGTAAGACATTAAGTAAGTCCGTCGCGGTTTGATTAATACAACGTATTCGGAAGGTCTAATTTTTGATTACTTTGTCGCATAAATCTTGCTGACAAATTGATGGCGTAGGTTTTTTTGACTTTGAGGGCATCAAATTCTTTGCGGTTAATTAGCGTAGACCTAAGAAGGATAACAGACGATCTCAGTGGCCAGTTTTCGTCTCGTCTTGTGGTATGAACTGTGTGGTACTAAGCACCATCCTGTTGGTAAAAAAAAAGTCGCTTTTAATCGATTTTAAGCGGGCAGTTTCGTTTTGGAAGAAGTACGGGCCGATGATTACTCGTCGCTAAAGATAATTTTGTTTGCGTAGTACGCATTTTGATGCGTTGTTCAACAACCTTCCACGATGATTTGGCATTGCTACTGAACAATTCAAATTTGAAAGATAATATTGCTTCAACAACATGGCCACTTTAGCGCTTAAAAAAAAATCGGGTATCCCGATTGAAAGCTTTCTCAATTCTTACGAAAATTATATGAAAGTTGATTTTATGCATGTTTGGTAACTTCAAATTTTTGGCTAAGTCCCTTATCACACTTAGTTTCCAAACACACCTTGTTGTGATTGATAAAAAAAAGCATTGGTTTCACGTGTTCAATTGAAACAGACACAAATTGTTCAAGTCAGAAATTTGATTCAGTTCAAAAATGTAATTTGCTATTTCCACTGGTTTTTCCTTACACGTTGAAATTTATTAATTTATGTAAAAAATCACAAAAAAATCTAGACTTTAAGTTACTATTCATTCAATAAACTTAATGTGTACCTTTGGTGTTGAAAATTTTATAAATAAATGTGTATTTTTTGACTTTTCAAGCTTTTGCACTACAAATAAAAAAATAAATGCAAGTGTGTTAATGTCAGATCGATTTCATGCACTTTGTTTCGATTTTAACAATGTTTTTTTTTTTGTATATTCGAATTGTTGCGCTTCCTTCAACTTCACCTATCTTAAAAAAATCCAAACAAGGTCGTGTTTTTTTATTTATTTTTTTTTATTATTAAAAACAAGAAATTTGTCTAAGAGAACAGCACAAACACAGCAATTAAAATGTGACGCAGCAAATTGTTATCAATCATTCAAAAAACTGTATTTCCAACTCAATAGGCTTCAAAAGTATAAATTAAAAAATCAAAAAAGTAAAGTAAAATATAGAATAAAAAGTAAATAAAATTAATAATAGCAACAAAAACTAAAAACCTAAACAGTGAGAAGATTATTTTTTTTTTCTTTTTTTTCTATTCTCTCAGACTACAACCCAAAGTTATATATGAAGATCGATAAACTTTATTTGAAAAATAAATCAAAGTCAAAAAATTAAAATTCAAGAAAATCAATTAAAAAAATTAAAAATAATACAGTTAGTATAGATGTTCAAAACAAAAGAGAAAGTAAATACTTATAAAATATAATTTATAATAGTAACAAGTTACATGTACCTTTGTTGATTGGTGAGCGGTCTTTTTTGTGTTTAATTGATTTTTTTTATTTATATGTAGCAGTTATTTGTACATACATTTATTTATATATCAATAGTTTTTTTTATGAAAAAAAAATAAATAATTTGTTTGACGTTAGCACACATATTGAATAAATGTTTAAAATAATATTTATAAAATTTATACAATAATAATTAATAATTGTATTATAGTTTGTTTTTTTTTTTTAATTTTTGATGTGTAATTATTAGGTATAAAATTATTTTAAGTAAATAATTTATGTTTGTATAGTTTTTTTATTTTGATTATTTATGAAAATAGAAGAGAAGAGAAAGCATGCAAAAAAGTTATAGCGACACATTAACGTTTTGATTATTAGATTTAAAAAAGTATAATTTAAGAAAATATTTAAAATAGTTGAATATTTATAAAATTTATAGAAACATATTTTTTTTGAAAATAAAAAAAGAAAACAATTAACAGAAGCAAAATTAATATTTTTAATTAAAAAAATAGTAGTGGTTTATAATAATTTAAAAATAACTCAATGAAAAATAAAAAAGTTTTAAAAACATATAATAAAAGTGCTAAGCTTGTGGATCTGTACGAAATTCATTGGGTAGAAAATGCTTTACTGCATTGTTAAAAATCTCTTGTTATTGATTTTCGTGCCTATAGGTGTTTTTACTTTTTGGGAGACTTCAAGCGAATGAGGAGAAATCAACTCCCAAATTAAAGGATCATCCTATTGGCCATCAGGATTTTAATCCCTAGGTTTTTTTGTTAAGCGGTTCTTGGTTGAGAGTTGAAGGTCACTAGGCCCTGATTCTCTTCGAGTCGTCACACCACGATAGCGATTCACAAAAGCCTGCATTTACTTCGAAATGGTAGACCTGCCTTTCCAGGTTTCGCAGGTATATAAGAGCAGAGATTTGATATTAGATTCGAAGAATCTCAAATTAGTGCGTAAGCAGATTTGACTAAATTTAAAAAATGGGAATAGAGTACCGAAGATAACACGAGCTTCATTAATTCTATTTTTAAAGTCCAGATCTACATCGCTATTTGCAGAAACAGTTCTGCAAAGGCAGTTTAAATATTCAACTTCTGCAACTAGCATTTCCTGTAAAGGAATACGCTGATGTGTGGAGCGGCCTGTGAGCATTATTTTTTTGTCTTTGCTGTTTTTTCTTAGACCACTCGACTCTCCCTTCACTTGCAGTGTTTGGCACTTCGCGTTAAGCAAAATGACGTTATTTGCCAGGAGATATATGTCATCGGCATAGTCTAAATGGCTGAGCTTTTAAAACGGTCTCCATTTAATGCCCTGTCGCTCCACTGTTACAACACTGGCCGTAAATATGTCGTTTATCGCCAGCAGGAAAAGATTTGGCGATAGAAGATCCCCTTATCTCACACTCTGTTGTCTAAAGAGTGTAAAAGAAAACATTCGCGGTTAACTCGATTAAAGACCTTCTTAAAATTCACGAATATGAGGTAAAGGGGTGATTGAAATTCTATAGACAGCCCAAGGTAGATAAGAAGGGTGTTGATATGGTTTACACACGATCGACCAGTGTAGTGTAGTGAGTGTAGTCTCGATTATATGCCTTATCCGCTCGAGAATTATGGTTGTCATTAGTTTTGGGAAAACGGTAATACCACGCCACCTCTTAACTTGCAACTCTTAAGGTCATTTTTGTCCGGCAGCTTAAATATCACACCATCCGGCCACCAGTCCTTGGGATAAATTTTGTTTTCCCAAACAAATTGTATGCTCAGTTATGTTGTTTAACGGTTGTCACAATTCCAACATAATTGCAAGGAAATCAAACTGCAGCACCATAATCCATTCTCCCATTATTCTGAGTCAATTGAAAAGAAGGAGGGTGGGATTTCAATCTGTTTGCTTCATAGTGATCGAGGAATTTATTAACTACTTCTTTTTTTTCTGAACATGCTTATTGTTCGAATTATCACTCTTGATTTGGATTGGCATTTTATTTGGGCGAAACTTTTAACATTTCAGGTAAGTAAGAAGTTTCGGATGAATTATTTTCCGGGCAATTAAAAGTTCACAAACCCACAAGAAAAAAAATAAAAACAATACAATTCAAAAATTGCAAATCACAATAAAACAAAATAAAAACATAAACATAAACTAATTAGAAAATATATAAATTGAACCAACTTAGAATGAAAATGAATTTGAAAAAAAAAAAAAATTAAATCAACAATAACAAACTCACTTGCAATTCATCCCAGGGTATTGAGCCGCATTCATTGCATGATATTGCAGCTACTTGCAGTCGCAATGAAGAAGAATATCCTTCATTTTGTTTTATCACTTCAACTGTAGTTAATCTGCAATTCAAAATTGAAGTTTGATTTTAAAAGTAAAAAATTTAAACAAATAATAAATTCAGTTTCACCTAAAAGTAGTCATTGACACCAAATCTCTTCGGCGCCAAGTACTCGCCTCAGAAGGTTCTGATGGTGAGGATAAATTTGTTTTATAATTATTTGTAGGTTCTTCATAGACCTCACTGGCGACTTCAACAGGTGATGCCTTGAGATTTGTATCAGTTGTGAATGGATTGAGTCTGGGGACAAAATAAAATGAGTACGTCAATTTAGAATGTCAATTAATCAGCATTACCTAAACATGACATCGATGCAATCGGTTGTCTTATCATCACTCATGACAATTGCAAAATTCTCCGAATCGGAACTTATATCACTTTGAATCGAGAATGTATCACTAGCATCATCATTTGGATTTCCTGATTTTATGGCTGAATCAATCGATGTCATGAAACTAGAGAAACCTTTTTTCATTGACAGTAGACCTTAAAGAAAAAGAATTAATATTGCCGTGTAGCTTCTTAATATTATTCTATTTAAACTCACTTGAATTAATTTCTTTCGTTATACTCGAATCTGTTATAGAATTTCTAGTTTTTGTCGATTTTGATGACGATGCAGCTGACTGCGGTAAAATGCCAACATCTACTCGAGATCCTTGATTTTGTAGCGAGGATGGAGCCACTGTTGGTGTACTTTTAATTTGAACATTATAACTTAAAGAGATACTACAATTAGAATTCACAAGGGTAAAAGAAAAATGTTTCTTTCAATGCCTACCCATGAGTATTTGGATTGGACACATGCATTCCAGTTTCAAAAGGTGGATCATTTGTTACTGGGGACGGTGTTTCAACACTTCCAAATGTACTATGTTTAACTTGATCTATTGGTGGATGCGTCGGCCAGATAATATTTGTACCTTTAAAATAAAAGCACACATAAAATAATTCTCACATCAAAACAATCCACATTCAAAATATATGAATGATACGACTTTTAAAATCATGCAGTGTGGTGTGATATTGAAATTAAGTGCATTGCGGGTTAGTTATAGATATTAAATTTGAAGGAAAAAAAATGTTTCATAAAAATACAAAAATAAAATTAAACTAAGGATAATATTTGTTTTTTTTTTTCTTTTCAATTTTTTTTTTTCAAAAATAAAATAAAATAAAACTAAAAATCCTTACTATTCATGTGTAAATCATCACCCAAACTAGCTGAATCGGGTAAAACACTTTCAGCATCACCACCACTTGATTCCTTACCAGGTGTTGGGGACGGCATCACCAGTGTTACTTCAACTTGTGGCACAACACAACCCAAAATTAATGATTTCTTAATGTTTTGCTACAAGAATCAATACATATAAAGAGAGTTAGTAAATAAATGTATAACAATTGCACATGACGAACCTTCTGTAGAATACGTTCAGCATCAAGGGACAGGAATGTTGTTAGTTCATTCATCTCTTCGGCCAAACGAAGAAGGAACAAATACTGATAGTGATCGATTTGAACACTTACTAGGTTTGAAATATGAACTATAGCATGCATATCAGCAGTTTTCTCATTACTAATTTCGGCTGATTTGCTCCGTTTCTGGGATGATGAATCTATGGGTGAGGTCTCTTGCGGCTCTGGTTCAAGAAATGGATTCAATGTTGATAAGTTACGGTTTGTGTAGTCCATTCGGTGAATATTTGTCTCAACAGAACCTTTTGCTGTTGATGCGGCAGTTGTTGCAGTCGTTGCGCTATAAGAACCTCCATGAAGCCACAGTGTAACAGGAACCGCATCGACAAATGGAATCGATTTATTTGGTCCCAAGGATCGTGCTCCCAGGAAATCAATCCAAACTGGATCGAATTTTATACACCATACATCTCGGGGTTCACACCAAGTTGCATATCGTGACAGGTTCTGCGATGAGACTGATGCACTTAATGGTGGTTGCTGAATATTCGGAACATCACTAGCAGCCACATGAGATAGAATTCGATCCGTGACAATGCACATATCACCATTAACCGATGGAAATCCACTGCCAAATACTAAAGTTCCTTCTTGAAGTGAATGTAGTGCATTGGCGAGGTCAGCTCTGGATGAGCCCATTTCACGAATATTTGTCAAGGCAAATCGAGAGATTTGAATTTGCATGATTTTCGGGCGATCTTTTTGATTTGGTGCATCAATGCTGGATTCTATAACAATGCGAGGCATTATTGCTTCAACTTTGACATCCATATACATAAGGCTGGGCTCAGAATTAACTGACAATGATGCAGCTGATGAAGCTGAAGCTGTGGGGGATCCAACACTCGTTCGCAAAAGGCTTTCGTGTAGATTGAGCGAAAATGAATTAAACCAGAGAACACTACTTAGATCGAAGTGAACTTGTAATGGGTTGATGTGTACGAAGACCTTGGACGGAGGAACTGAAAATAAATACAATCATCAGATTTTTGACTGCGATGATGGAGTAATTGGTCACTTACGTGGAAATATAAAATCTCCCGGATAATAAAAGTAAGTAAACTCTGCATGCACAATTGGCATCTCCGGCGGGAATGAGTAACGATCTTTGTCTCCTAGAAAAAACATTAAAACATCGTTTGAAAACGCCAACTTTCAACTGATTTCATTTTTAACAAAATAACAATAACAAAGAACAGCAGCTTCTACTAATTTAAACAAAAAAATACGCATGCTAAACAATATCCCTGCTCTAACGCTACACATGAAATGAACAGAACTGAGCGTCAAAATCACCTGCTTTGGGTTTCCTCTTATGTTGAGCTAAATTGTAAAAGCATCAGATATGTTTGTTTTTTTAGAATTTATTTTGAGATCATGAGATATAGACAATGAGAGAAAAAAAAATAATTGTGTATTCTATTTTTTTTTGTGCGGTTTTTTAAGCACACAAAAAGTGCCACACACACACCCACAAAACAAAAACAGACAATTTCATCTTAACTTACCTGAGACAAATTCCTTTGGCATTTGCTTCTTTCCAGAAGTAGTTACTCGATATAGAGTGAAATCTTCTATGCGAAGTATTACACATGCACTCATTAATTTTGCTAGATTGTCCAAAGTTGATTTTTGTTGAATTGATTGCGATAATGGTGTTGGAGCACTACTGGAATTTATGGGAGTTGATTGTCCAGATGTGGTGGTCATACCAGTTAAAGTGGCTGGATTTAGCATGACTGGTGATGTAGGTGCACTGCGTTCGAGTGGGGCATGTGTTGATGGACGATTTGGTTGACTTAGACTGAGTATAGCTTCACGAAATGAATTAAGAGATTCCTTGAGCCAAAGTGCTGGCAAGACAGATGCTTCTTTATATCTGAAGAAAAAACAAAGAAAATGACATTAAGCCTAAGTGATAGGTATCATAATATCATATCCTACTTGGCCCAGTGAGATCGATCGGATTTTGCCAAGTGATAGGGATAGTAATCAACTTGAAATGCTTGCACTGAGATCTGTAATGCTCCACCTTTATGAAGATCAGGATAACTAGAGCGCCCATCTAAAAAACAAAAAAAAACCTTTTGTCAAGATGCTAGATACTGGAGAAATGAAAATTCTACGTAAAAAACATTTGGGTCACAAACAAAAACGCTAAAAAAAAAAATTTATTAAAATCGGTAGAGCCGGTAGCGGAAAAGTCGAACGCCAGAAAAACCCGTTATATGGCAGGTGCCCCGAACAAAAGCTTTTAGAAAACATATTTTCTACCAAAAAGTACATGTTTAAATTCACAGATGTGAGAGAACGGTTTCCGAAATAAATGAGCTTTACTTTTAGGATTTTAAGTACCGTCATTTTTGGACAAAATCAATTTTCATACTAAGGAACTAAAAAACCTTAGTTAAAATTTCAAGAAAATCGTTTCAAACGTTTAAGGTTATACATAGGTCAAGGAATAGACACTTTTCTTGTGTTCTCTATCATTATAATATCAAGTTTGAGTCCAAAACTAAATGGCAGCTATATAATATCGCAAGTAAAAATCTTTTCCGTCAACTGGGAGCAAAACAGGCAGAGTAACTTCACATCACACTACTGAAGCCTAATTAGCACTTCAGTTCACTCGGCGAATCTCTTCTTAACTTACAAAAGCGCACTTCAAGCCTCGCTTATTGTATTTACTACTATGCTACACTAAAATTTGTGTAGATAATAGTTTGGGGAAAAACTTTTTAGTAACGTCACACTTGTTTCATTGACCAATATATACCGCAAACGTTTTGTAGTATATTGGCAAGTGTTGTCCCATAAGTTTCAGCTGAAGTTAGAACTATTTTACTCTAAGGCTGTTTCATTCAAAATTTTCAATATTAACGAAGTTTCACTTCAAAAAGAATTTATATATGAATTATTCAAATTAATTTAATTATTACCCCCTTCATCATCACACAGATGCAAATCAATGCGCTGACTGAAGAAATGGTAGGAAGTCTCACGTACATCGAATGCATTAAACATTTTTTGCGTTGAAGAAGTATGTGCAAGGTCAGATTGCTGGCGGGTTTGTTGCGCTAGTTGTGCTTGATACTCTGGGAGTGTCTGCAAAAATTAATAATTCAAATATGGGAAACTGTTACTTAGATTTATCGTTTACAGACCTCAAGTTTCTTTTGTGCTTTGGTCTTTTGAGTCGCATGAGTTGCAGCTTTTATTAGACCCGACAAAGAATCAACAAAATGAAGAGCTGCTTTTAGCTGTGAATCCGTTAGCACCCATAGAAGGTCATCCAGAATCAGAACCAACCTAGATGCTAGAACACTACAATCCGACATTCGTTTTCGTATCGTTATCCTACAACGAGCTTGATTTGTAAGCAAACGCAACGGAGTAAGTGTCTTATCCTGCGTTGAACTGGCTTCAATACGAACTGTTTGCCATGATAATTCTTTGAATATAAGAATTATTCCTCTTTGTGGGTCTTTCAATCTAGTCATTCGTAGATCGGCAGTAGCCCATTTTGGTGTTTTTGATTCAACACGAATTCGCGACATCTAGAAAGAAAAAATAAAATGAATATTTTCCAAGTCCTTAAATTATTCAGAAAAAAATTAACAATAAGCTTACCTGAACTGTTGATGTAAAGGCTGGACTTAGGAACTTTACGTTTACAGTATTCACGATTATTGTAATGCCATCAACAACTTTGTGTATAAAACTATACTTCCCAGGCGGTACTTGTATAGGCTGTAAACCTGGTGAATTAGGATCTTGATTTCTTGAATTAGGATCACATGTTTCTACTGATATATTCACTTCGTCAAGAGTCTAAGATAAAAGAGGACAAAACATGTAAAAAGAATAAATTGGATACATAGAGTAAATTTAATAATTTAATTTACCAGTGTAATAGGAACACTTTTCAGTTTTGTCCAGCTGATACGAAAAGAAACATGATTGCACCATGCTGATGTTAATCGCAACCATGATGGTAGTTCCAGCAAATCAGTTAGAACGTTTTCATCTAATTGTAAATTTGAGAGTTCACCTTCACCTCGAAATGTGCTCAAATTAATTTTATCCGATGAAAGATTTTTCGTGTAGCTGCAAACAAAAAAAATAAACAAATTTTTAATACAAAATACAAAAATTAAGACTCAAAGACAGTTATTTGCAATAAAAAAGAGAAACTTTTCTTCCGTAATCCCGATCATCATTTACACAAGAAGAACATGAAGAAATTCCATTAAATCGACTTGGAATGACTTCAGTTAGTTAGGAAAAAAAATTTATCCTAATCTATTTACTTCAAGAGGACAATAAGCTGAGTTGCTTGGGTCAGCATTAACCATGAACTCATGTCAGTAGTCGGTAGGTGGGGGTGGGTCGGTACCTTGGGAATGGATTCTTTTAAAAGTAACTTCATTTTACTGGGTACAAATTGCCATTGCAATCACAAAAAAAAGTCTCATCTTATCGATTATCATTTAGAAAGACTCATGTCATTTACATTTAAATATTCTACCCATTTTTACTATCGATCCTTCTGGCAAAAGCAACCCATTCAACCGGAAGTTGTATGTAAATGTATCTGCCTTCAGCAGAAACACAAGTAAATTACTTTAGATAATTGTCTACGAAAATTGTCTCCTCGAACAAAACGAACGACTATTTGATAGACTATAGATGAGTGAGGGGAGGACACTCAAGGATTTTTTTTTCGTTTACGGTCTATCTATTGGCATCCTAGATAATTTATGTGTCTCCATTAATATTCCATTTGTTAAAAGGGGAAACTAATGGACTAATTAATAAAACGATTCAATTTAATTTCCACTGGCGATTAAGTGGGTGGTAGTTTGTAACATACTTTCACTTTTTTTTTAATTAAAAGTTGAATAATATTTTGCACTTGCATAGTCGACTTTAGCTTGTACTTTTTTTGCAGAAACCAAAAAAACATAAAAAAAAAAGAAAAGGTGAAAGGGGCTTGTAGCTGTTGAAAAATACTCATTTCAACTTTCCTTCATACTTTTTGCTACATAAAACTAACAGTAGCACTTAGCTTGTCTACTGAGATTTAAATACGTAGGTAGATAATGTGTGTAGGTATAAGAACCTACTCCAGAAATTAATACTGTCGCATTATCCGCACAACCTTTACCGATTGTTGCAGGCATACTTCAGAGAAGCTATTCTTAGCCTAGAGCCTAGACTACCTTTGGATATATTATTCAGGAGTATAAAAAAAAAATGTTCAAGTGTTTGTGTGTTTGATTTAAGTTCGTCCTCTTCATGTTGATGAGTCATGAATGTTGGAAGCCATACGTAATTTTTTTTTTTATTTTCAAATAGATTGCTTCACGTACGTTTAAATAGACAATAAAAAAATTCGTTTTGCTCATACAAGCAATGGTTAAGTTCTGGTCTAATTATCTTTGGATACGAATAACATATAAAAATATAGAAGAACTTTGCCATTTAAACTGAGACATATTATTTTTGTTTTCGTTGGATTTGATTTAAAATGTTAAAGTTCATATTAAGAACGTGGGCTTTTATCTTCCTGCGTGGAATCACATACGCATACAATTTTCTCTATTTAATTTGACAGAAATATTTACCTTGAGTGATTTGTTTATAGTTGTCATTAATAACAGAATCCAAGACGATTAATCTTCTGTCTGGATAACTAATTATTTTTTAATGCAACCAAATTTCCGAACTTGGTTTTTTAAGCATAAAACCACGAAACTTGCTGAATGGAAATGATTCGGCAGGAGTATTAGACAGGCCCATGAGAAGGATGGTGTGCGGTGGATGAATACAATCGAGTGCACCAACGGGTTCGTCAACATTCTTGAAGACTCTGACATTCTTAAGAATGAAGACAGTTTTCCTAGGACACAGGTTTTTAATGGCACATTGGACAAGATAGCTGATTCAAAAAAAATAATTTCAACAAAAGAAAAAGCTCTTTCATTAGGTTCGTTCTTTGACGTTTATTCAGGTTTGTGTCAAGTTTTCGTGACAGCCATAACAATTGTAAAAAAACGGGGTAGAATTGCCTGCAGCACTTAAATCCACAAAAAAAAAAAACCTTCAGAGCTCATGCCACTTTGTCAGTTAATTTTTTACCTTAACTCGCAGTTGTAAAATACCCAGATCTATTTCAGGACGAGATCGGAGCGACCATATGTCTCAAAAACACAGAATTTGCTGACCACGGTGAGTTCAGAGTTTTCAAAAAAAAACGCTTTGGAGAGACCTCAGGGTGACTTCAGAGCTCAACGAATAAACCTTTTGTATCAGCAACCTTGTAATGCCACACAAGTCTTTCAACTTAACATCAAACAGACGTGTCAACAACACCTCACAACAAATTATGAAAAAGGCAGCTAAAACCCTATGGCTACCAGCCACCCAAGGCCCCAAGAGAAAGAAACTGTGGTATGATGATGAATAGGTGTGCGTATGGTATACCGGATAAAGGTGACAAAAGATGTACACATAATAGCTTCCACACAAACTACCCGCAATATATCTATACCTTTAGAAGAAGCAGACATAAAGTATAAAAACTGTGAGAACAGCAGCAAGGTAGCGGATCTGAGCGTCGCGACCCACGATAAGCCAATTTTTGAACTTTTAGTAATCATCATAGCTATGTAAATAGTGCTTTTTTTTAAACCTCGAATTATTTATTCGTTGCCCCAAGCAAATATCTGCCCTTTATAGAGCGAGCAAGTATCAAATTCCTCTAATCAATCAACTTAGCGTTGCACTGCGAATTTAGGGTAATCAATTTAAAATATGGTCTTCAATAAGCCATCAATATTGATGTTTTTCTGCTTTTTTTGGCTCATTAGCATTTTTCAATTGCACGAAAATTCCCCAATGTGAGTCATAAATTTATTGCATTTATTTGATATTAAATTTATTGTAGTATATTTATATTCCTCGTTTTCTGTTATTCCCACAAGAAAAGGAAGGAAAAATAAAATGAAAACAAAAAAGGAAATTGCCGTAATTAACAATTATGTACCTACCTATTATAAATTATAATTTATTTTTTACTGCTCAATCAGAAAATGTATTATCATGAAGTAAACGAGAAACGATTTAAACAAAGGTCCGCTTGCAATTTTATAACAAGGAATCACTCAAAATTGCTGAACCATATGGATTCGTGAATTTAAAAAGCTTTAAACCTTAATTTGTATTTATTATTATTATCAGATTACCTACCCGGTTCAATAAAGCTTAATAATTTAAATATTCATTAAAATTACTTGCCAATTGGAAGAGCGATAAGATGAATAATTTAAAATTTGAATAAGTAGGTATGTATGAATATTGTAGATACATCGCATACAAGAATCAGGTACCTACTTGTATGTACCTACTTGGTTGCTCTTGCTTCAGCTACTCATCACGTCACAATGTGTTTGCTTCAAAGTCAACAACCAAACATTTTAATTCATTCCTTATCGGTAAAATTTTTATTTAGAATCGTTTTATATTTGGTTATCTTTGTTTTTCCTTTGTGGTTGGTTTGTTTACTTTTACTTGGTAAACGAACATACATGGGTGTAAATGTACTGTAAAAACTGTTGGGCTTCATAGAAATTTGATGAAGCATTACCGGAATCTGAATCAAATCTATGCATTAAAAGTTTTTACTACAAAAATTAAATTTTATTCAATTTTATCCGATGGAAATTTTCAGAAAGCGGTAAGAATCGGTACCGAGTAGTAGTTGGGGAAGTTTAAAGTTATTATAACTTTTTAACCACTTCTGTAACTATTTCAATTTGAAGATCACGATGTAGATAGCTATTTCTTATATACCAACGGGCATTTATTATTTCACGATGGACTTGCAGGCCTCAATTACCTCTCATAGTTGGCGTCTTAAAAGGCCACAACTCAATGGGAACCCACATGAACAAACGGCATCAGCTAATCGAATTTATGTAGAGGTCTCATGATGAAGAGGCGGAGAAGGGCTCGTTTCACTTCTTGTGTGAATGCCCCAGCCTAGCTAGACCCAGAAAAGAAGCCCTAGGAGAAAATACTGATTTTTTCTTCAACCCTTTTAACTTGTTTTCTTTCTAAAACTTTTTTTGGCCATTCCTCGAAAAAATTTTCGGATTCACCTTGGTGGATCTCTTTGTTTTTTTTTTTTTAACACTGCTGATCTTTTATTTCGATCTTTTCATAGCTTTTGGTTCCTTTTTCGTTAATGACTACTATGTCATTTGATTTTGGTGTAGGAGTATTCGATGGAGTAACCCTTGTGAAGAATAATTTTTGTGGAGTCCTTAGTGTTTTTGAACCAGAATCCGTAGGACCGATCTCCGAAGAGAATGTATTTGCCCGTTAATAAATAATATCTGTTTGTTGTACTCATTGCCATATTTGTTTTTTGTAGTTTTTGTTTGTTAACCCTAAATAGCACAGTTAATTCTTCTATTCAAGGTTTTAAATATCAGACGCTGACCAATGAGCCGCACTTTATGCATCAGACGCTCTTGGTTTTCATGGAGAATCTGTTTTTCAGATTGATATCTAATCTTTTGATCCTAGTGAGTGAGAAGGTAACTCAGGTGCTCTTGGATCTAATAGATCCAAACGTCGTCGTAAGTTCTCCTAACGGCTATCCATCTGTGATAAAGAGGTGTTCTACTTATACGAAAACGATCTAAAGCTCTACTTTTGGTCAAGACTGTGCATATGTACATTCACACACATACTTATATTAATATGTACGTAAATAACGAAAATGAATAATTGTTAACAAAATTGAGTAATTTTTTTAACTTTATCTCAATCGATTTGTCACAAATATTGAAATTTTTTTACTTTCAATAGCCATTAGATGTAATTGTATGGCGGGGATTTAATTTCTGTGGCTGGTATTGAAAAGATTTCAAAATCATTTTGATTAAACTTTTAAATTAATCAATTTTAAAAACAGACATCGAAGATGAAAATTAAAATCTGTTTAAGTTAGTTTATTCCCAGGTAAGACTTAAGACTTTACTTTTTTTTTAAGGTAATACATTTTTTCATTCGGAGGAATTACCTAATACATGTTGTAATTTTGAATGCGGTAACACTGATTCCTGTAATCATGACATATCACCCAAAGTTTTGAGGAAAAATCGTAAATTGAATTTAAAGTTTTAACATTTATTTTTATTTTTTTGTTTGTGTTGAAAAATTTAGTGATTTGGAATATTGAATTAAAAAAAATAATGAAGTCGACCCTTTCTAGGTCAAATTTCCTTCTAACTCCAATTTATTCGCTAGCTATATTTTTGTAGGTATGTACCCCCTTCAAATTTCTGTACTGCATTTGTTGGTCTCTAACTCGAATTTTTATAAAACTCTCTCTAACTTCAACTAATTTTGATATCCCCTGAAAATTTGACGGGAGTCGACGTTACATACATACATACATATATATTTGTCTAAAAATCATTTTTAAAACTGGTGTACCCATGTACATAAGGGTGGTCCTTAAATTGGACACAGTCTTGGATAGCCCTCATTCGGTTCAAAACATTGACAAAATAATTCTCTAATTTTTTCAGATTTTTATTTCAACCCCCTGGTCTCCCTGTTTTCACTCAAAGATACTAATTATGGGGTAAGGGTTATTCTTATGTCAAGCGAAAAAAATCAGAATATCTAGATTAGATTCAGACGAAAGAAAATTGTATGGGGGTATATTTCCCTCCCTTCAGGCGGGAGGGGTAATTTTCTAGAAATTCGCCTAAAACTATTTAAAAAAAAAACGGGAACAATTACAATGCCACGCTATAACTTTTCTTACAGCCACAAATCCATTCTTTAATATGCTTTCTAAATAAAATTTTTACTGTAGGTAAATAGTTTTTCAAAAACAAAACTCTTAAACTTAAACATTTTTTAAAAAATTATAATTTTTGAACATTAAAATTTCTTTTTAAAAAAAAAAGCTAAGACATGACATTAAGAGTGTTCCCGTTTATTTTCAATAATTTTTTTGTTTTGAGCCAATTTTTTAGAAAACGGGGGAAATAGACCCCCTTCCCATGCGATTTTTTTCTCGTCTAAATCTAATCTACACCCTCAGTGTGTTTTTTTTTTTTGCGCTTTATAAGAATCAACCTAATCCCACAATTAGTACCCTAAAGTGAAATAGGGAGACTGAAAAAGTTAGGAAACTTTTTGCTTTCCATGTAGAGCCATTTGATGCCTATTCATCCCAAATTTAAAAAAAAAAATCCAACATAGGATCACCCTAATTTACATTATGTATGATTATGTATGTATGTACATGATTTTTTTAATGAAATTTATAGGGCCCATTTTCGAGTTAAATAAGCTTGTAATTATGGCAGGTACCATTATTTTTGAGTTTTAATTGAAATTCAAAGAACCCTTTGAATTTTAATAGAACTGGCTTTTAACAAAGAATCATCCATATCGTTGGTAAAAATGGTCTTATTACTATTTCTTATTTAGGTCAACATACATTTTTATTATATTTAAGCATATAACGATAGATATGTTGCCCTCATGGGCTATATATGTATCTATTAGTACGCATAACCAATGCTATGTACCTACCATCACTACCGGGAATAATATATTTGAAGGTAGATTTCCTGTGCAATCTCATTCTTATAATTTTCTTTTATCTTAAAGCAAACCTAGATTGTCAGACATAAATTTAATTTCCATGAAAATGGGAAGAAGGCAGACGCCATGATTGAACATTTAAAACCGTCAGACAAAGGTACTTATACCTTTCGTTTGAAACACTGATGTGTTATCATTAAAATAAATTTCAAAAATAAATTTCTATCATGACCTAATTTTATTTGCCCCTGGCTCAACAATTCTGTACAGCGTTCACTGCTTCTTTGAAAACGCATTATTTTACCATATAAGCATTATCATAGTGCACCATCTATAAAAAGCTTTGATATTGCATTCTCAAAGTTGTTAGGAACTCATTTCCTTCCTTCTTCTCGTGTAATATGTAAAATATATATTTGCAGGTGATGTCAAAATTCAATTATAATTCATCTACCTCGTGCTCGGGTACCTACTAAAAAAAAAAGAAAATATGTATGTGCATACATTTAGCCGACCTTGTGGCAACCCTTTGAACAATGTACCATGGCCACGATGTATGCACAGAAATGCAACAACTTACACCACCGAAAACCAACCCACCGCCACAACTTACTACATGCCACTTTGCACACTTTGGGAACTCTCTGCATTCGAGTACTCAAACCGAAACGCGGCCGACACAACGATGATGACGATGACAACTACGACGACGAAGCAACAAATTAAAGAAATCTAATTTCCCTTTCATACAAACGCACTCGTTCGCCTCACTGAACCTACCCCCATCACCCAAACCCAACCCAGCCTAACCCCCTACCGACATCATCCAGTAGAACTATAACCAGATCCAGATCTAGCACAGCGAACTCTGACAAAAGAGAGGAAACCACCCCGAACACCCCATTAACTTTTACTTTAACAAAAACAAAATTGTCGTGTTGGGGATTTTTGAACTAAGAGACATGACAAAATGGATGAGGATGGAGGATTCAGGAGGTGTTAGATGCGCCTGTGAGGAGAACATAGGGTTGAGTACCGAATAGCAACAGCTACAGCAACGTGGAGAAGATGGATGATGTTCGGTATTGGTAGCGAGTGTTGAGCCTGAGGTTTGTGCGGGTTTCGATAATGTTGGTTGAATGTGGGCTGTGTGTTTCTGTTTATGGTGAATGTTCGCTTCGCGATGTGGTGTGGAAAAATCAATTCAAGTATTCTGATCTGTGGATAGAGAAAAGTCAAGTTCCCTTTTATCAAACACCAGAGAAGATGAGAGGGTGGGGGTACAAATTATATTACAATGTCCAGTGTTATAAAGAGACAATATTTAACCGAGAAAAATTTGTATCGTTCTACCTACTCATGTCCAGTTATGCCTACACCTCGGCAGATACATTTATTGCACCTAGTGTTAAGTGCGACCAGCCGTTGGGGAGAAAATTATTCCAATAATTTTTTTTCTTATCAAAAAAATAAATATTGTTTCGGCTTAATCTTGGCTTAATACTTAATGAATACATACCGTGACAAATGCTTGAGAAGTTGATTCTTGATAAGTGAAACCATTTTTTTGATTAGAGGTTTCTTGTGTTGAAAGAAAA
Organism: Dasysyrphus albostriatus; assembly: GCA_946251815.1. Taxonomy (NCBI): domain Eukaryota; kingdom Metazoa; phylum Arthropoda; class Insecta; order Diptera; family Syrphidae; genus Dasysyrphus; species Dasysyrphus albostriatus. The sequence goes on along the minus strand of OX276337.1, from coordinate 132,667,190 downwards.
TTCACTGATTTCGCTTTTATATTTTTTTCTTTGTATTTTTTCCTTCTTTTTTTTTTTTTTTTTTGTTTTCTTGCACTTTAATCAATTTCTGTTCTTATTTCTTTATAGCACTCCGTAATCCGTTTTGATAATTAAGAACAAAAATGTATTACGTTTCCATTTGCAAAGTTTTTGTTTTTCATTCTTTTCCACTTGATTTTATGTATAATTTTTCTGTTGATTTGAAAGGGAAAAGTGTAAAATTTTGTATACCGTCGCGGAAAAGTTGATTTTTTTATTTTGTTAGGAGGAAAATGCAAAGAAAAATCCTCTACCTTCGACGATGGTAGTTGCTACGACTTGAAAATCTGAAAACTTGATGACATTTCAGTTCAGGAAATTTTTCAAGTCTCTTTTTTGTTTGACATTTCTTTTGTTTTGACATTTCTAAATTATTTACCAGTGTGGGTGAATGAGGGCTTTGCAGACGAGAAACTTTTGCAGACGAACAATCTTTGGGGACTGATTACACTGGGTATAGGATATAGGGTTATTTGCAGCACATTCGCAAAATTAAAAAGTGTATTCGAATGGGTTCTGATATTTTTCGAGTCGTAGCATATTTTCGATTAAGATGCAATCTATGATAGGGCTTAACAAATGAAAGTATTAACTCAAGAAATTAAAACATATATTCAATAATTTTTATTTGTATAGGACCTCGTGGTTCTTTTAAAAGTACATATCAATATTCAAGCATCAATGTTTGCAGCCACTTCGACTGAAAATTTCGAATTTCTCTCACCGTTTGTTTGGATTACCTGTGATAATTTTTGAATACGCATTCCACGAATTTGGGAATGAAAAATTCGCTCGAATTAAATCCAAAATGTTTTTAAGAGCCAATTTACTGGTATTTTTTATGACAGTTCGGGTTGGTCGGCGACCTCTGGTGTGTTCGCTTTTTGCAGCTCATGTGAAAAGCACTTAAGAGCACTGTAATTATTTTTTAATCACAGCTAGCTCGGAGTGCGCTCCATGCGCTCAGAATGAAAAAACCGTGTTAACGTAGCAAAAACACTTATTTCTATTTGACAAAAGCTTTGTTACCGGGTTTCAACAGTTTCGGACCGCCACATGTAGTCATGTTTAGTGCGAATAAGTTTTTTTCACTTGTGGAACGATGGTAAAATTCCTGGGGAACAAAAAATTTTTGCGTGAAATATTTTTCATGTGAAACTGAATAAGGCTGATTATTTCCTGTACATTTTGGGTCGTTTTTTTTTTTGTCAAAATTACACTATTCAACTCAGTCGTTCAATTCAAAACTCATCTATTCCCGTAAAAATCAAATTCCACCCAAAACTTTTTTTCTTTGCAAAACAAAGAAGTCGATTTTAGATCATTTTTAAGTTTTCTTTTTAAATAATTAAAATAATTTTCCTTGATTGCACAACTTTTCTATTCTTGTACTTTTGAGTCAAAATGTATCGATTCCATGCAATTCAAATCGTAATTTTCAAATCTCTTCCTTTCCAAATTAAATACAGTTTTTTTTAATTTTTAGGTTCACCTAAGATTTAAACCATACAAAATATACAAAAGCTCATCCCAAACTTGTATTTAAGCGTTAAAACAAATCGCTTATATCATTTCTCTAGACTTTAACAGTTTTTTTTTTCGTTTTACTCACAATTCTCAAAAGTGGAAAAGAAGAGTTCCGAAACTATACCCCTCAAGGGCGGTATATCAAAAAAGTGCCGTAAAGTGCAGCAGTTCCACTGAAGTGCAGCATTTAAAAACTTACTTATTGAGTTTAACAAAAGGTTATTTTTTAAATAAGAGCAAAATTATGAATTTAAAAACTTTTTGCTCAAAAAAAAAAATTGATGACACCGATTTGTCAAATTTTGGGAAACAGCAGATATTTTAAAGAGAGTGGAAGTAAAATTGGAGTGGTCAGGAATTATTTGGAACTCGAATGAGAAAACTGGAAGGATCGTTTTCGTTAATTTCCACTTTTGAGAATAACTCAAATCGAAGACGTTCGAAATTTTGATCAATGGTTCAGCAGTTTTAATTCACCGATTTTAAAACACACAAAATATCAGTGAGTTATAATCATGTTATGATTGCAAATTGGAACAACAAATTTATAATATGAATTAGTATTGAAGAATACAGTTTATTATTTTTACTACATAAATAGTTTAAAATACAAAACAAAAAAGGTTATAACAAAAATAATATTTCACTCTGACTTATAAAAATAAAAAATACAAAGTACACTATTATACTTTATAACTTCTGGTCATTGTTTCCAAAGGCTGAGGAACTCACAATTGGTGATTCTGGTATTTCCTAAAAAATACAATCAAATATAAGTTCAAAAGAATGTCAATTACTAATTGATAAAAATTTAAATTTTATATTTTATAATTTAAACTAATAAAAGTTTTGGTGATTGTTATATATGTATGTATATAAAGGAGAGTTGATCAATTTTTAATTTTTTTAAATTTCAATCACCCTTATTACGATAGTCGTTTCCCAGTGCAACGACACGGCTCTAAAAGCGACACTTGGCGTTTCAGTGAAAAGACCCCCCTTAAAACGATGAGAATAGTAAAGAGCAGAGAGAACGCTTTACTTTAAGGCCCCTATTATGACTTGCGATTCGCCGAGTCGGACGTTCGACATTTCAAAAATAAAAACTGCGATTTTGTTCAAAGTGACCAAGAAATACAGTTCGACATCGACGATTGAGGCAAACGTTTGCTAAAGGTATTGAGTGACATTAAAAAATTTCAAATTTTAAACATTTAAGGCGAACTAAATCTAGGCGAGTCGAACGTTCGACTCGGAGAATCGCAAGTCATGATAGGTGCCTAAATTTTATTCCAACATCAATTGTCGTTTCTAAAGACGTGTCGTTTTACTAGCGTTTAAGTAAAACGACTATCGTAATAAGGGCAAATATTTATCATTAACTGACTAAATAGAAGTGATAACTTTATACTTACAATATGATCAAATGTTTTAGTGATCTTTTTGTAGCCGAAAGATGGAGCTCTAAATTGATTTCTCGGCAATTCAGGTTTTCGTTTATTTTCGTCGTGATCCGTGGAGATACGTCGAAATTTGCTGCTTTTATAAAATGAAACAGATGATCCATCAGAATCGGTTGAATCTTCAAATGGTTTAGGATCATCGTCGCTTCCACGTTTTCTATTTAAATAATTCCCTGAATGAATCTTGATTGAAAAAAAGGTTGTGTTAAAAGAAAGAAAAATTATTTGTATGTTATTTTTATACAAACCGAGGGTGGTGCAGTTGGAGTTGAAGTACCCAATCGAGTAATTTGTTTAAGTTTTAAATAAAGTTCTTCTACTTCTTTTTCTTTTGTGCACAATTTTCTTTTCGAATCTTCAAGAGTCACCTAAGAGCAAATATATGAATTTTATTATGTAAAGTTATTAAAAAGTAAATGGAACTTGTCGAAATGTAGGAACATTTTAATGAATTAAGTGCATATTAGGAATAAAAAGTTATCTAGTTAAAACATACAAATTGAATTTTAATTAAGTTATGCGATTTTATCCGATAAATTAAAAAAGACCAATATAAGTAAGATTTTATTACATTCCTTTAATGACTTGAACTTGAGCGAATACAGTTACAATAATAATTTACCTTTAATGCTTCGTATGCAGTAACTGCTCGAGATTTTTCTATATCGAATTCATTTTGATCTGCCTTTCGTTGATTATTTAATTTCTCAACTTGATTCTAAATAAGTAAAAAGATAATAGTCTCTCCGAAACGAATTTATATTATATTGTACCTCCAAGTCATATATTTCTTTTTTTCCATCTACAGCCGCTGAAAGGCTAGCTTGTAAATCTTGAATTCTTTCTTCGTAATCGATTGTCTTTTGATTTAAAACATCCTTAAGACATTTTTGAATTATTAACTTAAAATTCATTATTTATTATTTGACTTACCTTTAACTCAGATAACTTATTTTTGAGTTCTTCATTTTCGGTTTTCTTTTCAAATTCCAAATTATTCAATTCATTTAGAAGATCTGCATTACGTTGGTCAGCTTTTGTGAGCATATCATTGAAATCTTTTTGAGTCTTGTCAAACTATAGGCAATTAATTTAAGACAATGTATTTACGAAATTTGCAAATGTTTTATTTACCTGGCTAATGCATTGCTCTTGACTATTCTCTAACCTTGACAATTGTTGTTCTAACTCATTGTTTCTTTCAGATAATTCAGACACTTGCTGATCATATAAAATATCCAATTGGGCGAATTTATCCTCTGAGCATTGTAATTGAGCATTTAGTTTTTCATTTTCTTCTTTAACTAATTGTTGTTGACCGAGTAATTCAATATTTTGATCAGAAAGTTCTTGAAGCCTAGAAAATATTATACAAATAAAAATAATTCGTACTTTGTGAAAATCTCTTTTTCTTTAACTTACTGCTTTTGAAATTTTTCTATTAAATGAGAATTTTGTTGCAGAATTAATAGCTTTCGTCGCATTTCTTCTTCTGACTTTTTAAGCTTTTGACCTAAGTAAGTACATTTCTCTTCGAATTGAAGTTGATTAGATTCGATTAATCTAACGAGATTTCCTGAACGTATACTGGCCATGAAAGCCTTCAATTCGGATTTTTCATTTAAGTTGTTTGGTTTGATGGAATCCATGCTTTAATTATTGAAGCTGATGACATAAAAAGAGCACATTTTAAAAATAATGGTTTTAATGCGAAAGAAAAAACTAAGTGGGCCACGAGGGAGTGTTGTGCGTGAGGTAGGGTGAGCCTAGGTGGAGCATTAAACATGTGTGAGTTCTAGAAGCCAGACTATAAATATTTATTGTTGAATTTTTTTAGATAAATATCCTAAAAAATGTAAATGTGTATCTGGAAACAAATGAAATTGACTCGTGTTCAGATTTCACCTCACCGCATCAAAGACCGTCAGAAAAGTATATCTTGGTTTACAGCCAAAAAAACAGCAGTTACTTAGTGCTTTCGAGTGGATTTTCGAAAACAGAAAAAAAAAAAACTTAAAACAGAGATTTATTGCAAATTGTGTATACTTTCCATGATACTTTGATGCAATTTTCATATAATTGGTAGTCATTAATGAAAAACTCCTAAAAAATAAATTTTTGCATTTTTTCCATTTTGCTTCACGAAATTTTAGTCGCACATCTAAGATTAGGCTTCAAACACGCCACACACATCTGTGATACTGGAAATTCTCAAAAAAATAATGGTCTGCTGTTTAACACAAAATGGCAAAATATTTTATTTGTTTATTTATTTATTGCATTCTAAAATACATAAAATGACAAGAACAAAATATTTTAAGGCATAGTATTTATTTTGCATTTATAAAATAAAAATAAAAAGTTAAAGTCATTCTCAAAGCGGTGGTTTTATGAACTATTTGTTAGACTGACAAAAATATAAATATAAAATAGAAACTGTGTGTTTGTGTTTAAAAATCTTCTATGCCTGTGTTATTTCACATACATTTATATAAAAATTACTACATAATACTAAACAATCTGAAGACAATTATATTTTTTAAAATCTTAAATTAACATAGATTTAGACTTTGTTTCGTTTGCTTGTCTTAAATTTTTTTTATTAATTCGTTCAGTTAAAATTAATAACGGCGACTATTGCATTTTTATCTTCACTAATTCTATGTAAAAAAAAGAAGGTATATGTTCATATTTACAAGTGTTGCATACAAACTAAATTTTTATATCTCTCGACTTAATAACAGTTGTTTTTTTTCAATTTTTAAGTAACTGGTAACGAAGTGAAAAAACTTTGAAAACCTAATATAGACGTTTAACTGGTACATAACCTATACCGATCAGCCTGTATCTGGATATTTTCCAAGTATTTTGACATCTCATCATTCAGAGGCTTCATAAGGCTCTTCAGCTTTTCAAGCTGTTCATCCTTAAGATGGTATGTTTCTTGCATTTGGCGTAACTCCTGTAACTTTTCATTAGTATCGACTGTCAATTTGGATGCACGTTGTAACAGTTTCTTAGCTCTTTCGCGTGAATTTTCTGATCGAGCAGCACGATCGGTTAAGGTATGGTTGGCAGCCTGAGCAGAAGATCGCAGTTCTTTCGCTTGTGTCAATGAGCTATCTGCTGATTCGTTTACTTTGTAAGCTTCCTTCTTGATTTCCTTGGCGTCGACTTCGTTACGAACGATATTCTTTTGTAAACGACTAACCTTCTTTGCCAGCTCCTCTACCTGTTGAGCCGTACTATTTGCTGGAGCTTCAGCTTGCTTTGTTTCTTGGTCGATTTCGTTTAAATCATTGGCGGCAAGTTCGATATTTGAATTGGCTTTGGCAATGGCTTCTTGAGCTTTCTGCTGCGAGAGATCAGCATCATCCAGATTTTTAACAACTGCATTTGCAGTATCAAGGATCTCTGTTGCCTTTGCTTTGGTGGCATTTGCTATTTGTTGCAATTCATTAACTTGCCTCAGATCGGATGTGGTGCTTAGAATGATGGATTCGACATTATTTAATGAAGCAACAGCTTCATTGATCTGTCCACCCAATTTTTGAATTTCTTCGGGATCCAGTTTTAAGTCCAAACTTAGTGTCTTCTCAGCCAACTCCTTGCTTTCGATTGGCAAAGCAGTGTTATTATTGATGTAGTCGTTAAGCTTAAGAATTAAATCTTCGCCTGCCTTAATGTTTTCGTTTGTGTTGTTCAAATAACGCTCAGCATCGTCAAAGGCTCCCTTAGCCTTTGTATATGCCTCTGAAGCATTAACTTTTGCTTGAAACAATGATCGAATCGTTTGGTCGGCGGCTTCTTTCTTCTCTTTGATTGCCTGTTCAGTGTCTCTGGACACTTTGAGGGCTTTTTCGGTACGAGTCAGGGCTCCAGCTTCACAGGACAAACCTCCACATGATCCACAACCAGCTCCACCGCACAAACTGTCACAAGGATCACCCCGCTTGTCACACACGTCGTTATTAAGATCTGGGATAGCAGCCGATAGGTTAACGAGTTGAGATCGATAATCACTCAACAATTTATCATTTACTGCTACCGAACTTGAGTCATCGTTCATTTTGTTTGCCAGGGTCTCCACACGTTTACTGTTTCTTGAAATATTTGCACTCAATTCCAGTACCTCATCCTTCAATGTCTTTAATCCTAGGACCCTATCGTATGCATTCTTTGTCAGATTCAATGCTCCTTCGATATTTGACTCTTGCAGTTGTATACCGTTCTCTTTCAGCTCCTTCGAAAGCTTTTTCACCAATGCACTTTGATTCTGAAGGGATTCCAATTGTACTGAAGACAAAGACAAGTCTGAGTATATCTTTTCCAGATTACTTTCAGTTTCGATTAGTTTCTCATGAGACTCTTGAAGTTTGTTCTTCAATTCCAAAGTTTCTTTGTCCAATCCATCAATATCTTGCAAACTGATTGTCGTATTCGACAGCAAGTCTCTAATTCTCTGTAACTTTTGATCCAAAGCATTGAAGTCTGATGTATATGCCCCTGTTGCTCCAATCAACTTGATTTGTTTAGCTCGTTCGATCGTTGCATTTGTTGCCTCATCCAGTGCAGTCAATATTAAGTCCCAATTATTAAAACACTCTCCACACGGTGAGCAGGATGGAAACTGTCCCAAGTAACCTCGGGCACATTCATCACATTTTTTGCCGCCAATTCCTTCACGACAAATACATTTACCCGTCTCTCGGTCACATTGATCGTCTGCTGCCCCATAGGGATTGCATTGACATTCTTTGCACTCGATATTCGGATTTCCGTAGTATGTTGCCTGACATTGATTACACTGTCGTCCACCAAATCCTTCTCTACATCTGCACTGACCGTCATATCGATTACATTGCTCCGATTCAGAACCAATTGGATCGCAAGCGCATTCCTCACATCCTTCTCCCGAAGCTATCTTCCAGTGATTTTCTATGCACTGGTCACAGCGAACTCCACGAACATTTTTCAAGCAAGGACATTGTCCCGAGAATCTATCGCAATATTGAACGGTTCCATTTGTTCCTAAGATGTCACAATCACACTTATCACACCTTTGTCGCAGAGCATCACCATAATACCCATCACGACATATCTCACAGTGAGTGCCGGTCGTTTCATACAAACACTTAAGGCACTTGCCTGTATTTCTATCGCAGTTACCAGTATCGTATAGGTCCGTGTTTTTGCTACAATCACATGGAACACAAACCCCACCTGGAGTTTCTGGATTTCCAAAGTAATTATCGGCACAAATTTCACACCTGGCTCCATCGTAGCCCTCCTGGCAACGACACACCATGTTATTATTTCTTGGATCCAGGTCACATGATGAAGCATGAGAGTTTCCACTTGCCATTGTATCGGGACACCTACAAGCCCTGCAACCGATATCACTGCCTAAGAATGGATTACCGTAAAAGCCATCCAAGCATGCATCACAATGGTATCCAGTAGTGAAATCCATACAACTCAAACACTGGCCAGTGGCGGCATCACATAGTTGTGCATGTCCATTACACTCACAGGACTGACAGTGAGGGAAATTCCAGTAACCCGGCTGGCACTGGTTACACTCTCGGCCATATGTATTGGGGTGACAAATGCACTGTCCAGAGATCTGGTCACAATTATTATCCCTCGAGCCGATGCTGTTACAATCGCAAGCTTTACAGCCTTCTGGTCCAAAGCCATAAGTTCCTGGAGCGCACTGGTCGCATTGACGACCAACCACATTCGGCTTACACTGACAATAACCTCCATATGGATCACACTGTTTCGAGAGCGAACCCGTCGGGTTACAATTGCACATTGTTGCACCGTCATAGATCGAAATACTGGCAATGTCAAGGAATTCTTTGCAACGCTCTCTGGCCACTGTATTATAGTGGAGATTGTAATATGATTGGTTGCAACCAAGGGTATTGTATTCCCTTAGGCGATTTTCCGCCATAGGCGATCCATTGAAAACTTGCGTCTTTTCAAGGCGTGGGACAAGAGTTAGTGAATCTATTAATATCTGGGCAGCGGGATTGTCTTCGTTTCGGCGATGGTGTTCAAAGCGAATTCTAAATTTATAAACTTTTGTTGCTTCTAGACAAACTCCCTTAAGTGCCACAACATCGCGCTGATTCTCTGGCAAACTAAAGGGCACTCGAGTTTCATATGACGACGAAACATCCTCCCCAGCACATGCTCCATTAACATCAATTTCATCTGGACGAACAAGCGTTATATACGCGTCTTCCCAATCACCTCTTGTAGTGGTATGGTATCGAATAACAATATCATATGGCATGGTGTTGGGCACGTTATCAACTGTAAATGTTATTTGGGAGTTTTCCGGTACTCGTTCAAAACCGGTCCCCGTAAAATCAGGTTGACGATCTCCTCCTGGAGTCTGATAAGCTACTCTGGTGCAGTTTCCATTGTTCGAGTAGGTTATGCATTCGTCTGTGATCTCGGCATCGTAGACAATGTGCAATTGCGGAATGAAGTGGTTTTGTTTTGGAGTACTACAGGTCCGTCCACTCATATGGGGGCGACATTGGCACTGACCACTTATAACATCGCAGAAATTATTGTATGAACCACCAGCGTGACATGCACAAGGTGTGCATCCATCTTCAGCAGCAGAAAGACCGAATGTCTCAGGTGCGCATTGGTTACAGTCTTTGCCAGTAACCAAACGCTTACAGGTACATTCACCTGTGTACATATTACAACCAGAGTTGTCGACTGTTCCCATGGTATTGCAAGTACAGGCCTGACATCCTTCTGGATTTTCTAATGTCAAATTCCAATAACCATCTTTACACATGTCACAACGACGTCCTTTTACATTCACTTTGCAGTGGCATGCGCCTGCCTCTATTCCGTTTTCTGGATCGTTCACTGAGTCACAGATTCCCTCATCGAGCGCTCCTATTGGATCACAATCACACGGCTTACAAACGTAAGGGCTCTGGATGTCTTCACGCGGATCTCGGAAAAAGAATGTCATACACTCCTCGCAGTGCTGTCCTTGTGTATTGTGTTGGCAATTGTCACAAACTCCCCCACTTATTTTTCCCGAACGCTCATACACAGCCTCATCAAAATGACAACTAGACGCATGATTGTTGCACTCACAGCGCTTACAGGCGTTCGATTGCTTGCCAAATGCAGGATTCCATGGTAGATCGTTGTAGAAATCGTCACAAGTTTCACAGTTGAGGCCTTTGGTGTTGTGTGTGCACTCGCAACGTCCATGAACCATGTCCACCTCATTGACCATTGTCCCTTCGAGTGGCAAACAACGCGAAGCGTGTCCATAACATGAACAGGATCCTCGAACTACCATATTCGTGATACCATAGTAGTACTTCTCTTGAATTTCTTGGCGATCATCCAGCAAAGTGTCTCCCAAGTTGTGCAACCTTGTGAAATTAATTCGCAAATTTGTCATTTTAAGCATGTTTTGAACATGCATGGCATAAGGATTCTCCACCTTCATGTTCGGTGGCAATACTCTAAAGATAACTTCTCCATTCTTTGAAGGTTCAACACTCGAATAGCGACTGTCACAAACCACATCCGTGATATTTCTCAAAACTGTCGGCACTCCTGGAAAAGCATCATGACAGTAATGGGCAAAGTACCGATAGACATGCCAGGTTTTTCCAAAGTCATAAGATCTCTCAATTAACATTGCAGCAGGCCGAAACGTGGCAAATACAATTATCAAATGTGTAAAATGAAACTCCGCTTCCATATCCAATTGTATGGTTACGTTCTCTTTGCCATTCTCCGACTGCCACCAGGTGGGAGTGCGCGTTCCTTTTTTAGTGGTATAAACAATCTGTCCAATTTGATGATTCTTCAATGGATCATCTTCTGTTTCTGGACGAGTGTCACATAAGAAACACTTCTTCTCCTCCAAATGCGATACAATGCAGAATCGTTCTGGCCCTTTCAAGCCGCAAGTAGAAGATGCCTCCAAACGATTCTCACGTCCAATTAGTAGATTACCCGTTGCCGGATAACATGACCCCTTCTCACATGACTGTTCTTTGGTGTATTGTTTCCGTAGTGGTTTATCGCGAACACGATCACGCCAACCATGCTGTTGGCCAGCAGCCTCATTTAAAATTGCCGCGCATAGTACAGTTAATACGATAACAGCTATCAGCGGTCTGTGACTCGGGCTTTGTTGGCACATTTGATGCCAAACCATAATGGATGTGCTGCTTCCGGTTTGTTATCTCTTTTGTCCTATGAGCTTTTTATTGTTGTTTTAACTCCTTGTTCTGACTATTAATCCTTCACAATGGTCTAGAAAGAGAAAAAAGAATAAATATCCATAATAATAAGAACAAAAAAAATAGAACGAGAACTCACTTTAACGTGAAGGATAATAGACTCTCAGATGACCTTTAGCTTATAAGCTTTGATTCAGCATCAAATTAAAACACTGAAATGACAGAAGCAATCAAATTTAAAATCAACTCTTTTATTTTGTCCTTCCTGTGATTGTAATTCAAACCTTTCTTTTTTTTTATTTTGCTCCTACTCTTACCGGATTCCAATCTTAAACTAAAGCACTAGTTTCTGAAATTGAAAGCTAAACCGAGATAAAATAATAAGTTTCAAGACTTGGGGTCTTGTTCTCTGTCGCTCTTTCTTAGTTTCCATAGTTAAATGGGATACTTGAGTTATCAGCCGCGACATTTGGACTCAATTCCTCTTCTTTCCTTCCTTTATTTTCTTCTTTTTTTTTTGTTGCTTTTACTGGTGTTTCATTATTATTTCCCTACTATATGATGACGACAAAACGACGATGTTCGTGACATGAGTCGTCTTACGTTTGTTCAAATGTGCTGTGTTGGGATGCGGCGTTTATTTCTTTTTACTAACATAGCTGTATGTAGCCTTATCGCAAATAAAAAAAGTTATGAATAGGATTCTTCTTGAGAAATAAAATGATTGAAACTGAGAAAAGAGATACGGATGCGGCAACTGGATTGAATTTAAACATTCGACAGCTATCGTCATTTCATGACACAAACATTCCAATTAAAAATTTCTTGGTAGAATTGACCAAGTGAGGCAAAACACACTTTTTGGTGTATATACACATACATAGTTTTAATTAAGATGCGATAATTATTATGAGTTCATTGAATTTTATTTATTCTCTTACGCATGTAAGAACTTATAGTTTAGGAAATAAAAAAGCAATAGACAGAATATAATCAGATCAGTCACACTTCTTCCCACGACTTAAAAGATAGACACATGTTTGAGATTTCACAGACACAAACATTAATATGAACATGAAACTTTATTTGAAGTAATGTAGGATTTGATCTTATTGTCTTACGAAATCAATAATAAATCGTTTACGTATATATAAGCTTAACGTAGTTCCACGTTGAAACTCAACGCAAATAACTACTTGGCAAAATTATTTTAAAATGTATAAGATATTAGAAGATTTCGCTAACATAATTATGTTTGAATCCAAGCATTTTAACCTTCTTCTTCAAAATTATTGGATTTTATTACTATGCACCTCAGTACCTACCGATTATCCCGTATCAGTCACTTCCCTGATGATAATAATTAATGTAGCTGTACAAGGAAGTTGAAATTTGCTCAACTTTTACTACACAATATATTTCTTGTTACATCTTCAACTGTAAATTATAGCGCTGTAGACTATTTTCTTATCTATCAACTTTGACAACACTACGTGCTACAGCTACATTATTGTACTTTTGAATTTTGTGATCTTTAAGTTCTAATTAATTTTATGTTGAAGGGATTTTAGATTTGTTTCATTTGAACTGAATCCTATTCAACAAACTACCCATGGGCAACATGGTTTTTACATCAAGATATTTTTGTAAATACAAGTCTCTTTACAATCTTAATAATTTTATTATACACTTTGGTAAATAATTAAACAGAAAAAGTCAAGGAGTATTATCGTCAATAATCGATTTTTTGTAACCAAATTATTTAAAAAATGCGATCATCTCTCTTGTTGAATTTATCTTAAAACATGAATGACATTATTATAGAAGAAACAAAGACCAATTACTGGTAGTCCAGTTACCTTGTAGTTTCATAAGAGGGAGACTTTGCGTCAGATGCAGTAGTTCTAATTGTTTGCTGAGTTGTTTGTGATGTTGGCCTTATAAATTATCCAAGTGTTCGATCTCGAGCGCCGAAAACAACATGGAAAAAAAAACATTACTCTATAATTTTAATTTAATTAAATTGAAATCATTTTAAGCCGTAGAACCAAGAATTTCCAAGAGATAGCCTTTCAAATTGTATCAATAATAAAATTAAACAATAATAAACAACAGAAACATTTTTAAATTTGAAATTTTACAGCTGATAGCCAACGGCCAATTCCTTCAACACATAGCTGCACTTTTCTGTTTTTTCTTGTTCTGACAGTTTTCACACACCTGTGCTGTTCTGCTCTGTTCTGATCTAGTTTTTCTTCATTAAACACAGCTATTATAAATTTACAATTGCTCTCTTTTGAAATCTACTTCACCTTTTTCATGTGTTAAATGAATCTGTTTCCAACATAAAATCACATAAAAGAACAAAAAAGTTCAGGATTATTTCTTCTATGAGTAAAAACCTTGCCCAAACTATTTTACATTATGTCAGTTTGGGTTCCATGGCGATTTTCAGAACAGTTTAGAACAATATTTAATGCACCTACTCTTGAACTGGAGCAAACAGAAACATTTTGAATTTAAAATTGCATGCACAGCTTTTTTTTCTGTTCTTTCTGACAGTTTTCGAACACTTGTGCTCTTTTGCTCTGTTCTTTTTTAATTTAGTTGTAAATGGTTCAACAGTGATACAATTTTTGTTTACATTATAAATGTGACTCACAAAATAAAAATCTCTAAAGCCCGCTATTCACGTTGAAACTGTCGTAAGGACTATCGCAAGAATCGTAGAGATTTTCTATGGAAAATTGACAAGTTCTATTGTGAATGGACCACGTTTTTACTGAAGTTCGTGGAAAATTCCTACGGACCTTACGACTGTCTCAAGGTGAATGTACAGCTTAAGCGCTCAGAGATTTTTTAGCGGGACAAAAATCTCATCTGAACAGTGAGATTTTTTTCGGAGATTACTGAGACGAATTTTGTTTGGATTCATTTGTAAATGTTCTTTCTCAGCTAAAGCGGTTGTTTATTTGACAGTCAAATTGCAATTTTTCGGTCATGTGCAAATACTTAATATTGAGCATTCAATGAGATTTCATTTGGTGAGACTCGCCAATTTCGTATGGACTGTACAAAATATGAATAAATATTTGTGTAAGTAGATCGCCAGTTCTGGGTCCTTCCTTCTTTTTCACAATAATTATAACTTTTGTTTACAATGGTTCATAGTTCATAGTACTCACAAAAACTCAAAAATTTAAAATATTGCGACAAAAATTGATTAAATCTATCGCCGAATCGAATATGTTTGTAATGACAATTTGTATGGGATTTTCCACTATATTGACTCTGATGTAGTTATGGATAAATATGGGATATGTATCTCCCATAAAGGAATTTTGCTAATCGTGAAGATCTAACAAAATATTCATATTTCCTGTTATTTTAAATCTTTCCAATTTTCGTCACAAAACGTGATTATGACTAGGTTTTAGAAATATGTAATGCTTTTTTCACTAGTGTAAACGCATCATGAATCCAGCATTAGTTAGCATTTGAAAAAAAAATTATAATAAAACATTATTGTTCTGCGATTTTTTTGTTTGTTTCGATAAAATATTCTACAGGAGACGTATTATCAGGTGCAGTAATAGTCAGCGCGTTGGACTGCCACGTTGAGGTTCTCACGATTTATTTATTTCCAGCCTCTTCGTTTAAAAATAAAATAATGTTTTTTCAGGAGTACTGAATCTTTCGAGGAAATAAGAAATAATTCAAGAGTGAAAAAGTTTTTCTCACTTAGGCCCTTCGAACGCGATAGAAAATTGTAGGTCTTCTCTATTCATGCCGGCAATACACACAAGGCAATTGGTGAGTTTTTAAGTCACTAGGCCTTGACCTGGTTTTTCACGAGCTGTCGTTCCTTAAAATTTTTGTATTTTTCTACAGTAACATCATACAATAAAATCCGACAAGAGACGGTACCGTAATGTCTCTTTCGAATATTGCCATAAGGTCTAAAGAACACAGTTCACATGCTATCATTAGCAGTGTTTACTGTGGTGGAAGGTATCAATTAAAACTAGTCACCAGAGCACACAACGTAATCCTTTGACTGAGGTCATTTTTTAAATTTTTTAATTGAGCTGTAACCGCTATTTAGATTATATTGTTAAGATAGAATATCTAGAAATAGATACAGAGCATATTTAAACAATTATATTATAAACCAAGCGGGCTCGACAAATATTTCGATGGAGTCATATCTCTACTACACACTCATTTCCCAGCCGACATATTAACCACTTATATAAATAACATTGAAATTCATTACTTGAACAAACATTAGACGCAAAGAAGTAAATTTAAGAAATAAGTATGCAAAAAAATAATTAAAACAAAAAAAACTCAGTTAAATGAAAAAGAGGCAAAAACAAATAAAATCACATAGCCATGCGGCAAGAAGTCTATAAATAAAGAGTGTAGATCGACAGATGGATGTTAAAATGGGAGTGCCTCTTCCATATGGTCATAATGATTTTTGAGACACACAAGCAGCAGAGTTGAAATTAATTGTTTGGAAAGGACAGACAAAAAAAATTACATAAGTAACAGGCGAACCGAGCTAATGCTGAATTGTCGAGCGGGAGATACAAACCAATTAATTAAAAATGGATAATGGAATAGCAAAACGCTTATCTCAACTGAAAGGCAAACAAAACACATACCTACTTTTATCAGTTTCTTGAACTGTGCAATGTGTGTACTCGTATAAGAACATTGTTTTTATAAATTCGAGACATACATTTATGTACGACTATTTATTACCTTCTTTCATGCTCTGCTTAGTAAGCACTATGTCGAGCACTAGCATTCGTTGCAACTCGTGAGCAAAATAATTAATAAATATGACACTTCTATGAGGGAGGATATAAAATTGCAATTATTATTCTATATCAGCAACATGAAACAATAATAAGAATTTCAAACTTACATAGAGATTAGAATTATTCTTTTCAACAAGAGATTTTCTTCTTTTTTTTTCTTATCAGTTAAACATTCCAAATTTAGACTCCCTATTGACCTTTTTAGTGCCGAAAATAGGAACACATTCCAAGAAGAAATGTGGTAAGGCAGAGAGAACAAGTGCTTTAATTTTTGATTATTTGGGAACAAAATGAGGTCATCCGATTCTGATCAAAGATCCCTTCAGGCCACTAAAATAACCAAAAATCTGCAAAACCTCAAAGGGTCGTGTAAAAAATGAAAACCCCACCTATGTTCAAGTGGAGTCTTCTCTGTCTATCTTTTTATTCTGACGAACCACAATCACAGAACATGGAAACAAAGTATTAACAAAGTAAGATCAACAAAAAAATATATAAATATCTGTGTTAGCTTACCATGTCCAAATGTTAGATCTGCCACTGTTAGATGATCACTGCTGACTGAATGTAGAGATTTTTCCTCCCGATCCGATAGACTTCTTCTTTTCTTGAGAAAATTCTGCACAACTCCAAAAGGGAGAAGAAACAAAATGGAGTCGTCCACTTTTATTCAACAAGAAAATTAGTTATTTTATTGACGAAATGATTGAAAAACCATGTCAATATATGCAGTTATTTTTTTTTTTTTATAAATCCTTTTTATTTTTTCTTTTTGAGAAAACTTCTTAGTCGTTTTAATCTGGGGCGCTTTTTAGTTGAACGTGAGATTTTATCGAGAACGGAAACATAAACACAAACACTTATATTTTTCATTACATATTATTTTATTCACTTTTTAAATTACTTACCGTGTCAACTACGGACGATCTTTCACTGTCGGACTGCGGCACGATACTACTAACTACAACTACTGGCTAGGGCGACTGGCGCATTCGGGAATTTGGTTTCTGATCGTGTGGAATTGTGTTGTGAATCAAAACAATACTTTTTATTTTTCAATGCAATGCGATTACGATGAAGTTTAAGTTGGTTGGATGAGATGAATACAATTATAAATACACCCACACAAGGGAGATGAAAAAGTTATATAGAAAACTGCGTACAATGCAGCATAAAACAAAGCATTTTGAGAGAAAGATAAACAAAACATGGGTTTGGTAAAAAGGCGAGAGATTTTATAGAGTGCGTTTGACACATTACATTTACTATCAGGATACATAGGTAGATCTCTTAGATTTTGATTTAAGAGATATTTGTAGATTTATTATAGGTACCTTAAATCTGCAGGGTGGATGATTAAAAGATACTAATTCCAAAGAATATAAAATAATATTAGTTCGCAAATAAGTTGCTATTTAATATCCACAGGATTAAGGAGGAATTAATTTTTATTCAATAGAGATGTTTAGTGAACATATTTCTTTCTTAATGATTTTAAGTTTCTAAATTTCTATAATCTTTTGAATTGGGTTTCCTTTTAAGATCTTTAAATATCTGGGCATTATTAAATTTAAAATTTTTGGCGAAAAAATAAGTTTGTTTTTAAAAAAATGCATCAGGTATCAATTTTTTTAATTAAAGAGATAAACAAACATATATTAGAGTGCAGATTGCAGAGTGCATAAAAACGCTATTTAATTTTTTTTTTTAACTTGTCACTAAGTCTTAATTAAATCCCAATATGTCAATAGGTACCAATGTCTGAACTATACAAATTTTTTTAGTGTAGATACTTTTGTTTTTAGAAGTAATAAAAATATTAATTAACTTCGACTCCAAGGGACCAAAGTCGATTGAACATAATGAAGCTCGCGCTAACCAATTGTGTTTCTTGGTCTATTTTGGACTGTATTTTTTTATTTTTACTACCGAACGCTTAACTAATTTTGTTTATTTTTGCAACTTTTGTCGGAAATATTTTTATTCGTATAAAACGATGTGAAAAATTGAATGCACTTATCAATATTTGTTATGAATTTGTGTGCAACAATTGTTTACTTTTTGTTTAAAAACTTCACACACACGAGCACATAAGAAAATCATTTTTTTTAGCAGATTCCTTGCAACTTAAAATAGAAATCGTTGAAAGGAATTCGACATAAGTTTATATAAAATTAAGGTAAAAACCTTCTAAACAATATTTCTTCATATACCTACTTAAAAACTCATTTTTGAAAAAAGTGAAGAAATTTTAAATTAGTAGTAGTAGTAATTTTTATTGAGATTTTCTATTTATTACATTCTTAGATTAACTTAAAACTTATAATGAATTACATATAGATTAATATTTGCCGACTTACCTAGAATTGGCCGCGCTACACAGATTTTATTTTATATTTGTTATTTTAGTATGACAAAAATATTGCAATTTTACGAAAAAAAGAATTCTTTTTACGATAGAATATAAAATGTGTCCACTCAACAAGACATACATTTTAAATTATATCTATGGTTTCTGACAGAAAATTGTAAAAAAAAATTAAAGAAATTTCACGTTTCAAAACACACCAAATATTTTAATATTATTATTCGTAGCATTAAGCCAAAAATGATGTGGTTCACTGAGGTATGAGGATTTGGACTCTTGAGTCATGGCTCCAAATGGAGTCGGCCCAAAAATGTCCTAAACGCAAAAGGCTTCTTCTTGCATGGCCACCTTATACGCTTATACTAATACCAAAAAGGTAGCGTGTTCACATTTGCTTCTTGGCAAAACTAAATGAAAGTCGAGGTTTCCTATCTTTATTATGGAGCACGTATTCCCGCTTAGCGCTTGATCTTAAAATAGCTACTGCATCTTGAAAAAATCAATCAAAATGGTATGTTTCATGGCAATGCAAAAGCGGGAAACACTTTATACGTCCAATCAATATGGTAATGATTCATTTCTTGATTAATTTCTTTTTTGTTGAACTTAAGTACCTACATACATAGGTATGCATGTGCATAGGTACTTTTTGTTTTATAAAAAAGGAACTTTACTTACCTACCTCTTTTTCTTGAAAAATTAAATAGGATGATGTTGTTTTGTACTTTTTTTAATAGAACTTTGATTGATTTTAACACTCGTTAAATGTTAGAAACACGTTTAAGAAATATTAAAAAATTACGAATAAAACCAAACAAGCTAAACAAAAGCTGGACCAAACACAAACCAAAACCAAACCAAACAAAAATAAAAAATATAATTTCAAAACGGTACTATAAGTAACGGTATGCATAAAAAAAAATACTAGATAGTATAAAAAGAGAAAGAAGAATGTCAAAAACTCTACAAAACGGAAAAAAACATAAAAAGCTACGCTTACACTAATGTTATATGGTTTTCATCCATTTCAGATTTAGTGGTCAGATCATAAATCTTTGGTGGTTAATAGAACACAAAATGATATATTTTTTGATTTTGTAATTGTGTAAGTGCGTGTCTACATTAACCCTGTTCCCTAAATTTTTTCTAACAGTTCCAAAAAGTTTCAAAACGCCAGATTTAGCGCGGGCCAATACAACAATACAAAATGTCAATTATTGGACGGGTTTGCTCTCAATCTGGCGGTTTTAAACTGTTTGAAACTCGTCGTGGAACACACCTATTGTCTTCTTAGGCCTGGCGCCCATTTGGCAACTTTAAGTTGCTCGCCCCAGCAACTTTTTGTTGCTCCCGATACAATTACATTGGGTTATATGGGAGACCAACCACTAGACAACTAAGTTGCCGTCAACTTTAAGTTGTTCGCGGAACTTTTTGCCAGAACTTTAAGTTGCTCGGGCGCACCCACTGGGCAACTTTAGTTGCCGGCAAACTTTATCGGTAAAGACGGCTGTGTTCAACAATAAAACATTATACATTAATTTTCAGTGTTTCTTAAATTAACAAGTTATACATTTCTTTATATTTTACCAACGTTAAATTGGGGATCACACACAAAACAAAATAGTGGCAAAAGTCAATAAAAAAAACACAAACGTCGAATTCCAAAAAGTTGCTCGGAAGTTGTGGGCGATGGCCAGCAACTTTAGTTGCTCGGAGTTGCTAACTGTAACTAAGTCCCCTTTCACACGAAGAAACAAGTTGGTGGAGATTTTCTTGTACTTTTCACACGAGGAAACAAAATCTAGGCAATTTTGAGATTTCCTGCAATTCTATTGGTTGAACGCACCTGAACCGTAGATGTGAAAGGAAATGTCAAAAAAAAATCTCTTCAAATCCTCGACCGGGGAGATTTTGTTCAACCCTCTTTCCTTCTAACCCTTTTACCCAGGAACTGAAAGTTGCTAGCAACTCAGCTTCCTCGTGTGAAAGGGGACTAAGTTGCCCAGTGGGCGCCAGGCCTAAAACGCCTATGTAGAACTGTTTTAAAATTTTAGAAAAATAAAAATATTGTTGGGTGGGTGTAATTTCTTATTGGAAACCGGAAACGGAAATCCATAAATCTCTCCAAAAAGTTATTAACAAACAAACCAATATTTTCTTTTGCGGTACTTGTTCCCGAAAATAAATTAAAATTTAATTTCTGTTTCGACAAAAAAATCTTTTCATAATGGCAGAATTCGCATCGATTTCAAATTTGCTAAGTGAAAAATGCGAAGAAAATTCTAATCTACACAAATATTGCCAAACAATTGCAGCTAAATATTTATATTTTGCAAAAGAAGAAATACGTGCTCAAAGTATGTACCTTATTTTTAGTAAAATTATTAAATTAGTTTCGAGTTCTAGTTTTTTATTTTTAAATAATGTAAAAACATTTTTAATAGATGCTCGTGAAGAGAATCTAATGCTGAAAATAGATATTGGAAATTTAGAATCTATAAACCGAACAGTAACTGAAAATAATGAAGCCCTAGCTGAATTGGATTCGCTTCTCATAGAATATTACGATGAGTATGTTTTGATTGTATGTATTCATTTTATCTCAGTTATTTGATCAAACATTATGGTGCTCGTAGACATCTTAAATTTGCTTTCGATATTGACGAATTTGAATTAGAGAAAATCGCCAACTATGATGAAATTAAACTCGAACTGGAAACTCGTGACTCCATCAATATGTATCAACGACTTTATGAACATAAACTTAAAATAGCCCAAAAAATGGATCAACGAAATATTGGTTGGTTTTAAGTTATTATTCTTTAAATTTTGTATTTAATATGTAATTATTTGAAGTAAAAAAATATAGAAAAGCAGAACAAGAGTATTTAAAGACAAAAACTGAACGATTTGATATAGAGGAAAGCGTAAACAAGTTGAAAACAAAAGCTGAAGAGTTCAATGCAAGACGGCTCGAAGAAATCAAATTAATACATCAGTTGGTACAAGGCTCTGCAGATCTGGAAGCTGTATAAGTTTTCTTTATTTTTTTTTTTTATTTTTTTTTTTTATTTTTTGTTCAAACTATGAATTTTAATAGTTATTTGCTGACCTTCATCCACAATCACAATCTCAGTTTTCCCTCCCTGGAAGTCTGCGTTCAAATGGAATCACTCTGCCTGATGTAAGATTACTTCTTTTGTTTTCTATTCAGCTTTTTTATTATTTCCTTTAACATTTTGATAGTTAAAAAACCAAAAACTCGGATTATCCTCAAGGATGCTAGTAAATTTTTCACAGTTTAAAATACCTTCCATACCAAAAATTAGACAAATAAATCAAAGAAATGGCTTGAATCGTCTTCTGCAGCAAGCAGAAGTTATTCGAAAGTCTATGCAAACAAGTCCAATTGTTTTATCTGGCGATTTTGCCACACCAAAGCTCACTGGTATTTTGAAAATTCCAAACGATTATACAAAACCATCTGAAGCTTCTCAGAAAACAGTTTCTTTTGATGTTGATTTGCACACAGTTGTACCAAGTTGTATTGAAACTCAAGAAGTAACACCCGAGATTCCTTCTGATAACTTATATCCATCAGAAACTGTCGATGACACTGAAATGGAAGAGAGTTTCATTGAAAAAGAATTCAAAAAGCCAAAAATAGAGATAATAGATGACGTATTAATCAAGCCAGCAGATAAAATATTCGTAGATAAAATTGCTCAACCAAAAGTTAACAGCAAAAGAAAAGCCAACAATGAAGATTCCGAATATACAAATCACTCATCACCCAAAATAAAATGTTCACCTTCTGAGATGTCAATTAATAACGGTTCGAAGAGTTTTATGGATATGTTCTTGGATTTTTCTAAAGAAACGCCTGTGGTGACATCTTCTGATTTTGAACCATTTAAGAACCTTAAGCAGACAGTAAAACAACCAACGCCTGAAATTGAAAAAGTAAAAGAAATCAAAGAGAAGAAACCAATCGAAAAAATGACTAACGAAGTAATACAAAAACAAGAAACAAAAATCAAAACAAAAGCATCCACAAAGCAATTTGATGGTTTCGAAAATTTCTTATTCCAATTTGCCGGTGGTATCGGCGGTTCTAAAGAGAACGATGAATCCGTTGCAGATGATATATCTTTCGACTTTTCACCAGGCAAAGAAGATGCTGAGCATAATAATGATGACGGGTGCGATAATTTGTCTTTTGAATTTTAAAATCAAACACTTTTTCATTGTTTTTAAGTTTTAAAAAAGTTATAATGCTATTTTTTTAAATATATTGTAAAAGAAATACCTAAGCTATTTTTTTTTAATCACTCGGGGAAATAAAAAAGAATTTAGGACTAAAAAACTGCTTGAAATCTCTAAGTGTCATCGATGTCCGAATATCTTTTTTTTTTTGAAAAACTAGTTCCAAAAATTCAATCCGCTACTTAATGCGATTCAATGGTCAGAGACGTGATTTTAAATCTAGAAGGGAAGTTCGGTTCTCAGAAGTGTATTTTGTGTGCCAACGGAATTATGTAGTTCGAGAAGACTTTTAACTTAATCTAAAAATCTTTTTCTTGAAATAATTATCAGCTGAGTTTAAAATGTATGACTTTATTATGAACCGCAATAACAAATAGATTTTTTTTTAAACTGACCAATTATTTCAGACAGTAAATTTAAAATTATTTAAACTTTACTTAACTAAACCAAGACTTCTTTTGCAACTGGTCCCACTTGGCCATATTAACCAAAATCGAAGATGATACTTGATTCTTATCACGCGATTGGCCGTAGTAGTCAACAAATTCACCTTCCGGATTAACCAAGTACATGATAATTGTATGATCCACCTAAAATAAAATGCCCAAATCAATTTCCTTTCATTTGTTGAAAATTATTTACAATGTAATCATTATCTTGATCTCGAGGCCCAGCACTGTAGTAAACTCTAAACGCTTTGCAGACGTTATTTATTTGATCGGGACTGCCTGTCAAACCAAGCAATTTTGGTGAGAATTCCTTGACGTATTTTTCAACAACTTCCTTTGAATCTCTGGCCGGGTCAACTGTGATAAAAATGGGCTGAATTCCAGGGCTATTGGGGGCCTTATCTAAAAGATATAACGAGTTAAGATAAGTTGTGATTCTATAAAAACACTTTGTACACCTATTTCGTCGACAACCAAAGCCATTTTTTCGAGCTCATCTGGACATACATCTGGGCAGTGAGTAAATCCAAAGTAAATTAAAAGCCACTTGCCAAGGAATTCTTCGGACTTTCTGGCCTTTCCAGTACAATCAATCAAATCCCATTTACCACCAATTTGCGCCTTACCAAGTTGCCTCTTGCGTTCTCGCATCATAGCCTCCTCTTTCTCGTTTTTTACATAATACATGAATCCGAGACCTCCAGCTCCAACAACCGATAGAATTCCAAGGCTTTTCCATGATATTGGACCTTTGCCTTTTTTGGTTGGATTAGGAGCTTGTGATTGTTGTCGGACGATTTGATGAGCCAAGTTGGAGCGCTGGGTTAGAAAATTTTGGTTACATGACACAAGTAATCGATTTAGATTCCTGGACATGATTATCTATTACAGAGCCGGGTGGGGACATAAAGGTTAGGGTTTTTAGACAATAAGAAATAGTTAAGAAATAAACTAAATGTGAATAAACAATTTAAATTATGTTACAAGAAGTGTTTTTAATTATTTTCATTTGAAAAATACGCACCAATTTTTAATAGGAAATGCAATGGAATATAAAAATGCTATTTTTTTGTTGAGTTTGAGTTATGATTGAAGTACAAGTGAAGAAAACGAAATTTTTGACATTTGACGGATATCAGCTGAGACACTGCCAGGATGCAAGTTTTTATTTTAAAAGGTGGAACCACAAGCAGAAGTAAGTTCTGTTTCATATGAGGAAACTGAGTTGCTAGCAACTTTCAGTTCCTGGGTGAGAAGGGCACGAGGAAAGAGGAGTGAACAATCCCTCTCGAGGATTTTAAGAGGTTTTTTGACAATTCCCTTCACATGCGATTAAGGTGCATTCAACTAATAGAATTTCAGGAAATCTCAAAACTGTTAGCTGCTTTTTTTTGCATGTTTATATGTACATTGGCGAAAACGACACCGGTACATTTCAACATTTGCCTCGGTCTGCCATTTTGTATTGAATAATTTTACCAAAAAACATTTGACATTTCTATACAAATTATCGATAACACAATGACATTAGTAGTCTGGCAATACCGTTTTTATCGGGACAAAAGTTAAATTCACTTTACTGCCTGACCAGAGCTGCAACTGGAGATGCAGCTGCAACTGGAATAGCTGTCAAAAAATGCTGTTCGTGCTTTTTTTACTTGCCCACAGCTTTGTGATATTTTGGGCATTTGAAGTCAGCTGTGCGAGTTTAATTCAACCCAAAAATAGAAAATAAAACAAAATTCTCTTCAAACCCCATGTAAACACTTGGTTGCGCTTACAATTTTGAAACAACAAAAAAGCTGCATGCAAAAGTTAAAAGTTGGCCAACTTGTCCAGCTGCGTATGCAGCTGCATCGCGTTCTGTTCGTATCTATGGATTTGTGTGTATTCAACATATTGACAGCTATTCCAGTTGCAGCTCCGTCTCCATTCTGTCCAGGCAGTTATTATCTGGATACTGCTAGATCTATATGGACGTAGTTGTTGTTTGTATTTGAGATGTAAATCGCTTTGCTTTGGTGTCGTTTTTTTTCAGACAGAATTTACTGGAGTTGCAAAAAAACACAACTATTTTCTCGTGTGAAAGGTACAAGAGATTTTTAAGGAGATGGAAGACCAGTTGCCCTGTGCGTCGTGGGTCAAGATTTCCGAGACTCTTTTTGACGTGTTTCTTTTTCTTTTTAGCATTTTTCGTATTTTTCCTATACAGACTCTCTACAAACCACTTAAATAGAAAAGAGGACTGTCAATTTTGCATCAAGCGTCAAGAAACTCCGTGTAATAACGCGTGACTCACAGGATGATTTTCAAAGAGAAATTCGAAAAAAGATTCAGACGCATAGAATCATCGTGTAATAGAGGACTATGAGATGCACATCGGGGAGACCAAAGGGATTACTTTTTTATCTTCGTTCCACATCAAAACTGTTTTGTGCTTTCGTCTGAAAACGACATAATTTATTGAATTTATTTGTTGGTTTGTTTTTGAAAATGTATTTCTATCAATGTTCCGCTGTCAACTATTGAAAGAAGTGACAAAAAAATAAACTTGCTTGGCAAGTTGCCTGCCGACTACGTCACAGCAAGTACACATAATTATAAGAATTTGACAGGCAGCGTATTGCCCGTGTGGCCGCAGGGTATTGCGTGCTATGTTCTGAGCGTTCGGTTCTTTTTTTTGTCTGGAACACGCCTAATATAAATAGTTGTTTTGTTATTAATTTCCCAGCGTGCGAAAGGGGGAAGAAAAATTCTTCTGTCTAGATATTTTTTCTTTTGTATCAAGCAGTTTGTTTTGTTGTCAAACAAATGTTGTCCGTAATTTAATTTTGATTTTGCATTGCACGTATATCGTATATGGAAAAGGTGATGGAGGTTCTTGTTTCGGAAATTCAAAAGAGAAATGTTTTGTGGGACAAAAGCAGTGCCTTGTATAAAGATAGATTAACTGCAGACAAGGAATGGGATGAAGTAACTAAAATTGTTGGAATTTCAAGTAAGTACATTTACGTGCCTAGGCCTGTATACACTACCCACAGCACACATGTTTATATGTGTACTGCGTACACTACCGATCACTTGAATAATGACTTGAATTTTATCTTACTAAACAGAATTATTGTTTCAAGAGAATATTTATGAATTTGAAATAAATGAAAATAATATTCTTCTGTTTTAGTGGAGCGATTTAATTAAGTTCAATTAAGAGCATCTTACCTGATGAGTTCAACTGGGCGAAACGCAATACATAGAGTAGAGCTCACTTTAAATTTTAATTGATTATTGATCTTAAGAAAATTCACCTACAGAATCACTTTATACAAAGTAATGGGACTTTATCGAAGTTTGTAAACAGTCAGTCAGTTGAATAAGGGCAGTGGGCAGTAAATACACTCGACAAAATCTACATATTTGTTGAGGAAATACGTCCTAATTAAAGTTTGCTTTGTAAAAGGTCGAAGTAAAGTTGACAATTGCGTATAAGTGTTACCAAAAATAGAAGAACATTGGAAACTTACCTGTAAAGGTATATTTTTAGGAGACATTTCTAAGTTTACAAAGTTTTTAAAACATTCACCTGAGTTGTTGGTTGCAAGCAAACAATTAAAAAGAATTATTGTATTAACAACCATATCCACCTTATCTGGACTGCAGAACTAACCCGCAAAGTAGTTAGGTATATGAAAGAGGAAAGCAGTAACGACGTACGTAAGGAATCACTTCTCAAATGCATTATTTCGTTGCTTGCATTTCCAACTTTGTTGCAGAACTGTTATAAGAAAAGTTGCCTTACTTTGTATAAAAAAGCGGAATTTTCGTTTTTTTCGAGTCAAATTTATAACATTTTGGAATATGGTTAATTAGGAGAGTGGAAGGCACCTTGGAATGAAATAAATATTTCAGAGGGTTAACCAAATATTAAAATTGGCAATTCTGTATTCTATTATAGTCAACGGCTTTCAGTGTTCCTCTTATAAGCCGAAAAAAGTAACCCATTGCGAAGGTTTTAGTGGTTCATCTGTAAATTTTTAATTTTCTTTTTTGTAAGAGTGTAAACGTTGGCGAGCTTTTCGATTTGTAAAAAATGCATTTTAAAGGTGCGGGCTCACTTAAAACCGTTTAAAGGTTAGATTTTTGATATATATGTAAGAAATACTTATTTATGCAAAATTTTCTGTCGCTGGTCATGTTGGGGTAGGTTTGAACAAAACGGACGGGGCACCTTTGAACGGTAAAAATTAACCCGTAATTACCAATCAAAGCCCCGGAAACATTAGGACAAGATGCAATGATAGCTTTTATCTTTTATTTTCTAAATTTCAATTAGGTTAATTAAGCAACTCTGCATCTATACAAACACGTTATCTTTTAGTTCTCTTAGACTTCTTGGTAAGAAGGCTTTATTTATTTGTGAAATAAAATACTTTTTCAAATTATAATTTTGGCCTGAAAGCCTGCACATAAAACATATTTATTTCATTAAAAAAACATTTATTCTCCTTTTTTTTACTGGTTAAAACTATTGCAAAAACGACAGTTCAAAAGTGATCCAGCTAAGTTTTCCTTAGCTTAGCTGCCCCACACAAGGGGTACCTTTGAACATAAGGACTCTCTCCCCTACAAGTATACTTCCTACTACATACTTCTTTTTATTATAGTTATACCTTTATTTTCAGAACATACTGCTAAAAAAAAGTGGCGAAATTTACGCGACCATTTTTTTAAAGAACTTAAAAGAATTCCAAAATCTAAAGAAGATGATGCTGCAACATATTATCCTGGAAAGTGGAAATTTTTTAGAAGATTGCTTTTCTTAAAGGATACAATAACCCCGATCGATAATGATGGCCGATTTTCACCGGCATTGGATCATTCTAGTTTAACAGCTATTAAACCCGAAGTGGACAGTGAGGAGGATTCAAAGTCAATTATAGAACATGAGATGGAGAATGAAGATTCAAAATCAAATATAGAATTAAAAGAAAATGGTACGGAAATAAGCTTCAATGAAATACCACCAACTACACCGAATGAATCTCTACTTCATATACGAAAAAGAAAGAGATTGGACATGGAACTAAATGGTGTTAATCTGCAGCTTTTAGACATTGAAGCCAAGAAGCTTGCTATCCTTGAAGCTTCGGAAGATGAAAATTCCCTCTATCTACGGTCTTTGGCTCCATTTCTTAGGAAAATGGATCCAATAAGACAACTTCGAGTAAGAACAAAATTTCAAGAAATATTATTAAAAGAAATGGAGGAAATGCAACAACATAATAACTTATCCCTAAATGACTTGTCATCTGCTTACTCCGACATCTCTGCACCAGCTTCTACCAAGTCTTAACAGCGTGCTAAAATACTATCCTTTTAATCTTATTAACCATACCAAATCTCCAATGTTATTGTAGATTAGATTAGCGTTATTTGTAAAATAAATATTTTGTTGCAAGAAAATAATTTAGTCGAAAGTAAAGGTTTCTAAGGTAGACGCTAGGTTAGGTTAATACTGACACACTTAAACTAAAGTTGGTCCATTGTGATACCACATGAATCTGGACCCCTTCCTTACTCTTTACACCACTTAGAGGAGGTAGACGGCAGATC
Organism: Dasysyrphus albostriatus; assembly: GCA_946251815.1. NCBI lineage: Eukaryota > Metazoa > Arthropoda > Insecta > Diptera > Syrphidae > Dasysyrphus > Dasysyrphus albostriatus. The sequence goes on along the minus strand of OX276337.1, from coordinate 132,638,369 downwards.
CATTTCAAACTCAATACCTTCGATTTATGATGTAATTTTAGCTGAAAAATTTTTTGAATTTTAAATACCTATTCCATGGATGGTTATCCATCAATCGCTCTGACGCTTAGGACGTTTAAAATTGTTTATAATGCAAGGAATTAAGGAACCAAGTGGGTAAGAACTAGTATATCAAAATAATTTGTTTGAATAAGTTCCCAAAATCTCTCCAGCATTCTATTTTTTTCTTTTCAGCTCAAGTACGTATTATGCTGAATTTACATGACTGGAAAGCTGGCAGTATAATGACAATAGAAAATTCAATAATAAAAAAAGAATGAACCATTTTTTTTTTTGTTCTGCCAGTTTTCCAACCGTATAAATCCTTTCTTCTTACGAACAACTTATACGGACAAAAACGATGTTTTCAAACGGCAACCCTGAAGGAGATGATATGACAACGGTTAAACTATTTCAGATTTTTTTTTTTTATTTTATTACTTTCTTAAAAAAAAACTATGATAAATCTACACCACATCAATTTCGTCAATGAATTTTCGGCATTTCTTCTTCAAGACTTTCACTGCTTCAATAAATATAACTTCGGGCTTAAGCGCCCCAACTGATTCAATGTTGAAAATAAAGTGATCTCGAATGCGAGACATTGTAACTGCTTCGGCCAACTGGGGATAACGATAGACATTACGACTGCATGTGTCATACCTCGAATCCTTTACAAACGCAACATCATTATCATCGATACCAATTACTCCGGGTGAGAAGCATTTCTGCAGAAGGAATGCCTCTTTGCCCGATACGGTTCGGTTTAGTTTGATTTCGGGCAATAGTCGATAGAATGCCGTTGCAACCGGTGAGAACTTAGCATGATCGCTACCTATTCCCTTGACTGCAAGCAACTTTAAGTCGAATTCATGTCCGGGGCGCATTTGACTAATGAGGATATCATCATGAATTGGGCCGATATCTGTTTCATTATGGAGCGTTGCTTGTTTTCCTTTGGGCAGCCATTTAATCTGACCCGAATAGATCTTGTGATTTTTGTAGATGGTATCAAAGTTTGCTGATTCCTTAACTTCCTTACGGCGAGTGCACTTAACTTTTAGCTCGAATTCGAGGGTGTCATTCTCTGTACCAAGCTCATCGCTCTCATCACTTTTATATTCGAAAAGTCGGGGATCTGCTCTCAGGGGTATCAAACCCAATCGATGGGCGAGGACTTCATCTTGGATAATTGATGTGTTATTGTATATGTAGACCTTTTCAATAGCCATACTCGGCACTTCACTGAGCATTAGGCGTCTAAAGGCATTCGCAATGCCTGGATGGACTCCAATCATATCAAACTCCAGCTCATGGTCTTCATATCTTAAAATAAGAAGCAATACTTAAGAATCTAGGGATTCAGTTGTCATGTTAAATTCATTACCGCACGACTACAATTCGGAATTTTTTTTTAAAAGCTTCCATGGTCCATTCATCGTCAGCCAATCCATAATCATGAGGATCTTGCTTTAATTTATGTTCGTCGAGATAAAGTCTTGGTTTTCTTACGTCTGCCATGATGATGAAGTTAAATGATTTCCTACAAAATTTACTTTTTCAATAATACGATTTAAAAAATTTTTGTTATGCTTATGAGATGTGCCACTGCTAAAGAGAAGATGATGACAGAAGAACAACAGCACGTGCTTGTCAAACAAAAGGTCTGTTTGCTTTTGTTATCAATTTCATATTGAAAATACGGATGCATTCACAATGTATTACTTTTTCGTTACTTTTATTATTTTTCTGTTGTATTTCTCATGTTATATTTGTGTTTCTAGTTTTCTATTTTACTGTGAAGTGAATAATTTTTACGTGCGCTACTTGTCAATTCCACCTTGAAATTGGGAACAGGAAAACTCCAAAAACATAATGCTATGTTTCCACTTGAATTGTCAAACTCTGACAAATCATGCCTTAAATTGACGCAAAATCGTTGGTCTTTTCAAACACAAACAAATTTTGACCAACAACTTTTTCAGTTCATTGACAACAACTACTCGTATTTCTATTTGCTTCGCCTTTTATAAACTGATGCTCGTCGTCAATGAGAAAGTTTTCACAGATGTCAGTCATGTTCAATGAAATGTGGTTAGTAGTGCGAAGAATTATTTTGTATAGAATTTTCGTTTTGTATTCCAAATATTATCGAATTTTGGTAGATTTGGATCACAGTACACATATTAAAGTTGTCATTAGAGTTTTTCAGTTCTGCGCATACATCAAAGTTCCTTGTAAAATGCCAGTATTTATTTGCCAATTTTTTTTATTGTTTTTAAGTATTTAAATCCTCACGTTCACAGACATTTTTAATTTCCGACTGTTTCAATTTTGAAAACCTGCATAGTATAATACCTTAGATTTGTGTACTGTTGATTTGGATAATTTTCATTATTCACTTCAGAGTAGATTTTCAGAATTTTAAAATTTTTTTTGTTTTCAAGAATATTCAAAGCAAATACACAACGCTAAACAAACAACAAAAAATTGTTTGTTTGGGAGAGCCTAAAGTTCATTCGCCGAATGATTATCATCATCTTAAATGGATGGAATATAGGTTATGTGTAATGCTCACTCATTTTACAGAATTTTTTTTTCTTCTCGGATGGACTTTCAAAATTACATTCAATTTACATTGGATCAGGTGTCAAATTAGTGTCTTTCATTGACAAGGAATTAAGGCTCTCCCAAACCAACGCGAATGCGGAGCGACGACGATTTGTCATACTTTGTGAATGGTTCGCTGCGAATCCCTCCACATTCGCGTTGGTTTGGGAGAACTTTTAAAACATGTTGCCAAAACATTTGCTTTGTCAGTAAAATACAAAGTGACATTTTGTTTGTCAATTGAGCTCTTTCCAATTGTCTTTCAAATCTGATGTCTTTTATTGACAAAGAGTGTTTGTCAGTTCAAAGGCAACCAATTTTGAATTATTTCCACTTGCCAATGTAAAATGACGCAAAAATGCGTCTTTCATCAATTGATAAATGACAAGTGAAAACCTAGCCGTGGGTAGGGCTGTCACATTTGGTAAAAAATAATTCCCTGCGTTCAAGGATCCAGAAATCTGAATTTTTGGGGCTTCTGATTGGTCAGCTGTCAAAAAAAATCTGAAAATTCAGATGACTTTTCGTTACGTTTGCTTACGTTTTTCAGATAAAAATTTTCATCTGAAAATTCAGATGACAGCTAATAAACAAGACAAAAAATAAGAATCTGCACATAGAAGCTGAACTTAATAGTAGATGCAGCTATTTTGTGTTCTGTTGTCGGTTTGGTACGACTTGTTGGTTTTTTTTTAAGTTTTGTTTTTTTGTAAGTGAATAAAATAAAAAATAAGATTGAGAAGTAGTTTTTTCATGGCATTTTGGCTTTAGTTTTTCCTTAACAAGAAGTAAAAGTTATCCCCATTTTTATTTAAAATAATTACATTTGGTGGAAAAATGCAAATAAGACGTGCATTTGGGAGTAATAACTGTTAAGATTTTTTGGTTGCCAGTGAAAAGTGTGGCTTCAACTATTTTCTTAAGTATTATAATCCAAGTAAAAACAACGAACAAGCTTTTTCCAGTCAACTTACAAAGTAACTTCCTCGTCAGTTACTTATTATGCGACAAAAAAAGTTCTTCCTTACATTACTTTCAGTAAAATCAGCAGGTTAACACAAGATTATGGCAGAAAAAAAATATATGACATTTGGCTGAAATTTCAGATTTTTTGTGCGTTCAACGTTACGTTTCAGTACTGAATTTTCAGATTTCTGCCGATGAACGCACCCATTCTTTAAAAAAATGTCACGGCTATGTTTTTTTGTTTTATAAACAAAAAAATCCGAAAAGCATTTATTTTAAGTACCTAATTGTTTATTTTTCAAATGTCTTGCAATAAATATTCAAAACAAAAAGGTTTTCGATAATCTATTGCAATTTCACAAAAATGGATAAACGCTATGAGCCGTCGAAAGATTACGGAAGAGTCAACAAAAAGCCAAAACTAGAAATAATTGTTGGAAAGGGTCGTAATCAGAATGCAGTAGGAGCCTCTGGCTCAAGATATACAGGTGCGTCCTTAAATACAATACTGATTAAAGTTTAATTGAAAATTGCACTTTAGCAGGAAAGCAGCAAGCAAGTCCACCAAGATCAAGCCCAGATGATTTCTGGGACGATGACGATGATGAAGTTCTTCTCATGGCTTCCCAAGTGGTGGAAAAATCAGCTGGGAACATGGTTCCGTCGTCAAGTGAAACAAGAGACTTTACTTTTAGTGAGTTTGCTCCCAACGTAAAAAGCACCCAAAAGTACTTCGAACCAGATGTGGAACTATTTTCGGAAATGGACGATGACTGGGATGAAGGGGTTATTGAAAAACCATCTGTATTTCAATCAACTCAAAAAACAAATAACGCAATGGTATTTAAGGTACCTGTTATGGTGGCGCCCACAAAGAGGCCACATCAAGATTATGAGAGGACTGAACGTCCCTTCAGCAGTGATCTCCCCAAATCTGCAACTCCACTGCTAGGACAAGTTACACCAAGCAACAACACGGCAAATATTATTACCGCACCAATAAGCCTTTCCCAGCCGAATATTCTCAATAAGAATTCAAATCGCGAGAAAGCACACGAATGCCAAATACAGTTCCTACAAAAGCGAGCCGATACACTTAAGAAAGAAAACGCCAAGATCACAAAAGAATTGGATGACTTTCGAAATAAAATGGAGAGCAAGGATGGCGAGGTGAGTTATTTTTAAATGTTATTCTAATAAAAGTTAAATTCAAATTTCAATAACTCACCAAACTTATTAGCGGGATTGAAATTTATAAGCTAGTCGGGTTTAGTTAATGGGATTAGGAATTAGTTCATATTAAGTAAAGCCAAAGTGATAACTTATTCTTTTGTTCAATATTTATTAATAAACAAAGCCAGAAATTAATGAAATTATGAAATTGTTATTTGCCTGGTCTGTGCAGGTATCTTTACTGCGTGATGAGATCCGCCATTTGAAGCAACAAATCCAAAATGCCCAGCTCGAAAAAATGCAATCTAGTGATGTTGTCAAATTGGAATGGCAAGATAAAATAAATGAATTGGCCAAACAAGTTGAAGCTCAGCAGACCGTGCTTGAGTTCAAAACAATGGAAATCTCCAAATTGAAAATGAACCATGGTGATGAAACGATGAGATTCGAGAATAGCATAAGGGAAAATCTCAATGAAAGTACTGCCGCGCAGCAAGTCAACCTTCGCATCACCACTTCAAACCGGAGACGTATGACACAAGTTCAGAGTTGTGTTCGTTTAAATAGAGAAGTTCCAGTGGCCTGTACCATTCCTATAGAGATTTTCGACCATTCGATAGAAAAAGGCAATAGCAAGTTTCGTAAAGATGTATTTCATAGGGAAATGGAGCGGTTACAATTCCACATGTCTCGTGCACAATATATCAGCCAGTTGAAGGCTTATCAGCGAACAGAACTGGCGAGAAGTGTCATCGAATCGGCGAAATGTGTTATCGCAGAGTTTTGGACGTATGTACACAGTTTGGAATACAATAAACATAGTCACAGCCTGCCACATCACTCGTATGACATCACAAAAGACAGCCGACAACAAAATGAGCGGAACAGTCTCTTCCAAGCAGAAGTTCTCTTTCACAATGAAAAGGCAATAAATCTCCGGCGTTACATAGCTGGATTGAGTGTTATCTGCAAGTTGGTTCCTGAAGCTGGAACACTTCTGTTCTCAATACATCACAACGAATATCTTCTAATTCAAATCATTGTAGATGCACTTAACAAATTAGGATTCTCGAATGAAATCTGCCAGCATTTCGGCGTCATTGAATCGCTTGCCATGTTGCTAGATACTCTGTGGGATAATCACTCCGAATGCGATCAGTATCAGGAACATTTGATGAATTTTCTAAAAACCTTAGTATTTTGCAGGCCAAATGCATGGGCAAGCAAATTCATCACTCTCTGCCTGCAAAAATTATCACCCACGGCTCGAGTCCAACTGTGCGCCAATGCTCGTAGCCACTTCACTGTATCACAAGTTATTTATAAATTCACTACGGAATCATGTGTTCTGCAAGTTTACGCTTCTTTATTGGAGACTGCCTTTCCAGCGAATCAGGAACTGAGCAGGCGTGAATTCAAATTGCTATCCGAGGTTTGCTACAATCACGTACATTTTTTCATGAGCTGCTTCCCATCACCACCACGTTTTGTAGCTGATATTTTACCACACGATGATGATTTGGATGAAGAAGGTTTAATGTCTCAGCAACCTACAGTCAATGTCAAATGTCATTGTTATGTTATGATGTGCAGCAGTGTGGTTAAGTTGTTGTATCAGGTTATGCGGCAATGGCAACGTATGGAGCGACAGTATGGTAAGAATAAATTTAGTCAAATAACAAATAGCTTCTACGAATGAGCCTTAAACGCATATTTAAGTTTATTCTATCATTTGATCGGCTTTCTTTGTTTTTAATCCCAGAAGTGAAACTTATCGGAAACATTGCCAAAGTTGGCGTTCGGCTTTTACACACTATTTACATTCGCTATTACATGACAAAACTCTTTGACCACAAAGGCTACCTCACAAGGCACTATCTATACTTCATTTGTAAATATTGGTTAGAGAGTATGGATCTGCTGCAATTCATGGAAACTCATAGTAAGAATAATTTAACATAGAACAAACTTAAAATTAATAATTTTTTTAAAATAATATATCAGGAGAAGCCTTAGATCAACTCGCAAGTTCTCATATTGTGGAAATAAAATCACCACCTGAGGAAATAAACACTTTCAAAGTTGGTAGGGATTTGAAAAGATGGTATGAACATTCTGGTGATGTTTTAAACGAAAAAATGGACTGTATAGATGTGGATGCAGACAATATTAGTGATTTCAAGAAATTAGGCATTACTGAAAAGGCTTGCAATGCAGAATTATTTTTCAAGAGGTATTAAAATAATTAATTTGGTGACAATTTTTGTAAGAAAGAAACAATTCAGTTGTTTTCTTTGTTGTATGAGAAAACATTGAATATTAAACAAAAATCGAATATATATTGTTGTTGTTACAAAAAAATATTAATGTATTTTTGTATGTATTGTACTTTTTAGAAATATATTATTGTTATTGACATTCAACTATTAAAAAAGGAGTAAACAAATATTTTACTTTAAAATTCAATGGAAATAGCTCCAGTTGTTTTAACAGGTAAGTCAGATTTACCTGTTATTCTAAAAAAAAATTAGCTGGATCAATTGGAACGTCTACTCAAATTCAATAGCATTTAAATCAACTTGGCGTGAAAACTGAATACAGTCAGCTAGGGGCCGAGCTGACTGGAATATAGGAGATTATGTTAAAGGGTGAAATATTTTTTTAATTGTTTTAACGAGAAATTCAGTTAAAATCTTGTTGAGTCTTGGTAAATAGATATACTTTGAAAAAAAGTAAGTGTAGAATTTATGCTTTGGTAAAAAAAATTGATTGAAAACAATTTACCACAAAAACCGTTATTATCAGTGCCTTCCATAGATTTTTTTTTTTAATTCCACTTTCTCAATTTCCATCATGCAACCTTAATTCAAGTGCACTTAAAGCTGTTAAAAGCTATTTTTATTATAAAATCAATTGAACCTATCTGGCTGATTTATTTTACTGAAAACACTATTGTTCGATCACTAACACAAATATTTGGATGTTAAAGTTGGGAGAATACTTTCATTATCACTACTGAGATTAATAAAAAAATTTCATTGCTACATAACATATGTATACACCTAATTGTATATAATGTATGCACGTTCCCAAATAATACTGATATGATATTTTAGTTAATACAAAAATTTTAATTTTTGTTATCAATTCCTAGTTTAGTCTATATAACTTTGCACAATTTATTAAAAAAAAATAGTTCATACTTAAACTTATAATCATCAACATGAAGTTTGTTATTTGCGTTGTATTTCTTTTAACGGTTTTTGTCAATTTATCCTCTGCTGCTGTTGCCAGAGGTGTATTCAAGGATCCCAGTACGTGAATATGCTTAATTTATATAACTTAGAATTATTATTGGAGGAGTGTTGTATTGTTTTTTTTTTATTTTTTAAGACCATCCGGCTAAATACGCAATCAAAAAAAACTTAATCCTCTCTCCTGGTGAAAAGATAAAGAATCCTGATGTTGATTGTGGTCGAATTTTATGCTCAGATGATGGGGAGGTTGAATTCCACATGTAAGTATGAAATTTATCAAAAAATAATATAAGGTATGTGATGTTTTTGCAGACACCGGGTGTAGATAATATATTTTTTTTAAATTTGTTTTTCGTAGTTTATTTGATCGCGTCATCTCAAAAATTAAATTTAAAAGTGGTCGAATAAGACTTCTATTACTTGTTGAATTCTTACTAAAACAGTTTATATACAAATTTTCTTTATCCATTCTGGACATTTAGATATTCGAAATGAGTATTTTGCTTTTGCTTTTTTGCCTTATTTTTTTTTTTGTTTTAGCAGAAATAGGAATTAAACCAAATTCATGTTTTACTGTTTATATTGTTTTTTCAAATGGAGATAAAAATGCACTAAAAAAACACGGCTTTTATTCAATGTGAAAGGTGGAATAAGCAAGGATTGTATGGTCGTTCAGTGCAATCTACGTTTCTTTTCTCATTTATGGTATAGATTCGCATTGTATGGCTAATCTTTTTGCTCTAGTGTTGTTTTTTAATTAATTCCATTCTGGATATTGTTTTCTGGATAAAGAGTTTGTTCATTATATATTTTGTTCCTTTACCGAAATTAATAAAGAAAAATACTCTTCATGTTCGAAAAACCAATTCACGATGAACCGGAATACAGAACAACAAAATTCATTTTCGCATCGAGGCGACCAGGAGATTACCGAATGAAGCTTCGTTATCAAATGAAATCGTTGACTCACATGCAAAAGTACGAGTAGGTTATCAAAAAATATTTAGAGGAATTATCAAAAAAAAATTCTTCGACATTTTTTGAAGAACAATTTTGTCTTATTTTTTGTTGTCATTAAAAGCATATCATGTGATGAGTTTGGCACTATTTAAAAAATAAAAGAATTTGAATATCAGGGTCAAGTTTGCCTCGCTATGTAAGTTTCATTCATAATTTATCAATTTATACAGTAATAGTTTTTAATTAGGAATATTCAAAGCTCTAGTAGGTAAGGTAATTATAACCCAATGGCCAAACTTCAAAAATAAAGCATTTTTAAGTGGAGCTTTGTTTTGACGTCGGATATATCCAAAAAAGTATATACTTTTGATATTGTACGGAAAATTTTAAAAGCTTCGCTGGGTAACACTTTTGTAACATTCATAAGACCAATAGGTATATTTTGAATTTGGTAGTACCTAATGTGAAGGGAATACCCCATAACTTCCGTTAGAGTGTATTGGCGTCTCTAATTATGTAGGTTATATTTAAATATAAAATTAAAAAAATTACTTAGTTTTTAATAAAATATTGTTTTTTTTTTTAGTTTCAACAGTTTGCATGCCAGAGGAGCTCCAGTTGTTTTTACAGGTAAGTCAGATTTACCTGTTATTCTAAAAAAAAAATTAGCTGGATCAATTAGAACGTCTACTCAGGTTCAATAGCATCTAAATCAACTTGGCGTGAAAAACTGAATACAGCCATCTAGGGGCCGAGCTGACTGGAATAGTTCTTGAAAATGAAATTGGAATTTAGATTATGTTAAATGGTGAAATAGTTTTTTTAATTTTTTTAACGAGGAATTCAGTTAAAATCTTGTTGAGTCTTGATAAATAGATATACTTTGAAAAAAAGTAGGTGTAGAATTTATGCTTTGGTAAAAAAAAATTGATTGAAAACAATTTACCACAAAAACCGTTATTATCAGTGCCTTCCATAGATTTTTTTTTTAATTCCACTTTCTCAATTTCCATCATGCAACCTTAATTCAAGTGCACTTAAAGCTGTTAAAAGCTATTTTTATTATAAAATCAATTGAACCTATTTGTCTGATTTATTTTACTGAAAACACTATTGTTTGATCACTAACACAAATATTTGGATGCTAAAGTTGGGAGAATACTTTCATTATCACTACTGAGATTAATAAAAACAATTCATTGCTACATAACATACATATGTATACTAATTGTATATAATGTATGCACGTTCCCAAATAATACTGATATGATATTTTAGTTAATAAAAAAATTTTAATTTTTGTTATCAATTCCTAGTTTAGTCTATATAACTTTGCACAATTTAAAAAAAAATAGTTCATACTTAAACTTATAATCATCAACATGAAGTCTGTTATTTGCGTTGTATTTCTTTTAACGGTTTTTGTCAATTTATCCTCTGCTGCTGTTGCCAGAGGTGTATACAAGGATCCCAGTACGTGAATATCCTTATTATTATTATATAACTTAAAATTATTATTGGAGGAGTGTTGTATTGTTTTTTTTTTATTTTTTAAGACCATCCGGCTAAATGCGCAATCAAAAAAAACTTAATCCTCTCTCCTGGTGAAAAGATAAAGAATCCTGATGTTGATTGTGGTCGAATTTTATGCTCAGATGATGGGGAGGTTGAATTCCACACGTAAGTATGAAATTTATCAAAAAATAATATAAGGTATGTGATGTTTTTGCAGACACCGGGTGTAGATAATATATTTTTTTTAAATTTGTTTTTCGTAGTTTATTTGATCGCGTCATCTCAAAAATTAAATTTAAAAGTGGTCGAATAAGACTTCTATTACTTGTTGAATTCTTATTAAAACAGTTTATATACAAATTTTCTTTATCCATTCTGGACATTCAAAATATTCGAAATGGGTATTTTGCTTTTGCTTTATTCAATGTTTTCCGGATGAACCATTTTGCTCTTTTTTCATTTCGGAAGATTTGGAATGCATTTTTTGCCTTATTTTTTTTTTGTTTTACCAGAAATAGGAATTAAACCAAATTCATGTACTATTGCTTACATCGTTTTTTTAAGTGGAGATAAAAATGCACTAAAAAACACGGCTTTTATTCCATGTGAAAGGTGGAATAAGCAAGGATTGCATGATTCGTTCAGTGCAATCTACGTTTCTTTTCTCATTTATGGTATAGATTCGCATTGGTGCGAATTGCTCTTGTGTTGATTTTTAATTAATTCTGGATATTGTTTTCTGAATAAAGAGTTTGTTCATTATATATTTTGTTCCTATATCGAAATGAATAAAGAAAAATACTCTTCATGTTCGAAAAACCAATTCACGATGAACCGGAATACAGAACAACAAAATTAATTTTCGCATCGAGGCGACCGGGAGATTACCGAATGAAGCTTCATTATCAAATGAAATCGTTGACTCACATGCAAAAGTAGGTTATCAAAAAATATTTTGAGCAATTATCTAAAAATTCTTCGACATTTTTTGAAGAACAATTTTGTCTTATTTTTTGTTGTCATTAAAAGCATAGTTTGGTACAATTTAAAACATAAGAGAATTTGAATGAATCAAGGTCAAGTTTGCCTCGCTATGTAAGATAAGTTTCATTCATAATTTATCAATTTATACAGTAATAGTTTTCAATTAGGAATGTTCAAACCTCTAGTAGGTAAGGTAATTATAACCCAATGGCCAAACTTAAAAAAATATAGCATTTTTAAGTGGAGCTTTGTTTTGTCGTCGGATATATACAAAAAAGTATATACTTTTGAAATTGTACGGAAAATTTTAAAAGCTTCGCTGTGTAAAACTTTTGTAACATTCACAAAGACCTATATGTAGGTATATTTTGAATTTGGTAGTACCTAATGTGAAGGGAATACCCCATAATTTCCTTAAGAGTGTATTGGCGTCTCTAATTATGTAGGTTATATTTAAATATAAAATTAAAAAAAAATAACTTAGTTTTTAATAAAATGTTGTTTTTTTTTGTAAATGGTCACTGCAATTTTTTGAGCACAACTGTACTTGTACATACATGTACCTACTTTAAACCACTACAATTAACACTAACAATATATTTTCTCTTTATACAGGTGTGCAGTTCAAAAGTTTGATAAATGCATTCTTGGAGACTATTTAGATAAAAGCCTTCCATACCCCGATTGTTGTAAGCGAGAAAAGATTTGTGTGTAATAATTGTCCAGTTTATATTTCTGAGCGCTCAGAGAATTTTCCCAGTTTGACTGTCAGAAGCTAAGGAAACAAATCTTTGCTCCCTCAACTAAGTGAGCGCTCCTTATACAAAACTGAACAAATAAATCACTTCTTTTTATAAAATTGAACTGTTTTGAAATATATGATTTAAAAGAGCATATTTATGGATTTTTTTAAGGTAAGATAGATGGCACAGCTAAACAATGTGCCCGATATTCCGTTCTAGCATAATAACACAAAAGAAACGATAAACTCACTATTGACACCTGTTAGTTATTTTCTACAGCACCTGGAAGTCAGTGCATGTACTGACAATTGGAGATATGTAAATTTTTGTTTCGGTTTGACATTGTTTTTCGTTTTATATTGTTAATTATATACTACTTGTTGTTATAAATTTATTATTGATACATTTTGAACGGCTGTGTATTGGAAACTCTTAGGTCTACAGCAGAGCTGTAAAATTTCTGTTTTCTGGTCTTCTGATAAAAACACCTTCTTTTGATGTAATGAGTAATAAAATCCTCTTGTAAATTGAATTTGATGCAAATATTATTCAAAAGCCTAAAAAGTACTTAAAAATACTTGTAGGTACTTGAAAGTACTCTGGTACTTAAGTACTTTATACTTGTACCAAAATACTTTAAGAATACTCGTAAATACTTGCACTTTTTCAAGTAAAAGTACCAGTACCAAGAAAATGTACTTGAAAGTCCAAATAAATACATACTTTCAGTAAATGATCAAATGAAATAATTTAGTAGAGTTGGCGTTTAGCCACGGTAATAGGCGCACTGGGTCACTAGAAGAGTTCTGCATCATCGTTGGTTGTTAAAGGGATATCAGATATCGTTTGCGCTGTTGCTATCTCTACAATATCTACATAATGATAAAGACAGCTATTTTCAAAATGTTATTTTTCGATCGTTTTAATTTTACATGATGAGGGATGAGGCCCAAGGATTTCCATAGCGGCTAGGTTCCTTAGTTCGGGATATTCTTGTTGGTTTGGCATCGTTCTCATCGCGTTTGTCTCATGACCTTTTGAAGCAAACAAGCAACGATTTGAATGAGTTGATCTCCTGATACTCCATTTGTTGTAAAACTCGGAGAGTTTTCGGATGTGAGCCTTAACTCAGACAGCTATCAATAGAGTTAGTGATATTTATCAATTGTAATTGATGAATAATATGGAAGCAAGTCATCATTGAAAATAAGGTCTTCGCATTCGCTTTTGGTTGGTAAGAGGTCAGGATGTTCTAGTGAAATGGTCCAAGCTTCGAGCACTGGGCAACGCCGACTGATATTCTTCAGTTATTGATTTGCAGTTCCCCAGTTACACGATTAGTGCTGAAATTATAAGGCTTAGTGCTTTCCATTTTTCCTTTTTGAATAAAGTAAATATTGGTTCGGTAGACTAAAAACAAGACCATCACTATTTGTGGATAGTGGAAGCCTCCTAAGTAAAAAGTTAGATACCCTTTCTAGCTCAGTTGACTGCTCAGCTACCTTCTTTTGGAAGTCCATAGCTGTCGTTGTGAGTACTCATTTCGTAATTAAGAGATTAAATTTTCAATTATTTTTTGACGACGAACAAAAGATATTAATAGTGCCTTTGCGCAAATGTTTTGTTTATTTTGGGCCAAGAGAAGTTCAGGGAAATATCATAATAGCTTTTTTAAATTCCGGGGGAACAAACATTTTTCGGGCGAAATATTTTGCATGTGAAACTCATAATAAGGCTGAGTATGTCCTTCAACATGTGATAAGGAATGAAGAAGCTGCTGCAATTTAAGAAGCTGCATCTAAGAATTCATTACTAAATAGGTATTAAAAATAGAATTTTCGAGGATTTTAACGAAAAGAGTTATTTTTCTGCCAGAGAATAAGTTCAATAAAATGTAGAACATATTGTGATTTATTTTTGTTTCGTTTCTGATTTAAGTACAAAAAATGTGTAAATGACTACTAATTACTACACGTTTATAATATTATAATATAATAATGTATACATAAATTTATATCTAAATTATGTAAGTGTATTCTGTTTTAAAATAAATACAATATATTATAATGTATGATGAAATGCATTATATTTTAATGCACACGTATGTTTTTTATTTTTGTTGTTGTTTAATATTAAAATACATAAAATGCATTTTGTAAAAAGCTAAAAGCTTCTAAAATTTAAATTTGATTTTCTTTGCTTAAAAATGCATTTAATTTTTAAATACTTGAAAGTTATATTTTTTGTTGTAAAATATTTTATAGATATCACTACTAATATTTCAAAAAAAAAAATAAAAACAATTTTTTTTTATTTTTGGTTTCGCTCAGTCCAAAAGGTTTACATAAAAATTAAATTTAAATATATTAACTACGAATAAAAAATTCTTTTGAAACTACACACGTATTTCTAGGTTAAAAGTAATTTTAATTCGAGTAATACAACTTATTGAAAATAAATTGTTTCAATTGAGTATGATTAATTATTAGTGAATAATAAGTTTTACTTAAAATAATCTGAAACACTATTTTATTTTATAAATTATCCAAATGAAAGCATGTTACAATAATTTAAAGGAAAAAGAAACATGATTACAAAATTTGGTTGTGTGATGGATGCGCTTTGTTTTAGAAACTTTGTAAAGAAACAAATTAATTTTTAATTTTACCTACCATCGTAACGGTGTACTCTTGCTAACGTAACTGTTTGCGCTAAAGAAACGTAAATGAAATGAAATACATTTAAAATAAGCATATTTTAATTTGATGTAATTTTTAAATAAATTAAATTATGAGCATGATGTTTCTGAAATATGATAATTGAAAATATTTACATTCATATTTAATTTTCTGTTAGCTATCAGAGGAACGCGAACTATCCTAGCATTAAAATATAGCGATGCAAAATCAGTTCAAATTCATTGCAATTTTACTTGATCTTCAATTGATTTGCATAAAACGAAGAAATCTGTCATTACTATTTTCCTTACAACAATATTCATTGTAAAAGTTTTTCTCTAATAACATTTTTCTACAAATTTGAAAAAAGACTTTCTCTATAAAGTTTACAACTAAACTTTTTACAAAAACTAACTAAATGATTTGCATAAAACGAAGAAATCTGTCATTACTATTTTCCTTACAACAATATTCATTGTAAAAGTTTTTCTCTAATAACATTTTTCTACAAATTTGAAAAAAGACTTTCTCTATAAAGTTTACAACTAAACTTTTTACAAAAACTAAGGGTATTCATACAACGGCTTAAAGATGTCGTTAGCGTTGTATAGTCTAAAACTTCATAAATGACATATTTACACAGTTTACAACTTTAATGCGTTTACGATGACAGTAAACCTTTGCATAAATACCATTGTTACACATAAAATGTAGGCCCAAATATTAGGCCCAAAGTTTATTTTGTTTTTATTTGTATCGACTACGATGTGCATGTTCTACTTATTTTATAACAATAAATGGCTACTGGGGAAGTGAGTTTATAGGTGTAAGAAGATAAGTGTTCATAGTGCAACGTGTAGGTGATTTCTAAAAGACCCTTTTAACAAAATATGCCGAGTGATAAGTTGTAATATTGATTCTTTTGTGAATAATTATAAAGAACACCAAGATCTGGCCCCACCTTTTTCTTCATAAAAAAAAAAATATCCTTGTTTGTTTCCACGAATAGAAAAAAAATATCCTTGTTTGTTTCCACAAATAGATCTTTTTCGTCATTTTTTGGGTAGTCTATATTTTCTGAAAGCCAAATAGAAATTAAAAACGACCAAAAAATATGTCGAATGATGGCTCAGTCAAAAGAGAACAGAAAATACCTACGGCTTTCTCAAAAGCTATTCAAAAAATAAGAAAAAAAAACTGAACTTAAGATGAGGCTGTGAGCTACATTTGGTTCTATAAACACAAAACTTCATAAAAAACTAGTGTACCTTTAAGATCAGCATTAATTAGTTTTTCCTGTTTTTTTGGTCAATACAAAAAAATTCACAAGACACAAGTTAATAACTAAATAATCATGACTTAAGACTGATATTAAATATACTTACTTAACAGCTCCAACAGCTTGACTAGGACTTAAGGTAATTAAGGGTGACAAACGTTCCAAGAATCGTTCATTATTCCTTTCCAATTCTCTTTGATAATCTTTCTGATCCAATTGTATAAGGTTCCGATTTTTCTTAAGTGCATCTGTACATCTTTTTGCAAACTCTTTAAAGCACAAACGCAGTTTATTTTGATGTCTTGTCGGAATGGTCACACCATCGGCCAAACCAGATAAGAAAACCGTAGCCATTTCCATTGGTCCCTGATTCACTGTCGTTCCAATGCAACCCTGCAATACCATTTGCAGGATCTTTGGATCGGCTGGTTCTTGTTTTGTTGCCGCAGCTAATTCTAAGGTCTTTTTCTGAATATCCTCAATCGCCACTTCGATTGGCTCCAAGATTATCTGTTGTCTACTTATGACTTGGATGCGAGTTTTGACATATGGGAAATGATTAGCGGTAGTGAGGATTGTTTTGCGTTTGCATTGTTCATTCAACTCGCCATGGGCTTTACCGCCTTTTGTAAATGGAGTGGCAAATATGAAACGCTCTGCAAAGGAAGGCAAACTTAGATAAATTAACTTATGTTAATGTCAAATTCTAACTTATATTGAAATTCCTCTCGAAATATGTTTCCCTGTGGCGCAATTCGAAAGTTTCAAAATAAGGTTCAACATAGGTAATTTGGATATATGCCTTATCTGGGTCTAGCGTGTTGACATCGACATTATTTGAATCTTTGATTATGTGCACAGAATCTGGACCAAATCGATCAGCATAGAAGCTCTAAAAAAGAAAAAAAATATTAAATGATTTCCATAAATTAGACGTTACATATCAAAAATCTTACCTGCAGGCGACTAAAAATCTCAGGCAATTTTGTCAATGTAGGCTCTTTATAGATAAACTCCTGTTGATCGAGATCTCCAAATGTCGTTCCATAGAATCCCACACGAAAATATGTACCAAAGACACGTTTGCCTTGTAACTGAGCGATTCTATTGAAGGCCTCTTGCAGTTTACCATGTACCTTGCCCAACTTCTGGAAATCACGGTTCGCCTCACATATGGGTATTAGAATTTTCAAAACCTCGTTCATTGCTTCGTACATTCCAGCAATTTGGAACGAGTTTGCAGCCTCCTCCAACAACGCCTTCAGTCCGATCTCAGTAAAATGATTTCCAAGACAGATACCATCTTCACCGGGACTTAGAACATCATCAGACACTGCCGATTCCATGAGAGCATTTGGAGTGACTTTCTGAAAACTAACCGCTCCAACCGGCAGATGAGTTTGTGACTCTAACATACTCAGATATTCTGCAACCAAAGCAGCACTGTGCACATAGCACATTGCAGCCTCGGTGTGATTGGCACGCTCACGGTGTTTCTTTGCCATATTCTCAAGCCATGTCAGTCGTAAGTCGGGATTGTTTTGATAGCCTTTGGCTATGCGATGCATTAAATCTAACAACATTTCTGGATCTTCTTGGTATTCTTTCATCTTAACCGTATCCGAAAGGATCATGTGCAAATTGAAAAGCAAATCTTGAACTTGCTCAGGAAAAGAAGTGTCTTGAAGATCGATATCGGACTCAGCATAGACTAGAATTGTTTTCAATGCTCTGCGAAGGGACTGCTCGCTGAAGGAGGAGCTTGTTCCGACCAGCGAACTAAGGGACATGGTAACTTGCATTTTAACACGTGCAAAGTTCTAGAATTTAAATATAATTTCCATAAAAAGACGTGATACAAAATTTGAATATACATTAAATGAGAATGAATGAAATAAAATAGTAAAAAGTGAATGATTTGAAGATGATATTTCCTTCAGATGTTGTGATGTGTTTGAGCGTCCAAACAATGTTCCCGAAACCACCAATGTTTCCAATTTATTAATAAAAAGTAAAAACACAAAAATAATTTTTACTTGTGTACTTACATTTCCGATTTCAAAATTTTGTCTCATAAGAAGATACAGCGAAGCAGCTGCTTGAGATCTTATCCCTGGGAGCAATGATCCACAATGCTTTAGCAATAACAAACACAGATCTGCACATATATCGGTCTCTTCGTCGAACAATAAATTAGGAAACTTAAAGATCAAAGAACGCTGTGATGCAAATAGATTCTGCAGGGAAAGTGTGCTTTGATTGCGGGAGAGGGCATGTAAAAGAACCTTCAGAACTGTCCTAAGAAGATTATGATGAATTTCGGAGTTCGTTGCTACCTGCACTATGATTTCCAGTGCATCCAAGGTAACAAGGATTAACTCTGTGGCCAGTGATCCTTCAATACAATGAGTTATCTCAATTTCTGGCTCAGCCTTGACCGGGAGATCAGCGAATTGTGACCTGTATGGCATCTGATCTTTCCGCCAGCGGAGTTTCTCAGTAGAATTACGATCCTTTCGACGATTTATCAAATCATTCCGAGCCGAACCAGTGCCACGAATATATTCTTCAAGTTTCTCCTTCATGTCGGGAGTTTTACGGAAACTTTGAGTGTTGTTTCTCTTGACCATTGGCAAGCGTTTTTGTCCTCTATATTCAAAACATGGTATACACCAATTGAGAACTTGTAACATTTGATGTACTCGATGAGGGCTCAAGCCCAAAACCCAACGATAGAGTATTGTTCTTTCCAAGTTCTTAATAACCCATATGAAGCAGGCTAGAAGATGGCGTGTATCTTCGGTGTTCAGCTGCGATTTGTTCTTAACTGGATCAGGCACATATGAATATGTGCGACTTCCAGATATGGCATAAGCAACTTCAGGACATATGGTCGTTGTAGCGATTGGCTGATGTGGTCCTTGGTAGTCTTCGAGAAGTCCAATGCTATGAAGTCTGTCTTGAGTGTCTGTTAGAAATTGATGGAGCTGTGGAATTGTGTCCATAACAATTGCCAATAATGGAATATACAGTGATGCTACACGAGCTCTAGCATCTGATTCGCTATATCGTGCGTCCAGATCATGGGAAGTCATTAAGTTGCGTATGCAACGAATTGCTTTACTGTGAAGTGGTGGATTTCTAGAAAGAACAAAAAAGTAAAAAAAAAACACTTTGGAATATTTATATAACTTACGAAACTTCCAAAACAGTTGCTAGTTCACTTAGAACTAGTCCTACTAGATAATGCTGCTGTCTAAATTCAGCATTTAAGTCTGCTTGCAGAGCTTTGTCAATTGATCCCTAAAACAAAACATAAAAATTAGCTTTTTGTTTCATAAAGACTCTTTCCAAGCGTACATAAGAATTTTGACTATTATTTGAGTTTGTGCTTGGAGTTGGACTTGTCGGAGTTGGAACTGTTGTATATGGCGTAGCAAATGGTAGATTCAATGCTATATAATGCTCATGACTGCACACAATACGCAGGAAATCCACTTTGTAGTGCATCAAATCGGGAATCGAAGAATTCTTCGAAATCAAAACTTTGTAATAAGTCTTTATAAATCCGAAGACAAAACCTCTGTCCATTATGTTGAATAAATCAAATATAAAGAAACCCAAACTGGCATTTAATGACTGCGCCAATTTCTGATCAATATTATGGTAACCAACTACTTTAGTTGTAACTAGATGAATTAACGTCGATATATCGTCTGTGAATTGATGTGGAAAACGACTTTTGCGTGGAGCTGTAAGGGCACGAGTAAGATCTAAATGTTCTATCATGGATTTGACCATGAGTTCGAAGAGAAACCAAGAGTTTTTCATAGCCATTTCAGCAGCATTGCCACTTGCAACAACCCAATGAAGAGCCAATTCTTCATGTAGCAAACGAATTTGTCCATCACGACCGATGTAAGAGGGAGATATTTCAGCTGACATTTCTAAACAAAAACAAAAAACATTTATTGCGAATTCTTGATTTGTTTGCTTAAAAATTAACATTTTATACCTTTTCTATCTAAACTTCTTCCAGCGTGCTCATGAATAATATAACCATCATGTGCTGACCCCATCATTTCTTCAGCATTACTCCTGCTATATGTGAGTCGCCTCTTTCCACTGAATGGATGAAGGATTTTTGTTTGAAATTGCACATAAGTTGAAAGAAGACTCTGACGTCCATACTGATCAACAACTAAGTCATCAGAGAGAATCTAAAACCCAGACCAAAATATCATCAATAAAATTGTGACAAATAAACCATCATAATCAAAAACGAACCGAAAGATTCTCTGAAACCATACAAAGAACTTCGAATACATTTGAACCCATCGATAAGGTTTGTCCAGTGATCTTATAAGTTGTGACTAACAATTCAATAAGTTTATCCAAAACTATTGGAAGATTCTTGACTAACGGTTCACGATCCGCATTTTCAATATCGAGAAGGCATTTTTTCATTTCTTTTTCCATATTACCTTCGCCAATGTGTGGGGGGACTTTTTTCGATTCGAGAAACTCACACGCAAGGAAAAATCTAAACATAGGGATAAACGTAGGATCAATTGAATTAAACAAGAAAATACAAAAATCCAAGCTTACCGATCGAGATAAGGATCCAATGTGTGTATCGATGTAACAGCATCGATTGTCACAGTAAAAACTGGACGATGATTGTCCAACCACTTGGTACCGGGTAAATGCACATTTGGCGGAATAAATGAATAATTTTCCGGAGGTGGCTCGACCATTACAGGTAGATTAAATTCTCCAACTCTTACTTTTCCATCCTCGAGCAGTGGAATCCAAGTATAACCAACTGGAGTTTCAACTGTTGTTTGCATTTCTTGTGGTTTCTTTTGACATGATACATGATACAAGGTAAAGAGTAGATGATGGTTTTGTTTAATATTTGCTGGAAGGGCAATTTTTATCTCATCGTAGAATGCTGGACATTTGTTGTGATAGTTAACAGCTGTAAATGCCTCAGAACTATATTCAGGACAGGAAGATTTTGCAAAAATTGCTCTTAGTGCATCATTTTGTGTTTCTCCAGCCATAAGTTGAATGCGAACAGCAATATTTCGAGCAGAACCAGCTCGAGACGAGAAATTTAACTCCTTAGGAGCAATAAACAAGAGATTACGGTACGTATAGTGAGGAATATAGATGGCACTTGAGGGGAATTCGAGAATTTCCTTAACTGGTCGAGTGTTATCATCTAAAATGAAAAAAAAAATATTAAGTAACAATAGACAACAAAATTTGAATTTCGCCTATTCTCACTCGGATAAGGTTCGACTTTGGCCAATTCTGGTGAGAGAGCACATTTAACATCTTCGGGACAGGGAGAAATTTCTAACTTAATAGAACCGGGTATGCATTTGTATTTCTTCATTACGGCGGCTGGACGTTTTAGTTCAGGTAAAAACTTGTACAAGTCTTCATCTTTCATTTTATCAGACTCCTATAGAAATTTACCAAAAAAAAAATTAGTTCCGCTCCTGGATGGAAATCACTTTTGAATGCAAACCTGTTTAAAAAAGCTGGATACTGTTATCGTTATTGGTCTAAACGTCTCTATACTATTAGCAAACTCATCCGGAGACCATGAACGTCGTTTTTCACTTTTCCGTTCAAGAGAACCCCTTCGCGTCAGGGTACCACTCATAACATTTGCCTTTTGTCGAAGCTGATCAAAACTACTGGTTGAAGATTTTCGATCTAAAAAGACAAAATATTCCAAGTTCATAATTAAAGTTAAACAAAATCAAATTTTACCTAAACTATTGGAACTAGAAGCAGTACCGAGACTACTGTTTTCCTTTTCATTCTCAAAATTGTCGCCATTGAAGACGTTTGTGAGGTAAATTCCAGTCCAGGCAAAAGGCATCCGGTATTTTCCTAAGCGCTCGCAAAAGTCGGCTGCATTTGATTTTGCTTTGTCCCTGTATTTGTCTTTGTCGTCCTTGAGGTAAGGTTCGACTGAATCTTTAATATCACCCTGTAGAACTTTCTCCAAGCGAATTACAAGAAATAAATCATTACTCGGATAGGTTATTTCAAAGATGCCCGTTCGACTTTGCGTACTAACATCGCTATACTGGACGTGTGAATTCAGCATTCGCTTCAAATTATCCGAATTCATGTCAAAGTAGAAATTTTCAGAAATTTTCTTTTTTTCTTTGGCATCGTAGATGGCCATCGAGGCAAATATCGGTTCAACTTCCAGCTCCAATCGAAGTTGAAGACATTTAACATGAATTCGATGTCCTTGATGTTCAATTGGTTTTTCAGCTGGCAGTCGACGTTCAATGAGATCATCTGGATCAGCTTCGGGATATAAACTAAAAAGAGATTCTTGTCGATCTTCCTGGCGACGAGTTTCGTTGGCTTGGTCGATACTTTCTGGAGGTAGATCATCAAGGAGATTTGGTATAAGTGGATCATTGACTGAGCGACGTAAATCGAAGCTAGCCCATGATCCGCGAGGTGTGAGGGTGTCAGTGCATGATGAAACCGAAGAGAGACTGGCAATAGATTGACGACTGCTCGGTGTACAGCTGTCACTTTTGTCGGTGAAGCCATCATCGAATGAGGCGAAATCTTTATCGATTTCAAATTCTTGTTGGAAATTTGTTGGACTAAGCGTACCGCGATCTATGCGTTCTCGTGTACAACACGAACTCGAATAATGCCGTTGGGAATATTCGACACTTTTCCATGGTCGGGTGAAACAATTTACGCATTCCTGCACATGGGGAGGTAGTTCAGTTCTGGAAGAATAGAATTACATTGAGAAAACATATATTTTTTAAACCAAAGTCTGGGAAAGATATTTGTTTCATAAGCAGAAAATACTTTCTCGAGATAAGAGTGATTCATTTTTAATATGTTAATGATACTTTAACCCAATTGCTATAGTTAAAATCACCAGATTCTGTTGAAATAAATAGTCATCAATTGGCTTGACGCTGTACGATAATTAATTAAGCAATATTGCTAATTAATTCAGGCAATTCTATAAAAATTTTAGAATGTTTATTAAGATTGAGGGATAACAGTATTCAGCTAATTTTTCCCGGAAATACCAGTTATAAATTTAATTTTGTTAAATTTTTGGTTTTCTGTCTCTGCCTAATTTTCTAGACCATCAAACATTTGTATATATGTATTCGCCTTTTCAATAAAAACAATTTTTACTTGTACCTATTATTACAACATTTCATAAATGAAAAAGCATAACAAACTTCGGGAAGTCAGAACAAACTTACATGGCTTCATTTATTTTTCTTTTGGCTACAAAATAAGATTCGTGCAGACTAAAGATTATGTAAGCATTTATTATGTATTGCTAGTGAATGTTCATATCTAGTATTACAAATTCAGCACAGCACAACTACCAATTCGAATAACAAGAAAATAATTAAAATTCTGATAAGAAAATACAAGAATTGTATTTAAATACATTTTATTATCAGTTGAGAAGGGTATGTATAAAAACTTAGGATAAGAACTCATTTTTATCTTCATGCTCTTATAAAAATAAACTGGTCGTAGTCTTGCGGTTTCACCCGTTTATCATGTTATAAATTCATCAACATCCAGGATCCGGTCTTAATAAAATGTAGTAATTAAGGGAATCATTCAATTGGGTAACGTTACATACATTTTGAGTAAAATTTAGCTTAACAATTGAATCATAAGCAGATTGAATTGGATTACACCGGGTGTACATTATGTCATTTTTAAATTATTGGACATCAAAACGACCTTTTAATTCGTTTCAGTTTATTTATTTAATGTATCTAAAGTAGGTACCTATCCTTTTTTTAACTTACATATTTTCTTTTGGCACAATGTGTTCCACAGTACGGATTTTCCTCGGTATTGTCTTTACCGATACATCTCCTGGTGGAAATTCCAAAATCTGCCTCAGCGGGTCTCGATTTAAAATGCTTGAGTGTTGGAGTAAAAATTCTTCATAGTCCAATGGTTCCACCGGTTCAGTAAGACAGATCTACACTTTGCGCAAAACAAAATAATTTTCATGACTCACAATATTACAGAAGCAAAAAAAAAAAAATCAATAAAAATCTCCCCACAGGGACTTTGAGTAAAAATTAAAAAGAAGTAGGTAGGTAATTATTTTCACTTGCCGTAGATGAACATAAAGACACAACATCCGATGGTTTTGTAGTCAATCCGCAGCTAACGACGTTCTTTCGCACTTCCGAAGCTTGTTGCCTACGAGAATTGAATTTATAATTAGCTATGTAGGTTTAATTCATAAATAAAAAAAATATGATAAGGCTCCAAATGGACTATGGGACTATCATGGCAGACAGGGCGAGGTCTCCTTGCTAGGTCTATTCACTTACTTTGATAGTTTTTGAGCGAATTGTCGTTGATTTGAAGACATTTCGATCTTTAAACTATACAACTGCAAATATAACGATTTTTATTAAATAATTTTCAATGAATTTTTCATAAAATTTTTAACATTATATTCAAAATTAAATTTAAGCGAAATTAATTTTGTTGTTCAATATACACCCTTCACACGACTTCGGACGATTTTGTGTTCCCTGACTTCTTCTGGATTTCCAGACGCCATTCAGATGTCAAAATTTAGAAAAAAGAAAATGGTGGTTTGTCAAAGTGACATTTGAAGAAAATGCTGTGAGAATAGACAAAAAGCACGTGACAGATTTATGTAGTGGTGATTTGTTTATATTTTGGTTGTGTACGGATATGAAATTATTTATAAGTATGTGTGCTGTTAGATGGGTAAACAAAACTTTTGGTACAACATAACGTAACATAACATAATAATTTGCTGTGAACGAAACGTAGCTAATTTTTGAATTTATAAAAACGTTACATTTCTATTATGTTCTGTAAATAGTACGTTACAAATCATATTTTTAAATTATTCTTGCATTTGGTGTGTCTGGGAAATTATAGCCCGCTTTCATTCAGATGTGGCAAAGTATTCATAAATATTTTTCTAATTTTTTAAATGGAACGGATTGAAATGCTTTTACATACAAAACATGGGAGCATGTGTGTAGAATGTACACATATTAAAGGTAATACCATTAGCGTTTTCATTTTTGTTCAGTTCTTTGCGCATATGTCAAAATCAGTGGAAAATGGTGGATCCCGTGATGTGTGACTGAATTGACTTGTTAAGAAAATAAGAGTATTTCGAGCTATTTACTGTTTATAAATATTATTTTATTACTTTGAGTATAAAGCAGTTGGTTTTTAGTGTTATATAATTTTATTGTTCGTGTTTGTTGTTGCTGTAATACGGCGGCATCACGAGAACGGCTTCCTTCTGAGATAACCTTTGCGCAGTAATACCTTCTATTGTGAACTGTGTGTGATGAATACTAGAGATTATGGAATTGATAACTCACATTCGAATTACATATATTGTTTCTTACGAGAAATATTAATATTTTGAGAATGATGCAAAATTACACGTTGCACAAAAAACATTTTCTGCTACATATATGCAATCTTGTTATTGCCTTATTAAAAAATACATAAATTTGTGGCTCAACAGCTCATGGAAAACCAGGGCCTAGTGACTTACAACTCTCAACCATTCCTGTGTGCGTGTTTGGCAGGAATGGAGGGGACCTACAACTTTTCGCCGAGTCCGAACGGCTTTAGAGGAGAGGCACTTATTCATTAAAAGTATACTCTTGGAGGATTTGTCAGTTCCCCGCAAGAGGCAGTACCTCGGGGAAAACATTTCTGTTTTTTTTTAGGTGGCCTTATTAACTTTGTGTCTTATCAAAAACTGGTCTGGTCGCGTACTTCCCAAAACTAAGAATTTCTAAAAATTTTGGGCAAAGTTGTATCAAAGTTTATATACAAAAATAAAATTTTACTAAATTTCGTAGAGATTTGTAGTTTTGGGAAGTACGTCCGAACAGTCGAGAAACCTTGAAAAACCCAAAAAATGCATGTATTTTTGTTTCAATTTTCATAGTTTCTTGGCCAATTTTATCGAAGTGAGAGTTATAAAAACTATGGAGCACTGGTTGTCAAATAAGATCCTGCTCCCCGAGGCCATACGAGCGAGTACTGGCAAGCAAGCATCTGAAGAAAAAATTGCACGTTAACAAACACACCTATTATTTGACAAAAGCAATATTTTAAGTAGGGTTTTGTGCGTAAATGGAAATCCACATCAAAAGTGCATGCTGCGAAGAATACATCAATAACCCTGTTCCCTAATTTTTTTCAAACAGTTTTAAACAGTTTCAGACCTCCAGATTTAGTGCGGCCCAATACAAAATTTCACTTGTGGAAAGGGTTTGTACTAAATCTGGCGGTTTCAAACAGCTTGAAACTCGTTGTGGAACACACCTAATTTATATTCAATAATTTTTAAATGAACAACAACAATACCTATGTGCGTTACCACCAGTGGTTCGTTCTTTTATATTACTTTAGTTAAGTATGGCTAATGTGTCAAAAAGAAGAGTTGCAACGTCATAGTTAAAAAGTTACTTCGAGTTAGTTTGCATTTAGGAACGACCAAAGATAAAAATTGTTGATCTGTCAAACAAAATGGATGAAAAAAAAATGTATTTGGAATTAAAAATCAAGAACAAATTGTGATTTCATTTGATTTATTGAAAAAAAACTTTTATCAGCACTTTGAAAATGCATACATTTTAAAAATAACGGGTGATTTTTTAAGAGGTTTAGAACTTAAAAAAAAAAAACACAAAAAGTTCGAAAAAATGAATGAAGTATTTATTTGAATCGATAGTTTGAACCTTGCAATTTAATGTTTAAACATAATTTCATGCAAATGTTGACCGCGGCTGCGTCTCAGGTAGCCCATCCGCTGAGTCTAATTTTGGCATACTCTTTCACACATATCGGCTGGTATCTCACGAATGAATGCATGGATGTTGGCTTCCAGTGCGTCAATCGAAGCGGGCTTATCCCTATAGTCATTAACCTTGACATACTCCCACAAAAAATAATCTAATGGTGTCAAATCGCACGATCTAGGCGGCCAATTGACCGGCCCGAAACGTGAAATTAACTGTTCACCAAACTCGCCTCGCAATTGCGCCATTGTTTCACGTGCTGTGTGGCATGTGGCACCGTCTTGTTGAAACCACATATCATGCAAGTCAAGAACTTCCATTTCGGGCAAAAAAAGTTTGTTATCATCGCTCGGTAGCTGCGATTCGCATCATCTTTGAAGAAATATGGCCCAATAATGCCGCGGGCCCATAAACCGCACCAAACAGTGGCTTTTTCGGGATGCATTGGTAGCTGTTGCAATGCTTCTGGCTGATCTTCACTCCAAATGCGGCAATTATGCTTATTTACGTACCCATTCAACTAAAAATGAGCCTCATCGCTGAACACAATTTTTCGATAAAAAAGCGGATCCTCGGCCAGCTTTCCAAGAGCCCATTCACCAAAAATTCGGCGTTGTGGTAGGTCGGCTGGCTTTAGTTCTTGCACCAGCTGTATCTTAAAAGGCTTTACGCCCAAATCCTTCCGCAAAATTTTCCACGTAGTGCTGTAACAAAGGCCTAACTGCTGGGAACAGCGCCGAATCGACATTTCGCGGTCTTCTGTCACACAAGCTGATACGGCCGCAATATTTTCTTCACTACGCACAGTACGTAAACGTGTTGGTGGTTTAATGTCCAACAAAGTAAATTTGGTGCGAAATTTGGTCACAATCTTCCGAATAGACTGCTCAGAAGGTCGAGAAAGCCGACCATAAAATGGAAGCAGCGCGCGATGAACATTTCGAACCGAGCACGAATTTTGATAGTAAAGTTCTATAATTTGCAAGCGTTGTTCATTTGTAAGACGATCCATGGTTAAATTGCAAACCAAACTGAAGCTGTTTGACAGTGACACAAGGTACTAAACACACGTCAGCTGTCAAAACCAGTGTTGCCAAAACCAAACCAGCTAAAAAATCACCCGTTATAATTTCATTTAACTTCGTTCTAGCAAAACATTGAATGT
Source organism: Dasysyrphus albostriatus (assembly GCA_946251815.1). NCBI lineage: Eukaryota > Metazoa > Arthropoda > Insecta > Diptera > Syrphidae > Dasysyrphus > Dasysyrphus albostriatus. The sequence goes on along the minus strand of OX276337.1, from coordinate 132,610,132 downwards.
TTTAGCAAAATCTTTCCAATTTTTTCATTCACAATTGCACAATGAAATGCACAAATTTCTTTATTTCAAATCGATCAAATTGGATAGAAAAATTTCGCAAAGCATAGAAAATAATTTCCAATCTCACTATCGACAATAAAATGAATTAAATAATAAATATATTTCTACAAAAATGAAATCAAATCCAAACCGAACGATCGAGAAGCAAACAAAAGATAATCCAAAATGAAAACATTTTGATTTCAGCTCCTTTTGACAGATTAACCCTTTCAACTCATATCAAGGAGATGAATTGAAAAAAGTTACTCAAAGTTACTTTTTGACACTTATACTTTGAATTTAGGAACGACTCTTTGACGTCATAAACTTAAATAAAGTTACTTTTCTGAATAAAATGAACGATGAAAGTTAACTATAGTTAACTTTGGTTAGAAAAAGAACGCACCTCAGGTATATTCAGGTATATTTCAAAAGTGCCAAATCGCTCATCAGACTCCTTTAGTAGTGGTTATACTACATTTTCACCTAACACTAATCTGAGATTTAATAAAATTTATTTATCACACAAATTTATTTAAAGTTTTGAGGATTAGAAATTAAAAAAAGAAAACATTATTTAAAGCAATATCTGTATACAAAAATGACGGCCGCATCGGACGATCAAATTTACACGTCGATTAGACGTTTTCGAAAACGGTCTCTTTTTCGCTCTCATGATTTGTCTGAAATAATAAATTCAAAAAAAAAAACACCTCATATATATATGTATTAGAAATATGTACATATAGTATATAAAACCCTTTCGCTTTTCAAAGGTGTTTTTTATGTTTATTTTAATCATTCCCCATAACTGGATTCACACATTAATTTTACATTTTGTCTTCTTCCAAGGGAAAGTAAAGGTGGTTAAATGTTTTTTTTGCGCCTATAAGGTCAACAGTTTTGCTAGACCTTCCTGTTAATTCTTACGAACGTATCTCTATCTATTTTATCTATGATTCTCTTAAATTAGATAATGGGAAATCTGTTAATGGATGTCGATGGAGATCATCAGCATCAACAAGGTCATAATCGTTTATTATGAACTTATCAGCAACAACTGAGATTTATATTCGAAATATCTGTTACTTCAATAATATCATATCACATGATGGTCTTATATAATCCAATGAACAAAAAGCTCAAGTAGACAATCAAAATTCCGGAAATCAAAAATGATTTACTGACATTTTATATTTTTGAAAATTAAAAACTTTTGTTGCTCTTATTTGTTTACACGCTCTCACGGCAATATTCACAGATTAATATGTAATCTTTGGCAGGCTAAATAATATGAAAGTGCCCAAGGTCGAAACTCGAGATGGTACCTATACAAGATATCTGTGTAGGTATGGATATATTTTTTCACATGGTGATGGGCATTGTAGCGTTGATGGATACTCTGACAGATACTATCATACATATATATTCGAATTTGAATCTATTTACATATTAAAAAGTGACTGTCGTAGTTTTTTTTTCAGTGAATAATGTTCAGTCAAAAAATGGGGCGAGCGAGTACTTTGGAACTGTGATTGATTAAAATATATTTGATATGCAAATGACTCAAGGTTAAGTTAAGAGTACATAATTATTTGCAAATTCACAAATAGACATATGTTATCAAAAAAACATTTCTGACTATAAGGCAGATTATTAAAAAAAAAAATAAAAAACTATACGAATATTATGCAAGCTTTGGGCAGTATTTGAAATTTTTTGTTTGTAAGAATCCATTAAACACAATCAAAAGATTTCCGGTAAAAAAGTTCACATTGCCCTTTTATGTCATCTCATTGATGTGAAAAGTTTTGCATTGAAAAATACTTACATACCGAATACGAGAGAGAGACGCCCTTTAATAGAAAAATTTATCGCGGAAACTCCATTCGATTGATCACGTAATGTATTGCCAATTGCTTTCAAAATGCAAATAGGGACTTGAATGATTTTTTCCTTTTTTCTTTTATTTTAATATTCAATTAGGTTCAGCAATATTCTGTGGTAAAGAGGGGAAATACGAAACTCCTTTTTCTCAGTAATAGCTCCATAGCAGGATAGTGTGTGTTTCAAACGGTCATGCTTGAATTATTGTTTGTTAACGAGTATCATAAAGATAAACATCTTCACAATTGAAAAGCATTGCAAGTTTGTTTAGTATGTATGTATGCATATGTACCTAGCCCAACCTTAATAGGGTGCAGTGAAACATAACTTTTTTATTTTGTACTAATAATTGAAGTTCATAGCGGGAATGAAGAATTTTACAAATCTGTCAACGTCAAAAGTGACGGTTATCATTTTCATTTTCATTTTTTCGAAAAAACATCCGAATTGTCATATACAATAAACCAGTACAATGGGTACTATTTTGAGGTTGAATTCGAGTGAATTTTTCATTCGTAGATTTGTGGAATGCGTTCTGATGTTGTGGATTGCGAATAAGTGTTTGACAATTCGCAGAAAATATCTCGTTGGTGGCGTGGAAAAAATGAAAATGCTTAATTAAACCTATTTAAACAAATTTTAGGCCGTGTTTTCTTTTAAAATTGTAGAAAGGATCATTTATTCAGTTTGTTGAAAAGTAAAAACAAGTAAAAACAAGAACTTGTTGACATTTGAACTTGGAATCGCCTAAAGACATTTGTTCGCATTTGCAGTTGGCGGATCATGTGAAAGGCATTTTATTGGACGGTGTTCACATTGGATTGAAAAACTGGATTTTTTTGACGTTTCAGTATTCACATCTCGCTCCCACTTCTTCAGTAAAGGAAGATGCAAATACTGAAACGCCAAAAAAATTCAGTTTTTCAGTCCAATGTGAACACCGTCTTGGGCTACGCTCTATAATAAATGACATTAGATCTCTAGGCAAATCATCTGTTAGCTGTCAAATGTAATGTCACTTGAAATAGTGTTGCCAATCTTAAAATTAATTTCTTATAAATCAAAATCACCGTTTATATACTTAAATAGTGACTTGACTTGTTGCCTTGACAATTGTGTTCTACTATTATTTATTAGATTTTTTAAAAGGTGGACAAGTTAGACAGTTTTTTAAAGTTCTTAATAGTTGGAAATATGTCTTATTTAATGAAATTAAATGTCAAGTTAGACAAATTTTTGACTGCCAATGTCGTTGTAGAAGTTAAAAAACTTTAGCACAATAGTAAATAAAGTTTATTAAAAACTCTTTGGAGTTGAATGGTTGTCTAAAGTTAGACAAAGTTTATAAATACGACTGTTAATGTCTACAATAATTGAAAATTAAGTATCATTTTCTACATCCGGTTTTATTGAATAATCACGTCAGCATGTCAATCAATTAGATCCTACTATGACTACTATGAGACCATTTTGTTGAAATTATTTTTCGACTTTCACTTGATCAATTACAAAAGTATTTCATTGTCAATGCTATTCTACAGGTTTTAAGGAGATGCAACTTAACAAGTGACTTTTTGTTTATCTCCTTGAAAAATCAATGCAAAGTGGTATACATACATCAATTGAAATTTTTTTCAAAAAGTAAGGTGGGTTCAATATAATCGAGCAAATTATCACTTTAACATCATAGCACCATACCCTCACCACGATCAAATCAAGAGTCGCGATGCGTGATGTTAATCAAAAAGTTATGACTTATGATCAACCCAACTCGAGGATTATAAAAATAATATTATGCACTGCACAATTAATAGCACTCTTGGAGAATTTTGTTTGGTCTATAAAATTATGTGATGTAGACTCACTTGAATGTTAATTTATTAATTATTGCTTAAAAATAATGGAGGTACAGCTAGAGCTTTGACATTGGCAATAGCAGTGGAGTGTATTTATTATAAATACTTATACACCCAGTCCAATGAAAATATGAATTAAATAGTAAACGATTAACCTTTCTAAGCCACAAAGTGGTGACTCGCTGTGAAGGACTTCGATAATTGAATACGATGGGGAAGAAGATTCCGCGTGATGTGCGTCGGTCGTTTAACGCACTTCATCGTGACACATTATGTAGGTATAATGATACAAACAACATAAGATCGTGACAACAAAAATAATACCATTGAGACTTGGTCGGTTTAACCCAGATTATCAATTGTGCTCTAAATTGATGATACATTAAAATGTTGGTTTACACAAACATTGAATATCTGCCCACACAACACAAATCTATTGATGCTGGTGTAATGCAAGTCTTCTTAAGTCAAAGGGCACACATAAAGTCGCACATATTTTGCAAGATAACTAAGTGGGTTGCTTTGAAAAAATAAAGCCTTCTTCAGGATTTCTGTGAAACTAGCAGGGCAACTATCACCTAGGCAAATGGTTTGGGAGAGCCTTTATTCAAAAAAAGATGAGATCTGAAGACGAAAGTGCGATTTTTTTAGTTTGAGGGATCTTTTTTCTGCATTCACCCACACATGCCAACGTTCTCTTGACAAATGTCAAATTGGGCAATTTGTTTGTTTGTGCCTGTCATTGCTCTTAGAGGAGGAATAAATTACCATTTGTAAAAGTCAGCCATGAGGCTGACTATAACTAGATAAAGCAAACATTCTTATTCTCAATTAATATTAAGATTTTATTGATGTTTGAACTATAATGTGAATCTGGCCTTATGTGTATTCGTGTATGAACACACATAAAGGGTCTCCCAAACCAACGCGAATGCGGAGCGACGACGAGTTTTTGTTGTAGTTTAGCGTTGTGTATTTGTCATTTTTTTACTATTGTGAATGATTCGCTGCGAATGCGGAGCGATCATTCACAATAGTAGAAAATATGAAAAATAAACAACGCTAATCAACAACAATCGTCGTCGATCCGCAATCGCGTTGGTTGGGGAGAGCCTTAATAGTTAGTTTTTTAAAACAATTTCAAATAGTTTCAGACCGCCAGATTTTGTTTTGTTGGCCAGTACAATATTGCACTTGTCTCTTGTCTGTACTAAATTTCTTCAGAATTTCCACATTTTGCTGTCAAAATCCATACAAAAATTATTTTGCAAAACTTGGGAAACAAAGCCATATTTGCCCTATCGTCAAAATTATTATATTGTTGGATCTGTTATGCTGAAGCATATAGGATGCTTATTAATAAATTTAAGGGTTTCAAATTGTTTTAAAATAAATGGCAAGATTTTGTTATAAAAATAACACTTTGAATATCACAAGCTTCATTACAGATAAAAGTCCGCTACATAATTTAGTTTGAAATTTTTTGACAGTGGCTGTGGCTCACAAAATGATAGCTCTCTATTTTGAGATAAAACGATTTGATATGTTTCCTTTTGAATAATTACAAAATGTGAATTGACCCTATAACGCCAATAGCTTATTCGAAAATAAAACAAAATTCATATTCTCTCGACAGCACCTTCAACTTCACTCTCACTTAAAATATAACATAATTTAATTCCATGCCTGCCTCATTTATAATTAATTTAAATAATTGTGAGGATTGTGAATATTGTACTTTTTATATGTACATAACTAGTTCTCAAATGTATATCACAAGATCAAACAACATGAGATTGTATAAAGTTCTTAAATGCGGCTTTCCACCTTTAAGCCCATTATCTAATAAATTTTCCATAAAACTGTACGATTTGGGTGATAAAATGCTCAGTTTATGTAATTCACTACTTTAATTTACATAATCTATCAACATTAACTTATCATCAAAAGTATGAAGAAGCTTTATTCTGAAGCCGCAGTTAAATTTACTACTAAATATAGAACCCATCCAACCAAGTTTGTTGCCTTGTAACCAATAATTCTTATTGTTCACAATATGATTTGGTTACCTTCTTTTTGTTGGTTTCCAAATACCGATATTAACCTTAAATGGCGCCCATCACATTATCAATGTCATATTACGAGTATATTGCAAATAAACCACAATCCAAAAGCATAAAGTGTGTAGGTGGAAAAGCCAATCAGTGGCCAATTTGCGTATATGAAATCTGACACATCACGGATTAACTTTGTCTAGATAGGTAGTAGGAGTCCAAGAATCCAAGATGTCTTAGACTATCGTCGCCACCACGATGAAAAAATAACATTGCTAGTCAGTTGGTTGGAGAGAATCCAATTCCATGGCAGCCGATTCTCAACCGGAAGTCCATCAAAGCGTTGAGAGCTAAGTTGAGACCCTGACGATGAAGAGTTAAGTTTTTTCTGTTTTAAATTTTAAATGGAAGTTATTAGACAAACGGATGTTTGGAACTAACGTCTTCACATCAATTGTTGTTTTGCATTGTTGATGAGATCTGAGGTGTCTGTATTGTTTGCACAACAAGTAGGTTAACTAATTACTGACAGTTGTAGATCCTGTTCTATGAATGGCTTTTGCATTGATTTGAATCATGCGATTAAGAATTGTTAAGAAGATGAAAGATGATACGAGTAATAGCAGATATACAGATATATATATAAAAGTGGTTAGTGAATGAAACAGAACAGGTGTGCAGTGTCAACAAAACAATAACATTGACATAAAGCAGATCTAAATCCGGTTCCTGGAAAATATAACTGTATATTTAAGTTCCATATTAAACACCAATTTTGATAGTTTTGTATAGTATTTTAATATCTTTTCTAAACAGTTAAAAAAAAACTTTTTCCTTAATCAATCGAGTCCGTTTTGGATCCATAACCGTAGTAAACAACGTATGAACGAAAAACCTATTTTCTCACTTCGAAAAAAGCTATGAGGGGTTGGTGTTGGTGAATATAGCACAAATATTATATGAGTTATGAGCCTCATACTTAAGAGCCGTTTATGAGTGCTTGATGAATACCGCCCTAAATTTTGAGTTTTAATATGAAGAATATTCATGCAACAGGCAGCGTAAAGTCGTCGTAAAGTTGAAAATTTCAAAAATCTGTCACAATGCATTGAAAATTAGACGCAGCTTACAACTTTACGCTATAACGATTTCTCGTTAGTTTGGGAGAGTCTTTTTAAACTGTCTATTCGCTAATAAATGAATCTCAGATTTGTTGAACGTCAATACTACGAAAAGACTTTTTTCGTTGTGTTTAATCAAGGAGTACGTACAAAAAATAGTTGGATTGAAAAAAATAATATATATTTTTGACGTTTCGGTAATCACATCTCGTTCTCACTCCTTCAGTGAAATGTGATGTAAATATTGAATGCATGTATGGACTGTATGGATATATGAGGGCTCAGAGCTAAACCGAACCAAGTCAGTAAAAGAAAACTCGAAGATAATAAGGATCAGTTGTACAAAAGTAATTTTTACTGGCTGATTTCAGCGGAATTACTCAGGTTTAAAGTTCAAGTATGTTAATTCCTAACCAATTTAATTCTTTGAACCTCAGTTAAACAACAAACCACGAGTTAAATATTTGTACAACTGGCCCTTAGAGGTTTAGCCATTAATTAATGAATATTTTACTCGTAATAAGGAAAAATCCAAAAGAAAAATCCAAATCTCTTAATTATTATTATAATTCTCTTATTAAGACTCTCCCAAGCCAACGCGAATGCGAAGCGATTCGCAGCGAATCATTCGCAGTAGTACAAAATATGACAAATAAACTACGCTAAACAACAACAAAAAATCGTCGTCGCTCCGCATTCGCGTTGGTTTGGGACAGCCTTTATTCTCATTTTAAAAAATGAAATTTAGGTTTGTTCCACAGCGGGTTTCAAACAGTTTGAGACCGCCAGATTTAGTACAAACCAGTGAAATTTTGTATTGGCCCGCACTAAATCTGGCGGTCTGAAACTGTTTGAAAAAATTTAGGAAACATGGTTTTTGAGTTGAAAAATATTCACAAAATTGTGCAAAAAAATCTGACTTGGTGCAGCTGTGAGCTCTCCATATAGTAAAAACAAACAAAACAAAACAAAGAAATTCAATAACTAATTTTACGAATCTGTCGATTTTAAAGATGACAGCTGACAGCCTTCACACGGAGAGGAGTGTCAAATTTCAAAGTGCAAAGCGAAAATAAAAACCGTTCCACAGCAAATTTCGAAATGATAGGTGTGTTTGGTAACGTGAAATTTCTTGCAAATTTTCACAAATTTTCACAATTTGCTGTCAGAAACCATAGAAAAAAAACCCAAATTTGGAAAACTTGGTGAAAATTTCACGTTACCAAACTGGCATGATAATTCGCCACAGTGCTGATTTTGACGTTTGTAAATGAACGAGAGAGAGATCTATACCTGAAAACTCAAATACCAAACAAATTATCGATTCACAATTGTTTGAGTTTGTACAGTATTCACAATAATTGTAGAATTTAAATTTATACTGCCATAAATAAATCAATTTTTTTGTTTCTTTGTCCTTGCAATTTATTTCTGGGGAAAACATCTTTGACCTCAGGCAAATCAACCACCACAACAACTTCTTTAAACCGTTATTTCCTAATTCTTCTTAATAGTGACAACCAAAACTATCCATCAAATCCACTCTGTGGCTCTCGAAAGAAAAGTCATTAATCATCATTTAACCATGTTAAATTTAATCAAAGCTTGAGCTCCATCAAAACCTCACTTACACCAATCTTTGTATGTAATAAAGGTTTAGCTAATACAATTTGAATTGAGTAATTTGTCTCAAGTTGTTTCACATGCCCGTATTTATCTATACAGATTGCAGACCGTTTACGCACTTCATTGTCAATCTTTGTTGAGATTGTATCATTTTTTCAAGTCTCTGATTGGTTGAAAAAAAAGGTGTTGCTTATTGTTGATTCTGTGTCTATTTATTTAATCATGTGCTTATACAAAGTGTGACAAATAAAAAAAAGCATAGATGTTACGAGTATTATGTATGTTTTATTTGGATTGCAATCACTAGTTAAAATCAATTTGTAAACAAATTTCAAAATCAATTTACTTATGCTACTTGAATTTTGAAGGAGCTACAAAAATTGTATATAAAGATCTGCAAGTTTATGATTCCCATTAATTGTGGGTGGAGCTACTACTTTTTGGTTGCTTGGATGAGAACAACTACATATATTATGAATATCTGTGATGTTTTGTTTTAATTAATCTCGAAAATTTTGCAACAAAATAATAAACTGATTATGGACCATTAAAGTTTTAAATTTGTATAACCCTGAAGTGTTTGATGGGTCTAAAGATAAGTTGTTGTTTTTTTTTTTTATAATTTGATGACACATTCTTCCGTGTTTTGTTTTTGTTTAATACCAAACTGTCATTGATGTAGTATTTCATCACAATAATATTCTTTATTTCATGTATAGCTAGATGAAACTTCATATAAGTATTTAGTGCATAGAGTAATATTAAGATTACAGCCATATTAAAATACGCACTTATAATATTTTTTGTTAGGTTACATGTATGCTTTTTCGTGACCTTTTTAATTGAAAATTAAGTACCTATCATGGACTTTAGATCTATTTGTTCAGACGTGGTTACACTCTCCTTCAGAAAATTTTATAAATTATTTGTTTGTTTGTTGTTTGTATCTATTAGAAAATATTTTGCTTATTCGAATATTTTAATATAAAGCCTAATTTACAGTTCCCGTGCGCAAGAAAAAATGTATGCAAATATTTTCGCATGTGAAAAATTATTGAGGTAAAATAATAAATTATTTTTTGCTTGATTGGTTGTGGTGAATAAAATACTCGTATATTTTTTGCGTTCTAAAATAATTGTTTTCCATTTTCAGGTCTAAGGTTTATTAATTACCTAACGGTAAATTAATAACTCAATGTGTGGCTTAGGGAAAGGCAAATATTTTTTGCTTTGAGTATTATACAATTTGGTGCACAGAATAGTTGGAAAATTTATTTGAAAACATTTATTTCTTTTCGCATGGGAACTGTAAATTCCGGCACATTCACAATAGCAAAATGTTACTGTTCTAATTATGCGTTCTCCATACTGCATCGTCCTTAAAACGGTGCTCACATTGCACTGAAGAACTGGATTTTTTTTGACGTTTTAGTATTCACATCTCGCTCCCACTTCTTCAGTAAAGGAAGATGTAAATACTGAAACGTCAAAAAAAAACAGTTTTTCAGTCCAATGTGAACACCGTCTAACAAAGTGACGAATTTGACAGGGTTGTCAAAATTAGACATTACGTTATAGAGCTCGTCTCTATAGATACTGTTTTTTGCGACCTACAAATGTTGTCCCTGTCAATACCACAATAAAAATCTTTGATAATTAAGAATACGTCTATACTGCATCGCACCAATTTAACATTAGTGTTATTCAAGTAGAGTTCAAAGGCTTTATAGTATAAATACCCCAAATCAAAAAAAATCTAAACTTCTAAACAGGAATAACTAATATTGTGGTTTTATCAAAAATTCCAAACGATTTCTAATAAAAAAATTAACATATTCAGATCCTTACTTATTGCATAAGTAATTAAGAAGCGTGACGTCTTTTAGATTTTTAATTTTTACTACAATACAAACTGGATATCAATATTCTTCTTAAGAATTCTTATTTATTTGCTATGATATTTAAATAAGCAAAGTCACGTTAAGTTGAACGAAACAATTTAAATATTTAATTTAAACGAACAAGCACTTATGCTTCGATAAAAGCTTCCTTTTTAAAATTTATTTATTTCTTTGCGGAAAACATAGTATATGCTTAAACTTCTATCATAAAGATTAAGTTCTTCCTTTTAAATTTATGCTTTTGGCGGCAAGTGAAAGTCATCATTGCGTATAGCGATATCTTATGATCGACAGGTTTGCTTTGAATAAATAACAGCAAAAAAAAATTAAGATGATGGTGCTAGGCAGTGCCAACCGGATTTGATTGTTTTGGTATCTAATCTATTTTTGTTAATATCAATCCCCATTCTCCAAAATCTTTTCGATAACTTCAACAATCTCTTGAAAACTAATTTTGGTTTTGATGTTTATTAAGCCGACGAACATCTGCCGGTACCGGTGCGTACGATCCTCTGACTTAGGTAGATATAAGCTTTTAGAATAATTATGCTGATTATGATACAATTCACTGGCAACATAAATACATATATCTTTGTTTGTTTTATATTAATGGCTTAAGCTATTAAATTAACGATAAGCAATTATATATTTGTGTGGAGTTTTACGAGAAGATAGTAAGGCTGAACCAGAAGAACAAACAACATTTTAAATAAATTCTTGCTTTTGGGAAAAACTAAACGTTTATTCATTAAAGTGGTTACGAAAAGTTGTATAAACTCTTAAAAAAATAAAATAAAAAACAGATCAAGTTTTTAAAGAAAAAACCCAATGTAAGATTAAGTTTCAAAAATTCTATGCTATGCTTTTATTGGGCAAGTTTTGGATTTTGGTAACAATCAAAAATGACATTACGATGATGGATAACTCGAGTGAGTGGTACAATTCTGTCACTGTTTATGTGTCTGTCTATATCTCAATCAATAGCTTAAACCACTCAAGCGATTTTCTTAAAATTGAACAGATTACTGTAGGTAAAATGTACTTTCTAATAAAAAAAAATTACCAACAATTTTTATGAACGGTACCACTTGCCATATAACGGGTTTTTAGGTTTCTTTTTTTTTATTAAATTTCAATAAAAAAGCATATCAAAATTTGGAAAAAAAAATAAATTTTTGATTTAAAAAAAATGTTAATTTTTATTTTTTTAAATTCAATAATAATTTTAAAAAACTGGTTGATGAATTTTTGAAACTAAGTTTGTAAATGGATTTTAATATAGGTACATATTATGTTCAAAATTGGAATACTAAAACTTTTTGTTTTTTAAAATGTTGTCTAAATTTTATGTATACAAAATAATTTTTTTAAGAAATTCGCTACAACGATGTAAATATTTTTTGTTTGTATGTATTCATTAACTCCCTTTTGGAAGTTTTTGTAATTGGTCCGATTTGTCGAATCGGAAATTTTGACATATCTTCACTTTTTTAGCTCCCTAATCGGAATCTATCATTTTTAGAGAGATATCTGTGTTTCTACGTACATTCGTACGTTTGTACGTTCGTACGTTTGTACGTTCGTACGATTGTACGTTCGTACGTTTGTACGTTCGTACGTTGCCTCGCTTTTTTTCGTTCACCATATCTCAAGAGAAAATGAAGATATTACCATCAAAACAATTTTATTTTATAGATAAAAGTTTCCATACCTGCAGAAAGGGCTTTTAGAAAAATTCAAGGAATGGTGTTCTTACTAAAAAACCTAGTTAAGTTTCTTTCGTCTCGAACATCTCAAGAAAAAATCATGCTAGCTACTTAGGGTTGATTTTATTCTACGCATATTAGCGTGAATTAGTAAAAATATTAAAAGACATCAACTTAAAGTTCTTTTTTAATAAGAAAAAGTTGCTGAAAATTTTTGAAATTTGAATTTTTGAAAAGTTTTTTTTGGATATCTTGAGAACAAATAATGATATTGGTTTCAGGGTAATTTTATTTTATGTACTAGTTTAAAGGTAAAAATTGATAAATTTTTTTAAAAATATTGAATTGACAGTATTTTTTAAAGCGAAATAAAAAACTCCAAGTAACTTTACAAAACTTGATGCAAAATTGACAGTCATCTTTGTTGTCCAAGCGTTTTGTATAGGAAGAATACGAGAATACGGAAGGTGCTGAAAAGCAACGTCAACGAGTCTCGGAAAACTTGGCCAGCAGACAACAGAGATCCTTATTATGCACTTAATTAAAAGTTGATTAGGTTAAATTGATGATTAAAAGTTTTGACTTTTAATTTTTAATGCTTTGGACTTTAGAGATTAAGGTTTTGAAATTAAGCATATATACATGTCAAAAATAATTTGGAGGAAAAGTTTTCAAAAATATTGTGATTGTGATTGTGATTAAGTTCTTTTGGTCATAAATATTGAAGAGTGATGAAGAGTCTTTCAAACAATTAGGCTGCAATCGTTTTCTTTTATACAAAATTAATATATTTTCCTTGAAAAATATTAATCTTGAACCCTTATATATAAAAATTGTACAAATATTTGAATAAATAATAATTTAAAAACATGACGCATTACTTGAAATGAATCTTCCTGCATTAAATACATTCTCTGCATATCAAACCACCAAAAAACCTCATTGTATACATAGCTAATCAACTTATAAAAACTTCCAATCCACGTGCAATGTTAAATTAACATATACCCAATACCCATTCAAAAATTCATGGTTGTCTGTCTGAAAAAAAAAAAAAATAGCAAACAAAAATAAATTCAAAATAACTTATAGCATAAAATTCATCGATCCATTAATAATGTAAATAACCTCTGACACCCACATCATCAATTTATTCCCTTCTAAATTTTTGTTCTTCAATCAAATTAAATCTCATCGCGAGTTAAAAATGTGTGAACTTCATCATCTCCAGATGATGGAAAAGAAGAAGATTTTGTTTTTGTCAGTATTCAAGACTAACATTCCAGCCAAATTACCACAGAACTAATTTATTCAAAAAGGTCATTTAAAAAACAAAAGTGAACATTTAGAAAAATGGTGTTTTTTTTTATTAGTTTAAGTTCCCACAAAAAACTTATACAAAATTTAATCAAATTAACACCAAATACCAATTTGATTCCAGTACAAGATGGATGGAGATGGATATTTTTTTTATGTTGTTGGTTTATCAATTAGAGAAAGGGAGGGCATCATTAATATACTTGTGAACCACAAAACAATAACCTGAACTTGAACTTGAAGATTTTTTTGAGAGGTTTTTATGCAAAAGATTAAGAAAAAAAATCAATTTTTTTTTTTTTTATTTTGTTGCTGAAATACGGATTCTTGACTCAAAATAACGAATTAATTCAACATCTGATTTCAGAGTGGTTTCATTTCATAATAATTTTCAAAACGAAATTCATTTCGATTTAATAGAAAAAGATGATTCACACCACTTGGTCGCATAAACTTACTCTTTTATGCTTCATGGTAGCACTGTAGCCAACACCAACTGTCAATTTTCGTTGTTATTAGAAGCCATAGGTAGTGTTGAATAGATAGAGAAGCTGTGTATATATAAATGTAAATGGATCATGTAGAGAATACTCGAATTTTAAATATTAAAAGTATCATATGCGTTTTAGTTTTTATTCAAAATCTGTGAAAATTTTGGATTCAGACATCCGTTTACTTGGCAAATGTCAAAATATTATGTTGTTGTGATAACGTGATCTTTAAATGAATCTCGATTAGCCATTTTTAATTGCTGATACTTTTAATTTTGACAATCTGCGCAATATCTATAGTACTAGATATGTGTACTGTGCCGAACACTTACTTTTTATAACAAACACTCAAATTTTTACGAATTTAGTTATCTTTTTATAAACTTATGTCGTTTTCGATAAGACATTTGGAGTACTCCTTTTCTACTCCATTTTCGCTCCAACTAATTCAAAAGCATTCTATTGGCTATTCGGAGTACTGCTTACGAAGTCTTTTTCTGTTCCCGATTTCAAGAAGAAGTAGAGAACACACGCATACATATATAGTTTTTAGTCGGACTACTTGTCAAAAGTGATAAATGATTGAAGAAGCCATTTGGTAAAATGGCGTCATTCAGTAGTGTGTGTGTAAATTTGACAACATGATGTTTTCATATTCGATTGGATTCAAAAAGGAGTAGAACATTCCGAAAATCCAATCGAAAACGGCATTAGTTTAGAGGATATTCAGAACATGCTCGATATGCTCGGACGTTGTTCAGAGGTCTTTTTTAAATTGAAAAAGAATAACGCCTAATGTAAATAACAATAGGATGTCAGATTTTTGACTTTTGTTTACCATCCTTTTTGTTAAAAAATCCATTATACAATACGGCGGAGTGTTCCAGAATATCAATCGATTGTTTCTAAAATCTATCATAATTTATCATGACAACGTGTTACTTCTATATGCATGAATTTAATGTTCTTAATATATCACTTTTAACCGATCTTAAATAAATTAATGTATAAACATGCGCTATCAAATTGTGTGTGATGAATTTTATTTTATGTTTCGATACTATTATACAACATAATTTTCGTCACACTTTTTTGACATGATGTGTTAATTCTTAATGGAATATTTTGGAAAGGCTATAGCTAACTAGTATCATACTTCTCATGTTTCTTAGTTAGTTAAAAACCTGTTTCAGACCGCCAAATTTTATTCATTTATAGTGCGGACAAGTAAATTATTTCACTTTTAGAATGGGTACAAATGGTACAACGAATGAGAACACACAGCTAGTAGTTCCATTTTATAAAAACAGTTCATCTGAACACGTCCAATCAGTGACAGTTCGTATAGAAAACGAATCTTTAATTGGCGTGTTCAGGAAAATGAGGTTCGGAGGGCTCAGCAAAGCGAATCCAAAATTGAGTGACAACTTACAGTTTTTTTGTTTCAAAACGGTCGGTGTTCACCTGAAGTTAATTCTTTGTTTAATTATTATAGCCAGTGGTTTTGAATAGAGTTTGAACGAAACTCGGCTTTGATTATGCTCCGGCTGTTATTGGGTTTGATTTTCATCGAGACTCTTATCATCCGCTCTATGAGCCTGATTACACGATTCGTTTTTTCGGACGTTTCGTGTTTCGTCTTTTTGACACATTGGGTGAGGGGTGTAGAAATGTAGGGGAAATGAAAAAACGAAAGCACGTATGAACATTTTGAGATTTTGACGTTTATGATTTGACAAACGAGTAGAGGTGGGGGATGCTTATAAATTTTTAATAATAAGCTTTAAAATAGTTTTTCGTGATTACAAAAATTTTGTTAATTATTATTCCTGTCTATTTTCCAATAAATGTACATCATATTTTTTGAACATTTGAAACGAATGGACTTTTTTGGTTGTGTGTAATAACGAAGGTACGTACCTGTATTACCTGTATATTAACCCTTGTATCCACATATGGCGATTGGTAGGAACTTATATAAATTAATTCGCTTTTGGTATTGAAAATACAAAAAATATCATAGCCGGTCTCGAGGACACCTTTTTTTAGAAAATAATTTCAATTTTATTTTCTGCTATTGACATCAATTCAATCTACATAAATATTTCATATTCGACTCTGGATTTTTCACTCATAAATTTTTGGGCATTTTCCTTTTTGCTTTCAAATTAAAGACTTTCATTTCCAACCAAAATAATCTCATTGTTCATAATCGATCAAGAAACTTTAATTGTCTAAATGAGCTGAAATATTTAAAAAAGTAGATTATTTTTACCAAAACAATGATTTTTTAATTTGTCAAAGAGAAGTAGAAATCGTGGAAATATGCACAGTCTACTAATCTAATCTCAGGATTTGTAAAGAATGCAAATTAAATTATAAATTCATATCACGAAAATTTATATCCATATAAATTTTTTCAAGGTGATTTTGAGTCAAAATTCCTACGAAAAAAAACAAAGTGGCATTAAATGTACAGAATAATTGTAAGTCCAATGTTATTTAAAGTATAAGTTTGTATTAAATTTTTTTTTTTAAACTGAACAAAAATGTTTTAAAGACAAAAAAAAAACCAATGCTTAAAAATGACAGTCAATTGGATACATTTATCGCGGGAGGAATCTTTATTACTTGCCAATTATTTTATATCATAAAAGGTATATTTGATAAATATATCTAATTTTTTTAAACGACTATCTAACTTACCTTTACAAACCAGTACCGCAATACAAAATGAAAAACAAATATTCAAAATACTTAGCGAGCATCACAAACAAATTTATGTTTTTTTTTTGGATCAGGTTTTGCTATTATTTGATTTGCATAAAATTAAGATAATGCCAATAATTTAATTTGTTTTTTTACAAATCCCACTGAGTTGTGGAAATAAAAATGTAGCAACATCGTAAGTTATTATAAGATGCTCTGCTCTTTCTACTATTTGAGAGTATGGTAGTGATGCGGGGAATGTCCATAATGTCCAGTAGATACAGCACATCAGGCTTATACATACGTATTTAAAAAAGAAGTGTGATAGAAATTAATAAAAAGAATTATAATAAAAATGTCATAATTTATAATATTAACTGGGTTGAATATTCATTTGAGAGTGTCAACGTCTCTTAATTGAAGATGGAGGAGGGACATTATTTTTTAATCTGGTTACATAAGCAATTATGTTTGATGATGTATAAATTTTATTATACACAAAAATAAATAGAAAAAATACTATTTTCTGAGTATGTTTAAATAAAAACCGATGCTTCATGTATACGTAGATAGACTTTTTCAATAAGCTGATGACAGGTTCCTGGATTTGGTCATTGTCCATGTCCATACATCACCATACACCACAATCTAATATTATTAAGTTGAAGATTTCCGGTATAAAAAAATTATCCATCAAAAACCAACTATATGATGTGAGCAATCGAACATTACGTACGCCTTTTTGAGTAGATAGTTCGAGAGTTTAAGAGAGTATGAGACATTAACATAAGCAAAGTCAATGTTTGTTTAACATTATACGGATTGATTTTTAAGGATGATGAGTTAGCAAAATATGTATAACTTTTTGTGTCTTTGCTCAAGTGGTTAAACGATTTCCCTTTGAAGGGTTTTTTTTTGGAAGCCAGAGGCAGCGTTACTTTTTTCTTGTTAATTTCTTTAAGAAAAAATCATTAATTTTCTCAAAGTTTTTAGTCTTTCCCATGAGTTTTACTTTTAAATTTATGCAGAAAAAACATGGGATGAAAAAGGTGAAGGGGAACCCTTAAGTGGTAAGCTCTCAAAATTTATCAACCATTTTCTTCTCTGCAGAATATCTTAAAACAGTAGACCTATGAGAATACGTTTATAATTAGTTAAATTTATACTTGTACATGCTAAAAAAACAGAAGAACTAGGATTCCAAGTGGAACAATCCTTTTTTTAAATAAATGGTCTTGGGAATAGTTATTTTCCAGTGGGCTAGTGATAGAAGAAGATCTTAATTTAATATGGAAATAAAATAAAAAGCATAATTAAAAAATATTGAAAAATTATAAGTTTTATAAAAGATTTGTTAACATTATATTTCGTTTGCTTTAAAATAAAATCAAATAGTCTTGAAAAATCTGGTTCAAAGATCTAATTTCTTACAAATCGAGGTGTGAGGCCCTTCTTAGATAAAAAAAAATAATCACATTTTCATCATGGCTAACTGAAAGTAAAGGTTTGAAGTAAAGCTCCAAGTTTGAAATTGAATGCAGCTAACTGAAACGGTATACTAACAATTCATTAGAATTTGTTAAAACCCCTGTTTGACCCCTTATTAAGGCTCTAAACGCGTATAGCCCAAAATAGCTCTATTCACCGTCACATAACTTTTATTAAAAAAATTTCCTCGTTTAGAGGCATTTTAATTGTGCGCACGCTCTAAAATACATTTACTTACTTCCCTGAAAAAAAAATTTATAAATACAAGTATTTCACTTTTGCATAGAAGGTGTTTTACTAAGGCAACGGAATCTCCTCGGAACTTCTTCATCTATCCAAGTAGATATTTCTGGACAACCAGTAGAGAAGGTATAGAGTTTCCAACATCTTCTAGATATTATCAGCCAAATCAGGAAAAGAAAGGCTGCGTTCAGAATGCTGTCCAAAATATGGAGAAACAACTCTATAAGCCTTTAGGACCAACTGTGACTGTTCCGCTCTAATATTGATTCCGTGCTTCTTTATGGGTGCAGTATACTTGGAAAGTAACATCCACGGTCACAAGAAAGCTGCAAATGTTCGTGGATAGATGTCTCTGCGAAACATCTTGAAGATTTTCCAGGCTAACCGTATCTCCAACGATGAACTTCATACGAGGACAAGTCAGGGAACCATCGACTCTATAAAACAAAAACGTAAGGGGCGATGGATTAGATATACGCTTCGAAAAGGTCAAGAGTGCATTGCGAGTCAAGCGGATAACCTCTCACGCAGCGAGGCAGAGGAGCGGGCTGACCTAAAGGTACTTGGCGGAGAGGAATCAGCGCAACTGCGGAAGTGTTTGAGAGAGCTGAGGAACATCCCTAGAAAACGTTCACGATGGTGCATAGGAGTAGTGGAAGCCCTATGTCCCGCAAGGGCGTAACAGGTCTGAGGACCGAAGTAAGTATGTTTATCGTTTGTTAAAACCTTGTTTAACAAGATTTTTTATTTAATTAAACAAAGCATATTATTTTCATTTACATAGGACAAATAAGGAACAGATTAATTCATAAATTCTATCGTTTTTAATTTTCATTTAACTTATGTATATACAAAATAAGACCGACACACTGTCTTACTAGTCAACCTTTTAAGAAATTTTTTTTAGCTTTATTAATCACCTACAATCTTCTTTGTGTTGTTCAAAAAACAGTTTACAGTTAGGTAATTAAGACCAAATTACTTTCAATATTTTTAAAACACGTCACAAATTTATTTGACGGTTATATTTCAAGTTTAATCTGACCATGATAATTTGTATCCAAAAAAAGAAGCTCAGTCGACTTTATCCATTGAAATATACAAAATTGTAATGTCAACAAGTATAATAATTAAAATGAGATTCCCATCATATTATACTCATATATATATACCTATATATCTACATTATGAACAAGTATGTGTGGCCTTAGTAAATTAAATATCCATTTTGATGATTAGAATTCTTGACACTTAAAATAACAACAAGTTTCTTAGAAATTATTGCACTTTCAACTTGCGCTGACGCAAAAGCTGATGCGATATATATTCTTTAAATATTTGTCAAGTAATTGCATTATCGATCATTACACAGTCCTGAATTCTTAAAAAACAAAAGAAAAAACAACATTTTTTATTTGGTTAGTCCGGTCGAGTCAAACAAGTATTGATCGTTTAGAAATTTTTAAGTTACATTTAATTTTCATGTGACTTTGCAGTAAAGACCACCTTATTGGTATTCCACAGTAATGCGGACAAGTGACCATGACAGCAACTAAACACACCAGCCAGGCCAACAGTAGAATAAAAATATGAATTAAAAAAAGAATTCGTTAAACAAAAAAATGCATTTAAAATTACAAAAAAAAGAAGCAACTTGACGCTATAATTCCAACAACCATCAACCATCAAGATTCTTAAATTTATTAGCAACTGGACATAGACTGGCTGGGGGTTACAGTAAACGAAGGCGATAAAAAAAGTGACCACAATGCCAACGCCACCGCAAATGCTCCCGCCGTCGCCTCCAACGATGATGACGACAATTCTACGAAAATAAAAACAACAATAATGTCGATAATGTCGACGAACGGTGACCGGTGACATTCATAAACGGATTTGGGCACACAATGTGATCAAGAGTTAATGATCCATTGGATATAGGTACTTATACTTACATACATAGATACAACAAGTCAAGTATTACATACAATCAAAACGATATAAATTAATGTCGAATTTGATTGAATTGCCAAATATAACTTTTAAGGTTTTCGCGGTTGTTTGCAATAGACATTTTTAACCTTTTCGGATGAGCCAGTGCTCACTCCCGGTGACTGCGCACGATGAAATTTGTAGCTGTACTGTATTGATCTCCCTAAATATTAAATTTTTACAATGCGGCTAGTCCGACAAATTTGAAAATGGATTGCCAAATATTAATATGAACATATAGTTAGAAAGGTGAATTTGAAAATCACAATGCTATTTTTGATATGTTGCACTTGGAATCCAACTGTTGAGAAATACAGAAATTTAAAAAGATAACTTAATGACCTTTGGTCAATCCAAGCATTCTGTTTTCACTCAAAACACTCCAGAATCTATCCAATGGCTGTTCGGAGTGATGTTTTTTGAAGAGTTTGAAAAACACTCCGAAGAACTAATATGACCAAATACAAATTGTTAATTTCATGTGCAGTGAATTTTCTGTAAATGTGTGTTTATATCTTCCAGAAAAGCATTACAAATTATTTATTATTGTTTTTTTTAGCACACTAAGTCGAGTTAAAATCATACTTTAATTGATCTATGGATCAAAAATTGTACAACTTGGCCTTAATCCTGCAAATAAATTCAACAAAAATGAATATTTGTACGTTGTTTTTTGTCACCATTTCATTGTGTTAATGGAGCTTAAAGAAAAATTCGTTTCGAATAGACTAAAACCTAGCACGCTGCTGCTTCGAAACGAAAATTATAAAAAAAATAAAACACAACGAAATCTTGAACGAAAAATTTAGTTTTTCTTTTCGTTCAGCAGTACGCTGTTCGATGAACGAAATTGATAATTGTTGCATATTTTTTGGAGAAGTTTACGCTCTTTTTTCGCAGGTTATTTATTCAGCCCTATTCTAAATATTCCCGCAGAAAATTGTTCCCCGGGAGAATAATTTCCCCTTCGGAAGCGGGAATTCTGAATGTTCGAAATAGCTGTTTCGCAGTATGTCTTATAAGTACTCTCCAAATAAAATAAGGAGAGAAAAAGTGTTTAGAAAAAACTGTTACATTTCAGTATCGGTCGAAAAATTTTATATGAGTACTAATAAAACGAATTAACAGAAATTCGCAGCAAAAACCAAATATTTTAATCTTCCGATTACATCCCTCAGTTTCCTCAGTATTAGCATTTGAGGTATGTTTGCTTAGCATTTTGCCGAAGAATTGCGCTTAGGAATTCAGCCTTTTTGCTGTCGCGTTATTGTACAGAGTTTTAATTTCAATTTAAGTGAGCTACGGACGCTTTCATCCCAACCAAATTATATGTGGCCCGTAAGAAATCAGAATATTTTGTTTTTCTCCAATTATTTCAATTTGCTCTCAACACTTTTGCCTTTCATAGAACAATGGCAGTTCTTCCTTGTTCCAGAAACACTTGATTTTTTTTTTGACCGCAAACCTAATCGACAAGTTAGTCAAAATCAGCACTGTGGAGAATTTTTTTTATTGAAATTCAGGACATAGATATGTATTTCTACTACCAGAAGAGAAAGTGATTTATTGACATTTCTCCTGGTATAGACTTGGAAATGTGTCGTCAAAGTTTGACGTTTAAAACTGCAATGCCGCAAATGACTAGTAAAAACTAAAATAGTAGGAATCCAAAACCACTGAATCCATCAGCTTAAGATTTTGTTTTCAATTTTTCGATTCACAAGTACAAGCGAGAAACTACGAACTAGATCAAACTTGTTTTTTGTGTTATGTAATTTAAATGTCAAATGTGAACGAAAACTCTCCACTTTTGTCTCAACACGGTTGAATAATAATGCAGATTTTGTATGGATTAACGGCATAATTCACAAGTACATTTAGAAAATTCACGCATGCATTCATCATATGCCTTAAGCTTTGAGTATTAGTCATCCAACTTTTCTAATTTTTTTTCCAGTGTGCTCAAAACTTTCCGTTCAAAGCTAACATACCCTATTAGTACATTTGTTCAAGAAAACAAAACTTTAACAAGATTTGGACATCGTTGTGCATTTGGTTAATTCTTGTTTTTGGTTATTTGTTTTTGTTTTGGTTTTTATTTTTGTTTTGGCTTGTTTTTGTAGCTTATTAAGGTTTTTGGGAAAGTTCATGGGTCGTTGTGCGACTGTTGATGCTTTGACTTCTTTGTAGTTGGCTTAAATTTTTTGCTGACCTCAAAAGTCACTGTATGTATATGCAATGGTTGTTACTTGGTTGCATTTTCAGGTTTTTTGTTTTTAATGATGTTAAAAGAGAAGAGGCTTATTTGTGTTTTTAGCCAAAAGCGAATGCTATGAACCGTGTTAATGGGCTCTTGTTATAGTGCAAAATAAAATGTTGTTTTGTTGTGTGGCGTGTGGAAGGAACATCATTTGAGGAGGTCATTTGAATGCTATTAAGTGTTTAATGTTAAAAATAAGCTTGCCAAAATGTTGCCTTAGCGTCTGATAGTATCTGTGCTTACCTATCTTTATTTTGTTAAAGTTTTTTTTTTTTTTAATTTAAAAAAGACATGACTAATGTGTAAAACATGATCGAATTATTGTGATAACATTTTTAGTTCGTAAATGATGATTTATTGTGAATATTTTCTATTTTTAATCTTTTAATAGATACACTTGAACTTCATATGCAAAGTTTAAGCATAAGATAACTCTGAAAAGCTTAAATGAAGCCTGAAATTATGTTTTTTTTTTTCCTTTGTAGAATTATCAAACTTGTCATAAAATAATGAGGATCAGATAAAAAATAGGTCTAAGAAGATCTTTACTTGGCCGATGGGTATGTGTTTTCGAAAAGAATCATAGGTCCTACAGAAAATAACAATTCTTCAATATTCCTCGTATCTATACATACTTTGAAGAGTCATCACAAAGTATGATGGAAACCTACACAGGTAAACTTAATTATTAATTTCCATTTATAAGTATCAGTAGCATAAATTTATTACAGCTCAAACTATTGTTGCAAAATGAATTGTATTTATGCAATCAACAAGTGGTCATCAATTGGTCATCTTTAGAATTTATTACACAACACCCAACTATCATTAGTAACTCAATTTGAATTGCCAACACATTTATTTATTTAATTTCCACATCAGTGGGATCATATCTATGAACATGAGAGGTGTATGTATATTTGTTTTGTTTTTTTTTTGAGAAAATAAGAAAAGAAAAAAATAATTATGTCTATGTCTACATAGTTAGAAGTACCTATATACTATAGGTAATAAATGTTAGTTTTAACAAGTTAATCAAATGATATATGCAAACATTTGTTAATTATCTTGAACAGATATATGTTTATGCTTTATATGAACACCTCAGGAGGTTTTATTGTGTATTGTATACTGTGTGATTTATAGACTATAATCTTTAGTAAAATGGCAGAAAAAATA
The DNA here is from genome assembly GCA_946251815.1 of Dasysyrphus albostriatus. Taxonomy (NCBI): domain Eukaryota; kingdom Metazoa; phylum Arthropoda; class Insecta; order Diptera; family Syrphidae; genus Dasysyrphus; species Dasysyrphus albostriatus. Next base: position 132,586,263 of record OX276337.1, on the reverse strand, counting down.
TGACCAGACTATAGGATGTGGGTAATAATTCTTTAACACAACATATTGATCGATAATATCTTTGAGGAAGGAATTCAATTATAATAAAAATGTTATTTATTTTAATTTCTATTTGTAGATATGTGCATGAATGCAATCCTATCATAAAGTTACGATTATTACAAGAAAGTTTATGTTGAAGGTAGAAGTTTGAAATACTGAGGAAGTCGAAAAATTGACGAATATCCTTGATAAGTTTGGTTAGACAAGGGGATAGTGGATTCAGGTGCGTTTACTAGATGACATGCGTCATCTAGTCTAGCCTAAAAATCAACACCTACAACATGTACCTACTTTTAAAACAGATTTGGCCTGAGGACTTATGACTGTGAGCCAGGAATTTTAATGGGCTCCATTTAATAGCCTCGTCTTTTCTGAACTTTGTTTTTTTTTTCGGAACATTGTCATTCACTACTTTTGTTTTAAGAAATACGGTATATTTCTTTCGTCTTTGGTTCCAGTTTTCGTCTTTAATGACACTTCTGCTGTCAGAGTATAATATTTGCTTGCAGCATAGTTTGCTGTTAATTGCACGCTGCCAGACAGTGTTATTAGTCCTCCTGTATTTACTTGAGAGTGCAAAAGATTTTGTGTGAAAAATCTTTTTTCTCCCTCGAGTTTTCTACTTCGTCCAGCTTAAGCAACTCTTTATTAGAACAGAATGAGTGATATTCTAAAAATTCATTCACTTCTAAAACTTCAACGATTTCGAGAAGTTTAGACTTAACATTTATTTGCCCATCAGTTTTAAGTCCTTTAAAATCAAAAGCATTTTCGTTGATATTCTTCACTAGCGCAATTGATATTTCAGAGATATTTTTGGGCAAAAGTGGTTAATATTTTCAATTTTAATTAAATTCTCTCAGAGAGAATAAAATTGTTGAAAAAGTGTTAAACGGTTTTGTAGCTACTTTCAGAAAGATTGATTTTGTATGTTTTTAACATCTGACACACGTCAACCCTGGAAAGTATTTCTATAGGAAGAATTTTTCAGAAATGGGGACTGTTTTTAAAAGATTGCTATCACTTTCTTCACCAAGGTTGAGAAAACGTAAAAATATTGATTCGCTCTCTCGTGAAAAATTCAAAAGAGAATTTTGTTTTTGTCGGATTGCAAATTTTATTTTTCAGATCTTTTTTAAATAATATTCGCCGCCACTATGTAATCAAATTTGCCTTGATCTAGTTCGATCCGTATAAGAATTATTATATTTTTACGAAAGTTTCGAAACGCCAAAGTTACGCAAGACAAAGTATCAAAGAACAAAGTTTTGAAATTCTTGAGAATTTTATTTTCCCTTGAGCAAATCAACTTATTTGACACAGCGGTGATACTCAGGTATAAAAAATAAAAAAAGGTAAACAAATGTTTTCCAAAAGTGTTTCAAATATATGTCAATCTTTTGAAACTTCGTTGTTCCTTGGCAGATTTCAATGAAACTGTCACAGGCAATAGCTAAGTCGAAATTAAAATTAAAAATTTCATCGTTCAATTTTTATGATTAAGAATCTTATTTTATATTCGCGAACGATATTTTACGAATCCCGTTCAATACATTCATAATACAGCAATTAATTGAGTGCAATCTTTCGAGAATTCATGCATTTTCTTAATTCTTTTGAATTCCGCACATTCTTTGGATTCTTTTGAATTTGTAGTATTCTTTTTCATTCATTTAAGTTCTTCTTCATTCTTTGCATTATGTGTCATTCCTAGCATTCTTTTGCATTCTTTGCATTTTCTTATCAGATTAAATTGTTTTCATTCTCCTGATCCAATAAACACACCTAATGAGTCAATCTTTTTAATGTCAAATAAATGGTAATTGTGTAATTTGAATTCAAATTTTCAAAATGAAGTCATTGAATGCAATCTTTTAATTGAATTCAGCGAATTATTGCATTCTTTAACAACAACAGATCTAATAACATTCAAGTAGGCAGTCAGGCATATATGGAAATAGATATATGTAGTTAAAAAAACTGATCGAAATAGCAGTTGAATGTTGACAATTAAAAAATGGCGTCAAACTTTAAATGAAACTTCTTGTTGGAGGACCCAAAAACAATATATACTCAGTCATTTTTCGTGATAAAGCGTTCTCTTAAACCCACTGCAACTTGTTGAACTAATTCAAAGCTGTCACGATAAAATAATAAATACCGGATAAGTTGCAACTTGCAAAGTTTCAAAAATAATAAATGTGTTGTAAAAATAGAATGAAGCTGTTGCTTCCTTAGATAGGTGAATGCCACTCTATGTTGGATCTGCCTTCAAATATTTCTTTCAAATTAAACTCATTCATGTTAACTCTTTGGCACGTATGTACTTACATACGAGTATATAAATGATTCACGGTGACGAGAAATAGTGACAATCACTATTTATGAAGTTAACAAAAGCGCACTACTATGACGTGAGTGATATGGCTTCTAGGCCAATCATTTGGGGGGATACTATAAGTAGCTAATGTAGGTGCACTGTCACGTTATACGTGATCTGCAACAGGCGGTATGTTTCATTACTTTTTTTTTTTTTTAAATAAAATCTTTACCCATGAATTGCTTCATCTTGAGAGGATGTTAGTACGAGTACCTATATGTATATTAAACTGAGTTGATATCCTCTAATTTTGTTACTTTCACTTACTATTTAGAAGAAGTTATCATTCTGTATCAGATGATGTATTGAATTTATTTTACTAAACTAAAAGAATATAATATCCCCGACTGAATCGTACGTATTTGTTTATATAGTAAAAGTGGATTGAAACTATAAGAAAAAAGAAGTTATAGTAAATTGTGGAATGTCACAATTATTATAGGAATATAGTTGCCATAATTTCTTCAATTTTCTTGACTGATTTACGAATAATTCCAATATGTTTCAATCCTTTTGATTCCAATAGAATAATATTATTGGTCTTTCCACTCTGCCAAATGTCACCATTTTATCAAAATGGTTTCTTCAATCAATTATAATCACTAATAAGGGATGCTAGGAGTGACAAATGGGAAATGACATTAACAAAAGTAAAAAAGAAAATACTGTTTAGGCGTGTTCAGCTGCTGTTTTTTTAAAGGAGTTTTAACAGGATATAGTCATCTGAGGCATTGTGCTTTTAAACGTCAAACGTTTTAAAAAAAACAAAATAAATTCAAGTGCAAGCAAATCAAAGTAAGTCCCTTTCACACGAAGAAACAAGTTGCTGGAGATTTTTTTGACGTTTTCTTTTAATTCCCTTAAAAATCTCTTGTACCTTTCACACGAGAAAACGAAATTTCTAGCAACTTTTAAAATTTTAATTGAAAGTCTCGTTGGTTGAAAGCACTTTTACCTAGATGCGAGAAAGGAAATGTCAAAAAAATCTCTCCAAATACTCGACCGAGTAGATTTTTTTCACTCCTTTTTCCTGCTGCCCTTCTCACCAGGGAACTGAAAGTTGCTAGCAACTCATCGTGTAAAAGAGGACAAAGTCACGATAAACTAGCGAAAAAAAACTCAAATGTCAAAAATTTCTCCGTATTATTGCAGAACGAATTTTTTTAGTACTGATTTTGTAGTGTCATTTTTGTAATTATTTGTAGTAGTGTTAGGCTGATGCGAGAAAGGAAAGTATAAACTTTAATAATGACCAAAATTTAAAGGTTTTTATAAGCACAAAATAACGATAGATGTCTGCCATGCAATCATTAAGGATTCATTATATGAATGTTAAAGCCTCGTACGCTGCTGATGCGAAACGAAATTTTTAGTTGGTCTCCAAAAAGACAACCAAATGCTCATGATAACAAATTGGACAAATATTTATTGACGGTTGCACAGATTTAAAAAATTGAAACAATTACAAATGCAAACAAATTACCGGCAGCTATGCTGTAGTGAAAAAACCACCAAAATAAACACGAAAAAACACAAAATGTCGTTTTTTCGCACACAGTAAATGGTCGAGGCGTGAATTGTGAATATTATAAAACTGAAGATTTTTCAAAAGAATCTGCTAAAATTATCAATTTCGCTCGTCGAACAGCGTATACTTCACATAACGTAGTAGTAGAACTAAATTCTTCTTTTACGATTTCTTTGTGTCATTTTTGTATGGGATTTTTTGTTGCGGATCAGTAGCGTACTAGGCTTTGATATATTTTATTGTTCTTATTTTTGGTAAAACGGTAATAAAAAAAAATTGGTGGCGCAACAGCTTGTGGAGAACCAGGGCCTAGTGACTTACTACTTCCAACAATTCCTATGCGCGTGTTGTTCACAGGAATGACGGGATCCTACAATTTTTTGACTTATTCATGACAAGTATGCTCTTAAAGGGTTGACAATTCCACCTAAGAGGCAGTATTCAAACCTCAGAGGAAAACATTTCTGTTTTTAAGTGGCAGTGGCCGGGAATCGAACCCAGACCGTTGGCATGACAGTCCTACGCACTAATCATTTTTCTACGAGGTACTACTATGTCACGAGGTATGGTCCAGTACACACATCCTCGTGAAGTGAGCAATCGTCAGTGGAGAAAGTGATTTTTTGACATTTCTCACTGGTAAAGGCTTGCAAATGGGTTGTTAACGTTAATGCCTCAAATGGCTTAGTAATCGAACTGTCAACTGTTCACCAAGAGTTCCCGTACATTTTGCACGGAAATTGCTCTTGAACGAAAATTCTCCTCACAGCTTCACGAGTACGTTCACGGGTGAATAAAAATGCAAATTTTCAAATTGACGACATCAAATTTTGAACCTAGCCTATCGTTGAAATGCAAAAAAACTGCAAATTTGGAGCCTTATTACAAGTTCCTAGCATGCTTGGTTCCTGAGATACACTATGTGACCTACTAACTTCACTGTGAAGTTGGTAGGTCACCCGATTACACCCTTATTTGGTGAACTGCAAAATCGGGAATATAAATGCAAACAAATGCAAAAAAACAGCAAATTCCTCAAGGAATAACTTTCGTAGACATCACATACACATTATCAACACAACGGGCACAACCAACCAGATTTTCTTTTTTAAAGAAGCCAGCAGAGACGGTATAAGGAAAATGAATTGAACATCAAGAAAATGTCTTACACATTTGGTAACTCACGATTTGTCCGCATTTAGTACATGAATTTTGATTTTTTTTTTATAAAACCTTTCTAACTTTGTCTTAACAAAATGTAGTTCTATTTTATAAAATAAGCTTTTCAAGATGATGAATATGCATATACCTACAGGCTACAGGTACACAAATGACTAGAGGCACGAAATAGCGTGGCCTAGTCACCAAGTGAAAGGAAATCATGTTTTATACTATATGTTCTAGAGCTACTATAAAATCTAAATTATTGTTGTCACAGTTTACAGCTGGTAGTGTAATATTATGGAAAACCATAATTACCTTAAACAAAGATGATACCAGTTCACCTCCACCTTGACTAAATCTGTTCTTGGTTATGGCTTTGATCGATTTATATGGTAAAAGCAACATCATCATCAATAACCATTAAATGTGTAAATATTTTGTTTAAAATAAAAAAAAACTGATTTCGTTTTTTTTTTTCGATAAATAAATAAGCTCTGAAACAATTACTGTCCACATTACTGATTTATTTTAGATTAATAACTCTGACATTCTTATTCAGACCACCACCACCGCAAACAGTCGTTAAATGGTTTATTTTATTATTGGCCCCGCGAGGCAAGATATTTTAGCACAGTTGGAGACAAATTCATTTTATTGCATTAAATTATTATTAATGAACTTAAGCAAATTTCAAGGTTGTGTAACAGTCATCGTGTTTTTTTTTATAATCAAACAGAATAAAACCCATATCTTAAAAAAGTGGAATCAACATATTTAAAATTCTATATTCAACACATCTTTATGTTTTTTTAAAGCGTGATACTCTAAGCAGAACGGAACGATAATGACTTATATAATTTGTAATCTGTTTTTAATCTTAAATTAAAGAATTTTGAGTTATTTAAAATCTAAACACGTTTTGAAATGTGTTTTTAATCTTCTCTTGTCTGAGTCTAAGAAGTGTTTAATCTTTTTAATCTTAGCACGGTTATGTCAATGGAAAATTCTAAGATTTAAATTTAGTCGTATTTAAACTACATTTAACAAAGCAATAACCAGCATAGTCTCTCCCAAAATTAGCCAAATTTTTTGGAACTTGCAATATTTTACCAGAGGAGTAAGAGACTTTAAATACATTTTTTAAAGACACTACCGTACTAAAATAATATATTGTTTTCGATCCGCAATACCTTTGGTTCAGTCGTGAAAAATAAATAATTGTATGAAGCGTCCAATATCCAAGGATTGATCCGATAAATAATCAAGATTATTTATTTGACATCTCCAATAACTGGTATAATCGAAATGTATGTGAATTCAATTTTTTGGGAGTTAGATTTGTAGGGGCCTAATTGGCATTAATATATGGTGGGTGTTTCTTCCTTTGATTTTGGGAAATAAAGCCTGGGGGCTTTATTGCCGTGGGTCTTCTAGCACTGCACCTTAATATATATCTCGTTGTTCAAATTTCAAAAATATTAAAAGAGACTTTAATAAGACAAGCGATGGTCTTCTTTACCAAGTCGTACAAATGTTTCCTAGTTGTATTTGAAACAAATCTTTTCTTTATTTGGTAGGTATGTTTTGAGTTGTACCTCAACAGCACTTTAATCTTAAACAAAAGTGTTTCTACTCAACACCTATCTTTTAAGACATCAGCTATCAAAGACAGTAATAGAATGTCGTAGGTGTTTTTTGTAGGAGAATATGGGCACATTGCCTATACACCACCTACTGTCACCTCTGCGGTGAACATGAGCATCAGTGAGTTGATGAAACCACCTTTCCCTAAGATAAGTAAAATCCTCTTGAAGAAAGGACAGCCAGTCTCTTCGACTCATTCAGCAACCGTGACCTAACGAGCGAACATATAGAAAAACCAATAACCTATCAAACTCTTCTGCTAGACGTTGCAAGGAGTCACAGGCTCTTACGGGCTTAATAGAGAGATGATTTAAGGAAAGATCACGCCCTTAAAAAGCGTCTTCCTCTCCTCAACCTTTTTTTTCACGTTAAAGATTACCAAAAAAGTGGAAATCTTATACCCTTTGACATCGAAAAGGAATGTTCCTAATAGTGGCAGCACTGGCGCATATTAACCAAAGGCTCTTTTAAGACATCAACCGAAATTTTCGTAATACGCTGTTGGCATCTGGAGGCGTGTCTACAAAATTTTTCATATTGGATATATAAAAATCTACCAAAAATGTGAAAGTTCCATCCGTTGATATAAGAAAGTATATTCCCGAAAATTGGCAAAACTGACATCTTTTACTTAACACTTTTCTTCTAAGATATCAACCGTTATTTTTCCACAACACGTTTGGCATCTTGACTCAGGAGGCGTTTTTAAGACTTTTTTTCACGTTAAAAATTACCAAAAAAGGGGAATTTTGAGCTTTTGCCATACAAAAAAGTAGGTTTCCAAAAAGTGGCAACTTTGGCATTTTAACCGAAGGTGCTTCTACTCAAAACCTATTTCTAAAGATATCAATTGTTATTTCCCAGCACGAGTTCGGCATTTGGAGTCATCTCCGCAGCTTTTTTCATGTTCAAAATACTAAAAATTATCATCAAAGTGAAGGCTCAAGAAAAACGTGCACAAGCGATATAATAAGAGCTTTTCACTGTAATACATTTTTTTTTCTACATTTTTCATTGGTAAAATATGTAATGAGCGCGTTTGTGGACGTTTTTCTCAAAATCTATTGCTCCTACGGAAAAAAGTGTTATAATCTTTTTTGTTCAGAGTTTTATAAGCATTAATAAAAACTCATTAGTTTTTGTGAACAAATTATATTTGCGGAGATATTAACAAAAAACCGTTATTTGTCCATTTACAGAACTAAATAAAAAGTGTTACTTTACTACACTATAACTTCAAGATTAATAAACCTACAGAGTTCGTTAATAGCTCATTGTTAAGATAATTTTATTGTTTAAATGTTATTCTTTTATGATTTTGTTGTAAAAGGAAATTTTATCGAGTTGTTGAACAAAAACCAAATTATTTTCTTTTTCAAGATGGTGGTCTTCCCTTTATCCCGGACACCCCAAAAACTTGGTTTTATAAAGGGGAGATGTAGCCAAACTCAAATCGTACAAGAACCTTAGCCAATTGGTTAGTGAAATTTTAGTAAATTTTTTTACAAAATTTACTCTACGGTGAAGTTTTCGCATGATTTTCTTAGAATCTATTGCTTTGTATGAAAAAAGTATGTTAATCTTTTTTGTGTAGAATGACATAAGCTACAGTTTTTACAAACATTCTTATCCACATTTAAAAAAAAAAAAAAACTTGTAGTTCAAATTAACGGGGCTTTCTCTACAAAAATTCAGCTTTGTCGGAATTTTTTCGAAGTGAAAGTCTAATTTTCCGGGGCTATGGTGGAGATATTTTAAAGTTTCTCAAAAACTTCAAAAGGAAGCAATTCAATCAAATTCTTCTGCCTCCCAAGTTTCCCGATGTCAATCTTTTACACTATTATTTGTTGATTTTTGGCCCGAAAACCTTATGAGCTTATGAAACTGTGTCAAAATAATAGCTCAGTTTTTTCTTTTGTTTGATGTTTGTGTCTTTTCAGAACTTTGTCTTTTTAGAACTTTGCCTTTTAAGAGCTGTAAGAGAATTAGGTTTTTTCATAAATTTGTCGTTCAGAACTTAGTTCCTCAGAACTTTTGATTTCAGAACTTAGGCGCGTTCTCTTGCTGAAGTAATATAAAAAATTATAATATTAAACTAGATTCTTTTGGTGAGCTTTTTTACTTCTTTTTGAACGTGCCTTCTTTGAAATTGGAAAACTCTGGTTCCTGGTTATGAATACAAAAGTATATTTCAACAAATATGTTGTTATTTTCTTTCAAGTGCCGAATGCCAACTGAGTGTATATAATCATGTTCCAACAAAATTGAATTCATCCAGCCTCTTAAAGATTTTTTTTATACCAAAATCTTATCCAATTATAAAGTGCAGATACTTCTTGAAATTAACTATAATTTAAAACATTTGATTGCCTACCAAACCAAAGAAGTTGTTTTATTTTTCTTCTATCAAACTACAAGAGTTTTCTTCGAATAAAACAAACCTCAATTGTGTAAAACAAAATATAGTTAAATGATTTTCAGAAGTGCATCAGTGTCGTAAATCGCATCATGAATGAAAAAAACCTATCCCTAAACTATTACATGATTTTTATTTTCATCTTCAAATATTACTTTGGGCTCAATTCCACTCAACAGTGCTACACAAAGTGATGTGCAATACTTCAACGAGTGCTACACTTCAACAGAATCCCGGCATAGGTAAACATTTGAAAATTACAAAAAGAAAACAACAATTTTTTTGTACAAACTTTACAAAAGATACAAAAGTATATTTTAACAGCAGCATCATCTTCAATGAGAAGATGTTTTTCAGTCTTACTACCACCTCTCGGCACGGATACTCAACGATGGATGGATGTGGATGCTGGGTTTTTTTTTCATCTCCATATCTTTTGCCATAGTATTATAACATTTATTTTTTTCAATTTTTACTGTGATTTGTGTTCATCCCTCCCACCTACAGCAGCTACCCGTCGTCGTCGTCGTCATCATCGCGTCGGTCGTATCACCTGTACCACCCTATATACATGCCAAACTTGATTCAAGCTTAACAAGAAAAAAAATAGAAATAAAAATTCACCTGAAGAAGATAAAAAGACAGAATGAAGATGAAAGAGGATAAAGAAGAAATAGAGGTAGCAACAAATTAAAAAAAAAAAACCGTCATCAAAGCGGCACGTATTGACCCACCACCAATACACTCAGCAAGGTATAAATTACCAATGTATTGGTTTTGTTATAAGCCCCTATAAAACTCTCTGCACATCACAAATTGACTTTTGTTTTCGTTTGTTAGTTACAACGTTTGGTTGTACCTGCTCGTGGTAAAACAAAATTCGTTAAAAGGTAAGAAAAAGACTTCGGCGTTAAAGAGAAAATATAATAAAATAAAAAAAAAGGATTACCACCACCCCAGATACTCAAATTGAATTGAAATCCAATTCACTGTTGGATAATTCGACATCTCAAGGATTAAATAATTATTATTTGTGAAAGACTTGGTTTTAGTTTGGTTGTTTTTTTTATGTGCGTCAATATTCTGAAAAGTGTTAAGAACTCAAATATTTATAAAATGAACTGAAACAAAAAGTGATATAAGGAAAAGCAATCCTTGTTTAAGAAAAAGTGCTTAATTGGCGGTGCTATATTTGAATGAAGTTTGTTTTTTAAATACAATTATAGTGTCATTACGAGTAAATATAAAAAAAAACTAAAAAAGGCAACGAACAATTTATTCTAATGATTTTCATGTTGTTTTCCTATATATGTACAAAATTTAAAAAAAAAAAAAACAAATTGTAGTGTCGAAAGGGTTTAAATATTATTATATACAGACACTATAGACTTTGTCGACAACTAATTATTGTCTTGCGAAAAATTTACTTTTTTAATGGATATTTCCATATAAGCCTAAAGCGCAGAAAACTATAACCGGCTTAGATTGAACTAACTTGAAGTTTTACGTTTTAGGAAAAGTTAATACTAAAATTTGTGTTATGTGTTTTTAAGGTTTTTTTTTTTGTAATTGATTTACCATTTATAATTAATTAAAAAAAAAACAATTTATTTTAAAAGCAAATTGATTTAAAATTTAAAGAAGTTCAAAATTTTAAAAGTGAATGGACAAATATTTGAATAAAAGATTAATTTTACAAACTGTGTTAATTGAAAGATTGTTATAAAATTAAAAAAAATTTTCAAGTTTAAATAAAAACACATTGCTTTCAAAATTCACAAAAACACAATCTATTTTATGTAGACACAAAGGAAGAATGAATTTCAAGAAACATTTTTGAAATTTTTAAATTTTACTGAAATTTTGAATTCTTTTTATTAAAAAATTCACTAGGAAAGTTAAATATTAATAATAAAAAAATGTAGTTACTTTTTTTTACGTTTAGTAGGTATTTATAAATTATTTACTTGAAATAACGAACGAAAAATTATTTTTATTTATACAAAAAAAAAAACATTTTTACTAAAATAATTACATAGTTGAATAATTTGATATATAAAAAATCATGTAAAAAATCTTCCCTATTAAAAAAATAACAATAATTTATAGATACCATACTTTTTATTTGTAATATTTTAGGCACGAAATTCTTTATATATTTAAAATCTAAAAATCTGTGGCTTAGTAAATTGCCTTAAACTCAATTTTGAAAGAAGCAAAAATTGGAATCTCCTTAATATTTTTATTATTTCAAGGCTAAGAGATTTCAATTACAAGCATCAACACCAAAAGCAGACTTGTGTATTTGTACTTCAATACTATTTACTTGTACTTGAAAAAAGCCAAGTAGGTACGAGTATTTTTCAAGTAATTCATCGCGAGTACCAAGTATTGCGGTTCTTAAGTTCTCGATCAGTACTTCCAAGCACTTTCAAATATTTGTCCAATACCTTCAAGTACTAGTCCATTACGTCCATGTCCTTAACCAGCACTTTCAATTTATTCTAAGTGCTTGATCATTTCTTTGATCAATTTCCATAAAAATGTTTTAGATCAAAAAATGGGTAAGCTTCACTCCGAATGTTGGCTCGGTGCTTTAAAAATTTCTGTTGTAAATACGAGTTATTGAAAATACTTTTAAGTATTTGAAAATACTGGTCAAGTTTTGGAAGAACTAGTCAAGCACTAACTTGAAAGTACTGCTTAAGTACTTGATGTTTGGTACCTACTTAAGCCCAAATACTTCAAAAAACAGGTATTTTCATTTACCAGTACCAGTACCAAAGTTCAGAAGCACAAGTACCAGGACAAAGTACTTGCTATAAAGAGGACTGAAGTCTTGAAATAATAGCCAAGCACTTTACAGATCCGATTCTATTATCCATTTAAGTACGATTTAAAACAACAAAAATTTGAACTTTAAATTTTTATGTTTATACATATTTAAGACACACATTACGACTCATTGCACCAATCCCTCTTTTGATCCCTTCTATAAACAAATAAACTAATTGCTTCAATTCCGGTTGATCACCGTCGGTCGTTGTAAGGAAAAAGTTTGTACACAAAACATGACGTGAAAAAGAGCATTAATTTTTAAGTGAAAAAATGGTTTCGTGATTAATGTGGCTTCATCTAGATTATTTTTCAGACTTAGACATTTTGGAAAACTCAATCTTAACTACTCGTAAGTTTTTATCTGATTTAATAAAAATTGAAGTTTAAGATCAGTCAAAATAAAGATTCCTTTTCCTTTTCTTATTCTCGAGGTTAAACCTGAGTTAACTTCAGAAACGTATTTTTCAGTCAATATTGAGTTCCTAAGTTAACTCCTAGTTAACTTACATTATTTGCTGAAAGAATGTATTCCAAATGTTCCAGAATGAATAAAGAAACAATAAAATTGCTTATCCGGAATATTCCATTGAAGAAACGTAAAATGCTCATTCCGAAAAATCTGAAGGTTCAGAATAAATCCTCAATTTTTTGAATCGATTTGTAGCAAAGAAAAAGTGTGAAATCAAACAGTATTCAATTGAAAATTCTCAAAAGTTAGTGCCAAATACTAGCACGCCTCTTCTTAAAAGCGATTTTGCCATTTAAAAATCTTTGCATATACATTTCAAAGGTGAACCTTGAAAAACAGACTTTAAGATCAGAATTTTATTCAGCAGAATCGTTTCTGAAATTCCTTTTGTTCAAAATTCGACTTCGTTGTTATTGATTATTTGCAGAGTTTTGCACTGAGAAAGAGTTTTCAAAAGCTGAATTCATTTCAAATTCTGAGCAAAAATTTTTCAAAAATAAAGGCCAGCAAAGATATTGAAAATCAGATTATTCATGTTTTGAACTTAAACTAAAAATGAAGAATATTGTTGCACTCAATTTATTTGGGCACTTTTTGCAGAAAGTACTCTGACTTCAATGGTCAGAAATGAATGATACATTTTTTTTAAGCTGCACAATTTTTGTCTAAGGAAGTTTTTCCAAAAGAGCTCTGAATATATTTAACTTTTTGTGCGACTGAACTTGATTTGACTTAACTGTGTTGACAGCATCAAAGTTGAGAACAATAACTACTAATTTATTTTAACTTACAATTTAATTATATAATAATTGAGCATTATTCATTACAATTACATATAATTGTAATTGAAAAAAGGATATATTTCCATTCCTTTTAATTTTAATTATAAAAGAAATTATATTTTTGTGTAATGATTACTGAAAAAAAGTAATCATTACAGCTTTTTTGAAGATTACTTTTTTTGCAATCACATGTAGTAATTGAAATTACATGTAATTATTTATTGAATTTCTTCAATTACATTAAAAAGTAATTGAAAAGAATGTTTGGGGATTTCAATTTCAAGTGATTGTATTTGAACTTTTTTCATTATTATTTTTCAACTCTGATTGACAGTGAAACCAACCTGGAAGGAAACTACTCGAACTTTACAATTTATTTTTATATCATTGGAGTAAGTTAAAATATTTCTGTTTTTGTATGTTTGTGGCTATTGCATGAACATGCATTAAAATCAAAATTTATTTAAGGCTCTGTAAACACTCGACTATGGTGTGAGTGAACTTTACTTAAATACTATGTTCGAGTTGTTTATTAATTGGTTCAGGTACCAATAAGTAACCAAAATCAAAAGAATCAAAGAAAACATGTAATGATTTTTTAGAAAAAAAAGTGAGAAACGGTCCAGCCTGTAGCCTCTTACGTAAATTCATTTTATCTTACTTAAAGAGCAAAAATGGGCGTATACCTAGTGTAAACGGGGAGTCCAATTTTCACATATTCTTTGCAGTACTTTCAAATATTTATAATATTACTGAACCTCATTAGTTTATCAACGTATTAAAATGTGGAAAAATCTCTCTATAGTCCTTCTAAAGCACATCTATAGCTCTTCTATTGTAGAATTTATATATGTTCATACCATAAGAAGTTATAAAATAACTAATAAAGATACAATTCCTTTCCTCCCTAAAACACGAACTGTGTTTGATCATTTTAAATGAAGTCAAAACCTTTTAAGTGCTCACTTATTATAACCAAAAAATTTTATCGTTTCCATAATAATTTGATTACCATTCATATTTATGAATAAATGGCAATAAAGGAATTATTTATATGTAGCTACCCTATATTAGAAATAACATTTATCAATAAGCAATTTTATGTGACTATTTATTTGAAAAAAAAAAAATGTATATAAAATTGTGCCACCATAAAAACCATTTAATATGTGGCATCATCAAATAAACTAGTGTTAATGTTGAACACTCTGATTTAATAGATTGTTTTCACAAGATCGCCAATCGATTGATTGACTTTTGGTTCAACTTGTTTTTTTCCATCACTTTAAGAGCTACTCGTATATACAGAGAATTTATATCTGTATAGTATATCTGCAAGATGAAGAAGATGATCAGATCATCTTCACATCTATAGTTCAGTTGCTATCTGGCATCACAAAAATCCGTAAAAAAAAGAAGTAGAAACAAAATTAAATCATTATCATGCATATTATACCGGTTATGGAAATCCTTGACATAAAAAAAATTCAATTTAATGTACGACTATGATGAAGATGAAAACGAAGAAGATACAAAAATTTATCAAAGATGTGTTTGGTTCACAACTATGATGATGATGACGATGATGACAACAAAGATGCAGTAAAAAAAAAATCCAAAAAAAACCTCATCATTTTTAAATTAAAAAAGAAATTATGCAAATTTATTGTTTTTAATGTAACCAACTACTAAATGCGAAGGGAATAAAAAAATTATGATAAACTGCAAGACATAAGAAGAAGTTTCTAACGTGGTTAACAGTTTGTAATAGATATAGCGACTGTTTCTGTACTTGAGGGGTAAAGGGTAAACGACATTCAACCACACACGACATATAAGTAATACAGGTAATGACCATAACATGATTATACCAGGGAATTTGTTGCAATTTTTTTTGTTTGTATTTTTGCGCTGATAGTGGACATGTTTTTTTTTTTTATTGTGTTCATTTGATTTTTTTTACTTCATATGTGCATAAGATGGTACTTTTTATTGGCAGTTTGACATTTTCATTTAATGTCCATTAACTGTCGATTTCACTACAGGTTGACAGAAATAAAAAAAAAAAAAAAAAACTAAGAGAAAATGAAATGAAAAAAAAACGCATAGCTAAAAACATAAAAAATTAAATGAAGTATACAATTGTGTTTTATAAGCATGACAAAGAGGTTTATTGACTATTGATTGAGACTTGTAATGTTTTGTATTTTGTAATCACAGTAAAGGACGCACAGTTAAAAGACTTAATTATTTTCATTAAATGTTTGTCTTGCACTATAAGGGATTTTTCTAAAAGAAAAATAAGAAAACAAAGCTTAAATACCATAATTTTACCATAATAACGGATGAATATATTAAAAACAACAATTAATTTCAAAACCAAGCTAAAACCATTCTTTGTTTGATTTTATTCCTCTAAAATAATACAAAAACTATGAATGAATTTTTTGATTTAATTTCTTGTTTTATTTGATTAATATCTTTTTTATTTTATTCTTTAATTTTAGATGAAGATAGCCCTAGTAGTGGCAGCATTTTGCATAGCTGCTTGCTATGCTGAGCCAAGACCGGCAATTAGTCAGGCAAGAACAACAACAACAACTGCCACAAAACCAGGACGTTTTCTATCACTGCCTGATCCAGCGAAATGCGCTAAACGTAAGTTGTAATAAATATTTTTAAAGTTTATTTGTTTATCTAACTTCTTTTTTTTTTAAACTGATCATAAAAAATGCGGAATAGAATAGAAATTAAAACAGAACAATTAATAAAACAAGAGCAAGGTTAATCACCAGAATTCAATTAAATACAAAATTTTATCAACACATTATTTAAATTGTCAAGGTTAAAAATATTTTATTAGAGACATGTGGAAATTTTAATGTATAAATTAAATGTTCTTAGAACTTAAAAAAAATCCCGGAAATGAATCTATGAATCAGAGAATTTTTTTTAGAGTGAAGTTTGAAGTTGAAATTTTGTATTGTTTTCTTAGTGCTTAGTTGACTCAGAGTAAAATAATCCTTTAAGTGCAGGGTTAGCTCAGAAAAAATCAGAGTTAGCTTATACTGAAAATTAACTAACCCCGAGTTTACTCAGGAATAGTTTTTCAGTTGAGAATTTCAATTGACTGAAAAACACATTTCTGGGATTAACTCAGGTTTATCCCCAGCCGAGACTGGGATGATCCCGCACTGAAAACTGGCCTTAACTAAATTAAACCCGAGTTAACTTAGAAGGAGTTCTTGAGTAGAAAAATAATTTTAACATTCAGTTGTCAAAAATCTATTGATTTCGAAGTGCTTCACTATTGATAAGGCCATAATTAAGAAATCAAGATGACGTCGCAATGGAAGTTGACGTTTCTTAAAAGCCTGAATCTCAATTGACTGAAAAACTTGTTTCAGAAATTAACCGGGGTTTTACCTCGAAGCAAAAATTATATGGCACCGAAAAAACTAAAAGAGCTTAAAATTTGTATGTTTAACAAACATATGAGATGCATTCTTATCCATTCAGAAGCTTTTTTTTTTTGACTAATTATAATCAAATATTAAACTTAAAATAAAGTTCGTAGGTCAGCTCTTTCGTTTAACTGAAGAAATGCAAATCTTATTAAGCTCTAAACATTAATTAGTTAGAAATTATTAAAATTCAATACTTCAATGTGGCCTTTAGTAATAAACTATTATTATTAATAAGCGAAAATAATATGTTATATGTCAGCAAAGAGATAGTTTTTTATTTATTGCAAAAAAAAGAAAATCAAAGAAAACATTTCAATAAAAAAAAACTTGTCGTCGTTGGTTGTTGTTAATTAAAAGTCATGGTCACTTGTGATGATTTCTCAGATAAATTATATTCAAAGGTGTTATAAAAATAAACTAAATGCTATAAATATACATAGGTATTAATTAAAAAAAAGTTGACAATTAATAGGTAAGAGGAAGTAGCTGTAAAGAAAAAAAAAAGAAATAAATGTCTTAAACCAGGAAAATAGGGTTTGACGTTAAAATCATCCTCGGTATTTTTTGAAGATAGATCAATTATTTTTGAACACATTCAGATTTCAAAAATATCCCCTTGGGGTTACTCTCAATAAGATAATCGGAAAGCTTAAAACAAATTCTAAGCTATTCAGGTCTCTTTTGAAACTCATGATGATTTCACTACAGAATATTTTTTTTCATTTTAAAAATTGAATACTATCAAAGAACTTTTCATGCATTTTTGGCCAAATGTTAAAAGTAACTGGAAAGAATCTTAAGATGCTTTCCATTTGAGAGGACTTTTTCTACAAAACTTTCGATATTGACTCTCGCATAACTGTCTACTCCTCTATGAGTTAATTTTATGACTGTGTCCACTCTTAAAAGTTACTCACATTTCTTACGCACCTTGAAACAAGCTCTAACGAATTTTATTTCGGTTTTTGTTAGTAAGTTCAAATATGAAGGGGTTTCTATTAAGGTTAGTTCGAAGTTGAAATAGAATAAAAAAAGCTGTGAGTGAGGTATTTACAAATGTACCATGTGTACGTTTGACATAATATATAATTTGGACCATAATAAATTGTTTATCAGCGATTAAAAGGGGTCTTCGTTGATTGAATTGACTATTTCGTGTTTCCTTGGACACTCTAATGTGCAGCAGCTATGTTTTCGTCACCAATCGTTGAATAGTCCATTGAGAAGAACCACCATTTTGCTACAGAAGAACACCTTTTTTTTTGTATAGTAACCTTTTATTATATGCACACGTGTTGCTCGCAGTCGTGTCACTTGCCATGTTGATTTGGCATCAGTGACTGAATAATAAACAACAGATTTGACAGATGCTCCCAAAACAACATGGCTGCCACGAACTGTCAATATCGATCCTTTCTTATTGGAAAACTTTTTACTAAAATCTTTCCATTTATTGTAAAACAATTTGAAATACAATTTTTTTGTTGAAATCGCCAGAGTGAATTCCTTTTACAAAAATCCATTTCCATTTATTGTAAAACTATTTTAAATATTCAATTTTTTTGTTGATATCGTCAGAGTGGGTCCCTAGATTTGTGACAGATTCAGCACAACATGAACTAAAAGTGCATTTAGAAAGTATTTTCACTTAAAATATCTTTAGCGAGTGACTTACGATTGACTGTCTCCAGTAATGACCACTTGCAAGTTTAACTCTGGAGAGCTGCTTGAGAGTTACTGGCAATCTGTAACTCTCAAATGAATATGCATCTGTCGGCAGGAAATTAAATTAAAGTTTAGTCAAGCAAGAGGTACTTCAAGAAGCGACAAGTAACATCTCACTCGTGGTTCTTGTGGCCACGTGACGAGTTAAGTTGTGAAACCACAAGCGTGCCGCAATTCTGGCTCTTAACAATACAACAAAATGAAAATTTTGTTAAATAACGGTATTTATCTTAATTTATCGTTTAAAAATCATTGCAAAAAAAAAATCAGCCAACATTATTATGAGTTTCACATGGAAAATATTTCATCCGAAAAATGTTTGTTGCCCCGGAATTTCAGAAGCTATTATAAGTTAACACGGGGCATTTCCCACGTATATGCTGAGGTGGCATATTAGTGCATACGACTACGAGGTAAATGCACTGTGTTGTATCAAGGCCAAATAGGAATACGATCTCCATCCGCTGTTCCCATTGGTGGGAAATGCTGATGTTACAATTTACCCTTGCATAGGCGGAGTATCATTATACTTCGTTTTGTTATTAGATTTTAGTCTTAGTCTGGACTTAGAATAGCGCAGAATAAAATTTAGAGAAGATTCATTGATTCGTGTTTTTATCTGTAAGTCGAACCGTTGGGCCGGCCCTCTGGGCTGGCGTTCGCATTTTTTTGATATCCTCGCGAAGGATATCTTTAACTGGCGCCCGAACAGGGACCGGTATTCGTTTCGTGTCCTTTTTGCTGAAGGATCTATGCCAAGGCCAATACACTCCTTCATAGTGAATGTCACTGTACCCATGGGAACACAGTAGACTATTTGTGGTACCTTGAGCATAAAACTTTCGCATACCCATGGGAACATGCGGATATCCTTAAACGCTAAGGGATACGAGGGTGGAGTTGTTCGTGCCATTAGTAGGTTTATTAAGTTAAACTAAACGGGACTAACACGGCAACCCCCCAAGAAATACCGGTTCTTTTAGAATAGAAAATTAACGGATTTAATTTTTTCTTGCAGAAATACGAGAATAACATTACTGAACGAATTTGAAAAAATTTTTACGATAACTATAAAAAATATATAAACGAATGATGAAGCTGCTGTAAGTGAAAGAAAAAACAACCCAAAAAAAGAAAAAAAGCTAAGTCTATCGTGTTGCTTGTGCTGTGCTCAAAATAAAGTTTTTCTTTGCAAGTGCTGTGGTGAAAAATAATTAAAATTAAAAGGATAAGTGCAAAAAAGGGGGCAAAGCTCACCATTGAAAAAAATATTTATAAAAAAAAGGTGCATTGATACAAAAAAGTATTTAAAGGTGCATAATCGCCTGAGGTGCAAAAAAAAGGGAGCAAAGCTCACCATTGGAAAAAATATATAAAAAGGTGCATTAAGCTCACCATTGAAAAAATATACAAAAAAGAGGTGCATTGATACAAAGGTATTTAAAGGTGCATAATTGCCTGAGGCAGTTAAGGTGAAATAATAATAATTTAAAATTGTGTGAAAATTGTGCAAAAAAAAAAAAAGAAAAGAATATTGAATTAAAAGAATACGCTTGTTACTAAGGTAAGCCTTTTTCTTCTCTTTAAACAAAAAAAACAATATTTTTATCTCTAAAATGGACCAAGTCACCCAAAAAATAGTTGAACTGACTGGTGCTGTTAGCAACCTAATCAGTCAACTAAAGGGTTTCGAGAGGAGGCTACAAGTTGTCGAAGAGAAGGCAACTGCGGCAGTCGCTCCTATAGCAGCTGCGGACGATAGTATTAATAGTAGTTTTGTCCTCAGTCCTCCACAAACGGAGGCTGAGCTAAGGGAAATTAGCAAATTACCCGACTGCGTAAAGGAGTTGCAGGCATTTAATGGAAATCCTACGCAGTATGTATCGTGGATACATGCTGTGGAGGGGATCCTCAAGGACTATGAGATAGTCAAGTCAAAGCCCCTATATCGCGCCATACTCCAACACATCAGGGGTAAGATTAGAGGCCCTGCTGATGCCGCCCTCGTGAGCTATAATATCTTCGACGGCGACTGGCTCGAAATGAAGTCTTGTTTGTCACTGCATTACGCAGACAAACGAGACTTAAGGACTCTTGAGCATCAGTTAAACCAGCTTGTTCAGAAAAACAGCAAGCTGGACGAATTCTACGCTGCTGTTAATCATCAATTATCTTTGATGGTTAACAAGATAAAAACTGAGTCTTATAGTGAAGAGACGGTAAAAGCGTTGGTAGAAACATACCGGAATAGGGCTCTAGATGTATTCGTGCGTGGCCTTACTGGTGACATATCACGAATGCTCATGATTCAGAGACCAAAAACCCTCCCCGAGGCTTATTCCGCATGCTTAGAGATACAGAATCTCAACTACCGGAACAATACTGTTCACCCCTCTTCATATTCAAATACAATTACAGCCCCAATAAACCAGAGTTTCAAGAGTTTAGAGTTCAAACCCTATTTGCCTCCGAGGAAGCCTCAGCAAAATCTTAGAGGCCAAAATAATCGATTTAACTGGAGCTCTCCTCATGAAAGTGGTTCTCCACCAAAGCCTGGACCGAAGCCCTTAGAGAAAATGGACTGGGATCGAACTGTTCAGAGCAAACAGGTCAATTACATTAACCGTCCAAAATCTCAAAACCCATTCAAACGAAGGGCAACCTCTGACAACTATCCCAACAAGCAGCAACGCCTCTATAACATAGAGGTCGAGGATGAAGGTGATCTAGAAGCATACACCACTGCTGCGGAAGAGGCTGTCGGAGAAGCCGCTTGTGATGAAGTAAATTTTATGACAAGGGGCCATCCAGCGTACCATACATAGAGTATGTTACGGCGGATGGGTCGGTCTTGAAGTTTCTTGTCGATACAGGGGCGAATAAGAACTTCATTAGCCCAAATATCAAACAACCGACCAAGCGCATAAAGAACCCTTTTAGAGTACGATCAGCCGGTGGAGAGATCAATATTACGGAGTCTGTCGAGGGACGTTTTTTTGAAGAATTAGGAATTAGAACACTATTAAAATTTTATGTGTTACCTGGCCTTACATCTTTCGATGGTATTATTGGGGATGATACCTTAAAAGAATTAAAAGTTATTATAGACAGGAATATCAATGTTCTTAAATTAGGAAATAATATCCAAATTCCACTAAAGGAAAAGATCTCTAGGGAAGTTAATCTTACCTTAGATCCTTCACTTCCTGAGGATACCAAGAACAAACTCAACAAATTATTATCAAAATATAATTATCTTTTCGGACCAATTGACACTAGAAAAACCGTCGATACCTCGGTTCTCGCTGAGATAAGGACAAGTACGAATGATCCGATATATTCAAAGAGCTATCCGTATCCAGCCAGTCTGAGAGGTGTGGTTGAAAAAGAGATAGCTAAGCTTTTGGAAGAAGGTACTATTCGACCATCTAAAAGCCCATATAACTCGCCAATATGGGTTGTACCCAAAAAACCGAAACCCGATGGCGAGAAACAGTATAGAATGGTTGTCGATTACAAGAGACTTAATAGTGTAACCATAGGAGATGCATATCCCATACCGGACATTAATTCAACGTTGGCTAGTCTTGGAAAGGCTAAGTATTTCACAACGCTTGACTTGACTTCTGGGTTTCACCAAATATCCATGAAACCGTCCGACATTCCGAAAACGGCATTCTCCACTATGAACGGGAAATTTGAGTTTCTGAGGCTACCCTTTGGGCTCAAGAATGCCCCTGCGATATTTCAAAGAATGATCGACGATGTCCTGAAACCTTTTATTGGAAAAACGTGTTACGTCTATATAGATGACATAATAGTTTTTGGCAAAGGACTAGACGATCATCTTGGGAACTTAGATGTGGTGTTGGCCCGACTCGGTGAGGCGGGTCTGAGGGTCAATCTCGAGAAGACCTCTTTTATGCAACAACAAGTAGAATTCCTAGGGTATGTTGTCTCAGCTGAGGGTATCCGAGCCGACTCAAAAAAAGTTACGGCAATTCAGAACATGGAACCACCCCAAAACTTGAAGGAACTCAAATCATTCCTTGGCCTTACTTCCTACTATAGGAAATTTATCCGCGATTATGCGAAGGTTGCCAAACCATTGACGAATCTCACAAGGGGAGAGAATGCGCAAATAAGAGCCAACCAATCTAAGAATGTTCCAATCGAATTAGGTGTCGTTGAGCTCAAAGCTTTTAATGATTTGAAAATTCTGTTAACATCTTCCGAGGTTTTAGCCTTTCCCGATTTTGAAAAACCCTTCACCTTAACAACTGATGCGTCTAATTATGCGATTGGGGCCGTTCTATCGCAGAATGAGGACGGGAGAGACCGACCAATTGCATTCATTTCTAGGTCACTGAACAAAAGTGAAGAGAACTTTGCCACCAACGAAAAAGAAATGTTGGCCATCGTCTGGGCCCTAGATAATCTTCGGTCCTACCTTTATGGGGCCAAAAAGATACGCATTCTGACGGACCACCAGCCTCTTACATTTGCTTTGGGTAATAGAAATTACAATGCCAAGTTAAAGAGGTGGAAAGCAAGAATCGAAGAGTACAACTACGAGTTGGTTTACAAACCCGGTAAATCAAACTATGTGGCTGATGCTCTTTCAAGGCTTAGAACTCAGGTGAACCATTTGCAAGACTCAGTAAATGAATCTAGGTCAAATGGAAACACAGTATATGAGCCATCTATGTCTCGTTTGGTCAATGCAGGTTCAGAGACCGAAACCGCGTTCTCTGAGAGCGGATCTACAACAGAAACTGCTGGTAGTGATCAAAGTGGATCTACAACGGAAACTGCTCATAGTGCCCAACAAGATGCATCCGACCTCATACCCCACGTGCTCGCGCCGATCAATGTCTTTCGTAATCAGATTATCTTTAGAGCAGACAAGGGCTTGGAGTGTTTCGAAGAACCACATCCTGGCTATTGCCGGCATTATGTTGTTATTTATGGACACGATAAAGGACCATTGACCCAGTTGCTGAGGTCCAAGCTAAACCCAAATGTAGTAAATGGTATTAAAATGCCAGAATGCTATTTAGGGATCCTGCAAGAGGTCTTTATCGAACATTTTTCGAAATACAAAATCAGGATCACGCAAAGAGTGGTCGAAGACGTGAAGAATGAGAACCGCAAATGTGAGCTGATTATGAAAGAACATAGAAGAGCACACAGGAATGAAAGGGAAAACAAGGAGCAATTACTAGAAAATTACTATTTTCCTGGCATGAATAGCCTCATAACGAAATACGTGAGAGCGTGCGAAATATGCAACACGAATAAGTATGATAGGCATCCAAACCGTCCTGAATTTCAACCTACACCAACCCCGCGTTACCCCTGCGAGATTCTTCATCTGGACATACTTGAGGTGCAGAATGAGAAGTTCATAAGTTGTATAGATAAATTCACTAAATTCGGGAAACTTTTCCATATAAAGAATAGATCAGTTCTGCACCTTAGAGACAAAATTATTAAAGTCCTTCACTATTTCACAGTTCCTAAAATACTTGTTACCGACAATGAATGTAGTTTCGTTAGCCCAATTATCGCAAATTTTATCGAATTACTAGGTGTAAAACTATACCGAACCCCCGTAAATCGATCAGAAGTAAATGGTCAGGTAGAAAGGTTCCATTCAACGATCATTGAAATTTATCGATGTCTCAAAGTCGAATATAAAGATTTGCGCTTAAAGGAACTACTAAACATTGCCGTTGATAGATATAACAATAGTATCCATTCAGTTACCAAACTGAAACCAACAGACGTGTTCTTCGACAGATCTCCAAGAATTAATTACCAAAATCTTACAGACTTTAGGAAAAAGATAAACCATGACCTCAAAGCCGAGATCAAGAGAAAGCAAAAACAAGGAAATCATTATCGGAACAAGAATAGAACTTCTCCTAAAAAATATAAAAAAGGAGATGTTATATACACGGCATCAAAAGGAATTAAGGCAAAAAATAAGCCTTTATTCCGAAAAGATATTGTGGCAAAAGACAACCGTGTAACAGTAACAACCAACACGGGCAGAAAAATTCATAAGACCCATATTAAAAACTTAAACCAAGGTAATACGTAATGGCTCCTCGATAGTATAGTGGTCAGTACACCTGCCTGATATGCAGGAGGCTGGGGTTCAATTCCCCATCGGAGAGCATAAATAAAAAAATACCTAGCTTAATTTACAATATATATATGTATAGATATATATAAAAAAAAAAAAAAAAAAAAAAAAAAAAAAAAAAAAAAAAGGCAGTGGCACCAAGCACCCCACCCCTTATAATGTATCATGCACGAAAAATTAAAATCCTTTTTGAATTCACTTAATCCTTGCACAAGCTCAGAATGCACCAAAGCACAAGCAACAGCACCTAGCTACAGATATCAAGATTAATGTAACTAAATTACTCAATTGATTTTAATACTACGGAGTGATGTAAAATAAAAAGTAATAAAATGCTAAAATACCTTTTAATGTAATCATGCTTAAATTGTACTAAAAAAATCATTCAATTATATGTAACTTTATTATAAATTCAATCATAACTGATCTACTCAATCCATTGTAATACTTTGAAATGACATAAGGTAAAATTGAAATATTACAAAAATGTAAGAGAAATACTTGTATGTATGTAATTCAATTTTTAATCTTTTCTGGTTTATCGAATATCCTAATGTTGAACTATTTGTATTAATAATTAATTTTAGTTTTAAATTTGTTTAATCAATATCTAATGAATATAGTAAATCATAAAAGTATCTAAAATTGTAAAATAACTATTATTTTATACTTAATTCTCTTTTATTCATAATTTTACTTATCATATAGTTTTATCCTTATTACCGCCGTGCAAGGGTTCAGCATATTCGAATACAAGTCTCCAATGGTCACCATCAAAGAAGGGCAAGGCTGGATCATCGATGGACATTTCAAATTAATACACGTCATCCGCCTGGATAAATTTGAAGCACTTTTGGACAAAATGACGGAAGTCGTTGAGGTCGAAATCTCTCAGCTCGAAAAGAAAATTGTTGCACGTCATCACCTTACTCAACTCCACGAACGTCTTGATTCGCTGAAAGGGAAAACTCATAGAAAGGAAAGATCAATCAACTGGATCGGATCCGCATGGAAGTGGCTGGCAGGTAACCCCGACGCAGCCGATTGGGACAAGGTATTGAAAAATGAAGATGATATCGTCAGCAACAACAATCAACAGTACAAGATAAACGAAAGGGTCTTAAAAATAACGGAAGACATCACACAAAAGATTAACTGGGTCATCAACAACACTGCCAATCAAGTAGCTTCATCCGACAGAGCCATGCATGAGCAAAGCATAATAGATGAACTCATGATTATCAAAGAAGAGGTCAACGAAATCGTTCGTGCCTGCCAAATGGCGAGGAATGGGATCGTCAATACCAATCTCCTGGACCAAGAAGAAATCAACAGGGTCATCAGCGAAGTTGAGACGCTACCATACGCAAACGTGGTGGAAGCGTTACAATTTGGCAAGCCGTCAGTCTTCACCAATAATTCCATGCTGTTATATGTCCTTTCAATGCCTAAGGTTAGTGAAACTGAATATAACCTTCTACTGACTAGAGCATCAATAATCGAGGAGAAACAAGTAGATTTACCTTTCACTAAAATTTTGGCGAACCATGAGGAAACCTACGGAGTAACATCTAACTGCCTCAATATCGGCAATGTTACAGTTTGTGACGAAACCTCCTTGGAAAAGCTAGATGAAGACGGTTGCATCGTTCGATTACTGAAAGGAGGTCATGCTAGTTGTATAATGCGTTCCAACCCGGCTGTAATAATAGAATTCATCAAGGAAGACACCATATTCGTGACGAACTTCAAGGGAGAATTAATCAGCAAAGGCATCCCAAAAGGACTTTCTGGCACTTATCTGATTCAACTTTACAACGAATCAATTCAACTCAATAACAGGACATTTACTAGCCTGACAACCACCTCGCTTCAAGCTCTACCACCAGTCCTAACTAATACCACCACAGTTGAACATAAGATCGACATCGAATACCTCCACAATATGAGCATGAGCAACATAAAAATCCTGAACGGTCTAACGAATAAGTTGAATACTTACACCTTCGCGGATATGACGATCCTTCTAATGGTTGCAGCTGTAGTCCTGATAGTATGGTGCAAGATATATAGGAAAGTTGACTTACCTATAATACAACTACCACCACCGACAATATCTTCGCCTAACATCTCACGTTAAAGTTGATCTACGGGACGTAGATTTTCAAGGAGGGGGTAGTTAACACGGGGCATTTCCCACGTATATGCTGAGGTGGCATATTAGTGCATACGACTACGAGGTAAATGCACTGTGTTGTATCAAGGCCAAATAGGAATACGATCTCCATCCGCTGTTCCCATTGGTGGGAAATGCTGATGTTACAATTTACCCTTGCATAGGCGGAGTATCATTATACTTCGTTTTGTTATTAGATTTTAGTCTTAGTCTGGACTTAGAATAGCGCAGAATAAAATTTAGAGAAGATTCATTGATTCGTGTTTTTATCTGTAAGTCGAACCGTTGGGCCGGCCCTCTGGGCTGGCGTTCGCATTTTTTTGATATCCTCGCGAAGGATATCTTTAACTTATATAAGTTTCGCTTGAGACTTATGCAAAGGGCACCAGTATCCTCTGCTTTTTTTTAGAAATAAATTCATAGTAAGGCTGAATAAGAAGCTTAAAAACATTATGAACTTTAAAATAATTAATTTTATTTCAAATACAAAAAAAATCTAAATATATTCCACATACGCCATAGTGATCATCTGCTCTAGACATTGAAATTTTACATGAAGAAAAAAAAATATCTCTCATGGCTGTGTGCCCATGAATTATTTCATACATGTCATAAATAATTCATAGGTCTGGCTTAATTTTGCTCTTAAACGCATAAACACCTTTTTCGCCTTACTCATCGCTTATCGTTAATATAGTTTCACATAAACACATACATATATACTGTCACCAAAATGTAATCATGTGATATGTTCAGGCTTTGGACCGTTCACTCTAATGAACTTATTTTACCTTGCCTATTACTATCAACAAAATAAAATTGCACAATATTGTATAATCGTAAATATATGTATGAAGCATACAATTTTGCACTGCTGAACTTTTAGCCTTTATAGGTGAGAGTTTCTTTATTCAAGTTCCGTGTGAAGTATATTTGATGTGATTCCGTGAGTAATTAAACAAATACCTATAAGCAAAAGTGAGTAGTATAGCGTGAGCAAATAAAGTTAATTAATTTATAAAGATTTCAACAAGCAATGAAATGATATCACGTTTTTTTTGTTTTATTATTTAATCTTTAAGTTAAGTTGATGATGGGAAATAAATGTATATATGTGTGTATGTATGTAACTACTGGAATTTCCATTTGAAACGAAATTAAAACAAGAATAAACAATTAAAGTTTACAGAATTATTTAGATTCAATTTTTTTCTTAATTTGATTGCTTGTTTATTAGTATTCATTTAAAAGGCTCGAAGTATCTACCTATAATGATTTTGGAG
This sequence comes from Dasysyrphus albostriatus, assembly GCA_946251815.1. Lineage (NCBI taxonomy): Eukaryota > Metazoa > Arthropoda > Insecta > Diptera > Syrphidae > Dasysyrphus > Dasysyrphus albostriatus. The sequence goes on along the minus strand of OX276337.1, from coordinate 132,558,198 downwards.
TTGCTTTGAAGTTAATGCCATTACTACAAATTAGACAAAAAATTGGGAGTATATCAAGTAATTTATGGTAGCTTGGACGTTCCACATTATTGTTGATCAAAGTCTAATGCATAACAAATAAAATTAGCATATTTCACTTTCCAACACTATTTCTCCCATTTTGTCTCTTAGATCAAACTATTTCAGTATCTTACTTATTGGTCAGGGAGAAAACAAAAAATAAAAATAATCAGCTTGTAATTTTGAACAAATTGTTATCAAAGTTCCGATTTTCTAAGTTAAGGCCTCAAAATATAAAGCGCAGGTATGGTCAAAAAAAAATATTCTTCGAGGGCTGATTTTCTGATTCTGGCAAGGCTGGATCATTCACTTAAAACAATATATAAAAGGCCTCTTCCTTCATTTTATCCTGACACCACTCTCTGCACGAGTCAAATGTCTTGATGACAATTCTGCTGATGAGTTTCAGAGGATCACACTTTTTTTTATTTTATTTGAACTTAAGGAAGCAAAACAAAGAATTAAAAGTTCAGCAAAATATTAATTATAATATGTAAGTAATAATAATCATTGAAAATAATAAAATATATCAAAGAAAAACCAAACAAAAGAGCTGAAATGCAAACTCGATTTTATATTTATATTCAAACTAGTTTTAAAGTTTTGTCCTGAAAAGTTTAGAATAAAAACAAACATAGAATTTCATGGGGTCGAAATGATCATGAGACTCTTTTCGTGGTGCAAGTCTCTTGTTATTGATTTGCCGTTTAATATAAAATTTGACATATACAAATGAAAGCTATACCTTCCCATCAACGATCACAATAAAAACCACACCCATCTTCACTTTTATAATAACAATATTTTTTTCCGAATAACAATAAAGAACTTGTGAAAATTGATAATTCTGAAAAAAAAACATGTTTAAGTTAACACTTAACATATAAAACAACAAAAACACATCATGTCATCGTCGACAAAATTCCTTTCTCAAATTGAAATTGAAAGTTCCAAACATTCCAATCACTTTTTTGTGTAGATGATATCAAATTTATACAAATAGATACACGTTCCTCAATATATAAAACTATTTCATCTAATCACCATAATGGATTACATCAAAATCCATTAAATACATAACGTGTGTTCCAATACAACAACAACAAAAAATATACAACCAGGTCAATATGACTTATGGTCAAGTACGTTGTTTGAATAACAAATTATTATTATTAAGATGAGCCAAATACATGAAACAGTAAAAAAAAAAACAACAACAAAAAAATGGTGAATTAGGTGACAAAGTCGCGATTGACTTGATGACTTCACTGAATATGTCTTGAAGGTGAGAGCGATTTACCGATCAGTTTTTGTTAGTTAGTTTTTTTTTTTAATGAATGTATGCATTCTGATTTTAAATTATTTTTTCTAAGTGAAATTATTGTATTTTTTTATTCCATTTCTACATACATAGAGCTTAAATCAAAAAGAAAATGTATTGACAGCACATGTCAACTTGTCACTCATAAGTTAGACAAGTGATATTTTGTTCACATTTTTTGTACAAAATCCAAGACGGTGTTTATATTTGCCGCATTTATTTTATTTTCGATTGGATTTTGGAACTATTCCATTTTCCTATCGAAGGCAGGAATTAAACAAAAAAAATATGAAACTTCCACCTAACTTGCGCCTTTTTTCTATACAAGAGATGGGAGATGCTGTCAGAAACCATAGAAAAAAAAACAAATTTGGGAAACTTGGTGAAATTTCACGTTACCAAACAGGCATATAAGTTTTAAATCAGACTTTGACGGTATACAAGTGTTTAAGGACAAAGTTGAGTTTTATGTCGTCTAGTTAACTAAAACTTCAGTTTTGCGTAGTGTCACACTTAAATAATTATTGATTTAATATCGCTGTTTGGTAGCGTGAAATTTTTACTAAGCTCCTAAAACTTGTTTTTTTTTTCATTTACGGTTTGACAGAAAATTGTGAAAATTCACACACCTACTAGATTGTATGACATTTGTCTTATTTTTCGCCTGAATTGTCATTCCTTTAGGCGTGTTTGAATTATATTTCTTAAAGAAATGGTTTAAAAGCGACACTAATTATGTGTTTATAGTTCAGGACAAGTTAGAAAGCAACATTGAAGTGAAATTATAGTAAATTAGTTACACACTAAAACCTTTATAATAAGCTGTCTTTAATTTCGCGCCAGTGATTTTGATGTTGGTATACCTAGTCATGAAATAAAAAATAAATATAATTAAATGCGGTTTAGTTATTATAATGAAGCTAATGCCTTCATTTTGCATTTATAGCATTTACTTCAGTTCCGGATGTATATTTTTAAATTATATACTCATACATAACACACATATTTTTGTATATTGATGATGTGGGAATTCCTCGAAGGTGGAAAAGTTACACCCACAATAAGACGATGATGCAGCAGCAGTCACCATATTTTGTTGACGGAAAATCTATGTGTATAAGATTTTATGAGAAAAACGTGCAATGATAGTGCGGTAGCAGTTTAGCAAGAAGTAATAGTTTATTTAAAGAAACAGATGGTTGGGATTAAATTAAGCCGGATGATGATTGTGATGAGTAATAATTATTGGTGATTTTATTTAATAATAAATAAAAGGCTGTTGGCTGTTGTTTGAGGCTAAAAAAAGTATTGAAATATTACAACAACAACAAATTATAGTGAAAACAACTTGAGCTTATGTCACACTTGCATTAGACTTAGTCGTTGGTCATAGTTTTATTTCACTTATGTATGAAAATAACAAAAATAAATTTCAAAGATTTCTGTAAACGTTTTTTTTTTTAGTTTTGAGTCCCCATAAGAGGGAGTGTTTTATAACGTGAAATTTTTTTGCAAGTTTTCACAATTTGCTGTCAAAAACCCAAGTTTGGGAAACTTGGGGTAAATTTTCAAGAAATTTTACGTTAACAAACACACCTTAAATAAAAACAATTTTTTGAAAGTATGTGGTGGAATTTTTTTGCCCCTGAATTAATAAGTGTGTTCCCCAAACTTTTCATGTACGTTTGATATTCAACACGATTTTGCAAATTTTCAGATTTTTCTGTCAAACCACCCCATAGAAATAAAAAGCTTTGCGCAACTTGGATCTAGGCATCCGATTTGTCTCGGTTCAAATGATGATATATTTTTGGCTACTACCACCATTTTTTTTCCCCAGTATTTATGGGGTTTAACAACTAATAAAAGGTGTGTTTGATGCAAATTTTCACAATTTGCTGTCAGAAACCATAGAAAAAAACCAAGGTTTGGGAAACTTGGTGAAAATTTCACGTTAGCAAACAGGCATAAATTGGCAATATTATTTATTATGGCAGTAATCTGCCAAAAAATGGAACTATTCATTTTTTCAGACAGTTGTATTAGCAATTCGTGAGTAATAAAAACCCAGCATTAGTTAATCTCGTAAAAAATGCTTGCATAAGTGCTTTTTTCTAATTGTCAACTGAATTTATTTGCGCTGAATGGGGTTTTTGACAGTTGCTGCTTTCTACATGTAAGAAAACTTGCTAAGCATACGCACGCAATAAATACAATTTGGGTTTTGTATAGACTTTTGCAAAAACAAAAAGACTTTTCAATACAAATAAATAAATAAATAAATGCATTGTTGACAGATGTAATTTTCGAAAACGGAAATGACTAACGTTTTCTTCAAAAATTCTTTTTGTAAGGATATCCGTTATAGAAACCATTAATAAAACTGTTGTTTTTCATTTTTTTATAATAAGCATTAGCCTTTTTTTTAAATAAATCGTAAATCTTTATTTTCGAATGTTGGAAATTCAAATCCGTAGAAGTTAAATAGTTGACATTCAATACGTCAATTCTTTAAATGAGTGCGTCCAAAGATATATAAGCGGAACTCTATAGAACTGATTATACAAATAATACTTATGGAGATAAATACAAAAAATAACAAAAAAAAAATATGATCTTCAAAAGTTCTTCAACGGAGTCAGTTGTGTTCCGTTGTTTATTTTTCATGCAATATTTTTATACTCCACAAAAAACATTGCATGAGTCCATTACTTTGTTTAAAGTTTCCTGAAGTCTCTTTTTTTGTAAAAAAAAAACTTAAAGAAGATTGATTTATGATAGTCGTTGAAAGGTAGGTACCTTATTTCACCACAATAAGCCAAAGAAAAACTTCTATTGCAACAATATTGTGTTGCCAAACAAAAATAACAACAACAACAATAACAAAACAAAACTATTAATGAAGATTTTCCCTCCATTGTTGTTTTTTTTTTGTTGTATTTTTTGTTGAATGAAGAATCGACATAAAGGCCAGGTTAGACACGACATGGTCGGTGCCGACGACCGACATGCGATAAGGAGTCACCATCTCATTACACCAGGATGGCTAGAGATAGATTTTGTAGTGTTTTTTTTTTATTGTTTTCAAAATGTTTTTCCACCACGTCCACATTTTATTTGTTTAGTTGGTGTTTGCGAAAAAAAACATCATTACATAACCGAGTCGTCGTTGTCGTCTCCATGGATGGCATGGAAACCAGCTTTAAAGCAGTTCAACAAAAAAACTTGTTTCTTCCTAACATGCCATGGGCAAGATCTACTGATCTCTAGGTATTTTTTGTTTTTTTTTTTTGTCATGAAGATGACGATTACTCCAAAGGGGTTATTTAAATTTAAGCACCAACCGGTGCCCGGTACAAAATTATTCAATTGAATTTTTTACACTGACCTTCTGAAATGTTGCGGGACCTGGATTAGTGGGGGCTTACAAGTTTCAGTCCCATCCATTTGGTCAACGGTATAATAACTTGTACATCTGCAGACATTTTATCACTGATTGATGAGATTGAGATGTATCTTTTTATTTTTTCCAAAGCCACACCCAGGAATTCAAAAAAAAAAAAAAAATAAGCAAATCCCCAAGTCGTTAATTTAAAATTCAAAAAATCAAGCTTTTCTGGTCTCCCACTGATGGCAGAGTAAAGGAGATTAACCTGTTGCACAGAGGGAGATTCTTGGTTTAGTCCTTAGGTAACTGTTTATTCCAGAGCGCGAAAGAAAGCGAATGCTGGCTCGTGACACACACACATGATTAAATTGAAAAAAAAACTCTTTCATTTTGTAAATGCACCAGAAACGTGGTAACATGAAATGCGACAACAACAAAAAATTACAGAAAAAAAAACACAAGCCTTTAGGTTTGGAAATAGCCATAGCTAGTAATCTGTGCAAGAGGAGGAAAAAGTGGGTCAATGCATTTATTGAACTGCCATTACGTTGCGTAAAGAGACGCCTTGTGGCACTTAATAATACCACTTTGGAGGCTTAATGAAGTTTCAATGATGCCATCTGATGGTGGCGATGGGGTTACCTTAATTGACATTTAATCTCAAGATTTTATATAGGCGCAACAATCTTTAGCTATATCATTATCATTACCTATCATCAAGTATTAACAGTGATTAATGTTGAATTCTTTCTTTTTTTTATAATTCCAGGACCAAAAGAGTTCTCATACCGTGGAAAGAACATGTTCCTAACCAGCCATGTTCCATCATTGGCAAACAGGAAGGTCGATTGGTTGGACGGACGTAACTTGTGCCGTGAATACTGCATGGACTTGGTCGCTCTGGAGACCCAAGAGAAAAACAATCTAATCTTCCGTGTGATCCAACAGAACGATGTACCTTACATCTGGACAGCTGGACGTATCTGCGATTTCGCTGGTTGTGAAAACCGTCCCGATTTGGAACCAAAGAGCGTTTACGGATGGTTCTGGTCTGCAACTCGTGAGAAGATTCAAGCCACCAACAGGATTCCACAAGGATGGGGATACAACCCTTGGTCCCAGACCGGACACAAGAAGCGCCCACAACCAGACAATGCTGAATACGAAATCAATCAGACCAAGGAACAGTGCTTGTCCGTGTTGAATAATGTGTACAATGATGGTATTGCATGGCACGATGTTGCTTGCTACCACGAAAAGCCAGTTATCTGCGAGGATAACGAGGAACTGCTGCGTTATGTTGCTGCCACAAATCCAGGAATTCGTCTATAAGATATTCGTTAATTTTTGGATAGTGTGTGTGTTCTTAGTCTTAGATTTTATTACTTAATATTATTTTCGCATTTTTAATTTTGTGTAAAATCTTTTTTTTTGTTCCCTTTTTGTTTATTATTACAATTATTATACTTTCCTCTGTCTTTCTCCTCAATTGTTTATTTTTAAATTCAACGACCAAAAAATACTTGAGTTAAGAATTGTTTGTTTTTTTTCCACCAGAGGGCAGTGTTTTGACAAACTTTCGAAATTTTAAATTTACTTAAGGTATCTAGAAGAATATTGAGAAATGTTTTAAAAGGCCCTATGTGCAATTTGTGCGCGAATATGCGAATTTTATTAAATAATAATATGAGGAGGTACAATATATCTCGTAGTATGTTTTCGATTTCATCTTTACCTACTGTTGTTTATTTTTTATTATGAATATTTATTTTCTTTTTTTTTTAAATCGAAAAAGCAGTTTCTTTAAATAATAAATAAATTTTACAGAAGAAGAAAACAAAATAAATATAAAATCCTAAAAAAAATAAATAAAAAATCTTTTAAAAAATATTTCTTTCTTGTTTTTTTTTTATAAAATTATAAATAATTTTGGTGTTTTAGTTTTTTCATCACCATCATCGGCTTTACATTTGGGATTCATGCCTCGGTGTTGGCTTTTCAACTGAATTGTAAAGGAGTTTCCAAGAAGGCTTTTGGTAATAAGGTTTTATCATTTGAATGTATTGCTCAATTGTGTAACCTTTAATGGTGATTTGGCAAGAGTGACCCAATAAAAATAATTGATTTGATAGACGTCACCAAAACAACATGGCTACCACGGCCCTATTGGAAAACCCTTTAGGTTCTTTATTTCGAACTTTGCATACCAAATATACTGAAAAGTAAACATCAGAGTTACAAACTTTACTCTATCTTCTCCTTAAGGGCCTATCAGCTTTAAACTTTGTAATCTGCTACGAGCTAATGTTGTTGCTTCCAATCATTTAATTTAAGTTAGCTGGAATCCACTATAATTTCACTTACCGGAGGTTCGGTCATCTCTTTCGTCTCCAAACTGGTATATGAGATTCAAAGATTATCTTGACTGGACCATTTTTCTCCATTCGCTCTATGAAGGCGAGCTAAGGTAGTCAATATCTTTGATTTTTTTTTTACTAAATGCACCTTTTAGTATAGCTTTAATCACCCTTCTCACATATAGGAATAATAACTTAAGAGTTAAGTCGAAGTCAGAAATGTAATAGTTCTCGTTTCTTTTTTTCTGGCCTATACCCACCAGTAGAAAGCTTATCTAATTTTTTTAGAATTTTTTTTCCAAAAATGTACGTAAATAGTACAATTTTTAAACAATTTGGCAGTGATACGATTTATTTACATTTTCGAACTCAGGGTTACTCTCAAAGCAAACGGCAGATTCTAATAGCAGTTTTTTTTTTTGTTTTATAAGAATCTTTTTATTTGTAGCAAATAATTCAAAAGTAAAATAAAATAGAAAAAAAAAAAAATAAGATCAACTCACGAGCTGCTCCTCTTCGTCTTGTGTTTTCGTTTTTTCTTCTTATGGTGCTTTTCTCGATCATTTTCTTTATGATGCTTCCGTACGCATGAAGGGCTCTTCGATTTACTTCTTTTACTCTCTTTTCGACTCTTACTTGAATTTTCAATACGTTGAGAGTTATGTCGTGAACTGTGACTAGAACTTCTATCTTGGGATTTTGTGTCCTTATTTTTATCATCTCTATGAGATCTTTCACTTTTTTCATGTCTTTTCCTTGATTTATCTCGATTTCTGTTCGATTTCTCTTTGCATTCACTATGTCGTTTGTCATCTTTTGCTGAACTTGGTTCAGGACTCTCCGACCAGCGCCAATCGTGTCTACTTCTAGTATCTTTAGCATCATTCCAACTAAACAAGAGTTGAAAAATTATTTTTGTTACAATTTATTTGTTTAAAAAATAAATCTTTACCTCATAATAGAGCTGCCTCTAACTCTTTTCTGTGAGTTTAACAATGCATCTTCAGATTTTTCTTGTTTATCGATTGATTTGTTAAACAAATTACCAGGATTTTTGAAGATGTGCAAAAAGTTACAACCCTTGCCTTTCGGGCATTTATTTGTATAGAATAATCCTGAATAGAAGTTAAGGAAAAAATTGTTTGTTTTTGTGTATCTTAAGGGAAAGTATTTTAATGGATTTATTAATATAAAAAAAAAAGGAAAAAGAACATCAAATGATTACTTTTTAGCAACGTTTAAAAATCTACGGTAAATCTTTTGCATCGAAAGAAATGTAGAATATCATTTGAAAGTAGAAAAGGCGGGAGAAATGATATTTATAACTAGAGCCAATGTTAAAAAATTTGTTCGTCGAGCCCCGAAGTCAACCTAGGGTTGCCTCAAAACGTTTTTGAAAACCCTGTACTTACCCTAGCCATCAAATTCTGTTTGTTTTGAGACCTAGAGTCGCCCAGAAGTAGATTTTTTTTTTTTAATGTTGAAATTAAAAAAAAATAGCTTGAGCATGATAGGGTGGAGCGTAAGCATGAGCGGGAGCGAAACCGATAATGGATACGTTCATTTTAATTTAAGTTAGTCGTTTGTTTTTATTAGAGCATTTAGTAGGGCGATTTCCCTAGTAAATATCATGAAATGATTTTTCACACTTTTTGGGTTATATACGAATTTTGTTTGTTTTGAGGAATAAAGGATCGCAAAGCATTTAGTTTTTAATAATACTATCTGAACCTTGACACCTCATTAAATATGAAGACACTGTCGAAAAGAAAGCTATTCCATAATCTCCTCAATCAACATTTAAGTTAAATCAAAATAACTAATTCAAATAAAATTTTCATCAAAAAGGATACCATCAGCCGTAGCACCACATACCACATATAGCACTCTTCCAGGAAGTGATTGCAGAAAACTCAACATTAATCTGACGTCTAGCATAAAAACGTCCATGCAGTTGAACTTTGGCTTTTAGTGCATCTCTGAAAGCAAAAGACAAATTTACTAATTTTTCACATTGATTTTCTAATAAATCATACCTTTCCGAGGAATATTCCACAAGAACATTCCCTCTCAAATGGGATTGGGTATTCATACAAGTTCGAAAGTTCAATATTTCTCCGAATTTTTTCAATTCCTCAGTTACATCTTCAAAGAATACTTTGTAATCATTATTCAGATCTAATTCAGAGCATTCCAGATTTATGTCACTAGCATGACTTGTTCCACCATGATCTAATTTTATGTGTGAAAAGAAATTCGGAATGAATAAAATCCGACTGAGCTTGGGTCGAATATGATTCCTAATGCAATGCATTCCATAACGACACGCATTTGTTTTCGTAAAAAACGGACAGATAGGTTTGTTCGGATTGGATTGAACATTGGTTGTGAGTTCTTCAGGAATTGAACCCCCCAGTTCAATGTAATCGAAGATTTTCCCCATCATCCGTTCGTGGTTTAGTTTCTCCTGTTCTTCACGTTGTTGACGTTCTTCACGACGTTGTTTGGCTTTCTGTTGGAGTTCTTCGAATTCTTTTTGAATTCGTCGACGTTCTGCTTCTTTGATAGCTGCAGTTGCTTCTTGTTTTTGCTGTTGCTCACGGAATTTCTTTTTAGCCAAAAGCTCTCGACGCATCCAGAGTTCTTCTTGTTCCTGTCGCTGGCGTTCCTCTTGTTCACGTTCAAGGATTTCTAATTCGTCTTGTTCTTGGAGCCATTTAATATAGTTGGGATCATTTAAGCGAGCAGATTCCTCTGCAAATAGAGGGTATTTATGATAATAAAATACAAATTAATAAGATTCGTACCTTCAGCGGCAAGTTTCTTTTGTTCTTCGGCAAGTTTTTGACGTATTTTTTGCCTTCGCAGTTTCTTAACTTCTTTGCGCCATTCTTTGTGTTTTCTGAAAAGATTTAATTCAATTCTAATTATTAAATTTATATGAAAAATTCTACAATTTACTTGTTTTTCTTGGGTTGCGATTCTTCTTCAGCCATTTGTTTGATAAAAGCTGAGGCTTGAAAAATGTCAAAACAAAGCAATATGTCAAAGATGACAGCTGCAACAAGTTTCAACAATTTCAAATAGGGTTGTTCATCTAGCTGAGATATCTCAATTAGAGCGCGATATCTTCTTGAGCGCTAAAAATTTGCCCATTCTTTGACAGAGCAGGAGAGTAAAATATAAACAGAATTCCCCACATAGAAATCTCTTTTTCTTTTCTTTTCTTTTCTTTTCTTTTCTTTTCTTTTCTTTTCTTTTCTTTTCTTTTTCTTTTTCTTAATTTACTGCGACTCAGTTTACAAGGAGAAAAGTGAGGAATTTTCAATTAAAATTCACTAACCAAAAGAAAACCATCGGGAAAAGAGAAGAAGATGCTTTGACACATTTGGCCTCGTCATCGTCCGATGATTCCATGTACACAATTGTTTGCAGAACGTTTCTGCGCTCTGCTTTATGAACTATGAAGTTTGTAAACTGGTGCAGTATTTTTGGAACAGTTTACTTCTTTGGTTTCATCAAGAACTTCCTCATTAAAGGAATAATATGAAACATAATTTTTGTATTAAACTTTTTCCTCCGAAATGAAATAAAAATCAAACGTCAAATCAAATTGTAAAAAGTTATTGCAAATTGCTGAGGTTGCTTTACACCGTCACTCCATTGGCAATATTTGAAGAGATGGCAATTGAAAGGGGAATGTAAATTTATTTAGTCAGTTAATAAACAGGATTCCCCACGAAAATTCCTCACTTTTCCTTTTTTAAGAAAATCAGTCTTTTAAATCTAGACAAGAAGTTGAACACGCTTATTTTTAAGTGTGATATTAGAACAGTTTGATGAGTTTCGAACAGTTTTTGTGGTTTTAATCTGTGATGGGTTGTGTATGTAATAAAAGCGTTGCCATATCGCAATAAATTTAGAAGTTCCTTGGTGAAAAAATATGTATGGTGCTGTGAAATGTATTTAAGAAAAATTAACTATCATTCAAATCAATCAAACACTATTTAATAAAGAAAAGTTTATTCTACACTTATTTAATTTACTTTATTAGAGATCATGTACATGAATTGGAATGAGTCACAAAATAACACAAATCCAACCAATCCAAAAAGTATGATTTTTGGTTATTAATAAATTAATCTGTTACACTTATTTGAACCTTTTCCTTATCGAAATGATCCTTTGAATCTCCAAAATCCTTGACAGCTTTCTTGGGATTTGAAGTAGAATTTCGATAAAGCTTGATTCTATAAAAGGTAAGGATATGATTTATGCATAAAATTAGAATTTGCTTATCAGTTTTCAATACAATTTCCTCCTTTTTTGGATTCCTCGTGAAAAACTGTCGTTGAACGAAATTGTATGAGAATAATAAGATAACAGGTAGCAGTTCCTGATATCTATATTACAAATTATAAAGAAATTATTTTTATTTCTTTTATTTTTCTTAAAACTGAAATCTTACTGTGAATATCAAAGTCCGATCCAATTTAAAAAGTCCAGCTCCTGTAAAACAAACTTTTCTATGACCCAATTGCATCGATAGTCGTAAAAGTCGTTCACGTAATTCTAAATTTTCTGTTGTATTTAAAAGTTTTGAAACCAAAGCAGCACTTCTTCCGCTCTATGAAATTATATAAGTAAATTATAACATTTATTAAAATTGTTCTATTCATGTACTTTCAAAAACTGCTCATTTAAGTCCAAGGTTCTTTCAATTTTATTTTTTTTTTTACCGAAACTGTAGAAATTACCAGTTTTGGGAAGTAAATGAACAGACCTACTATATGTAGGTACTCACCTCTTTGATTGTACTACTACTTCCTTCAACTATTGCCAAAATAATGATGACATACCAAATCATTTGAATTAGAAAGAATGCAAAGAATTCATGGGCTTCGAAATATTCCAAACGATTTGGATTAAGCAACACCTCCAAAATGTAATAATCATCGAAGAGTATGAACATAAATGATATACCAACTATTGCTAGCAAAGGATATGAAAAGTATTCCTCAATTATAATGCAGATATCACATAAAAGATTGTGAATGTTGGTTATTTCCTTTAACGACTGACAGGGACTTCGGTGTATCATAGAATTTATGTTATAACGTTGTGATGATGATGATGTTTTTCTGTCAGAAGTCACCGAATGAAATGGTGACAGTTCGGTTTGATTATTTTCTTCGATTGCATTATCTAGCATATCTTGCAATATCTGAAAAGAAAAATTATTAAAATTAAGGTACATACATTCAAATTCATATTCAACATTTATAGCACAATATGAGGAAGGAGTTGTTTTGGTGCATTGCGTACATTTAAAAATATTTTCCATGAAATACATCAATCCCACAAAGTAAGACCTCTATTACACGATGATTCTTTGCGTCTGACTTTTTTCGAGTTTTCATATGAGTGCGAAGGAGAAAAAACATCTGATATCACCTTCGCAATGAATTTTGAAAAGAGTTTGACGTAAAGAATCATCGTATAATAAGGGTCTAAAGGCAACTTTACACCATAATAGAAGTCATATGACCTGTCATTATATTTTTTGTATGATTTCTCATATGAGCTGTCATTTCAAGTCAAGTCATACGGTTATAATTTTTTTATGTTTACACGTCTTTACTTCGCATTTGATTTTTCCTATGGTTATCTGTCAAAACCAAAATAGAAGAAAAAAAAAGTCATAAACAAATAAATTTTTGTGGAGCAAAACTACTTTTTATGAATTATCCATTGTTGTTTTCATTCAAAATAAAATTTTTGTTTTGAAATATTTTTATTTTCAATACTCTGAATTCACTACTTTCCATGAAAATAAAATATCTTGTTTGACTTCTCAAATGGAATTAGCTGCAGTTCTAATGTCAAAAAAGTCATACGCTTTTTGCTTTTGAGAAGCCATATGAGATATATGAGTGTGTTCAGACGATATGGTATTATTATAAGGACCAAGAATATCTTAGAACTGTGTGTAGAAGACAAAATATATATGAAACGAATTTTTAATATTTCGGAGCCTATCATCCGTATCAAATCTAGTTTGGAAGACATCATTTCATAATTCTTGAATTTTTCGGGAGGGTCTATGTGATATGTTAATGTTTCTCAGTGATCTATATTCCATGTCTAGATCACTAGGTTCAGATTCAAAATTTCAAACGCTGTCATCAAAAGACTCCTGCAGAGACATTTTAAATATATTTTTCCTGTTTTCTGGGTTAATTTTCCCCTTTTTCCCTTTAGGGTCGAGAAATCTCAAAAACTGTAGGAGTTTGCCTGATGAAGTTTCTATAAGATAAACTCCTATTTTGCTTAGCAACAGCTTAAATGGTGTCTATGAATGTGCCCAATTCTCCCACTAGAATCATACCATCACCATCATAACACCAAAACTATATAGCAAGAGCAAAAATATCATAACACAGTACAAATATAGAAACAAATTAATGAATTTATTTCCTCTAGTAATCTTAATAGATTTTTATCAAAGAGTAAATAATAGCCATGCAAGCTACATAGGCTAATTAATTTTATATTTTCAGGTAAATAAAATTACCTGTTAGTTAAAGATAATAATGATAATAGTAAGAATACAAATAGAAATGCCAAAAACAAAATCATCTCAAAGGTAAACACAATCAATATTTGCACATGTTTTTTTTTTAATCTATGTTTTGTTCTTTTTATCGAATGAAAGGTGTGTAAATGTAATTGCATTGCTATTAAGGTGATTTAAGATGGTTTTAAGATTGCGTCAATAGTTGTATTTTATTTGCCCACAGATCTGATCTGGATTAGATTTGCATTCGAAAATACCTGTATCACAAAAACAAACCAAAATCCAACTTTGCTTTTGGATTTGGATTTGGATTTTCTTCATTCTAAACACACACCCTTAGTACTTTCTTGCAAAATTAATTTTTTCTCTGGCGGGTAGATAGCTTTTTGTGTTGAAAATAGAAGGAAAATAGAGAATAGAGTAAAGAGGAAATACAAAAAAAGGATAAAAGGAGATAGGTATACAACACTCTTGTCACACTGGGATCTTGGTTGTTTTATTATGATAATAAAATGGAGTTAATGTATGGGATTTTATGAAATTTGGATGATAACACTTCTATAATCTTATCTTGCTAACATTTTATTCAAGGTGAAATCATAGAATTTTATCCAAATTTATTGTAAAACTTAGATTGAGATGTTGAACGAATTTTATGATTTTGACTGTTAAAAAATAACTATCGAGCTTGAGAACCTCTTCGTCCAAAAATTCTAAGGTCGGGTTTTCTGACCTATCACACAGCTATATATATGTTTGTATTCCTCAATGGGATCAACAAATAAAATGGAAGAGTTGACAATCAAAAATTGGCCAAGCAATCAGCCTTATCACAAGCCCCATCGTAAAAGATTCGTGATCGAATCCCAATAAAATAATCAGTACTATTGTGAATTATATTGTGATAGGAAACTTTAATTAATCCAGAAAAAAACTATCAACAAATCCGTTTGAAATGGTAATTTGTATTAGAATATTCATTACCATGAGTTCTGTGATATTTTTTTCGGGATTTCAAACAAGTTTGTGATACCGATAGAATTCGTGATAGAGATGAATATCAAAGCTTGGGACGTAGCAGAAATATTGCTATGAAATTCAAAGTTTGTGATACCTTTTTTACGAACAATTATTTTCGTATTTCTGTTACAATATCATAGCTTTTATTATTTTATAAGGATTGATAATGCGAATCTATTAAGATGGGCCCTATTATAAAACCTAATGTCAACCCCTGTAGTCGTACTTATTAACCTCCTTACAAACTTGTTTAATTAGACAGTGGCCAAATTAAGACGTCTAAAAGGTGAGACATTATGCTTCATTAATTGAAAAAAAAATATTGTTCTTAAGTTAAGCACTGAAAATTATATGGACCTAATCTAAGTCCAAAACAGATTAGTTGTTCTTATCTTTAACATGTAATAATTGACTAATGCCCCACTACCAAAAAGAAAACACGCTCCTTTCTCAAAACTATTCCAAAATACTTACCTCATTCAACATCAAGAACCGGCTTTTCACCAAGTGTGTAGTGCATACAAATTTGAAAACCATTATTGTCGTATTGATGTGTGGCAGAGCAAATGTTGTAAATACCACAAACGATGGTCTTATACACGCTGACACCAACAAAAGATAACTTATGATCAAATATCCCAAATTGAATGTCATCATCACAACCGAGATGACAAATGAAAAACACAAAATTTTCCGATAGTCCAATTTGAGTCCCAATCTCACAAATATCTCATCCACTATAATATTTTTCTGAATTATTTGAATGAGACGGTTTCGTTTGAATATGGCAAATCCGAAAATACTTAACATAGCAATAACTCCAGCCATCATTAGTGTAATATCACTCAGTTCGGTTATTGTGGTTTTGAAAAAATATCCAATTATTGAATCACCTTCGATCAATGACAATCCAAGACACAACGCATAGAAAAGAAAATGCCCGACACTCACGAATAAGCCCGGTGCTGAAGTTTGGACTTCTCTAGCCGAATGCATTCGAAAGGGTGCTAAGCCGATTAAGGATATATAAACCAAGGGTTTTATTGATTGGTAAATATTATCTGCTTGTGTTAGCCGATCCCAACATTTAGGACCAATTGTTTTAGAGAACCAACAACCAAGCACGTCCATTTGGTATGAATTACAGGAAATAACTGACTAGAGTACAAGATTCACTGGAAGGAAAACGAAAGTCTTGGTGGCCTTACAGAGTATTGGATGATTAAATAGATTACATTGCTATTTGTCATAATCTTGATGAAGAGACCTGTGGGTAGAAATAGTTTGATAAGACTTTATATAGAAAGTGAGACAAAATATTGAAAATAATCTTAGATTACTTTCTTAAGTACCTAACCCATATATGATGATTATTACACCTCTAGGGTTTTCAGTTACTTTTATTCTTAAGAAGAACTCCTACACGTGTTTATGACCAAACATTCAATGACATTAGTTTAATTGCATTATGGATTAAGCACTACGCAAGGACATCAATCAGTTTGGATGTTTTCTGCGTGGAACTTATTTTTTTTTTTTATTGCAATATGAGCATTAGGAAGTAACATGGGTGTTTGCAAATGTTTGCAATTTTTATAAAAGGCTATTTGTCTTAAGTGAGTTATTGCTGCTAGAATTTTTCCCTAGGAGCTATAATTTCATTGAACATAAAAGGATGACAAGAAATAAGTAATTTAGTGTCACTCAAGAGTATAGGTATTAAAGGAGGATTCATTGGCACAAAAAATCAACTATCTGATGATGAAATATGAACTATAGAGCTTAGGGAAGATGGGATATTTGTCTTTCACGTGGACTTTAATGGATTCAATAAGCTTTCAAAAACAATAAGCGTTGACATGAGACATCATCGCAACAAAATTTCCACCCACTGATACGCCCACTACTTAGAAAATGTGAATTAATTACTAAACTAACAGAAACTAAGATTTAGTTTTTAGAATTTCTTAATAATAATTTTTTTCTAAATAGTTCACATATATGTGTGTATCCTAACCTAATGTCGGTGACCATCCGTCCACTTTTTGCGAGGACAGTCCTTAAGCAATCATGTCCTCTCTGGTTTGTGTTCTAGAAGAGGACAGAAAATTTTCCTCTTTTAACTCAACTTATTCTGTTTGTTTGTCACTTCTTGTTTACTCTAATAAATTTGTTTCACTATGTTGGTAAGTTTCTGGAAATGCACAAGCAATCAGAAACTTGAAATGTCAAGAAAAAGTGAATTACATATATGAAATTGAGTTTTAATCTGGATTTCAGTACTTAAGGCCCCGACCCATAGAATCCGTTTCCCCGTTGCGGCGATGGATTCAATGACTTTTCACGGATGCAACTGATTGAGATGACCCAATTAGCCAGTTTATATTTCTGAGATTTCAGACTTCAGAGGACTCAGAGCGCTCAGAAATATAAACAGGATTCCTTTAAAAAAATCCCCACTTTTCCTCTTTAAAACTAAGGCTGAATTTTTTTAGATTCACTTGATCAATTATTTTTGGTCGCAATAAATTACATAAGAAGAAAAGAAAAAGGGAGTTGTTTTGACTTCTATGTGAGGAATGTTGTTTATATTTTACTCTCCTGCTCTGTCAAAAAATTGAGAAAAATACTGAGCGCTCAAGAAATATAAACTGGCCAAATGAATGCGTTGACACTCACATAACAACCACTTGAAATCCACACACACACACACATAACAATCACTTGAAATTTAAACACACTTAAAAAAGTAGCTGTTGATGCATTTACCGGAGTGGAAAAGTTAAAAGTTCGGCTACTTTGTCCGTTGCGGCTGACGCATACGTCGCTTATAAGCCGGTTCCCATAAAAAAACATGCATAAATATTAAACTATTGCAGGAGTACAAAATATTTCAGTAAATTAGCATATTCCAATAAATCCTTAAATAAACCAGCAAGATGTGTGGTCTCTTAAGAGTTTAATTAAATGTGATTCCGCAAGTCTCTGCAGCTAATTTTACTTGAACTAAAAAGTACCTCTCCAGCTTAAAAAACACAGATCGCAATTTTATTTTTAGCAAAACTTTTTTCACAAAAGCATTGTTCTTGTATTCTGTCTTATAGATAATAGCCGATGAAAAAACATCAAATAATAAGTCTGTTCGTGAACCTAACCACACAAAACAGCCAAATTCTTCCCAGCTCGTCCAAATTTTGTCCAAAGAGAACGCTCCCTTGGGAGTAAAAATTTCCCCTTCACGACAGTTTTTGCCAAATTCTATCCAAAGAATTTGTTTGGTCAAAATTTTAAGTGTAATGTTCTCTCAGTTTTTTAAATCTAAATTAACGATGACGTAACAAATCCGATGATGAGGAAAATGTAATACTCAAGCGTTTAAGTTGAAAATTATTATTTATGGTTCGTTTCTACAAACAGCTCTTTGACTCATATGGAACTTTCTAGCTATGTGATCACTTTGAAAAAAAATCTAACGGTATTTATTGACTAAGAACATTGAGCGTATTCCTACACAGATGCAAGGCCGTGGCAATCGTATTAAAGTTTTAAACTTCGTAAGGCTGTAAAGATTTACGCCACACCTTTGCATAAATATCCTTGTTTTTTTTTATAATTAACTTTGATTCCACATGTAACTCATTTTAGAAAGATTATGGAAGAAACTGCTACAATTTTTTCGAATTATGGCTTACTGTGGATCTACATTGGTGAAGCCAACGCATAGTATAAATAGTAGCTCTGATACAGTTATACTACATTTTCACATAACACTAATCTGAGATTTAATAAGATATACCTCGAATTTCCTTCAAATCTCGAGATTTATAGTATAAATTCATTTCCGAAATCTTGATCTTGTTAAATCTTCACAAATCGAACAAACCTATTCTTATATGTCACTGAATACTGATTCATTCATTTGGCCAGTTTATATTTTTTGAGTGCTCAGTATTTTCTCTCAATTTTTTGACAGAGCATGAGAATTAAATATAAACAGTTTTTCTCACATAGAAGTCAAAACAATTCTCTTTTTCTTTTCTTCGTATGTAATTTACCGACACCAAAAATAATTGATCAAGCGAATCTAAAAAAAATTCAGCCTCAGTTTTTAAGGGGAAAAGTGGGGAATTTTTTAGAGTTTATATTTCTGAGTGCTCTGAGTCCCTTGCGATCTCAGAAATATAAACTGGCTAATTGCTTAGTTCAGTTCGTTATTATTTGACACAAATGAAATGTTCTATCTCACTTCCACTTTATAAGAAAAAATAGAACAACATTTCCGGTGCATGGAAACAGTTCCACGGGCATCTGCTCTACATGGGAGTTTATTCTATCATAAGTTCCACTTTTTAAAGTGCAATTTATTTATCACCAAGAGCGTTAAATTTTTTTTTACATGAAGCAGCACTTTTCTGTTCTACCTTCTTCGGAAAGATTTTATAACAGTTTGCTGTTCAGCTTTGTTCTGATCTAGTTTTTGTTCATTAAAATACAGCAAATATTTACTTACGAAATATAAATTGCAACTTTATTAAAATATACTATTACAACAGATTTTACATCTACGATTTATACAAACAGTCGAAAAAAAAGTAAATCTGATAGTGCGTCAATGTTTTGGTACAATACATGCTTTCAATTATCTCCAAAAAGTGTTGCATTTGAATTAGGCGCAAAACCACACGGCGCAGATCCATTTGGTGTGCTTGAAGTAAATTGTAGTAAGATGATCAAATAAGTTGTAAGTGCTCCAGATATCTGTTGAAATACAATATTTTTGTTTTAAATTTGAAGCTATGAACTTTAAAAAAAAAAAAAAATGAAAAAGTAAGACATACCGTAAAATAAAGTGTTCTATCAATATTAAACAGTCCAGCTGCAGTAAAATTGATTTTCAAATGCATCAGCTGCATTGAGAATTGTTGAAGTTTCTCTTTGACATCAGGATTCTTAGCTTTATTCAGTAAACCATGTATAATACCACCAGTTTTTTCACTCTGAAAAATTAATTTTTAAAAATAAAAAGACAGTGTATTTTTTACCTAAGGAATACCTACTTTTTTAATAGCTCGATTACTCCCTTCGACAATCGATATAATAGCAATGAGATATAAAATCATCTGACACGAAAAAAACGTAACGAATTCAACAGTTTTGAATTTGCTTTCACGTTTTGATTTTCCCAGCAAAGTTTCCAAAACGTAATAAGCATCAAAAACAATTATCAAAAATGCTATCGAAATGATTGTTAGGAGCTGATAGGTAAAATACTTGTTAGCTGTTGAAGCTGCTTCGCAAATTAAATGATGAATTTCCATAGATTCGTGAATAATGTCACATGGATTCTTCGTAACAATTGTGTACATCGAGAATGAGTCCAGGCAATTGAGAGAACGACTTTTTGCTGAAACTGATCTGATCTTTCGGTTTTCCCATTGATTCGATAGGTTTTTCAGAACCTGCAAAGATATAGAAAACATATAGAGTGGGTAGAATAAAAGCTGCGAAAAAAAATTCTAAATGTTTCTTTCTTCCTTATTCTTTTATAACTTGAAAGTCCTTAAAATATTGCCCACTATATTTATAGGTTTACCTTATGTAAACAATTGAAATATTCTGTAATCTTTTGTGTCATACAAATAAACATTATAACAATGCCAGTAAGTAAGATGCACGGTGAGAAAAATGCCAACTTAGCAGGCAATTGAGGTCGAATATCATATCTCATGAAAAGCCCATAAACACTTCCTATTATAAAAGTCACATTCAAAAGTGTCAAAATAAACATTTGACGCAACAACAAATTTACTGAACGTTTATAATTCAAACCTATTCCAATGGCAATACAACCGTTTTCGATATCAGCCAGTAAAAGTACACATTTCCTGAGGGCATCCCTTTTGATAAAAGCAACTAATACTGCAATCAATAGTCCAACTAATCCATTAATTTTTTGCATATTATCTGCAATTTTTGAGACTTGAGTTTGAAAAAAATACACCATAACCGAATTGTCTGTAGTGAGTACACTATAAAAAACGTATGAGTAGCTACACAAGCGAGTTAACATATTGGCAATTCCAAAATATGATAGTCTAACCGAACGATTTCCAAATGAGCCATAAATAGTTACTGGCATGATACCATACAAGATGGAAACTAAAAATATTGGTTGGAGTGTCGCGTATACATCCTGAGGATTTGAAATATCCCTTAAACGGGTTCTTATCAAACGCAGAACTTTCCACATTGTCGAACAAGAGTTAACTGAACTATCAACTAAAAGATTTTTCAAATTAGATTGTGTGAGTAAATTGAATTTCAACAATAATTACCTTAAGGTCCGTACGTTTGTTGTGTCTATTATTTGAATAAATAATCAAATTAATCATGTGTTTTGGATTTAATAGAGATACTTATGAATATGCTTTTAGGTAATTAAATTAACAAGTTCGCCCAGCCCGCGAAACTCGAGAGCTAATAACATTATTTCTCAATAAAAGCTGTCTTTAGCTTAGAAAAAAACTGATACCTTGTTTACATGGAGAATTGAATCCGAATTGAATCAGGATTTAGATCCATGTAGTTATAAAGGTCCATCGAATAAAAAAAAATGTATACACCTAGATGGAAGGATTGAAGAATCGAGATTTGAGATGCTTGTTAGTGTGCGTGGCGTGCGTAATGTATTTTGTTTTCAGATTGTTGGCTTATTTTGGTTGTTTTTTATTTGTAGTTAAAAGTTATTTTTACTTACAACGTCGCACCCACACAATAAAAGCAAAACCTTCACTTCAATTCCATTTGAATTCCATCTTTCGACCTGGAATTGTCATAAACCTGGGTAGAAATTTCGACCCAGATTGAATCCGATCCTTCGATCCGCTAACGTAAACGTGGTATGAGCTACTTATTATTACTTCCTGCGGCACTGAACGCTGCCATCAAACATTCCAGTAATCTTTCCAGTCAGTGCTGGAAAATTGGTTTTTTGGTGGGTGGAAAAAATCGAAACGTCACATTTAGTTTACGACAGATAATTGCCCGGTCTCGCACTCGCTCTTGCTCGCACTTATTACGCAATTTTATTTTATTGTTTTTTAGTTTTTGTGGATCTATTATATAACAAATTTTTGCATTTTGCACTTCTGTGCAAAAAAAACCGTCCTAACGATATATAATTTATATGCCTTCGGCTTTTGTAGACCGCGTAAATTGTACCACAAAATTCGTGTTTGCCGTTTTATTATATGATTCTTTGTAGAAATTTTGTGATATTATAACATGTTTGGAATTTTTCGAATGATTTGTTAAATAGGCTTATACACCAACAGCCAAAATTCTTTAATTTTTGTTTGTTAAAAAGTTTCCACATGTATTTAATGCTATGGATTGAAGTTCAAAGTTTAAATCAACAATTTCCAAGCATTTTCTAAAAGATTTACGAATGTAATTTTTTAGTCACTCTAAGAACTTCGGTTTTGCTCTGTTTGCACGCCCTCTTTTTTTAAGAGTGTTTTTTGCTTCTTGATTAAGAGGTGTTTGCTTGATGCACAGAATTCGCTCAAACACTTGTCAACGAGTGAATAGTTGTGCAGTATATAAGCCTTTATTAAGGCTCTATTCAACGTTGCAGAAATCCTTATTATTAAACCTTTTCCGAAGTACATATTTTCATAAAAATGCTCATCAGGCTCTTTGAGACTTCATGCTGCAATGAGTGTCACATAAATGTCATTGAGCCAAATAAAGTCTTGAGTTTGACATTTAAATTATCAAGACTTTTATTTATATTAGGAGTATTTTATTAGAAAATGTTATACCGAACTCAGTGAAATTTCCCTTGGCAAACAACAACAAATCCCAGAAGTGTCGATAGATAAGTTAGTAATAAAGTGGGTTTTTTTTTGTTCACCAAGAGAAATTTCACTGTGCTAGCTATGGATTTTCCAATAAAACGCATCTAATGTTGTTAGTCACTGATTTTCGTTCACTTTATGCATTGTTCACTGTAGCACTCAAACAGTTACAAAAATAGGTTTGAAAAATGTTGAAATAAAAGCCTAGTTTACAGTTCCCATGTGAAAAAATATACAAATATTTTCGCATGTCAAAAATTATTGAATTATTTGCAAGATTGCTTAACAGTTTCAAGTCCAGTTTTTAGTTCCCAAACGAAAGCAAAATCAAAATTTTCAAAACCATTTTCCACATATTCTGTGCACCAAATTGTATAGTATTCCAGTCAAAAAATGTTTGCCTTGAATCAAACCACCCCTTGAGTCATTAATTTACCCTAATTTATTATTTTTGGGTGCAAAAACCATTTGCATGCAAATAATGTCTTTAGATGAATATATTTTTTCTGGAAGTGTAAATCAACCATAAAAAAAAATATTTTACTAACCACACTTTTTTTCGCATGCAAAACAATTGCAGGTCCATTGTTTTGCATGACATTTCATGACAGCAATGGTTTGTTTTTGCATGAAACAGTAAACGAAGAATGCAAACAATTAATTTTGCATTCCACCTCAATTATTCTTGACATGCGAGAATATTTGTAGAGATTTTATTTTTTGCGCACGGGAACTGTAAATAGACTTCATGCAAAAGAAAACTTTTGGTGTCATGCAAATCAATAAAAAGTGTGGTGGATAAAATATATTTATATGGATGGTCGGCTTACACTTCCAAAAAATTTATTTACCTAAAGGCATTATTTGCATGCAAATGATTTTTACATCCAAAAATAACTGTTTTCCATTTTTAGGCCTATAGTTTATCAATTAAGATTAAATTAATGATTCAATGGCTGTTTTTGGCATTTGAAGACCGAGCGTCCTTATTGAAAAACTCTATACACTTTTTATTCCAAAACTAACTTATGTACATACCTGATTCATTGTTTCTAGATATTCACTTATCATGAATAAAAAAGACACAAACATCATACTAATAGCAGTCAGCAAAAGACCAGGTGAAAAAAACGCCATGCATTCAGCCATATAAGGCCACACACCATTCCGTATAAGGATTCCAAAAACCGTATAGACCATATAAATAATATTCAATACGCACGGTAAGAACATCAAAATCGATATTATCAGGGTAGTTCTCATGTACTTCGATTTGCGTCCCAGATACTTGCAGTGAGAATCAATTTCAACTAAAGTATAAATACAAGCCTTCAATTCGTCCTTTTTGGCCATAGCTATGATTAAAGCAAATACAGATCCAATCATTCCATTGATTTTTTGCGAAATATCACCAATTCTTGATAGTGGAGTTAGAAAAAAATACGAAAGAATACATTTGCAGTAGAGAAATGCAAAAATAAAAAAGAACACTAGTGAGGCGATTCGAAATATCACGTATGCCATGACGAATGTTGACGATCCAAGCCAGCGGCATCTTAATTCCCCACGCATAGTTAGAGGCATTATTCCGAGTAGTAGAGATATGATGAATAATGGTTGCAGTGTAGCGTATACATCCTGAGGATTTGCAATATCTTTGATAATAATTGAAATAAACATCCACATAGCGCAAGGAATAAAAATGAACTGGTAGCCTTGGTATGCATTTAAGTGTGTCGCAATAATTACTTAAGTGAATGTACGCATCAGGGATATGTAAAGTTATGATTGATTAAACAAAAGTACCAAGAGATATGCTTATTAAACTTTAACCGACACTTACTTTAACGGTCTTTATATAGGTCAGTGTACAGATAAGGAAATAAAAACTGCGTTTCTTTTTTTTGCAATAAAGAGAAACTCAAGAAGAATTCTTCAAAATAAAATGTTTCAACTCAGTAGTAATTTCTCATGCACGAAAAGAATTCATGTGCGTGAAAGTAAGTAGCACCACCATTTTGGATTTTTTAAAAAAAGGTTGTGCTGTAATGTGCCCAACTTGTGCTGCCATGTGCCGTAACTTAAAAAAAAATCGTACTAAGGGTTTGGTTTTCAGAGGGTACCTATTTTTTTTATCGTGAAGTTAGCACCGCTAATATTTTTAAAAATTCGCAAATTTGCAAATTTTACAAATGAAATTTTTGCAAAATTTCCTAAAAAAAATTTTGTGCTGCCTTGTGCTCAAAAGATGCTACTAAGAACCAAAGAGAAAAATAAAATAAATCGCATAATTGAAACTTTTATGGCCAAAACAAAACTTTGCTAAGGGCTGTGGCGTGAAGCTAGCACCGCCATTTTGGATTTTCAAAAAAAAGTTGTGCTGTATTTTGCTCAACTTGTGATGCCTTGTGTGGTAAACATTTTTAAGAAAATCGCAAATTTACTAATTTTGCGGATGAACATTTTTAAAATCTAGGAATTTTGTAAAAAATTAAAGTTGTGCTGTTTTGTGCTCACTTTGTGCTTCCATATTCCAAAAAGATTAAAAAAAATTCACATATTTGTAACTTTTATGGCCAAAAAATAGTTTTGCGTAGCGTGAAGTTAGCACCGCCATTTACGATTTTCAAAAAACAAAAAATTATGCTGTATTGTGCGCAACTTGTTCCGTAAATATTTTTAAAAAATCGCAAATTTGCATATTTTACGGATGAATATTTTTTTAGATTTTGTAAAAAATTAAAGTTGTGCTGTTTGTGTCTCATTCTGTGCTGACATATTTCGAAAAGATAAAAAGAAAAATTCGCATGGTTGTAACTTTTACGGCCAAAAAACAGTTTTGCGAAGCGTGACGCTAGCACCGCCATCAACGGTTTTCAAAAAAAAAAGTTAGGCTGTATTGTGCTCAATATTTTTGAAAAATTCGCAAATTTGCTAATTTTACGGATGAATATGTTTCAAATTTTACAATTTTGTGAAAAAAGGAAGTTTGTTTCGTGAATATTTGTTACTTTTGCGGCTAAAAAACAGCGAAGCCATTTGGTGCCCAATTTGTGTAGACATGTGTTTGTACATATTTACATATTTTCACCTGCGTTAAGTTAGTTGATTTTCCGATTTAAAAAAAAAAGAAAATAAGTGATAGTTTTTTTTCAGTTTTTGTTTTTTGTAATAATTTATTAAAAATTGCGTAGAGAAAATTAAATTGATTCACATTCACGGTTCTCTTCTCAAGTCAAGTAATACAGAAATAATTTTGTTTTAGTTTCCGTTGTCCACTTAGTTGGTGTACGACACCTATCTTCCGAAGCCTAAAGCTCAAGCTTATTGTAAGATTACACTATGTTTAACCGTTCTCACTTCCTACCCTGAGGCCACACGAGCGAGTATATTCACCAGTGAGTTGGATACATACATCAGTTGTCACTCGCTTCTCAACAAGCTTCAAAAAAAGAAAGCCAATTGCTTACAAGCTACTTGGAAAGCCTTCTATGTATTAGGAACTCGCTCGCGCATGCGAATTTTTTATTTTTATTTTTACGGAATACGGCAGCAGAATATGAGCACAAAACAGCCCAACTTTAATTTTTTACAAAATTGCAAAATTTTAAAAATGTTCATCCGTTAAATTTGTAAATTTGCGAATTTTTGAAAAATACTTACGGCACAACCCAGCCCAAGTTGAGCAAAATACAGCACAACTTTTTATTTTTTGAAAATCGAAAAAAAACATTACAACACAACGCCCAAGTTGGACACATTACAGCACAATCTTTGAAAAAAATCCAAAATCGCGGTGCTAACTTCACGCACATAAGGAATTCTTGGATCAGAACACGAAAAATTAGCTGCAAATCACAAAAAATTAATCCCGATTAAAAACTTGGCTCGGAATTTCGTAATTTACGACTTTTTGTTTGCAATTTGCAGAACTGAGCAAAATGAAGATATTGAAACTCAGAAATCGTTAATCAAACACTCCTATCTTGTGTATTCAACACAATGATTCTATTGAGAGAAAACAAAAAATGCAATTTCATCAAAATATTCCTCAATTGCACAATTTGTAAATTTGGAAAAATGATTTGTGATCACAACTTTTATGACGTGATATTGCCACTTCAAAGATCAATCTTGCTTTAGCAATTTTTTTCTTTTTTTTTAACAAATTGAAGTTTCGTGATTTGTTATTAAGGAATATTTCTTTATATTTTCTTAAGTCTTATTGTTTTTATACGTATACGTTTCTTTTTTCTTAACATTCAATTTTTTGTGAAAAGATTTTCTAAAAAAAAAAATATTTCTTTTGACGTGGTGCAAATTATACCCAAACTGTTCCTGTCATTTTGACAGTTTTTCTTCTCGCTAAGAGAATTTCATCTCCAACCGTCACAATTTGGCATTTAGTTGGAAATAGTGGGAAGAATTTGACGGTGTTCATATTGGACTGAAAACTGGATTTTTTTTGACGTTTCAGTATTCAACATCTCGCTCCCACTTCTTCAGTAAAGGAAGATGTAAATACTGAAACGTCAAAAAAAAATCCAGTTTTTCAGTCCAATGTGAACACCTTCTTACGCTTGACTCTACTCGGATTTTAGCTCGCAAACCTCCAGTTGTGAAGCGCAAGCACTAGGCCACGATGAGATACATTCCATGGTGTGGTGCTTTATCTAATCGAGAAGTAAATTGCGACAAGAAAGTCGTGATTTACGATTTTGTTGTTGGTGAGTTGCAATGCAACTTTTCTCATGGAGTTGAAAATTGCCAAAAAAAATAGTAAATCATTGATTGTGTAATGTAAATTACTAAATAATTATCGAAAAAGCAATATTTTTAAATCCTGTTTTTGAAATTATTCTTTTGGAGAGTAAATTATGCCAAAAAAGTTGTATTTTGCTATGAAAAGTACAAGGTTGAATCATGAATTTTAATTGCAAGCAACGAAAAAACTAATTTTGTAAATTAATACGTTTTGATTTTTGAATGTCAAACCCGCTTTTGTAATAGTTTGGGATCAAAATGCCTTCAATAAAACTTGATTCGTAAACTACAAATTTTTCAATTGATGTTTTTTCAATTCTTTTCGTGTGGTCATTAATTTTAAATTGCTAAATTAAAATAAAATTAAATAATAAATAAAATACTTATTGATTATAATAAAAATTTTTCCAAACGATTAGATGACATTATTTTTGCCTCACTTGTTATGTCCTTACGAAATTTTTAAATACAAAAGTTTAATGGTACATACCTTATTCATAGTCTCAAGATATTCGCTTATTACGAAGAGAAAAGACACAAACATCATACCAATAGCTGTTAATATTAAGCAAGGCGAAAAGAAAGCCATGCATTCAGAAATATATGGACGTATTCCATTTCGTATTAAAATTCCAAAAATCGTATAGGCCGCATAAAGACAATTCAATACACAGGGCGAGAACATGAGTCCCCATATTACCATTGTGGTTCTCATATATTTCGGATTGATTGCATAATATTTGCACCGGAAATCAATTTCAGCAAGAGCATAAATGCAAGCCTTCAATTCACCCTTATTGGTCATAGCTATGAATAGCGAAAATACAGATCCAATCACCCCGATAACTTTTTGCGACATATCACTTAGTTTTGATATGGGATTTAAAAAGAAATACGACAAAATAAATTCGCAGTGCATAAATGCAAATATAAAACAGAGTGAAAGTGAAACAATCCGGAATATTAGCAACACATTGATGAATACTGTTGATCCAAGCCAGCGATATCTTAATTCACCTTGTATTGATAAAGGCATTATTCCAAGAATCAAGGATATGACGAATATAGGTTGCAGTGTGGCATACACATCCTGAGGATTTGCTATGTCCTTGAAAGAACTTGAAATAAACGTCCACATAGTTTAACGAATAAAAACAAACTATAAAGGAAGTTTAGGATATATTTAGGTGGTATGAAAAGGGAAACGAGTGGTTGAATAAGTTCCTTCATTAACTTTATATTAAGAAATAAAAAATTCTTGTGTGAAGCAGCAATTACTTGATTGGGTGTGGGCTCAGGGCCGGGCGTGGAGAATGATACGAATTCAGGTAGTACATCTACCAGTGAACTAAATGTTTTCATCCTGAATAATTCTCTGGTGCCATATAGAAAGAAATTAGGATACTTAATTCAAATTTTTTTCTTTATTGATTGGCTCTACCACCGTAAGTCCACCGTAGCCATTTTTTTTTTAGAAAAAATTCCAGCTTAACTCTGCCCTCAGGGGTCACTATTTACGTCTTGTTGGAGATCCTCCCATTTCTGCTTCTTGTTCAAGTTGGAAGTCTTTTTGAGATCGAGTCACTTGGTTCTGAATTCTATTAGGATATCCTCAAGATGCTCAGATTATCTTCGCCTTCCCCTGCTGACTTTATATCTAAGATCTTCTCCGTTCACCAATATACTTTGTTTCGTTTGTGTATGAAGAGCCCGTAAATTCAGCAGTAAGTGTACCAACAAAATCAACATTATTCTTTAGTTTTAAGTCAACCTCAAAAATACGAACTTTGAAAAGCTTTTGAATAGTAAAGGCTTCGAAAGATTAAACAAAATCACCTGAATCAAAAAGAATTTGAAAAGAGACATTTCTTCTGAAGTTTTGAATAGATTTCGCTTCTCGCGATCAGAATTGTGGCCGTTTGGAATTTTTATCGAAGCAACAACATATTGAAATTAAGTGAAATTTCAGATCATCTTTGGGGACCCCTAAATATGTCCAATAGACCCCACTCCTTCCAGCCCTGTATATTCTTATTGTTATAATTAATTGAAGCAAAAAATAATCTTTAATCAGGCGTCATAACAGCTGTCACATCTATAAGTTCCTTTAAGTTATGAGTTGACCCAACATTTTGAGAAAATAAAGAGGCAACTTTAATATTCTTATCAAAAATTCACCAACCTAGACATTTGTTGTTTTTTTTTTGTAATGTAATTTACTAAGTTTCATGTATTATTTAATTTATTTCATGTTTATTTTGTATTTATATTCTCTGTTCTACCTGTTCTATGCACGTCTTAGCTCATCAAACTGGATCCGGATCTGAATATGGATCCGAGGATCCGACACTATCCGTACAGTGTCAGATCCCAATTGTCTCATTCATAAGTATCCGGATATCCGGATAGTTTCAAGATTCGGATATTGTTTGAAGATCTATTAAAAAGCTTATGATATAGCCCAACATAAATGTATTGTGGTTCGATGCTTAACATTATTCATCTTCTACCAGGCATAGAAAGTTATGCAGGCTTTCTTGGCCCGTTTTTTGAATGATAAGATTCCAGTTTTGTTAAAATTCAAGGATTTGATAACAGATTTTCAGTGTAACCGTTTAAAAAATCTAGTTCATTGAGCTCAGTTATAAGCTTACAAGAAATATAAGACCCTACAGGCCACTATAATTCTTCACGATTCTCAAATATGTTTGCTTTACTTTTTGTCAGTTCAAAAAAATTCCTTATTTGTTTATGTTTCTAACCATCCTATATTGCTTACCTTATTGACCATTCGAAATCGTTGTTTCAATCGTACCATACAAGCTGTAAACAGCGTCACAACTGCCAATAGAAATATGTGTGGTGAGAAAAATGAAACATTTGCTGCCAACGATGACCAAATTCCATTTTTGAATAAAAGTCCAAAACTACTCAAAATATAGAGTAAATTCAATCCAAGCATAGCAATTATTTGAGCATGAACATGCCTCTGGGCATATTGATAGTTCAAACTCACTCCCAGATCTAATAATTTCACATCAACCTCTGCCATTGTATGTAACAATCGAATTATTTTTTTCTTTTCAAATAAAGACATTCCGATGAGAGTAACCATTCCGAACATACCGATAAACGTTTGCAAAGTATTTCCGATTCTTGAGATTTCAGTTTGAAAGAAATAAGCAACAATTGATTCGTTTTTGACAAATGCATACAAGAAACAAAACATAAATAACGTCAAATGAATGGCAGAATTAAGAAAACCGAAATAATTAACACGAATTTCTCTTTTACCCGTAGGACCTCTTATCAAAAATGGTGTTAGGCCCATAACAAAGAGAATTATAAATAAAGTCTTAATGGATCCATATGAATCAGTAGGACTGAATAATTCCTTCCAAAAAGCAGCTGAGCGCATATTACTTCGAGGTCACAACGAGCGATAGTTTTGTATTGAAACCGAATACAACTGAAGCCATACGGATGATTAAGGATAGGTTTTATAGGATTTTTCTTTTGATCGGTAATTACCAAGAGTGCGAGCTTCAATTGACAAGCTTAATGGGTTTCAATTTAGAAAGACAATCATATTTCATTTATTAATATAATATTTGTTGAGAGGATATCAAACTTTCCAAGTCAATATAACTTGAAGGAGGCATAAATGATTAGGTATAGGTATACGGGTATTATATAGTTTTGATATCATTTGACCTGATGAAAGTGTTACACAAAAAACATATAAGGAGTCACGGACGAACCGATTGAATTACACCAAAATCGAAATTAGATTCAATCAACTAATTGGATAAATAAAGTTATGACAGGCAATTATTGGAAAACAAAGGTGAGAGTTAACGTAATTAACCTTTATAGGTTGAATCATTTACAAACATTTTCTATGTAGGGATTTCCAATGTACAAAATACCTATATGCTATGGTTGGTAATTTCTAACAAAAGCTAAGATATTTTTATTCATAAAAAATAAAAATACAATTTCCATAAAAATATTGTTTTGATGAGTTCACTCTAATGAAGCAATAGGAAATGCACAAATTTCGTATCTAATAATTATTATGGTTTAATGAACTGTGACGAATTTCACAATTTAAAGAATTTCGAAATATGCAAGGAACGAAGTGAAGAAAGTGACACACTTTTTGTTCTACAATCAATGCCATCTGGTGTTCCAATACCAAAAAAATTTTAGCAACTACTTCATTGAATTAACTCGCGAGTTAAACTTTTTGAATTTGTTCATTTGCTTGCATTGAGTTGGAGTTCGCCGCTCAAAACAAGCTCAAATTAAATCAAATTCATGCTCCCGAGTGAACCTCACTGAAGTGAAACTAACATTTTGGTGAAAGGGAAAAAGAAGAAAAAGATAAAAATTATAAAAATTGAATCTCACTTAACTTACCAAAATCAGTGAATAAATATTTCTTAGCCCACGGTTCAAAATTTGAGTCACTTTTGTATAACAGGCCCCTGGAATTTCTAAATTTTTTTCATTTGGAATAAATTTAAAATTTGATTTCAGTTCAACTTCGGCATTTGTATTTGTATTTTTATTTTGAATCGTGTTAATAAAAGTCATCCAGACCACAAAGCAATAATTAAATATTATTAACATAGACGGTTGGACTGAAAACTGGATTTTTGTTTACTTTTCAGTAGCTATTCACATCTCGCTTTGACTCCTTTAGTGAAGTGAGATGTAAATACTGAAGCGTCAACAAAAAAAAAAATCCAGTTTTCCAGTCCAATGTGAACACCGTCAAAGGGCAATTAGCACGGACGTGTTTTGAAAGCTGTCAAGAAAACTTTCATACGCTTTTATACAAGTCATCAAAATAACTTTCAAAAATGAAGTTATAAAATTATTTACATTTAAGAGCATCTAGACCATAATGATGTCATTTTAAACAATTAAAGGACTGTCCGAATAGATCATGTATACCTTTTAGTTGCGGCTAGTGGCCAACATTTGAATGCAATTATCTTCAAAAAGTCAGGATTTATTTTTTGAGTCATAGTTAAGAATCCAACATCCAATTCCATTTTATATTTTTTATTTCTAATTTAAAAAAAGTCTTAATGGCTGAACTTTATATTCAAAATAATCAAAATGGTTACCTAGTAGGTTATGTGTAAATTGCTGCCTGTTCAAAATTGCAATTCCAGTCAAATCTGACTTTTTGACTAGATTTTCTCTTTCTAATCTAGAAAAAAAAATACGCTTTAAAACTTGTTTTACTTTACTTGCAAATACAGAGATTTTAAGCACAGCTAGCAGCATTGCGTGTATATAAGAAAAATTGAATGTGTCACTTTGACTGCTGGTAGTTGTCAACAGTCATTGTCAATAGATGCGTTCCAGAGAGAGTTTCAAACAGTTTGAAACCGCCAGATTTAGTCATTTTTAGTGCAAAGTCGTTCCACAAGTGAAAGTTTGTACTTTTTCGGACCAAAGAGAGCGCTCATGAGAGAGGAAAAAATTTCCCCTCCTTGCCAGATTTGGTCCGAGAAATTTCTGGTGGCTGTTTTGTACTGGATGTCACTAGCCAAGTGTTCGTATGTCAGATTTGAAAAAAATGGCAGTTTGAAGTTAAATAACCAAACAGAATACAAACAGCTAGGGCTACCCAAGTGTTACTTTTTTTGTTTCGTTTTTGGTAGATGTTCATAATTTATTAATTTATTTATCTTTTTGTCAATTAAATGATTTTCTCAAAATGCAAGTGTCGATAGGAAAATCTTTTTAAGAAGAAGAAAATTTATTAATGAAAATTTGTGTAACTCTTGTTTATTGTAGTTTTTTTTCACAAATTGATGTTTCATGATTTAATATGAATGTTGTTCCAAACACAAATGAAACTCCAAATTATAAAATTAAGCATCCGACAGAGAACTCGAATAAAGAACAATTCTTTCTGAGTTCAAAAACTTAATTTTATTTCCTAAATCGATAACAATACATATATCAATAACTTTAAGAAACGAAAAATTAATTCTTACAATTGGTATATGCATATAATAAAAAATTGACAAATTGCTTTGAACAACGAAATATATAACTTTAACTGGAATTATACTTTTTATGTTTAGCAAATATATTAAGCAAATGGCGGTGCCGAATCAACATAACATTTTCCCAAAATGTGAAAGAGGAGAGCCATGCGTGCGCAATACAGTAAGAATAGTTGTCTCTTTCTTTATAAAGGAAGAAATCTATTCTTTTAATATGACAGAGAAGTGTTTCAGTTCTCGATGACAATCTACTTAAAGAATATTTCTTTGTTTGAGTTTTCTCATTTTTATTCATAATAAAGATTTTGCGACCTTTAGTCCAAATGCGTTTCGCCCAGGTACAACAGTTGGGCTCATCCATTAGATGCTGTTGTACCCTTCTAAGACGCATTATTTTCAATCAATGGATACCAACAGCTAATTAAACTTACGGCGCCAAGGCACTGTAAATTATATTATTTTTGTTATTACTTCTAATCATTCTTTAATCATTTTTATACATGTACGTTTCTTTTCTCTTAATATTCAATTTCTTGTACAGTGATTTTATAAAAAAAATTGATTGACTTATGATTGCACTACGGCAGCTCTAGTCAAATATTTCTTTTGACGTGGTGCAAATTAGTGCACAAACCGTTACCGACATTTTGACAGTTTTTCTTCTCTCTGAGAGGATTTCATTCCCACCTGCCACAATTTGACATTAAGTCCGAAATAGTCGAAGAATTAAAGGAACACACCTATTGGCAGAGATTTCAAAATGGATGTTCGTTAAAATAACAACGTTCTGGCGTTTTTCTTTTTTACATACGAGCAAAGCACTGAGCTCATGATACAAGTAGATAAGATAGCGCATTGCGCATCATTCGCATAAAATGACGTCATCGACGCACACAAATATTTTTTTCAAGATTAATAAAACAAAGAATTTTTGACTAAAATTTATTAATTAAATATGAAATATCATTTCCTAAAAGCAATGCACTTGTTTCTTGGATTCTGCACACACATTCTTATTATAAAAAGAACAAAAGTATCAGGGAAAGTTGTGCGTCGATGACGTAGATGCGCAGAACAAAACGAAAAAAAAAACAGGACGGTGTTATCTGTTTAGTTGTATCATGCACTGAGCTGTCAAATAAAATTTGTATTTCTTTTTTAGCTCAGAGTCCTCAGAGTGCTGAATTTGTTAACTTCCCATTGGTTTGGAAGTTATTGTAATTGGTTCTATTTGTAGAATCTCTTTTAGTCTCGAATGCCTAGAGAACGAATGATGCTTTCGAATTCGGGTTGATTTTATTCTACGCATATTGACGTAACAAAAACCTGGCAAAAATATGAAAACATATCAACTAACAGAATGTTTTTAAGTAAAAAAAAATTGTAAAATTATTCCGTAAATGGAGTTGTTTCCTGTCTTTGGCCTTCACTTCATTGCATATTGAACACCTGAAAAAGTTTTTGAAAATTTTAAATTCGCGGGTCGCATCAGCCAATTTAAATTTTTTTTTTTAACAAGAAAGTTTAAGTGTAAAATTGTAAAATTTATTTATCAAAAATATTGAAAATTGTCCAGTGTGACCATTCTCTCAGAAGCACATGGGTGAAATCTCCAAAGATTTGATTTTTTTTTAGTTCCAAAAATAACGGTACCTACTTGACATACAACCGATAAGAAAAAGCTTAATTATCTCAAAATAGGCTCCCACGATTTTGAAAACAAAAAATAAGTGTGTTATTGCAGGTATGGCTTACCTATTTTTTGGTAACAAAACTTACCAACAACTTATACTAAGTGTACCTGCCATATAATGTTTTTTTCTTTGACTTTCGATTTTCTCATTGACGGCTTAACCGATTTCTATCAAAATTTAAAAAAAAAAATGTATTTGGAATTTTTTTTTTTTTGAAAATGTTGGTTGATATTTAATAATTTAAAATGAAAACCACTTTTTAATTTGCTATATCTCATAAATTAATATTTATTAAAATATTCATTTATCCATAACTACTTGTGCTCAAAACTATTTTAAAAAGTTTTTCAAATTTCGTCTTTTATTATTCACTTCACATAGTTTTTGTATTGACATCATTTTTCAAAATTCATATTTACTTGTAATTGAAAACTGATAACTTGGCTATTTCCAAAACCAATTCCTGGTTTATATTTAAAATTATTATTATTGTTTTAATTTCTTGAACTTGAATGATGTTAGTTTATTTCACTTCACATTATGCACCTACCTGATTGAGCATAACAATTCTCATCTCCAACGTTCTGGTAACACAGCTAAACAATGACATTGCTACTGAAAGCACTGAATGCTGAAGCACAAATGTCACACTCAAAGCAAAAGATGGCCGAATATCCACAGATTTCATCAGTTGAAAACATCCCACAATATAAACTGAATTGAGTATTAGCAAACTTATCATAAACACATAAGCATATCGGTAGATTTTACTATAATTAATCTCAACACCGATATCTTTCAAATGATCATCCATATAACTAATCAATGATAAGACTTTTTCGAGACGGTGTTTGGGAATGATGGCCGAAATGTAAATGACAGTTACACCAATAAATCCACTCAACACTTGCATGAAGTCACCAACGTATGAAACTCGCGTTCTGAAGAAATATCCCACTACTGATTCACAGTCATTTATTAGAGTTAAGGCATAGCACGCTCCATACATTACGATGTGGAATAAAGCATTTACATATCCAAAAACTGAAGGTCTGAGCTTTTTTTGGCCATCGGTATCTTGCGAGATATAAAATGGCGTAAGCCCTTGGAAGTAGGTAACGAAAAATAACGGTTGAAAACATTCGTACAATTGATTTGCAGTAAAAAACCGACGAGCCCATCGTTGCAATGGCATACCGTACCC
Organism: Dasysyrphus albostriatus; assembly: GCA_946251815.1. Lineage (NCBI taxonomy): Eukaryota > Metazoa > Arthropoda > Insecta > Diptera > Syrphidae > Dasysyrphus > Dasysyrphus albostriatus. Next base: position 132,521,922 of record OX276337.1, on the reverse strand, counting down.
TGCATACACTTTACACACTAGTTGTCTGGTCAACGGATTCTATTACACTGCATATAAAAGTGTAACCCATAAAGTTGTCATCCCTAGTCGGTCCTGTCCTGCTCTTAACTGAAGGATAATCCTAATGGACATTTATGTATACTAATAACAAAAAACATTTTGTCATTTATAATAACCGTATACTTGTAGAATGCTTCTTTGTCGTGTCAAAATGCCAACAGGTGGTTCGTGGAAGTCCTTGTTGAAGCAGTTAACAACATGAATTCAATTAGCTAAGGGAAATACTGTCGTATTGAAAAAGGATATGATTCTCTAATTACATAGCATAAACGTTGGTCAACACCCATGCGTAAATATAAGTATATATCAATAAACCTATTTGTTTTTGTTGTTTTTTTTTTTTTTTTTGAAATTAATTAATGAAAGCGAGAAAAAGTAATTAAGGAAGAAATTAGTTTTTGGGATATTTTCAATTACTTAAAAAATTAATATATGTATACAAAACAATAACAATTATTTTAAAGCAAATAGAAACTGTTACTGCTATTATTTATTTTTAAAAATTGAATGGAACAAAGACATTGTGTAATTGTTTATTCTTGAGTGTCAGGGATTGTTATATTTTTTTTATAAATATAAAGTCAATTGAACAATAATATTTTTAATATATCAGGCGTGTTATACAAACTTAACAATCTTAATTTTAAAATAAAAATTGAGAAATTAAGAAAATTAATGAAAATAGGTTGCTAATGGGGCTTTCTTTTGATAACAAAAATTGATTTTTGTCCCCTTCTGATTTGTCAAATTACAAATTTTGACAATAAAAGTCTTCCAATGGCGAAAAAAATCAATTTTTTTTATTTGGATTTTTCGGCAGATTTACCCCTCTTATACTAACACCAACCACCAACACACCAGAACAATTGACAGCCATCAGTTCGATAAGCCTGGTCGTCACAGTTTCACAGACACAAATTGTACACCAATACAGTGAAAACAAAAAATCAATCTGCAATCGTATACCATTCGCGACGAAAAAAATCAATTTTTTAGATCAAAATCTGAACTTACCAAAAGAAAATGGAGTTTTCTTTTGGCAAGTTCAGATTTTGATCTAAAAAATTTTTTTTTTTTCTGTCAATTGCCAGTCAAAATACACCAGTGAAAAAATACTGTTTTTTAATACAAAACCTGCTGCAGACTTGTCAGATGAAGCGACTTATCGCCAAATACGCGGCTTTGAATTATTGTCTGCCGATATTTTATGTTTTAGGTATATTTTATATTTTTTAGGTTTTTATATTTTAGGTTTATTTTTCGTGTTTTCTTTTAATTTTCACTTAAACCATTGCATATTTTTAATTTTTATTTGCTGAATGGAGCCATGAAAATAAAAAATCTAAGCATACCCCAAAAATGAAAATCGATTTCTTTTCCATCCCTTAGATCATGATTACACGATTCGTTTTTTGGGTCGCTTATTTTGACAGTTTTTCTTCTCTCTGAGAGGATTTCATTCCCGGCCGTCACAAATTGACATTTAGAGCTTGATTACACTATTAGTGTTTTCGTTCGTTTCGTTTTTGGTTTTTTTGACAGGTACGTACCTTCGTGATTACACACAACCAAAAAAGTCCATTCGTTTTTCTGACGTCAGAAAAATATGAGGTTCATTTATTGGAAAATAGTCAGAAATAATAATTTAAAATACATATTTTTAAATCACTTCTTTTTCAATCTTATCTTAATCACGAGCTTTAAAATTGAGCTTTAAAATTGTTTCATGATTCACGTTTAAATTTAAGAAGAAATTTTATAACTGTTTAATTTCAAATAAATGAATCTAAAATTTTTTGAACGTAAATAAAAAGGATTGGACTTTTTTCATTGTGTGTAATCACCTGTCAAAAAACGAAAGAAAATAAGTATGTTACAGAACGAGTTTCAAACAGTTTGAAACCATCGGATTTGGTCGAAGTCGTTCTACGTTTGTACTTTTTCGGACCAAAGAGAGCACTCATGAGAGAGTAAGAAATTTCCCCTCCTTGCCAGATGTGGTCCGAGAAATTTCTGGTGGCTGCTTCGTACTGGAGGTGTTCGTATATCAGATTTGAAAAAAATGTCAGTTTGAAATCAAATAACAGAACGGAATACAAATAGCTAGGGTTACTCAAGTGTTACTATTTTTGTTTTGTTTATGCTAGATGTATTTTTTTTAAGCTTTTGATAAATCAAAGTATTTTCTTAAAATGCATGTGTCACTAAGCAAATCCTTTTTGTAGAAGAAAATTTTGCTATGAAAATTTGTGTACTTTTTGTTTATTGTAGTTTTGTTTTTCTTTTTTAAAACAATTTTAAGTTTTATGATTTAATATGTTATTAAAAAATATTTCTTTGCTTAATTTGAATTTTTTTTATACGTATATGTTTCCTTTTTCTTATCATTAAATTTCTTGTACAGTGATTTTCTAAGAAGATTTATGGATGAAAATTTCCCTACCGCAGCTCTAGTCAAATATTTCTTTTGACATGGTGCAACTTAATGCAAATTAGTCCCCAAACCGTTTCCGACATTTTGACAGTTTTTCCTCTCTCTGAGAGCATTTCACTCCCACCTGTCACAATTTGACATTTAGTCCCAAATAGTGCGAAGAATTTAAGGAACACACGTAATATGAATCGTATAATCATAGACGGTGCTCACATTGAACTGACTCCTCCGACTTTTTTGACGTCTCTATACCTTATCTCACTCCCATTTCATGGCGAGAAAGGGATGGCCGAGTCAGGTAGGATTTTTTAATTTTTTTTGAAAGTGTATAGTTTTTTTTTGACGTTTTCTTTTATGGCAACTGCTTTCTCTCTCTGTACTTATAACTTGGCAAACAAATACTATAGAATTCAAAGTTATTTAATTTGAAAAGGTCTTAAACAAATAAAAATTAAGCTTTGGAATAAAACAAAAATTTGTTAATCCATCAATGAGCTCAGATTTGTGTTTTCTTCCAACGACTTCTCTACGTCAATGTGAGTCTTTTGTGTTCACGTTAGTTTGTGTCTGAACAAAAGAAGTTGTATGAATTTCAAAATAAATCAGACAGTCCAATGTGAACACTATCATAGGCTTTTCAATAAATGATGTATGTCAAACATAAGTCAAAATTACGTCAAACATCAAGCGCACATTAAACAAAACAACTTTGATTGTAAAAATTTAATAGTCTACCGATGAAATTGAATGCACAGTTCTAATTTTAAACAAAAGGTTATTCTTTTGTTTTTAGTTTTTACTTTAAACTTATAAGTTCTCATGTGCAAAAAAATCGATGCAATATGTTTGAGAACACATTTTAATATTATAAGGAGGTAGATAGAAGATGATTTCACTTTTCAATATGATTCTTACTTCAAACGCAGTTTTGTATTTTTATACCAGACTCTTTGAGCCTGATTACACGATTCGTTTTTTCGGACGTTTCGTGTTTCGTCTTTTTGACACATTGAGTGATGGGTGAAGAGGGGAAACGAATGAAAACACGAATCGTGTAATCAAGCTCTTTGTCATTAAAGTTGTATGGTTGCTCGTAAATTTGAACATTTGCGATACAAAGACCCTTTCATTATCAAAGATCGAAGCAATATTTGCTGACTTTTCTAAAGAAAGGGATAAGCGTATGTAAGAAATATTCAGCTTGCTACTCTTTGTAGTTAATGCCAAACTCACTCAAACCAGTTCAGACAAAAGGTCTTAAGTTAGAGTTTGATTTCACTAATAAATACTTTTGATAATACAAAACTTAAATAGATACGATACTCAGAGAAATTCAATATTTAATAACTTTAAAACAAGTTTCAAATTTCACTATTAGAACTTAAAAGAAATAAACTTACATTATTCAAAGCATCCAATCTCCTTCTGCAAGATTCAACCAATGATTTAAAAATACAAACTGCTACACCCAATCCATTTAATTGCATAAAAACAGTCCCACAAAGACAAAACGACGGATAAACATCCATTCTACGCAACACGTAGAAAAATCCAAAAGTCGCAGCACCATTTATACAAATAAACACTCCCAAATTGAACATTAACACTCGTAAAACTTGCGAATTGCTATTGCTACAACCAACACGTCTAAAACGTTCGTCAATCGAAATATTAAATTCAAAAACTTTCAATAACAACCATTTGTTATAAGTCGAAGAAATTTGCACTACAGTTGCACCAATAATTCCACTAATTGACAGAATTATATTTGCAAATTTGGTAATTTCGGTCTTCAAGAAATAACCAATCATAGATTCATTGTTGAGTTTGGTATAGGTATAACACCCTAGATATAAAACACAGTAGAATGTTGGAATAAAATATCCCATTTTGGTGTCTTTAACTAATTTCGTTCCTCGTTTTCCAATAACAACGCGAAATGGAGTTATTCCACAAAGATATGCTATAAATAGCAATGGCTTCATCGATTCTAAATAGCTGTTAAATACTGTTCCATTTTTAAATCTATCATAAAGCGACATTGTTGTATAGGGGAACCGAGGATATTTGAATAAAGCGATATGAAAGTCAATACACAACTGAATGAAAGGTTTGGCAGTTGGAAGACCTTTATATTTTGACTTGTATTAATTTCTCCGTCAACCTTGTGAATTTCTTGACGATTTGATGAAAAGCCATGTAATGTGTATTCATTAGATCGTAATCAACACTTATGAATATAAATGAAACCATGGCTCCCATTCCATTTAGCGACCCTTTTAAGTGATAGCTTTTATGAAATTATAGGGGTAAGAATTCTAAAAAAAAGGCCCTCTTCAGAAGTATAAGGCAAACGAAATAAAAAATTAATAGGAGAATCCGACTTTCCATTCCAATTTGTCATTCAGAATTTCACATGATGCAAACTTACCTTATTTAAAACATCAATTCTCCAACTAATTAATCCAACAACAGACCAAAACATTGCACAAAACAAACACGATCCATTGATTTGTATGAAGAAAGTAACACACAAACAAATATGAGGCGAAACATTCATACTTTTCATCAAATAAATAAAACCGAACATACAAACACAAACAATTGCTAAACAAATTACTAATAAAATATATAAACAACGTAAGAAAATTGTATAATTTGGAATAACACAAATTTTCTTGATGAAAAGTCCATTAATCTGGTCTAAGATAGAAAATGTTTCTCTTAGTGTCCGATTTGTAAACATACTCGAAACTCCAACTAAACAAACACCGAAAATACCACCGAAAATTTCGATTAAACCTCCGAGTCTTGAAACGTCAGTTCGCATAAAATAGCCGATAATTGTTTTTCCATTTTGCAGGGCAAATATATAACATCCTGCGAAGATGATGCAGTAGAAGATTGGATTAAAAAATCCAATGATGTTGGTTTGCATGAGTTGGCGGCCATCTTTTTTGATAACAACACGAAATGGTGTTAGACCATAGAGAAAAGTTAAATTAAGTAACGGTTGCAGAGATTCGTAGAAACTATTGGCTGATAAGAGGCGTTTGATGAGATTCATTGTTTTCAAATTTAGTACAATTATTATAAAATGAACTTTTGAGTAACCCCATTCAACCAGAGTCGATAAATTTGTGAAACTAAGAATGGAAATGAAAAATTATTGAAATGGGATATGTCTATGTACAATGTATGTATTTATTATGATGCAATAACATTAAAGTTGCGTGCTTATACTTAATTATATTTCAGAAATTTTACCCCAAAAATAACAGCTATATAGAAATGTATACCCACTTATATGAACATCAAAAAAAAATATACATTATAATATATCATGCGTCCCCGGGCGCCAGTTTTGTTCTGGAGATATTGTAAAATAATAATCACTATTACGTCCAGCCCTCGAAACTCGAAAGCTAATAACATTATTTGTCAACAAAAGCTGTCCTTAGCGTAGAGAAAAACTGATACCTTGTTTACATGGAAATTTGAATCCGAATTGAATCAGGATTTAGGTCCATGTAGACCGCATCGGCTTGAATCCGGATTACTTGATCCAATCTAACTCACTGTCATAAACCTGGGTCAAAATTTCGATCCAGATTGAATCCGATCCTTCGATCCACTCATGTAAACGTGGTATGATTTACTTATTATTATTTTCTGCAGCACTGAACGCTGCCATCAGACATTCCAGCTATCTTTCCAGTCAGTGCTGGAAAATTGGTTGGTTGGTGGGTGGAAAAAAGCAAAACTTCACATTCAGGTTACGACAAATAAAAACAATTAATAATTCTTCGGTCTCGCTCTCGCTCCTGCTCGCACTTATTAACTAATTTTTTTTTTTTTTTTAAGATTAATTTATTAAAGCGTAGTACCTCGTGGCATGATGGTTAGTGCGTAGGGCTGTCATGTCAAAGGTTCGATTCCCAGCCGCTGCCACCTAAAAACAGAAATGTTTTTTTCGCGAGGTACTGCCTCTTGCGAGGAACTGACAAATCCTCCATATACTTGTCATGAATAAGTGATTTCTCATCTAGCCGTTCGGACTCGGCAAAAAATTGTAGGTCCCCTTCATTCCTCTGCCAAAAATACGCACACAGGAATGGTTGAGAGTTGTAAGTCACTAGGCCTTGGCTCTTCACGAGCTGTTGTGCCACCAAATTTATTATTTATAATTTATTAAAGCGTAAAATGGGGTAAAAAATACAGTACCCATTTTTAATACTTTTTGTGCTTGAAAGGTTATATTTAATGTATTGACTTCAAAATTACTGGCTTAATTAATTTATAATTTTAAAAGATATTTATATTTAAAGCCTGTACGTTAATTGAAATAAAATTAATTTCCCATCTATGTACATAAAGCGTTTTTTTAGACGTGTGGTTTTACATCTGGCAATACTTTTTTCGGTGATGGCCTGTCTTTTTGACAGTTGTTACTTGCTTTATGCTCAATTTGGTTTGCTGTTTTATAACGCGTGCAAATTTATTACCAAAATAATGGTTCGGTTCACGCGGCACATTGCGAAGCAATCAATTTATTGGAGGAAACTTTTGGTGTAAACACCTTTTATAATTTCTCCCAGGACAAATTTTATCTCGGATTTTTTTCTTAGCAGTTCGCAGCTCCAGCGAAAAATTTCACAGTTGTAACCGCAGTACATGAGAAAGTAAAAGAAGGGAAAAAGAATGCGTGAAGCATTATTTTTCCGAACAAATTGTGATGTTTTTCATTTGATGAAAAAAAGTTTATTTTGATCCAAATGTCGACCAATTGGACTAAAATCAATTTTCTCTAGTTAAGGAAAAAAAATTAAAAATCTTGGAATTTTTATTACATCGACATTGCAGCCAACCCTCAATAAAATTTGGCAGTTGATGGCTGGAAATATGGGAGGCAAACCATACATTGACATTTTGATCCAAATGTCAAATAACTGCCCTTAAATCACTTTTTTCGCGAGAAGTAAATCTATCGTCAATCTATCGTCATTGAAGCCATCCTTGAATATAATTTTAATTTGATAGTAAATAGCTTGACAGATGGGGGACAAACCATATTTTGACGGAAAAAGTGTAATCCAAATGTTACAAAATTGCTCTAAGATCACCTTTTTCCAGAGAATTAAAAAACTGAAATTTCAGACCTTCTATAGGTATTCCCATCCATCTTTATTATGCATATTGTTCCGAACCACATGAAGGCAATCTTGAATGATGCATTAGATTGCACTGTGATGTAAAAACACACATAATTGGTTCGCTATAACAAGGACCTATTTCAGCACAAATTGACTGGATTATTAGCATATTTTCGAATAAGGCAGTTTAAGACGAAGGTTAACAACTAAATAATGATTTTTCGAAAATAAATGTTGGTATTCGAAAGATTTAAAAAGAATTTCGAGAAAATATTTTTATCCTTCAGAATGACTGTATAAATTAATTAAAAAAAAATCACGTCAAGAAATAATATAACCCCAAATTTGCATCAAAAATTCATTTTTTTCAAAACTTTAGATTCATAGCTTCAAAATTAGTGGCTTGATATATTTATAATTTTAAAAGATATTCATATTTAAAGCCTGTACGTAAATTGAGATAAAATTAATTTCCCATCTATGTACATAAAGTGGTTTTTTAGACGTGTGGTTTTACATCTGGCATTACTTTTTTGGGTGATGGCCTATCTTTTTGACAGTTGTTACTTGATTTATGCTCAATTTGGTTTGCTGTTTTATAATGAATAGATTTACTCCTGAACAACGTTTGCAAATCATGCAAATTAATTACCAAAATAATGGTCCGGTTCACGCGGCACATTGCGAAACAATAAATTTATTGGAGGAAACTTTTGGTGTAAGACACCTTTTATAATTTCTCCCAGGACAAATTTTATCTCGGATTTTTTTCTTAGCAGTTCGCAGCTCCAGCGAAAAATTTCACAGTTGTAACCGCAGTACATATATCTCAAAAATATGACGTGCTGCAGAAATTCAGAAGCCAGTTTTGATCAAATGAATAATGAAAGACCATCATAAAAGTATATTTTGGTTCATTTAAATTTTGTCACACAAAGAAATTAATTAGTGTTTTCGATTGGAAATAAAATAAAAATACGACAATTTTCAACGAATTCTTGAGTTTAAATGTGTTGCCGAAGAAAAAACCTTTAAACAGAAATTTGCTGGAAATATTGTAAGCTTTCAATTGTACTTTGATGACATTTACGAACAATTGATAATTTACGAGCCAAAAGTATAAACTCAACAAATGCATTTTTCCATTTTTTCATTTGGTGTCACAAAATTCTAATCGCAAGACTTAAATTTCTTGAAAATAGAGAGCAGGGAAGCGGGGGAGTAATAGAGAAAGCAGGAGTTTCTTTTGTTCACTTTTATTTTAAACGAAGAAATTTTCCAAAAACATTTATCAAAAAAAAAAAAAAAACATATGGAGATAGTACCTTTATTGATTAATTAATTTTAGTTAATTAATATTTATTTTTACTTTGATCAAAAATATACCATCTTCTATCTTCTGATTAAACTAAAGATTTATATAAAAACATACCATATTTAATCGTTCCAATCTCCAATAAAATGATCTCGTTAAACACCAAAATATACTAACACTCAAACACAATGCATTGTGTTGCATAAAAAATGCAACACATAAATAAAACGAAGGATTCACATTCATTTTCCGCAATATTTTAAAACTACCAACACAAAAAATGCAATTTATCATAAATGAACTGCAAATAAAAATGGTTACCGTATGCAGTATTCTAGTGTATTTTATGTTAAATCCTATTTTTTGCAAATGTCTATCAACTCTTGTGAGAATACGAAGCAGTTTTAAAAAAATCGAACATTTCGTTACTGCAGTGAAATAAATAGCCATAGCACAAATAACTCCGCTTATTGTTTGAATCAAACACGAAATCTCTGTTAGTTTTGTTCGTAAGAAATAACCAATAACCGATTCATTAGTTTTCATCGTCAAAATATAACATCCACCGTAGATGGAAAAACAGAATAATGAATTAAAATAACCGAAAAGAGTTGTTCTCGCTCGTTTGGTTCGGCCATCATTTTCGGTTATAATACGAAATGGTGTAAGTCCATTTAGGAATGTTAACCAAAAAACTGGTTGCAGAGATTCATAGTAGTTTTCGGAAACAAACAAACTTTTGACTCGTTGAAAAGGGCTAAACATTTTGGGGTAAAATACTATGCTAAGCAACTTATTGACCGGAAGACAAAAAAAAGTGAGTATACGCCTAGGTGTACAATGAGCAACTGAATTTATAAAATTTAAGGAAGAGTGATGATTCTTCCTTTCGATTAAAGAAAACGAGTTGTCAAACTAATCAATAAGAACTTTTGTATTTGTGGGGACTTAATTTGAAAATTGATGATATACATAGAAGGTGGGGCAAAAGTAATTATGTCATAATGTGACAGTGCCATAATTTTTTGCAAATGGTGTCAACTGCCATTGACCTCTGTTTATGTTGTATTCAGAGAGAAAAAAAGCTGACGAAGTAATAATCAATTTGAAACAAGATGTTTTCCAAGTAACAATTCAAAAACAATTCACAAACGCGGCGCGCATCAATTCAAGAATTGCTCATTTCTCCAACTTAATCTGTAAACAAACGTGAAAATAGACCTAAATTTTTTTCACTTCTAAAAAAATGGCAGCCAATTCAAATTTATGACTTATCTACTATTTGCTCCATGTTGTATTTTAAACAGTTATATGAATTTTCCAGACATATTTTTGTTCATCAAAGATGCACTTAAAATTTTATTTTCAAATTATGTAACTTGGATATTAATTTTATGTTAGTTAAAAAAAATTAATTACCCAAATTTTCTGACATGTTGCCTTACCAAACTTTGTAAACACCATAAATCTATGAAATACTTCTTGTTATTATGATCTCATCATAAATTGCAATAATTGAATCACATTTACTATTGAACATCTGCTGAACATCGTTAAAATTGGCAATATGTAGCTTCAACTTAATAATAATAGATGATGGTGGTAATTGTACATACTAGTAATTTGCACAAAAACCATCTATAATCTTATGCACTTTGAACATGTAAGACTATCGATTTGTTAATTTGATTACAATGTTATGATAATTTAACGCAAATTTGTATTATAGCTAACAAAAAAAAAATTGAAATGATAATTCCTGAATTAAGTGAAAAAAATACATTTGTGAGACTTTAATTTGTGTGAATTTAACCAAATTTGTAGTAAGTTGTGATGGTTTTTGAGCCTGAGGTAAGCTTATCAGTGTCCAGGGTTAATCCCAAAGAAAGCAATAAAAACCGAGGTAGAAATTTCCATTTCTTAAGTAAGTACCTTATTTGTTTTTTTCTTAGAGATATTGTTGACCAACTATCGTTGGCGGCCTCAAAAAAACTCTGGTGAATTCTATTTATTCTTTATTCCAGTGGCATAATTACCCAGGTTCAGGTTAAAATTTGGCTCGGTTCAACTGATGAACATCTTTTTCCCAATTTGAGTGCTTTAATTAATCTTGGCGAACACTTTACGGCGGAATCAAAAAATTTTGATATCTGAATTTGTAGCTAATTACATACTTATATGTTGCTCAAACCAAAAATTTGAAGTTCTTACAGTTTAAAAGGAATTCAAGTCTCCACCAGCTTAAAAGTTAGCTGAAAATCAAGCTTCTTAAATCTAAAGAAAATAAATTCAAATTCAAAAATTAGCATTTCCGGTTTCACCAACATAGGCTCGGAGCTTATGTTGGTGAAACCATAAATGCGTATTTTTGAATTTCAAATAAAAACGATCTAATCTATAAACGCCACATCATTAATTTTTGGGCAATACATTTTAATGCAAAAAGTTACATATTCTGACATAAAAAGTTTAAATTAATTTTTTGTTTTTAGTTTTGTCCTATTTTAGCTGGAAATTGAATAGAAATGAAACCATGCGAGCTACAAAATCACGATTTGGTGATTTATCTAGTTAGAGCCTCCAAATTATGGCAACATATTTTTGGATTTTGTTATTGTTTTTAGATTTCAGAGGCTTGGTTTTTGGCAAACTTTTAAGCTAGCGGAAACTCGAATTCCAGATAAACTGTTAGAGTACGAAGTTTTTGTTTAAATAACGAAATAGCATAAGAAAAGCTACAACTTTTTAAAAAAAAATATTTGAATATCTATTTTTTGTATGATTTCACTGGCTTTTTTCGGAGCTTATGTTTACGAAACCGGAAATGCACTTTTTAAATAATAATAAATGTTAAAAAAAAACTATCCATAAAAGATACAAAATTAGTTTTTGGGCAACAAATTAGCATTTAAAAAACTACAACGTTGGGCATTAACAAAATTATGATTTTCGGATTTTGGTCCGCTAACTTCAGTCTTTTTTCAGTGGAATTTCAAATACTTAAGAAACCCTTAGAGCAACGAAGTGGAGGTTTCTGCAACAAATAAGCATTTTATTACCTACAAATTCAGGTTACAATTAAAAAGGTAAATTTTAATTATTTAAGATTTTTACTGCTAACTTCAGTCTTATTTTAGCGGAAATTTGAGTAACTCGAAAAGTATTTGAGCTACAAATATCTGGTTTGAGCAACAAATAAGCATTTAATTAGCTACAAGTTCAGATATTTAAATTATTTGATTTCAACCATAAGGGTGACTTAATTTGTCTCGCTGAGTTATATTAATTCACTACGGTAACGATCAACATAAAAATTGTTGAATATTTGTTTATGTTTTAATTTATTGAGTTCATACTTTCATTTACAATGCTTTCGCCTATACTTCTTGTTCTTTTCATTTGATTTTAGTTTTTTCATTATTTTCCGATAGAATTTGAAACTTCGCGACAACAAAATAAAATATTTATCTACTTTCATTTCTCATTCTTCATACACTCACTCCTTCATGAGCATAGAAATGTCAAAAAATAACCACTGGCTTAAATTTAAGATTTGGCTCTAAGATTCATTCTTGTGCCAAATATACCACAAGATAAACTATAACATTTTGCACAACATATATTCTCAATTAATTTTATTTTGAAATACAATTAACATTTTAAACATATTAAATGTTCAGTTCGTTGAAGGAATACTAGAAAACCACAAAACAAAAGAGTTGAGCAACAAACTTAATTAAAAAAAAAAAACAAACTCATCAGTTGGCACTGGCACAAACCACCTTATAAGTATCTTCCTATTAAAATATCCCACAATTCAACTTAACCACCAAATACCAAAAGATGTGCAACTATATGTAACCACACACACATTACTTTTGTTCAACAAAATATACTCGTACAAAAAATCTAATGAAAACAAAAATTGTGTGTCAGGAAAACATATAAAAGAACTCTTTTGAATGGCAAAAAAAAAAAACTAATTGCCCTCGTGCCATCTGCACCTAAGGCACTTGATGCACCGCTGTAATTTAAGATTACCACCACACTCAAGCAATTATTACTCGAATATAATGGTAAATGTTCATTAAACAAAAATGCCACCAACTTCCAATTATGTTACCGTTATTGTGACACTCAAAGACAACCCAGTCAGAGATGTCTAACCCTGAATTACCCCAACGACCACCAGAGGTCGTTGTCAGTAATGATGATATTCAAAGAAAATAAATCTAAATCATAATCTGCAACTTTGTTTTCCACAAAAAAAAAAAACAACAACAAAAAAGAAGTCCAAAACCAATCGAATAAAAACTGAAAATAATCAACCAAGAGAGGAGCAAAGGAATCTCGATTGCACAACAATAATGCACATCGGATTCTTCATCATTCTTTGATAATGGTGCTGATGTAGTGTGATGATTTACTCACAAACCTCTGCTTCAAGCAGTAACACCATCTGGCGAATCTAAGCTGGAGCTGCTATTCAGATGCATAGCAAAGTATAGCGCATAAGTTCACCTGTGTCTTGGCAAATGTTTTGAATTGTTGTAAGTTCCATACCAAAGACCAAAAATCAGGGAGACCGGGGTATTCTGTAAAATGGAGTAAATTTAGTAAGAATTGCACATCTCTTTAATGCGCACAATGTGAAAATAAAGGATTTGAATAATAAAGAGGAATTTCCCGCTGGTGGATGATGTAAAAGCATCGATTTGACGGTCAATGCAAATGGTCAACGCGTTGACTCTCTGAATTCAAAATGACGTTTTGTATGATCGTCAACGTTTCATGCATTGACAAAGGTCTACGTTGACATTTGTATATTATTTGGTATCAAAATAATTGTAGTTTTATTGACTCAAACTAGGAAAACTGTTACTTTCTCCACATAACGGTAAATGAAAAATGCAGTTTTGTTACCAAAAATTTAAATCAATATATTTGCCACTGTCCTTCAAGGATTCAAGGCACAAATCAAAAACCTCAAAATCTTCACGTAGCAAAATCATGTCATTGAGAGTAATCATGTCACTGACAGCTTCATTGTCACTGACAGTTCAGTATAAAATATGTTCACCCTCAATGCAGTTAACTAAGTTTGTAAAACTCAAAATCTTCACGTCACAAAATCATGACCCTGAGAGTAATCCTGTCACTGACGCAGCTGTTTAGTCACTTTGAGTGACAGTTATCATGTCACTGACAGCTACTAAGTCACTTTGACTGACAGCTTCATGTCACTGACAGTTGGATATTAAATATGTTCACACTCAATGCAGTAGTTAAAAAAAGTTAGTAAAACTTCAAAACTTATTATGAATTGGTCTGAAAAAAAAAACACAAAATTTAAGTTTCAACCTCTACCCTTGCCTCCTCTAATGACTATTTGGCTGACGACGGGGCTTAAGTCACCCATGTGCATCTACAACCTGAACGAATTCGTCCCCGATAACATCATCTCTTTGTTTTAGTGGGGATAAGATGATGGTGGCACGGCGTCAAGTTGCATAACGCTAGCAACAACTAAAAGATTTACGCTCACCAACATTGTGTCGACGACCGACGTGACGTGACGCGACGAGGTATATTATTATTCTTCTTTTTTGTTTGTTTGCTACCAGTTATAAGAAGTGTCTTCACTTTCTTAAGCTAATTGGTAGTAGATTTTTTTTTTGTTTATAGACCAAGTCGCGAAGATTAACCATGAGAATATTCCCGTGTTAAACATGACAAAAAAACAATACTCATCTAACAATAGGAACACGCATTTCCAAATACTTAAACCGACCAGAAACAAAAAATTTAAAACAAACAAAAATAAAACCAAACAAAAGAGAATTCCCATCGCACGCAAAAGGAATGTAGTGTAAACAGAGCTTAAATGGTAGCATTCAGCTACTTTAACATGAGGTATGGTGTTACATTAATAATAATTGGCATTTGGTGCGAAAATAATTCAAATCGTGTTATTAATTGACGAACGTGTGAGAGTTATTAATATTAATATACTCACGCAAGACGATACCTCATTAACCCACAACTTAAGGCTCTGGATTAGACTTTCGATGGGCTTAAAGCTATCATGTTTTGCTTTGATTTGATATTTTTTTTTTGCAAAAACGAATGACTATTTGATTGATATTGACCTTAGCTTTATGCATGTTTGATAATCCATTGTAGGTACATCAAACCAAAGAGTGCTTCATTTCAAATTTATTTTTATTTTAAATTGATACTTATAAGGGTACCATGTATCATTGAAAAGCTTCCTGAGGCGATATAATTAGTGTTTTTGGTTAACTTTTGCATTAGTTATGCTAAGTGTTGTATGGATATAAAATGATGAATTTGCAAGTTTTGTTTAAGGCAATTATTTGTAGCTTAACATATTTCATGACGTTTTTATTTTTATTTTCGATTACGTTCAAGTTCAAACTGCATAATGGCAGTGAAGAGCTCAAGGTTCTAAGAAAATATAATATGTCTAAACCAAAAACCGAAACACAACTTGCAATTAAGAGCTTTTGAATATTCTTTCAATTGAAGAATAATGAGTTCAATTTTCAATGGTGGACGTTGCGTTGGTGTCAGTCAGCATATGTATAGTATCGTGACTTAAAACTAATAGCTACTGATACTTCCTGGGTTATTATCGTTGATTCACAATTTTGTGTCATTTTTTCTAGTTAGTGGAATAAAAGTGTGAATTTTTCGAAATAAAAATCAAAACATTTTGAAGATGAATTAAAAAGAACCATTCGATCCCAGGGCCAGGCGGCAAGGTCTACGTCAATCATTTTACTAAAGCCAAGATTTTTTTCATTGAAGAACACAACGGTTTGAATACGGAGGGGTTTTAGAAATTACATATAGTTAAATAGTTTGACAAAAATAACTCGTGACATAATGGTTAGTGCGTTGGACTATCATACCCAAGGTCTGAGTTCGATTCCCAGCCACTGCCACCTAAAACAGAAATGTTTTTTTCCGAGGTACTGCCTCTTTCGAGGATCTGAAAAATCCTCCAACAGTATACTCGTACTTGTCATGAAAAAGTGCTTTTCATCTAGCCGTTTGTACTTGGCAAAAAATTGTAACTCCCCTCCATTCCTGGTCGAGGGTTGTAAGTCACTAGGCTCTGGTTCTCCACGAACTGTTGCGTTATCAAATTTATTTATTTATTTAGATTATAACCGAATGATACGTGTTTGTTTAAGAGTAAAAATGCTGCAAGCAACTTTAAAGTAGATCTTGAGAGCAAACTTCCAAGTGGACACAGTCTTGAGAGTTAACTTTTTACTCTCGAAATTTGAAACTTTAATTATTTACTCGCAAGTGGACATGAGTGTAGATGAGCTTAAAAAATTCCAACACAGTTTGTATTTTGCGAGAAGCTGTTGAGGGTCAACATGGCAGAATAGCGGTCTCTGAGAAAACGAATAAGTTCATGGAGAAATATGAATCTATTGGAACTGTGTGGAACAGTACTGATAAATCATTTTTAAAGAAATACAAATTAAAACTGAACTCTCAGTTAATTCTTAAAGACGAAATTAAGGGACTGGTACAGTACACATAATAATACTTAGTGGATATCTGAAGTCTAAAGTCTGAAAGTCTGCCTATCCACTTTAGAGTAAAACGACTGCGAGAAACTCTCAAACAGCTCTTGAGTGTTGACACAATCATGAAATTAGCTAACAGTAGGGTTGACAGCTATCTAAGAGTTACTATTGAGAATTTCGTAGTGAAAGTATTCGCAAATGGAAACGCAATTTGAGTGTTACCAATATAGTCTGACGTTCTGGTATAGTTCCTTTTGTATCTTTATTGAAAATAGGAGGCTTAACGGATATCATACGACAAAAACTACCTAAATTGTTGTAAGATTGGATCTAGCACTGATGACATGGTAGATTTATTGCTTGACATCTATTTTTTGACTAACTTGTTTAAGAAAGTTTCTAATAATTAAAGCAGCTGCAAACTTTTGATTGTAAGAATATATTTCACTTTTACTACTTCCAACTTAAAACTAGCAGAAGAAATATATCTATCAAGTGAATACGGCTAAGGTGCGTGTCCATTTGAGAGTACTTCACTACAAAACTCTGGAGAGTGACTCTCGGATAGCTGTCTTTACCCCTGTGTGAGTTAATTTTATGACTGTGTCCACTTGCAAGTCTTACTCTCAAGAGCTGTTTGAGAGCAGTTCACAGTCTTTTACTCTCAAATAGGTACGCACCTTAATGAAAGTACCTTATGAGTTTCACTTTCAAAACAAAACAACTCTTGTAATAGAAATATAAAAATATTACTCTCAAATGGACAGTCACCTATACCTGAGAGTAACTTCTAAAAGTTTACAAGCGAAAGTATTTTCAAATAGACAAGCTCCTTAAAAGACAGTGATTACTGAGCACCTTTTTTTGTTTTTCCTATTTAAAAACTAATAAAAAAAATAGAAATCGGATTTTTTAACACGTGACGTCATGAGTTTAAAATTAAATTTGAATTGGATTTTTCATAAAACTGACAAAACGGGGGGCTATTAAAAAATTTGAAGAGCATTTTTTAATCTGTTACATTCGCTGCCTTAGCCAAAAAAAATAAACGGCACGACTGGGTCGCACGATGCTTGATCAAAAAGTTGCTGGGAAATTGAGAACTTTTAAAAATAAACACCTTACTAGACAAACGTTTTTTGGATTTTTATCGGAATCGTTTGAGCAGTTTTTGAAATAGAAAAGCTTTTTGTTAACTATTGTATAACAAGTACCCTTATTTTCGGAGTAAGTAAAGGATTTTCATAGAGCCTAACTATCACAAAGGCGTCAACTTTAAGCTTAGTGTGGAAAGTGGTTTAAAAAAATAGGGTAATATTTTAAGAAGTAAATGTAGATGCTCAATTTTTTTAAATAAGGACCGCTCTTATACAAAGTGTTGTAAGAAATTTCTAAAACTGAGTTAATAAACAGTTTTTTTCAACCGATTAATTTCTCATTTTAATGATAACTTCAGTTTAATGAAAGTTGAATTAATTGAAGCTAGATCACTTATATATTTTCACTTATTCACTGATTCATATAAATTAAATTGAAAGCACAATAGGTTATTCCTTCCCGAGGTAAGAAAAAACGATAAAATCCCAAAATATAAATAATCATTATTCATTAAACATTGAACATAAACATAACATAAGTTTGGACAGTAAATTAATTGATGGCTTCAACTCTTGAAGTACGATAAAAATGTATTTTATACTTTAAGGAAATAATAATTAAATAGCAATAAGTCATGTCTGTCTGTGTATCTTGAGCTTTCAACTTCAGCAATCCATGACTATTCAAATATTTTGGTAAAATAAAGAAAAAAAAATTGCAAAAATATTTACACTCAAAATACCATTGAGATTAAGTTATAATTTTTCATAATTCCATTTCTACTACCTTGTTTGCATTTGAAATCATCTTAATAATAAACTACCACTTTTCTATTCAACATAATATTTGTTGTTTTTTGTTATTTTATTTTCACTTTCGGTCGAATGCCCCTGAGCACAGTTACAAAGCACTCGTAAGCGTGGGATAATCTTTACTATTTAATCTGCCATATGTACCTACTTCTATACATATGTTACTGGTTATTTTATTTACAATTACCCATAGAGTATTGCCTAATACCTCTTTGACACCCAGCCCAATGGTAATAATAATAATTGCATGACAGATAAAGCTATAACAACTAGGTATACAGAAGTTAGTTTGCTTCTTGGGTATACTGTATAGCAAAACTATTAGACATCTTTTCGTGAATTTCATCTCCGATGTACCTACTTAAAAACAACAAAAAAAACCTCTTCCGTAGTAAGAGTTTTCACTTTCTGTGCACAAAAGAGATCTGTGTTTGAAATATTTGTCATTCAGGTGCGGGTGCTTTAGGAGGATCTAATGAAATTGAGTGACCCATAGTTAGGCCTGCACTATTTTTCTTATTTTAATCAATCACTGTTTTAATATCTCTCTACAGAAGAAACCCGGTGAAAAAGTGCCTAGCTACCTTAGTGACTTAATTATAGCTGGAGTAGAGTATTTTGGAAGAATAGAATTTAATCGGTGTTACCAGAGAAAACCTTGAAAATACTCATAATTTTGGATCTTCGCCTTTACCTTTGTCGATAGTATGTACAGTTGGGTAGTTCACTGAATGAAAAAAACATAATTTTTGGCTTAGATTACCAATATCTCAGCAAATAATGAAATAATACAAAAAAAATAAAGGACAGTTTTGGTAATTTAAAGTAGTTTTTCAAAAGATTTTTTAAGATTTTCTACTGATTATTTTTTTTTTCGATAGAACAAAAAACTTTTTTGTATGCTTTCGGTAAGTCTTTTGTTTCTTTGCAAATTTATATGGCATGACTTGACTGGTATGCAAAAAAAAATATTTTTGTAGCATCAATATTCTTGTAAATTTTCAAACTGATTCACCGAAACTTTTAACCCAAAATTGTCAAAGGCTTACAAAGCAAATACTGACAGAAAAAATTCACCAATTACAGAAGGTGGGAATCAGACTCAATTTTGACATTTTTACTATGAGCCAAATGTCAAAAATGATTCAGGTTCCCTTCGCAGCTCATTCGTCGGATTCTGTTATCGGGATGATATTGTTGTTCCTTTATATTGCGTAGTCATCATCACAATGAAAATAAAACAACAATTATAATTCCGTCGCCTTTTTTAACAGTTTGGCATGAAATAAAAATAAAATTTTTCAAAAGAAAATTCAAAAACTTGTTTTTTTAAATCAAACTTTTTACTGACTTTTACTTTCCCAAAAACCTAAAACTATTTATAGTCTAGTCATATATTGTTGTGTTTTTGCCTTGCAAATTGTGGGGTAGTTTGGATTTTATCCCTGCTATATGTTTTCTGAATCTAAACTTTAAATCCGAATCTTTGGTTTACGACTAAATTTTCATGTGGCAACATGGGTTAAAATGCAAAAATGTATTTTTTTTCATTTTTCACCATCCATTATTCTTTAATTTCATTTAAGTAGATTTTAAAATATACACAATTCTTAACAAATCTCTGTCAAAGGTTTTTTTGTATGTAACATCCCCTTTGGACTTGACCACTTGTTGAAAATTGACGTATTTTCACTGTTTCCTAAAATCCACCCGAAAACATTAATTAATCACTTTGTATGACAAAAATTGAATTTTTGAGTTTAACATGAACCAAAATATATTTTTCTGATGGTTTTTGATTTGCTAAATTTAAATCTGACTTCAGAATTGCTGTAGCACGTCACGTTTTTGAAATATTCGAATCTAAAAGCTTTGGAGAAAAATGCATTTTTGATGCAAATTTGCGGGCTTTTTATTTCTCGAGGGATAATTTTTGTCTAGTAAATGTTGATGGTCATTTTGAAGTTTAAACATATTTCTGTGAAGTTCTTTCTGAATCTCTCAAGTACCTTGATTTATCTTTGAGAAATCATTAATTAGTTGTTCGGATGCAGCACCCTCGAAAACAGGGAAAGCAGAGAAAAAATAAAAACTACCCCATAATTTGTTCGCTTAGGGCCTTTTTGAGCACAAATTGATTGGACAAGTACGAATTAATAAAAAATGTCATTATGGGGCCTGTTTCACCAAACACTTTTCAATTTGCAACTTTGCAAAAAAAAAATTATTTCCTGCAAATTAAAAGTGTGAAGTGTTTGACATAATTTGCAAAGTGAAACCCTTTTCACATTTCAACTTTTCAGATTTTTTTTTTTTGAAAAGCGAAAAGTAAAAGTGTATTTGCAAAGTTGTACGGTGAAACTAAAACTGTATCAATTTAAATTAATTATTTATTGAAAAAAGAAAAATCATTTTCACTTTGACATAAATTTAAAATTAAGGATGTTTCCACTATTATTTTTATTTTTCGTTCACAACAAATTCTTGAAAAAGGTTCATTTTGTTTATTATAATTCGATTCGACATTTTTAACAACAAACGCTTATTTGCAAATGAAAATTTCTCTTTGCGTATTAACGAAAAGCTTTACAAAATTCTAAATATAATTTGAAAGTTTATTTGCTTGGGAAACGAAAAGAACAAATACTTTTCAAATTAACAAAACTTTTCACTTTGCAAAAAAGAACTTTTCACTTTGCAAATTTGCGTTTGGTGAAACGTATTTTGCAAAGAGGAAAACTTTTCAACTTTTCATTTTAATAATTTCCACTTTGCAAATTTGCGTTCGGTGAAACAGAATTTGCAAAGTAAAAGTAAAAAGTTACGAAGTGAAAAGTAAAAAGTGCTTGGTGAAACAGGTCTTTCAGAAAATTTGAAAAAGTAAATAAAATTGTCGAATGGCAGCTTCCCGTTCGAGGAATCACATAAAAATGCTCTGTACCAAGCTGAAAGCAAATTGATCCACTCAGTTAAATCTAGCTGGATGTACAGTGGACGCATAGACGCACATCATAAAATTGAAAAGTAATAATCAAAAACACACCAACATTTTCAATGTTAATATTTTGAATATAACTTTTTTAATAACAGCTTAAGTGTTCACTTAAGTTATAGAGAACTGAATTTGTAACCAATTTTGTGTGAAAGTTTTTCTTCAAAAACTAATAATACTTTAGTTAAGGTGGAAACGTTTTAGAACTCCTTTTTCAATACGGCGGCCAAATAGTGGGGGCTCTCAATACTTAGCATCGAGTTTAATACTTGAATTGAACAATTTAAAAAAGCATGACCAATATTTCTTGTTACTTTTTTTCTGGCAAGGTTTTAAGGTCTGCTATAGTCAATTGCGCCTTGTAAACAATTTTTGTTTCATTTTTTGAACTTATAATGCCAAATTTGAGTATTTATTTTTAAGGATTCAGTTTTTGTATACTTAAAAAATCTAAAAAAAAGCTAAAAACTCAAAATCGTTATAGCCATTTTTGCGATGAATAAACTTTTTCTTTTGAAGGTATTTTTGTTTACAAAAAGAACTAAATTTTGTAAGAATAAATTTCCAATGTTAAAAAAAAAACAAAATCTGTAGTAATTTCTGGGAGCCGTTTAAGTGTGCATGTGTATCGCTATCGGTACAGAATTTAAAACCTATCAGTCTTTACATTTTACATAACAAAAGTTTACAAACTGCGCTCTTGTTGCATGATCTTTGACTATAGAAAAGATTATACTAACCAATTCACACCTCCCCTTTGAGCGGAATTTAAGATACGCACCTGGTATCGGTGATCTTTGTGAAATAAGTAAGGAAGTTAAAGGAAGTTGATAATAAATAATAACAATCGAAGAAGCTATTGAAATGTTTTCTTTATTTTTTTTTAAAGTTTTTTTTTCAAAAAAATGATACATCATTGATTTGATTACGTTATATACAAACCAACAGCAAATTAATCAAATAAGTTAAATGAAGATAAAAATGCAATTCACATGATGCATTAATATTTTTATGTACACTTGTAAAAATATCTCTGAAAGCTAAACTAGGTCGATCATTTAATCTATGCTTGGTCCGAGGCTGACTGCTCTAAAGGCAGATGATGATGATGATGATGCCACACTATAAGTTATTAGTTATTGAAAAAAATAAAAATTCAACCAGTTATTGTTAATGATTTTTTCTATAAGTTAGAAAACATCTTCAAAAAGCGATTGTCTGACCTTATATAGCACCCAATGTTTGTATGCATTAGAAAATTGAAAGTATCTGCATCTGCTGCTATGGAGAATATAGAATTTATTTATTTATAGAGCAATAGCAATGCCTTTACATTATGTACAATCCTCTTGAAATTAATTGCTGTGTACAATTAGTTCTAGGTTAATTCTATACACAGCAGTGGTGGTGTTTATAAAATTTGAATAATGAAGGTTATGTTCTGATAGTAAATATTCAATAGAAGATTCATGTCGAATAACTTGCACATAAATTGCATTTTCAATAAGTTCAATTAAATCTTTTTAATTTTACTTGGCTGAAAAAATCTATAGAAATTGTCTATAACCAAAATGATGAAATTGATTGGTTAGTTAAAAGAACGTATCTAAAAATCACCGCCATTATTGTTTTCGACCTTATATCATCATCATATTTTAGATGTCAAAGAATAAGATCAAGTTATTAGGTGTGTTCCTTAAATTCTTCGCACTATTTCGGACAAAATGTCAAATTGTGACCGGTGGAGATGAAATCCTCTCAAAGAGTCGGGAAATGTTTGGGCACTAATTTGCACCACGTCAAAAGAAATATTTGACGAGAGCTGCCGTAGGGCAATCATAAGCCAATCAATTTCTTTATAAAATCAATCTACAAGAAATTGAATGAAGAAAAAAGAAAGGTACATGGATAAAAATGATTAAACTTAAGCAAAGAAATATTTTTTAATAACATATTAAATCTTGAAATTTAAATTTATTTAAAAAAGAATAAAAAAAACTACAATAAAAAAGTACACAAATTTTCATAAGAAAATGTTCTTCTACGAAAACTATTTGCTAAGCGACACATGCATTTAAGGAAAATCCTTTAATTTATAAAAAGATAAAAAAAACAACCAACAAAAAACAAAAAAATTAACACTTGGATAACCCTAGCGATTTGTATTCTGTTTTGTGATTTGATTTCAAACCGACATGTTTTCAAATCTGACACCTGGCATTTGACATCCAGTACAAAACAGTCACCAGAAATTTCTGGGACCAATTTTGGCAAGGAGGGGAAATTTTTTCTTTCTCGTGCTCTCTCTTTGGTCCAAAAAAGTACAAACTTTTACTTGTGGAACGATTTCGCACTAAAAATTACTAAATCTGGCGATTTCAAACTGTTTGAAACTCGTTTTGGAACACACCTTTGACTCTGTTTAGATTGGGAAGATGGAGACCAGTCACAGGGCAGTTTCTGGACAAGAGTCCAGAGGGGGTCAGGGATGCCATGAGGCATGAACAAAATATAAACACCGACCTCATGAGACTCATTTCGCATTGAAGTTGTTGTTGTTTCTGTGTGTTTTGAGGCTCTTCAAATGGTCAAATGTAAACACGATGAGACTCACGAGTCCAGACTCAAATTTCCCGGTCTAAATTTGTTGTTTCTGTGTGTTTTGAGGCTCTTCAAATGGTCAAATGTAAACACGATGAGACTCACGAGTCCAGACTCAAATTTCCCGGTCTAAACGGGCTCTAATATCTTTGTCGTTATTAAGATGAGTTTCACGTGAGGTTTTATGATTTTTCTCACTCTTAGCATGAAAAATGAAAGAGAGGCAGAAGTTAATGTTTTTTGAAAATTCCTGTTTCATCTACGTCTGTGAAATAGAGCAACTTTCTCCCACGCAAGTGGGACCTTCAGAGGAATTTGCAGTTTTGTTTGTTTTTTACACACATGTTTCTCAGGCAGGTTACAATTATTCAATAATTGCACCACAAAAACTAAAAATTAATAAAAGAAAATTGCATAATAAGTGCGAGCGAGACGTTTCGATTTTTGTCAACCCACCAACCAATTAATTTTCCAGCATTGACTGGAAAGATTATTGGAATATCCGATGGCACCATTCAGAGCAGCAGAAAATAGTATTAAGTAGCTCACATCATACAATAATAAGTAGCTCAGTTTTTTTCCACGCTAAGGACTGCTTTTAAACGATGGATTTATTCTTGCGATTTTTACTTAATATTGTAGTACATAGGGGGATTAGTACTAATCTCATAAATTATGCGATGAGTAGATACGTAATCAAGGGCGAATACACAAAGCTTCGTAACCTGTGCGAATAACTTGCTATGGATAATTTATATGGAAACCTTAATTTTTAATTAATTTAAACCATGGTTATTCCAATGTTGCTTCGAAAAATAAAGTTTTCTAGAGTTTGTATGTTAATAACAACTTTTATATTCAACCCAATTCCGTCGCCACATAAGTTTAAACTTAACGAAACTTTATATCCACTTTTTTACTGACTTTTTATCGACGCTTTTAGGTTTGCTGTTGTTTGCAAAGGGAAATTTTACTATGCTAGCTTTAACTTGTTCAATAAAACATGCGTTAAGTTATTAACACTCAACTTTTGAGTGCTTGACGTACTAGTTTTCCTAAATATGCCTACATATACTGATTGGAACATTTTTTTTTTTGAAAAATTAAATAACTTTAATTTGATAATTGCACTTGACGTTTCACAAATACAACGAAACACAAACTTCAGAAATAAAATTGCTGCAACTTGTTCATTTCCAAATCGTTGAATTGTTTCCAAATCAAAAACGAAGCCACTTTCAAGGAGCATCATTTTGGCATTTGTCGAATATCAAAGGCCAAAACCAATTCCGTTCATAATGATTGGATGTTTTGATGTGGCATTTTTAAAAACTATACAATATCAATTTCTGCATCAAATCGTCTCTTAACTATTCTTAGATTAGGCTCTACGCGTATACTAACTATTAAATACACTTACTGTCATCCTTCAGTTAATAATAATTGTTGGGTACCTATTCTTTTTTTTTTTGCGTTATTGTCTACCTAGCAGTCTATTGTTTTTTTTTTTTTGCTGTTAAGATGGTAAAAATATCTGCATAGAGTAGGTATTAACAGAGTATCTCAAAGTCAAAGTAGTTATTAAAAAATAATAATTCACGGTCATCGTACGGTGACGATGCAAGTATCTTTTGAAACGATGAATTTACAAACAAAAAAAAAAGAAGTGAAATCACGTTTTTTTATCTATAAGATATCGCATAGTGTACTTGCGCAGGGTTTAAAGATTTAGAAACCTCAATGTGCTTTGTAAGTACCAATAAGCAGATACCCATAGCTCTTCGAGGAGTATATAGATACAATAGATATAGTCTTTAACTTTTACTTTCCTTCACCAGTAACTTCATGGGCAATAGATATACAAACTTAACTTCATACATATATACAGGAGGATGGATGAAAAAAAAAAACAATTTGAATTTGAATAAAAATGCATAAAATGTGAACAAAAACGCAGGAGCTCAAGTCATGAAAGTGACATCAAATCAAGCGAATCAAGTTTGGCGAATGTGATTGTTTTTTTTTTTTTGTTATTTTTTTGTTCATGGAAAACAAATTAGATGTGCAGCGTGTAATTTTGTATTTCTTATCACAAATCAGAGTTCAGTCAGAGGTCTGAGGTTAAAAGCGTTGATGAGAGTAAAATTACATTGAACTTTTGGCAGAATGTCATGCAGTGGATAACAATTTCCTGTAGACAGCAAGAAAAAGTTTTTCCCAAGGTCTGGCAAAAAAAGTATCTACTCAAATTTCTGTACTATTAAAGAGTGTACAGATATGCTTCATTAATTGTTTAAGCTTAATCTTTAACTTAGTATTACATTGTGTATGCATTTATATTTGTGAGAAGAAAAAATTTCATTAATTCAATGAATATAAATTAAATATTACAATCCATTGTTTCACAGAATCTCTTTAGATGTGCTATGCATACATATATATATGTATCTATTCAGTAATAAATTATTGTACTACATAGAATCTTATTAATAACCATCTTCTAAGTATGTTTCATTAATTATTATTACATATAAGCAATATACACATACGTAATATGCATATTGTGTTAACATTTTTTTTAATTTATTCTTTCCTACGTCAAAAAGTCCTATTCTTCACAAAAACAAAACTCATAAAAATTCACAGAAAAATAATAAAAATTATTATTATTAGCTCAGGTGTTGACTTCTTGCTCAAAAACTCTCCCATAACAACAACTACATTATGTTAAATTAATGATAATATATTTTTTTTTAACCAAACAAGGGTATTGCATGTCATCAACATCTACATCACAAATCTCACCTCATTTAAGATAGAATATCAACAGACAAAAATGATAATAAAATCCATTTCATCGCGTGACACATTTTTTTTTTACTACCTTTAACTTATTCTGTTATTATTTTGAATGAAATAAATCAACAGGAGCAGAGTAAAAAGAAAATTTATAACATCAAACAAAAATCTTTCCCAATTCAACGCAACATAATTTAGCGCATTATATTTATAATCCATCCGCCTTGGATCTATCCCAATACGCGTATCATCAAAATGCATTTTATTTGAACTAAACTTGAAAGCGAATTCTTTTCAGCAACACAAATTACAAAAGATACACACAGATTGCAAGCAACATGGAACATACTTAAATTTGGATTGTTACTATTGACAACCAGTGTTCTGAGAGAACTTCATAAATTTCCCGAACTTATTGTCATAAATTCTCATTCTTTCTGATTGAAAAAAAAATTAATTCTACTTGTTTTTAATAATTATGTCGAATGGAACTTAATTTTTCATAACCATATAACTAATACATACCTAGTAGTCTATTCAATAGACCGGAAAATGAGAGATATAAAGGAACTATTACTTGCAAGGGTTTTTATTACTGAATATATTTGTTTGTTTGCTTAAAACCGAAAATGCGTTTCTTAGAGAATGGTAACACTGGCCGCTTATCAATAACTTGGAAGCTAGGCCAAACTTGACAACATTTTCTTATTTAAAACTATTTGTGCAAAATTAAATTTTTCTATCGAAATGGATGGTTTGAAAAATTTTATAAACAAATTTAAGCAGGAAAAATTAGGTGCAAGGAATTTTAAATTTGTCATGTGGTATCCAAAAATAGGCTTTCGGGCCAAAACTGTGGAAAACTATTGGAAATGGTAAAGTTTGATTGACTGTAACTCTGACAGTTTTAAATTAATATCGGTTTTTTAACATGTCGTATTAATGCCTCAACAGTGCTATCAATAAAAAACGCTTATTTCTTCATACATTCACGATTTGACTTAGCCACGGAATAAGACTTAAGCCATGGGCTAAAATTTCCATTAAAAAAAGAGAAATGATCGTGGAATATAGGCCTGTTTGTTAAGTTACTTGAAATCCTTACCAAGTTTCGCAAACTTGTTTTTTTTGTAGGTATGGGTTTTGACAACTTACAATTTCAAGTTACACATTGCTTATAGGTATGTTTTTTAAATTCTTCTCACTATTTCGGACTAAACGTCAAATTGTGACAGGAGAAGATGAAATCCTCTCAGAGAAAAAAAAAGTGTCACAATGTCGGAAACGGTTTGGGCATTAATGTGTACTAATTTGCATCACATCAAGAGCTGCCCAAGAGCAGTCATCAGTCAATAATTTTTTTATAAAATCAATGTACAAGCTATTGAATGTTAAGAAAATTAAAACGTAGGCATATGAAAATGATTGAACCTAAGCATATAAATATTCTTTAGTTACAAATTAAATCATAAAACTTCAATTTGCTAAAAAAAACTACAATAAACAAGAAGTACACAGATTTTTAAGAAAATCATTTTATCGATAAAAAGATAAATAAATTTATAATTTATGCACATCTACCAGAAACAAAACAAAAAAAAGTAACACTTGGGTAACCCTAGCTATTTGTATTCTGTTTTGTTATTTGACTTCAAACTGACATTTTTTTTCAAATCTGACATCCAGTACAAAATGACCACAAGAAATTTCTCGGACCAAATCTGGTAAGGAGGGGAGATTTTTAGGTCTCTCAGGAGCGCTCTCTTTGGTCTGAAACAGTTAAATTTTTCACTTGACTAAATCTGGCGGTTTCAAATTGTTTGAAACTTGGTGTGGAACACACTTTATGTCTGCCTAAATTATTATTTTTATGGAAAATTTAATTGAAGAAAGAAAAAGAAGCGAGAAATTTGAAAAGCAATGGAAAATTAAAACAAATAAATAATTTAATTTTTGCTTTATATTCTTCAGAACCAACTAAAATATTGTGCATAGAAAAATAAACATGTTATCCAAAATGGAGGTCTGTTGATACCAATAAAACAATAAAAACCAATAAAAAAGGTTGATACCAATACCAATACAAAAAAGAGTCTGCTGCTTATTTCTTCGTTAAACTATGTGCTTAGTAAACGAAACTTAGCAGACATTTCGTTTGGAAATTAAGCCAAATGGTTTCCTTTCAATATCTTCAAGGCTTTGCATACACCCAGCCTCGCACTTATAGTGAGTCCAAGCAAAGGGGTTGCACACCTCACTGTTTATGCGTCATAATTGTAAAGCAAGGCAAGTCTTAATAAGATCTCGAAAAACCAGTTTCTTTTGAGGCTATGGTAATATTTTTTTTACTCAACACTACCATCAGCCTGCAAATAAAACATGAAAACGAAATAAAGCCAAATTGGTCTTATTTCGTTTTCAAAAGCGAAATAAAGCCAAATTGAAAATTTGGCGTTATTTCCATATTGAAAACGAAATAAGGCCAACTTTTGTATTTTTGGCTTTATTTCGTTGGGCCTTATTTCACGTCACCTCGCGCATTTGTGAATTAAGTTGCATTTTCACCAAACAATTTTGTTCTTTATTTTTGAGGCATTATTGTTTTGCTGGACAAATAAAACTCACGACTTAATCAGTATTTCTAAATTAAAGAACAAAATTTTCAATGATGAGTTTCAATGATAATTATAACTGGCACCTAAATACAGTGGAAGTGACAGGATTTATAATTTGATTTTTTTCATTTACTCTGTATAAAATTTTCGAAGCAGAAAGTGCGGAACGGTCCTGTGCACAGTGGTCAATTTATTAAATTTTGGTGACAAAAATCATTTCCCACGCCAAAGCTAAATACAAGTTATTGAAATTTTTACTTCAAACAGGGGTTTCACAATTTGGATCAGAAAATGGCCCCAAATTTCGAAATTTTAAATAAAGTACTGTCGAAGCCAGGAACTGAGTCAAGTTTATATTTTAACTGTCCTAAATGTGACTGATTGTATCGTTTTGTATATAAAATGATACAATCAGTCACATTCAATCACTCTTATACAAATTTGTTCAAAATTTAAAGGAGGTGGTCTTAAATGTTCCCAAGGGATTAGTGCTAGTTTAAAAAAAAATGTCTATTGAAAATTGTTTTCAGACATAATTTGATGGAATCTAAAAGAAATTTGACAAATTTAACTGCTAAAAGTTGCGAATAAAATTTAAGATCAACTACTCAAAAACTGAAAAAAAAAAAATCCAAAATAACACTGGGCAGCAAATGTTGACTTTGTAACAGTATTGTTCAAGTCAAGTAACTTGGCAAAATAGAAAAATTTTGTGTGTGATGACTAGACGACATTGGGGCGGAGTTTGGCGACAAAATTGACGTCAGAGAGTTAAGGCGTTGACCAATGCTTTGAACGTCAAATCGTAGCTTGGCTCTTCATTTGCTTTTAAGGCTAGCATATCTACCTACACTTTTGATTGTAATGTTGTTAACCGAGGAACATTTTATTGCGCCAAACTTACCAATAAAACACCCCCAAAGTTAAAATTACAACAAAAATTCCCCCGAAAAAAAAAACCTCTTCATATAAAATGATAAACTTCCCGTGATCTCACAACACTTTATCATCATGGACTTTTTCCCAACACAAGAGATACCAAAAAATGTAAGCAACATCGAACATATTCAGCTTTGGCTAAGATACTCTTTTTTTTCATGCTAAAATAAGTTTGAGATGGGTGGTTTGATGTTGGCATGATGATCGTTTGGCGCACTTGGCATGTAAAGATGTTTCCAATGGAGCTTCAAGTTCGAATGCAGACTTTATTTTATTTTGGGGACAGCTATAAACCCAGACTTGCTAGCCGCAGTGATCAGTTTGTTAAAGATCGCCGTTCTGTTTGGGATTACCTGTACCTGCACTTGCATACCTGAGCAACTATACTCTTGCTAATCAAAGGATAAACAATCGTCTTAAGTACAGTGTGATCGTGATATATATTAAAAGTGCTCTTATTGGATTGTGTCTTTATTTATCAAAAAAAAGCGAAAGGTAGGAATTTGTTGACTTTTTAAATTTAAGTTAAAAAAAGATATAAGAACTTTGTGATAAATGCCTCGACAAAATTGATAATCAAACCAAAACTAAAAAAACGTGACCGGACTATTTTTTTTATTCATTTCTTTAAATTCGAGATCCACTTGCCATTGCCATTTGTAAACATAAAAAAAGATACAAAATGTGCGCTTGAGAATTTTTTTTTTCCGTCTCGACAACGTCTTGTCCATCTGTGTGTACAAAGTGCTTAAATAGCTCAGAGGCCAAGTGCCAAGTATGCCAACGCCATAACACCTCTCGTCGACAATAGTGTCACTCTTCTTGGCAAACATGTACGTACAGACCCCATCTTCGTACTCGTACAGCACGATTAAGATACGTTGACTTTCTTTCGTGGAATACCAAGTTTGCCAAGTCGATATGATGGTGGGTTGAACATTTAAGACGGGACACTCAGATATACTCGCATTGAATGGATAATGGAACGAGAGATGACAAGTGATCTTTGTGGGGGGCTTCGGAATCGCAAAGATTTCTAATCGTCGTCGTCTCCAACTTCTTCGTTGTCGTTGAAGTCGAAATCATCGTCGAAGTCGTCTTCGTATAGTCTGTTTCGATGCACAGGTGTATAGTAGGCTCTTTAACATTTTGGTGTGGTTGTCATCCTTTGCGGTTTTTGACCCGGATTCTGCAAACAAGTAGTGTTTGTGCAATTCAATCCATTTGTGGTGATTTTGAAATTATTTTCCTTCCCTCTTCACATTCCCCTGCCTCTAAACTCAGTCATATTTTCCATCATAAGTCCGGTGGCAGCCGGTGGCGGTGTGCGGCGGCAATCGGGCAATGATAATTGAAGTCTCAGTAAAATCAAACGACCGACCTAGTCAATACATCATTATTTGGATGCCTTGCATGGAATGTGCCACAGAAACAACAATCTAATGGAGCAAGTGCCTCTTGGACATGCCGCATTATCCGGCAGACGGCAACTCCTTCTGTTTTTTTTTTTTAATGACCACAAAAAAATGTAAATAAACACAAAAGATTGAAGGTAAGATGTGACGACGACGGTCTTGATGATGATAGTGATGGTGATGCTGTTGATGATGATGGTTGGGTTCGAATAGATGAATGATTGGGTTGCCTTATTGTGAACCTCCTTGTCAATCCACTCTCTTTAAAAATTGATAGTGAAAACTTTTCCTCCTCGGGGCATATGAATAAGATTCATTTTATTTTCGTGTGGTGCAACTTGCTTGGCAGGCTTTTGCCGTAACAGGCAATACACCGCCGCTAACGATATGACACGACAACGACACAACGCAACGATAGCAGATGAAAAAGAATTTTATATGCGCGTCCGAAAATAATATGCGAAAAAAAACTTGTTAACTGATGATGAATTAAAATTGTATTACGAACGAAAAAATAAAATAAAAACAATTTTTACAAGGAAAACCTTTACGGTTATAGTTTTTATTTTTTATTTGTATTTTTTTATTTTATTTTTAATAACAACAAGACGTGTAAAGTGAAATCGATTTTTTAATTGGTGATTGGTGATTTTTCTTTTTCATTTATTTGTTACCAGTTCCTTTAGGTGTGATGCTACTGAATATGGAAAGTATCTGATTTTTTTGAAGATGCAGGATTTTTGTTTTTTGTTTTGTTTAAGTTGTTTTGTATGTTTTGTGTTAATTCTTGGATTTAATTGAACTTGTTTAACGATATTTTTTTTTGTAGTTTTATAGATTTTGAAAAAGCCAGAGAAAGGAAGCTTTTACACAGGTGTTGTTTGAAGGTTTTGATTTATTGTTTAAGAGGTAAAGTTGTAGAAAGTGAATGTGGTTTTTATACCAGATTGTTGGATCAGGACATTCGCGGAAGTATACAGAGTTGTGTTGTGAATCTTTGGTATTGATTAGATAGGGTAAATATCTACCACTAATAGACACAAACATTTGAAAGTTTAATCTTTAATTTTAAAGATCAGAATCTGAAAGCAAATCTTTCAAATACCTCTAATTGTTTTTCAGTGGTAAAACGTCTAAAGTTTAGCCCTGTAATCTCTTTGATTTCATTAGTACCTACCTAATTAAGGAAATTTACATTCACAGGTATTATAAAGCCTTGCTTTTGTTTTAGTATCTTGGCACTATTGTAAAATGAACACTAATTGAAGAAATAACCATTTTCTAGCACAATTCGACATAATTTTTGTTTTCGTTGAAAACAGAGAGGATTTGCATTATGACGAAGAAGGTGTATGAACAAAAGACCTACAACAAAGCCTCACCTTGGTTTAAGATTTGTTCATTCTAGCCTTGGAATTAATTAAATACAATAAGGAAACATGTTGTTTGTGTAAAAATACAAGAATTACAAGTGTATGAGAAAAAGAATAATCTTGGTGATGGCCTTCGAATTAATCTTAATAGCCCTGTAAAATAAGAAAAGGGACTGGAAATACAAATGTACTATGAATGCATCTGCACAATGTGCATACGCATGTATTTTACCATTGGGAAGGGTTTTTTTTTGAGACACACACTAGTTTTGTTCGAGAGATTTTTGGACAAAAATTATCATTCTGCCAAGTTTTGATGAAATTTTCTCAGAGAGAACCATATTGTTAAGAGTGTGGACCGATTTGGTGAATTTTTTTTTGCGGTAATTTTTTCCCACAATAGTTAATAGTTTTTCTTATCTGACATCGGGCTTCAGCCAACTTGCAATTTGACAGACCGCATAAACAATTTTTCAAGAAGGAGAAATGTTTAACTTTCTCTCGTTGGAGCTCAATTTTATGCTAAAAAAAACCACCCAATTCTTGAAGTGTTGAAAAAAAAATCAGCAAATATTTCTGACAACTACATCCATGTTTTACTTATGCACTTACTAAGCTCTCCAGACTTGTTATGTCCGTGAAATTTATAAGACACTACTCTTGGAAGTCATTGTCTATGGTTTCTGTTGATGTACCTGAGATTTCTCCAACTATTCCTCAGCTATGCTTATACCTCTAAGACCATTCTTAGCCAAGTACTTTATGGGTGTTTTACAATGCCACTTTGAGCATGGAGCTGACAAATTTGTCTGTCCACGCAAAATATTAGGCTTAAGAAATTCCGTTTAGTGTTGACAATGACAAGTTGGACATTATGCTACGATTTTGTATCCTTTAAAAAGTACACAAACCAACGTAACGTAAGTGGCTGCTATGCAAAAGCAGAATATTCAACTTTTGCGTGCGTTTTGACATTTTGGTTTTCAATTTAGGAAAGTGCGGCCATCTTGTGCTGAAAAAAAGTTTAATTTTTGTTCTCGATTTACCTCGACGTGGCTGTAAAGCTTGTAAAATGTAACATACACATTGTAAAACAGCCATTAAGGTCAGCCTACTTGTCTGTCTCACTGTGTGGTGTGAGAAGGTTCCATTGCATCACTTGACTCGCGATGTATTCGTGACCTTTTCGAAGCGTTTGGTCAATCCACAGGTTTTCTGAATTGTCCTTGGATAAAATTCATTATTGAAAACACGGTTAGGCCAGAAAATCTTCAAGTTGTTTAACAGACATCTTTTCACGAATTGCAGTTTAGATTTAACAGTAGGCCTTTGCTGATTATCCCACCATCGGTAGTGATAATACTTTCAAGATAATTAAAAATCTCTTCCATTTTTACTGGTTGTCCAGAAATATCTACTTGAGTAGATTCCAGTAGTTTTTACCATATTGATATTAAGCCCAACGATATCAGCTTTTTTCTCCACCCTTGTTGTCATTTTATGAAGATCCATGATCCTATGAGAGAGTAAGCATACGTCATCTGCATAGTTCAGATGTTTGAGATGTGATTGATGCAGATTCCCCAGAATTCTCCCATTTTCACTCGCCAAGGCCACATGCGGTACTTCGCTTATCACCAACAGGAACAGTATTGGTGTCAATATACAACCTTGTTGTAGCCTAAATAATAGCAATCTATTTATCCGGGATGCCCCTCCTGCTCAAAAACAGCCACTTTCGAATGTTTTTTCAAATTCAATGAACAGAATGTGGAGTGGTGATTGATATTGAAAGCACTGTTCAATAATGATGTACATGATTTTTTGATGTAGTTTACACAGGAATATCCAGTACGGAATTCTGCTTGTACAGAATCCAGTTTGTCTTCGAGACGGTCTGTTATTTACTATTTCCTTGTTGCTCATCTCCAGTTTTCGCACTGCATAAGGTATCCTTTCCTTGGAAGCTTTACAATCATCCATTTTTTTTAATTTTCAGGAAAACTCTCTTTTTCCCAAGCTCTCTCAAAGAATGAGTACAGGAGCTCACTCTATGTTGTTGGCGCTACTCATAAAAGCTCTGCGGGAAAACGTTAAGTTCAACAACTTTTTTGTTCTTCAGTTCTCTGATTGCTGTACAAATTTTCTTCTATACTATTGTACGTAGTGTCTTTTGGAGAATTCATTACTAACGAAGGGTAATTGGGTTCACTTCACTGGTGAAAACTACATAAAAGTTCTCCTTCCACCTTTTAAGCTGTTCTTTATCCTAGAAGGGGATCCGTCTGTGACTTTTACCAGATATTGTTTAGACCTTTAGACACCTGTAAGCTCTTTGGTATTTCTTTTGGCGGTCTTTTTTTTCACTGTTCATATACCTACATAGTTACGCTTATTAAGTCCAACCTACAGTGAACTTCTCTCATCTTCATGCGATACGCATATAGTCTAGCTCGTTTCTCCCTGCAGCTAGAGTATCTGATGCAATGCGAGCTTTTAGTTGTTTTTTTTTTTCATCGATCCTATCCCAAGTTTCTTTCGAAAGCTAAGCACTGTTACTTCATTGTGACCGACCGACTATACCTACTTTCAGCATTTGATATGAAAACATTTTTCACACCAATGGTTTTCAATCAAGGTGGATTTCGTTCCACTGATTGCTCTTAATCCGTGTGAAAGTGGTCCTCTAATTGTTGGTGGACTGCGGGATCCTTAAGTGTATTAGTATTTAAACTTGCATGGGCTTTCTGGCATCTCCAAACTGCAGCTGTATGTAATCTTACGGTAGCATTCATCAGATGGTGATCCCGGGCCATTTCCATGTATGCACCCTTTCTGTTACGAATGTTCTGCTTCTAAATCATCGACTGATCGTCAAGTGTTAAATTTGCTTAGAAGTTGTTTATCTATCCGTCTTGTGCTCAAACGTGGTACCTCCTTTTACAAGGAGTTAGCGTCACAAATATCGACAAAAGGTTCATAACTGTCGTTGTGCTTACAAACACCATACTTTTAGATAACATGCCTGAACCTATCATTGTCATTGTCAACCTGGACGCGTCACGTCTTACTCTAGTTCCGAACCCAGCCCTCAGTGATCTTAGGGCTCCCGGAAAACTAGGCTTTCTAGAGTTGTTTTAGAAAACAGCAATCCATCGCCAGATTCATGATAGTTTTCAGGTGCCTTTCCGGTGTAGAGTAGTACAGTTGTACAAGTTGGAGGCTTAAACTTCCTCGACCCGTACCAAACTTCACAAGTCTTCAAAATGTCCATCTTATACTTTATGAATTCTTTCCTAAAATCCTATTTTCTATTTATTTGGATTTTTGTTTAGAATTTGGCTTAGAATCTTCCTGAATTAATTTGTAACTAAAAAGTTTTCAATTTTGAGAAAAGTGCTAGTATTGATTTTTGTTTTCTATCAATTAAACTTGCTAAACCAATTTATATCATTATATCTAGCAACCATCCAGTAGTTTTCTCTTTCTTTCTAGAGTAAACGTCATTCAAAATAATTGCTGCCATAGTGTGTTGTATACTCAAACATTTAATTCTACCCATTATCATTATACCACCATCACACCATACCACAAACCATACTCTTTTACACAGAAATTACCGACTGTCGTCTGTCCAGTGCCAGTCTAGTTCAGTTCGGCCCATTGCAACATGCTCTATTTATATTAATTTTCCATCAGCAGGCCAACTCCCAATTTGGAATTGTATCTGCAATTTTCTCCACTCCTTATCTGTGAGCGTGTAACATTGAAAAGCGACTTTGGACGTGCGCAACTTTTTCATCCGGATTGTATTTTTTTCTTTTTTTTTTTAATTTTAATTTAAAACTAAGTCGATTCAGAATTGAAGAGCTCCCTCTCTTCATTTTGCCTTTCTTTGTTAGTTTATAAGTTATACTGATGGTGGTGACTGGCAGTTAAAATATGTGTTGTGGAAGGTGTGTCAGTCATTTACCATTTACTATAATAATTAGGTGAGAAATCCGTTTCTTCTCGTTTTACAGTAGTTGTGGTTGTTGGTATGGGTCTACGACAAACTAATACCAGTCGTCATAATCGTAGTGAAGTAAAGTTTAATTGCAGAAATGGAACTACTAGGTCTGACGCGACGACAAAGACAGTTATGACAAAAAAGAAGAAGATACTTCCTTTGAAGTACTGCGCTAGTTACATTTTTAATTGCACCATATAGGTTAAGTATCTACTACTACTTACTCACTCTTGCGAAATTTCCGCTTTTTTCTGCTATTTTTCATTCTGGGCTTCTCTGGCGTATGAGTGTTTTTTTGTGTTCATTTTGTGAAATTAGTTTCTAATGAGTGATTCTTGGTTCGTGTAAGATTCTTTTTGTTGGTAAACGTTTTACTACATATACTGAATGTCATCAAATGTCTATCATTCTTTTTTTTTTCTTACAAAATATTCAAGTCAAGTATAAATGCCGTTGAGGATTGTGAAATTGTTACAAAAACAAACGAATGGGTAAAAATATCATGCAATCATTAACTTCCGTCGCTTAACTTACCTTTGTTTATGGTTGGGACTTTTGTAATGCTCATAAAACCTAATGAGCAGAATTGGTGTTTTATTTTGTAAGTTTAAGAAGTTACAATTTCTATGTCAAAATACTTTATGGATAGTCTTGTGGAAACCAACAATGGCTAGCAATTTCTTTGTTCATAATTTTGAGGTTTATGTATCAAATTATGATTTTATTATACATAGCATAATTTTGTACATTTTACTATAAATTAAAGATTAATTAAGGACAACGTTTTTTAAAAAGTTTTAGTATTTAATTGGACCTAACCTACAACCTAGAATTACTTTGCGAGTAATAACTACTTTTATTCAATTTTTTATTTTTATTTTCTTCTATTTAAGTTTAATATTTTTTTAAACATAAATCAGTAAACAGAAATCTTGAAAAATTTTGCTCCGAATCCTGTTCAGAGACTGATTGTAAGATAGCTGAGGTCTCCAAGATCTCATTTTTTCTGAATATGCCTAATGTCCTGAAAGTCAGAGAGTGTATACACCTGTAACATATAGAATGTTACTTTACTTTGACTTCTCATAATCTGATCTGATAAACTTTAATACGTTTCAGGTTAAAATTAGCAAGTCTACAAATTGTCATTTAATTGAAATATTAAATTGGGATAATGCCCTTAATTGAAAACTTAACTGCAACCACAGTCAAAATGACGTTCTTTTTTGTACGAATGCATTTCTTTATTATTAGGATATGTTCTCAAAAATACATTCCTTCGTAATCTTCACTTTCTGTGTCCTACATAAACCTGGTCACATTAAAGTAAATCTGTTTAAAAATTCTCCATAAAATCTGCTACAATTATTAATTTCACTTAGCTAAAGCCTAGTACGCTGGCTGCTGAAGGGAAACAAATTTTTTTTCTGTTCTCCATTTCGAGAACAAAATCAGAAACGAAATGATTACAAAAAAAAAATATGGAGAGTTTTATTAGAAAGATCTCAAAATAAATTTAAAGAAAAAAAAAAACAGTTCAAAACCATAATTTCAATTTTTATTTCTCGTTTGATGTGAATTCTTCTTTTTTTTCGTATCGTCTGGTGTAGTGTTCAGGGTTAAAATAATTCGGTGGTCAATGTGTTTCAGTTATTTTTCTTCAATTTTCATTTTCAAAAAAAATCCCACATCAAAATAAAACAAACTATCAAATTTTCATCTAAAACAATGTTACGGTCAATCGATTGTGTACGAAAAATAAGTGGAGACTTGGATCTAGTATACTATTATGATTTGCTGTTTTATTGACATTTCACTATCGAGCTGCGTACTACATATGTAACACAAATCATAACGACATTTTTCGTTTCTGATTTCGTTGTGCCAATTTCTGTACGAAATTTTTCGTTTCGCTTCAGTGCTTAAGTGCTTAATTTCGTTGTGTCATTTATGGGATTTTTTATCTCGCATCAGAAACTAACCAGGTTTTGAAAGATGTCCTGATTATGGTCAGTTTGACCTAACATATTAGGAATCAAGGGAGTTGGTTAGTTAACAAGCTGAGTTGAATGACTTTACATAGTTAAGAATTCAACATCATTAATTTTTCGGGCTAGAAAAACAAAGTGAAACTTGCAATTAAGCTTGCTTCAAAATATAACCACTTCGCTAGCTTTATGGGAAATAATAATTTTTATCATATTGGCAAAAATAAATAAAATATGAACGACTGAGTCACATGTTCTTTGTTTTATGTTCAAGAAGCTTAAGAATTTTGATAATTATTACTAATATAAATACACACATCGATATTATGAGGGGAAAAATATTTAATAGCATAGAATTCGTCCTTTTAACTGCTAGAACAACTTCTTTTAACTGATTGAAGTAAAAAATAAAAAACGATCCTATCAGAATTTTTAAACAAATGTGTCCAATGAAAATCTTTCAAAAACACTTGTTAAAAATCGATACAAAGTCGTGTGGGTTTCTTAACGCACTAAAACCGCTGATAAATTTATAAAACTCAGGACCAGTCTATGAAAGATTGACGAATGATTTTTTCTGCTTTTATTTTTAAAATACTTTGGGAGAAGTTTAAACTTTTATTACTTACTTTTATTACTTCCCCATAGCTCACCATTAGCTCATGGACTTGGTTTTTCTTAGTCTTCGAACTTTGCTTCGTACACTTAAGACATGGAGACCGTCTTAAGTGTACGAGGCTAGTTGGTATAACTTTCCAGTTGCTGATTGTGTGATACAGCATGTTCGTTTATTACTTCTGTAACCATTTCTATTCGAAGGTCCAGTTATAAAGTTATTTAATATTGCAGTATCATCAGCAAAGGTAGCCACGATAGCGTTAATGTAAACTGGAATATCCATTCTATATTACAGGTATAGGGTTGGTCCTAGGACACTTTTTTGTGGTACACCGGCATTTATTTTCTTTAATTCTGAGTAATTTAGGTCGAACTATGTAATTTTAAGTCTAAAGAGTCGGTTCTTAACGTGGTACTGTTCCGTATTTCGCTGTACTGCCTCAATATCCGTAATTTCATGCACTTGGTCTATCATGGAATGTTTATTTTAAAATCCAAACTGATGGCCAAGCAAGAACAAATTAAAAAGAAAAAATTATAAGATGTTACTTCTGTTGATGGCTCACCATGTTTAGGTATTACAATCACTTCTGCAATTTAATTTTGGCTCTTACTTATCTGAGTTTATGAATGGGAATTTTCTAAGGAGATTTCTTTTAAAACTTGAGCAGTTGTTAGATCGTAATAATTCCCAAAAGGAATTTCACATGCGTCGTTTTTATGAACAAATAAGTGGCGTAACTACGGGGGAAGAGGGCATTTGCTTATGTTGACACAAGCTTTTTACTTCTTTGAGCGTGACAAAAGGAATATCAAATGCGTCATTTCTCTCAAAAAACCGTTAAAAACGTTACTACGGGGGGGACAAAGGAGGTATTAACCCTCTATCAGACTATACAAACAAAATTAAACAACCACTGAAAACTGCAGAACAGCTTCTTCAGCCAGTCAATCAGATCATCGATTATCTTGCTGAGAAAAAATGTTATATATATTTTTTAGCTGTTTCCGCAAAACCCCATTTGGTAGTTTAAGACTAAGGTCAAAAGCTATGTAAATAATGATTTCTTGAAGGTGAATGAAGATATTTGAAGGATTGAAAAAGAATTTCGAAGGAAAATGTTCTTACTTCAGAATTATCATATAAAACTCTCCAAATTCTTAGAAATAATTTTGATTCGAATAATTTAAAAACTTTAAGTACTAGAGCAATTCGCAGGTCAAATTCGAAATCAGCGTATCAAA
The DNA here is from genome assembly GCA_946251815.1 of Dasysyrphus albostriatus. Taxonomy (NCBI): domain Eukaryota; kingdom Metazoa; phylum Arthropoda; class Insecta; order Diptera; family Syrphidae; genus Dasysyrphus; species Dasysyrphus albostriatus. The sequence goes on along the minus strand of OX276337.1, from coordinate 132,480,888 downwards.
ATCCATCAATAAACAATATTTTGGCTCATGTTAGAGACAAACATTCAATTTTTGTCACACAGTGTACTTAATTAATAAGTGTTTTCAACTGGATTTTCGTAAACATCAAAAATACCTTAATTTTCAATTAACGTTTGAATTAAAATTGAAGTGAAAAACTCCCAAAAAATGAATTTTTGCTATTTTTCTGTGTTGAGTCGCAAAATTAAAGGGATCTGTAGCTGTATTTGTAGGGAATGGCTTCAAAACATTAACGAGATGTTCAGGGAAGAAATCAGTATTTTGTTTCCGGTTTCCGATTTATTTACCAATTAAACGCTTAGCTGCTTTCCATTAGGGAACTTAGTAGAAGCATGTGTTGTCTGACTTTTCAGAAATCAACTACTACTTTTATCAGTTCCCTTATTTTAACAGGTTATTTAATTTCTTTTTGTCTGCAATAAAATTATTCTTCTTCTGAATAAATTTTTTCAATTGGTATAGCCGTTTTTTGAAAATGTTTTTTTTTAGAAAAATCTGTTGAGTGATTTTTGAGCAAAATAATATTTTGTTAAATTAATTAAAAAAATCTATTGCAGGTACCTTTATTTTTGGTACTAAACAAATACTGATAAAAATGTTTCGGGGGGAATGACCATAAAATACCATTACCAACCCTTTAGACTGCAGTTTAGACATGCAGAATTGTGAGACCCACTTTTTTAACACATCCTCGTGCCCTGTTTAACTTTAATCATGCGTTCTTGTAGGCACCTAATTTATTTATAGTCGAAGTGTGTCAATTTTGAGCTTGAAAATTAAAATATCGCTTGGCTAAGAGTCATCTACAAATGTATGTAAGTACAGTGGGCTCTCGTTAACTTGAACACATACAAAACCACGCCTGTTCAAGTTAATAATTTAAAGATTGTTCTAGTTTGTGGATCAAAAACCAACAAATTATTCTGTTATTACATCCTTTTGCACAAACTTAAGGCTTTTCCTTTCTTTATGTGTCAAAATTTAAATTTATTGCCTTTTTTAAACCTATTTTGTACTTTTTAACACCTTAAAAACTCGAAGTTCATTTTAAAAAATTAACTTGCAAATTGAAAAAGATCTTAAGCTCAAAAAAACAATAAAAACTTCGTAGGATTCTCCTTATACAAAAATCGTTTATGAACGTAATGAGTTATAAAAAGAAAATTCAAACTATTCAAATAAGTATAATATAGAAAGGGTTAGAAGAAGGATCTATTAGAAGCCTTGGGTATGTGATACTTTCCTGAACCATCTTAAGATTTGAATGAAGCTATGATGCTTCTTAGGACCGGTTGTACAAACATGGTTCAAATTTTGATCCGTGGTTCAAAAATGTGTACTGGCTGAACTAGGCGAAATTCCATAGGTTCAACGATGGTTCAAGGTTCAAGTCTGTAATAGTAGCCAACTTAATGCCTGAGCCATCGTTGAACCTCAGAAAGTTCGCCAAAGTCGGTGAGTTAAAATTGCTGAACCACGAGGTAAATATTTGTACAACTGGCCCTTAGTCGTGAAAATGAGAAGTTCGTTATCCAGTTCGTCGAAAAAGTATTCTCCGAGAGTTGCTTTTCTAGACGAGCCCTCCTCCACCTCTTTATCCTGACCTGATATCCTCTGCTTAGGTAAGATGTGCTGATACCCATTCAGCTCATGTGGGTTCCCTTATTGAGTTAGGATTCCAACCAAGAAAGGCACTTGAAGTCTGCTATGCTTAAGGCTAAAAATTCCTTGAAACTCTACAGGTATCAATTGTTGATCTTCTTTCGTTAGAGGTTTTGAGAAACCTGTAGTCACTTTTCATGCTCAAGTGGCAAAGGTACCTTGAGTAATGCTTGCTACGGTTCAAGTTTATAAGCTATTCATTTCCGTAAATGTCACGGTATCAGCGGGTACAATTATTGGCAACGATCACCCAGAATCAGTATCTATTTCGTGACGGTTGACTTAACTGCAAATTGGCTTGGCTATACATGTTATATGCCTTAATTAAACAATAATGTCAATTTAGTCAAAGTTAAAGCAACCAATTCCAATGTGAAGTGAAAAATGTTTATTTATAACTTTTTGCAGCTACGCCTGCCAAAGCACAAGCAAATTTGTATGCACCAATGCAACTATTCAAGTGTGTTCTAAAAAAATTTAAAAAATACGACATCTCCGGTTATTTTTTGTTTTTTTTAATTTTAAAATATGTTCGATTACAAATTACTTAATTTTATCCCATGTTCCCTTATACGTATAGGCGTATTTTATTTAAATTTGAAAATATGCGACTTAACTTCACTAAGCCTAAACAAGCCCTTTAACAAACATGTCTCGTAAAATCAAGATTTGTAACCTTACAGCCCACTACTGTGGAGCACATAAGTATTTTCCTATTTGAGTATGATTAATGGAGAAAGTTTTTTTTTTTGTTTAGATACTCTCATTCTCATTAGCCATAGCCAGACAAGCGATTGTTAATTAAATGCCGGTAGTATAGTTTGTCAGTAAAAACCCTCTAACCCCTTCATTTCAAAGCACCGTAGTGCGTGAAGAATACATTTAAAAAAAAAAACGTTTAAAATGTGTATGTAATTGCTTAATAATTAGATCCCCATATCAGTGGAAGAAGGTTTTTGATATCCGTGTATCTTTTTTGGCGGAAACACTTGATGCAGGTGGAACATCATAGTAAGTTGGCGGGTCTTATCTGTTTTGTAGCTCTGTTGCTGTTGATGTTGTGATTATTTTGGTTGAACTGCCGGCTTATAAATAAAAGTAAAGGTTTTTCATCATTTTCCCATATACCTATCCAAAAGAGGGTATTACGTGACTATGCAACAAATTGCAAACTGATTCTGGAAATTAAGTCGATTGGTGCCGTTGGCATTCGATGGCATGGCGTTTGTATGGCAGCGGCCGGTGGCAGTGGTGCCAGCGCGGCGGCGTCCTGCTCATCGTGATTAAATCTTATGCAAGAGGCACGAATGTATCTCACGCTGCAGCAGCAGCAACATGTCGTTTCCTTTCACTTTGTAATGCAGCTCCACTCATTTTCAAATCATTTCCACATCGTTGAATATAGCAAGCGTATAGTGATGCATCCTTTATTAGTCAAAATGCGCATAGCTGGATGAGTTGTTAAAAATATGTAGGTACAACAGTTTTGTTTTTAAAACCCTCGATGATTTTGAGTTAAATAATTATCTACCACTCTGAATGTCTTCGAAATAGGTATTTGCTATATATTCACCCAATCGACCTGTCACTTTTTGACAAATAGTTTCTGGCGCCTGCGCCATCACTAACAAACGATTCACGAAAATTGCCATTTTTAAGCGTGTGCCAAAAAATGTGGTTGCAATTTAATGTAGGTACACACTCAGGTGCTATTTGATCCAACTTTAATTCGTTCACATAGGTCACGGTGCATAATGTAGGTATTCGATGATGGTGTATGCTTGACATACATAAGATGAATAGAGCAAGCAATTATGTACATATACTTCATGCTTAGTTTTTTGTTATGTTATACAATCATTTTTGTTATTACATCAGTTAATGAATTAATAGGTAGGTACTTCTCGTCCAACTTTATGTCGAGCCAATGTTCGAGATGTCTCGTGCCATGTTAAAGAAGTGAGGTGTCTGTGATAGAAGCATTCAAGTCTTATTTTTTTTTTTTTTTTTTTGGGGCACTCGTAATTTGACAATCAATATTTTTGTTTGCATGTCACGCATATATAATTTTTTTTTTTTACAATAAGAAGTGACTAGGTACTCATATGAAAACTTTGCGTGAATTGTTGTAATCAAATTATGTTATCGAGAGTATTTGATAAAGAGGGACGTGAATTAGCCTTTAAGCGCCTACGTAATCCACAAAATGGTATTAAGTTTTACTGATATAACAGATTGAGCTGGGAGAAAACCTACATACCTTGAAAATTATTTTTGATTGAAAGTATTAATGATTCATTCAATTATAATAAAGAAATTGAAGGAGAATTATAAAAAAATTAATGGTGTTTGGCCATAATATCCACCACAATGGAGAGCCCGAAACCTCTGCAATATATCATCGGCTTTCTTTCTAAACCTCGTAAGCCGTAAATCTAATAAATATGGCTGTTTGGCTCATCAATTGACATCGCCACCACGTGAGATTACTCGGCCATTGAATTTGTCTGGCAAAAGAGCCATTGTTTCGTTAGCTGTGCGGCAAGTGGCATCACCGTCCTGTTAAAACCACATAAAATCCACATCCATATCTTCCAATTCAGGCCATAGAAAATTCGTTATCATCTCACGATAGCAAACACCATTCACAGTAACTGCATGACCGGCCTCATTTTGGAAAAAATACGGCCCGATGATGCCGCTAGCCCATAAAGTGCATCAAACAGTCACTCTTTGTGGGTGCATTGGTTTTTCGACAATCACTCTTGGATTATCATTCGCTCAAATGCGGCATTTTTGCTTATTGACGAATTCACTGAGGTGAAAATTTGCCATGTCATCACTGGAGATGATTTTCTTCGGAAATTGATCATCCACTGTGAATAACTTTAACGCGTTGCTCGATTGTGTATCTTTCCATGAATCAAATTGAATTAGTCTGAAATTGAGAAATGTCAAATTAAATGCGGAAAAAAACTTGATGTTTAGGTGTGGTTCACATTCAACATCGGCCCATAAAATTTAACCACCCTTTACTTATACTTCACTATTGATTGACGTTTCCTAATTGTATGCATTCAATTCTTATTGACGGTGTTCACATTGGATTGAAAAACTAGATTTTTTTTTGACGTTTCAGTATTCACATCTCGCTCCCACTTCTTCTGTAAAGGAAGATGTAAATAAGGAAACGTCAAAAAAAGTCCAGTTTTTCAGTCCAATGTGAACACCGTCATTGATTCAATGAATTTAAGTGAACTGTACATACAGTCCGTAACATTTGGATAGCCTCACTTATGTTTATTATTAAAATTAACTGTTTTTGGCACTTTTTTTATATAAACATACGGAAAAATGTATCTATTGCGTCACAAGATGAAATAGTCTTTCCGAGATTAAGTTAAGTTTTAACTGATTTCTATAAGCTGGTGGAGTTTTCAAAGTTAATTTGATTTGGTGTCACTTAAATTGACTTTTTTTTTGTGACATAACAATAGCCTCTCGGTGTCTATTGCAGTTAAAATAATAACTTATCAATTTATTTTTTAGAGAAAACATTTTTTATTTAATTTTTGCAGTTGGACTAATTATATTAGTGCTATTTATTGCTTTCATTATTTTTGTATCATCTTAAAAAGTGTGAGTCTCTAAAGAATACTACACAGATTTAAATAGGTCCGATGAAATGATCTACCCTGACACTTAAGGGCCTCGATTGGCTCTTATTTACTTGAGTACTGCTTCTCTACTTAACTTTATGGTTTAGGCAACCCAATTTATTTTTAAACGATACTCAAATCTAAAGAGCAAGGTAGAAAAGAGAGTTACTGTCCAGTTTTGCTTTTCAATCAAGTTTAACTTACACCTGCTGCATGAATCGGGCCATTTTTCTACAGCTATCCAAATGTTACGGACTGTATGTACGTTCTATAAACTTTTCATTCGTTTTAAGATAACTATAGTCAGTAAGTTAGCCACATAAGTTTATTTATTGAACGTAGGTATTCACTTTACTCCTGTTATATGTTTAAGCTTCGTTTTTCATGCACAAGCTGTTGATTTTGCATTCAAATTATGACATATGCTGCCGAGACCATGTTGTCAAACATGCTGGCTGACACCCCTAGAGAAGTGAAAAGCATTATGAAATTTTTAAGTTACACCAAATATTTTTTTTACGTCATCTTTGTTGTTTTTTGTTTTTTGCATTCTTGATGCCAGAATTGATTTTAATGATTGTTTTAATAATGTATTAGCGCTTAACAAGTAAATATGATATTGATGCAAATTTAGTGCGACACCATTTGCATATATCTAGACTTACCTATCATTTGTTTTGGTATCGTGTTAGCTTTTTAAAATCTGTTAGCTTATGTACATATTTAAAATGTTATAAAAATACCTATACATATTACGTGTTCTTATTCAAAATATATGTATGTACTTATTCATATAATTTGCACCTACCTACTAAAAACCTAGGTATGCTTTACTCATGCAAAATGATGTTTGTCTTTGGAATCATTGTGTAGAATTTTTAACAATTTTATAAATGGATTGCGCCAGAACTATTATTGGAATTGAAATAAAATTATTTTTCTTCAACTTTAACAGCCGTATTTATTAACTTTGTCTAACCTTAGACAGCTGTCCAGCTCCAAAAAGTTACTAATAAACTTTGTCTACTGTAGTCATAAAGTTGTCGAACTTGAACAAAGGCATATTGGTTGTCTAAGATTTGTCTTACTTGACATTTTATTTCATTAAATGAGGCATATTTTCAACTATTAAGGACTCTCAAAAAAATTGTCTAACTAGTCAACTGCCTAAAAAATCTAATAAATAAGGCTGTAAATTGAATATGAAGAAAATTAGAGAAGAACATTCTTCTGTTTAAGTGGAGCGACTGAGCCCAACTATCAAACCTGGGCTAAACGCAATGAAGTTAAGCTCATTTAAAGGCTGTTAATGTTCAATTTTTTTTTTAAAGTTTGTGATACTCGTATAAGAGTACGAGTATGAGCTTCATAATTTAAATTAATTTTCTTCTGTGGAATAACATACCAAACTAGTTTGTCATGACTTTGTCATGTTTGTCAAATTACACCTACATATGTCAAATTATAAATCTTCTTTATTTTGGAGATCCACAAATACCTATGTTCTTGATGTTTGACTACTACTACTGGATTATGTGTTAGAAGCAAATCCATCTTTTTGACCTTATCCAAGACATAAAACATCAGCAGGAGCTTTGAAAATTCATAACTTCGATTTTTCTTTGGCCTTCCTTGACAGAATTTCAAATTACCAATAAAGAGAGACACATCGTGATCGTAACTGCTTTATTTAAGTTTAGTTTAGTTCTCCCGAAGTAAACATAAGTCTCTGTCTTGACATGGACAAGATGTCCACAAGTCAGAAACCTATTTTAAAAACCACAGTTGGTATTTCATCTATTCGTTTCTTTTTTTTTGTAGCCAGTTTTGTGGTGGAAACGCTACATATTTTGTTTAAAGATGAACTTAGTAGGGTTGTTATTGGCCATGCTCAGGTTTTACAAGAAAAGCTTATCCAGGATAGCTGAGATCGAAACCGAAAAATGCAATAAGATTTAAAAAAGATTTTCTTTGACAGCCCATTTCCTAATACAAATCGGGTTTCATTAAGTGTGTTCCACGCCGAGTTCCAAACAGTTTGAAACCGCCAATTTTATTCATTTTTATTGCGAACTCATTCCACAAGTGAAAATTTTACTGTTTCTGACGAACAAAGAGCGCTCATTGAGTAATAAAAACTTGTGTACTTTTTCTTACTTGTAGTTTTTTTCTTTTTTTAAACGTAATGAATGATTTAATATGTAATTGAAGAATATTTCTTTGCTTAAGTTTAACTATTTTTATGCGCGTACGTTTCTTTTTTCTTAACAATCAATTTCTTTTACAGTGATTTTCTACAAAAATTAAATTAACTTATAATTACCCTACGGCAGCTCTAGTCAAATATTTCTTTTAGCGTAATGTAAATTAGTGCAAATTAGTGACATTTTGTTTTTCTTCTTTTTAAGAGGAGTGAAAAGAATTAAAGGAACATACTTATTTTTTCCTTGTAAGTGTAAAAGTGAGAAAGCTTTGTTTCAGTTTCAAACTTAATGACAAAGTTGGTGGAGTGTGAATAAAATGCTCTCAGAGAGAAAGACAACTGTCAAAATATCGGGAATGGTTTCATCACTAATTTGCAGAATTTCAGGCTACATTACGTCAAAACATATACCCGACTTAACCTGACCTAAGGCAATCATAAGGTCATTATTAAAATTAAAAAAAAAATTAAAGAAAAAAGAAACTTACATACACAAGTATTTATTTTTTTCATTAAAAGTTAAATTGTGAAACATGAATTTGTTCTTAAAAAAAAATAAAATGCACGACTGGATCACACGTACTTGCTTTAATGTTCACTTCGCATCTAAGAACTTTTGAAGTATGCAAGTAATTACAGAAAAAATAGAAAAAAAGCATTTAAATAGTATTACTTGCAAAAATATGAAAATATGGGAGAAAAATTAAAATCATTGCAGCGGTTTTTTTAAAACTAATTTTTTATATATACAAATTTTTTTAAAAAAATGGAACACCAAAAAATAAGGTACCGTTTATATAGATTTTTGGTAAAAAAATGTATCGAAAAGTCCACCATATGTACAATAATATAGTAATTTTTTACCAAAATCGTTTTAGCCGTTTTTGAGATAAATAACAGGATTCAGTCATGTTATTCTTGAATAGACAATTTAAATTACTGATACCATCAACTTTGACAACCAGTTCAATATATTAGATTTGTGTACTGTGGCGAATACTTGCTTTTTATAACTAGCCCAGGAAAATCAAACTTTTACTTGGGAGAAATTCCAACAAAAATAAATTTTAGTAGAGAGCTTTGATTTGACGTTTTAAGTATTTTCTTAAAAGTTACTTTAATTTGGACTGGAGGAAAATTGTGTAAGGGGTAAAAGGAGGTAAAATTCTAAAATTCAGTTTTTTTCTGAAGTTCTTGTAAGTTAAAAAAAAAAACATTTTATACAACACCACCCCCCTCCCCCCCCCCTAAAAAATATTTCCCTGGCTCAAATTTATGATACTTTTTAGAAAAAATGCTTAAGACATTTAAAATTAAGTTATCCACCCAAATTTCAGCTTTTGTAAGAATTTTTTTAATTTTCTTGGTCTTAGTGAACACCGGGTAAAATTTTTACGATTTTCGGTTTGTCATTGGCTTTTTTTATTGAAACTTGGTAAGGCAGTATGGATGGTAAATGCCATTGTGAATATTGGTGGTTGTTTATTGGAATAAAAACTCCATCATCATGACATGGGACTGCAGATTTGTAAGTAAACTGATTCTGTGTTCGATAGAGGGTTTCGATATGCCGTGTCACAATTTAAAGAATGCGTTTATCTCCGGCGCCGCCGTTTTGATATCACAACTCATTTTTTATGTGGATGAAAGTGAATTAGAGTAAGGATTTGTGCGGGAATAGACTTTTTGACGATCATCTTCCAGGCCTTGAGTTTGACAGCAAAAATCTAAGTAAGGCAGTTAGTCATCATGGATGTCATCCAGTTACATGACCGTATGCGAGATTTGCGAGGACCTCCGTCTCCTCACTTCAGATGACATAAAATTTCAAGTGAAAGTCACCATTCGCTCATAAAACAAGATAAGTTATTTGATTTGAATTATACCGGATCAGGGTATAAACGACAGAGGAGGTGGGTCAAAAGATACTCCCTCAATTGGGTCGCAATGCACCCCGAAACCAACTACTTTACGCCAAGCTAGAAATGTAGCAGAATGGCACCGATGCAATCCAACTGTGTGATCCTAAGGTCATTGAGCACCATGAAACTCTCCAAAAACCCGAATTCCGATGGCTCGCGGTCTTTAGGAGTCTACAGGAGAACATGATACAAAAACTAAAACTGATACACTTTATTTATGTTTAATTCAATCGATTTTGGGTTATGTCCATACGATTTTAGGCTTTATTTTCCTTTGTACACACAAAATTCCTACTTTTTTACATTTTATTCCATTTGTTTTCTTTTTTCTCTCTTCCTAAAAGTTTTAAATCAAAAACTATGCAGGTCCAAGTGCATCGTCTCAATTTGAAACTTATTATTGAAAAGAAAAAAGCAATCCCATATTTCCTTAACATTACGATTCCATTCTTCCACATCCACGTGATATAAATGTTTACCACACCTTAGCTACTTATTCTTTCTTCAATATAACCAAGAACATCACGTTGTTTCCGCTGTGTCTGGACTAATCAAACAGGTGTGCATATTTAAGCCTTCCTCAACTTAAAAATTCGTAACAACTTGCAACACACACACACATGACCAGACCATTAACCACCTATTATGATGAATGTTTGACTAATCATAAAGTTCCCCATATATAGAAAGCTATAAGCTATCTATCGTCTGTAGAGTGATGTAACTTTCTGTGTTCGAAGATGAACCTTTAATCAGTGTTTTGATTTGTGTTTTTTGTTTGCTGTCCAAACATAATAATATAAAATAATGCTTTCTGCTTGATCAATTTTTATTACGAAAAGATTCTACAATCGAGATTATTTTTTTTTCTTCTTTTGTTACAGTCATTGCTATTTTTCATTGTCTGGTTTTTATCGGTTGCAAACAATTTGAATTAACATTATACCCAATAGGGTAATTAGATGGAAGAACACTACTTACTAGGTATTTGTTGCGATATCATTTGTTTGCAGCTTTTATTATGATATGTTGATGGGTAGTGCCTTTTTGACTTTATTTTTTTTTTTATTTTCTGTAAGTCTTTTACATTGGTGTAATAACATGCATAGACTTCCACACCTAGCAAGTTGAATTGGTTGTTTTAAATATGTAAATTTAAAGTTTATAGCAGAGAGCTCTGATGTAGGTACTGCACGCTATAAAGGTGCTTATGACTTGTGTTTCGAAGTTAGATTGATGGTAAATTAAATTTAATTGTATTATGTATGATATCAGAGAGTACAAAAAAGAACTTGAGTTTTTTATAAGATTACCCAAGATAATAATGAAGATGATAAAGAAATTTCATCTCGTTTTTCATTAGTTTTTATGTACAGCACTTTTATAGAAAGCTGAATTGTTCCTTTAAAACAATTCAACTGTACCTTACACTCCCGTTTCTGCGAAAAGTCCAGACATTTAAGCTTTTTGCTTCAGAAAAAATGGCGGAATGCTGAATTTTAGTATATAGCCTCCTCAGGGCATTCTAAGGAAACTGTAAAAAGTCCCCATTTATATGGGTGCCATTAACAATTTTATGAGGGTCAAAGGCCCTCTCGAAAGGGTTTTACAAATATCTCCCGAACGGTAACTCTTACAGAAAAAATGTAAAAAACTGGGTGTTAGCTTAGAAAATTTTCTACAAAAAATATTCAGCAACTTTTTTTCATAAGACTTACCGTTTTGGAGATAATTCAATCGCCAAAGTTACGGATTTTATGTTTCTATAAAAAAAGGAATTCTTTTACACCAACTTTGAGGTTGAGTACAAGATGAGCTTTTCTTGCTTGGTATCCCCCAGGAATATTAGAAAATAGTCATTTTATATTTTTTTAGTAGGGACTGTTTTATAATTTTTCTGGGGGATACCACGCAAGAAAAGCTTATCTTGTGTGATCTTCTGTGGAGGGGTGAAAACTTATTTTTCCTAACACGATTACCTTCGAAGTTGCATTCATATATTATTTTGATGCACTGGCCCCAGTTGTGGACTGAAAGACTTTAATTTTTTGAATTGCTTTTAATGAAGCTTTTGACCCCCATACTTCTTTTTTTCTGCTGTCAGCCTTAAGTCTATTAGCCTGAGACAAAGTTGCCTTCAATCCCTTACAATTTTTTTCATTCTAATCTTAAGAATTCTCTTGGCTGGAGCATTATTGCCCTTTCACCTGAAGTGGCCGATCCAATGTATAGTCGACGTATTTTGATTTTCTGGATTACATCAATATCTTGAGCCCTTAGAGTTCATTGCATCTCCTCCTCCATTCACTCTCCTTTATATGCACAACCACGACCAAATATCCATCGAAGAATTTATCTTTCGAAATATCCCAGTATCAACTCTTCTTATTTGCTTATCGCCTAACACTAGCCTGCATAAAGTAGCACTGGCTATACAAGGGTTTGATAGAAAGTGGTGTACTTCGTCTTACGAGTGAAGAGCTTTAATCCCATTTGTTGCCCCTAACCGAAGGATTAATTCTTCATCAGATATCCACTTAAATGTCGTTTGTGGAATTAATTTGTACTCCGAGGAAGATGAACTCCTTAACTACCTCGAAGTTGCTGCTATCAACAGTTACATTTTGTTCTAGCCGGTTGACAGATCCTTCATTATTTGTTGATAGAATATAATTCTGTCTTGTTCTCATTCACTTAAAGTCCAAAAAGTTTCACCTGTTCTTTAATTATTGCCGTGAAAGACTCAATCATTTCAGCATAATCCAAAAGTTGAACAAATCTTGTGAAAATTGTGCCTTCAGTGTTAACGCCTGCCATTTGAACAATTTGCTCCAGAACGAAATCGAAGAAATCACATGATAACTCATCTTCTTGCCGAAAACCTGTGCATGTTTGGAATAGTTCGGAAGAACCATTTGATCTGTGTTGCTCTTTAACTTTTATATAGCTAAAGTCTACCTCTTCTTCACTGGGTAGTGGTATAAGACGGGGTCTCGCTCTACCTGAAGCCCATTTAGTAGCTGCTTGAAATCATCTACTATTCCCTGTGCTTTGGTATCTAGGTAACCTTTTGGTTTTAAAGCCTGCAGCGAGTTGTTTGACATTTTTATAAAATTCTGTGTGTTTTCTTATAACGAGACCCTCTGATCTCTTTGAGATGGTAGGCTGCGTACCCACTTTTCTTTGTTTAGCTCTGAGCAGACCATGCGACACCCACATAGCTCGAACGATCGGAGATATAATTTTGAAAAACTTCCTAGCACTGAACTGTCATACGATACGATAATCGGTGAGTTCAACACGCATCCGAATTCAGTACTGAATTTGATGAGTTGAACGCACAAAAGAGGACAAGGATTAGAGCAGTCGAAGTACTACAATTACAGTATTTGTCCGGCTTTTCAAAACTCCGTAATGAAATACTGCTTGTACGACCACAGTACTGCTACTTTTCCGTACAAAATATTAGAATCATTTATTATTACCGTTACTTCTCTCTAAACACTCATACAAAAAAATCATAATCCTATCCCAAAATTTGTTGTTCATATGATATTATGATGACTTTTTTAAGAATAACAGTAAAATAGTACAGGTAGTAAAACTTAGATGGCTACATGATGTAGTAAAAAAAAAGCTCTGAAACATGGAATTTATCAGATTTTAAGGAATTTTTGATGAAGTTTAAAACGAAATATTCCACACACGTCAAAATGTAGTTTTTCTCTCACCTGTCAAGCAATAATCTGTCAAATTATATTGAAGGATAAGGATCTCTTTCCAAGGAAAATTGGATTTTTTTTTCAAAAAAGTGAATTTCATGGAGGGCTTTGTTTTGACGTTTTAAACATTTTCCAAAAATGATTCAAAATTACGGCCAGGGAAAAGGTTTCAGGGTAAGGGAGGATGGTGTTAAATTCGGTACTTGCTATTTTCACGAAAACTATCAGTTTTTTTGAAAAAAATGTCTATCCACATTAGACAAACAAGTATTTACGCATCTAGAAAAACAATAAATATTTGTCCATCCCTAACCTACGCCAAATTTCGACTTTACATTTTAATCTACCTCTTAATCGGAATCGCATTAGTTCAATGATTAACTATGCCCAACCTTAGCAAAGCCATTCGACTGAATAATTTCATCTTAACCTTAAAACGCGATTACATAGTATGTAGGTTCTTATGAAAGCTTTTATAAGCACTTGTTTTCAAAACTCTCAACTATGTTGACAATACCTCGCCGGCCCTCTTTTGTGAACTTTATGTTTACCTATGTAATGTATACAAAACAAATAAATATACATGCAAAATACCATTAGGTTCACCCCTTCGATTTAATCTTTCTATAAGTCTGTCTCTTTACCTACACAAAAATATTATAAAAACAATTATTTGTTGCCTCGAGGCCGCAGGCTGATCAGCCTAAACCCATTGAACTTTGTTTGTCAATAACTAATCAAAATCGTCATGGCTGACCGGAAATGGGTTAGGTGGGGTAATTCATTAGTTAAACAAATTTAATTTAGAACAAATTTTTCAAATCAACTCAAAACCATCATCACTTTGTTTTTGTTTAGTCATTTCAGAAAATGTCGGTGCTACGGACAATGGTGTTGCTAGCGATCGGTGCCACGATGGCTTTGGCTCAACGTCGACTGGCATTGCCTGATCCCCGAAGCTGTGCTAATCGTAAGGACTACATTGCAAAAATCTAGAAATTACTCTTCTTTACATTTTTGTATTTTATTAAGGTGTACGTCATGCAACATACCGTGATGCTCGAGGAGTGGCACATTCGTACTTCTTCAGCTGGGAGCATGCACCAACAAGGAGTCTCGAAGTCGATTGGTTAGATGCACGAAACATTTGCCGTCGTCATTGCATGGATGCTGTATCTCTAGAAACACCACAAGAGAATGAATTCATCAAGCAACGTATTGCCCGGGGCAATGTACGATACATTTGGACTTCCGGTCGCAAGTGTAACTTCGCTGGCTGTGATCGTCCTGACTTACAACCTCCAAATGAAAACGGATGGTTCTGGTCTGGTTCTGGAGCTAAAATTGGACCAACGAGTCAAAGAAATACTGGTGACTGGTCCTCAACGGGTGGATACAATCAACCCCAACCAGACAACCGAGAAGCAGCCCAGGGTAACGATGAATCTTGTTTGTCCATTTTGAATAACTTCTACAATGATGGACTTAAATGGCACGATGTTGCTTGCCATCATTTGAAGCCTTTTGTTTGTGAAGACTCAGAGGAACTATTGAACTTTGTTCGTTCACGTAATCCAGGAGTTCGTCTTTAAATTTATTATTGTCGTTTTTGCGTTTGAGGACGGCTTAATGATAAAATTGAAGAGTTAATTTATTTTTTTCAAACACCTATGCATATGCAACATTGTGCAATTTGGTGCCACAGTATTGTGTGAAAGTATTGGGTGGGTGATTCGAGGCAATTTATATTATATATAAATTTGTAATTGTTTTTGTTTTTTGTCATTCTATTTAGAAGAAAAAAAAAGAAGTGAAATTTCGGATTTAACTAAAATTAACAGTATTTATGATTATTTAAAGAAATTTAATACCTATTTAAAAAAAAAGAAAATTTTAATGAATTTTTATTTAAGTTGAAAAATTAAATTCTAATCTCACAATATTCTGTATTCTTTTATTTTTTATGTAATAAATAGATTTATGAAAATGAAAAGTTGTCTTGCAATTTATATTTGTGCTCAGCCAAGGTTTGAAATCTTGCCTTTTTAAGCTAAGGTAGTCACTTCCTTTTGATGAAACAAAAAACATGTAATGGGAGTGTTTTTTGGACAAAAAATGTTTCACATTAAAACTATTCGTCAAAGAAAAATGTCCGTGGTGTAAACGATTTTTTTTTTTTTTGTTCGTCGTCAGCTTACTATTTGCAGAAAAAATCTCAGTGAGACTGTTCTATGCAAAAGCCAAAAATTTTGCTTGCGCAAAAAATGTAATTGACATTATTTTGCACGAAAAAAAATTGAAAGTATATAAGAAATTATTTTCTTTAGGTAGTTTACAGTTCAATAAAATAAATTTAAACATTAAAAAAAATTCAGCGAAAATCGCCCCATAAAAAATACATGTAGGTAGTTTTTGTTTGTTTAGAAAGTGTAAACCGAACTTACCAATAAGATTTGTATGACATTACATTCCATGACAGCAATGGCGTCTTGCATGAAGCTGTTAATAAATCATGCGAAAAAAATTGTTTTGTATTTATCCTAAATATTTTTTGATATGCGAAAATATTTGCATAGATATTATATGAACTTCACTAAAGGCTTAAAAAAAAACTTATGGATACTTGAGTTTGAGTAAATTACGGGTTTGAAAAAAAGACTAAATATATTAAAATTTAGGAGGCTTGTTGGATAATTTCTTGATGAT
The DNA here is from genome assembly GCA_946251815.1 of Dasysyrphus albostriatus. Lineage (NCBI taxonomy): Eukaryota > Metazoa > Arthropoda > Insecta > Diptera > Syrphidae > Dasysyrphus > Dasysyrphus albostriatus. The sequence goes on along the minus strand of OX276337.1, from coordinate 132,464,993 downwards.
TTAATAGCAAATACCTTTTAAGACCTAAAGACTCCAAGCATAAACAAATAAATCTTGTGGTCTTAAGTGACAAAATTAATGTTCAACATGGATAACAAATCAACTGAGGATTAAGTTAGGTAATTATTGCAGATCAACTAAACTTAAGGACAACAATTATTCAAGATTCATATTATGGAACACAACTACTTTCTGTTTCTAAGGATAATTTATAAAAATATAGCATATTTATATGAGCTTATTTTATGTCAAAATAAGCTGGTGAATGCTTCGTGGTTTGAATTTTGTAAACTGAATTATTTTAAAAAATTAGTTTAAAAATAAACGAGACAATCAGCCCTATCACAGAACGACAGAACCCATCATGAAAAAATCTCTACATTAGAAAACTGAATGTCTCTGGCTATACTTGGGCTTTGTATATATAAAGACCTGGGCAACAAACAAAAGAAGATTAGCTTCGACCAAATTTTTAAAAGTTGATTTTTGTTCGATGAATTGCAGGGTTGTAAAAGATTGCAATCTTTGCAAATGCGGTCTCTATAAATCTCTCATTGAATTAAAAAAAAAATTGTATTCTTTACATTCTTTTTTAAGAATTCGACTTCAAAGCTTTGTAGCTTTTGTCGTCACCTCCAAAGGAAAACGGCTATTGTGTGCGAAATTGTGTTTTTTCGTATTTATTTTTGTTGTTTCTTTCTTTAAAGCATGGCGCCCGATAATTTTTTACATTTGCATTATTTGATTTAATTTTTTGAATTTGTGCAACTGTCAATGAATATTATTCCGCTTTGTTTTCGTAAGCATTTTGTTGTCTTATTGGAGACCAACTCAAAATTTCATTTCGTATCAGCAGCGTTCTAAGCTTTAAACGGCAGTTGCAAGTCTTCTATTTAAAAGCTCAAATATAAATTGTACTGCATTCGCATTGTGTTCGATATTGCACCTTGTCCTTGCTAAAGTCCCAATCGTGTTCGAACACATCATCTGCGGTGGAGCTGTGCAGTAAAAAAATCGAGTTGACGAACAATGTATCGGAAAACTACAGAGCGTGTTCGTAAAGGTCAAAGAATCGTTTCAACACTACAAAATCGCCGAAAGGGGTCGTGAGTTTCACTAAAAAAAACTTAAGCTACATATACTCCAGAAGTTGTGTTTTTCTTCTACTTGTCCTTCTTTTATCCACGAGTATTGGAAGTTCGGTCAAATGTTTTTTTTTTAGATTTGCCACCAATTTATTTGCTCGTAGTATTCATTGGCATCGAAACCGAAGTTTGGGAGCTTAAATTGTCGGACAACTTCATCACTGATTTCTGCTCTTGCTTTATGTATGAGTCCAAGAGCCTAGCTCTCGAATATTCCAAAATAACAATTTCAAGCCAACGCAGTATCTACAAGCAACTTGCCAACTTGGCCGTCAAACAAATTATTTCCCATTATACCCCTACGAAGGAAGGCTGCATTTTTCTTAAACCACAAAACAGTAATGTATTCTATCACCTTGCTTCAATGTCTCCTCTGGAAATATTCTTGTGACAAATTAAGCCGAAGAATGTGATTAGTTTTTGTAAGGCCATCTCAAAAAATAAATATTCTTCTGGGACACCTATTTTGCATTTCACTTAAAAGTATTTTTGATCGGAGAATGCTGGCCATACACCACAGAGCCAAAGAACAATATGGTGGTAAGCTTACGTCGTACATCAAAACAACCATCCTAATAATACCTTTACTATTAATGCTTTGTGTCCCCTATTACAAGATGATTCTCTGAGTCTGACTCTTTTCGAACATAATGAGTGCAAAAGAGAAAAAAGATGAGATGGAAGACCAGTTGCCCTGTGCGTCGTGGGCCAAGTTTTCCGAGACTCTTTTTGACGTTTCTTTTTAGCACTTTCCGTATTTTCGTATTTTTCTCATACAAACCGCTTAGACAGAAAATAGAACTGTGAATTTAGCATCAAGCACGAAAAGCTCCGTGTAATAGCGCGTGTCTCACAGGATGATTTTTAAAGAGAAATTCGAAAAAAGAGTCAGGCGTAAAGAATCGTCGTGTAATAGAGGACTTATTATGATATGATATATGAGATGATACAAGATGTTTTGGATCAAACCATGATTCTCACTATTGGAACTTGGGCAGTGCCAGAAGATACTTAAAAAAATATCCATCTCCTGTTTAAAATAGTAAACAAAATTAAAGTTTTTTTTTTTAATTTATTTTAAAAAACATTTATTATTATCATCATCCAATAAATCCGTATATAAAGTTGATATCCACTTTCATTTGTTTTTTTTCACATCTATAGTTTATATTTCGATCGCATTACCTTGTTTTTTTGTTTTAAACATTATTTATAACTATTTATTCGAATAATATATTACGCAAATATTTTTTTTTTAATTTTAAAGAAAAAAACAACATTAATAGCTTTTGAAAGACACTAATTGATATTATTAAATGTTTGTTTGTTTCATGGAATTACATAAAATTGATAAGCAACATTACTTTATGTTTATTTTTATTTTTGTACGTATGTATATAATATTGGATAAATTACTTTTTATAAAAAGTAAAATATCTTTTATATTAAAAAAAAAAACTTATTTGTAATTTCTTTGAGAAATAAAAAAACAGAATATTATAATCATAGCCTTAATTATATAAAAAAAAATATACATTCGAGAAAAAAAAATAAAAGAAAACTTATACAAACAAAAATTAAGGAAAATAAAAATATACACATAAATACATTTTTGTGTTGTATTTTCTTAAATGACTAGGTAAGGTTATAAAAAAATTATAAATTATTATTATTTATAGGAAGCAACAAAAAAATATATATATATATAAAATAAAGAATTTTTTGTTTTATTTTGTATCAAATGGACCACAGCTAGGATAATATAAGCACATTTCGTTTGTGCATGCATAGCAAAAATAACAAATAAAAAATATTACAAAATAAGACAAAAATCATCATAAGCTAGTTACTAGCTTAATGTTTTTAAAACATTATTTTTTTTTTCAATTTTATATTATTATTCATATACAAAATTTCTACGATATCTACATTTGTTATTAAAAATGCGATATTTATTGATTATTATAAACAAAAGGAAATATTTCATTTTTGACCAGTTTTACAAGAAATATAATTATATTAAATAGGAAATATTTAGATACAAATATTATAGAAACAAGAAGAAAGACAAAAAACGGTCATAAGGAAAACAAGTTTGTTAATTTTCAAAGGTTCTTGAATACCGTTAAATACATATATATACGTATATATTGTTCTACATCGATTTTTATTTTGCTCCCAATCCATATTTCTAGAAATTTGTTTTAATCTACTATAAAAATTAACACATTTACGATATTTGAGGATTATTTCGGGATAAACATTTATAAGATTTTTTATTTTGATTTCTTTGTGCGTTGACTTAGTTTGTTTATGGAACTGGCAGGGTGGTTGGATGTTGTGTACATAAGTACAGTACAGTTATAGTGGCACACACTATATTTTATCAAACGCTGAAAACCCAAAACCTATAAAAACAAAACATTTATCATTCATGCAACACAAATACAATAAATTTCTGTGTTCTTTTGTTATATATATTTTCTTTAAGGAAAATATTTTTTCAATAACATTCCATTTTTAACATGGAGAAGGGAAAAACGATACAAGGGGTATGGGGTTAGTTGTTGTTAGGGCGTTTGTGCAGTTTTTACTTTTTGTGTTTTTTTGAAAATGTGTTGTCATAATTAATATTTCTGGGTTAAACTACTACACTTTCTCTCTCTTTCTTGATAGCAATTAGTTTGATTTGTTTTAAGCAGTACTTGAGTTATTTGCAGCGCCACTGATTGCATTGAATAAAGCCATGCTGTTGCGATGCTGCGTGCTATTACAACTCTCGTCCAGCGGAGTAAAAGGCTCATCGAGTAGCTCACTTAATGCGGTGCAGAGTTTCTGGTAGTTGTCCTTCAATGCGGAATGATATTCTACTTGGTCACTGCAAATCATACGGGCGTTTAACTGAAGGGCTGTATTGCAAACGCTTATAAAATCCCTAAAATTTTGTTTTCATTATTATTATTTATAATCTTATTTAAATTCCTTACAACTAAAATATACACACCTAAATACATCCTTTAAATCTTCAACACGGTCAATTTGGAAATTATCAGATATTTTAGGATCCAAAAATGCCGAAGCATAAGCCAATGGACCAGCATTGACTGTAACTGCAACACTGCCTTGCAAACGCAATTGAAGTTTCTTCACATCGGCTGGTGGTAGAATAACCTCTTCCAATTCGGAAACTTTAGTTTGCATTTCATCGATGGCAACTTCGATGGGACTTAGTTCGATAATTTGTCGATCTTTGATTGGAATTCTTTTGAGCACATAAGGGAAAGAGTATGTGGCTAGAATAAAAAGAAAGGAGACATTTTTGATTAGAAAATAAGTAATAACAAATATTAATATTATTCGAATTATATTTACTTGTTACGATGGTTTTCCTTTTCCATTGGTCTTCAACATTACCACGAGCCCCACCAGTTTTAGTAAATGGAGTTTCATACATAAACGTATTAACATCATGATTTTGTTCAAATTCATTCAAACGATTATCTAGTTCGTCTTTGCAGAAATAAGGTATGACATGGGTTACTTGGATGTAAGCAAGTTTGGTATCTAAACCATTGACATCGACCTTGAAATAAACAATTTAATAAATTGTAATATTTTTAATGAACAGCTGAATCTTTTTTGAAAAAAAAAAATATCCGCCCCCGGGTGGGCTCGAACCACCAACCTTTCGGTTAACAGCCGAACGCGCTAGCCAATTGCGCCACGGAGGCATATTTTAGTGCAAGGCAAAATTTAGTTTTGAGATTTTATTATTTTTTTTGTATTTCTTTCCGAAAGAAAAGTCGACATCGACTGACGGATAATATCAACTGGCTGGCTTCAATCCTACAATATCATTTGCTACTTAGCTCTTTTTAATCTTTTTAAACGTTTTTCTGAAGAACCTTTGAATTCTTTAGCCAAGAAAATAAAGGATTGTATTTGCATCTAATCGCTAGGTAAGAAGGGTTGATTTAACCTTCTAATATATAAATAAGTTGTGTTAACAAACTTACCGGTGAAGAGTCCATTATCATTTTAACAACTTCAGCACCAAACTTGTCCTTATATTGCTTATAAAGTCTATCTGAAATCTCACTTAGCGAAGTCAGCTTAGGTTCTTTATAAACAAACTCAATAGCATGGTCTTCTTCGAAGTAAATCTAGGATAGAGAAAAAATTTATTTAAGATTTTACTAAGCTCCTATTGTAAGCTGAATTAAAGCAATAAATTAATCCACCATAGAGCAAAGAAAAAAATTCACTGCAAAAGATTATAAATTGTTGTGAATAAAACAGCGCTGTGTTGATAACATTTGATGTGTGGGAAATTTATTTTAAACAAAAATCCATATCTTACCTGTCCATAAAATACTACTCTGTAGAAACGGCCCAGCATTCTTTTTCCAGATCGATTTACTTCTACAACCTTATTATAGGATTGTGTTAGATGTTCGTAGGAATGTGCTAATGCTACATAATCACGTCGTTTTTCATAGATTGGCAAAATTAATTTGTACAACGGCCCCAAGCATTCAAATCGCTCAGCTCTGTCCAAGTAGTCTGCACACTCCTTCAACTGATCCAACATCATCTGTTCGGTGTATTGTGAATCCTGTGCTCCCGAATCAAGTTTCAAACCTTTTTCGTCTCGTGGTATATTTCTTGATATGGCTGTGAATGCAGCTGCACCCCAATCCATAGTGCCACAGCCTTTTAGTTTCAAATATTCCGACATTAGGGCGGCGATATGCAAATGGCAGCAAGCTGCTTCGGAGATATTTCCATTTTGTTCATGATTTCGGGCCATAGTAATGAGCCAAGTATGTCGGAGTTCAGGGGTGGATGCGTAAGAATTTGCTAGAGATAATTGAAGTTCGAGTAATCTCTCTGGATCCATATGATGAGCTTGCATTTGTGCTGTGGCCATCAAAACAGTTCTAACTCGCCTAGTTAAGTCTTTTACCTCCACAGGAAAGCCAGTTCCTTTCATCGCTTTATCACTATTCGCATAGCTATTAATTAACGAAAGAGACTCCTGGAATCTCGCATTATTCAGTCCAATGACGTTGCCAATCATCTGTGACACGGAAATTATAACTTGCAAGTGAACTCTAGTCAGACCCTTTCTTCCACTGAATTCGAAATTACTTCTCATCAGCAAATACAGCACGGCACAGGATTCATGCCGAATTGTCACCAATCTACTGTCACAGGCTTTCAAGAGTTCATAGACCATTTGTCCACAAAGAAGGGCGTTCCCCTTGAACAACGCCGGGGAAAAATTATTTATGAATGCCCGAAGCGCAGCAAACACATGTTTGGATAGATTCTCCGATTGACCCAACTGCAGATAGCGCAAATAAACTCGCGCTAATTTTGGTAACACACAACTTTCATTGAGTTTATCGCGGAATTGTATCGTATAGAGGCCCATGACATCGAGAATAATCATTCCGATTTCTGTGGCAAAATTCGACTCATACAACGCCAACTGACTGCGAACAGTTTCTTCGACTAGATTCTCCCGATTCTGTGTGAGATTGAGTGTGCCTGTTTCATGGGCATTTCCATTTTCCATATTAGGCGGTGCCATTCTAGCTGGCAGTGTGCTAGCCTTAGCCAGACGGCTGCTCTTTCCCAAATCATCATTTAAAATGAGATTTTTCTTTCCCACATAGCGGAAATGGACTAGACACAGATCAAGGATGGTGAGGAATGATACAATTTCTGACTCTGTACAATTCTGCCACCATCCAATCATCTGGTCCTGGGCCAGGTGCTTTATGACAAAGAGAAACGCTGTGAGCAGATCTTTTGTTTCTATAGCTGAAAATTTGTCACACCGTGTCATAGGTTGGGTAACACTTATTGAACGATTATGCCCATTCCGGAGGGCAACTTCGTTTTCGGTATGTATATGAGTTGTGTCGTTTGAACCAGATTCTGAGTTCAAGGAGTTCAATGATGTCTCTGAATTTCCGTTTGTTATAATCTGTCCAGCAATAGCTGCTAGATAATTTGAGTCTTTGATGTTCATAGAACCACGCATCGGATTGGGATGTTCGATGTGAAGGGTCATTCTGTTACGGGCTCTAGGAGTGCTTGAGGATGACGTTACGCCGAGGTCCTTTGAGAACACATAACTGCTGCTAGATGAAATTCGCTGAGTGAACGAACCATTTTCACCTCCAAATGGTTGCTTTTGGGCTCCTTCTTCCATGAGGTCAGGAATTCTATTTAAATTCTCCAGAACAATGCCCAGCCAGGGCACATAAAGTAACGCAATTCGTCCTAATTGTCCTCTATTTTGATACCTATCATCCAATTCATGTTTCGCCAGTAAATTCTTGAAAATACCCAATGCATGGCGTCTCACATTGGCCATCTCATTCAAACTACTCTTCACCTCTTGCAACATCAGACCGGAGAGAAAGTGCTGCCTGCAGAAGTCTTCCGACAGCGTGAAATGATGCATCATCTCAGGTGGGCGATTTTTAGGATTCAAAAGGAATGGCAAATTGAGCGGAACAAAATGCTCATGCAGACAGATCTCCTGAAGGAAATTAAACTTGAACTCCTGCAGAGTGCGAGGATCACCGGGAGCAAAACTCTGCATATAGAATCGAATTAACTTAAAGACGAATCCTCGATCCATATAAGTCAGGCAACGCTTCACAAACACCGACAAGGACTTATTCAAATGTTGGGTTTCGATTGGAAGATCCTTGTATCGCGCAATCAAATATGGCACCAACACCTGAATCAAGGATTCAATTTTGGCAGGAAATTCTTTGGGAAATCTCTCGTTTCGATGCATTCGTATTCGTCCGGTATCGAGCAAATGCTGAGCCATACTCTTGACTACAATCTCAAAGAAGATTCCAGAATATTTCATAAATTTGTTGACAATCAAAAAATCAGTGTTGTTAGGATGCAAAATCGATGGCAGATGGCGGCACAATTCACCATGAACAGTTCTTGTTTGACTGCCTAATCCTTTTTGGCTGAAATTTGGCGCATAAAAGACATACTTCGAGTACGAAGCTAATAATTCTTTTCGGCCAGCTTCTTCGATAACCATATGAATGATGTTGGTCAACAAACGTATTACATTGAGACCAATTTCTTCGCTGGTTGTATTTACGAGCAGTGTGAAGAGTTCATTGAGAACAGTTGGCAGGAATGTTATAAGTGAAGTTATATGAATTGCATGAGCAGCTTTGAGTATTTTACATGTTTCAGATTCTGCTGGAATTGCTGAGATTTTTCCACTTTCGAGCAGCTTCTCAGCATGGGCAAAGAAATTGTGCAAATGCTGATCACCTGTGAGGACAGTTGAATCAAGTCGGAATGTAACCGTAAACAGTGGACGCTGGTTATCGATCCATTGTATTTCAGGGCCACAATTCTGCTAAAAAGAGATACAAAAAAAGAATATTGGTTTTGTAGTAAATTGTTTTAACAAAAAACAAAAGAAATAAAAACCATCATGCAAGATTGAAAAGACGTTGAAACAAACAAATTCATACATTGCAGGATTTAAATGTGTACATTCAAGAGGAAACTATACTTTTTTTGTTAGCAGAGCGTTACTTATTTAATACCCAGATTAAATTCTAGGTACATATATACAATTAAAATAATTCAGACGAAATGACAATTTGTATGAACTAATGGCCATTAAAAGCAATTTTGAAAATAATTATAATGGTTGGTTGGTATTAGCAGGCAGTTTTTAATTCAAATTTTTGTTGAATAAAATTTAAACCACACACACTTACATAATAACATGCTAATTCAATAAAAAATATAAAAAAGCAAACAAAACCAAGGCAATTGCAAGGACCGAGATAACACACAACAACAGTGCATCCTCCTGCTTCAAGTTTTTGTTGCTGACCTAGAATTCACATCATAAAAACGGTGATCATTTTGTTGCCCCATTTGTACTTGAGAACTTGACTTATCATTCAAGAACACAAAACAGTGATAACATTTGTTTTTATATATTTATCCCAAAACAAACATACCTATATAATTTAAATTATTCATTATTATATTCAGATTTAATTATTATGGACTATTTATTTTATTACTAATAATAAAAAAAAAAAAAACAATTTTTAAAATGTTTATTTTGTGCTTCAGTAAACAAGTAACGTAGACTTATTTTTGTTTGAAACCTAATTTTCAAGAAGACTCCGTGGCGCAACGGTAGCGCGTCTGACTCCAGATCAGAAGGTTGCGTGTTCAAATCACGTCGGGGTCAAAAGCTGTTTTTTTTTTATATTTAAAAAAACAATTCGAATGCAAAAAAATATTAAGGCTTTATTTTCATTTATTTATAACAATGGAGGGGAGTCAATTGTGGCTATAATGCCCAATGGCTGCCATTTACAATGTGGTTACTATTTTACAGCAAATCTGATATATTTCACTTAGTCGAAACAAGTAGTTACATACATTATGTCTTCCTTCTTTTCAAGTGACGTTACCCTCAGTTTTTTGAGATTTGGGCATATAAATATGCTAGCTAACTTGACTGCATTTTTCTACATCATTATATTCCCTGAAAAATATCTGGAGCATGGCTAGATGCGTTATGACATAGTTGGCAAAACAACAATTTTAGTTAAGAAGTTTCCCACGAACGTAAGTAAGAGCAGTTTTCCATTGCATTGCAAATTTTTGTGAAAATACAGGAGTTTGGTTCTTGGTTCTACTATCGGTGAGTAGAAATAATATGCCTTAATTTTCAGATTTAAACCTATGGTAGCTATTCACCCGCCACTAAAATAAAATTAAATGGCAAACATTCTCTGTAGCGGGCTTATGGGCGAGCTTTTTCTAATAAAATTTCTCACGAAGTGACGTATCTGGTTAATTGATTTTTTTAATTGTTTAAGTATGGTTTTTCCATTTAACTTTAACAAAATCACTAAATTTTACAACAACAAAAGATACGAAAACCGCTTTAAAACAGAGAAATTACGCATTTAGAAGGGTTACACAAAACTAAAAACTTATCTCCTTTAATATATTAAAAAAAAAGTAGATACGTCAGTTCGAGAGAAATGTAAACAATATGAACGACTCTTGGAAAGAACGATCAAAGGCAATTTTTGTCGATGAAGATATTTCTACAAACAATATTCTGCACATCCTTAAAGAAAAGTTTACATATTTAAAAAGTCTGTATTCAAAAGTTTTAGGAAATAAAGACAAAAAACATTTGCAGTTTTTAATAATTTGGAGTGAACAACATAAAGCTCATAAACTAGGTCAGTAATGTGGTTGGGATTTTTCCCACTCGGGAAATTGGTCTTATGAACCAAAGAATTGGGAGCAAAAAATGTTTGCCACTGTAACGCAGAGTTGTACAAATTTCAATGCAAAAGAAATGGAACTTGCATTAAAAATTAAATTTTAATGTAAGCTCGTGCAATATGAAAATGTTTGCATTTTTATATCGTGAAACTTGGGATGTTTTTTTAAAAAGTAGGTACAAATCATCCCGGTCAAAATTTGTTTTGAATTTTCCAATAATTACACAGATTAGCAAAAAATATCGGTTTACTTTTGGTCAAGAGAAGACAACAGTGTTTCTTAGCATACTTTTGGGAGCTGATCTCAAATCCTTTATCGGTTTTCTACTCTCAGCTCGGATTTTTTAAATATTCCCGTAAAAATAACAACCGTGCTATCTATGAGATCATATAGCCAACCGAGGTAGTTGTTTTCAATAAAATTTGGCAATGATGCCTAAAAGTTCTAATTTTCTTCTATAAAATCAAATTCAAATATTCGAATCTTCTCTATTCTCGAAAAAAAAACACTTATAAGAATGCATACTAATATATTTCTTTGAAAATCAGTTTAAATATTTTCCTATTATACTTAATTTGGGGTGTTTTCTAAATTATGTACAGTCGAATGAAGTATATAGGCTTTTCTCGGAGGCTAAAAGAAATATTGACAAGATTTATACTGTAATTAAAAAAAAAAAATTGCAAATTTTATTGACGATGCAACACAAGCTTAAAAGCGTTTTTTGTCATTTTCCGTCAGGAATAATTCGACAACGGAAAACGGATTTGAATTCGACACCAAAAATTGCTTTTAGAACTACTTTTATTTCTTTGTATAAATCTTTGAGAATTTTGTATATACAAAATCAGTTCTCATTCGGTTAAAGTTTGTTTACTTTAAAATTACATTAAAATGGTTTGTATGTACAAAACTGTATCTAAAACTATGTAAACCTGTGTTATTTTCATCTTCGAAAGATTTTAATTCAATTTTTAGTTTTAGCATATGGCTTTTTTTTTATAACTACAAAAATAAATGGAAGAAAATTTCAATATTGCGCATCAGTGAAATTGTTTATTTTTCTATGTAAACGCAAATTATTTTACGCTATGAATGATAACAAACATTTTAATGACCTTGCGTCTATCTAAATAAAGTGTCTGACTCAATTAGTAGGTATTAATAATATGAGTTCATTCGCCCACATAATAAGCATTGGCATCCACATTGATAAAACAAATATGTGCATAGGTATCTGAATACGTCACCCAAAATGAAAATCAAAAGACGTGCTAATATGCGCTAAAAAAAACTCCCTCATGGAAGTATGTCAATTCTTCTTATTTATAGAATTTTAAGCACATGGATTTTTTTATTTAAATTTTCAAACAAAAACAAAATTAAATAAACAAAAAAGAAAATTCTCCCCCCCCCCCCCACAAAAACAACAAAAATACTACCTACATATAATACAAAATTTAACACTTACCCCCTTGCCAAGACCAAGTGGCTGAATGGACAAATATCCACTAGGCAATGTGGCAGCCACTGGCAATATTTGTTCTTCTAAATTAATTTTTCCCTTATTCAGCAACGGCAACCAGGCATAGCCTACTGGCGTCTCGAATGAAGCATTCGTATCGCGTTTCTTTGAGAGATTACAGGAAACGTGAAGGAATGAGAATAGTAAATGATGCTGATTCGTTAGATGCAATGGCAGGCGCAATTTAATCTCCTCATACCATGTCGGTGTGGTACTGTGATGCAGTACCGGACAGGCTATTTGAGAAACAAACAAATCTTGTCCCGGTCGTCCGTAAATGCACTAGAGAAGAATAAAAAAATAGAAGATAAGTCAGAGAGTTTGATTTTGTTTTGTTCAATCGCGGTATTTTAATGAGGGTTTACTTTGAGTGCTTTTGAGTCATCACCATCCGTTTCTCGTAATTCAATAATTACTGTTATATTGCGAGCTCTTGAAAATACTTTCTGGCTATCGAATGAAAGTCCAATTGGATAGACAAAAAAGTGATTTACAAATGTTGTATAGGGATTTATATCACGTTCGGAGGTACTCTGGAATTCTGATAGTTCCAGTGTCGGCTCAACTGTTGGCGGCATAGGAAATGGCTTCAATGGCGCCAGAGTAGTCGTTAAGGAGTCTGAAAGACATAAACATTCATATTAAGAATTTTCAATTCACAATACACTCGTATTTCTTACTATTTGGCAGTTCCGATATTCCTTCGATATCGATCTTAATACATCCGGGTATCACAGTTAGTTTACTAAATTTATCTGGTTTCCGATACTCGGCCAGAAGTCTCAACAGCTCTTCGTCCTTTAAACGACTTGCATCTTGTCGATAAATCGCAGGGAATTCAATTGTTGTATCTAACTCACTGCTATAAAGTCGGAATAACGGTCTGGCAGCCCATGCGAACGGCATGCGATAGTGACCGATTTTCTGCGAGAATGACTTAACCGACTTGTGCAGTTTTAATCCGGCTTTCGGATCTTTTCCAGCTTTTAGATATGGCTCTGTGGACTGATTAATCCCACCCTGAAGGATCTTTTCTATTTTTACGACCAGAAAAACATCAGGATGAGGTGTCGTCACGCTAAGTATTGCCTGCTTTGGATAGGTCAGCCAATCTTCGGGTAGTTTTATCAATTCACCCGGTAGATCTCCATTCATAACTTTTTTTGGACCACCATTCATCTCAGTTCTGGACCCACAGCAATGGCTTGGGAGCATGTCTCTAACATTTTCTGAATTTATATCAAAATAAAACGTTTCAGTCAGTTTTCGTCCAGCTTTGGCATCATACAAAGCCAAACTCGTTATATAGGGCTCAACTTGACACAGAGATTCCTTTTCTCCATCCGATGGGTTTTGTAGGCGAAATTTTAAACTTTTGCAAGTCACTAGTATCCGTTGACCGAATTGCTCACGGTACTGATCAATATGGTCGGAAATTGTGGCCTTACTTGGCGATTGGTAACATGCAAAGAGCCGTCGTCTGTTTTCTCTCCTAGCCTGAGCTATCGATATGTCAGTCTCACGCCCATATTTAATCAACTGCGGATTCATACTCTGATCGAGACCTTTAAGTGTTCCGAACATCATGGTACTAGGACTAGGTGGTGGAGCTCGCTCCAAACTAGAAACACGTTTATCTTCCTGGATTTTGTTTTGTTGCAGGACCGATGACAGTTTACAGAGCCAGTCTTTGAAATCTTCATCGTTTTCTGCTGCGAGGGTAAATGATTTGTGTCCAGCTGTCATGCGTAACTCAAAGCACAAGCGACTTCTTTTTGGATTCTAAATGATTCGCATTTAATTAACAAGTTAATGGTGTCGATTTCAAAAGCAACTTACCTGTACAACTTCAGTGCAGAAGTCCATGACAATAGTAGCCTTAGCTTCACCCTGCCTTTCGTCTTTGTGTAGTTCCAAGATGTATGTTCCATCGACCTCTTGCCGTAGATAACAGTATCTCCGTTTGAAGGACTTTGAACCAATGTTAGCAAACATTCTGTCAGAACTTGTATCAGGCCCTTTCAAAAGATAGCCCTGTTTGGTTATGGAATCAGCTTGTGACTTCGTCATTTGTTCGTCAATACGATCCTGATCGGCATCGATTTCATAGAGTTCTTCTTTTAATTGTTCTGCGGGAATGATTCTGAAGAAGACAATTTATTTTTTAATCACTAGTTTAAAAATAAAACTAAAAAAAAACTTACTTCGGAAGATCATGGCAAGTTCCACCATAAGTACTGTACTTATAGTGGACCAAGTGATTATTCGTTTGATACGTGTACAGTGACTGTCGAGTTAACAACGTCCCACCGCCCATTGGTGATGATGGCCTCTGACTTATTGTTCCAGTACTTGTTTTCAAAGTCGAACTGGACGAGGACGATGATGAAGAAGTCGCCGACAATGGTGATGTAATTGAACCCAATGAACCATTCGGAGAGGACGATTGTGTGGACGATAGTGAATTTTGTCTGGATAGATTACCATTGCCATTCTGTTGCGAGGAAATACTTCCATTGTGCGATGATGATACATTATTGTTGTGCGTGATAATAGTTGTATTTGGTGGTGCGCTAAATTTTGGTATTGTACTCGAGATTGTGCGAAATTTACGTGGCAAAACAACTTCCTGTTTTGATGAGAATGAGAAGAGAGAACAAGCGAGAAATAGATGATAGTATTAAATTAATTAAAAACGGGCAACGTTGCGTGACCAGCAGGAAGGTTTGTTGTAAATTAAAAAGTGTGTCATTTAAATCTCAATGTAGTGTCTCTTATCAATTTAATTCCAATCTGGGGTTATTTGCAATGGAGGTCTCTTTTTTTTTTTGTTTCTTGTAACGTGTTACATGCACGAGCATGTGAAGTTGGTTTATTTCGGTTGATGCTTTAATTTAGGGTTGGCTAACTGTTGACACATCATTTTATTAATAGCCAAGTGAATGAAATGGCAATTGCGTCGTATGACTTGCGCAAACTGTGTCTTTATTCTGTTATAGGTTGCTTTTTCAGAAAGCATGTTAAAAATTTTAAAGAATTATGATTTATCAGATTTAAGTTATGATGAGTCCTTCAAATAAGTATGAAGTATGAAGGCTTGATTTAATTTTTTTACAAGGTATTCCAAGAATTTTTGTTATTATTTTTAAAATAACTCAGTTTTTAATCAACTTAATATGAGGCGTGTTGTTTGTATTACATACTCATAGTGATAGTCAATGCGCTGGCTGTACGCTGGTGTTATTATTAATAACGAAATTTTACTGATAAGGATATGTGAGTGGTGATTTCCTCACACTTATCAGGTCTGGCACCCTAGCGTCTACTTGAATTTGTCATAATGTTATCTATTACTTAATGCACTTAAATTTGATTCTGGGTGCCAGACTTGATGATTCAGTTTTAGGAAAACATAAAAAGAAGTATTTCTAATCAGAATCACTAATTGCCCCACAAACAAGAACAAACCAACTTAATAATTTGCGGCGGATTAAACGAACAAATAAGAAATAAATAAATACGAAATACAACAGGCTTATCAAACTAGAAAAATAAAATCTTGCTTAAGATTAGTTATTGTTCTTTGAGTTAATTAGATTTTTCAATAATTTTACATTATTTACATAAGAATAATTTTATATGTTGGTGATTCGTAAGTTGGGTTTATTACTTCGTTTAAAAATAATTTCCTAATCTAGAAAAAAAATTACAGATTTGCTTTCATTCTATTTGAGCTTTTAGTAAAAAAAAAACCCTAGAGTAAGAGCAATTGCGAATTGAAGTAAGTTGTAAATGACACACTTTTTTTTTAATTTTTTACTTTAACGAAAAATTCAAATTTTAACTTACGGAAACATCATCACTTGGATACATCAACAGCTCTCGATGTGGATCATTTTGAATTAGTGTTTTATTTTTGGCAATAAATCCTTCGAAATCGATCGGTTCCACTACTGAAGGTTTGTTCTAAAAATTAAACAAAAATTCACATGAGATTTTTTATGAAAAGAAGAATTTTTTAAAATTTATTTTTGATAAATAAGTAGGAACAAAAAAAGTTTAAAAATAATTATTTTTGTTAAATTTGTATACCTTCTGCAAATAAAAAGCTATTAGGAAATAAAAAAAAAATAATTATGTTAATTCACACTTCTGTGATTGAGGAAGGTAGTTTTTTTTTGAGATAAAAATATGAAACAAAATCACTGTTTTATGTCCATTAGACTTAACAGAAACATGTTTTGATTGCTTAAGGTGAAGTTCAAGACACAAACAAGAAGTAATATCTATGTATGAGCTTTTATATAGTAAATTATATTTATTTATAAATATGATGGACAAGCAATAGTAAAATTATGTGTTGTGAGATTTTATAAACTGATTCGATATTTAATATATGTACGTACTATAGCTGTGTTCAAAAAAATAGGAGTGCCCACTGTTGATACAAATCAACCTCAGTTTATAAAAAAATTGATGGACTTCTTTCAGAAAGAAGCTAATGGCAAATGTGGAATAGTTTGGTTGCAACTTTTGGCAACAATTTTCTTTCGTGGGCGCTTTCTTCTGACTCAAACTAGCCAATTTTTAAGTGTGGATCAAGAGTTTTGCAAAAATTGTTGACAAAAAGAAACAATTGGCAACACTGTTACTGTAATAATGTAGATACAAAAACAAAACACCAGCTATCAGCCATATCAGTTCATTCAGTAACCGATTGGATTATTGAGGAAGAAGAAAAAGGGCATGCAGTAAAAAATTATCATTTTTGTTAGCACTAAATGCGATACTTATAAAAATATAACTCCATTGTCAACTAATAATTTGGTTTTCAATAGGTTTTTTCGTATATGGGAGCATATCCAAACCTTGACCTACATCTAGCCTACACATCAACATCAGTATAGTGTAGGCTTATATTTTGTATTTATTTACTAAGCCCCACACTTCCGTTTGTAGATAATATACCTACAATGTAAAGCACATCATTTCAAATCGCCCCCCATGACCAGTACAGTGTGAAGTTTATAATTTTTGTTTATAATTTAATTAACACTTTGATGCAGTGCGTGTTTTTAAAGAAAACAGCGCGCTCATCGGCACATCAAAACCAGAGAAAGTGGGCGTATAATTTGGACGCACGCTAAATAAGATGCCTCCTCTCACTTGGCATTATAAATTTGTCATACTGATGATGGGAATGTAATGAAATGACTTATGATTGACACTAAACTCATATGTGCTTGTCTTGCATCTTAAATAAGGCCAAATAAGAATTTTACAATAACTATACTGTCGTCACACTTTTACACATTTAATAATGAGATGTTACTTTTTTTGCACCATGATTGATGATTTGCTGATGATTGTCAATTAGTTTTCATGGCCAATGGAACGTGTTATAATAATGGCGCGAGTAATTTTGTGATCAGCAAAGACCTTCTCTTGATTGGCGTGAACAATTTAATCATTGATGAGAAATGAAGATTCGCTTGCGCACATATATGTACATAAAATAGAAAGTTAGTTAAACGATGCGATGTGACGATATTTTTCAATTAGTTGAAAAATTTTCTTTTCAAATTAATGTAATTGGGATTTTCAAAAAAAAAAAAAACAGAGAAGAAAAATAGAAATAAAAACCTTATGGGGAAGTGTAATGTAGAAAAAAAGAAAGAAGCGCGATGGTGCGATCCCAATTATCATAAACTATCTTTTAATGCCAAACACGTGTCACAGTAAATGATAAACCGTTCGTTTATTCAAATCAACGTAGGATATTGCTAAACAAAATAAACATTAAATATACGACTGGGTCGCACTTACAAACTCTTATGGTCAAGAGGTTTATAATTTTGAAAATAGTACAAATGTAACTGCAAACGCCCAAAATGTTGCAAATCTATAGGATCTACTTGTAAAAATCAGAAATAAGGTACCTCAGTGAGTGGAAAATTCTTATCGTTCGCTATGTAGGTTAGGTGTAGCATAAGCTCTCAATTGTATACCAGTGCCGTCGACAAAAACATTTTGTTTTAAATGTATGTAAACTTTAGTTTAAAAACAGAATATACGAGTGGATTAAACGAACTTGCATTTTTGGTTCAGAACGCGGTGCGACAATGAAGATGAAAAGTATTGTTTTTCTTAGTACAATTACATACTTTGTTAAAGGAAAAGTATGAAAAAGTACTAAACAATGAATTTGTTTTATTTATGACTTTAAATCCTAGTAAGCTGCTGATGCGAAACGAAGTTTTTAGTTGAACTCCGACAGAGAAATGCTAACGAAAACAAATGTATTGACTGTTGTACAAATTTAAAAAATTAAAACAAATACAAAAAAAAATTATCGTTTATGATTCCGTTGTCATTTTTCGATGGGATTGATTTGTTTTGCATCAGCAGGGAGTTAAAGCTCTAAAAACTATGGGGTTCAAGAACTTTTCAATGCAGAGTTACTTTTAAATTAAAAGAATTCGTTTTGAGTTCGGTTTGAGTTTGGTTTGAGTCCTGCCTGTTTGAGATCGGTGAGAAACGGTTCGAGTTTAGTTTAAATTCGGTTTGAGTTCGATTTGAGTTCGGTTTGAGTTCGGTTAGAGATCGGTAAGCAATCGAGTTGAGTTCGGTTTGAGTTCAGTTTTAGATCGGTTTGAGTTCAGTTTTAGATCGGTTTGAGTTTGGTTTGAGTTTGGTTTGAAATCGGTTTCAGTACGGTTTGACTTCGGTTTAAGTTCAGATTGAGTTC
The DNA here is from genome assembly GCA_946251815.1 of Dasysyrphus albostriatus. Taxonomy (NCBI): domain Eukaryota; kingdom Metazoa; phylum Arthropoda; class Insecta; order Diptera; family Syrphidae; genus Dasysyrphus; species Dasysyrphus albostriatus. The sequence goes on along the minus strand of OX276337.1, from coordinate 132,446,245 downwards.
AGTTTGAGTTCGGTTGGAGTTCGGTTGGAGTTCGTTTGGAGTTCGGTTGGAGTTCGGTTGGAGTTCGGTTGGAGTTCGGTTGGAGTTCGGTTGGAATTCGGTTGGAGTTCGGTTGGAGTTCGGTTGGAGTTCGGTTGGAGTTCGGTTTTAGTTCGGTTCGAGTTCAAGTTTGTTTTGAGTTTGTTTAGAAGAAATTCGATGGCACTAACTTTTTTCCATAGGAGCGCTCAGTTCCAAGACATTGCGACTCCAAAAATGGTCAAACCTCGAAAATACTGATTTTCGAAGACATTTCTCTATGCATCCCGATGTTTTTTATTTCTATCTTTTGCTTTAAAAATTCTAATAATAGCCCAAAGTTTATCTTGGGCAATATTTGTTTTGTTGTATAAATAAATCATAAGTAAAACACTTTTCTCCCCCTAAACATTCTCTTTAAGCTTTCTTCTATTTGGCACCACTTTTTATTTACTGAATAGTGTCCCCTATTACAAAATAATTCTTTGCGTCTAACTTTTTTCAATAGGAGTCAGACGCGAGGAATCCACGTGTAATAGGGACATAATACTCATTGGCATTGACATTTCAAATCAACCGCAACAAACTTCACTTTAAAATTATTCAGTTTCTCTATTATTCCCATTATTTTCCATTCAAATTCTTTTTTCTTTTATGATCAAAAACTGTATTTGATTTTCCGTTGTTTTTCTAAAATAAAAATAAATTGTGATTGAAGTTATGAGAACAATTTTTTCGGCTTCGATTTTGGGCTACAAGAATTTCTTAATTGGGCTATGGAATTGTTCAAGGCACGGCAACCACGGTACCAGACCCTCGGTACCAGACCCTCGGAAAACTGGTATTTTTAACATTAAACCAATTTTAAAGTCGCAATGTCTTCGAACTGAGTCCTCGTATGAAAAGTTTTAGCGAACTTCTTTTAGAAAATATAAAAATATAACTTCAGCGTTTAGAAGCAAATTTCAGAAATAAGATGTAAGTGCTTTTTTTTAAAGAGGTTCACATGACCTTCAAATTTTATTTCGAACACTGGTCTACAATCAAACTTATTGATCAAAACAAAAAACTTGTACCTTTAATATCGTCAATAAAAAGTTTAATTTTATATAAAACTCCCAGATGTAAATATGTACAATGAACATACAAATATATAAAAATTTACTTCAGTCAAACTGTCATGTCAACAGAAAGATAACACTTGTTGAAACCAAACCCTCAAACAAGAAAACAAAAAACACCCTGAAACCACCACACTTAAGCCGTTAGTAATAGTTTACATTGCTCACAACATTCATAAATGTGTATATTTTTATATTCTTTATTTACTGTAATTTCTATTGCAACATTCAAACATCACAATTGTATAAAAAAAAAACAGAAAAAAACATAAATAATGCTAAACTTGTCACCATTCAGTACACAGAATACTCGTACTATGTGTCAAAACATCCATCAATCCAACGGACACTATATAAATAAAAACCAATCGATATTTCATACTACTCGTATAATATCATGACAAGCCCCCCGAGATATCATCACTCTATCACTCTGTCTATTAAAAATAGGGGTATTGATTTATTTTAAAATCATTGATATGTATCGAATGATAGCTAGCATGTATCTAATATCATCGTATAGGATGTGGCTTCCTTTCCTTGATAATGGCCCAATATTTAGCTATGCCGTCACAACACAATCACAATCAACATAAGACATCATGGCCTTTCTTTATCTTGTTTATAGGTACACCATATCAAAAGCAACGGTCTGTAATTACATCTACAAGTTTTTTTTTCTTCTGTATAATATCTCTAGACAGGCGTACCCGTATAATCTCTCACCTCGAATTGGTTTTCTGTCTTGAACTTGGGCAAAGGCAAGTTTCAATAATATTCGATACAACAAAAAAAATAGCAAGCTACACTTAAAAGAAAAATAAGGAAATCGAAACATGGATATTAAATTAACAAAGCAGCATTCGCCGATCCAAAAGCTAATGCATGGATGATTTGCCATTAATTAATTGCTTATAAGTTGTAAGAAATTCTATGGATTCTATGTTTTTTTAACTTAAATTAGAAAAGTAATAAAAAAACATAGAAAAAGGACATATTTATGTATACAAATAATGAACGAATAATTAAAAGCAAATTATGAACCAATGAACAATTCAATATTCAAAATTTGAACTTCTTTTTAAAGAGAGTATCTTGCTTACTTGATATCAACTCACCAAAGTAGCAAAAAAAAACATAGAAAATATTTAACGACAAAATTGAAACCATCACATCGAATTTAAAACCAATGGCAAATTACCCACCTATGAACTCTTGGATCAGCAAATAAAATTGGAAAAGAGACACAAAACATAGAAAAACCCTCATTTAGGTACACAAATAATTAACGAATAATTAAAGGCAAATTACCAAGCAATAAACAATTCAATATTCGAAATTTCAACCACTTTTTTGACAGTTTCTTGGTAATTTGATATTAAATAACCAAAGCATAAAAAGAAAAAACATAAAAAAAAAATTAAAACTATAACACCTAATTAACAACTAATTTATGGATTAAATGCTGATTACTCAAAATCTACAAAATTTCGCTTAGCACCTTCATCTTCTATACGCTTTAAGTAATTAACGAATAATCAAAGGCAATTACGAAGCAAAGCCAATTTAATATTTACAATTTCAAACTCTTTTCTGAAAGACCACCATGATAACTTCATATCAATTTACTATCTCAGAAAAATAAAAAAAAACATAGAAAACAGAAAAATAGACAAAACATAGAAAACAGAAAATAGACAAAACATAGAAAACATATAAAACATATATTAATAGACAAACCATAGAATAATAGACAAAACAGAAAAAATAGACAAAACATAGAAAAATAGACAAAACATAGAAACACATAGAGAACATAAAATGACCACGTTGAAACTATCACCTTTTAGTTAAAAACGAATAAATTCCCAAATAATCTACCTATTAACTTTTGATCTGCGAATTATTTTAGAGATTGGAACCCAGAACATTGAAAAACGCACATAACTAGCGAATAATTCAAGGCGAATTATAAAGCAAAAAAACAATTTAAAATTCAAAATTTCAACCACAATTTAGAGAGTTCTTTGCTAACTTGATATCAAATTACCAAAGCATCAAAAGAAAAAAACATAGAAAACATAGAAAAAAATGTTTTTAGGTGGCAAAGGCTAGGATTCGAGCTCTAGATTTCCACCGTCATACACATTTGAGGAGCTACTACTCAAAATCTGAATTAAATTCATTGAAAAATTTTGTTTGACAAAATATTCGCGATTAATGTTAATTTAGAAACTTTTCTTTTTTATTTTTTTACGAGAAAATCAATTAAAAATTCATGCCACAATTTTTCGATCTGTGTACCTATAGTAGCTAAGTCATTTCTTCGTTCGTTCATTCATTCATTCAATTCGTTGGGAGTCGTTTTAAATTAAACGAGATCTAGACACGAACTTTTGCGGAATTAGGTAGCGTAGGTAAGGCGATATTTCTTTTGCCACCATTTGGCGGTCAGTGTCAATGTGAAAGACAACATCAAGATTAGTTGTATATACTGGAGCTGAGGAGGTTGCTGATGTTGATGCATTGAAGTGTTTTAATTTAATACACGAAGAAATAAATTATGCTAATTGGATAAGAGAATTGATTTAGTAACGTTAAAAAAAAAATATTTGTTTGATTTAAATTTTGATTTAACTTCAAACGAAAGGAAAAGGGAAAAGGTAGGTAGTTAACAATAAAATTGAGAGTTATTACTTTGAATATTTTTGGAAAAATGAAATGGAAACGGAATTTGATGGCAAAAAGAAAGTGGAAGTTATTTTTCGTTGTTTGGTTTTTAGTTTTGTTTGATGTGCTTGGTGGAAATAAAAGAAATTATAATTAACTTATAGATTTAAAATGAAATGAATGAATATTTATAGAAGGTGGTTTTTACAGGTTTTGAACTCAAAGATATTCTTTTGTTGTTGGGAAAAAGAGGGAAAACTTTTTTTTGCTTAGTTGTTATATTTTTATTGTCTTTCTATTTTCTATCAATTTTCTATAAATGTCAATTTACTGGAAAATTGATGAGCCAAAAAAAAAAAATGACTTTCATGTCTAATATAGAAAAATATTTACTACAAACACCTAATTGCATAATAATCGCATAAAACCAAGACTTATACCGTCACCACTTAACTGATGCACATAAGGCGATTGTGGACTTTCACGGAAAATGATGATACTTTACTTCTTGTAAGACATATCACACGAGCTGTATACATTACATGCCAAAGTGTCTTCAGGTGAGAAAAGAACAAGACAAAAAAAAAAACTCCAGCCAGACAACCCATCCATGATGGTTCTAATTTGATTGACGTACATGGGAATTAGTTTCACTTCAACTATATAAGGAATTATGGCAAACAGCTGCGTCTAAGATGCTTTTCTTTGATTTAATTTACTTAATTTGTCGCATAGCCATTTTTGGTCTCATGCATAAAAAAACTATTCGACAAGTTGTGACAGATTGGTTGAAGTTGAGATAAAAGAGAGTTCCTTGTTTGGGATTATGAACAATGTACATGTACGAGTACGTACGGTTTCTATAATTTTTGAGAGGTCATTAATCAAACATCAGGCTAAAAGTATTGTTTAGTGAGCTTTATATACAAAAATATTTTAAACAAAAGAACGAGAGCGTGCTTTTCGAAATAGATATCAAGAAGAGATAGTGCCTTGTTTGGAATTTAAATTATATCCATCTAAATACAAATTTATTATAACTTTTGTTTGTTCCCTTATTATTTGTTGTTTGAAGTCACACTTTAGGGATTAAAGGAATAAATTTTGTTAAATTATTCTTCATTTGAAAAATTAATTTTGAGCAGATACCTACCTTGTTAACCTAATTTTATCAAAAGTCTGGCAATCTATATTTTTTTTAATGATACCCGCCTGGAAAAATGGCAAGTTTTTGTCAAGTTTAATCAAGGGCCTAAAAAAGCTTCGCTAGGGGCAATCTAGACAGGGAAAACTTGTCAACAGTGAGGCCCTCACTGGAAAAAAACTTGGTGGATAAGTCTTTTTATCCCATATACCTTATATATAATAAAAACAAAAAACAAATATTTTATGCCCCTAATACAAACAATAGTAAGAAAAATTAACGTAGGTATATAATTTTTCACTTTCAACATTACGTCACTGTATTGCGAAATAGCTCAGTAGCTAGAGTGTTGGACTCCATCACTTCGGTTTTAAGGCGGGACATAACATCATTCATGCCGCGTCTAATCTCGTTTCTGATATCCAATGGAACAAATCTAAGAAGCAGTCTACGGGTACCTGTCTGATTGATTTGGAGAAGGCCTTCGACACCGTTTGGTTAGAGGGTCTTTATCTAAAGCTGAACAGACTTGGCATTAGTAAACCACTATTGTATATATGCTTTATGACATGCTCAATGGTAGAAAGTTTGTTGCCAAGAGTGGCAATGTGACTTCTGCCACAACCTTTAATAATAAAAACGGTCTTCAGCAGGGAGCGATCAACTCGCCGATTCTATTCAGCCTTAGGCCGAAAGGCATTAGTATTAGGTAAGTTATTATAGTTTAACTTAGAGCGCCCGATTTAGGGCCAGTAAGCTAGTTTCAAGATATTGATAAGTAGGCTAGTTCTTATGAATTTTTGTTTGGCTTTAAGATAGTTTTAAGAAAATCCAAAAAAAAAAGGAAGTTTCAAAAAAAAAAAGTGTCGGACTGGTTATCAGAAGTTTGCAGGATCGAATCCCAGTTGAGACAACTTTTTTTTGTTGTGTTGTTCTCTCTAGGCAAAAAGGTTACCTAATGGGCAAGGCCCTAGAGTAAATTGATAGCTACCCTTGCTAGACCCTTACCAGCATCAATGTTAAAATTTTTAGAGCCTCGTTAAAAACTAGATTATTTTTCCAGGTGGGTATTAATCATTAGAAATGTTCAACATCCCCGACTTGTTGGAATCGCCTCCTTCAATATTGTCTTGTTGTCTTAAATATGAGAGAAAGTCACCCCCAACTTGAAAATCTTTCATATTTAAGACAACAAAGATGTTTCAAAGGCAGGTCTTCTATACCACTTACCTTGTTAAATTTTTTTCTTTTTCAACATAAGAGAAAGGCCTTCGAAAAAATTTTGCATAGACCAGTGCTTCGAAAATTGTGTACTCTCAGCTTTGAACTCTCAATTTGGATTTCTTCTTACCTAGAAAATCATTATTCCAGTACTCGTTTTAGATCTGCAAACTCTTGCTCTTTCTTAGCTACCTTTGGTGTCCCCCAAGGGAGCCATCTAGGTCTACTTTTGTTTATTTTTACTATTGACGATATTGTAATGGTCATTAAATATTCTTCTATCCACTATATTTCCATGAGCTTTAACGTGGAACAATCCTGTGATCCTGCCTCTTTATCTATAGCGACTCAAGTTAATCAATTTGAACAACGTTCTCTTCATTCATCGACGACTTTCTGGTTCCGTTGAATGCATTTCACTCTACAACTCTATTTCTTTTAACATTAACTCCAGTAATACACGAAATCTTCGTCTTTTTTATTCATCTTCCTACCAACTAAACTTCTTATGACTTCAACAAACTTATCTCTCGAATGCGGCGGAATATAAATTCGAATATGAACTCTTTTGACTTTAACTTTAACAGTACTTCTAACTAAGACTCAGTCTTCTAAATCGCTCATCACAAAACCAATCTTAGCCTTCTAACTTAGATAAAGAAAGCTTGTATTAAGCCGAATAAATGGGGGATTTCTCAATTTTTTACCAAGACATGCTTAAGCTAGATAAAGTAGAGGCTCAAGGCTTCAATATGACGTAATCAACAAGCAATTTGAATTCAACGAATTCGAGAGTAAAACGAACTGAGTACACTTCATGAGCTCAGAATAAAAAGACCGAGCGATTGGAGCAAAAAGCTGAGCGCAGCCAACCTCCCTCTTTTTTCGGTTCAGAATTTTTCGAGTTTCGATTGACCAGCTGTCAGATAAAAATTAAAAGTCAGTACTAAATTTTTGTGCGTTATTTGCTTAGATTTGTTTTAAAATTATATCGGAGAGCTCTGATTATACTTGGCTCAGAGATAATCAGATCACTCGAGGTCTGTTCCAAGGTCTGTTCAGAGCCAAAATAAAAAATTGAGAATTGCTTGCGCAATTGACTTTTTTGTAGTAACTTTTTAGAAGTAATTCGAAATTGGACACATGCTTTGATTCCTATCGAAGACAGCCCCGCAAAATTCTAACACAGTTCGTATTTTACGAGTAATTGTTTAGAGTCAACATGACAAAACAATTAAAATTGTAAGAAAAATGTCAACTCGTAGGGAAATAAGAGTCAGTTCAAATTTTGTGTATAGAAAACTTCGGTCAGAAATCTAAGTTTTACCAATCCATGCCCACGTACTGGTATGGTTTGTTTTTCTTCAGTTGGTATTCTTATTAAAAATATTGGGTCCAACGGATTGTTTTACTTCAAAATTACATGCATTGTTGAGCAACTTCAATTTGAAGCTCTATTGCAACTAAGCCCGGCGCCAAACCTGATTCAACCTTTCTTGAGTTGCTAACGTTTTTTGTGAAGTTCCACAAGGATCAATATTTGGTCCAACACTTTTCTTCAGTTTTCACAGTTTATCAAATGATTGAGAAAAAAAAACAGCGATTCATCAATTTAGTTGAAAAAAATTGATAACTTCAGGGAGAAAGGTCAGAAAACCAAATAAAATTGACAATGATGGCCATACAATTTCTTGGCAAAAGAAGCTATTTATCATTTTACAGTTTTTATATTTACTTTTCATCTCATCCTTTATTCCTTAAAATTCTATTTTTTTTATATTCTTTTATGAGGTTAATAACCTTATGAGCTGTGATTTAATTAAATTTTGCACACACTTCACAAAATTTCACACGCCGCACTCAAAATGAATTAGAAAAGCTAAGAATATGCTTTTAGTTTATGAAGAAGAAAAAAAAAGAAATTAATTGCTCCAAAAGTATCCTCTATCTCGCGGGTGTTTTATTATTTTTTTTTTTTTTGCTCCTTCAAGAGTTCTTTGTTATATGGATAGAGAAGCATTGTAAAAACTGCTTTGCCTTACATATTACGCTTATATTAAGAGAAGAAGAATATTATTTTTTTTTAAACATCTTTCGTGACTTATGGGAAATACAAAAAAAAATACTCTTCCAAGGAAAATAAAAATGCATATATATTTCCGGCATGTGAATGGTAAATTCTTTCAACTTGAAACATTATATCCATTGTAATGAATGAAAAAAAAAAAGACAAAAGTTGAAGGTTGAATATACATTTAAGGACACTTGTTGTTGAAATGTGAACTTTTTTCTCACAGTTTTATCCACACAAAACTATTAATCTACAGTTTCAAATAATGTTCACTGTGAAATAAAACGGGGACATGACTCACCATGAAGAATCTCTTATTTATGTGAAAGGGGATGTCCTTGAGTGGGACTTGTATGAGTCATAGTCAAGGATGGTGGTATGGCTGGGCTCATTAGGAAATATATTTGTTTTGGAAATCGGTCATGTTGTACATTCTTATAAGAAAAAGTGAGCTTAGTCCAGATTTTGTAATCACAGTAGAACTTATGATTTTGATTTGCAATTCACTGTGAGCTTATCCAATGATTGTGATTCGTGAATTCAAAAATTATTATTTATATTAGAATATCGGAATTGGTTATGGTGACACGTTTTCACGGACAATTTATTATTGAAAACAAAATTACTGACATGAATCTTTTAGAAAGAAGAAAGTTTTAAATAAATTCATTTAACAAAAATTTATCATATTTTTAAATTTAAAATAAATTATACATTTATGTATTCGAAAGTATTTGTTTTCATTTATTTGAAATTTTTATTGTTATTCTTCCTAGGCTACAAAAAATATTAAAAGTTGATTTTTAAGTTTTACAAATTTAAGATCTCTAAAGCATAGAATTAGAAAGAAAATTCAAATACAAGAAAAGGAGGCGTGGCAGTAGGTGAATTTCAAAAAAAAATGTATGTTTTAAGGTTCTAAAAAACTTATTTACAAAAAGTCAGTTTCCTAGAAAATTAAGGAGAAAACTAAAACATAAGAAAAGTAGGCGTGGCAGATGTCAAAAAGTTCGCACTTGCCTTACCTATATGAACGATCAACCAACAAAAGGTGAAGAAAATCACGACATCGCTCTCATTTTTCATGCTGTCATCTTGATTTTTGAGATTTTTTAGTTCTCTTCAGGTTTTTGGACATTTTTATGATAAGAATTCAATTCGTACACACTTAAGGATGATTTATCTTGGGAGTGATTTTTATCATGTCACTTGGACGCCATTTTGGTAAATTACTCTTTATCTGTAGTCCATCAGTCAGGAAACCGTCATTTGCTTTTTGAGTAGGGGTGGCCTTATTTTTATATTTTGAATTTATTTTTGACATTCTTAGGATGGGCTAAATTTCCCTTGGGAGTGATTTTAGTTATCCTGTCGCTTAGACGCAACTGTTAAAAATGGCGCCCAATTTGGGCTAAATGTGGTTAAACAAAAAACTCGTTAATGTCTTCAAAAATGTTTGATATCTTAAAAGATAGAAGTTGAGTAGACGCATCCTTGGGTAAAATTTCAGAGTTGCCACTTTTTAGAAAGATACTTTTTTAGATGTCGAAAGATGGGATTTTAATTTTTTTTTTTTAATTTTTAATATTTTAAACATGAAAACAGTTGCGGGAACGTTAGAAATATTAAAAACACCAACAAATTGAAATATCACCCTTCGACATAAAAAAGTATGTTGACGAAAAGTCGTAACATTGACATTTGAACCGAAACTGGATCTACACAACACCTATTTCTAAAACAACAATTATTTTTTCTTGACACGCGTTTGGCATCGTATTTACGCAATTCTTTTATGTATGTTAAAAATATTAATAAATTCAAAAAAAATTGGAAGTGAAACCTTTTGACATTAAAGAAAAACCTGTTTCCGAAAAAGGGTAACACTAACATTTTAGCCTAAGGTGGGTCTACTCACTACCTATCTTTTAAGATATCAACCATTATTTTAACCATAATAGTTTGTTTGTATTTTCTTTATTTTTTATTTTACCATTTTGCACAGATTGGGGTCATTTTCAAAATGGCGTCCAAGTGACAGGATTACAAAAAAGACTCCCAAGCTAAATCGCATGCTTAGCATTTAAGAAATAAATTCTGTACGTTTAACATGAAAATCATTTGTCAAATTTGAAACAATTCATACCTACACTGTCTTAATTTTCATTGATTGAATTCGTTCACCAAATGAAAAATTCATTGATTTGCAAACTATTTTTTTTTTACGTTTACACAGGTTTTTAACAATATTCAATCTTAAATTAAATATTTCTACTAAGAACCGTCTAAACACTCGAACATGGTACGAGTGAACTTGGCTCGAGTATTATGTTGGAGTTGACTGGCTCGATTATCAATTTTTTAGTTTGACTAAATCAAACAAAATTATTGTCTCATCAAAATCAAAATTATTAAATTCTTTTGGGTTTTATCAATGTTCGAAGAATAGCGTGGTAACAAGTTCGATGTTCGATTGTATAAGGACAAGTTTTCTACATTTGCTCGAACATGTGGTTTTAGTTTAAATTTTCAAATATCAAACATTCCGAATAAGAACACAAAATAAGAAATACACTTTTCGAGTGACTAAAAAATTTACCATCATACATGCATGACATCAAACATAAATATGACGTAAAGAATAGTGAATTTCGTCTAGTTTGGTCTCAGCTTAGTCTTACTGTTTTTGGCGAAGTAAAGTTAAACCAAGTTCACTCAAACCGATGTTCTAGTATGATTAAAAGTATATATATGTTAGTAGCAATAAGTTGTGTTCTTTCATTTTGTATTGAATGAAATAGCTCAACCCTTAAAACATCCAACATCCGGTTTTCATTGACAAAATTTTGTTTTTTTTTTTCGAAAGAAATCACCCTTTATAGTTAATTGTTCAACCCTTACGACTTTCTGTATTATAAACCCTCCAACGCCTCAATACAACAACAATATTCAAGCTTCACTTGTTCTTTTGCCCTTTTGAATTAAACACGTTAATATATAATTTCATATATATTTGTATGTGAATGACGATAGTAGATATTAAAATGTCTACTACAAGGGTTAAAGTCATTGCTAGCAGGTCACGTTGAATTTGCATTGCATCACATCATGTCGTATCCATTCAGTGATTTAAGTGTTTATTCGAATTCAACACCCCAAGGGTCTTTTAATTATGGAACCCTAGAGCGGAGTATTTACCCAAGTATTTGCAAGTACATATTTGCTACTGATGTTGTAGCTGGGTACAAGTACACAACCCTCGTCGTTCAGTGTCCTATCGCTGCCGCTATGCCACCATCATCAGCCACCTTCTTTGAGATATCAAATTGAGTTGAGATTGAGATTGAACCTGACACGTTACAGAATGTTTCTTTTTTATTCAATGTTGCGCAGGGTAGGTAAATGTACCGTCAGTGCTCTTCATCGCCAACTTGTGCAACTTAAAAAAAAAATAACATGCGAAAGAAAAACATTGCAACTAAAGGAATGAGAAGGTTTGATACAGTTTCAAGTTCAAAAACGATGGCAGCGGCAGAACAAACACTCTCAGAAGCCATATTTTTGTCGAGAGCAAACACAGACAGACATAAAGCATACTCGTATATTTTCGTCGAGCCAGACAAGTTGTCTGGCGAAATGTCAGTTGGATCTGTTAGAAGCGCTTTGTACACAAATTCTCTTGCGGGCAACATAGCTAGGTAATTTGAATTCAACGAGAAGAGTGTGAGGTGTTAGCATACAACATAATACAAAACGGAACCACCAAGCAAAACCCAAAGAATGAAGAGAATTGTTCGTGTAGTTTTCGATGGAAGAATAAATTACATACATACCTAACGTAGATGCCAACACTTATCTACAATAGAAAAAAATTCAATGATAGTCCTGAGGAAACAAGGATTTTATTACATACGAACAATGTGCATTGTGCAATTTGTATTATGCCTTATGCGATGCCGACGTTGCATTTAACGGAAAGGGTTTAAAAATATTTTCATAGATACTCACATGTTTTCCTAGAATATTAAGAGAGAAGAACTCTAAATTATGTGTGGGGTATTTCAAGGAAACAGATAAGCAAATGTTATGTAAAATGTCTGGCCATGAACTGTTTTTAAACTATTGAATGCTTTCATGGCAATTTGTCGGTATTGTAGTGTTTATACATATAGATCTTGCAAATAATTCACTATTGTGTTTAGTTCACACAATGATTACTAATTCTTCAGAAGTAAAACTTAAATATATTTCCCCGTATAAACTAGACATTAATGGTACGTGTGAATTGATCATTGCTTTTGTTGCTGAACGCACTCAGCGATCCATGACACTAGCTTAATAGGCGTGTGACCATTAATGTCGTTTTCGATGGGATTTTGGAATTGTTCCATTCCTATTGAATATGGAAAATTTTGAGTAGAAGGTTTTCTCTATTTCAAAAAGTTTTGTTTAAACTCGTTGCGCAGAGTTTTTAAGCAGTGTGAAGAAATTAGGATAGTATTTCTCTTTTATGAAAAAATAGAGGTACCTTCGATACAAATGTTACCAAACCGTTAAGGAACATGCTATAATTCTCAAAAACTACTCCTGGGATTTTGATAAAAACAAATTTCGATAGGCTAAAATGAACTATCAAGTATTATTATATTACACTTAGCAACTATTACTAGAACCGACCATTAAACGTTCTTTTATGCTGCATTTTATCATTATTGGCTGAGCGGATTTAAATAATTTTTTTGTATACAAACTTTATAAAAGTTGAAATAAAATAGCGTGTGCAAATTTTCACTTTTGTTTTATTTTGTTTTTATATGGACATAGATAAATTCTTGTATTATAAAACGGCAAACACGAATTTTGTGGTACAATTAATGCGGCCTGGAAAAACCGAAGACATATAAATTATATATCGTTGGAAAAGTTTTTTTGCACAGAAGTGCAGAATGCAAAAATTTATTTAATAATTTCCCCACAAAAACTAAAAAATAACAAAGAAAATTGCATAATGCGAGTGAGCACCAGAGCGAGACCGAGTATTTATTTGTTTTTATTTGTCGTTTCGATTTTTTCCACCCGCTAACCAACCAATTTTCCAGCACTTACTGGAAAGATAATTGGAATACCTGATGGCAGCATTCAGGACTGCAGAAAATAATATAATAAGTGACCCATAGAACAGTTGCGTTTTTTTGCAAGTAAAAGTAATATGGTCTCAAAAAAATGACATCGAAACAAAGCAATTTACATATCAAATACAACAATTACTATGTTCATATAGTGTAAGTATATCCAGATAACTAAGTGGATTTAACTTTTGTCCCGATAAAAACGGCATTGCCAGACTACCACCGTCGTTGTGTTATCGATAATTTATATAGAAATGTCAAATGTTTGTTGGTAAAATTATTCAATACAAAATGGCAGACCAAGGCAAATGTTGAAATGTCCCGATGTCGTTCTTTTCGTCAATGTCCATATGGAAATGCAAAAAAACGCAGCTATTAAGTGGATTAAACGTTTGTCCCGATAAAAAATGGTATTGCCATACTACCATTGTCGTTCTGTTATCGATAAAAATGTCAAATGTTTGATGGAAAGATTGTTTAATACAAAATGGTAGACCAAGGCAAAAGGTTAATGTCCCGATGTTATTCTTTTCACCAAAGTTTACATGCAAAAATGTAACACTTTTACCTTGAGGATCCAATCATTAGAACTTAAGTTAAATGCGTTAAAAGGGAATATTTTTTTTGGTTACCAATAACCATATATTTTCAATATTTATGCATACTGTTTATCTTTGAACCACACAGAAACAAGTTCGTCAAATCCACACGCTTACATATCTTGTGATTGAAAACAATCCGTCCTTAAACAAAACGAAAAAAATATATATGAAAAACACTCAAAAAAGTTTTTTTCACTAAAACAAAATATCATCGAATTATGTCAAGTACTACCACTTAGGCCCCGTTTTCTAAAACGTCATCTGCGTCAAAAATGCAATTGCAGAATGTTCGAAAACACCAATACAAATTTTTCTGTAGGCCCAAATTTTCCATAAAAACAGTCTCGAAGTGGTAACGCTGATTATGACCAAACTGTTTCTTTTTTTTTCAATTTTGTTAATGAATCCATAGCTTGCTTATTTAGTCTTGTATTTTTTTTTTTTTTTATATCAAAAGTTAAAAACAAAAACAATAGAATCCTAATGAATGCAAAAAGTTCTCCTCGTCATAATTATGAGTGGAAAATTAAAATTTAAAACCTACAACTTCAGCCTCTCTTAGCATATTCCTCAGGAAATTCATTTTGTTTTTTTTTTCTTATATCAACAAAGTTTTCATATACAAAAAATCTCCCAATAATAAAAGAAAAATAAAGTAGCAATATTATCGAAATTTTTACGGGGTAACTAACCCCAATGTGTTTATGAGATACCTTATTGCAAATCGTGCCTTATCGATTTTTATTTTGTTTTAATATTTTTTTTTTTTTTTTGTATTCACTTGCAAATCACTTCAAATATTTCCTCCTACGTGTCATTCTCGATTGTATTTCAAGATAAAAGAAGAGAAAATCGATATACATCACTTCCTCATCCTCATTGACTCATGTTTCATCTTCCTCATCTTCATCATCATCATGAAAATGAACATCATTATCATCATCATTCGATAAACCTCGTGTACAATGTGTGCAGAAAAAAAGTTGCTCTCTTATGCCTTTCATCATTTGGAAAATGAAATCTGCATAAAATGCACTCAGAATGAATTGAACTGGAATTTATGAAGAAATTTTAACCATGTAATCATAGCAGTCGGTCGGTATGGGTTTTTGGTGATGATGGGTAGTAGAGGGACTATACTGTATTGTGATACTGATGGGTAGAGAAGACAACTCACATAAAGCAGATCAAATTGCTGCTTTATGTGAGTTGTGTGAATAGAGCAATCAGATAGTTGATAGTTTGGGAGCTGTTGACAGTTTGATTATACTTAAAAAAAAAATTGTTGTCGTTTATTTAAGTAGGTTTTACATCGGATGTGGCAATTTATCTCCAAGTAGGCGATTTAAGATATTGCCAATTTTAATTTTATTTAAATTGAAATTCTTTTACATTTTTGTTTTTATATAATTTTCACTTGATCCTTTTTAATTGTTGTATACTGAATGCAGCCATCGAAATACTTAATCTGAGCGCACCCCAAAAATGAAAATCGATTTCTTTTCCATCCCTAAAATAAATGACGAACGTCAAACGTCAAAACGATTGACTTTGAGCCTGATTACACGATTCGTTTTTTCGGTCGTTTCGTGTTTCGTCTTTTTGACACATAATGGTGAGGGGTGTAGAAATGTGGGAGGTACGTACCTGCCAAAAAGACGAAAAACGAAACGACCGAAAAAACAAATCATGTAATCATCTCATTGAATGTACCTACAAATCCAAAATTCTAACGATGAAAACGAATTGAAGTCACTGCCACCATCTCCTTAAGTGAATGGCAAAAACAAAACTGTTGGTATGTGATGTGAGTTGAAAATGAGTGCAATGTGAATAATTCAATAAAATGAAGACAAGATGTGGGATTCCAAAAAATCCCAAAACAAAAAAGGAATTCACGGAAAGTTGCATGATTTTTCATGATTTGAACAAAGTTAACTGTGACTGGCATTGGAAATGGGAATGATGTTTTCTTATACATATTTCGTGTCCTGAATTCCTCTTTAATTTAAAGCAAAATAAGTAGGTTAAGGTCATAGCATTTTTGTATTTATTAAATTCAATATAAAAAAAAAATAAAAAATAAGATAACAGATTTTTAATTTGACTACGAGGGGCGTAATACCTGCTGATTATTTGTCACCAGGGGCTTCGGTAGGTACCTGCTGATCTACCAGAACGAAAGCCGGCTATGCCGATACTAAATATTTGATGATCATTGCCACTTGGGGCGTAGTTCCTGCTAAATAGTGTCCCTAAAGGCGTTGTACCTACTAATAAGTGCCACCTTAGGCGAAGTTTCTGCTGACTTAATGGTACTAGGGGTGTAGTATTTGCTGATTAGTGCCACCGAGCCCATAATTCTTGCTTATAAATGGCACCAGGAGCGCTGTACCTTCGGATTGGTTTCATATATCACCGTTCCATCCAGGCAGGAACAAGGTTTATCCGAAAAAAGAGCACCAGGACTTGAAAGCGCAACAACTAATAATCAGAACTAGTACGTCCAGCCCTCGAAACTCGAGAGCTAATAACATTATTTGTTAATAAAAGCTGTCCTTAGCTTAGAGAAAAACTAATACCTCGTTTACATGTCGAATTGAATCCGAATTAGGAATTAGGTCAATGAAGGAATTAGGAATTAGGTACCTGTAGCTCAGCGAGCTGGATCGAATCGAAAATATTTAGATTTTATAAACCTAGATTGAAGGATTGAAGAATTGAGATTTCAGATACTTGTTGGTGTGCTTGCGTAATTGTGTATTTTGTATGTTGTATGTTGTATCTTTGGCTTATTTTGGTTGTTCGTTAATTTGTGGTTGAAATTTATTTTTACTAACAACGTCGCACCCACATAATGAAAGCAAAACTTTCACTTCAATTCCATTTGAATTCAATTTTTCGATCTGGAACTAGTCGAAATTTCGATCCGGATTGAATCCGATCCTTCGATCTGCTCATGTAAAAGTGGTATGAGATACTTTTTGATTTTCTGAAGCACTGAACGCTGCCATCAGGCATTCCAGTAATTTTTCCAGTCAGTGCTGGAAAATTGATTGGTTGGTGGGTGGAAAAAATCGAAACGTCACATTTGGGTTACGACAAATAAAAACAAATTATTGCTCGGTCTCGCTCTCGCTTTTGCTCGCAGATATTACGCAATTTTATTTTATTGTTTTTTAGTTTTGGTGGTGCAGTTATTTAATAAATGTTTGCATTATGCACTTCTGGGCAAAAAAAACCGTTTCAACGATATATAATTTATATGCCTTTGGCCTTTGTAGACCGCGTAAATTGTACCACAAAATTGGTGTTTACCGTTTTATTGTATGATACCAGAATACCCTTAGACCAAAGTGAGCAGGGTGCCACCATTTCTTTTTATTATGTTATTCATTCAAATGTTCTTACAATTTCGAGACTTTCTAGATCAATACTTTTACATTCCGCGAACAGATTTTATTTAAATATTTCAATCTTATCTCCTTCAGTAGAGATATAAAGGTTCTTTGAATATTTCACAAATTATATTTCTTCTTGAAGAAAAATAAAATTCAATTTTAGTAAACGGAAGTAGTCTGCTAGCTTCCTTTTTTCGTTCTAATTGTATAACTTTTCGCAAAACGATGCATTCCATGGAATTCAATATCAAAAGTTGGAAAATGAATGAAAATGGTTTCTTCTCTCCAATGATGACGGTATGGTATACTTTAATGCAATTATATGAATTGCATATTGCTCGTATTTGAAATTTTTTATTTTCCAAATACTTACCACACAAAGTGTATGCATCTTCTTGCTTTTTCAAGTGTTTTTCCATTTCAATTAATAATCACACAAATCAAGTTTTTTTTTATAAAATTGAAACAAAATGAACAATTTCCCAGAGCGCAATAAAATTGGTGTTCAGTATTATTTTTTTTTTTTTTTTTGAAAAACATTAGGGTTAAATTTTATGATCAAATTCAATTTGTTTGAAGGGCTTAGAAGTCTAATTTGTGGGTATAATAGCACTCTTGGGAGAGTTAAATGTGCGGATAAATTCATTTTGATGGGAGACATCAATTTAGCTGACGGAATGAGTCACATCAGATATGGTGTTACATAAATAAATGCTTACTGAACTTTATGTGTAAGTTTCAAAGGGAATAGTAAATAAGTTGGTGCTCTGAAACTCAGTGACTTTTTTGAAATTCTAAAAAGTGCATTGTACCCTTGTTGTTTGAGGGTTATCATAGTTATTTATGATGATTTTTAAAACATGTTTAAAGCACTTTACCTAAATACAATCGCCATATGAATTTTTGAGGTGTTTTATTTGTATCCTTTTAATGGGTTGGTCTAGACCAGCCAATGCAAACCAATGGCACGCGTGCCAATAGTGGGATGTAACGAAATTTTATGGGCACGTTATTAATTTAGAAATCCAATCGCTGCATCAGCTTTACTTCGAGAAACAGTCGGCGATTGGGAGCTGGTCAGAATTCTGGTTTTCAAAATTGTGTTTGGTTTTTTTCTGTTTTTGTAAATTCTTTCTCTGTTTCACCAAAATTCTGTATTTCAAAATTCTGTAAATGCAAAATTCTGTAAATTCAAAATTCTGTATGTGCAAAAATCTGTATGTCAAAATTCGTATCTCAAAATGCGTCTAACTCAATGTTGAAATAAGATATGAAAATTCGAAAAGAGACATGGCATATACTCATTGGTTTTGACATTTCAAATCAACCGCAACAAACTTCACTTTAAAATCATTTAGTTTCTCTGTTGTTCCAGGATTTCAATTTAAATAATTCTTCCTCTTATGAGCAAAAAATTAAGGTATTTTATTTTCCGTTGTTTTTAAAATTAAAAATAAATTGTGATTGCAGTTATGAAAACTTGGCTTCGATTTTGGGCTACAAACATTTTCAAATTGGGCTACTGAACTTATTCAAGACATGGCAACAATGATTTTGGGCATTGTGTTCGTCTCACTATGGTCTTACCGTTCCAATTTACAAGAGGTTTTTGTGTCGCGGTTTGCTCGCTCTAGTCTTGTTTTGGTGTCGCCTTGAAATTTACACGTGGTTTTTGACATCGTTCACGTCTTTTCATCGTCTCCCTTTGCTCTTGCAAGGGCTTTCCCAGCTTTCCAACTATTATAGTTATTAAGAAGAGACGAACATCTTGCAAGTGTCAAGGGTCACGGCGAGCGAGATGAATACCATGACAAAAAAACGAGAAAATTACGGGTAAACGACCTCATCGAAATTACACCGAGAAATCATCATTATCGCCATCGTGGTCATCGTCGTTTGTCGTCGTGATCGTCACCTCGTCAGTCACCCGTCTATCCAATTCCAATAGCACCAATAAAATCAAATTCAATGAATGAGATTTCATAAGCGCAGTCGCAAATTTCAGTAGAAAATGTTGAAACAACAGCTCCTGCACATCATGGTTACTCAATTGATGAACGGAAAAAGTAAGTAATCATGGCTCTATAGCGGTCACCATTGGCTGTGACGATCTGGCCAGCATCGTTTTTAAAGAAGTACGGACCAATTATTCCACCAACTTATAAAACACACCAAACACTCAGTTTTTGTAAATGTAACGGTGTCTCAACATACACTTGAGGATTATCATCACTCCAAATACGGCAATTTTGTTTATTGACGTATGCATTTAACCAAAAGTGAGCTTCATCGCAAAACTAAATTCGTGCGATACGCACGTATTTCGAACAGAACCATGATTTTCAAAATAAATTTGCACAATTTGGAAGCGTTCTTCAGACGTCAGTTTATTCATGTTGAAATGCCAAACCACTTGACAGCTGATGACAAAATGGCCGCCAGTTAAAATTGCGTTACCAACTTAAAATTCTAGAATAAAAAAATGAATGTGGTGGCACAACAGCTCATGGAGAACCAGGGCCCAGTGATTTACACCTCTCACGTGCGTGTTGTTGGCAGCAATGGAGGGGACATACAATTTTTTGCCGAATCCGAACGGCGAGATGAGAAGCACTTATTCATGACAAGTATACTCTTGGAGGATACGTCAGTTCCTCGCAAGAGGCAAGGTGGCAACGGCTGAGAATCGAACCCAGACTTTCGGCATGACAGTCCAACGCACTAACCATTATGCAACAAGGAACTGCTAACTTAAAGTTCTATACCTCAAAAAAAACACCCTTTATATATGAAATATTATAGAACAGAGATATAATACTGAAAATAATACCAATTCTACGTGGTTAGCAGCCCAGAAACTTATGGTTATTAACTAAAATATTGAAAAATTTCTGAAAATAAAATACATTTTTTAAACAAAACTGTTTAATTAAAATATTTGAAGCATGTTATTCCAAAATTCGGATACTTTATTTTTAGTCTTATTTCCTATTACTATTTAAATAATTTTTCAAATCGCAAATATTTTTCCATTTGCTATAATTAGATGAACTCGTAAGGCAAACTCCATATCCAGATGAATCAAAAACAACTATATTTAGCTTAAATGACCTTCTGGAAATCAAAGTTGCATATTTAAACAAATTGTTTACAAGTTTGAACTAAATTAGTGCTCAAGGTTTTTAAAAATCGGCTATTTTGTTTGTATTTATAAAATGTTTAAATCTCATGCAATTAAATTAATGTTGAATGCATTTTTAATGAAAGTTGTTTCAAGACAATCGTATATATCACCAATATCATTCTAACGTCTGACCTTCTAAAGTGAATTATGAATTATTGTTGTCTTGTGTCCCAACTGTCAATTGAATGAAAAATAATTTAATTTTAAGTTCGTTAAACCTAATTTGTCACATATATTTTCACTTTTCACCCACATATTAAATGGCGCTATGGCTATGCTCTCGTTAAAATCTAATTAAAATGAAATACTTTACCCACACCAATATCACTAATAATAAACTACTTGACAATTCTAAGAAAAATAACAGTAATACTGTCATTTTATTTTTGAAGTAACCATGACGGTGACAGTATAATATGTAAGTAAAAAAAAGAAGAGAAAAACAATAATTAATTATTTTTCTTTCGTCAATTAAAAATGTTTTATTAATCAATAGTTTCGCAATTAACTCTGCGTTGGGATGGAGGAAAAAAATTAATGTCGTGATTTTTATTACCTTCGAGCAAATGCAAGTTGAGAGCGAAGTGACATTTAAGGCGAATATTATTGCCGCACAAATTGAATACACATGACGTTGATGACAGATGCCATCCATATCACTAACCTCGTTTCTCCGTGTGCTTTCGTAATGCAAACAAACTACATACTTTTAACCTGATGTGCTTAAATGGGTGACGCGCTGACAGATTTATAAAATAGTTAATAGTGCGATTTTATTTAAACATTAATTTAGTAATAAACTGAATTAAATATACCTAACACGTTAGTTGACATTTTGTGTAATCACACACTTCTTCAGCGGTGTGGTGAGGCATATAAGCTTGAGCAATTGAAAATGTTGTGTGTGGGGATCGTGAAACTAGGTGACATTTAAAATCGTCTTCGTTTAACTGTCATTTTTGGTTCAAATGTTCATCAGTCAACAACAACTCACTTTAGTTTAGCTCTCTTCGTCAAATGTGTGTGTGTGTGTGTGTGTTTTATTTTTAGATTTATAGGACAGCAATAAATTTTCAAAAACTGACCAACTTCTCTGTATAGGGTTCAAATTTATTGACCTCGTGAGAGGAGCACTAATTTAGTCATGCTGTGGCGAAGAGCTTTAATATGGAAACCATCCAGTAGATAGCAGTCTAAGGGGCGTTGCGAATTTCCTGCCTATTGAATTTAACGCGCTCAGAGAAAATCTATTCGTATAGTCTGAGAAGTAGCGTTGAGTGTTCTAAATTTTAGTCATCTTCATTGGCTGCAATTTTGTATCAATGGCTGTCCAAATGTACAGATTGGGTTGCTGGAAAATGTTTAGTCATTATGAAGAATGTATACAGGATCACAGTGAATTTTCTCCAACTGACACGCCCACTTTCTATCGATAAGTTCAAGATTATGTGATTTATAATATTTCTTCCATGGCAATTTTTTTTTTTACAACCATTTTTGGAAATCGATTGTTTTTTTTTTTACTTAAATTTTGATTTTGAATAAATTTCAATGGAAACAAAATATAGGTATGCAAAAATTAATACAAAATTAAAAGAAATTTAATAAGGATATAATGCAACAAGAGAGGCAATCAAGCCATTTTATTTCAATTTTGATCAAAAATTTAGTTAAACAAAATTAAAATAAAATTAAAATAAAATAAAAATAAACTATATTTTTTTTTATTTGATTTTATTCCTTTATTTATCTTCATTTTATATTTTGTTTTATTTTCTTTTAACACATTTTTTATTTTATTTTTATTTTTTTTATTTTTATTTTTTTTATTTTAGTTTTGTTTATTTTAATTGTATTTATTCATTTTTTTATTTTATTTTGTTATATTTTTATTAACATATTTTGTTTTTATTTATTTTTATTTGTTTTTATTTATTTTAATTTTTTGTTTTATTTTGTTTTTATTTATTTTATTTTTTATTTATTTTTATTCATTTTTATTTTATTTTTATCTATAGGATTTTACATATTCACATAAAACTTTTTTGTTTTTTTTATTCGCTTTGAATAAATTGTCTTGATAAGATTCAATTAAAAACTCAAATTGTTACCAAAACTTTAAAATAAAATATGGCTGATGATCACCACTCCACTGGCCTCTTTTTTGTATTATTATTTTTACGTTTTCAAAATGCAACTCTAGTCCCAGACTATTAGATTGACTGAGTGTGTTCAATGCGAATGTATATTTCAAAAGCAAAAATAAAGAAATTAAAATAAATTGACACGCATATCATAAGGAAATTAGTTGTTAGATCAAAGACGAGAAAAAAAAAACTTTCGATAAGACAAATGTTATAGGCATAGGGTCATGAACAAGTGTGATCTTTTGTTTAGCCTGGGGTAAAAATACTCAAATCCATACAAAAAAAAGAACCTATATAAGGCTTCGCGACGAATTGATGCGAAATTTATCAAACCGGTGTTAATATAGGTAGAAGTGGAAAGCTTTGAATGCCTACTATTTGTACAACGTGAATAGATGATTAGTATGTGTGAGCATTAATGCCGAAAAAACACTTAGTGAAACTTCTTCTTCTTTTTTTGTATATTTTTTTTGTATGCCCTGAGGGTACCTATACTTAATTATAGACTCTTTTTTTTAATTCAAAGTGAAATTTATTTGGATCTACGAGTATTCTTAAATATGACTTATTAATGCTCTATGTGGCTAAT
The DNA here is from genome assembly GCA_946251815.1 of Dasysyrphus albostriatus. Classification (NCBI taxonomy): domain Eukaryota; kingdom Metazoa; phylum Arthropoda; class Insecta; order Diptera; family Syrphidae; genus Dasysyrphus; species Dasysyrphus albostriatus. The sequence goes on along the minus strand of OX276337.1, from coordinate 132,422,948 downwards.
ATGGACTAGCGTGAAATTATTATGAAATTTATTAGATTTTTTTTCAATGTTTTTCATACACTCCTATTACACTTTATTTTTATATTTTTATGTGTCAATTTAATTTATTTTTCATTGCTAAAAATGAATTAAGAAAATGTTTAATTTCATTTTAAAATTTAATAACTCGTGAAAAGATTTTGTTTCCATAAAAATTTAAAACTGCAAAATGAAATCCTAAAAAATCCAACAAAAAAAGGCAGAAGATCACAGAATCGAATCCTAGTCGAGACAAATTTTTATTTATTTTTTTGTTGTCTCTCTAGGTAAAAGGTTACGCAAGGCCCTAGAGAAAATCGATAGTTGTCCTTGCTAGACCCTTGCTAGCATCGAAGTTAAACTTTCTAGGGCCTCGTTAAAACCAGTTTATTTTCCCAGGTGGGTTACTATGTATGATGGATATAAAATATTTTTTTTTTTGTTATATATGGGGTATTTGTGATGGGATGAAAGGACTTATCTAATAATTTTTTTTTTAGCTAGGGCCTCACTAGTATATGACAAGTTTTTCTTATCTAGATTTTCCCTATCGAAGCCTTTTTAGGGCATTGACTAAACTTTACAAATAACTTGACATTTTTCCAAGCGGCCGATAATGAGAAAATTCAAAACAAACAAAATTTATAATATTTTCATAAAATAATAAAGTTAAGAAAACCTTTAGGTAACAGGTTTCAAAAAATTTTAAAGTTTAGTTTTAAAAAAAAACTGCTGCACATTACCATTTAGGTATTTAAAATTTTTAAAAGCTTTTGTATTGAAAAAAAATATACAAATCAGTCATATAGTTTTTAAGAAAATTTAAAATTAAAAAATGGTACTAAAAGTAATTTAATATTTATTTTTTAAGAAAAAATACATTTTTTGGGGAAAAATAAAATTTTGTAAGATTGTTTAAAAACTGTATATGGCAGGCACCGTTATTTTTGGTGAAAAAATCTAAAATATTAAAAAACTTTTATCGCCTCCCCTATTATCGTTACCTATAAAATATTTTTGATAAAAATCTCTAGTTTGATTTTTTTCGGAATGCATAATTTGCTACCTATACGTGGGCTTTTAATCCTATGTAATAGTGAATTATTAATTAAGATAACATTTGTAAAACTATGTATTTTAAAATTAGGAAAATTCTGCAAATATTTTTATTAAAAAACAAAATTTTGACTGTTTTAAAACGGGTTAGTTATTTTTTAAAGGTAATTTGTGTCTACAAAAAATGATGTATACTTTAAAGTTAAAAACTAATTTTTTTTTCTAAAAAATGCTCTTAAAATTTAATTTAATTTTTTTAATTTAAAAAAAATATTTTAAAAACAAAAACCAGTCAATTTTTAATATTTCTTAAAAGAAAACAAATAGCAACTAAAACCATGTTTTAGCAATTCAAAGTACGAATTACAAGCTTTTAAAAAATGTTCCATAAAAACAAGTAGATACTTGCGTCCCAATCGTTCATTTCATTTTTAACATTTCTTAAAAATTAAACTCAACCGTCAACCGTTAAACCCTTATCTTTTAACTCGTTCTTAGAAATTTAGCTATCTTAGTAAAAAAAAAACACACTAATCACGAAAGAAACACTCCCTTGACATTTTTATCTTGTTTTATTGAGTTTTAATTTTGGATGTATGCATATCAACTATAAGTCCTTGTTATCAAATCCGATAACAAAAACAGAATATCATTCATAAACCCACAAAAAAAAAGAAGAAAGGAAATTAAGGGATTACCGGTTTCTTTCTCTAGTATATAAACCCTCATTTTATGAGGAAATGACTAAATATGTTCCGTTCCCATCAACAAAACTCCCACAAAAAAAAGGGAAACTTAATAAACACACACATCCACACATACGGTAAATGGTAAGCGGTAGAGCAGACACATCATAAAAGTAAAGAAAATAAACAAAAATGCTAATATGGGATAAGAGAAAAAAAAAAAACAAAAGAAGAAGAATCGAAAAACAAGAAATTTCAAGGATGTATGGAATTCTCATTTGAAAAATCCATCTTGAACTATAGAAAAAGAAAAACCTATACAAGGAGCGAAAAAAAGAGAACATCGAACATAAAATCAATAACACTTATGGCATACTAAAAAAGATAGCGGAACTTCTTTGTTATAATAAAATTCTCTTAATAATAAAATTCCATCACAGAAAAAAAGAACTGGATTGAAAACTAAGTAGGAAGTTTTTAGGTGATGGGTTTATACATATAGCTACTAAAGAGGGTTCCAATTCAAGGATTTTTCAGGAACAAAAAAAATTCTATATTGAAAATGAGTTACTAATAACATAATTCAAATCTTTTTATATAAAAGATATGTTTGTTCAAGAGTAACTTTAAGAACATAAATAAGGGAAAGATATTTGAAATTCTCATGCAACACAGAAAAGTCTAGAGAAAAAAAACTTTAATTTATATATACTTATTATTATTTTAGATGAACTTGAATTTACCCTATTTCCATCGTTCACCGATGTGTAGATCTACAATGAAATTAAAAAGAATATTTAAAAATATTTTTTTAGTAACGATTTTCATTTTCTTTTAAGTGTTTTTGTTTATGAGTTTGAATAGTAAATATACATAATTCAAAATATTCTCCAATTTATTCGTACTCACCACAACATTAAGATATTTCGTAAACATTACATTTATTCTTAAAAACTAAACAAAACACAAAAAAAATACACATTAACACATTTCGAGAAAGAAATATTTATTTAAGAAGAGAAAAAAAAAATTTCAATAAAAACGTGCGAGGGAATAATTAAGAAACACTAAGTAGATGTGACGTCAAACAAAAAAACTAAAAAACATTTCATTTCTATCTGTGTTTATTATTGTTTATACTTTTTGTTTGTACCTCCTTTGCGTTGAGAAATTGTTTGCATTTGTTTTTTTATTTTGTTTTATTATTATTATTATTTTGCAAATCTTTATGTAGATAAAGATACATAATGTTGACAAGTTAACTCTTAGCACACACCCGACCCACCCATCCACCTACTTTGACAAAAACAAAAATTACATAGAGACGAGATAATAAAACACCTGTAGATGGGGAGGGATGACGAATCACAGTGGACCAACGTGTTTGGAAAACTTAGACAAATTAAAAAAAATAAAACAGAAGCTATCTATAATTTTCAGAGTAAAATTAAAAAAAAAATGATTGGATTTTGATGAAAAAGGCGTAACCAGACACTTAAGGTAGACCGTAACTGATAGTTAATCTCCTATTAAATTAAGCCACCTTAATTCAACACAAAAACTAATATGAAGCCACCATTGAAAGCAACACATAGCAGTCACTTAATTATTACAAAAACTTAATAAAAAAAATTACAGTTTGAGATAGAAAAGCCCACTTCATTACAGTCTGAGAGCAGAAGTCACTATAATAAAGTCTTAGATACAAGACGTTACTAAATTATAATCACTAAATGGTACAGGTGTTATTTAATCAAAGTTAGATAGCAGAAGTAACTAAATTACAGTGTGAGATAACAAACCTTACTAATTGACAGTCCAATGGCAGAAGTGATAAAATTACAGTATGAAATGGCAATCGTCACTCAATCATGGCAGATGTCATTAAACTATAGTACGAGATAGATTAATCCAGAAAATTACAGTCTGATAGCAAAAAATACTAAATTACAGGTTGAGATAGGAAACATCAATAAATTACAGTCTCAGGTAGAAGAGTCCACTTCGTTACATTCTAATAGCAGAAGTCACTGAATTATAGACTGAGATAGAGAGCAGACGTTATTTAATCAAAGTCAGATGGCGGAAGTTACTAAATTACAGTGTGAAGTAGAATAGTTCAGATAATTACAGTCTAATAGCAAAAGTTACTAAATTACAGGCTTTCACTTTTACAAAAGTGAAAGCCTTTAAGCAAATAATGTGAAAATGATTGAAAAAGAGTGAAAATGAGAGTAAAATTGGTTGACAACTACTAAATTACAGTTTGAGATAGCAGACGTCACTAAATTACAGTCTAATCGTAGGATTCAAAAAAATCTCAGTCAAACAGATAACAGACTTCACTGCATTACAGTCTGATGACAGAAGTGACAAAATTACGGTATGAGATAGCAGATTTCACTTAATCATAGTTTAAAATGACATCAGACGTCACAAAATTTCAGTATAAGATACAATAGTCCACCTTATTACAGCTTTATAGGTGGAGTTTCTACGCAACAGTCTGAGAAAACAGAGGTTACTAAATTGCAGTCTGATAGCAGGAGTCACAAAATTAAAGTATGAGATACCTGACCCTACTAAAATACAGTCTGATGGCAGATGTCACAAAATTACAGTATTAGATAGCAGACGGCACTAAATAATAATACTACAGTCTGATATCTAAAATCGCTTTAAAGAAGTTTGATAAAGCAGACATCACTATGAATCAAAGTAGGTGGTGGTAAAAAAACGTCACTAAATTACAGTATGCAATTAAACAGGCTTCATTAATACCATCTAATAGCAGGAGTAACTAAATTGCAGTCTGAAATAGCAGACGCCATTAAATTACAGTCTGAGTTAATAGGAGTCACAAATCGCAGTCTGAGATAACAGATGTCCTTAAATTATTGTTTGGAGCACTAAATTTAAGTCAGAGAAAGAATAGTCAAGTTTATTATAGTCTGAGAGCAGGACTTACAAAATTACAGTCTGATAGTAGGAGTCACAAAATCACAGACTGAGTAAATAAAAGTCATTAAATTGCAGTCTGAAGGCAGAAGCGCCAAGTAACAAATAGTAGTCTACTTAGTTACAGTCTTACAGTAGAAGATACCAAATTACAGTCTAAGATAGCAGACGTCACCAAATAGTAGACTCACAAAATCACAGTTTGAGATATCAGACGTCATTAAATTACAGTTTGAAGGCAGAAGCACCAAATTACAGGCTGAGAAAGAATAGTCTACTTAATTACACTCTGATAGCATGAGTCACTTAATTACAGTATGAGATGGCAGTCGTCACAAAATTACAGTCTGATAGTAGGAGTAAAAAATGATAGACGTCACTGAATTACAGTGTGATGGCAGAAGTCACTGAATAACAATCTGAGGTAATAGACCTGAATTAATTACAGTCTGATGGCAAAAGAGACAAAATTACAGTATGAGATAGCAGACATCACTTAATTATTATTTGATATTGAAAGTCGGTTAAAAACAGTTGCTGAAAGCAGACATCACTTTATGACTGTCAGAAAGTCAATTTATTACAGTCTGATGGAAGAAGTCAGTTTATAGCAGAAGTTTCGAAACTATAGCAGATTTTACTTCAGCTACAGTTGTACTTAGCTTTATTAGCTGATTAAATGTCATTTTGAAGCGATTCTACCCCACTGTGTGACGCACGATGAAAAATGACACAATTTTAATATTTAAATTAATTTTTTTTTTTTTTTTTTGCATCAGAGCGAACATAAACAAAACTTCAAGGCATAAGAAAATCTATTATAAAATATTCTTGATTTCAAAATGATGGACTTAATGACAGACAACGATGACGACGACAGAAGAAGTCATAGAATTGACAACAACAACAAAAAAATCGCACCCGAAAGTACTTTTCCAGAGGAGAAGTTTTAATTTCTCTTAAGTGCATATTATCATGTCAACACGATGATGATGATGGCAATAAGTCGGAGGACATGGTTTTGTATTTATTTTTCACATGCAAAGATCTGGGAAAAGGCTTTAAATTTATCTTGAATAGTTGACAACTTCAGTAAAATGAGGTTAAATACTTTTTTGTCAGAAGATCAACCATAAGATGTATAATTCAAAGTGATTTCTTAATGTTTTGGCAGAAGTAGGTTGTTTTGGGGGGGACTCCAAAGACGCATGAATTCCTTTATATTGAGAAACAATTGCGTTTAAGGGCCAGTTTGTTCACATTGGGTTAAATCTTTAATAATTTTTCCTCAGGCTCAGGCTATGCAGAGCTAATCAACCAACATTGGAATTTATTGACCAAAGTTGTGGTTAACAAGCACATTTGCAAATTTATACCAGTCACAATAATCATTGATTTATGAAGATATATGTGAAGATATATGTGAATGAAGATAGATGTGAACAAACCGGCCCTTAAGGTTTTTTATTATTGATTACGTTCACGTGAGTTCCAATCATGCTAAAGCCAAAAAATGATAGTAAATTCATCCATGGGTTTCTGAGAGAGTTCCCACACTGGCCATATATTCACTAATCTCGGTTTAAGTCCAAAAATTAACCTGATTTAAAAAAATTAACCTTAAAAAGCGTTTATTAGAAAATAAGATTTTAAATCGAAATAGTGGTTTTGAAAAATGAAAAATGAAAAAAAAGCGAAGTTAATTCATCAACAAAAGTTGAAACACCAAAGATTTTTATGTTTTTTTACTAAATTTATTACAACTTTTTTTTAAGAAAAATAAGCATAATACATACCCAAACAGAGGCTGTGCTGTAGTCTTAAATATGCCGCATCAAAAAAGAATTGTTTTATACAAATAAGCAAACATAACCACTTTTTTTTAAAATTCTAACTGACAATGTATTCGTAGCTTATGAATTTTTTTTTAATTTAAAAAAAACTGAAAGCAATGTGAAATAAGAATTTGTTAACTTTTGTTTAGTTTACTTAAAAGCGTTTTCAATTTTCCTTAATACTTCTTATGAAGGAAAAAATAAACCCATTTTTTACATTACAAAAACAGGAAGGAATTTTTTTCGAATCTCATCTGACATCACTGCAAACGAGCACTCTGCCCTCGGCTGTGTGATAAGTGATGAAAATTGCAAAGAAAATTCTATTGTTTTGTGTTAATTTCGATGGAAATTGATGCCTTTGAATTAAGTCACACCGAGTTTACAGCATTGTTGAATAAAAATAACTTAAAAGTGTTGCTGACCTATAAATAAAATTTCCTTGAAATATTTTTTTTTTTCCTTCACCTCATCAGTCTGAATATTTTTTTTTAAGTAAATCATGTAATATACTTGATTTTTAAAAACAATAATAAAAGAACACTCTCCAAAAGCTCATAATAATGTCCTATATAAACTAAAACATTTTCTTAGACACAAAAATAATCATAAATCCCATCCATCATATAGTCACAGCACAGCACAGCATAGCCTACCCCAACGGAAATTCTAAAAATTTTCTGTGTGAGCGTTTAATTTTTTTTTTTTTAGATTTCAAAATCAAATAAAATTCCTACAGAAAAGTCTGGCAAAAAATGTAAAACACAAAGTTGCACAATAGCATTATGACCCTTGTGGGTGGTGCTATTATTTATTTTGACGAAGGGCAAGCACCGGTTAAGTGTATTTGCGTTTGTCTCGAGTTTTATTCCAAAATAAAAAGAGGACAAACTTTTTCACAAAACAAAAACTAAAGAAAAATAAAAAAAAAAAACTTCCACAAAGATGCTTAATGTTGAACTCTATAATGTCCCAAAGATATCTCCAGAGCCATTAATACATAGTGAAGAAGATTTCTTGCAAGTGGAAAATCAACAAATAAAAAATGCACGACGGGGTCGTATGTAACTGCTCTGAAATGATAACATTTGGACTAACATATGGTAAATTAACTTATAGGTAATTTTTATCTTGCCTTCTTGAAAAAACAACATAGTTTCTAACGAGGCCCTTGGAAGTTTACAAGGGCCTAATAACACGAATAACACGAACTATCGGAATTCTCTGAGAGCTCGCTAGTTATGCAGGATTGAATTCTAGCAAACGCGACCTTTTTTTGTCTGCCGAGGCTAAAGGTTACTTAACGGATGAGGCCCGAAAGAAAATCGAGTTACCCTTGCTACACCCTTGTTACGGTAAATTTAAAACTCTTTAATGTCCCATTAAAACTAGATTGTTTATCCAGGTGGATATTAACACCAACAACAAGCTTTTACTATAGCAAGGGCTTCACGAGCCTTTGACTAATTTTCCTCGACTAGATTTCTCCTACGGACAACTTTTCAGGGTCTTCACTAAACTTGGCAAAAACTTGTCATTTTTCCTTGCGGGTTCTTCCCATATATAAAAAGCACAAACAAACAAAAAAATATTTTTTTAATTTGACAATTTCAAACTTCATATAAAATTGCTTTCTCATTCATCATTCAAAAATTCAAAAATATTAAATCCTTCAAGAAAATATTAACATTTCAAAAATTTTAAGAGTGCAGTTATTGTATATACTGTTGTAAATATGTCGTAAAAAACACAAGCAATACTATCTTGCCAGTCAAATAAGCACTACCCCTCTTCAAAATAGGTTAAAATGAACTCGCAAAATAATAAGGAATGTGTCAATATGTCGTAAAATTGTCGTAAAAATAAATCTCGGTTGTTTTTTTTTTTTTTTTTGTTAAATAACCCTTGGTGATGATCACTTGTCAAGTCAAATTAACTCAAAAAAGATAAAATAATGGCATTCATAATTGTTGTTAATTATTCATAAAATTTTGGTTACAAGAAATATTATTTTATAAAAAATAAACCATGTATAGATGCCAACTCTTTACTCAAGATAGTTTTCTCACCTCTTAAAATTTAACTCAAAATATGATAAAATTGTGAATAACTGTAAACAAAAAAATTTTATTATTTGTTTTTTTTTTAATAACACCTGATAATACTAACACTAGTGTTGCCCTCCTACTACAACTGTAGCGTTTTTGGTACTATTATTTTTATCACAAAGTCACTTTGTACATTCGTAAAATATTTAAAAAACACTACAAAAAAATAGTTTCACGTTTAAAAAAAAAAAACTTGTAGATAGTTCTTACCTACTATTAATTCACACGCTATTTTTTATTTTAGTTAAAATTTTAACTGCCCTCCAAGATTTGGAAAATGATTAATTATTCCAGTGACGTACAATTTTTATTTCGTATATTCCTAAAAAGTACCGATTAAAAAATTAAAAATGCTTCTCTTAAAAATAAAACTACAATAGATTTAGGGAAAAATGTGTGTTTAGTAATTTAAGATCTAATTATTGAATTTTTTGTATTTAATGTTTTATTGTTTGAAAATTTCATTTTCTTTTTAGTTCACTGTCCAATTCAGTGTACACCTTTATTTATAACACAAGATATTATATTTTATGACAGTTCCGTAGCATTTTTACCACATTTTAATTCCAAAACGCTACATTTTTGATCCCTTACGGGGCAGCACTGATTACCACCTTTTCAAAATAGAGTTAAATGAAGTCAAAAAACTTTTGTTAAATTGTAGTGGAAAAAAATTGTTCAAGTTGGTTTTTTTCGTTTATTGAATAATACTTCAATATTTTTAATCAAAAGATGAAAGGATCTCTGTTAATTTATGTCGTAAATTTGTCGTACAATTTATGTAAGACAAAAATTATGTGAAAATTTTAGTTTTGTCAAAAAACCATCGCAAAAACAAAAAAAAAATTGTCGTAAAATTGTCGTAAAATAAAAAAAAACTTGTCACGTTGATTTTTTTTGCTTTTTATTTCTTTAAATAACTAAATACAAATAGGGTAAAATTAAGTCAAAAAAGAAAGAAAAATTTGAATTTGTGTCGTAAATTTGTCGTAAAATAGGTACCTAGTTATTAAAGATAAAACGTATGTAAAAATGTTTTTTGTCAAAAACCAAAAAAACGCATTTAAAAAAAGAAACGGAGCTGTTTGAATTTATGTCGTAAATCTGTCGCAAAATTGTTGTAAGAACAAAAAAAACGTAAGAAAAGCAGGGTTTATTGTGTTCAAATCACTTTTGTAAATTTTACGTTAAATTGTTGTAAAATAAAAAAAAATTGTCGTAAAATAAAAAAAAATCACGCTCCTTTCGTTTTTGTTTCTTTAAAAAACCCTTTTTAATAGGGTCAAATTTAATAAAAAAAAAAGAAAAGGAACTGTTTAATGTAAGTTTAAATTTGTTGTAAAACATTAAAACTTCTTTTTTTTTGCCAAAAACTCAACAATTTTAGTAAGTAAAAATGCTAACTTGACAGACATGAACGCGACGGAAATTTCAATGAACATAAATTCCATTTGAAAGGCCAAACAATCTTCTCTTAAATAAAAAATAAATTTAATATCTCACACATGCACATACAATTTAGTTGTTGTATTTCCATTTCAAAACCCACAACCTTAATTGAAAGACCCTTTATCTATAAATTTTGATTGTAAATTTTCTTATATGAATCCATAGTTGGCCCTTAGAATTTTGTATTCATGGAATTTGTAGATAATAATGACAAAAATATAGCAAGAAGTGTAGGTGTATGCTGAAGGTTCGTTCACAGCATGAAGTTGGCAGCATTTCAAAATTTGTAACATCCTCCTTATAGTCTTACTGCACCACACCACCCCGCCGCCGCACCGGGATCTGTTTTCATTATTGTTGGTTCTAAAGTATGTATATCTCTCCGGGGTTTTCTTTCTTTCTTATCTTTGCACAGCTGAGTGCAAATTCTATTTTTAATTTTTTTAATAATGATGCGAAACTATATAGTTTACTTTTTTTGCGGGCGAAATAATGTATTAAGGGGGAATTTTAACTTTATGATGTTGCATATATAGATTTAAGTTTCAGGAAAGCAAAATGTGGAGCATATCTAAGCGAGTTCTAAGTGCACTTTATCAAATAAACGGTGATGTGGAATAGAATGACTATGATATTTGCCGTCCAAATGTTTTTTATACCCTAAGTACCTGCCTACCTACTTAAGAAGTCTGAGAATTTGCATTCACGACAGCGTGCATCAGGTTTCCAACGAATTTATGATTTTACAGAGCAAACAAAAATAAAACTTTTGAATGAATAAGCAGATAATCCTGCTTGGAATCATTTTAAAGCTCGTATAGACTATTTGATTAAAAAGCTGATAATAACGGTAAAGACTTGATACTTACGTAATATTGATCATAATTTTCAAAGATACGAATAAATCACCTCCATAGAAATCAAGTCCAAACGAGATTTAAGAAAAAGTATCACGATGAACAAGGTACAAAACTGAGCTTTATATATGTACCTACGATAATTTATATCGCACTTGAATACATTTAATCACAGTTGAACAATCAATAACATTCAAATTATAAACAAATGAAATGTATTGATCTTGAAGGAAATTCTTTATTTGGCTTTGGAAACCTTCGCCACACATAAAAAGTAAATGATGTAAAAATGTATATAGATACTTACACCGTCAATTAAATAAAATTAAAGTCTGGAAACTAAAATGTGTTACTACCTAATAAATATTGCGCTGAGAATAACAATTTGTTAAAAAAAAAAAAAACAAATCATTAATTTAGCTTATTGTGTAACTTGAATTGATTCGTGCGCCATCGGTAATTAAAATGCTAATGAATAACACAAATCAGTTGAAATAAAGTTATTCACTTAATTGCCGTTAATGAGCCATAAAATCACAAAAATTGAATATTTTACAAAAGAGAAAATGTAAAGTTACTTTCAAGTTTTATTTATGAGTGTTTTTCTTTTGTATACGGTAAATCTTTACATTAATCATTAAAAGTACTGCAATAGTTTATAATTATTAGGAATAGCAACAAAAAATTTGTATTGGGTTTTGAGTGTTGATAACAAGGAACTCTAGTAAAAATCGTAATGGTCGTAAATGTTCGGTAAAATAAGTAATAATCGTAAAAGGACAAAAGTTGTCTTATTTAATTTTCTTGAATAATGCCTGGTAATGCTAACTTCATTGTTTATATTAGTATTTTCATTCAACAATAAACAGTAAAATCTACCCAAAAAAATTAGGACGAATGTGTAAAAAACTGTCGTCAATTTGTCTTAAAATTGTAGCGAAAGTATAAAGTTTGTCAATGTTTTACTTGACAGAAGTAACATGAACTCTAAAAAGAAGAATGGAATGTGTAAAAAAACGTTCGCAATTTTGTTCTCAAACTGTCGCAAAAACAAAATGTTAAATCCATTTTTTTTTAATATTTCCTGGTAATGCTTAAGGCGATATTACACTAGCATATAAATATGGCAAATTTGCCATATAAATATGGCCCAAAACAGTCATATAAGTGTGATCGACATATTTATATGACAAAATATATATGACGCCATATATATGAGCATTATTTTGAGACATATATATGACCCAGTGTAATAACGAAACAAAGGCATTGTCATATTTATTTGGAAGTTTTGTGCCTTATAGTCATATAAAAATCGGTTGATTTTATATGTTCATATGTTTGTCATATAATTTTATAATTTATCGTTGGCAGAAGAAGAATTCTTCATAGATTTTATTCAATTTGTTCTTAATTAGGGACCTCGGCTTAATTATTGCATTTTGTTGCATTTATGGTGGTGGAAACTGCATAAAATTGCCATAATCGTGTAAAAATAAAGTCCTGCCAGACTTGTGAATTTTATGTTCAGATGCATGCACCTAAAGACCCTCATTCTCATATTTTGGTTGTGTTCAACCCAAAAATATGATGCCAGCTTTTAGACTAGCATTTCCGGGAACAATTTGGCCATAATGCTGCCAGTTTATGCTGGCAGAAGAAAATATTGGTGCTTTGTTAAGCGTTTTCCTTTGGAGGTGGCAAATTACTTGGAAGTGCTTTGCTAGCTTTTTTCAATCGAACACATCAAACTGCTTTCCTATGTAACATTTAACTACTCGCACATGATAGTATGTGCAGTTGATAGAACTAGGTAATGGTTTTCATCTACTTATGACTATTTTGCCACCTCCAAAGGAAAACAGCTGTTAACACCTTGAAGAGCTGGTTACATTTAAAACATAAATATTCCTTCCACAAACTAAATTAAACTATCAAGAAAAGTCTTATTCGCGGAACTAAACTTTTTGCACTGCTTTTTTTCTTTTTCTCCTCATCCTCCGGTCCAACAGCAAAATGAAAATTAAACGGCGAAGATTGAAATTAATATTTACATATTTTGACACAAAAAATTTCCAAATAAAATATAATTTGTCAAATAATTTCCTTTGGCATATGTTTTTAAATTTTGAAAGTATGTATAGTGTGATAGCCAAATTTATCTTTGTCATATATATGAACAAAAATTATTTGACGAAGCCACATGTCATATAAATTGGTCATATATGTATGAGATAGTGTAATATACTGTGCCATACATTGAATAGCTTTGCCATATTTTATATGGCAGCATTAGCCATACTTATATGATAGTGTAATACCGCCTTTACTTGAAAGCGGACTCAAAAAGTACTTACGTACATTTGAACTTAAGTACTTTGAAAGTTCGCAGTACCTTGTATTAGAACTTGTACTTGAAAAAAAAGTACTATGTACTTGATACTTAAAAAGCACCAAGTACAAGTACTTTGTCAAGTACTTTATTCCAAGTACATGTACTTGGTACTTTAATACTGCCTAGTACATTTTCAAGTACTTTTTAAGTACAAGTCCATTTCAAGTACTTTTCAATGCAAGTCCAATTCAAGTCCAGAATGTGAATGGGTTTTAACGAGGGCACCTAGCAATTAAGCCGTAATCCCTCGGTATGGCCTACCACACCTGACGACCAGTTACAAACTGTCGATCGTCATTGGTAGCAAGCCTCCAAGATAGAGCAATTACTACGAATGAAGGTTCTCCCTGCCATGTACTAATGAGAGAACCTCCATTTCCGCCCATGCACCATCATTGGAAGCGTGTTAAGTCAACTTCTAAATGTTTTTGCCCTGCAGATGCAGACTCACCTTGGTGAGGTTTTGGTTATCTAATCAAAAGTATTACAATGCACTAAAGATAAACCGCGAATTTGGTTGTACCACAGCCACTACGGCACTCCCCGAAGGAAGGCTGGAATAGCAGGGTCAGCTTGTGATCCCGTAGTACCTTTTATTCACTGTTTTCAGTTCTGCTGTGCAACGGTAGACAATATCTAGAACTATGGAAATTTTCATAACCACTAACTCGCCATGAGCAATCTCGCTGCTGACTACGAACAACGATTGCAGTTTATTGATTAGTCTTTGCCTTTGTTCTTTCGAACCTGCAGAAAAGCAGGAACGATGGCCCTTGGTATAGCTTTTAGAACAACTACCGGGGTTGTTAGTAACAGTTCGCTTAAATTATACCTACCTACAATAATCTACTGTGTTTCGCCACTTCCGCTACGTTAGGTCCTTTCACTAGTGAGTACTTGTATCTCAGGTGGACAGTTAAATTATCAGTAAAATGAACAAGTGCATCATGATCTGGGTAATAACCTAATTGATATCATCTAGCTACTAGTCCCAATTTCCCACCGCGAGGAGGTACACAGGCATTTATGAAACACTTTTTGAAGATCAGACTCAATTGGTCCTTCCGAAGAACGTCCAAAGAGAATCGAACATCACCATGTCCCAATTCGGCACCTCCAATTCACGTAAAATTAAATTCCAAGTAAAATTCGTTGAGTAGTCTGTTTAAGCTATCGAATAATGACGACCATTGCAGGACTTTCGAGAAATGACGCCAAGACAACGTAACGCCATCAGCCACCGTGATTTGTGTTTTTGAGTTGAAATAGTCTTTATTCGATAGCTCAACCAGACTACTCAACGAATTGTACTTGAAAAGTACCTGAAATGGACTTGTACTTGCAAATGTACTGAGCAGTATTAAAGTACCAAGTATATGTACTTGGAACAAAGTAATTAACAAAGTACGTGTACTTGGTGTTTTTCAAGTATCAAGAACTTGGTTCTTGTTTTTTTTTTAAGTACAAGTAGAAGGTACTGGGTACTTGACTGGTACTTGTGCTTGAAAGTTTACAGGTCTGCTTGAAAGTTAAGTACGTTAATTTAAAAATCATTTCAGACAGGTTTCCACTCTTCAGTTAAAGGTAGATATAATAGACAAAAAAAGCAGAAGGAATGTCCTAATAATTGTAGTAAAATTTTTGTGAAAAAATTAAATTTGTTGCGTTTGATCATTTTATTGCTTAATTAACGCTTAAGCTAAAATTAGTATCTCTTAAAAAAAGCCGAAATTAACCCCACAAAGTATTTATAGAAAAATAACTTTCCCAAATTTTTTGTCAAGACCGTAAAAAGTTTTCGGTGGGGAATATCTAGTCGAGCAAAACTTGTCAAATAATCGTGAGGCCCTTGCTAGTAACAACTTGTTGGATAAGTTTTGCTATCCCATCATAAATTACCGTAGATATATGTAACCAAACCAAAAACTCTCTTTACCCATAGTATAAAGATCGTAAAAATTAAATTACATTTATAGTTTAATATTTTAATATTACGAATCGCCCCAGTCCCGCCCCGCCAGGGTCCAAATATTAACATAATTGATGAGGTCCTAGAACTATGGTTTTGTGTAGCATCAATATAAATCTTTCAAGGGCCTCGTTTAAAACAAGATTATGTTTCGAGGTGGGATGTAATACAAAACATTTTCACAAGTTTTATCCAATAAAAAGAAGACGTTTGGAGGAAAAAGTCATCCTGTGGAGGCTGAAGTTGGAACAAAAAATATGTACCTATCAAGCAAACATATTAGAAGCGTCATTGTTGCTTCAAAATGGCGAGTGACATCAAAAATGACTCCATCAATTTTGAGAAGATGAAGTAAAAATATCTTACCTATGTCAACCACAAAAAAAAACTTACAAAAAAAAAAACAAAATACCACAAAATAAGAAAAGTATACAAAAAAAAAATAAATGTAGGCATCACAAATAACAATATGTAAACATCACATCAGGTCAAACCAATACCAAAACTACCTATAAATTTCTCCAAACGAGCTCTCTCCCTTAATAAATAATCATTCACTTTCTTTTATTACCTACTGCCTGAGAATAATTGATTTGTAAAACACGACATCTCTTTCTTTAAAAAAAAAATAATACAAAATAAAACTGTATGAAGAAATTATACCAACTCGCTTCTGACTGTGCACCATTTTCCTGTTCCCACTTTTCTGTAAACGATCTTATTTATATCAAGAAACATACACAGGCAAAGGCCAAGGTCACACGAAACAGCTACCAAAAAATAAAACTAAATTATATACAAAAAAAAAAACAACCAACAATCAGTCTGCCTGACACCCAATTATAGATGCCTTTTTTTTATATTGCTATCTTTCTATAAGAAGAGATACTTCATAACCAACTAGTCCTACTTTATATACTTTTTTTTATAGTTTCTTCAGTCTTTTGAAGTCACACGAAAGCGCATGCAAAACATGAAAACGTGATTTTAATATTCGTGCGCTCCACAAAATTTGCCACAGCAATACAAGCCAAAGCAAAAAAAATATGGACTTAAATCCAAAGAAGGAACAAAAAAATCATAAAACCTTAAAATGTGGGGCGGGGGAACAAGAAAGAACTGCGAGAATAGTCTAAAAATAACTACTATCGAAATCGACTTATACGAACAAGTTATAGAAGATACGAGTACCTACCTATAGAAATCGAGAAAGATACATACTCGCACTGCAAGAAGTATATAATAATTGTCATCTAGTGCGTCTGCCTGTGCCTGTATTGACTTTGCGTCTCTAGATACCTATCTTACCTAGTCAGGCTTGATGATAGCCTATGCTGTCTTCATTAACATAGATCGCTATCAGGTCGTTACTACTGGAACAATGTCAAAACAGCAATTTGTGTATAAAGTCGGGTAATGGTTTCCCATTGCATCAAGTGCCCGAGGAATATATACAGACGACTTGACAGTTTAAGTATGTGTGGAAGGAAGAAACTGGGCGTTTAGCCTTTGGCTAAAGTCAGAGGGCAACATTTTTTTGGTGTTGACGCGGCGCGGTACGTCTGATGAAATCTAAGTTGTTTTACTGCAGGTTTTATTGTTCGTGTGGTTTTAAACGAGGTTAAGTACCTTACCTATATACTCGTACTGTTGCTTTTTTAAAGTAGAAAACAATATTATTTTAGCTCCAATAAATAATACTGTTAACCACGATTCGAATCTATGTTTGGGTTTTGATATTGATTGCAATTTAAATAATATTTATAAGTAACTTCATAAGCTACTACAATAGTAGTCACTTGGTTAGGCTTATTAACAAAAAATCAAAATCATTTTGTTGCTCTTTTTTCGATTATATTGTATCATATGGGAGTCATAAGGGAACTTAATGTCGACAATTGCGTATTGTCAAGTGTTTATTGTCAAACAAACAAGCAAAAATGAAACTCTACAAAAAGTTGCTTCCAACAAATTTGCCAAGTTGGCACGAATTTTAGAATGTCTTCAATAGATCAACGAAATCGATAACATCGGCTACTCCCAACAAGCTACTATAGGTAGTCTCTCACAGCTATTGAAGAACAATGAAGTTTGTTAGCCTTGAAGTAAACTACGACAAAATCCTGCTATCAACAAACAAACAAACAAGAATCCATCTATCGTCTAGGACAAATTGTCACTATTTACAGAAGGAACTTCGATTTAGTCAAGTTGGTTTTTTTGCTTGTTCATAGAAATGACTTTTATGGATTTTTCTTAAAACAAAAAACTGTAAGTTGCCGATGAATTAAAAATATTTTTCTTAGTTTTCTTTCACAACAAAATGTATTTTTCTTCCAAAGTAACTGATAATACTTAGCTTTAATTGAACTGAGTTGCAGTGTTGTTACGGCTACCTGCCGGAGATTGTGTCTTATCTCTTCTCAAACGTAAATTTGCGTAAAGAATTGCAGGGGTCCAGTTACATCTTTCAAGGAAAAAATTTCCCTTCAGAGCAAGAGATCACTGGACATTGCAAAAATGTACGTGATGGATCTTCTCCGTAGGTCGAGGCCGAAGAGTTCCGAGGCACGGGACATGGTCATCCGGGGAGGGCTTGTGGGCCGGCTACGATGCGCGTGATTCTTTAAATAAGCCCTCGGGTAAATCTATATTTTCGGTAGAAAGATTTGTATCGCCAACAGACATCAGATATACATACGTGTGTATCTTAGAGTTCCCTGTTGAATAATGTTTTGCGTCCCGCTGAGGTGGTCACAGAATCCTTGAGCACCGGTTTTCGCTCTTATGGGTGTTTGGACATAAAACTTTTTGGTTCTGGAAGCTAGGAAAGACATAAGTAGGGGTACATGATTAGTTCATTCTAGGGAAATGGAGAAAAACAAGGAATCGTCGATGTTTACATTGACCATAGGGCGGCGATTCTTCTGGCTCGGTAGGGCATATGGACCGGCGGACGGCGAGCTGAAATTCTATTGGGCTACACTGGAAATAGCGGAGGGCGATATAAAAGAAGTCTGTGACGGGACGCGAATATTTAAAATGGAAAATTTATGCACTAAAGCGAATGGGGACAATATTTTGAGGAACAGACGCGAACGAGTAGATAGAAAATAATTATAGACTGACATACATGCCTTTTCAGAAAGGTAAGGTAGTCAAGAAAAATGACAGTCGAAGTAAAGCAGGGTGACTCGAAAAGGGGATTAGCTGGGATTTCGAACTAGGCGGTTAAGGGTTTGGGTCTAGGATTTGCACGAAATGCCTAAAGATAGACTATAGGTTTAAGTATCTTGGAGTCAGCAGGAGGATGGTTTCGCCTAAAGGTGGGACATAGGAAAATGTGATTTTAAACGAAAGAACCAAAACTTTAGGTTGGGCTTCAAACCTCTGAATCCGCAACACCACGGTACATCGGCGATACTGTTGGTATCGGACGATGACGGTGCGAATAGGAATTCAATATTAAAACAGTAGCCGAAGCCACCAGAGATCAGAGGCAGAGTTAATCGTCAGTGAATTATTAAATTTTGTTTCCCAGTGCTCAGCATGAAAGTATGTATAAAGACACTAGTGCCCGGTACATTAGATTAATTTTGAAATTTTATATCAAAGGAAAAGCTCTAGAGGTATATAAGATTAATTTGTGCGATTATTGGTTTATACGATTAAGCCAAATCTTTGTGTTATATAGGGTAAGTGAAGAATTTATTATAACGAATTTTTGGTAGAATTGGAAAGTGATGGTTTTGTTTCCTATTAGGGGTGAATTGGCGGTCACCGGCAATTTTAAAGTGGGCACTACCCATTCTTATGAAATTTGAAGAGAAGAATATATTTGAGCCTAGTTTAGCCAGAAGAGGAAAAACAGTGAAGTATCCCAAGCCGCGCTCCAGGGTTTGATTCACGTGAGCAACGGTGTCATAGCGGACCTCCGTAATCGGGTTAACCGTAACAAGCTCGTGATCAGCCTTAACGAACTAGCAGACGGAGTTACGGAATTTATTGGCCAGAAAAGCCTGTCGATCCTCCAGGCCAGATCAAGTAAGGTTTAAATTTCGACCTAAGATTAAGAATAGGAAGAGGAACGTAGGTACACTGGTCACAGTGGGGCTCCTCTAACAAAAAGTGCGGAAGCCACAGTAGGGCTCCTATATCCAGAAGTCACCGATCACAGTGGGGCTCCAACGTATATTATAGAGCGGCTACTATATAATCTCAACGCTTAGATAGTATAGAGCAAATATTCATTGCCATTCACTCCCTAACGCAAATACCCAAAAATTATCAAGTTTTCGTTCGTGAGAGGAGCTACAATAACCTGGTTATTATCTGGTGATTCCCCGAGGTCTCTCTAAGAATCGTTACTTGGTGAAGCAGCGCTGGATAAATTTAAGATTGTTCATTGGCGTGATAGTTTTTTTTATTTTTAAGGTTTATTACGTTCACATATTTTCATATACCATCCTATATATATATATCGTTAATTTTCTAGTTTTTTTTAATCATTTCTTTTATATTTTAGTAGTGCGTTATACTTAGGCACGTACTATTTTCTAATCTTATTACATAGTTTTCTTTTCATATTGTTATAGCTTTATTTGTTTTAAGTTGCCTGCTCCTAGCCTAGTCGGGAGCTGAAGCCCCTGTTTCTGAACCTTGTGAGGAAAGGTTCCTCCGACGCCTTTTTGTTTTTATAGCAATCTTTTGCTCCTCGGCATCTCCCTTCACAAAGAGCTCTCTGTTTAGGTAGGATCACCGATTTAGAGTTTTGTTTTAGGGGTGGCGAAAACTGATTGCGCCCGATACTGGTCAAGGGCGATTTGAAGAACCTATTTAAATCAAGGGTTGGGATCGAGGGTGAATAAGATACCGCAGGCGCATGCGGCCGGTAACCCAAACAAAAAAAATAGGAAAAGATTTAATTATTTTTTTTGATTAGTTTCTATTTTTATTAGTTTTTAAGGATTTTTTTGTTAAAGCTTGTCAAGAGTATTTGATGGTTATTTTTATAGTTTAAAATCATATCAGTGATAAATTTTTTGTGAAAATCAATCAGAGTTGTTTGTGAGCCGTTAGTCTTTATCATAATTTTTTTGGTCAATAGTATTAAACGCAGTAGAGTAAGGATAGCAATTTCGATGTTATAGATAGTCTAGTTTTTTTTAATAAATTTCCTGTAAATCACGCCAAGATAATGGATTTCTGGTGATTTCTTGAGCTTTCCGTAAGCTTCATGTCGTGGTAAATTTCTTTTTCAGGGGGTGCGGTAAGGATGGCAGAAGCCCTTCGGTAGATCGAGTAAGTATGACTTAATAGCGATCCGGTAGGTTGCGCTTTTGGGGAATTCTAATCTTCGGCCGTATGAATTCCAGGCAGGGTGGGAACAGGTCCGACTGCAATTACACCTGCAGTGATCCGAAGTGTGGACGATGATAAGTGGAGGTCGAAATGATTAAATAGGCATGTTTTATGTTTTGAAACAGGTGAGGTCTTGTTGCGGGGGTAAGATCCCCCCCTTATCCGGCGAGCTGAGTCGAGCAACGCTAGCATGCCTCAGCCCCCGCAGCGGACATTCTTTCCCTTGCATCCCTCGTCCTTTTCATTCGATTATAGAATTCGTCGTAGAATAAAAATAATATATCCGGCTCTTATCCTATTTATCTTAAAATCTTTCTTGTTCTCGCGAATTGAAAGTGAGACTCCAACCATTGTCCTAGCTTTTCCTTATCCTAACCCCCACCACTCCTCTCCTATTGCCTCGTTTCAAATGGCGCCCATTCGTGTTTACCCTAAGTATTCCCAAATGTTCTGCCTGTCTTCGTCGACCGCTTCTGGACGGATCGTAAGTCTCAATCAGAATGGCTCTTCAGCATGTCTGATTGATTGCGACGAGGCGCATCGTTGACGTCACCGGAGACAGTCAGTACATCTGTTGTGTTGTCCATAGCTGCGATCACACTCGGCTCTGGGGCTCGGTATGTCTTCAGACGTAAGGTTCAAGAACGTAACGACTGAATTGCTGCAGAAAATCTCAGAATCGATGGTGAGAGTAACTGGTTTCTGTCCTGTTCCAGTTGGTTCTGCCGGCGGGGTTGGAGCAATCCGTAAGGCTTGATTAAGATTGCTTTTTAGAATGCTTATTCAATTGCGACGGAGAGTTACAACGGCGACAGCGGGGGCAATTGGAAATTGTTTTGTGTCGTCTAGTAAATTTCAGTGTTTTTAAGTGACCACACTTCGGGTAGTAAGTCAAGATAAGTGAGATAGACATATTTAAAAGGATTTCGCTGTTAAGTCATTCATGAGGGAAAATGCAACTCAAAGCTACTGAAGATAGCCACCTGAAACACCCCCGAATTAAAATAAAAAAAAAAAAAAAAACAAACAGATTAATCAATCCAATATTTTCAAAATTTTTTTTGAGAATTCCAGAGAAATCTTAGAGTGGATGAGATTGGATATTGTTGGTGGAGAATCCTTATCATAGGAATTTTTTTTTTTTTTAATTTTTTGTTAGTGTGCCAATTTCGTTGGTGCTTTTAGTATTATATTTAGTAAATCAGGATTTGATACCCCAGTCAAGGGGAGTGTTATAGAGATTAAAAACAAAAAACAAAAAGAGTTAGGATAAAGTATTACAAATAAAAACAAAAATACACATACTTAAATACTTAAGAAAACCAAACCCGCTTCCACATTGGGTCTATGCTAAAGAGTTTCTAATTATACTGAGTTTTTTCAAAATTATTGCTTTCTTAAGACTATAAGTGTAAAAGTGAAGCACTGAACCAGTTTTTTTGGTGGGAGAGTACAGTGTAAATTAGATAGAACTCGAAAGTGCTAGTTGATTTTCACGTTTATTATTGTAGTTGTTAAGATTACACCCTCGAGAATTTCAATAAGTTGCATATTGAGAGAATAAGCCAGAAAGTAGAAAAAAAAACAAACAAAAAAAATTATCTTCTAGAGTTAAATTTTAGAGATTTTTTTGAAGGTGTTTCAACAGGAGGGGCTAAGTTTTGTGGGTTACTCGTAGCAATTATACATATATATAATTGATACGAAGCTCTGATTTCATAGTTTCGAATGTGGCAGCAAATGTCCTTGGAAGAAGAAGCCAAAATTAATAAGTTAAAAGAGACTTTTGATAATAGATCAGTTACCCGTTCTTTGCTTAAGAAACCCTGTATAAGCCCTAGCGACATGCCCCTTAGACATTCGCCAAAAGAAAAAGGAGGTACTCTAAAGAAGACTCAACCGTTTTTGCTAGACCTTCCTACTCCAATAATGCCGGCTGCTCAAGTTACTCAGTCAGGAGAGGCACCTCGCTTGCCAAATCCTACCACATCGGCCGGCGCAAGTTCAAGTGAGGGATCTAATGGGTCCGAAATTATTACACCACCATTCAGTAACATAACTGACCGAGATGCAGGCTCTCGTCAGGAAACTATAAATGAAAGACCAGCAGGCGAGTCTGTAAGCAATCAGGGAGGTAGACAGGTTGCTGGTAGTTCGGTAAATAACATTAACGGTAGGGAACGGGAGAGAGAAACAGGGACAATTTCTGATGAGTTGAGAACTGTCATCAACTTGGCAATAGTTAATGCTTACGATTCTTATACGGACTCCATAAAAGGGAACATTGCCGAGTCAGTAAGAGCAGAAGTTGAACGAGGATTTTTAGACTTCATGAAAGAGATTAACTACGTGACTCGACAAACTCCACCAATAGAAGAAAGAATCCGACCAGCGTCGAGCATTTCCCGACCCGAACAAAGGGTGGGGCAACCATCGCCACCAGCACCATTGGGGTTATCCCAAGTAAGGCATCAGCCAAGACCGAACTTGGATAATGGAGTTCACAGAGAAGAGTCACACTCAAACCGGGGCCGAGATACGGGATACAGTATAAACAACGGATCGTGGCAATTGGGACACCAGTCGGAACCTCAGTGGGGCGGTGGGAGTAGGCAACAATCACAACATTTTCAGATCCCTCCATCATATCCTATAAGAGCGGGGCGGAATCCTATCAGGATCGACAAGTGGGGGGTTAATTTTGAAGGCAAACCTGATCGACTGACAGTCGAAGATTTCATTTTCAGAGTAGAGGTGCTCCAGATGCAGCATGAGTGTTCCTGGGCTGAGATCCTAAGAGATTTCCATCTGTTGCTCTCAGGCGCGGCGTATGACTGGTATTGGCAATTCCAACGGTCCAATTACCGTCCGGATTGGCCAGTTTTAAAAGATGCGCTAATGCGACAGTTTCGAAATGCTAGGTCAGATTATGAAATAATGCGAGCAATAATGGATCGATACCAGGGCGTCTGGGAGTCAATAGATGATTACTTCGCTTCGGTGGAGAAGTTGCGATCTCAGCTCAGGATACAAATTCCTGAATCAGAGCTTGTGCGTATGTTAAAGAAGAATCTAAACGATCGAGTGAGGGCACTGGTATACCCCCAACCAATTTTCACGATAGACCAGCTTAGGAGAGCGTGCAAAGACGCAGAATACGCTTTTCCAGTTGGGAATCGAGACCGAGACGGTATGAAGCCCCAACGGCCTCCTGCTCGACATGCGGTGAATGAACTGGAAGTTGGTCATGAAGGAAGATTTTACCTGGATGAGCACGTCGATGCGTTTCAGCAGATGGGAGCTCGACCCAAGAATTCTAGAAGCTTTGGCGAGGCCAGGGCAGTACCAGGAGCATGCTGGAATTGTAGGACAATAGGTCACTCATTCATGGACTGTCCATCGTCCACTAGAAATATCTTCTGTTACAGATGCGGACAAGAAGGCGTAATTACTCCTAAATGTACACACTGTAATCCGGGAAACGTCAACCGGAACGCGAGGTCTTTGGGGGAGACGCGTTCGACCCAGACCCCCCAGGAAACAAACAAATCAGCGTAGAAACCCAAACTTGTCAGAAAGAGGGACTAGTTAGGATATTAGCTAGAAAAAAGAACCCGGAACCATACATAGAACGCAAAAGAACCAATGAACAAATTAAACCCTTGCATATACGAATCAAAGAATACTACGAAACAAGAGATAGAATTTTCAACGGTAAAGTAGGAGAAATTTCACAGAGGATTTTAAAAGCTAGAGCTAGATATAAACTTAGGAAGCAGATACAAAAGAACATATCATCGACAGTAGTAGATACGATCGCGGATCCCAGACCATATGCGAAGGTTAGGATCGAGGGCAAGGACATGCTTGGTTTGCTAGACAGTGGAGCCAGCGTGAGTATATTAGGGAGGGGATGCTTACTGTTTGTAGAGGAGTCAGGGGTACAAGTACACCCGTATAAATCTGGAGTCAAGACCGCAGATGGGAGGAACCAGGAAATAGTGGGTAAAATCCAAACTCGGGTGGAGTACAAAGATATGAAACATCTCGTAACATTGTACCTTGTCCCGAACTTAGATCAGGAATTATACTTAGGGGTCGATTTTTGGAAAGCGTTCCACATCGCCCCTAATGTGGTTGGTTCACTATCGATTCCAAAGGAAGAGGCAGATCTTATGAATACACATGACATGTCCCCTGACCAGCGGTCCTCATTGGAAGCGGTGAAGCTAAAATTTCTCGATTTTGAACGGAACGGACTAGGAAAGACGGCGCTTATGGAGCACTTCATAGACACCGGAGATTCGGTTCCGGTGAAGCAGAGACACTACCCTGTTTCTCCAGCGGTACAAGCGATTCTGTACCAGGAAATAGATCGGATGTTAAAGCTCGGCGTTATCGAGGAGAGTGAAAGCCCTTGGTGTTCGCCAGTTGTCCTTATAAAGAAGCCCGGCCCAGACAATACTACCAAGTATCGTTTTTGCCTGGATTCTCGTAAGGTCAACTCCGTAACCAAAAAGGACGCTAACCCTCTCCCCCATATCGAAGGGCTGATCAGCCGGCTACCAGACACCTACTTTATCAGTAGCGTGGATTTGAAGGAAGCATTCTGGCAAATACCACTGGAGAGGGGGAGTAGGGAAAAAACTGCGTTTGCGGTACCGGGGAGACCCTTGTACCAGTTTACGGTCATGCCTTTTGGGCTGTGTAACGCGGCTCAGAGGTTATGTCGTCTAATGGACAAGGTGATCCCTGCACGACTGCGGGACCGTGTCTTCGTGTACTTGGATGACTTGCTCATTATTGCGCCGGACTTCGAGACCCATATCGCTCTGTTGGACGAAGTAGCCGACTGCCTAAGGAAAGCAAATCTCACCATCAATGTAAAAAAATCCAAATTTTGCTTTAAAGAGCTAAAATATTTGGGTTTCATCGTTGGTGGTGGGAAATTGAAGACCGATCCCGCAAAGGTGGAAGCCGTGGTGGACTTTCCCTTGCCTAAAAACGCAAGACAGGTTCGCCGGTTGCTTGGTCTGGCAGGGTGGTATAGGAGATTCATTAAGGACTTTTCTAGCTTGACTGCTCCTTTGACGGATACTCTGAAGAATAAGAACTCAAAATTTGTGATGACAAATGAAGCGAAAACCGCGTTTGAGGATCTCAAAAGAGCACTCACAACAGCTCCAGTGCTAACTCACCCCGATTTTTCTAAACGCTTTTATATACAATGTGACGCATCGGCCTCTGGAATCGGTGCGGTGCTGTTCCAAAAGCACGAAGAGGGCGAGGAGTTACCAATCTCCTACTTCTCACAAAAACTTAACTCTTGCCAAAGGAACTATAGTGTGACCGAGAGAGAGTGTATGGCAGCGGTGATGGCGATCAAAAAGTTCAGGCCCTATGTCGAGGGTATGGATTTCACTGTGATAACCGACCACTCAAGTCTGAAATGGTTAATGACCATGAAGGATTTGAGTGGGCGATTGGCCAGATGGAGTCTAGAATTACAGTCTTATGCCTTCGACATAGAGCACAGGAAGGGATCACTAAATGTCGTGCCAGACACGCTTTCTCGGGCACACTTAGACACCATAGTCTTGGAACAGGTAGCCCCCCTAATTGATTTGGATTCCAAAGAATTTAATTCAGATGAGTATCAAGATCTCATAAAAACTATAGAAGGCCACAGGAATGAGTTACCTGACCTCAAAATTGAAGGCAATTTTGTGTATAAGCGTGCGCTGCCACCTCGTAGCGATGAAATGGCTTTGGAACACACTTGGCTTCTGTGGATACCTTCGGGTCTAACAGAAAACCTTATCTCTAGGGCCCATGATCCACCTCAAGCCGCACATGGGGGATTAGCAAAAACGTTGCATCGAGTTCGGCAACATTTCTATTGGCCAAATATGACCGTCCAAATAAGACGATATGTTGCAAAATGTGTAATTTGTAAACAGGCAAAATCTTCTAATCAAATCCTGCGTCCGCCTATAACAACTAAGTTTACTACCGATCGTCCGTTTCAGAAACTATACGTAGACTTTATTGGTCCGTACCCTAGATCGAAAAATGGGAATGCCTATGTGTTCGTGGTCTTGGACCATATGTCGAAATTCGTGTTTCTGAAATCTTTGCGAGCCGCTAACTCTAGTAGTATTATACGTTTCCTACGAGAAGAAATTTTCAATATGTTTGGCGTACCGCAAATCATACATTCTGACAACGGGAAGCAATTTATAGCAAAGGATTTTCAGAATTTCTTACAAAATTACGGAATACGACATTTCCGAACGGCCAACTACGCACCCCAATCCAACGCCTCAGAAAGAGTGAACAGAACGCTGCTAGCTGCCATTCGTTCATACTTAAAGGAGGATCAACGCGACTGGGATAAGCACCTAAGTGATATCGCAGGCGCGTTGAGAAGCTCTGTGCACTCGTCTATTGGTGTGTCACCATATTTTGCTCTCTTTGGGTCGAATATGATGACACACGGGAGTAGTTATGAGGTGGTGCAGAAGTTAAACGCGGTAGAAGACGGCGAACTGATGACTTTACCGAGGCAAGAAAGACTTCAAATGCTAAGATCCAAAATTAAAGAAAATATAGTGGAGGCAAACGATAAAAGTGCGAAATCGTACAATATTCGGTCCCGAAACGTACATTATGTACCAGGGCAAGAAGTTTTCAAAAAGAATTTTATCCTTAGTGACACTTCCAAGTGTTTGTCGTCGAAACTTTGTCCGAAGTATATAAAATGTCGAATCGTCAAATCAGTTGGGAAAAACCTGTATGAGATCGAAAACCTATCAGGAAAATTAATAGGAGTTTTTCATGCAAAGGATCTCAAACAATGAAGTTCTATACAATTTATAACTTTTAACATAATACACACATAATGAAAGCATAGGAGACAGCCCACATAACAGATTAACAAAAAAAAAAAAAAAAAAAGGTACATCACTGCGATTCGCTGACGGGATGCTTTCAAGAAGGCACCCCGTGAGCCTTGTAGATCCCGTTCGTACGGAAAGGTAAATTCCCATTTTCTATTAAGAATACTCAATGATTTTTTGTAACCAATAGTATATCACTGATTCCAAAAACAATAATTATTTTGACTGTGATAGAAAACATCTAGTCACTAGGTCCTAATAACCGGACAGCAATCCGTTTCTGATAACATCCACCATCAACGGAATTTGAGTACATCTGTGATATTTATTTTTAAGTAATCGTATTCTTCGAAAACGGTGACAATTACCCGGTCGGGCGATTTCCAGTTTTTTTTTCATATCTTATTTATATTTAAATAACCCTGTTACCAACTATGAGAGTAGATTCTAATTAGAGTAACTATACACCTACTGCAACGAGCGATTGTCGTTCACCCCTCTATGAGATGGTTCGAAACCCTGTCGATAGATATCTCCATCCTACATATAATCCCCGACAAATATTAATCTCGTTTCATAAAAAAAAAGGGAAAAGAATAATCCTTTACGTCTTACGATGGTAGGGTAGTATATAATCCTCCAAAAGAGTAATAGAGTATCCTTTTGGGACCCAGAGACTCAGGTACGAAAGAGAATAACTTTAATCTTACCCTCTCATCAGCGAAAAACAGTCAAAAGTTATGAGTGGAGAATTATTCTTTATTTTCTCTAATTGAAAGAATATCGCTTTGAACAAGATAAAGCTGATAAGATAGGATCCACGGGTAATCCCGAAACGGGAAAGTATGATACATAATGTAAGGACATATAGATACATATATGAATATACGTAATAATAATAAAAAAAAAAAAGGAGAAAAATTAAAATTAAAGCAAAGTTTCTTACGTCCATAGAGGCGATTGGGGCAAAATCCTTGATATATCCCATTGCTGTAAGACACCATCACTCGATGCTGATCACTGAATTAGATGTTCAGGTTGCCCGGCTCGAGGTCGTGGGTTCTTCCCCAACACTTCAGGGCTAAACCTTATGGTAGCCTCAGCCACCGTCTCTGTGTCATTTTATTTTGAAAAATAAAGTCCAGAACCGGTGATTTGTTACGGCTACCTGCCGGAGATTGTGTCTTATCTCTTCTCAAACGTAAATTTGCGTAAAGAATTGCAGGGGTCCAGTTACATCTTTCAAGGAAAAAATTTCCCTTCAGAGCAAGAGATCACTGGACATTGCAAAAATGTACGTGATGGATCTTCTCCGTAGGTCGAGGCCGAAGAGTTCCGAGGCACGGGACATGGTCATCCGGGGAGGGCTTGTGGGCCGGCTACGATGCGCGTGATTCTTTAAATAAGCCCTCGGGTAAATCTATATTTTCGGTAGAAAGATTTGTATCGCCAACAGACATCAGATATACATACGTGTGTATCTTAGAGTTCCCTGTTGAATAATGTTTTGCGTCCCGCTGAGGTGGTCACAGAATCCTTGAGCACCGGTTTTCGCTCTTATGGGTGTTTGGACATAAAACTTTTTGGTTCTGGAAGCTAGGAAAGACATAAGTAGGGGTACATGATTAGTTCATTCTAGGGAAATGGAGAAAAACAAGGAATCGTCGATGTTTACATTGACCATAGGGCGGCGATTCTTCTGGCTCGGTAGGGCATATGGACCGGCGGACGGCGAGCTGAAATTCTATTGGGCTACACTGGAAATAGCGGAGGGCGATATAAAAGAAGTCTGTGACGGGACGCGAATATTTAAAATGGAAAATTTATGCACTAAAGCGAATGGGGACAATATTTTGAGGAACAGACGCGAACGAGTAGATAGAAAATAATTATAGACTGACATACATGCCTTTTCAGAAAGGTAAGGTAGTCAAGAAAAATGACAGTCGAAGTAAAGCAGGGTGACTCGAAAAGGGGATTAGCTGGGATTTCGAACTAGGCGGTTAAGGGTTTGGGTCTAGGATTTGCACGAAATGCCTAAAGATAGACTATAGGTTTAAGTATCTTGGAGTCAGCAGGAG
This sequence comes from Dasysyrphus albostriatus, assembly GCA_946251815.1. NCBI lineage: Eukaryota > Metazoa > Arthropoda > Insecta > Diptera > Syrphidae > Dasysyrphus > Dasysyrphus albostriatus. The sequence continues at coordinate 132,393,276 of OX276337.1, read as the reverse complement.
GATGGTTTCGCCTAAAGGTGGGACATAGGAAAATGTGATTTTAAACGAAAGAACCAAAACTTTAGGTTGGGCTTCAAACCTCTGAATCCGCAACACCACGGTACATCGGCGATACTGTTGGTATCGGACGATGACGGTGCGAATAGGAATTCAATATTAAAACAGTAGCCGAAGCCACCAGAGATCAGAGGCAGAGTTAATCGTCAGTGAATTATTAAATTTTGTTTCCCAGTGCTCAGCATGAAAGTATGTATAAAGACACTAGTGCCCGGTACATTAGATTAATTTTGAAATTTTATATCAAAGGAAAAGCTCTAGAGGTATATAAGATTAATTTGTGCGATTATTGGTTTATACGATTAAGCCAAATCTTTGTGTTATATAGGGTAAGTGAAGAATTTATTATAACGAATTTTTGGTAGAATTGGAAAGTGATGGTTTTGTTTCCTATTAGGGGTGAATTGGCGGTCACCGGCAATTTTAAAGTGGGCACTACCCATTCTTATGAAATTTGAAGAGAAGAATATATTTGAGCCTAGTTTAGCCAGAAGAGGAAAAACAGTGAAGTATCCCAAGCCGCGCTCCAGGGTTTGATTCACGTGAGCAACGGTGTCATAGCGGACCTCCGTAATCGGGTTAACCGTAACAAGCTCGTGATCAGCCTTAACGAACTAGCAGACGGAGTTACGGAATTTATTGGCCAGAAAAGCCTGTCGATCCTCCAGGCCAGATCAAGTAAGGTTTAAATTTCGACCTAAGATTAAGAATAGGAAGAGGAACGTAGGTACACTGGTCACAGTGGGGCTCCTCTAACAAAAAGTGCGGAAGCCACAGTAGGGCTCCTATATCCAGAAGTCACCGATCACAGTGGGGCTCCAACGTATATTATAGAGCGGCTACTATATAATCTCAACGCTTAGATAGTATAGAGCAAATATTCATTGCCATTCACTCCCTAACGCAAATACCCAAAAATTATCAAGTTTTCGTTCGTGAGAGGAGCTACAATAACCTGGTTATTATCTGGTGATTCCCCGAGGTCTCTCTAAGAATCGTTACTTGGTGAAGCAGCGCTGGATAAATTTAAGATTGTTCATTGGCGTGATAGTTTTTTTTATTTTTAAGGTTTATTACGTTCACATATTTTCATATACCATCCTATATATATATATCGTTAATTTTCTAGTTTTTTTTAATCATTTCTTTTATATTTTAGTAGTGCGTTATACTTAGGCACGTACTATTTTCTAATCTTATTACATAGTTTTCTTTTCATATTGTTATAGCTTTATTTGTTTTAAGTTGCCTGCTCCTAGCCTAGTCGGGAGCTGAAGCCCCTGTTTCTGAACCTTGTGAGGAAAGGTTCCTCCGACGCCTTTTTGTTTTTATAGCAATCTTTTGCTCCTCGGCATCTCCCTTCACAAAGAGCTCTCTGTTTAGGTAGGATCACCGATTTAGAGTTTTGTTTTAGGGGTGGCGAAAACTGATTGCGCCCGATACTGGTCAAGGGCGATTTGAAGAACCTATTTAAATCAAGGGTTGGGATCGAGGGTGAATAAGATACCGCAGGCGCATGCGGCCGGTAACCCAAACAAAAAAAATAGGAAAAGATTTAATTATTTTTTTTGATTAGTTTCTATTTTTATTAGTTTTTAAGGATTTTTTTGTTAAAGCTTGTCAAGAGTATTTGATGGTTATTTTTATAGTTTAAAATCATATCAGTGATAAATTTTTTGTGAAAATCAATCAGAGTTGTTTGTGAGCCGTTAGTCTTTATCATAATTTTTTTGGTCAATAGTATTAAACGCAGTAGAGTAAGGATAGCAATTTCGATGTTATAGATAGTCTAGTTTTTTTTAATAAATTTCCTGTAAATCACGCCAAGATAATGGATTTCTGGTGTTTTCTTGAGCTTTCCGTAAGCTTCATGTCGTGGTAAATTTCTTTTTCAGGGGGTGCGGTAAGGATGGCAGAAGCCCTTCGGTAGATCGAGTAAGTATGACTTAATAGCGATCCGGTAGGTTGCGCTTTTGGGGAATTCTAATCTTCGGCCGTATGAATTCCAGGCAGGGTGGGAACAGGTCCGACTGCAATTACACCTGCAGTGATCCGAAGTGTGGACGATGATAAGTGGAGGTCGAAATGATTAAATAGGCATGTTTTATGTTTTGAAACAGGTGAGGTCTTGTTGCGGGGGTAAGATCCCCCCCTTATCCGGCGAGCTGAGTCGAGCAACGCTAGCATGCCTCAGCCCCCGCAGCGGACATTCTTTCCCTTGCATCCCTCGTCCTTTTCATTCGATTATAGAATTCGTCGTAGAATAAAAATAATATATCCGGCTCTTATCCTATTTATCTTAAAATCTTTCTTGTTCTCGCGAATTGAAAGTGAGACTCCAACCATTGTCCTAGCTTTTCCTTATCCTAACCCCCACCACTCCTCTCCTATTGCCTCGTTTCAGTGTACACGACATTAACTTGTGGTTTTTTATGTTTGAGTAAATCGAACAATCTACCACTGAAGGACGTCAACTTTGCTGCAAAATCTGCATCAGCCACGAATAATATAAAAAATAAACTCATTTAATTTAAACTCAATTCAATTTTAAAATTCATCTTCGCTAACCAGTTGAGGCGAAGGATAATCAGTTTCATTTTGAGTTTCATATTTGTGCAATACTACCTACCAATAATTTGATTTTCAACCTCAATTTCATGAAGGTAATTCCTGAATTCAGATTTTAATCGGATGCAAATGCATTTAATTATAAATGGATATTATAATATGATTAAAAATTCAACATTAATAAATGTATGTAGGTATGTTTAAGTAATTTTGCATAACCTAATTTAATTTGATAATTTTTCACACACAAAAAAATGATATTTTAATTTGCAAAATGAATCTGAAATTAATCTTAATTCTTTTTTTTCGTTGTTTCGTTTTTTTTTAAACAGAAACAAAACAAAAAAGTGAAAGTGGAAGAAGATGATGCTTTTTCAATGACTCAAAAGAAATTTATAATCAATTTTTACAGCAAAAAAAGTTTAGTGTTATTCCTATTATTATTGTCATTTTACCAGAATGAATATTTTCACTTTTTATTTAAATATTTTTTAATAATAAATTGTTTGCATTCAAGGTTAACGGTAATTTTTGTTTATCTAAAAATTTCCATTCAATATTTTGTATTGTCTGTTATTATGCAGGTATGTACCTACAAATCTATATATAAAAAAGAATAGGTAATGTAGGTACATACGTATGTAAATATAATATATTTTATTCATTGTTCAGTGAATTGAGAATCTTTCGTGTTGTGATCACATTTGTATAGAACAATAGAACATGTTGTACTCTTTTGTTTGACCAGACCTAACTTAAATAAAATTAAAATTAAATTTAACTGACCGTAAATTATTAAATTCATTTGAAATATTGTTAGGTAATAATAATAAATAAGAATGGTATAGTTCAAAACAAAGAAAAAAACAGGATTCTATAAAAATTAAAATAAAAGTAGATAGGTACAACTTGTATTTGAAAGCCGATCGTGATCTCATATGTATCGAATGTATTCTGTACCTATCTGCCCTTCAACTAATTCACACTTAGAATTCACAATTCAAGCGATAAATCATATTTAAAGAAAGTGGACATGTTTTTTTTTACTTACATATTTCGCAGTGTAAACCACTTAACAGTTTTTGATTCAGAAGTCATGGTTTTTGCACCTATTGGCGAGAGTCTTTACTGTTTAGCAATCACATAAACTTGGAGCTCAATCAAAACAATTATTTTTTTATCACTGCTTTTTGGGAGGAAGTTAACATTTTTTCAAGATTACAGGCCTAACTGTAGATTAATAAGCGACCAAATGAGTAATCGACCGAATACACAGAATTCATCTTAAATACCTAACTATGATGGAGTCAAGCTATGAGTTTTTAGTTTTCCTGTTAAATAGTTAACACCAACGTAGGAGACAACAGATTTCAGGATTTTGTTTAACAACTATTTTGAGATTCTGTGTGCATCAATTTGTACTGAAAGCATTTATGCACATTGTACATAATGTACGTATCTTTTAGTTGTATTGTGGTGGCAGTTTTTACATGTTTTTAGAACGGGAAAAAAAAAACACGGGACAAGAATCGAATAAAGAAAACAGGTAGGTATTTACATACCTATTTAAATTTTTTCTTATGCAATTCGAGATTTCGATACCAACCTGAAAATATATCATTTTGGGTTAATCCCGACAAAAATTTCGTGTTTTTTGCTGGGGTTTTAAAGTTTTTGATTTTTGCGATTCGGAACTTTGACAATCGAGATCATGCAACAAAAAAGTACGGAAATTCAGAATAAATCGCAAACAATTTTTCGGGATTTTGAAATTTAGAATTTTGCCATTCTGGATTTTGAAATTCGGGATTTTGACGATTGGGGATTTGTGTGTCAAAAAGTGATATTGATATGGCGAGATCATATTAGGTCTAAATGCTAAAGTGAAGATACAGAGCATCAATGAAGTTTCCAAAAACCACTCAGGAAAATACATAACCTTGAGTATGGTTTTTGGAAACTTTATCATTTTTTATCTTCTTAGGGACTAACTATAGAGAATTTGACCTATGACAATAATTGTTCAAAATTTCAAGCTTAATATTTGTTATATGCACCCTTTTTTTCTTCGACAAATAGGCATTGAAATAAATCGATGTAAAAATTTTACGTCAATTTTAGCAACTGTTCGACACGTGTTTTTATGTAGGCAGACAAACGGTTATTGATTCAACAATTCAAATGCTATTATTGTTATGACTTTAGGTAAAGTGTTTCGCAAATGACTTGACTTTTTATGTCGTTGGCTCTCGGTCTAGTAGGTATTATACATCTAGCTAGGTACCTCATTTTGAAAATATCATTTTTGATTTATTTTTTATAGAAACGGTTTTAGGTTGATCGTTTTTTTTTATAAAATAAAAGTTCTTGGAGTTAAATGATTAATCTCACCAAAAGACCTAAAAAATAAGAAATTTAGGCTGGCAAATTTTTAAGGTTTTTTTGTCTAGGAATGCATAACTTGCCAGTGCACGTTTCTCTACATCGAAGAAAAAAAAAATCAAAAATAGTAACAAATAAATGATCACATATTAATTTCTAACATAAACAAATACAAATTTAAACAATGCATTCCTCAGATTCTATCGCATCCCCTTTGGCACTCAACCTCCCAGTCTCAAAGAAATTCATTAGAATTACTTAAAATGCCGCAACGGAATGTGGCTGCCAAATAGTTTGGCAATCGAATCCAAATATTGATTATTTACTGATTGCTTGGTGTTCGGCTTTAAGTGTGTTTGTCTACCGACCGACGACGAGCCCACCCGAGGCCAATATTAACCAAATGTATGCAATTTTCCGAGCAATGCGCACATCTGCATTCCATACGAATTCCATTTTTCATTTTCTCATATGGTTGACACAGATTACGTAAAAATTTTACATATTGACAAACATACAGACACAGCGCAGCATACATTTAAGCATCTTTCATCTAAACATCATAATATCCATTTTCTGATTCATCTCATCTTATTCTGGTTGCTTCATATCCCGATCCCGCCTGGGAGTGCAAAAATAGTTTAAAAAAAGAAAAACACTGCATAAACAAAAAAAAATAAAAGAAAACTACATAGCTACTATACACACACAGAGCGGGTGGAAGGGTAATCAAAAATAAACATTAAGATGGGAGAGATGTGCAAAAGCAGAAGGAAAAAATAGAATAAGAGGAGACTCGATACAAGCTATGAGGATGACTATGTATGAGCATCCACATTGTAATTTGTACAAGTGAATATAACCACTTCTGGACATGGACGACAATGTGCACCACTGGCACTGACAACAACAACACCGAGAATGCTGAACTAAAAAAGGGCGTGTATCCTTTTTTACACACAAAACACCATTAGCAGCATGACATTCCATGCAACTACTCTTCTGACTCCACAACACCAACCATCCAGAGTGGCAACAGAAACCCAACTCGTACTTGTACAAGTTGGGATTATGCAAGGCAGTTCTAGGTAGGGATTATTGACCGCATCGTTGAATTCCTAATCAATGAGACACACGCAACTCGAACTCCATTGTGTCAACAAAAACTAAGAAACCAAAAAAACAGAAAAACGTGCAAAGCAGAAGAAGGATCAAAGAACTTAAGTTAAGTCTTCCACTTACCAAAACAGCACTTTCGCGGACAACTTGTGAGACTGTCTCCCGAAGCTGGGCAGCCATTCCTGGCTTGTTTAGGCCACGAGTGAACTTCCTTTCGGTCATTTTGCTGGCTATCGTTGATGCGTAATCCTTTTTTGTTTCAGATCTCGGGCTTCGTTCTTTTGGCTCCGATTCAGAATTTATAATTTTTTATAATTTTTTTTTTTGCAGGGAATCACTTACTTTTTCACATTTTTTACCGGGTTTAATGATTTTTTTTCACTTATAATTTTTTTTACCTGTGATTTCAACAGATTTTTCACTACACCGCGTAAACCGGTGTGGTGTAATTTTTGTAATTCTAAATTATTATTATTCTGGATGTAGAGGAAAATGGATCACAATTGATTGATTTTAATTGTAAACAATTGAATTTTTTGTTTGCAAAATATCTACACTCAAGGAAGCGACATGAAAATAATTTGTTGAATGATAATGAGAAAGGGGTGGGTGGTATGAAGACGGTATGGATTTGATACACAAATGCACACACAAATTTAAACAAACGTTTTTTTTTTCTTTTAACATCCGACGAAAACCCGCAACACTTCACTAGACAACGCGTCGAATACGACTGTCAGAATTTTTGTTTGAAAAAATTCAACTTGTCCAATAAAAAATAATTGCGGCGACGGGAAGCATCGCATCAATTTGATTAAACACTATAGTGATGCCAAAACGCTAATAGAAATATTAAAGTGTAGAACAGAAGGAAAAGAAATTCTATCTTTTTTATTTATCGATAGAGCTTGTTACTAGCAATAGATACTCTCGTTTATTCACAAACGTCAATATCATCATCATTTTTCATATTAATTTGGGTATTTCAAATTGCAAGACTTATTCAAATTCAGCCTCATGCTATGTTCCCACCAAAACGAAATCCGAGATTTCAGCTGATAACTTTGAATATTTTAGAATCATAAAACAAGTTTTACTAAAAATTTTAACAAAATCTAAGTGAAAGATCTAGATTTCAATGGAATCTTGTGGTTTGTATGTGTAAGTAGATGCGTTTTTTGCATATCCATATGGACACTGGCAACAAAAACGACATTGGGACATTTCATTATTTGCCTTGGTCTGCCATTTCGTATCGAAGTCTTACCGGCAAGCATTTGACATTTCTAGGCAAATTACCGATAAGACAACGACAATAGTAGTTTGGCAATAGCATTTTTATCGGTACTAAAGCATTGCAAACTCTATATGGACATATTTGTTGTTGTATTTGACATTTTAATTGCTTTGTTTTTTGTCGTTTTCTTCAGACAGAATTATTTTGAGTTGCAAAAACACAAATAGTGAACAATTTTTTTTTTATTGTGACTTGCTTGCCAGTACTTGCCCGAGTGGCCTCGGGGTATGTGAAGGAAATGTACTAAAAAACAGAGCTATTATGCAATTTTGATTCACTATATTTTGTCATATGCGTTCTCATGTTCTACGCTTTTGATTGAAAAAATTGATGAAGATATTCAAAATAACGGGGAACCCCATTTTGCCTCAATATATTGCTTGACGATTCAAATCAATAATTTTCTTTCATTAATTGGGCAATATTGCCATTTCTAACTAACAATTTCTTTCTTATATTCATCTACAGATGCTCTTTGTTTTCATTCATTCTACGCATTGTAAAATACTCCATTGTGGAGTTTATTATGGGAGCATTTAAGATGTTCACAAAACTTTGTAGGAATTGAACCCGAGTCTCTTGGCACAAATCGTCTTACTCGCTAACCACTCCATATTCCATTCATTCCATTAAATCGGGATCACTTTTGTCTTAAATTGTTTGCAATGAGACAAAAAGCTATGGTTTGAATTAATAAGCCCAAAATTTGTTCAAAAATAGTCCGAAAATACTCACAGGAGCAACTCTACAAGCAACCGTAACAAACATAACTGACAAACCAACAAGACTTTTTTCGATTCTTTGGGCCACATGTGTGATGGTACAAGGCTGACTCTTTTTTGAATTTCTTCCATCAGTAAAGCATGCGTGCTTCTCAACGCTTGATATTAAATTGACAGCTCTCTCTTTTATTTATTTATTTATTTATTTATTTATTCCTTGCTACTAGTTTGTACAGTGTCTGCATTCAAAAAACACGAAAAATGCCAAAAAGAAATTTTAAAAAAGAGTTGCGGAAACCTTCATTCACGACATACAGGGCAACATTGACATACTATATAATGGGTCAATGCAGGGCAACTGGTTTTCCGTCTCAATTTCTTTCTTTTTCGAACTCATTATAGGCTTGTTTGGTATTTTTTTCCAAAAAAATGTATAAACCCTGTCAAATTTTGAAAAGAGGGGAAAATTTGATCAGAGCTGGGGGAAGTTTGAAAAAAAGCTAACAAACCCATTGAACCATTTTTTTGTTAGAAACTTCATTTTTGTGTATAAACGGCGTTGCCACTTTGCCATGATTTCAATAGATCTAATGCACTTTTTTCGTAAAATAAATGAAATTTTCTGCTCTTTTATTTTTTGAAGAAGAAAATTATCATTCATCAGTCCACTAATTTTAAGTTCTATTCTTACGGCTTCCCACTATTGACTTGCTTTGATAAGAATCGTAATACAATAACTATATTTTGTGCTATTTTTAAAATCTTTTATTCTTCTATTTTGAAAATAAAAGTAAGAATTGGAATATTCAGATCTTCTGTAAGCAAATTGAATGTACTGCATTTTTTATGAAAACCTATCGGAAAATTTCCTGATTAGTGGCAACGCATAATACAACTAAACTATAGTTGTTTCATGGTGGCAACGCTGTGACATGAACAGGAACTAACCACAACGAGCTTTGACAGTTGTTGTAGCACATCGTGTTCACAGAAATTTGTAGAGAAGGAATTTGCAAGTTTTCCAACGGAGGGGAAATTATTTGCTCTCTCATTGCGTTCTCTCGATGCAACTTTTTTGATTTAGCAAATAGAAATTTGTGACACGAAGACAAACACAGCTTATGTTCGAAATAAGTCAGACGCAAGGAGTCATCGTGTGGGAACATAGCAAATCTCATGCTTGAACCGTCATTGAACCTCAGTTATCTCACCGAAATCGGTGGTTTGAAATTGCTGAGCCATGAATCAAAACTTGGCCCATTTTTGTACAGTCATGATCCGTCGTTGAAACTCAGTAAGCTGGTGTTTCTGCAAAGACATTTTGACAATAATTGAAATTGCATGTTTATTGGCCAATTTAAATTTCTTGAGCTTTCAGTATTTTTTCTCAATTATTTGACAGAGCAGGAGAATAAAATATAAACAGTATTCCTCACATAGAAGTCAAAACAACTCTCATTTTCTTTTCTTCTTATGTTATTTACTGCAACAAATATTAATTGAGCTATCGAAACCAAAAAATTTCAGTCTCAGTTTTTAAGGGGAAAAATGAGAAATTTTTGGGTGAAATCCTGTTTAAATTTCTGAACGCTCTAAATCCTCTGAGATCTCAGAAATATAAACTGGCTAAAATGCTGATGCAAGCAATAAAGAGTAGCATTACCATTGATTATGTCATGGCCTCGAAGATTGCCACTATTTTGATTACACTTGGTATAACTTTATTTCCTTTCTCTTTCAAACATGGCAATGCTCCACGTGAGATAAACGTCTCTTTGACGTTTTATTCAGAGTTGTAGAAAATTTTCGAAGTAAAAGCAAAAGATCACACGAATTTTTTCAATCACAGAAAAATGGCATCGATTTTACGCTCGGGAAAGTTATTTCGCTATTTTGCAGGTTTAACACGAAGTGTAGTCTTTCAATCTGTTCGTGAAACTGAAGGTAGCCTCGTCCAGAATTCACAATGCGTTTGCAGCAATCTAATCAAGTAAGTTAAAACCTGAGAAAAACCGCAGCAGCAGGTTACGTATTTGCATGAATAGGGGAAAACGAAAAGACACCACCCGGCTATTACGCAACAAATCAAATAATTTTTAAATTCTTTTCAAAATCTTCGATGGACTTTCCTAAACACCTTAATTCATAGTTTTTGTTGATAAAGTTAACGTCATTTCCTGTGAGGTTTTATTATTTCACAGTTTTCCTAACCTAAAATGTTTTTTTTTCCTATAATTTAAAACACATTTCTTCTTGTAGTGGCTATGCAACAACCGCTGCCAAAACAGATCTGAGCTTAGAAAAGCAACTTAAACGACTGGATCAAGATGTTCGACGTACTGGCCGCATAGCACGCAGAGATATTGAAGAAGTTCTTGAAGAGATTCGTCTGCAGCGTTCTGCAACCAGCTCACAATCTTTGCTGGTCATTCGTTGTTGCGGGAATCTAGTTCCTGAAGAATTGCCTGAAGTTCGTACAGCATTGGTGCAAGAAATATGGAACACATTGAATTCATTGAATGTTCCAATGGACATCTCCCACTACAATGCTTTGCTCAGAGTCTACTTAGAGAACGAACATCCATTCTCACCGGCCGAATTCTTGTCGGAACTCGAGTCAAAGGCAATCGAACCAAATCGCGTCACTTATCAACGACTAGTGCTGCGATATTGCCAACAGGGTGATATCGATGGAGCAACAAGAATATTGGAGTACATGCGAGAGAAGAATTTACCGGTCAATGAGAACGTCTTTAATGCTTTAATCTTGGGACATTCACAGGTAAATAGATGTTGCTTTTACTTTCATCAAATACATCTTTCGCATTATGTTTCAATACATTCCGGTAAGCCTTAACAGGACGTATACAGGTCAATTAGCATTATTATATTTCTTTCGAGATATTAATGTAATCATTGCGTAGCACGACTGAAATCTGTTTTAAAAGATCTAAAAATGTGTGTTTTTCTTTTTCATGCCATTCAGGCTAACGACATCGAATCAGCAAAATCCATTCTGACGGTGATGAAACAAGCTGGTCTTGAACCTAGCGCTGATACCTTCACAACTCTACTCTGCTGCTATGCACGTCACGGTGATATCGATGCCATTCTTCAAACTATCGACGAATGTGAGAAAAATGAAATATTCCTACTCGATAAAGATCTTCTCGATGCTGTCTATACGCTGGCTATAAACGGACATGAGGCCAAAGTCGACCAAGTTTTGCAAAAACTTAAAAAATTCACTGGCTTCAATCAAGAAGCTGTGAATGTTATTCTTCGCTTAGTAAATAAAGGCTACGAAGATGTTGGGCTAAAAGTTCTGCGGGTTATGCCGCGTTCTACCCGACCCGATGGCCAGCTAGTCGACACTGGATCGTTTTTTGTTCGTCAATTGGTTAAAGTCAATCGACCAATCGAAAAAATTTTAAATACTTGTAAGCTGCTTCAGGACGAAGGACTTAATCCAAAGGCATTGCTGATTGCCACCGAAGCTGGATTAATTAATGGTGCCAATCATGCAACTCTGCCATTGCTTAAAGAGCTGAAGAATTCAGGGCAGCCCATAAGACAGCACTATTTCTGGCCATTGTTCTGTTCGGCTGAACCGAATGAAGTTATTGACATCGTGGAAAAAATGCAGAACGAATTCAGTGTACAACCGAACTCAGAAACTGTTCGTGAATATGTAATTCCCAAGCTTAAAGAAAAGCGTTTAGATCGTATTGTTAATATTCTGACAAATGCAGGAGTTTCCAATGGCACTGCTGCTTCATCGGCAGCTCATAGTGCATTAGTTCAAAATAAAATCGAGGAAGCTGCAAAACTAGCTGAGAGCTATAGGGCTTACTATGCTCCAGTCTTGTTCCGTTTTCCTCTTATTCAAGCTTTAAGCAATACCGAGGACTTTAAATCTTTCACTAGAATTGTTCGCCAGATCCATGACAACTTGAGCAAGGACAATTCTGCTTTTGCAAATCAAGAAGAAATCGCAAGCGAGGATATTGATGAGGGTGAAGCGAAGGCTGACCAAAAAACTGTTGAACCTGAAACAATGGCTCAAAACTCGAGGACGGCATTCATTGGTCAGATAGTTAACGATGCAGCCAACTACTTCCGAAATAATCGCGTAGAGTTTTTAGAAAATATTTTAACTCATTTAGTCGAAGAAGGTCTGTCCATGAACAGTGCATCAGCATCGAAGATTCAAGATCGTTTAGGCTCAGAAATGACACCAAAAATTTCTGAACTCTTGACCAAAATGACATCGGGTGATCTGGAGCCTGTGCATATAGACGCAGTATCATCTCGCAAACGTACTTTGGACAAGTTAAACATCGACGAACTGGAGCGATTCATTGCAACACAAGAAGCCAAAGGTGAAAACGCAAACAACATCAAGCGTCAGCTGCTTATGACATGCTTTAAGTCAAAGAATCTAGAAAAAACCGTTGAGGTGATTAATCGCCTTGAATCGGAGAAATTTGTCATACCTAGTGGCATCTGGGCACAACTTATTGACTTGTACGTTCAAAATGAGCGCTTAGATGAGGGTCTACAACTTTATAAAAAGTTAAAGGCCAAGGACCCTGCATTCTTATTGGATAACATGAAATCTCTTCGAATTGCCGAAATGATGCTTAAGTCAGAAAAGGTTGATGACGCAATTGCATTTTTAGAAATGAACAAAAAAGACGAATTTCGTAATGATAACGAAGGCTCATTTGCTTATACATCATCCTGCTGGAGGCTCTTAAATCAATTAGCCGAAGCTGGAAATGTCGAGAAGTTGGAATTGATGTTTGACACTCTTGTGAAAAACAATTATATTATGCCCACAAATATTCTACTTGGACCCTTGATTAAGGTGCACTTAGTCAAGGATGACATTGGAAAGGCCATGGAGAAATTTGAACAAATAACTGCAACCTACAAGGCAACTCCATGGAAGAACGAACTTGCCTGCAGATTGATTCAAAAGGAAGATGCTGCGAATTTGCAAAAATTGACCGACCTCAGTACAAGTATTCATGGGGAGGTGAACAGTTTGTATGATTTGGTGCTATCGTTTGTTGAGTGCGGACGTATTCGTCAAGCAAGGAAAATCCTAGAGACTCCCGGACTTCGAACACGTCCAAAGCGAATTGATTTCGCCTGTGAGCGTTACCGAAACGAAGGAATGGTCGAATCACTCGAAGGTTTAATCGAAGCTACAAAAGACATGCAACATATTGATCGTAACTCAATATTCTACAACCTCTTGCTAAGCTATTGTAAAAATCAAGAAGCCGATAAGGCTTTGGGTTTGTGGACTAAAATGCAAGAGGAATCAATAACTCCCAGTGATGAGTTCCTTACGAAATTAGCGCAGCTTTTGAAGAGTAAGAATATGGAGGTTCCATTTGTAGTTCCAAACGTGCCAACTAAGAAAATTCCTTCGACCGTTGAAAAGCGTGATCCTGTTGAAAAAGTCGAGAAACCCAGGAATGTAATAAGTACACAACAGAGTTCAGCGCCTCTTAGTGAATTCCGTTCGGCTTTAATTTCAGCAGATGTAGACAAGGCAATTGAATTGAAAAACAAGTTACCCACTAGTCATTCGCCGAGTTCGAATGACATTTCCCAATTGATAGAAAGTTTAATTCACGCCCAACGCCTTACCGAGGCAACAAAGTACGTTTTCGAATTGCTCGACCAAGGTCGAAGGCCAATTCCGAAGGTCTTCAAATTCTATTTAAATAAAATTGCAGCAACTGGTGATGTAGAGACAATGGAGAGAATCGGTGAAAAGCTTACAAGCGCCCAGAAAAAAGTTGTTTCGTTCGATAATCGGTACTGCCATGCAAACATTGCGGGCGAAAAATGCGAGCAGTATTTGAATAAACTAGCCCAAAACATTGCTGATGCAAATACACCCGAAGAGATTACCGAAGCAGCTGACAAATTCCCACGAGGTGGATCGTTGGGAATTCTAGAATCAAATCCGAAACTTTTGCCCAAATGTAAGTTGATTTGTAAAACGTTTTTCTTTTAAGGATTTTTAGCTCTAATATTTCTTTGTATCTTTTTTTAACAGTCGAGGATCTAGCGAAGGCTTATGCAGATAAAAATAAAATCGCACCGATGAACGTCCTTTGGATATATCACTCGATACATGGAAATGATACAGGAGCTAAAGCAATTTGGGATAAATACCTTGTCCATGAACCACGTTTGATGTTCCAGAGAATTTTACAAACTGCCCGAGAAAATAACGATGAAAAACTAGCTCAAAATCTTATCAATCAATTAACAAATTCGAAAATTACAGGCGGAGCTGTTGGCAATGCCTACAGTTGCCTTTTGGATATCTATTGTGCCAAGGAGGAATTCGACAAAGCATTAGAGGCACTAAATACTGCCCTTAAAACTAGTCCAATTGATCATATTAATCGAACCGCACTGATTCGGCTTCAAGCAGGCTTAGAAGCAAGTGGTAAAAAATTCCCCCATGCAATACCCGATAAGAAAAACGAAAAATCCAGCGATCCAGTTAGTAGTAGTAGTGACAGCTCAGGCAGCAGTAGTAGCGATAGTGACAGTACCTCTAGCAGCGATGATGATGTAAAGAGAGGCCCAAATAAGCCTTAGATTTAAAATGCAGCAAAACAAATTATTACAAGTTTTTCTGTTAAGTATTTTTACCTAGGTGTAAATTATTTAAGACACATATTTGATTAATCTGTTGATGTAATTTCGATTCAAATTGGCAGAGCTGTTTTAACCAAATTGTAGTTGTAGCCATTTAATTATCATTAATGTCATCCTCACTGTCTAAGCGAATGCATTTGCAAACAAATACAGTTAATAATAATAATACAAAACATATAAAATGTAAGCACGTATGTATGTTTGAAAATTAAGATAATAAAAGGCATTATTTGATGTGCCGTCTAAACTTACTTACATGAAAAGTTTTCTTGATTGGTGATATTTCAGATAAATCTTTAAAGTAGTTTTAAAAATTCGGTAGAATACTTTGAAATTTACTTTCTTTGATGAATTCGTTTCAAGTTAAAGCCTTTCTATGTGGTTTATGGCGAAAAAAAAGGTCCTCAAACAAGAAAAAAAAGGTCCTCAAACAAAAAAAAAAGGTCCAGCCTTAGTCTGAGTTTCGCCCGGAAAATATTTCACCCGAAAATTTTTTGTTCATTTTAAAAGCTATAATTAGCTATAAAGCCTAGTACTCAGTTCGAGTGAAAATGAAATTTCCATACAAAAATGCCGGTTAATTCACAGCGTTGGAATTCGCAACGAGAGGTGAATACCCAATTTCGAGAGTGAAATATGAACCGGTTTGGTTTGATATATATTTCACGAAATGATTTTCATTTCCCAATGTACAACCACTGGGAAAAAATAAGGAGATGTGAGAAAGTCTGACATTTGTCAAATAATTTATTTTTATTGCTACAGACAGGAAAATACTACAAAATACGAAATAAAAATAAATATGCTCTACAAAATATTTTAAGATTCTTTCAAATAAATTTCATTAAAATTTATTTATTTTTTCCACTCAAAGTGAGTATTAAAAATTCCAAACTGAGTATTCAAAATTCACGTGAAAAACAATGATATTTTCATAATGATAATTCACGTGTTATTTGAACCGGTTTATAATTTGCATTTCACAAGAGGTGAGTACTAGGCTTAATGAGAAAAATGAAAATCTGTCTTTATATAAAAAACCCGATAAATACGAGTAGCTTAAGCCTAGTACCTCTTGTGAAATGAAAATTTTTAACCGGTTCAAAATACACGGGAATTATCATTATGTAAAAATCATTGTTTTTTCACGTGAATTTTTGATACTCAGTTTGGAATTTTAATACTCGCTCTGAGTGGAAAAAATAAATTGAATTCTAAGAAATTTATTTGACTGAATCTTGAAATATTGTTTGCAGAATATTTATGCATTCTTATTTAACCTAACCATAACCTTGATTTGATTGTGGGCCACCCAGCTTTTGTCTAACAATATAACTCAATTACAATAAATTGAGATTACATTAAAAAAGTATCTTTAATTAATGTTGGACGCATAGTAGCGTCCCGAAGACGTAAAAACGTGCAATCAAATACCAGATTAGTTGGGAAGACTTCGAGGACACACTAACTCAAGTTTCCTTCTTGAAAGCTGTAAGCAAAAGTAGTTTTATGGAGTAAATTTTAACAGAAATAAGACTTCTATCAGGGCCTCCATGTTTATAAGTACAACCCTGTGTTGGCTAATAGAATAGCTTTTTTTTTATCGACCTTTGGTTTCTTCATATTTTTATCAACTGTTTAGCAAGCATAATAAATTTTGTATAAAATTAAAATTGGGTCATTATAAATTTCTAAAATATTTTGTTACTCTGTTGTTCAGTAACAAATGTCGATATATATTTACATAAAAGAATCACCAACGTTCCATCTCATTAGTTAATTTGTGGACTTTCTCAAATTGATTTTCGAAACTACATTAAGTAATTTTATTTAATTTATCACACTGCGATGAAATAAAAGAGACAAAAATAAAGTTCTCAAACCAACATTTCACACCTTTGTACGTTTTATTTTTTACAATTTGTACAAATTAAAAAAGAGAATGAACAAAAAATCTACTTAGCATACTAGAAATATAAAGAACCCATTTTAGGGTTCAGACTTTGAATTCATTGAATTAATGAGTCTTCTTCAACTTGTCTTTTGTAGCGCTAGTACTGTTTCCGCCTAGGATCTTTTTTCGTTGTGCAAACATATGTAAATACATCTGAGGGAACAAGGGAATGTACAGGAACATTACAATCCACAAAAGGTAGAGATAGGAAAATGTTGCATTTAGGCTGTTTGGCATTTCTGTCGACCAGATTTTGTTTGTTCGAGCATAGCTTTGTGCCCACCAAAAGCACAGCAATTCTCCTGTAACTCCGATTGGGTAGAGAGCAATAAAGGTTGTGTAACGCAGCCAAACTACAATGTGCGGCACAAGTTTGACGATATTCAGGGCATAGTAGCCATATCGAATGATTTCGGTAACAGCCCAAGCGAAGAGTGCGATTGGGAGTCCAGGCGACACTTTACCTGTTGGGGTGGCCATTACAACACCAATGACTACCATCATTCTACTTAGAACCTGAAATGTTGTAATAACAGGATTACTTTTGACCAAGCCTAGCGCGGCATTGATTATTTCCACCGCTGCTGCATTCTGGAATATGATCACTCCTAACTTAGTGTAATCCCAGAGGGTGATACTTGCTCTGAATTCTGGTCCTGCGATGAAGTAATAGTGAGCAAGCTGATATAGGATGTAACTCCAGCCAGCCACTTGTACTGCATTGTAGCTGAAGAGATAAGCCTTGGTGAGGAAGCCTTGTTCTTGTTTTGGTTTTGGTTTTGCTGCTTTTGACTGTGACATGGTTGATTTATAAATTGAACTTTCACCTGTGGGCTGATTTTTTACACACAAACGGACCAACTTTCACTACCACTTCGAGACTGCTAATAAATTCAAAATCAAATCCATCTACCGATACGAAACACGATAGCGAAGAGTGAGTTTCTTGACGTTGGATTTTTTTGAGTTTTGAAGTTTTGGGGAGGAACTGTCAATTTCTAAGAGCGTTTCGGGTTAATGCGAATGATGAGTGTGCTCAGGCAAGAAATAAAATACTTTCAAAATAGGTGGGGCGACTTTCCTTTACGACATCCCGATTTCGAAGTTGATTTTTTTTTTAGGGGTAGGTAGGTATCTCAAAAGAAAATTTTCCAAATCTTAAAGTGAGGAAACCCCCCTAAATGCAATTAAAAAATGTTTAAACTTTTGAAAATTGGGTTTTTTGTTACCGAATTGCACTTTTTACACAAGGAATTTGGAAACGCAGATATCCTCATTGGATAGATTATCACTATTTACTATCACTCATTAAGGATAGGCAACATTTTTAAGTATTTTTAATTAATTTAAGAACTTTTTGTTTAATGAAAATACATAATACTCCATTTCAATAACAAATCAAAGAAATGTCAAATGGTCTGTTAGTTTTTTGCCAGACACGTATTTTGTTTCCCTTGTGTTTTTATGTTGGGAAATTTTGCGGGAAATTTAAAACTTGCTTATATAAATACAGTGCTTGCATACAGCATTACTGCGTATAAAAAGCGAGGTATGTATGGGGGGCATGCTGCCCCCCTGCAACCCCCCTGCTTGGCCTCATTATAGGATTTGGGGTGGGGCAAGGTTTGGTGTATGCAAAGTTTCTTTTGCATTTAAAAAACATGGATTAAAAGAAAACATCCCAAAACCAAAGTGTACATCTGGCAGTACTTAGCATGCAATGACATTTGAGTCTTTATTTATTTTCCATGCATTTTGTATGGAAAAACTGAAAGTTTAAAAATTAATTAAAAATACTTATAAATGTTTCCTCACCCTAAAATTGTGATATTTTGTGTTTTTTAGTGAATATCTATCGAATGAGACCATCCGCATATCAAAATTCGGGATGTCGTAAAGGAAAGTTGAGCCGTTGTCTTATAAAAAAGAATATGCAATTTTTTTCTAAAATCAAAATTTAAGCTTTTGAAGAACACTCGACTTTCAGTCATTCTGGAATAGACACAAGATTCCATCGGACGAAAGCAAACTGCAAGTGAAGGACTGGTTATGTTTACTTCTCATTTCAAGAAGTTTTGTTAAGTTTTTCCCAAACCCAAGAAGAGCCTTTACATTCTCTACGGTTATATTTCTTCCTGGCTAACTTTCAAAAACACAACACAAAAATAAAATAATTTTGTGGAATACATTTTTTTCAGAGCAGAACAGCTGATTATGACAACACATTTTAGGTCTATTTGTTAACTGATTTCGTTTTCGAAGTTTCATAATAGCCATTCCACACTATCCCATTGAGTATTAATATATGTCTAAAAAGTGTGAAGAAACCCATATATAATAGTGTCGAAGCAAAATATGAAATTTCATCACACACAACTTGACAGCGAATCCACCACGATTTTACATACGTTTATACATGAAAATATTTAGGAACGGTTCTAAAATCATCACACTTTCTGTCCCACTTGGGGGTTTGAGATTATTCTGAAACTAAATTGTTTGGATACAAGTGTGGAAGCAAAATATGGGAATCATTTTCAGTAGGTACACAAATTTGGCAGTCGTATGAAATTCTTTCCCATTTTATTCTGACATGTGTTAATACTTTGTGAGATAGTGTAGAGGCACTTTAACAGACTTTTATAAAAGTTCAAACACCTGAATACAAATCATAAAAGATCTTCTATGCTGAAAATCTTTTATGATTCATAACAGAAAATTTATACCAGAATATAAGATTTGGCAGAATAGGCCTAATTGCCTGGAAATGAATAAAGATTTTTACCAATTGCAAAAATAAAACAAACAGATGCCAATCCATTATTCCAGTAGCTCCATTGGCAATAAGTTAGACATTAAATTTCTTCACTCATTGTTATTTAGGCTTATTTGCAAAATGTGGTCACTGTGCATTAACATGGCTTCATTTTAATTGCAATATTTAATGTCAGTTAGCTCTGTCATTTATTTTATGACGAGTATTATGGCACATTTTTAATTCATTTACAACGGCGAGAAAATGGAAAAATTTATAACAATTTGTCACTCGTGTTAATCCCGCATATCTAAATTACAAAATGAAAACACTTTTTATGCCCATTGAATATAGCCTTGAAATATGTTTCTGAACGTACCCGTATAGTTTGACCTACGTCAAGATTGACATTACAAAAAAATGTAAACAAGTTTGTTCCTCCCAGCGTTCTTCATCAATTTTTTCTTAGAAGCCAAAATACAAATATAACACCCGTGCCTTATCAAACACTTCAATCAACAACTTTCTTACCTTACCTCAATTAACAAAAAAATCTCGACATGAGAGCCACTTGTCCAGCATTCCGATTACAGAATTATGATCACGAAAGTGATACTTGTGAGGCAACTTCGACCATGGCGACTACAAAGCCGCTAGAAACTGCCATAATCGTAGTTCATATATTTTTTACTATATTACCAACATTTTTCTCAGTTTTTGCTTCACACATTGTATCACAAAAAATTAAATTCTCCAATGATACATGGAAGTATCTACTTGATCTAGTTCTGATTGTTTTGCCGATAGTTTTAAATGTAACCATCTGCAATCCATACGTAGAAGTGATATGTGTGATTCTGATTATTTTGGCAATGTTAATCCTCAAGAGAAATAATATCACTCCATTGGAAAACAAACAGAGAGTTATAAGCTTGGGCCGTCAACCGAATTCCTTAACATTAATACGATCCACTATCAATATCATCACAGCAGTCTGTATTCTAGCTGTAGACTTCTCAACATTCCCTAAATCATTCCGCAAAAGTCGTTACTACGGTGTAGGTTTGATGGACACCGGAATCGGATTATTCGTTTTCAGCATGGGTATCGTTTCGAAACCCCCAAAAACCTGCAAAGACTTCTTTAAAATCCCCAAAATGGTAGGACCTGTTTTGTTACTCGGTCTAGGAAGAACGAGTGTAATTCAATCCATTGATTACCATCAAGACGATACAGAGTATGGGAAACATATGAACGCGTTTTTCACTCTGGGACTGACTAAGCTATTCGGTGGATTCATCAGCACCGTCGTTGGTTCAGAATTACAAATGCTTCTACTAGGTATCTTTATTCTTACAGCACACGAGTGTCTTCTTCTTTATAGTGTTGCTGATTTTGTCATGAATCGAAAAGAGGATCGTTCAACTTTTTTCGTTGCAAACCGAGAAGGATTCTGTTCACTTCCTGGATTTGTGGCAATCTACCTGTTGTCTATGTATGTTGGACGTTTGCTGTTCTCTGAAACTACACTGACGGTCGAGCAGTACTCGAAAAAATTGAAACGATTGGCTGTGATGGCTGCATGCACTTGGATAATCACATTTATTTGCATCCCAACAATACGAATTTCAAGACGTATTTCTAATTTTGGATATGTTTCCTGGACATTATCAATCGCTCTGACATTACTTCTACTTTATATAATTTTGTCAGACTATGTATCCAATGCGTGGTCAAAGACTGAGGAATATAAGCTTCCTTCCCTGATGGAAGCAACAAATCGCAATGGATTGGTATTCTTTCTTGTAGCAAATATCCTTACCGGTTGCGTAAATATGTTTTTGAAACCAAACGACCGTAGTCCTAGTACTACCATTATTATTTTAAGTTTGTATATGTTGTTATCTAGCTCTATAGTATATGTTCTTTTAAGATTACGAATTAAAATTGCATAAAAGAAAATGGTGTTAACGTTTTTAAAATTGGTTTAATGTGCCTTTTTACTTAATAATAAGCAAAATGTAAGTGTTTGAGAGTAATTGGAAGTTTTTGAGTTGGAAGACCTTTACGAAACCAGACGCAAAGGTGAAAATAAATATTTTTCTTGTATACATTTTTAGTCCAAGCTTCACCGCACAAACTTAGAATATATACAATATTTACACCCCAAAGTTGTTGTTGATACAAAAAAAAGAAGATAACATTTAATTGTATGTTTGACTCACAAAATGATGATTTTAACATTTAATTTGGATTTATTTGAAAAAAATATATAGAAAAATAAAAGTTAAGCGCTTTCCTTCAATGAAAATTTCGCAAGTCATTTAAAAAAATCTATACATACTCAAAAACAATAATCATTGCTTTTTATAAATGTTGATAGCCATCTTAAGAAAATTTCTCAAAAAAAGAAAAGAAAAACAAGTGAATTAAGTAGTCTTCACTTTGACGACTACTTAATCGTCTATAAGTCAAATACATTCGTACTTAATATAAAATTTGTCCTAGTTCAATGTGTTCTGTAGAAACAAAAATACAATCCCACCACTCATTCCATTTTCTCTAAAAAGGTACTTTCAATAGAAAGTTGCGGATGTTTTTCTGAATACGGTGCCTTGAGGCATTTTTGTGCCCATTGCATTTTCTCATCTCGTTCTAAGATTTTATCCATAGGCGTCCAGCTAGAGTCGAACTCCAACCTATAGCTTCCAACAAACTTATGATCGCATGATCCATTCCACTCCTGAAAAGAAAAATTCCAATTGAAAATATTTACAATCAGTTGAAATAAATTTAGAAAAGATTGAAACTGTTTTCTTACTGATGGAGATAACATGCTAAAATAATGTTGACCCGATGATCTTTGATAAAGATGATAGATATTTCCAGGTTTCTTTGCAAAATTACATGCTGCACTGTGGAGAATACGACTTTCTTCGGTTTCTTGCAAAATAGACGCGGCTTGAGCTTGGAGCATTTTTATCTATAAGGGAATATATCGGATAGAGTTAATGCTATGGATACAAAACTAACAGGAAACACCTGGTTACCTGGTCAAGTATTAAAGTCAATTTTCCGCATGCATTCGACTGGAGGTGCTGGTCGGCCTGTTGAATTTGTGTTGCCAATGAAATGATATCATTTGCATCATGCATTGATACACGGCTGGGATCCAAAAGACCCACACCGTTTGGCATTGGATTCCTCTCGACTAGCTGAGCTAAAAATAGAATTAATGGGTTAAACAATCGTAGTTCAAACATTTTTAATAAAAAGATACCTTTTTTGACTGCAACTTGATAGGATAAGCGTTCCATGCTGGCTCGTCTTTTCATTTTTCAATTAAAATAAAATAAAATTAATAAAATAAACAAATTTAATTTTCGATTTAATTTCACCACCTACCTGCTTGTTTGAATGGTTTTCAAAACGTCAAAAAGTGAAAGATGACAAGAAAAAACAGCTGTTGACATTTTAAGGCTGAAACACAAATTTACAGCGTGGTGCAGGGTGAAACGCAGATATTAATAATATTAAGGCCTGGCGCCCACTGGGCAACTTTTAGTTGCTCGAAGTTTGCCGGCAACTCCGAGCAACTTCCGAGCAACTTTTTGGAATTTGACGTCAAGTTTTTGTGTATTTGTTGTGTTGACTTTTGACACGAACACCATTACAACGTTAATAAAAATATATATATATATATATATATAAAAACATTGAAATTTATTGCTCATTTTTGATAAATCAGAATCAGAGGATTAGAAAATTCAGAAATCTGAAAATCTATATGTAAGATTTTATCGTTGAACATGGCCATCCTTGACAGATAAAGTTGCTGACAACAAAAGTTGCCCAATGGGCGCGGCCGAGCAACTTAGGCTAGTCACGCACATGCAATTTTCAATTTCGAAACTGTTTGGTTGCAAAAATGAGTCCTATGGATTCATATGAGAATCCGCGCACATGCAGAAACTATTCCGTCGTCTATTCGAGCAACTTTTCAGTTTGTGTTCTGGCACAAACTGGACGATTGCCCGAAATCAGTTTTTCAGTTTGTGTCATATGGAATAATATATAACTGTGCGGACACTCAGCCAAATAGTTACAGATATTTGAATTTTGTTCTTTCCGAAGGGACATTATGTTCTCTGTGTGAAAGAGAGCAAATGTATCTTTTCTTTAACGGGAAGGGTATATTTTTATTCAAATGTCAACCAATTGCCCTAGAATCATTTTTGTCCGGAGAAGTAAAAAAAACTTTAAAAATTTTGGAGTTTTTTTATCCGTTGATATTTTAGCTATCTTTCGTCTATCTAAAAATAAATGTTTTTTCAGCTGGTTTTATCTTTAAAAATAGTTCTCACCAACTAAATAAACGTTTTTTGCATTTGTATCAACATAAATGAAAGGAAAATTCATTTTGTTGGTGAAAAAACTACTTTTTTGTACGATAAAACCAGATCTTCGTATGCACTACGAGTAGACGATCAGCTATAATCGGCGATTTTATAATGTATATTCAGCTTGGGATCCCAGCACTATATACATTTTTGTTACTGTCAGCCAAAATGTTGTAGTTTCATATATATTAATTAATTTACCATACCTATCTTTTTATTTATAAAACGATATGTGTTTGTATCTAGAGATTATTTTTATTTATTATTTAACAACATTTTGCTTGGAAATAATTATCTTTATAATGCCAGCTATAGCTATATCAGACTCACCCAAGTGTTGACAAAACTTCTTATTATGAAGTGCTCAAAAAAGAGCTAACAATTTAAATCAAATTTTTAAATATAAAAACATATTGAAATAAGTTGTATTCATTTTCAAATTTTTGCCCCTGTAGAAGATTAGTTGAAAACTCAGTCGAAACGTCGGAAAAACTAATTATACTCTTTCATTAATAAATTATTGAAACCAAAGAAGCCGAATAAGAGAAATCTTGTAAAACAAATTCAGATTAAAAACAATACCTACTAATAAAATTAATTATGAATCTTCTTTGTAGTTTTGAATTTTTAAATGGAATTTTTGCAATTATTAAAATAAATACACTTAGCATCTCCATTGAATTTTTCTTGGATACACATTATTTGTTACTATTTCTTTATATACAATGATATAGATAATGATTGTGGCGTTATCATGTATCCTTTGTCCAATTTCACAAGAAGAAGCAAGTTGCTGGAGATTTTTTGACATTTTCTTTTAATTTCCTTAAAAATCTCTTGTACATTTCACACGTGGAAAAAAAATTAACGCAATTTTGAGATTTCCTGAAAGTCTATTAGTTGAACGCACCTTAACCTTAGATGTAAAGGGAAATATCAAACAAATCCTTTCAAATCCTCGACTGGGGAGATTTTGTGCACCTCTCTTTCCTCCTGGCCTTCTCACCTATGAAGTGAAGGTTTCTAGCAACTCAGTTTCCTCGTGTGAAAGGGGACTTTGATTCAGAGAATGTTCCAGGAGAAAGGGATCAAATAGGAGAAACAAATTGTTTGGTCGATAATTTAAAGTTCCTTCACTGTTAGTATTAAAAAGGTCCACTTACTTGGCTTTTGCAAAATATTAATATTCCTAAGAGCTTCAAGATCCAAAAGTTTTATTTTGTATGCTTGTTAGTTATTTCTTTTCCAATGTTTTTTCAATTGTTTATTTGAATTTTATAGGAAATCATCCCATGATTTATTTTTGAATCAGGCAATTTTCGTTGGGATCAAAAAATGATTTGCTTCTGCTTATGCTTCTTATGTGTTATCACCATAATTTACAGCTGTCAGCTGACTCATAAATAAATTGACATTTTGCGTTGTTGTCCAGAAAAAATTGAAAATTATTTTGCGGGGGAAAGTTTTGTTGGTTTTTTTTTGTACTTTTGTTATTAAAATTGAACCCATTTTTCTGTAAAAAAAAATATAACTTTCTTATTTAACTACCCATAAATCTATAATGGAAGGTGAAAAAATTGAAATGTGCAAAAGCCTTATTGAATGGTTTAAGACTTTGAATCTCAAAGCACCTCACAGCAATGCAGAACAACTCAGTGATGGCGTAGCATTGGCTCAGGCTCTCAATCAATTTTCTCCCGATTCATTCACTGGTAATTTTTGCAAATTAAAATCAAATCTTTTTCAAACATATTAATTTTATTTATTAACTCGTTCTAAAGAATTATGGCTATCGAAAGTAAGATCAGATGTTGGCTCCAATTGGCGTCTGAAAATGAGCAACATGAAGAAAGTTATCGAGGGCGTTTACGAATATTACACTGATGTATTAAATTATACCCTATCCGACTATCCCCGTCCAGATGCTCAGAAAATTGCAGAAAAATCCGACATGATCGAGTTGGAACGTCTTTTGCAGTTGATTCTAGGATGTGCAGTCAATTGTGCTGATAAACAAGATTACATCACACAAATAATGGAATTAGAAGAGTCACTTCAACAAAACATTATGCGCGCTCTACAAGATCTAGAATCTACATTACAGGGTTCATCACCATCAAGAAATTCCATTGCAATGGTGAATTTTGATTTTAAGCTTTTGCAAGAGGAACGAGATGCTTTGGCGCAAAAGTGTTTTGAGGCAGAAAAGAAGGTAACTATGGACCAAATCTGTTAATATTCTTGAAATATCTTGTTTTTTTTTTTTTAAGATTGTACTGCTGGTTGAAGAGAAAACAATTATTCAACAGGAGCTTGCGAAACTCCAAGTCGAAAGGGAGAAACACGAAAACGTATCGACAATCGGTGAGGATGGTACATCCCTTGGACCAATGCAACCCGGTTCCGCACGCTACAACGAGCTACGTCGTCAAATGGAACTTCTGAAAGAGGAACTTCTCCAATCAGAAACCGCTCGAGAAGATCTAAAAATAAAAACTCAGCAACAGGAAAAAGAATTAACAGCCTTGCAACAGAAAATTGAAGAACTTACGGTAACTAATATTGAATTACGTATAATTTTTCCTTTTCATATTATACTTCTATTTCAATGAAGTGAATATAAAATTCTAAAACATATTTTTTATATGTTTTCACATCAATTCATCAATTGATTTTTGTTTGTATAGCAAAATACTGCAGAGTTGTCGCAGTTGAAGGACGAAGTAGATATTCTTCGTGAATCGAATGATAAATTGAAAGTTTTTGAATCACAGTTAATTACGTACAAGAAAAAACTGGAGGATCATAACGATTTGAAAAAACAAATTAAAATGCTTGAAGATCGAAGTGCAGATTATTTGCAACAAAATGCTGCTTTTGAAGAAGACGCTAAAAAATTTGCTACGGTTAAAGGTCAAGTTGAACTTTACAAAAAAGAGGTTAGATATTTTGTTTGAATTGATATAACAATATTATATGAAATGACAAAATGTTCTCCATTACAGATCCAAGAGCTTCATAAAAAGCTTGATATTGAGTTGACTAAAAATGACAAGTTAGAATTCACTAACAAAAACTTGGAGAGCAACTTGAGTGCATTGCAAAGGGCTAAAGAAAGTTTGTTAAAGGAAAGAGATAATCTACGCGAAGCAGTTGATGAATTAAAATGCGGGGAGTTGTCAACTAGAAGAGGTACATGCTATTTTTGTATGATCCCTTATGCAGATTCCTATCTATTTATTGTTTTAAAGATTTTGATGGTTTTATTGCACAAAGTTTATATATTAAGTTAGTTATAGAAGAAATGTTAAAATGCATGACTGTTAACTTATTGGTTTAGGTTCGAGCAAATACTACCGACAGCAATGTTTTCTGTATACATACAGATTTCGGTGGTTCTTTATGTTAAAGTAACCAACTCTCCTATTCTTCTATTACTTAAGATAAAATAAAACCCGGAATGTATTTAAAAGACTTTTTTGCAACTTGTAAGGCAAAAATATAAGCAAAGCAAAGAACGATGATGAGATAAATTAGTAATCGCTCAATCGTTGCCGGCGGGATATCTATTATACTATCGTAACGCTCTTGGACGTATTCAAATGTTGATACCTTGGTATAAATTAAAAAGTTCGTTTAAGAATTTGGTAAAATGATTCCTCAATGAGCATAGTTTGTTCTGACAATGCTTTATTTCAAGCGATAAGTTGCGACATAAGTTATTGGCTTATAGACCTTGGATTCAAGACAGAGTTAAAAACCTTAAAACTATAAACACGACTTCATTTATTTTGAGTGTTCGTAATAAAAAAAGTAATTTTTTTTACTAAAAAAGTTATTAATTATGACTAAGGCCTCTTGCAAGGAAGTGATTTTATCCTCCAATGGTATCTCTTGAGAGTCTTGAATTTGACACAAAAACTGCCAGACCCATGCATTCCAGTGGACTAAGACCACACAAAAAAAAAAGGTTTAGGGTTTCAGCCCTTCAGTCGCGCCACCAAACTTGAATGTGGAACTGCGAATTTATGCATTTCCAATTATGGATTCTACAATATTACACTTTTGAGGATTTCAATCCACATACCAAGTTTGGTTCAAAAACTTCTTATCCGCACTTTTAGGTTGTTGTTAAGTTTTGGTTTTATTCTGTGTGCATTAGTTTGTTGAAACTTAAACCATAATATTTTGTTCAGAAAGTGGCAACACAATGTCAAAGGAACTGCAATCCCCTGCTCTGATTGAGAAAATCGAACGTCTGGAAGCTGAAAACAAGGCCTTGCGGGAAGGCCAAGGTGGACAAACAGCTTTAGCGGTAAATACAAAGAAAAAAAAACATTTTGAATTCTTAACAAATTATTAAAAAAAACTAAAACGATTTTTTCAGCAATTGCTTGATGATGCAAATAAGCGCAATGATAACCTCAGGGAACAACTTAAGTCGGCAAATGAGCAAGTTCTTTCTTTGAAATTAGCATCCACTAAAATCGATCCTAACTTGAAAGAGTAAGCTTCACTTTTAAAAAAATCATTAAACATTCACAAATTATTTATTTTACATTTCAGTGGGGAAATGGATAAGCACCTTAAGCAGTTAATTGAACTCAACGAACAGAAAAGTAATACAAACGTTTTTTTTTTTCAAACTTTTATTTCATTTTGTTTTTACCTAGCCTACCAGTTAGAAGAATCGCTGCAAAAAAATACTGCTTTACAAGGAAAGATTACTAAACTAGAGAGCACGGTATCTGCAAGAGAACAGGAACTATTAGCATTCGATACAAAGTATAGAAAATGTGTGGAAAAGGCAAAGGAAGTGATAAAGAACCTTGACCCTAGAATAGCTAGTGGTAAAAATATAAATTCTTAATTGAATTAAGAAATAAGAAAATTTATGAAATTTAATTTGATATAATTTTAGTTATGGAAAATATTGGTTTAGAGAAAACCCAAGAACCCGAACCAGAAAGCAAAACTGGTATGAGTACTATGGAGGAACAACTCATGACAACAGCCTTCTATAGGTACGAAAATAAATTTTTCTTTTTCTCTTCAATTATAACTGCAATCGTTCTGATTTTATAAATTTTCTTATAGACTTGGTATCAATGCACAACGTGATGCAGTTGACACAAAACTCGCCATGCTCATGGGTCAAGGACAAACGTTCCTAGCCAGACAAAGGCAATCAGCACCCCGAAAATCTCAGACCAACACATTCAAATCCAAATAACATACTTTTGCATGGCATGTCTCTATATTCTATATTGCTATAATTATTATTATAATAAGTAAAAAAAATATGTTTTTTCGTTTGCAAATTAGTTTTTCCTATTTATAAAAGTTCATCACATTAGATTATTAGATTTCCACTCATTTGTATTAGAACGGATATTATTATACTAAAATATATAAATATTATATTTACACATTTTGAATAAAAAAAAAGTTCTGTTTTTATTTCAAGCAAATAAAATCGATAAAATTCCCATATTCGACTCAAATGTTGAGCGAAAGTTATTAATCGTGATGTAAACTGCGAAATATTTGTGTTTTAGTAATCGTTGTTCATAGCTAGCGTGAATTTTACTAGAGTATTTTAACTTTTCGAAAGTTTCGATACATGATGAAATTTAACCATGGAAAAATAAAGTCATACTTATCAATTTTTACCCTTGGTTTTATACTGATGAACCAGCAAACACTCTGAAAATAGAAAATAAAACTTGAAATCATCTTCAAACATTAATAGCATGAACTTAAGCCATTATTAAAAACAGTCATTGCTTAATTAATAATAAAAAAATCAGTAAAGAAATTTTTTTCCCAATATTTATATTTAAAAATTTATATTTTATAAATAAACATAAATACATTTTTAAATAATCCCTTATTACCGAAAGAACATGGCTCTAAAAGCGAAAATTAGTGTTCAAATAAAACTAAAACTTTGGCGTTCCCTCCACTTTTCATCCTTTTCACCTTCACGATATATATTTTGCTGAAACACCAAGTATGCTTCTAGAGACCTTCTTGTGGGGAGTATTTCATAAAACTTCGAGACTTATAATTATTTGTGAATTATAGTCCGGGAGGCGATCAGAATCATAACAAAAACCTTCAAAAGTTTGTCTGTCTATCAGTAATACTTAGCCGAAAATGCAACCCGAAAACTGCATTTTCTAACCTTAGCAATCAAGAAATCGTATCCTACCAGCGGTTTTGTAAATGCTTGGAATGAAGCTGTCGGCTGGTATCCTTTTTTTCGATGAATGGGATCAAAAATCTTAAGGTTGTCTCTCAAACTATAATTCTATTAGTCTTGTAGTTTTATGAAATAGGCCCCTGTCGTTACTAAAACGACAAGCGTAAAAATGAATGAAAATTGTTTCGGTCTGAGACTGTTCCAGGCTAAAACCAAGGCAAGAAGTTTGGGCATAAGCAGGTTATTCGTTTGCATAGTTACGTGTCATATTGCTTTATAAGTCAAGCTTCAAGTGTGTTTTGAAAGATTCTAGTGCCTTCCAAAGTGGTTCAAAACAGCTGATTTTTGAATGATATAATGATTCTAAAATGAACAGCCTAATACTGGTTTTAATCCGTCTCGAGACCTTGGGAGGAACTAGAATCGCTGAAACACAGTACTGAACTTCCGTGTTTACCTGTGCGTAAATACACACAAATAAAACGAATCTTTAAGAAATAATTTTCTTTATTGATACGCATATTTCAGCATATTTTTTTATATATATTTATAATATTTCTTACTTTCAGTTAATATTTTTAAATTCTCTTTATGTTTTTTTTATTTTGTTTATTATACTATTATTTCAAATAAATATCTAACAATTAATAATTTGTTTCACAGAATTAAATTACTATCTAACTAATAAATTCAAATAAGAAGCCTCTATATCTTTTTCCTTAGATTTTATTTTAAGCTTATATTTTGAATTAAAAAAAATTAATGAATCTAATAACAATAACAAAACAAAACAAACAGAAAAAACTAAGACTTTTAATAAAATAATTACATACAATCCTTAGTTTTTAATAAAATGATGCTAAATGCTTTAATAGACGGTGGATAAGGTTAATTATGTGTTTTGTTTTTACTTTCTTATTTTCGATCTTTTGAACGAAAAAATTATTAATTTTACATATACATTATAAAGAGATGACTAGCATTCCTTTGGCACAGTTTAATTTATAATTTGTAGAGTAACTCAAAAAAAGATGAAATACAACAACAAAGATATATTTGGTTTGGTTTTTTTAATTAATGTTGATCTCATTTCTTTAGAGATAATTTTTCTTTTTATTTTTTTTTAATTTTTACATATTTCGTCCAGATGAAATTCATCTAACCTACCAAGGACGCCACATATTATCGTCCACTTGCCTGGATTCGCCACCAAACATTCCAAGACCACCTCCTCCCTCCTGTCGATTAAGGTAGTTTTGATTATTTTGATTTTGATCGGAATTTTCCATGTTTATATCACTGTCGCCATCTTCGACGTTTATTGATTTCGTCGATATCATCACAGGGGGAGTCACTGACTGTTTTTCAATATCAACATCAATTTCCAATGAAGTTGATTGTCCGATGTGTACTTGCAGTGGATGCTGCTGCTGCTGCTGCTGTTGTTGTTGTTGATGCTGATGCTGATGTTGATGCTGTTCCAGCTGATGCTCAATTATGGGACTATGTATGGGTGAACTGGAAGTCATTAGGGAGGTAGCTGGAATCATTGCAACTGCATTTGAGGAGGTTGCACTAGCCTCATCCCTAGGTAGATCCATTGAACATTTGTCATAGTTGTCCAATTTTTCACTGACAATCGACGATTGATTTCTATTTAATTCAATAAGCCGCTCAAAGTCGGTTCGAGTTGCAATCGGATCAACGATTGGTTGAGTACTGAGGCCTAAGGCAGCAGCCAGTTGCATATAGTGTGGTGGTAAGACCAACACGTTGCTTGTATCATTTACTTTGAGGTTTTTGTATGCATCAAGGTTACACGGCTGGAAAAAAAAGGTTATTTAAAACCAAATCATTCGTATTCTCTTAGCAAATAAAGTCCTAAAGTCCTAATAAAGTCACTTACCTTATTCCGAATATCACCTGGACTTAGACCAGAGTTGACATCAATCATTCCAGAAGATGTTGCCATTGGTAGTCTGAGATTATCTAAGTTGTTGTCTGTTATATCCATTTCTTGGCCACGGTTGTTATTTTCGTCCTTCAATCAATTTTTTTTTTTTTTATAAACATATACGTTTCAAGTTTGAAGAAATAAATTATACCTGGTTGTTAACATGCTCAGTTGATGTCGAAGATATCGTATGAGCAGTAATGTTTACCCTGGTTGCCTTGCTAAAATCCAATGGATTGGAGTCCTGGCTACTGTAGTCTAGGGAGTTTTCATCTTGTCTGTAATAAAATTTAATTTTACGCAAAAACTTTTCTCATTGCAAAGGCTTAATTTGCAACAACTTACGGTTTTTTTGCGCAATTGATCTCAAAACAACTACTCGACGGACTGTCAGCATAAGCTGTTGTATGTGGGCATATTTCTACATCAATTTCAGCAATACACTGATCCAAATGACGCAACAGTCGAGCTTTCGATCCAGGATCAGATAACGATGGCAGATTGGGAAGAGGTGGTGGTTCAGGTGTTGCAAGGTATCTTGCAACTTCTCTTGCACAATCCGTGTATCCTGCTCTATATTTATTAATAGCTAAAGATAGCACACAAAATAATAAATTAAAATACATTGCACCTGCATTACGATTTATTTTCCCTAAACTTACTTGGGTCATCGAGGTTTCTGTGTCGCTGAAAATGTCGAACTGTTAGCTCAAGAATATCAGCCTTTTCTAATTTGGTATGTTTTGTCTGTCCATCTGTACTTTTGGCATTAGCTTTTGTAGACTCAAGAATGAGAGCCTTAAGAATAGCCAAACTCTGGTTAATACGTGCTCTCCGGCGTTTCTCCATTAGTGGTTTATTAGTGCGTTTCGTTACTTCTTGACTAGAGCTAACATTTTGTGTAGACGTAACTAAACCGATTGTTTTTGAATTCAGCAATGCGCTGGGTTGTGTGACTCCTAAGCCTTTAAATAAAATTAACAATAGTAAGTTAATATATTCACTGTGCAATTGTAGATTTGAGGTGATAAACTTTGTAACTTGGAAGTAAAAAAAGCGTGAGTTTGAGAGTAGGTACATTGATCAGTCGACAAAAGGTAAAATTAATAATTTTTTTTACAGTTAAAGTAGTTTGATTATTTAGGTAAACCAGGTACAATTTTATGAAAACAAAGCAGGGTATTGCTTTTGGAAATTGAAGCTAGTCAAATTTAAGTGCGCATAAGAGGCTGGCAACCACTTGGCTAGGGAAACTTTCAAAAATGTAAGAAAATTTTTATTTTTGTTATTAAAAATATTTAGAGAATAGCATGTTATTGTATATTTTTTAGAAATATTTGTCAGTTGTTTTACTTGATATCCTTTAAAATCAGAATGGATAAGAAAAGAACAATGGAATAAAACGAAAGGAATAAGAATATTGTGAGTACTTAAAAATTCTTTATATTATAAAACTGTATTTATATTTAACCATGAAGGAAATTGAGAATTTGGAATTAATGTTGCTCTGTACATCATGGTTTGTTGAGAAAAAATCGGTGGTTTATGCTACCTCGGTATCAAAACTAAGCAATCTTGCTGAGATATATCTATAATTGATTTTTGTATAAAATATATTGCCCTACGAGGTCTAAAATTATTTTCCAATTACTATCGTCAATCTTAATTAATCCAAGACCTTTTAATGGAGAACGGACGCTAGACTTTATTTAAATTGAATTTGGCTTAGGGGTTAAACGTCACATTCCATTTGATTTTTACTTTCCAAAATGCGGAAAACTGATGATATATTTCAGATTAATTGTAAAATACATTCATATGTATGTATTTATGTACGTACATATACCTTTTTAAGAACATTTATCTCTTGTTGAAAATTGTTTTATAATGGTTAATGCAACAAGAGACGCAGGAAGGGCCCTTTATTTAAATTTTAGTTAGAAATATCAATTTTTATTTAACAAAAAAGAAAAAAAAACAATCTTCAAAAAAATTCTGACAAAACTAAGTTTTGTTGGAGAGTTTTCCAAAAGTGTCCAAAATTTAAGCTGGACAAAAATTATTTAGGCGTGTATAGAAAAGGGGTAGAGAAAAGGGGTATTTAGCTAATTTCCGGAAAATTACAATTTTTATAAAAAAAATGTGTATAGTTTTTTTTTTTTATAAACTAATAGATTTGGTAAGAAAAGAGCAAGAACTTCTAGCCCAGCCAACGAAAAAAAAAAAAATGCATTCTTTCTGGGTAATTATTTTATGTGGTAGGGGCGATCCCCAGATATAACATACTAAAAGTCCCCAGCCAGGACCGCAAGTTTTAAGTAGAAAGGTGTTTAAAATATCCTTATTTAATTTTTTGATACAATGCTTATTTTCAAACGGGAAACACTCAAATGTAAAAAGTATACAGAATATTTCCAAGTTAGTGACTAATACTTTATGAAATAATTTTAGGACATATCCTAAGTATAAAAATAGTATAAGAGAGGGGTGTGTTTCCCCCTCCTTTTTATACGGGAGGGATAGATTGTCAAAACATTGATCTAAAAAAGATAAATGGCTATTTAAAAACAACAGAAATACTTGAAATACTGTGCTATACGGATGCTACCGAATTTTTTATTATATTAAAGTCAAACCAAGTAACAAATTTTGAAAAATTCATTTTAAAATCCAAAATTAAAAAAAAAATTAAAAATTTTGTCAAGTTTTGTGAAGTGATTTTTTTTTATTTCACGTAAATTGTCTTTCTTTGTTTAATGTTTTTAAAAGCCTCAAGTTGAATGCTGAAAACTAGATGGAGGGTTTTTAGTTTTCTAGAAAATTGAAAATTATGAAAACCTCTTTTTTGTAAGAAAATTATATGTCTGTTCGCGTACATCCCAAAACTATGAATTTCTACGAATTTAGCCAAAAGTTTTGTCAAAGCTCATATAAAAAAAAATAAATTCGTAGAAATTCGTAGTTATGGGAAGTACACGAACAGACCTAATAACTACTAATTGCTTCATAACCAGTGTTTTTTTTAGAGATATACTCGTAGAACTAAAAGTTGGCAATACTTTTTTACTGCCGGCCATTTCGTCAGCTGTCAAGTGATTTATTCTAAGTTTGGTTTGGCATTTCAACATGAATAGACTGACGCCTGAACAGCGCTTCCAAACTGTGCAAAACAAGATTGCAAATTTTGTTTAGCGATGAAGCTCACTTTAGGTTAAATGGATACGCCAATAAACAAAATTGCCGTATTTGAAGTAATAATAATCCTCAAGTGTATGTTGATACACCGTTACATCCCCAAAAACAAAGCTATAGCACAGTATTGTAAGTATTTTCGTTGTTTTTGTAATAGATTTTTGTCTATTTTAAATCAATGTTTTGTCCCTCCCGTATAACAACTTCTTATATTGCTTTTAACTTAGTATATGTCCTTAAATTATATCATAAAGTATAAGCCAGTAACTTGAAAGCATTTTTTGTACTTCTTACCTTTAAAGAAACAGTGTTTTTTCGTTTGAAAATAAACACTATCAAAATATTAAATAACAACGTTTTAAACACAACAATCTTCCTTATACCCCAAATTGCTTTCATAAAGTCACAAGACTGACCATAAAACTATATACACTTACTCTATCGTTATTTCTGGCCATTGATTGATACAAAAATAATGTTTGAAATTTCTTTTTCCTGCATTTTTCTTAACCTTGCTCTTGTTGAAAATATGAATAACACTTTTTTGTAGGAAATTTTATATTCTTTTATTCTGAAATGTACACTTTTCCGCTAATATACTTAGTTTTTAAAATATTCCCGAAAATTGCAAAAAAAGCTCGCGGGCCGCGATACATGTTGATTTTGACATTCGAAATGTCATACATTTTTTACTTATATATCGCATGAAGGATACTATCATCTCAAACCCCAAAGTTTCGTAACACGGGGCTACGGGACTGTGGGGTTTGAGATGATAGCAACCTTCATGCGATATATGAGCAAGAAATTTATGACATTCTGAACTTACTCTTTAAAGGGCATGATTATATTTCATTATGTAAACACGAACTGGGAACAAAAATCGTAAAATTAAACCCCTGCAGTCCTGTAGAATTTCTCCTTTCGAACTAACCTAATCGCATAGGTCTATGCGCATAAATTTCAAGAAATTGATACTCAAGCCCAAGTCATAAGTAATGGCGGCGGACATTTGAACGACGCACATAGGAGTATTTGTATGAAAAAAACTGGACAAAATTAATTTTTGCCTTGATTGCCCTATTTTCATCTAAACTATGAAATAAAAACAGTTTTTAATAAATTCACCCTCTTTTAAAACAAAGAACTATTTGAAGTTTTTTGGCTCAAGAAAAATATTCATAAAATCGGATTTACGATATGATCAAAATTGCTAAAAAGGAACAAATTTGCAAACATTTTTTTTTGTAAATCAATACTTGAAGCTTTGTTCAAACATTTTGTATACAAACAGTTTCCAAATGTCTTCGAATAATAAAACAAAAGGCAATCCGAAAGAAAAATAGCAGAACAAATTGTCAGTTTGAATGGGTACAAAAGTGGGAATACGATATGACCAAAAACATACTACATCCGCAAGAATCCGCAGCCGATTTTTTTTTGAAAAAGAAGCTTGATTGTTTGTTTTATCAAACCACACACAAATAAGAACCCAATTTGACCATCATCTATAAAAAGTTACTTCCCAATGAAAAATAACAAATAAAAATAGCCGGTTTTCTTGCACTTTTAAAACAAAAATTCGAAAAAATATAAATACTAAAATGTTTGTCGTTAAAAAGGCCCAATATATAATAGCACACACCAGCAGGTTATTTTTGCATACTAAACATTTAATCAGACTACAAAAAATAATTAAAAAATAATTCAATCAAATCATATAAAATTTTTTGGATGTTATCTACAAAAAGCAGTGACAAGACTTTGAACTATTATCATTTCATAGCCAAAGTTTGTTGAGCAATTAAAAAATACTGCAATCTTTTGTTCCATGAGATTTTAGCTATTGTCTGGAAAAAGTTAAATTTTCAATTTTGAAAAATCGACATTTGGCCGAGTTTTGTAGGCAAATACTCCTATGTGCGACGTGACATTATATTCCAAACTTTATTCAATTATTAAATGCCGTTTCAAATCCTATACTTAATTTCTAATTGAGTCAGCCCTGCGTACGCGAATTGTTTCTTCGATGATCCACCCTTATTGACATTATGTCAGAATTGAGTTGATGCAACTAGCATTGTTCCATTGGATTCAGAATAAGTGAATCCTTGATTGAAACCTATACAGAAAACTATGTATATACATAGGTAATAGATTTAAGATGTTGTGATTTACCGTCGGAATAAAGTTTTGTATTAAAGTAAAAGAGCCGATGAACAAAAGAAGACTTTTCTACAAAACCAGGTGTTGTCTACATAATGTTAAATTAACCTAAATAAATAATTTCAAATAGAAACGGATACCGTAAATTGGTCACATATGTTCTAAAAAAAACTTCATGTCATAACAACTGACAAATTCGCTTTTGCTTTATTAAAACGGGCTTACGATTCATAATCTAAACCGATTTCACCAAATCATTCAAATGAGCCTTGAAAGATAAACCAAAACACAAAAAAACAAACAGAAGGAAATACCTATCAAGCGTTAAAAAACAACATAAATAAATAAATAAATAAAAAATGTCGGTGTAATAATATTATGTAAATATCCACAACACGTTCATATGTATATCAATTGCATAAAAATGTGCGCTC
This sequence comes from Dasysyrphus albostriatus, assembly GCA_946251815.1. Lineage (NCBI taxonomy): Eukaryota > Metazoa > Arthropoda > Insecta > Diptera > Syrphidae > Dasysyrphus > Dasysyrphus albostriatus. Next base: position 132,355,378 of record OX276337.1, on the reverse strand, counting down.
TCATCTCGCTTATGGAGCGTGTCATTATTACGGTGACCATATATTTTTTTTAGGAAAAAACTCAAAAGAAGTAACAATAAATTAAATGTTTTATTAAAACAAATAAAAACTGCCCATTTTTAGCAATTTTAGAAAAGTTCATTCAAATGACACAAAATGGCATTTTAGGGAACTAAACAAAAATACTACCTATCTATTTTTTTGTTTGTGATACTCGCGCCGATTACAGAACTCAATTTTGACATTTCGCTCATAGTATAAATGTCAGAATTGAGTAAGAGTCCCCTCGCAGCTGCATCGTCGGAATCTGTAATCGGGTTACAATATATTTTTGCAAAACAGTAATTTCAATATCCTCTCAAATCGTCTCAATTTCAATAAACCAGCGTATGAAATTGTATTTTGTTATACATTGTTACTATACCACTATTTCGATAAAGTAAAAATAAAAGCGTCGCTTTAAAGCCTTTTTTGGTAATCTTCAGCCCTGAGCCCGTTTTATAGTGAATCTAGGTTTTTGCTGGGACTATAGTTGAGATAGCAAATAAAAATGTCAAATTGATATTTACATATTTTTCTAACATTTTCAAGCATTTGTTGAAGTCTCCGTCAAGCCTGATGTGCGTATTTTTTCATTTCATTTTTGCAAAACAAAATGAAGGAAAATATTTTTTTTTATTTTTAGTTTTGTTTTTATTTTTTTTTTAAAGGTTAGCCTAGTAGTTATGATTCTAACAAAATGGATATTGTTGTGAATTGTGCCAACAGATACATTCTTGCTCCTCATATTCACTTTTAATTGTAAAAAACACAATTACCGTTTCATGTCATGTTTTTTGAGACTGTCAGGAAAACCTAAAAGTCAACCCTGCGTTAAGTGCAAGGCACGAAACTTCTATTGAGTGTTAACGTGAATCGAATATGCCTTTTGAATTCGACATTTCATGTTTTCGTTTAATTTTCAGGTTAAGTTCTGTTAACTGAACGCTCCTCCTTAACTGAAAGAAATTTTTTGAAATGAGAGTGGCTCAGGTAAGCTGAGTAGGCTGTTCCTGCATAAGTAGGGTGTCTTATTTATGAGGTAGTTTTTCTGCTTTTGGCTTTCCGTTTCGGTTAATTGGTTTTTACTTTGCCAATGCAGAACGGATTTTGAAATTCTTTTTTGCATTCAAACAAACATTTTTAGCCGCTTTCTACCTCTTTTTTAAATATGGATGACGGTTTCCCCGCAAATTTGTATCAAACTATATTATTTAAATTTTTGAGTTGATTGAAATCATAGATTTCAAAAGCCCGCAAATCATATTTTGAAATAAAGATGTCTGAATAGATTTTTAAGTCAGATGCACATTATAGTGATACTTACAAAAAAAAAAAAAAACAATGAGTATATTCACATCATCGATATCTGATACGATCTCGATCGTCTCATTGATTCTTATGTAAAAATATTTTATCGTAGCGAGAGTGTATCGGCATTGGCACAATAGTGTAGATCTTGCCTTAAAGTTCGTAAATATACATGTCTTACGAGTTATTTTATTTCAGTAAGGTTACTTAGGTAGAAACAGAACGAAAAATAAAATTATGTAGAACAAATTGCGCTAAAAAAGTAGGTACCTGAGGTTTTTTAAAATATAGCAGATGGTAACTGTTGAGAATAGTTTAAAAATTCTAATCTGAGATTTTCATGGCAAATTTTGTGACAAAGAATCAAAACTACTACAATAATACCAAACTGCATATACACAAATCTCCCAAAAAAAAAATAGAACAAAACCGTTAAAAAAACGTTGCATTATTTTTAAACCACTGATAAGGTTGCAAAACACTCACACTCCCTATTGATAACCGATTAAACAGCGAAGCGACACAGACAGGATTTATCAAAAAAATATGTCAACTGCATTCTATGCCCAATAAACGCTTATCAAAATGTCAATGAGGATAAATTTAATGTCCGTTCCAAAGTATAACAGCTACAACACTTAACCCCTAGACTGCAATGATGATGCATTCATTGAAAAATCATCAAATATTTGTTAACATTTTGCATTTATAGATATATTATGTGGTTGATAAGGGGTGGAATGTTTTTTTGCTCTTTTGTTTTTATTTTTGCTTAAATTATATTTTTTTTTTTCAAATAAAAATATTGTTTACCAGTGGTTGATTTATTTTTAGCGTAATCCTTTTCGCGTTTTGCAGTCATTTTATTTAAAAATTCTATATGTTTGTTATTTTGTTTCAAATCACAAGCTCAGTATAGTATATGTACATTGATATTGAATTGCACCACAATCATTAAAAAAATTCGTAATCTTTCAGTTAAAATAAACATCAAAACACATTTTCCGACAAACAGACAGAGAAATAGTTTCGTTTCGTTTTCGAATGACCAAAACAATTAGATTTCAAGTGCGTTTTCACGTGAAAACAAACAAAAAATAACAAAAACAAAATAAAATCCACCACCTAAATATTCAGAGAGTATAATATGTAGGTACTACTATCAAACTCTTTCGCTACTATACAACTACAAGAGTAATCACGGAGGAGCCAAGCCCGAAACACTTCCTTACCGCAAGAAGTCATCCTTTGAACTAAACCGAATCGAAATCACTGAAACATTATCCTGCTAAAAAGAGCCGACACTGACGAGGACAACGACGACGACGACGACGAGGACGACAACAACCACGAGCACGAACGACTTCAACGAGGATGACTGTGAAAAGCTCCACACTGCCTGTGTGCCTTTAGTCGTCCTCCGGCATGTGACTCCTCTCTATGTCGAACCTTTTCTATACAACGACTACCACACGACGAGGACGACTGCCATCATTGCCACTGCTGCTACTGCTACTGCTGCCTGCCAGCCAACACACTTTCTCCCACACGATATATTTGTAGTTCTACACAAGAGTGTGTCTCTGGCTTTGGGTATCTCTATCTCTATGCATCTATGTGTGTATATTTACGTGTGTATCTATGAGGATCACCTCGCCATAAGAGATGAAGGATGAGAGAATAGCCACCGCCGCCGCTGCCACCACCGACCCTTATACAACAGAGGTTACCATATCGTCACAGCAGAGATACTTATCCCATCGCCCATGCCAACCAACCACCCACAAATCACCCAACCACCACCCATCCCGGGTGTATTGGCGACTTCAAGTTGAAAGTGCCGTTCTGGGATGAAAACAACCATCACACGCCACTGCTAAGCTTTCCTCCCCTTCCTGGAAACCCCCTGGCCAGTACCGATGATGCCGACAGCGCGGCAACACACAATATCTAACGGTGCGGAGAGTAACTCACAGTCGCAAAAAAAAGTTACAAAGCAAAATAAAAAAGGAAAACCCCAAAGTGAAGGAAAAAAAACTCCCACCCCTTCCAGTCATCTCAAAATCAAACTCCCAGCCTGTGCACAGAGAGAAGAGTGTGCACAAAATAAAAAAAAAAAAACTAGAAAGAAGGAAAAAAAATTACCGAACCGAACACTGAAAGTATCCCGGGGGCGAAGGGTTAGGAATGGGGTGTGAAAAAAGTGGTCTTGTCGTCGTCATCGCCAGCGTCGTCGTCGTCGTGGTTGTCCAACGTAGGTGTGGGAAACCACCCTCTTCCAACCCACTACCAACCCGACCAACTACCACGTAAGTGTGGTGAGAGGAAGCACGCGCGCAGGATAACAAAACAAAGCAACAAAAGCTGTAAAGCACGACATCGCGGCACTTTGAACCACGAGTCTAGTGCCAAATGTTTATACTACCATTCTCCATGGAATAAAATTCCCCCAAATCTATATGTTATAGGTGGTGCTAGATATCGCTATAACAAGCAAAGTGTATACGCAGCCTTGTGTTGATGTATGTATATCTATTTATATGGTGCAGATATTTGTATGTAAGGAGCATTATGGATGAATGAATGTGGGTATGGCTGATGGCGCACACGGCAGCACTAAAATGTGAATCCAGTCCAAAGCGTTGATATATCTGTGTCTATATAAAAAATAATAGCAGAAGCAGCAGGAGCAGTCAGCAAAGGGAGCACAAACAAGCGCACACACAGATGCTACTAAAAAGTCCTGCTTCTGGCTGCCTCTGCTTTTGTCGTGTCGTACTGCAGCATGATGGTTTTCAGCATTGTTCAGATATTTACTTCTCATTTCAACCGAAATATTCAATTTGCGATTTTATACTTTATAATTTTATAGAAAAGTTGGTTTGATATTGAAAATTGATCATTTCGATTTGATAAATAAACAAAATGAATTGAAAGCTGCTGGAACAATGAATATGCATTACGTTTGGGTCAGAAGTGGGATATAACAGTTTTTTTTTTTCAATTTGTAACTGAGCTGAAATTCATTTGAAAAAGAGAGAACGCCTCTAAAAATTGAAAAATTATATTTGTGCTACCAAGAAATAAATAAATAAAATAAAATTAACAATGTAAAATTAAAATATTTGTATTTAAGTTAATTTACCTATTCTTGTAGCGTGGGATGAAAATAATGAAAATTAGGCTCATCTGAAAAAAACCCGAGTGATGAGTTCTACTTTAGTTCTCTGATACCTAAAAACGTCTTTCAAAAGCAACGAAGCTCCATGTTTTTAAAGTAATATCCGTTGAATTAGTTGTGAATGGTTATTTAGTGTATGACAAATGACCAAGAAGGTTAAATGTTAAAAAACGTGTCGAAATAATCAAATGGTCAAAATCATTTCATGGTTTCAGAAACGCCGCTATTAACTTTAAGTAACCGAATCCGAGCCAACAGGATCGATAAATAATAATCAGACAACACCCGAACGTCACCGTAACGTAATGTGATTGAAAAACATCTCTGTTGTGCGTGAGAATGTACGGGAAAATCTGAAGCAATCAGTTTCTTGTCGCTCGCAAGAACTTAGCCTTTCTGCAACTTCAACTCAGGGTTGCCATGTCATAGCCCAACTCAAAAAACTGTGTAGCCTAAAACTGATCCGAAAAAGTAGCCCAAATAGTAACACAATACCAGTATAACAATAGATAGAAGTGAAGATTGCTGCAGTTGATTTGAAATGTCAAAAGCAATGAGTATATTCAGTGAATAAAAGGGGTGCCAAATTATGGAATGTGTTATGGATATGTTTAGGGAGATAAAAGTGTTTTTTTATATGATTTATTTGTATCTATTCTTGTTCTATTTATTTATTCTTCTTCTATTTAATATAATTATGATTAGGCTATCATACTGAAATTGCTATGGGTAATTTGCAAAAAAGATAGCCCAATTTACGATAAATAGCCCAATCTGGTAAGTCTGCATTCAATGTCGATGATAATCTACTTCTTGAGACCTAATGTCATAACTTCGATGATAAACAAGTTCTTGGGGTCTAAGACCGAACTTAAACGAGCGACAAATAGTCATAAATTCTTTCATTTTCACGCCATTAATGTCATATACGTGGGGCTTAAAAATTTGCCACGATATTTGCCATTAAACAAATGACAGAGCCAACTGGCATTTAATATTAAAATGGAGCATTATAAAGAATGAACTTGCTCATTCTTCCCAGCATAATGACCGAGCATTGGAACGTCATTATTTAGCCTTCCTATTAATTCATGTCATTAATGATTTGATTTTACCATTATTTTGCCATTTAAATGAATTAATGGTAATGAAGCTCGTCCATTTAAATGAACTAATGGTAATGAATTAATGGCAATTTTTCACTCGTGTAAATCCGGCATAAGATGATATGTATACTGATCACATGTGACAGTCTAAAGTGGACTTTGGCCTAAAACAGCAAATTTCCCAGACAGTTCAGTATCTCGTTTGAGGTCTCCAGTTTTACACAGCAGGTTGCTTGAAGTCCTCTTTTTATTAAGTGAGCCACCTCAGTCATAATCTTCTTCTACAGTGCCGACCCTCGGGGGTGTGCTCAAATATTCTTCCGGAGATTTGATGTGGAACCGCTCCCCATGACCCATCTACCTCAGTCGTTGAACTTTTACTTTTTCTGTTTGGCTTTGTAATTGTAATTGCGTGGACATTTGTGTCTCTAGAACAAAGCTTAAGAAGTCATATGCGTTCTCCATCGTCATCCTGCGCAAGTGGCTGAATTTAGCAGGGATGTCAAAATTAGGATTTGCTCTATAAAACTCAAAGTAATGAAGAGGTGCGTGATGTCGATTTTAAGTACCTGTTTTTTAGTTTTTACTGTAAGAGAACTATCGTAAAGTGAATATTCGCCCAGGACTTCTCAAGAGTTTTTTTTTAAAGAATCGAGGACCAGACGATCTTTTGTTATTGCAGCGTTGTGACGTCGAACTTCCTCACAACGTTCCATTGATTTCCCTGTGCTCGAGTTACCAGTCAGAGTCATTGTTGTCCCTCGGGGGGCGTCGTTACAATGTGTGGAATCTGATTGTTGGTTGATTGCTCAGGAGATCTTCTTGTCCCTTGTGCGGCATGTTGAGATGTCACGTCAACACTAGAGGCACAATCTTTCAAAAGCTCGTCCAATTGATCGCTTAATTATATATTGACATAGTCGGACGAACAAAGCGTTATGTCAGTAGTGCCTTTGTGAGTATTGAAAAAGAAACCAAAAAGATGAATGAAGGGAAGACCAAATATAAGCTGTCAACAATTAAGGACACCCAAAACCGATCTCTCGGAAATAACCTAACTATAGACAGTTATGATTTTGAGGTGGTCAGGTCGCTTTAGGCTGTTTTGAAAGGAAAATTCTCCGGGTGATTTTTGTTTCCGTCTGTATATGGGGAATGTCGAAGAAGATACAACAACGAACTGTGAAGGCTGTGTACACAGCGACATCGACTTAGTCACGAAAGTGAAAAGCAAGACTGCGGTGGCCGGGTCACCCACTACGGCGGGGAAAGAAAAAGTTTGTTGGTTGAGGCTCTGAAGTCCATTCCGGTGAAAAAACTCTCATGAAAAAACTCGATTAATTTTTATAAACAAAATCAACTTATATTGAAGTTGTGCTCTTGAGCTTATATCAAAATTTAAACCTTAAAAGTTGATCTCCTTCGTACATACATTTATCTCACAATTATTACGTTTGAATGTATAGGCGCTGATGCCACTCTGGTGCTCGTTGAGTTCTTTGGAACTTTTCATTTTCCATTCCCAGAAATTCACATTCCTACACACAAAAACCATCCAGCATTGACTGTTCATGGCACCAGAGTGCCATACAAACCAGTGTATACCCATAGATATGTTTATGTATATCTCATACACAATTATAAGGCACATGAGGGCTTTGCCATGCTCCCAAATGTCTAAAGCCGGATGGGGAGAGACTAACAACGAAACCAACTGACACGAACACGACAAATCGCACAGGGCAGGGGCAATACATTTCACTGCTTCGGGATTTGATTCCTTTCCACCACCATAATGTTGTTGTGATATAGAAATATATATATCTATGTATGTATGTTTATTGGGCTTACACAGCAAGGATTTTATTCTTCGTTTGCCTGAAGTGACGTCCTTTTTGCTAAAAATTTATCCTTGTCCTCCCACACCTAAACCCTCATTAAATGGCAAATTTCTTACACTTCTTGACTTGCATTTAAATAAATGGTACTGAGTGTTGCAGCCAGGATAGCATAGCAAACGGGAACAGGTACTTGTTTGTAGCCTGAAATCAGGTACCCACAAGGAATTCGACGATGACGAGGGCGACGCGACGACTATGGCAGCGACAGGCTGGTGTTTTTTCATTTACGACTTAATAAAATTCACCGCATGCTTCTGCCAGCCAACCCTCAACGTGATCCTTTGGTAATCTGCAGAGGATGATGATGGTGATGGCAAGCAATACTTTTTCCATCCCCAAGCATCACACGTTAAATTCCGGGATATGCCATGAAAGTCCAGAAAGCACGTTTCACTTGTGGGGGATTTCACCCTTACTTTGTTAGGTCCTAATTCTGGTAGATATACTTGTGCCAGCTACCACTTGTGAAACTACTCCGGAACAGAGTTTGTACGTGCTGCAGCAACCAGCAGAAGGGGAAGCCATCAGGAGCATCATCTCCCATGTTGTGCTGTAGAGACAGTAGGATCTCTGCCATCGCCTATGGGGCAATATATATAGTAAGTAGGTTTGTCAACGCTGTTGTGTGTTGGGTGGAGTGTGGATATGAAAGGTTGGCTGTTCATGGAGAGTTTATCTGGAGGCCAAACAGAAGGCAGCAGTAGAATCAGAATCAGAATCACAAGCACCATGAAGTCGAGTGGGACGTTATGACATCATAAAAGGACAGCAAAGAGTTCGGTGCAATAGTTTCATCCAGCAAACGACATAGACTACCATGACAATGGAACTTTGTTGTCATTATGATAACGACATTGGTTTCATTCTGGCGTCAACGTACCCAATGATGCCAGTACCAGAGCCAAATTCAAATCCAGAGCCACAGTGCTTCATCCGCAGTTTGTGCACATCATCCATCCTCTCCATGGCAGAGTTCTAAACAAGTTACCGTCTGATCCTTAAGCTTAGATTGATTATGTGAAAACACAACAACCAGAACGACGACGATGACGATGACGACGAGCACCAAAAATAATGCCTTGGTGAAATCAGACCAACCATCACCTCCTTCCCCATTCCCCATATCCCTTTTCCGTGCAACATCAACAACAATTGTGAGTGCGGTAAATTGTGAACGAGGATGTCAGCTCCGAGGCAATTATGGCTCAGAGAAGGTGGATGGGGTGTGAACCGGGAGGGTTGTGACACTAGCTACACACTCTGTTCACGGCACACGACAATGTCTCACTCCCTCCTTTTTATCCGTTTGCTGAGCACAATGCCATGCCATGTCATGCTACGACGACATGCCGTGCCACCCCCAATTCCGCCGATAATAAGTGGCAAGTCTCCCCTTGTGCAAACTCCAAAGAGAGTGTGCCAATAATTCATTCAAACTTTGGGACGAGGGTGTGAGTGGTGGCAGAGGGTAGTGCAAATAAGCCCGTTTCAGAGGAAAGGAAAAAAGAACACCTTCCATAATTTGAGTCATCAGTAATTGGGTGAGGGTTGGGCCAGCTAATGGCGGGACTCCCATCAACTAACATCTAAGGTGAGTCTCCACTTGGCTTTGTGCTTAAGCTCCACCAAGTTCGTTCGCATAGCCCCCTTTCTCTCCCTCATTAATTTTTATGCTTTGTGTGGTTGTTGGCGAAGAAAGTAACACTGTCCAGCGTGTAGATGTGAATATAGATAAGCTCGCTGGCTATACCCATTACCCAAGCCACAATGCCAGTGGCACGACAACAACTTGGTCGTCCTCGGCATCGGCATCGAGTCGAGTCGGTCGGATACATAACCTGCTCTAGCCAATTTACTATATAATTCTTTATCCATTACTATCACTTCATGACGGCATGGCGACGACGGCAAAGGCATGGCAGTCAGGCAGTACGCCCATCCCTTGGCATTTGCCACAATTACTCTCTTGTGCGCTCACCCTCGCCCTTGGGCTTCACCCTCTTTACGTTGATGGTTGTATAAGTAAACCAGTATATAGCTGTAGATATAGCTATAGCTAGAGAGATAAAATGCCCCGCAATTACCACTAAGGCCACATCTAACGAAGCCGATGATTTCTATAAAAAAAAGTTTTTTCCTTTTTCTTCTTTTATTTTGTTGCCTGCCTCCACCCTGCTTGAAGTGGACTTTTTATGTTTTTTTAGGACTGGGGATTTTGTTGGGCTTTCCTTTTTTTTGCGTTGCTGCTCCTGCAGATTCATCCTTCTCGGTTGTTCGTACTTTACACTTTACAGATACGGACAGAGACCATGTCGTCCATGTCGTTTATGGGAGATGCTTTTCATAGCTTAGCGAAACAGTGAGAAGGGAAAGTTAGGGTACTGTTTGTATATTGTATTATTATTATCAGACATCAGGGTTGTTTTTTTTTTTTTTTTGATTTTGTGAACCTTGACTTTTATGAAACATGCATTAATTTTATGACGTGTCTCTTAAAAATCTGTGTGCCAATAAAAGCGGCGTCTAATGGCTTATAATCTCGAAAGTTCAAAATTTAAAGTCTTTAAAAATATTAAAAAAGTTTGGTCAAATACTAAATTTCGAACAGCAAATCTTGGATTTATGCCAATTTTAAATTTACTCCAAAGTTTCGGTTCACGTTCTACACTATAGAATGGTTAACTTGAAGAAGTTTTTTGTTTCAAGAGGTTGAAGCTTTCGTTGTTTTTAGGCTTGGTCAAATATTACTCTCACGAACTTTTAAAAGTCTTCAGTTGCAATTTATAGATGGGCTTAGAACTACATATAAGACTTGATGATATTCGATTTGGTACTTTCTTTAAAGCTATTTCGTAAGCATTATTGTGCTTCATTTAAGATATGGGGACAACTTAAGTGGGGTATTAATTCACTGTGAGTGTATCTTAAACAGAAGGGATATTCTCAATTATGTTATTTATTTTTTTAAATCGTTGGAAATGTCTATTATGTTTGTTTTTCTATATAATTTGATAAAAAGATCTTTGAAGAAATTTTGTCATCTCTAACTAACCTTTTACAAGTTTTTATGTTAGCACCCTTAGAGCCTGTTGAACGTAATATCACCATTGTGCATAGAAATAATTCCTCTCAAGAAAATGTTTTTAAATTAAAAAAAGCTGATACTCGAGTCCATGGGTAACTTGTAACGTAAAGGGTGTTTTTTTTTTTTTTTTTTTAAATTCATTTTTATTTTCCATTTTCTTAAAACTATCTTAAAGCTAGACACAAATTCGTAACGTAAAGGGTGTTTTCTTAAACGTGTGGTTTTTAATATGGCAATACTTTTTTCGGAGTTGGTCTTTTTGACAGCTGTCACTTGATTTATGCTCAGGTTGGTTTGTCATTTCATAATGAATAGACTTACTCCTGAACAACGTTTGGAAATCGTGCACATTTATAACAAAAATAATGGTTCGGTTCGCACAACGCATCGCGAAACAGTGAATTTATTGAAAGAAACTTGATGAGTGCATTATCTCGCGTAGTGAGGTTATTTTCTGTGGGGCTATGTGAAGTGGCTTGTCTACGCAGATAAACCCGAGACGATTCACGCCTTGGAAGAGAATATTCGGCATCCAGAAGCGTTCGGAATGCGTGTAAATCCTTCTGAAAGTGTTCTATTGGTATTCAAAATGATGGTTCCTCTCCTGAAAAGAACAGAAAACGATTCTGGATTACATTTCAGACATTCATTACAACTCACACATTCAAACACATAGTTGTCAAAGTGTTGTCAAATATTGCAAAAAGTAAAATAAAAATAAGTAAACTTCAAACATTTTACTGCTTCTAAGAACAATAATTTTCAATTAAGATTATTATTTTCCCATTTTCTTTATCGCAAATAATCATACTCGTCCATATTTGTGTCCGCCAAGTTTGCAAATGTGACAAACTATTTCGACATTCGCATGTGAAATTGCACAAATACAAGGACACGAAAACTTCAGAATCAAACTGCATGTGCCTGTTTGTTTTATTGGTGTTCTGGATCGGAGAGTTCTTCCTAATTGCCAATCGAAAAGGCCATAAGTCTATTCATCATTATGCTAACTGAGCATAAATCAAGTGACAAATGTCAAAAAGATTAACTCGGAAAAAAATATTGCCATATCAAAAACAACATGTCTAAAACAAACACCCTTTACATTCGAGTGGTCCTTATAAAGGTCATTGTTTAATTTAAGTTGGTGTGCACCACTAATTTTTTCCAAATAAATGAAACAAAATGAAATTTTGGCTCATTATTTTACCGTTGACCCGGCCCCTACGAAAATAGAAATTTTATATTGGAAAACAAAATATGCGCAACATAACCGCATTACTCTCAATTCCAAACGGCATTTCGAAACAGTCATAATATGATGCTGTCTTCATTCCAGTAAACGGCCACAGTTAACACAAAAGCGGTTATTAAACCGAGTTTAAAGAAATAAAATACAAACAAAAATAGTAAAAATTTGAAAATTATTCTTTGGAAAAAAAATTTACAATAAAAACTTTTATTAACGCTCATATTTTTCACTGGCTTAATCCAGATCAAAACTTTAATTCAGATTAAAAGTAATTTAAATCCAAAAATTAAATCTAATTCCATTTTATTCTCTCGTTGACCCACGCTTTAATACAAGTTTTTTAATCCAATCCTGATTAATCCAATTGGATTAAAAATGTCTTCCGGAGATCAGTTTTAGTTGGTAAATCCAGATCAAACCTGAATTTCATATTATTCACTTGTCCTTGACATTTCAAATCGAAAATTTTTCAAAACTTTGTTCATGTGTTGTTTTTGCAAATCGACTTGGCTTAAAATTAAAACAACGTCGTAAAGCTCGTCTCGCTGCTGTCTCAAATTGTCCATTTACACGGGAATCTGTGTCGTGGTTTTCTCGCTAAGGTGCCGCTTTGGTCTCGCCATGACATTTACAGGTGGTTTTTTGCATTACGAATGTTTTGCTGTCATCTCGCTTTGGTCTCGCCAAAGTTCTTTTTTTTTGGAAATTAAAATTTTCAAGATGGTTAAAAAGTCCCAACGTAGCTTAAAATGAAAACAACGTCATAAAGCTCGTCTCGCTGCTGTCTCGAATTGTCCATTTACATGGGAATCTGTGTCGTGGTTTTCTCGCTATGGTCTCGCTTTGGTCTCGCCATTACATTTAAATGTGGTTTTTGGCACTGTGAATGTTCTGCTGTCGTCTCGCTTTGTTCTCGCCAAAGTTCTTTTTTTCAAAATTGATAAAAAGTGCAAACGTGGTTTTTAGTGTCGCGGTCATCGTGTTTGTCCTATGTGGCCTAGCCGTACCCATTTACTCGGCTATCTGTGTCGTGGTTTTCTCGTTATAGTCTCGCTTTGGTCTCACCGTGACATGTACACGTGGTTTTTACCATTGTGCACGTTTTAAACTACGTTTTCCAAAGTGACTTAATTTTGCAAATCACAGAAGAGTGTTTTCATTTGTAATTAGGTAATTTCGTTTGTAGTAAGCTCATTTCATATTTTCATTTCAACTGATTGACAAATGCTTGTTAGTTGTTTTTTTTCTTCTTACTTCTGTTTTTCATTGAGCTTTGACATTTTCATACAAAATATTTTCACTGCTCTTCAATGTTCAAACTTTAGGCAATTGGGTGTGTTCGTTAAGTTTTTATTTAATTTTCAACCTAATTTCGTGCAAATAATTTTCAACCTAACTTCGTGCAAATTTGGTTGAAATTATCCCATTTCGAAATGTGCATTTGTACGGAAAATGAGATGATTTTGTATCGAATTTGGGAATTTTAAACAAAATTACCTCATTTGGTCTAATGAAAACGTAGTATTATAATTGTCTCACTTTGATCTCGGTTTAGTCTATAAACTTGCGAATCGGTTTAAATTTTTATTTTGATCACTTCTTATTAATAAAATTATTCTCCACTTTTTGATCAGTTAAAACCCTTTTTAACAATATATTTTTGTTTGTAATCCACTCAAATGAATGATTTGCACTTTATAGTAATTTATACATTCGTGGAACACGGGATAAATTTGGTGTTTAGAGTATTTTACATCTGGATTTAAAAACATTTTGCATCTGTAAAATAGAGTTAATAATAATATGGATATGGATTTAAATTTTTGAATTAAATAAATCTGTATTTGATAGTTGGATTTAAAATTTCAATTTAAATCCGGAGTGAATAATATGGCGGTTAGATAACATATTATAGAGTGGATTTGTGGCGTTCCCATTTTTTTTAAAAATTGTTTTCTGTTTTGTACTAACGGGTGATTTTTTAAGAGGTTTAGAACTTTAAAAAAAAAAACACAAAAATTCGAAAAAAATGAATGAAATATTTATTTGAATCGATAGCTTGAACCTTGCAATTTAATGTTTAAAGATAATTTCATGCAAATGTTGACCGCGGCTGCGTCTCAGGTAGCCCATCCGCTGAGTCCAATTTTGGCATACTCTTTCACACATATCGGCCGGTATCTCACGAATGAATGCATGGATGTTGGCTTCCAGTGCGTCAATCGAAGTGAGCTTGTCCCTATAGACATTAGCCTTGACATACCCCCACAAAAAAAATTATCTAATGGTGTCAAATCGCACGATCTAGGCGGCCAATTGACCGGCCCGAAACGTGAAATTAACTGTTCACCAAACTCGCCTCGCAATTGCGCCATTGTTTCGCGTGCTGTGTGGCATGTGGCACCGTCTTGTTGAAACCACATATCATGCAAGTCAAGAACTTCCATTTCGGGCAAAAAAAAGTTTGTTATCATCGCTCGGTAGCGTTCACCATTGACAGTAACGCTGCGATTCGCATCATCTTTGAAGAAATATGGCCCAATAATGCCGCCGGCCCATAAACCGCATCAAACAGTGGCTTTTTCGGGATGCATTGGTAGCTGTTGCAATGCTTCTGGCTGATCTTCACTCCAAATGCGGCAATTATGCTTATTTACGTACCCATTCAACCAAAAATGAGCCTCATCGCTAAACACAATTTTTCGATAAAAAAGCGGATCCTCGGCCAGCTTTCCAAGAGCCCATTCACCAAAAATTCGGCGTTGTGGTAGGTCGGCTGGCTTTAGTTTTTGCACCAGCTGTATCTTAAAAGGCTTTACGCCCAAATCCCTCCGCAAAATTTTCCACGTAGTGCTGTAACAAAGGCCTAACTGCTGGAACGGCGCCGAATCGACATTTCGCGGTCTTCTGTCACACTAGCTGATACGGCCGCAATATTTTCTTCACTACGCACAGTACGTAAACGTGTTGGTGGTTTAATGTCCAACAAAGTAAATTTGGTGCGAAATTTGGTCACAATCTTCCGAATAGACTGCTCAGAAGGTCGAGAATGCCGACCATAAAATGGAAGCAGCGCGCGATGAACATTTCGAACCGAGCACGAATTTTGATAGTAAAATTCAATAATTTGCAAGCGTTGTTCATTTGTAAGACGATCCATGGTTAAATTGCAAACCAAACTGAAGCTGTTTGACAGTGACACAAGGTACTAAACACACGTCAGCTGTCAAAACCAGTGTTGCCAAAACCAAACCAGCTAAAAAATCACCCGTTAAATTTTTAGTAAAAACCTCCAGCTTCAATACGTTTTTTTTTTCTTCTCTGGATCTATTCTACACATTCTGATTTTTTTCAGTTGCTATAAGAATAACCCTTACCCGATAATTAGTATCTATCTAAAGTGAAAAGAGGGAGACGAAGGTAGTGAAATATAAATCTGAAAAAAATAGAGAAATTGTTTTCCAATGTTTTGAATCGAATAAGGGTTATCCAAGAATATTTCCAATTTAAGGACCAGACTAATGTTCATACATATATTAAATTACTGTGAATTGCTTTCGTTTTTTATACAAAATATTCATTCAGTTAAAAATATAACTTTTTACAATAAGGCAACAATCGTTGAAAAATATTGTACAAAATTTGTTTAAATCGTTTTTTAAAAGGAACCAAAAGATGGTCCACCTTTTACCTTCATATCCCTATTTCAACTTAGAAAAACATTTTTGGAAACAAAAATATAATTTTGAAACTGGTACGCCTTATCCTACACAAAAGTAAGATTCGCTAAAAATTTGTAACATTTCAATGGATTGAAACTAATGTTTTAAAATATTGATGACATTCCTAACTAGAAGTTCATTACTTTGCTCATTGAAGCTGTCGTTGAGAAATCAAACACTTTGTTCAGTAAAAAAAAATGCAATCTTGTGTTCTTATTGATCAATCATAATCACTATTATTCCATGATAATTATCGTATTAACAGCTTCACTGACATAATAATTGTGTATAGGTACAATAAATAAAAAAATTACAAATAAATCATAAGAAATATAATCCATCAATTACATTTTTGTACCTAAGTATAGGTACCTACTCAACCTAAGCAAAAATCTAAGCTAATCTAACTTTTTTTTTGCTGGTGATAACATCTTTCTCTAAGACCTAAGAGGCCATTCAGGCGAAAGAGGTTCCGATTTGCCAGCCTTCGACTTCGGTTTGGCATTATAATGTGTTATATATAGAATTCACGCAAAGTAACCTTCTTTCACCACAACAAATCCTGTGCCTTATTGAACCTAGCAAATGTTAAGCTTTTTACACGAAATGACTAACATTTCGAACCCAACAAATAGTTAAATAACATCTAATGATTCTTAACCTTTCCCCTCAACTGTTTTCATCTATCTATTTTGTATCTCGTGCTAGTGTGGGGCGATGGCGACGATGCCGAGAATGACGATAACTACGACGATGACTACGACGACGAATTCTGTGCAAAATCAAAGCACTCCAGCTATACAGTTCTTCTCCCCTATATATACATATCTCTATCCACAATCAACTGGATAGCTGCTATTCACTGAGCCATATCTCCATTGTGGAAAATAAGTGTGTTCCTGGTGTACAACTGTGTTCTGTGCAAAAAATAAAAAAGGATGAAGAAATACAACAACAACAACAAAAAAAGAAAAAAAACAACGAATCGGCATTATACACCACCGCACAACTCAGCAGCACATACATAGTAAAGTATAGAGCTGCAGAGCATATCACTCGAGAATTTAGTGCAAAGTGTACCTACCTATCTACCTATATAACAGAAGCAGCAAGCACAAGCACTGATGGCAGCAAGCACCAGCACACGGGCGTACATGGACGCTGCCATAACGCCGCACACCACATTTTAACACCCTTCAACAATAAACAGCATGTCACTTAGTCCCAACTTCAGGATATCCCCACAGAGTTTACCTCTCCCTGCCCTTT
Organism: Dasysyrphus albostriatus; assembly: GCA_946251815.1. NCBI lineage: Eukaryota > Metazoa > Arthropoda > Insecta > Diptera > Syrphidae > Dasysyrphus > Dasysyrphus albostriatus. The sequence continues at coordinate 132,338,512 of OX276337.1, read as the reverse complement.
GCCCTGCCGTATACATTTATGCCATGGAAATGAAGATACACACGAACCCCAATGGCACCATGATGGCATGGCATGCTTGTGCTATCCAACCCGCATCCATCCAATTGTATACACAGGGCTGCAATTGAACATATGGTAAACGAAATAAAGGCTCATTCTTAAAGACCTTTAAATTAAGTATTTCTTTGAATTTGATTTTGAAATAAAAATAACACTCCATAAAAAACACCTGTTAGTTATTTTAAGCTTTGGTAAGTTCTTGGTTCGTAGGGGGTTTCTATGTATTATGTAGTTGCAGATAATTTACCCTTAGAATGTTGATAAGCATTAGATTTAGATTAGATATTGATACCGAGAACTCTCCAGAAGTAATATTTTCATTTTATGAACGTTCAATTTCCACGAAGCTAATAAAACTTGAATAATGATTTATTGACGAGAAGAAGATGTATTAATTCTAACTTTGAGTTGATTTTCTGAATTCCAATTCTCAGTGCAAAACAAAATCTCGAAACTCGTTGCTACTTTCACAACAAGTTTCAATGAAAAAAGTTGAAGTTTCTAGAAACTTTCAGTTTTTAGGAGAGAAGGACACAAACAAAATCTTCCAAGTCAACGATTTGAAGGTTTCTTCACACACTTCAGGCAAAGTGCGTTCAACCTAGACGTTAAAAGAAAATTACAAACAAATCTCTGAAGGTTAAGTTTCTTCAGTTGAAAGATTCAAGATGTTCTAGAAGAAATTTAAAAAAAAGCGTCAAAAAATGTCTGCCAACTTTTTTCTCCGTGTGTAAAGGGACAAAGTTCCCAAAAAGAGTTTATGCTATGCATTGACAAGTGAAAAAAATGTCCTCAAATTGAATGAAACTGACAAAGGCCTCATACTAGCTACATATGTTTGCCAGCTAAAATTAGCTGTCAGAAATATAAATTTGGGAAACTTAGTAAAAAAACTTCACGTTACCAAACAAGCATAATAGGTGTGTTTGTTAAAGTGAAATTAGGTGTCCGGAATAATGCCACACGTTTGGTAAACTTTGTAAAAAATTCACGTAACCAAAAAAGCTTATCAGGTGTGTTTGTTAACGTGAAAATTATTGCAAATTTTCATAATTTTCTGTCAGAAACCATATGAGAGAAAACCCGAGTTTGGGAAACTTGGTGAACATTTTACGTTAAAAAATAAGCGAAATAATACTAATTGGTTTCTGACACTTCGGTTTTTAAACAAAATAAATTAAATTTGGTGGCACAACAGCTCGTGGAGAACCAAGGCCTAGTGACTTACAACTCTCAACCATTCCTGTGTGCGTGATGTTGTTGGCAGGAATGGAGGAGACCCACAATTTTTTGCCGAGTCCGAACGGCTAATAAGAAGCACTTATTCATGACAAGTATACTCTTGGAGGATTTGTCAGTTCCTCGCAAGTGGCAGTACCTCGGAAAAAAACATTTCTGTTTTTAGGTGGCAGTGGCCGGGAATCGAACCCAGACCTTTGGCATGACAGTCCTACGCACTAACCATTATGCCACGAGGTACTACTCGGTGCTTAAACGAATAGGAAAAAAAAATCGTTTTGCGAGTTTCCCCCAACTGCACACACAATGGAAAATGGTGGATCTCGTGATATATGACTTAAATTGTATGTGAGTTATGTGTGTGTTCCTTTGTGACTTGTTTAGAAAATACGATTTTTTTGAGGTATTTAATGTTTATAAATATTATTTTATTGTTTTAAGAATAAAAAAATTGGTTTTTAGTGTTATTTAAATTACTTTTCGTGTTTGTTGTTGTTGTAATATGGCGGAGAGCATAAAGAGAACGGCCATCTTAAATTCCTTCTGACAGTGGCTGCATTCAGTTCTTTATAAATGAAACATTCCACCTTACTTTCTCTTCAAAAGAAAAAATAAAAGACCATCTGTTGTCAAAATAAATTTTGTTTATCTTTTTGTGCGGTGAAAACACCAAATAGATTTATTAAATCTGAACTGAGATAATAAAATGATGGAAATATAGCATTAGCTAACTTAAACATATCCATATCGCGCTGAATGCATTCTTTGGCATGTGAAATATTTTTGTACGGCTATTATTTTTGCTTGATCTGTATTTATGTACTTGAAAAATCGTGTGAAATTGGAAAATTTTGTAAATGTAATGTTTTGTAATGTAAATGCAATCTTCATTCCACAAAAATGTAAATTTAACTTTCTGTCTCTTATATAATTGAGAGTGCTTTACGTTTCTTGACTGAATTCTTTTATTCATTTATTAAGAGTCTAAATTCAATCGCATCAAGCTTGAGGGTTGACCTAGGTTTTCTTGACAACCCCTAGAATTGTGAAAAAGCCTGGATTTTTCGGTTCTCAAAAAACACCAAACGGCACTCAATTGTGTTGTTCAGATAAGCAAGAAACTAAATTTGATTTAAAAATGAAAAAAAGAAACCACAGTTTTCATTTTCTTTTTCTATTTGTTATTATTTACTCCTGAACAATGTTTGCATATCGTGCAAATTTATTACCAAAATAATGGTTCGGTTCGCGCGACTCATCGCAAAGCAATCAATTCATTGAAGGAAACTTTTAGCTCACGTCGTGGGTTTATTTTTTGTGGCGTTCTGTCAAGTAGCTTTTCTACGCAGATAGGCCCGAGACGATTGACACCTTAAAGAGAATATTCGGCGCCTCACCAAAAGTTTGGTTCAATAAATTTGGCGAAAACCCATTTTCGAGATTTGAGGTAAATTTTACTAAATCTCAGATAAGTGTTGGGTGGAAATTTAGTTTCTTCTTCTGATCCTTTGTAGAAAATCCGACGTTTGCTGCGATGTATTGCTTAATCATTTTGAAGCTTCCCAACTGAGAACTCGTTTGCTTCTTTTTGCTAAATCTTAAGGCCTCTTAACGAATTACTCCGGTTATGTGGTTCACAAGTTCACTTTGAAAGCCGTATGCCATCAACAGAAACCAGCTAACGATAGCAGTATGAAACTTTACGTTTGGTCGCACATAAATATCTTTGCCATTGCCAAAACATCCTTCTCTATAGCTCTACTCGTATATATATATGTATGCAAGGAGCGATTTGGGAGCAGTGCTATACTGCTGCGTGTGCTTTGGGTTGAAATCTTCGTGCCGGATTATATCCCTCCGGGGCTGTGTGTGGATCTGTAGGAATCTGGTGGGAAGTACAGACGAGGACGAGGACAACGACAACGACGATGATGATGATGACTATGGGGTGTGGGCGGCTTGTCGGTTGGTTGAATGACGGTTAAGGATTTGAGGGTGGCTGGGTGTGAGATTCGAGTGTTTGTTCGTTTCGACCTTTTTCTTTTTCTTGTTTTGATATTCCTCGTCCTTTTTTCCTTTTTTTTCCTTTTTTTTTCTTTCTAGAACACTGCCGATAGCATAACGTGGTATAATTCAGTGGGTAAGCAGCAGCAGCAAGCATGCCAAGCCCAGGAGTGCTGAGTGGGTATAAAAAACTTTATACCTGACTGCTGGTGCTACTTCTGCTGCCACTACCACAAGGACTACTGGTGCTGCTCTGTTTCTAATCCTCCATCTCCACCTCTACCTCCACCTCAAATTGGTGCTGGTATCCTTTTACCCTGGTGAATGTGATGTGTCTGCCTGTAACGGGCTATATATTGTATGTGCAGATAAAATTCGAAAGGTAGAGAGAGGTTTGCTTGATATAGGTATATGGCAAAAATGGGTTTCAGAAAAAGAAAATAACAAGTGAAACCCGAAAAAGGGATTTTATGGATATACGATTTTGAAGATGGCAATAGAGAGCAAACCCAGAACATGACATCGTAAAAAAGGTATAATTCGCCACAGGATGTCTGTTTAACTTGAGCCTTCACTTCTTCTATTTCCAAAAATGTATACCCCCACCATCTTTATAAACGAGCTTTCAAACATACATATACGGGATATGAGGGTAGCCGTTGTGTCGGACGTATTTGGAATCCTGATCGAGTGTGGATTCACAAAAGGATGTTCAAGATTGTGACAAAAAAAAAAAACAAACAAAATAAAAAATGGATTTGGCTGTCGATGTTTATATACGTAGGTATGTGCTGGAAATTATTCAGAATTAGATATAGGTACATGCAAATAATTATCTCCCAAGTCATGTGTAAACCCTTGAGACGTTTGCTTTTTGTTGCGAAAAAAGGCAAATTTTCATTTGCTAACATTAGGTACCAGGCTAGGTATATCTGAGTTGTATTTGATTGCTTAGCTCAACTCCAAAGGTAGGTATAAGGTACACGAGCCCTGCATAATTACCTCCTTTTGTGGGTAATGCCCTTGAGACAACGAGCGAAGCAATGAACCAATTTGGTATAATTGGCTGGGTAAGGCATTATTATTTGTACGAACAACCCCTTTCATCAGTCTGTTTCCTGTTGAAAAGAACATTTTAACACGAAGAAGAGAATACAAAACATTATTTGAGCAGATTTCAGTTAAAAGGGGTAAACAGAATAATTCAGAATTCAGAAGGAGAGTTCTGAGTTTTCATTTTGATTTCAATGATACCTCGCAATTATATTTATAGGTAAGCCAACTTTAAGAATGTAGTAGATATAAAATTAAGGCATGAACACGACTTTTGTTTCAGGTTAGAATTCTTTAGTTGAAAAACCATATAAGGAAGGTTTCGAACTTCTGTCGGATATTTTACAAAGGAAAATTCAGAATTTTTGGATGTTAAAAGAAAATTGGCAAACTCTGAAATCGTCTACATAAAACGATGCTTAGGTGATGGAGTAATATTTTACTCTTTGGAATTTCTTTAAATAGGTATATCAAAGATGAAATCAACAAATGTGATAGTTGATTGTCATTTTTATGATTATCGTTTTGACGATATATCGAATCATAGTAGGGTGCTCAGATAAGACGCTGTTTAGATTAGGAAGATTAAAACCGGGCTCACTGTAGTCTTTGGACCAGAGAATTGAGGGGTCAGGGATATCGGAAGATTGAGACCGGTCTCACTGTAGCTTCAGGAAAAGAGAAGTGGGGGTCAAGGATGTCGTGAGGCATAAACCAAATATAAACACCCGACTCATGAGACTCATTTGTTATTGTTTCAATACGCAAAAGCCTGTTTAGATTGGAAAATTTGAGTCCGGACTAGTGAGTCTCATCGTGTCTACATTCGACCATTTGAGGAGCCTGAAAACACATAGAAACAACAACAACTTCAATGCTTTACGCATTGAACACCGAGAAATGAGTCTCGGGAGGTCGGTGTTTATATTTGTTCATGCCTCACGACATCTCTGACCTCCCACTTCTCTTTTCCTGAAGCTACCGTGAGACCGGTCTCAATCTTCCCAATCTAAACAGCATCCAAAGCATTGAAGTTGTTGGTCGTGTAGAAAATATAAATATGCTTAATTTAAACTAATTTAAGGCCGTTTATTTTTATTGTAGATAGAATCGTTTATGAAATCGTTCCCCAATTACGCTAATGTCTCGTTTTCTTTTTGCATTATAAATCAGACTTGAATCTAGAAACGAACATAAAAAGCTGAGAATTACAAGTTAATGGACACAAATTTTCAAAAAAGACATTTTTAGTTAATGTGATAAAAAGAGTTAGAAATAAAACGGAACCCTGAGATACACCAGCACTTACTTTGTGAATTTCATATTTTTATTTCTTCAATTCGACTTATATTTAATTTCTTTGAACTAAGTTAAAAATCATACAATAAATAAACAAACGCTCTACCCAACAATATCAAAAGTTCAATATTTTTAGTTTGAACCCGTTCCACAAGTGAAAAATTGTACTGTTACAGGCCAAAAAGAGCCCTCATGAGAGGTTAAAAAGTTTCCCTTTCTTGCCACATTTGATCCGAGAAATTTCTTGTGGGCATTTCATACTTGTTGCCTAAGCCAAGTGTTCGAATGTAAGATTTGAAAAAAAATGTTAGTTTGAATTCAAATAGCAAAACAGATTAAAAATAGCTAGGGTTACCATAGTATTATTTTTATTTGTTATCTTTTTATCAATAAAATGATTTTTTTTAAATGAATGTCTCGATCAGCAAATTTTTTTCTAAAGAAAAAAATTTAGGAATGAAATTTTGTGTACTTCTTGTTTATGTAGTTTTTTTTTTTAACAAATTGAAGTTTCATGATTTAATATGTAATTAAAGAATATTTCTTTGCTTTAATTCAGTTATTTTAACATGTGTACGTTTCAGTTTTCTTAACATTCAATTTCTTGTACAGTGATTTTCCAAATTAGTGCCCAAACCGTCCCCGACATTTTGACAGTTTTACTTTTCTCTGAAAGGACTTCATCTCCACCCGTCACAGTTTGACATTTAGTCCGAAATAATGCGAAGAATTTAAGGAACACCCCTTATGTGTTTTCACTAAAACATGACGGCAGTTTGGTGGTAAAATCGTTTGGTGGAAAGGGAATGTTAATCATGAAGCAAATATAAAAATTTTAATGAACAGTCACGATTCATAACTAAATTGGTCCATTTCATTCCACTTTGTTTCTTTTTTGCTTGTGCGTTTCAAAGAAAGGTCCTTTCTTTATATGTATGTAGTTAGACGAGATCGGAAGCAGAAATGCTTATACGCTGCCCAAAATCAAATATTCCAATTTGCATACATTCCATTAGCATTAGGGATACATTGGTGTGAAAACAACAAGTGTATTCACAACGTGACTTTTTCATGAAAAAATTGACAAAACGAAAAATTTCTTTGGGTTTTTTGTTGTGAAGTCCGCAGCTCTATAGTGAAATGTCAATAAAATAGAAAATTGTTGTAGATTATTATTTCAAGGCCCCTTCTTGTTTTCCGCACTCAATTTAGCGCGATCTGGATCTGGATTAACTTTTAATACGTACAACAAAAACAAATTTGAAAATGTCCCATTATTTTGTTTTTGTATTACGTGAGTTAATCCAGATCCAGATCCCGATAGAAGATAATAAAACACGGCCAATGTCGTTTTTGATTGGATTTTGGAATTGTTCCATTCCTATCAAATATGGAAGATTTGGAGTAGAAGGTTTTCCATATTCTGTAGGAATGGAAAAATACCAAAAGTGATATATTAATATCGTTTTCAATTGGACGTTGGGAGTACTCCCTTTTTACTCCATTTTCACTCCAACTACTCAAAAAGCCTTCAATTGGCGTTTCATAATCAAGCAGCAAAAAAACTTTTGTACTTCTCAGATCGTTTATATCCCTAATAGTACTAGAAAGTCGCCCTCAGTAAAGAAAACAAGCTATTAGTGGTTGTTCTTGGCAGTTTTTTCAACTTGTACTTTTAACGAATAGTATTAGCGCTATTATAAAACAGAGCCCTGTTAAAACATTTGTATATGTATATTTCTTCCACAGTCATTTTGTTTGTGCTTTCGTTGTAGATTTGGAAACCACAATAAATTTATGTTGCAATCAGCAGCGTAGTAGGCTTAAAGATTCGAGAGTTAGTCTTAAATAATTAAATTTGTTTGATTGATAGCACATGCAATTAGTTATAGTTTTATGGGAATAAAACAATAAAATAAATCTTTGTCTTTATGTTTTTTACTTGTTTTATAGATTACATAGCCTCTATAAGAGCAAATTTTTCAGTGGAGCTAGCTCTGGAATAGTTTTTCAGTTTAGGATTAACTTTATTTTTCAGTTGGTAAAAATCTATTGTCATCAATGTTTGACACTATGGATATCACCATCACTTTAAAGGCCTTAAATAAGTTGAATTAACTCGGAGTTAACTCAGGATTTCAATTGAATGAAAAATAAGTTTCTGGAGTTATGTAACTCTGGCCTAGTCCCGAGACTAGAATGACCTCACACTGCATAACTGGTCTTAAAAGAGTTTTATTTGAGGAGGAATCACCCCTTATTTAAAAAAAGTTTCTTTTAAGTAATTTGTCTTAGTAAATTTGGGAATCTTAATGCACTTATTACAGATGATGATTTTAACATCCAATCAAATCGTTGCATTATACAGACACTCTTAATTAACTGTTGAATTTCTCAATTGCGTGTTATGGTAACCTCTACTGAACTACTCCTCTATTTTCAACCCATATTATATAAGAATTTCATGATGCCTTTGATATTATAAATGTATACGAGTATTTACGATTCAAGTCAAGAAAAGCGATTATCAAAAACCATTTCACTTTCAAGAACATCATCAACCTTTTCAACCCAATCAGCAATCACATGATTATTCCCATAACTCATGCGTTCACATTTCTATAAGATGACTAGAGAAGAGCTGTGTTTCAGTCACCTCGTTAAAAGTGAGTCCTTCCTTGCCACTTGCCACAAACTATGCTACTCAGCAACTGACGATAAGTGCCTAGACATTAAATCCAAAGCAATAACAGAACACACCAATGCTGCAATATCCTATTCATCCCTGGTTGTCATCGTCATCGTCACCATCGCCTCCGTCATCATCGTCTTCCTGACTCGATTCGTATTTCGTTTGGATCCCTTTACACTACATTAAGAACATTATCACATAATTCTGGTTGGCCTAAGAAGGATAGATGGATACACACTTCAATAATAGGAATGGCAAACAGCCTATTGCCGCCAAGCAACCATCATCTCCATCTCTCTAACCATCATCAACAAGGTCCCCAAACAAAGCAGCCATCACTTCCATTATATTATATGTATACGAAATAGACCCTTCTCTGGATTCCTTGAATTAAACGAACGAACGTACAGATCTTTTATGATTGCGTAAAACGACTGGAGACGACCGACGACTGACGACCGACGCAGCAATTTGGTCGTTTATTTGATGGCCGTCTCTTTGATTAGCAGCTAGTCCTTCTTTAGGAAATTTAACGCTGTCGATAGGACTTCTTTTCGTTGATTGCTGCAATTAAGGTGGCGGCAACAAGGATGCTTGTTCTGTCATAAAACAGACGCTCATTTTAAACTTTGTAGCTTTTGAGTTTTCATACCCATACCCACCCATGGAATGAAGAATAAAATGGGGTTAGATTAGGTTGTTGGTTGAGTTGTTGAAAGAAAATAATGGGTTGATGTGGATTTATGTAGGTATTTAACCCCAGTAACAATACTTATTCAGTGTATATGAAATATGAGCCACGTGTTTCGAGCATACTGTGCTGAATATTGGCACTGCTCATTTATAATTATTATTGTGAAGAAATTCCCTTAAGAATTCTTAAATATTAAACCTTAAGAATTAAGATTTATTTATTGACGTCTTCATGACTCACACTTAAGGCATATTCATAATTTTGTTCACTTTTAGGCGTAGTATACAGCTGATAGGAAACAAAATATATCATTCAAAAATAAAAAAATGAAATCAGTTCATAAACAAAAAACTTTATTTTTTAAAAACTTTATCTGGTTTTTGTTCTTCAGTAGCAATAGTGAAATAAAAAATTGTATCCTGCCTGTGTTTTTTATCCATTTGAATTTGTTTTTATTTAAATTGTATATTTGGAAGCAAAAACTCAATACAAAAATGACAACAAAATCATAAATGAAAAATTTCGCTCTGAAACCCCGAGAGAAATTCATAACTGAAGTTGATTATTTAAAGAGTCTCCACTTATTTCTTGCAGCTTATAATAATTAGTTTTCCATCAGCCTCGAACGTTATTGCAAAAAGCAACAAAAAACAAAATCAGAGATATTCATGCTTTAGTAATACAAAAATAAACATGAAAAACCTCAAAAGCCATTTTTCGCACATCAAAAATGGATCGAACAATTAATATTATGCCAAAAAAAAGTGCAGACTTTTCCAAATAATCTACTACAGTTATTAGTTTATCGAACTGCGTTCTAAAGACATCAACAGCGTACTAGCTGGTAGGATTGCTGCTGCTATAATCAGTAATACCATTATTTAAAGTTGATCACTTTATTTTTGGTAGCTCTACTCAAGAAAAAATCCCCTTTCACACGAGGAATCCGAATTCCTATCAACATTCAGTTCCACACTGAGAAGAGCAGAAGGAAAGAGGGGTGAACAATATCTCCCCGGTCGAGGGTTTGAAGAGATTTTCTTTAAATTTCCTCCCATATCTAGGTTCAATCAATAGTCTTTCAAAGGAAATTTCAAAAAATTTTTTCCTCCTGTGACAGGTACAAGAGAATTTAAATGAAATTAAAAGAAAACGTCAAAAAATTTCCAACAACTTGTTACTTCAAAAAGGTTTATTAAGGGAAGTTTACTAAGCTACTAAGTTTCCAATCGGAAAAATATTCATCGACACTTGCAGATGTTCAAAAAATTAAAACAAATGCCAATTAAAATTTTTCGAAACTAATGTTTTCTTCTTTGATTTTAGACAGAAAATTGTGAGAGCTTGCAAGAAATTTCACGTTAACAAACACACCTATTGTAGTAGATTTTCTTAAGTAAACGTCACTTTAATATTCCTATTCCACGAACATTAAGTTTTTTTTATGGAAATGGAAATTTTAACTCATGGCTTAACTTTTATTCCGTGGTTTAATAAAATCGTGGAATTTTCACATTGAAAACATAATTATGATGTTCATGTAACTAATTTGCCATAATAAAGAAATACCAAACAGCTACAGGTTCTGTTTACGAGTTTATCATTGCATGACTTGTCACGGTTAAACCTTAACATAAAAAACATGGGCAAATGGAAATAGTTTGTAGTCAGCTTAAATCCTATTATTTATATGTAAATCAATGAGAAATTGATTCAAAATCGAAGTGAAATATATATGTATTGATAGAAAACTCAAGGGAACTGATTTATAAAAAAAAATACTAACCCTACACTTTTAGAACGACAGAGCGGGTAAATGATTCGTAAAAGTCTCTTTTTATAGCCCGAAATTTCGTTCAGATACAGTTTTTGTTTTTTGTCAGCAACCATTTTACTGGTTTATTTTTTATAACAATGTGCGTCTGTCGGCGACTAAAGAAGGTGCCTTACATAAATCAACTGCAAATTGCCAAAGCCGTGAATTTTGTCATTTAATTCAAATGAGAAATTTGTTTGATCGCCGACAGATGCCGACACAAAATATAAACCCGTAAAATGTGTATTAAAAAAAAAAGAGTTAAAATGGGAGCGAATTTTTCATTCGTTGCTTTGTTAAATGCGTCCTAATGTGGTATGTGGATTGTGAATTAGCGTTTGACAAGTTGCAGAAAATATCAAGTTGCGCACTTAGGAAATATAAAAGTACTAAATTTTACAATTCAAACTAACATAAATCTTTAAGAGCCTGTTTAGATTGGCTAATTTGAGTCCGGACACATGAGTCTCATCGTGTCTACATTCGATCATATGAGGCGCCTCAAAACACATAGAAACAACAATGTCTTCAAAATGACATCCCTAACCCCCCACTTCTCTTGTCCAGAAACTACCGTGATATCGGTCTCAATCTTCCCAATCTAAACAGCGTCTAAGTCGTGTTTCTTTTTGAAATTGTAGATAAGAACTTTTTTGAAGACTAAAACAAGAATCAGTTGATATTTTCTATTAATTGCCTGAAAATTTTTAATCTCAGGTCGAAGTTCATGTGAAAGGCACCTTACTTATATGAAAGAAATGTCAGAATTCAAGTCATTTAAGCACCGTTTATTTTTTTTTTAATCTCGGATTCCGTGATATGTTATCCAAGAAGCTTATATAGCAGGCGGTGAAAACCAATTTTGGCTAACACAATTCCCTTCAAAGTTGCATTTGTATTTTTTGTTTATGCACTATTTAATGACTTAAGGCCCCGGTTGTGGACTTCAAGAGCAATTTTTTGAATAGCCTTTCATGAAGCTTTCGACGCCCATACTTCTTTTTTTGCTATCACTTACACAGAAACTCTGTTGTGGGCTTTAGGTCTGATACAGCTATTATAGCCACTTTGGAGCTTATCAATGTTTCCACTTCTTACTCCAATCCTTAGTAGCACTGTAAGAAGTTTAAAAAATACTTTGTACCCTTAACGAAGTTCATTCCCATCCTATTTGTCGCAATGTTGATTCCTTAACCCCATCTAATCAATTACGTAGAAACCTACGTATGTACATAACGTACCTATAAATCCAAAGCAATGCAACCAAGTCGAAAAAATTACAGAAAACGAAAACATGCTGCACATCATCTATGGATATATTTATATGGGTTCACCTACTCCTCCATTCTTAACTTTAGTCTTTTGTGTTCTGTTAACTTTTCTCTGGTAACCTTTACTTGCCACTCAGTGTTTGGTCCTAATGCTCCCCTTGTCATGCTATATAGCAATCACTTTACCCTTGTGCACATATAAAAAATATTGAAAGTTCCCCATATATGACCGACCAAATATCCTGCATTATTATCATCACTAGCGTACTTCCTCCTTCGGGATCCATCCGTTCGTCCTTCCATTGACACTACTACAGTACACCATCCTGTTTGTGTCGCCCTAGCTGACTTATGTGGTGACACAACAGAGACGAAGAACGTCGGGACTCGGGAGACATCTTTCTGCCAGATATCCTTGAAGTTGTCATACCCTCCCGCTCCCTCGTGACCTATACTCCGTTTATTTTTTGTTGCCTTAACCATTCTGAAAAGGACAAACAAGAGACTGCCATATCCTAATATATGAGGACGTCGACGACAACGACAACGACGAGCAACGATGCGATGATGAGGACGATTCAGACTCTGTGAATCCTGAATCCACTGGTTCTGTTATGCCTCTGTATGTGAACGTAACTATATGCGGATAATTTGTACATATATCTCAGGGAAATAAAGATATTATGCTGAGGTGTTGCCAGCACACACATATATATTAACAGCAGTACATACGAACTTACAAACATGCCAGGGCTCTAGCTCTTGGATGAAGGAACCGAGGAACATCTTAAGCGAACAGCATCAGAGTAGGAGAAGCGAAATCCTGTGGGTGATGTGGCTTTGATTGTTCACACTCTTAATGGTGGTCTGGGATTGTAACAGAGTACACTTCAGGGTATAATAGGCAGAAGTGATCAGGACCATGAGTGCACAGACACTACGACACACACTCTACCCTGATACATACATACACGCAGTGGGGAGTGGGTTGTGGGTGTAGGGTGGCGGAGATGAAACCAGCGTGAAAATCGAAAGGCCAAAGGCATAATCATCAGTCGCATGGCCTGACGCTGGCACACACCAACTCCTCTGTGTTCTGTGAAACGGCAACGACGAGGATGAGGACGAAGATACGAGAACGAGGACGACGACAAGGAGTGACTGTATCTGTGTGTAAGTGTGTTTGGCATAATGGCATGGCATGGCATGCCATCGCAATCGCAAGGCTCAACAAGGCACCAGAGCAGAGCTCTTGGTCTTTTATATTGCCATACAGAGATTCGTGATCCAACAAACGACCGATGTCAGCAGGAGCACAAGCAGGAGGCGGAGGCATCAGGCAACTGGGAGCAGTCAAGTGGATAGAGATGGGGTAAACTCTCTAAGGCAAGGAAATGCCGTATTATTTATACTATACCCTCGTATCCGCATGTAAGCCCGATGGCAGGAGGTTTGGAATGGAGGAAAATGTGTGCAAACGATGTAGCACTATTCCTGCTGGGTGAAAACTGAAGTGGCACTACGGAATCCGAACAGAAAGTTATGGTTATGTGGATACATAGAGATAGTATTCAAATAAAAGTGCCAGGCGAGAACGTGCACTTGTGTGGAATAGGATATGGTTATGTTGAAAATCGTGGACACCACAACCGTGGCGGAAGCAGTGGCATCAAAAGCAGTAGCAGCAGAAGCAGCATTTTTGAATCAAACTGAAAGGATAGAGGATTGGGAAGTTCTTTTTTTCTGTTGGTTTTTTTGTTTTTGTCTTTTTTTTTTTGCTGTTGTTTACTATGACTACCTTTTTTTTACTTTTATTTTGTTTAGGTGAGCAACTATAGATGCAATCGATGAGCAGAGATATTATAGTTTGAGATGAACAGTCAGCGAAGTTACAAAAAAAATTTTCAAGCTAAAAGTTGTCTTGACAACTTTAATATAATTTCAACGCCGATTGGGAATTTATAGCTTTTCTATTTCTTATTTTGTCATATCAAAAGTTAAAAAAATCGTCAAATTCTACGAGTATGTGCCCTTGAATGAGAGTTCTTATTGTCAATTTGATTTCAGGAACGAAACCAAAAGGGTTCACACGTGCTGACTATGTTTTCCAGATTTCCAATCGAAAGACCATCAATGTCAAATATTTTCAAATCGTTCCATTTTTAGTTCCAATTTTTCCATTTATACATACATATGTCAGGTGTTTCCATAAAATGACAATTGTTCCTTGCTGAAACTGGTTTGTTTTTTAATTGTGTCATAAAAGTACTTAAAAAAAATACCATTCCATACAAATTAGCCCTATTATGGTTGTCAAATATCAATCAATTGATAATGGAAAGATTTTTATCAATTGACGGTGTTCAGACAAACTTCACGTGAAGTGAGTCATTTTGACGTCTCTCATTTTGTCGTTTCTCATATGTATATCACTCTAATCTCTTTGAAAAAAGAATATTTATTTTCCAATAAAGCCTCGATTCGATAAAATATTCTTTCTCAAGAAACAATAAACACGTTCACATCATTGATAGCTGATAGACTTTTGCTCCTCTTATTGTTTGTTATGTACAAAAAGGTTATCGTAACGAGAGCTTATTGCATCCGCAATAGTGTGGAACTGGCCTTAAAATATCGCTTTACTAATTTGCATCTGACAGTTCCTATAAAATGATGCCTGTCACGTTCGAAGATGACAGATTCTTCAATTTTTCTATTCACATTCAAAATAGGTCTTTTCGTTTACTTTCCTAAACTGCCAATTTTTACTAATCTTAGTACAAAGTCGATACAATAAAATTAAATTGTCAAAAAATCTGAGCGAGCAGAGTAGAGTTTTGAGCAGAGCTCTCTGGCTTAGTAATGAAACAACTTGAGCACTGAACTGTCATGATTTGAAATGTTAAATGTCAGACTGTCAAACGTAAAAATGTGTTAATAAAAAAAAGTAAAACTTGTGTATAAGTCATTTCATTTGTCCATTTGACGACTAAAATAAATTTAATTCATAAAAATGTTATTATATACTATTAATTTTTATACTAAATGATTTTACATTCTACGCTAGAGAAACCAGCCTCTTCCGCCATTTTTATTGTACTGACGCAGATTTTTTTGTAATTGTCGACTTTCAAATATCAAATCGGCTGTGCTCAGCATTTAAATGCGTTTACTCTGCTATTTTATTTTGAGCTCACTAAAAATCTGAACGATTAGAGCTAAAAAAGAAATATACAATTATTTTGTTGACAGTTCATGCTCTGCTCTGACGGAAAAAAGACAAAACGCCTTTAAGCTCAGAATAAAAAAACCGAACGAATGGAGGAAATACAAAGCTGAGCGCAGCCAACTTCACTCTTTTTTCACTCATTTCAAATGGCCGCGTTCAACACATTAATTTCAGTTGACATTTTTGAGTTTTTGATTGGCCAGGTATCAGAAGAAAATTGTAGGCCAGTACTTAATTTTTGTGCATCAGCCCAAATGTGTTTCAAAATTATGTGTATCGGAGAGCTCTGGTCATACTCTGCTCAGAGCTAGCTCCAATAGCTCGAGCACTACTCCATGCTCTGCTCCGAGCTAAGAATTAAAAACGTCAAATCTTTAGTTTTGAGAAGTAAAAGAAAATAAAAGTTGATATATCAAAAATTATGTAAGTGATTCTGTTGCAATGACTCTCACTGTACTCGTATGAGCGTAAGAACACATCCCATGGTTGATTCTTTCATGCAGACGATGAACATGCAAATCCATATTGGCAAGCATAAGAGCGTGAACTTCATATGTTCTATCCGCTCCCCTTCTCTTCTCTTCTTATAGAAACAACAAGAGCCTTATATTTGTAGAGTAGAGTATATGCCAGGATACGGCAACCGGGATCCTTTCACTTCGCAAAGTGGCAGTGCACATTTGGCTGATGGGCATTTGAAACTAAGTACTGTGTGGTTTATGAGGAGCGTGAATCATATAACATATAACGATGATGTGTTGTGGGCAGGCAAGCATTCAGTAAGAGACCCACTCGAGTTAGCAGAAGGATTTGTGTCTTTGGCGCAAAATGCTTTTCTGGGCTTCACAGCTAAAAGTAAAAAAAGACCATGAACCCCGGAAAGGGTCTTATATGAAGACCTTGGCTAGCTAGCTGTTTATGGTTCGTTCACCAAAACGTATGCAGTTAACAAGGAAACTCGAAGGGATCCAATGATTGCCTTAAATTATGACTGGTTTTATGGCTGGCGCTGACCTTTTTTTGGTTAGCTTTTATATAGACGTATGTACAGTAGATATTATACTCGTTTTTGTAGCAGTATAGCTACTTTGTGATTGTTCATGTGCGATGATTTTCCGGCGGCAATAGATTTTCTCTTTTCTCTGTTTGGATGAAAGTTGAAAACATCGAATTTTACTTGAATAAATTTTGTAGACATAATATGGCTGTACGATTGATGATGGATGCACAATTTGCGTCGTAGATAGGTACATAGAATTATGTACGGTGTGTGTATATGTCTATGTATATGTGTTTGTAGTGGAAATTTACCAAGTTGAGTAATTGAATTGTATTCTGCGCAGATATTATTTTTCTGTGGGACACTGGGGCGTATACGTGATCAAATTACTTGTTGAGTTTATTAGTTTTATATACAGACATACACGTATCTACAAACATATGTGTGTTAATTATTTAGCGTGAAAAAGTGTATTTTGAAATGTTTAATTCCCAGGCATATCTACGCGGAGTTATAATTTTATATTTTTGAATAATAAAAAGAAATTAGGGGTATATGCATATTTCAGTTTCAATGTGTATTTTTGATGCATTTTGTTTCTCTTTCGCTTAGAGATTTAATTTGATTTTTGAAGGGATTTCTTTAACTTCAAATAAATAGATATTTATATTTTTGAATGAAACAGGAAGAAATTACATACAATTTTTCTTATGAAGCTATAAAATATAATTTATTGTTATTTTAATTGCATGTAAGGCCCAAAAACTCCTATCTACTTTATTTACCGATGTAAAACTGTTTTTAATAAAAGAAATGTTAGATATATACATACTATATTTTGCACTATCATACTTTTTGATAGAACAAATATTTATAGTAAAATGCTCAGCTAAAAATTATTTGCTTTAAAAATCAACTTTTATGAAAAGTGGGTTTTCTAACCAAATTAACTAGATTGTCCGATCAGTTGCTTTGTAAATGTTTGGGCCAAAAATATCAAGAGGAGTACTGTTTTTCAATAGACGGCAGGTAATAGGTAATCTTATACGGTCACCTCCCAGACTGCTATGAATTTTAGAAAATTTTTAATAGAATTTTTTTTTATAACAACTCTTGTCGAATCTGTGAAATCGATGAAATTTTTGCTCCATAACCCGATAACGATACGCTACTTTCAAAAATAATCCTCAGCATGGCCATGATAGATTATTTAGTGTGCGAGTGATGTATGGCGTTTAATTGAGTGACATAGGGAAGGATGTATGGAATTGAAACGATTTTTTTTTGCATAATGTAGACAGGGAGATCATGGTAACGACTTTTATTAAAATGACTATGTAGACCAGGCATTCAAATACGAACTTAAGCTAATTTAGTGTGTTAAACTCTCAAATTATGATTTGACAATTATCTATACCATTTTATCATGGTCAAAAACATACGCTTCATGTGAGGCAACTCACTTTGACGTTTCTAATTTAAATCTCACTTTTCTCTCTTTGAAATAAAGGGATGGCCAAGTAAGGCAAAAATTCTTAATTTTTTTTGAAAATTCCCGCCTCGCCTTGCCATCGCTATCTTTATCTTACCAAGAAATAAGAGTGAGAGCAAAAAGAGAAATTTCAAAATGAGTCGACTCATGTAAAGCTGGTCTAAGCACCGAAATGTAAAAAGTATTTTTTTTTCTTCACCAAAAATAAATAATTTTTTTTCAATTTAAATATTTTCAAAGTCATAGACAGAGAGCTAGTGAACCTTTTGCTCAGGGTGTGCGTACTTACTATTTGCATCGGTGCAAACTTTGCATTGTAGCAGGGATTCACGAACCCTTTGAGCAGCAAAATGCCAAAAAAATTAGCGAAGTTCAAGTGTTTTATACCGCTCCCAATTTTATGAATGTACCATTTTTATATGAGCAAACTATTATGTGAACAACCTGGCATCAATACAGCGGCCTCTTGACTACAAAAATGCACTTCCAAAATGCAACTAAATAATACCTAATATCTTTTTATACATCTCAAAGTTTTGTTCACTTACACATGGAAACAATATGCCGTCAACCTGGCAAGCCATGTTAAACACTTACACTTCACTTTGTATTTACCTTAATTACATGCCGTCAACCTGACACTACTAGAACGGTCCTAAAACCAGAATACAGTAGAGGCTCTATTTAGTGAATCTTGAAATAGAGAACCATTCACAATAGTGAACACACAAAGTTTTATATAAAAATATTTTTTTTATAAAAATGTCTCGTAAAAATTTCACACTGCCTGCGGACACTGGGAAATTGTTTCTGTTTTTCTTTAAAATCTAATTGAAAGCTTGGTTTTAAACTAAAATAATTGTTAAAACATTCACATCGAACTAAATTTGTAATTTGGATAAAATTTATATTAAGAGAGCCTTTCCGCTCGAAAAAGTAGACAATCTCGAAAGATTGAACAGGCCTCATTTTTATATATTCACTATATCGAATGTCTACTATAGTGGGTGACCACAAGAGCACCGTAATGAACTTTTTATTTTGTATTACATTTTAAAAGTACATTTTTGTGATCTTAGGGCCCATCTACAGCTGCGAAGCATATTCCTGATAAAAGTCGCTGACAAGATTCTATCCAACGTACTGTGTGAGCGTCTTAATCAACAAGCAATGAGCAACAACTTAGAACTTAGAACAACTAAGCGCTGGCTGTTGGGCGATAAGCAAAAAGGGAAAGCTGATTTGGAAAAAAAATTCTTCGACGGATATTCTCTCCTGTGTGCAAGGAGTAAGAAATACAACCACGAATTTTATGAGTTGCATCAAGAAGTGGATGTAGTCCAGAAAATCAAAACAGGTGGGCTGCATCGGCTCGGCCTGGCGCAAATGGAAAATAATGCTACAGCCAAGAGAGTTTTTGAATCCCCAGGAACAAGGAAGATGACTGAACCTTGGGTTTAAAGACCAAGCCATCGCTGATGCCAGAAAGCTTGGTCTAGATTACTGGATACAGAGTACTAGGAACCGTGGAAAATAAAAGGCTGCCGAGTCTCAGCCTGCGACCTTTGTTAAATGGAAGCCGGAAAAACAAGAAAATAATAATTATGAAAGAAGATAGGTCAACATTACAGCTCAGAAGAATCTGGCCGATAATTTACCGATATCTTACTTTCAAGATAACCGTAAAGCACATCAAACTTATTTATTGGCCGATACCCATTAGGATCATTAGGTATGCTTTATTATCATCGGTATCAGGATCTGGATTAATTTTTACACGTACACGTAATACAAAAACAAAATAAGGGGACATTTTCGAAATTGTTTTTGTAGTACGTACGTGAAAATTCAAGTAAACTAAAATAAGTTACTTCTTAATTTTTAAACTTTCCATAATCTTCTATTGACCTAAAATACTTTTGAGCTACAATTCTGGACACGATGCCTATCAGAGTTGAAAATAATGAAAAAAAACATTCAATTACAATATTAATTGCATTTGAAATCTCACAAAAAAAATTTAAATGAATTTGAAATGTAATTGAAGGATTTCAATTATGTATTATATGTAATGGAAAAGTATCAATATACCATGTAATTCAATAAGGTCAATGTAATTGAAAACAAAGTAATTATCAAAAAATAAGTAATGAATAAATATATAGGTTCGCACTATAATTTATAAAATTAATTCCCTTAAATGTAATAAACACAGTGCTTTCTTTCAATTACTTGCAAAAACCCATTTCTATTTTAAATTTTGATTTTTTTTTAAGTTTAATAACTGATTGCTTGTAATTGAAATGAAAGTTGAAATAAATATAAAAAGGTAGTCATTATTTCATACCTCTGTTGTCAGGCTATATCAATAATAGATACTTATAGATACTTATAATGATTACGATAAATTTACAAAGAAATATATTGAAATTTAATCTTTTTGGGATAGTCAATTAAAAAACAAATAAATTTAGTGGGGCAACAGCTCATGGAGAACCAGAGCCTAGTGACTAACAACTCTCAACCATTCCTGTGTGCGTGTTGTTGGCAGGAATGGAGGGGACCTACAATTTTTTGCCGAGTCCGAACGGCTAGATGAGAAGCACTTATTCATGACAAGAATACTCTTGGAGGATTTGTCAGTCCCTCGCAAGAGGCAATATCTCGAAAAAAAAACATTTCTGTTTTTAGGTGGCAGTACCCGGGAATCGAACCCAGACCTTTGGCATGACAGTCCTATGCATAAACCATTATGTCACGAGGTACTACACTAATCAATCAATTAGTATTTATTTAATAGACCAGTTGCTTATTTTTTGGTTATGCATTTTTTTCCTTTAAAAGATGGAAATTCATCTCTTAGAAACAGATATTAAACCTTGAACTGCATATAAATCAAATAAATAAGATGTTTCTCATAAGTTATTCCCATCTTATGTCTCGTTTGCTCATGCATGGAAATAATGGTGCTATAGAACCCACGCAAGTAAAAATTCACACAAGCAAATATATGCAATTTACCTTAATGTTTTAATTTTTAAAGCAATTTAAGTAAGTCAAAATGTCAAATTCAATGTTTGTGTTTTACATATTTTGCTTGTACATTAATATTTGTAGACACATAATGTATGTATGTATTTGTTAAAATAACTCTCTTGAACTGAAAAAGATGACACCTTGATGAAAAGGCATTTCAAAACTAAAAGGCACTGATACTTTTCATAAATATTGCTATAGGTAGGTACTTGGTGCTTTTAAAGTAGATAGACTTACAACAAACTTTATTAATGACTGAATGCTTTACTAGAACTAAATTCCAGGTGAAAGTTCCCGTTTAATAGGATCTACGAGTTTATAACAATAAATCAATAAATGTATTAAATATGTGTAGATATATCACTTGGCGTGGTAGTTATCCCATTAAACTCTCATTGCGGAAGTCTTTTCCAACTAAAATGTCTTTTCCAGGAGAAGGTACTGCCTCTGGTGAGAAAATGACAAAACCTTTAAGAGTACATTATTCTTAAATAGCTACCCTCAATTCGTGTGGACTAACAACACGCACTTCAGAATGGTTGAGAGTAAATCATTTAGGCCTTGGTTCTCACGAACTGTTTTTCCACCAAGTTTATTTATATTTATGTGCTGTAGGTACCTACCTACATATTTTTTTAAAATTTTCATAAATATCTTTTAAAAAAAGCACAAATCAACAACATCGAAAAGTTCAATACGATCTCTTTTGTTAATTGCAACCATGTTTGACAAATTCTTACACGATAAGCCCCCCGGAAGTATAAAATTACCATAATCGCGTTTATTGCTTCCTCAGTATAGCTTCAGCATTTTCGCATACAATTTTGTCGATATTTAAGTGTGCTTATGTGGATTTCCGTCTAAAATCACACACAATGTACCTTTCTCCACTCCCTTTTGCATCATCATCATCATCACAAGCAAATAAACGAGTGCGAAGAAAGTAAAAAAAAAAACCAAAATTCAAAACAAGGACAACTACCTACCTACAACAAGAAACACCTCAACGACAAAAGAGACGACTCCTTGACAATTCAACACTCACTCAGCGAACCCCCACCAACAACCAAACAACATACCATCTCACGTCGTCATTTGTTTGTCGTTTGAAGGTGTCGTCGTTGCCGTTTTTATTTTTTTTCCTCATCTTATCCCCGTCCCTAAAGTATCATAATGACAAGTTTGGTGTGTGCAAAACATTGGGTAAGGATATCGCACCCACCACTTTGAAGTTTCTTTTTTTTCTGGGAACAAAACAACAGCACAACCGCCCACACAGTGACGAATATACTTAACTCACAAATTCCCACCAAAGGATCACGAGTCACAACGAACGAAGCTACCTAGAACACCGAGCTGACTAAAGCCTTCCTCGCAGCAGTTCTGCAAACACACAACTCCAACTTGGAAAAAGGAAGAGATTACATTATGCTAAAAGTCGCGGAGGTATTTTTCCGCACTATGAAATCTGAATACAAAACGGGTGAAGGTGTTTTCAACCATCAACCGACTGCTTCCAGGCATGATTGAGCACCGGCAACGATATAAACACCCAGGGTCGACTCGACGACGAGTTGAGTTTGGGTTGGGGTCTTACCGTGTCGCCGCCGACACTACCACCGCACACTCACACACTGGGGAATTATAATTGTATGTGCATACACATGTCGACACGGAATGCCATGTGGATGGATGAACGGATCAAAAAACCCTCCATTGTGGGGTCCCGTTGTAGGCTTCCCTTAAAACACTGAGGGAGCACCACATGCCGCCAAACGACTATACGACTTTGGCGACGCTGCTATCATGCCAAGCCACCCATTAAGGAAAAAAGGTGGGTAGATGTGGTAGAAATAGTCGACATTAAATGATTCCCTCGTATATTATATATGGCTCCAAACATTCACCCATGGGTGCTCATTTGCACTGTTGTGGAAGTGGGGTAGCAGCTTGGTTTCTGAATACAGAGTGGGAACTTTTTGTCTCCCTACATACATATACGTATTTTATATGTAGGTATTCCTATACTGTTTGATCCATGAGGGTAAATTAGCTTTGTTCAGTAGGTTTGAACAAAAAGTTAATATTAAATAATAACATACAGCATTGACGTTAGTGGTAAATGTCGAAGCCATCTTGAATACTTCTTGTAATTATTTAAAATGGCAGTTAAATCGCTGAGTCCCCTATTACACGATGACTCTTTGTGTCAGTCTTTTCAAATTTTGATAACTGCGAAGTAGAAAATTATCTGATTTCACCTTCGCATCCATTTAATTTTTACAAGAGTCAGTAAGGACTTATAACGTTTTCGTTAAGTCGTCCGGAAGCATTCCGAATGCTTCTGAAAAGAAGAGATAAGCGGTTCTGGATTTGAAGAAAGAATCAAAACCAGAAGCTCGCATCCACACAAGTTAAACGTCCAAATTTTCAAATGTAATTTTTTTTTAATTTAGTTTTGTAATCGCGGCTGTGCATTATACCAAAGTTTGGAGAAGAGAAACTATTATGAAAAAAATGTATAGGCCAAACATTTCATCCTCTCCATCATCATTATCTTCATACTATGCTCTTGGGTTTTTTCTTTGGTAGGGGGTCTACTCAAAGTAAAATCCCAAAGTGTGAGAAATATCAATATTCAGAGAAACACAAATGCAACAGTCAAGTGCAGAAATACAACCAAACCCAAACTTCAGAATCAAAAAAAGATTTGCAACTTGTTCGTTTGGCATTCTCTCGAACAGAGAGCTCCGGAAGCTCTTTCCAGATTACCAAACGAAAACGCTATTAGTTAAAAGCAGTCTCAGCTGTCATCAGCTGAAACCAAAATCTCTACCAACGAGATCTTGAATTTTTTTTAATCTCAAAAAATTAAATCTCACAAATTAATAATCCTGCTTTTCATAATCTCTTAATTGTAAAATCTTGCTTTAAACAATCTTGCATTTACATGTTGCACCAAATAAATCTCGAAAATGTCAATCAAAAAATCTCGCATATCAAAAACTCATAAATCAAAATCTCGCTAAATTAAATTTCGCAAATTTAATTCTCACAGTAATATCGCTCTTAGTTTCACACTGAAATTTTGTTATTGTTTTCCAGATCGTAAACGCATTGCAACAAATTGTAATCATAATTTGCGAGAATTTAATTTAAAAAAAAATATTTGTGACAAAGCAATTCAATTTTGCAAGATTTTAGTGTGCAAGTTCTTAGGTTTGTAGATTTTGTGTTTATGAGATTGTTAAAAGCGGGAATTTAATTATAAAAAGCGAGATTATTTATTTGTGAGTTTTCATATCCAGCCCGATGTTTTTTTAGGGTAAATATGCTTGAAATTGGAACTTGGATAGCTTTCAAATATAGACTTTATTTCTGGTTGCTACTGGTGTTGATGCTGCTACTGCTATGCTAAGCCATCGTTGTCGGTCGTCGCTCGTCGCCAGGGCAAAGTGCTACAGCACCATGGACTACGACGACAACAACGACTGGTGGCAGTGGTTATGTCGTTGGCAGATTATGTGGGGTTGGGAGATTGTATATAAAGTAAGGGAAGTTTTTGTGATGAAAATACGCCGTGGCATGACACAGCTCGTTTGGTGCCGTGTCGTAACGTCTGTGGCATTAGAGAGGCAAGTAGCTAACGAATGCGGGCTTGGCTGTATATTGTTGTTTTGTTTTATGTTGTTTTTTTTCACGCTGCTTTGATATCAAGAGTAAGCACACTGCCTACACTTACAACAGCTAAATTCAGAACTTACGATGGGGGCATATAAATGGTAGTGGCATGAAGAAGGACGATGAACACGGATAGCAGGAAAAAAAATCAAAGTTTTATGAAACTAACTCAAAAGTTAAGGAGAATTGAGCTGAGTACCTTATGGCGTAGCACCTTAATTCTGTGCCATTGACAAGGTGGGGACTGTGGGGCACATGAGGGTTAAAGCAAAAACAGTGGAATGGGGAAGAAACCTACCGCGAAGAAATACGAGGTTGAGCGAAGAACTAAATGTTCGAAAATAAGTTATTACTTCGGCTTGAAAGTGAAAATTGATAAACGAGCTTTCTTTCATTTTCATTGTGAAAAGGAAATTTAGATAGATAGGTAATCTTTTTCTTTAAATGTAGCTTCAGCGCCGCGCCGCGTGCCGTTATAATGTAGAAATATTGTGCTGAAGGCATTTTTCAAATTATGACAAAAAAAAGTTAGAATGATGACTGATAAAAACATAGGTATTATTCCTGTTTATTTATCCATTTGTTGACATAATAGTAGAAAATGACATTATTGCTAGATCTGCAAGACTGACAAACCACCATTTTTTTCATAAATTAAGTTGAAAATATTTACACATAAAGAAGTTTTAAAGATGCCGGCCAATCCATGTCCATTTCACTCATGCCAGATCTGAACCAGCAACCGATGAAATATTTCGGTCCCAAAAAATGTCGCACTGTTATATCGGGAACCACGATCAAAAACGCGCCGCCACATCCGTACCGAATGCACATGCGTAGCGCCATACTTGCAGCACAATTTTACCTGTAAAGCGATAATCCGGCTGGAAAGACCAAATGTATGTGCATGGCACGGGAGTGGCCAGTTTTTTTTAATCTACGTCTTTTTATATTTACTTATACTTATACGTAAAACTATCATTTTTACAGTTTAATATTTTGTATAAGTATTATTTAAGGGTGAAGTGAAGCTGCAAAAGTAAATACATGCCAAAAGATTTCCAAATTTCAATAAAAAAAGTGACAATGTAAGCAATATGGCCGGTATATCTATTAAGCCGATAACACGTCATCACCGTGAAGTTGGGTGCGGTGGGGAGAGTACAATAACTTTGGCACCAAGCAATTATAATGGTTTTTTGTAGAACAGTTTAATACAAGCATTTTTTATTATGGTAGGAGGCAAAAGTACTACAAATGGAAAACAATATTAAAAACTAATGGTAATATTTACAATTATGTACTATGCCTTTTTTTAAAGCAAAATTAGCTAGTTTTAAATTAAGTGAAATCTATGCATAATTTTTTTATAAAACTGCCCCTCCCTCCCAAACGGGGAGAGATAGACCCCCTCCCTTAGTAAAAAGTAGTGGTCTAGAAAAAAACCGTTATTATTTCTTGGTGCCTAAGTCATCGAACTCCATGACACAACTTAGTGCATTGCGCATCATGTACATAGAATGACGTCATCGATGCACACAATTATTTTTTCCAAGATTACTGAAACAAAAAGTTTTTGACTAAAATTTAATAATTAAATATGAAATATCATTTCTTAAAAACAATGCACTTGTTTTTAGGATTCTGAACAATCATTTTTGTTATAAAAGGAACAAAAAAAGACGTTCATATAAAAAAAAAAACAGGAAGGCGTTATCTGTTTAGTTGCATCATGATCGTACTCTTGCCGGTGTGATTGAGTATAGATCATTAGAACTAGACTAGTTCAGAGATGAATTAAAATCGTAATTTATTTTTGTAAAGTTATGTCGTTTTCGGTTGGAGGCTCGGAGTACACCTTTTCGGAGTCTTTTTCTGTTCCCGATTTCAAAAAGAAGTAGACTTGGGACACACGTATACACATACAACTTTTCGTCGGACTATTTGTCAAATGAGATAAATGCTTGAAGAAGCCATTTTGTAAAATGGCGTTATAGTTAGCGCGTGTGTAAAGCTGACAGCATCATGTTTTCATATTTTATTGGAATGGAATTGGAATGGAACAATTCCAAAATCCTATCGAAATCCGATCAATTTTGTTTTTTTTTTATTTATGCTCTCCCAAACCGACGGGAAACATTTGCCGACGACAGTTGTTGTTCAGCATTGCGTATCTATCATATTTTTTATTGTTATACGAATGATTCGCTATAATATCTTGTTGATGTTTTGGGAGAACATTTAACAGTTCCTGAAAATCTTTCAATTAACCTACCTTAGGTAAAGCTTTCACTTCAAAAGTAACCTAGTATTCATGCAGTAATGTAAATTACTGAATTAATTTTACCATTTTCTTCAATTTACCATTTTTTTTAATAAGCTGTCAATAATCTAATGTGAAATGATTTATAGACAAATTGAATAGATTTCCGAAACGAATTTGATGCGGAAAGGCTTAACCATAATGTATTGGTCACGTTCAGATGTTTGATCTCATCAGTTATCCAGATAAATTTGTGTTGTTGTAATCCCTTGTTAAAGACAGCTGATGACAGCTGAAACAACAACAACTCAAGTCATATTGAAATTTTAGCGGTAACTAGACAGCACATTGAATAAACAACATTGGAACGCGAAAATTGTGACTTTTAGAACTAGCCGTGTTCAGAAATATGATATTGATTTCTTTTTTCAAGAAACTAAACACAAAACAGCGTCGTTTTGTGTTTCTATCGGATTGATATGAATAGACGATAAGCGTTTTAAATTATTGGAACGGATTTCATACAAAATAAAATGAACGGATCTCTTTTTGCTAAAAATTTATAAAATCGAAATGATTCTTTTACTCAAAACTTATTTTTGTGGTTAAATATTTGACGTTCAATTTTAAACGTACATCAAGGAGCTGATTCTACTACATGGCATTTACCATTTCACCCAAATGGTAGACTTACAAAGTTACATGAGTACCTACTGATGTTATGAGTAATGTTCAGATTTTGGTCATGTCCCCATTTTATCCCAAAAATAAAGAAACATTTATGATAAAGAAACTACTTTTAAGAAAATCCGTATTCTGTAAACGAACTAGCAAGATACATTTTAAACATTTCGTTTATAATATTAGTCACAAATATTTTTAAAAAATTAACTATTTAAAGATTGTCTGCTTCGTAAAGCAAACTTCTCTTACATACTGTCAACATTACTGTGCATGGCTAAGATAGTGTAGGTACCACTACCAGCATCGGAGTTATAACCAGGCTGACGACGATGATGACGCTGATCCAGAACGACAATGACTACCGGCAACGACAAGGATAAAAGTTATACGATTCCAACTTAGTTGGTGCCGACGACGACTACAACTTCGACGACGACGACGATGACTACGATGATGATGATGATGTGTTTTCTCGTCCCATAACTACCCACTTCGACTGCACAGAAGGCAACGAATCGTTTTCATCCTTTCTCATCCCTTTTAGTCTTAATAATTTGTCAGCGACGGATTGTGCAGACTGTGAAGTGAACTGTGCACGAGATTTGTTTAATGGTTGCCCTCGCTTCTGGCACAAAATTTCAACTGCCATCCTATAGCCCTCATTCCATTCCCCAACCGCATCAACATGCTAAAAGTGCCGGCAGTTCTGTTCCACGTTCGTGTGATCCCTTAGTGTTCTTGCTCTTGTGTGTCGGTTGGATGCCAACAGCTGTATAGGGCGGCATATCGGCGCGGACGGGTTGCTTATATTGAGGGTGTTTTCTTTTCTCTTTTTTTTTTATATATTTATTCATCCCAAACCACTCAATCTACCCTAACCTCAAACCCCAATGCTGTTAACTAAGTTGCTCAACTTTTGCTTGCTTCTGAACTTTTACTTCTTCATGCCCGATGATTGTTCGTCGGGGCTTTGGGTTCAGTGGCAGAAAAAAATTTGAACAGAACAACAAAAAAAAAGGAAATTTATAAAAGATAGAGAGAAATATTTTTCTGCTTTTCAGACTTATATACATTCACACAAACGGAAATATGTATATGCTTACAAAATACGAAAGGTATCCTAGATGGGTAATTATGTCTTTCACATTTTTAATAAGTTTCCTTGCAAAGTGTGCTTGTTATCAACGAGATCATCTATCCCGTACAAGGGGGATTGATTGTTTTAACTGGTTCTTACGAGTATATGCAGATATTCTGAAATTTGCAGAATGTTGTTAAACGATAGCTGCAACAGCCTTCTGTAAGAAAACACAAATAAAAGTTTTATATCGCATATACATTGCGCTCGATAATGAAGTTTTCTAAGGTCATATATTTGAAAACATCATCTGTATACATATGTTTAGAAAATTGACCCGACGACAAAAATATTGAAAAGCCAGAAAACGAATTTTTAAACGTCAAATTTGATTGCCAAAGTATTGCGGGACGTTGATCAAAAAGCAAAGCGTCAAAGAAAGCTCCAAAAGTGAAGATTATTTGACGATTAAACTGACGTTGATTTGGCGTTTTTTGAACATATTTCAAACAAACTGTAAATCTAACTTTAATTTTAATGATTTTATTCAGTATAAGAATTAGAATTTAGTTAGAATTTGTTTGAGAAATGAAGTACACAAATTGGATAAACGTATTATCTGGTAAATTTAACGAAGCGTTCTGCTGATTTTTCAAATTAAGTGTGTTCATATATATGTACATTGGCACAATATGTAGGTGTGTTTGCTAATGTTAAATTTCTTTAAAATTTTAAAATTTTCACAAATTTTAACAATTTGTTGTCAAAAAACTAAGGAGAATAAATCCAAGTTTGGGAAACTGAAAAATGGATTGTAGTTGGTTCTAGGCGCGGACTGCAAATTGCAACCTATTTGAGAAAGTGTCTTTAGATCTGCCTGCTATTGTCTTTGCTAGCTTTTAATTTAATGCTGTTTTCATGAGCGAAAGGTGACCATAATTGGAGAAATCATGCCTTGCGGAGTTTGCAGACGGATGCCCTAACAGAAATATTGTATCCGCTTATATAACTGGAAGACACTCTAAGAGATTCGTATACTTACTTTGGTATTGAACAAACTAGTAAATTAGCAAACTTGGCATATTGCTTTTAAACTCAAGCCGTTGAAGATCAATCTGAAAGGGTATGTCCATGATGTACACAAATCCTTCAACTCTAATTCCATTTAATCTACTGGTCTAACAAGCTATGGTATTAAATGGCGAACTGCAGCTGTAATTGTGTCACTTCACGGTGCGAGGTTTGTCGCTGTCATTTCTACCTACCTATAAATACAGTATTCTTCTTTTAACTGCACTTCTCTTAAGTAATTTTCCAGCTTTATTTATCGTAAAACACTACAGCTAAAACAAAAACATGTACATTTTTTAATAAACTGAGCACCGCGGTTAATTGATCGAAAAGCCTTTCAAAATGGTCGGTATAATTAAGCGGGGAACACTGTAGATCCTAATACTCTGCGTTTAATGAATAGCTGGTCCAATTACATATCAACATTTACCAAACTTATCAAAGAGGTTGTCATGCTAGCTTCAGCGTTAGCTTACTATTTCAAGTGAAATTTCCCATTTAAAGTGTGAAACCCAGAAAATTAATAATGGCATGCCTCAGGAATCCGTTTTATCGCCAAGTCTTTTTTTCTTTTCTGGTTGGTGAAGTTACAATTTCACTTACAGTTCAGTGTTTTTATAGGTTAGACAAAAAGTGTTTATTTATAAGACTGTCATCTCTGTCTCTCTCCCAATTCTGAATCATAACTAAGTTGTTCACAGATGCATACAAAGTTGAATTTTTAGTTAATCCACAACCACGTTTAATTACCATTTTGTTCTTAAAATGTGCTCCATCGATAACTCCTTAAAGCATTACATCAGATGTCTCATCTCAACCCAAATCACTTACGTTAGCATGAACTGTATGGCACACAGCAAGTTACTTCACATACCTCCATATATATGCAAAGATACATATCTACAACTGCAGGATACTTTACTTTAGCCATCAGCAAGCCGCAGATGATGCTGACATCCAGATCCACATTGTGTTTCCGACGAACAAAATAAAAATATCTCGAAAAGAAAAATAAACGAAAAGTGAACTCCCTGCAAAGCACAAGTGTACAATCCAAGCTAACAGGCAGATAGATACATCACATATAGATTGGGTTGAAAGTATAGATAGTTTAATGCTGGGAATGCTCCTTCGTGTTAGGCGGCAACGAGGACCCAAAACCACCCAAACTCATCCTCTTAACAGTTATTTGCCAACCTCCAACCAAACCACCCATATTCGCTCTATTCATTTGGACTGCCGTCATCTCACAGGTCCTTAATACAAGCGCCGAGCCATAAGTATCTATATCTATCTAACTATATAGCTCTGGCAACTCGATGCTCTTGGATATGAAATCATGGCACTTGGGACAGAGTGCCGAGTCAAGCTCCTCCGTCCGTAGTCTCTCTATACAGTGGTTGTTGTTGGTAGTAGGATATACTATATATGAAAACAGCAGCAGTTGCTGCTTAAATACGTGCGGCACCAACTCTGGCACCATTACCAACTCAACTCGTGCACCCAGTGATATAGATGTATCTGTGGAGCATAATCATACGTCAATACTCCGCAGATACTATAAGCGTTCCGTTTCGTTGTTATTCAGAGGTGTGAAAGCATTTCCCAAGCAAGTTATGCTCTGCTTTCCGCCCAACCACCGGCACCGCCCCAAGACCACCCAGACAGTTGAGTTGTAGTCGAGGCAGTAAGGATCGTAGTCGTAGTTGGTAGTAGTCGTATCCGAGCCATATCCTGGCCGTAGTAATTTTTTTGTTATATTTTTTGGTTCAATGTGTTTTCGTCGTTGTCATCATGGAAGTGAAGATGGCTCGTGCTGTGGATTTGATCCTGGAAGTTAGAAGAAAAGGAGCAACAGCAACACAGAGTCATCGACAAAAAAAAAGCTGGAAAGGATTTAGAGGGTGGCTGGCAATGGATTTATCTATGAGCGTAGCATATTTTGCTCCTTCGGCTGCCGATGCTGAACCGTGTTTGCTGCTTTGTGTCGTGTTCGGTGTGCATCTGCACTGGGGGAGATTATTTTCACGTAGTTGGTCTGGAGAGCTCTAAGACCTGGTTATAGATAGCTGTAGGTAGAGGTGGTGCAGCACGGTAGTGGTAGCGTTAGCAACGCTTGGTTCTGCATAAATCAGACGGACACGGCACACAAAAAGCTTTGCGGTGAACTTACTTTGAAAACCTCTTTTTAATGGGGACTGCTGGTTTTGGTTGGTGTAGAAGGGTTTAAGCCTTCTCATGCCTCTGCTAGCTTCCTTTGATAGTGGTGGTGGTGGTGAAGGGACATACTGCTTCAGCACATCCTCAATTCATACCGACTTATAATAGGACCTGCCGTGCCGATGTACGGAAGAGTAAAGATTTATACCCCGAAGAAGGGTATTTTTTATATGTACCACCTATCTTTTGAGGTGAGGTGATGTGCTTGGATTGATCTTTAGCAGAGGATGGGCTAGGTGGACAGGTAGTTATCCTTGATGATTCTCGTTGCAGCCTGATTAAATAGCTGGAGTTTAATTTTTTTTTATTTTGATATCTCTTCATTCATCTTGCGGTATAGTTTGAAGTGGCCGTGTATTGAGAGGATGAAAGACAGAACGAGCAGGCATCACTTGTTATCTATCCACTTGGGCATCAATTAGAAATCAAAATAGGTTCCTGGCTCCTTATGGAAGGGATATGCTATATGTATGTTGTTGATGCACCTGTGCTAAGCGTTCGAGTTAAGTTTAGCAAGTTTGTTTTGCGAAATATAAACGGACAGTAAAAGGGGTTGTTGATGTTGTTGATGTGACGAGGCAAAGGATAAAATGGAAATTATTCTCTGGGGGGATGTTTTTGTACTTGTGATGGAAGTTAAGGGAGAGTTTTCTTTGAAGTTTGCAATGGACTTTGGGACTTTTGGCCCATTTTGTGTTGTCATGGAAGTTTTAATTTGAAATGATTTGCAGGAGCAATAGATATGGAATGGGTAATCTGGAAAATAAGTAATGTACAAGAAGAGGAAGGTTATAGAGATATAGTTAAGAAAGTAAGGGTAATTAATGCAATTAATGTAATCAGAACTGTTGGGTTGGTGTTAATTTTTCAAGCGTCTGGTGTGAAACGAATCGTTAAATAGTAAATCACTGAAACATTATCAAAAGCTTATAATACATTTCTGTTGCTCTTTCTTAAATTCATTTAATATTAAAATTTCTATTTTCAGAATTAAAATATATGTACTGTATATGTTGTATTGCAAGAAACTACTTTTGCAACCCGATTCTCTACAGAACCTACACTTTTTGATGCATAAAAATAAGGATTAAGAGATACTAATTTAAATTTGTATGGCATCTGTACACTGTAGATGCTTCGAAGACATATTACATTATGCCCTCCTTTTGACGATACCATCAAAAATTATAAAAAAATAGCTTGTATTGTGGACACTTGGGTAATTTTCGTAGTTTCAGTCTTAATTCGGAATATTAACCTGACGTCAGAATCAAACGAGTAAGGAAAAAATCGATTAAAAAGTCGTAAACTTGGTAAAACAAAGAAGAATAAAAAAATCATTGTTGTAGATGTCAGTAAAGTTGATAAAAGTCAGAGTTTGGTAGTACATAATTATTACATTTTGTAATTGATTACCTACAAGACTTTTTCCAATCACAATTATATGTAATCAGTAATTGACTTTTTCTATAATTACAATTATATGTAATTGGAAATTTTTAGTTAAAATTATATGTAATCTTTAACTGAACATTTTTGATCAATAATTAAATGTAATTGAAAAATAGTAATTGAAGAATAAAAATAATTGAAAAGACCTGTAATGATTACTTTTTTGTAATATTTAAACACAAATATAATTGATTACACAAAATATCGATTACATTTAACAACACAAATGTAATTAATATTTTTTGTAATCAATAACATTTGTTTGTAATGATTAAAAAAAAAACCAATCCTTACAGGTTTTTTCAACTACTTTTTTTGTTCAAATTCTTTTTTCAAATTAGAGTATTTTTGGTGATCATTACTATTTTCCAACAAAAATTTTCCAAATTATTGTTTTATGAGCTTATTTAACAATATTTATTATTGTTAAAATCTTTTATTTCTATCAAAAACACAGAAAATAACTAAAATCTTTTTTGTTTTGGCCTGTTGAGGTGCAAAGTGCAACTGTGAATTTTAGTCTTTTTTTATGAACTGTAAAAATGAAATGAAACATAAATGAACTGGTATATAATGGAAATAGTGAAGTATTTTTCAAAAAAGTGTGAGTTACACAAACAGAAATGCATTGACCCCTGGGGCCCATTTCATAAAACTACAAGACTAATAATTATTTGTGAATTATAGTTGGAGAGACGACCTTAAGATTTCTTATCTTATTATGGCTCCTGAAAAACAGGATACCAGCCGAGAATTTACAAACCCGCTGGTCGGATAAGATTTCTCGGTTGCTAAGCTTAGAAAATGCAGTTTTCGGGTTGCATTTTCGACTAAGTATACACCTTTTACATAAGGAACTTCTATCAATTGGATATCAAAAAAACGCTAAGACTGTCCTCTATGCTTTACTGATGGTTAGACAGAAAATCTTTTATTTCTATCAAAAACACAGAAAATAACTAAAATCTTTTTTGTTTTGGCCTGTTGAGGTGCAAAGTGCAACTGTGAATTTTAGTCTTTTTTTATGAACTGTAAAAATGAAATGAAACATAAATGAACTGGTATATAATGGAAATAGTGAAGTATTTTTCAAAAAAGTGTGAGTTACACAAACAGAAATGCATTGACCCCTGGGGCCCATTTCATAAAACTACAAGACTAATAATTATTTGTGAATTATAGTTGGAGAGACAACCTTAAGATTTCTTATCTTATTACGGCTCCTGAAAAACAGGATACCAGCCGAGAATTTACAAACCCGCTGGTCGGATAAGATTTCTCGGTTGCTAAGCTTAGAAAATGCAGTTTTCGGGTTGCATTTTCGACTAAGTATACACCTTTTACATAAGGAACTTCTATCAATTGGATATCAAAAAAACGCTAAGACTGTCCTCTATGCTTTACTGATGGTTAGACAGACTTTGAAGGTTTTTGCTTCGATTATTAATTATTAGTCTTGTAGTTTTATGAAATAGGCCTCTGGTCGAAGTGCAGTTACAGAGCTGAATGCTGGGGTGTCCAAAAAAAGTAAGATTAAAAAAAAAAATATTCAGATGCTTTGCTTTCCAAGTAAAAATCTACTACAGTATTAAGTATGGAATCTCTAAAAAATAAAATGGGGAGTTCAACTCACACTTCCTCATTTTAATGAATTTTTGCACTTATATGTAGACAAACTCCAATAAATTGAGAAAATGTGTGTAGGACTTGTGAGTCTTTTTCAACAGAAGTAGCACCTCCCGCATCTTCAAACAATAATAAAGACGATGATGATGACGGCATTGATTGTTTTGTCTGTTTGCCTCCGATTCAATAATTGATGACGAAAAGAGCAAAAATTCAGGAAAAAAGTTTGGCCTTTTACGCTGCGAAACAAATCAAAGAAATTTGTTCTTATTGCTAAGTCCTTCAGCCTTGTTTTAGACGTAAAGCCATGGGATGATTAAGCCGATTAAGCCGATATGAAAACACTAGAAGATAAGAAAAAATACTACCGGTGGACTAGTTTGGGGATGGGGAGCTTTAAAATTTGCGCCAGTTGATTTTGTGATAGCAAAAGTGAGTACCTCCTGCGTTGTAGAAGACGAGTAGGTTTCTATATAGACTTATTGAGGAAATCGAGAAGTTGAAAGATTACGTCCAAAGTGTTGGTGTTTTTCCTTTCAATAAGTATTAATTTGAACTTTATCTTTAATTGTATTTTGTCTCAACTTTGAAATTAATTCGCTAAGAAAAAAGTTTGTGTAGATGTTAATAAAAATAATAATAATAATATTCAGTAATTGACAGTCCAGTAATTGATAACCCACTGCGACTAGGTCTGAAAGGAGCAAATCATCATCAATGAAAAACTAAAGTAACTTATTAAAATCTCAATCATATCGCATTATCAGGGTGTTTTCATTTCGTTGAAAATTTCCAATTTCGATACGAAATCATCTCATTTGCCATACAAATTCACATTTCAAAATGAGATATTTTCAGCCTAATTTGCACGAAATTATGTTGAAAATTAAGTCAAAATCTAATGATCATACCCAATTGCCCACAGTTTGAAAAACTCTGAAAAAGTTTTGTATGAAAATGTCAAAGCAGACACAAAAAGTGACTAACAGCCAGTTGAAATTCAAAAAAGGAATGAGCTATCAAATGAAATTACCAAATTACAGATGAAAACACTTCTTCTGTGATTTGGGAAATTACCTCATTTCAGCTCAAATGAAAACGTAGTATTACCAACAAAAATTTATCATTTCTATATAAATTCTATATAAATTATCTAAAAGCTAAATCCACTTATGTCCTTTTCAATTGGATTTTCTGGCTGTTCTACTCCTTTTTGATTCCAATCGAATATGAAAACATTTTGTTGTTCCATTTACATACACGCTACACGGTACCGAATGACCGCCATTTTACAAAATGGGTTCTTCAAGCATTTATCACTTTTGACAAGTAATCCGTCAATAAGTTCTATATATGTATGCGTGTTTTCCAAATCTACTCCTCATTGAAATCGGAAAAAGAAAAAGTATCCAATAATAGTACTCCGAAAGCCATAGCCAATTGAAACCTTTTTGCATTGACTTATTGTGTATGGACTGCTAGTCGTATGTTTTTTCCATACAAAAGCTCTATTAATAGGGGTTAAGCTTCTCCTTGGCAATATAAGAGCTTCCGTCAAACATGCGGCGAACAAACAACTATTCTAACGTCTCTGTGTGTCCATCACTATATCATATTTATCAATCAAAGTCAAAACATTAATTATTATTTTAATTGACCGTTAATCATTTTATTTTGCTTTAAAAATGCATAAAAACAATTCATGGAGCAGTTCAATCTTACAGGATATGTATTTAACCTTCTTTATAATATCAACCATCGGAAATATCATGCAATCATCAAAACATGGTACAATGAATCGCAAAATAGTAAGTAGAAAACGACCTCAGAAAATCAAGTGATATTTAAATAATAAGCCCTCGAAACTATCTATAAATTCAGAAAGGTGGCGACCGACTGGCAAAACCAATCAAAAATAAACAAATTTTCGAGGAAAAAGGTAGCTTCTCTTCACTGTTTTTTTTCGTCGCCATTAAAAAAACTTCAATATAAAACTCTTTTATTTGTTATAAACCAATAATAAACTAAGTCCCTTTGGTGAGAAGGGCAGGCGGAAGTAGGGTCGAACAAAATCTCCCCGTCGAGGATTTGGAGAAATTTTTTTTTAAATTTCCTTTCACAACTCCAAGGTAATGGTGTGTTCAACTCATACAATTTCAGAAAATTTCAGAACTGCCGAGATTTTGTTTCCTCGTGTGAAAGGTACAAGAGATTTTTACAAGCAAATAAAAATAAAACATCAAAAAAATCTCCAGTAACTTGTTTCTTCGTTTTAAAGAGGACTGAACTAAAATTATACGGTACCAAAAGTATAATCTGAAACTCAAACTCACTTACACCTCTGTCATATTCCTACTAACCTAAGAAGCTAAGACGTAAGAAAACCAAAATGTAACTGTTTTGACAGTTCGTATTTCACTTTTTTCATCTATAAAATTAAAACCAAACCACCAAGACCAACCTAGTAATTATTAATCAAGTTAAAGCATCTTTGTAGGAATTCTAATAATTTAAACAAATTAAAAATAATTATGCAATTGGATAAATACACTGATTTGGTAAAACAACTTGAAGATGAAGAGTTAGAGGTAAGAAGTAACAAGGCGACCAAGCCAATCAAACCAAACTAGATACATGTTTTTTGTTTCCAGTCTTGTATTAGTGGTGAACAATATATCCAACTCCTTGCTGCTTATTTGTACCAGGATGATTTGTAAGAAAATAATTGATTAGTATTTCTTTATTAATTAATAAGTTTAACTATGCCCCGCAGGTCAAATGCCAAATATCTTTGGAAAAGAATACCCCAAAGCATCAAAACCGGCAACAAAGAACTTGAGAAACTTTACACCTTGTGCTTGACTCTGAAGAACAATAACACGGCTGATTTTTTTAAAGCTATTTCTTACACTTGGTCTCCGGCCATAAAAGACCTAATGACAGATCTTGAAGGTAACTACGCCCTTCCTTCTAAGGTTTGTTAATTATAATTTGTATTCTTTGAGCAGCGAAAATTCGACGGGACGTCTTCACTTTAGTCGGCAAATCATACACTTATATCTACGAGAATAAGCTAATGGAGTTAACAGCTCTTGCTCAGGACCCACTTAGACAGGCATGCGAATCAATGGATTGGAAATTAGAACAAGATGCCCAACAGCAGTCTCTAGTTGTTCCCAAAATCAAGGCCAACACAGAACCTATCCACACACCATCCGAGGATCTTTTGTATACCCTAACTGAATTCGTGTCTTTCCTGGAGAATTAATAAAAGAGAAGTTTTGTTTTATTTTGTGAAGAAAAAAAATTGTTTAAAACAAGAAGTTCCACGATTCTGAAGAAAGATTGATTTAAAAATAATTCATTCATTTCTCATTTTGCTGGACAGCACAGGAAGAAGTCGAAGAAAATGAAAATCTGAATGTACAGAAGCACGGTACACATATTTGTGTACTGTGGTACAGAAGTGTCAATAAATTTTGCTCAGAACTGTACAAGTTTCTAAATGACACTGTTTAACAGTGTTCAGAGATGAGAATGGTTTAACCAGTATTTTAAGAATGGTGTGTTGTTTGGCCAGGGGGCCAACCAGAGCTTATACAAAAAATAGGCGTTATTGGCCGTGTTTTATTATCTTCTATCGGGATCTGGATCTGGATTAACTTTTACACGTAATACAAAAACAAAATACTGGGAAATTTTCAAATTTGTTTTTGTAGTACGTGTTAAAAATTAATCCAGATCCAGATCCCGATGATAATAAAACATGCCTATTAGGTGTGTTTTATTAGGCATGTTTTCATTCTCTTCTATCGGGATCTGGAATTTTGAAAAAAATTTAAAGTTGTTTTTGTAATACATGATAAAAGTAAATCCGAATCCCGATGGAAGATAATAAAACACAGCTAATAGCCGTGTTTCTGGATTAACTTTTAATACATACTACAAAAACAATTTTGAAAATTAAACACTATTTTGTTTTTGTATTACTATCGCATCGATAAAATTAAGTATGAGTTTTGTTTCTTTTTTCAATGTTTTTCGACTAACTTTATTGATGCGATAGTTACAGAACATGGGTCCAGATCCCTGATAGTAAGAAACACCAACATTCAAATCAATTTATAAAACCAAAGGTCACGTAAGTAAATAACAAATGTTTGCAACATTATCTTACCTCCAGGGGGCTTATTCCGCTAGTGTGAATGTTCACGCCCGAAACAATTGTGAATAAATTTAACTGATTGTGCATACACGATATTTGTCAAAAACTTAAAGTTCACTCTTGTGGAATGCGGTAGGTTCATAGTCCGAGCATGGCTCATGTCTAGTGGATCCAGCATGTAAAGAATAGTTCGCATCAATACAAGTTTTCATTGAGATTTTAATAAATCTTGCATTTCGAAATTTCAAAACTGTATGGGGAAATTTGAAGATTAGGTCTAAAATCTCTGAGCTCTAAGCGCCCTATTACACGACGACTTTTGAGTCATGATATTTTTTTCGAAATTCAATGAGTGCGAACGAAAACAAACATCCGATCTCACCTTCGCACTCATTTCATTTTGAAAAAAGTCATGACTCATAAGTCATCGTGTAATAGGGCACTAATATTCTGCTCTGGTGTAGACCATCCGTTCCCTTTCCGCCCTCACTTTTGTTGTTTTTTGTTTAAGATGAAAACGGGTAAATCCCATCACCAAAATTCAAATAAAAATCAGTGACACATTCCGAGAACCAATGAAAAGACACACAATTCATTTGTTCCAAGTGTGCTTTCTACCTTAATAAATGACTCTTGATTTCTTGTTTCTGAACACTAATCAACAACATCCCATTATTACGGACTTTTTTTTTCTTCCCTTTATGACCAACTTAACAAAACAAAATATCGAAAATTACTTGAACTGCATCGGAAAGCGAGAAGTTGTGTCACTTTTTTATTCAAGAAAAATTAAAAAAGAATACATTTATTTGGAATATTATCTAACAAATTAACAAACCAAATCAATTATAACTTCATTTAATCAATAAAATTTTGGTGCAGTTCAGTGAAAATTTTTTAATACGCCGACACCTCAAATTGGACGTAAAGAAAAACGCAAGAAAAGTTCACGGGCGGCGACTGAAAAAAAGACGGGAGACAAGAACAAAAAAAGAAGAAAAATTAGAAACGACACATTTTGAGATTTTTGCAAATATCTTAAAATGGCAGCAAGTGACAAGTCCTTGGATGATTCCTTATATCCCATTGCGGTTCTAATTGACGAATTAAAGAATGAGGATGTCCAGGTGAGATTTAATTAAACAGACTGGATTTGTGAAATAAAATGATTTTTGGACAAGTCGTGCAAGGTGCAAGGGAATTTTCTTCCAATGAGTAATGGCTGCCGCTTGGTGTGAAGTGACTTTTTTCCGTTGAGTTTATTTTTGCGAAAATGATTGTTGAGTTGAGACGAAAAGCAGAGCAAATGCGTAGTGAAGGCACATGGTGTAAATTATTTTTAATTACATTTTGTTGTAAGTTTTATGTTGACAAAATACGAAGTGTGTTTTAATTGCTCTTGGATTTTTGCTGTTTATTAAGTAGGGAAGCAGACTAGCGCATTGAACTTTTAGATAAAAAAAATATTGTTCTAATAAGTTTATGTGGGTATGTGAATGTTGTAGGTATTTATCTCAAATAAAATT
This sequence comes from Dasysyrphus albostriatus, assembly GCA_946251815.1. Lineage (NCBI taxonomy): Eukaryota > Metazoa > Arthropoda > Insecta > Diptera > Syrphidae > Dasysyrphus > Dasysyrphus albostriatus. The sequence continues at coordinate 132,297,861 of OX276337.1, read as the reverse complement.
ATTATACCTTGATCCAATAAAGATCCTATGATTACGGCTCTGATGTTACTAGTCTGACAGGCTGATTATAATATGCACGTCTCAATTAAAAGATTAGTCCTTGGAGTCTAAATATACATATATTATTTTCTTGTCACAATAAAATGCTCTTAAATTTTAGTTCACAATAATGAAGTACGTAGCTCCGTTATAAAACGAATACGTGGTTTGTTTTGTGATAAATAGTCATCGTTCAATGAAAACTCCCTAGCTTCTTTTTTTTCTAACCTAGGAACCTCTCGTAAAAACGATATATTTAATAAAATATAAACATTTTAGCTCTCTTAAAGGTCTCTTAACCTAATGTTGGTATATTTATAGGGGAAACATTTCTCTAAATAAACATATTTAAATTCTAGTTAGTAAAAATACATAAAAAGCAGCTATTTCAAAATAAAATGAACGACGAAAATATGAAACACTACATAATTTTATGGCAATGGTAACTGAGAGAATAACAAATCTTTTTCTTGATTTATTTCCCGTTCGGTTCTTAAAATGTTAGTTTGTAAAGACGTTAACTGGACCATTATAAAGAGGTTCCACAACAGTTTTATCCAAGTTCTTTCGAATTCACAGGAGCAGTTTTTGAGATAAATTATATTTTGCTTAGTGATTTTTTAACATATTGTAAGGTTGTTTTCGCATAAAAGTAAATATTTTTGTTTGAACATATTTTTAAGTGTTAGAAACCGTTCGGTAACCAAGTTACAAACAAATTGAAAATGTCATTTTTGAAGTATTGGGATACATGTATTCATTGTTTAAGTTGTTGCTAGGCAAAAGTGGAGTTCATTTTTTGAACAGCTTAAATAATGTCTGTGAATATAATTACACCATTTAGCTTTCAAAATAGAAATAAATTTAAAATATTTGTTTTTCAAAGTTTTGGAAAACAAAACAGACAGATTTGCCCAGATGAAAACATAACGCTTTAGATCGGAAGATTTGGTTTTCAATACGAACGCCACAACTGACTGCTTAAGTAAGAGAACACTTTTCCTTGGTAAACTGCACAACTGCGGAAAGAGTTGTGAAAATATTCGTTTCTAATGGTTGTATGGATTCAAGAAAGTTGATCAAAGTGATAGAAAACATGCTGTTGCCACCCTGTCAAAAGCCCGCCCTTTCCTGTGTGACCTGCTCCTCCAGATCTAAATGCAATTCTGCACCTTTGAAGACTATTAAAACGGAATATCCACAAGCACCCCACAACATCAATTATGGTCAAAAATATTTAAAAATTAAAATGGAAAAACACTAAGTTCAGATGATTGCTGTTAGCTGGTACGATCTATGCTTAAAAGGTCAAACTTAGTCTCTACTAAAAGTTATTTATTGGAGCTATTTTTAAGAAAATTAACATTTTGTTAAAAAATGGTTGAATAAAATTGTGGGTGGTAGGTACGGTTATTTTTGGTTATTGAAACAAATAAATAATAAAAAAAACGTGCATATATATATAGTTATGTGACATTAAATAACGCAATGAATCAAGTTAGTGTTCCGGAGTGAAATGGTGATTTCATGAAAAAGAATGTGAAGCGTGTACTGGTCCGATCAAAACGATTAAGGTTTCTATGGACAGAAAAAATTGCTCTCTAGGACATCATTAAAAAGAAATTAAATTTTTGCTCTTTAATTTGGCAAAAACCCTTAACCCCGAGGCCACACGGGCAAGTACTGGCAAGCAAGTTTCAATACAAACACATTTGTTCACTAACACATACAAACCCATGCAACTTGCTCATCAACTGACATGGAATTTAAGAAGCCAGTAGTGAAGCAAGTTGAGAAGCAATCTTTTAGACAAGCAAGCGGAATGCGAGTGGGAAGCAAGTGGAAGGCAAGTGGATTGCAAGCTACAAATTTAACAGGCAGTGTAGCCAACTTGCTTGCCAGTACTTGCTCTTGAAAATTTTGAAAAAATGCATTTTTGGCAGTTAATTTTTTATATCTAACGTTATTTTATTGACATTTTTTTAGTGGATATAAATTCAATTTAATATTCATGAATTGAAATTTTTAATTCTTAGATATCAATTTTTGGCAAAATTCATGTAAATTTAGAAGTTAAAATCAGTTAGTTTCACAAAAAGTTTTTTAGTACAATAATCAAGTGACTAATTAGTTAAAACACAAAGTTGTATTAAACAAAGTAAAAAGAAAAAACCGGTCCTTATATTCACAAAAAAAAGTTAGCAAATTACTGGTTTTGTTCAGTCCGGAACTCCTAGGGAAAATTGACCAAGCCGTATAGCCTCTAGCTGAAGAGGATACAGAATAGCAAGACCAATTTTTTGTCGTTTCATTTTAATTTTAAGTTTGATCTAAATCTCGAGTTCTATTTTTTCACTAATGCATAGCGTGCCATGAAGTACCAATGAATTCGAATATATTACTTACAAGAAATGGGAGGTTGAATTGGTATATCAACATTTATGTTTCTGTTTTGAATAACAACGACTTTTTGAACATATCATATTAGGTTTCAAAGGCATTTGATAGAGTTTGGAATCAAGCTCTCTTATCGAAAATACATATAATTTAAAGCAGCAAAAACTCAATGCTCTCTTTTGTTGTTAAAGCAAAATTTTCCACCTATGCCACTGCCCATGAGTATCACTTGTATCGAGGAAGCTAAAATCAGTTCTCGGTATGTGCATCACAGACCGCCTTTTGTAATATGATCATATTATTCGATGCAACAATGCGAAATGTTAAGATTTTCTTCGAAGATTCAAGACATTTTTCTCGAGTAGAGAAATTTGATTTAAATATGATAGGAGATAGCTACAGGTGAAATATTTGCACATCTCGAGCATCGCCGCATAATTCATGTATCATTCTTCTATCGCAATTTTTTTAAACAGTGTTCAAGTGAAATAACCAGTTGAATTCCTCCCCTAAAACAATTCCACCGTAATACTTGCACTTCTAGCAATGCTCATCAGTTTACTTTAGAGACCAATTTCGGACGAACTGTCAAGTACAGGTTTTCTTTTTTAGTCGAACAACAAGTATGTGTAATGCTTTTCACGGTTCTATTTTTCCCTTGCATTTTTATATTCAGAACTTGAAAAATAATGTGCACCGGTATTTCCTTTTATTCCCTCCCTATTTTCTTAACGCTCGCTCTGTGTTAATTCATGTTAAGGGTAGTCAAAATCCCTTAAGTGCGCCCGAAATTATAAAAAAAGGCTTGAACTTATTTTTGTATGTACCTTAATAGCTGTATTTTACTATCGTCTATCGGGATCCGCAACTGCATCTGGATTTACTTTTGACATGTATTAAAAAACACATAATAGGGGTGATCGTCTTGAGGATTTTTGAAATCCGCGCTAAATTAATTATGCTCAAATTCTCAATTATTTTTTTAGCTCCGTCTTAACTCCATCAAGAAACTTTCAACTATTGCACTTGCTCTAGGAGAAGAACGCACCCGTTCTGAATTGATTCCGTTTTTGACTGAAACCATTTATGATGAAGATGAGGTTTTGCTGGCTCTGGCTGACCAATTGGGAAACTTTACAAGTAAAATCAAATCACAATTATTATCTTTTAAGAATTAACAGATTTCTTTATAAATAACTTTTTTATTATAGATTTGGTGGGTGGTCCAGAATATGCCATGTACTTGATTCCGCCACTAGAGAGTTTGGCAACCGTTGAAGAAACTGTTGTCCGTGATAAGGCTGTTGAATCACTTCGCACTGTTGCTGCCGAGCATAGTGCAGCTGATTTGGAAATTCATGTTGTTCCAACTTTGCAGCGTTTAGTTTCTGGTGATTGGTTTACTTCACGTACATCTGCATGTGGACTATTCTCTGTCTGCTATTCTAGAGTGTCGGCTCCAGTTAAAGCTGAATTACGTCTGAACTTCCGTAAATTGTGTCAGGATGAGACACCAATGGTGCGTCGTGCTGCTGCCAATAAATTGGGCGAATTTGCAAAGGTTGTAGAGATTGAATACTTAAAGTCGGATCTCATTCCAAACTTTGTTCAATTGGCTCAAGATGATCAGGTATGAGTATTGTTGATTTTTGGTTCAAGGTGAATTATAAAATTATTTGATTTTTTTTTTATCAGGATTCAGTTCGTCTTCTTGCAGTTGAGGCTTGTGTAAGTATTGCACAGCTATTGCCACAGGAGGATGTTGAGCATGTAAGTTGAAATCATTTTTATTTGTTGGAAGAAGTGATGAATAACATTCCATTTTGTAACTTTCAGTTGGTCTTACCAACATTGCGTCAATGCGCTAGCGACTCCTCATGGCGCGTCCGCTACATGGTTGCCGAGAAATTTGTTGATTTGCAGAAGGCAGTAGGTCCTGAAATAACTCGTGTTGACTTAATCCCGGCTTTCCAAGTAAGTTTACCCTATTCTCATTTTTGTCAGATGTCTTTATATATAAACTTTTTGTATAGTGCCTCTTGAAAGACGCTGAAGCTGAAGTTCGTGCTGCAGTTGCTACTAAAGTCAAAGAATTCTGTTCGAATTTGGATAAGACAAATCAAGTTCAGATCATTATGTCATCGATCTTACCTTATGTCAAAGAATTGGTATCCGATCCAAATCCTCATGTTAAATCAGCTTTAGCCTCTGTCATCATGGGATTGAGTCCAATGTTGGGAGCGTATAATACAGTCGAGCATTTACTGCCATTATTCCTTGTCCAATTGAAGGACGAATGCCCAGAAGTGCGTTTAAATATCATTTCAAATTTGGATTGTGTCAATGATGTTATTGGAATTCAACAGTTGTCTCAGGTATTTTTCTTATTTGATATTTGATATTTGATTTTATAACTGATTTGTGTCTGTCCAGTCCCTTTTGCCAGCAATTGTAGAACTAGCAGAAGATTCCAAATGGCGCGTACGTTTGGCAATTATTGAATATATGCCAGCTTTGGCTGGACAATTAGGACAAGAGTTCTTTGACCAGAAGCTACGTGGTCTTTGCATGGGTTGGTTGAATGATCATGTTTATGCTATCCGCGAAGCAGCTACACTGAACATGAAAAAACTCGTGGAACAATTTGGAGCTCAGTGGGCTGAACAAGCAATTATCCCAATGATATTGGTTATGTCAAGGAACAAGAACTATTTGCACAGTTAGTTTTTCTTAAAACAGATGGTTATCCATTAATTATTTATTAATTTTTCCGCTTTTTTTAGGAATGACTTGCCTCTTCTGTCTCAACGTCCTCGCTGAAGTTTGTGGCACTGAGATCACAACCAAGCTCTTACTACCCACAGTCCTTATCTTGGCAACAGATCCTGTAGCCAATGTACGATTCAATGTTGCAAAAACTCTACAGAAAATTTCACCATTTTTGGAATCCAGCGTCATCGAGACACAAGTTAAACCTGCTCTTGACAAATTGAATGCCGATAGTGATGTGGATGTAAAGCATTTTGCTTCAGAAGCTATTGCTGGAATAGCTGCAGGTATAAAATGATTTTCGTATTGATTCTGTGCTCTTTCTCCCTCTTTTTTTTGTATCCTTTCTTAATTCTTAATTAATTAATTATTCTTTTAACTATTAAAAATGGGTAATAGTTCTGGAGCTTGATGTATTTAGAAAAGAAAGTTATGAAATAATTCCTCCCAACCTCGCAGAATTACCAATGGAACAGGATCAATTTATTCCACAAGATGAAGTCGGAATAGAAATATTTAATATTTCATGTTAGTTTTTTTTTAGTACTTGTTGTTTTATTTATGGAGGCATGCTTCCAATCCATTTTGTTTCTCTGTTCTGATTAGTGAATCGTCTATTTCTGTAGTTACTTTTGTCCATTTGACTTGTCTAACATTATATGTATCTGTATAAATTTTTTTTCACTTTGGATTTCATAAAAGATGTTAAGGGCGGTTGTAAGGAGGGGGGGGGGGGGGGGGAGATTGCACCTCTATTTGAATAATAATACAACAAAAATGTTAATTTTTACATCAAAATAAACTCCAGTTCTTGTTTGGAATATGAATCATGCTCGCCGTATAAGATTGATAAGAAAACGAAGATACCAATATTGTCAAACCGAGCTTTTTAGGCAAGTTTACCGCAAACATCAAGAGTGAAAAATTAATCACATCAATGAAAAGCATTCGAAGAGAAAGAATAACAAGATCAAGATATCAAATAATATAATTTTTCATGTCTCCAAAGCACGTACATAATTTTTTTTTCATGCCTTTGATAAATACTAAATCATTCCGTTTCCAATTATTTGTTTTTTTTATTCGAATTCGGGTTGTTTTTTCCAGTTTGCCAGTTCAGGTTTCTCAGAATCTCCAGAGCTCAGCAAACTTCATAAATCTGAACGCAATTCCTCAGTGAGATTCCTCTCTGAATTCGTTTCTTCATTTATTTTTTTGTTGCAGTTGACTTCGAATCCCTCAACAAGTACAGATCGCGTTTTTTGTTGACTACTGCTGAACGTCATAGTTGCTTTGCGACCTACGCGGATTCCCTTCAAACTAAGTCCGCTGAGTAAGGCCAATGTCAGCATCGTCCTCTGGTGGAATTTGAGACTTTTATGCCAGATACTTTGGTTACTTTGTGTTTTATCGTACTTGATGTTAAAAATGTTGCTGGTTATTTACTTTCCTGGTAAAATGCAGCTTCAGTTATTTATCTCGCCTAGATTTGGTTTAGAACACGGTTCAACCAAGTTAATGGCTTACTTCCATATTAGCATTTATTGTTCTCAATGGACTATGTCTAAGTATGCCAACAATTTCGGTGGCCGTCACTTCAAAATATCCTCTGGTCTCAGTTTAATGGAAGCCTTTTGCTGCATTCAATTTACTGTTAAGTAAAATTTTGTAAACACTTACAAAATCTATGCACGCTTTCAAAACGGATGTAGAATTTTCAAAAGAATCAAATAAAAAGAAGATTGTTATCATTTACGTTTGATGCCGGGAAGTTTTTAATCTTTTTAGGTGTCTTAATATTGGTTCGATCAACCTTTAAAAAAATAAAGCTGGACTTTTTCTAATTTAATGCCAAAAAAGAAAACCGATACCAAAATCTAGCAGGCATATTTTAAGTATTATAATTCTATTCGCTTTCCAGCTAAGTTGGTACCATGGTGGAACAATGAAATTGCTGAACTACGAAAAATTAAGAAAAATGCCTGGAAAATGTTCAAAAAACATCCAATAGAATCCAACTTAATTGCCTACCGTAAAGCTAATTCAGTTTTTAGAAGAAGTGCAAAAGCAGCAAAAATTGCTTGTATAGAAAAGTTTACAGAAAATTTACACCCAAAATGTCAGCTTGAACAAGCTGTGCATGGACGTTGAATCTATTAAAAGGTAAAACAAAAAACTGTCGTTAGATCAATTTAAAAACAAATTTTGTTAACTTTGACAAAATTTATAATTTAGGGTTAATGGAGTATTTTTGATCTACTTTTCTGAATAAAATTAGCAAATTACATATTTTCAAAGGTTTGGTCAAGATAAGAATTTAAACTTTGTGTTATTTAAGGGCCCTTTCATAGATTTGGAATAGCAGCTTTTGATGTTTAAAATTAGTGTTATTGTGGTTTAAAATTGATACTTATCAAATTTTCAGTCAATTAAACTCTTGTGTCGATTTTTTTGGTTTCCAGTGGAGACATGTTTGAAATTTGTTTGAAAAAATGCATTTACAAGTATTTTGTTCAAACAAACCTTTCTCAATTTTGATTTGTATGTCTTTCTATTATTTAGCCAAACTTTTATGTGCAAAACAGAAAAACATTTAACTTGACTTTACAACACTTTTTGCTCAATATTTCCACAAAGCCTTCTATAATTTCTGCTGACCTATAAAATCTGGGCACGTCCACCGAATAATATAAGCCAAGAAAAAAATCTTAAAATCAAGCCAACTATTTTAAGGTGTTTTTTCAAGTCCAGAGAGAATTGGTCAAAAAATGATTTCGAGGCTAATCAATTTACAGCTTAAATACAACGAAAACTTATCCACTTCGGACTTAGCTAAGCCCAGGTAATTCTCGGCGTTTAACTTAATTCCTAAAAAATCGTTTTATCAGCACGAATGTATAGAAACTCCTTTTTTTCTGTGAAGGCGTCGCTAACCCCCAATTTTTTTCTTTTCTTTTAATTTAATTTGACAATATTAATACTCAAAATTCACCGATAAGAAAAAAATATAGTTTTCTCTAACTCAACTTACTCGTAAATATAATTTTGTATTTAGACAAGGGGTACCGGGTCAGTTCTATAGATAGCATAGGTATTCTATGATCCAACCTGTTAGATTTATATATTTATATTGTTTGGTAGATAACTCCATTAAATAATTTACGTTCTTACTTCCACTTAACATTTAGCTAGAGTCTAAACGGTCTGACCGATTTTCATCAAATTAGAATGTAATTTTTCAAGGAACATCTTCATAATTATTTAAAATTTGAAGAAAATCGGTTCATCTGTAAAGTTGGTGTCGATGAATTGGTTTCTATCAAACACTACAAATATGTAATAAAAGTAATTTCCAGTTTACCCTTCAGCTTAATTTTAGAAGTTCCATTAGTTTCTTCCTTCCTTACAATTACTCCAAAATAAAAAGATAACTATTCAATGCAAAGAAAAATAAATTAATATTTATACAAATTTCTATTTATTAAACTATAGTATCAATATGGACTTTTTAAACTAATTAAAATTCAACTCATCGTAAATTCAAATTTCGTTGTTTGTAAGTGATTTCTATATAAATAATTTATCACGTATATAAACAAAATATGCACAATCCTTGTAAATGTAAACTGCCATGATATAGTTTATTGAATTCTCCATTTAACAAATATGCCTTGGTGATACTTGATTATTCTGAATAGCTATGAATTTTTTTCCCGATATACAAACCTTTTTGCTGTCATATCTTAACCTAAATTGCACACAAAATAAAAAATATGTAGATGTTTAGTTTATTTTTTGGAAATATTGTTTATATCAACGTGGTGCCTCACAAATTGAATGGCTTAACTTGCATAGGTAGAATAGTACTCGTACTTCTTGTCTTGTTTATTTTATAAACTTAATTTTGTTCAATATAAGGTTTATGGAATGAATATATTTATAAAGCCTTAACACGAAATCTGTTGGTACCACTTTCTCGAAAAGTATTTAACCAATTTTGATGAATTTTTATATGATTGAAAAGCCATAGCAACTGAGGGGTTCAGAAATTAACACTTACACAACATAAAAAGGCGATGCCAACCGGTAGTTTTAGTACAAACATTTAGAAAACTACTAGTCGTCCACGCTTGATCTGGTTGCAATGGTTAGAAAATACACTTTTCAGGTTGTATTTTCGGCTGGGGATATCAAATGAAAGCTAAGACTGTCTTTCTACACGATATCAATGCAATGTTGCGACAGACTTTTTTTGATGTTGCAACGAGTCCTATCGTTTTTATAAAAAATGGTCTCTGTTTTGAACATTGCGTTTTACATAAGGTAAAACTGAGTTAAATTATATCAAATAGTTAAAAAATCGCCTTACCATTTTTTTTCATTTTCATCAAAGTATTAACCAAATCTCTAATTTAAGACAAGTGGTCGGACTCGTGGCAATAAGCAAAATGTCTTTCCGACTATTGTCATCGTGTAGAGGACAGTCTAAGATCTCATTTGATACTCTATTTATAGAAGTCAAATTCCGATTCAGGGCGGGGCTAGAGGTAACAAAATTTTGCTACCTGAATTTGTCGGCACTACTTCGAAGAAATACAAATAATGAAAACACCCGCCGCTAATTAAAGTGAAATAACCATTATGGCGATTTATATTTTTTATTTAATGTTAAGTTCCTTATTGATTACAAAAACCTTTTAAAATCCATAAGGAACTTAACATTAATTAAAAAAAAATTAATTGTTTACAAACATGGTTCAGTGTGAATTAAATGCGCATCATAACGATTTACCCTACTTCAAACATTTCAACTTTCTGCTATTCTAACTCGTCTCTGGGCTTCAGCTCTTATGTTAAATGAATTTTTCAACAGGTTAATGCACAGGGCCAAATTGCAGGTGAACATATTTGGAAAAACTCATCTGAGCGCTCTTACATATTTGCATGTAAACCATTCCTTTTTTCCACTATTCTGTGGTACTACAGCAAATCCCGATATATATGCATGTTAATATAATAAAAACTGTTTTTCCCTGATGCAGGCAAAACTCATTCTTTCTGACTTTCTCTTTTAAATGTAAAATCTTGCCGGTGAGAAATTTGATTTACAATAAACCCCGAAACATTTATGAATCGTTGTTGCTTGAAAAACATTGACATATCGGGTTTTTCCCTAGTACTACACAACATTGTTTCAGTAACTTTTTTATTTGAAATTCCCTAATTACTTGGTTTGAATTTTCCTTTTATTTATGTTGGAACCCTTACCTTTTTTTTTCTTTCCAAAGCTTTCATTCTATATATTTCCTTTAAATAAAAACTAAAATATATATATAAAACTTATTTAAAGCAAAAACTTTTCTTCTTTGTATTTTCAGCGTAATTACATATTAATTAAATTTCATTTGATTATTTTAATTATTTTTTTTTTTTTTAATTTTAAATTTTTAATCTTTGCAAGCAAAATACATAAATTTTGATGGAAAACGAAAAAAAAACATAATAAAATCATTCGACAGCGTCGTTTTCAACGCGTTGTTGCCACAGCTAAGATTATTGATATTTTTTATTAAAAAAAAAGAAAAACACTAAAGTTAAGACTTAAGATTGTCAGAAATACAAAAATAAATTGAGAAATGCATATTATATAGAAACATCTGTTTATTACAAATATATAATAAAAACCAATAAAGAAAAATAAAATAAAACCATTAATAAATTATGAAAATATAAAAAGTGTTTTTTTTTTGTTGTTATTATGTTTTGAAATAGTTTATCATTTTTTTTTTTAATTTTAAGTTTTTTTTTCAAAAAAAAAAAAATCAATGTGATGTTAGAAAATATTTTTTAAAGCGTATAACTTCTGCCGAACCAAAATTTTATTTATGTAAAAAAAGATCACTGAAAGCATTAAACAATAAATTGCAGTGGTATTTATAACATTTCCTTGGAGCTTAGACGAATGTCTAGTTAAGCAGTATCAAAAAAGTTCAGTGATTACATTGCTTTAATGAACTAAATAAATGCTATTTTATTGAAGTCTAGACTATAGTTTTTGAGGTCTAGAAAAAGACAGTTCCTAGACAATAATGAGAAATTTATATTTATAAAACTTTTAAGTCAGTTTGAATGACTGTCTAAATTATCCAAGGTTGTAGGAAACATTGTCACTTACAATAACCTTACGAATCGTATAAATTAATTCGTTTTTCATTTAAACAAAAGCTATGTATGCATATATATATGTGCATATATGAAGATATTAATGAACCATAAATAAACCACTACCCTTAAACTTTATATGTACTTCAATACTTAAATTACGGGTGCTTTCTTTACCATAAATGCATGGTTGTTTTGTTTACATGCAATCATTTGCAATCATATTAACGTCATACACACTATTTGCGCACTCTGCTGCACTGTGCATTTATGAAAATTTGTTTATATTTTGCGTAACCTCTGTCAAACGGATTATTGTGATAAGGGGGCCCTAATTATGAATTATAAAGATTTACTCATGGAAAAGATAGTCACGACATAACGTAATTATTATGAGAAATGACCGGGGGAAATTACCTGTTAAACTATAACAAGACAAATTTACCCCTTTTAAAAATTTGCAACAAAAAAATATGAATTAACATTGTACAATTTTTTAAAGAAAAAAATCGAAATGCACGTCAGCTTATATCTGCAAATATTTGTGTTTTTCATTTCGTCGATACAAAGGTAAAACTCACTAAGTGCAGACAAAAAGTCTCATTTTGCACAGTTTTTATAAAGACCCGGAAACTTAATTTCAAAATTGCGGAACGTGACTTATCAGATTCAAAAAATATGTTTCAAATATAGTTTTCTTAAATAGTGTATTTTGTTAGTAAGTGAGTTTTACCTTTAAGCTGACGATTTATGAAACTATGCATTTATAAAAGCGCCCTTAATCTATTTATAAAGTATTCATTTAACTTTCAATATCCATCCATTCCCTTTGCAAATGGAGATTGACTATTGGTTTTAAGGTAGTAATTTCCTCGAGCACTTTGAAAAAAAAAACAAACAAGTTGAATTAGTAGTGATTTAGTTAAAAGTTTATATAAATCTCACCTCATTGGACAATTGATTCCCATTTCAATCGGTTTATTTTTTAAATTCGCCTTACCTGCCGTTAAAAATTGTAAATAAGTCCTCGATGGAAATCCTAAAAATTTCGGACTAGAATCGTCTAAGTTAGAAACACTCTCTGCCCAAAATCGCCATGATCTCTGATGACTACATAGATCTAATCGAAATATTTAAATTTAATTTTTTATGATTACATATATAATATTTAAAGAAGGTACCTTCGGGGCTCAATGGAACAATTAATCCTGATGGACATCCTGGCTGTCCTTGTTTCCCACCATTAGGCCAAAAATCAACATGACCTATAGAGAAGGGCTGTCCATAAGTTCCAATATCAGTGTGTATCGATTGAAGAAATTCTGCATCGTTTTTATTTACAGTTGGTAGGAAAGCTGGGAAAAATAGTGGAAATGCTGCATCTAAAACTGCCATTCTGAAAATAAATTTGAAAAAAATTACATTCCTTAAGTGAGTTTTAAAAATAAAATATTTTTTGTTTGATTTTATGAAAATTAAACTGTAAGGATTTGGTTGGGGTAAATAGAAAAACGAATGTTCGTAAAAAAAATTGTTAAACAATATGCGTTTATCTGTTGTTGAGCCCTGAGCAGAGCCGGAGCCAGTCGAGTGCTCTGAGCTAGGCAGATTTAATTATAGCTCAGCTTTTTAGTTTAAATCCATCTGTTCTCTCATTGAACAAAGAGACAAAGCGATGGTGCTGATCGTAAAAAGAAACGTTTTTTTTTTTTTGAAAACTCGGTGCTCTGAGCTAAAAAAACGGCAAGTGAGTGCGTTGAAGGATGAATTAAGTTGCAATCCTTCGACTTATTAGGATCAATATTCAGTAGTAATGTCATGCTGAGCTACTGTCTGGAATTCGGAAAATTTCTTGTCACAGTCAAATTTTCAAAATGTTTTTGTATGGTTACCCCTTTAAGGGGTAAGAGGAAGAGGAAATATAAGCCAATTTCCTGTTAGAGTTTAAATTGAGCCCGAACAACTTATTTCATCAACTCTTATAGATAGATTTATTATTATATTTATTATAGATTTTCTGAGAGGCGGCCTAGAATGAGTTTGGCGTCACTGAGTAAAAATATTTTGGAATGCATGTAACTTAATTATTTTTAATACAAACCGATAAATCTTAACTGTTCCATTTGATTTTGCTATGATATTCCGACCCGTCATCCCAGCTAGCTGAGCTCCTAGGGAGTGTGCCACCATCGTCAAGTCCTTACGATCTATGCCATTGTTATAGAAATCCATAATCGCATCAGATAGTGGTTGTGTCAACTGCAAAGCGAAATCAAATTTGAATTTTGAATAAAGGTTGTTTTTTTTTTGTTGTCCATACAATTTCAATGTTTTTTAAAGCAGCTTCAAAATATTCATCTGCAGCTGCCTTAGCCCAATCGACTGTGATAAGATTAATGTCCTTTCGTTTCACATAAGCATCAAAAATAACACGAATACTTTCGGAGTCTTGTGATTCTCTAAATCCATGTAAATAAACATGAGTTTCGTTTTTATTGAAGTGAGGATTTTTTAGGATTTCCTTTGCATTCGAGAGTTCATAACGCATAGAATCGTTAAATTCAGGTCTAGAAACACAAACGACAAAAATACCAATTAAATATCACTTACAATTCAGTTGATAATTTACCTACCCATAATAAAAGATAAATGTTGTTTCATTAGCAGGAACTTTCGCCGCAACTAATAATAATCCTTGAAAAACCAACAGTAAACTAAAATTAAAAAATAACAAACGATTTTTCAAAACCATAGAGAACATCGTTGTTGCGTGCTGAGATGAAGACGTTTGTATAACTTCTAACTGCATTTTCATGTGGAAAGGTTATTTATTAAAAAAAAAAAGTGATCCCAAATGTTTTGCAATGCAAGTGAATTAGTTAAGTGGGCAATAGATAAAACCCGCATGTTAAATTTTTAAATAGATTTGAAATAATAATATTATTTTATATCGGTTCATTGGACAAGGGTATTCAGATTGACATCATTATCTTTGTTAAGTAAGTGATCTCAATTTTATTGCTGATTTGAATTCTAATTAGTTTAATTTTTAAATAAACATAGGTTTAGGTCCATATGTATATATGTATGACGTAGGTATTTAGTAATATATTTAATTTTGTAATATATTTAATTTTTTTTTTTAAATTTTAGGTTACAAGTACTCATTACCAAAATGAGTTGAGCATGATTTGGAAAAAAACAAAATTTTAATAAAAAATAATAATAATATGTTATTAAAATAATATTTAATTTTTTTGATTAGCGTGCACGTTCAAAATGTTTTAACACAGTGCGAGCGTTAGGAAATAGTGAAAGATTCAAGAGAGATATCGATGCAGATTGGATTTGTTGTTCTGAATATCAAAATGAAAGAGAAACACAGAGCCAGATAAAGCATTCGACATTCGGAAAGTGCGACTAAGAAAAAAAGGGTAAACTGATGTGCATTTCTAGAAGTACGAGTATTACAGCTGAAATGGTTAAAGGGAGGAGTGCAACTGGCTATTTCATAAAAATACTATTTTTTAGAATACCGGTAAAATAATGAACGGCACAAAACATTGCGGCGGTGTTCTAGAGATGTAAATGTTTATTTTATCATTGCTCTATGAGTTGAATGACCATATTTTCAGGAACGAAACCCAGGACAGAAAAAAGTAAAGTCACAAAGGGCAAACATTAAAAACATAAATAAAAAAAAATTAAAACTATTTATTGGGTTATGTTTATGTATTTCATAAATTACACAAGTTTAAAGTTTTTAATTTATCTTAAACTAAGTCCACACTATGCAGATCAAAATTGTTGGTTATTATCGTCGATCAACATGCTAGTGTGTACCTACTACGTGTCCACAGTATACCTATTATTTTTGTCAGTGTTGACGTGTTGACTGTCATTTTTGTTAAACTATTTTTATATTTTAATTTTAATAATCTGTGTACGTTGTTTTGCATCAAGAGCCAAGATAAATGCAGTGGCCAATTAAATAAAAGGGATTGCTGGCAATTGTGTAGATAAACACGCCCATACTTAAAGATTATTGGTCTGTTGAACAACCTTGTTGATTGCTGTCCATTTGAATTGGGTTGCGTTAGGGACAACAAATAATGTTGATTGGCACTGTCGATCAACACGTCTATATTTACTTAACACTGTGCACAAACGTTGTTGATCTACACAATTCGACGTAATGTTGAGCTGCTTATGCTTATTAATAAAAAAATATATTTTACAGACTTTTATTTTTAGTGGCTGAAAATGAAAAGGACAATACTTTTTCAAAAGAGCCGTTTACAAGATATCGCTATAGCCATTAAGTGCTTAAAACGTTTTATTGCTTCTTTTATGGCTGATTTACAATGCCGCGTTGAAAGATTTGTCTGTCAACGTAAATGTACAGGCATAAGAATTTCTGTTTAGTGTTTACAATGATACGTTGAGCGTTATGTTACGATTTTTTATCCATAAGTGCACAAACCAACGTAACGTAAGCGACTGCAATGCAAAAGTATAAATTATTTAACTTTTGCGTGCCTTTTGACATTTTGATTTTCCATTTCGGTATGTGGCCATCTTGTGTTGAAAGAAAGTTTGAATTTTGTTGTAGGTTTGTCTCGACGCGTCCGTAACACTTGTTTAATGTATCATACGCATCGCAAACGTGAACGCGTCATTGTAAATCAGCCATAAAGAAGTTTCACCCTGAAAAAATAAAAACAAATTAATTGAATATGCACTTTTTTGAAAGCGCGTTGTTTTTCTGCGGGGTAAATTGAATCACGATTGTGCAAAAAATCACGATTAAAGGCCCCTATTATGATTTGCTATTCGTCGAGTTTAACATTCTCAACTCAAACGTCCAACTTTTCAAAAATAAAACTGCGATTTTGTTCAAAGTCACCAAGAATTACAGTTTGACACCGACGATATAGGCGAATGTCTGCAAAAGGTATTTAGTGACATTCTAGTTTTCCAAATTTTAGTCATTTAAGATGAACTTAATTCAGGCCGTAATTCCTTTTATTCACATTTGAACGTTCGACCTGGCGAAATGGAAGTCATAATAGTTGCCATAATAATGTCACCGTATCGAAAAAATTTGAATCTGCAAAGAACAATGGAAAGTTTTTGGCATTTCCAATATATTTTGGAAGATGGGAGAAATTCGTGGGAAATTTTGTTCACAATAGCCCCCAATGACTTAAAATTTTACAATTTTTTTATATTTATTTGGAAAAATGAAAGGGGTGTCATTTTAAATAAATCAATGACCTTTTCAAGGACCACCATAGTACCTATACATATATTCATTAGAGTGGTCGTTAAAAAGGTCACTTTATGTGGGCTAAAAATGACTCCAAATGAATAGAAAAAAAACTAATTTTTTTTCGGATTTTTAGTTTCATCACCTATAGTCGCTCTAGGGGATAAATGAATTTATATCCTTTTACTGCGTACTAGGTGATTCATGTAAAATCTGCCAAAAAATTCAAAGCATGTTGGTTGAAAGTAGACAGGAAAAAAAAACCGATAGGAGGGCGGTTATATTTTCCCCTACTTCGACAGAATGGCAATTTTATAAAAAAAATGTACATAAATAGAAAAAATATATTAAAAAACAAAAACGGCAACACTTACAATATTGTTTTGTAGCTTTTTGGAAAGCCGGGTTTCCATTCTTATGAAAAATTGTTTTTAAGCTTAAAAATTTGATTAAAAAAATTGACACTACTGTTGGTGTCTATTTAAACTGAAATACAGAAAATTCAGTGATTCAGTGAGGTATTTTTACTTGCGATATAAATACATAGGTACTATAGGGCAAGTTTTGGATTCGTGCAAAAAAAAATTTCGAGATAACAATCAAACATGACATTACAATGATAGAGAACATAAAAAAGTGGGTGGCAACATTCTGTCTGTGTGTACCTTGACCTACAGCCTAAACCACTGAAGTGATTTTCTTCAAATTTTGAACTTAATGTTTTTTTGAAACTCTCCAGAGGGGAAATTGAAATTTTTCGAAAATAACGGTACTTGCCATACAACTGTTAAGGAAAAGCTTATTTATTTCGAAAACGGCTCCATCGATTTTAATAAAAAAAATCAGTGTTTTATTGTAGGTATATTGTAATTTTTGATTAGAAAAAAATTTAAACTTTCGGTTTTCTCGCTAAAACGATTTTAGTCAAAATTTTTATGCAAAATCTCATTTAAAATGTTAATAATATTGCATATAAAGAATGTATTTCAATACATACTTAAAATTGGCATACCAAAACTTTTTTTTAAATGTTATTAAAATTTTATATATACAAAATTAATTTTTAAGAAAATCGCTTCAACGATTTAAATTTTTTTTGCATATATTTATATTTTTTCCAGTAATAAAATGCCATACCTGCTTTTGAGCTCTAAGTTTTTTAACTGATTGTTTATGCAATTAAAAGAATGATTTGGATGCTATTTTTATATTTTTATATTTTTTTTATAATTACATTCATGTTTTAAAAATTCTTAATTCCAAGCAACTTGAACATAAGAGCAAGTACGTGGGATCCAGTCGTGCATTTTATTTCATAACAGGTAAAAGCAAAGCTGAGGAAGTTCTAAGTGAACGAAGAATTGGATCCATGTGGGACCAGAATAATGAACAATTGTTTCAAGTTTAATTTTTTTTTGACACCAATTTTTTTTAAGATTGTTCCATAATTCTTCAGAACTGAGATTTGGGTTAACTTATTTCAAGCGAAGGTGATTTGTCCTTTATTATTTTCAGACGGATTTTTCATACAATTTCTATAGAAATGCTCTCGTTCACTAGTTAGAAGTTTAATGTTATGGCGTTACCATATTATGGGCATCATTTCATTTTTAATTGCTTAGTAACCAAAGGCATAACAGGTTTCAAGAAAGATGATAAGGTAAATTGTTAAATAAATAAATCCCTTTCCACTATAAGGTTTTAAAATTCGCACCTACATCCTCATAATTTAAGTCACGCTACAATCTAAAGCTAATAGTCTTGCTACTATTTGTTCTCTCGAGATCAAATTGAAATCAGCAAAAGATAAAGTCATTGATAAATTTCGAAATTGGTCTAATTTGATTACTTCCTAGTTTTTACTTCCTAGTTTTCTATAATTAATCTTACTAGTAAAAAATATATCTAGCATATTAGACTTAAAAAAAAGTTGGCCAACAAGTATTTACCACTGAAAGACAAATTTTATCAATGGCCACGTAAAACTTTATCAATAAGTAGTAAGTAAGTAATATTCACATTAAAATCACCCATAGCCAAAACATCACTGTACTTTGGACCAAGTCCCAGTAAGGTATTTTCAAGATCACCAACATTTTCTTCACTAAACATATTTGATGGACTATAAACGGCAACGAGTTTTTTAGTTCAACACATACAAAATCTATATTAGGTCTATTTGATACTGTAAAATCTATTTAATTTTTATTGCAAAAAAAAAATCTCAATCCTATTTTTACGGTCATTATGAATTTTAAAGCCTGGAAAGTGTATAGTTTTTCCAAAATGATTGGGGTGCATTGGTGGCGGAAGCACAACACTTCCATCTTCGCTATGTTTGAACCATGACACATTTTTTTCGGGACTAGACATTTAAAAAAAGGTATGTATATATGTGCTTACATACATATGTACTGTACACGTTTTTCAACTATTTAAACGCTTTATTGTATTGCCATATAAATTTTGTGGAGGCCACAAGTAATCGGACTTTATTTGGGAACCGTCTTTTGTTTCTTTAAAGCATGTGGTAACCTTCAACTGTATATATGGCGCCCAATCAAAGTACAAATAAAACGTCCTTGAAAAACATCCGTCAAAAACCATATGCTGCTCGAAGAAATCAAGTTAATCATTTCTCAAACATATAAACTCTTGCTTTATGCGCTTTAAATCTATAGTTGCTCCCATTACATTAAAAATTTATTACCTTTTGAGATACAACACAACTTGCCAACAATCGTGTTCATCCTTTATTATCTTCCGGCTGTTTGATCATCAGCACGCCATGCCAACACATTAATTATGACAAAATATTCCCATGCACTATAAGCAATTTTTGTCGGTTGAAAGTTAAAAGGATTTACCAAGTTTACTATTTTTATTACCACACCACACCAACTATTAATAAGAAGAAGAACAAGAAGGAACAAACCAAAACTCCCCTCTCTTCTCTCACACATTTACACACAGAACCTTCTGTCAACTAATCAACATTAATTCCAAAGGTTTATGATTCAACATAACTAACATAAAACAGAAGTCCTTAAACAACCGAGGGCGCACTAAATAAATTAATTAGTGCCTTGTAGTTGAGAAAAAGTATTGGAGTCCCTAAGGAAGCTGATGACGACGACGACGTCGACAACAGCAACGGCAACGTCAGGAACCAAAGTGACAGATGAAGCGCGAATTTCATTAAATTCACAGAAAATGGGTGACGACGTTCAAGCAGACTACGCGATGACAGGTCCGCAGACCAACCAGACACAACAAGTTGATGCAAACCACTCAGAACGATTATGTTTTTCAAGAAGCACTTGCCTCTGTCCTATTGATCGTAATGTTCATGAATTTATGTTTTGGCGAACATTGGACCCCAAGAGGGATATTTCATTCGTTTGCTCACTCACTCGCTCACTACATACATCCATGGATCCGCGATCATTGTAGTAAGGGTTTTATGTTTAATCAAAATGAAATGATTAGCATTCTAGGCTACGATTAAGTGCACATTGCAGTGGACGTTATTAAATGGACAAACATTCGCAAATGATTAAAGCTGCCGATTATATTGACAGATAGACCGAGACGGTGAGCTAGAAGAATACTACGCTACTACTGACAAACCAGGTCCTATTTTCTGATCAGTTAATTTTGTGGAATACGTTCAACGTAGGTATACTAAATCGACAGGTCCATTAAATCATACGATGATCGACATAGAAGTGATTGGAGTCAAAAGTAATGCCAATTTTGATGATCATATGTCTACATATCATTAATTAAGGAAAACATTTGTTGATACAAGGGATACATAGGAAAGGATGATTGGTTGTTGTTGTTAGGGATGTGTCTGTCGTTAAATTCTTTTGAACGGAGTTTTATCGGGCGGAAAAATATAAATGGTACAGTTTCAAAGCATATACATATATAGACTAGGAACACACTCGCAATTTTCTGTCCCACGAATATTCAGTCTTAAAAAATAGAAAACATGAATTTAAATGAGAACGAACGCACATGAAACCAAAAAATCCTACTAAGCTCCGATCACTTTTTTTAGTCGCTGTGACAGAAAATCGCCTGGCCTTAATACTACAAATAAGCTTTTTTTTATCCTATTGAACTTTCATTTTAACAAAATTGAAACAAATCGATGTAAGATCAATTCTTTTCTAAATTAAAGTTTTTTGCTCAGCTCTTTTGTTTGAATGTTAAAATCATATTTAAAGTACTTCCTTCACTGCAACTCTATTATTATTTACATTTATTTAATTTTGACGTGCTTATCTATATTTTCAAGATGACATGCATACAATTTTACTAAAAAATTAAAAATATTAAATTATATTTTATTACAATAAAAACTCGTTATAAATAAATCTTATTGTTTACTTGCTACAAATTCAATTGCCACACAATACATAGTCTTTACAACTATATTATGCTAAAACACCATCTTATTCCTTCCCTCTCTCTTTCTCTCTTGCTACTAAAAATAGTTTAATTAGTAGAATACCCATGTATACATTTATTTAAGCCATCTTAAATCTTTTCTACATATCCTGTGTGCTCTAGTTCCAGGACACGCATACAACAAATACAAAAAAAAAAGTAAAAACGAAAACCGAACTCAACATGACATTAAACCATTCATAGGGTAATTATCAATAGTGACAGCGTGCACAATTCCTAAGATAATGGCTAATTGATTCTTATTTACGACTTTAGCCCTCCAAACTGTTGCCCGAGCAAGCGCGATTCCAATTGCACTGCTGGCTCTGCCTCTGCCTGTATGGCGATTATGTGTGTCGCATTGCATCCTCTTTGTGTGATGGCATGTGTGTTGCTGCGCTGATGCTTGCTGCTATGCTATTGCCAGGATTCAGTTTCAGAGCTTCAATTCGAGGCCAAAATAGTTGTTGTTGTTGCGAATGGTAGTTTAAAAGTAGCAAAAGTAAAATAAAAAAAAAAAAAAAAAACAGATTTAACTCAGCGTGCGCGCGAAACAAGATGAAAAACAATCTGAGAGTTGCAAACAAAAAAAAAAAAAACATGCAAAACCACAGACGAAGAATAAAAAGAAAGAAATGAGTTAAACAAGACGACGATTCTGTAACAAAGCAAATGATACACCGTCATCGCATCGCATCGTTCGTTGATCGGTTGGTGTGTCCTTTCGATCATGTCATGCGGTCTTTTGATATATTTTTTTTTCTTATTTTTTTTTCTTTTTATAAATCAACTGGCCCTTTACCTCTTGGATGGTTTGTTGATATTTGATCCAGAGATGTTATATAAATTAAAACTTCATTTTGCCTGTGAAATATTTTTGCGCTTGAGTTTTGATTTTAATTTCAAAAACATGTAAATAAAACCAACAAAAAATTTAGTTTTCATCCAGTCCTAAATATCCATAATTTTGTGTCCGAAATTTTGAATATAGAAATTTCTCTCCTTGTATACAAAATTTCCTTCCTTCATGATAACTTTTCATACCTACTAATAAATCCTAAAGCCCATTAGAGTTTAGTCATATGTTAAACCAAAATGTTAACCATCAGATGTATACCTATCACACTTTTAACCAATAACATCAAATTCGAAATTTCCCTTAACTTTTTTGAAAATTTCCCAAATTATTTATATCTCCACGAGCTGTTCCGCTTCTAAATTAAAATGTGCCCAAGCTTTAAATTTTTATCTTGAAATTATGAAATTTTTGAAACTATGTTCGATAGAATAATTGACACTTCAATTTTTGACATTTATACAAAAAAATAAATATTTTTATAACAACCCTGCTTGATGCCATCAAATCGCAGAAACCAATCGCCTTGAAACTTTTTTCCTTTGGCTGATAAAGTTGATGACTTTTTGATACTGGTCGTCCTCTGATGTGTGTTTCCCTTGGAGCAGTTCTGTTCTGTGTTCTGTTGATGATTTTTGTCTACTTTGACATCGTCTGTCAGTAAGTACATGGCGGTGGACAATTCTGCCTATGGCTGGGATGACACATCAACCGACGAGACCTTCGCTGGATGGAACACAGATTCTTTGGACTGAAAACAACACCCCCCCCACCTACTTCCCCTCTTAACCTTCCACCTGCAGCGATGATTGCTAAGAAGAATTTGCCATTCGTGCTTGCGGTCGCGTTTCTTAAAATGCGTAAGCTCAAAATACACATATACAGGCACGCATCATACTGAAACCATTTCGGGCGACCGTTTCTGTTGTTGCTATTTGGACATCGGACGTTGCTGCATGGAGCTGTATAAAAAGATCGAATGCAGGACGGAGAGAGACGGGGGGATAGCGCGAAACGCCTTGTGAAATTCCTAAATCAATTAAAACCGGCATGCAGGGAATAATGAGAAATTAACACCTGAAATAATCACCAAGAGATTCCTTGGGAAGCCATCATAATCATTCGGTCTTCTTGTTTTTGGTTTTTAGTTCGGATCGGATCGGTTGTTATTGGTTTGTCTTCGGGTGGCACGGTGGCGGTGGTGAAGCTTTGGTTCTTGTCTTGCAGAAATATGGTAGATGGATGGAATTTTCGAGGACGCTATGTGTTTCACTGTTATCCCTTTGGTTCTTCTTCTTCTTCAACTTTTGTTTTGGTTTTATGTAAGTCCGATGCTGGTGATGGTGATGGTTCCATCATATGGTGGTGGCTGGTAGTGGTTGGTTTACTTTTATGCTGTCATGCGAATTTTGAGTTTTGTCTCTCTAATTTAGCATGAAATTAATTGGGCAGATTCACTGACGATAAGCGGATATGGCTAATTCATTTATGAAGAGAGGATGCTGATCGTGGGTTTTATTGTTCGTTATTTTTTTATTTTAATATTAAAATGACCAGATGTAAATTGAGTTTTTAAAATGAGCCTCGAAGGCAAGTGTTTAAAATGTAAAATGTTTTTTTCTGTCGGTAATTTTATTTTACACTTTGCGCTATGCAAATCCTTAAATTGATTGACTAAAGGTAGCAAATTGAAAATTCGTTTTGCAAGTACAGTGAACTTGTCAAGCTTTATACGATTTGATAGAATTTAACGGATCTTTTTATTGGAATCTTGCATATGGCACTGAGAATGAACGACGTTATGAAGGTTCATTGCAGATAAAAATATTAAATAAAATAAATGAAAATCAAACTTCTGAACCTTTCCAATCATAGTTTTTGTAAGTTTGTAATAAGGAAATTCATTCAGAATCCAAAAAAAAAAAAAACAAATCCACTTCGAACGCTCGACTAAACATGATATTTGTGTATTTCCTTGTTGAATTAATTGCGTGTTCTCATATACTTCATTCAGTATATAAATTTATTAATTTAACAAACAAGTCTTGCAACTGTGACAATATTTTCTTTCCATTTGAAAGTGTTGACAAGTTTATGCTAGATTTTGATATTCATGTTTATTTCTCTTCTTGTAATTGGATGAGGTTTTTTTACTTTCATATTTCTGTTTATTTTTAACTAAATCAACTTTTAATTAAAACTTTGTTATAAAAGTTGTATAAATTGCGTAGAAAAGAAAATTAAAAATCAAAATAAATATTACTAGGAATCTTTTTCTAATCAACACGCACATAGTAAGTATTGACAGTTTTCATCAGAATACACAAAAAATATAGTAACAGTCCATTTGATTTGAGTCATTTGCTAACATCGTTGGTTTTATTTTATTTTATTTTATTTTGATTATTTTCTGTGCAATTAATTTAAAATGTAAATTGAATTGATATTTATTCATATTTTTTTTATTGCAACTACACTTTGGGTATGATTGCTATACGATATCGTTGAGCAACCGGATGAAAAACAAGACATGCTGGGCGCATGTTGTAGTAAAATTAGGAGAAGAACACTGGAATAAAGTTTTAGACTTGTTTTTTTTTTAATTCGTTCACTAAGCCATTTGAACAAAAAGGACATCGCGTCGTTCGTTCAGCGTTAACTCCCTTAGTTAACTTTTTACTTGCGATACATTATGCAGGTACTGTGGTGAAACAAAAGTATAATTTTGTAGGTATATTGTGAATATTTTTGCCATAATTTTAGCAAATATGTAATGTCAAATGACATTATGCTTTGGAATTTATGCTGTGCACACATAAAGAATTAG
This sequence comes from Dasysyrphus albostriatus, assembly GCA_946251815.1. Taxonomy (NCBI): domain Eukaryota; kingdom Metazoa; phylum Arthropoda; class Insecta; order Diptera; family Syrphidae; genus Dasysyrphus; species Dasysyrphus albostriatus. Next base: position 132,273,084 of record OX276337.1, on the reverse strand, counting down.
TTGAAGAAGAAGTCACCCTTTTATGATTGGAACTCACTTTGATATACTTTTGATAAAATTTAGCTTAAATGATGTTTTTGTAATCCAGTCGTTTAGCCACCATATTCAAAAATGGCGCCCAACGCTGTATCAAAAGGATAGTTATATAACCTAACCTCTAACTTACTTACTTATCTGGCTCCCAATACATGGAGGGTCTCTGTCTGAGATATTGCGGTCTTCCATCATTTTCAGTCCCCCGCACGCTCCCTTCAGTCGTCAACAGCAAGCGCTCTTGCATATCTGCAACCGCCTGGTCCCTGTAGCGGTGGTTCGGTCTTACTGGTCGTCTTGAAACTGGGTGACTGGGATTTGAAGATTTTCTTGGCTGCAGCGTTATTGTCCTTTTTGACTCTTTGGACCACTTTTTTTTCATCTTGGTACATCTCGTACAATTTACGATTGAATCTTCTCCTCCATTCGGTCTCTTCGCATATAGGACCAAATATCCACCGAAGAATTTTTCTCTCGAAAGTGCCTCGTATCAATTTCCCTTTTTATTTATTGTCCAACATTCGGCGCCGCCGTAGATAGAACTGGTAAAATTAGCGTTTTGAAAGCTTACACTTTGTCCTTCGAGGAAAGAGTTTTTAACCCATTTGTTTGGCAATACCGTAGTAGCGGCGGTTCACTAGGGTGATTATTCGTCGGATTCCCACTAAGGTGTCGTTCGTGGAATTGATATTTGTACCAAGGTAGCTGAACTCCTTGACTACCTCAAAATAACTGCTACCAACGGTGACGTTTTGCCCTAGGCGATGGCCTTCCAGGTAAACACCACTCTTTCGAACTATCTGCTTCCTTGTCTGAACCCTGATCATGCCTGGAATACCTTGGATGAGCTGTTTCCCATTTGCAGGTTGCACCGCGTTTTTTTGTAGCGTGATGAGGCATAGTTGGATCAGTTTCTTCGGGATCCCAAGTTCCGACATCAAAAATAGAATCTCTTGGTGACTTATGCTATCATATGCGGCTTTGAAGTCGATGAAAAGATGGTGGGTCTTGACTTGAAATTATTTGGGATTTTACAGAATTTGCCTCAATGTGTAGATTTGGTCTATCGTTGATCTACCTGGCCTGAAGCCACACTAGTACATGCCGATCAAAGTAATGCAAAAAGATTTTAGACGCTCACATAGTACGTTTAATAGAATCTTTTTGGTAAAATTAAGCATCTATAGTTTTAGCAGGATATAAGATCGCCTTTTTTGTTGATTGGGCATATGAAGCTATTTGATCAGTCGTTCGGCATACGCATACCTTTCTCTGTCCACACTTGGTCGATGAGCTGGTGCATGCACCCTACGAAGACATCTCCTCCATACTTGAAGAGTTCTGTAGGTAAACTATCCGAGCCGGCGGATTTGTTGTGGGAGCTTGTGGATTGCTTTCTTAACCTCTTCAGTACGTGCCTAGTAGGGACTGGATCTTCATTAACTGGTCTCATGCTTCTTTGTTCTCCTGTCGCTTCCTCTATAAAATGCCCACTAAGCAATTTGCTGGAAATTCTGCTTAAAAATGTCTTTAATTCCTTGTGCTTCGGTAACTAGGTTCCCTTTGATGTTTCGAAGAACTTGCGTGCCGGTCCTATAACCAGATTGCAGTTGCTTGGCTGTTTTGTAGAACCGGCTGGTGTCGGTGGCGGGTTCTTTTTTCTGGGTGATTCAAAGCCTATGTTGGTCTCGGTTGTCTCCTGATGTCGCGGTACTGGTTCCACTTAGTCAGAACAAGAAAGTGGTCAGAGTCCACGTTTGCATCACGGAAAGTTCACAGTCCTAGATGTTCGATGCTTGCCTTGCCTTGCGTTGGCGATCCGGCCATCTGGAGATTGCAAGGTATGCTGTGTACATTCTTTGCCTAGAGAACCTAGCTCTACCTAGCTACTCATTACCGTATTTCGAGCTGCAGCAAAGTCAATAAGTCAGAAGCCGTTATCTGTTGACGTTCTTAATCCACCAAAGATATTTTCCTTCCCGACTTTAGCATTTAACTCTCCGAGCACAACTTTGACATTGTACTCTAGATAATCTCCATAGGCTTCGTCCAGGAGGTTTAAAACTCCTCTTTGCAAGAATCCTTCGACTCATCGGTAGGGGTGTGTGCACATATTAGGCTGATGTTTTGGAAAGTTCCTCTGATGCGGCTCACAGCTTAAATCGATGACTTTTGACTTGAGTCGATTTCCCACGACAAATCCGCATCCTAGCAAGTATAGCTAGTCATGGCATAAGGCTAAGACCAGAATCCGGCAGCTATCAACTTGGAGGTAATGTAAGCACTTGATGTGTAAGAAAAAAAAATATCCAACACTGCAATGAACCTAAATTGATCTTAGCCATGAATCGAGAAGCATTTTTAATTTTTCCCTTTGTCCAACGTTGGGCGCCACTTTTGAAAATAGTGGCTTAACAGCAAGATTAAAAAAATTGCTGCCATGCAAAATTTTATCTTAAATATGAGTTGCAATAAAACAAAAGTCAAAAACTCAACAAAAAAAAAAGTATTTTGGTTTCCTGACCAGACTCATAATAGTAGGAGGGGCGTACAGCCTACCTGTCATATCGAACTGACGGGCTGAGTTTTAGTATACTAATTGTTCCTATCCTGAGTTTACTTTTAAGAAGTGTTACCAAGGTAGCAACACTGTCAGAATGACATGAGAAGTGTTGCCACTTATCAGTTTAAATACCAAAATAATGCATAAATTGGCCTTTAAATCGAGAACCAGGGGTCGGACAATGACCCGGTCGGTTTAGTTTCGGTTCCCGATATCATGACCGAGATTTTTCTTGGTGTCGTGTTGCAACGTCATAGACTTTCAACTTCCATTTGGTAAACCCTTTATAATATCGACATTATGTTTATATTCTCTCAGTAGAGAGAGAATGCTATTAGATTATCTCTATTCTCTCCAACCTTTAAAAAATGTCATAATCCATTTCAAAACTTTAAAAAATTACTAGCCATGCAATGAGCTAATACAAACATCAGATTTTGTAAAGTCCCATGGAGCAATCTCATCTATCATTATCCAGAAGTCAAAACGTCATTACTTACAACACAGCACCCACTCTAAACAATTTATTTTCCAATAGAGGTATCAGGTATGTACTTACTCGTATATAAATGTTTTATGAATCATGATTGAAAAACGCATGAAATTAGAACAATAGGCTGTCATCTTTCAATTATTTATATCTAATGCATAATATTGGCACACAAAAAAAAAACGTGACGGAATGAATCTTTTGTTTTCAACATCTCAAGTCTTGCACTTGACTATAACCTATCGAACAACAACAAAATGAAAAATAAAATAAAGAAAATCCAAACAAAAATCCCTTATAATCAAATTTGAACCCAAAACCGCAAAACCTACGAACAGAAGGTGAATAATCTAGGAACTGGTAGTTAGATAGGTATATAGGTACACAATAATCAAAGGATCAACTACTGACCTTAGGTACTATATTTGACTCCTGAAAAATCATAAACTGACCATTCGCAGTTAACTGCCAGTTAAATGGAAAATTGAAAAGTGTCTTTCATCGTTATTCATTCATTCATATGGCAAAGATCTCCCATCAATAAATCTCTAATGTTCGGTTGTGGTAAGCCCCGATCGCCTGCACACAATGTGCAATCCACTGGCTATGCTGCACCGTACCGCACCAAACTTTACTCATATCCAACCTCCCCCAAATCTCCTTCGCATATGAATTATGCAAAATATTGTCGTGAATTACAACCAACTAAGCGCGTTATGCAATCTCACATGAGCCTTAAGCTGGGAAATGTATATGTACTTATATTTGCATGCCATGTTTATATCGATTGTTTTTCCTTTGACTCTGATGGTGGAGTCCTCTCTATGGCCATATAGTATAGTCAGCCAGTCAGCCAGCCAGCCTGTGAGCGAGTCACTATCGAACTTCGTCATTTGAATTTTTCACATTCTGTCGTTGTTGTCATTTTTGTTTTTTTTTTATTTAGATTTTTTTTTTGCACAAGCGTGTGCTCTGCACCCCCACCCAATGCCCCTTTGAACAAAGTGTTTTGACACAAGCAAACAACAACAGACAACACACGCGAGAACGTGCAAAACTTAAAATCCACAAAAAAACAAAAACAAAAAAAGACATAAATAATAGAAAAACGATCCCAGTTCGACGTAAAAAGTATCTATGGCGAGAAAATCCGCCAAACGATCAACTTCAATGCAATTATTCACTTGAAAGGAAAATTTGCATGAAATAAACACACAGTCATAGACATACACTCGCATACAAATAAACTGACAGACAGACAGACAGACTGACGGACGGATATGTACGATTTAGTAAAAAAATAAAAATTTGTATATACCAGTGCTGCCAAAGTTAGTTTTACCAAAAAGGAGTAAATTGCCTTTTATTACAACCAACTTTACTCAGTCATTATTAAAAATAAACTGCGTCCTCTGCCGGCCAGACATGTGCTTTTATACTTTTCACAAGGTTCTCGAAAAAGCTGGAAGGTTCTAGTACTTGCTTCTAGAGCTTTCCATAGGGAAAATTTCCCATAAATTTCCCTTTCCAAAGCTTTTATTTAGACGTTTAGTATTGGAAGCTCTAAAGCTCACCAAAGCTCTCCGTAGGTTGGTTTGTGTCATGTAAAATCCGGTCTGGAATTCGGCGCTTCTTTTATTCGAGAGAGGTTATGGTTTATTCGAGAGTCGTTATAGTACAAATGTGACAGTCGTTACAATATTAAGAACTTTTAGGGTTTAAGATAGAGATTTTTAAGATCAATCCAGGGATACTCGATAGTAAAGACATTTAAGATTCAAACATTTTTGAAAATTACTGAAAAATCAAGAAATTAGATTCGAAAATAGTCCAAGAATTACCCAAAATATAGGATGAAAATATAATTCCAAAATCTCTAGATATATCTGCCGATCGATTCCCAGCCTCCACTCCGTCACACAGTGGTCTGTTTGTTGAATTTCAGCGACAAATATCATTTCTTACGCCAATTTTTACAACAAATTAATGAAATTTGGTACATTAAATGATTTGGGGCAGCTGACTTCGATTAAATTAGGTCTAAAAATAATTCCCAATACAAACAAATTCTAAAACTAGCAGTAGCACTAGTTCTAATTTCTTTGGAATATTTCTGTAAATTTTGGATCATCTTCTTTAAATTTTGTACAAATTCAGTGTTGGAGTCAATTTTATATGAAAGTATTCAATAAGGCTTATATTTTATGACATTTCAAACAAAAACTTGACTCAGTTTCTGGCTTCGACAGTTCTCAACTCAAAATTTGGAAACACGTTTTGACCTAAATTGTGAAGCTCCTGTTTGAAGTAGAAAAAAGTAGGCAGTACCACAGAATTCAGCATTCCCAAATCAATTTTCATTAATTTGTATCATGAATTAAAGTGGGAGATGATTTTTGTCTTTGAAATTGAACAGACGGACCACTGTGCGTCATCTTAAGGCAACATTTTTCAGGGCTGCCACCGCAAAGAAGTGAAAGATTTTCCAAGAGTTTCTCTTGTCATGAAAAGTGTGTCCCGTTCCAATATTACCCAGTTGGACTCTACAAAAATTTTAGATAACCATCATTCCTTCTAAAAACACGCGCACGGTATGGTTGAATGTTGTAACTCACTAGTCCCTGGTTCTCCTAATAAAATTTTGTTGGTTTTAAATTTGATAGACTGAAGCAAGGGCGTATACAGGATGTTGATCAGGCTTAAGACTCATTCCGAAAATAGTATAAGTATGGAAATTTCGCTTTGAGTTACATTCAAAAAACATAGATTGAATGCAAAAGGTGTACAATCATTCCTCCCTACCCTTCCTTATCTACGCCCTTGGTCTTAGAAATGAAAATACCGCATGAATTATTTCCTTAAGACCTTAGGATAATCAACTCAGAGACATGAATAAATGAACTTCCCAAAAGATAAGAAAATTTCCCAACAAATATGAATTTACATTTCTCAAAGATTGAATAGTCTTAGACAGCAAACAGCTCCAAGTTTTCCAAGCCCGAAGCCACTTTTAGCCTCATTTATTCATTCAATCTTAGCCATTATAAGGGTTTAAGGATAAATATTCTCACTTAATAAACAAATCAGTTCGAACGCTAAAGACTTCAAAAAACGAGCACTCATGTATATTAAATGTACTTATATTGTTAAAACGACAGCCCTGACATCTCTCGCATTTGCCAATATTGCAGATACAAACCGAGATTCATGTGTAGTCAATTGGTTCGATGGAACAAATAGTTTGACGGTCATAGTCAATTTTTAGCACCAACCACGAAAGTGGAATTTTTCTCCCTCAACCGAAAAAAGTCAAGTCGATTGGTGCGGTAAGGTGGTATCTATGTCTTGAGATGGATGCAGATGGTAGCTATTGCCACCCTGCGCACTTCAGTCCGATAGCGAAGGATTTCACTTCACATGGCTCATTTTGTTTGGTGTTGTCGGGATGCAGATGAAGTTGGAGGAGGAGCAGCAACAGCACAGATCGATGCTAGTGATTGGAAATAACCAAATAGAAACCCAATCACATGCCCACCATTGCCTCTAGCTTTTGAAGCCATCACACACAAGAGAGGACTGACTAGCAACAACTGGCTGGTAGGTCTCCTCCACAGTGTTATAGCCCGATCCCTCTATATCAAACACTGCGCGCATACACATTTAAGCGTGAATTTCCGATTGCGTAATATTCCATTAGAGCTTCTGGCCATATTATGGCACTTGTTGTATATTTGCTTGCAGCACTGCAGCAGCACCAAGAAACGAAGCGACGCGACGCAGATTGTGTCCGGTTATCCGAGCTGCCTCCCATGCTTATACCTCACAACATACATAGTTGGAATGGGCTGCTGCAATCCAAATTACCATACAACTGAAAATTACAACAATTCGTGAATGAATTGCTTCTGTTCGTTTTGCTGACGCAGTTTTATACCAAACGATCGATGGCGATACTTTAAGTCGATGAAGTTTTTTTTTTAATTTTTTTTTGAAACGTTGCAGTGCTGCTAGCTATACTTGTAAAGGTATATGGAGGTATATAGTGGAATGCAGTATTCAAGCAAAATGATGGAAGCTTTGGTGTTGATAAGCAATTGTCACTTAAATTGGTATTTCTTGTTTAATGTTAAGTATTTAAGTGGAAGATATTTCATTATACGCAGATTTTGAAAAGTGTGTTCAACAATTATTATTATAACTGATTTTTATACAGCTAACAGGGGGCAGCAAGAATTGAAACGACTTAGAGCAAAAAAAATTGAGACTTTAACTGTTTATTTCTGACAAACTGCGTTTTGGTGGAGACCTTTGTTTTAACGTAAAGAAGTTTGGGAAAAAAACAGGAACATTTAAAGCAGCCACTGCAAGCTCTCAAAATTTACCCGTCTGCGTTGAAAAACCCTTTATTACATATAAATATTTCAATAGCTCACCTTTGCTGAAATGTTTTCATAATTTTTGGGCTACTAAAATTCATTTATTAAACGAAGGGTTTTCCAATAGCAGCCTGGTCAGGAATCCGTGGGCTTCTTGTGGGTACCTTATTTTTCATAATTGGAATTCATTTTAAACACACTAAGGATGAAATGTAGGTTGAGAGGAGTCATTGTTGCAATCGTGTCGTTTGGACGAAATTTTTGAAAATGGCGCTCAATCTGAGCCAAATGGTAAAATAAAAAAAATTTCTTAATTACTTCAAAATTCTCATTGTCGAGTTAATGATTGATGTTTTCAAAGATAGTTGTTGAGTAGGCACACTTTTGGGTAAAATATCAATATTGTCACTTTTCGGAAACATATTTTTCTTATGTCAAAATGTGGCACCTCCATTTTTTTGATAATATTTATTATTTTGAATGGAAAAGTTGAGTTGGTGCCTCCTGATGCCCAAACGGGTGTTGGGAAATAATAGTTGATGTCTTAAAAAATAAGTGTTGACTAGATGAACCTTTGTTTAAACTGTCAATGTTTCCACTTTTCAAGAACATTCTTTTTTGATATCAATGTGTGGCATACATGTATCCACTCTTTCGATAATTGTTTATATTTCGAATACAGATGCAAAAGCCTGTTGAGAAAAAATAGTAAATGTTCAAAATATTAAAAATTACCAAGAGAGTGGAAGTCCCACTCTTTGACATAAACAAAAGCATGTTGCCAGAAAGTGTCAACATTAACATTTTAACTGAAGGTACATATGTCTACTCGACACTTATTTGCTAAAACATTAACTTTTATTTCCCAACACACATTTGCCATCTGGAGGCTGTTTTTAAATTCAAAATATTAAAAATGATCAAACAAGTAAAGTCACCACACCTAGACATAAAAAAGTATGTTCCCGAAAATTGGCAGCACTGATATTTTATTTTACACGATGATGTGTCTGCTCACCACTCGCCTTTTAAGATATCTAATCTTATTTGATCAATGGAAATTTTTAAAGTCATTTAAGATTTTTTTTAAATTTTATCATTTGACCCATATTGGGCGCAATTTTTGAAAATGGTGTCTAAATGGCAGGATTACAACAATGACTCCCAAGCTAAATTTCATCCTGAGTATGCCATAAATAAACTACAGATATAAAATAAGGTCCCTTTATAAAAAGACAAGGTATTTCGGTTTTGTGAACGGACTACAAATTGGGCGCCATTTTTCAAAAATGACTCCCAAGCTTAATTTCATCCTTAATGTGTAAGAAATGAATTCCAATCATAAAAAATGTCCCCTTCAAAAAACGCACAGGATTCGGTTTCCTGACCGGGCTTTAGGGACGGGTAGATTTTGACAGTTCACCCAACAGGCAGATTCCCAATAAAGCGGGATAGTTTTTAAAATTGAATAGAATAAGTTGTGTGTGAATTATCAACCTATCACTGACATTATGTGTGGAAAATGATATCGTTTTAATGGCCACCGCACCTTTGTCATTGGGAAGCCCGAATATGACTAAATGGTATAGACCTTCAAGCCTTCAAGGGATAGACTAACGTGGGGACAAATCAAACGACTCTGGACTCTAGTGACCAATTAACTTCACTTAGGAAAAGATGACGCTACTGTCAAATTGGTCAAGCAGTATGTCATTTGCGGCCTCAGCTGTGATTTAATGCGTAGTGCTGTATTGGAACTTCATCCATACCATCTTATCTGTGCCAAAAGAAATTGCTTATCAGCAAACGTAAAACCCTCCGTTGAATGAATTGCTGGATAACTGCCTTGGGTTCTCCTGCATGCGTTGATGGGTATAGCATTGAGCTTGCAGGGTTGCCAAGTTCGAAAGGCCAACTTAGAAATTTTTGTAGCCCAAAATCGGAGCCGAAAAAGTAGCCCAAATAGTAGCCCAAAACAATAAAAAAAAGTATTCTAAGAAACAACGGATAGTAAAATAAATTTTTTGCTCACAAAACAGAAAATTACAGTTCCATGCGTTAAAAAAACTAAAATGCTCAAAACAATTCTCCACCTGTTCTGTGGATAATATTGAATAATATTCAAGTCAAAAATGTTTGCTTTTGCCTTAGTTACCCTTGAGTCAATAATGTATCCTTAATTAATAAGCTTAAGCCTATACAAATGGAAAACAATTATTTTTGCGTCAAAAAATTGGGAAAATTTTTGTATTTGTGATTTATTTATACGAACAAAAATATTGCCCAAGATACGATTTGGGCTATTAGTATAGCCCAATTATGATTCGGCTGTCATACTGAAATTTTGTCGGAAATTTCGGAAACATATAGCCCAATTTCCGATAAATAGCCCATTTTGGCAAGCCTGGTTGGTTGTTAAATTTGTTGGTGGTCAATTAACTTCATATACGCGAAAGTATAACGCTTCCCCTTAATCGTTCCAAGTAGAATGACATCAGTTGTTTGACACTTATAATGTAGTCCTATCCAATTGCTTATCAGATATCGTTAGAAGTCTCCGTTGACGGAATTGACGTATTACTGTCTTGGGTTCTCCTGCTCACAGGAAACCACGATCTTCCAACGGATCCATGATTCTGCTGCCTTAAGAGTATTGCTCACTGATCTAATCAACTTTAATTTGTCCAGCAAATATGGAATAATCGAATAGGAAGGGCAACCATGTTATCTGTCAAATGGGTTCGCATCATTGCCACAACAGAATAACCATTGTGATAATACAGTCTTATCCTTTCCTCTTGTTGCGCAATCGTGTAAACTTTTTTGGTGACTTGGCATCATTGATTGAATAATAATAAATAATATTGATTTGACAGATGTAGCCAAGAAAACATGGCCGCCAAAAGCTCACATCAACCATCAACCCATAGTAATTGGAATACCTTTAACAAAATGCTGCTTAATGCTTGCTAGTTTTGTAAGGATATCATAGGCAGTGATCGTAAACTTATGTACCAAAAACAAGAATCTAATCTTGGAAACCTTTTTAATCATAAAATCCTGGATAAAGCAACTTACAATAGGCTTTATTATATTAAAACTAATTAGATACATGCTGGTTATATAGATTATCCCCAATGTGGCTAGGTAGAAAGGAAAGAATCCAGAGCCGTCATAAAAGTAATTTTGCCTCGGCAGTCATTCATCGGCAGCTAATTCTGACTAAATAATCTATAGCCATTGCAGCTTCCTTTTGTTTTTTTGTTTTGTCTCTCCATGTAATTCAAGACCTGGCGCAATCAAATTGCGGCCACAATGTGAATGAATCGAAATAAAAAAAAATGAAACGTACAAAGGCAAAAAATAGTTAACATCTTCATCATCAATAGCTACCTAGCTAGATGGTCCTAGAAAAATGCAAAAACCTAAACAAAAACTAAGAAGAAACTCCAGTATGAACGAACGTTTAACTCTATGGACTGTAATGAGCCATCATCAGGCATTGTATTGACCACACTGTTGTTGGAGGCATCAATAAGTTTCCCATGATGCTGATGATGGCACGCAGACCAAAGCTGATCATAATTACAATTCCTACTGTATATAATATATCCACTTCCACTGGCTTAACAAATCGAAGAAACGACTTCATGTAGAGGCAAAATAGAAACAAAGATCCGCTTAAGCCATATATACTATATAATATGAGGTGACCGCCCTTGCGAAAAATCTCTTCGGACTTTAAGCATTTCTTTAAGACCAACTTTAAGACTCAATATAACTACGCCAAACGCCACCGCAAATGTTCAAAACTTTCCCCTTAACCTTCAGCATCGGCATCCTAAGTCAGCAAAGACATAGACCGAAGAACACAGAGGTTTTCTTACAGATTCTGTCAAATATTCCGTCAAATGGCCCGTCAGGGCGGACCACAAAGTCATGTAATGAAGATGATGCTTCATGCTTCCGATGATGAAGATGATTATCATCATTATGATGACGATGATGATCGTGATGACGAAGCTGATGGCTGTGGAAATTGGATTCGACGTGTGATGACCAGTCAAAACCATAAATATGATTAACTTATAGGAGTTAATGGATTTGCTCGCGGTCATTGATCAAAGAAACTTATAATGAATAAGAGAGTGGTGGTGGCGGCCTATAGGTATAGGTTAAGTTATAGGTATATGTATATGTATATAGAGGTGGAAGATGTGTAAGTATATAGAGTTGGCTTGGTCATCATTTTGCAAAAATACCATCGTTGTTCTTCGGCGACCTGGCTAATCCACCAATAAATTGTAACAACAACGACCGTAGCGGGAAGTTCGCGAGAAGTGTTGTGTATAGAAATATGTTTGGATTCAGGGCTATGGGCAATAAAGAATGGTATTTTCAACAATGTAAGAGCTTGTTGCACCATGAAGACACACTTCAAAATCTGTGCTTCTTTTTTGTGTTTCATTTGAATCGGCATACACTGCGAACAGTTGTTGGACAAACTCCCAAAATTATGATGCTGTTTCGTTAGCGGAAATATGACAAATTTTGATTGTGTATAAAAGGGACACTGCTTGAAGGAGGTGAGAGTCTGATTGAGTACAAATGGGTTATGATTACACTCAATTTATTCAACAAGAAACATTTAAAAAAAAAAATACAAGGAGACACCGACGCAAATTGGTTTTGAAGAAATAAAATGTCCTGAGATATCTGAAATGTCTCGAGATGTCTTAAATGTCTCGAGATGTCTGGAATGACCTGAATTTTCTAAGATTTCTTGAGATGCCTTCAATGTTTTGAAAGTTTTTGTTATGTCTGAAATGTCTTGTCGTGTCGAACTGGCCTGAAATTTATAAAATGCTCTGAGATATCTGAAATGTTCTGAGACAGGTGAAATATATAAATTACCCTGAAAGTTTCTGAGATGTCTGAAATGTCTTGACATATCTTGAATGTCCTGAAATGACTAAATTGTCCCGGGATATTTCACAAATCCTGAGAAGTATGAAATATCTCAAGATGTCTTGAGAGGTCTGAAATTCCTTGAGATGTTTGAAATTTCCTGAGATTTCTTAAATGTTCTCAGATATTCTGAGCTAATGAAATGTCCTAAAATGTTTGAAATTTTGCAAGGTGGTCTGATTTATTATGGGATGACCCCTGAGATATCTGAAATGTCTTGAGATGTCTGTAATGTTTTGAGAAAATTATCCATTTAAAAAATAGAGCCCAATCTGAATACCAGTCAGGAAACAGTAGTTCCTGTAATTATTATGGGAGAATGAAGTTTAGCTTACAGGTCATTACTATTATCCGGTCTCTTGGTCACAATTTTCAAAAATGGCGCCCAATCCTCGCCAAATGGTAAACAAAACTATAATTACTTGGAAAATGTATACATAATTAAAGTTAATGCCTTTTAAATGATAAGTTTTAAGGAAGATACACCATTAGGTAAAATATTAATGCTGCCACTAATTAGAAACTTACTTTTCTTTTATGTCAAAAGGTCTTAGCTCCACTTTTTTGATAATTTTTAATATTTTGAACATGAATAAAAATTTTGGAAATGCTCCTAGACATCAAATGCGTATTGGGAAAAAATTGTTGAAGACTGAAAAGATAGGTATTGTTGTCACTAAACGGGAAAACACTTTTCTTTTATGTCAAAGGATAGTACCACCATTTTTTTTTGGAAAATTTTTAAAGTTTTGAACATTAAAAAGTTGTGGACACTCCTTCAGATGCCAAATGCTAGTTGGAAAAATAAAGATTTTTGTTTGTCAAAGTGCAGCTTATTTTCCCAACATGCGTTTCACATCTGGAAATGCATGTTGGGAAAATAAGTTGCACTTTGACAAACAAAAAAGTATGTTCACAAAAAGTGTCAAAACTGACATTTTAACCGAAAGTGCGGTGCGTCTGACCAGCACCTATTTCTTAAACTATCAATTATTATTTCCCATCGCAGGGGTTTTGGATCTGAAGGCGTTTCCTCAACTTTTTTCATGTTCAAAATTTTAAAAATTATAAAAAAAAGTGGCGGTCCCACTTTTTGACATAAAAAAGGTATGTTCCCGTCAAGTGGAAACACTGAAATTGTACCCAAAGGTGCATCTGCTCAACATTTATGCTTTAAAACATCAATCGTTTTTTTTACAATGGAAATTTTCTATGTAATTACCGAGTATGTTTAAATTTCAAACAATTGACCCAGATTGGGCGCAGAGTAACAACAATGACTCTCAAACCAAATTTCATCCTTAGAATATCAAAAATAGATTACAAATATAATCATAAGGTCACTCCCTTCAAAAAGCGCAGGCAGGGATTATGGTTTCATAAAAGAACTTAATGTTGGGCGCCATTTTAATTTTTTAATTTTACTATTTGGCCCAAATTGTATGCCAATTTTAAAAATAAAACTTGGATAGAATTACAACAATAATTCTAGAGATAAATTTTATTCTGTGAAGTGTGCAAGAAATGAGATCCAATTATAAATAAAGCGCAAACGATTCAATTTGCTTACCGTACTATAAGGGAACTGACGTTAAAGGTCAGAAGACCTTAGTACTAAAATATAAACCCTTCCTTAATATTTCTGATAAGTTAATCTTAGCAGATTAAATTTTCATTTGTTAAAATGAAAATCTTAAATAAAAATTTCATACTCACAAGCTTTCTATACCATCACACTGATCGGTTTTTTGGCCTCGCAGTTATTATAATCCAATAAAATAAATATCAACTCGATGACACAGCACATGCTGATCTGAACAGATGTTTTTACACCTCATGATAGATACCTTCCTATGCTGCTACTAAGCGTAAAATTTAACTCTATCATATTCACAATTTTTTTAGCTTCAACATTCACAACTACCAACCGACGTGACAGCCAAGCAAAAAATAGAAATAAAAAATATTTCCCATCAAATGACTTATAGCTTCCCATAACTCATCATACAAAAAGATCTATTTCGACGCAATTAGACATCTATGGCGAACTCCAGCTGCAACATGCATATAAATTAAACGCAATCCACTAATCGGGCCATTAAAATAAGCCAAATAGTTTCGTGCGAAGCCAATCAATATGCTAAAATCAAAACACTTCCATTTAACATCGGCTTTAAACGAAAGAGTCTTAAGCCGACTTGACATCAAGTTTGCCGCATACTGTAATAAAAAGTGTGTGTACATGTTAAAACTTGCCATAGAGCTGCAACGAGGAAAATATAATTCGTATATAGGCTTTTTTCAATTTTTCTTCTACATTTTCAAATTGCAAAAAAAAAAATAAATGCAGAAATGACACAATCGCACGAAGCCCATAACTCATCTAAAACACAAATCCTATGTAAACTTTTAGACTCTCGAGTATCGAGCAAGTAAGTATATTTGGTTATGAGTTGAAGGTGAACTTGCGCATTATAAGCAATTTAAACGCTTGCTTTTATCACCTGCATGAAAAGTTTGCAATGGTTTCGACAACGAAGGAAGAATTGTTGTCTTAACAGTTTTAAATGGTCGTCGCGTTGTGTTGCTGCTGCAGCTATGGTAAGGTTGAGCAAAGCACGATTTTGAGAAGTTACTTTTGTCCAGTTTTTGTTTGATTTTTCTTCTTTTTTTTTTTTTTTTTTTTGTCGGATAGAGAGAGAGGAATCCAACAGACAATTGGGCTTTCGATTTCGATATTAAAAATTTAAATAAACTTTGGCGAACACATAAATATCCTAAGACAGTGTATGTAACAAGAAAGTGTATCTACTTCGTGAAATATTTGAATAAGCTAGTCTAAAGTAGATCAGTTGTTCCAAAGATATATTCCGGTAAGGAAACACACTAAGAATAAAAGTAAGCTTCAAGCTTTTTTGTTATCGTGTCGCTTGGGCGCCATTTTGTAAAAAGTGGCGCCCAATCTGTGGCCTAATCAGGAAACTGAAATCCCAGCACTTTTTGTGGAGGGTGGCCTTTTTTTTTATATATTTAATTTATTTTGACATCAAATTTTGATTGAGAGTCAGTGTTATACCCCAATTGCTTGGGCGCCATTTTCAAAGCGTCTGAGCAAAATTGTAAAATAAAACTTGTAAGTTGCTTGAATATTTCCATTATTAGAATAATGGTTAGTGACTTAAAAGAGAGGTGTTGAGCAGATGAATCTTCGAGTTAAATGTCAGTGTTGCCACATTTCGAGAACATACTTTTTTATGTCAAAAGGTATTTTGTAATATTTTGAACATGGAAAAAGTTTTGGGAATGCCAAACGCATGTTGGGAGATAACAATTGAAACCTTAAAAAAAAGGCATTGAATAGACACACTTTTAGTTAAAATTTAAATGTTGCCACTTTTCAGGAACATCCCCTTTTGTTGGCGCAAAATATTTGTTGGGAAAATAATGGCTGATATCTTAAATGGTGTTAAGTAGAAGCACCTTCCAGTAAAATGTCAGGTTTGCCACTTTTCGGGAACATACTTTTTTATGTCAAAGGGTATTTTCAATATTTCGAACATGAAAAAAGTTTTGGGAACGCCAAACACATGTAAGGAAATAACAATTGATGTATTAAAAAATAGGCATTAAATAGACACACCCTTAGTTAAAATTTAACTGTTGCCACTTTTCAGGACCATACCTTCTTTTGATGTTGAATCAAAAAAAGCCCTTCCCCTTTTTTTTGGGTAATTTTTAACGATAAAGTTACGGCAACGCCTCCAGGCAAAAAATTTGTGTTGGACAAATAATGGCTGACATCTAAAAAGTGTAAGGTAGAAGCACCTTCGGGTTTAAGATCAGTGTTGCTACTTTTCGGGACCATACCTACTTTTATTTTATGTCAAAGGGTGGAATTTATGTGTTTTTACTTGAAATTAATATTTTGAACACGAAAAATCTTGCAACTCATTTTTTTCAACATGCGTTTGTCATCTGGATGCATTTTATGTATATTTTTTCATGTTCAAATTATTAAAAATTTCCAAAGAAGTGGAGGTTGCACCCTATGCACTGAAAAAAGGATGTTCCCGAAAAATGGCAGCACTGACTTTTTAACCGAAGGTGGGTCGACTCAACAACTATTTTCTAAGGCATGAATTATTATTTTCCAACACTCATTTAGCATCTGGAGATGTAAACGCAAGTTTTTCACTGTTCAAAATTTTATAAATTATCTAAAAAAGTGTTGGAAAAAATTAGTTTTCCCGAAAAGTGGAAACACTGAAATTTTACTCAAAGGTGCGTTTACTTAACACTTTTCTATTTAAAACCCAATTGTCATTGTGATCGTGGAAGGGAAATGTTTGAAGAAATTTCCGATTTTTTTTAACCATTTTCCGCAGATTTTGCGCCATTTTCAAAAATGTCGTCCAAGCGACATACATGATAACAAAAATGACTCCTGGGCTAAATTTCATCCTTAGCGCGCTTTAAATAAATAACAAATATAAAAATAAGGTCCTCCCATAAAAAGCGCAGGGATTTCGATTTCCTAGCTGGACTACAGATTGGGCGCCACTTTTTTAAAAATATCAACTCCTCTATGACATAAAAGTAACTGCATATCAACGCAATGCACTGGCACCACAGCATTCAATTAACATCTTCATATATAGCTGAACTTGCCGCCCATTCTGTTTTTTTTTTTGCTCTAAAACTGATATTGATGGCATATTCAAGACAACGTCATAAAGTGACAATATGTTATACAACCATGTAACAAGGCTTACCTCCAAGTTCCAACGACGACGACAGCGACACCGACGACAAAAAAGAGAGCGCAAGGCAGGACCTAAAGATGAAATTTCCCATATCATGAACGACGAAACGTGTGTGTTGTTTAGCTAGTTGCATTCATATAGCCAGTGGGTCACTGGATGAGCGTGGTATGCAAAACATCATCGCTGCAAGCAATTGCATTCGACCAAACTATCGCGCATGCAAAAACAATAAAAACAACAACGACAAAAACCGACAACGATATCGTTGCATATATACACTCACTTGTTGTATATATGCCGCGCGACAACCGCTTAGCCCAGTACACGATTAACCCACATCTAAGACGCGATCATAAATTATAAATGCGCGAAGTTTTCCAAAGGAAACAAAAAAAAAACAAAAAAAATGTTGCCTATAAAAAGTTAAAAAATGAAGAAAAAAACATATAAAATGCTTAGTTTCAAAATTTTATGAATGCCATTTCGAAGAAAAATCACTATGTTTTAAGTGGTGGATGATGGCGCATATAGTAGAAGCAGGAAGAGAGGCCAGACACAAGGACGTGGCTTACGCTATAACTACGTAATGTTGCGCACGCTCAGATTTATGAACGCGCTGTGCTACCTCGATCTTCTACAAGTGAAATTACACTCTACAAGTTGTGTTTGTGCTTCTCTTGTGTTAGTTAGTTAACCAATTGTACTTGTAAGTGAGTTAAATCATCGCCAGCGAGCGTGGAAAAAAGAATATTTTTTTCGCATTCAGTTGAGAGAGGTTTTTCCTCAGATTTTGTGTGTCGCGCGACCATATTAGCAACTCCATACGAAACCGTATTCATCTTGATGGATATGATGTGTCCATAATTTACTACGAAGGATGGCTTCGGCAATGGATAATGGCGTTATGGTCCAAACCCAATATGTAAAGTTAAAGTCTTGGTGCCGAGAGGTAGGTGTAAGTGTTACCACTGGAAAGATGGTGGAGGGTTAGAAGAGGGGAATAGTATTATTTATAAAACAAGGGAAAGAAAAATAAAGAATGGTTAAACTTTTAATTGGTATTACGCAAGGCAATGGTGGCAAGCACCACGTGGGAATATTAAGCACGCAAATTATTTTCACAATTTTGAATGAATTTTTTTCTTAAAATTTTAATGAAGTCAAAGAAAAAATTTACATTTTTATAAAACAAAAAAAAAACCTAACAGAAGTAGTTTTTTTTTCTTAAATTTTTTAATCTTATTTTCGCAAGCTTTAACGAGACAACATTAAAAAATTACGCAACTGTCAAAAAGCAAGTTATAGACTTTTTAATAGTCTTTTTTTATTCTTTAATTTTTGTTAGACAAAAGAGCTGATGTCGAAACTTGTAGATAAATTTAAATAATATAATCGAACACCCGCTGAGTTTTAACTGCTACTTAGGTATGTGATATTGATAAATAAATAGACAGTGGCCATTATTATAAATGTAGGTTTTTTAATAATTCGTAACTGATGGGGTTGGTATGCTAAATTAATTAATAAATGTATTCATTTTTTATGACGACGCGGGGCTTCTTAAACCGTGAAATATTAAAATTTTATTATAACAATAAATGACTTTGTATATGGTTATTGTTTTTTTTTTTTTTTGAAATAGTATTTTAAACGATTTGTCCAATTTGACTTCCTGTTACTGATGGATTTTATTTTTTTGGTGCTGATGCTCTCACGGTTAACTAAATTATTGGATAATTTTTTTTTCAAAATTAAATTATGTACATGTAAATTTAATATAAATATTTGTTTGAAATATGATGGTAGGAAAATTCTCTAAGCGTCAATTTAGTCAGCGTCATTTAGTCTATTGAATTTAATGTTGGCATTGAAAATGGAAAATTTTATAGAAATTTCGTTAGAAAATGTTAATTTCTCAATACTAACTTCAAATGAAAATAATGTAAGACCAATAAACAGGTAAATTTGAAACATTTCGTTTAGTTAAGTTTTGCATATATTCATTAAGAGAACTCACCTGCATTCAAAATGAGCTTTCATTTCCCCCGGAATGGAATAGGTTGCTAAAGCCAGATACTCTTTGATGTCTTATCGGGAATGCCCTTTAAATAGAATCATGATGTATTGGAAGAGCGCATGCATCAAATCAACGAACACGTATAGATGCTCGATGAGTAGACTACTATTTCCAGAAGTCTAATCTACAAAAAATGATATCTTATGTCCTGCAAGAACATCTACATATGTACCCCTGCTAGAGACGTATTAAGATTCTATCAACTGTACAAATTTGAGTACTAAGTATTCAACCTACAGGCCTAAATAAGCGTTTAAACGATTCTTCAATACTCAAATACTACAAGTGACTCCCGGCTTGGTAGATCACCAAAAAACGCACTGAGGTATGCCCTATGTGGCCAATATTAGAATCAAATGAAAATATTATATTTTTGATGAATAGAACTCGTCTCCGGGATGAATTTATTAATACAAATTTTGTTCTATTTTGTTTTGTGGACCCCATAAGGACACTTTATCAATATCATGCTTTTGAAATCAACACTCAATCAAGCTTTCGAAACCATAAATATGTTTGAAGTTTTAAGATCCAAAATATCCTTGTGTATTTATTATTGAAAAACATTATAAAAAGAAGAGGTCCATTATGACTGCCTTGGGGAACTCCAATAAAACAATCATTCATTTCGATCTGGAGATGTAGATCTTCAATGTGATATTTAAAGTTTTTTTTTTTAAGTTTGATGCTCTATTAATGGCTAGCCATGTTTCAAGCTTTAAGGACCAAAAATATTATTTTATTGTTTTTAGTTTACATTAAGTGTGTAGATTTAATTAAACACTAAAATTGTTCATACATGGAAATTCTAATAAATAGTTCCAATTTTTTGGAAAATACTTGTTTTTATAAACATGTGTGTAGTTTTTAATTGCGATAAATAGTCCCAAAGTGCCAATTTATACATTGGTTGAAAAAAATTGAACTTGAGATTTTGATCAAACTTACTGTCTGTTCAGCTACAACCTAAACGGCTGTATCGATTCGATTTTCTTAATACTTTGTACATGGTGGTTTTTGGTAAAACCCCTACTTTGGCATTCTTTTAGAACAAAATATAACGGTACCATAGCTATTACATTATTTTCCAGGCAATTTTAAGAAATCTTATTTATCTCAAAATTGGCTCCACTTTTTTTTTTTAAATAACTAAAAAAATCCTTTCCAAAAGGCCACCTTAGGATAGGAAATAATTTTTCAGGAAATGTTTATTAACGATTCCTTAGAATTAATTTTATCATTTTCGAATTTCTTCAAAATGGCATTTCTGATTTCAATAATTTTTTGTATGCAGAAGCATTTAAAAAATAAATAGTATTTTTACCAATATTAAAAAAAAAATGCTTTTGTTTTGGATTTTTAATAAATGTTATTTTTTTTTTAAATCAAATATTTTGATTTTTTGAAACAAGTTGTGTAAGAGTTTTTTTTTACACTTTCTTGATTATTTTAGGAAAACATTTTACTCTTATGAAAAAAAAACGCTCACCTCTATACAAATTAAAAAAAAGAAACTGTTTAGGAAAGTATTTTTTTTTTCTCAAAAATTGCTCCTATGATTTTGATAAAACGTTTTCGGAATACCAAAATAAGTGCGATCTACTGCCAAAGTTTATTAAAATTTACTCTTAGCAACTATTAATAGAATATTTTTTATTTTGATTTTTTTCAAAATTAGATTCTCAAAAAGTACTTTTATTTTTGAGAAGACAAAAGTCGAGTTTTTCATTTTTCATACCTATCTTAAACCAAATTAAATTGAAAATGACAATGTCACAAAAATCATAACCAAATTCGGTCGCAAATGACTAAAGCGGCAACCATGCCTCGAACACAACTTTGACATCATACTTTGGATATAAATCGTTGATTCTATCCATCTCTTTCTGAAATACCTATAGCTGTCAAAATGCTGAATACACACAAATTTAATGAAACAAGAAAGCACCGCGACGCTGCTGTAGACGAGTGTGGACAAATTGGAAATTTTTAACTTTTAATAGCCTCTTTTGACGTTTAAAAATCGTTGAATTTTAACGGGGTTGAGGTTAAAAAAAATATCACGAATGATACTTTGTGCCCAATTAACCGACAACTTATGAGTCATCATTTTTTTTTGGACTTTAAATGATTGCGAAGGTGAGGTCAGATGTTTATTCTCGTTCACACTCATTGAATTTTGAAAAAAGTCATGACTCAAAAGTCGTCGTGTAACTATTTAGTTAGATTGAGTGGAGCTGACAAAACTGAAGGGAATGTTTGAACGTAGTTCAGTTCAGTGCAGCTGTGCTGTAAAAAAATTGTGTTGACGAACAAAATATTGAAAAACCTGAGAGCGTGTACGTAAACGTAAGTAAATTGATTTACATTGATCGAGCCGATTTTTGGAAAGCACCAGGACGACTGCATATTTGATTAGATCAATACCTACGTCAAAAATGGTGATGAATTGACGATCAAATTGACTTTTATTTGACGTTTTCGAAAACCTCTAAATACCAGCTCACGTTTCTGAGATATCCGAGATTTTGTGCCGTCAGTTTGACTTCCCATTGTAGAAGCAAAAAGCACTCTAATTTGTTTTTTTAATAAAATGATAAACTGCAAATAAAAATAAAGCAACAAGCGAATTTCAAAAAATGCAGTCTCTCCTTTTTGACAGCAAAAGTAGGGAAATTTGATGAGGACACAATGCCTGTTAATATTTCTGATATAGCTGAGAATTGCAAAATTTCAGATGATTAACTAATTAAATTCAGAAGCATCGTATGTCAAAGTCGGAATGTTTGAAACCTTGAACTTTAAATTTGTTTTTTTTTTTTTAATTTTCCAAATTTAAAAATGCATGTTTTGTGTGAGGTGAAAACTATCAATTATTCTTGAATTAAAGTATTTCCTCTGACAAAAATTTATTAACAAAATAGTCCACTATTGAACCATTAACCCCTGTCTACCCTACTATTCACTTAACCAAAGAAACGTAAATGTTTTCTATTTTTTTTTAATTTTATAATTGATCCCTTATCATCTTAATAAAGATCTTCTCAGGGATTAATTTTCTCTTAAAGTTCAACCAAAATTAGCCAACATTTTATTTAAGTATACTTTAAAGTTAACTTTTATTAATTATAGTTCAACAAAACTTATCACTAAACGTTTATCTTACAAATTTTGCAAAGTAATGATGATTAATGATTACTAGTTTTTGTATATCTTACTAAGATTACACTTATTTAATGGTCTCTGACACAACTCAACCATCATGAATTACCTTTATACCTACAAAAAAAAGTTACATAACAAAATCTTTTGTTTATTTTGTTGTTGTTTCCCTTTCAAAAAAGGTAATACAAGTACCTTTTTTTTCTAATCGCAGAATAGATTTTAATTATTATCGATTTAAGAAAAAAAAAAAAAAACTAAATTACTCACAAACAGTTTTCATATTTCACAATACGAATTTGGACAAACATTTCACCGGCTTACCATAATACGAGTATGATCAGTGCACCCAAAATCACCAAAACCAAAATAATATACGAACAAGCTTGATGCCGGCTCATTTTGAAAAGTGAAAGGAAAAACTCACTGCTTTGCCGCTGCATTGGAATAAGATAAATGGAAAAATCTGCACTGGGCCTCCTAAGATGATGCGATACTCAATCCCCAGCGCCCTCTGCATATGACCACTCTCGGCGACTTAACTCTATACGAGCATTTAACTAAAAGCCATAAAACTGCATCCGAGTCCGTGTGTTGGCCAAGTCTACTATAAGCTTCAGAGATTCGTTTTTGGAATGCCATGTGGCAGCAGCAGCAGCAGCAGCAGCATTTGGCACTCAGCAGCAGCCAAGCTTTTCAGAGACTCTGTTGGCTCGGGTGTTTGACTTGGCACATCGTGCTGCGATGTGTGCGGCCCTAGAGGCGGATAGTTGCGCGAGGAAGTGTCCGGTTAGGTGGTGGCGACTCCATTATCTGGACGAGGATAAAACGAGTGCATATCCACCTCCGGGGGTTAAAACACAAACCACCGGAGATAATTTATTTGCACGCACCTCACAACTAGGCTGGTTGCCTCGAGGTTAACATAGCTATATAACCGCTCCCGGAGACCGGTAGTACCACGATAGGAGTTGTCTCTGGAGCTTCTCATTTCTGGCTGGTCATTGTTTTCCCCGAAGAGGCACTGAATTATACGCGAATTTATTCATGGTGTCTGACATAAGCCACCACCATCAGATTCACATAGCTTGAGAAGTAAGGTTATACATCCGTCGCGTCGCTACGCTCTACACGCTCGTTCCATGGATATGAGAAAAAGCAATTTTCCGATTGGCTTATCTGAGAATTTATACTCCGATTGAAAAGTGAGTACATACATAGTTGGTACGAGTTGTAAAAAAAAGCAAAAAAAAAAAAAAATACCAAGCTTAATCGCATAATTCGTTGCACTTAACATTTAGCAGCTGGGGATCATATACGAAATAAATACACCTCGGCATGAGTTCAACTGGGGACACCACCACAGCTAAGGCTTGGATATGTAGATTTCACGGGTCATTAGAGACGTAATTATTGATCTTTTCAAATAAAGGTTCATACTCTTGGATTTCTCGAATATAAAGACGGAGCTCCGCATATAGCTTTCGTGTACGGCTTTACTTTTTAACTATTTGGATGCAGATGAAAATTATAGCTTCAACAGGTGTTACTATGGGTGAAGTAATTGTAAGTAGGTACTATAGAGTTGAGAAATGTCATGATATAAATTTTATTAGGTTCTTGGTTAGATATATTGTATACGGCAAATAGTGGCGCAGGGCTTTGAAAAGCAGAAAAAAATTAGCACAGCGAATCAAGTTAATGATATTTTTTATCTGATAAAATTGAATTTAGGACCTCGTATATACTTCAATACGTGTACAACAAAGATGGCGTGAAAGGCATTATTTTTCGAGAAGGGAAGACAATTATTTACTAAATGTAAAACTTTTGGCATTTTAGCATTCCTATTTATTCCGTAAGACATTATATTAGTTTCGTGAGCCATTTTCGGACCGTTGAATATTACGCCCAATTTTGACCTGAAGAATACATTGAAAGCCATATTTAAGTTTGTATTTAACGTACAAAAATATATTACATACTGAAGTGGCCGCTAAATAATCAAGACTACAATTATTATTTATTATTATTATTTCGATCAAGACTACAATGATACACAAGTAGTACCTCGTGGCATAATGGTTAGTGCGTAGGACTGTCATGCCAAAGGTCTGGGTTCGATTCCCGGCCACTGCCACCTAAAAACAGAAATGTTTTTTTTCCGAGGTACTGCCTCTTGCGAGGGACTGACAAATCCTCCAAGAGTATACTTGTCATGAATAAGTGCTTCTCACAAGCTGTTTGGACTCGGCAAAAAATTGTAGGTACTTGGCAGCCTCCCGATAATCAAACCTTCAACTAAATCGATACTGTTGCAATCTACAAAGTTTCCGATAGTCATCAACGAAGGGCCCGGGCAACAGAGCGTCATCTGGTTTTTTTGAGAGAAATTATAATACAAAATTTGATCGCTGGGTGAAGTATTGACTGTGTATTGCCAGATAGCGTACTGTTTGACCAGGTCCACTTTTGTTTATAACTCAGAAGTATACAAATGTGGATAGGGCCCTTACGAGATTATGGGCAGTCTAGTGGAAACGCACTCGATGTTAGAAATCCTAGTTAGTTTAATTCATCATCAGGAAAAATTTAAACAAAGTGACGATGATCTACAGAAGCGGAACTTTTCAAGTACACTGGAAATGATCAGGGAAGGAGCCTATCAACGGCTTTTTGTCAAAACCTCGTAAGTCCTTATATGACATTTTAGTTGTGTTTTCACAAAATGAATTCGAAATTTTAATACCATTACCACTATTTCATGTTTCCTTTTAAAACTTTCAATCAGTTTTTTTTAACATTAAAAAATATAAATTTTGTGGCGCAACAGCTCATGGACAACCAGGGCCTAGTCACTAACAACTCTCAACCATTCCTGTGTGCGTGTTGTTGGCAGAAATGGAGGGGACCTACAATTTTTTGCCGAGTCCGAACGGCTAGATGAGAAGCACTTATTCATGACAAGTATACTCTTGGAGGATTTGTCAGTCCCTCGCAAGAGGCAGTACCTTGGAAAAAAACATTTGTTTTTAGGTGGCAGTGGCCGGGAATCGAACCGAGACCTTTGGCATGACAGTCCTACGCACTAACCATTATGCCACGAGGTACTACTTTTTTTTAACATTAAAGTATCTAAAAATTCCATTTTATTAATTTGTTAAGCGAGTTTTTGTGTCTCCTTTCTAATCGATTTTTCAATTTCAAGTTAACTTGGGTTTTTATAAAAAAAAACCCCGATGTTTCTTAGTTTTTATCAAACAGTTTCAAAAATCCTGTTTAGATTAGGAAAATTGAGTCCGGACTCGTGAGTCTATTCGTGTCTATATTCGAAAATTTGAGGAGCCTCAGGATTGTTGAGAGGCATGAAAACAAATTAAACACCCGACTCATAAGACTCATTTGTTGTTGTTTCAATGTATATGAGCCTGTTTAGATTGGGAAAATCGTGTCTACATTTAAAAAATGGAGGAAACTCAAAACACAAAAAAACAACAACAACTTCAATATGCTTTGTAGGCTGAATCAACAACAAATGAGTCTCATGAGTCCGGTGTTTACGTTTTGTTCATGCCTCACGACATCCCTGACCCCCCACTCCTCTTGTCTAGAAACAACCGTGAGACCGGTCTCAATCTTCCCAACCTAAACAGCGTCAAACAGTTCCAGACCGCATTATTAGTGTGGGCCATCACTTCAATATTTAACTTGTGCAACGGGTTTGCACTTAATCTGGCGGTTTTAAACTGTTTGAAACTTGGTGTAGAACAAACCTAAGGCTGAGGATAGATGGTGTTCACATTTTGCTGAGAACTGAATTTTTTTTTAATTTTCGGTATTCAAAGCTCGCTCCCACTCCTTCATTGAATAGAGATATAAGAATACTGAAATGTCAAAAATCCAGTTTTTCTGTCTAATGTGAACACCGTCATATATAACCACCTGTAGTGGCTGTTTTCTTGCATAGTCCACTTTTACACGGTGCTTGTTTGCCTTGCATGCTTGGAGCGCGAAAGAGAAATTTTATAAAATAGAAATAGAAAAAAAACTAACAATAAACTTTTTGACGTTTTTGTCTGTGCTCTTTTTTCCCTTATTCTGCTACATTATTGTTCTGAATGTAGCTCAAACCTGCAAATAGCTGTCAAAATAATTCACTACTGAGAAAACAATGCGCAGCTCGAACATGCTTCGTGTAAGAATGCATGCATTACCGAATACATATCAAAAGGGAATAGGGGTGTTTATAAGGATGAACTTTATTGACAACATTGTGTGATGGAATCGGAACCAGTTTTCAAAATATTTTGAAAACCATGCAACACAGGTTGTCAACTTGTTTTTTTTTTTGCGTTTAAATGATCTAACAGCCACCCTTATAAGAAAGAGTTGCGCATTAATTTCATGCGCCGTGTGAAACTGTAAACGCAGTAAAAAAAAAGTGTTCGGAAAGTGTTTCTGATCGCGTTTACACGTACAATCTTCACAAACTATTAGGTCTATTCTGCCAAATCTGTTATTCTGCTACGAATTTTCCGTTATAAATCATAAAAGATTTCCAACACAAAAGATCTTTTATGATTTGTATTCAGGTGTTTGAACTTGTATAAAAATCTGTTATGAAACTTTGAAAACGAAATCAGTCAACGAACAGACCTAAAATCTGTTGTCATAATCAGCTGTTCTGTTATAAAATTTATTTACATTTAGCTTGTGTTGAAATTCTGAGCAGCGTATATTAGATAAAAAACAAGTTAAGTAAAAATATTTCTTATGTTTAATAAATTTGTGGTTTGATTGCGGTTGAGGGATGTCGTGATAAAGAAACACACTAGGACTACTCAGGGCATTCAACAGGCTCCGCTTAGCCAATTACTGGTTTAAAGTTGCTCGCATTCTCTGCACCAACTATAGAGGCATAAGTCTTTTTAATATTACCTACAACATAATGTCAAGCGTATTATGTGAATGCCTAAAGCTGTTTACTGACGAACTGATCGGCTCTTACTAGTAAAGCCTGGAAAGTCTACCATTGATCAAATCGTTATAAGCCAAATCCTGGAGAATATCCAAGAGTTTAGTATGTACTATGTCGAGATTTGATTACCTAATTTAAAGATGACCTTAAATGCTCCTTGGAATATGTAGATGAATTAGACACAATTTGAAGAATCAAAGGAGCAGTTACGGGGATTTTTGTTTGAGTTTAGAGTCAGAAGGAAACAAAATAGGTCTGGTAGCCCAAGATCTGGAAATCGAGCAATTGAGGAAAAAAGCCCTACCCAGAAATACCAACGAGAGGGCATGCTCAGATGATATGAACGCTACTAAAGTTCGACAGAAAGTCATAATTAAAAAAAAAAATTTCTGAAAAAATTAATAGCTTGTTCTAGACGATCAAGTTCTGGCTTACAATTTAGTAGCTTATCAAAATTCTTAATTTTTTAGAAATAAAAATTTTGAAGAAATTTTCTTCAAACGGGTTTTTTGCTCTTTTGCTTCGATTTATTAAATGTTAATCACTTTTGACTTGACCAATTAATTTTATGCTAAATACCATTCAATTTGACATTAATTATTTTAAGCCTCGTGCTCTTTAGAAAATCCAAAAAAAAAAACTTTGACCCACTTTCATCATAACTGCGCTGGCCCACACAACACAATCAATCAGTTTGGACAATTCGTCCAAACTGAGCAAAACATGACTTTGATCTCTGCCGAAACTCAACTTTAAATTTAAATTAAATTCATTTTTTGTTTTCAGAAGATTCCCATGGGACATGGGAGTTTAAACACAAATAAAGACCTATTCAATGTCTACCCTTGACCTTGGGAAAAATATATAGCCAGCCGTCGTCGTCGTCGTCTGGCATCAGTTAATAGAGATCACTCATATGGGTACACCGAGGCAGGAACAACAAAAAATAGGTACCTGCACAAAAAAAATTAAATTAAAATGAAATTCAATTCCCTGGTGATGTATTCTCAAACCACCAAACCAATTATCTCTCCATAATTGAACCAACAATTTAACCATTCTCCAAGTGAATGAAAGGTTTTTTGTTATTGTTGTTGTTGTAGTTGGTTCTCTTTTCAAAAGAAGGTATATAGGAGAGTATATGATCCCGCCTGGCTATGATATATCCTTTCAACAACTGAAGCCAACTTAGGACAAAAACGAAAAAAAAAAACTCAACCAAAAACTTCATCTCAACAGGAAATCAACCGCAATTGCGCGCGTAATCCCAAAAATATCCATCTCCATCTCCATAATATAAAAATCAAAAGCAATCATCTTCAATGTACACCGATCCTAATTTTCCTCGTCATCTTCGTTGCGTCATTTACGTCGTCGTCGTCGTCGGTCGTCGCCGATTCCAACTATCGGGTTGGGATGTTAGCGATGTTTTCTTTCACATCCTTATGGACTGCTGGAGCCTATATGCTCACCTGTGTGTGAGTTGGAGTTCTGCTCCTGCAGAGTGCGTTGTCAGGCGGTGAAACTACAAACGATTTAGTGGCCTAACACAGGTTGCATTAACAAATAATAATGCAGCACAATACAAATATCGCTGGACCTGGACCCTGATGCCTGTGTCTATATGAAGGTAATGTACCGTGCTCCTTTGGCCCCATATTTCGGTGATTCACTGTTTTTTTTTGTTTGGTGTGTGATTATTTTGGAAACATCATCTACCAAACCGAATATCAACGTGCCGACTGTTTGCTAAGTTTATATACTTACCTCAGTCGTCCTGCCGCGTGAGTCGTCAAGATTCGTTGGTCCTAAACCGCCAAAGATGCCTGGCTCCTGTTGTTTGCCCAAACAATTGACATGCCTTAAATTCTTCCCCAATTTGATAAATAAAACTAAAAACAAACCTGCGCTGGCTGTGGAGGAGGTAAATACATCTGGTCATTAGCAGCAGAGGACTTTGAATCTGAGATGAAGATAATCGAGGAAAGGATGAGGCCGGTGAACGGATTAACCCAAAGCAAATATTTTATTATTTTGTTGCTCATTTATTGAGGTTGCATAACTTAATGAAGTGCTGTCAACTCGAACTTGGAATTTAAACGTATTGCGTGGACACAATAAGTCAAGTTCGAAAATTTCCAAAGTTCCACCAAATTGACAGTGCTAAATGGCAGTCACCGTTAACCAACAAATACAATTAGCCAACAATAAAAAAATCACTTCCTGTATTATAACTTTCATTACAAAATTACCTACATAAAATAATAATTAAAGATCCATCACAGTAAAATTTTCCCAAAATAGTTGAAATATTTTGGGTTTTTTTATATTAAGAGCTAATTATGTGCCACTTTTCTTTTAGTTATTTTGTGCCCCATTTTGGGTTCCCTATATAGTGCAGTAGTTTTTATTCTTCCCCAGTTTTATGTTTTCGGAAAAAATAAAATAAATTCGCATATTTGCAACTTTTACAGCCAAAAAACAATTTTGCGAAGCTTCAAGTTAGCATCTATTTACCATTATGGCAGGACAAACTGGGCACAAAACGGCAAACAAATTCATGTAAGTTGAACTGACCTTAATACAAATTGCGTATGACAAGGCCCTCACTACATCACTGATGAGTCCAAGTGAGTAAGCCAAACGAAACTCCAATTTGTAGGACTAAAGTTTTTTTGAATCAGCCCAACTTTCATTTTTATAAAATTGCATAAATTCAAAAAAATTTCATCCTTAAAATTAGCTAATTTTATTTTTTTTTAAATATTTTGGTGTAAAGCAGAATACGTTGAGCACAACACGGCACATTTTTTTTGAAATTTTTTGAGCAAAGAAGAGACACAAGTGTTTCATTTTTAAGAAATTTCAAAACTTCAAAAAAAAAAATTCATGCGTAAGATTTGCAAATTTGTCTTTTTTTATATTTACTGCCCAAGGCGGCAAAAGTTGAGCATAGCTCTGGCAAATCTGGCAAGGAGAAGAAATTTTGTACTCTCTCGTGAGCGCTCTCTTTGGTCCGAAAAAGTACAAACTTTCACTTGTGGAACGACTTTGCACTAAAAATGACTAAATCTGGCAGTTTAAAACTGTTTGAAACTCGTTCTGGAACACACCTTTTATCTCTGTCTGGTTCATTTGTTTATGTCAAAGAGCCAGATTACACGATTCGTTTTGCCGGTGCATTCTGTTTCGTCTGTTGACACTTTGGGTGAGGGGAGTAAAAATGAAGAGGACACGAAGTAACAAAAGTACGTATGAAAACATTAAGACTTTTTTTTGGTTGAACTTTGACGTTCTATGATTTGCGGAACGAATCGAGAATACGGGTGCTTATAAACTTCAAATTATGATCTTTATTATTGTTTTTCATAATTAAATAAATATGAATTTGAACAAGAAGTGATTAAAAATATTTTCCTATTTGTCTATTTTCCAATAAATTAAGCGCAGACCTTTTTTTCGTTGTGTATAATCACAAAGTCAACAAAAAAGATGAAACGAACGAGAAAATGATTTTTGTAATCAGGACAAAGTGACTTTGGCACAGTTATTTTTGAAGTTTAGTACATACTTAGTACATACTCGTGAAGTGAACAATCCCCAGTGGAGAAAGTGATTTTTTGGCATTTCTCACTGATACAGACTTGCGAATGTGTTGTAAGCGTTTGACGTTTAAAACCACAATGTCCCAAATGACTAGTAATCGAACTGTCAACTATTCACTAAGAGTTCCCGAACATTTTCCACGGGAATTGCTCGTGAACGATAACTTTCCACACAGCTTCACAAGCAAGTTCACAGGTGAATAAAAATGCAAGTTTTGTATGGATTCACAACAAGATTCACAAGTATGAAAAAGGCTTAAGTTTGAGGCAGTTAAATATTTGAAATTGGCATTTTTTGTGTAAGAAATAAAAATGAATTATTAAAAATAAATTTTAAATCAAAAATTGAGAACGAACATTTTTATTAGCGCGTTTTTTTGCTTTGCCATTTCATCTGTCAGTTTTATAACAAAAATATAAAACTAACGCAAATGCCAAAAATCACAGACAGCAACTCTACAATGCAAAAAACAACAAAAAAATATAAAGATATGTATGTCATTTTTCCGCACATATCTAATTAGGTAATGTGCGAACAAAAGCATTTAGACTCCTCAAAATAATCTACTATCAATTTCACTCGTCAAACAGCGTACTGCCAAACAAAGGCTAGAAGTTATGCGGCTTCGACTTAATCATTTGTATTTTCTTTATTTTTAGGTTTACACCTGCTATTAACGATTGAAAGCGAAAATAGTTTCATGTTTCTGACGATTGTCAAAAATTAAAATGTATCAAGTGCACTTACATGTTTGTGCTTACACTTGCGATTTAAAACAGTGCGACAAAAAAGAAAAAGTCATACGTGAACATCTGATTTGAAAGAGGAGAAGATTATATTATCCGAGCTTTTAGTATACCGCTTCCCACTTATACCACTTGCCACCCACAACTTAGCAGTTCGATGAAGTCGACGTCATATATATTTCATTCGTCATCCCTGTTCAGTTTACACTAGGCTGTGGCAGGAAATACGAAAAAAACGTAAGGAATGGCAACAACTTAAAACTTTTTGACTCATAGATTCCCTTGTTTTTGAATAAGAACAGCAGATAACAAGCTTACAGCTTTTTCTGGTCCTTAGCAGCTAACAACCTAACCAAGGTTCCTTTTCTAGGTACATTCGTCTGCCAGTAAAGTATATCCTTTTTATTACCTCCAAAAGTGTCACCTGCCACTCCCCTTTGACTTCCAGTGACATGGAGGCTGGAATCAGATATGTCTACCTTCCGTATTTTTGACACAAACAACCAAAATTTTTTTACATTTTTTAATTAAAACATTAAACACCTTTAACCCTTTTTATTTATATTAATTTGTTTTACTACTTCAAAGCTACTTGCATAAATCTATTTAATTGTTATTTTCAGAATATGAAACTGCGCAATAACTTTACATCAGACTTCTATAAGAAAAAGACTCCTATCCACCTGTTGAGATTTAAAAGTTTATACGATCAAAGTATGACAGCATAACACGAAGGTGTTAACATCTCATTTAAGCTCATATCGTTTCAATGACTGCGCTTGCATAATTTTCTATAGAAGCTTAAGATGAATTAAACACCCACTTAATTAAAAAAAAATTTCTTTGTCGGTCTAAAGTGTAGCTAATTCGTTTTTAATTAAAAGTTGTATTTTTGTTCACATGGAAATTAATGTGGTAAGACCGCAATCATCATAAATAAGTCTTAAATAGTTTAATATCGATTAAATGAAAAAGTTCAAGGAACATCAGTGTTCGATTGACGATCTTGCACAAAGGATGTCTTAAGGTGACCAAGTGGCGATTTCAATTGAGACGTTTGCAAAGATTTGTAGAGATTTTCAACGGATTTTCAGTAGGTTCCTACACCATGAGGGCCATTCACAATTGAACCTGTCAGTTTTTAATACAAAATCACTACGTTTCTGTGACAGTTCTTACGACCGTCACTACATATGTATGTGAATGGACCTTGGATATTATTATTCTCTGGCACTTAACCGTGAATTCTGTGGTTTCGCTTCCCCAGAAAGCATTGTAGTTCTAAGTTTAAAAATATCACGACAAAATCCATTGACATTTTGCATAGAAAGGGGATTTTGTATGATAGTCATTGGTGCAGTTTAGACTTCAAATCCTTCACACCATCATTTTGTTTTTACAAAATGTAAACAACCACCATTCACGTCAAAATGACCATCCCCTTAACAATTTATGATAATTAATTATTCGGACAGTCTCGGCATAATAAACAACTCAAACCTATTAAGATCTTGAGATTTTCTTTATACGAACACAACTTTCCCTCACATCTAATTCACTACATTTTATAAACAGTGCGAACCAACCAAAGCAAATGATATCACTTTACATTTCGGACTTCGTTTGATGTTGGTTTTTGTAGTATAGAAAAATATCTAATCTGTGACAAACATTTTCCGCCAATTAGCAGAAGTAGTCAAAATATTGCGCCAACAAAACAAACATGCTGTTTGTGGTGCGGCTACATTTCTTCACGTCACAGCTTATCAGAGTTTCCATCTCTCTAGAGAGCCAACAAGAAACCACACAGCAACAACATCACTCCCACTCCCACTACCACCCCTTTGGGAAAATCTTATAAAGTTGGTCCAAAACTTCAAACGCAACATCACACGCTACCACCACCACCATCAGCACCGACGAACGATAGAGATTACAAGAAGTACAACACCACATCGGTGCACAAAACCAATTCACACTTTCACTGCTGCACTGCACACTGACAGTGCTTGAGAGCTGAGCATAAGATGGCATGGCGTTTGGGGAAGAGTGCACTTTTAGCTAAAATTACGATATCATTTGCAATTGGGATTTGTCGGTCCCGTCCGTCCTGCCGTCCATCCATCCGATCGTCCGTTTGTCTGATGTTGTCTGTCCATCGTTTCTGTCCTTTTTGTCTGTCTGACTGCAAATGACTTTCATTAATTTCACCCGAAACGAAATGAAAATGCCTGAGTGGATATGTTTCCTGTCTGTAATCTTATGAGAGAGAGACATATATACTCCTGGATCCTCCTGCCGTCATTTCTATGAATGCGCGCTTGCGCACAAACACCACTCGCACACACTATATGCCTACCTCTATGCCTCATGTGGAGAAGCTTTGAAGTTTCAAGTGGAAAAAAGGGGAAAATCTTAAGATTCCTCGACGGACATTATGCCATATAGAGTCAGCAGCAAAGACCCCCCAACTATGCTGGCCACACTTTCTGATTCTCTCTCTAGGTTGATGCTGACGGACTGTGAAAGATGAATCGGCCCGATAGTGGTAAAGCTGTAAATTGAGAATGAAAATTTAATTTCCATTTCCGTCGTCGATTTTTTCTAATTTTTCTTCTTTTTAATTTTCCAATTTTCATTCAAGCTCGAAGTTGAATTTCACATTTTGGTATGATTGAGAATTTTAATTATTGTCTGTGCAAAATCGATGATCGAACTAATAGCCTTGGTCTTTTGGAAGAAATCCATGGCCATGAAGTTAATGATTTGGTTAAGATAACTATCAATGTTTTGGTTGAAAACAGAAATCAAGCGCTTAGCGGATTTCCACATTGTGTGACACCATCTGCATGTTTGATTTAGATGACACTGATAACAGCTACAATTATGACTTTGCATGGCAACCCGTTTTTCAATCTGTTGTTAATTTCCTTCTTATTGTAGTAAAAGTTTTGAGGTTTCCATAAAATCTAGCATTTCGCTTATGAAGAATGAGAACAACATTTTACTCCTTATTTTTACTTGTTATATTTCATTCGTTACTTTTACTCGTTACTTTCACTACTTAATTTTACTTTTACTCAGTAATTTTACTCGTTATTTTTGCTTGTTACTTTAACTCTTTACTCTACTATTACTCATTGTTTTAACTCACTACTTTCACTCGTTATTTGTACTCGTTAGTTTTATTCGTTACTTTTACTCGTTACTTTTACTAACAAGTATCTGCAGTAAGATTATTTGAAATCTGAATTGACAGAGTGTGTCGTATTCAACTCAATGAAAAATTTCTCTCACAGGTGGAATCGGGGTTTCACTATCTCGGGTCCCCCATTTCTTAGGGGACCCTGATATATGTAACTTTAACCCTGTGAACTGTAGGACAGTGGTGGCGTCATCAGCCGGCTATACTCTTCAAAAATGACCTAAGCCTAGATAATCCCTCAGAGTTTCAAAGTCCTATAAAAATTACTGTTTGTCTTAAAAGCCTGTAAAGTTTGCTGGTGAAATTCCACCAAGGCCATAACATCAGCAGCTGTAAAGCACCAACCATCAAGTTAGTTACAGCTGGACTTCGGTGAGTTTGAATTTAATTACATTGCAAATTGTCACAATCCGATGTCGGCCTGTCCAAAATGCCAGGCAAAGTGCAATTCGAAGATGCATAGCGGAGCCAGAGCTCTCATATCTTTTAGCCGAACAAGATCTATTTCATAATTCGCTTCAGCGCGTAAACAGATGGCCAACTCTCGCCCATAGCAGCAGCATTATATCAACTCCGAGGCAGCGCAGGTCTACATACTTTCAAGTCCGCTCAAACACTTATATAGTAGATTATTTCTTCGAGAGCATTCGGTAGACGATTTATCACGGAGCCAGCTATAGGATTGAGATTAGTGAAAATTTGAATGTGAGTACCTATGACTCTTGGGAGTTCACGGCATGAGGTCGATCATCGGCCGGGACGCCTAGAGAATCCGTATAACTGACTTTTTATTAGATGGCCAGAAACAATTGCAAGAAAGTCTTCTCGTTGGTTTCCTTGTATATCGTCAGCATCGTCGTCGTCGTCGTCGTCACGTAGGAATCCACATCGCGGTGGCTATAAAAAAGAGAGAGTGGCGCGATTTGCTTTCTTCAAACGAAAAAAATAAACAGCAGTAAGCCTGTGCGGATATGTAAGGTATAAGTGGCGCAGTTTTTTTGATTTCCATCTAAATGGTGTATATATGGTCGCGGATCAAAGTTGAAAACGTTTTGTGAATCGGTTTTGCATGCGCACTTTTTTGCCATATCCATATTATATTCAGGCGAGAAGGCAGTGTGTGTGTGTGTGTGTGTGTGTTGTAAGAGCGTGCATTTGATGTTGGAATAACAAGCGTTAACCCATAGCTGACTTTGTACTATTATAATCTTTTGTATCTGCGCGATTCTTATAGCATTATTACAATAGTTGCAGAGTTGAATCGTGCACGTTTTTTCTTTCTGAATGTTTTTTCTCTTTTTTTTATAAATTTTACTTTTAGCGTAGGTAAAGGAACGCATTTTATATTTTTTTTTCGTTTTTGTAATCGGATTCCGTAATCGAAGAAAAGTCAAAATAATTGTGAATGAAAGTTTCGATTTAAATAGCATAGGGGTTACAGTAAAAGGCACATTTGACTTAGAGAAAAAAATGAAAACAATGCACTCGTTTTCGATGACTCTTGCTCGCTTGGAAAGGATTTTATTTTTTTTAAGATAACTGAGAAAAATGTCTTATAGCTTTAAAAGTGCGTATGCATTTAAGAGCAAGAAGACTGGGAGTGACTCTCAAGTAGCTCTCAAGCAACTCTCCAGAATAAAACTCGCAAGTATGACTCTCATAAAATTAGCTTACAGAGGAGTGTAAAAGCTATTCTCGAGAGTTTTGTAGTGAAAGTACTCTCAAATGGAAACGCACTTATAGGCCTTAAAAGCACTTGCGATTTTCTGTTGCAGCGACACCTTTAAAGCATTACAAGTAGAAGTGTCATCTGTCCATTTTTTGTATTCATCTTTTTTAAGAGTTGCCTCGAAAACATGAAGTTGACAAAATTTACAATTTTACTATAATTTTCCAACTGATTTTCAAAATTTGTAGGATTGTTAAAATCTTTATGAATCAACGCTCACTTTAGTATTCACAATGTTTATAAGATATTCTTAGGGCTAGTTTTTCAGTTCAGGGTTGACTCTGACTAAAATCAGACTTTAGCTAATCCAGAAAACAAATTAACTTTGAGTTAACTTAGAAATAGTTTTTCAGTTGAAGATTAACTTTATCTTTCTGTTTTCCAAAATCTGAGGCCATCGATGTGCGACACTATGGATACCACCCTTCTTAGCCTTTCACGCATCGGAATAGAGATAGCGCCACAGCGGAATTGCACTGAAAATAACTTTTACTATCGAAATCAAGATGGCACCACAGCTGAAAAGGCTGAAAGGATTTCAATTGATTGAAAAACTCGTCACTAGAGTTAAGTCTGGTTTAACCTCGAGACTTGGATGATCTCGCACTGAAAAACTGGCCCTTACTTGCATACGGACTTAAACCCCTAGAAATAACCCTTGGCTTGCCTTACTTTCTTTCGGGACCACGTGTGCATTACCTTAAGGGGGTGGTAGTTTATAACAGTGAATTCGACAGTATCCTACTCTGCATCTTCTTGTCAATTTTAAGTTTTCAGAATGTGGATGTTATGCGCTAATTTGATTTTATCGCTCCTCGCTTCGCAATATCTTCTGTATTATGTCCTCTAAGTTGAAGGCGTCAAAGATTTCCTCTAGTTTTGTGCGATTACGTTCCTTTTTTTTACATTCAAAGACAGTGTGATAGACATGTCGTCTACGGTGAAGTCTCTTTACTGGCAGAGAAGCTTTTTGTTCTGCCAATCCTATGTAATAAAGCGTTAAAGTAGCCGTGTCCAATTAGAAACTGGGTTGACACTTCATCGTGATTCCGATAACTATAATCAGCTACGTTGTTGATGAGCCACATAGTCCAGCGCCCTAATTCTCTCATCTGTACTGTAAGCATTTTAACTTTCGTCAATTTTCTTCTCTCGACTTATCTATGCAGATAGAGAGATTGGTTCTCCATTTGTTTTGCTTATAAGTACAAGCCCTTGCTTTTTCCATCGGAAAATTCCCTTGGCTAAACAGTTCTTGACATATTGAGAACATATTGAGTTAAAGAAGTGGGCATGATTGGGAGTTTTGTATTACAATCTGTCAGATCTAGAAACTTCTTTATTTTGCAGTGTTGGCAGCAGTTTTCAGGTCTTCAGATTCAGGTCTGATTGGATGAGAGTAGAACAGCGTGCTTACAATATGAGTCTTCTTTTCTAGGATTAGGACTGCTGTGGTTTTCTGCGTTCCAAGCTTTTACAAAGCGATGTAGTCCCCAGTGTTGACATCTCTGTGGAGTTCTTT
Source organism: Dasysyrphus albostriatus (assembly GCA_946251815.1). NCBI lineage: Eukaryota > Metazoa > Arthropoda > Insecta > Diptera > Syrphidae > Dasysyrphus > Dasysyrphus albostriatus. The sequence goes on along the minus strand of OX276337.1, from coordinate 132,234,866 downwards.
CCACTTCCAATATTAGGTTGAGTTTATAGTTCTCCCAAGCTCTTGACCTTTGATTCTGAACTCTTCAAGGTCATTTTAAAGATGGTCGTCATGTGTTCTTCTTCCTCTTGGGACTTTTTACCTTAGATCCAGGTGTTTGTTCAGCTACTTCCTTTGACCACCAGTAAATGGCTTTGATTCTTCCATTGGGGTAGTTTTTCGTACGTTTTGTTGCAGCAACACCTGCCAGTTGGGTATATTGTACTGTAGCTTCAACGGTTTCTTCCGTTGTAAAACGGTCTGTCCATATTCTTACGTCCTCTACCAGAATTTTTGCATGGAGTTTGCTGACGTTCCATTTTGTGGTTTGAGGTTCTTCCGTTTGTTATATGGCGGTTTTCATCAATCCCAAAAACTAAAAACTACTATGATCGTTGCCTGTATATTCCTCGATCACTCTCCAGTCTCGTATCTTTAAAAACGTGTTGTTTGTTATGTCGGGTATTGTTCCTCTGTATTAAGGTCTTCTAAAGATCTTGCTATCTCCTAAGTTTGCTTCATTAAGCCCGCCATTTCAAATACCAGCATCTCTCAAAAGTCGGTGGTTGGCACTCCCCACTCATGGCCTCTAGTATTGAATTCTCAAGCAACTACAATTTCCCTCCCAGTTTGACAGATGAAATCTTTTAGGTTCTCAAGTTGTCGTCGGAACTGAGCTATTCTATTATTTGGGCTTAGATACGTGGGTGCGAAATATAACTTCAACGATCGTATACCAGAATCTACGTTTCCATGACATAATGCCAAATATACGAGTAAGTATGAACCTACCTACTAAAAATGACATAAAGTCAAATTATAGAATTTCACCTAATGTCACATTTTTAAAATGACAGGAGACATAATGTGCATCAAGTGACATAAGGTCAAGTATGGCTACTATTTCCAAAAAAAAACTGACACCAAGTCAAATTATCAAATTTGGCCTTATGTCATTTTATTATAAAGTGTCATAAGACCAAATAGTTAACCAAATTTTGTCTAAATTGCATTTGGCTTAATGCCACCACCACATCAGCACCTTTGAAAATTTATGATCATATTCTTAATCAGGCAACAACTAGCAAAAGGTCACCAAACCCTTATACATCAGAGCTAACTAACATTGTTGCCGCCTTGTCACCGTCGGAATGTTGCACAGAAAGTTTTGTGTTTAATTCTTTGCTAACACAGCTCTGTGAAACAACATTTTCAAATGTCTTCAAATCCTGTTTTATTCATGTTGTTTAGAAACAAAAAAAAAAAAGGATTTGTAATTTAACATTTCAAATATTATATTTCCTCAATGTCTACCAAATACGCCCACAATATCAGTCAAAAAACTACAGCACTGGACAAGAATATTAACAACACATAACCAAATACAATTTCTATTTATTATAATTTTGTTTTTTTCAAAGCTTCATCCCGCCAAATGCAGAACATAACTTTTACTCTTCATTCTGCGCGCTTAAGATACAAACTCAACATCCCATACAGCACAAACAGCAAGCATCGGTGCTAAGCGTACTGCGCAGAGCAAAGACGAAGAACATTACACCACACTAAGCACACACACCGAAATAAATTACAAGCAATAACTATTGAATATCCTATTTTCCATATTTACTGTCAACGAAACAAATGCCAGCAATAATTCATCTGGCAATTTCCCGAAGCCCGCAACTACACAGCCACAGTCATAGCTACAGCAGCGGAGGTGGAATCCTAACACCGGGCCTGGCCTGGCTTGGCCACAGCCCAAAGAGCCGATACCACGTAGAACGTTGTAGGTATCTATGTCTATACAGCTCCCACATGGAGACGAGTTAGACAAGCAGCTTGCCTGCAATATCCAAGACCGACATTCACAGAACGTTCTGCGAAACGCACTCAGCAGCGTCAGCCTCAGCAGCGCACAACATCTGAGATCCATCGATGGAGAACGGATCGGTTTCGTTTGTTAATTTCCAGGCAAATCATGTTCGGGAATAACTCCGTCAAGACATCGGCATCGGCATCGCACCACACACAGCACACAGCACAGCAAGAGAGAGAGAGTATCCTCCGCCCAAATGGCCAAATGTGGGGATGCTGCACTGCTGCTGCCATAGATCGATCGAATGTTGAAAAGGTCGTCATCGCAGCGATCACTGATCGGTTGAGCTAACTCTGACGACGAAGACGACAGCGACAACGACAACGACAACGACGACAGCAACGTTATGAGATGACGACAACAACGATACTAGAGATGCCAACCACGCACTTTTGTCAATAATCACCAAAAACAACAAACAGACTTCAACTTGATTTGAGTCTTGAGTTGACGACGAACGATGCGAGCGATGGTGATGACGACGCACGGAACGGGGCTAGCAGTTGGGGACGAACAACGGTGACTTTGGATCGACATGTGGTATAAGAACTCCTATAACTCTTCTCAAAGGCCTGTCGTCTGTCCAGCACCACCATCCACCACAAGAGATCAACATCAAAAACCCCCACCTCTTCCTCCCACCCGCCTCCTTCTCCACCCAACCCTCCAGCTTCTCTCTCCATGGCAGCTGGGAATACTAATGACAGATTCTCTGATCTGGATTCTGGTGATTTTCTTTTCGCGTTTTTCCCCCGCTGTCAGTTATTATATACAAAAAACAATCAAAACATCAAATTTATTCGACAACGCAACCATCAACCTAATATTGTAATTACGATCACGGTTAAGGTGGATGTGGGTGGCTGTGGGATCTGCGATCAACAATCAGCGATCAGTGATTCTGGCGTAAAGTACCAACAAATTGCAATATTTGACAGTAAATGCTGACAATGGAATTGCGCTGGCGATGGCGATGGCGCTGTCAGTCAAATTGTGGTTTTACTGTCGTTATTGCCGATCATGCATCTAGTTTCGCTTCGAATGGTGGAATGTCTATAGAGTCTATGGCTTTCGTCGATTGATAACCACATATATGTAGGTACATATCTGACAGTGCTGGTTTGAATGTGCGATGACGGGTGTGCTAGCTAACTCGCCGCACCGACAGACCTACAACTACTAAACTTGTTAGATTTATTCGTTAAATAAAGGTTGCTGAAAGAAGTCGATTGTGTATGGTGCACCGCGGAGATTATAATCGCAATAGTTTAATATATGTCGGAAGAACACCACGCACTTTTTTGTTTGCTGGAAATTTTAATGAAGTAATATTGTTTTTTGACTAATTTTTGCAATATCAAGAGCTCAAATTGTCGAGTGCAGAATTATTGAAGCGAAAATTAATAAGAAATTCCATATTTCCTTCAAAAAATGTGACGAAAATACTTGGGGCAAGTTCTTTAATGCAGTGTGGGATATCCATACAATCGCACATTGATCTCAATAGATTTTTGTCCACAACTGAAAGATAAGTTTAATCTTCAACTTAAAATTGCTTCTAAGTTACTTCAAAGCTAATTTACATATTTTGCAGGATTAGTGAACTCTTTTAACTTAAATTGGAGTTAACTCAACACTGAAAAATTGGCCCTTAGATCAAAGACTTAAATTGACACCATGGGCTTGATGAGATACACATTTTTGAAAACATTAGTTCTGTATCTTCTACTTCTAACTTCTACTTTTACTTCTAGGGGGAAGGTTTGCCAAAATCAAAATTAAAGGCGTTTTTATTTGAATTTGATTGTGGGAGGAAATATTTTGCATATGCATGTATTCTGCTTCGCAAATCTTGCGTTTAAGAATATAAACTACAATTTTTGATTTTAAGTGCTAAATTTGTTCTGTTTTGTGCCGTTAGTAATAAATAAAAACCATGAGCAAATTTGCAAATTTTGCGAACGAACTATTTTTAGTCTTTTCAATTTTTATAAAAACAAAACCATTTTCTGAATTGTCCATAACTTGCGCGTTTATGTGCTGAAGAGCAAAGCTAAATTCGCATTTTATGCAACTTTTCAATCCTGACGTAAATATTGCGGGATGTGAAGCCAGCAATTTTTCGATATTTAACTAAGACTTTGGCTTTCAAAAGGTTGCCAATTTTTATTAAAGTAACGTTTTTGTTTTATAGACAAAAGCTTAATGTTCCGTCACATGCTAAGCTGATGCACCCTTGTGTCATAAATTAAAAAAAAAAATAACTTAGCAAATTTTGCGAAACGATAAGTTTTTATTTTTCTTGATTTTTATAATGACTTAAGTTGGGCTGTGATGTCCTTCCACCAACTTGAGCTACCATTTGACTAAGAGGAAACAAATTTCACATCTTTTTTTTGCATAATTCATGACTCAAAATTAATTTTGCGAGCAGTGAAGCTTACATTGGCACTGCTGAATTTGTGCTGCCATGTGTCAAAAAGATTCAAAAACTGGGCTACCAAATATACCTTACGACCGAAAATATACACCTCTTATTTTTTTGTTTGTTTTTTTTTTTCATGACCTAAAAATTCTGACCTAAAACCAAAAATAATAATAGTTCAGAATTTGCAAATTTGCGAAACTTTTTTTCCAACCTTTATGGCCCGCTTAGGAAATCGAATCCCTTGTGCTTTTTGGAGGGACCTGTTTTTATGATTATAATTCATTTCTTACACGCTTTGGAATTAAGGTTGAGAGTAAAAATGGCGCCCAATCTGGGCCAAATTGTAAATAAAAAAAAAAACATATAAAATACTTGGAAAATTTTGATGGTTAAAATACAAGTTGTTATTTTAAAAAATGGGTGTATCTTCGGGTCACCTTTCAGTGTTGCCATTTTTCGGGATTTAATGTAAAATTGTGGCCCCTTCACTTTTTTTTTAAATACTTTTTAGTTATATTTTGAACATTTGTTTAAACGCCTCAAGATGCCAAACACATGTAAAAAATAACAGTTGATCTCTTTGAAATAGATGTCGAGTAAGCGCACCTTCGGTTAAAATGTCAGTGTTGCCACTTTTTTATATCGTCAAAATGTTCTTGGACATTTAAAAAGTATGTTTCCGAAAAGTGGCAATATGGACATTTGAACCGAAAACATACGTCTGCTCAATTTTTTATTTTAAGACATCGACTGTAACTTCCCAACACTTGTTTGACATCTGGAGGTTTTTTCACAACTTTTTTTAAGCTCAAATTATAAAAATTATCAAAAAAGTGAAGGTACATAAAAAACATTTTAAAGTTTTAAAGTACATAAAAAAGTATTTTCCCGAAAAGTGGCAACACTGACATTTTACCCGGAGGAGCTACTACTACTGAAAACCTATCTCTTAAGGCATCAATCATTATTCTAACCATGACAAATTTTACAAGTTGCTATTTTTTGATAAATTTCACCATTTGGCCAAGGTTGGGCGCCATTTTTGAAGATGTCAAAATTGTTAAAATAAATTACAAATATGAAAACAAAATAATCTACTTGTCTTTGCCAGTTTGGACAGCTTAATATGAATATTTTTTGTTGGGCCAATCTGCCGGTCCCTGCAGTTTTGCAATTCTTCGAAAAAATCTCCTCATACGGTTATGGTTCGAAGCCTATAACTTAAGTTCTCACTATCGGATCTTCAAGTTGATAGTATTCAAACGGAAGATAATACAATATCCTACATTTTGATATGCAATATTATGGTGAAAAAGCTTTTACGAGGGGTGTTTTTATGTAATTTAGGTAAAATGATCTATGAATGCATTTTAAATTATTCAATTAATACATTTTTAATTTTTGAAAATACTTCACTGATACAAGTTGATAGATATTTTACCAAAACAAGTTGTATTGACTTCAGCGGGTTGATTCAGGACTTGATTATAATAAAATAGACATGAATGTTTTATGGTAATTCTATTCATTATCGGTTTCTTGAAAAATCAATTCAAAGAATTTTGTATATCTCAATCTTAAGACAATCAGCAACCATCTTAAATATAATCATCATTCTTCTTCCGTATGATGCTTTTAAAATTTAAATTTTTCTTCCAGTAGTACACTTTAACTATACCATCGACAAAACACACACAAACTGCTTATCAACACAACACTTGATTGAACAAACATCATACGTCGCGTCGTCGTCGATAAGAATCTCAAAAATCAAATCTTTTTTCCACTTTATTTAAATGTAATCGATTCTTGTGTATGATGATGATGATGCGCTCTGCATCTACATATAGGTACATATATTGAATGATGCACTTGAGGACAAGGATCAACACATCTACTTCACACGTAATAATGTTACAAATACCCTTCTGATAGAGAGCCTGAAAGGCTATCAATTAGCACTTTAGATCTCCTAATAATAGTAATAAAATCGAACTGAAAAGCCAGCCAATGCGCATCAGACAAAAGGAAAAAGGATCCGCTTCTCGCACTTTAGTGTCTCATTCTCAGTGTCCGATGATGCTAGGCCAGCAAAGCAAAGTCTCAAGCTAATATCCTCAAGAAGTGTGATCGGACCCCATTGTATATGAGTACCATGTGCTCCCCTCGGGCACTCACATGCGTCCAAACTAAACCACCATCATTGCTATATCGTCGGTTGGTCGACGCGTCTTCAGCGACTTGGGCACTTATCAACACAAATGCCGCACCGAAGAGATGAAGACCCTTGGACGAAAAAATTTCAATATCCTCTAAAGCCCCATAGCCAATGGATTGGATTTATTGACCGCAACAAAACTAATGGCCATAGTGGCCATAGATATACAAGAAGAACCAGAATCATTCCTCTCCTCCCAGGTCCACATCAACGGCAGCTAGAACCCCGGTTTCAATATAAAATAAAGAATTTCCAATGAAAATACGGGGAAAAGTGAATCTTCTAGGCTCTGCACACTGCACTCGCATGACGAAGAGTGAAAATATTCCTATTCCGTGGAGTGAGGTGAGTGGACTCCTTTAGCCGATGCCATGATGCATTGCACGCGGGGCTATCCAATCCACATGGCCATGGTTCAAAGATGAATTGCGCTCCTGATGGGCTGTGTATGGTGTGTGGTGTGTGCACACACATCTCATGAAAGTCGCAAATTATTACGTATAAAGACATCAAATAATGAACTTTTACATTAATACCTGTCTTCTATGGTCGCCTGCTTCGGTGTCGGTCGTCCAGCCGTACCATCACCATGGCGATAGACTCTGGTCTTTTGATGATGATGTGATGCAAGGCTCTTCCGTGTTAAGTTATCCCAGCTCGATAGGTCCATTACCAAAATGCTGGCTAAAGTTTGAGAGCTTCAAAGCCAACACCAAGAAAGTGTGAAGATACACATGCATAATGGTGGCGTGGAGAGGAAGAAATGGCCATCAGAGGAGAACTACGGGAAGGAATGCTAGTTGATGTTTGAGGAAGTTGAATAAACAAAGCATTAGATTTGCTCTCAGACCAAATGGCGATCGAATTTGTTACTTTACGAAGACAGAAGTGGAACATGAATTCGGTTAACTCTCTGTCTATACACAAAAAAGAGGAGTTGTTGGGGCTTTTCGATTGTTTGTGAGGCTGGACCATGTTGTTACGAAGTGATAGTAATTAAATCCATTATTCTAAGTGCATAGTCAGGTATATCCTGGATATAGCGGTACTATGGAACAAATCGAACACATCACAGGGAAGAGAGTGACTTCGTTGTTGTTGTGGGTTAGGTGAGTTAGGAGTGTTAAATGAATAAAGTAATAAAATCAACCAGAATATATTTTTGTTTGGGATATGTGAATGGATTTGAAGGTTATTTTTGATAAGATTGGAAGATCGATATGAAATTTTATCAATTATTTTAGAAACACAAAAACATCTTGAACCTTAATGGTCAGGAAACTGAATCCCGAATTTTGAAAAATGGCGCCCAACAGTTACACTTACATACAGTTCCAGTCAGACTGAACTCTTTAGGGTGAGTTTTTCAATTCAGGGTTAACTCCGAGTTAAATCAGACTTACCTCACCCTGAAAATAAGTTTACCCCAAGTTAACTAAGGAACGGTTTTTCAGATGAGGATTAGGTGTCATGGATGTGTGACACTATGGATATCACCCTTCTAAGCCTTTCATGCAACGCAATATAGATGGCGCCACAACAGAGTTGCACTATCAATATCTTTCATTATTGAAATCAAGATGGTTCCTCTAGTCACAACGGAAAAGGCTCATGATTTAACTCACCACATTAGGTGAGTTAACTTAGGATTTCAATTGACTGAAAAATACATTTAGTGAGTTAATTCAGGTTTGACCCCGAGGATAGGATAATTTTGCACTAAAAACTGGCCCATAGTGAGCACCTTATATGAGCTCTCTGGACCTATTTGCAGCTCAAGCCTATAAGGAGAGATTAAATCCACTCCCCAGCCTTGGAGTTCTACAAAGGGTCTGAGTCTTTCAAATTGGGGGTGGTGTTGTTGGGTTGACCTCCCCACTACGTAAAGTTATTTAGTTGCTTGGCAACAACCAGCCTTCGATATAGATGAATTTACTATTGATGAACCTATCAAACGAGAAAAAGACAACGAACTTCAGATCTACACGTGCAATATTCTGTCTCTCTATGGACCCCGTGCACCCAAACATTTAGCAGACGCCTCAAACTACTACAAAGCAGACATTACCGCTTTCTAAGCAGTGGGATGAGATGGGCCAGGCAAAAGAAAACTGGTTAACTGTGAAATCTACTATCGTAAAGATAGTACAGCTTTGAATTTGAATTCATCGTTAGAGGTAGACTGTGGTAAGAATTCTTAGGTTTCAACTATTAGAACGAGCATACCCTCACAAGGGAGAAAAATGGGCACTGAAGAAGAGTTCTATCAGCTCTTGGACAAGTCATATGAGCAGTTCCCTAGTATTAAAATTGTCTTTGATAATTTTAAGGCCATGCTAGGAAGAGAAGATGTCTTTGCTAGCACAATTGGAAGATGTGAAGCCTGCACACCTGCAAGGACCTTGTTGTGGGATGAAAGAATGTGATAGCTAGTATGCAGGTTCCAAATTTCGATATTCATAAGGGGACATAGCGATATACTAAACAATCAACTTTTGACCAGATTCACCAAATCACGATCGACGGAAACCACTCCTCCAGTATCAAGAATGTCCAATCATTTCCAGGAGCCAACGTTGACTTGGACCTCTACCTGGTTGCAGCCAAGGCAATACCATGTATATCCAGACCAAAACCAAAGCTCGGAAATACTGTGAGGAAATTTGACATTACGGCGGACAGCTATGGTTGCAGTTGCAACTTCCTAAAAAGTCAAATGCCACAACCTTCAGACATAGAGTACCAGTAGAAACATTGCCAGGAAGCCATTAGAGACCTCCTAAGTCTTACACGAATACCACAACAAAATCCCTGGTTTGAAGAAGAATCGTAGTAAAGACATGCATCCAACCAATAGTCATACAAAGCAGCTCTGTTTAGAAGGACTAATCTGCTCAGAAGTTCTACGAGCAGAAGAGGAGAGAGAAGCACCTATTTCTCTGAAAGATAACGAATGAGCATGAAAAGCACGCGATTGAGGAAAATGAGGGATGCCACTAGAGGAATGAATTTCGAAAGTTTAACTGAAAGTCAAAAAAAACTTACCAAGGTTACAAGGTCTGAGCCAAAGCCTGCAAGGACGGTAAGAGAACATAGTAGTAGAATCAAAGGTAGGTGCTCAGGGCATGGAAAAATCATTTTTGCAAATTGTACATATAACGGCGATGATGGATCAAATTACGCCCGTTTGTGTAGAATGATGATGGAGAATGCACGCTGCTCCATCAAAGTTGGCAAAGACCTCACTGATACCATTTGATGTCAAAAATAGTTTTAGGCAGGGCGATGGCCTGTAATGTGACTTTTTCAACGTCGTTTTTGGCACCGTCTTTATTGGATCGAATAAACAAAGCGGAATATCAGTGGTGATTTCGTGAGTATTGAGAAGGAAGCCAAGAAGATTGCTTTAACGGCGAATTAAAGCAAGACCAAATATATGCTGATAACAGGAAAGAACAACCAACAACGGTGGCTATATTTTCGAGGTGCTCAAAGACTTTCTGCGCTTAGGCTCCACTATCATGTTAGAGAAAAATACCAGTGCTGAGATCAAAGGAAGAACAACTCTTGACAATCGCTGCATGGTGGCACAACAGCTGAGGGAGAACCACAGAGCCTAGTGACTTATAACTCTCAACCATTCCTGTGTGCGTTTGTTGTTGGCAAGATTGGAAAGATATGGACACTTTCTCCTGTCCAGAAAGTCTTTGAATTTAAACCCATGAGATGGCGGGGCAGCGCATTGTAGAAGAGGACCTCAATCAGCTTGGTGTGTAAACTGGAGACCTTGTTGGTTGCGAGGCCCTGGTTCACTCCAGACTGTAAGTACATTCTTAACTCTTTCACCCTCAACTTACGTAAGGTAGAACTTTAAAAAAATGAAAACGAATCCGTGTGTTCAAAACTGGCCTCTCACCCCTTTTTATTGGATTTCAAACATTTTTCCAAATCTAATTTTAATGCAGGTATGTAGCTGTTAGCTGTTCATGTATTCTTTTTTTATGCATCTTTCTTTTGTTCGCGGCTACATTCATCTTCCGTCTCTGGCAATCCTTAACGGAGCTGCAAATAAATAAAAATGTGACAGTCAAATGATTTAAATCAAACCACAGTCTTAGAACCTCCCAACCAATGACATTTACTCCATTTAAATCATTAAATCCTGATCAAAAAACCCAACAGCACCATTTTAATCTTCTACCTTGACTTATGGCTAAGCCTTTTCAAATGATCACACACAGAATTGCGCTCAGCAATAAACCGTGCCAGCAGCCATCAGTTTAGTGGTGGTGGCTTAAATCGAATTAGTTTTTGTGTCCTATACCATCAGATCTCGGATGTTACAATGTTGCGAGGCTTTATTTTTTTGCCATCCATGTCATCCTGCCAATGTACGTCAGCGTGTTTCGCACTTTCATGATGAATGCGGAGCCCTCTGTCTGACTGTGGTGTGAACCGTACATAGTTTGGAGCACAAAATACCATTTCTACCATATTCAGCCTCATTTGTGGGATTGTGTTTGATAACCCAGGAGGAGAATCACAACAACAACAACAACAACAACAAAAAAGTCCAAAGCATCTCGACTCCCGATCCCGCCACCGACATATATTTTGTCGTAGGATGTCTACCGATATTCAGCGTTCTGATGATGCCTCCTCACTGAGAGAAAAGTTGGTAGTTGGAATAGTCTTCGATTGCAAAAGTAGCCGGCACGGTGCTGATAGGCCGCAGGAGGCGACACAATTTTCCCTCGTCAGCCTTCTCCAGCTGCTAGATCCGTTCTCGTTGCGTTAATTTATTAATAACTGGTTGGCCATGTAGTACTACGTATGACGACGATGACGATGATGACGACGCGACGCCGACGACGATGATCATTTTGGCTAAGAGGCACCTCTTTGTGCGCGAGTCGTCGCGAAAACTGGGAGTGCTTGGGAGAAATGCGTAACGCGTTACCAATGGTTAGGTGTTGTCTGTCAGCGCGCACTGGAGAGCTCTCTTCCTATTTGGTTGGTGATGTGGTTGTTGTATTGCGTTTTCATATGGACGCAGACGCGTTGATGCGGACAGCCTTAGCCCAGCTGGTTACCTCTGGGGCTGGGGGAAATTAATTAAGTCCCTTGTTGTGGAAACGTTTTCATAAATAAATCAAAACTTGAATTCACAGCTAATTGTGTGTGAGTACTGTTTAATTTTAGATATTTTTTTCTTCAGTTTTTTTTTTTTTGGCGATCATGGTTCGAGTTCGAGTCCCGATGATGCGGGGCTAAGGCTGATCAGTTTAGCTTATAGCTAAGCTCCCATAGCGATAGTCAAAGTCCAGCGTGCCGTTAATTGTGTAGGAATTTGAAATGTTGTTGAAGCTACTTGTAGAGATGCTTCCTGTTCATTTATATTGCTTTCGTATCATGATTTTATGATGGGAAATATCTTTATGTTTATATGTATAAATATAGGAGCTGAAAAGTTAAATGTTTTGGTCTTAGAGGGAGAGCTTATCCAAGGATTTAGATTATGAATTATGAGTGGAAGAAAGTTGTGTTGATTAAATGAAGGAATTTAGGCAAAGTAGTGGGAATGGTTTGTTTTTGATAAATATTTTGAGGTGACTTCAAATTCAGCCTTTAATACCTACAATGAGTTTAACATAATTACCAATGTACAATGCACATTTGAACATAAAAATTCTATTTTAAATTCATGTTTCGTTAATATTTTAAATAAAAAAAACATAAATGAAATGAGACTTATCCCACTTCTGATACCAGTGTAATATTTTTTTAAAACCTAAATTTCTACTTCGTTCAACCACTTCTATGTTTTAATTTATAGATTAATATTACTTTTTGTTCGTTTTTATTAATCAGGAAGCTCAAAAGTGTGCAATTTTCCTAAAATTCACCAAAAATCGGATTTTAGAAAGATCCACCAAACCACAAACTCAATCATTGGAATCAACTATCTGCTAATCGAATTGCCTCTAAAATCTTAGAAATGGGTATTTTTCTAGTGGGAAACGTTGTCACTGAAAAGGTTTAGAGCTTGACTATTAAATGAAAAGAGACTAGAACCCCCAAAAGAAGAAATTCGACTATGGTTGCCTAAGTATGAGCCGGCTGAGCCTACAGTGAGCATCTGAGCGCGAAGCTCTCCAATTTGATACCACTCAATAAGCAGCTTAAAGTATAATAAAATAAATAAACATAAATTTGGTGGAACAAGAGCTCTTAGAGAGCAAAGGCCTAGTGACTTACAATTCTCAACCAATCCTGTGTGCGTGTTTTAGGCAGGAGGAGACCTTCAATTTTTTGCCAAGTCCAAACGGCTAGATGAGATGCTCTTTTTTTATGACAAGTTAACTCTTGGAGAATTTGTCAGTTCCTCGCAAGAGGCAGTACTTTGGTTTTTCAGGTGGCAGTGACTGGAAATCGAACTCAAACCTTCGGCATGACAGTCCAACGCACTAACCATTATGCCACGAGGTACTAGTTACAAATCATAATAGGCCACTAAAAACTTCCGATCAAGAACGCGTGATATGACGACGAATGAGTTCTGCTGACAGAAGAAGCACATGTGAATTTGCTGCAGTGCAAAACAAGAGTAGTGAGAGAAGAGTATCGGGCGAAGAGAAGAGAGGGGAAGAAGACCTTGCATAGAAGGAAAAAGTCATACGCAGCCTCTGAGCTTAAGAAGATAGAAGAATTTCCTGATCAAAACTACACCCGAAAGTTTTAACAAAAATCCAAGCAACTGGTTTAATAGGCTTGAAGGTTAAAGAAGGCTCTTCGAAACTAGTGGATGTTGCGTAGTCTCAAAAGCACAAGGAATATTAGATATTTTTAAGCAGAATTTCCAGCAGCTGATAGGAAGCAGAAAGAGCAATAAATATGACAAGAAGAGAACCCGCCTCCAGTCGATGAAGACCCAGTTCCACTACCCAGTGACGAAGAGATAGAATTATGCAGCTATAAAGAAGCTTCAAAACAATAAAGCTATTGGATGTGATGAATTAACAGCGGACTAGAGGAGCTCTTCAATTCAGGGAGGAGATGTGTTGAAAGGAAATATGTTAAAAAGATTAATACATTGAAAGCTAGGACTCAGCCTCTATTCATTGAATTCAAAGCCGCATATGTATGCATTCATCGTCAGGAGGTCTATATGGTGATGGCTGAAGAAGGGATCTCGGGAAAACTTATTCAATTGTGTCGCGTAGAAAATACGTGATGAAATGTGTAACTAGGATTTCGGCATGGAGATGGATCATGTTCTGGAGAAAATTGTATGCAGGGAAGCCATTAACACTGATGGTGCTATTTTCAACAGATCTGTCCAACTTCTAGGGTATGCCAATGATATTTACCCCATCGGATAACTCCTATAGGTCATTATAGAGGTTTTTTACAGCAATTGAAGAACAGGCGAAACTTGTGGATCTGCCAGTAGACAAGGACAAAACCTGTCATCCATGACATCACGCCTCTGTTGATAACAATATATTTGAAGTTGTTAGATAACTTAGTGGAGATTCAACGTATGATTACCATTGCAAACTGGCGCCATATTCGGCTTGGGGAAAAATGGTTGCAAAACTCCTCACACTTAAGACAAATGCAAGCTCAAAAAAACCTAGTTCTGATTTATGGCACATAGTGTTGGGTGATAACTAGAAAGGGAGAGCTGATACTGGATTCTTTCGAAAAAAAAATCTTCTACAGATATTTGGTCTTGTGTGCGTGGAAGGTGAATTAAGGAGAAGATGTAGATGTAATCCAGAAAATCAATTCACTTTGGCTATATTGACTCTGCCACATTGACCAAATAGACAATAATGCTCCAGCTAAGTGAGTCTTTGTATCCGAGCCTTCAGGTTCGAGAGAACGAGGAATATCACAACTCCGGTTCAAAGACGCTCCGGTTCATCTTGGACGCTAGAAGGTTTGTTCTAGTTGACTGGAAGAATGGGATTGAAGAGGATGCCGCCGTATCTGAGACTGCAAGCCCTTCATGTAAGAAAGCAAACTAAAACAAAAAAAGAACTACCTGCAAGTTTTGCAAATATTTTTCATAAATATTTGACCTCTATATTTTTTGTTGTAACCTATCACATCCTCGTATATCTCAAAGAAGCTATACCTTTGCTTCTACGAATTTAAAAAAACTTCATCTTTTTATCAACTTTTATAATAATTCACTGAAATTCCCATGACATAGATTCAAAATATGAAAAACAACAACAAAAACAACAACAACAACAGCAATATCAAACAACCAAAAAAAAAAAAAACAAACACATTTTCTAAAGATATTACCATGTTAATGATTATCAACAAGCGTTAAATCAACTTTACATACAACTTGTAGCACTTAGGCGTTTATTTATTGCCTTTATTTAAGTTTTGGGAGCACACAGATCTCATTTAAGCAACAACAAAAAATAAATTCTCAAATTTCAACACCCAACCAAAAAACACCATCAGCTTTCAGCTTCAGCATCTACTTATACCAATAAATTAATAGGAGACACAGAATATCACAGAACACCAAGCTTGTATTGATATGTCGTCTCTTCCCGAACTCACATTCGGGCTAGAAAAATGTCTTAATAGAGATCTTGCTCTTAGGTAAATAATCGCCAGGTCCAGAAAAATATCTAATAGATAAAAAAAAGTGAAAGAATAATCAAAGAAGAATATTGTTTCAAATGTTCTTTACTTCAAAAGTTAAAGCTAAAAGATGCAGATGGACCACCGCGGCTGTTGATATTTTTTTTTTGTTCTCCTGTTAATAATGCCTTAGCTGATGTTAACTGAATTTAGACAATACCGTAAGCTAATCAAGAACTATCGAAAATAGCTTCTTTATCAAGAAAAAAAAAAATTCTTTGTTTGGTGGCCTGATTTTAATCTTGATGCGAAAACGTTGAGGACACACGACCATATCTTGTGGCAGTGATGATCATCATGTTGACCCTTTTTTCACTTTTTGTTTTCTTTGTATTTCTTCGGAACTAAATACACAACATTTAAAGAAAAAGATGCATTCCGGTTTGTTGGATTGTGGAATTCCTGATCAATGTTTCGAATTTTTCTCCAATCTCGGAGGCTTTAAGAATGTATAGATTTGTGATATCTTAATACTTATGTCAACTCAAATTTTATGAACACATATCAATACTCGGATGAGCTATTGGCGTTGGTTGGTTAAAAATATTTTAGAGCTTAGGCCTGGTTGTAAGAGACGTTATGATAGCCACTTTGTCTAATAACTAATTTGAGAAAAGATGAAAACTTTAAGCATGAGTACTGCTTTAAAAGAGAAGAATAAAACAACTAGATTTGAAAGTGTGGTTCCCGAGAGGGTTGATTTAGTTTTAAATATTTATTATATATTTCTTTATTTTTCAATATTTTTTTGGCTGTGTATTGCAATTTTAAATTTCTTTTTCCAATAGCAAAAGAGCAAACTTGTCTTCCGTGTGAATTCGATGGGTTTATACATAGCAGTTTCGAAGATTTTCAGTGGTTTTCCAGTCTCTGCTGTCACTCAACTGGAACTTGTAATTGAGATGTCAGTTTGCCACCATTTTTTAATTTGTTTGACAGTCGGGTATGTTCGTCGACTCGACTAGTAGAGAAATAAAATTAAAAGGATATTAAAAGCTTTTTGATTGCAGTAACTATAAATTCTTTTGTGTGCTTCTTCCATCTTCAGACTTTCAGCTTTCTGGGATCCACTATGGCTCGGTCCTTAAACCAAAGATTTGTTCTTTTTTATTTTCTCGAACATGGCGGCTGGGATTCAAAGACTCTCCAAAGCATTTTTGGCCATTTACCCGATGTGGCCGAGTCAATGTAGTTGATGTGTTTTGAATTTCTGGATTTAATCTTCATTTTGATACAGGTCATAGAGTTCTCGGTTGTGTCTTCCCCTCCCCTTGCCCTCCTTGCACACAGGATCAAATATCCGTCGAAGAATTTTTCAAATTTTTTTCGAAAGACCCCAGTATCAGTTCTCCCTTTTTACTCCCACAGCATTCGGCACTTTAAAACAGGCTGGGCTTAGTTCATACGGCAATGCACCGTCCATTTTTTTGCAGTACCTACATATATAAACGTGCAAATGAGCAGTGGCGTATACATTCTACATAGAACCTTTCACACGACGTTTGTACATTTGCCGTTTGAATTTATACTGCCATCTTGATTTATACCGCAAAAGACGTACGGTGCATTGCCGTGTGAGCTAGGCCCAAGACCTACAGTGAAGTTTTGTCCTAACCAATTGACAGATCTTTCATTGTAGTTGATCTTGTCCTCGTTCATTTGAAGACAAACAAGTTTCGCCTGTTCTGCGATAGCCGTAAAAGCCTTTATAATGGCCTGCTGGTAGCAGCCGATACTGTTGATTCCATCAGCATTCCCTAGCCCAGAAGTCGGAAAGATCTGTTGAAAATAGGGCTGTGCTACAGAACATGATTGAACAGATCACACGATAGCGTATCACCTTACTGAAATCTTGTAAGTAAATAGATAAATTTGGTGGTGCAACAGCTCGTGGAGAACCAAGATGATTTACGCGTAGCCACCTACAGTTTTTTGTCGAGTCCAAACGGCTAGATGAGAAGCAATTTTCAATGACAAGTATGCTCTTAGAGGATTTGCCATTGTCGGTTCCTCGCAAGGAGCAGTACTCGTACCTTGGAATAAAACATTTCTGTTTTAGATGGCAGCGGCTGGGAATGGAACCCAGACCTTCGTTATGACAGTCCAACCCACATGCCACGAGGTTCTACCTATGCCAATCCAATGTACGTTTTGAATAGTTTGAAAGAACTTTTCCCCAGATTAACATTGTAACGTATATTCTAATGACACGCTACACAACTGGATCAGTTCAGCCACCGCTATACAGAGCTCCTGACGATGAACACTATCAGTATGCAACTTACTCGATGAATAGATGTTGAGTCTCAACTTGATATTCGTTGGTATTTTCTAGGATTTGTCTGAGGGAGATTATTTCGTCTATGGTCGATCTGCCTGCCGGAAGCCACACTGGTACTTGAGAATTATAGGGTTGCAGAAAGCAGAATGACTGACACAGTATGATGGATAGAATCTTCCATGCGACGTTTATCAGGGATATGCCTCGATAGTTCTTGCGGGAATTGTCATTTTGGTAAATGGGACATATGGAGCTGATTGACCAGTCATTCTTTTTTCCACCAACACTTGGTTGACGATTTGATGCATGCACCCTTTCAACACATCCCCTCCGTGCTTGATGAGCTTCACTGTTAAACCATCAGATCCAGCAGCCTTATTGTTCTTAAGCTTCTTAATAGCTAGGTATATATTATCTCTACTGGGTGGTGGTACTGGATGATGCTACTGGGTCTTCATTGATTGGAGTTGTGTTTGCTTCCTGTCATTTTTGTTTATAAAACTTTCGGGTGTTGTTTCAATCGTGAGCTCTTCGATCTCTTTGAGATGGGACGTCCCCTTCTTTCTACGCAGGGTCTTCTTCACCTCTTTTCTCCTCGATACACTTCTCTCATTTTTTTCAGCGGTTATTGGTAACTTAATGTGGTATCGGCTGTCTCCTTAATGATATCGCGATCCTGGATTGGCTTCTGTGTGAGGTGAATACACAACGGAGTAGTTCTCACTTAGATGCTCATGCAAGGCTCTGGCGACTCCAGGTATGCTAAAGCAACCAAAGTCAAATTTTTTTTTAGACCAGTTCGTAGCTTCTTTTCATTTGACAATTGAGCTCTATATCTTGCCACAACAAGGAAATGGTCTGAGTCGAGGTTTGGCCATCGAAAAGTACGCATGTTTAAGGTGTTAGAGGCATGTTTTCCGTTGGTAGCCAGTTTGGTTAAGGTATCGAACATTTGGGGAGCACCAGGTTGCTTTGTGAATTCGTAACCGTGGAAACCTACTTCTTATCACCGTATTAAGATCTTCTGATCAGACTTTAAGAAAACATAGTTTGTTTCCTGGCCTGTTCATTTTCCTCACAGGCATTTCTACCTGGAAACCAGATAAATCTTGGCATTTCTGGCTGCTTGAAAAGGGTGCTATGGCTGACGTTGCTGCACGAGAGTATCATGTTGGTATTAGTACTAGTCAGTTTAGGAAGCACAGGGCACTGCAAATGCTCCTTGAGTTTGTATTGCAAAAATGCACCGGAACGTTTGGTACTGTTTGAGCTGACTAAAGAGCATCCTGACTGGAAAAAAAACAGTAGTTGGGCCTTCACTAGTTCAAAAAGATATCTTGGCATACTGGAGTAAGGTGAAAAGTATTATAAACTCAGCCAAGATGTCCGAAAGGGCTCTTTAATAACTGGTTTATTTTCCGCTTTGTATGAGCATGAAAATTGCTAGTCCTACAACTAAAAATTAAGTATCAAGAATACTAGTCTACGAGCTAGTAACATTTTCAATAAGCTATTTTAGTATGGCTGAAATTTCGATTTATGTCTCTCTTAATCTCTAGGTTCGAGTGTGGTTAGTCTGGCTTGTGGGAAATAATGCGTTGTCCGCCATTTTGAAACAGAGCGTTTTGAAAAATGGGATTTTATAGGATTTAAAGTAAAAATTATAAAATTTGAGCTTATAAGGATTTTTGGCATCTCTTTTCAATGAAAATTTATCGTCGAAAAACTGTAGACTTTTTGTATTAGACACTTTATCGCCTCTGGTTCATGTGAGCGAAAAATGATTGTATAATTTTCAAAGAACAAGCTGAGCATTCACGTTGAGACAGTCGTAGGGATGGTCACAGGGTTCGTAGAGATTTTCAACGAACTTCAGTACAAACGTGGTCTATTTACAATAGAACTTGTCAATTTTCCATAGAAAATCTCTGCGATTCTTGCGTAAGTCCTTACGACAGTCTTAACGTGAATGGCCGGCTTAACTTTCCTATGTTTTTGTATGTTAAAATTTTATTTAAAACACAAACTGAAAAATACAATATTAAAAAGTTGCTAATATCCCTTAGGGGAAATTACGATTCTTAATTATCACCAGAAATCTGTTTTTTTACAAAATTTTTCAATCAAGTAAATGTTTTTCGTAAGCAAACTAAATGATCAAATTCTTTCCACAGAAAATACTGTGAAGGACAAAAAAACAAACTAATTTGTTACACAAAAATAGAAAAAACAGTTAATTTAGTTTCTTTTCTATCAAATCCAATAATTTTCTTGTATATTTTTAACTAATAAAGTCTGATCAACAACAAAAAAAAAATAACACTAAGCCCGAATTATGAGATCGAAAGTTTAGATATTTTATTGCTGAATAAATTAGTTAGTATGAGTTCCTCCTCTTGCTTTTAATCTACGCCTATAATCTTTTTTTTTCATTTTTTTCTGTCTTTGTCATTAAGATCATAAATAATATAACTCATATTTTCATCGCCATGAAGTTATATTGTTTTATTATTGGAATGTTTTGGTAACTTCTTCAATGAGAGACAAAGTATATAGCAAAAAAAAAAAAAATTTTTAACTTTGAGTAATAAATCTGGAATATGTCAAATTTTCATATTAAGTTCTGAATTTATTAATAAACTAATAAATATTCCTTCGCTTTTTATTAATGATTTAATATTTTTCAAATTTATAGTTGACATTGGTTTTGAATAATAAATATAGATTCACTTTCTGATAGATGCTTCAATTTTTTAAAACTTGTAGAGAAAAAAAAGAAATCCTATAATCCAAGGCTAAAAATAAACCGTGTGTGTCTCGTTAGAATTTTTATACAAAAACTAGCTGCACATCAATCTCTGACCCAAGTTTAGAAAACAGAAAAACTGTAAATTCAGCCAATTAGTCTCAAGCAAGCCAAATCACTGACATTGTATATTCCACACGGAACTTCTTCGACTCTATTTGGGGCTTATCCAAATCCACAGATAGATATAATGTACATTTAGCAGCAACATTGCGGACAAAGTTTAATTTGTTGCCAAAACTAGGAGAGTCTTGCAGGTAAAATCCAAATCCAACAGTCAGCCACAAAAAAAAAAGAAAATCAAAAAAAAAAAAAAATCTTTCTTCTCCCGGTTTTCCAAGAATTCAATTCGCGCCATTCGTAGGAGACGAGATTCTCTTCCTCTGGTGCGGTATCAAAGTCGTCCGATCTTTTTCTGACATCACCACCAGCAGCAGCATCAGTGCCTCAGTGGCGGGTGGTGGTGATGGTAGTAGAACCCAGCAGCAGCACAACAACCATCAGCTCTCCAGTCAGTCGTACATGTGGGACCAAACCATGTGTACCACCTCTGTGGTGGCATAACTTTACAGAGCACTGTTATGATACACTCTCCTAGAGAAAAGAAGCAAAAGTCCTCACTTCACAATGAGCCCCTAAATCATCACCATTGCTTCGCGAGTTCCATACCTCTGGATGAATATAATGCATGAGTGTAGCCAAACGGCTTTTTTGTTGTTGTTGTTGTATTTGTTTCTTACCACTTCTTTGTTTATGGTCCTCCTTGTCTTTGCTGTTTGGATTTTGGGTGCCTGGAAATACCAGAACAGAGATTCATCCCAGAACAAAAAAAAAAAAAAACAGACAACACACTCAGTCCAGATAGCAATAAAAGAAGAAGTTTAATAAAAAGGGAAACGAGGAAGACCGGCGCGATGACGATTATCATCACTGCTAGAAGCCATCTCCTGTAGCTCTGATGCATATAAGACTGGGAAGAAAAAGAAGCTATTCTTGCGAATTGGTAGCCAAAATGTGCTATCTTCAAAAAAAAAAAAAATTTGAACAGGGTGTACCTTAAGAGAACAAATTTAGGTAAAAGCTTATTTTTACTTCGACGCTAAAACATGAAATGATAGCATGCCGAGTCCTTATTTAACTAGTATTTAGTATATTAGTACTTATTTAATAAGTTTTAGGCCCGGTTTTCAAGTTTCAGATTATATTTCAAGTAAGAACACAAATTTTGGAGGTTTATTTCTAGTATTCCAAGTTTTTCCTGCCGATTTATTTATTTTATTAAATATTTAGACAGGATTTTTCAGCTGGGACTTTTTGCAAAAATTAGGAATAACTTTTTAGTTCGTGCATTAATTTATTTGATTTTTCTTTCATATATTAGAAGGATAAATAACAAATATTTTGATGTGCAATATGTTATCGGAAATTTCTATATCAATGGCGTAGCTTAAATATTTTTCACCCGATGCAGGGAATATTACACCAAATTTCGCCGGAAAATGTTATGACCATACGAATTTTTCAGTTACTTCATTTAAATTGAAAATAATTTAGAACAGTTAAAATTTTGTATATGTTCTATTCGAGGTCTCCAAGTACTGTCAGCTGGTATAAATAAACATTATTCAACATTTTATGTGAAAAATAGAAATATCTCTTTAGTACGTGCATCAATTCACTTGTTTTCATTTTTCATATGCAAGTAGGATAAATGACAATTACTTTGATATATAACATGTTACTACAAAGTTCTCTTCAGTGGCGTAGTAAGAACATCTTTCACATTTGGAGAAGAATAATCCACCAAATCTCTCTCAAAAAAAAACAGTTAATAAATTATGAATAATTAATTTAGCTAGAAACCAATGATATGCTAAGATCCGTGGATTGCCCAAAACATCCTTACCTTATTTTTATAGAAAAAAGCATAGATTTGGAAATATTTCCTCTTTCTTGATCTATTGGGTGACCATCTTTGAGTTTTTCATTTTGGTATAAACCTATTGACACGTAGAAATATGAAAATTCCTCATTTTTTGATGAAAAACTCTATTTGTGCATAGATTTGGAGATATTGACCATTATCGAGATCCTCATTTAGATCTGCCAATAAAAAAGCTAGAGCTTGCGCATAGTTCAGAGTTGAATACCTAGATTCTTATTTAAAACTGTCTTGAGTACATGATTTTGGAGATATTGAACTTTTAAACCATAGATCGGGTGGCTCTTTTTAAGATCTTCAATTTAGAATGCATACTGCAACGCTTGAACATTTGGTTTTTTTTTTAAATACCGAATACCTCACGTTTGATTTTGATATAAATCTCTCTTCAGAACATACATTTTTGGGTATTGCCTTTTTTCATAATTCATTAAGTGGCAGTATGTGTGATTTTTATTTAAGTATGAATGCTGACCCGTGGGCTGTTCAAAATAGCAAATATCTCGATATTAATGAAATGCTCTCCAGTTGCATGGATTTAGAGATATTGCACTTTTTCTCGGGTGCAAGGTGCCATCATGGAACCCTCAGTTAAAGAATGCTAACTTAGAGGATATAGGGCTTAAGAATTTTTGAAAATTGCCTTTTTTTATAACTGTTTGGAGTAAATGAATTTGTAAAAAGTGCACTTTTACGTCTTGCATTCAGTGACTGTATTCAAGATCTTGTATTTGCAATGTATATTATGACGCTAGGGCTTATGGGTTTTCAAAAAATAAGTTATCCCTCTCTTTTGATTGAAAACTTTCTTGACTACCTACATAGATTTTGACTTTGGAGATATTGTCCTTTTCATGATCCAAAATGTGACAATCTTCTGCTATTCGAAATAGAAAATGTCTCAATATTGATAAAAAGCTCTCTAATTGCATAGATTTAAGTATATTGGGGGACTTTTGTTGAGTGCCGGTGGCCATATAGCAAATATCTCCATTTTGTTAAAATGCTTTATTACATAGATTCAGAGATATTTGACCTTTTTATCGAGTATGTGTGGCCATCACGAGACCTTTATTTAAGAATGCTAACTTAAAAGGTTTGGGAATTTTTGAAAATTGTGAATACCTTGATTTTTATTATAAACTGTCTGGAATACATGAATTTGGAGATAATGCAATTCCAAATCAAGCATCGGCTGACTTCATTAAAGATCTTCAATTTTAAATGCATTCTGTGATGCTAGGGCCTCTGAATTGTTCAAAATAGCTAATACCTCGCTTTGGATTTAAAAATTTCTGTATATCATAAATTTGGAGATATTGCACTTTTTGTTTATGTCCTTTTTAAATTCTTCATATTGGATTACCTTATTATAGGCTTAAGCTATAAGTTTGCAAAAAATAGCTTATGTCACCGTTTTGAATAAAAACTCTTGGGAGTGGGGCAATTGGTGGCCATATTAATGACTTTTATTTTGGTATGCAAATTAATACTGTAGAGCCCGCGGGTTTTTCAAAGTATCCTATACTTCGAATTTGAATAATATCTCCTTGGAGTGCATAGATTAAGAGATATTGAACTTTAAAAGCTTTCATGATCTATCCGTTGAATTTTAATTGAGTTCAGCTTTTGTCTAAAAAACACCCTGTACTCCTACATGCTGACATACATGCAGGTGTATCTCTGCAGTGTGGGGTGTCATTCCAAATTGGTGGCGGTGCTGTGTTGTGAGCGCGAGCGCTCCTCTCTCATGTTCGTGCTATGGTAGTTTCTTCTTTTTTTAAAAAAACAATTTTTTTGTTGCTTTTTTTTTTTTTGTTGATTTGTTTCCTTTAAGGCCAACAAATGACACGATGGTGATGGAATGGTAGGAGAAGAATTCTGAAATTGCACCTTAAGTGATCTGGTTTTCGGGTGGAAATCATCAAATTTGATGATGTGAAGATGGAAGAATAAGCAGTGTTGCGTATCTTGTTCCTTCTGGCTTTTTGTTAGTATTTTATATTTTTTTTTTGCAAAGATATATTTTTTTTTGATTCATTGTTTTTGTTTGAATTGTTTTTTTTTTTGTTTTTCTTTGAATTTTAAGATGATTTGAATCTTGAAATTTTGGAAATTCAATTGATCCACAATATACCATCAGAGATTTTATATTTACCAACAATGCGAGGGGAGGGAAGGAGTAGATGGTTTTTTGTTGTGAATTGAGTTTTTTTTTTTTTTTTTTTGTGAATAAAAGATTCAATCGATGATGATTTCCATTTTCAGCATCGAAAAGCCCAAAACGTAAAACTTATTGTTTTTATTTGGTTGTTTTCTCTTTGTATTGAGAATGGGTTGGTCTTAAGCCCCCGTTGGCGTTGGCACAGATGATCATTTCAATTTTTTGACATTCCTCCAAATAATGTAGGTATATCGCAGCACGTTTATGATTGCGATTCTTGTATGTGTTATTTTGTTGTTTTTATATTGTTGTTGTGAAGAATTCGTTCATTTCAATTCTTTTTGTATGACTATTGGGGTGGCAAATTCATATATTTTACGTCAAAATTTTACTATATTGCAATTTTAAAGAATTTTTAGAAAACAACAATTTTAGCACATAATAATTTAAATGCCAATTATCAGAGACAAAAAGATTTTCTATAATACAGAACTATAGGTACTGATTAAATTTTGATTGGAATATCGATAGATGAATTAGTTCTGAGCTTACAAACATAAAAAATGGCGGGTCTGTAAAAGTTGTGGGACGGCCACCTTTTTCAAAAAAAATGCTTTTAGGTCTTTATCTCGAGAACGATTCTTTATACACAAAACATGTGAATTCTTATAGGAAATTGGAAATATTTTCCAATAGAATCTATTCTTTCTAGAGTTAAAGCGCCATAAAGTATGCTTTCTTTTTGTTGTTGCCTAAGACCTCCTTAAAGGTTTCTGTTATGGAAAAAATAAAGCACAGGACTGTTGAGCACGTAATTTCAAACAATTTTTGTACACTCAACAATGTTTGGTTCAAAAGTTATTTTTTTCTAAGGATGGCACTTTCAAGCTTGTTGAACGTTTAGCTCAAAGTGTGCTATTTGGCTCAGAAACGCATTTGCAGAATATTCTGTGCAAAAGTGTTCGAAAATGCAGCTTGCTAAAGTCACATACCCGGTGCAATTCCGCCATAAGAAAATCGAGTTGAAGACACAAATATTAGCCCAGAGAGTGTGTTCGTAAACTTCAATTCCTTTTCCCACCAAAATTGACTGGCTTTGATCAAAAAGATTTTTTACAAATAGTCCAGTCATATTGTATTTTTGCCATGCAAATTACTTTTACCCAGTTTTGCGACAAAATACATTTTAATCGAGCTTACAACCTATTTGGTCTCAAGCATTAATTGAAAATTGAGGTATTTTCACTATTTTCGAAAAACCCATTAAAAACACTTATTCATCACTTTGTGTGACAAAATTTAAATTTCTTACTTTAACATGAACAAAGATATACTTTTCTGATGATTTTTGATTTCCTGAACTCGAATCTGACCTCAAAATTGCTTAATAATGTCATATTTTTGAGGTATTAGAATCAAAATTTTTGAAGAAAATGTGTTTTTGATGAAACTTTGGCCTTGTATTATTTTTGGAGATATTTTCTTTTCATTTAATTTTGTGTGGTCACTCTGAAGTCTAAACATTTTTCTTCGAAATTTCTTTAAAATCTTGGAAATACTATCATTTATTCTTTTAGAAATCATTAATTAGTTGTTAGTTTTTGTCTTTGTTTGAAGAAAATGGCTAAAAACAACTTTCCTTAGGTGTACAAATTCTTTCCAACTTCTCTTTGGCAACGACTTGACTGCTGTCGTTTTCGGTTTCATTCCAATTTCTTCATCGTTTAATAATACGGAAGTTTCTAAAACTCATCCACGAAAGTGAAACGACAGAAACGAATGTACGTAATCTTAGGGTGCGTATCCATTTGTGAGTAAAAAGATGGCAAGAAGCTCTGGAGTAAAACTTGCAAGTAGACATAGTCTTGAAATAAGTTCACCAGAAGGGGAGACAGATATCCGAAAGTCACTTTCGTGAGTTTTTTAGTACATAGGTACTCCCAAATGGAAACGTAACTTTTTAATATGAAATTTGTTGGCATTTCAGAATAATTTTCATACAAAAATGCAATTTATTATTTTAAATTTATTTAAGTATCTTAGGGTTAGTTGTACAAATATTAAACTCGTGGTTCAGCAATTACAACTCATTGACTTTAGTGAATTAACTGAAGTTTAAGGATGGTTTAGGCACTAAATTGGCTTCAATAACATACTTGAACCAACGCTGAACCTCAATAGTTCCGCCAAAATCAGCCAGTAAAAATATTTGAACCACGGATCAAAATTTGAACCACGTTTGTACAACGGGACCTTTATCTTATAGATACGAGCATTTAAAGCAAAGTAAGAATTTTTATGATTAAATAAAAAATTAACATCAATTTTACATATAAGTTGGAAAATCTAGGTTAGTGCCTCCCCCGTTACATTTTATTATAAAAACAATACATTGGTTGTTTCATCAAAAAGTCATATAATAAAACGGCAAACATGAATTTTGTGGTACAATTTACGCGGTCTACAAAAGCCGAAGGCATATAAATTACATATCGTTGGAACGGTTTTCTTGCACAAAAGTGCAGAATGTAAAAAAATTCTTAAATAACTACACCACAAAAACTAAAAAACAATAAAATAAAATTAGGTAATAAGTGCGAGCAGGAGTGAGAGCGAGACCGAGCAATTATTTGTTTTTATTTGTGGTTACCTGAATGTGTTTCGCTTTTTTTTTCACCCACCAAGCAAGCAACCAATTTTCCAGCACTGACTGGAAAGTTAACTGGAATGTCTGATGGCAGCGTTCAGTGCTGATACTAATAAGTAGTTCATACCACGCTTACATGATCGGATCGAAGGATCGGAATCAATCCAGATCGAAATTTTGACCCAGGCTTATGACAACGAGCTGAATTGAACGAGTAATCCGGATTCAACCCGATCCAGGGCTACATGGGCCTAGATCCTGATTAAATTCGGATTCAATTCTCCATGTAAACAAGGTATCAGTTTTTCTTTACGCCAAGGACAGCTTTTATTGACAAATAAAGTTATTAACTCTCGAGTTTCGAGGGCTGGACGTATTAGTATTAAATAATTTCATGAAATGAAAAATCAGAAAGATGGGCACGTAAAGTCATCTTTCGGCTGCCAAGAAAACATTTTATGAACATATAACAAAAATCATTTTTTGATTAGATATTATTGTTTTTTAATTTTTTTCTTGCATCATTTCTGTTCAGGGGGGTGGCATACAACCTTCAAATATATTTTTCGTTAGCTCGGAGTCCTTACAATAGAACCATTGTTGGGCAACCATTTTTGATGTAAAAATTTTTCACTTAAAAAAAATACCTTATACAATCAATTTTTTTTAGGTAATATAAAAAATAAATCAAAAATTAAACACAATTATAAAAAATAAACAAAAACATTTCTAATTTCCAAAAAAAAATTAAATTATCAAATCACAGAAAAATTCTTAAATGGAACAAAATTCATGGCATTTTAGCTTCATAAGTAGGTACAAAGTATTGAACACAAAACAAACATAGTTTTTGTCCATCACTTTTGGGCTTTAAAATGGTGCAGGGAAATAATTCCATCACGGGCATCTGCTCCACATGGAAATTTATTCCATTTTAAGTGGGAGTCTGTTCCACTTTTCAAAATGCAATTTATTCTGACCAAGAGAGGGAATCTATTGCACTTTTAAGTGAGAAAGATCTCCACTTGGAGAGTGTAGTTCTTTGTATGAGAATCCCGCCCGCCGTACATACCTCACTTTTTATTCGCCGTAATGTTGGGTGCTAGCGCTGTATTTATATGTAAATGAAATAAAATTTTGCATTTATATGAATCAATAATATTCCAAAACCCAAATTTTAGGTGGGAAAAAATTCCACAAAATTTCCGGTGTAATAGCTTTCCTCTCGCAGTGAGATTGTAGCAGATTTCCCACTTCAGATGAAATAAATTCTCATGTGGAGCAGTGGCCCCATGGAATTATTTCCCTGCACCCCTTAATATCATACATTGATTTTTGAATTGCAGATCAAAGAAGTTTTTGTTTTTAAAAACCAACTTTTGTGTGCAGTTTTTGCCCCAGATTTTTATAAGAATGTTTAAAAAAAAAGTCAGTACGTACATAGATGAATTGAAAAATATAAAAGTATTTGAAAAAAATATGCCTTAATGCCTCACCTAGTGAAATAATGCGTAAAAGGCATGAAAAAGCCTCAGTTGACATCGCTGCTTAAAATCGACCAAACAGTAATTGCCACTTCCTTTTCTTTTTGTTTCTGTCGCTTTGTAGTTGTATCTTTGTACTTGTCACTTTGCATGTGCAGCTTTGCAACTGTGCAAATGGCACCGTATGAAAGTCATACGAAACTTAAATATGCATGTTCTATACCGTCAAATAAGCTATGCGCACTTAAAAATTTAAGTTTCGGTTCAGCAAATCAAATGAAGTTTAATCTGTTAAATTTAACTTCTCACTTTGTAGTTGTTGATCAGGATTTATATCCAAAAAGTTGTCGCTTTGCGGTTCTCGCTTTGAAATTTTCGATCTATGTGAATCAAACTTTAAGATATTTTAGTTGTACCTAGTTCTTTTAATTTGTTGCTTTATTTAAATTCACTTCACATTTCTTTTCGTTTTGAAAATACCGCCTTAAGCTTTTCACCGCTTCTAAATTGTGTTCCTTCAAAGTTGTCACTTTATTGTTGTTGCTTTGTAGTTTTCTTAACTTGACGGTTCATATTGTAATTGTCACTTTCTAGCTATCTCTTTTGTTATTATTACTTTGTGGGTATTGTTTTTCAGATGTTATAAAAAAAAAACAAAATTGAATGCAGAAGGCAAGAGTCCCGATGGGAGTTCTGGGTAGAAATGAGTGCCCGAGCTCTCTCTTATACCCCTTGGCAGGTGTCTGACTTTTTATCTAAGTGAATTATAATTTTCAAAATAGAACGTGGCACTGTATTACACATGTTTTTTTTTTTTTTTTTAAACTTAAAACTTTAATCAAGTGTAAGAATGTATTATTTCCACAATGCCATTAAACCCATTTAAACGTCCCTTCTTTTCATAACCATTTAACCACTTGGTCTCAAAATTAATATACCCTGACATCATTTGATATTAAAAAAAAATATAGAAAAAAACCTAATTCAATATTCAGTTCTTAATTTACACTGAAATAATTATATGTATCGATTTAGAATAAATCTCTAATTCCAACTGTGATTATGTTTATTTAAATTGACTTAATAACTTTTTATTATACCTTGTGAACTTAAATCTCCTAAATCTCAAAAAAAAAAAAAACATAAATACCTACATATGTCTTTGATCATCTAGCCAGCATCAAAAAGTCTTACAACATGATTAAATGAGAATATTATTTTTCTCACTAAATAAATAAAAAAAAAAAAAAAACGTATTCCCTATAATAATATTAACGAAGCCATATTTTTATGTTTGTCATTTTAAAACTGATGGGTGGTCATATCATCCAACCGACACCATTTCATAGTGAAATGAATAAAATTCGGTTTGGTTGTATTTTTTTTTTCGCCTTTTCTTCCTAAAAACCAACTAATTTTATATGAAACTATAAAAAATTTTCATCGCTTATGGGTTCATGTTCTTTTGATTCCAAAAAAAAAGTATAAAATTTCGACAATTAAATTTAGGCAAAGGGAAAACGATTTTATAGCCGAACAACGTGTTGCTTCGTCATTTTATACCATCTTACCACTTTGAGGAGGAATATACAAATAAAATTAAACTGAAAGAAACGAAAATGAGCCTCTTCAAATGCACTAAAAGCTTACTTATGCTTCTTTGAGTAAAGTATATCTCCTTTCCTCCCACTTTCTATAGATTCCTGAGGTTTAATTGTTTGGATTTCGATTTTTGATATTTTTACTACCATGACCGATAAGGCATGTCTTTGTGTCTCCTTCTCCATCTCCATCTCCATCTCCAAAAAAAGGCTATAAAATGACAAAAATTTGATTGCCTATTTCTAGGACGACGAATAGCGATGATACTCTCCCTAAAAATACCTAACCTACACATTGTATCGATTTTTTAGTGTTTTATTACCAAAAAAAAAAAAAAAACGGGACTACACAAAAGAGATGGAGCTTTATGGCTTTTTAGATTATCCCTCAACTAAGCCGGTTTCGATGGATTCATAATTATATAATTTATGTAAATCACAGCCAACAGGTGTAGGTCTAAGCTGAAAGAATAAAATACAAAACATTTATTTCTGGGGTTTTATTTGCGCGAATGTGTGTTTGGCACACGAAATTTCTTCAGAAATCGATCGCATGCGATATAAACATTTAAAGAATGCCAGACCAAGGCGAAGAGGAAGAACCACAAAGTGGAGTGGATGGAGTAAAATTTCATCGAATAATTTCAATGGAATTAAAGAGCTGGCCAAAAATCATTCCGGTCTTCCTGAAGTGCGGGGCGGCAAGCGGTGGGCCCTCACTTTAAGTCGTAACTCTTGTGCTATCCCCATCAGAAGATCAGCGTTGATGCGATGATGATGTCTGATGAACGACCTGGCCCGTCGTCGTTTTCGTCCTCATCGTCATCGTCATCATGGGCCGTCAACGTCTCCTCATCTTCTCATCTCCGTTTTGGGTTCAGCTAAGAGTTTTTTTTCTTTCAAATTTATTTTTGGCAATTACCAAGACCAATGGCTTGGGATTTGACTACCTTCACTCCCGATGGAGAATATGGGCACCATCAACTATCTGGGTATAAGGTGGAAGTGCTGCTGTTGCTGTATTTAGCATCGATTCAGGAATGGAGTGTGTAAATGAAATTATCACTTGAAGAATGGAAGATGCACTGAGAGATGCAGAAATGTGTGATGCTCAAATCATTCAGAGCTAAAAATAATAATATGCACACACTGTACACCAGCAGTTTTGAGCAACAATGTAACGAGCCAGAGAGCTCCTGAATCTGCAGTAATCGCACAAGTTCCCTGGAATCCAACTCCGATGATGAACCGAACGAAAAACCAAAACCAAACCAAAACGAAGAAGAACCTAATCGATCCCGCCTGGATAAGTAGTTTTCAATTTCAATTATGATTCGAACACGATTGCAAGGGTAATAATTTTCAGTGATTCTTTGACCAATTTTTTTCTTTTTTTATTATTTGATTCTTCTTAATTTTTTAAACTTGAATGGTAAAAATACGAAAAAGAAAAAAAAAAGCAAAATTAAAATACGGGACCGCCAAACGGTTTTAGCGCAGAAGAACATCAACTCTTCACCACAATTTGAGCCCATTAATCAGCAGGAGGTCCGAAAAATTAACTGTTCGAGATAAGAGAACGTTGTGTTCATTAGTTAATCGAAGTGGATGAGTTTTAGGTTGTGTTGTTGTTGTTGTTGTTATTTTTTTTTTGATTTTGATTAAAGTTTTGTTTTTGTGGATTGAAAGTTTTTCTGTTGATATTTTTTTTTTTTGTTATCAAAGATGAAATATTACATAGTTTCTAGCTTCTCTTTTAATATAAATTGTTAATCTCTTTAACAAATTAAGTGATTTTAAAAACGTTATTAATTAGGTGAAGATTATAAAGTTAGTCAAAGGTGGTCTCATAGGTCAAATAATTTAGGTTAGCTTTTTAGTGGTGTGGTACAAATTAATTGAGGATGATATTGAAAGTAGGTTAAACACTCACTGTATCGATGGATTTCCATTTCAATCTACATTTTGAAATTTAAAGAGATATGAAAGGCCGGAAGAAAGACAAATTTTAAGGCAGAAAAAAATCAACGTTTGAGTGTGGATTTCAGATTCCAAAGTTATTGATAAACAACAGATTTACTTGTAGTTGAAAAATACAATATAATTAAAGTAACTCGTAGTACAGTAAAATTATTACACTTTTAAACTAGCGGTTCTCAATTTTTTTATAATGTGGAACCCTAAAAAAGACCCAAATACATTTCGGAATTCTAATACTAAACGATAGCAAAAAATCAGGGACAAAACGTTTTAAATTTTTTTCTTTTTCATTTAAAAAACTCCATCAAAGCTAGTTCAAGGAATGAATTTGATTAATATTTTGGTCTAAAGTTGAGTTCTGTGTCCGAAAGTTGTTTTCGCATATCTGGGATAGCGTCCAGTTTTTTGCTGATAAGCCCGTTTCACCAGCGAAACGTTGCGATAAAAAGGAGTTAAATTAGTGTATGTAGCTGCTTTGGCAAACCCAGGGTATTAACTCTTAATTATACTAACCCAAAATTTGTTTTATCATACATAATCTAAAACATACTCGTATTATGATTATGATGAAGATCAATTATCAGTGTTTAGTATTCCTATATATTTAGTGCCTAAAGTAGGCTGAGTTTTAAATATAAATCGAAAGCCGTCTAGCAAAGATATTTTTATCCTTGCGAATATCAGCTTAGATCCTCAGCATGTTTCCTAGCAAAATTCGTATATAATTTGCGAATAATCGACATTATTTTTCAATAAAAAAAAATGTTTCTAGTCAATCAGAAATTAATTTTTTTTAAAGCTACCAGTTTGATTGTTGATCTTACCAATACAGCCAATACAGCCATTTCTGTTTCGAAGAATTTTCAAAAATTATCTTCAAGAAAAGCTAATTTTGCAATTTATTGCTCATCCCATCGCTGTTATGTTTTTGAACCAGTTGAAAACTTTTACCTCATCATGAATTTCAAAGAACCTGACGATGGTTACAGCTTTTCCTCAAGAAAGCCATTTAAGTGTAAGCTAGAAATGATCGTACTGACTTCCTCAAATTCTTACACACTTTTTTGGACAAACCTGGCAGGAGAGGAAGCATTTTTACGAAATTTACAATCTTCACATCCTAATCAAGAACTTTTATCAATTCAGTTATCTTTCAACAATATGCACAACGATGCAAATTGTAATGACTGGCTGTTATACTTGTGGGTGCCATGAATTAACATTATACTTATCCAAAAAAACATGGGAATTTTCACAAGTCGTTTCTTGAAAGTTTTTATTTTGAAATTATTTCTTTCTATATATCTCCAAGAAAATACTGCGTCGATTTTTATGTGATTCTTAAAAAGTATCCTTGAGAGTCTAAGTACAAGAAGCTAAAAAAAAACAAAACATATGATTGGATCGCATGTACTTGCTCTTATGTGCAAGTTGCTTGGAACTTAAGAACTTTTAAAACAAGCAAGTAATGGCAAAAAAAAATATAGAAAAATTACATTTACATCGTTTAAAAATGGTATAAAAATCTCGTAAGATACTTAGAGCTGAAAACCAAGTTTGCCATTTGATTACTTGACAAAATATGTTTTAAAAAAATTCTCAACCCATTTTTAAAATATTGAATTTTCAAAAAAAAGTTAATGTTTTTTTTTAAAACCCAAAATCATACTTTCAAATATCTAGTATGAAATTTTACTTACATTTAAAAAGAGCTTTTGCATAAAAATTGTATTGCTAGGCCCTTAATGAAAAAATTTGAAATAAAAATCAGTAATATGGCAGGCACTGTTAATAACGGTTATTAGTAAAAAAAAAAATTACCAAAAAGTTCACGATACATAAAAAAATACATTGATTTGTTTTATCAAAATCGTTACAGCCGTTTTTGAGATACAGTTGTCTCACAGTTGTATGGCAAGTACCATTATTTTTTTACCTTAAAAATTCAATTTCTCCTATGGAGTTCAAAATTTGAAGAAGATATCATTATTGATTTCGGCTGTAGATCCAGGTAAAAACAGACAGACTGACAAAATTTTGCCGCCCACTTTGTTGGGGTTCTCTATCATCATTATATTATGTTGATTATTATCTTGACATTTACGTGTTTTCTGTTTTGTATAAACTTACTGGATTTTATTATTTATTGATGGAACTTATGTCTCATATAATTTGTGATAATTTCTTAAAAACCACTGAGTTTCATAAAAAAATATTACTTTCTTACCAAAAAACCTAACTACAAACGCACGATTCTCTCCGATACTTTGGAATGGCCGAACTGTCGAAATTTAAAATAGATAGAAACATTTGTTTATGATAGAAAACTATCATGCTAGAAAAGCTATCATGGTAAGAAATTATCACGATAGAAACTATCATGATAGAAATCTGTCATCATAGAAAACTGTCATGCTAAAAAGATATCATTATGGGAAACTATCAACATAGGATAAATATTATGCTAGAATAATATCATGCTAGACAATTATCACTCTAAAAAACTATTATGCTAGAAAATAATCATGCTAGGAAACTTTCATGATAGAAATTTATCATGATAGAAGACTATTATGATTGAAAACTATCATTCTAGAAAACTATCATACTAGAATTCTATCATGATAGAGAACTATCATGATAAAAAGTTATCACGATAGAAAACTATTATTATAGTAAAATATCATAATAAAAAAATATCATGTTAGAAAACTATGATGATAGAAACTTTCTTCAAAGAAGACTGGGTGTCTTTGCACCTGATTTCTGTTGGAGCTGGCAGGATGTAGAAGAAAGAGAAACCATTAAGCATCTGCTTTGCGACTGCCCAAACCTCTAAACAAATTGCTAATTGCCTATGTTACTTTGGAAACAGGTCTGTTGTAGGAGGTCTAAATGGCAAAAGAAAATTCATAGATAGCGCAGGTTGGTTTACAAATGAACCAGTCTATTAGATTCATTAGTTAATGAGCATCCTTGCTTTTTGTAAGGGGATCACAATGGACCAATAGGGCCATTCGTTCGTAGCAGCCTCTGTGTTGAGACGTCCCTTCTAACATTACCTAACCTAACCATCATGATAGAAATATATCATCATGGAAAACTGTCATGCTAGAAGGCTGTCATTATGGAAAACTATCATGCTAGAATACTATCACGGTAAAGAACTATCAAGATAGAAATCTATCATCATAGAAATGCTAGAAAGCTATCATAAGAGAAAATTATCATAATAAAAAATTATCATGCTAGAAAACTATCATTCTACAAAACTATCATACTAGAAAACTATCATGATAGAAAACTATCATGCTTGAAAACAGTTTTTAATATGGATCAGCAAACCTATTGGGGTTGAACCAATAACTGTTTGTCTGCCTACATAAGCAAGTGTCAAACAATTTTAAAATTTGACGTAAAACTTTTACATCGATTTATTTCAATGCCTTTTGGTTGAAGGGAAAAATGGCGCATACAACAAATATTTAGCTTGTAGTTTTGAATAATTTTAAACGTAGGTCACGCTCTCCATAGTAAGTCCCTAAGAAGATAGAGGGCAATGAAGTTTCCAACAACCACTTAGGTAATGTGATTACCTAAGGAAAAAAAAAGACTAATCCATATTCGATTAGTTAGAAAAACTGTTTTTTGATCTAAGCTTATAGTCCACTTTGATTTTGCCCCTCTTTTATGTTTTCAGGGGTGCTGACTCCGAATTTGAGTTATGTGACTAAAATTTCGTGACGCAACATGGAATGCAAAAAATGATACAAAAATGCATTTTTTGAGAGTTTTTCACCAATGGCTCGAAAACTACCAATAATTCGAAAATTACATCAAAGTACCATTGAAAGCATACACAATTTCCAATAAATCTCTGTCTATGATTTTTTCTGTAACAACCCATCTAGACTCAAGCGCTAGTTGAAAACTGACGTATTTTAACTGTTTTCGAAAATCCACCCGAATGCACTTAGTAACTACTTTATGTGAAAATTTTGAATTTTTTTCTGTAATATGAACAAAGATATACTTTTTTTAATGGTTTTTGATGCGTTGAGCTCGAATCTGGTCTTGAAATTGCTCTAACATGTCACGTTTTTGAGATATTCGAATTTAAAGATAAAAAAAAAGCGTTTTTTTTTATGCAAATTCGAAATATAAGAGAGGGACAAGTTTAAAACAAAAAAAAAAATATTATATAATTTTAAGTTAATCAATATTTTAGCAGGAATACAAATATAAAGCTGGAATCGGCTTACGTGATTTGTGATTGTTGACAAGCATAACACAATAGACGTGCTATTGTGTCTATCAACTATTACAAATCACCATACCCAAAATTTAAAAGAAAAGTTGACCACTTGAACCAAAATGCAAGGCAATGCAAGCATAAGTTTTCCTCAATGACTTGAGAGTATTCCTTGGAGGTTTATTCAAAATTGCTTAAGCCATTTGCCAATAGTTGCATCTTGAAACTACACAATGTTCCCTGAGCAAAGCTAGTTAGGCATTAAAAACAAAAAACAATTATTCATCATTATATGTCAACATAAATACTATCCAAGTGATGTTTAAGTTAAGTCTTAAGTGGGTATTTAAAATATTTAAGTAACGTATAGCTAAGGTTTGGATATTAATTATAAATTTTGTTTTCTAATAACTATCTCCTAAGAGGTACTTTAAAGTCAAGTAGCCTTTAAAGTTATTTATTTTTTAGTATTTATTAACGATCCCATAGTTTTTCAAATGTTTACGAGCTTAAATTACCCAGTTACCAGTTTTCATTAGATATACACAAAATGTAATCAAAATGTTGAAAAACGGCTGAAGCATGATTTCAACTAATTCATTTGTCAATGATAAAAATTTATATGGTATTTAAGCTCCTATATATACTCTAAAAATTGAAACTTGTATCAAGTAAAAATATTTAAAGCTCGATTTTTAACAAATGAAATAAATTAAAGAAATCAAATTATTATACATCTAGCTCTATTGTCACGATTTTAGTGTGTAACACTTCCATATCCCCTATTAAATCCCAAAAGCCAGTTCCGAAAAGACCTGGCTTTTAATTGTTTCATTTATCATAAAAATATCAGTTACGTCATCAAACGGCTTTTAAACTTATTTCCTAATACCAACTTACACGGCATTTTCAAAATTTTCTTTTTTCAAAAGTTAAAACTAAGTCAATTATTTTTTTTTTGTATCCCATTGACATA
Source organism: Dasysyrphus albostriatus (assembly GCA_946251815.1). Lineage (NCBI taxonomy): Eukaryota > Metazoa > Arthropoda > Insecta > Diptera > Syrphidae > Dasysyrphus > Dasysyrphus albostriatus. Next base: position 132,197,517 of record OX276337.1, on the reverse strand, counting down.
ACAAAAATTCTTTTCATCATCAAAGTTAATCCTTTTCTTCTATATTATCTCTCAACACTTAACGCAGTCTTCACCAATATAAAACCCCAAACAAAGTTAAGAAAAAAAAAAAAAAAACAATAAAATATAAAAAAAAAACTTGCTCCTGGAAAACTCATCTTCATAATTCATGCGCATAGCATTTAAATGCTTATTGATACCATCACCAGCTATTTTCGTTTCTAAGCCTTATATCCACTTCGCTATCATCATCCCATGACCAGACCATCCACCACTGAAGCAGCCATCAGAGCAGCCCAAAGGTACCTACTACTCTCTCATCTCAACAACCAGCAATCCTGCGCATCACAGAGTAAACCTTATTCTTTATGCAGTTCTTATACGCGCGGTCTGTTATTTGTACAATACACTGTTGAAAAATGTTTGTCAATTCTTTTTAGCTTTTTGTTGTTGTTGTATTTGCATCACTTCTCTTCTCTTGGTCCTATACCTTTTGCTTGCCCTGTCTGTCTGATTCAGGGACGAAACAGACAAAAAAATAAAACAAAAAAAAACATAACATCCAAAACAAGGAAACAACGACATAAGGGCTCAAAATTGGCCATCTAGCCAATTTCTGTTGAGATGCCAAAGCAGCCAGCCACCTAGCGCACGGCCAGGAACACACCACAATTTGGTGCTCCTCCGCCACCACCACTGCTGCTGCGCCATTGCCATCGTCATAGCCATTGCCATCGCCATCGTCGTCGTCTGCCAAGTGCCAAGCAGCCGCAAAGGACGTTCGTCTGTCCGTCCGTCGATGGAGACAAATACTCCAACTCCAGGGAGAGATAATAACCATTGCCGCCGCGCATGCACACCATGTGATGCCTTCAGAATGATTACTAATTCCAGTTGGTATTTGTTGTTGTTGCTGTTATGCTCCTCTTTGGGTATGGGTCTCCTCATCGTTCTTCGTCTGCATCTTCATCTTCTTATAGCCTCTCTGCTGCTTCTTCTTCATCCTCGATCATTTTAATGAAACTCCATACATGTGTGCTAAGGAATTTGAATTTCACACACGGGGAATTTTTTTTTCCTTTCAGCATGGACTTCTTTCATTTACCATTTGGTGGTGGAATTGAACTGCTTGTGTCCCGAACTCCTGAGTTGAAGAGCTGTGATGATGCTAATGCTGGCACTGGGACCTCTGGACCATCACACCAGGATCACAAAATACTGTGTGTTGAAATTTGTATTCATACAAAGATAAATGGAAAATATTCGGAAATGAGGAAAAGGGAGTATAAACGTAGATATAGATACAAGTAAAAACTCATAAAAAATAAAACGCACACACATGAGCGGAGTTATAGATTTTTTGTTGTTGTTTTTGTATATTTGTTGAATTCACCTCTTTACGGAAATGGTGTGTGGAGTTGAAGAAACCTGTTCTTTTTTTTCGTTATTTTTTTCTGTTTGTTCCCTTAGCGCTCTGTTATATTTGTTTGTGAATTTTCGTAGTTTTTTTTTTTTTGTTTGGTGTTTGTTCTTATCCTTCAGGTAAGTTTAAACTATTTTACTTCCATCCATGGAGGGTACAATATTACACTATGTGTGTGTTTCAGTGGTGTAGAAAAAAGGGGAGAAATAGTTCAATTTTCTGAAATTTAAAGAAAGGTAAGTTTTAGCTGTACATAAACCCAAGTTCGAATGTCAGCTCTTTTGTTTATGATGAAAAGGTATTCAATTTTGTAGATATGTTTAAATAAATGAGTATAAGTGGCATCAACTCCTATTTGCACAGTGTTCAGCTTCATATTTATGTTTCTGCTAAAATAAAAAAAACAGATTATAACTGTTAATTGCAGAAAAAACACAAGGTAACCTTTTCGGCATTGATCCATTGACAATGACCATCCCCGTGTGCTGATATCGTCAAATATATAACAAACCAACGTACTGACAAGAAACTCCTTCATAACCCTACTTGGCAGCTGACCCACCCACCCTTGGGACCTCTCTATGCATTACTTCAAGGGGGTTCTCGTGTTTCCCTTGCGGGATCAACTTCACAGCTCAACATTTTGTCGATCATTTTCTTCTTCTTTTTTTTTCTGAGAGTATTTTTTTTTTAACAGAGAGGTTTTAAGCAGTTTTGGGTTCTGTTAAGCATTAAGTTCTGGGTTTTCAACATTCTATCTGCTGCTGGTGAGTGCTGGTGGGCATCGGCTCTACACTGGCAGACAGGGCTGTTTGATTTCCTGAATCTATGTAGAAAGGCGTTGAAATACCCGTAGCGTAATTATATCAATGCATTGGCTATAGGATCAGAAGAAGTCCTGCATGTATACCAAAGTCTAGCATTACCGAAGTCCTCACAGGTGTTTACATCTGATCTGATCTAGTTTCAAATGAAAAATTGCTTAAACAGTTGAAAGAGCTCTTTTCTGCTGAAGAAGAACAAAGTATTACCTCGGAGATTTTGTACAAGCAGCGCCAACATTTACCGATCGCACCTTCTCATTACGAGAGCTTGGGAAACTGATAGTTTCCATAAAGAGTGGCGAAAATGGAATGGTTTTTAAGCTCCTAAGGAGAGAAAAAATGACACAGTGCAAAAACTGGGGAGGAATTTGCGTGCTGCTTACAGCAGCCAAGGTAATAGCTAGAACCGTCTCGGAATAAAAAGACCACCTTCAAGCCTATAGGCCAAAAAACCAGGATTTTCTAGAATCTTCCTGTGTGGTCTACATCATCACCTCTTAAATAAATATTGATTACCATTTCAACTACTGAAGAGAGAAGAGAATTTATCTGGCTTGCTTTACGCTAGCTTAGCAATCCACTTTATCCCACGAAGACAGAAGTAAAAAGAGCAACTTTATTACTGATCAAATAGGGGGGAAAAAAAAGGCAGGCTGGTATAAGAAACAAACGTTGAGAATTTCATGAAAATCGTAGGCGTTTCCGAGAAACAAAAAAATGAGAAAAGTGGGTGGATTTTACTAAAACCAATTTGCGAATTTCTTTCTCGTCCAATAGAATAAACTTTAAAAATTCCATGGAAATCGTTAGTGTCGTTTCTGAGAAACATAGAAGTAAGAAAAGTGGGCGTGGCAATAGGCAGATCTTATTTTAACAATTTTTAAAAAAAATGTCTTGGTTAACTATAGAAAATTATGAATATTTCATCCATATTGATGGAGACGTTTCTTAATGAACTCAGATTGAAAAAGTAGGCGTGGCATCTCCGTTGTAAGAGGTAGGAAGTCGAAAACTTAGATTTAAATTGTATATGAAACAACCTAAAAAATTTCAGCCAGCCTGTATTTTTACCATTTAAAAATCTTAATTTCCTGTTGTTAGCAGTGGATTTGACATGCCGACGCTTTCAATAGATCAATGCGGGTCAAGCGATGCAAAAAAACCCTCACATGCTGAGAAGCCGGTGAGTAGGTTGAGAGAGCTGAGATACATCTTTAGAAGACGTACAAGTTGGCACGTAGGATTAGTATGCAGACCTTATCTCTCGCAAGGATAACCCCAATGACTTAACAGATCTAAGGTGACATAAGTAGGCTGACCTTAAAGTAATTGGTGAAGAACGGTTGAAGAGGTATTTATACAATTGCAGAAGAATTGGAGAGCAAAAGACACATCTTCAAAAACCGTATACGATGGCACGAAGAAATAGTGGAGGCTCCATGCCCCATAAAGAAAATTTATGGGGCTTGACGCCCCGTATATTTTGTAAACTCAAATTGCAAAAAAAAAATTCTTTTGCTATAAACTCATTTTAATGAAAATTTGATGCGAAAAAGCTCCTATAAAAAGTCAGAGCTAACGCAAAAAAAGTCTCCACCAAGATCAATACATTTTTGTTTGTTAGATATCGTCTCGGTTCAAAGGTAAAACTAACTTACTAACAAATTATACTTTTGAAGGAAGTCAGATTGAAACATACATTTGGAAGCTGAAAACTCAAGTTCTGCAATTTTTGAAATAAAGTCTATGGGCATACCTTTTAATTTCTTTAAAAATACCGTGATAAAGGGAAATTGAAATAAAAATTGCATTTAATTCTCATTTTCTTGAATATTTTTGTCTGCGCTTTGTGAGTTTTACATTTAGACAAACGGTATATAAAAGCTCTTTTCCCAACCAACAAAATCTAATTTCTAAAAGGGAGCCACTCTCCCCATTTAGTCCTCAATTCACGCCACCCATTTAAATAATTGTTCACTCTTTTTTAAAGTTTCTCATTCTTTTAACATTCCCTTAGAAAAATAATAATAAAAAAAGAAGAAAAATCTCAAAAAACAAAACTTCCTCAACTCAAAAGAAGAACGAAATATAAAAAAACAGAAAAACAATAACCACACACAAAACAAACTGGAATAGTTTATCTGCCTAGTTGGTTCATGATTTTGTATTAAATTTTCTCTCTTTCTCTCTGTCTCTTCAAAAAATTATACTCCCTTTGCACACAGAAAATATTTATATTGAAGTTGCCTACCTATGCCAGTACCCAGTACCACCAACTATTCTCTCAAGAAATTCCATTCTTAATCTCACCACTCCACTCCAAATTCTCTCTCACACAAAATCTCACTCACTAACTTAACAGTCATCCGCGACCTCGCTCTCTATCTTTCATTCCTCCATGGTTACTTCTTATTCCCTCATATTCATACACAGTTACCTGGCATTATCTTACCTTTTGTATTTAATTTGTGCATACAACAAGTTGCTTCGTCCTCGTCTCTTCAAATCTCCCTTACTCATTGAAATATCCAAACAATTCACAACATAATATGTATAGTCTCTCACTCTATTCATAATGGAACTGTGAAAATCCATTAAAATACCACACAAACATCGCTGTGTGGGTGAAAATGCATGCAAACCAACACACATGCGAATGCACAAAATGCATTATTTCACCTCACTATTCAGGCCTTTTGCTTGCTGCGTACCTGTCGAGTTGCACTGGCCAAACTCTTCGCCCACCACAACCTCCAACTATCCAACTCTCGATAGCCCTTGTGTGTTGTCCATCTGCAAACAGGTATTATGTATCTCAACGCTCACCGTCACCGCACCGCTGCTCTTTCACGTTCTCTCCTCTATCTGGGTATCTAATCAGAGTGTATGGTGTCTTCTGTGGTAGATTTTACCTGAGAGCAGAAAAGAACCAGCAAAACTTATAATCACCACACTGATCTTGGCCAGCTATGGTATGGTCAACTGGATGTGCCCGCCTCAGTTCTTCGATCGTACAGTTTCAATGTGGAGGGTCTTTTGTCGCTCGTGAATTATACGATTTTTTTTATTGGTTGATTCTGCAAATCAGTTTTAACAGTCAAATTCTGCAAAGTCATAAATTTGCAAATTCGCAAAATAAATGTTAAAGTATCCATTTCCACTTTAAGTGTTTTCATCAAGTGTTGAGTAATTTAACCACATAACAGGATTTCTTATTTATACCTTTATTGGAAATCTTCGAAAAAAAGCCGTCGCGATATTTTTTGTTGGGGATAAAAATTTATTGAAAAAAAGAGTGAAATTTAATTTTTATAAAATCACATTGCATCCACCTGAGCCTTTTTAAAAAAAATCTCAGTAGGAAAAAAAAAGAAGAAAAATCAAATTGGATATCCAAAACCAGTGAAATGATAATAAATGTATACGAAGAGTGCAGAAAACGAGTTCTCTGATTGTGTTTGTGTGCGCAAAGAAAATCCTTGTGTAGCACTAGTTGTGCTCTAAAAGAAGAAAAATATTTTCCATTTTCTTAACCCAAAATATATTTTTATGTTGAAAATCTCTCTCTCGGGAAGAAAAAAAATTAATCCCCAAATAACGGTCGTAAGTTAAATTAAAAAAAAAAACCAAAAGCCCTCTCCTTTTACCGTCGTCGTTAATGTTAACAAAAATATAAGAAAAAATAAATGAAAATAATTTGCTAGTGTATACAATTTTCGTTTGAAGAAAATCGAAAACTTTTAGCAAATTCAATTCGAGATTCGTGGTCGGGAAAATTCGCGTTCGAAATCGAAATAAATATTTTTATATTCAGAAAAAAGAAAATTAAAGGGAAAAGATTTATAAATATTGAAAAAAAAAGAGAAAAATAAATCCCTTATTGTGAGTTTTGAGAAATTGATTTATTTTTCATTCAATTTTGTATTGGATTACCTGTCACTGCCTTGTTTTATTTCTTGGGATTATTCTTTTTTTTTTTGTTATATACCTGTTGGCTTCTTCACAGTTGGATATATATATATAAAAGAAGTAATTTCTATCTACCTGATAAAGCAGTTTTCTTTTGTGGATTATATTAAAAAAAAGACATAAAAGGTGAGACGAACATTTTGAAAAATATAACTATGTAAAGGGCATATGCTATTGAAGTAGATTGGGGGTTTATAACATCTTAATAGAGATGAATAGAAACCAAGTTCAAGATATTTTTATTTTAAAATAACTGAAGTAATTCACGTTTATTATATTTGAAGAATGATTAGAGATACGAAATTGCATTGAAACAAAACAGTTGAGTTTCGAACTCGGTGGAAACAATTTTATTTTCTATTGATTCTGGAACGGAATATGCATGTATGTTATTACTTTGAACTCATAGCATTCATAATTATTTAAACATCAATTTTGGTTGTAGGTTCAATTAAATTGACAAGTATTTTTCAAAAAAACAAAACACTTGATATTCGAACTCGAAATTACACATTGGTTTTTATAATTCTGTAAACTTGATAAAGATTTCATGTTTCTTCAAAAGCTTAAAATATAAAACAATAATAAATTAAGGCTTCTAAATAAATAAATTGTAATTATGATTATATTGAAGACTAAGACTCTAAAAGGACATAACTTTGGACCTAAATTCTGTATTAAATCAGTTTCAAATCAATCTCGTACCTACACATAGGTCAATTAAATCACTTTATTTTGTTGTTTTTCTTGTTAAAAAACCATCATTAATATAGAAAAGAAGTAATTTCAACGCATATTATCATTTTCACAATATTCCGGAACTATGAAAATAAAAATCTATGCTTTAAAATTGTTAATATTGTCTTTTTATAATATTAAAAAAATAAGGTTGCTTTGAAAAATATGTAATAAATATTTCAATGCATGCAAAGCTTATAGAAGTTTTATCCGAGGATATTTTTCAAGATACCAAGTGGAAAACTAATGAAAAAATCCGAATTTCTTTGAATTTTACAAGATTTTGTAAGATCTTTCTTTAAAGGACCACTGGTCTTATAAGTTCATTGAAATTTTTCTTATTGAACTCTTAAGGAATCTTCTTTATTCGAAGATCTTTGGCATTTATTTAAAAATCGTTAAAAATCTAGACAATTCCCTTGTATCTCGTTTTAATTAATCTATAATATATAAGGCTGCTATCGATGGCTTATTTACAAAAAAGCTTCTAGGAACTTTTCAGTATTTTAAGATACGACCTTTTTGCTTAGGAGGGCAGTATTGGAAGTATTGGTCTTCTTCATATTTAACCTAAAAAAACAACTCTTCTACAGGAAATTGATAAATTAATAAGTTTCAGTCAACCATTCAACAAATGTTTTAAAATTGTGATATGCTTAAAAAATTTACAAAAGTAGTTTCTAAGAGATTTTTGAATTGTTGAAAATATACTTTTCAAGATTTTTTGAGATTTGAAAGATTCATTGCGAATAATTGTTTTTTTTTAAAGATTAACTTTCGTCTCAAAAATATTGTTTCTGTTTTTTATAATACATGGATAATATCATGTATTGAAAAAAAAATCCTACCAGACTGCCCTTGTAGCTCATTCATAGGTCACTCTGGAGTACCTCAAGGAAGTCCTATGGGTCCATTTCTTTTCATCTTCTCTTTAAGTAGTGTTACAATTTTCAATGCATGCGTTCTATGGAGATTCTCATGTTTACTGAATTTCATATTGTGAATTTGTTTAATTTTGTATACTATTAGGTTGTTTGCAAGCAAGTATTATATACTAAGTTTGCTATAATTTTTTAAAGTCTAAAAAGTTCCTATTGATGTATCGGATAGTTATCTGACAGATAACGCTGCTCAGCAGAAAAAGATTGCTGATATTTTGTTTCTATTTGATCAACAAAAATCATTTGCCTTTGGAGGTGGCAAAGTACTTATGAGGAGATGAAAACGCTATTCTAGTACCTTCAACTGCACAAAAGTAATAGGCCAAATAATTTTAACTCTTTATATTATACTTACTTTATAGTATTCAAACAAATTATAAATAACTTTGGATGCATTATCCACCTTGCCTTGAAAAGACATGTTTTTAAAATTTCAATTCAATACAATTTTTTTCATGAATCGTTTCGCTCCGAAATATTGATGGTGAACATTGAAAAAAGTATGCGGATATTTTTGAAAAATATTGTGGCCAACACTGTCTGGTCTCTGGCAACACTATATATGTCGTTTTTTTGTTGGATTTTGTTGAGTACGGGAAACTAGGAGATTACTGTCATAGCATATAATTAAACGGCAAACACAAATTTTGTGCTACGTGGTCTTCAAAACCCGAAAATTATATATCGTAGTGATGGTTTCTTTGCACAGATGCGCAGAATGTAAAAAATTATAAAATATTTGACCTAAAAACAAACTTTAAAACAATAAAAGAAAATTGTATAATTAGTGCGAGCGAGGCCCGGTGCGAAACCGAGAATTTATTTGATTTTATTTGTCGTAACCTAAATGTGACATTTTAATTTTTTCCACCCACCAACAAACCGACTTTCCAGCACGGACTGGAAACATTATTGAAATGGCAGCGTTTGGTGATGCAGAAAATAATAATATGTAGCTCACATAATAATAAGTAGCTGTTTTTATGCACGCTTTTAAAGAGTAAATTTTTGGATGACTAAAAACAGAATCAAGGGCGGATGAACTGTGTAACCGGCGCAATTAACTCGCTATCGATAATTTGTATGGAAACCTCAATGTTTAATTAGTTTATAACACGGTTATTTCAATGTTATATACAAAAAAAAACTTTTCTAGACTCTTATGGTAAAATGTTCAACTAGACAATATTATTCGTACTTGAGTTTCGAGAGCTAGAAGTACTTGTTGTTTATTAAACCCCAAAGCAGAAGATTGCTGACATATCCTTCATTTAACCTCAAGACCTTCCAATCAACTATTTCAAGTGACAAGACAGAATGTTATTGGTAGCCCCCTTATGTGTCGTATCGTTACTGAGGTTCATTTGGCGTTAATGGAACCACCTTGTGGCGTGTTGTGAAGCATAATTTGCATTTGTTTCCGCATAAAGTGCTACCATCCAGGTAGCTTGAAATGCGGTCAAACAGTCACATATAGACATAAAAGATGCTGTACACTGTAAAACCGTTTCATTGCTTATATAATTAAAAACCATATTTTTGCACATCTAGAATCTAATCTAAGTCCAGAAAATACAGTTTGGTTCAAAGATGAGGAAAATTGTGTCAACCGGCAACTATCAATATCTAATTACCTAAACACCTTTTGTGTAATGATCATTTTTACTCATTGTATACAGGATTTATCATTTAGAACTTTTTTAGTACAAACTATGATAGAATTTCGCAAAAGTGTGTGTTTGCGAAGTGATAAAATGAAAAATTATTGTGAAAACTCAAATGAAATTTCTTGTATCACTTAACAGTTTCATAGATCGAGGATTGACTCCCTGATCAAATACCAAATTTTTAATAAATAATTCACTACAATGTGTATTGGGACACTCACAATTTCTGGAATGATGCGTTGAATTGACTGATTCGGCTAATTTTGAACTGGAGCACAATTTGCTCATTCTTTGTTCGTGAGATTTATTAAATTTAAAGTATAAAATAATAGTAAGCATAGACTGCCAGTTTCTGGGTTGGATGTCAGATTGGCTGAAAATTCAAAAATTAGTTTTGTTTTGAGCAGAAGAGTGTTTACTCGTAGAGATACACAATTGACATTTTCTTCCCAAGAAACTACTTTGGGCAGAAATTCTTAAGTTTGTCAAACGGAAAATTTACCTAGATCAAATGTCAGATAGATACAAAAAAATTTGTCAAAAATTGCCACAAAATCGTTTCATATATTTTATTTGCCAATTTGATTCTCTCTGAGAGAATTTCATCAAAATTATTCAAATATATTATTGTATTTGTTTTTAAAGTTTTGACTTCTTTTAGGTCAACAAAATTTTTTCCTTAGTTACCATGCTCTTACCAAACACCTCATATTCTTTTGTTTGGCAAAATATCCATATGAACTGAAAAGCACATTCCTTCCAAAGTTTTGAAATTCCTGACGTTAATTAAGGTTTGATTGGCTTAAACAAAATTACTAACCCAAGGAATTACTTCATTGAAAATATACATTGTTTGATAAATGTTTGACTATACCAATGAAAGTTCATCAAACTGTAGTTTGCCCAACTAATATCTTAGATCTTTTTAGCTTAATAATACATATATGCTGCCTAGATGGGTATAAGGCTTCTATACAACTTTCATCATGCTTATAGAAGTCATGAAATCAATAACTGCCAATTGATGTCTTCAAAAGGTTTCTGATTCAATTTTCTTATAAGTTTTATCAAATACTTAACTTTGACTTGTGAAATCTTAGATTCGAATCCTAAAAAAACTGAATGTAAGAAGTCGTCAACAAATTGTTCAGACTGTTTCTCCATATGAACGCGTGTCGAAGCAAAACCACTTCAAGGAAATTGAAAATAAGGTTTAATTATTTTTTATTTATTTTGTAACCTCTGTAAGAGTTGTATTATCCACTTCTTGTAGATATTATACAACTAATCAATAAAAACTCATAACTCTATTATACTTGTGTTCTTTTCCTTATGGAAACCTTTCTGAAGCTATTTGTCAAAACCAAAGCTTCTATATAATGAAACCTATATCAATTTTACTACAAAATAAATGAATAAAGATTTAATAGATTTTTTTCTTAGCAATTTTTGAAGTGACCTAAATTGATCAAAAAAATCATGGAGTAAGTCGGTTTTTATTTAAACCCATCCATATTATGAAATTTATAAAAGTTAACTGTATTTTCACAACTACATATTTTCGTGGATTTTTTTTTATGATCACATTGAACATTGAAAAAAGTTAATGGAAATAAATAAACTAATAACATGAATTAAAAACCCTATTCCTCTTAAGAACACTTATTAAAAAAAAAAAATTAATTAGTATCGATTTTTATACTTTTTCATTAATTTCACTAAAGATTGCAAATATTTGTTGTCTATATATATATTTAAATTAGCAATTTCATTTAAAAAAAAAGAAAAAAATAATTCACTAACATATTTTTTATTCCACAATACGAGTATAATTTACTACACCACATAATTTCAAAGTGAAACTATTCATTAACTACCCAATTCTTAATGGCTTTAACTGATATTCCCGTTATTAAAATTATTTGCATGATTTTTTTATATTACACACACTTTATAATGAAAGTTCAACAAACTCTACGAAATTTAAATCTTTATATCCCCATCAAACGTACCTACTTTAATTTAGAGATTGGCTTCTGCTCCCATTTTTTTTCTTAGATTTAAATCAGATTAGATCTTTCACCTTTTGACCTGAAAAGATATTAACCTAGGAACCTAGGTTAGTGTTCATAAGCAAAAGATACAAAATTTAAAGCAATTAAAACATAACTTTAATCTCATGGTTGATGTGTTTTGACTTCTACATACAAAATAATACAAAATCCCATTAAAACAAAAAATCAAGTTCGCAACTCAACTCTTTTGTTTGATAATTGTTTTTTTTTTTGTACTATTCATGCCGTGCCTTTGATCCAATTAACACATTTATTCACAATCTCATGCACCCTCTTCTATTTTTGTTGTATTTTTTTCTCTCACATATTCCATTCACTATTCCATTCTAATTGAATATTACCAATCGACATTTAGAAAAAGAGTACCTACTATTACATTCTTAGCGCCTCTTAATTAAAAATTCATTGAATTCATAGAATTTTTTGAATTGTTTCTTTTTTTTTGTTTGTTTGTTGTTGCTTGTGTCTCTATCTTTTATTTGTTAAGAAATATTTTATTAATAAGTTAATTAAAACTCATTAAACTCTTGGAATTTTCATTTATGTCGGCACATTTGTTGTGTCTGTGTGTATGAGAAAAAAGGTGTGTGTTCTGAAATTTAAAGATAACAGAGTGGCTTGCATGTTTAAAAAATAGATAATAATGTTAAAATAGTGTTTTAGGGTGCACAAAAAGGCACACATCAGAAATAAAATAATAATAAAATTGCTTCTTCAAATTAAATAAAAGTTTTACTTTAAAAGTGCGAAGACTTTTATTATTCATGAACTTAATAGCCAAACTGTCTTAGAGGTATACATAAATTACTTTATATAATAATTATGATTGACGTTAATTTAATTGTTTATCATTTTTCTGCATTAAAGCTTGTAAATATGAACATGAATTATTAAATGAAGTTACTCAGAAAATACACTTTTTTCTGTGTGAGTATTAATAAGTTTGTTTAATTTACTGAAGTATTTAAGTGCATTATCAGTTAATTTGTATGCGTATTTACTTTTGCAGAGGTAGCGTGGCAGGTGTATATTTATTTACATTTCATCTTTGTCGGTCAGACAGTCATACAGCCAGTGCAGTGGTAAAAATTTGAGGATACATTTTTTCTGTTTTGTTTGAATAAAACTTGAAGCTTATCAGTCAAAGCGGATGTTTAACTTTTCAGTAGAAAATATTTTTGTTTTTTTATGATTCTTCTTTTTTTTTTGTTTTTAAATCTAATGAAGCAGGTATGAATACATTTAGTTTTTAGGGCACTAAATTAAATTTTAAATAGGAAAAGAAAGTGTAGATCTATTGTTCTACTTCACTAAGGTCTTTTAGAGTAAACAAAAATATTAACTAAACCCATAACCACTAATTATTAGATTGTTAACGTATTTTTATATACTTATGTGAATTCACTATGCAATGAAATCCATTAGTCGTTGTCTTGCTTTTTTTTTCAAAACTTCTTGAATACATTTTATTATTATTTTTTCAAAGAAAAACATAAATTTTTACAAATTAAAATAATTTAAGTAGTAAACTTTTTTTTTATTATTTTAAAGATTTCTCTGGGTTTAAAAAATTTCGCTTTATAAAAAGACACAACTAATTGAGGAGAATTCTATAAAGAAGCTGTAAATGGTTAATGGTTGTTCAAGATAATGATTAAAAATAACCGTTTGTTGTTTTTATCTTTTTAATGTTGTTTTTTGATTGGATAGTAACAGAAGCACACAATTAGAATATTTTAAGTAGATTTTTATTTTTTTAATTTAACGTAAATATTGCTTTGTTTTGGAAAAGTGTATTGATCGTATCGCTGTTAAGATGAAGAAAAGATTTTATTTGAATTTTATCTTTGTACTATGCATTTATAAGTCAGCTATTGGTAGATAAGATAAAAGGTTTTGAGCTACTCTACAATATTTAAAAGTAGATATAATAAAATAAATAAAGGAGATAAATGGATACATAGATGTCATTATGGCCTCTATTTGTGACGAAGAGGAAATGGTCAAAATAATTTTATATTTTCAACTCTTAAATGTTTTTCATGAGAAGATAAACACAAAGTTCTGTGTCAATTTTAAATGTATAAAGTTAAATTTTTATATTTGTTTTATAGAAAAGAGTTTTTACTACCAATCCGAAGACGCTGTGAATCGGAAAAAAATAATAACCCTTGCAGAAGCAAAAACTGAAAATGAACTGAAAAAAAAACAAGAGCTTTGCTTTTTCATAACGATGAAGTCGAAGAAATAAATAAAATTGTTTTTTCGTCATCATCTGGCCTCGTAAAAAGGAAATGCGAAGATTAAAAAGGAAATTAAGAGATATTAATTGGCTACTCGGAAATTCAAAGCTTTATTGAAAATAAGTTGGCTTTATACCTACAGGCAGGTACTAAAACCTGTTTGGACTTATAGTACACAACTCTAGGGTTGTACCTACAATACAAACTTATAACTTACAAACGTTTGAAAATAAATTGCTTAGGTCATTTGTAAACGCTCCGTGGTATATAAAAATGAAGATCTTCCTACGGTTCGGGACGAAATCAAAAGTTTCGCGTGAAAACATAGAAATCGGCCAATTCATCTATTATTGAAATTTTTGACGAGTCAAATTTTTATGCCAGTTGCGTGGAACAAAACCTTCTAACTTGGTGCGGTGAACAGAAAACCGCTTTAGAATCGCGGATTAAGCAGGAACTTTCACCGGAAAGTAACCTGCAACACGTTACTTAACTTCGTTAAAAATAATTTGCTAGATAAATTTCAACTAAGTTGCCGTTTTGGCCTCTTTGATAATTTTGTGGAATATAAGCCATGACATGTCACAAAGTCTATTTGATGAATAGAAGGTGCAGGTAAGAGGGATATTTAATATCAAAATGACTTTTTTCAAATTTATTTTCCTTTGGGTGGTAAAGAAAGGTCTTCCCGAGTATCTGACACACCTTCTATAAGGCGAGAGTCAAATACCTCAGTTTCTGAAAAAATCTCCCCCCAGCGCCACTGTGTACAGTATTTTTGTCTATCTACTGGGGCCAAGGATATACGTAAGTAGGGGTGCCTCCCAAATCTTGATTCATTTCATACATAAGGCAATTTTTCTTCTCTTGAAAGGTTTCTGTATCAAAACAATTTTCTGAATGAAGTTGCCCCCTCTGACCAAAATTCTGAATGAGTTTGCCCCTAACCAAAATTCTGCGTACGCCCTTGACTGGGGCTGTAGTCGTACACCCATTCGGGCTCACTCTGTTATGCGATATTAGTCGTCTGCTGTTTTTATTTCTTTCGAAAACTTTTCCAGCAAAGAAGCAAACTTAACTCCAGTTTTGCACGGTGGCCAGAAACTTTTGTCTGGTGGGATGATGCCACTACATCACTCCTGATTTCGTCTTTCAAGTTCCCATCATAAATGAAGGTATGCTTCACATGAACTACTGGAGAATCTCTCTACTGGTGGGCTGATCTATTTGTTTTAACGATCTTGTGGAGAAAGGCATTGAAAAATCCGTTTCTGGTGAGTAACTGGGAGACGTAGTTGTTAATCTGACAGTTTTTCCATCCATTTCAATCAGCAACGCTCCTGATCACCCTCGCACTCTAGTCCTCTGCTTTTTGAGCTCTAAAATTTCTGTTCCTTGAGCTCATTCATCTCATCGGTTGTAGCTGCAAATTCAATTTCACCATAAGCGATTTTACGAAGTTAGACCTCAAGAATCGGTTCACCCCCTTCTCCCTTCATATGTCAGATTTCGATTCTTGAGGTAGTCTTTGATAATCCGCTGGAGGTACGTTTTATGTTCTTGAGCACATTCACTCAATCTGACTGAAAGGAAGACATTCTGGAGGAAGTAGGGAGTCACTTATTAAGACGACCAGTTTCCACCACGCAAAACACTTTCAATGAGGCACTGTCAGAATTGGCGACTGGCATTTTGTTAGTCCTTATTTGAGTCTCTGGGCCACAAGTTAACCACAATATTTCTATATATAAATTACAAATTTGGTGGTGCAACAGCTCATGGAGAACCCTGGTCCTAGGGACTTACAACTCTCAACCATTCTTGTGTGCGTGTTGTTGACAGGAATGGAGGGGATCCACAATGAGTCCAAACGACTAGATAAGAAGCATTTATTCATTACAAGTTTACTTTTGGAGGGTTTGTCAATTCCTCGCAAGAGACACTACCTCGGGAAAAACATTTCTAGTTTAAGGTGGCTGCGGCTGGGAATCAAACCCAGACGTTTGGCACGACAATCGAACGCACTAGCCATCATGCCAAGAATGTAGTACCATTACAATATATATGGAAAGTTTAAAAGTTCAAGTGAAGAGAGCAGTGGCAATTTTTTTTTTTTATTTGATTCTGATTGCCAACAGATGGCTTAAGGTTTTCTGAATCACATATCATCTGGCCTACAGGTAAAATCAGCATAAGAAAGCTGCAACGCATTAGACCATGATTTTTTCAAAAAACACCCAAAAAGTCAGGTAAATTTTTTCTTCTTAACACGTCAAAATTGTAAATGGCTGAATTCTGGCTGATGCTGCAACTGGCTGAAGTTTCGGTTGTCGGTTGCAATTATTTGAACCAAAATTGGCTGTGCGAACGAGTGATATTAGCTGCGAAGAATATAAGGACGTCAATGATTTGAGTTACTATATTCTACATCAATTAGCAGCCACACTGTGATTGCATTCGTGAAAATCAGCTGATCGCTATCCATCAGTTAAATTTTCAAATTCAATTGATGTGCCTGGCATATTACCGTAAATTTTACATTTCTAAGCCAGCTCTGTTGCTCAATCTGAATCAATTGAAACTGTGCAATGGAACTATATGAATCCTCATGAAGAATGTCCTCAAAGAAGCTACCATATACAAGTGATATTTGACCTAAAAAACTAAGAAAATAACAAAAATGCAATTCAGCATTTGGATATTATCTTCTTTCTTAACGTTAATGTGTCATACATCGTTTAAAAGATTGTATTTACTACATTTTGTTGTACATCCGTTAACTTTAAGCTGTAGACTATGGCGTTCAAGAAATATTAAGCTTGAAAACAGATAAGAAAATTGAAACATAAATAGATTAACGATAGCTGAATTTTAATGTATATTTGTGTACTTCCCAAAACTACAAATTTCTATTAATTTTAATACAAATTTTATGAACAACTTTGTGCTTACTTTGTAGGAATTCGTAAGTTTGGGCATTAGTACACAAGCATACATTGAATAAGCACTGTCCTGCAATTCCCACCAAAACTACGAATTTCTACAATTCAACAATACAAATTAAAGGTTTATAGTTCTGTCAAAGTTCAAATAAAAAAAAAACTGCACTAAGATCGTAGAAATTCATAATTTTTGTCAAGTATACAAACAAACATCCTAGAATCAGAAAAATATAGTTAAATAGCTCCTATGAGTTATTTTTTAATTAAACAATTAGGACTTCTAATAGTATATGAAGCAAAATACTGTTAAAATTAAAGAACTCATAAAAACTCATTTGTATAAATTCACACGCTTTTAAACCAAAAAATGCATACTAGAATAATTAAATCTTTAAAATCAGAATTGTCTAAGGCACATTCATTTATCCAAGCTAAAGCGATAAAGAAATTAAGGCCAAAACCATTGTTGTATAACAGTTTTTCACATTTTTTATGCTCGAGATCATTTTAATAAAAAATAAGAAAAAAAAAATCTCAATATGAAATATTTCATACAGACATATCATGCTCCGTAAAAGCTTTTATTATTTGTCAACCTACAAAGAAGACAACAATCCCATGCATGGAACATTGAACAAAATACAAAAAAAAAAACGAAAAAATAATAACAACAACATTCTCTAGGTATATTCACACTTTCAGTTTATAATAATTATGTAGGTAGTAAATTATGCACAAATAAATCACAATCGAATAACAGTAGCCAAATGTATTCCAACAAGTAATAAAACATTTATAATAAAATCACACAATCAACCAAAAAAAAAAAAAAATATCTTAGAAAAGCGCACCTCTCTTAGACCATATTATAAACAAATAAATTAATCAATTCAACACAATAATTTTATTTTGACACAAAAAACCTTTTAAATACAAACCTACTACCTGTGCTGTGGTAGGTGTTATTTTTTTCATTTAAAACTCATTTTATTAAAAGAAAAAAACCACAATAAATTCCGCATTTTTGCATCTAAATGGTCCAAATCCAATCAAATGTTCATGTTTTTGTTTTTTTTTTGTTTAAATATAAACAAAAGATTATTCTCTTGAATTTTAAGCGTGTCGATTTTATTTTTGTTTTTTGCATTATACAATTCAAGAAATAAAAAAAATATGTGCGAATAAATTGAAATTAAAAAAATGGAAGAGTTTTGTTCATTCTTTATGAGTAATTTGCAAAGAGCTAATTACTCATTTCCACTACTTCACGTCCTGTGTAAAAGTGGTATTAACATTTTCTACTAAAATCTATTACTGATAGAATGAAAGAAACTATGAGTATTTGATTTTCACACGAGTGTAACTAATTAATTCTTGTACAGTTTATCCCATCTTATGCTTCTTCGAGCATGTAGCCATAGATACAAAATGATTTTACTTCTTCTTAACTCATTACCAGCACTATTGTGCTACTGGCTTTATGGTATCTTGAAGATAGAATCGAAGAAGAAAAAAAAAACCATCTCTATTTGTTGTTTTCTTGCCGAATACTAAATTGGATGTTAAATGGTCTATTCACACATCTACAAACATACGAAACAAACCATAATGTTTCATCAGGCTCCTAAAAGAAGACAATTGATCATCATCAACCAAGCGAAGAAGCTGCTTTACTTATAAGGATTAAACACCATGTTGTTTATGGTTCTTTTGCGCTCATTTAGAATTCAAATTCGTTATCTTGTCTCCTGTTTTGCATGTGCTTACTTAATGTTTTTTTTTTTTTTTAAAGAAGGGGGGGTGTACTGAGAAGAACACTAAACTAAACAAAAGAGCTGAGAAGCAAACTCGAAACAACAAGACATTCCGACTTCGTGACACGGTAGCTGGCGGCGGCATTGTTTTCTTGTTCTATTATTTATTGTATACACAATGTTAAAGGAAAGCAAAAGTTCTTCTAGCACTTTACATAAAAAGAAATACACAACAACAACAAGAAATATAACGACAAACAATTACAAGAACTACCAACAAGAACTACATAGCTCAGAAGCTGCGCAGCTCGGCGCATAGAGTCCAACTATAACTATTGTGTATTTATGTCACGAAATTTTAATTTCTACTACTTTTGTAGCACATAAATCGTGTGTATTGCAAATGATGAAAGGTAGAGGGGGGTTGAAAAGTGAGTAAGGTTGTATTGTTACTATTTAAGTACCGTACCTGACTTTGACATCGATGGTAAAGTAAAAAAAAGAAAAAAAAAACAAAGCAAAACATTTGCCGCTATTGTCGTGTGTCAGAGTTTTAGCAGAAAATAGATCGTTAAATGACGATAAAACCAACTGCGGCACTTGTATAATTCAATAATCTTTATGTCATCTGACAGCTTGTCTCTATTCTCTGCCACACAATGCACGCTCATACAATTCAATTTAATTGTAATTTTTTTTTTTCATTTGCTGAGACTCTCTCCATAAAACTTCGAAAACAGTTAACTTCCCATATAAAAGGAGGACAGGAGGAAAGAAGTTTGGTGTCAAATTTTTAATTTTCATCTCAAGAGTGTGTGTTGACTATTTTAAGACATGAAAACATCATTTATAGCTCTAAGATGCTTAAGTTATGAATATTTTTCAGAAATTGGTATCAAGTTATTTTTGTTCTCAATCTCTAAAATCAGTTTTTTTCTTCTTTTTAAATAAAAGATTGGTTTACATGGTTTTTTTGAAGTGTCGCTCTTTTCTTATTTGACATTTATTTTTATTACCATCTTTTGTGGTGAAGAATATCCATCAACCAAGAGGTGGTAATAAAATCTATAAATCAGTTGGTGAGGTGATGGGGTCATCTGAGATGAGACAATGTTGTTAAAATAAAAGATGACAATCCTTTAGGCAGACATTTTTTTTTTTGAAAAATTCTTCAAAGCTCATAATGGACAGTTTTGAAATTTAATAAAATTGGTTTTTAATTATTGTTAAGTTTTTTTCTCTAAAATCTGAAAAAAGTCTTTATGTGTGCAATTATCAATTAGGAAACAAAAAAAGTATACCTATTCACATTCCTCCCACTGTAATTGCGCTTGGATTTGATGAAACCACTTTTTCTAATAGTTTTTCTTTTTTTTCATGTATTTATTTATTTTTTGCTGTTGTTGCTGTTGTTGTTTGAAGTTTATTGTATACAATTAACTCTCTTGACTTGATGATTATATCTTCCTTTGGCTAAAATATAATTTAATAAATTATTATGATGATGATAGAAGATGAAGATAAAAATTACAACAACAAAAAAAAAAAAAAAGAAATAGCATTTGGAAAGAAAATTATTTTAAAAGACATGGCATTGTGCGTGCATACAAACATTCCTACTTTAATATATAAATATCTACAATATGTATAGCTGCGTGTGTGGTCTGGTTTTTTTGTTCGTGATCTAAGTACCTATATATGCGATGCTGTTGGAATTAGGAGTTAGAGTTGAGCAATTTAAATGACATTAGCTGATCTTGATGTTGAAACCAGCTGAACAAATTATTATGAATAGATATACATACTCGTATGTATGTATGTATATGAAATAGACATTGCATTTTTGTAATAATAATAATAATAATAATCTATTCGACTGTAATGTTTCTTTTTTTTTTGTTGTATTTAATGTTGGTGGATTAATTTATGTTTCTATCTGAAGTTGTGGATGATTTGTGATGAAAATGAGAAAACAGGAAAATGAAAATACAAAAAAGTACTATGAAGAAGGAGAAAGTTTGAAAATACGATTAAAAATCAAAGATTGGGTAGAAGTATCTTGAAAACAGTTATCATTTGCAAAGATAGAACCATAATTTAAGAATTAAAAACAGATCAAATTTTCTTAAAATAAAGTTGAAAAGGAAGGGAAATTAGAAAAATATAAATTTTTGGATCAGTTCTGATGGAATTCATATAGGACTTTAGACCCATTGTAAGCAATAAATGTTCCTTTTCTATGAGATACGTTATGATGAGTGTTTGTTCTTATTTCTTAGTGAAATTGAGATTAGCTTTTTATACAAAAATATGTGAAAGTGTTAAGTTTTCAGTTGAATACTGGTAGTTTTTCATAGTTCAAAGTTAAAGAAGTAAAGAAAAAGTCAAACAAATTCACTAGAACCTGCAAAAAAATACATTAGTGTCAGAAGTGGGATGTCTCCTTCGTCTTTTTACATGCAAATTAGTGTTAAAACTTTTTGAAAAATCTTGGGCTCGGTACCAATACAAATTAAAATAATATACAAGCAATCATTTGGGAATCATATGGAAATCATGAAATAAAATCAATTAAATACTTGTAGTCAAAACCTTCTTATCAAAGACCATTACACCAAATTCTAAAATTGTGTGCTCATTTGCTGAAACGGAACATAAATACTTATGTTCCACATAAACCCTTAGGTGACACTTTTTGGTTTGCACCAAACGTAAACTCAAACATAACTTAGATGGAAGAAAAAGTGGTCTTTTTCTGGAAGTTCAGGGATCATTATCCACTTCTTCAGAGGTACCCAATTGGTTTTTAAACTCTCTAATCTATGAGTTTGTTTGTTGAGCCCTGAATTCACCCTGGGGTCGCCCCAAAGTGTTTCTAGAAAGCCCTGAACTCATCATGGCTATCAAATTCTGTGTTTTTTTTGTGATCTAGAATCGCCTTGAACTCACCCTGAAGAAGATCTAGGTAACCTCACTTCTCAACTTTAGTAAAAAAAAAAAATTATAGCTTAAAAAAAATGGCGGCTCATCGGGAAATCCTTTGTATTCAAAAATAAAATTAAATACTCGATTAACATTAATAACATGATTATTATCATGAAAAATATAGATTTACTTAATTGAAAAACAAAGAAACGGACAAGGACCGAGGGTACTGACATTTTTACTTCATTTTCCAAGTCATATGTAAAAAGTAGACAATTTCGCTTTTTTTTTGATCTTTTTTCATAAAAAATTGTACGGTTGAACAATTATTTCAAATAGCTGACAAAAATGAGGTCTCAAAAGTTTTTTTTGTGAGGTCCCAAAATTTGTTTTTGTGACCTTGAAACGAATTTTGAAAATTAATAGAAAAAAAGTATAGCTGACCAATTACTGAAAATAGTTCACCTTTTATTCAAATTTTGTGTAGATTTCCCATAAATGAAGTGCAAAAATCTTGCATGACGTTGAGAAACTTGCCTTTATTACACCTGACCAATTCCTGACCAATTTGATGGGATTTCCTTTTTTTTCAAATTTCTCATAAATGAGGTGCCAAAGGCCAAGAGTCCAAATTAGTATGAAAAGTTTATGTACCATGGTCATCTGAATAAAAAAAATACCTACGAATCTTTAATCTTATACCCGCGAAGAATAAACAATTCTTGTATTACGTATTTCTTTTTGTTTTGTTTTGTTTAAATAACTTTAATTTCTTTATCCTTTCTCTAAATCAAGGAAAAATACAGAGCCGCAGCTGGGTATTTGTGCACTTTCTTGCAAGACCCCAAAATGATACCCAGGTATCAAAGCTTAATAGATAGAGGGGATAAACTATTATTTTCAAGAAAAAAGTTTATTTTAATCCAAATGTCACCTAATAAACTGGATGAACTCCATGCACAAAAATCTGGTGCCGAAAATCAATAAGTTGAAGCTCATTTCAGTTTGTGTAAGCACTGGTGAACTGCCATAGTGTTATTTTAATAGAAAGCCAGGTTAACTTTAAAAGTTTTTGTAAAACTTCCATATGAAATGTTAAGCTAACCTGATTTGTGGTACAATAGAGATAAATAAGATATAATCTTTAAAAAAACACGATATTCTTAAATTAAACGCTGTGTTCTTGTCAAAATTTATTATTTACAAGAAATGAGTAATGAAAAAACAAGATATTTAATTATATGATTTTAAATATGGTAACAAAAGCCCTTAAGCGGATTTATACTAAATATGAGGTTATTCAAGTCAAAGTAATTTCAGAATTTTTGTTAAATTTGTATATGGGATATTCCACCGTGTTTGTTTAACAGGGGCCTTGTTAATTTTTAACGTCATGAAAGACACGGAAATGAGTATTCAAATTTCAAAGAAACAGTGTCTGGGATACCACAAAGAAGTGTATTAGGTCCAGTTCTGTGCCTTTTATTTACACGTGATATACCTCAACCCATGTAGCCACGTATGTTGATGATTATTAACATTTTTGATTAGTCGAATTTTGTACGCTGCCGTCTGGCAAAGAAGAAAACCTTCCGACTTGATGCGATGAACAAAAAATCGCTTTAAAATGGTGGAATAAGCAGACATTTTTCAAGCAACACGTTGCTTAACTCCGTTAAAATAAATTTCTAGATAAGTTTCAACTTAGTTGCTATCGGGAAGTGGAGGTGGTTTTAGTTTAGTAAAAATCTCACACACCTATGAGCACGCATTTTTTGGTCTTCATAGAACCCGATGCTGGTTTTTCATCTACCCATAGGGGAGGGGTGAAAATTAAATAATATTTTGAAAATATATTGCTAAATATTTTAAAATTCTGAAAAATGATTTTTGTAATTTTCCATAATTTTTTCTCAAAAATTACAGACAGATATTATTTAATTAAAAACATAGTACAAAATATACTTTTGGTTGTCAAACAAGGAAAAAATTATAACAATGTAGGGATAATACATTGTTATAATTTTTTCCGTTGTTTTCTAACAATTTTTTCCATTCATTCTAAACACTTGCATAATATTGTTTTTAAATTTTCTTCAAATTCAGAATTAAAATTTTAGTATACAACAATGTGCAAAATAAGTCATTAAAAAAAAAAAAAAAACAATTCAGTCATTTTATTGTTCAGATAAACAAGAGGCAAGACAAATGCTAATAACCATTTTTTAATAACTAAAATGTCATAAGAGTTTGACTTAACTAGTCCTTTTCTGTTATCAATTGCTACTTCAAAATATATCCCAATGAATCACCCATTACAAGGGTGATGGCAATGAGTAATTGTGAATATTGAACGACTTTAATTTTTTCAATTTCCTTTCGATCAAATTTTTGGTACTTAATTAACAAATATAGATTGTACCTATTAAAGCCACTTTAACATGCTTAAATTCATTCAAATCTTAGGATGGTTCAGGGAAGCCTTCCTTAAGCCCCTCCTTATTCCTCCTCACTTCCCAGTTTTACCATGGGGACTGCATTGGATCCAACGAGATCGGAGTGAGATGATGCGAGTTGCCGTATTATCACTCCTTCTAACCAAACCTGACTCTAATCTAACTCTAATCTCATATTTGTACTATAACGACTCTCGAATGAAGAAGCGCCATCATGATACAAACCAACCTACTTTGGCTTTGATAAACTTTAGAAGTTTAAGTACTAAACGTCAAAGTCAAAGCTCGACAAATGGAAATTTATGGGAAATTTCCCCAATGGAAAGCTCTAAAAGCAAATGCTAGAACGTTCAAGCTATTTCTGGAACCTGTGGGACTTATAGTGGTATCGAGCTAGATATAGGAATAGATATGTTTAAAAGGATTTAAAGTTCTAAAGAATCCCAAAATTATAAATTACAAACAAATTGCAAAATCTTTATCCAAATAATTCATCATATAAACTAAAATGCCTTTTTTCTGATTAAAAAAAAAAACAAACCTTCCTTTTCATTCTTAACAAACCAGATTTATTTTTACCTCTAATACCAAACAGAAACAATCGATAAATTCACTTTCGGATAAGCTCCGCACTTACTCACAATATACGAACAAAGTCCAAACTATGGAATATGTAACTCACCTAGCAGCAATTTTGTATTAGTTCATCAATTGGTAAAAATCATAATGATGACATCTAATCCGTAGGATTTGACAAGATGATGCAGCTTGACAGCCTTTCACCTGGATTGTCTCTCCGTTTCGTCGTTGTTTGTTACAAAAGTGCTTATACGCAAATCTCTTCACACACAATATTCCAACGCCAGTTATAAAAAAAAACTATCAAACGCATGCCTCTCACCTCTCCTAATGATATAGAAGAAGCATCTAATGCTCTGTGCATATTCTCAGATTCTAACACCGCAAAACCACCGCCATCAACCGCATTCATTAAAACAAGTCATAACTGACTCCAAGACTCCGACCCAACTACAATAATAAAAGAGCTAGAGTTTCTGAGTGTAAAAAAGATTAAGAATATCTCAGGCCCACCGTGCGCCACACCGCCGCCGCGCCATATGCATAGAAAGACTATCTAGGATCGTTGATACTCTCTCTCTCTGGTGGAGAATGGTGGTAGATTTCCATGTAATTATTCACTCCTAATGTGAGAAGAATTAATTAAATCGATTTTTTTTTGGTTTGTTCATTCGTTTTGTTTGTTATAAGTTGTTGCGTGCAGACTACGACGATGACCATGACGACCAAACCAAGACGAACTTGGATCCTGCTGATGGCGAACAACAGTATGAGAGGTGCCTCAGTCTCAGTCTCAGTCTTAGCCTCAACATCAGCCTTAGCTTGATGGACATATGTTTTGCCCTGGCATACGACTGGAAACAACTGGCACCTATGGCCAAAAGCAGTCTCGAATTGGGGGAAAAAGATGATTTGCCGGAATTATGAAAATCAAGAAATGTGAGATGCGGATCGTGGAGCTAGCTGACGACTATGGCTGGGGCTTCGATGATGGCACTCAGGAAATGATGAAGAATTTGTGTGGTGTATAGTGCTGATGATGATGATGAAGACGAGTTTCTGACATGAATGTGTCTGAATATTTGACGACTTGTCGGAATCAAAAAAATTCAAATCTGGTTTTCCGCGCAGTTTGAACCAGTTTTTGACCATCATCATCACAGAGACAGCAAAAAAGAGAGAGAGAGAGGAAGAAAAACAAACAGAAGGGACTACCCACAGACGATGAGATGCATTTCTTTTCGACTAATTAGGAACCGTCTATCCCACACTGCTGATGCCCAGAAAATCGAATGATTGACAGCTCTTCAGAAAAGCTTATCAAATAAATGTGACACTTGGGCTATTCTAAATATAGAAAATGTCCTTCTCTCGCAATAATGTGTCTTTAATTAGGCACATTTGCAGCTGAGATTTGAGATTGAAAGAGAGGAAACAACAACCCAAATCTTATCGTACACCGACATCCGTCATAGAAAAGTTGTATGCAGATCTTGGGTGTTGATTCGCGCATCCAAACCATAGGAAAGGTGTTAAAACCGATAACATTCAGTTGTTGCATCCTTCCTTTCTTGTATAATTATTATAAATTAATAAGAATTTCACGACTTTAATCGACGTGATGTTGATTTTTACACTTTTTCGTTGTTGTTGTTGTTGTTTTTTGGTCAATTTTTCCTGCCTCGTATACTTATAGTCTGTGGCTTTATTATCTCATTCAGACAGGCGCGCAGAGGCGATCGGATGAGTCAAGTCAACCTGTGCCATGTCCTCATGTCTGAGACTTGTGAGCTCTTCTATACTGTGTGCTGCCTGTGGCTGGAGAATTTTTCCTTATCTTCATCCGGATTTTGAATTCATTTGGATCTTCCAAAGCCCATCATCAGCACACAGCAAAGCCAAACACATAATATGGAAAGACAAGACGAGACGAACGTGTCTCTGGAAGAGAGTATGCAATCCCCAAGGTGAATTCCATCATCGAACGTGACAAAAACAGCGAAAAATATTTGATAAGCTCCATCAGAGAGGTTGTGTTATTTTTATATATATTTTTTTTATTTTTAAATTTAATCTTCCTTAAGTTGGTGTTGAAATACAGTCTTTATTAATAAGAAAGAGAAAAAAACACATCACAAGCAAATGAGCCAATAAAACTACTAGTCCTCGCTAATGAGGCAACACACAACTTCTTTTTTTCATACAGAATAAGAATTTACAACAACAAAACAACATATCTACGAAATGGCTTAAGTTTTCAAGAATATCGAGTGCAAGAAGAGATTATTCATAATAATTCTTAGAGAAGAAAATGTATAGTTTATACCTTCATCATATATTATACCGCACCAAAGCGCTATTCGATGAGTGGGAAAATTGCTCTCAATTAAAATTAAAAAAAAAAAAAAAAATAGAAAGAAAAGAAAAGAAAAACTTTCCTTAAGATATACTCTCTGTATCTTGTGATGTTAGTTTATGGTTTGAGAAGTCTTTAGAAGTCTCAAGAACAACACCACACAAACAACAGATGCAGATGGTTATTATAGACAAAAAAAAAAAAAATCGTGAAGAAAATTATGTAGATTGTGCTCGTAAAATATCAGAAATGTTTTATAATCATCAGTGAGTATGAGAGTGTATTATATGGTGTATGAGAGTTGATATATAGATGTGAATGTAACGGAAGATTAAAAAAAAAATATAGAAGTTATATCTTATTTTGAATTATTCGTATAAGCCCGCACTGATTAGATATATTCGAGAACATAAAATTTATTTAATAGGTTTGTTGGATGTGTTTTTAAATAAATCAGAGGGGGAAAATGTTCTTCTTTTTTTTTTTTAATTATGAGAAAATTTTCACACAAGATTAATACTTAAATCAGATAAGTGGGCTCAGAGTGAAAATTTAAGTAAGGGCTTAAATGGACATTTTTACACTTAATACTAAATTATGTGATTTTTTAAAAATATTATTTACAGGAAAAACATAAAGCATGGAGATTAAGTTTTTTTCTTAATTTAAATTAAAAATGAATATCAAATTGAATTTTTAATTGATAGAAAAATTAAATAAAAGTACTAATAGCCTAAAGCCACGGGCGCCGAATCTTTTTAGAAGATCTTACGATTTTTTAAAAACAAATAATTTGAAATGCATTTGGTGTGTCAACATACCTTCATGCTTAATCTTCTAGTGACTAAAAGGAAAAAAATAAGAACTTCATAGAGCGCAGCATATTATTTTTAAACATATTCAGCCTTATTGTGAGTTTCGCCCGGAAAATATTTCATCCAAAAAATTTTTGATCACCTGGAACTTCAAAAACTTTTCAGCGTTTCATACGAAAAATATTTTACACGGAAAGATTTTTTTCCCCCCAGAATTTCGAAAGCTATTAATGAGTTTCACCTGAACTTCTCTTTGCCTTAAATAAACGAAAAGACTTGCGCAAAGGGCACCAGTACTCTCTGATTTTTTTTGTTCGCCATCAACCGAAGTGGGTATACTTACAAAAAAGTGGAATTTAAACTTAAAATTTAAAATTTAAAAAAAAAAAATTTTTTTTGTACAACTACTGTTGTTACATACTCGATGCTAAGTAGCTTAAATCAGGCCTGATTGTCACTTTCAGCAAAATGTCTGCTGAACTATCATCAGACAAACGGCTTAGCGAATCGTTAGTTTTACTAATTTCTAAAAATAAGGGCTCACACGTCACGTTACACCCATAGTCAGACAAAAATATTTTGATTTTTCAAACAGCTATAAGAAGAAATCTAAGCTCCATGTAGATTGCTGAATCTGAAATAACGTGCCCATAATATTTCGTCACATGCCACCAATGGCACGTGTGCCATTGGTTCGCCTTCGCTGAAATCCCAACTAACAAAAATACTTCGCACTTCATACATTAGAATGTTATTTGTTTCTAAAGCGCTCCATTTATGCCTCTTACAGGAAGTAAATACCTTATTGGAGTATTACTGAGTTCTTAAATATTTTCTGGTGCAAATTATATCAGCTTAATAGAAGCTATATACCAGTGTTTCTTTAATCTCTCTATATTGCTTGCCTTTATGAAATAACCGTGGTAGTTTTGCTTCTATAGTCATCCTGTAAAATTATTATACAATCCTTTTGTAAGCTTGGGTGTCTTTGTTCCTGTATTGCTTATTGTCTATATGCTTATTGTATTAGTGAACATGGTGATGCAGAAGCTGTAATCGGCCATTTTATAATTTACTTTCAGCTTAGCATCCGAAATACATACATAACTTATTATTTTCAATGTTTTGGGATGCTATTTATTAATTAATTAATCTTTTATAACTCTATTTGTTTATTTAACAATATGTGTCTTGTATAGCCATACCAATCTATTATTTTATATTTTTCTTGAACAAAGTTAATGAAAGCTATCTGTCTTATAGGAGAAAATTCAAGATCAAAGTGATTCCAATTTAATGGATTGAACTGTATATATATGTGATTGAACTGTATATATATGTGATTGGGAGCGGTTAGCGAGCAAGACAATTGGTTCAGAGGGACACGGGATTCCTGGACCTACCAAAACTGTTTTTATTTAATTTTATTTGAACTTCTTTAAGACTCTCATAATTTACTCCATAAAGGCACAATAGGAGTTAAAATAATTCACTTTTTTAACTCTATGGAGTCTTATGCAATGCTTGTATGTGTTGGTAGAATGAAAACGAAAAAAGCATACATGGATGAATATTGCAGCGAAATTGTTAGTTTTGATATATTTTATTATTGAATATGCTTATTTTGCCCATAAGCATGCTTAAAGCCGAAAATGCTACTAAATTCACTCATGCGTTTCTGAAAGAATGGTCATACTGGCCACGTGGCCACTTTTCAATAGTTTTGATATAACTCCGAAACTAAGCCAAATTTGAGAATGTTGCACTTAAAACTTTTTGCTGAAAATTAAATTTTCTATCGAAATAGATGTTTTAAGAAATTAAATAAAAAATTAAGAAGAAAAAGTTATCAAAAATCACCCTAAAAATAATCAAAAAATTAAAGATTTAAAATTTTTTTTCTAAATTGCGCTTAACTTTTTTTGGAGCAAAGATACGTTCAGGACATACTTAAACAAAAAAAAAGAAGGGAGCCTAAGACCTTAATATGACATGGTAAAAAGGCTATATTAATTCAAATCTGTCAGAGTAATAGTTATTCAAATTTTACCATTTCTTATAATTTTTCGCAGTTTTTACCGCATGACAAATCTAACATTCCTTCCACCTAGTACCAAGTCTTATATAAATCGGAACAGCCGTTTCGCCTGTAAGTTCAGAAGCATCTTAAAAGAGCCGGAAAACAAAATTTCGAAATTAGCTACTTTTTAAATATTCGTCATAATCGTTGAGTCATATTTCATCAAAATCTCAAGTTCGAATATTTGAAGGAATGTGAAATTTTACATATTGTACCGAAAAAAGGGAATTCGGGCTAAATGTGCCACAAATTATAAGACAAGGGCAAGTTTGAATGGCTATATTATATGGAAAGTTATAAATTCATAAAAATTAAAATTTGAGATTTTTATCACATCTGACAAGTGAGTTTCGGTTTCGATATTCTGTCCGTGCTTATATGTGTCAGCCTGTCTGTCTGCATGTGTGTGTGTCTTTGGATACAACCAAAGTGGCCTTGTTTATTTTTGTTAAGCTTGGTACAAGGCGTTTATCGATCATTTCCCACACACATTTTTTAATTTTTTTTAAACTAAGAATAACCGTAATTGCTATATAATTTTTTATCAGTTTTACAAACTATATTTTTCTCAAAAAACGGCTTCATAACTTTTCTAAAAATAAAATTAAGTAACTGAATTTCAATAAAAGCTACCATTATGTTGAAAACCATTTTTAAAAAAATGGATATATTTATAATACATCCCAGGGTACCATTTTCCTTCCTTCGAATTTTCTAAAAAAACTTATTTAAATAATTTTTTGGTGCAGACTTTTTTAAAAAACGTAAGCCAAAATTTTCAAAAACTAAATAATTTTTGTTTTTTTCCAAAACTACATATTTAGGATCAATTTTTGAAAACAAAATATTTCGAAAATGGGCTCGTCGATGTTTTTGAAAGGCTTAAGAATATATAAAAAAAAAAACATTTTGCTTTTATGACAAAATAACGGTACTTTCCACACAAATCTTAAAAACTCGTTAAGTAAAGTTTTTTTCTCCGAAACGGCCCCAACGGTTTTGATCAAAATTTGTCAGTGTGTTAATAAAGGGTGTATTTTTTTAAAGGCTTATAACTTTAAGTTGGCAATACTATTTTAATTGGTGGTCATTTTGTCAGCTGTCAAGTGATTTATTTTAATTTGGTTAGGCATTTCAACATGAATAAACTGACGTCTTAACAATGCTTCCCTATAATGCAAATTTATTTTGAAAATCATGGTTCAAATTTTGTTTAGTTGAATCACAATGTTAGTTGAATGGAAACGTCAATAAACAGCACTGCCATATTTGGATTGTCGATAATCCTCAAGTGTTTGTTTAGACACCCTTACATCCACAAAAACTGATGGTTTGGTGTGCTTTATAGGTTCGTGGAATATTACGGGTTCGTGGAATAATTGGTCTGTACTTCTTAAAAAACCATGCTCGCCAAAAGGTTAACAGTCAATGGTGACCACTATATAGAGTCATGATTTCTGATTTTTTCATTCATCAGTTGAACAACCATGATCTGCAGGAGCTGTGGTTTTAACAAGACGGCGCAATATGCCACACAGCTCGGGCCACAATTAATTTATTAAAGGACACGTTTAATAACCACATTTTTTGACATTACGTGAATTAACCACCAAAATCGTGCGATTTAACGCTTCTTGATAATTTTCTATGGGGATATTCAAAGTCGGTAGTCTACGCCAATAAGCATGAAACGATTGACCACTAGAAGGATAACATTCGGCCGATATACGGCCGCAAATGTTGGAAAAAGTCATCGAAAATTGAACTTCTAGATTAGACTCTGTCCGAGCTAGCCGTGGCCCTCATATCCCAGGAATCATATTTAAATTTTAATGTCAGAAAATTATTTTTCGAATGAAGTAAATTTCATGGCAATTTAAAAAAATCATCTTTGTTTTATTAAATTTCAGAGTTCTATACCTTTTAAAAAATCACCCTTTATTTATGCGAACTCAGTCTTTGATTTTTTTTTTTTCAAAATTGCTATAAACTTTCCTTGTTTTGTGAAACAATTTTACACAAATTTAAAAAAAATGTGTATATATTTTACTGACTGACTTCACTTAAATAAGCGTTAAGTGATTTGAATATTATTTTCCAGTTCTTAGCATTTATTAAATATTTTTTAACCAGAGTTTCTAGTTGGTTGCAAGGTGCTTGGAACATTTTTACTCTGAATGTACTCAAAGAAAGTCATTCGAACTCCTGAAAAAATCGAATTGATGAATTTTTTTATATTTAATTTGTATCCAGATTTGTATAATTATTTAAAATCTGGATACGAATATTTTTCCTTTTTTAAGCAGTACAAAAACTATTTAGTATTTCCAATGAATTAACTTAAAGTTTAAAGTCCTACAGGGCAATAAAGTAGCTGAACATTTGTGTTGCTCCTTATCATTCCGGTTTCTAAATTACTTCTTGATGGCAACTCTCAGCACCAAACATTTGCCCAGTAGCTGAAACTCCTAAGTGTGTGAGTAAACACCTGAACAAAGTCTAAACACAATTATCTATGCACCAGATTCAGTTTCCTTACCTTAAAAAAAAAGATCATTTGATATTTTTCTTTTAAGAATCTTAAAGAATCTAGATATATGGAGAAAGTAGACGCAGTATTCTTGATGTTTTTTCCTCTAAGTTTCCACGAAAAGATTTTGATTTCTTCTTCCAAAGCGTTCTTTATAAAAAAAATTGTATATTTTATTTGTCACTATTTTTAAGAATTGTGACACAATTTAATATGTTTTTGATGAGATTATCTTAATGAATGTCCGTTTCAAATAAAACTATGTTAATTTATTTAAATAAACCTTTAACTAGGTATCATTTAAGCATCTAAGGCATCGCTTATCATACATAGCTATCATTGAAAATGTTATCTTTAAATTTTGAGATAATTAAACAAAATAAAATTGATGACATTTTGATATGAAAAAGAAGTTTATTAGTAATTTAATAGGAGAATAGGACAAAACGGGCCCTTCAAGACCAATAAAGACGAAGCATATTTTGTTTGAAAAGTAGTTTTTTTTTAAACTATGTGCCCAATAGTAACTAATGGTAGGTCATTCCAAATTAGTTTGTGAACTTAGAATGTCTAGAATCAAAATGATTTTTCAATCATTTACATTTTTTAGTTTGGAGCCTTATCACTTTGTAATAACTTTTTAAAATTCAATGCAATTGTAGATTATCATTCTTGTCTTAAGTATATTTATAAAATTTGAATAGAAGAGAGTTAGAACAATTAAATTTCCAAATGTTATTTGTCGGATTTTTTTAAATTGTTCAGCATCTTCTTAATTTTTAGTGCCAAGAATTAAATTATTGATGGGTGACTCAATCGCCTTTTAAGTAGAACATTTTTGAACCCCTCCTCGATATTTTTACAAACTGTGGTCTGATATTTTAGCTTTAAGAATAATACTTTTATATTCAACACTCAACTTACAGATTTGAGGTTATGATTTTTTGAAGGACGCACTGTGAAAAATAGAGATTTTATGTAAATAAATCAACAAAAATTCCTTACTGGTGGAGCTTTTTAAAAAATCCAGTACTTTGGTAATTCAGTCAGTGAAAGTCGCAGTTAATTAGCTTATAAACTTAATGCAAGGAAATACTGTGACTTGGTACTTATACTGTAGAAGTCAGCAATAATACTAGAATTTTGACTGTATAGTCAACAAAAACAGTCAATGGATTTGTGTTAATTATGTGCAGTATTTTGTGACTAATTTTTGGGTTTGATCAAGCCTTAAGTACTGTTTTAGTCAGTTAGTCAATTATTTTCAAGCTAAGAAAATAACTTTTTAACCCCCAGTTTGAATATTGGTAGATGGACATATTTCCGAAAACCCAAAATCCCGAAAATTCAAAATCCCAAAAACCCAAAATCCCAGAGTCTCGAAAAACAAAATCCAGAAAACCCAGAATCCCGAAAATTCAAAATCCCAAAAACCCAGAATTTCGAAAAATAAAATCCCGAAAACCCAGAATCCTGAAAACCCGAGATCTAGAAAGGCCAAAATCCCGAAACATTTAAAAAACGAATAGATTATAAAATTATACAAAATTTGAAAAAAAAAGTTACTGGGACTTCTCTCACGAGCCTTAAGACCAATTTCACATAAAAGTTTTCTTATCGATAAGGTTTCAATATAAAAAAGTATTTTAAAACAGAAAACAATGAGCTAGCTTATGCAAAAATATTTTAATATTGTGAGCGTATCGGTATCGGCAAAATGGTATAGATCTACCCTTATAGCATAGAATTAAAGAAGAACCTAATTTTGAAGTAATTTGCATTCCATCTACATTTCAAAATAAAAAGTTAATTAGGAACAAAGTATGAAAGCAGGTTGGAATAAAAGTAAAATCACTATGATGTACATACGAAATTTCAAAAAATTATATTAAATACAAAATTTGCGCAAATTTTGATTTCAGTATTTTAGGTTTTTGAGACTTTGGGTTTTCGGGTTTCTGGGTTTTCGGGATTATGGATTTTTGGAATTCTGGGTTTTCGGGATTATGGGTTTTTGGAATTCTGGGTTTCCGGGATTGTGGGTTTTCGGGATTCTGGGTTTTCGGGATCTAGGATTTTCGGGATTTTGTGTTTTCGAGATTTTGGTTTTCGGGACTCTGAAATATTGGTTTAATAAAACAATTGAACTAAATCAAAGTTAAAACGAGCCTGTGGAACTGGCCATGAGATATCTTTTTACTTGTGACATTACTCGTATGTAGGTACTATAGCTATAGGGTAAGTTTTGGAATCGAGCAAAAAAAAAATTTGAGATACCAATCAAACATGACATTACGATGATAGAGAACTCAAAAAAAGTGAGTGGCACAATTTCGTCTGCCTATTTGCCCGTCTGAAACTCGACCCACAGCCTATATCTCTGAAGCAATTTGCTTTAAATTTGAAACTTAATGTTCTTTTAACTCTCCAGAAAGGAAATTGAATTTTTAATTTTTTTAAACACCAAAAATAACGGTACTTACGATACAACCGCTAAGGAAAAGTTTATTTATCTCAAAAACTACTGCACAGTATTGCATCCCAAAATTAAAAAATATAAATTTTGGATTTGGATTTTTTTTTTTGAAAATTCAATGTTTCAAAAACGGATTGCTGATTTTTTTTTGAAATAAGTAAGTAAATGTTTATCAATAAATACTCAAAATTGGCGTTATGGAATTAAAAATTTATAAGAAAACCGCTTCAACAATTTATTTTAATTTTTTTGTTCCTTTCACCGATTTCGGGAAGTTAAGAATTGATGTCATCATTCATTTAAGCATTTATGTATTTTTTGAAAAGTTTTAAGTCCCATACAATTAAAAACCAAGAGTATTTACCAAATTTTTGTTATATGGGAACTTGATGAAAATAATTTTGTCAGTCTGTTGAATTTTGAGGAAATGAAAGAAGCAAATTGCCGAACAAGTGTAGAATGTTTGTTTTTGTATGTGTCTAACATCTGACATATGTACGTTAATCTAGCATTTGGAAGACCAAAGAATTTCTGATCAAAGAAATTTCTTGGACATAATTTGTCAAAAAGGGGAAAGGTTTTACTCTCTGATTAGCGCTCTCTTCTTTCCAAAACAACCAAATTTTTGAAGAATAAATAATGTTAGTTAATGTTAGCTAAAAAAAACTAAACACTAAATTACTTTTTTTATTTTGTTACTTTAATCTTTAAAAGGGTAAATAGGCAAAAAAGAAAAAGGCAAAAAAAGGCAAAATAAAATATACGTTTTTGGAATCAGATGACATGAAACGAATTTGTGTTAAGTAGACACTTTTTTAGGATACAAAAAAAAAAAACTAAGTTAGTAGTTAGCATCTCTGCTGATAGCAATTTAAAAAAAGTGGGTGGATACCACGCCTCCTGTGCAAAGAATCCAAAATTTTTTATTTTTTTTTGTATGCACTTCATTATCTTCTTTTGCACTTCATAGACTACAGCTCTATCAATTTTAATTTTTACTACCATCGGAAGTGCCATATGTAATTTATAACAATTTTGGGAAGTGTGTGAATGCCACGCCTCCTGAATGAAAAATGCAAAGTTTCCTATTATCCTTAATAGGCATAACAAAGGCTTCTGTTGTGCAAAGTTTCAAGATTCTTCGATATGGAAAAATGTTTCGTAATTTAGATGATATATCAATATAAGTCATTCAACCATTTATAGTTTTAGCTATTTTTTAAGTTCTTTATCTAGGAACCACTGATTTGAAAGATTTGAAATTTGGTGAAGCACCTTTGGTTGATAAACTCAGCAAATTGTGTGAATTCTTGGATTTATTGGTACGGAAGTTAGAGGGGGAGAGGAGTTGAAAACCACCTAAGTTTATTTCTGTAAAAAGGATGTTGTGCCATGTACGTATAAGCCTGGGCAATTCCGTGCCCTTTAGTTTCCTTAAATGAAATTCCAGGGGTGGTATCTAATTGAAATTAGAGTTTATAGAAAAAAAGATTCCCTATAATCAAAATGCACATGACTAATTTTTATTTCTATGTAAGCAGTCAAACATTGCCAGCAATGTGCCATTCTCAGTGTCTTTTCTAGTCCAGTTTACTGCTAAATTATTTTAAGTAATTTTGAACATTTTTTAAACTGTTTTATCAAATTGAATTTTGATAAGAAGGACTCTGAAAGATTACTCAGAACTTACTTCTTTTATGTTTATTTTTTCCCTTTAGTCATTTTTTTTTTCCTTATGTACACACTACAAAGTCCTACATATATATTCACCTTGTCCATCATAAGTCAAAAGGAATCCTTCAGATTTTATTCAAGAAAAGCAAAAAGCCTTCAATATAGAAATGATAAATTATTAGTAAATCATTTCTTTTTCCTCTCAATATATCCCATCTTTCCCGAACTCAAAAAAAAGGAAGATATTTCGGAATTTTTGTTATTGGTTACCTACATACGTATGTATGTTTGTATATTTGTTGTATTTCCATCAGCATGGTTTCATTAGTCAGCATCATCAACATCATCGTCATTGTCGTTTTTTTTGTTGTTTTTTTTTTACTTTTTTTTTTTTCTGTTGCGTTGGTCGGCTAATGGTAGATTGCATGAGTGTTGTATGAAACAGTTACCTACCAAAAGAAGGAAATAATATGATTTTGAATAACAGTTATTTATCCAGAGACAAAAAAAGAAAAAAAAACGAGAGGTGGTCGACCAGTGTTGTAGAAGTTGAAATTGGAACCCCCATACCAGGAAGACAGCTTAATTTTTTTTCTTCTGTTTTTGTAGCCGTTGTCTACTTAGGAATGACCATTATCATGATGGTTGTATGATAATGATGTTTCTTTCATTTCTGTGAGGTACATATATACCATATGTGAATGATTATGATCAAAGTAAGGTCGTCGGCATTGTGGTAGGTGAATTATGCTCCAAGTATGCTAACAAAAATGTTGTTGTTTCATTCTCTAACTATGAAACTATATCGTTCACAAATGATTTTTGATTTATTTATTTTTTTTTTAACTTAGTAGATATTCACTTTTCATATTAAGAACTTATTTTTCTTTCATAGAATTCAACTCAATACTATTGGTTCTTGAGTTATTCAAAATTAGAACAAAATTGCTCTGTGTTTTTGATGCTTTCAACATAACAGACGACAAAAAGTTTCAACATGAATATATTTACAGCAATTCCTTTTCAAATGAGTTTACTTTGAGTTATTTTGGTCTTTTTTACTATCAAATGATTGTATTTTACATTGATCCTATATGCAACTTTGTTAAAAAATTCAACATTTTATCTAAGGAAAAACATTAAAAATGTCTACTACAGCCTCCCAAATATAGAAACACCTTCTTTTACCTTCAGAAATCCATAACAGGTCACCAAAAATATAGAATCATTACAAGAATATACAAAAAAAAAAAAAAACAAAACCCAACGTAGAGACAAATAAGAAATAAAAATAAAAAAAGAAGACATCTCTGCATCAGAGAGTAGCAGCAGCATCAGAAGCAGCAACAATGATGGCGACGAAGAAGGCAACGACGAAGCAGCGGTGGTAGAGTAACAGCGCAGCGCGGCACGGCAATGTGTTACGCACAGTGTGTGTGGATTTAGAAGAATTCACCACCAAATACCTGTTTCTGCGGGATGGTATTTCTTTTTATTACCTTATTCCATTCCATTTTGTTTAAAACCAACTTCTCTTGTTGTATATTTTTTTTTTTTTTGTTTCTTTTTCTATATTAATGTTGTGCGCACACTCTAGTGTCCTCCGCGTGGTTCAAGAGGCTAACTTACTTCATACTTTTCTGTCTTTTCTACTATACTATCACTACTACTACTTTGAGACTACGGACTACTGATGTTAATGTTGTTATTGTTGTTGTTATTATTATTATTTTTTCTGAATGTAAATAGAAGAAAAAAGTTTGAAAAAAGATATACCGCTCACTGATGGTGCTTTGGTGAAGAGATTCATCTGCTTCTTTTTCTTCTTCTTTTTTTAGTTTTATTTTTCTTTTACTTCTTTTCTTTATTATTATTATTCATCTTCTCTTTTCTTTTACATTTTTTTTTTGTCATCTACAATGGACCATTTCTTGGCAATCATCATCATTTCTGGGCTTTTTTGAATTTTGTTTGTATGTGCCTCTAGTTTGTTTGAGATGAATTTTTATTTTATTGTTTCTCTCTCTCTCTCTCTTTCTCGCTCTCTATTTCTTCTTCTCATCTCAATTTTTTGATGTTTTGTTTCAAAGTTCGTTTTTGTTTTTGTGAAATTAATTAAAAATTGAAAGGTAGTAGCTAAGCAGCAAAAAAATACATATCTCTACACTCTACAATTCTACATATAGAATGAAAAATCCATTTCTTTGGTTTAAAAGAAAAAAGAGAAACAAAAGTAAGGAAATAAATGAAGATTAGACTCGTAAGTGAAATAATTAGAAGAACATAGATTAATTAGATATTTGTGGTCATCTGTCTTTCTAGTGCTGAGAAGTTGCAACAGCGCTGGCCAAATCTAGAGTCTACTCTTACAACTAACTAACTACTCAGCCACTTCAGAGCCAAAGCCTCAGCCACCACCATTGCCATCACTGTGCCGGCCATCGAGTACGTTGACGATGACGTCTGAGCAAATTGAGATTGTGCACCAGGCACACGATTTTTTTCTCTCTGCATTGGAGGAGGTCTTCTGGGTTTTGTTTCAAAGTCTTTTCTTTGGGAAAGTTAGATTGGTTTGTTTGGAAAATGTTGCTTTAGATAAAGTTGAATTAAGATTGAATTTTTCATGGTAAAAGTGATTTCAGTTCTCTAAACGTCATGTCACCGTCACTGAACAAAAAAAAAAAAAAAAAACAGAAGAGAAAAATAGGAGACATTGAGATTTAATGAAAATTTTGTATTTACTTTTTTTTTCTGAGAAG
Source organism: Dasysyrphus albostriatus (assembly GCA_946251815.1). NCBI lineage: Eukaryota > Metazoa > Arthropoda > Insecta > Diptera > Syrphidae > Dasysyrphus > Dasysyrphus albostriatus. Next base: position 132,158,291 of record OX276337.1, on the reverse strand, counting down.
GTACTCTTCTCTTAGACATTTACCTAATGTTAATATTTTCAAAAATTGTGACTTATTTTAATATAACATATTTTCAACCAAAAAGCACGTTTAAATTCCAATTATAAAATTTAAGAGAAATGTCCAAATATTTCCCAAATATGTTTTCGATTCCTGTGAAACAAAAGAGCTGGGTTACAAACTTTAATTTATGTTTTTGTACGTTTCTTAACCTAGTTGAGATAAAAATAAAATGTTTCAAATGTGTTAATTGTCCAAACAGAGGTCTTGAGTTTCTTAGGAACTTAACATTTTTTACTCATAAATTTAGCTAATGAGTGTATCTTGATAGGTGGCACTATAACACACATCCATAAAGTCTTTTTTTTTCAAGTTTTTACATTTCTGTCAAGATGCATGTGTATTAAGGTTGTGAGAAAATTTTTAACAAGTTAATTAATATTGACATAATAGTTTGATTTTGAACCAATAACCATTTAAAATTAAATGCTTGTAGCAAGTCTTCAACGTGCAAGCACCACATACAACAAACACACAATTTTAGAGACAAATATCAATGGTATTTCTGTGTTGTTTTTTTGTATTAAATTTGAAGAAGAAAAAAGATATTTTAATAAATCCAAAGTAGAAGTTCATTAACAAAACAAACTTAATTTAAATTTTATAATTTTTTTTCTTTTTATCAAAAAATTAACATATGTCAAATAAATTTGACGAACAAAGCATGAAACACAATAGAAACAAGAAAACAATAAAAAAAAACTTCACTTTTGAAAAGCGAAAGAGATTATGCTAAAGTTAACTAACCTCTTCTTTTGAATTTTTTTTAAGTTGGTATATGGTTTGGTTTTATGACTTAATTTAGTAATCGTGTTGATTCATTTATAAGGTATTTGCTAATATTGAGCAATTTAACTAATATTAAACTTTATAATTTTAAAATTAGGTGTTGATGTATTTATGGAATTAAAAAAAAAAAAATAGAACCAAGCGATAAGTGTTTTTAATATTTTTTTTTTTTTTAATCTTTTGTTCTCTAAAAAGTGTAACACAGAATTATTTATGATTTTAAGAAATTTATTTCATTCGATATTTTTAAAGCTATGGAAATTATTTTAATTTTCTTAAAACCTTTATTTTATTAGGTTTTTTAATTGTTATGCAATATGATTTTTGGTGGTATTTTAAATAATTAAAACAAGTTCATTGACCATTTGATTAAATACTGCCTTATAAATATTCCTGGGAATTTTTTGGGGTGAAACTTGCCATGAGTATGATAAGATAATTTTAATGCAAAGAATGGTAAAAAAGATGCGTGTTTTCGATTTTAAGCTAAATGTTGTGCCCATATTCTTAGAGAATTTGTGAGATTTTAAATCGCCATACATTTTTTTTTATTTTACCATACTAGCAAGTTGCAAATTAAATCCTGAATGATTAAATTTTTAAGATGTCTGATACTTCATAAATTGGGAACCATACAGAAAAAACTGGAGCTTAGACTAAGTTAAGATTTAAATCATAGCTATTCCATGGGAATTAACTCGGGAAACACAATTTTTTTTCTGGAGCGGATACGTTTTTTTCTTTTTTTTTTTAACTCAAGTCAAAAGCAATGAATTAACTCCAAGTACGTCTACCAAAGCCTTTTCATTGATCGAAATCAGTTCTATTTTGCTTTATAGAAGTGAATTAAAATCCATTATTTTATGAATTATCAGTTGCATCAGGTCTTTTGTTGGGCGCCATTTTTATTTATTATTTTTTCCTGAACTTAATTCTGATGAACTTCCCAAAGTGCAATTAAAGCGTTTTAATTTCTCGTAATCAGTTCTATCTTGGTTCAATAAAATGCATAAGATTCTATTCTCAAATGTTTAATCAATTGCATCAGGTCTCTTGTTGGGCGCCATTTTGTATTTATTTATTTTGTGGTGTGACTTCTGATGCACTAAGCTCAGTGTTACCAAAACCTTTTCATTCCTCGAAATCAGTTCTATCTTGCTACGTTAGTGCATAAAACATTGTTTTGTGTTTTATCAGTTGTTGTTTCAGGTTTTTGTTGGGCGCCATTTTGCATTTATTATGTTTTATGATTTAAGATTCACAGAACCTTATATTAGGTATTTTTTAAAACATTTTAAGAATGCAATACAGCGGCTCAAAACCACAATTATATATTTTTTTCTGAGCACACAGAAAACCGTGTGCATACCGAAAATTGCAATTCCAACACGAGTGAGGTTAACATTTTTCAATGAAAGTTTGGTGTACAATCTATTTATGAAATTAATGCAGGTATGCCAAATTGTTCACAATGGGAGGATTGGGTACCCTAACCAGAAGAATTTAAGTCTATGTTGGGGGCCATTTTTAAATTGTGTACGATTTATGAAAATTGTAGGAAGTTGTAATAGGAGGAAAGCCTAGTAGGCAACTCAAAAATATTTTTTAGTAGGGATTTACGTCTTCAAAAAAAAAAGCACATTATGTTAAATATTGAAACCTTCGCTGGATGGCTCTACACCATTTTCAGGAAAAGCTATTCAAATAAGAAAAACGTGAACTTGAAAAAAGCTCAAAAACTTGTTATTTGTTGCTAATTCTTCAATTTATTTAGAACACATTCGAAAGAATTGAAGCCCATGTTGTGCGCCACTTTTCATTAAGGAACTATCAAACAATTTTATGATGAGTAGATTATTTGAAATAACCATCAAAGTCTAAAAGAAGATTAAAATAATTTAAGTCTTTATTTAAAACAAATTGAAATCCACGTTGGGCGCCAATTTCCGCTATGTTACGTTGTGTAAGGTTGATTTACCTTTATTTGCTAAGTTGTATTTTTGAAATAAGTGAACAAATCTTACAGCCAGTTAGTCGATATGTTTGTATTTCTTTTTCATTTAATAAGAAGAATTTAGTCCCACGTTGGGATTTATTTTCAAGTACTGAACACTAGCCATTTGAAGTGGGGGTGAAAGTACGGCAGGAAGGTCATAAATACCAATCCGGATTTGAAATTAAAGTTTTTGTTTAAAGTTCAAATTGAAAGTCGGCTTCTCAGTTTGTATTCACTTTTATGAATATTCACTGATTGATCGTATCTACTGTCGGGTTTATTGTCATAGCTCAAACGTTTATTTTGAGTTTGAATTAACTTTATTAGAAATGAAATGCCATTCAAACTTTGAATGAAATGAGAAAAAAATACAAAGTGCGTTGGAGTGTAGAAAGTTCACCAAGCAGCGTGCGTTACATGAAAGAAAAAGTAAGATGCGGCAGCATGGGTCCATCAAAATACTATCGACTTTTACTGCAACGATTCATAAGTCCATTAAATGTTCATTCCATTTGTTCAGCTTTTTCTTAAAGCTCATTCGATAATAAAGTCTCACATTGGGCGCCATTTTTTAAAAATTTCATTTCTAATATTCTTTGTTTTTAAAGTTGCTTAAGAGAATCAATGTCATTCCAAGATTATTCAAGTCAAAACCAATCACAATTCATCAAATGTAATTTGCATTTTCTGAAACGTCTTCCCTGTCTCAGCAAGAATAAAAAATTCCATTGACTTTCCCCAAAAAACATACATAATTCCTTTTCAGTTGAATTTTTAACTCCAACCCAAGCACATTTACTTTTGTGTTTTAATAGAAACATTACATGTTCCAAAAATTTTATATCCCTTTCGGCTACTCAATGTGAATATTGATATGCATTTCCATCTCCCAGAAGCTAATTTCATATTCATCTGATCAACACTTCACGTCTTCATTAACCCAAAAAATACAAAAAAAAAAAAAAAAAATTATACAAAAAAATCGAATGTTGTCTTGTGTGTTGTCAGAATACATCCGACAATCTTCTTTCTAAAGGATGCAGTTGTTGTCTTTTGTATGCACCATATAGCGCATCTCGCAGTATGTGATCACAAAACAGTAAGTCTAGGAAAAGAAAACCTTTTTTTGTTATTCTTGTTGTTGCTGTTGTCCCGCGAGCTCGATTCCAGTGAAATGGTCATTTCGGATGATAAATGTCTTCCTTACGTGCATCGAAATCTAAAACCAAGAATAGACATTTTACAACTAGAAATAGAAGAATCAGAAAAAGACCAAAACCAAAAAAAAAAAACATGAGCCACCAAAAAAAGGTAAAAATCCTAGTTAGAGACCTAAAAGCATTTAACCCCCACGCTATATATCCCGCTCTCTCATTTTGCCCTCGAACGCATTCCATTAACTTCTTTGAGGTTTTTGTTAATGTTGAGACAGTGTTCCATCTCGTCGTTTTTTTTTTGTTGCTTTCAACTTTCTTGTCTACCTACCGAATGGAGGAAAGGTCGGTCGTCCATCAATCTCCGGTCCAGAGTGAAGTGCCTATTTGTTAGAATGAGAATGAAATTCAAAAGAAAAAAAAAGAAAAAAAATGGATTTTTTTTGTTAATTTCGTTTGTTTCAGGTGCCCGGACTTTTTTTTGGGCAAGGAATCTTTGAAAATCGTGTACAACTACACAATACAATTATTATTACATTTCAGAATGACGAGGTGAATTTTTTTATTCGTAATAAAATTATCTTTCAAAAAAAAAAAAATAAAAAACAGTAAATGTTCATGCCTGAGACAGCGAACAATTTTTTTTCTTCAGTGACTACGTTGGTCTTCTGACGGATTTTATGAAATTTTTCAGAACAAATTGCTTGTTTGTAAAATCAACTGGTCAAGAAAAGACAAAAAAAAAAAAAAAAACGTACAAAATGATGGTTCTTAGAAATTATATTGTTTGTTTCGATTTTTGATCATATTTGCTGATAAATTTCATTTAAATTTGATGAAGTTGCATATTTTTGTTTTGTAAGAGAATGAGTTGAACTCGAATCAAAATGACTTATCGTCTGTGATGACGTGCATCGTTGATGGCTTCTGGAATTCACGTGAGAGTTCTTAATTGTGTTATTTAAATTGTGGTAAGAGATAAGAATGGAATGCTAATACAAATTCTCTTCCCATTCTCAAGACAGAATTTTGAAATCTAAAATAATGTTAGATCTTCAAGTGATAACTTGAAAAAGAGCACTTTGAAGAAATTTTTCTTAAAGCCCTATTGCCTATTGAAACAAGTCATGAACTTTTTTTTCTAAAAAAGTTTTAATGTTTGAATATTTTCGTTGAAGTTACAATGTCTAAGCTCATTTAAGACCTTCGAAGACTCTTAATTTATGCACCATAAGTTTAGGTTGCTCTTTACTATGCTAAAAATTAAAATTAAAACAATTTGATTTATTTATTCTTAAACAAATATTGATTCTGTAATGTTTATAATAATGGCGCCCAACGTGAAACTGGATTGTTGGCCAATGAAGTTTGAAGATACTTGTTTTGGTGACTCGTTATTCAACTTAAAATAAAATCTAGAACGATTATGAACTTGGTTTATAATAATAATAATATAGAAACATTTTTTTAATAGAAATAAACTCTTAACAAGTTAAAAATTAATGGCGTCCAACGTTAAACTTAGGTGTAAGGAACTTTTATTCTTGTTATCGGATGATTTTTTCATCTCAAATGTTTTTAAAAACATTAAACATCAGTCTGTTAAACTTACTAGGAGCACACATTCAAGATGCTTTTGGTTCTTTCAAACTTAAAACATTCAAATAACTGTCGAAAAAAGCTTTGCTTCAACTACTGTTTTCACAAAATTACCTTCTAAGTTTTAAATTTATTATATTTCATATATAATTGGATGGCGCCCAACTTGAGACTATTTTTTATTATCTGCCATAGTAAGACCTGAGATAATATATATCCTTATTTAAGATTTGCTGCCACTACTGTTTTCATACAAATTTTCCACTTAATCTTAAATCAACCATATTTAAAATTCAGTTAAATGGCGCCCAATGTGAGACTTTTTGTTTGTTTATTTGCCATGGGAAGACCTGATTCAAATATATGTATCTTCAATTAAGATTTGCTGTCACTACTATGGTCTTGCAAATTTACCTTTTAATTTGAAATTCAGCAAACTTTACTCTAAGTTATATGGCGCCCAGCGTGAGACTGATTGTTGTTTATCTACCATAGTAAGACCTAGGTTGTATATATCATTATTTTATAATTGCTGCCAATTCTGTTTTCATGAAAATGTTCCTCTTAATTTTTATTTTAGAAAACTTCACTTTCAATTTTTACTGGCAACAATGCGTGACTGATTTCAGGTGTATCTGCCACAGTAAGACCTGAACTATTTATATCTTTACTTAAAATTCCTAAATTTTTGTTTAATTTATTTTGCCTTCTTCTTACTTTTATTCCAACCTTATATTCTGCTGCCGCACCTCCTAGTCCCTTAACTTCTGTGTGCTTCGGCATTATTTTTGCTGAAAAATTAGAGCGCCTCCATATGCTTTGATTTTTATTATAGCGACTCACTTTTAAGTTTTTGGTTTCTTTAGGCCAAGTTTATTATTTGAAAATGGCGCCCAATGTGGGGCTCCAAAAGTTATTTTAAAATTCATTCCTCCCCACCCTCATATGTTTTGAATTTCATTCTAGTGATACACTCTTTCTCATTTGTATTTCTTGGGCTTAGTTCATAAAATGAAAGTGGCGCCCTATGTGGAACCTCAAAATTTTTTATTAAGATTTATTATCCTCATTTTATATAGCTTGATTTTTAATCTAGTGACATGCTCTTCTATGTGACATTTATCTTCTTGAATTTCTCAGAATATGCTCAGAATACGAAAATGGCGCCCAATGCTGAGCTCCAAGTGCTGTATTAAGAGTCATCTCTTGGAATGAGCTTTTATTAAAATCTTCCCTGCTATCAACTGATTGAAATTCAAATTCTAATCGATAGCCTCCCACTGGACTTTTTTGTTACTTTTTTTCCTAATATTTAACTATTAAGTCATGACTTCCACAAATTTAAAAACAATTATATCTTTCTCATTTCAGATAATCATCATCATCCAAGTTTTTGAACCTAAGGCCTACTTTAAAATTAAAAACAAAAACATTGAACAACATGTCACCGTTCTTCCATCGGTGATCCTTTATTTTGGATGCCATATCCTGTCGTCAAAACGACCCAATACGACAAGTCCTAATGAATTACTCGCGAACGAAATGTCAAAAAATAATCGAAGCCACATGCAAATGGGCTTCGTAAGAATGGCTCAATATTTATTTTGTAAAAAATCCAAAACCAAGTCAACACAAATAATAAAAATAAAAACATTAAAACCCCATAATCATAATAACAATAAGAATTTAAGGCTGACAAATATTTATCATCATTTTAACCAACACCAATCTGAATTGAGTATACAAAAACGAAGTAGTCGAAATCCCATGGTTCTATGGATTCTTGTGATATGTATAGTACTTTCAGCAGCGAGTGGTGCTACAAGCGAATATGTGCGAAATTTAGAAGTGTCCGAAGGGGTGCCAATCGGGCGTCAAATCGGTTTTATCGGTGATGTTAATGGTAGGATTGACAGTGGTCCGCCATATTTGATAGTGCCTGTGCCCGGAAGTGCGGTCGATACAGATTTGTCAATAGATCATACAACCGGTGAGATACGGACTAAAATCCAGCTGGATCGAGAACGTCGCGCGTCATACAGTCTGGTGGCAATTCCTCTTAGTGGGGATAATGTCCGCGTAGTGATAAAAGTACTCGACGAAAATGACAATGCACCCACATTTCCGACACCCGTTATGAACATTGAATTCCCTGAAAACACTCCGAAAGAAGTCAAACGCACGTTGAATCCAGCGCGAGATCTTGATCTGGAACCGTTTAACACGCAGTCGTACAGTATCGTGTCGGGAAATACGAATAATGCGTTTCGTTTGGCACCGCATCGCGAAATGGACGGAGTTTACTACTTGGATCTGCAGATTTTCGGATTCCTTGATCGGGAAACAACACCAAGTTATAGTCTGGTCATTGAGGCAGCGGATGGTGGCAGTCCGCCACTGAAAGGCCAAATGACCGTCAACATCACCATCCAGGACGTCAACGACAATCAGCCAATATTCAACCAGAGCCAGTATTTTGCCCAAATTGCTGAAAACGTCACTGTGGGAACGAGCGTGCTGAAGGTGTTTGCTTCCGACACCGATGCCGATGAGAACGGTCTGGTGGAGTATTCGATTAATCGACGCCAAAGTGACAAGGATCAAATGTTCCGCATCGACTCTCATACTGGCATGATATCCGTCAACAAACCCCTCGACTTCGAGGCCAAGGAGCTGCACGAGTTGGTTGTGGTGGCCAAGGACCATGGCGAACAGCCACTCGAGACCACCGCCTTCGTGTCGATCACAGTGACCGATGTCAACGACAACCAGCCGACTATCAATGTGATCTTCCTCAGTGACGACGCTACCCCAAAAATCTCCGAAAGCGCCCAACCCGGTGAATTCGTTGCTCGCATCTCAGTCAACGACCCCGACTCAAAGACCGAATACTCGAATGTGAATGTCACGCTGCAAGGTGGTGATGATCATTTCGGTCTAACAACACGTGACAACATCATTTACCTGGTCATCGTGGCACTGCCACTGGATCGTGAGATGCAGCCCAACTACACACTCAGTGTTGTGGCCACCGATAATGGCAATCCACCGTTGCATGCCTCGAAGACGATCTACCTTCGCGTGACCGATATTAACGACAATGCACCGGAATTCGAAAAGGACGTCTACTATGCGAATGTTATGGAAGTAGCCGATCCAGGTACCTCCGTCATTCAAGTGGTAGCCGTCGACAAGGATGAGGGCAATAACTCAGCGGTGATTTACTCCTTAGTGGATACGCCCGAAACGCACTCGCAATGGTTTAAAGTGGACGCACATACTGGATTAATAACAACACGAGCGCATATAGATTGCGAGACCGAACCGGTTCCGCAATTGAAAATTGTCGCTAAGGATAATGGACATCCACCGTTATCGTCGACGGCTACCGTTTTGGTAACAATTCATGATGTCAACGACAATGAACCGATTTTCGATCAGAGTTTCTATAATGTCTCGGTGCCGGAGAAAGAACCACTTGGAAGGTGTATTTTAAAGGTGAGTTTTGTTTGTATGTTTTATTTTGTATTACTTTTTTGTATTGCAGTTTTTTTTGTATTGTTTGTAAACATAGGTTGTAGGACATGAGGAATATTTGTTAACAGAATTGGGAAATATAATTCTGAAGAGAGTTTTTGAGTGAAATGTCTCAATAGAATGCTGGTTTGGTGAGGGTTTCTAAAGGTCTGGTATCAGATTTATAAAAAAAAACAAATGCAGTGTTACAAAAGAAGAGAAGCTGCAGGAAATCGGTGAAAGCATGTGTTACCTGAAAAAATTCTTTAAAACCTTTATTTTAAGAAGAAAGTAAAGAATCGCCCCCAATGATAAGACGGGTCTAATGGACAGAGTTAGCAGTTTTACCATGGTCTTGGGACTAATTCATTTTATTTATTTTACCATGGAAAAAATGAAGGAAAACTTGACCAAGATCCACAGGATATTCTTAAACAAGAGGAGTTAAAAAGCATGTCTTATATCAACGATCGGCTGCATTCAATTTACCATTAATAGTGCAAAATCTCTAAAATCTATGAATATTTCCGCTTTAGAAACAGATATATTGAGTCACAGTTATAGGATCTACAAGATTGAGTTCGGTAAATGAAGATAAATTATCAACGAACATTTTGGTGGTCATAAATATTTTTGGAAGGTGTCAAAACATTTGATTTAAGCGGGGTGTTTAAATCCACCATGCAAAATTTTATAAAAATTATCAGAAATTTTGAAAAAATAATGTCTTAGAAGATTACTGTCTAGATTCCCCTCTAAAAAAATTGTAACGGGATTTTTGGGGCTTAATAAGTACGAGAGCCTTAGGAGAACTTTGTAGAAATTTAACCAAAAAAAGCAAGTAGCAATGAAAGTTTAAAATTGAAGGCCAATAATGTAGAATGGCCAACAATTGCTCTCCTTCCACAAGCTAGCCACATACAAAAAAGTAACTTTGAACTATTGTTTCCTCCTCACCAGAAAACAAAGATAAAAAAAAACATTCCTCATTCAGTTGGGAGGTAGGTACAACCATCAAGTTTCAACCTCAAGTCATTCTAACAGTAAGAAAGTAGTTGTTATTGTTTTTTAAACGATCCATTTAAAATAATTGAAAAATTGCGATGGGAATACTGCCAACTAGCGAATTACACCCTTCAAGGCAAAAAAAATTTCTTTTGTTCTTTTTTTGGTTAGCCTAACCACGTTGGTAGATATCTACCAACAATTACTCACTGACCACAGTGAAATTGTTTTTCCATTTGTGCTTATTCAATTGTTAGCAGCGCAACATGACACATAGAAGGGTATAATACAACAACAACAAATAACCTCCTAAGAAATAATGAAGAAAAAAATAAAAAAAACCAAAGGAAACAAATTTTGTTTAAGTGGAATTCTACAAAACGGTCTTCCCACACACAATCAACTAATTTATCTTGGTACTTGTCTTTCGGGTTGTCAATCAAATTTTCAATAATAATATTTTTTTTTTGTTTCTAAATATTTTTTTTTTTTTTTAATTCAATGTCATGTTGTGTATAGAATGAGTATCTCATATCTCATTACATGTAATCGTAAAAAAGCTTTCTCTTGTCAAATTGAGAAATATACAAAATAACTATGGGTAATCCTATTGTTTTGAGGTGTGTTAACTGACCATTTTTATCGATAATACCAAATCTATTGAATTTCATTTTTTGTTTCCATTATCCGAGAGAGATGAGGCAATAGTTTGTTGGAGTTATACCTCCAACCTATGTAGATATACTTTTTTTGTAGAGGATTTAGGTTGAAACGATGCGCGGACACTCACGATTTGGCCTCAAAAAAGAAAAAAAGTTTTTAACACAAAAAATAAATGTCCGATGTTAAATTAAAATTTTTATGTTTTTCTGATGATGATTGAAGTTTAATATAAAGAAGAAGAACCAACAACTGATTTTGACAACTTAAAATAAATTAAAAACATGTTGTTATTTTTTTTTTCGGTTGATGGGCATATTTGCTAAAAACAATAAAATTTATATTTTTTCTTAAAAGCTTTTGTTTTTTTTTTTGGATATTTGCCAAAAAAAATTGATTAATTTGAAGATATCACAAATTTTAAGTGCTTGTTATTTAAATAGTGATGCCTTAATAGGTTAAGTACTTAAATGATTTTGCACTTTTGTAGAGTATAATGTGGTTCAACCACCTTAAAAATGTGTCTAAAATGAAAACCCCTTAAGGTGAAAAATATCTTTTCAATTTGTATGTGTTTTTGTATCAGAAATTAGAAAACATATTTATAATTTGACTAATAAAAGGTGATTATACATTTTAGTAAAAATAAATTAAATAATTTAAGTATGAAGAATAAATTAATACCCTCCTAAGGCAATTAAGACAAGTATTTTTTCATAGTTTTGAGATAAATTTGCTGGAAATACAAGAGTGAAACTCTTTACAACAAAATAAAAACCGTCGTAAATTTTGCAAAGCTTTAAGCTTCGTAATTCTGTCACAATTTGTATAGAAAATTTGACAAATTTACACAGCTTTCAACGTTACTACGCTTACGACGACTTATTGCTGTTGCATGAATTCCCTTTATATTTTTCCAAACGGTTAAGTATATATTTTGTTTATTGTGATATTCTGTTGGTAAAGACGTTAAAAAAGAATAATATGAAAAAATATGAGAATTTATCATTTGGTACGAGGACTGTTCAATAAGTCAGTGAGTTTAAAATGAGGGAATTGCTCTTAATTTAATTTTTTGAACAGAGTCATCTTTTAAGACCATACACTTTTCCTCACGATGTTCCAATTCTGAAATTGTGATATTAATGGGACGTCCTTATTAAAATCCGTCCATATCAAAATTCAGAAAAACCACTTGCTCCTATATAATTCGAGCACCATTTGTGTTTGAAGTTACGTACTTATTGAACAGCCCTAGTAATGGGTTTATCTGTTTATTCGAGCATTAGTATCACACTGTTAGTAAACTCTACATGCGTTTGTAACTTTTACAAAAATTCAAATAGGTTTTGGGGGAACATTTATGTTAATAGATTAATGTATGGAGTCAAATTAAAATTTTTATCATTTTTGGCCTTGTTTTTTAACGAACAGTTGAAACACGCCAAAGAACTTAAAAAAAATTAAGTTTATTATTTTTGGTAAAAGCTCAAAAACGCTCAATAAATGCTGATTTTCTTCTTATATACTTGTAATATAAGAAACACGAATCGGTTTCACGAACTCACTCTATTTTCTTGTGGTTTAGAAATTTAAAGATAATTCACGCAGTGTGTTTTGCGTTAATTGTTTAAAAGTTCTAGACAGCACAGGTTCAGCTGAAAAAAGAAAAAATGGTGTGGGAGGGGTTGCATGTCCCTTAAAAATTAACTTAAAATAAAAAAAGTTTTAAAAAATGTTCCGCTCTCTTCAACATTTGTTTTAAAAAAGACCGTAAAATCGTTGTTTTAAATTTTTTTACTGGCCATTTTTAATTATGTGAAAGGAAGTTCTTCAAATCATATAAAGTTTCTTCTTATGACTTTTCTTCCAAAAATGTTAAGTGGAGATTATAATCATTGAAATTGTTTGGAGTTTTTTGAAATGGCAGCAGTCACCTCGGCGGCACACCTCCATCCGATGGTCCAAATTTTTAATGACGCTGAGGCATAATTGAGATTCAATGCCGTTAATGTGCCGAATTTTCTCATGCTTTAGCTCTTGAATTTTTGCTGGCTTATTGACGTGCACCTTTTCTTTCAAATAACCTCAAAAAAAGAAGTCCAACGGAGTCAAATCACATGATCTTGGCGGCCAATTGACATCGCCACCACGTGATATAACACGGCCATTCAATTTGTAGTTCCAAAGAGCCATTGTTTCGTTAGCGGTGTGGCAAGTGGCACCGTCCTGTTGAAACAACATATTTCCCACATCCATATCTTCCAATTCGGGCCATAAAAAGTTCGTTATCATCTCAGGACAGCGAACATCATTCACAGTAACTGCCTGACCGAACTCATTTCGGAAAAAAATACGGCCTGATGATGCCACTAGCCCATAAACTGCACCAAACAGTCACTCTTTGTGGACGCATTGGTTTTTTGACAATACATCCTAGAGGTATCATTCGCCTAAATGCGGCAATTCTGCTTATTGACGTATCCACTGAAGTGAAAATGTTCCTCATCACTGAAGATGATTTAAGCTTTTGCTCCCGTACGTAAAATTTCATTTCGAAATATCCTCTTTCTTTGATGTTTTTGTTACAATTTTTATTATAATTTTTACGAAAACTTCCTTTGGGTTGAAAACAATTTTTAAAAAATAGGTTATTAATGGTACCTCCCAAAGAACCATTTTTTCAATTTTCGATTTTCTTCAAAACGGTGTAACTGATTTCAATAATTTTTGTATACAAAACTTTTCCAAAAACTATTAATATTTTTGTGCACTCAAATTAATTTTTTTTTTTTGGATTTTTAAAAAAATGTTTAAATTTTTTTTGAAAATCAAATATGTATTTAGAAAACGATATTATTAATTTTTTGAAACTCGATAATTAAGAGTTTTTTAGTACTTTCTTAAGTATTTTTAACAAAAAATGTTCATATATGAAAAAAAACGGTACAATAGTTAAAAAACCGGTGAGGGGAGAATATTTTTTTCTCAAAAACGACTCCTACGATTTTGATTGAACTTATTCTATAAACTTAAATTAATACGATCTACTACAAAAAATTATACAATTTTGCACTAAGCAACTATTAATAGTACCTGTGATAGAACGTGTTTTTAATTTTGAATTCTCTCATTATTAGCTAAACGGATTCAGATAAATTTTTTTATATACAAATTTTATACCAACAGTTTCACTTAAAAATGTCTTAAGAATTCTATATATAAAAAATTATTTTTTAAGAAAACCACTCCAACGATTTGAATTTTTTTTTGTTCATGCAATCAGTTAAGAATTTTTCTGCATCTCAAACTTTTAACGAAGTTTTTTTTAGCTTATTTAAATTTCGTATTTCATGCTTTTAAATATTTTTTTCTCATAATTTTCATGTCTTAACATGAAATGTTCTTAAGCCCTCAGCACTTAGAACATAATAGGAACTACGTGCGACCCAATTGTGCATTTTATTTTAATTTTCTTATTCAATATCGGAATCATACTAAATGCAATAGATATCCACAGTAGTAAACACAATAATTTATAAGAAGAATTTTTTTTTAAATAAAAATGTCACGCAAGCATTTAATATTGCTTGAAGATACTGAGGAATTGTTTCTGTTTTTTAAACCTGATTGAAAGCTTTTTTAAATTTTAAATAAATATAAATACTTTCAAATCAAACAAAATGCTCATTTTCGATCAAATACATCGTAAGAAAGCCTTTTAAGACTCGAGATCAAAAAAGTGAACAGGCATGGTTCTTATAACTTCACTATATCTTGCAGCTACTGTATAATATTTCTTAAACAAATAGCTAGAAATATTTTACGAAATTTAATTTTCGTGTTTTAATTTTCAAAAACATCAGAGAATACAGAATACCAACATTTGTTTGATGTTCTTATCAAAAAATAAAAAGGGAATTAATTGTTATTTTTCAATTCTAATTGCAAATTATGTAGCGGGTATAGTTAAAACATATCCTGTCGAAAAAAGTAAAAAATTAATTCAGACAAATATTCTTAATTTTATAGTTTCATATTCAAGCCTTTCATCAACCTTGAAAGCTAGTTTTGAATAAATCCCTTTGAAGGTTTTTAAAAAGTTTTTATATTAAATTGAAATACTAAAACCCCATTAAATGGTTCAAATATTTTTTATTTCTTAACTGAAAAACCTATTTAGATATTGAAATTCTGTTAATTCTCTATAAGCATTTGCATTTAACCTAAAATCTCCAAATGATCTCCAAAAATCTTAAAAACTATCTAATGAAAAAAAAAAAAAAAAAAAATCAAAAACCCAAAAATGGTTGGCGGCCATACTTATGCTCTCTCACAAATACACACACCCGAATACCCTGAAATCACTTTACTTCTCCAATCTCCTTGCGTTAGAGTTATACGAGTCTTAAATTTCAGAGACATTCACCATGCGCACATATTCAAACACTTTTCTTTGGCAAGCTTTTCTGTTGTATGCTGCGCGCTACCATATTAAATTGTCTAACACTGCACTAATACATTTACAGTTCCTTAGAAAAAAAAATAATAAAATGAAAAACATAAGAAAAAATAACAAAAAAAAAAAAAACCTACAAACGTGAACGTGCCATTAAAATGGAATTTCTTACAAATCTCAATTTAGTATGCCCATGGGTAATGGTCCACAAGCCCCACAAGTTTTATATATATATACGCGGTATGCTTATTTTTGTGATACGTATAGAGTCTCTCTTTCTCTCTATAACTCTTCTCTCTCATCGTTCTTTTTTATTTTTCAGTTTGTTGTTAATGGTTATTCTTGATTCATCTCATTATGCAGTGTGGTGAGTTTTGAAAAGTATGACAAAACAACAATAACAACAACAACAACAACAAAAACACACACCGGCAATAGGATTTTACGATATTTCAAGGCGCACGACACCAAAACCAGGCTCTTTTGCTTGCCATCAATGCTGCTTGTTGTTGTTTGTTGCTTTTACTACTTAAACTTGCTTGACTAAAAAGCATGTTCAAAATACAGGTACAAAGGCAAAGGAGAGAGAGAGAGAGAGAGAAACAAATAAATAAAAATAAAAACAGGAAAATAAAGAAAAATGAGAGGAAAACAAAATTCAAAAGAAAAGAAAACCGTTCCAACCAAGATGGCTGTATTGTGTATGTGTGTGTGTGTGTGTGCTTAGACTAAAAACAAAATATCTCGTGCATTGGCATATGGAAAGATATCTACAGAGGAATGAGGCACCGGTTTAAGATGCCTCCTCGATCTCTGCTCTGTCACATCACAGAGATGTTAGTGAGGGTGTGAGATTTTTTTTTGTTTTTAACTAGAATCTCAAAAGATTGATGGAAAATCAAATCAAGTGCAAGGATGGAATTAAAATTGCATAAAGCAAAAGTAATGTACAAAGAAAAGTATTTAAATTGTATAATATTCAGTTGGTATGGCAACTCTTTTGTTTTAGATGAATGATTTATTAGTTTTGATGGTGGAGTACAGAAATTATGGTATTCAATTTTTTTTACTGCTAAGGATGGTGACAGTTTAAACAAACAAATGATTTAAATGAAATAACTTGGTATTGAACTTGGAAATCAAGTTCGAATATCAGCTCTTTTGTTTAGATTTATTAAAAGTGATTGGATGGAAAATATAGCTCATGTATTGGGTCTTTTATGTACAAAAATGTTCAAATTAATTTAGTTGGCCAAATGAAGTTCTACAGAAGTATTAAAAAAGTTCGGTGGTCAGCTTTTTTGTTTTTTATTAAAGGATTAAATTAGCTTGAATTAAATTTAAGAATGTTTTTTCTATGGGTTTTATGCCTTTTGCTGACATATTCTTTGATTTTTATTTGAAAAAATGCTTAAGAAACTCAGTTTTAGATTCAGAAATATTAAAGCTACGTAAGTCACTCATACATCCTGACAATGCAATTTTTTTAAATAAATTATTTCATAGAGATTTTTGAATGCAGTTCTATTTTAAATATTGTGTTTTGTTTCACGACCTGGATAAAGTAATAAGTGCATTGGTGAATTGCACTCAGGATCTTAGATCAGTTCAATAAATATAAATGTTTTTGCCGTATAGTACTGCATTTTGTGAGGTTATAAGTCTTCCAAGCTTATCTCTTGTCACAAGGTTAAGTGTCTCTCATCTAAAGTACTCGTAGTTTGGATTTCACAGAACATTTTACCTGCTTCCTATTATAACTGCCTTCACACGACAAATAGTTGAGGGCTGTCAAGTCTGACAGTAACTTATTTTATAAATTGAATATTTTTTAAATGTCAAGAAAGGCCTAATTCAATTATTTTAAAAATTAACCTATCTAAGTTGATCTCTACTTCTGTTTTGGACACCTATTTAAATTTGATGAAAATAATTATTTAAGAAACTACACTAGTACACTGTCGTGATGCAGCTTGATCTCAATTCCCATCCAATTTATACTCAAAAGTGGTTCCCTTTCATTAAAGCATTTTAACTTCTATCAAATCTCACACTAACCGCATACAGTCTCCATTGTCGCCACATTTTCTTGTTGCAATTCCATTTTCGCATTCTTTTCTATCTATCTTTCTTTTCGAATAGGTATGAATGCTCATGCCCATACCTATACTAGTTAATTCGTTTTATTTTTGTTTCTTCTTTTTGGTTTTTGCAGTACAAAAAATGCCTGAGTTTTCTTCAAGTATATCTTCAATGTCTACCTTACCTGGCTACAGAGCAACATATTTTTTCTGCTTCTTCATCCTTCTAATCCGATTTTCTTTCTTTCTTCTCCTAAACTAGGAGTAAATACAAAAAAAAAAGAAAGATGAAAATATAATTTTCTTCTATTTCTTAATGGATTTTCCATTTTATCACACATTCATTTAGTTATCGTTTTGTTTTGTTGGTCATTTTATTTTCGTTGTGTTTTTTTTTTTGGTGTTGTTGTATTTTTTTATGTTCCACTTTCGTTCATCGTCCTACTGTTTCTCAATATAATGCTGGGGTTTAATTTTTAATACCGATACCGACCATAAGAAGAAAATAATAATGCAAATGTGCGGTAGCCAGTTACCCTAAGGTGGTGTTCTTGTTTTGATCAAAGCTAAAACAATGTTGAACGCATGAAACATCACACATTTTTTTATCGAATCGTCGTCATCGTCATCATCATGATCGTGGTCGTGGTCGTGTTTATGTAGTTATAGATGTTTTCATTTTAGATTTTTCATATTCAAGTGCATCAGGAAAAGAGGTTGAAGATGGCTGCAAATATTGTTGTTGTTTTTTTTTTTTTTATTTTTTATAACTCTTACGGCCTACTCTGAGGGTAGAAGATTCATTTTCTCATAACTTACTTTATTACTATAATTATGTTTATAGTGAGTCATTTGTCACTTCATTGCAAAAGTATGTAGTTGCTTGTGAGAAGATGGTTCTTTGCGCATATAAAATATTGCTGCAGCAGCAGCATCAGCTATGCAATGCATCAGGTGTAATGGATTCATATGGATGATGGGGCATTATGTTTGATGAATTCCCTTGAAGTAAACAGAAATTTTGTATAATTTATGTTTAGTATGTTTTTGTTTTTGTTTTTTTTTTTTTTTCTGGGAGGGGAATTATGACTTTGAAGGTTTAATTTGAGAAAGTGATTTACAACTTTTCAGAGAAAATAGATTGTGATGCTGTTTTCTTTTATTGAAAGAGAAAATTACGCAATATATGAGTGTGCAGAGAAGGCATTATATGTAACCTGAGACATTGTTTTATTTTAATATTGGATGATTTTTTTCATACTGGTTATAAAACTCTTCTTTTTTTTATTGTGCTAGCCCCCATAAAAATGGAGACATGCAAAAATAATTTATTATAAATTGAAGCCTTGCAAGGTATTCACTCATTTGTCATAGTTTCTTATTTAAAAATAGATATGTTGAAAGAAATTCATAAGAAATAAAATAAAAGTGCTTAATATGGGATGGATGAAACGAGATGAGACTAATCTGAGGTCTAGACTATAGTCTCGACATTATAACCAAAGCCACTGAGGTGAGACTATTTTTATTGACAGGAAAATCAGCAAACACAATTAAAATGAGATCTCGGTGGAAAATAAAAATTATTAAATAAAATTGAATGAATTTATTCAATTTTAATATTTCACAACTTTTAAGTTGAAAATCTTGTTCACAAAACTTCAAAAATTATGCCAACACTCTTGAAAGACAAAACAAAATTTCAACTGTAAAAAGAAAATCAATTGGAATCCAAGAAAGAAATTTCTCATTTACAAGAGACAAATACTGAGATAGTAAGCCTGGTCCTTAACTTTGAATTTCTCAAAACTTCTGTCAATAAATTTTTTTGATATAAACTTTGATAGAACTTTGGCCTAAAATTTGCAAAAATGAACAGAAATCACAGAAACTCAAAGTAAAATTACTTACCAGATATTGTTTTCTTCGATATTAAAGATAACAAAATGTAACTTGCCTCTTAATCCATGTTCACCCCTGTACAACAATAATTCAAGTTTCAATGTCAACTCTTTCGTTTAAATTGAAAAATATTGAATTTATTATTTTTAAAGATCAAGATTTAGATTTATGTATGTTAAAAACTATAACAATTTTGGATCTATGAAAAATTAAAAATCAAGTTTGGTGATCAGCTCTTTTGTTTCAATTCAGCAGATCAGCTCTTTTGTTTTAAGAGTTTTTCTATAAAGAAGTTGATAAAAATAGAAGCGGATTTATTTGTTTTAAATCAAGAAATTGGTTATTAAACAAAAAAACTTCCAGCCTAATTATTAGGAGTTCTAAACATGTTGGAAGTATAGTTTACAGAAATAACATTACGTAAGTTATGTACGAATTATAGGTTAATTTCATATAAGTTATACTTAACTTAATACAAATTGCGTATGACAAAGGCACTCACTTTGTCACCGATAAGTCCAAGTGAGTAAGCTTATTTGTAGGACTAAAGGCCATTAAAAGCTATTTCTTACCCTATACCAACAATATTAGAGGCCATAAGGCCGTCCTATGATAAATTTTTTTTTTTAGCAAAATATCCAATTATTTCTGCTCCTTCTTGACGAATAGTTTGAGTAATCAAATCACAGTTTTCTGGCAAATCAGCATCACAAAACAAATGATTACATGATTATTGAAATTAGCATGCAATAAGTCCATTGGTAAATGGCTTTGTGAGACATGCCCCACCATTTGTATTTGAATTTTTATCATTGGTTCAAATTCTCAATTTCTGGTTAACATGCCTTGCTTATTGGTATCGTTTATTGCACTGGTAAATAGAGCTGGCGATGGTACAAGAAAAGTCTTGGTTTCATTATGTATCGGTATCAGAGACCAAAATGATAACAAGATGTCGCTCGCTCCATAGCATCCTAAATGATAATAAGCCTGTACCAATCTTTTCAGGCTAAAATTTACCCAGAATCTCAGAGAACCGAGACCAATACCGAGAAGATACTAAAACTTTTTGATTTAAACTTTACCAAGTCGAAACTTGCAAAAGTAGAGTGTCCCAGTACATCTCATAAAAGAATTATATTATACTCCATAGAGCAAAAAAGGAGATCATTATCCACTCCTATTGCAACTCTATGTAGTTAACAACGTTACTCAGAACAATATCCTCACATGTTGTAAGAAAAGCACAGTAACATCAAGGTAATCCTATAAGCGCTTCAGAGAGTATTTAATGCATTACTTATAAGAGCATTAATGAAGTTCACATAGAATAAAAAAAAAATATGTAACAAGAAGTTGCGTCAAGGAATCAAGCCCAGTAACGAAACAACACATACTTACATAAGAATTGTATAGTTATTTTAAAGGATGATTATGGATGTGAAAACTTTTTGGTAGTTTTTTAAGAGAATTACAATATAATTAAAGAAAAATGGCCTCATCACTCTTTTCATGCTCAAATGGTTTGCACCAAAGAAATATATAAAGTATTTGCGTTACTCGTATAACGTAAGAACTTCCCGCCGGAAAGGTAATAGGAGCACTATCGCAACAAATAACACTTTAATGTCTGAAATACGAAGTAATTTTGTAAGTTGCGTATGTAGTTCTTGACTACTTACCTATAATCGTGGGATTGAGCGTAATTTTTGTAATATTTATTCCTTATTTCCTGAGCTTCAACCCGATATCGAACTGGGAGTCACCAGTGAAATTTGAATAATATTCTTCTCAATCGAAAATGTTGGATATTCAGCTTGCATTAAAAATACCTTAATTCCTCAGATACATATCCAGCAGGGAGTAAATTAACTGCAAGAAATTCTCGGGCTGTTCTAAAAAGTAAGACTTACAAGTGATCACATTGATGAAATTAGCTCACAGAGGTGAGGAAAGCTATCTGAGAGTCACTCTTAAGAGTTTTCAAGTGAAAATACTCACAAATAGAAATATACCTTTAAATGAACTTATTGAAAGAAAAAAATTAATAGAATAAATTAAAATAAAATAAATAAAAGAAATAAAATGAAATAAAAAAAATAAAATAACATAAAATAATAAGATTCAATAAAATAAAGGGGTTTTGTAAAGTTATTATTTGCATGGAGCACACGGGCTGCAAAACAAACATCAACTAAAATTATTTATTTAATAAAACAAAAACTACCTGAGATTTCGTATTTTAAAGAAAATGAGAGCCCTTTGCTTTTAAGAAACTTAAGTATTTATGCTCTTCTTTAACTCTGCTCCTTTTTCTCTAGCGTAAGCTGTCACATATTCATTTTTGTTATCATAGCCCTATTAAAAATAGTTCGAATATCAGCTCTTTTGTTTTGGTCTATCATATTATATTTCTAACCCCTTAAATTAGCTTTGATACATAAATTGTTTCACTTTTAATGTAAAACTATTTGACAATCAACATAAAATTTGGTTGTTTTTGTTGATTTTTTGTTTAAATGTATGCCATAACTTTTATCCAAAACAAAATACACATTGACTTTTTTCTACCGCAAACTGATCGATTTTACTTCCACATAAAATTCAGTTCTTTTTTCTGTGTTCATAATCTCTTTTTCCCCGAAATAATCAACAAAATAATAAATTATGCGTTCTCCATAAGACTGATTTCGACTGTGATTTCGTTTTAATTATGACCAACACAAATAAATCACTCAAGTCTCGATTTTGACTCTTATGACCTTTGATTAAAATTCAATATTAAATCTAATAGTGAATTTCACAAAAAAAAAAAAAAATAAAAAAAATTGATCTTCAATCAATTAAAAATATTTATTGAAAGAAAAATCGTGCTAACAAACACATACAAATACCATCTACTTATAAGAAGATATTTGTGTAACAGAAAAATAATGAAAACAAAAATTATTCAAAAATAAAAAAAAAACTTTGGTTAGCTTGTTTTTAAATATATCTTTAGAAACCGGAGGCTATTTCCAACCAATTGATACACAATTTCTTTTCAGCTGCTTGTTGGTTTATGATTGTGGCACCGATATAAAAATGGTTGAATGTCTTTCTTATCTTTTTTTTTTTTATTCTGTCTGTGAATAAGAGGGCGAAGCGCATTGCATTATTCTTATTTTTGTATCTTCGTGTATATTCCTTATTTTTTGTTGTTGTTGTTATTGGCTTTTCACTGCAGCACATTTGCATTTTGATTGAGACCACACGAGAAAACAAAAAAAAATACCTATGTAGGCATATATCTAAAAAACAGAACACCAGAGAATGGAATTTGATTAAAATATTATAGTTAATATATTGTTATACTTAAAATGTTTCTTTTTTCCAAAAAAAAAAAAAAAAAAATAAAAGAATGAGAATTGCGTTGTATTTGGATTTATTATAATTTGATTATGTTTAGACTTGTCAAGGTAATAGATAAAGTTTTTTCAAGAAAAATAAAAGGAAATATTAAAATTAATGTAATTATTGTTAAGAAAGTGAATTTGTTTGCTTTTATTTTTAAGTGGTGACTATGATATAAATGGAATTTGTTAATACTCGTATATATTTTGTTAACTTTCATTTATGTTTACTTTCTACACCCACGCAGGGTATTGATTAAGTTTTATTTGTAGAAAGGTGGGTGTTCATATTAATTAAGCTTAAGTTCAGATCTAAATGTGGTCTATTTTAAGATTTTGACTTTTGTTTTTTTTTTTTAGGAAGAACTTTGTAAGTCTTTCAATGGGAGTTTTTAGCTTCAATAATAAAATTATTTCTGTTTAATATGTTATGAAATGGAGAGTTTGTTGTCACTCGGAGGTTAGTTAATATTAATTAATTTCAAAAATTAAAATATTTCCGACGACATTTAGGGTCTGTTTTTCAATGCAGAGTTAACTTTAAATTAAATATACGTTAGTTAATTCAAGTTGAGGATTAACTTTATTTTTCAGTTTTCAAAAATCTATTGAAATCGATGAGCAATTCACACTATCGAGGTATTTTTTATTAGATTCATTTTTATTTTTCCATTTTCTTAAAATTAAAATAAAATCAGAACTTATAAAAATAAGCCTACTTATCAATATCTTATAACTAAATAAATTACTGGTGCCAATCGGGTGCTCTAAGTTAAACTACACCATTAACTGTCGAAATCGAGGTGGTACCAGTACAGAAATAGCATTTTCCAAGAATTCAATAACTTTCACGATCAAAACTGAAATGGCACAAAATGTTATTTCTCATTAATTTAGTCCCTCAGCTAACTTTTATATAAATTTACTGAAAAATACTATCTGGCTTTAACTAAAGTTTAATTGCAAGAATAGGATAATTTTACACTGGAAAACTGACCCCAAGTAATTTCATGAGATTTTAACTAAATGTTGTGTCGAGACTCTTAACTCCAATAACATTTCCGTATTAAATAAAAAATGTTTTTTGGATAGAATTTTTTTCTGATCAAGTGAAAATCTTTCCTGAATATATTTATATTTGGAAGAAGTTTCTATAGCACTCCTGTTACCATTCCAGTGGGAAATAAAGATGTTATAGGAGTATAGCTCATTCCTTTAATATTTGTTGGGGCTAATTATATTATTAGAAGTAATGTATCTATTTTTCCTTTATCATTCTATGTTGCTATTTTAAAATGACCAAGAAAATTTCTCTTCTTTAGTCAACCTTTAAAATGGTTATACAATCCTTATATAAGTTTGTGCTACTTTGTTGCAGGGTTCGATTCATTTTATGACCTCATTTAAACATTTGTGTATTAGAAGTGCATAAAATATTCTTCGTAATGCTTATAGGAACATATTAATGCTATAGTTCTTTTATTAGTACTTTTAAGAAAACTTTTTGGAGTACCACTGCTAAATTCATCAGAACTTAATCCTGCTCGAAGACAGTGGATGGTTGTGTTCTCAGTATGTTCGGTATAGGATTTGCTAACTGTTTGTGTAAATTTGAAGCCAAGAATAATGAAGCTCCATTCAGGGTGATATTGGAAGCTTCAACTTGAAAGGTGTAATTAGCAAATAAGTCTCCGATTCCATTTGCCAAGATCATGGAGATGTTGTAGCAGGTTACCTACTCACCTGTACTAAGTGTAAGTCCTCAAAAGTCAAGGTATTGAAGAAGTACCATTTTGACTTGTTGTAACTCTTAGGGCCAGTTTTTCAGTACGATATCATCCTAGTCACGGGCTTAAGAGCTAACTCCAGAAACATGTTTTTTGTCTATTGAAATCCTATGTTAACTCCGAGTTAACTCAACTAATTTGGTGAGTTAACTCAGAGATCAATTTGAGTACCTTTTCAGTTGTGGTGCCATTTCTATTTCAATGGTGAAAGCTTTTGTCAGTACAATTCCATTGTAGCGCAATCTCCATTCCGATGCTTGAAGGGTGAGGTAATTTATTTTCAGGATTAGCTAACTCTGATTTTACTTAGAATTAACCCTGAACTGAAAAACTGGCCCTAAGTATTGCCCTTATGTTAATTTATTTAAATTATTTTGTAAAAAAATTGACTTTTCAATTTTTTCGGTTTGATAAGTAAAAATCTTAATGGTTCCTAGGTTCGTGACCTTTTTCTGAAATATTATGTGTTCCTAATGTGGGCTTCTGGACAAAATTTCAATTTTTTTACTACACCTGTAACCTCTTGGATATTTTTAAGTACCTTTCTTCAAATATAGTAAAGAAAATAATAATAACAAATTTTGAAGTCCATATTGGGACAAATAAAAAGCCGGTTATGCTTCTTTGGGTTCCGTTATTGAAATGTTGATTTGGATTAGCCAGATTTTTTTTCTACACCTCTTACAAATCAAATTATAAATTATTTTTTAAGCTATTAAAATGATATGAAAACATAAATTAGATAAATTTAAAATTACATATCGAAAACAAAAGAGTTGACTTTCGAACGTGATTTTTTTTCCTTTGCACTAAAATCATAATAAGAAAAAAAAAATAACACCAGCATCTCACTTCAAAACTAATCATGAACATAAATCAATGCAATTTGTTAAAAAATTTCATTTAAAATTCTTATGCCGGTCACTTTAAGAAGAAAAATAAGAAAAAAAACCAAAGATGTTCTTATCATTCATCTCTTTCAAACAAAGTTTCTTGACACTTGCTTACACTGTTTATTTGTTGTTTTCTTTTTGTCATATTGTAAACCATTTTCTTTACCAACAACACCGAAAAAATTCATGACATTTTAGGAATCGAAAAGAGATCCACGGATACAGATTCTTAAGCCCCACAAAAATACAACAACATCAGACAAAAAAAAAACATAAACGAAATGAAAGAACATATCCCAAACAGCCAGAGTTTTCTATATATTGCAAAGGAAAGAATACAACACATAAAATCTCTTCTTGAACAGAGATCAGAAACAGAGAACCAAAAGAAATAATTAACTAATTAAAAAAATATATATTTGGTTAAATCGACGACAAAAGCAAAAGGATAAAACGCACGAAGGAATAAAAGGACAAGCACAAAAAACTCAGTGGACGGTGTTTATTTTACTTTTTTTTTTTTTTTGTTATTGGTATGAACTGATGTCGCGTCGTTTGTTCCATTGACTGGTGTTAATTTTTTCTATTTTTTTGTCACAGACAAACCATATCGTCCATCAACGAATGACTGAAAACTCGCAGAGAGAAAGAAACCACGTTTTTGTTGTTAAGTTTTATAGTTTTATTTTTTTTTAAGAAATTTTCGAGAATTAGCTTTTCAATTTCACTAAGTATGAATTTTCTGATTTTTAATCAAAATAAAGTCAGAGTCGGAGTCAGAGTCAGAGTCAGAGTCAGAGTCAGAGTCAGAGTCAGAGTCAGAGTCAGAGTCAGAGTCAGAGTCAGAGTCAGAGTCAGAGTCAGAGTCAGAGTCAGAGTCAGAGTCAGAGTCAGAGTCAGAGTCAGAGTCAGAGTCAGAGTCAGAGTCAGAGTCAGAGTCAGAGTCAGAGTCAGAGTCAGAGTCAGAGTCAGAGTCAGAGTCAGAATCAGAGTCAGAGTCAGAGTCAGAGTCAGAGTGAGAGTCAGAGTCAGAGTCAGAGTCAGAGTCAGAGTCAGAGTCAGAGTCAGAGTCAGAGTCAGAGTCAGAGTCAGAGTCAGAGTCAGAGTCAGAGTCAGAGTCAGAGTCAGAGTCAGAGTCAGAGTCAGAGTCAGAGTCAGAGTCAGAGTCAGAGTCAGAGTCAGAGTCAGAGTCAGAGTCAGAGTCAGAGTCAGAGTCAGAGTCAGAGTCAGAGTCAGAGTCAGAGTCAGAGTCAGAGTCAGAGTCAGAGTCAGAGTCAGAGTCAGAGTCAGAGTCAGAGTCAGAGTCAGAGTCAGAGTCAGAGTCAGAGTCAGAGTCAGAGTCAGAGTCAGAGTCAGAGTCAGAGTCAGAGTCAGAGTCAGAGTCAGAGTCAGAGTCAGAGTCAGAGTCAGAGTCAGAGTCAGAGTCAGAGTCAGAGTCAGAGTCAGAGTCAGAGTCAGAGTCAGAGTCAGAGTCAGAGTCAGAGTCAGAGTCAGAGTCAGAGTCAGAGTCAGAGTCAGAGTCAGAGTCAGAGTCAGAGTCAGAGTCAGAGTCAGAGTCAGAGTCAGAGTCAGAGTCAGAGTCAGAGTCAGAGTCAGAGTCAGAGTCAGAGTCAGAGTCAGAGTCAGAGTCAGAGTCAGAGTCAGAGTCAGAGTCAGAGTCAGAGTCAGAGTCAGAGTCAGAGTCAGAGTCAGAGTCAGAGTCAGAGTCAGAGTCAGAGTCAGAGTCAGAGTCAGAGTCAGAGTCAGAGTCAGAGTCAGAGTCAGAGTCAGAGTCAGAGTCAGAGTCAGAGTCAGAGTCAGAGTCAGAGTCAGAGTCAGAGTCAGAGTCAGAGTCAGAGTCAGAGTCAGAGTCAGAGTCAGAGTCAGAGTCAGAGTCAGAGTCAGAGTCAGAGTCAGAGTCAGAGTCAGAGTCAGAGTCAGAGTCAGAGTCAGAGTCAGAGTCAGAGTCAGAGTCAGAGTCAGAGTCAGAGTCAGAGTCAGAGTCAGAGTCAGAGTCAGAGTCAGAGTCAGAGTCAGAGTCAGAGTCAGAGTCAGAGTCAGAGTCAGAGTCAGAGTCAGAGTCAGAGTCAGAGTCAGAGTCAGAGTCAGAGTCAGAGTCAGAGTCAGAGTCAGAGTCAGAGTCAGAGTCAGAGTCAGAGTCAGAGTCAGAGTCAGAGTCAGAGTCAGAGTCAGAGTCAGAGTCAGAGTCAGAGTCAGAGTCAGAGTCAGAGTCAGAGTCAGAGTCAGAGTCAGAGTCAGAGTCAGAGTCAGAGTCAGAGTCAGAGTCAGAGTCAGAGTCAGAGTCAGAGTCAGAGTCAGAGTCAGAGTCAGAGTCAGAGTCAGAGTCAGAGTCAGAGTCAGAGTCAGAGTCAGAGTCAGAGTCAGAGTCAGAGTCAGAGTCAGAGTCAGAGTCAGAGTCAGAGTCAGAGTCAGAGTCAGAGTCAGAGTCAGAGTCAGAGTCAGAGTCAGAGTCAGAGTCAGAGTCAGAGTCAGAGTCAGAGTCAGAGTCAGAGTCAGAGTCAGAGTCAGAGTCAGAGTCAGAGTCAGAGTCAGAGTCAGAGTCAGAGTCAGAGTCAGAGTCAGAGTCAGAGTCAGAGTCAGAGTCAGAGTCAGAGTCAGAGTCAGAGTCAGAGTCAGAGTCAGAGTCAGAGTCAGAGTCAGAGTCAGAGTCAGAGTCAGAGTCAGAGTCAGAGTCAGAGTCAGAGTCAGAGTCAGAGTCAGAGTCAGAGTCAGAGTCAGAGTCAGAGTCAGAGTCAGAGTCAGAGTCAGAGTCAGAGTCAGAGTCAGAGTCAGAGTCAGAGTCAGAGTCAGAGTCAGAGTCAGAGTCAGAGTCAGAGTCAGAGTCAGAGTCAGAGTCAGAGTCAGAGTCAGAGTCAGAGTCAGAGTCAGAGTCAGAGTCAGAGTCAGAGTCAGAGTCAGAGTCAGAGTCAGAGTCAGAGTCAGAGTCAGAGTCAGAGTCAGAGTCAGAGTCAGAGTCAGAGTCAGAGTCAGAGTCAGAGTCAGAGTCAGAGTCAGAGTCAGAGTCAGAGTCAGAGTCAGAGTCAGAGTCAGAGTCAGAGTCAGAGTCAGAGTCAGAGTCAGAGTCAGAGTCAGAGTCAGAGTCAGAGTCAGAGTCAGAGTCAGAGTCAGAGTCAGAGTCAGAGTCAGAGTCAGAGTCAGAGTCAGAGTCAGAGTCAGAGTCAGAGTCAGAGTCAGAGTCAGAGTCAGAGTCAGAGTCAGAGTCAGAGTCAGAGTCAGAGTCAGAGTCAGAGTCAGAGTCAGAGTCAGAGTCAGAGTCAGAGTCAGAGTCAGAGTCAGAGTCAGAGTCAGAGTCAGAGTCAGAGTCAGAGTCAGAGTCAGAGTCAGAGTCAGAGTCAGAGTCAGAGTCAGAGTCAGAGTCAGAGTCAGAGTCAGAGTCAGAGTCAGAGTCAGAGTCAGAGTCAGAGTCAGAGTCAGAGTCAGAGTCAGAGTCAGAGTCAGAGTCAGAGTCAGAGTCAGAGTCAGAGTCAGAGTCAGAGTCAGAGTCAGAGTCAGAGTCAGAGTCAGAGTCAGAGTCAGAGTCAGAGTCAGAGTCAGAGTCAGAGTCAGAGTCAGAGTCAGAGTCAGAGTCAGAGTCAGAGTCAGAGTCAGAGTCAGAGTCAGAGTATATTAGTCGGATCCCATTATAATTTGTCTCTTCTTTGAGGCTTTACCTTTACCCTACCAATTAATCCATATAAGGTGTTCTCTTTGCAACTTGTGCACTGAGGTCATCGAGTAAATTTTTTGCATCCTACTCTGGGCAGGTTCCGTATGTTCATTAGCAAACGGCAATTTACCTCGGGCAATAATTATCTTACCAATGAGCGTTTATTTATTTTTTGTTGTCCAATACGTTCACCTGGACCCGCCATTCGTCATTTGTATTTAATTTAATTACCAAACATGCTGCACAAAAAGTATACAATCAAAGCGACAAAATCTCAAATAAATACACACTGCATAATTTAACAAAAAAAAAAAAAAAACAGCGGCTGAAATGTATAATAAACGAAACAAATCGGACAAGTTCAATGGGAATCACCATTATTTTTGGTCAATTTAATTTTTTGTTTTGTTCTTTTGTATATTTTTGCACTCAAAGGCTCCCAATCCCAATCATCAGCAAAAGTACATGTACACAACTGAAGAAATCTGCAACATTGTTGTGGTTCAGGCAGCAGACAATTTAGTCCTTTCTTAGGTTTTCTTTTTATTTTATGTTTTTGTTTATTGAAAAAGGTCTCACTGCAATTGGTACGTGATTAACGAAGAGCTCTCTTTTTACTTCTGGCCTGACCTATTAACATGGCACATTTACTTCGCGCGATATTTATTTTTTTTTACAGCTCATTTTTCCCTTTTTAAAATGAACGCAACTTACAGTTTGTCTGTGGATATCTCTTTTGCCACTTGAAATTGAAACACCATCAAAGACCGCAGAGAAGTGAGTATATCCTTGGAATTCAAGATTGTACTACTGCAACTTTGTTGCCATCAATTTCATTTCATCGCCTCCTTCAGAAGGTCTCTATATAAGATACCTTTTTCTTGTTCAATTGGTTTGTTTTTATACACTTAACTGAATGGTGGACGTGTGTGGTAGAGCGGTGGCTGGCAGAAGAGAAATCGTATACAAATGGATTAGATTTGAACTAAAGTAGAGTGGAATGTATTTTTTTGTTTTAAATGAAACAAATAAAAGTCAGAAATTGAATAGCATTCACAAATTGGTGGTCTACAATAACACTCAAGCACTTTATATACCTATACCAACTTTAACTTTACCATCATCAAAGCAAATGCAGAAAATTGAATTAAATTCCCAATGGTACAAACAACTTGCATACATCATCCATTGGCTGACCTAATATCAAGTTCAAAAGTTGTTTCTTCCCGAAAGAGTTCTTGTGTGTGTATAAATATAGAATCCAAATGGTATGCTGGAGGGGAAATGATGATGGCGGTCGGTGGGCTAATGGGAAGCCCAACTAACCTTAGACGGTATTGAGGTCAACCACTTAGAACTAGCGGTAATTTTAAGTACCTTACAATTTACCATTTAACAAAATGTAACGATCTTTCATGAAACAACTATCGAATATAGATTCAAATGAATCTAAAGAAGGCTAAAGATATTTATACTTTTTTGTTGGTCATTTTCGAAGAAATTTGTTTCCATCGCGAGTAAGAAAAAGTATTGGATTTCGACCAGGTCACCTTTTACTTATCTCCGATCGAATTCATGCATCAGATTTATGAAACTAGTGAGCCGAAAAGTATCTATGAATCGAAGAAAAAGAAAAAAAGATACTTATAGATATGAACAAATATCTTTGACTATTTAGCCACCAAGAAATAATGGTCAAGCTTCTATCGCGGTCCACAGACAGACAAACGGTTATACCGCCATTGACATTTTAATTATTGTCTGTCAATTTATCGAAAGGCGATGGTATACCGAAGAGAAAAAAGATATTTTTATATTCAAAAGAAAAACAAAAGATTTGTGTATTTTATAGCAATCGACGTTGTGTGTTATTGGCAGATTGCGTGCTGGTGGTACAATTGATAGATAGCCTTTGATGGCAGCAGGCAGGCAGGCAGGCTCTACCACCATCTGACAAATGTATATACAACTCTGTTGATGGTGATGATGATGATGATCACAGTGTAATTGTAGAGAATAATCACTTAAATCTTGGTAGGAAGTAAGGTCATGATTGTGGCGATTTTTCATATTTTTTTTTTTATACTATTGAACCTGAAAATTGAGTTGGAGGTTTTACTTCTTGTACTTTTGGCAAGGTTAAATTTTTTCGACACGTGGTGCAAATTAGTCAAAATTTAATCGTTCAACAAATTATGTGGAGGAATTTCAAGTTGGGTATGTTTTTTTTTTCATGGCAATTAGAATCACATTTACACACTAAGTTTACGTGTTTCATTAGAGAGAGAGAGAGAGAGAGATAGAAATACTAGCCTCTGGTGAGCTAATGGACACATAGAGACAGTGATTTAAATTTAAAATAAAGAAAATTAAATTTAGTTGAGATTTTTGTCAATTAAGATAGCAACATATGAGCTGAGGGCATATTTGTCTGTTAATTCAAAAAAAAAAGTTTGCACCTCAACTCTTTTGTTTTAATTGAAGAAAAAAATAATTATACAAAATTAAAGATAATGTGCGTGTGTGTAATATAATAACGCCTTTTCCAAAGTTAAATTTACTATTTAAATGTAATTTGAGATATTTTTTTGTTGACAAATTCGTTGTTGCGAGCAAATTAGCTCTGAGAATAAAATTAAAAATAATTTTTCCATATTCAGAGGTTTTTATTGCTTTCAGCTTTATAAATTTAATAGTTAAACTTTTGAGCTTACATGCAATTTGATGTTTCTTTTTATTTCGAAAAAAAAGTTTGTACCTCAACTCTTTTGTTTTGATTGAAAAAGAATAATTATACAAAATAGAAGATGATGAATGTGCTCTGAATATCTTTGGGATATGAGTTTTGTCTGTTAACTCTGGGTTTTTTCTGCCTATCTTCTTGGTTGTTGCTATGCAATTATTTGGAAACCTTCGATTATAAATTTTTTTTTTCAATTCAAAATAATTTGTTGCTTGAAGCTTTGTAAATTTATCATGAAATTGTTAAACTTATACAATTTTATTTTGAACTAACATTTTTTATAGAGGCGTCATATTTCTTATTTAATTCGAAAAAAAGTTTGTAGCTCAACTCTTTTGTTTTAATAAACTCTTTTGTTTTAATAAAAAAAGAAAACAAAAGAGAACATTTCTCTGGGTTCTATGCTTATAACACATATCTATAGAGAATTTACGTTTGGCTCATTGAACCCTTCAAACCTTCAGTATATTCCATATGCACTTTTTATTTGATTTATTTAAGAAAAAAAAAACATTTCTTTAAGTTCCCAACACATTAAAGACATAAAACTGCATTAATTGGCTTTTGTGGAAATAATTTTTTTTTAGAATTTTAATTTTGAATATCAAAATGAATTATTACCACCAATTAATTGAAATTTAATATATTTGTCCTTCGAAACGACAAAACAGATAATGTACGACTATAATAAACCTTTACTCACATATGCAGAATAAGAAAATATTAAATAAAAATCATATTAACAATTAATCAAAGCTGTCACCCGGGCATATTATATGACCACCATAGTTGATATGGTGGTATAGTGCTAATTTTTTTTTACTAATTATTATTATTATCAAAAAGGACAGAGACACTTACAAAATTCTCCAATTAAACTTGAATCTTTATTAATTACGATTATGATTTTCAAGGTAAGCCTACACAAAAAGAGAGACATTTTAATTTTTTTTGAGATGATTATTTTCAACTTAAAAGAAAATGGACTGAAATAGATAGTAAAATTCCAAATAATGATATGTTAGATATCACAGCATCGTCAAGATCATTAACAAAATTCCACAGTAAATTCGTTTAGTTTTGGTGTTAAATAATGGGAAAAAAATACATGGAATTGCATAATCACTAATTTGATGGGTGAAAAATTAGTAAAAAAATTCATTATTCATAATTCTTTATTTGCATACATCAAAAATTCCTAAAGAAACGATTTTATTTTGGGTTTATTAAAATGTACAATACAATTCACCTATAAATGTCAAACTTAACCAGATACAAAAAGAAAAGATTTAAAAAACCTAATCTAATGGCATTTTTATTAACATTTGAACTTCAACAACAAATCAATACTGATATAGTTCTGCCTTGTTTGAAATGATAATAATCTTGAATATTGAAAAAGAGAAAAGTGAAAGTTTTGTTGATAACCCGCATCCAAAAAGTTCCCATGTGTATGCCCAAAAGATTTTAAGCTTAATAAATTATCATCACTCTTAAAGAGTTAAGAATGTCTAATATAGATATCCAATAAATTTAATTGATAAGAGATTTTTGTCAAAGAAGGTTTACTACATCATGATTGTTGATTGTTGCACTGGGAAATTTATGGATTTGGATCTGCTGCATATAAAGAGTTTATAGTCATCATTCAATGAAAACTCCCTCGATCAATATTTTTATTTTGGGCATTTGCATTTGTTATGGCTTAATTTTTTTTTTAGTGATAAGAATTTGAAAATGTTTCTATATCTGGAGAGGTAAATTTTATTTAAATATGTAGGGCGATATTCGACTTAAAAAAAGACTTTCTACAGATTAAAAAAATTAGAATTTATTTAAATACAAACTGTCAGTCGCCAACTCCATTTAGACCTCACAAACTCCTGCCATTTATTTTATTCCTCCCAAACATTTTTTTCCTTTTTGAATCTCCCACGGAATGAATTTTCATTCAGAATTTTGGATCTTAAAACAAAAATCATCATTTCTCATTTCAAATACAAAGTCATATTTTGAAATGAATAATTTCAACCACATTTGAACGAATTTAGGTTGGAAATTTAGTCAACATCTTATGAACACACCTAATTGACCACAAGACTCAATGGAAGTAGAAAGAAGAAAACAACAACACAAAGCGATTCATAGTCAGTTCAAGTTCAAAAATGAAATGAGCTGTCAAACGAAATTACCAAATTACAAATAAAAATACTTTTTCTGTGATTTCCAAAATACTTCATTTTGGCTCTAAGGATAACGTAGTATAAGAATTCAATTTTCACTTTTTTTTTTGGCTCAATTTTGGGAAACTATCATTTATTTTAATCTGAAATAAAAATTGTAGCTTAAAAAATTGGGCACGTATGCATCCACACGGTTTTTACAAAAGCTGCTGATTTTGAGAAAAAACGTGAACAAATACATCGACATCCAGTAGTTAATCCAAGTGCAGCTTGCCGCAGTGAGGATTTCATTAAATCAAATAAAATGCTTGACGAGGGCCACGTTTGTTCCTGTTCTTATAGTTCAAGTTGCTTGGAACTTTTAAAAACTTTTACATACTCGTATAAGTGCCATTGTTTTATTTAAATATTTTTTGCTCTTCGATAGGATAGGATTTTCCTTCATAGACATTTTTCTGAAAATGACCTCTGGAATGTCCAAAATATCAACAATAATTGAGAAGACACCCTGATGCGTAATTATGTTCTGGTAGTCAACAGCTATCGATTTTTATAAATTTACAACTATTAAATATGTTATATAAGAGTTTTTCTTAAAAAGAAAACGCGAACTGCGTCTATATGGGGTCTCGGAGCCACTTAGGCGTTTGTAAATGTACCTACAAATTTGCACTCAGGTAGTCACGAAATTATAGATATGTATTTTTTAAGCGGTTTCTGAAAAGTCTAAACGAACGTTTTTCTGCAAGCATGGTACAAAGTGACCTCAACACATTTTTTTTTTGTTTTAGAGCCAAAAAACGGTTGGTACCTACTTGTCATACTTGTTTACTTTTTTTTTTAAATGACTTTACAACTTAAAAAATAATCCAATACCTTCAATATTTTTAGTAAAATCAACTTTTAGATGGAAAATCATTTTTGAGAAAATGGTTACTAAAGTTACCTCCAAAGTTTTTAGATTTTCGATTTTCTTGAAAATGCTTTGCTTGATTTAATTTTGTATGCAGAAGTTTCTTTAAATTACAAATAGTAGTAGTAGTTATATTACCAACGCTACTTACAAATATTCAAAACCCGTTTAACAAAATGTTTTTTTTTTGTCTTAAAAACGTCTCCTACGCTGCAATTATTGCAATCTCCTACCAAATATTGAACAAAAAAAAAAAATACTCCTTACAACTATTACTAGTAGGTATACCAAACATGGACTAGTTTTTCCTTATTTAAAATTTGCTCATTATCGGCTGAACGTATTTAAATAAGTTTTTCTTAGGTAGGTAGAAATGGTGGCATTGGCGTAACACTCGCTCATTACCCAATTAGCCTTGAATTGCGCCGTTTTGATACCATGACTCGTTTGACTTGATTCCTTCGGGGGTCTTCCAGATACATGACTGAATGCGAGATTTCCACCTGGGCCTCCGTATTTCCACTCGGCATGACCGGAGGTTTCCAGTGGTGATCAGCATCCACCATGAGCCCAGAGTTCTTTGATTTGAATTAAAACGGATAATAACGGAGTATATTTTGGGCTAGCACCAACGTCAAGAGGCAGGACTTAAGACACTCAGTCAATTGGATCACATCTCGCTCAAAGCCAGCTGCGATATGCCGAGCTCAGCAGATGGCAGAATGACTGGAGCGCGAAGGATCCAACCGATGATCGCTATCATTGAGCATCATGAAACCCAGCAGAGGCCTGTATTCGGAATGCTCACGGTCTTGGAATCTGGGGGGCATCATGATACAGAATCAACCGATTTTGTCGCATTAAGAAAGGAAATCAAGTCTTTGATTTTCATTTCAGAAAGTTCGTTGAGGTCGTCAAGAAATGCCACTCCAAACGAATGTGCTCTCATTCTAGCCAGAGGAGGACATTGAAAAAGAAAGTGAAGTACTGTCTCCTTTTCTTGCTGATCATTGCAGCTACGGCATTGAGTTTTGTAAGGAATACCCAGTCTCGCTGCGTGTTCCCCTACTGGCCAATGTCCAGTACAGGTTGCAATGACCATAGCTTTGTCTTGCCTGGGCCTACATAACAGATCTATTGTTCAGAATTTACTATAGGTGGGCCAGATCTTTCTGCATATTTTGCATCTGGTCAAGCTATTCCACCAACGATTGGATTCACTAAGGAAGATTGACAGTAAATTGCCCTTCACAACTACCAGGAGAATGTTGACTCTTTCCGCAAGTGAGTTGTGAAGGGCTGATCCTTGCCTGGCCAGTTTATCTGCCCGTTCATTACCCTTAATGCCCCTATGGCCAGGAACCCAGAAAAGGGTGACCTTGATATTAATATTAAGGGTTGCGAGCTCCTCCCGGCATTACTGGACCAGTTTAGAAGATGATGTAGCCGAATAAATGGCTTTCACAGCTGCCTAACTGTCTTACGTAATAATTTTTATTTTTAATAATATTGCATATTAAAATTTAAAAAAAAAAATTTGATTTATTAAAAAAAGTGTATACTTGTAAGTGGGCTATAGTTTTAAATTTCTTTTTATGAATTAAAGAACAAAATTTCATACTTTAAAACATTTTTCTTTCATAGCTTTAATGTTTTTTGAACATATGAACAAGTACCCGTGACTCAGTCGTGCATTTTATTTTTTAGAAATCATGGAGAAAATTTGATTGTTTCAATTTTTTTTATTCAATTTTTACTACTTTCTAAAATAAACTTTTGGCCTCTGGACCTTTGGCACCTCATATATGGGAAATTTGAAAAAATTAATACCACCTGAAAGGCCCTAAGATCAATAAAAATTTTTCAGCTTGCTTCAGTAATTAGTCAGATAAGGATTCTTTTTCACGATTTTTTAAGATTTTTATTTTAGGTAACGAGCTTTTTTTGGCATAAGGATAAAAATTTATAACAAAAAATCTATGCCTGACCAATAATAGATATTTAATGATGATCTAGTAACCTATTAAAGAATATAATATTTTTTAAAAACCCAAACGAGGTGCCAAAAATCATGCCTGACCTTGAGAAATTTTAAGTCTTGATTACAAGTACCTAGGGCTGACCAATTTCTAGGATTAGTTGACCTCTCTTATCGAAAACTAACCAATTAGTAGCATTTTTTTTTCAAATTTTTCCATTTATAAGGTGCCAAAATGTCCAGAGCCATACCTTTGAGATAGGTTTTGATGCGCTTAATTTGAATCTGACTTCAGAATCGCTCTAAGGCACATACATACATATACCTGATACCTAAATATATGTAAATATTTAGGTATCAGGTATAGTTCAAAACAAAGGCTTTAAACTAATAAATGATTTCTTATAAAATATTTATGAATTATAAATTCGTAAATAATATTTTGTTATTTTTTTTTGTTACTGTTGAACTCATATATGAGTTCAAATTAAATAAAAAATTATATCTTTTTTTCTAATACAATTATTGAATGAAAATAAGAAATCATTCGATTTATCTATGTATATAAAATAATTATGATTTATTCCATTGAACTCAAATTAGTCTAAAAAAAAATGTATAATTTTTTTTGTTGATATTTCAAAGTCATCAGAATATTAAAATATATTTTCTAAATTAATCTTTGTTGGTGCAAGCAAAAATAGTCTGAATTGGATTGGATTTACTTATACTAAATTATTTTGTCTTGAAAGACATCATCGTCTAACAACATTTCTTTGTGGTTTAACTTTATGAAAGTTTGTTAGATTTAAAAAATATGAAGATTCCTTAGCAAATATTTCAGCCTCTTTAATTAATTGAAGTTATTTCTTCGACTAACTACATTTTGTACATTTACAACATTTTTGTAATACCTCGTGGCATAATGATTAGTGCGTTGGACTGTCATGCCGAAGGTCTTGGTTCGATTCCCAGCCACTGCCACCTAAAAACACAAGTGTTTTTTCCCTAGATACTGCCTCTTGCGAGGAACTGACAAATCCTCCAAGAGTATACTTTTCATGAATTAGTGTTTCTCAAAGCAGTTCGAACTCGGCAAAAAATTGTAGGTTGAGAGTTGTAAATCACTAGGCCCTGGTTCTCCACGAGCTGTTGCGCCACCAAATTTATTTATTTTATTTTATTTCTTCGACTTCTCAAAAATTACTTAAAGCCTAGTAAAAAGCATTAATTTTAGTAAACCCTATCGACAAATTAATCCCTACTCGCATTTTTTTCATTCATAAATTTATTTCTGCACTTAAAAAAACACATATAGTCCCGTTTTAGTACTTAGATTTTATTACCATCTAATGGCAGACATTTCCAACTATCTCCATTTTTATTGTTTCGTTGATTTGATTTTTTTTAAATTTTATTTTCCTTCAAAATTCAAAGAAATTCACATCAAAAGTATAATTTACTATCAAATACGAGTATGTATACAAAAAAAAAACACCATAAAATTCCAATACCATCATGCAATGATGGTTAAGTTGTGAGTTTTGGGTTATAAAGAAGACTAACCCATGAATTATGTTTCATTTTGAACTTCTGTAGCATATCATTTGGGATTTTCGATTTTAACATTCCCGAAGGTATCAATCTCAGAATCAATTCCAGAAACCAGAATACATCACATACAATAACAACAGCAGTAAAGAAGCTGGATCAGAAGCAGTATCATCTATAAAGTGTGTGTGTGCATACAATACCAATTGAAAGAGCTCTATAGTGACCATCAATAATTCATCCTTCGCGTAAAACACACAAAACCAGTGTGCGCGATACGTGGATTGATGCGAAATTTGAAATCTGTTTTTTTTTTTTTATTTGTATTTGAAAAAAAAAAAATAGGAATCGAAGACTTATCGCACATGGTCACACGACGACTTCTCCCAAAACGAATCACATCTCTATAGAAGTCGAAGAGTTGAGATCTCGACGTCGTTGTCAGTCAGGTAGAAATATATATTGATCCACCACCATCAATGCAGTAGATCATCATCAGCCACTCTGATGCAAGATTCATCATCATCTCTGGGTCTTTTTGGCTAAGAGATAACAGAGAGCATCATGAGTCGAAAGGCACAGACTGAGACTACTGCTGCAGCTCCACCAGACATTTGAAATGATACAAAAATTGATATTATTATATGCGCGTTTGTGTATCTCAGACAGCATCCGTGCTACCTACTCTACTACTACCACCATCTACCATCGACCAATCTAAAGGTATACATAACTATTATTAACTTTTTCCATCGTTGTTGTTGTTGTATTTTTATTTGCAATGGCCAAACAGAAGCAGGATCACAACAACCATTCTGAGTTGCGGCTGTTTGTGGTTCACATTTCTGCCAAGGTGATGATGGAAAAGTGCGATATTTTTTGATTTCATATTCAACCAAACCATAAGCTTTGAGAAGAGGAAAGCTGGCATCAGCTTGTGGTAAGGGCAGACAACGCCTCAAGGGTGCATTGCATATTGCAAGTAAACAGAAGCCGTTTTTGTAGGTCTGTCCCTTTGGTATGACAAAATTGGTAACAGAGTTTACTATTTTTCTGATTTTTTTAAAGTATCAGTATTGGTTTTGTAAAAAGTATGCAACTTGAAGTACTTTTGTGTAATTTTTTTTGACCCAACAACTGCAAAAGAATAAGAATAACAACAAAGAGGCTTAAATGTGGGTTAAAAGATTGCTGAAAAATCCATATTTTTACCAAAAACCTGTAAAAGAGCTTGCATAGTTAAAAATGCTTACATCTTTTACCGGTTGGTACTATGAATTCTTTTAATTCAGGTCGCATTTATAACACCTTAAGACCAATGGCTGAAATTTAGATATACTCTTGACTCCTTAGACTGTCATAAGGTAGCAATATTGCTCCATGGAAAGTTAAATAAATTATGAGCAAGTACTATCAACCATATGCCACCTTAATTTTTTCATCAAAATATTTATTTTAATAAATTGCAATTAATCGTGTGCAATGAAAAAAAAAGGAAAATGGCAGGTATCTCCCTTTCAAAATACCTTAGATACATTTTTGATCGAGAGAAACAATTATAAATCATACTTTTTCAATTATTCTGTGCCATCGATGGAATTTCCCCTTTAAATTTAGAGCATTTTTTAATTGTATTTCCCTAAGACACAAATTAAATACCAATCCAAAACACAGAGAAAGAAAGAAGTAAAAAAACAAGGACGTACTTCAATTTACCATGAAGAATCTGAGTTATTTACTCCCAGGCGATATTATACGACATCTGCACGTGATGGAATCACTACCATTGTGCCCAGCAGCAGCAGTTGCAGCAACAGAAACAGCAGTAAACTGCTCCCTGTTCACACCTACTTTGTTGTAATTGTTGTTGTATTGTATAAGGGGGCTCTATCTATCTATCTATGTGGTGGTGGTAGAATATATTGTTTGGAGCAGTGGATCATTATGGTTTTTTTGATTATCGATGGTATGTGATAGTGGTGGTATGGTGGTATTGGTGTAGTTGCAATGTATGGCTTACCATTGCGCATTTCGGTGTCAGTTGGTTGGGAATTAGACAAACGATGGCGACCGACGGATCGATTGATTGTACGCTAGACCTGGCTCAAGTCCCGTTCATGCAACCTTACCTTATACCGCTCAAGTAATGGAATATCTTCTAGATACATTTTTTTTCTTTTCTATTTTTATATTTTCATCCATTGTTTGCTTATGTTTTTGTTTGGCGAAATAAACGATGTTGGTGGAAATTGATATTCAAGTCGAGAGTGTGAAATGAAAAGATCATTTATCAATTTATTGTATTTCTATAGATTCTAGTGTAGTTGTTTTTTTTTTTGTATATTTTATATTGCTAGAATGAGTGAAAAATCATAATAATAAAGCAACATAACCAATGACGAGAAAGAGAGTGCGAAAAATATATTTTTGTAAAAAAAAAAAACTATTTTAGAGGTCTACTGGGGTTACGAAAGGTATTTATCGCCCTCGATGTATCCGCATTTTAGTCTTTTTGTTGTTGTTGTTGTTGTTGTTGTTGTTGTTGTTGTTGTTGTTGTTGTAAGCAATTTTATATCTCAAACTTTAAATCTTAGAAAGTGTGAAAAATCATTTATATTTGCTCTTGGCAGGAGGGTGGTAAAATGGAGTTTGGAAAATGTATGACTTTCTATCTTACGAATAAACTTAAGCGCTCAACGTTTATCGTTTATCAAGTTTTCGTGAGCTTACATCAAATACAAAATGCAACAATGTTGTAAAAAATAACAGAAAGAAACCCGGACAAAATAATTGAATTAAATGGATAACAAGAAACGTGACTAATAACGTCTGTCGAATGTTTATACAACAAAGTTTATTCCACAACAAAAATATTAAAAGGTTAATAATTTCTTGACACCTGATTTTAATGAGTTTTTTTTTTTTATTGTAAAACTAATATCGTTGGCTTAGAGTGTAAAGCAGCTAACTCACATTTTGCATTTTTTGTAAACAAATATTTAAACAAAGTGTTCGCATTATTTGAATGAAACCAAAATTACATTAAATATTTTTCAACACTCGTTATTGCCAAATTCAGTAAAATTGAAAAGATTTTATAGATTTTGGTATTTTTTACCAATTTTTGAAGTGGTCTTTAATGGTAAAAAAAATGTGGAGCTAGGCGCTGTACACTCTAAGCCGACGATATATGTATTTTGGTTGATTTGAAGTATTAAACAATTAGCCTTGAGATTCTATATTACTGACACTACCTTTCAATAGAATAGCTTCCATCATTTTGCCTTTTTATTGTGCATAGACAGTTCTTAAAAACAGAAAGCTTATGATAGAAAAAACAAAGGGTAAATTCAAAGTTTGAAGTAATTCCAGGTTCAAAATATCAAAACATCGCAAGAAAAATTTGGTAAAAACTATTTGTGAAATGAGTCTGGTTATAAAATATTAAAAAACATGAAAGCAGACAGTTGCACAATGACAACAAATAAAATGCACGACTGAGTCACAAGTACTTGCTCTTATGTTCAAGCGATATATTTGTAGTTATCGTCTCGGTATCTCTCGGTGTTGGTGTACAAATCGAAAAATTTCAGTTTCATTTCAGTATCGGTCTCATATAAAAAAGCTTTGTCTCGGTAACGATCTCGTCTAGTCTCAGTCTAGTTTCAAGTACAAACAAAAATAAATTGCAAAACTTGGTTACATGTTCTTGATTTTGTAGTTGAACTCACTTGATTTGCTAAAAAATCAAAGAAAGACTTTCTTTTCAACAAAAGTTTTATTTTGTCTTAGCAATTTTAAAGAGCTTATTTCACATTGTCTAATGATTTGATTAGTTATTGGAATTATAATTTCTGCATCAAAGTATCATAGCAGAAAAACAATGCTGTTAAAAAAAAATATTGGAGCCATTTCCGAGAAAACAAGATAAAAAATATATTTAAAATAATAAAATAGCTTAGAAGAGGGTTTGAGATGAAATAAAGAGCATCTTCTTAATTTTCGATTGAATATTATTTTATGAAAAAAATTTAAAGTATAAAAACTAATTTAAATCGGTTCAGCTGATAATGAGAAAATTCAAAATTAAAAAAAAACCTTTTATAAGAGGTACTAATAATAGTTGAAAATTTTTAAAATTATTGGTACTATATCATATTAATTTTATAATACACAAAAAGTTTAATAAAAATCGTATGAGCCTCTTTAAAGAAAAAAAATATTTTCCTTATCGGTTTTTTAATATTTGTACTGAAAGTACTGTTAGTTTTTCTTAAATTAATTTGAAAAGTTTAAGAAAAAACTCTTAAATACTGAGTTTTATAGAAATTGAGTAAGGAGTTTCCAAAAAATGTTTTTAAAAAAATTCCAACCTTTCTGAAAAATCAAAAATTTTTGGTAGATAAAAGTACTTTTACTATGTACTAAGAAGCTGCTGTATAAGAAAAATTATTGAAATCGGAACTACCGTTTTGAATAAAATCCTGATTACAAAAAATGATTCTTTGGGAGGTACAATTAAGAACCTTTTTTGGAAAAATGGTTTCCTATCCAAAGGTAGTTTTTACTGAAA
The DNA here is from genome assembly GCA_946251815.1 of Dasysyrphus albostriatus. Lineage (NCBI taxonomy): Eukaryota > Metazoa > Arthropoda > Insecta > Diptera > Syrphidae > Dasysyrphus > Dasysyrphus albostriatus. Next base: position 132,115,411 of record OX276337.1, on the reverse strand, counting down.
GAAATGTATTAAATTTTTTTAAAAAAAGTTGGGGGACAATTTTTGAGAAAAAAAAGATTTTGTGAAATTGCTAAAACAAAATTGTATGGCAGATACCGTTATTTTAAGTTAAAAAAAAAAAAAACAGAAAAAATATGTGGGCAGAATCATCAAAAACCACTATGTACCAAGTTTTAAGAAAATCGATCCAGTTAATAGACAGACAAATAGACTGACCGAACCGTGAGACCTACTTTTTTCGTCTTCCATATCATCGTAATGATAGGTCTGATCAAAATCTCGAGTTAAATTTTTTTTATGAATGTGAAACTTGCCATTATACATTGGGTACATTAGGAAGGATATTGGGTTTTTTTGAAACTCTGAGATGGATAGGCATCAATAATCGAAAATAAAATTTTACCTAATTTTTTCAGATTTTTATTTCACCACCCTGGGCACCATATTTTCACTTTAATGTACTAATTATTAGCTAAGTGTAAATTTTATAAAGCGCAAAAACAACAATCTGAGGGTATAGATTAGATTTAGACAAGAACAAAAAAAGTATTGGAGGAGGGGGGGTGTATTTCCCCCCGTTTAGGTGGTAGGGGTAATTTCTTCAAAATTTGGCTCAAAACATAAACAAATTATTTGAAAAAAAACAGGAGCACTAACAATGCCAGCCCTTAGCTTTGTTTAAAGTCACAATTCCATTCTGTAATAAGCTTCCTAAATAAAGTTTTTATTTTAGATAGTTTTTGAAAAAATAATTTTTAAACTTAAAAATTTAAAAAAGAATAATCTAAGGCTAAGTGTTCCGGTTTTTTTTTAAGTAAATTTTTTCTGTTCTTAGCCAAAATTTTAGAAAATTACCCCTCCCGAGTGAATGGGGGGGGGGGAAATAGCCCCCACTCCAATACAATTTATTTCGACTGAATTTTATCCATACATTCTGAAAATTGTTTGGATTCAAAAATAGTACTTAATTTTTTTTCTTTTAAAAATTTAATATTTCTAAAACTACATGGTTAATTTTGTATACATAACTTTTCAGATTGTACAATAATTTACCTTTTATACGAAAAAAACCGTACCATCCGTAAAAATTTTATAAAACCATTTATGAAAATCTCATTGTTCTGAAAAATGGCTCCTACGATTCTGATGAAATTTTTCAGTATGCTAAAATTACTCATCTAGAAATAAATACTTAAGAAAATGTATACTGAGTAACTTTTAATTAAAACCCAACAAATATTTTTTATATATTGAATTTACTTATTATCAACTGAACAGATTTAAGCTAGTTTTTTATTAACAAATTTCGAATAAGTTTAAATAGTATTTCGTATAAAATTTAAAAAAGATAAAATTTTTTAATTAGGTACAATATTTGTTTTTTTTTTTTTTTGAAAAATCGATGTTTCAAAACAATTTTAACATTTTTTTTTTAATTTTATTTTTATATGCAAATTAATAAATTCTTAGGGTTTACATACCCATTTTTTTTCTTATGTATTAACAATTTTATGTAGCTACATATAAAAATAAATTTTCAAAAAAAGACTATTTTTTTTATTAATATTTGATAGAGAATTTAGATTTCATTTTTTTTCATAATTTCCCTATCCTTATAAACAATTTCTTAAACCCTAAGTCCTTTGCAAATAGGATGAAATGCGGGTGACCTAGTGATTTATTTTATTTAATTCAGGAATAGAGTTTTTTAATGTCTAAAAATTTATAATATTAAAGATGTATAGGTACGTCGAGGTACAAAACAGACAAAACTGTGTCACCCATTTTTTCGCGTTCTCTATCATCGGTATGTCAAGTTTGATTATTATCCCGATCTTTTGTTTTGTCCAGTCCAAAATTTGCCCTATAGTAGGTACCTCGCAAGTAAAAATTATTTTCAGTTATAAGCCTGTCTCCGTTTAAATACTCATTTAAAACTATGCCGTCTATAAGGATAACAATTGATCATAAAATATCAGCTAGTTAAAGTAAATAGTCGGGGATTGAATTTTTTCAATAAATGTTTATAGTTTTTTTTCTAAGGTCAGAATAATACAAAAAAATTTATGCAAATTACATGTTTTATGTTAGTCTTGTTCTCTTCTAAATTTGGACCTATTCTTCTTATACAAATTTTATTTTAAATTCACATCTATACTTTTAATTTTTATGAGAAACAAAAAGTAATAATATTTCTATAAAAAAATTCAGTTTCATTGAATTCTCATTCTCGACAAATAACTCTCCCTGAATAAGATAGTAAATGTTAATAACTCAAACATCAAATAAAACCGAAACATAGATTTAACATTTTTAAGTAAAAAAATGATCTCCTAAATTCACCAACAATAGACATGATCATTTTTCAAGCTTAAACTGTCATCGAAAAATAAAAAAAAAAAATAAAAAATAAGCAAAAAAAAAACCAACTAACTAACATACAAAGTATAGGAATAAATTTGCATATATTTTCCGCACCAATTCCACAATTTCCAAGTCACGTCTATCTCCTCTGCGAAACAGTTTTTATAGATATGATTCAAATTTACAACAACAAATCCAAAAAAACTAAAAATAATGTCAAAACTGATTAATGTTAGTTCCTGGTTCTACAGCAACCATAGTCATCATCATCATCATAGTCATTGCGCCATCATCATCTTATAGAAGTTGTTATAATCTTTGTCGGCTCAGCCCACAAGAACCCACCTCAGAGCTTCATATCTTTTGGTACAACTATATGTACATACCCCGCACCACATCCAGTTTCGTGCCACATCTTCGCACTTCATTATCGATTATATTGAGAGAGGTGTGTTTTTTTTTCTGCTCATTTTTGTTGGTCTAGTAGAAGAAACTAAATTGTGCCCGCGATAGAATTCGTCTCCTTAATCTCTGTGAGTAGTTTCGAATCCTTTCAATAAATTTCACCAATTAATCTCAATTAAATCTGACTTAAACACTCGATCTGCATTCCAAAATGTGCAATAGGGGTCACAACAACAACACCATCCACCATCCAGGATCGCCCATGTAGCTTGCAGTTTATAAGTGTGATGCTTTCTATACTTGCGCATATATGCTTTTGCATTAGCCCAGATGGAAGGAAGGTGGTAAAGTTGGCCAATGCAGATATTTCTATGAAAATTCCTCATCATCATCGCTTGGTCATCATCTTATGGCCATGTCGTCGTCGTCGTAGTCATCATCATCATCAACATCGCGGATCGTGGATCGTGGTTGGTCCCTGATGTTGTTGCATCCTATCCCGTTTTTCGTCGTTCTTCATCTAATGGAATATGAATTTTTTTTATACAAAACAAAAAAAAAAAAGAAGAAGAAAAGAACGAAAAGTAAGAACTTTGGTATAAATTTCAATATCATTTGACGTCGGATAATTAAAGCAATAAACCATCGTGTCAAATGGTGTATTCGTTGATAAAACTATGATGGACCACAGCATCACTCCGGTACTCGAGAGTCGAGAGTCAAGAGTGGTAATGGATATCTTCTTGTTTTGTGCTTGTTGGTGCTTTTGGTGGTAATCTATGTGTGAGTCTGCAAGAATGTAGGGAAATATGTTAAATTGAAAATTATTTCCTTCACAAGCGTTTATCTGGACTTGGAGCGTTTGCATCGGACATCATCATTCGCACACACGATGTTGCGATGTTGCGATGTTACGATGTTAGCTACGAGTAGAGGTATGGTTGTTGGGTCCGTTTCCCGCTTAGATACACATTTAAGTATTTAAGAAAATTTGTCGGAGCAGTAAAAATACATATATTCGTATATCCATAGCAAAAGGAGTTATGGAGCTGCACACTCGCGCTCATTGCTCGTTCACCTCACATGAGATACAAATTTGTTCGGTTCAAGAAATGTGAGATTTATGACTATTTCGATTGCTGGTTTCGGTCGTTGCTAGCATATTATACCGTTTTTCCTCGTCTTCGGGGCCTGATGGGATGGGATTCCCGCAGCTTCTCACAGATTGTGGTGTACCGTGGTGTGTATAGCGCACCAGAGATGATGATGACGATTTATTTGCATCTTGCACAAGTATCTGCACATTAATACATCAACACTCGTATATGGCCACGCATAGATAGATAGTCTTATTAATTTCTAGCACTCTCTCTCTCTCTGTCTCTCTCACGCTGATATCTTCTGTGATAGCCTTTTTTTTTGTGGCTGCACCGGATTGTATGATGAGGTAAGTCCGTGTCCATCAGAATGTTACGATTTGCCGATTTGCAAGAAGATGACAACAGGAAATACATTCGTTTTGGGTTTGTGGAAAAAGATGTGGAGTGAGGTGAGTTTTCTGGTCTTCTTGTGCAGTGCAGTGTATGATGATGCAGATGCCCACCAAATATGGTTATCTCACCTGCTATCATGTGTGTTATGTAATTATAAAGTTTTCCGCTTTTTTTTTTTTATTTTGTTTGTTTTGGTTCCGCTAACATTAAATTTGCATACATATTTGATAGGTTGGATGAGTTTTGATAGGCTTTTAAGATACAATGTTACAGTCACGATTAATTTGAGTGGTGCGTTTTAGAAATTAGAGAAGTTGCAATGTTTGCAAAACAACACACATCGCTTCTTCCGCACATCGTACCTAGGGATGAGAGATGGAATTTTGTGCATTTAAAGATGCATTTTTTTTGTTTTTGTTTAGCTTTAATGTGGTGATTAAATTTTTTTTACAGTTCACTTGGTTCCAGAGGAGATTTAACTAAGTCGAGAGAGTCATTCGATAACTAGTTTGAATTTTGTAAGGCTTAAATTCAGAAGTTGTTTCAGGTGCTAGGTTTCATACAGCTATAAAAATTGAGTCAAATGGAAGCTACATGGCTTAGGATCATGACATTGTTGGGATAAATGAAGACGATTTTCATCTACGAGTATGGCAATAAAGTGTCAAGAACGTGTTGTCAAACTTTACAAATTCAGAGAACAAAATCTATGACGGACCAATTACTGAAAATAATTGATTTTTCGTAGCAATTTCATGGTCTTTTAGATGAAATGCTTCTTTTTTTAACAAATATTTTACAAATCAGGTACATAAAAATCGCACATGACCTTGAGAAATTTTAACTAGTGATTAAGGATCTCCCTTGGCTAACCAATTTCTGAAACTAGTTGCTGTCTTTTCACCAATTATTTTCCTATCAGATGGGATATTCTTTTGCGAATATTCCACAAATGGGGTTAAATAATTGAAAGAAATTAAATTGAATTGAGTTAAATTGAATTTAATTGCATTGAATTTAATGTAATTGAATGTAATTGAATGAAATTGAACTGAATTGAATTGATTGAATTGAATTGAATTGAATTGAATTTTAATTATTATTATTTGATTTTGATTTAATAAAAATCCGCTCAGGAAATACAATCTCATGCACTTCTTCTTAAATAAGAAATGGTTAAGTTTAAATGGGCAAATCTTTGCCAGATTTGAATAAAAATTAATTTTTTAAAGTTACAGGCATGGCTAGAGCCTAGTTTTGCTCTCAAAAAGATGTGATAAATTATTTAAAAATTTAGAAATCTTTGATTTTTTGATTTATCGATGATTTTTAAATTTTTCCTGCTTAAATTATTTTATATAATTTTGTACAAGTCGGCTTGGTTTTCTAGTAATACAATACACATTGAAAAATGGCCATCGTGACCATTCTCCAAGAAATAGAAGAGTTGATTAAGTTCCATTTCGGTTTAAGGTAAGCTAATGCCCAAAAAGGTTGATTCAATAGCCTAAGCCTAGTAAGAGACAAAGCACAAGTATGTAGCCAACTTGCTCTATAGGTTCGGTAGAACCTATATTCTTGACAACAGAAAGTATTAAGGCTCCCCAATATCACTAGCCTCATCATGTTTTGACATAAGTTATTTTTATATCTACCTCTTTATAAGAAAAAAAATATACAAAATATTTTCAAGTTCTGATATCAACTCTTTTGTTTATGTACGATTCCGAAAGAATTTTTTTTTTTTTCATTTATTCTACAAACAAAATTTTCTTATTAATTTCTAAGAACAAAATAAAGTGTTTACATCGCAACTTACCTCCTAACCTAACCTCATATTTAGAATATCGACAGCTTGAAATGAAAAGAGAATAACTACAGATTTGTTGTCTTTCTTTGTAGATCACTTTAAAAATTGCAAAAAAAAATAATAAATAGAAAAATATGTCAAATCTATTCAATTTTACTGAATTTGGTGCATTTAAAAAAATACTTTGTGTATTTTTGAATTTACAAAATGCCAATACTTTTTTCGAGTAACCATTTTATTGTAAAAATATAAAATAGAAATAAGATGTTTTTCCCTCTTAAAGAACAATCTTTGATTTTTAAACTGATTTAAAATGTTTTAACATTAAATAAAAAGTTTTCCAATATTAACTTTTTGTTGTGGGATTTTCTTTAGTCACAAGTCATTTCCAATAAGCTGTAATTGACCGATACCTTCAAAGTCAAAATAACCCAGACTATCACTTAAATTCAGCCAAGTCATTCAAAATTGGACTTAACAGCTTTAGTTTCTCAGAGTGAGGTCATCTAGTTTCGGGGTTAACTCTGAGTTAACTTCAAAAATATATGTTTTTTAGTCATTATAAATCTTAAGTTAACTCCTAGTTAACTCAACTTCCTTGATGAGTAAACTCAGGAACTAAACTGAGGAAAAATGTTTGCTGTGGTGCCATCTTGATTTTGTTATTGAAATCTTTACTGCAATTGCGCCTACGTTCCTTCTTTTCAAGGTCATAGAAACAATAAATTATTAACTAAAGAAATATTTCGAAGAACATAAACTTCTCAATGACCGGCAATATAGCTTTCGTAGCAATAGGTCCACTGGTGATCTGATGGTATATCTCACCAAACAGTGGCACAAATACTTACATCGTTTTGGAGAAAGTAAGATTATTGCTTATTATATTTGAAAAGCATTTGATAGAGTTTGGCATTTCATATTGAAAATGCATGCATTTAGTATCGACGATACTCCCCTTCTTGGGATTAAAAACTTTCTTTTGGATCGATCAATACCAGTCGTGTTGGGAAGTTTCAAGTCCGAAATTCATAAAATAAATACTGGTATGCCCCAGGGCTCCGTTTTGTCTCCAACTCTCTTCCTTAAATTCATAAATGACCTTTTATCTGAAACATTTAATCCATTAAATTGTTTCGCTGACGATAGTACCCTCAGCTTTTCATATTCGTTTCGAGATTCACATCTTTGTGGTGCGGGTGTGGAACTTCAACCGCACCGTGTGACCAGCGCATTAAATTCTGACCTCGACAGCATTGTCCAATGGGGAATCAAGAACTGTATAGAATTTAATGCTTTAAAAATTCAATGCTGTCTTCTATCGTTAAAACAAAACCCACCCCTAATGCCACTATCCATGTCGTACTTGCATTGGGGAAAACGAAAAACTTTCAGTTCTCGGTATGTGCAGCAAAGACCACTTTTTGTGGAATGATCATATATTTGACTTCCCCAAAAACGCTTCTAAGTGTTTAGGCTTTCTCCGACAACGCAAGAAATTTGTCTCCCCTCCTGATCTGGCTGTGATCTAAAAAAAACGTTCATTCGTCCAAAACTCTAGTATATAATTCTAATATACAGACAGGTGCTCCAATAACCCACTTTAGCTTATTAAATAGGATTCAAAAAAAGGGCTTTTAAATTGATAGGTGATAGAACTATAACGGCAGCAATTGCATCTCTCAAACACCACCGCAATGTTTCATGCCTTACATTATTTTACCGTTAACTAAGTTAACTCGAAGTTATTTCTAAGTTAACTCAATACTGAAACACTGCTGGCCAAATCGAAAAAAGGGTGTTTTACTTATTCATAAAAATATTAGCATATCCCAAAATATTTTTATGAATAAGTAAAATTTTCTACATTTAAAGAAATGTAAAACATTAGCAAAAAAAAAAAAATAAATTTAACTATTTAAAGATCTACATTATGTCTTTGTCTCTATATCTTACCCCTAACAGCCAACAACAAAATTATTATTTGAAAGATTTTGTAAATCAGTGCGATACGTCTCAGATTTCTCATCACCACTTTGCAACCTAACCGCATATATAATTTCATACACTTCCAGTTGATTTCTGTCAAATTGTAATTTAAGATTCTGCATAAAAAAAAATATGAAATGACAGTATTTTCTATAATCCACTTGTTGCCTCAAATAAATTTTATACCAAATGATAAATGATACATTCTAAAAAAACAAAAAACCTCAATCTACGCTTGATGACCACAGCATTCAGCATTGTTTGTCATTTGTGATTATTTTCCCTTTCATTTGGTATACGATATGACAGCCAACACCAACAACAACAATAACAATAAAAACAAAAACTGTCTTATTTCATGTTTTGCGGGGCACAATGTCATTACACGTTGTCATGTAATTTTCGTATTCATAGAGTTTTTTTTTGGATTGCTCTCATTTTTTTTATATGTACATAAATCTCTGCTTTGAATTACTTGTATCTCAACTTATTTTCGTACTACTCCAATGGACCATATTCATGTGGGCTTATACGTTTATATATGCAAAAAAATAGTTTAAGATGCTAAAAAGTGTTAATGAATTACTTCGAGGACGTCTGCTGGCTAAAGAGATTGAACACAAATAATACAACTAAAAAAAGGAACAAAAACTGAAGTTTCAGTGAACCAAGATACAACAAATCCAGTGTTGTCGAGATGTATATGTAAATATATTCAGCAGAGTCGCAGAGAGTGTAAGTCAAGTCAGTGTTGACATAATTTGATCGTATATATAATAGCATCAGAGTGAGGTATTGTTGTTTTGTCCTTTTGTTGGTTTTTAATTAAGCAGATATGTGGTTTTCTTATTTGTCACCTGCCACCATCATTGCCATGCTAGCAGCATCATGTCATATGACATTTCAAAATAAAAGTAATACAACAATTCTTGTTGTAGTTTTTTTGCATGTGTGTGAATGAATCATGGAGCTTAATTGAACGATTGTCCAATCTTAATTGACATTCAAATATTGAGAGATTCTCCGTTTCTTTCCAGACAGTAGATATAGCTTTAGTTGGTATAACTTTGTGCCATGTTTATTTTGGGATTCCTACATATTGACTTGTAAATCCTTTTTTTTTCCTTACAGCATCAGGAGATTGGCATGACTTATTATAGAAGTGGTGGCGAGACCACCTGAATCGTAACCATGACAAGTGAAATCTTAATGGCATTGGCACTCGGGATTGTGTTTTTTGTTGTATTTTTAAATGAATTTGAAGTTTTGAAGGGTGATTGAGTAGAGAATTTGACAATGTGTGAGACGATGAGAGCCGACAATATTGAAAAACTGATTTTTAGAAAACTTGGGTTATATGTTAAAATGGTCATAATTTGTTTAATTAAATTTTAAGAAAGTTATTTGAAAATTTTGTTCGCAGAATGTGTTGGAAATAAAATTCTTTCGGAATCGTATATAAACAAAAGAGTTGAGTACAAAACTTGAAAATATTTTTAGATATAATTTAAGACTAATTTGACCTTAAAAACTTTGTGGAACATGGTTTATGAATGCCCTATCAATAAGGGTGTTGCTTTCACTTATTTAAACAAAAGAGCTGTGGTCAGAACTTTTGCATGGCTTTGAACAATTTATGTGGAATTACTTTGATTTGTAGTGAAAAATATGTTTATGGAATATTTAGACAAAAGAGTGTGAATTTCCCAGAAAAGCATGGAGGCCATTCATCCGATGTACTATTTCATGCATAACTCTATCCTGTGTACCTACTTGATTCAATAAAAATAATAACAATCTATGGACAATTTTTTTTTCTATTTATTTTACCTGTGGAGGTTACTAACTGTTACTCTTTTTATTTGTATGGGCCTCAAGTGACCATAAAAATATTAAATTCATTGAAATAATTACATTGCATCTCTCAACCTCAAAATGTTAATTTTTTCTCAACGAAATTTAATCAGATTTTCAATATCCATTGTGTCTGAGTTGTTTGATGAAGACCCCTCATCATTACATTAACAATCACATCACAAAAAAAAATAAAAAAAAATAAAACTTTCATTTTATCACCTACTAAAGTATTCTCACCTCTTTTTTGTAATTGTCTGATTTGCTTGCTTTTTGCTTACATTTTTTTTGTTTCTTTTTGAATGATATGAATCAGTTCAATAAGATAAATCTTTTAATGTAACCTATGTCCTACAAGCACGCACATCCTCCGCTTGTCGTTTAAATAACAAACAACAAAAAAATTAAAATATCCAAAAATGTTAAACCAACCCGCACAGTGTAGAAAGGGGTTTAACAATATACGACAGTATATTGGGTATACCAAACCATAGCAATTCCACCAACCAAGCAAAAGCATATAATAACAAAATTTTCGAAAAGAATTCAAATGAAATAATTCTCTTTCAATGTTCTTAGCAATGCTAACTGTCAGATGGTACAAACCACCAGTGCATCGTATATCAGGATATGGGTATCAAGATCAGGTCACAAATTAACGACCAACGCAAATTCGCGTTGCGCATGCGCGGTATTTATATCCGTGTTGTGTGTAAATTCGACAACATGAACCGCCGCAGAGTCCTGAAGCAACCAAAAAAAAAAAAATTATTGTTGTTTTTGTTTTCATCGACCAACAAAAACCTACAGAAAGTTCTGACAAAAAATATAAATTCACTCCAATAAGGCTCAAGTATTTTTACACAAAAAAAAAAAAAGAAGTTAAATAAATAAAATAAGAGAACACCTCGCACAGGCCACAAAAATCTTCACCTCAAATAAATTTCATCGCAAATCCCCCAAAAAATTTAAGCATGAGAATGAAAAATAAATTAAATAAGCCAAGAGCCATGCACAACGAAGAATCACCTGGTGAATTGGAGGCACTTCTTCTCTGCTCTTCTGCTTGCCTATACAAACATGAAAAGAATTTTTTTGTTTGTTCTTCTGGAAGGCATCTCCGTAAAGTCCGTAAAGTCCACAAAAATGCAAGAAAATACCACAAAAATTAAATCTCTTAAAAAAAAAAATCTCAATGCAATTGTTGCTTGAGAGCGAGCTACACACCCAAAGTCTATATAATTTTTTTTTTCTGCTGGTGAACTTGACCAAAAATCGCGCTTTGTTCAAATTGATAATGGTGGTGCCCATATAGCCAACACCATGCCCTCTCGGGTTATGGTTAATGTGTAACTTTTACCGAAGGCAAAATCCGATGAAGTTTTTTTTTCCGGTAACAATATCCCTATCCCTTGGGTTGAGCTACATAAATACACCACAGTTTGTGGCTGTTTTTTTGTTGTTGTATTATTTTTAAGCCGGCAGAAGAGTTTGACTAAAATTTGTGCACATGTTTCATTAAGCGGAAAAATATCACATTTCAATGATTAATTTTTCATGTATCAACTTATTTCTTAGCCGAAGAAGGACGAAGAGAAGGACGAGGAGTTATTAAACTGAACTCGGCTCAAAGGAGGAACATTTTTTCTTCTTCCCGAATTTCAGATACATACATATATATGTACGTAGGTAGGAATATATATTTCTTTTCGGGGGTCGTCGCGTAATAAATTCTTCCAAAGAATAAAAAGGACTTTGCAATATTATGTGTGTGCGTTGTTTGCTTTCTTCTTAAAAAAAATACCGACCAAAACGAAAGACAACAACGACAGCAAAAGCAACAGGCCCAAATAACAACAACAACAACTACAACTACAACAACAGCAACAACTACATGATGCATATTATAATGTACCACAGCAAAACATATTGACCAGCCAAAAAGAATGAACAACTTATTCGTTAGAGAGAGGACTCCTTTTTGACTTCTTTCACTGGTAGTTTGGCATGGGTGTACGCATTGTACAACAAAATTGGACAGGTCAGTGTGGTTAAAGCCGTTGACATATTTTTTTGGTTGTTACATTGTCGTTGTTGTTTTTTTCTTGATGCTTCTTGCCCTAAACTGCTTTTGGTGAATTAACAACGTGCAATTTAATGAGGATATATAAGACGAAAGAAATATAAATTTTATTAATTTTTTTTTTCTTGTGCGTTCTTGTCCACCCATTATTGTTTTTTTTTTTTAAATTTATTTTTATTTAGTTCCAGTGTGGTGCGGTGGTAGGTCGGTGAAGCAATCCAGTATGTCACATCAAATTACAAATTACTTTAAGGGGCAATGGTTACGATTTGTTTGATTTTCAGAAAGTTATTTGCAAAATTTTGTTCACAGAATGTGTGGGAAAAAAAACTTTTTAAACGAAAGAGCTGAGAATAAAACTTGAATATATTTTTTGGAATAACTTTAGACTGATTTGACCTAACAAACTTACATACAACAGATTTAAGATATATGTTGTCTAAAAGAATCTTGCTTTGTCTCATTTAAATGAAAGAGCTGAGGTCAGAACTTCTATTAGTTCAGTTTTTTTTTTGTATTTTTTTCTGTGTTTTTCTTTGTTGTTGCTCCAAATAAATTCTGATTATTTGAAACTGTTTAAGGGCTTTCTGTATTTAATTGTTTTTAATACTTTTTTGTTTTCCCGTTAGACATTTTATTTCCAGGTTAGCTGTTATCAAACTAATTATATATTTCACTGGTTAGTTCCTTCTTCAAACTGTTCTTCTTAAAATAAGGAAATATAATTCTCTAAAATTAATAAACGAATATCCGTTAAATTTTATCTTATAAATGTTAGTCTAAAGAAATGACTAGGTTTAATATCGAATGCAGGGCTAATGATTTTTTTTTTATTATGATGATTGAAAATGAAGAAATTTTTTAAAACAATCATTATTGTTAATAAAAAATATCTAACTTAACGCCCAAGGAGAGATAGAAGGTAGTAAAAATTCATTTAATGATGGTCTTACCGCACTTTGTCATAATTATAAGTTGTGAAGACAGGAAAATAATAAAATTGGAATTATTCACTATAAAGGGATTTATAATGAGTTTTGGTTTATGTGTGTGATGGAAAAGCAAATCTAAAAACAACATCATTTCGTTTAATTGCTAAGAAAATTGATTTGTTTCTTCTTTTGTATGACTTAAAATATTTTATAAAATTTTTAATGAAGAGAAAAATGAAATGAAAACTATTATTGCCTAGAGTAACTACTTATATTTGCTTTAAAGTGCGAGAGCTAGCAACGTCAAGAACGAAGTTAATTTAGTATGGCTGGCGTTTTAATACATGTTTGTTTTAGTTCCTGAGATTTGAGTAAGGGCAGTTTTTCTGGTAGGAAATGTTATAATTTGTCTGACATTTTGAAAAAGTATGTTGGAAAACATTAACACAATTTTTCAGGCTCCTATTATACTTACAGCGATTTTTTTTATTTTATTTTGTAGAACAGAAAATCTTTTAAAATTCTTGGTTACAATATTTTTGACATACAAAAGTTATAGTCAAAAAACTGTAAGGTTTTGTTTTTAAAAAACTGGGTTATAAGCGTTTATCTTGTTCCTTGTCCATTTGAAGGAAAAAATGATTAAATAGTTTTTTGAAGAGAACCTGATATTCAACATTTTTGTGTTTTTTTGTGAAACAAAAAAATGTCTTAAACGTGGTTAACATTATCGAAACTGAGTGAAACCCATGTTGGATATTAAACAGAAAGGGTGAAATAAACGCTTAAAACCTTTTTTTGCAAACAAAACAAAATTTGAGAGTCTTTCGAAAATAACGTTTCATTGTAAGGAAATGTCATAAAAATTTGCGACCAAGAATTTTAAGGGATATTTAAACCTATAAAATAAAAGAAACTGAAACAAGAGTCCAATAGGAGCCGAGGAAATTAAAACTATATTTTTCCATACACTTTTGTCAAAATGGCAGACAATGCAACTTTTTCTATAAGTGCCAGACTGTCCTTACGCAAATTCCAGGAGTAAGAGAAAACATATATAAAAAAGCCAGACATTCTAATATGAATATAATTCGGAAACGTTTCTAGCTTTTAGACAATTAGATGACACTCACAGCTTCAACTAATAAGCCTCTCCAGCTAATTTTTTTTTCTAGGAGTCAAACATAGTTACGCAGAGCATGTTGGTTGATTTAGGGCAGTTTCGGCTATTAGTTGTTTTTTCTCTGCTACGGTAACAATAAGTATTGGATTAGAAAATAAAAATATGCTCGACGTATCCCAGCCTTTGGAGTCAATGTATTTCAGCTTTTTGACCACATCGATATAACTCTCTAGCCCATCAGGCTTGTCATTGAATCTTCCTCGTAGTTGAATCTTCTTTTTGAGTCTCCTATACATAGAACCAAAAATCAGTCGAAGGGTCTTTCTCTCAAAGCACCCACGTGGTACATTTTTAAACAATTCATTCAAAATTCATTCTTCTGTTTCATGTGTCATACACCAGGACTAGGATGATTAAGGTCCTCTATAAAGTCTCCTTTTTTTACATCGGAGAGAATTTTACTAAAATGTAAAATGTCTTCTTAGCCCAAAGAAATTTGAAGTTGTATCTTGAAATTCCATCAAGTTGATGATTTTCTGATCATAAGACGATGGAACCTAGCCACTTTGTGTAAATCAAGGTGTGAGGATGTGACCTTCAACCGTCAAACCAAAAATATCCTTTCCAAATATGGCATTGAAATCAACCAAAATAATTTTGACGTCGTACTTTGAGCACATTTTTTATGTGTTTTCCAAGAGATCGTAAAATGCTTTTCCAGTTGAGTCTTCTTATAAAGAAGTAGATTTGTAGATCAACTTGATGTCCTTGAATTGGGGAATTGAAATTTGAAAAACCTAAGACTTCTTGCCTAGTTAGTTTTCTTTTTAACACAAAACTACAACCAAATTGCTGCTGACCCTGCTTCTAATAGCTTCCGTTATTGATTTTATCTTTCGTTATGCCTTTTCCATCTCAACGCAATTCATAGGTGGCTGTAAAGTCAGTTTCTGGCCTATCTAGAGTTTTCACTAATTTTTTAGCTGCATATGATTTGTGCTTTATGCTATAAAGACAGTAAATTCAAAATTCATAGTCCTTTTTGTGTTTGCTAAGGTTGTCAATAAGAAAATAACCTATATCCGAGGCTTGTCGTTATTTTGTCGTGTTTTATTATACGTGGTAAGAAGTAAGCCCGGTGCACAACCCCCATACTAGGAAAAGTACCAATATCAGACTCTTAAAAACTCCAAGAATCAAGAGCCGGATAAAACAATTTCATGAGCTTCAGTCGTCATCATTAAAATCCGAGGCCTATTTTAGTATCGGAACCACTTTTTTTACATGGTAGGGACCCCAAAACTCAACTCCCAATCTAGGCCTAGAAATAGCGTCTTAAATAAATACAAAAGTGGAGAGCTCGATAAAACCGCTCCATATACTCGTATGCTTGATCTCTTTGAATACTCAGAGTAGTCCATATAAGGTTTTCGCTAAGTAGTTTAACATATGTAACTGGAACTGTGGTAGCTAGATAGCAGGTGGGTAGTTCTAGTTAGTACCAATAACATGGGGGAGGGGTGTATCAACACCTAATGGCTTACCCCGTGGTGGGGAAAATTGTTGTGTTGACAAAGCATAAATATGTTCACAATAATAATATCACAAATTTTATCCTTATATCCCTACTGGAGTTTTTTTTGCTCCCTTTGAATATTTCACTCCTACAATGAGCCTCAGTGGGAATGTTTTAGTCATAGACTCCCAGAAAGAACAGATGATGACGTTGGAAGCGACGAGAAACTTCGATACAAATATTTATAATGATGGTTTAAAGATGGAGTAAATAGATCAGAAATCTTTTCTAAATCTCTTAACATCCCTAGATCTTTAAGCCAAATTTTGTTAGTGTAGAGGAATACAAAATACTTAAGCTATGTAGAATCAAATCAACATTTATTTAGCAACACCTTTTCCCACATACTATAAGGCAGCTGTTAAAGCCATTAATTTGGCTACATCATCCTCTAAATTGATTCAAAAATGCCGAGATTATCTGGCAAGCTTAAAAAAATCTCAAGGTAAAACTTATCTACTTTAGGGAAATTAATGAACAGATGAACTGGCCAGACAGGGATCATATTTACTTTGGAGTTGTAAAGGGAAAAATAATGGAATGAATGGAATGGTCATTGGTATTACAACATATACACTAGATACTGGGAATTAGAAAAATATGTGGCGATAATAGGTCTTTCTTACAGTCAAGGGCGTATGGAAGAGAGTGTAAGAAGGGGCACTTATCCCTGTCTAATCTCATTGTATTTCATACATTAGGCAATTTATTTTCTTTTGAAAGCATTTTAAAGCAATGTATTTCTGTACTCAAACAATTTTTTGGGTGAGGTTTGCCTCTCTTAACCGAAATTCTGAATGAGTTTGCCCCCCTTCCTAACAGAAATCCTGCGTTTGCTCTTTCTTGCAGTACTCAATGCCCCAGTTGTGAGGACTATCAACAAGTAAAAGAAACAGCCTTTCACTTTCTTTGTAAATATCCGGCTCCGAACTAAGAGATATCACAATTGCTTGGAGTGGCTCTAGCTAATATTGTAAAAGAATGCAATCTTTTGTGAATATAATCATTCCAAATCATTTATTGAATTAAATCAAAAGATTGCATTCGTTGACAATAGAATTACAAAATTTGAATTCACGCTCTCAAAATAAAGTGAATTCAAATTCTGTAATTAGCATTCACTCAAAAATTGAAATGATTACAATCAATTTATATATTTACAGCAATTATTTGAATGCAATCTTTTTTTTTTTGGAATTCATGCCATCTTTTTTCCTTTATTGCGTCTATTTGCATTCTTCACTCATTGGCAACAGCACAGTTGGATTTATTGTACTTTGGTATAATTCTACTAGCTGCCTAGTTTTGCATATTGTCGGTGGTTTCGGCTGGTACTTTGCTTTTGAACTCATGAAAAGAAAAATTCTACCCAGAGGATATGTCCTCAAACCCATTTTTTTTATCCTCTTTAGATGAAAGGTGCAAAAATGGCACACTCTAGCGCTAATTGGAACACAGAACGACTATAAAATTCTCGTTGCATCTATTTCTGCCTACCTACCTGCCTAGAATTTTTTATATGCAATACAACTTAATTAAATAACAATAAAAATTTAATTAATAACAATTTATTTCTTTTGATTTCAGGTAAGCGTCACTATCCAAATACATATATTTTTGTAAGTATGTTCACCAAAAATGTCAAGTTCTCAAATTGTCTGTTGTTAATGATATTTTATTTATTTTTAAAGAAATGTTCATTTTAACTGTACTATTATATGAAAACAGATTATATAAATTTTTTTAAGTTTTTATCTTTTGAAAAAAAAAAATATTACCTTACTGAAATTGAATATTAACTGTTGAGTACACTTCAAATCCATCAATCTTCAACAAATTCATGCATAAGAAATTAATTTTTTTCTTTACTGTTAATTTAAATCCAATATTCATATCTTTTTTAAATTAACATCAACAACAATAACACAAAGATCAAACGAAAAAAATAACAACATAAAACCACCAAAAGAGAAAAAAAAATAGTAGTTAACTTTACTCGCCTTCAACATTTTTGCCATTTCTCAATTAAATGCGGCCACATTTCACATAAAATCATGACTCAAGTGGTAATTTTTGCTTGTTGTTGTTGTTGTTGTTATTATTGTTGTTGCTGTTGCTGCATTGAATGGTTTCTGTCTTTCATTTATACAAAAAAAAAAAAACCTTTATATTTTCCAACAAGCGAAGTGCACAGTGCATACATAAACTTTAAGTCTAAAACTTTACTTACGATCCATATACTATACCCCTTGCAGCACTCTATAACTTGGATTCGCATTGGACACCATGAGTATATCTAAGCTGTGCAAGAGTCTTGTGTATGATGCCGCACGTTTCCTGCTCCTGTTCCTTTTGGCTGTTTTGTTGTCTGGATGTTTGAAGTCTTATAAGATTGGAGGTGCCCCCGAACAAAGTTGCACTGCCACTAACATAAATTCCCTGACTAAGCTGAATTTGTTTTCCCTTTTTTTTTTTTGGTCTATAGTGTTTATGTCTGTGTGTTGGTTGTTTTTGTAATTTTTAGATTTAGAAGGAAGAAGGAAGCAATCAAATTTTCCAATAAATATTAGCAAAATTAATACATTAAGAAAATTTCTAGGGAAAAAACTTATCAAAAATTAGCAAAAATCTATAAAATTGTTTTGAACAAAATCATGCAGTCGATATAAAAATATTTATGCTTCAAAACTAATAAGGGAACAATAAACAAAATATCCTCCCTAAGGGTGAACACATGTTCTGTCTCTCTGGGTTTATGGAAAATAAAGTACCAACATATGTTGATATATTTAAAATACAAGCAAACAAAACAATATTAATTGATCATGGCCTATAGAGAGAGAGTGCATTTAGTAATTAAATCGATTGAATTTTCAGATTGCTTGAAATGCAATTCTAATAGCACTGCATCTCTCTATTATAAGTGGGCATACTTCAAATGATGAAATGATATTATTTTCGTTTTTATAGACTCATGGCTAATAGAATTGTTTCTTGTTGAAAGAGTATTAAATTCATAAATTATAGACTTAAATGGTTGCATAAAAAATTGACGATAAAACTATGACAGGTGCAGCATTCAGAGAAGTCATCGGAATGGATTAAGTTGTGCGGGTTTTTAATTAGAAGTAATTAATATTGCTTGTCTTGAAAAAAAAAAAATAAGATTCGATAAATACATAAATAAAATGTAATGATAAATGTTGAAAGAAGACTTGAATTACACCCACGGACATCGTTAGATCTGACATTAATAAAAATATATATAATGGTTGAACTAATACGCAAACAAAAGAGTTGATGTGAAAACTTGAAAAAATGATGGTTTTGTTTTTTGAGCGGATGTTGATGTTACTTTTAGCTGGGAAATTAATTATTTAGATATTTTGATATACATTCATACTTTAAAAGACTTAAATCTTGAAATAAAGCTTTCAGAAAACATTGAGATTACATTTTGAATTATCTGTGTAGGGTAGACTCAAAATGGTTTTTACAGAAAAAAAAAACCATTGGCCTTGGATTTTGAGAACTGAAACCAAACTAACAAAACAATTTTTAATGGACAAATTTAAACATCTGCACGGAAAGAGTAGGTACATTAAATAAATTATTATAATTTCACCTTGCAGTCACGTTTTTGATAGTGGTGGTCTGTCTTCTGGTATTTACAAATATTTATCATGAATTACATCGTGGTTTTTATTTTCCCCAAAAAATATACTCATCCAGCTAAAACGCTGAATCCTTGGTTTTTGAAATTTAAAACAATCAACAACCTCATCAGAGTTCATGGCTATATTCCTTTCTACTCTTAACTCGCCTCTCATTCTCTTATCTCATCAATATTAAAATTCCCTCATTTGCCTAAACTGCAGGTAGTTAATGAAATCGATTTTTTTTTGTTCGTCTCGTATATTTGTTTCATTTTAATTACCATCCCACATTTGTGGTAAAATAATTATTGTGGTTACCTTGGCAATTGCCATCTTCTCTGTAAGTCAATATACTCGTACCTTATACCGACCAGTGCACAACCGATCGTTGTTGTTGATTGTAAATGTTGATGTGACCACAACAACATATACAGCAAAACAGTCAACGAAAAGAAAAGACATAAACTCATTCCAGAGAGTCTCGATATATTTGTGTCCATTTGCATCCATACGATGATGTCCTTTTCAATCAAAATTCCTTCACAACGGAAAGACATGACATTATCTCTTATGTGTACCTACTCTTCTTGGGACGAAAAAGATACATTGTAGTATGTTGCATCAGATACTAGTTGTTGTTATAGAAGTTGGTATAAATGTACGAACGTTAATTAAAAGCAAGAAAAAGAAAAAACGACCATCGGAAAAGACTTGAGGAAAATTTTGCAATTTCAGTTTCATATTTCATATCATCATGACAACATCTTTTGCAGTTGATTGCAGAGTGTAGATATAAAGTTTTGTAGCCACAGTCACAGTTGATGCTCTTGTAAATATGTCTCCAAACTGTCAATGTCACAGTACTCAGCTGTCTGTCAATTCTTGTGGTAATTTTTATAAAAATCGAACCAATCATTAGCGAGGTATAGGTACTGCCACGGGTGTAACTAAGACTTTTTTTTTTGAAAAATCAATGTAAGTCTTGAAGATGCTATATACCTTTATCTACTCCTACATATAGTTGGATGATAACTTCTACGAACATACATAAAAGTGAAATTTATATCCCTTCGGTTTTCTTCAGAGTTAAATGAAGCAAATGAGTCGAAATGAAATCTAGGATTGCATTGAAATGAATGATCATTGCAGTCAACATACAAATTGAAGAAATATAAATTAAAAGGATGAGTTCGGCCAGGAAACCGAATCCCGTGCAATCTTATGGGAGAACTTTTTTTTATGGCTGGAGTTAATTTCTTACTTACTAAGGATGAAATTTAGCTTGACATTCATTTTTTTAATCTCATGGATTGGACGAAATTTTCGAAAATGGCGACTAATCTGGGTCAAATAGTCAAATTAAAAAAGGAAAATTCGTAAATTGTTGGAAAATTTCAAATGTTAAAATAACTGTTGATGCCTTTAAAAGAAGTGTTGATTTGATAAAAATTGAGGTTAAATTTCTGTGTTGCCACTTTTTGCTGAAACTTCCATTTTTTGTTTCAAAAATTTTGTAATCTTTAATGTTTTGAAAATAAATAAAGTTATTTGCTCAACACGCGTTTGGGGTCTGCAATTTTTTTCATGTTCAAAATATTAAAAACAGTAAAAAAGTGGAGATCCTACCTTTTGACATAAAAAAGGTATGTTTCCGAAAAGTGGCAATATTTTTATTTTACCCGAAGGTGCATCTACTTGACATCTTCTCAACACGAGAATGGTATCGGGAGGCATTTCCTTAACTTTTTTCATGTTAAAAATATTAAAAATTACCAAAAAGGTGCAAGTTCTGCCTTTTAACGTAAAAAAGTAAGTTCACAAAAAGTGGCAATATTATTATTTTTATCGAAAGTGTGCCTACTCAATACCTATTTATTAAACATCAGCTGTTACTCATTACGTTAGAATTGAATTCCAATTACAAATAAAGGTAACCCTAAAAACGGAAATGGGACTTGGTTTCCTGATAGGACTGAGAAGAAGAGTTCGCAAACTTCGCATAATGAACAGCTTGACAAGGACTACAAGAGAAAACTTCATCGTAATAATCACATTTTCATCAAAGCTGCTCTGGTAGCTAGATTACTTCCTTAGTTTTGCTAAAAAAAAGTTTTCAAATTATTTAAGAAGATTCAAATACATAGAGGACTTTTTTTTGAGCCAAAAAATTAAAAAAATGTTTAAAGTCAACACAGTTTTTGAATTTTGGAATTTTTAGTTCAATTTTATTGGAAATAGAATAACAAACTTTACACAAATCTGAGAACTGAGAATATTGGAAACCATTTGTTAGAAAGAAACAAATATAGTTTCCTGTTTTTCTAGAAAAAGACTATTCAATAGTGTGTGAAGTTATCTCTTCGATAAGGTTTCGTTAGAATTTGACTTAAGGTTTCTGATGTTTGCTTTCTTGCAAAATTTTCATCTTTTCATCAAACTATTTGAGTTATACGTTTTTATAACTTCGATCAGATTTTATTAGAATGAATAGATTTAAAAGGAAAATTGAATATGTTATAATGGTAGAGGTTTGTATTACCAATAGATATGCATAAGCATTTGGTAGTTTGTATCCTTGGAAATCATTAGTTTATAATATGTACTTTCACATAAAAGTCAATGTCAAGTACCTGTTTAAGCCTTGTGAATGAAAAGCACTAGTTAAAATACCATTCTGGGGTGAAATTATGGTATCGATGAAGCATTTTCTCAAATTACCCAAAATATGTGATAGAAAAAAACCAAATAAAAGGTCAGTTTCTATAATCATATTTTTGGTAAAAAAACAACATATTTGTAATGAAATTTTAAATTTTGTTCTATATAGAAAGTGGATGGTAAAAAGAAACCAAAAAAATGGTGACCTTAAAGTTGTTAAGATAATAAGTTTCGTTAAAGCTTCTTTATATGGCATTATAGAAGCCTTACCGAACTGAACCATAAAACTGAAAGTTCTATCTTTTCTACGAATACTTCTATAAGCTGTTATCAGCATACTCAAAATAAATTTTACTGCTGGGACCCACGCACTTCCTCTTGTATTTGAAAATTTAGAATTTAAAAACTGCATAATCGTCTCAAAAAATGGATATGAGAGAAAAATTGAATTTTCAAAAAAAAAAATTTTTGATTTTTTTCTAAGAATTCACAAAATTTTATATTGAAAATTTTGTCCTGAAATATTAAAAGTTTTGAGAAGTTTTTTATTAAAAATTTATTTAATGAAAGAATGAATTCAATAAAAATAAAAAGTAGCGTTCTAGAGGAGGACTGCTAATAGTAGCTAAGTTTTATTTTTACTCTGCGATAGGTATTTAGGTACTGCCTGTGAATGTGCTCGGCTGCAGCCTCAGCTTGATTGATTTTCTCAAAAACTTGGTTTATAGCCTTGGTGATTCACCTTACACGTTTCTTTAATTTGTATACAATATTTTTGGCAATTTTAGAAATTCTATTTTTCTCAAAAATGGCTCCACAACTTTTCTTGGAAAAAAAAATTAATTCAATACACTCAGTATTTTCTTAGATAAAAACTATTTTTTGAAAAATGGTTATTAATGGTACCTCCCCGAAGAACCATTTTTTAAGTTTTCCATTTTCTTCAAAACGGTATTTCTGGTTTTAATATATTTTTTTCAAATAGAAGCTTATAAGTTTTTCTTACCAAAACTTTAAAAAAATATTTTTTGGATTTTTAAAAAAATTTAAGTTTTATTTTTTGAAAATCAAAAATTTTGAGAACTACATGGTCGACTTAACTTAGTATTTAGGGGCTTAAGCACTTTTTAAAATATTTATAAAAAAATTTTGACGTATATGGAAAAATACGGTACCTTCCATACAAATGTTGAAAAAAAAACCGCAACGGAAAATTTCAAAAACGGTTTGACAATTTTGTTTGAAATTTTATTTTAATATGCACATAAATTGATGCTTAGGATTTGAGAACCAAAAATTTTTCTTAAAAATGTTTTAAGAATTTTAAGTTAGATTTTAAGATATTTCCCTTGCAGTTTTATTCAATCAAGACTTAAGATGGCGTTCTTTTTTTAAACCCTCAAAGAAGTTGTTTGGATGTAGTTTTTCATTATTTTAAATATTTTCATATCTTTAAATTTTCTTAAACCCTCAGAGTCATAAACATGCATAACTTGCCATATGGTGCTTAAATATCACAAGTTAAAGTATCACAAAACAACCCATTCGAAAATTCTAATCCGAAGCTACTTTCTGTAGCCCTTTGACTACATTCTTTTGAAAAGTCTTTGGTAACGTTATTGCGTCTTCAACTTACCATTTCATTTTTGCCGTTACTTCTTATATACTTGTAAATTCGAATTCCGATAATTTAAACCAATATTCCCATGAGTATTTGGTACTCATTTAGCTTAATCCAACCACAAACTAACTGCACTGCATTTATATAGAAAATTTGATATTGTTTGACCCAGACAGGTTGGATGGTCAGTTGCAATAGGCCAACAATATCGGGATACTTGTGTTGCTCAATGCAATGCAGGTACATTATTTTCATTTTCACATATTTATACAAGTCGTTCATATAGTCACAGTTATTCCAAAATGTCACAAACTCGTACATAAGACTCGAGGAGTAGAAAGTGAATTAAAAGTATATTCCCCCCTTTAAATGAAATTTGTCAGCAAAAAAAATTCCTTCTTCCCGAAGCGGGTTAAGGTATTAAATGACATAGAGACTGACTAGACTTGAGAATACCACAAGGAGTTGAGTGTGTTCCACAATTATAGCATAGGTACTTATAATCCAAGTCTGCGACAGGAAAAAGTCTTATTTTCGATATCCAAACGTGCAATTTCAACCTCCAGACTTGGAATATACTCGTAGTCTATCATTTCACCTTATACAATTTTTTTGCAAACCAAAACCAACCCCTGCTGAGTTGGATAGAGGCTATAGAGTTTGTTGGTTTGAGATACAATTTCGAAATCCGCCCGTTTCAAGGGGATACATGGAGAGTGAGTACAGAGTATGGTTGGCTGACTGTGACTATGGCTTTGGCTATAATGGCTGGCTATGTGAGTAAACCGATTGAAATGTGCACCTAGACGCCAGATTATGGTGTCAGCATGCTGATACAAGCTGTAAGACATAAGCGGTAGTTGAGTAACTATTTATATTTTTGTCGAATGTAATAATACACGCTACGACCGCAACGTGTCGTCGTGTCGCTATACCACTACGTTCGGCTTTAATGCACTTCAGCAGTGTGGCGCGATGTGTATACAGCTTAAAAAAAAAATACTTACAGTTGAGCATTTTATTCGTGGACGCATATACAGAAAAATAAGTGTCACGGTAAGGCAATATTCACTGTCTGCCTTGAGAATGCATAGAGTAGGTACAATAAACTAGTACATGTGTTTTAGCAGGTGGAAGACGAAATATTTAAAAGACCAAGACTCAATGACATGAGCTTCAAAGTCTAAATAAGATTTGATTGCAATAATAAAGCACCACATCGTTGTTAGTGGGTGTTGAAGATTTTGTAGTCATCTCAATTTCAGTGGTGGGTAAGAGTATATAGGTATTGGTATATCAACTTACTTACAGCTAACTAAATTATTGCACTTAAAGAGGTCTTCATTGAATGAAAGGGAACGTGATCTGTGATCTAAAAATAAAGTTGTCAAGCAATTGAATTTGTACAAAAAAAAGAACTATAAAGGAGGTAGTAAAATAACTTGAAAAAATTCTAGTTTATTGTTTGAACTTAAAATCCGGATGAAACGCCAATTGGCAAGACAAAAGGCTATTAAAAGCAGTTTTAAAATCTCATTTTTGTGTTTTTATAACAAATATTTTGTTTTAGTTCAGTTATAATTTTTCTGTTTCATTAAGTACTAGATGAGCTTAAACAAAATCTCAAGTTTTCCTCAAAGCAATCACATCAAAATGCGTTATACTAACAATTTTGAAACAAATTGAAACAAATATTGAAGATATACATTTTTCTGGCTGCTCCTATCTAGAATATACATATTACGCTCATCCACCCATGCCAACCTCATGAGGTTTACCAATAATCTTTTAGCAATATATTATCCTTTTTGTCTACACTTGATGATTCTTACGACATTTCCTCTTTTGGTGACTTTTATCTCTCAAGGCTAAACTTGATTCCAGGCGATGATAGATAAACAACTCATTATTTGGTCCAATTAATATAATGACAGAGCAGCTATCTTCAGTTTTTTTTTTTTTACAAAAATTTAAATAACCTAATTTATAGCTTACAAAATTATTTGTATAAATGTTCTTGATTTTGTGTCTATAATAAAGTCCAAGCTTAAAGACTTTCAATATTAACAATTAAAAGTTATTTTGACTTTCAAGATTTGCTATTATAATCGTGATAGAATTATCTCAAATGTTAATTAGGAAAAATTAGTCTTTCATTTTAAATAATTATGCCAATTACGATTATATTAATATATTTTTAATTCTAACTAGTTGGATAATTTGGCGTTGGCTGTTTGCAGGAACTTTCTATAATTTTTGTTTGCCATTATAATAAAATAAAAAAAAAAAATGATCACAATCTTAACTTAAGATTTTTTTAGAATTGCAAAATTAGTTAGCTCATCGTAGCTTAAATAATTGCTTTCAGGATAAAAATAATAAAATTTATAAAAAAAGAAATTGGGCAAGTAGCTATTTATAAATGTTTTTTTTTTGTATTGTTTTTTTTTTCCGTCGGTAGGTGAAAAACCTTCATAAGGATCTATGAGGATCAAAAAATGCGTGCTTATAGGCGTGTGAGATTTGTACTACACTAAAATCACATCCACTTCCCGATTACAACTAAGCTGTGTAATGATTTTAAATAAAATTGTTTTTTAAACATTCCATAGGTAAACTAAATTTTTGAAAATGCATTTCGTTTATATTTGCTGCCGAAAAAAATATGGGGAATTTAGTAAAAATAGGTTATATTTGAATTTTGATTTCTTATTGTTTCTATTTATTTTTCTGTCTACATACTTTTATAAACATTTCTTAAACCATCTTTTTCGACAGAAAATTTTAGTCTTTTTCATTAGAAAAATTAATTATTAACTAAGGCAAGTTTTCTTGACAAAAAATATGGAAAAGTAAAAAATGTGAATTTTTTCATTAGAAATGCACAGGTGAATTTAGAAATAATTTGTTGTATAAAAATGGTAAGATCCCAACAAATATATTTATTAATAAAAAAAACGAAAAAGCCTAAGTAGTCGGCAAGTTTTTTCTTAATAAGTTATAGGTACTCAGAGAAATAAGCAGGTGAAACTACCTAATTTCTGGTGTATTATACCTTCAAGATTATATTTTTGAACCTTACTGCTTTTTCAAATTAATACTACGTTTTCGTTATACCAAATGATATAGTTTCATTCAAAATTTCAAAAAACGATGAGAAATCATTTCATTTCCCATTCAAATTGAAATTTCGAAATGCGATAACTTCAACAAAATTTGCACGAAATTAAGTCAAAACCTAATGAACACACCCAACAGGGCACAGTTTGAAGAGCTCTGACAAGATTTTGAATGAAAATGTTGAAACGGAAACAAAAAACAACAACAAAATGTAACTAACAGCCAGCTGTAGTTCAAAAATGAAATGAGCTGTCAAACGAAATTACCAAATTACAGATGAAAACATTTTTTTCAGTGATTTGTGAATTTACCTAATTTCGGGTCTAATGAAAAGTAGTATAACTGCTTAACCAGGTACCTGATTTGAATGTCGTGTTAAATCAACGTAGGTTGCAGGCAAAATCTGCATGACGTCTTGTAAATTTAACACTGCCTTAAAATAGTAAAACTAAAAATTTTACCTGAAACTCTTGTTAGTTTTACCTGAAAATCTAGTTAATTTTATATAAAAATCTTGACTTAATCTAATTAATTTGACATGATTTCATTTTGGATCAATCTTGTATCCTGTAAATATTATGTCTTAAATCCATCCGTCTAGGTCCCATCTCTAAAGCTAATCACCGTCTAATTCGTTTTGCATTATTCCGAAAGTACAGAAATTTATTTTAATGTATATTATTTTTTTTCCATTCCTGCCAACAACACGCATACAGGAATGGTTGAGCGTTGAAAGTCACTAGGCCCTGGTTGTACACGAGCTGTTGTGCCACCAAATTTAATTTATTTAAAATTTTTATTTTAAAAATACTTTGTGATACTTATACTTAGCTTTTAACTTAGTACCTCTTACACATGGAGATAGTACGCATCCCCTGGGCCACTTCACTTCACAAAAAAATTGTCTCAAATATCAATAAGTTGAGAATGTTTTTTGTTTGGATGGCTGGTGTGTGGATTTCAACACTGGTAAAGTGCTACTTTAACAGGTGGCCACATTGAATTTATGTAATTTTATTTAAATGACCTGCGTGTTTTAACACTGGTATCACGTAAGAATGAACTTGCAGATTGCTTCTTTTACAGTAGGCCAGGTTAAATCAAAATCCTTTCACAAGTATTTGGATGGCTATTATGTGTGCTTTCAACACTGGTGTCTTGTTAAAATGAACTAGCAGAATGCTTCTTTAACATGAGGCCAGAATAAATTCAACAGGAAGATAATTAAAAAATTACTATATACAACGTTACTCAACCTGATTTCTTGTAAAATAGAAATTCTTAACAAAACACGATCTCGGTTGAAATTGGCATTATATTCTTGTCAAAATTTCTTATTTACCAGAATTTAGTGTTAAAATAACAAGTCATCTTCTTAAATCAATTTAAATATGGTAATATTGGCCACCAGACTGATTGAACACTGAATATAAGGTTGTTTAAATCAGGTAAATTTCTGAAACCTCTGTACTTTTATATGGGAGTATGCACCTTGCAAATTTAACAGGGCCCACGTTTATCATTTTCCTGATTTTTTCTCTGAGGGTATTAATTGCTGCTATTTGTAATTTTTTTTATAATTTTCGGTAGTAGATTGCACTAATATGAGCATACGAGCATAAGAAAAAAAAATATTTTCCTTTACAGTTTTCTAACATTTGTATGAAAAGTACCGTTATTTTTTCATAAAATTAATTCTTTTCTTAAATTACTTTTAAAATTGCTTAAAAACTTTGTAGGTTTATAAAAATCGAACATATTGTATTCAAAGAATTTGATTTTCAAAAAAAAAAAAAAAATATTTGAACATTTTTTAAAAATCCAATAAAATATTTGTTTGAACATTTTTGTAAGTAGCTCCTATATGAAAAAATAATTGATATCTGTAGTACAATTTTGAAGTAAATATAAGATAGAAAATTCTTCTTTGGGAGGTACTAATAAAAACCATTTTTTGGAAATGGTTTTCCATTTAAAGGTAGCCTTTACTGAAATAAATGTAATTTTGTTTAACTAGTTGTGTGGCCATTTTTAGAAAAATAGATCTTCTTCATATTAGCTGAATTTATATAATTTTTTCTTATGAAACTTGATTGCACAATATACAGAAATTTGATAAATTTCTACCTTACTTTTGAAAAACTTATAACATTTTATTCAATAATAATATCACAGATTTAAAACAGTTTTGTCGAAGGAGAAGTTACTACAAGAAACCTTCATTTAATTAAGAAAATTATATTTTCTATGAGGAGAAAGAAGTGGGTCCGAGTTTCTAGAGGTTAAGATGTTGTTTTATTTTTACTTAAATATATATAGGGAAAAATAAATACATATTTATAGAATTTATCACAGAATCAAGTTAATAAATAAGTGATAAATAAATAAATAAATAAATAAATATGTATATAATAAAATAAATAAATAAATCAATAAATAAATAAGTAATAAATAATAAATAATAAATTAATGAATAACAATTAAATAAATAATTAAATAAGTAAATAAAGAAATAAAATAAATAAATTATTAAATAAGTAAATACAATTAAATTACAAAATAAAAAGGCTTACCAGTAAATAAATAAATAAATTGGTAAACAAAAAAATAAATAAGTACAAAAACAAATAAATAAATAAATATATTAATAGATAAATAAACAAATTAATAAATACTAAGCATGATAATGACTTTTTTGGGTTTTGTCACTGTTTTGTATATATGTATTT
Source organism: Dasysyrphus albostriatus (assembly GCA_946251815.1). NCBI lineage: Eukaryota > Metazoa > Arthropoda > Insecta > Diptera > Syrphidae > Dasysyrphus > Dasysyrphus albostriatus. The sequence goes on along the minus strand of OX276337.1, from coordinate 132,085,998 downwards.
AATAAATAATTAAGAATAAATACCTATACAGAAACAAAATTTGCATGAATAAAAACAAAAATAAAAACTAAGAACAATTAAAGCTTACAACACCTTATGCTGCTAAGTTTGAAATTCGATTATTGTGAGAAGAACTAAACGACATAATATAAACGTTCATATAAATTTGATATTCAATTTTTGCTTCTTCGTGGAGATATTTTGATAGAATAGTGCCAATGATGGTTGAACATTTTTTCAATTGCAATTTGTTCTCTGCACTCAATTTTTACCTATGATTTATGAAAAGATATCGTCGGCTTTCTGTCAAAACTTCGTGAGTCTAAAAATGCCATTTTAATGTATTTCACATCAAAGCAAGTCACTGTATTCAAATATTAATGTTTAGTAACTGTGTCATGGTACCTTTTAAGTTCTATTAACTGGGTTTTAAACCTTTAACGATCCTAAAATGCCATTTTATTACCTTTTAAGTCGGTTTTTTGTGTCTTATAAGAAATTTTTCAAAACAGACTTACGAGGTTTTGACAGAAAGATGACGACATAGAGTTTTAAATACAATATTCAATTTATTAAGTTTTTTCCTAAATATGCAAACTAAAGGTCAAAGTTTTGTCTAGGTGTACCCCGAGATACTTAGCCCGCAATTTCCATTCTGCTTAAACACTATTCCAATTGAAGCCTATATTGGTTGGCAAGTAGCAGGGTTTTCTTTTTATAGAAAAAATGCAGAACCTGCCCCTTAGAAGAGTTTAATAAAATTTTTCAATCATCACAGTACGATTGAACTACGTTCAGAGCAGATTTCATATTGATTTCAATCATGGAACCAATCAAACCTGATGAATAAATACACGTATCATCCGCAAAAATGGCAGTTATAAAGTTTTGGGGTCTAGCAAAATCATGTGTAAATGGCTTTCTACAAAAATTGGTCCATGTACGGAACCTTGGGGTACACCTGCAACAATTTCAATAACATCGTATACGGAAAATTTGATAGTACGCTTTGTTGGAAAAGATGATACTATTTTCAATATAAAAAAAAGATTTAGTAAAATCGCTAAAAAAATTATATGGCAAGTACCGTTATTTTTAGTCTAAAAAAAAATTAAAAAAAAGGTTGGGGCAGAACCATCAACACCCACTATGTACCAAGTTTTAAGAAAATCGATCCAGCGGCCTTGGCTGTAGCTGAACAATTAGACAGACAGTTAGAATTTTGAGACACACTTTTTTCGTCTTCTATCATCGTCATGAAAAATCTGATCCAAATATCGAGTTTAATATTGTTAACGAATTATATAGTGCCTTTATATCGCAAGTAAAAATTTCTTCCAATTGAAAATGTTGAAACTGTACAGTTCTAAGCTTGTTAAACCTAGGCAAACTGTTATTTACCTAACTTTCAGGGCCACCGTGACGTACATTTATAAACGTATCTTATATTTAATTCACAATTCCTTCTATGCAAAATTTCATCTAAATCCAGTCCAGTCGGTCACGCATGGTTTATTAATCCTTTCATATTATTCATAATCTATTAACAATTAAACCCAAATACAAAAACAATTGGTTGACAGAGTGCAACTTTGACAAATTCCAATGTTGCTACTAAAATAAAAATCTCAAAATATTCAAAAATTATCCACGCTATCTACTAAATCCTAAAAGTTTGTATATGACTATAAAAATTTATGTTAAATTGACAAAAAGATGAAAAAGATAAAAATTCCTGGGGCCAAACCTAGAAATACCTGCCATAATACTTCAAGGTCAGTCATACAACAAACCATAGACTCAAAACTCAACTAGACGAGCTATATGAGTTGAGTATATCTACTCACACCTCTAAATCATACCATTTAATTGACTGTCATTATTTTTTCCACAGAACTCCATACCACCAGGGTGACTCTGCTGCCTTTATGTGGGCTATTTATTTTGGAATAAAAATGTCCACAAGATCATGCGTCTTTTTCAGCAAAAAACAAACAAAAAATCAACAAAACAAAAATAGCAAAAGAACCCCCTGGTGAGATGCGGGAGATCTTCTTAAGCGAGTATGCTCCTATTATGAACAGAGAGAGATGATACCAAAAAAAAAAAAAACGAACAATATCACCAAAAAGAAGTCTCCCGCGTCGGTCGGCTGGCACTGGCACTGGCATTCTGTTTTGAGAGTGCGTAAAGGCCATAGCTTACCACAAATATAATCAAGACAACAACAAGAAACAAAAACTAAACGCAGTTTTCTACCTCAAATCATATTTCTTTGGGCTTCTTATAGTTTTTTTTGTTGTTTTTATTTCTTCATTTTGTTCAAAACTAGCCACAAAGAGTGCAGAACGCGCAGATACAAAAATATATGCATGCATTCCACATGCCCTTGGCTTCAAATTGGAGTTCGATTGGTTTTGTTGTTGATTTTTTTTTCTGTGTTTTTAACTTGAGGCAAGGCTGTATGGCGGATCATTTTAATTTTTAATCGGTTTTAGAGAGCAACCACAACATGTTCCTTCCGTACATGGGTATGCGATGCAGGCGGGTGGTACCTCTGTCTATAGGATGCACACTCTTAAGTAATCATCAAAAGCTTGGTGTGGTTTTTTTCACTATGCACTTCTGCAGCTTGTCATCATTTTTTCAGTCGATGTTCCATCAATTATACCTTATAGATACTTTTGTATCTTATAGATACTTTTCTGTCTATACAGAGTACCTATATAGATAGTCTTGTCTATACCTGGTATGTTGGTTGTATTTATTTTTTTTTTATCTGGAAATGAAAGGGAATTATTCTCATTTTGAGAGATTATTTGTAACTTGATACCAGAATGCGCAAAAACAAAAAGACAAAGTAAACCGAGGCTTTTCCTTGAATAACCAACAAGCTGTGGTCGTATATAACCAGCACTCTAGCAGCAGCACAGAGTCTCATGATGCGTGATTTCGATTTATTTGAGAGCCCTGGCTGCTTGGAATACCATAAAATCATGTCCTCAAAAGTGGTTCAAGTCCATGAATCGTGAGTGCGCTTTAAATAGGACGAAATTTGATGACTATTTGAAGACTTAAGTAGTCTTAAGTAGACGCATGCGATGATGGGATGTATAATAATATAATTTTTCAACAACAACTGATTTTTTTTTGCAGCGCACTGCATTGAGAGTGTGAGTGACTCTTCTTTAAATTTCGTAGAAGTCTCTGAGAGTTGACTCTTTAAGACTATAAAATGAGTCTGAGTAGTGATAGAAAATCTGATCGGATTAGGTTGGGTTAATTACGTGCTCTGGGTTGGCTGCATTTTGTGATGCATCTTCCATCAGAGATCAGATGGAAATACTTGATCTTCATACTTAATATTTTCTTCATAATAATTACTTACGTGATCAAGAAATTAATATTATTTTGCAGAAAAGAGATCCAATGATAAGATAATCATCGTCCACTGACTTATAAATAAGACTTAATTTGCAATGAAAAGGGATTTATTTTTTTGTAAGGCTTCAAAATATTATGGTGAAGCTTGGATGACATTATGTCCTTGAACCATGATTTTGTAGTGTCAAATGTTTTGTATATAGAATTTTTATATATTTTAGAGCATTTTTTGATCTCAACAAGTTAAGACATAAGCTAAGTATCTTATCAATAATTAAGTTTTTTTTAGAAAGGATCTCATCTAAATGAGGATTAACAATATAAGTTTGAACAATTGAAAAATTGTTCTTATTAATAAAAGACCAGTCACAAAGGCTTTTAAAATCAAAAACTTGATTACCAAAATGCAACAAGGTAGATAAGTATTTTACTGACCATTTGGCCAAGTGCATATGCTCAGGATGTTGATCAGAAGGGGGGGTGTCAGACTTTTTCAAAAATTACTATTAGTATAGAAATATTGCTTTGAGATGCTTTCAAATTAGGACAAACTTTATGAAATTCATGAAATAAATTTTGACTACAGCGGGCAAGTGCACCTCCTTACCCTCCTCCTTAGATTACAGACTTGCCAATGACAGCTCGTGCAGAACCAGGACCTAATAACTTACTCCTACAACAATTCTTCCGTAGATATTTTTAAATGGACGAAATCTGAAATTTTCTGCTGAATCCGAACGGCTTATATGATAGTCACTTCATCATAACTACAAGAAATACTTTTAGAAGATTGTACATGGAGATTGATAACGAGGCTTACAATATGTGTGAGTCTTCAGTGGGGAGGAAGTTCTCGCATTTCCTTGAAATGCATTAGTTGGCTGTCATAATGAATGTTGTAGAGAAGAGGTCCAAAGCTTGAACCTTAGACAATTCCAGCACTGATGCTCGTCACTATTGACTTGAAGTTCTCTAGACAAGGTTAGACAAGGAAGTTTCTGGACAAAAAAAGGGAAAAACTATTTTGAATCTGGAATATTGTATTAAACAGTTTAAGTTATTCATTTACTTTTTCTTGACACACTTCAATTTTAAGTAGTGATATCAAACCAAAAGTTTTTCAACTGAGTTTAACCAAAAATTTGTTATAATTTTCATTCGTTGTTTTTGGAAATTGAGTAAAATCGAAAACGACGATGACGATTCATGTCTCTTGCCATGGTCGTTCAAACGTAGTTTCCAGTACCGTAGTCATTAAGCTCGTCTCACTGTGGTCTCGCCATGCCCATTTGCATGGGAATCTATGTCGTGGTTGGCTCGCATTTGTTTTGCTTTGGTCTTGCCATGACGTTTACACGTGGTTTTTGGCATTGAAAATATTTTGCCATCATCTAACTTTGGTCTCGCCATAGTCTCGACAAAGTTTTTTTTTTAAATCAAAATTCCAAATTGGTTAAAATAAGCTCAAACCATGGTTAAAAAGTCTAAACGTGGTTTTCAATGTCATGAATGAATTATTAAGTAGTAAGGCTTTCCCAAACCAAAGTGAATAATTATTGTTGTGAATTCACAGGCGTCAGTGTAGTTGCTCTCATTTCACGCCATGTAAACTTATTCTGACAGGTAAAATTTTCGTTTTCTTTCTGAATGTTTCGCGTTGATTTGGGAGAGTTTTTACAGAAATAAGTAAAGTATCTCCAGAAACAACGCAAAACATTCGCAACGTTCTGTTCTTTCACTATTTTTGTAGCATGGCGTTATGCATCAAATCTAGAAAAAACAGAATATAAGAGTAGTTATATTTCTTTCCCTAAATTCGGAGTAGATTTACTCCATTTGGAGTAATATCTGAACGCTGGGCAGTATAGAAGCCAGTACAGCATTTCCTTTATTTATTTATTTTTCGGTGGCGTAGAAATGTTTAATGCATTGTAGGAAGGTTTTTTGTGCTTACAGGCCCTGTGTGTCAAACTCACGATTCTACAAGGCATACAAAACTGAAATTCCCCAGTTTTTAAACAACCCCCCTGTTAGTGTTTTGGCCAAGAATTTAGCTTTATTTTAAAGATTAAGTTTTAAAAATGATTTCGAGCAAATGGCCACCGCGGCTGGCTCGATTAAATTCCATCTGAGCGGCCCAATTTCCGACCACTTTTTGTAGCAACTGGGGCCAGATGTCAGCACTAACGCGCCAAATATTCTCTTTCAAGGCGTCACTCATCTCGGGCTTATTTGTGTAGACAAGTGACTTTCACATAGCCCCATAAAAAGTAATCCTGCGGAGTTAAATCCCACGATCATTGAGGCCTCGCCACAGGCCTACGATACGAGATATTGCGATTTGCTAACGTTGTTCAGGAGTAAGTCTATTTATTAGGAAATTGCAAACCAAATTGATAAATAAAATAAATCAAGTAACAGCTGTCAAAAAGACCAACTTTCAAAAAAAGTATTGCCAGATTGAAATCCACACGTCTTAAAAGGAAAAACCCCTTCATATGACAAGTTTTGCATTCGTAAAAAAAAAAATTGAACTCGAGAGTTTCATTAGGCTTGGAAGACGAAAAAATTGGATCTTTAAATTCTATCTGTCTGTCCATCTGTCTATTCGGCTACAGACTTAACGGATGGACATATTTTTTTAGAACCAAAAATAACGGTACCTACCATACAATTTCTTTTAGCAATTTTACAAAATCTTACCTCCAAAACAAATCCACAACTTATAAAAAAAATCCAACACATTTTTTTTTTATAGTTTTGTTTTAAGATTAGCATACCAAAAGTTTTGAAGTTCAAAAATTATTATAAAAAAAAAAATACTAAAACGATTCAAAATTTTCCATACAATCATATTCAATCAAGAATTAAGACGGCAGCAGCGTTCTTTTTTTCATCTCAAGTTCTCAAAGAAGTTGTTTTAGCTTATTCAAATATCGTATTTCATGATTTTAAACATTTGCCTCTCATAATTTCCGTGTCTTTAGATGTAATTTTCTTAAATCCTCAGCGTTTTGAATATAAGAACAAGTACCTCCAAAGCAGTCGTGTATTTATTTAGAATGTTTTGAGCCCATCTTTGCTTCAAAAAAATGTTATTTGAAATTTATTAAAAAAATTGTCCGGTTAGAGGAACCATACCATCATTCCATAGCTTTAGAGACATTTTGGTTGTCCTGTCACCTAGACGCCATTTTGAAAAATTGCACTATAAATTCAAAACATTAAATATTACCAAAAAAGAAGTGGTCCCACTATATATGAAAAAGTAGGTTTCCAAAAAGTGTAAGCACTGAAGTTTAATTCAAAAGAGCATCAACTCACTTGTCTTTTATGACACAAACAGCTATTTTTTCAATACACTTGGATGTCTGGAGGTGTTTCTGCAACTTTTTGTTATGTTAAAACTACTTCATATTATTAAAACGTGAAGATTACACTTTTTGACATCAAAAAAAGTTCTATCCCGAAAAGTGGTAACACTGAATTTTACTCGAGGATACTTCCACTCAATAAATTTTCATCTTTTAAGACATCAACCTTAATTTTAACTGTGAAATTTTTCCAAGTACCTAACTCTCTAACTCTAACTCTAACGAGTTTTTTTAATTTTACCATTTGGCCCAAGTTGGGCGCCATTTATGTCTTTCAAGCAACATGATTACCACAATGATTTCCAAGCTGAATTTCATCCTTTAAGTATGTAATAAATGATTTTCAATCAAAAAATATTTGTCCCCCAAAAAGCGTACCGGATTCGGTTTCCGACTAGGTGACCGAAAAAAAAAACCTTTTCCATTACAAAATTGAACTTTAATTGCAACCTCAGAAGCAGTTTAAAAAGCCTGGAACTTATTTTAGAATGCATTTCTGGAAGCAATTAATGTTTCTTGGAAAGTAATTCTTCTGCTCAAGATGGACCCACATTTTTGAGAGGTATTCGAATTATGATATTTTAGCTAAGAAAAGTGAGGTCCAATCACACAACCAGATGGATGTTTCAATAGAAATCAATTAATTTTTACGCCTTAAGTTCACTTAAGACCACATTCTAATTAATAAGGAACTTGTATTCATTGAAATCTCTTAAACAATATTTTTTAACATTTTGTTCAGTATTCTGTTTACTTCCCACAAATAATTCTTTTTTTAATTGAAAAAAAATTAATAATTCTCCTAACGGTAGGTACCTACTACCAACCACCATCAGAATCTAGGACATCTTTCAGAATCTCATTTAGTTTTGCAAAGTTCCCTGACCATCAGGTAACCTTTTTTCATGCGGGGCCTAACATGGAAAAAATTTAATTACAAAATAGTTTAAAGAAAAAATATCATCATCTATACTAGCTAAACCGTTAGAAAATTTACCTCTGATTAAACAAATAATATTTTTCCATTAATGTGGTGAAAGCTGGGATACAAATAACAGCTGCTGATGCAGTGCAGAGCCTACAACATCAGGCACATCAATGTGAATCCAAGTCCATCTTTCACCATACACATTACTACTACTACCTCCTTTTTGTTATTATATTTTGTTGGCCGGTTTTTGCGTCTATGCCTCAAAAATAACAATAAAAAACAGAAAAAAACTATCTTATCCACCCACTGTTGGTATTTCGTAATTTTTTATAGCCACAAAACTAAGACTCTGCCATCATCTGCAACTTTGTGAGAAATGGATGCTGCAAGTGCTGACGCCACTGCCGTCGTCGTCGTTGTCGTTGCTGCGGCCGCTGCTATTGATGCTATTGCTGCTGCTGCTGTGCGCAAATCTTTCAATCAAAATTTTCATCTTCCGCATTGTCGACAACAACGCTGGATGGACGGTCAACCGACGCCGACGGACGGACGGACGGAAAGACGGAGCAATATTACACTCTCATTGCTGTTGTTGTTGTTGTTGTTATTGTGGGCATGTACTACATTCGCCTATTAGTGATTTACGAGAAATTATACGCATACGCTAGAGAAGCCACGTATCTGCTGCACATAAGTTGGCCAGTGCGCGGTGTGGTGGCGCATTACCATCCGGGGGATGGATAAGCAGTGGAATGGATTAATTGCAAAAAATTCCATAAATCACATTTAATTGAAAACCGAATACATGCTGTGATCACAAAACACCCAGAGACCTCATCATTCGAAGACTTCGGAGTTTCCACATCGAATTGAATTGAATATTTTTTCCCTGAGCCAACATGACTTCCGCAGGCAAAGATAAAAAGTAAAATCTCTTTACCAATTGTAAACGAGGCCACAGATGCAAATTACTATGCCCATTGCTAATACCATCACTTACCACTTAGATATCATTAGAATGTCATTAAATTAGTTAAAATATCGACGGCTACTTAGGAGAAATGAGTTTTTTTTTTTAACTTTAACTCCCCTCGGTTCTCAACTTGGGTGGCTAAATGGATCACTTGATGACTAAAACTTGGAGACAGGAATCCTAGGCTTCATCAGAAAAAAAAAACACGAAGAGGGAAGAAAAACAACCAATTGCATCTCCCAAGAAGATTCTTCGGTTATTTTTTTTTTGTTTGTTCATCTTCTTGCAATAATTTATTGTTATTAAGCTGAAGAGCGCGTCTTGGTAGTGGTTTGGGTGCGTTCTACGATTATTTGGATTTCTTTCTATATATCCTGACTTGGGTAATTATTGCATATCCGTGAGTTATTTTTATTACCATATTTGCAATTCGAATATGCAAACCGTCAAGAAACAGATGCTAAGGTGCTGGGGGCTGAGGGGCTTTTGGGTAATTACACCGAGAGGAAATCCTGAGAAGACAATCCATATCTGAGTTTGGAATCAAAATATTAAGTCGCACAGTTGTTGTCTTCCTCTGCTGATGATGATGATGATGATGAGAACTAGCATCTGCAGCATTACAGAGCAAAGATGATTCTAGTGCTGATGGCTATGACAAGGTCAACCATCAAACCTATAAGATTCGAATTAAAATTATTCAAGATGGCTGAGAGGGTGCGTTCGCAAAAGAACACTTCAATTTCCAGAGAGTTGTCCTTAACAGGTTGGACCTGAACCAGGCCATAATCATAAGTGATGCGCATATGGTGATGTTGGGAAATTTTTTTTGGATGTTGCTTAATTTTTTCCTTTTAATTGTTATTATTTTTAGAAAAAAACAAAAATTATTATTATGGACCCAGTATAGCCCGAAAACTGAATCGCGTGCATTTTTTGATGGGGACCTTTTTTATGACTGGAGTTAATTCCTTACACGTTGAAGATGAAATTTACAGTGAAAGTCATTTTTTTAATCCTGTTGCTTGGACGCCATTTATTTCAAAAATGGTGGCCAAGCTGTGGAAAATGTTAATTACAAACAAAAATTTATCGCTTAAAAAGTTTCCATTAACAAAATAAGGATTGATATCTTAGAAAAAGGTTTTAAGTAGATGATCTTTTGGGTGAAATTTCAGTACTGCCACTTTCTGGGAACATACTATTTTGTAAGTCGAAATGAAGTATTGCCCCATTTTTTGGTAGTTTTTAACTTGAAAAAAGTTACGAGCGGAAACGTCTCTAGTCTTCAAACTTGTGTTGGAAAAATATCGATTGGTGTGTTAAAAGAAAGGTTTTTATAGGCGCACCTTATTGTAAAATAGAGGTGTTACCAATTTGTTTGTATATCAATGAGTGGCACTTTTCTTCTTGTGGATTAAAACAAAATTCGAATCAAGAAGCCAGCGGTGGATGTACTTTCGTTCAATTTTATTTCCAACGAAGACACCCACGCTGAGGTACCGCGACTCGGGTATTAGTTTTTTGTTGGCCATACTTCCTTATTAGCTAATTTGGATGAATATTGATGTTTGCTGGTAGCTTCTTTGGAGGGATTATGTCCACTTTTTTGTACTTTTGAGGTGATTGTTCTTGTAGTCTTTCCATTTTGGCCAGTCAAATGGTAGTTCAGTGCAAGTACTGAGAATATTTCATTAGAACACTTGAAGTCCCTTCATTGCTGTCTTGGACATTGAGAACTAGACTGGGCCCTAGGAGTTGCTTTGAAAATCAATTTTTTCGTCTGTTGTTTTTATCCGGTTCTTCTTCTCCTAAGAGAAAAGACCATTGGATGACTCTTTTAAGCACACTTTTTTAATATGAGTTGAACCTAAAAAACTCATTGTAGGCTTTAAGTGGATTCTCAAATATTGGGTTTTTCAATAAGAGCGCTACAAAAGTTTTTTTTAAATAAAACAAAAACGGTTTTGGATATCAATGAAATTCTTTATTCCTGAGAAAGAAAGGTTTCTTTTGCATGGCCACCACGGGCACGCTTGCAGAAGTCCAGACGCTGAACCCAATTTTCGACAGTTTTCAAGCATGCATCGGCCGATACTGCTGCAATTTCACGTTCGATATTCGTGTACGAAGTTCACTGCTTGTTGGCATAGACCATAGACCTGACGTAGCCCCACAGGAAATAGTCTAACGGTGTCAAATCACACGACCGAGGGGGCCAAGTGACTGGACCATTTCGTGAGATAACACGTTCTCCAAACTTGTTTTCCAATAAATTGATTGTGACATCCGCTGTGTTGCTTGTGGCGCCGTCTTCTTGGAACCACATGTCTTCCAAGTCCATATCATCCAATGGGGGCCAAAAATATTCGGTTATCATTGAACGGTAGCGATCCCCAATCACAGTAACGTGCCGGTCTTGATCATCAGGGAAGAAGTACGGCCCAATAACGCCGCCGGCCCATAAACCCCACCACACCATAATTTTTTCGGGATGCAATGATGATTCGTGGAGTACGTATGGATTGCTTCCTAACCAATACCGCATATTTTGTTTATTGACGAAGCCATTCAGCCAGAAATGAGCCTCATCGCTGAAGATGATTTTTCGATGAAAATCCGAATCATTTTCAAGTTGTTGCTCAGCCCAATTCAAGAAAATACGACGCTTTTGGTGGTCAAGCTGCTTCAGTTCTTGCGTCAATTTAATCTGTTAAGGATGTAGGCCAAGATCTTTTCGCAAAATTCACCACAACGACGTCACAGAGATGTCCAACACTTAAGAACGACGTGTGAGAGACACATTTGGGCTGAAGCCTCAGAGGCAGCAATATTCTCGAAACTACGGGCATTTCTTTGTCTCACTAGCATGGGAACATTTTGTACTGTGCCTGTGGATTTAAATTTTTCCACTAGATGCTCAATTTTTGATCTGCTAAGACGATTATGAAGACCATAAATAGGACGTTGAGGCCACTGACTCCGAATTTCGGTAGTAAATTTTAATTATTTCGACTCCTTGTTGGCTCGTATATCTTTCCATCATGAAATAGCAAATCTTACTGAAGAGAAATGTCAAAAGAGTGGCGTCGTTTGCTGTCCCTGTTGCTCTACTTTTGTAGCATACCTGTTGAAAAACCCTTTACATACAAAATTATACTACTCAAACTCGCTGTATCTGAATCCTAGGTTTGGCTTCACTTTTAGCGTGTTATCATGCAGTCGGTAAATTTCTTATACTTTGTTTAGTCTTGTTTACCATCGTCATCATTAATTTTATTCAAACATCGGTGTTTTGTAGAATAAAACATATTCTGAATAAAACCATAATACCTCCCATATAGAATGAATCAAAACTTGAATTGTAAAAAAAAAATGCACACATTGTTATTTTAAAAATTAATTATGAACATTTTATACATGCAAATTAAATCCAACACGTGCTTCATTTTTTTATTGTTCATAATAACGCTTCTTGCTACCTAACTATTATTTTTTCCAATAAAACAAGCCAATGATCCCTCAGGGGGTACGTTCAAGCCATATCGAATCACAATCAACATAGTTTATCTTCGTTATCTATTTATAACTTTATATTTTAATAAATTGAGATTTCAAGTTTTCATACTTATGTCATTATTTATTTTATAAAAAATGTAACATTTTCAACATTAAGTATACAACCTCTCATTTTTTGGTCAAAATTTCATTTAAATATTAAACCTGCTACAACTAATTTTTTTGAATATTTATAACTCAAAAACCAGGACATTGAACTTCCCTAACCAGCATATGTTTTCTATAATTTGCAATAAGAAATAATAATTTAACACACATTTATAATCGAAAAGATAACAAAAAAAAAAAAAAATTTAAATCTATTCAAAAAAAACAAAAAATTCAAAGTCACAAAATGAAGTTTATTTTTTTTTTTGATCCCTTGCCGCCACTTTTGCGCCGATCAAAGATGACTATCAACAAGTCATAAATTAAGATTACTGAATTGACTGAATATGTATTTAAGTTTTTTTTTTAGGAAATTTATATTTAACATAAATTATATTGTTAGTCTGCGGGGCTGGTCTCAAAAGGTTTGAAACAAAAAACCGATTGGTGGAAACGATTATGATTATAAAAGTAGTAGGTATATATACATTGAGTGATCTAGTTAATATATATCGATTACTACTTATCTCTATTGATTTTAGTATTTTGTTTTGAAAAGCCAATTTATGAACATTTATTGCTGATAATTGCTGTTCTCTGGTTTTTATCATTTAAAATATATTCAATACATAAACATTGAAATACAATATAAAAGACTATTTAACTAATGGGAAATGCTAAAGGGATAATAATTGGGTGAATAAATTAGTTTAAATTGGTAATAATTTTTCCAAAAAAAAAGATATCATAACATTGAGAAATTGTGTTGAAATGTTGAAGACTATTTTCTATAGTGAGCCAGAGCAACATTTTTGTATATGATATAAAACAATAAACAAAAACTGGAATATAAGTTTATGATTCATGACCATTGCTTTTTAATTATGCAAACGATCTAATGTATGTGATGTGGGCTTTATGTAAACGCCTTCAAAAATCAATAACTTTGAACAAAGGAAAAACATGAGCTGGCTGTGTAAGAATAACCTTAACTGGTTTTATGCTCTTAATACAAATATCTATTTTTATTTCGGAAAATTCACATATTCAATTATTATTAATGGAAAATGCAATGAAATGAAATAAAATAAAATAAATTAAAATAAAATAAAAACAAATAAAATAAAATAAATAAAAATAAAATAAAAAAAAAATAAAATAAAATACCAAAATTAGTAGAAATAACAAAATTAAAACAGAAACTTCTACAAAACAAAAGAGTTGACCACAAAACTTGAAAATAAAGGAGGAAGTTGTTAAATGTAAAGTTGTTTTGACTGAAATCCGAATATTGTTTTCAAAATCCTAATTCTCAAAAAAGATGAAATTCAGTGACAAGACAAAAACAAAAGAGCTGAGTTACGAACTCAAAACAAGTCTTTTGACTGAACTCGAAAGATTTTTTTAATTGAATGTTTTATTGATTGTCAAATATAATTATTTTCAGGAGAAAATTCAGCTGAAATTGAAAAAAAAAAAAAAAACAAAAGAGCTGAATAACGAACTCAAATAAAATTTTTAGTAGTGAATGACTAAATTCTTCATCAAACATCAAATACAATTTTTTTCAGGAGAAAATTCAGCTGAAATTTAGAACAAAAAAAAACAAAAGAGCTGAGTGGCGAACTCGAAAAAAATTTCTAGTACAGACTAAATTCTTCATCAAACATCAAATACAATTTTGTTCAATGGAAAATTCGAATGAAATTCAGAACAAAATTTGAAAAAAAAAACAAAAGAGCTGAGCTACGAACTTGAAAAAATATTGTCTGTAATTCCTCATCAATCATCAAATAGAATTATTTTCAGCATAAAATTCAAGAGATTATGCAAATTCAAAATATAAATTTTTACAAAAATTATTCAGTACCTTATACAGAGCGCGATGCCACCACAGAGACACCATACGTAATAAAACTTTGAAAAGAACAATACCATCGATGAAAATTTGATACCTAAATTTACGATGGCCATTATCCTAGAGCTTATCTATTTCTGAAAATTAATAATAATGTATGTACTCGTATCTATGAGAATTCCATCGTAAATTTAAATTAATAAATTGAATTCTTTGTCTGTGTGTTGTGTCTGTACACACATACTACCCACAATCACAATCAATTTATTAATTTTATGTTAGAGGCAGTCAGTCAACCAAGAAGCCACACCAAAGACAGAAAGATAGATCTAATGCTTGTTTAATGACAACCCAGATGAGAGTTTGTGTGTTGTTTGGGCGAATCAAATACAGAAAATAAAAAAATATCTTACGAATGCAACATTCATCGTCCCAGATAGTAGTTCTGCTAGCATCATGTCAAATTGACGACTCTAGAAGTTTAATCTGGGAATTTTCTTCTATCTCCTCCGTCACCCCGTCAAAGAGGATAATATCGTGAGTCCAGTAAGTGAGTAGGTAAGGCATCTCTCCTCTCTTACACTCGTGTAAATGATTGCAATTTTATGTGGAATTACAGTGAGTGTTGTTTGGTGAAATTGCAATTTGAGATACATTGCACTCACTGGCATATGGATATGCATGGTTCTTCTAACGGTATTTGGCAATTACTGGCTACAAAATCGCAATCCAGAGAATATATTGCAAAACTCCCTGCCGCTATATGATACCTGAGATACATATAATTTGATTAGAACCAGCAATTGAAACAATAGATACAATTTCTAATTTAATTTTGTTTCCATACCAAGGTGTAGTCAGTATAAATTCTTGCTCCAGTATTAGCCATAAATTCTCATTTATAATGTGTATCCTTTTTCACATCCAATATTTCGCAACAAAAGTTCTTTAAAAAGAACATACGAGTACAACAACAACCTTAACTATTACGAGATGAGATTCTTGGAGGCAGCAACAGTTGTTTTTCTCATCAGGGTTTACTTACTTACCGGTGTTATATGCGCAGGAGCACACGCACGCACTCTGAGTGCTCTTCATCTTTATTTTCAAGCCTAAGCCACAACCTTCGGCTTCTTCACCGTCGGTCGTCGTTGTATAGCCATCTCCTCATTCTTGCTCGCGTTCATCGTCGTGGTCATCGTCATCGTCATCATCATCGTCGTAGGCAAAAATTTGTAACGTTTAGTTTTTAAATGGTCAACCATTTTAATTTTCAGCTTCGGTGCAGACTATTAAAGCTCATTAAAGTTGATTGGGTTTTGCATTTCGTAGATACTTTTTAATGATTAGCTTTGATGCATGGAAGATGGGAGGCATTTTCTTTATTACAACAAAAAAAAAGGCTCTCTCAGGTTTCCTCGTGGTATGGCGTGTTGTGTCGATGATGGTGTCCAGGGTGCTTCATGTGCCTAAGTTTGTATGTATGTATGTATGAGTTGTAAGAGAGGAAGGAGTCTTATGTTTTTTTGCACTTGTATCTTAAGCATAATATGAACATGAGTTCGATGATGTTCAACGCTACTGCTTTAGTTTTTTCTGTTGGATTTCTTCTTTTTTTTTTAAATAATAATTCTGTAAGGAGATAATGTTTTTTTTATTATGTTTAGCAAACAAGTTTGTGTGTGTGTGTGTCTGTGTGAGAGAGGGGAGGTTTCAATATGTTATGGCATCTGTTATTTTGATTCAATGTTGCAATTTCATTTTGAATTTTTTACTATTATTTTTTTTTATCGATATTGATGGGTTAGTTAAGAAGGAATTAAATGAGAGAAAGGAATTAGAGACAATATTGTATGGGTGAGGTAGGATTTAAGAAATGCAATCACAGTTAGAAAGGAAAAAAATGGAATGCAATTAGATAAGGAATGCTAATTGATGTATACTTTCGGCATGTATGTATAATGGAGTTCGGGTAATTAATTTTGGAAAATCTCAAATGATGAAGATATTTTCATTTATCAAGTATTTTGTGAATGAAAATGTAGTAGGGAAAAATAAAAATTCTGATATCCCATCGAAGTATTTCTGAGCCTTGAAATTTAAAAGAATGCATTAAGCCTTGGGCATACTCTACGATTTAGTTGTAAGAGTTCTAATTTTATCTTCGGAATGAGGGAAGCAGAATTCAAGGAGTGTACTAAAAATTTACTAAGCCAACAATTAAATCCATGGGCTAACGTTATAAATTTATGACATATCTTTTTTTAAATCATAGTCCTGAGACTCAAACTGCTTAACTCTTAAGGCTTATAACAAAATGTCAAACGTTTGAATCATTTTGAGTCCGTTGGCATGTCTTGGATCCCTTTACTTTAGAGTTGAGAAGGACCTGACATTTCTCTCTGAAATGGGTACTGACAATATATTTTTAAGCTTCTTTGCAAGCAACATGTCCTCTTTATAAAATACAAAGGACTTTGGAAAATTTATCTGATACTTGTTTGCCAAGTTTACATGTAATAACTTATATTTGCATCAATTTCTGTATTGCCTAAATTTATGACTGAAAGCTGATGTAATGTCTTAGCTTGCAATTTTTTGAGTAGTAGTAGAAGAAAAAAGTGTGAAAATTGCCGGGAGTAACGACAACTCTAAGCATCAAATTGCTTATTTATCGAACACCGATCTGATATATAACCCATTAAATATAAGGCAATGAACAAATCAAGAGGAGAAATTGTAAGAAGGGAGTTATGGAAACTCTCAGCAAATTCTTTTAAAAAATCTCTTATATTAAACTAATTAGAGAGGAAGTCACAAACAATATAGACATTAAAAGAAAAAGAAAATTAATGCTGTAAGTAACGGCAACTCTTAGTTAAAAACCTTAATTTAATGAGCACTGATGAAATAAAAGTAAGAGTAGGAGTTAGAAAAAGTGAGGATAAGACAATTAATGCCGAGAGTCACAGTTACTCCTAGCAACAATTGATTATTTAAGGAACAATGATGTAATACTAATACTAAATGAATAGGGATAACTAAATATTTGTAAGTGAATTATTAGCACAAAAAGAAGTTAAAAAAAAATATGAATGCCAGGAGTAACATCAGCTCTCAACAAAAACTTGGTTATTTGACTAACTCTGATGAAACAAAAATTAAAGAGAGATTAAAAAAAATTGTAAACACGAGCACCAAAATACGTAAACAAATAAAAAATCAATGCCAGGAGTAATGGTAACTCCCGCTAATATAGTGTTCATTTAAGAAAATCTTATATAAATTAGGTAAAGTGTAGTGGGAGCACACATAATTTGCAAGCAACACATTAATACCAGTAAAACTAAGGATGAAAAAACTATCAGGAGTTACGGGAACTTTCAACATATATTGTCTATTAAGTAAACTGTTATATAACACCCATTGTGCAAGGAGCAACGAAGAGTTATTAAGAAAAAGTTGACATCAAAAGCCGTGAAAGGGGTAAAATTAATGGTGGGAGTTATTTAAAAAATCGTTACTTTCAGGAACTCTGATAACACACCAATAAAAGAGGAGTCAACAAGAAAAATAATTATCAAAACATTGAAACCAAGAGAAGTTAGGAGGAGAAAATTAATGCTGGGAGAAATGGCAGCTTCCAGCGGAAAATTGTTTATTTAAGAAAGTGCTATATATCTACTTCAAATTGAAGGAGAAACAAAAAAATTACTAGCAAAACATTGACATTAAAAGAGTGAGGTTGGTAAGCTAATATTGGGAGTTACGGTAACTCTCAGCAATTCATTGTTTATTTAGGAACTTAGATCTAATACCAATTGAAGACAAAAGTAACAAACCGTTACTAGCATATAATTGCTACGAAGAAATGTAAGTTGAAGAAAATTAATGCAAGAAGTAGTTGAAATTCTTAAAAAAAAATTAGTAATTTAAAAACTCTGATGAAATTCAAACTGGAGCAGGACCAAAAATTCACTTTTCACTTACTAGAAAAAAAACCTTACACAATAAGAAGTGAAGGAGAGGAAATAAACGCCGGGAGTTACGGTAACTCTCAGCAATAAATTGCTTATTCAATTAATTCTGATAATAATTCTCATCAAAAATGGGAGCAACAAACACTTTTTAACGTGGAATAGACACCACATTGGTATTTAAAAAAAATCTAAGTGTTGTAGAGCTAAATCTAACTATTGTTTAATGGGTTGGTCCAGTTAATTCTTATGTAAAGCATTTTGTTGGTGCATTTGATGGATACTAATATTTCAGAGCTATCTGTTGAGGAACACTTTATTATGAACTAGATTGTCTAAAGTATACAACAGAGAACAGATACAGAGTTAATTTTAAGGCACAACCATCTTATGCACTTACTTCCGATAATTTTCCTTACATTTTCCTCTTATAACATACCACTCGAGTATTTTTTAGTACTGCTTCACTCTATTACCCAAGCTTTATAGCAAAATTTATTTACAAAAAGAGTCAAACATAACTTTCATCGCTTTTCCACAATATGCTTAACTCGATACAATTGGTATATCAAATATTCAGTTCAAATTCTGAGCTTTTGCAGGATAATTAATGTTTTACCACAAATGATATGTGCCATATCTATCTTTATGAGATGATACTTTTGTTAGCAATTTATCTTGCCTCAGAAATGAAAACAACCTTTTGGAGCACATAAGCCCACAGCGTGAAGATAAGAAATTCATTTTTGTTTTTTTTTGTAATTTTTTTTTTGTTAAAAAAAATAACTATTAGATATTTGTCACTGGATTTGCTGAAATGACATGAAAACATTTACTAAGCGATCTGTAGTGCTCACCATTAATTTGTTAACGCATTCCAATTTCATTAGGGGAATAGGTGGACTAACGATGCCACTCGACCAATATTTCTATCAACTAACGATTTTCACGAGTTGCATGTCGTATTTGTGCGGAGGCTTTTTTTTACAAATTTTTTTTTTCTGTAAAAAATCATGCATCATTAACAGCATGGCCGCTATAAACTTAAGAATTTTGAATGTCATGAATGAAAGACCCTCCCTTACTTGTTGCATAATATTTTGGCTGAAGTTCCTCAAGAATCAGTCCTTGGTCCCATTCTTTTTAATTGTTTGAGTAGCAAACATTTGTTTACTATATAACACAAAAGCTCTTGGTAAACCTCACTTGATATCTCTGGAGTTATTTGAGATTTCAAAACATAAAATGCTTCATTTTTAGCTTTATATACTGTCTTAAATTCTCCCAGAACTTATTATTCTTATTTCATTAAAAGAAAACTTTAAGATTCTTTTCAAACAAACAAAGACAATAGACATTCATAGACAAGCCTTTGATTATATTTTAATTTATTAATTAAAACGTATACACACTTTCAGTCAAATGCAATTATCCGCCTCATCAGAAGTACACAATAAAGACAAATCTTGTTATTCCCATATTAAACGAATCCAGACAACCAAATAGTATTTCTTTTATTTGTATAAATGCAAATTTTCCCCCCAATGATTCATTTTGAAACATGCAATCCAACCACAAATCAATCGCACTGAAAATTCTCTCCATCACTTAGCGTTTTTTTTTTTTGAATTTGCATTCGAAAAACTATTCTAATCAGCTTGAGCATGTATTCACACCCTCTGTTGATCATTTTTATTCGCAATTCGATAATAATTCTAAATTAAACGCAAATATGCTTCGAGTGCGATAATTAAACTCAGCAGCCAGAGCGATTGAATCAATCATATCAAAGTCCTTCAAACCGCCAAAGCAACCCACTGTTGTTGTTGTTTTTTTTTTTTTTTATAAAAATAAATAAATTGTTTACAAAAACCGAAACGAACAGCAAACAGAGCCTACAATTCCAATTAAAAATGTGCATAAACTTTACTCCCCCTCCCCTCCCTCCAGTCTTGACGAACAACTGCGACTGATTCAACATAGTATCTTTACCACCATCCAGAGCAACTACAGAAGTACCAACAACATTCTTCGCAACCAGTATACCAGTACCACCAACAACTAATTTATGCAACAATCAATCAATTAAGTTGCCAGGTTTAGTTGCCATAAATGTCATGTTTAACCAATTCCATGAACCACTTTTGGTTCAATCTCCCAACTTCTCTTCACAGAGCGCAGTGTGTGCCACAAAATTCATCATCATCATCCATCCGAAATGCTAGTTACAGTTTTGTGGCACAGTCTAGGCCAGGCGCAATGGCATTTTTTAGGAATCGGAACAGTCCGCCAGCCCGCACAGCGCATACCTGGGGTGTTGGTAATTTTTGGATCAAACTTCTCTCAACTTGTCACTATAGCTCTTGCTCTACTCTTTGGCGTCCTTAAAAGTGCATTTCTCGAATTGGTGTTAATTTGAGTGCAACCTGCGACTGGAGATCCTGATCACAATTACAATGCCTAAATAAATGATTGATGGATATTTCTCCATCGAATTAGTATTTTTCTCATTTTAATGAATGGGAAATCGAGACACCTCACTTCAACTTCGCAAGCAGGGTTATCCCATAAGAAACAGTAAGACCCAGTTAAGTGGTTTTCAAATGAATTTCAAGGTGTGCCTCCATCTTGGTGGCAGAATGTGATAAGCCATCGCATCGATCAGATGATGGCGGACAGGATGGTGTTTTGCAACGGTTTTTCGCTATGCAAACAGCGTTAAACAATTAAAACATACTAACGGCCATTTAGGGATGCGAAATAATTGCACATCACTATAATTAGGTCAAAGCGGCGACAACTATGTAATGTCCGAGCCTTAAATGGTTAAAACATGTTCGCAAACGGACGACCGCACGATGGATCGGACAGACGTCGCGACGTTTCGTTTGGCAACGATATTTTTCTTACACCTAATGACAAGCTAGTTGAGCTTGCGCTTGCATATTTGCAACAACGAGCAGCTACCCTCACCGCACTGCAACTCCATCTAGAAGAATCGATAACTTTAATGGACAAAACAACAATCGTATATTTGCTGGCAAAGTCTGCCAAAAACTGATCGATAACATGTGTCAACATTTTCGTACCTCATTTGAGTTGAATTCGATGGTCCGTTGCTGTCTTGTGTTTTTGTTTTTTTTTTATTATTTTTGGAGACAGACAATTTAGACCTCGATTATAAGTGGCAGCAGCAACAAGGGTTATCTCCACACTTCTCTCGTCCCAGTAGCCCAAAACTTGGGGGGCATACTCGTATTTAAGTTAAACGTTGTTTCTTCTTACCAAGTCAGCAAAGTCGTCGCGTCAATATCACTGGCTATACACAGCCAATGCATCTAATGATGAAATATTGCAACCGCACAGTGCAATTTATGTTGATCCATAAGATGGATTTTTCGATTTTATGGTTTTTGAATTGGATTTTGGATCGATTGTATGCGGTTTTTGAGTTATTTATTTGCCTCAATAGGTTCTTTTATTTTTGTTTTTTTTTTGCTAAAATTTTTCAAGACTTCAAGACCATTCCAAGAATGTTGAAATGATCCTTTTACCAAAAGTTAACAACGATTGAATGAATTTTTGTTGTGTGGTTGTGTATGTTTATGGTGCGGTTGTAATATGTGCGGTCTCCACTATTAGACTTATGCATATAGTGATCGAAGTTTATGGTTTATGTCTGTGGAATAGTCGGTCGTGGCGTATTATGCAAATTTTACGTTCGATTAAATCATAGAAATGAAGTATTATTCAATTGAAGCATAGATTAATCAATCGGCTTGTGTGTTTTGTTGGTTTTTGAAATTGCTGGGCTGGGTTGGTAGTTAGGCATGGAATGCTCTTAGATGAAGTTCTCTCTTTTCATTTGAAGATCGTTTAGTAAGACAACAAAATATAAACAAGATTCTTGAAATTTTTATTTTTTCAGTTTGGAAAAAGAATTTGCAGGTGAGATTTTTGTGATTGGATAAGGTATAAGGTGCAATATCAATTATTTTTAAGTGTGCCAAACTAGATCATTCTTCATTCTTCTTCTTTATGCAATATACAACAAGTTCTAATTTAGAGTATATATCTGTTATGGTATTAATGTAGGTTACTTAAATTTTTGAAATACTTAGAATACCGATATTTCTAGGCAGTCCTTTTCAAGCTTGTGGAATTTAAATAGATATAGAAATAGATAAGAAAATAACACTTTTTTGATTGTGACATTGTAGATTATGTTGTTGAGATGTCGAAGAATTTTCTTTCTTATGAGCCAAATATCGGTTCTTTCTATCAAGTAGGACTGGCATTAAAATGGTTTTGTAAGGAGTTTTGAACAAATTTGTAATGCATACAACTCAAGTACATAGCTGTAAATTCTAAGGTTAATTCTTTGTCAGATCTCTACTAAAACTACTACGTTCACTATATAAATGCTAACTTCGAGCTAGGTGAACTCGAAATCCCTGATTACTTCGAAGTTTTTGCTTTCAATATTGACATTTTGTCACCTGTAACCGGTAGATAAATCATTAACTTTTAGCTAATAGAATATAAGTCCTGTCCTCATTACTTCTAGACCAACTTCGCCTGCTCTTCCGGCTCGAAGGACCAAATAATGACGTCTCAATTTATTTATTACAAAAAATTAGAAAATACTGAGCTTTGAAAAGTATGAACTGAAAACACAACCACTTCATAGTAAGGCCAATTTTGTGAAATTTTTTAAAATTAATAAATTTGAAATTTTAGAAAATGTTAACTAAAAATAGCGATTGTTTGCAAACAAAAATGCAAATTTGGACCCATTCTTAAATTTTTAAGCATGTTTGGTTTCTGAGGTACATGGTATAACCTCCTAACTTCACTGTGATTGCACCCTTAATTGGTAAACTGCAAACAAAAAATAAAAAAAAAGCAGTGTCAAGCAGTTTGCGAAGGTGAAAGTTGCGCTGCTAACTTCACAGAAGAGAAAAATCACACGATACACATATTCAAATCATTTCAAAAACGTGACGTGTTAAAGCAAGCTTGAGGCCAGATTTGAATTCAGCAAACCATGTGAAAGTTATATTTTGGTTAATGTTAGAGGCAAAAATTCAAATTTGTTCACAAAGTAATTATTTACTAATAGTGTTTTCGAGTGCATTTTCGAAACAGTAAAAATACTCCAATTTTCAACTAGCAGTTGTGTCCAAATGGGTTGTCGCAGAAAAAAAAACTTAAACAGAGATGTGTTGAAAGTAAAATTTACGAATAATTTATGGTTTTGGAGCCATAAGTGAAAAACTCCAACAAAATGTTTTTATTTGGCATTTTAGTCCATGCTGCATCAAGAAATTTTTGTCGCAAACGTCAGAATCGGATTCAGAACCCCCAAAAATCGTAGAAACACAATATGACTGGACTTATTGACGATAAATCATTTCTTATCACTTTAACTCCAACTAGCTTCTTGTTATAAAAATATAATTTAAAAAGTCCTATAAAAGCATTCTTGGAGAGCATGATAGATAAAACTCGTAAGAGTCTGTGATAATTCATATTAAGATATTGCTAATGTAGTTCACATTTTATAACAATATTCTTTTAAGACTAAAAGTTCATTAACTTAAAACTGATCTACTTATAAGACATAAGTAGAGCTATGCTTTGGAATTTGAAAAAGAGCTAAGGTCTTATAGTACAAATTGTTCAAGAGTTGTATTATAACTTATTATTTTATTTTATAACTTATTATTTCTTCTATTATATAGCTATGGGATCTTAAAGAGTCTTATGAGAGTAGATTTGCAGATGCGAAGAGCTAAGCATTGAAGAGTTCGATAAATAGCCCCAACTTGAAATTCATTGGTCTTTTCCAGAATTTGCTTTGAAGTGAAAATTTGGTCTATAGGGGATCTGTCTGATGGCTGAAAGCAAAACTGGTACTTACCAATCACTATATTCTAAAACACTTTAATACACTTACACCAGTTCGTCGAAAGGATCAGATTTTTTGAGATCCAAATAGGTCACGGACTATAGTCAGCTTAAAGTTTTGTTGATTTCTTGTCTCAAACTCTGTGTAGTGTGGAGGAAGCTTAAAAAGTTATACACTAGCTAATATTAATAGCACATTTTGTATATTCTCTGATATTATAATGACCTAAAAGTAATAGACTTTTACTTCAAAAAAAATGTCGATAAAGTTGAATTTTGGTGGTGATTTGTATTTTTATATGTTTTAAGCATATCCCAAAAAATACAACAAATTTAGACTATAGGGCCAATATTCTGAGATGGTGAAAGAGACAAAATTTAGTTTTCTGTAAATTTTACAAAAGCGATCAGTATTTCGAAAGAGCAATCTTAAGATAAAAATAATAAAATTCTACACAAAATTGAATAGCAATTTTAAAATATTTTTTTTGTATAAAATTTCAGTAGCTACAATTTGTTATGAATAACTTTTGCAAATAACTATAAAATATAGATTCCGAAATACTTACAAAAAAAAATACCTAATCTAAAGAATATAACCAAATTTGTATGTGTATGACTCAACCCTTTTTCAATCAATAAAATCAAAGGTTCTATTTACAAAATGGCTTCTAAATTGAATTTTCTATACAAAGTCTTCCCTAATTCATACGGCAGTGAACTTCGCAGTCAATTTGAAAATAATTACATGGACTGTCATCAATGGCCTAGAAATGGTTCGATCTTAAAAATATAACAGCAGATACGCTACTTTTAAGTCTGAAAAAAAAAAATGTTGAAAATATTTGGACTGTTTTGTACTAGTGCCGAAAAATGCATTTTAAGGCATGAAATACAATATTTAAATTAACTGTAACAACTTCTTTGAGAGTTTGGAATAAAAAAAGATCGCCATCTTAATTTTTGATTGAATAAGATTGTATGAAAAAAAAAAAAAAAATAAAAACGTTGGAACGGTTCTGTTCAAAATAATTTTTTAAAATGACATTTTTAAGAAAAACTTTTGGTATGCAAATCGTAAGTATTTATTTATTTGCATTTATAAAAATAAAACTTCAAAAAAAAAAAAATTGTCAGCCCGTTTTTGAGATATAGAATTTTCAAACAAAAAAATTTAACAAGTGTTTGAAAATTTTGATAACCAATATTATTAGGTCTTATTTGAAATTTGTATGTACAAAAACTATTCTTGATGCGTTAAGCTGATAATGGGAAAATTCAAAACTAAAAAATCACCTTTTACGAAAAGTAGTATTAATAGATCCTATTTGTAAATTTTTATAATTTTTGGTAGTATATTCCACTAATTTTAACAGACAGGAAATGTTTTATTAAAATCTTTGGAGTTATTTTTAAGAAAAAAAAATTCCTTAACGGTTTTTTAACATTTGTATGGAAGGTAACGTTATTTTTTCATAAAAGTAAATGTTTTTCTTAAAAGTGTAAAAAATCCTTTTTAAACCCAGTTTTATAGAAATCAACTACGTATTTTTCATAATACCTACATATTTGATTTTCAAAAACAAAATTTTGAAAAATTTTTTGAAATGCAAAAAAAATTTGTTTGAAAATTTAAGTAAAAAATATTAAAAAAAAAACATTTAAAACCAAAATTACTGTTTTGAAGAAAATCGAAAATAAAAATATGGTTCTTTCGGATGTACTGTTAATAAGCATTTTTTGAAGAAAAAAATTTTACATCCAAATGTGGATTTTACTAAAAAAAATCAGTTAAATTTTTTTTAACAAAGTTTTTGGAGCCGTTTTTGAGAACAATTAGATTTTGTAAAATTGCTAAAAAATTTAATGGCAGGTACCGTTATTTTAAGTTCTAAAAACAAGGAAAAAATGTGTGGGCAGAATTCACCAAAAACCACTTTGCCTCAAGTTTTAAGAAAATCGATATACATAGCCGTTTGTGGTTTTTTTGCACGAATTAAAAACTTGTCTTATAGTATCTATACCGCAAGTAAAAAGGTTTTTTTAGCAGTACAATTAATAACCATATTTGAAAAATGGTATCTCATCCAAAGATTACCTTTACCAAAAGAAATCTTTTGAATTTTTTGTAAAAAAAAATTGTGGAGCTGTTTTGGAGTAAAATAAGATTTTTTAAAATTAAAAAAAAGATTGTTTGATATGTACCTACCGTTATTTTTAGATATTATAAAAAATGAGGAAAAAGTTTGGGCGGATTCACCAAAGACCAATATGTACCTATAGATTTGAGAAAATCTATGGAATCGCTTAGGTTGTAGTCGAGCAGACAAACAGACGTCAAGATATCCTTTCCACAAGAGAAATTCAAAAATTTAATGCTGCAGTATTTACTTCCTATAGAGTGCTAATATGTGCTACCATCTTGACCATTAAATGAATCTCAAAAGTCCATTAAAAAAACCTAAATCTCCTTAAAATTGTTTAACAGTGAAAAATAAGTACAAAACTAAAGATCTCTCAGTATGCCTTTCCGTTCAATTCAAGTCAACTCAACTCAACTTTTTATATGTTAACAGATTTGTGGAATCTTATGAAACTTGTGGTGATGCTAACTTGGCGTCTCATGATGAAGAAATTACGACCAACTTAGTGGCTTATAAAAAGCAATTTTTTAGAATGTCCTTGAAATACACCTTAACAGTTAGGCAAAAAACGAAAATAGCTCCACAACTTTAATTTTGACTCCCACTTCTTCATAACCAAACATGCTTGTGAATCTTGTGGAACTTGTGGTTTTAGTGTCTTAATGTCTTATTAGCACCAATACTATAATCTCACTCGTCTCTCATTGCGCGTGGAAATGCTTGAATAAAATAAGATTACGAAAAGGGTTTTCTGAATTATGTTGTATCATCAGTAAAGTGCAACTATCAACATTTTATGCCTCATACACACATTTGAATTGCCTATAATAGCTGCGTTTTAACCTTGAACCAAAAGAACAAGTTGATTGTGCATATTTTTTCATTAAAATTTTAGTAAGAAATTCTTCTTGAAAATATAAAATTAGTTATGTCAGGAAAAAAAGTATAAATTTTCCTTATCCTTATCCTAACCTTACCATGAAATTATAGAAAATTCCTTGAACTTGAACACCTTCCATTATTTATAATGCCATCAACTACTATGTATGTATAATCGTAGTAGGTAGGTAGGTATATCTATTTTAAAACTTACTTTACATTGTTTTAGTTGATTTCTCAAAAAGCCGAAGTGTATCCGTCATAAGTATAAAGTGCATCTCTCTGTCAGGTGGAAGGTTTAGAGAAGAGAAGGAGGAGTATTATAAGATTGGTACTATACAAGCGAAACTTAATTTGATTGCATTACATAGATAGCGTGCAAAAGGAGGTGCACCACTTACAGAAATATAGATTAATTTATGCCTTCTTCCTCCCCCCTCCTTCTCCTCCAACCATACATACAAAAAGAAAATAAGCAAAAACTATACTGATGGACGGTTAGGACATGAATACAAGAGTGTTAGGCAAAAACGTATAAGAAAAGACAAAAAAAAAAAATGACTACTTCATATAACAACAACAAAAAATGAACGGAAGAAATTTATATGTGAGAGTATATAAGTATATAAGTCCATGAACCATAACAGAATGCAATTAACGGCAGATGCTGTCTAAAAATGAACTTCAATTTAAGCCAGAAGTCAGTCCACTTAGGTTTATAAGAGCATCAGCGCCAGCCGTACTCATAGCATTTGACGTTCTTCTGAAATGATGACGATGACGATGACGCCGTGAATGAGGACGGACGCATCTTCGTCGTCGTATACGGACAATGTAAAGTTGACCACAATCGGCGAAGCACCATCGCGGCTAGATAGATAGGGATGATACCAAAGTTAATGCCATATGCGGTTATAATGCGCTCGTATGCTCTCAACTTCCTTACTTGAGATGTGTGCTGTTAACATTTTTCACAGTATTTTCCTTCGATTTTTATTTTTTTTTATTTCGGGGCGTTTCATTTATGATATGCGCCAGATTATTATAAATGCACCACATCCATCGACAGACAGAGAAAGAACGAGTGTCCAGAACATAATGCCCATTAAAATGTTTTCCCAACACAACACAACACACTTATACAACCTTACCTATTCGCGAGTGGAAAAATTACGATCCTGATACCATCCAGCCTATTTCCTTGAACGATATAAAAGGTATAAGCTTCTTATACATCGTTTCGTCCACTCCACATAAGTCCGCCACATCCTCCCAGAAGAGGTAACATATTTTTTAATTGTTGCTACCATTCACCAGCTCCTGGTATATTGTTGTGTTTGGAAAACATGCGTTGTTCCATGGGCTTCGTGGTCTTGCCTTCGGTATGTTTTACCCGTGTTCAACCGACACCAAAAATTAAGGATTATTAATCGCTGTTCCTAATCAATTATCTTTCCATCTTTAATTAATTTTCTATATGTAGTATGGGCTAAGAGTATTTTTTTTTGTCAGTGAGGGCACGTACTTGAATGTTAATTTATCCTCCCTTCAATATGCGAGTGTAGATGAGTATGTGGTACGCGCTTATAAGACAACCACGAGGATGACCATAAAATATATTTTCAAAATTATTCGCGTATTCGTTTTTTGGCTTTTTTTTGAAGAAGAAGCTTTCACCAAAAAAAGTACAATTTTTCTTCAGGTGTAGGCAATACTTTATATCTGCTTTTTTCATATATTTTTTTTTTTTTGTTGTTTGAGGATTAAAGGAGGTGTATCTCGAGGTGATAATGATCTTGTTGATTGGTGGTTGTTAGTTTTTTTTTTTTGAAAAAAGAAAACAAAACAAGAAGGAGAATCTCCTATACAAACTTCAGGAGCTTCGTTAACAGATTTTCATGTCTTAATTTCCGGTAAAAGGTAAAATTTAAAAAAAAAAAATCTCTTATAGTTTACTGTTTTTTGTATCCCGTTATAAAAAAATACCACCCACTCAGATTAAGTGAAACAAAAACCAACAAACAAAATAAAATTATCTGACAGCCACATAAGATGTCAATTTAGGTGAAAAACGATAGTAATGTCAGGAAGGTATAGAAACAATAAAAAAAAAAATAAATTTACGCTATACCGGCTACGCTCAAGTGAACCTCGACTGCCGTTTGCTACTTCACTTGAAAATGTCAACTTCTTCAGTGGGACACATAAAATAGCCAAACCTATATTATATGAAGAACAAAAAACAATAAGAAGTGTTTGGCGTTTGGCTGCTGTGTGGGGTCTCTCTGTTAAGATTGTTTGGCAATCATAGGGAATGTGACAGTTTTTTTTGTTGTTGTATTTCTTTAAATTTTTGTTGATTTTTAAAAAATAGAAAAAAAACTTTAGATACCAGTAGCCTGACACTTGTTTTCTCTGTGATATAAATTTTAAAGAGGAAGACACTTGGGATTGTTTTGATTTTTGTTGTTTTTTTTTTTTTTGAAGAGACGTTTAAGATGATTTCATTAGGTATGAGGAATTTTGAGGAGTGATTTAGAGAGTACTACCACCAAGTAGTCAAAAGAATTATATATGGATAGAATATGTGGATTTTTTTGATATCAAAAATATAAACATTCATACTGAAAAAGACTTGTAATCTTTCAAGTATACAAGTACCTGTCAAGAGTCAAGTACCCAGTACCTTGCACAGAAGTCTTGCCATGGTCATTTTAGCATAATTTTCCTTGGTCGTTGTGCTTCTCTGGCTGCGGTTTTGCCATTCCCGTTCACACAGAAGTTTGTGCCATGGTTTTCTCAATATATTCTCGCTTTCACCTCGCCGTGACGTTTACACGTGGTTTTTGACATATAGAAAGTTTTGACATCATCTCGTTTTGGTCTCGCTCATGTGGTGGAATGCCGTGAAAACCAGGCCTAACGCTGCCTAGTGTTAGAAAGATGTTCTCACTGCTTTGATGGTGACGAGCACGCTTGAAACGATTTTAGTCGTCTTTAATAGAATTTTGTTTATTTTTATTTAAAAAAAAAAAACTTTAGCGAGGCAGTAGCGAAACCAAATCGAGATAACGGAAGAACATTCTAATTGCCAAAGAATACCTGTAAATGTCATGGCGAGAACAGAGCAAGACTTTAGCGAGAAAACCACTACACAGATCCCCGTCTAAAAGGGGTTGGTGTGACCACCGCAAGACTAACACAATAACCAACGCACGGGCAACAACGTTTGGACTTTTTAACTACGTTTTAAGCTTGTTTTAACCTTTTTGAAAATATTCTTTTCAAAAAAAAAAAAAAAAAACACGGGAGAGACTATAGCGAGACCAAATGGAGATGGTGGAAAAATACTCTAATTGTCAAAAATAACGTGTACTTAAATGTCACGGCGAGATCAAAACGGAACTATAGTGAGAAAACTACGATATTTGAATGGGCTTAGCGAGACTACAGATATACGTTTATAATAATAAGAATGAGAACCACGTTTGGACTTATTCACTACGTTTTAAACTTGTTGAAATGTTGTTAAATGTTCTTTAAACAAAACACTGGAGAGGTTATAGCGATACCAAATTGAGAAGGTGGAAAAACACCCCAAATGCTAAAAACCACGTGTTAATTAAACGGCAAACACAATGATTATTACACTGACAGCCACGCTTGGACTTTTTAACTATATTTTAAGCTTATTTTAACCATTAGGAAAATGTTCTTAAAAAAATCACTGGTGAGACTACAGTGCCACTAAATTGAGATGGCTGAAAAAATATATCAATGCCAAAAACCACGTGTAAATATCACGACAAAACCAAAGCATAGTGAGAACCGTAGAACTGCAGTGAGAAAGTCACCACGGTGCAGGGAAACAATTCCACGGGCATCTGCTCCACACAGGAGTTTATTCCATCATAAGTGGGAATCTGTTCCACTTTTCAAAGTTCAATTTACTCTCACTTAGAGAGGGAATTTATTGCACTTTTTAGTGAGAAAGATCTCCACTTGGAGAGTGTAGTTTTTTCCCACTTGGTATGAGAATCAACTTCACTTCTTTTACTTTGATTCGTTCTTATTTATCATTTTTTTAATCATAGTTTCTTTAAATCTAGATTCCTTAAATGCAAAAGAAACTTCGCATGCCAACTTCGCACCCACCCACCTTAATATTTATTCGCCATAATGCTGACGTATTTCTGCGAATAAACAATTTCGTTTTCTACATTTATGAATCAATAATATGCAAAATTCCAAATTTTAAGTGGCAAAAAATTCCACAAAATTTCGGGTGTAATTAGTTCCCTCTCGCGGTGAGATTAAATTGCACTTTGAAAAGTGGAATAGCTTCCTACTCATGATGGAATAAACTCCAGAGCAGGTGCCCGTGGAATTATTTCCTTGCACCAGTCACGACACAGATCCCCGTGTAAATGGTCATGGCGAAACAACAGCGATACGAAGACTTAGCGAGACAGCGAGTCGACGGCATCAGCTTTCTTTTATTTTGAATACAAATTTACTCGACAACTCTCTTACCTTATAACTCGGATACTAATGAACGCATTCTTTTTGATGCAGGTGAGATTTATTTTTTTATCTCAGTGATAAATCTCACTGGTTGACTGAAATATAAAAGTACCAATTACAAAATTAAGGTTTCTCTAAGACTTTGACCGAAAAAATGTTTTTTCTTTAAAAAAAGTTTATTGGGTGATTTTTATTAAAAATGACAACAAATAGCTAAGAGTTGTTGAAGAACCTGTCAAAAGGTTGAGTTTTATTTCTAATCTCTGGTTTAAGGTAATAAAGGTGTTAGTTAAGATCTGAACCTCTTGTTTTCAGACCTGAAATATCTAATGAGAGCATGGTCAAAACAATTGAAGTAAATGTAGTCACTAAATTGGTTATAGAAACAAAACTGAACTACCCACATCCACCTAAACTACAGAATCACTATTAATGCCCATTCGTCAAAAACGGTTTCTTTTGATTCTTCTGAAATTTTCTTTTCTATTCATAAAAATGAGTGTAAAATGTACAAAAATTGACTGGTTCCAGAAAATTTGCCTATTTTGTATGTCTTTTCCTGCAAACAAATAATTTTGTTTTGCCTCAGAAGCAGAATTTTTTTTACATTTCTTTTAAAATTTTCATCATAACTAACCGATGATGAAAATACGTTAACAATGTTCACGAGAGTGTTATTCAATCCATCGAACAAATTATTTTATGTTTTTCTTGTTGTAATATTATTTTTTCATGTATCATTTTGAGAAATGAGAAATGAGTGGCGCACATAAAAGCATTTATCTCAAAAAAAAACTTTTTTCAATTTTTGTTGATGTCTTCTGCTTGTGATATGTTTTGGTATGATCATGATGGTCAAAGCTTTATAAAAAAAAAACCAATTTTACTTATTTTCAATTTTATGATTAAATTCGTTAGGGATATATAATTTTATAGTTGCATTTTCTCTTTTGGCACGGTTATAGTAATTTTCTTGGACATAAAATAAGGGGGGTATAAATTTAACAAAAATCAATCAGTTTGAACACTTTTTTCTTCTTTTTTTTTTAATCGAAAATGTTTTTTTATTTGGTCATAAACAAAATGTATTAAGAGTCATTAAAACAAATTAGATTTGGTTATATTTTTAATACTTATACACTAACCTTCTTAACTTCATACTTGTTTCATAAGTTATTATGAAACTTGTCTTTAATCGAAACAAAAGAGTTGAGAAACCAACTTTTATTGGGAATTTATGTTCGTCAAATTGTCCCATTGTGGAAATATTACAACATTTCGTAATAGTAAAAAATTTGAGTGTAAAAAAGTATTTAAATCGTTCTTTTATTTGTTTTAACAACTAGTAAAATAGCTAAGAGCAAGTATTCCACTTGATTACTTGAAAGAATATGAATATATGCAAAAAACAAATTAATATTTAGAGCAGTTTTCTTATTGTTTATGCAGTGGCCTCTCGTTAATTTGAAAAAATACGAAACCATGGCTGTTCTAGTAAGGGGATCACACCAACAAATTATTCTATTTTTGAATTTTGTTGCAAAACCTTGAGGCTTTTTCCTTTTTTTTTTTTGCATCAAAATTCTAATTAATTGTCTTTCTTAAGCCTGTTTTGTACTTTTTAACACTTTAAAGAACTCGTACTTCATTTAATAAAATTGACTCAAAAATGAAAGATGATCTTAAGCTAAACAAAAAAAAAACCATTAGAAACTTCGTGGGTGAGCCATAAAAAGAAAATTCAAACTAATTAATTAAAAATTGTTTGAAATTTGTTCATGTTAAAGAGTTTGCAAATATCTTAACTGTTTAACTTATAGAGTTAGTAGTAAACAAAATCAAGTTACCGAGCCTTGATTATTACCTGTTCAAGTTATAGAATACCTACAAGGGAAAAATACCACGTTCAAGTTATTGGATTGTTCAAGTTGGCGACAGTCCACTGTATATAAAATTTAGGTGACATTTAGAATAAAAAATTTTTGCATGCCAATTTTAAGCTTATATTAAAACACATTGATGAATTTAGTTTCAAAAAAAATCATCAACGCCTTTTTGAAAAATTGATCTTTCAAAAAAAAAGGATTAATATTTTAAGTAGATCAAATTACTGGGAACTTACAAAGTACTTAAGTACAAAAGTTCTTGAGTACTTTGCAACTCTGGTGCAAAGTGGTTTTTGCTGATCCTGCCCACACATTTTTTTCATCTTTTTAGAACTAAAAATAACGGTACCTGTCATAAAATTTTTCTTAGCAATTTTTCAAAATCTAGTTATTCTCAAAACAGCTTTTCTTAAAAAGTAATCATTCTCTCAGTAAAGATTACCTTTAAGTGGAAAATCACTTTTCAAAAAATGACCTTTAATGTATCTCCCAAGGAACCATTTGATTATTTTCAATTCGTTCATTCCAATTTCAATTTTTATACGAAAGCTTTTTAAAATTATTTTTTTTTCAAGACATGTTCGAAATTTTTTTTAATCAAATATTCTCAAAACTACATGATCCATTTTTTATAAGACCTGGTGTTAAAAGGTTTTTATACACCTTTTAAAGTATTTAAGTACAAATATTAGAAAACCGTTAAGGAAAACATTTATTTTTTTGAAAACCGCTCCTATTTTTTCTGTATGCAAAAATTTCTGTGTGAAATTTAATAATTATGTACAAAAATTTGTAACAGTTTAATTGTCAAATTCGGTTTGGTTTTCAAATTAACATAGCAGCAAGTTACAGTTGAGAAAATGTTATTACCAAGTAACGCAATATAATAAGAAAATATGTATAAAAATTTTAAAACTTTAAGAAAGGCTAAAATTGGGGCGCATTATCTCGCATTTTCCTTGACAATTTCCCAAATTTTGGGGGAACGTTGAACTGTTACAAGTATATATGAAACAAATTCATGATGTGATAAATTTCACTCTTTGACGTCCCGTGACCACTTAGAAGTGTAGTTTGTCGCTCAATGTCTATACGTGGTCGCAAGCATGATATACAATCAAATATATTCAAATTTTGTGTTATCTCTCAAGATTTTGCGCTATGCCACCTGTCACTTCTTGCTTGGCTGGGCCTTTATACCAAAAATATTGACAAGTGACTAGTGTGACCAGTCTCTCTGAAACTCAAGGGGGAACAAAGCAGCATTTTTGGTTTTAAGCATTCTTATGCCCCAAAAAATCTTATTCAATAATAGAAACCCCTTTGAACATAATTATTCCTTTCCTTGCCTCATATTCTGGTATATTTAATAACTTATGAACCTATTATCATCGGCTATCTGCCCTTGCTTACAAGGCACAAACAACTGATTTAAGTCAGTTTTTATACTTGTCACATTGGTTTTAGAAATATCTTGAATATTCTAGTATTTGCTTCTAGAGCTTTCCATAACGAAAATTTCCCAGAAATTTCCCTTTGTCGAGCTGTCATTTTGACGTTTATGGCTTGAAGTTCTAAAACTCATCAAAGCTCTCCGGAGGTTGGTTTGTATCATATATAGTCTGGAAGGTAGCGCTCCTTCATTCGAGAGTCGTTCTAGTACAAATGTGAAAGTTGTTACAGTAATTAAATGGAATTCTCAGATTATTAAAGGTATTACAATTGATTGATAAATAGAATAAAAAGGAAACATGAATTCAGTGATTTGTTTTGATCTGAAACAAATAAAAATAGCATTTAAAGACTTAGACTGTTTTGGCAGAAAGCTGACGATATTTCGACTGTTAAACTTCAGCAACTCGGAAGTGGTTTTTACTAATTTTGCAGAAATCATGTAAAGCAAAGTGGATACAGTGGTGTTGATTTAGTATAAAAATTATATTTCATGTACTTAGTTTTAGTATTTTTCAAAAAAGTGTTACCAAATTTTGGGATATGTAAAATAATTTTAAAAAAATAGTTGAAATATACTTTAAGAGCACATTGTCCATTTTTGGTGTTACAGTCTAAACGAAATATGGTTTGAGATAACAAATTTCTAATTATGATTATGGAGATGCCCTGAGAACCTCTTTTAAAAGGCTTATTATTTTTAATGAACACTTCTTTTTAATTTAATTTATTCAATTTATTTCTAAACTCATTTTATTTTTTTTCTATTTCTAGGTAAGTCCATGACATGTCTACAATTTTATACAAATTCTTGAGTAAGTATTATTTTGTTTAAACAAATGCTAAGGAAAAAGTATCTAGACAAAAGTACTGAAAGTGCTAAAAAATAGAAGTTTTTTAAATGAAAATAGAAAATAGTGGTCAGTGGTAATACCAATACTTATTATACATGATTAGAAAAGCTTGTTAAAAAATTGGAATTCAATCAAAAAGTATTTAATTTGGAAAAAATATTATAACAAACACTGATCAAAATCATATTTCGTTTTTTTTTTTTAAATTTAAGTCAGAAACCCTGTTATTTTTAATCACTTCCAAAATCATAGTATCCAAGGAAGTGTTACGCAGTTGTTAGTGAATATTATTGATACAAAATATTTTGTTAAACATCTCCATCATCCAAATATTTGCTTACATCAAATCATAATACTATTTGTCTTATTGAACAAGTACAAATCTCTAAAAACAAAACATTTACAATTTTGTATACCATTTGCGCCATGTTTGTATTTATATCGCAGCAAAAAAAAAAGGACCACCCCTTTCTTGATTCTTTTTCAAATAGCTTTTTGTTGTGTATCATTTAACATACACACATTCTCGTACTTGTTGTTTTTGTATCATTATTTTACCACAAATCATAATTACCTTCTACCACATCCAGCAACATAAGACCAAAAGACAAAAAATAAATATCTTTGCAAAAAAAAAATATAATAAAAATGAGCGTTAAAGACTCAACCAACGAAGAGTCACAAGAAGCCAATGGTAGCCATTTTACTCTAAAGTTCCGCCTTTAATAATCATTTTTTTTTTTGTTGTAGTTTCTTTTGTGTGTAGGTAAATGGTTTTTTCTTTTAGTTTAATCTTGTTGCTGTTGTTTTTCTCATCATTATTAACTCACTCTTCTTGACGCACAAAGACGAAAAAGCAAGACAACAGATGACAGAATATACAAAAAAAAAATAAAAAGAATAAAATACAAAAAAAAAAAAACAACACATACACACAAAACACACCCAACCACTATACCAACTTCAAGAACCCATGGATGGATAATTTAAAACCACTGAAGCGTATGCAGAGTGAAAATTACACATTCTAGAATTCATATTAAAAAAAAAACGAAAAAAAAACGATGAAATAAAGAAAGATATTTAGTGATAATGGCTGATACGACCAAAGCGAACGAATCAGCAGCAGAAGCAAACAGCACTAAAACCCAACCAAGCGCCACTACTTCAAGAACTTACAACTTTTTAAATAGCTCAGCATATGAATGGTCTCAAATCTATGCTATGTGGGGCTATAAGCTAGGGTTCTCTATTTTTCTGATAGAACTTGAACAATAGTTATCTGTCATCTATATACTATACACAGGTTAACAGAGAGAACAGACACAATGAAAAAATCCAACAACAAAAAAAAAGAACAACACTTGATTGTGTTCTTAAAGTCAAAGTCAAAAGAATGGAGTTTACGATCAAGCTATTCACATTATCATCATCGTCATGATGATCGTCATTATCATCATCGTCGTCATCATTGGCCATCATTATCATCGCGCATCATAATTCCATCGTGAATTGTAATAAAAATGATGGGATTTTGTGGCCTGTTCTCTTTTTTTTTTGTGTCTGTTAATTTGCTTTTTGTTGGTTATTTTAGCTTTTTTGTGTATTAAAAAGATAAGGAATTTCTTGTTTTCTATCCGGGCTTAGTAGTAAGTAATGGCTGATT
Organism: Dasysyrphus albostriatus; assembly: GCA_946251815.1. Taxonomy (NCBI): domain Eukaryota; kingdom Metazoa; phylum Arthropoda; class Insecta; order Diptera; family Syrphidae; genus Dasysyrphus; species Dasysyrphus albostriatus. The sequence goes on along the minus strand of OX276337.1, from coordinate 132,048,520 downwards.
ACCAGGAAGATAGGAAAAAATTCTTGAACAAGAAGAAGGCGGTACATGCGTTCATAACATTGTACAAGGTTTGGTGTCACGTTTCGCAAAATATGCGAATTTCTCCAAAGAATTGTTCTAAAAATGCTACTTTTTGGGCTTTGGAATAATTTTCCCATCAAATTAAAATGCATTCGACATTCTAATGCATAAGGGGAATGAGTAATTTTCGGTCAAATAAAATTATAGAAATTATAATTTCTAGACACATATGAATTTAGGGGGCAGGCCCACGACACGACCCTGGTAATTATATCTTGATGCATGTACCTAATTATGCTAGTTGAATTTTTGTATAAATTAAAGGCAAAAATAAACTCGAGCATTTTTTGACAAAGTCATGGTTCTTTAAGCAATGGGGTGTCAGAACAGATGGAAGAGTCTTCCTCTGAATTAGAGAAAAAATTAATTTTGTGATGTTGCATTATTATGGTGTTGAAAAATTATTTTTGAACGCAATTTGAATTTGAACGGTAGGTGTGAAGAAATAAAAATTAGCATAATAACTAATGGAATTGAAATGATTTATTTATGCATTTTAAATGACAATGCATTTATTAAATTCTTCTTTAAATTTATCAAATCCACAGTTTTAGACTCGAATTCAATAGAAAAATTAGAGCGCAATTTAAGTATTTCGATTACAAATAAATTAAGAAGTTTTGAATCTTACTAAATCGATGTTTTCTGCAACAGAATACTTTTTATCTTAAGAGAGGAAAAATTTAAAAAGTAATAATTATGAGGCAGATAAAGTGTATCACCTACACACCTTGAAGATACAAATGTGCGTCCACTTTGACAAAACCACTTCGAAAGTTCCTTTACCTTCCCTGTTCTTAAGGCCACTTTACCCCTGGGTAGAAACAAGTTTTTGTCAATTTTCATTTTCATTCTCCAACTACCGAGCAATTAAGGTCTTAAAGGTCATGGAAACGCTGATCAATCATCAACTTATGAAATCTCTAGGTCAACAAAAGCTTCCTAATGGCCGACAGTGTGGATTTTATTGCAACAGACATCGTTTTGGAGAAAGCAAAACATTGTTGCACTTGACATCGAAAAAGTATAGTTTTGTAGTATGAAAAAATCACTTCACAGGATTAGTAGATAAATTTCCTTTCCAACCGTTCAATTCAAGTTGGTTTGTATTGGACGGTTTTAAGTCTAAAATTTGCAAAATAAATGCTGATAAGCCCCAAGGCTCCGTATTGTCAACGTCACTATTTATTATATTCATCTATGATCTACTTTGTCTGAAACTGCTAATATACCAAACTGGTTTGCTGATGACAGCGTACCCGTGGGATTCTAGGTACTAGATTTTGTCTAAATCGGACCGAAAAATTGGATTTTTGCTTGACGCTTTAGTATTCCTTCACTGAGGAGTGAAAGCGAGATGTGAATACTAAAAAGTCAATTAAAAATCTATCTTTTCTGTCGATTGTCAACATCGTCTTAGTGTATATAGTCCTTTCCAGATTCAGAATCTGGTACTTGCAAAGGAACAATATGTTGAATTCATGAAATTCAAACTCAAACAGCATTATCAAATGGTGTATTAAAAATCGTGTACAGTTTAATACTTCCAAAACTCAAAGCTATCTTTAATCTTTTGAAGTCCCCTTTAACATAACATGTACCTACTGAAATGGAACTTGCATTGAATAAACTTTGGTGAAACAATCGCATACAAGTAATTGCTATAAGAATTCTGCGAAATGTTTAGGTTTAATCAGAAGATATAATATCATTTTTTCTTATTTTAATATTGCAAGTATTTATAACACATACATGTGTCCAAATCTAGAGTAAAACTTTCATTTCTATAAAGTCTGGCGTATCCATGCATCACTGCACCTGATAAATAAAGATCAGCTTTAAAGCTGATTAGTGATATATCAATTTCGAGAAAAATTAGGTTCGTTGGAACACCGTTAAAATGTCTCTTGCAAAAAATTCAAAATTCAAAATCAGTTCAGCGTATATTCAAAATATTCGGAAACAATTAAAAAACCTAGGGAGGTACTACTAATAGTTAGTTTTTTGTATATATTGTAGTAGATTGCATTTATCTTTACTATCAACATTTGATCAAAATCTTAAGAGCTGTTTGTAGTAGAAGGTTTCGTTATTTTTTCCAAAAAATAAATTACATATTTTGTTAAAATATTCTAAAATAAGTTAAAAGCTGTTTGGTACCTATTTAAAAAAAAATTGCAGTGACGTTTTCTAAATACTAAGCTTTCAAAAAAAAGGAATATTTTTTAAAGTTCAGAACAACACATTGTTGACAATTTCGGTACACAATGCTTTTTTATGTTGTTCAGGCTTCTGCATGGAAAAATTATTAAAAACAATTAAACAGTTTTTAAGTAAATTTAAAAAAAAATGGTTCTTTGGGAGGTGCCAATAATAGACATTTTTTGACAAATTATTTTTCCAACACAAAAGTGACCTTCAATATGAAAGAAATTTATTCAATTTTTCTTAAGAAAAGTTGTTGAGTGGTTTTTGAGAAAAATTAGATTGGGTATGTACTCGTAAGATAGCAAAAACTATAGCTTGTTAGATACCCTTATTTTTGGCTCTAAAAAAAAAGTTACAGGGAATGTCCAAAAGATGCTATGAAGGTACCATATTTAAATCAAATCGATCCAATTAGGATGGAGTCCAATGGACAGACAAAGACGGGCAGACAGAATTGAAAAAATGACTTTTTTGTCTTCGAAGTTTGAAAGGCAGCAGCCAGTGACATACACTAGAGACCCCCAAGTCAAATAAATCAATTAATTTATATTTGGACAGATGTAGAAATTGAATTGGAAGAACTTGTAAATATTAGATTAGATGGATAAGATTTTTATTTACTTGCAATTATTAAATTTTCGATAAACAATCATTAAAGCATGGGTTTGCCGTCTGCCTAACTTGTATTAATTGATCTCATTTGAGTTGGGGACAGACATCCTGAGAAATAGACCCAAATGTTAGCACCTCAGCACCTGCAGCACCTTCTTTCCTAAATCTTCAACAGTCAACATTGGCGGCCAATCTGTAGTCCGGTAAGGAAACCGAAATACCTGCACGTTTTGTAGTGCAAGGTCAGTAGTTTTTATGTTTATACATTATTTTTGATATGCTTAGGGTGTTATTTGACTAAAGAATCATTTTGTAATCCTGTTGCTTGGACGCCATTTTCAAAAATGGCACCTAACTTGTAGAAAATGGTAAATTAAAAAAAAAAAACGATTAAAAAAACGTTTGAAATAACAATTGATGACTTAAAGAAAGGTTTTAAGTAGAAGCTCCTTCAAGTAAAATTTCAGTGCTGCCACATTCCGAGAACATACTTTTCTTAAGTCAATGGTTGGAACTTCAACTTTTTGGTCAAATGTAATATTTTGAACATTAAAAAGTTACGGAAACGCCTATAAATGCCAAACGAATGTTGGAAATCAAAATTAATATTTTGAAAATATTTTGAAATAGGAAAAATGAGGAGACGCACCTGTGGTTTAAATCTAAATGATGCCACTTTTCACGAACATACTATTATTTTATGTCAAAATGGGGTACTTCCCCCTTTGTTCGTAGTTTTTAACGTGGAAAAAGTTGCAAAAACGATTCCAGATGTCAAACGTGTGCTGGAAAAATAAAGATTAATGTCTTTAAAAAAAGATTTTTAGTAGTCGCACCTTTTGATATAATGTAAGTACCTATTGCCAATTTTTGGGAACATACTTTTTTTACATCAATGGGACTTTTTTATTTCCTTTTTTCTAATTTAAACATGAAAAAAATGGGGAAACGCCTTCAGATGCCAAACGAGTATCAGAAAAACAACGTTAAAAACAGTTGTTAAGTAGAAGCGTCTTAGGTTAATATTTTAGTTTTGCCACTTTTAGGGAGTATACCTTTTTTGATGTCAATTTTTTTGGTAGTTTTTAATATTGTTTAGACAAAAAATACTTGCAATTTTTTTCCACAATAGGTATCTGGAAGCACTTCCGCAGCTTTTATCACGTTAAAAATACTTAAACTTTATTCCTGACCGTATTATAAGAAGATATAAGACAAAATCTAAAAAAACCCTAGGTGCTTTAATTCTGATACCATACAATTAATGAGAAAATATAAATAAAATTGTTTACTTTAAAGACCTTAACAATTTGTTCTAACAATGAACCATTCTCGAGACATTGGCTAAAAGGTTTTTTTCAAAATGGTGACTAATGCATAAAACCTCTGCCAACTAGCCAATTTTTCTTAATGTTTGAGAGATAAACAATACAAAAAAAATGTACAAGATTATAAGTGATAACCTAAAACTTTTTGTACCTACATCAAAATTGAAACTAGGCCCCCTCCTGCACTACTGGAAGTAGCGTTCTTTTTTGGCCCCCGATTTCTCAACCCGGTTTTCCAGAAAACTCTGGGGGGTTAAAATAGTTTAAATGTAGACAAAAATTGTTATTTAAACGGTTATCTCTAACCAAAACAAAATAAACATCTATGAAGCGGACACAAAAGTGATTTCTGTTTAATTTTTTTTACGTTTTATACCAAATCAATTTATTTAAAAATCTATTGGTTGAAGTAGATAAAAGAACTGTAAGCTTAAATTGATGAAATCAATCAAATGAAATCAATTGGTCAAATCAAGTAATTAGTGTCCAAAAATTTAGAAAAACCGCAGAATTTCCAAAAATCATTTTTCAACTTGTAACCAACACAAAAGAACGGGTCGAATTTTTTTTACAAAAATTCTGTTTTTAACCTCTTTTCCATTCCGGTTCTGTCTTTAAAAATTATGTTTTTTATTTAAATTAGTCAGCTCTTCAAAATTGTATCATTTAAAATTTTAACTAATTAAATATTATTTATTCTGTTCTTATGAGTACATACGAGATACTATTATACTCGTAACTCATATTTTGTTTTAACGAAAATAAATTAAAATATTTTTTTTAAGATTTTGAAGGGACATCTGGAATACCAACGGCCTGTTGCACTTTTACACAAGCTGAAGGCAATATTATATTTTTAGTCAATTTAATTATTTTCTTAACCTGCTGTACATATTTTTCTACAAAATGTCTACATGGGTACAAGCACTGCTTAACTTTTTTTTGCAGCTCTCTTTTTTGGGAGCTGAAGACAACAGAATATTATAAATTTTTTAACATAATATAAGACAGCATAATGTGAAATGTGAAATTTTCAAGTAATCTTTTAAATTAAGGTTAAATGTTTTTTTTATAAAAAAAATAGTTTTCCTTAAATCCTAGCATTTGACTTTTAACTCCTTGCCAGTTTCCAGCATGAGGTAACCCACAAAATTTGAAGTTTTTTCTTAGCCATAAACTGGAAATAGCAATTAATAATAAATTTCAGGGTATTACCCAACTCTGTTCTTAGTATTGAAAAACTGCAGTGATTGATGAAATTTAACTTAACAAATTTATCTCAAAACAGCAGTTGCCAAAATAAATATTGATTTTTCTGATTCCCAGCATTTCCCAACTTCAATCGCTTGGCAAGCTGAGAAAAAACAATTTTCACTATGTGATTGTGAAATTCTCCAGCTTCGCATGTGTTTCATTATTTCGTTTATTTCCAATAAAACTGTGTTATAGCTTATAGATCTCCCGCAACAGGTAGTTTAACATTTCCAGCACTCGCTCGCGCGAGCACACAATTACCGTTTTTGCGCAATGTCTATTAAACTGAATTGGTCATGCTGGGTGGTAATGAAGAGAATTCTCTTACCACAAAAATTATTGCAAACCAAAGTCTTTAAGCCATCCTCTTGGCCTGATGTGGTTTGGAATACACAGTGTGTTGTGTGGTGTGTGTCTTATACGAAGCACAATTTATGTACCTCATTGAACTATTTATCAATTTTTGTCTGCAGCAAGATTGGTATTTGGGTGAATTGATGGAGACGCGCCCACAAAAATTTTAAATCTATAACCTACCCACTGTGAGAGTTTAGTATGGGAACGTTCCCAACCACAACTAGGTATATGCGCTTGATGCATTTATTTCGGGGCGGAAAATGCATTATACACAAAATATAATTTTTCTATATTTTCTCTCTCTCGCAACATTCCAAAATCCAATCAATTCACTCATCATACATTTTTGTGTTTTTTTTTTGTTTATAAAAAGCAAAAATGAAAAAAGTTGAGTTAAATTTTGTAATGTTGGGTGGTGTTTACTTACACCTCATGCCGTTGTTGGTTGGTCGCACTATTTGTTGTCCAGCGCAAGAGTCTATAACATGAGATAGAAATTGAAGTAATATATCTATAGAGAGAAAGGTTGATTGCATGTCTTTCATGGTTACATGTTTGATGTGTACTGTATAACACTCATGTAGACACAATCGGTGCGAGAGTGCAATTTGATGTTTTAAATGGACACCCGGATATGATCTGGCGTTAAACAGGGATTGATTGTTGTTAATAGGAAAAACCATATTAAAGACAAATTTAAAATAAAGAAAAAAACTATACCGGCAGTGACCAAACTAGCAGTTATTATTGATTAAGTCTTTGTATAAATTGTTGATCATGGATCAATTAACAAATTAGAGCTAGATTAATCAATTCGTCAAAATGACGTCACTATGGAGAAGTATGATTTTGTTGCATGGTGCTGAGGATGGTGAGAGAAAAACATCTTCATATTGTTCTGGATGAATATAAAAAGTTGACTTAAACGAAACTTACTAGAAAAATTTATTTTGAACACTTTCACTTGAAATACAATTTTTTTACTTTTATGACTACGTATAGGCATAGGGCTATGTACAAGAAACTCACACATAAAAAATCTCATTTTTATGGGCTCAATAGCTCAATCGAAGCTCATGGGTATATTATATTTCTGATGGATAACTTAACTCACAACTCACAACCTGTCTATCATCACAAAGTCATCGTAAGGGTATCTTTATCGTATAGTCAAAGCAATCTATGCTGCAAGGTACCGCAATAAAGAGAAAGTACTAATAATAGTATACCCACTCACGTGGTAGGATGTCTTGTCTATGAAATTCAACCCGAAATCATGGAGAGTTTTTTGACTGTTATACTGTCTAATGTACATAAGACCCGCAGTATTATTCCAACTAGACATCATTTATTTTTATTGACAGACAATGAAGTGTTCATATAATCCCATCCATTTGTGTAATGGCTGGCACTTTTATTTTTTGCTTTCAATAAAATTGCTTTTGTTCGATTTTAAATCGGAATATAAAATGTAAATGCATTGAGTTATTTTTTTTTTGTACTATAAAAAATCAAAATCATCTTTGTAGAGTCTAAGAGGGAAACTAATTTGATGAGAAATTAAGAAATACCTTGACCTACTTGTACAAATGGAATGTTCTCAAAAAATTGACAGGAAATTTTTGCTATGTTGCTCCATTATTTTTCAAACTTTATTTACTTATGAGGTCTTTAGAGCTGGCCACAATACCAGATAAGTTTCGGTATCGTTTGGTATCGGTTTTGGTAACCGAAGCTATACCCAGACGATAGTAGCTCCAAAGCATCCGAAAAGATATCAAGATGATACCGAACCGAGACTTTGTTGTACAAATCCAAAGAAGATTGAGTTATACGAGACCAAATAAAAAGAGACCGTACTTTTGGGGCAGAGATTTACCGATACTTTCATTAGTATAGTTTGATATCGGCAAAAAAATTGATTTTTGAACTTTTATTTCTTACAAATAATTTTAATTGGTTTCTCGGTAACGGCTCTAACAATTCTTTCCCTTTCGAAGGGAGAAGGTTTGAACACTTCTTCAAATTAGAGCCACCCACTTCCACGCCCACTTTTATATTGCTTTGTTTTTCTTTGTATCTGCTTCGATAAGAAAAATTGAAAACAAAATTCCTTTTGCTGAACTCTCCAGAAACTCCAGGAAAAAATGAAACCGTTGGTCGCTCGACATATTGGTGAAAGACCTATTGGGGTAGCGGTATTAAATCATATCGTCCTCTCCCTGTCGTACTCGACTCGCTGGATAGCAAAAAACGTCAGATCTATCTTATTCAGGGACACCTGAGCTATCTTTAAGGGAAGCAGTATTAAACGAACAGCTTTCGCTACCCTTTCAATCTCCCACATATTCAGACCTCACAAGCCAGCCGTGAAAGGAACACCAGATTATGTTGTAAGAAGTAGCTGGACTGATAGTATGTAGACGACCCCCCCCCTCTTAAACAAAAAATAGAGAATGAAATATGCGTATTTTGTATAAGGATTGTGCGTTCACCTAACCGAACAAACAAGGCCTTCAGCATGACAGTCCAAAGCACTAACCATTATGCCTCAAGGTACTACTGACGTAAGGCATTTCTGTAGCATATCCATGGAAGCTCTTGGTTAACATCAACTCTGAGAAGATTTTCTCTGCAATGCGATGGGACCAACATAGAAAATCCTAGTACTGATGAGATGAGCCCATAAGCTGATGGTAGCAATGCCAACAAACCATCAGGAATTCTGCAGAAAAAGGAACCTCTGGTTTGACTTCAAATGTTCTTAGACAAAGAAAGAAAAATGGAGGCCTATAAGTTGTGACAAAAATGAGGACAAGAACTTGGATTGAAAAGGATTGACAAAAGAATGGATGAAAACTGCTTGCTCAGAAAAAAAAAAGATCAAGAGCAGCGTGAAGTTGAGTAAATTCAGAAAAACCTCTAGAAGAATCAGGTATGTAGCTTCCAGAGAAGAGTCAAAAAGCAAACATCAGTGGCCGAATAACCGAATCAGTTATCGAGTTATTCGTGACTGAATTATTTGAGTTTGGCAATACGAATCACGTTTCCAGCAATCAAGTATACCAAAATTTGAAGTGGTTACTCATTCATTCGATCACTTTTGGCAGTCACTCACTTAGTCACTGAAGTGGTAATTTTACCCCAAAACTCCTGGGGATTCCTGGGGATAATGCAAGGATAAAGAAAGAAAAACCATAATGGAAACGCAGTTGATGTTAAAAATCTGAAGCTATCATTTCAAACAGTTGCTAAACGGCAATGAATACCTAAATCCCGCCAACAAGCAGTCCCGTTAAGTAAATTTGGTAGATGATCTGGGGTTTCATGCACACAACCTTTGATTGAGGTAGGAAACCATCAACAGGCTGAAATCGAACAAAGCACCTGGTGCCGATGGTCTATAGGTTGAATTTTTCAAGTCCGCTGGATAATATCTGGTATAAGGAGCTAGCTGTAGTACCTCATTGCACAGTGGCTAGGACTGTCATACCGAAGGTCTGGGTTTGATTCCCAGCCACTGCCACCTTAAAACAGAAATGTTTTTTTCCGAGGCAAATCCTCCAAGAGTATAGTTGTCATGAATAAGTTCTTCTCACCTAGCCATTTTTGACTAAGCAAAACATTAAAAGTCCCTTTCATTCCTGCCAACACATATAATTGAGAGATGTAAGTCACTAGGCCCTGGTACTCCACGAACGCAACAGCAAATTTATTTAGTATTTACTATTCAAAGACAAAAATTATGCCCATCTTAGATATACCACAGTTCCTACCTCACACAACAACAGCAACAACTATAACATCTATAAATGGCAAATGGCCCAATCATTTCTTCAATTATATCTGCCCTCGTTTTTAATAATTTTCTTATTTTTTTCCTTCATTTTATTTACTGATTAAATTGGCTTTACCAATATGTTTGCCTTTTTTTTTGTGTTTTCCTGCACGTACGAGGTTTATATATATTTTTTTTTATTTTGTCTTCTGTATATTTGCTTAAAAAATTGTATTTCTTCGATAAAAAATCCTGTTATTACCAATGGTTGAATGAAAATGACTAGTCAGAGCATGGAGTTATATGTACGTTAACGCACGCCTATTTTTGCAACAACAACTCATACAAAAAAAAAAAACAACAAAAACAAATCAGACTTAAAAAGCAAAAAAAAAAAATAGAAAACAAAAATTGCTACTGTACTGTATGTGGCAGTATGTTGCATGTATGATTTTCTTTATATTCAACCTGCAATAATAATCAGCACACGATTGCTTGCTGATTTTCTATATATTCATTTTTTTTAATTTTTATTTTCTTCGTTACAGACCAATTGATAATTTAGTTGTTGAAAGTTAACTCAGAGATATTGTCGATACACGAAATGTATATTTTCATCGAGACTCAGGCAATACTGGTATTATAAAATAGAAGAGCATGGTACGACCCCTATGTTTATTTCTGCATGAATGCAACTGATAATGTCATTCCAAAATGAAAATGACAACTTTACCAAGAAATGTTTTAATTTTTATTATTATTTTGTTTTTTTTTTTTTTAATTTTTGAATATTCATGCTGAGCAATGAGCATGTGCAATGATTTTCATAAAAATCTAGACCAATACATTCAGAGATCATTTAATTTTGAGAGATTAAAATCGGTTGGAAAGGAAATTAGTTGCTTTGAAAAAGCTCAACATTTTTTAACTTAAAGGCATTAAAATTAAATAAAATGCTAATTGGGATGTCATTTAATGGGAAAATGTTGTTTTATTCCATATATTAAGGAAAGAAAACTATAGCTTTTTTCCAAACAATAGCTGCCTGTGGGTGTCTCTTCAAAAGCTACTTAGGGGCCTGCATCCATTTTTTTTACTAGAACTTAACAAACATATTCATCTATGAATGTTTGTCTGAAAATTATATTTGAATGAATAGTGTATTTTTTGTTATGTTAGAAAAAGTATTTCCACTTAGTGAAATTTCACTGAATGTTTATATTAAAAAAGTCTAATTTTAAGTTGCTACTTGATAGCGTAAACAAATGATTCATTGTCTTCAATTTTTTTGCAGAGAAACGATAATTTTCTCAAATTCCATCAACTTAGCGAAAATTAAAAAAATATTCTTGAACGTGGCTTACTAGGAATTAATGCACATGTTATATCTTTGAAACTTTATCAATATTTTTATTTATTTTTTACATAATTTTTTGCTGAGCTTATGCCTTTCAACTTAGCGAAAATTAATAAATTATTATTGTACGTAGCTTATTGGTTATAATTGGACAGCTTATTCCTATGAAAATATTAATATTTTTAATTTCTGTCCACTCAGTTTTTCGCTGAATCTATGCCAATTTAATAAAACTACCAATAATTTCTTAAAAAAAAGAAATATGGAACTAGATAAATACTGACGTACTAATTACCATCAATTTATATTAAAAATTCATATCCATTCTTGAATAATTTATCTATAATTTCCAATTAGCTATTAATTTAAATATATGTTTAAATTAGTTCAGAGAAATATATAAATTAATGTGTGTTCTTAAAATGCTATTATCTTAGCGAAAAGAAATTAATTATTCATGCACGTAGGTAATTAGCAATTAATTGGCAACGAATTTCTATGAACTAATCAATATTATGTCCTTATTCTGGAAAAAAATTTATTCGCTCATCTTAAGTCGACTTGGCGAAATTTTTATTTTTACCAAAAAAAAAAATGGTCAAATTTTTGGCGTGGCTAATTAGCACCAATTAACGTTATTCATATCCATATTTTTGGATAATGAGTGACTTTAAGCTTTTTACAAACTAAAAAAGACTATACAATTTTGTTAATGCTTTCGTTAGTAATAAGTTTCTATACAGGAACCAATATTTTATCTCTCATTTTCTGAGTTTTGGATCGGGGATTTGATATTAATTTCTTTGAAATATTAGAAATTCAGCCTTGATAACTTTCATTCATTAAGTTGAAAATACTCGTATCTACCTATTCTGAGATTGCCTTTCTCTACATTTGGGTAAGTTATTTTTTAAAATTTACGTTAACTGGGCGAAATATATATTTTCTTTTAAACTTGAAAGGAAGTAATTATTTGTGTGTATAGTTTATTTATTAGAAGTTGACAATCGGCATTTACTTCTTACGAAAAAGTTTTTTTTGCTGGGTTGAGTAGAGCTCAGCGAAAAATTTTGTTTATGCCAGAAACAAAATTTTATGAATGTAAGTAACAAATTTGCATTCTTTATATTTTTAAAAGTGCTGTTCTACTAAGATGAGTTTAACTTAGCGAAATACTAACTTTCCAAGCCGTTTGAAAATATTATAGAAGTAATTAATTTATAAGAAAGTAATAAATCACTTAGATAGGGTAGAAAGGGTGACAGTTGATTTTGCTACTGTCACACATAGATCTATGTATATAAAAGGGTATCAACCTAGGAAGTTGTATTTTACTTAATTTAAGAACCTCGCTATGTGTTCTGTTAGCAGTCAAATCACATCGCTCTGACCAGCAACCCATCAGAGTCTAATGCTATACTGCATGCAAAAAACACTGTACTCTTCGCGATTACAAGTTACAAGCTTCAAATATATCTCGTTGGCAGAAATAGCATTTTCAATCACTAAAAAATGCGTATTCTTTATATTTTTGATTTAATTGTTTTACTTAAATGATGTGCAATTAGAAACCCTTCATTTTCTAGCAGATCTACGAGTAGTTAGCTGCCTTCGTAACTAATCAAAAGTATAATTAACTGTAATTTAGCGAAACCAAATTTTTTTCTCAAAAAAAGGCAATTTGTTATTGATATACAGCTTTTACTTCTTACTTTATTTTGTTTCGCTAAGTTTACGCAAGCTGAAGAAAAATCAAATTTTTTGAAAAAAAAATTAGTGGTATAAAATACTGGTCAATGAAAATTATGAAAAAGCATTAAGTTACTCACAAATGTCTATTCACTGTATTTTTGACTTTATGTTTTTAATAAAACAATGCCATTTTAGCGAAAAAAAAACTTTTTTGCAAACAATACGAGATATTAAAAAAATTTCTATGGATAATTTTTAAGCAATTAATAAGCACTTAATTTATATAGGTTTTCCATTATTTTTCCATATATATTATTAAAACTTTTTCGCTCAGTTAACGTTAACTTAGCAAAGGTGGTTTTTTTAACAGCGAATAGTTAAATTAAATTAATATTGGCTTTTACATAAAGCTAGAAAAGAACTCAGTAACATATAACTATCTATTTTCTAATCGGTTGTCTTTACTGAAATTAAGTCAACTAAGCGAAATTATTTATCTGTTTTGCAAACACAAATAAATATCAATAATTGTCTTTTGTTGCTTACTAACAGCATTCAAACAACTCTTTTCTAGGAACTAATCAATATAAAATATTACTTTAATAAAACAAAATTTTCGCTAAGTTAGTATTAACCTATCAAAAATCAGGTTTTTTTTAGTACTAATAGCAGAATGAAATTAATTTGAGTGTTACTATTTAGCAATCACCTATTTATAAACATAAATAATAGTCCAACCCATTACATTTCTTGGTTGAATTTTTCGCTTAGTTGATAGTAATTCAATTATTACATCCTTTTTCATAAAAAAAAAATATGTAGTTTAAATTTATATATACAAAATAGGCAATCCATTAACAAAAAAAATATTATATTTCTGAATATGAAGCCTCAAAAATATTTCGCTAAGTTAATTTATTATATCGTCTTCAAAAGCCTTAGAGGGCTGCTGTTTAATTTCTTCTTCTACTTATGAACTAAAAATAAGCTATGAAAGAAAAGAAATGATCAAACTATGGTAGTTGACTTGAGTAAATGTGAAAACAGGCACTTAATGGTTCGTATTTTGTAAGCTTACCACAAGGTCTACGCTTAATTGCTATAACAATTCTCAATTTTCTTAGCACTATTTTTTTTTAATTAAAGTAAGCAATTTTCAACTTTGCATTACATTTTTCTATATTCTGTATTGTGTAGAAAAAATCAGAAACTCAAATAAATTATTCATTTAAGTTAACAATAAGGCCATGCATTTAAAATACAAAAAAAAAAAAACAGAAACAATTCTTTAAAAATGCATAAAATTTAAAGAGTAAAGTTAACATTCACATTCAATAAATTTATATTAAAAAAAAAAACACAATTGTTCAAAATCATTTAAACAACGATTACATTCATTTAGCAGTCAATAAAAAAACAACAACAATGAACATGAACAACAAAAAAAAATACTCTCAATTATTGACATAAATTCTTGTATTTACTGTCGCCGCACTGCTAAAGACCAGTAAGCTTAACAATATGCAAAACAAAAACCTTATGGTTTATTTTTTTTTCCTTTCTCGATTCTGCTTAATTGGGATTAAAGAAAAAGAATACAAAAAAAAAAATTAAATTAAAATCAAAACAAGAAATACCAGTGGCGCGCATTCGTTCGATATACCTATAAGATTTAATTTAATGACAATGCATTTTTCGTGTTTTTTCTTCTGTTTAAGGCTCCGATATATATATATGCGCAAAGGGTACATATATACATTGATGGTAGCTTTGTTAAAGGTATTAATTAAAAAAAGTGTTAAATTGAATATTTATTTAGTCACAGACAGGCGGCAAGCTTTAAGGAAATCAATGAAATTGGTTTCGTTTGTCAAATGGAAAAATAAATGCACGTGAGTCATAATGACTATACTCATTATTTTAACCATTAATGTCTTCAAATTACAATTTACTTAAAAGCCTAATATATAGAAGAATTATAAAATGATGTCATATACGAAGAGGCTTTTTTATCATTGACTCTTAGATCTTTTTTTTCAACAAAAAAGCTGAAATTCTTGCCGCAGTTTTTTTTTCAAGTAAATTTGAATAATAAATTTGTGGTGAAGAAGTTGCCATAGTTTATTTCATATCCAAGTAAGACAATATTTTTTTGCTTGAGCTAGATCCATTTTAAATATTTAATTTGCATTTTATCTTTAACTGAGATGATTAAAAAAAAAGTATTTTTTTTTTTAAATGCGAATCTTCCCCTTTATAAACAAAATTATTCAAAAATAAAAAAAAAAAAACATTCATACCGAATGATTTACAGTCTGTTCAAGTACCCAACATAAATTCACCTGCTGACAGATCTCAAATGAAAAAATAATAAAAAAAAACAAGAATAAAAACACAACACAAATGTATTCTTTCTCGCTCAAACCATCATCAAAGACCACAGATATTCAGAGCAAACTAGAATCAAACATAAAAACAAAAACAAAACACTTACAAAAAAAATTGAATAAATAAAACCAAAAAAGGGCAGAAAAGGGGGCTTTTCAGCACACCACTACCACCTTTGAAGATTTGGGCAACATCTTTCCTTCAAGGATATATAAAAAAAATAACAAATAACAACAACAAGGAAAAATATCGCCTTAATATCATTTCACTGGATTGTGTCTGTTTCTCAACTTGTCTTCTTGTTCTGTTTTTCATTTGTTTTTTTTTGTTTGCTCTTTTTTTCCCAATGGCGTATCTTTTGTTGGAAAACTACGATTAAAATCAGTTTGAATATCTTCAAAAGTCTTTTGTAATGTCATTATGTTCTGATATCGCAAAAAAAAGTAGCAGCAAACAAGAGCGACACATCAGACATTTTTTTTTCTTATAAAAACAAAAACCGAGCAAAAACATTTAAAAATACCCAGTTGACATATCTCGTTAATTTAAAATCCTTATCGATGCAACTGCATCGGTGAAAAAAAATATATGTATGGCAATATCGAATCAGATGCACTTGGCCTTTGGCATCACATACCCGCATAACTCATAGTCTCATGGAAATGCTATGGCTGAGTTTGAATTGAAGTCATGAGAAGTCCCTACGTAGATTCTATGAGTTTTTTGGGGTATCCTTTTTTTTGTTGTTAAAGTTCGATGCATTTTGCCGATTGCTTGACATTTTGTCTCCTTGAGACAATTTCTGTCCTCATAAGTCAGTTGCAATCATTTTGCATATCAAGAAAGAGTCAGTGTCAGTTTGGAGGGAAACCACAAGCGGATAAAAGTTAAAAGTATCCCGACGGTGAATTTATCTGAAAAGCCCTCCACCAGCATCCCAAAGCCTGTGCCAGTGCGGCGGCAGTGGCTCAGCGGTCAATCTCAATCAAAAATCACCAGTTGACATTTTTCGGAAATGCAAAGCAGAAGCAAAAGTAAAATAACAAAAAAAAAAAACCCCAGACTTACAGCTGAATCCAAATTCATAGAATTGAAGAAGGAAAAAAAATGGAATAAGCATTAACAGTAAGCGCAGGCTACTTTTGTGGATCAGTGGGTATAAAAAATGTCCTTAAGTTTACCCAACACAGAGGGACAGGGCGAAAGACGACAACGACGACGACAATGCGACGTATATCTCAACCAAGATATACTTTGTTCTGTTTAGATTTCGACATCAATTTATTTGAAGACATACATTCTTTTTTTTTGTCTTCTTTTTCAAAGCCGCTTTGTTTTTCTCTTGGTTTTTGCACATGTGTGTGTGTGTGCGATGATATTTCTTTCAGGTAGGATCCTTACCAAATGACAGGAGAAAAAAAAACAGTTTTTGAGGACATTTTTTTCGTTTTCTTCTTCTTTTTAGTTTTAGCCAATGTTGCTGTCAGTTTGTGGTTCAGTTTTCTTTTTTTTTCCTTTTTGCTTCTCTTGTTAGTGTGTTTTTGTGATCACAAGTTTTTTGTTATAACTTTTTTTTGTTGTTCATTTTTTAATTTTGTTGACATTGTCCAATCGACGACGATGGTCACCATTATTGGTTGAAACTTGATATGGTTCGTTGAAGGCCATTTTGAAAACATTTTTTTTTCATTTTCTTAAAAATTTTTTTTTTTGTTAATTTTTATCATGAGCTTGATCATGGATACTGGAGCAGACATCAAAATTAGTTAGATGCATATGTTAAATCATGTTCATCGTTAAATATTTCACTTTGCCTATACAATATGGGGCTTAAGATTCTGAGAGAGAAAGAGAGAGATA
This sequence comes from Dasysyrphus albostriatus, assembly GCA_946251815.1. Lineage (NCBI taxonomy): Eukaryota > Metazoa > Arthropoda > Insecta > Diptera > Syrphidae > Dasysyrphus > Dasysyrphus albostriatus. The sequence goes on along the minus strand of OX276337.1, from coordinate 132,031,605 downwards.
AATTAAAATATACGCAATAAATTAGCTTAACCACATCATAAAAGGGTTCGAAACTCAACTCTTTTGATTTCGTTTTTTTTCTATTTTCTTCATGTGTTACTTTGGTTTTGATTTATTTTTGTATAATCATTCATCAATAAATGAAGACACAAATTTGAATTTTCAAATAATTATTAGTCTTAGTAGGTATATTTTGTAAAAATCAAGTTCGCAACTCAGCTCTTTTGTTTGATAGTTTACAATTTTACTACTTCTTGTGATTTTTAATAGAATTTGTTATCTTAATATTTTAAAAAATCTTCTTCATCTGCCAGGAAATAGATAATTTAACAAGTTGATTGACAAAAAGTTTCAAATTTCAGCTCTTTTGTTTCTGATGTAAGAAAGATATTTCAATTTGACTTAAACTTCTATATTTTGTTAATTTGAAAATTGATAAAAACAAATTTGTAAGCTAAATTAATCTTATATATATTTTTTTAAACAGCTTTCTATTTGAAATCTTTTATTTAAATTTCATTAAGGTTAGTTCTATCACCAACTAAAAACTTTTTATTGTCTATGGTTTTGTTTTTTGAAGTTTTCCTTCGGATATTCGATATAAGCTCTCCAGATCTAGATTCATATCCCCAGCTAGAAAACTGTGCTTAAATTTGCTGTTTACATATTTGAAAAACACTCAGATATCATTGGTTGGAAGTGCAAGTCACTAGGCTTCAATCTTCCAAGAGTCGTTAAGTCAAAAATTTATCAAAAGGAATAAAATTAAAAATATTAATCTATGAAGCTTCTATTGGGTTTCTGTATCGAAGTTTTAAATCAATTAAAATTGAAAATTCAAATGAACTCAAAAGTTTTAATCAATTTATATTCAATTGCTCTACTTAAACAAAAGAATTTTTGTTTAAAATGTTGCTCCATTATGCCACATTACAGGTTTTAAATCTATATTTCTGTATACAGTTTCCTTTTAACTTGTAAAATGGTAATAAATAATTTCGTCAATCAGAAATCGTATTCTTTTCAAAATTTTGAAAAAATAATTGGCAAGCTTTTGTTTGTCTTATCGAAATTATTTTAAATATTTTTTTGTGTTCACAAGAGTTTTGTTTAGATTTTTGATGAAATGCATTTGTTTTTCTCGTGATGGGCATTTGCAAAGTATTTCTTTATTGAAATATAGTCAACTAAATGTGATTGTATAATTTCTATGAACAGAATCCACATATAAAAATAATTAAGAATACTGTGAATTGTTTATTAAGGAAGCACTAACTTCAGTAAATGTGTCTTAGCAGAGCGATGTAGCGAGCAAGAACGATACAAAGTTGGTATTTTGAATGGTAAGGAAACAAGCAAAAGCAATCAAGGAACTATGAAAAAACTATAAAATAATTTTTATTTTGATTTATTTGGATAAGGAAGAAATGGCTTTTATTAAACTTCCATAAACCTTCTTTAAATGATTTAGGAAGTATCAATAAAAATTTGCAAAGTTACATCAAAAAAAAATTATATGTTGTAGTCTTATTTACATAGTGCTTCGAAAAAGCTTCTGTAAGGCTTTAAAAAACCTGTTTATCTATTTTTAAATGAATTTATGAAACACATTATTTATAAAAATAACTTTATGTCTATGAATTTTTGTATTTCTTAATTTGTATGTCAAAAGTATTTTAACTTTTATGTGTTGAACATTAGCTTTTATGTGATTTAAGTTTGACTTTTTTTGAGTGAAAATTGAAGAATACAATCTGGAGGTTGGGTGGAAATTACTTGATTTTTTATTTTCTCTATTAAATCATTTATTTTATTTATCTATTTCAACATTAGAAGAATAGTTTTCATAAGACTTTCTTAAAATTTCGTATCTCAAGCAATCATAATTCCCTTGTCATAGCTAATTAGAAAATTGAAACTCAACAAATTGCGTATGACAAGGCCCTCACTACGTCACTGATGAGTCCAAGTGAGTAAGCCGGACGAAACGCCGATCTGTAGGACTAAAGGCCATAAAAAGCTATTTTGAAACTCAGTACTTTTATTAATTCACATGAGTACTGAAAGAAATCGTTGCTTAATAAAAAGTCCATCAAAAACTGTGTTACAAAAATTGCCTGCTCAGCAATTAATTTTGAAAGAACAAAAAACTAGGGATATTACAGCATCGATATATTTTCTATAACGAAGTCAAAATTTTGATAATGTTCCATTAAGTATATAAATTTAAGATTAATTTTTAATTGAAGACTCAGAACAAAATGTTGATAAATGATTAAAATACTTTATTTTTGAAGATTGAATCAATTAACTTCGATAAATTTTCAATTAAAAAGACTCATATCAAATATTTTTCCTTATGTTTGTGTAAGAACAGGAATATTAAATGAATTTTAAAACTTTATTAGATACAGTAGAATTTTGGATTGGGTAAAAAATTATGTCATTTCATTCATCTTATCTTTTGATCAAACTGTCAAAATAAGAAAATACATTTTCTGTACAAAGTCATTTAAGCTACTTTAAAGAATTCAACAGGAAAGTAAATAAAATAAATATGCTTGTTGAACGGAAGCTTGTATAAATATTGTCATCCTAAATTTCATTTCTATCAGGTGAATCGAAATTTATCCTAGCATCATGTTACCGTTTGTTTTTACTTTTCAGTAAAGCTTCCAAGCATTATTTCTAAAGAAGCACCTTTTTACGTACTTGGTCAATTTTATTCATTTCAAAAACAATTATTCCAAAATTCGATAAATAGTTTTCATAAGACTTCATTAAAATCAGATACGACAAGCTACCAAAGTTTCTATACCGAAGTTAATTTAAAAAATTATTGAAATGAAAATATACAGGTATTTTCTCTACCACATCATTTTTCATGACATAAGAGTTTCCATAAGACCTCATTAAAATTTGATGCAAAAAGGCAACCAGAGTTTCTCTACCGAAGCTTATTTAAAAATTATTAAAAATGAAAACACACAAACACATACAAGCATCTTTAAGCATTTTAACAGAAAAGCAACTGATATCAGATAATTACTTCACGATTATAAATACCATAATTTCATTTTGATCATTTTAGTTAATTTAAACTGATTGCAGGTAATTTTACTTTTCGGTAAAACTTCCAAAACTTCACTTCTCATGAAGCACGCCATTCTTTATCCCTGATCAAAAATGTTAACTACAAAAATCATTATTCGAGCATTCGATAAATAGTTTCCATAAGGCTTCCTTAAAATGTATTACCAGTTTCAATTAAATTTCTTAATTGAATTTAGTTTCTGATTGGAACATTACAGAACTGCTTACATTTTTCCCAAGGAGCAATTATTTTTTATAGAAAAGTCGAGAGATTCAACGGCTTCGAAAAGTTTTTTATAAGGAAGTCGTAATTCAAAGAAAATAAATTAAAGATTTAGAACTTATTTACAGCTGCTTTTGAAAAATAAACGTTTTAACGTCAGCTCTCTTTTGTTTATGAATTTCCATACTTCATCATTTGAGCTTTATAAAATGTGCTTAGTAAATATAATTAATATTCACTGGCTTACGTAACATAATGTCAGCATGATCTTCAAAATGTTAGAGGCATTTTATCTTTAAACTATAACAGCAATAGGAAAGTAACAGTCACCATAAGTATTACAACGTTAAAAACCTTATTTAAAAAAAAATCATTTTGGGAAGTCACAAAACTTTGATTACTTCTTCTTAATTTTCGTTTCACTACATAATTTTATACCATGAAACCACAAATTCTTCTGGCACAAGTGGTGCGCTGGTATAGTGCATAATCGAAAGAAAATGTTACTATTACCAAATACAGTCCTTTGGTAGTGGTAGGTACCAATTGAAAAATTATTTCCTGTATATTAAAGCTGGTGCAGCGCTGCTTGCTGCTAGGTGATTGTGCTTTAAGATTATTACTGTTATTAACTAAGAAACTACTTAAGAAAATACTCACTGCACACACACATACAACCACCAGAAAACAATAGTCTCGAAGAAATCACTTCATTATTAGCTATGCCTGGAGATTTTCCAATATAATAAAAATATACACATAGTAAATTTTCCAACCTATCAATATACGTATGTACGTGCTCGATATGTTTTGGTCTATTGGATCTCTCTGGGTTCACTTCACCACATAATAAAGATATCAATAGATTGTTGTTTTTTTTTTTTTTTTTCATTTGATTTTCCCTTCCTTTCTCTTTTTCTCTGAATTTTCAAAAAGGATAAAAAAAGAATATTTTTCGCTTTGAAAGTAAAAAAGTAAAATAATTTAAACTCTAAATGGAAACTTCGTTCAATTTTTATTCTTCGATGCAATTGTTTTTCTCACTTTTAACATTTCTTACCATTTTTGGTAAGAAATACAAAAAAAAAAAAAAACAAATACAGCAAACATTTGTTTTGTTTGAATGTCTTTCATTCGAAAGAGAGAGAGAGAGGAGGGCAACAAAATTCAAGTGAAGCTCCAAGTGTGTTAAGGCCAAATGCAATGTAGTGGCGGCGGCGCTTCAATCGATCGACGTAAAGTGCCCAGAAGGGATAAAAGTATGTAGATACTTAGAATTTTATCCTAAAGGTTCTATGCGGCTGTGGTATATTTAACTAACTAATAACCCTTATGGCTAAGTATTTTATGTTTGTTGTCGTATAAGTAGTCTTTTGTGGTTATTCATTGTTCGTGTGGTGTGCAAAGGATGACATCCACATGCTCCTCTGTCCCTCTCTCCTCTCTGAATAGAAGAGAATCATGTTTGAACATTATACAGGATTCGATTTTAACACCAAAAAGGAAGCTTAGGGTAATTTTGTCCACAGAACATTTGCATCCTTCGAGCCAAAATTGGAATTATATAATCGCCAACTACTGTGTATCTGCCATCCAAGTAAGGGACAATTGAGAAAAGTGAGCATTTTACCACCAACAATATTATTTTTTTTTTGTTGTGGTTGTCTTTTGATTTTTTTTTTGTGCTACTTACCATTCCGATGGAAAATAGATTTAATGGAATATCACCAACCATGGTGGAGTTCAATTTTGTTGTATGCATGCGACTTTGTTGTCGGTCGCGCATACATATATTTATATATTGATGGAATGAAGAAGGAAAATTTGCATTGTCGTGACATTGCCTTTATGCACATGCAGCAACAAACACACAAAGATGTATGTATGTTGACTATTTAAGAAGTTCTTATGAAACTAAACAAAAGCTTGAGACCTAAGTCCGAAGAAAGATATATGGAGAGAGAGGAGTGGAGAGAATAAGCAAGAGATGTGCAAAGTATTCGCTTTTTGTTTTCCATTTATTTGTGCTATTTTTCTATTTTTTTTTTTTTTTGTTGGTTGTGTTCTGGGGTTTTATTTTTTTTTTTTTATTATTTTCTTCATTTTATCCATTTATTCATACGGAAAATTTTTCGTTGTTAAGTGCTGTCTATGTTATTTTAGCTTTGGCAAGAAAAAAAAAGAAAAACTAAACACACCAAAAAAAAGGAAGATAAATAGAAAAATACGAGAATCTCTGGAGACTATTTTGCATATACGGCAACCCGCTGACTTGGAAAAACACCACACCACCACGACTATGGCGGTGGTGGTGGTGGTGGTGGTGTTGGCGACGATGACGGTAACCACGGACGGTATGCTGTTTGTTGCTCCTGCTGCTGCTGCTGTTGCTGCTATAGTAATGCTGATATTTGGCCCTCTGCCACTGAGGATGCGCTATGCATCAGCATTGGTGTGTAGATTCTGAGTTAATATTATCACACATCTTTGTGAATATATTTTCATGAAGAGATATTTGCTAATTGAATCAACACCAAAAACAAAATGCAGCATCTTCTCTATAGGCGAGCATTGAGGTACTATACTTATATATTCTCTCTAGGTTCTTCTCGTTGTTTGGCTTTTGTTCAATTTGTATATAAATATACATCTATAGGTATAATGTAGAATATTTTGTAGCCAGAGTGTAATGAACTTTTGGAATTGGCATAAAAGGCAAATAGTGTTAAGCATTTGAAGAAATATTTGAATAGACCTATGAAGAAGAACTATCTTCTTAGAAAGAGGAACCTTTTTTGAATTATTTTTTTTTTTTGAGTATGAAACAAAAGATTTGAGTTGCGAACTTGATTTTATATGAAAATTTATTCTTTGAAATTTTTAAGTGTAGAAGAATTTGTAAAAAATAAATACATATTTATTAATATACAGAAGAGGTAAAAATATGATTTAAATTTAACATTTTGTGAGGGAAAAAGAATAGCGGGTTGAATTCTGCTTCTCTGCTTGGGTCCCTGAATCAGCTCAAACTTGGCAATAATTTTGCTCCAAAAATTATCTTTTTGGATGAAGGGCTTTTCATTGCTGTGAATACGTTGACATGCCTCAGTTGAACTATAAAAAATTCACATGAAGCTACAGCTATAGAAAATGTATTCTAAACGTGAACTTTTTGTGGGGTTTTTTTGGACATTATTGGCCAATTTTCGCTAATCAATGAAGTCAAAAGTCAAAGTTACTTTTCGCCATACAAACTGCAACTATGTAGTTGCATTTTTTCTCTTCGGTGCACAGTGTTATTTTTGAAAGAGAAAAGTACAATATGAATTTAGATTCCGTTCGACTTAAAAAAAAATCGTGTCTGTATTAAAACAGTTATGTTTAATCAAAAATATTATTTTATTTCTAAAATTAAGTTTTTATTCACTGATCTCAATACTGCTGTGGCGAAATTTTAACAGGATCTTCCTTACTTAGAACTCTTACGGGATGAGACTTGGGACCAAACCTAAGAAACGTAGAAGCTTTTTTGTATGACCACTCAAGTCTGAAGTACCTACCTAAAGGGTGTTTTTTTGGTGGTAGAGAATTTGGAAATGTAATAAAACAAAGATGATTGTTTAAATTGTTATGAAATTTACTTTATCCGAAAGATAATCTTGTGGCATTAAAATTTAAATATGATTTCTGGCATATGAACACCACGGCTGGCTCGGACGTAGTCAAATCTAGAGGTCCAATTTTCGATGACTTTTTCAAACATTTGTGGCCGTTTTCGGCAATAACGCAGCGAGTGTTGTCCTCTAATTGATCAATCGTTTCAGGCTTATCGGTAGACTAGCAACTTCACATATCTCTACAGAAAATAGTCTAGCGGTGTTAAATCGCATGATCTTGGAGGCCAATTTCACTGGTCCGTTACGTGAAACTGTACGGTTACCAAACGTTTTCTTTAAGAAATCAATTTTGTCACGAGCTGTGTTTCACCATTTTGTCAGTAATTAAGCGATCACTACTGACTGTAACGGTCTGGCCAGCAGCGTTTTTAGCGAATTACGAACCAATTATTCCACCAATTCATAAAACACCCAAAACAGACAGTTTTTGTGGATGCAACGGTGTCTAAAAATATACACTTGAGGACTATCATCACTTCAGAATTGGCAGTTTTGTTCATTGACCTATCCATTCAACCAAAACTGAGCGTCATCGCTCAACAAAATTTGCGTAATACCTATCTCGAAAAGAACCATGATTTTAAAAATAAATTCGGACAATTTGCAAGATTTGTTCAGGTGTCAGACTGTTCATGTTGAAATGCCAAACCAGACTAAAATAAATCACTTGACAGCTGACAAAATGGCCACCAGTTAAAATAGTGTTAACAATTTATAATTCTATAAATTAAAAAAAACGATACTACCGATAGTATCGGTAAATTTTGGTCCAAAAAATGCGGTATCGTTTGATATCATCTCGGTATCGTTGTGGAGCTGGTATCGTCTCGGTATCGTTTCATTTTCCAATACCAAACGATACCAAGAAATTTTTAGGTATCAGGGCCAGCCCTAAGCACCTTGTGCAGAAGTCAAAAATTTGGCTAGATTTTCGGTGCAATCTGAAAAAAAAATGGAGTAAATTATTTTTTATCAGAGGCGTTTTTCTTTTTTAATTCAGGGCAGAGTCCAAGCATATTGAGCATTTTCTGAACATCCTCTGAACCAAGCGTGCTCTGAGCGCTTTGAATTATTTTTAAAACACTTCTGAACACTACCTGTCAAAATGCTTGTGATCAGCATTTGACTCTATCTGCTCAGTTGTTTTATTCTGAGCTTATAAGCCACGCTCTGAACAAACTTAGAACACAATCACGACGTAAAATGAAACACAAAATGTTAGCTCTGAATGTTCTTAGTTAAAAAAGAAACACAATATTTGACAGTTCAGGCTCTAAACTGAAAAAAAAACTAAAAAATCGCTTGTAATAAAAAATATTCTGAATAATATTTAGAGATAGAAGAATTATCGAAAACATCAGTTGTTTCGTTACAAATTTAAACCGAGGTTTGAACCTTTTGTTTTGAATAAAACAATAGCAGGATTCCTCATGGAAAATATTGAAATAAAATTATATTACAATACCAAATGAAATACTTTTATATTTAAGATTCTTTCTGGTACAGGGAAATAATTCCACGGGCATCTGCTTGACATGGAGAATTATTCCATTTTAAGCGAAATCCACTTTGCTATTTATTTTCACCGAAAGAGGGAATTTATTTCGGGTGTAGTAAGTTCCTTTTCGCCTAGAAAATAAATTTCACTTAGTTAGAAAAGGTGGAACAGGGGTCCAATTCCGCAAGTATGAATGATTTTCCTTATACACATTCCATTCATGCCCTAAGCAAGTGTGAATAAATTTGACTGATTGCGCATACGATATTTTTGTCAAAAATTTAAATCTTACTCTTGTGGAATCGTGGATTTTTGTGTTCACAGAAAAAACCTTCTCTTGCGGAATTTGGCCCAGATTCCCCTTTAAAGCGTAGTTTAAATTTCAAAGTGAAATGAAATTAAATTTAAAATGAAACATTAATAGCTTATGCACTAAATAGTTTAAAAAAAAAACAATTTTCGTCATAAAATTTGGTTTGAAAAAGCCCATTGAGTTGTATGTATTTCGAGACAAATTTATTCCTCCTTGTTGCCAGAACAATTGCATTTAGTTTTTGACATTTGTTGACGGCTAGGAAAAAACTTAGTTTCTTACATAAAAACTACACTTCGCATGGATGAATAAACAAAGAATAAATTCTCATGTGGAGCAAATGCCCGTGAAATTATTTCTCTACGCGGTTTTTTTTTAAACCTCGGTCCCACTGTTCGCTACTTAGCAGCATTAACTGATCAGCATCACTTTTTTTACCCAAAAAATATATTTTGATGCCAGGTTTTAAATGGATGTTTAAAGTTTTTAAACTTCTTAGAAGAGCTTTAAATACAAAATTTCAATACGTTAAACGAACTTAAAACTAATGTTTATTTTTTCTAGCCGAGCGATGCTCTAAAAGGCCTGTTTATTTCTTCATTATTAATTAAAAATGAACTACAAATATTTCTTAGCCAAACTTATAAAGGGTGATTTTTTAGCTGGTTTGGTTTTGGCAACGCTGGTTTTGACAGCTGACGTGTGTTTAGTACCTTGTGTCACTGTCAAACAGCTTCAGTTTGGTTTGCAATTTAACCATGGATCGTCTTACAAATGAACAACGCTTGCAAATTATTGAATTTTACTATCAAAATTCGTGCTCGGTTCGAAATGCTTTTTTATCGAAAAATTGTGTTCAGCGATGAGGCTCATTTTTGGTTGAATGGGTACGTAAATAAGCATAATTGCCGCATTTGGAGTGAAGATCAGCCAGAAGCATTGCAACAGCTACCAATGCATCCCGAAAAAGCCACTGTTTGGTGCGGTTTATGGGCCGGCGGCATTATTGGGCCATATTTCTTCAAAGATGATGCGAATCGCAGCGTTACTGTCAATGGTGAACGCTACCGAGCGATGATAACAAACTTTTTTTTGCCCGAAATGGAAGTTCTTGACTTGCATGATATGTGGTTTCAACAAGACGGTGCCACATGCCACACAGCACACGAAACAATGGCGCAATTGCGAGGCGAGTTTGGTGAACAGTTAATTTCACGTTTCGGGCCGGTCAATTGGCCGCTTAGATCGTGCGATTTGACACCATTAGATTATTTTTTGTGGGGGTATGTCAAAGCTAATGTCTATAGGGACAAGCCCGCTTCGATTGACGCACTGGAAGCCAACATCCATGCATTCATTCGTGAGATACCGGCCGATATGTGTGAAAGAGTATGCCAAAATTGGACTCAGCGGATGGGCTACCTGAGACGCAGCCGTGGTAAACATTTGCATGAAATTATCTTTAAGCATTAAATTGCAAAGTTCAAACTATCGATTCAAATAAATATTTCATTCATTTTTTTGAATTTTTTGTGTTTTTTTATTTTTAAAGTTCTAAACCTCTTAAAAAATCACCCGTTACAAATTAAAAATTGAAAAAGGAAAATTAATTTTAAGCTTACTACACCAAGTTCAATGCAAGTAATTAGAAAATATCAGAAAAAGGCAACAAAAATGCCAAAGAATATCCATGGTAGAGGGAAGACATTCTCCGTACAGGAGGAGTACTTATCGCCCAATGCGGAGTGAATTTAAAGGCATTTTTAGGCCTTTAATAATTGTTCTCTCTATATTTTTCGAGTTGTAAAAATACTCAAACTAAGGAATTCTTCTTCTGAATTTTCTTACACAAATTTCTTATCTTTCTCGAAAAAGGTACCGCAGACTTCATTAAAATAACATTTCATGGTAGGAACATTTTATTTTACCAGAAACACACGTCTTTTTATCGAAAACCAAGAAAACCATAAGAATTTCAATTTAATTGTTTCATGATAGGCTCCCATAGGAAAGTTAAATACAAAATAAAAAAATATTCTTCCAAAAGTGTTCTCCAACACCGGCAGCTATTTAATTTTTTTTCGTATCTTCTAAACCTTTACACAACTTAACTCATTTAGCTTTGAGAGCGTATATTCCATACCATAAAAAAAACTCTTGTGTGTGGCTAAGCCATTTTAATTGCTCAACCGATATGGTCAAATGAGTGGTATTCACTCAGAAGAGAAGAAACTAATAAAAAAAAAAAAAACAACAAACCTCTTTCGATTACAAGAAAAATTCAACAAGTTTCTATCAGAGCTATTGAATTGACTCTATACTCAGAGATACAACCTCGATAAGCGCAACTGTCTCTAGCCTCTCCTTATACAAAGTAAATATAAAAATTGCAAACGAACTAATAACAATATTGAGAGTCCCAACTCACCTGACGTAAACCGGCCATGTTGGTGATTATTACCATTATTATTATTAATATTATTATTATTTTTATTATTGCTACTGCAAAAAGTCATAACTATCGAAAGTTTATTTATGCTTCGTATGCACTTCTATATACTTTGTAGATATATAGATATTGAATGGCTGTGCAGGAATTGAATTGAATGCAAATGGAATCCTGACATAATTGCTCGATAAGTTATCCTTTCGGATGCTTAGAAATTGGTTTTATTGCACTATGTGAGATGTTTAAGCTGCTGAAGCTGGTAAATATGCATGTTGAAGTTTTTGTTGTTGTTATTTTTTGTTTGATCGTATGCAACAGCAGTTTTATTGGAGAGGATTTAACTATGCAAATTTATTTGTCACACATATATACGCAAGTATCCATATAAGTACAACTCTTGTTTGAAGAAGTTTTCAATCGTGTAATTTATGTTTTAACGGAAACAACATTGTCGGTTAAGTCTTGTTTGTTGAAGTTTGGTATGTTTTGATTGTCAGTTAGCTATGACTTTTTTCTGGACACTCATCAAAGACTTAGAAATTTCATTACTTACATCTTAAGGAGGTAATGGGCTCTCTATTGACTTTTTTTAAGGCTAAACAACAATAGTTTTCATTAAAAAGACTGCATTTTTTTTAACATTGTATGCTTTTATTCAAATAAAATAACTTCTTCAGCTGGCTTGGTAATAGACCATCTCATCACACCAATTTTTCAATAAGTTTTCGATGATTTTAGCCACTATTTTGCAAAGATGTTGATAAATATTGTTCTTAATTGCCTAAAATCCCAGCTAACAATTTAACTTGTATAAGGTTCTATACAAGCTATTTTCAGACTGATATAGAAATAGCAAAAGGCCTTTACAAGTCATTTTGGCGCATTTACCCAAGCTAATTAACTGCCATAAGACTTTTGTTGACAGGTATTAAAGCAGCAAATAGCTTTTCATGAACTGCTATTAGCTTTTCTGAACCAGCTATAGTTTGCCTTGGATATTTATATAAGGCCTTACGAAAGCCATTTTGATAGCTATTGCCAATAGCTTGCCTTGGATGTTTGAAAAAGGCCTTACCAAAGCCATTTAATGACAGCTATTGCCTTGGATGCTTATATAAGGCTTTAACCAAATAACCATCGAGAGAAACAAATTTTTTTAGCAAAGATGATTCTCAAATAAAAAAATTTATTTTTTAATCGGTTTTTTATTTTATTTTTCTGATGTTGTATTTTTTATTGCATTTTATTTGATTGTATTTTTTTTTCTCCTCAGTCAGCTTGCGAAACCTTTTTTTTTGTATTCTGTAATGAGTTAAATGTTAGTTTAGTTATAAAAAAAAACAGTTTTTTTACCTGGGATTTGAACTCGATTCCTTCCTCGTTCCAGTCTAGCACTCTACCACTATGCCAATTTTCTGTTGAGGAAAACATAACCAAAAGTGAATAAGTTGATACCATATACTTCACGTTTACGCAGAGGGAACAGTTATTAACTGTGCGCATCTAATATCTGTTCTTTGTTCTTCAAAATTTCTTGAATTTTCTACGGCTGTTTTAGGAATTGCTTGTCTGTTTTTTATCACATGTCTTTGGTAGGTTCCAGATCTTTTAAATTTTTGCCATGAGTTATTCATTTTTAAGTTTTGCTAAAAAGTTCAATTTTACTGTAAGCACTTCTTTTCTGTTTTACGATGTTCAATGGGTACTTACCGTCCTTATTTATTTTAATCTGATTCTTGTATAAGCACAATATTTTATAAGACACATTTGTTGATCTTCACTGATTGTTTTAATTTGTGTAAGGCCTTTACAAACAAGCCTTATATCAGCCTTATACAAGCCTTATATTAGCTATTATTTTAAACATTTTCAGTTAACAACTTTGGAAGGCCTTATAAATACAAGCCATTTATAACTTATATTAACAAGCCTTGTAAAGAGCCTGTGTAACTCATATTTTAAGGCCTTATAGCAGCTATTTTTGTAAATTTCAGGTGGAAAATACTTGGCTTACTCAAGATTGCCTTATACAAGCTCTATACAAGCTATTACTTGCCAAATTCGAAAAATTTTACCTTATACAAGCTAAATTGTTAGTTGGGATGGATTTATATTGTTCGAATATCATCAGTAAATTTTAAAATAAGAAATAATATATGTGTATTGCGAAATAGTAACAGAGTTTCGAAAGGCAAAGTCCTTAAGTATAAAATTTCGAAAAGCCAAAGCTTCATAGTGCCAATTTTTCAAAAAGATAATGTTTCGAAAGACAAAGTTTCGCAAAACGATGTTTCAAAAATTCAGAGTCTTGCAAGAGAAAGCATCGAAGTACAAAGTTTCCAAACTAAGATTTCATTGAAGTCGTCCAGAAAACAATGAATTTGATATTTTAGTTGGATCACCCAGTTGAAAATATTTTGTTCATTTTTAATTCTTTATCAGCTATCATCTGTGTCAATTTCATTAAAATCGTTTAAGGAACAACAAAGTTTCAGTATGTTTATGTCCTGGTTTGAAAATATTTTTTTTATTCACGAAAGTCACGAGCAAACCTTTTAATGAAACCAAGCGTTTTATTCGAGTTTTTTTTTTTTAAATGCAGTTGTAATGGTCAAAGAATGAGAGTTTTGAATCCAATATCACCCCAAAGTCAACAAAACTCGACAGACTATACATAAATTTAACATATTCAACAAATAATTATTATGTAAGTACGTTGTGTTTGCATGTAAAACGCATGATTTTACATTGTCAATATTTCAAGACAGACGATTAGTTTCACACCATTTCCAGAATTTATGAAGATCTTCCATCTTCCTATAAAAGTTTACAGTTAGCTACTGAGTCAATTTTTCGAAATATTTCCCTATTTTTGGTGTAAACTTAAGACAAGTTACGTAAAACAGAAGGAATATCATTAATAAATAAAACAAACAATAACGGACAAAGATGACTTCCTTGTGGAACACCTGAATTTACTATAAACCATCTAATATAGAACGTTCATTTTTAAAAAGAATACTTTAGAATCTATTATTGAAATACGAAGAAGTTTATTAAATAAAGGCATCGTTAAGTCCAATGGTGCTTAGTTTCTTAAGTAATATTTCATGATTTAATTTTTCGAAAGCTTTACTGAAATCTGTAAAAAACATAATCAACCTGCTTACATTTGTCAGAGGGCAGTAAATAGTAGTAAATTGAATGCATTTCTTTTTCACAAAATCTTGCTGCCTCACACATGTAACAGAGGTGCAATTAAATGACAGAATACCACAGATAATGGATTCCAAAAAATTAGGAATGACGGAAAGCTGAAAAAAAGGGGTCGAATTACCGTTTCAGTGAACGAGTGAGTGAGTGCCATCAGTGTTTGAATGAACGAGTAACCACTTCAAATTTTGGTATCCTTGGTTGCTCGAAACGTGAGCGGTTATGCCAAACTCACATAATTCAGTCACGTATTACTCGATAACTGATGCGGTTATTCGGCCCCAGATCTGTAGTTTGTGACTTAATCGATGTAAAATTTTTTGTCAAATTTTACAACTATTCGACACGTGTTAAGGTCGGCAACGGTTATTTATTCAACCCCGCAAATGACTTGACTTCTTATGTCACTGGCTCTCGGTCTATAGGTACATATATAGGAAAATCTGAGGTATAAGGCAACAATTACGTTCAAGAATTTTTATTATTGAATATGATTGCTTGGAGAATCACCATGCTTAAAATTGAAAACGTAACAAAATTTACCTTTGAGCTTCTGAGAGAATAGTTACACTGGCCACTTTTCAATATCTTTGGTATAACTCGGATAAAAAGCCAAATTTGACAATCTAAACCTCAGAAAATGTTGTTTTAAATTTAATTTCCTTTTGAAGTGCATACTTTTAAATACTAAATAAAAAATTTTTATAGAAAAATGTACCCAAAATAATTTAAAAAATCAAAGATTTTTAATTTTTTTTTACTAAATCATGCATAGTTTTTTTTTTAAGTCTTTTGTATGACCTATTCACAAAACAATTATAATTCAAAACTCATAGAAATATTCCAATAATTTCGTGTTTGTCCGCTGAATTTTCGTAAATATTTCGTTATCTTGTTGGTGGACAACTTAAAATTTCATTTGCCCAAAAGCCTGCAATGCAAAGACTTACGTTCCCAAAGAAGTAATGAGTTATTATAAATGAAAGCAGAAAACAGTTAAGAAATCCGTCAAAAACTGGTTTGTAATTTTTAAACCGGGTTCTCCCATGTTCTTTCTCTGAGTAATCTTATGCAGTCACCTAGCCCCAACCACGAATTCTTGTTCAAGGAAGTTCTTTCTCAAACTTGTCCTTATTTTTGACAACAAATTGCCAATCTCGTTCCTAGGAGAATTTCTTTTGGTCTTCACAAATTAGGGTTGACTTTTGTAAGCAGTAATCACTGACTTATATTTTTTTCAACAAAATACTTTCGTGTTAGTTGATCTCTGTGTATAACATGTTAAATTTATTCATAAGGGAAATAATTTTATGTTTTATCGAGAAACTTAAAATATTTAAAGTTTGAACATGAATATTAAATTTTAATGAAGCCATCAGTAGCACCCAGTGGGCAGAGCCAATAGGGAACAATACCACCACCAAAGCGATGAATAGCATGTAAGAAATGGATTGAAAGCTTCCTTGAGTATTGCAAGTAATTATGAGTGAATTATGAGGTAAATTTTTTTTCCTGAGAACGTTCTCCAGAACATGTCAAGACGAGGAAAGGTTCTGATTATAGCTTTCAGATGTTGAGGGATTAACCACCAGCAAAAGCGGAGGTTGCCCTTTTTGATCACTCTATGAACCCATAAATGGACTCAGTTCAGCTATCTCGAACTTCTGGTAAGCACCAGTAGATATAGGTTCAACTAAATGGTGACCAACAAATTTTCATCTTATTTTTTTACACCTCAAAAAGGAATGGTTTTAGCTAAATATTGATGGTTAAGTTTTTTCTTTTTATTTCGAACTATTGATTTCGAAACTTTTTTCGATTGAATTTTTCCACACACCATTTTCATTCCCAAAGACCGATTGAATTACCATCAAAATTACACCCCATGGTTTTTGCACACAACTCTCCTCTGAACATTTCGATTGGATTCAATGAACGATCCAAAAGAAGTACAAAAATCTATGAATATTGAGTAACACTTGTGGGGTCAATCTAATGTTATCCTCAAAAAAGTCTTGTTTTTTGTTTTTCTTATTTCATCATATAAACCTTCTATGGAGCTGTTAATGTGTGATGCAGGCAGGTACCTAATTTATTTTTTTTTTATTTTGTTAAATAATCTAGAAAAAACCTATCATCAATTTAATAGTGGAGTTGCAACCATATATTCCCACTCAATATAATCGAACTAAGTAGATATTTAGTTTGACTATAGGTATCTCTGTATATTTCTTCAAAATATCTTATAGATATATTTATTTTATTTTTTTTATAGCAAACGCGTGTGATTATATTTTGTAAGATTTCATTTAATTTGGCATTTTAGTTCTTAGAATCACGTTTTGAATGAATCCGAACGAATCGAACAAGATGTAGGTGTATACTTTTGGATAATTAATACCATAGACAAAAATCGTATAAGTCATGCAGGTATGGCTGGAAGTGAATACACACATATTGTACTATGTGTACGTTCATTTATAATTATTTTTTTTTATTTATGCGAGTACAGATAGAAAAAATTATTTATTGCATGTCTTTTTCAAAAATTAGAAAAATAAAAAACAAAAGTTGAATTCTAAAGGTAATTTTAGATTTGTGTTTTGATAGTGTCTTCCTGGGAAAATACACCATGGGGTACTTCATTTTGGGGTCAATTTGAAGAGCATGACAAGTATGAAGATAAATGCTCAGTGAAACACATTAATAGATTGAAATGGATTTTTTCAAAAAGACGATTAAATTTTTAAATTAAAATGAAACAAGTTTCTTGCGAGATATTCACAATTGTTTTCTTTAATTTTAAAGAATATTTCTTGGCTTTAAGAGTGAAATAAAATGTCATTCAAATATCCATTGAAGCTTTGCTAGGATCTCTTCTGGAGGTTCAATTGTCAGTAAGTTTGTTGTTAAAATTTTAATGGATGGTGCTCATTTGTTGACTTTAGAAGCATCAATTAAATGCAGTTCATCTACAATTAAACATAACTTCAAGGGAAAAAATCTAAAGGTCTTGAATGTCACGGTAGCCAGTTCACTTCACTGATGTATGAAATAATTATGTGATTTCATAGCCCGTTTTGTGGTATACACCGTGTATTACGAAGTGCTTTCTTTTTGAAACCACACGCTTCCAATTTTTCATATCATCCAGTTAAGGATACAAGAAGTTGTTAATCGCGGATTTGTAGCACACAGTATTTCTTTGGAAGAAGGAAGGGTAAATGATTAGGTCCATACCAAAATTTATATCAAGCAGCAACACTACCACTGCATCTCGTGTGGATTGCTTTCCTCCCAAATCTGACAGTTTTGCTATTCACACATCAATTCATCGAAAAATGGGCTATCGCTAAAAAATTTTGTTTGTTAAAAGAAATACTTTAATAACCTGGATGCTTTAACCTAAACCTTGTCAAAAATGTCAAGCGTCCTTGAAGGACTCATTTTGTGGCTTTCAGAACAATATCATTAAAAATGAGAGACTTCGAGAGAGCCTGGATAGTAACAATTAGTTTTTGTACCAAGAATTATCCCCAATGCAAAATTTATTACTCACCTTCCACTCTTCCAACCTTCCAATTTTCTGAAAATTTATTCTGTTAAACATTTGTTTTAATTACTCAACATTTTGATGTAAATTTGCAATCAAATTGACATAACTATTTCCCCATGTACATATATCAAATACCATTTTCAAAAACATAAAATCAATGTTCAATTACTGTTCCATTCCATATATGAAAATTTTAATTCCAATCACCCATAAGTTTTGAAATGATTATGGTTCAATAAAACACAAAAACCTTACACACCATATTCCTACTTTGTATAAAGCTTCCAATAAGTTTCGAAATAATATCGAACACACAAATAATATGTTTACAGACAAAAGTATACACAAAACCTAAATTGAACTACATAAATCGGAATCATAGACATCAATTTACTTAAATGACAAAATAAATGAATCTTAGTTCAGCCATTCATTGACTGTAATTGCCTTTAAATGTTATTATTTTTCACACCTCTCTTCGTTTCGACACTTGGTTTGAATTCATATATAGATTGCTGTTGGGGCTCTCTCAAGCCACGATGACGATGACGATGTCTTGGGTTTGCAGTGCATTTTTGCTGACTTCGAATGGCAAATTTAATTGCCAACAACCATTCTATTTGCGTGCACAAATGTGATATTTTTTTTTGCAGTTATATGGCGAAGCAGCCGCGCACAGTGAAGGGACATCTATAAGCCACCATCACACATCAATATACTTTTTTTTTAAATTTTTGTTGCCAAAATAACTATTTCCAACTCCTAAATCAGAACCAATCCTTAAAAGACAACAACTATTTTGGCTTTAAATAGCCGAATCGCAGAGTGCACCACATAAATCAAATTTTTCATACGTTCAGTTCAGAGTTGGTTTTATACTATTACAGCCGGGTTTTGGTATTTTGCTCAGCTCTTAACAGCCACCATATGAGTGTAGGCTGAATTTGGAGGCCGTATGGTGGTTTCTATGCCTATATAGTGTATTGCATATACTGCTGCGGCACTCTGCACAGGCACTATATACTTATACTACCTACGACAACGATTGACGACGTGTGGCAGATACTTACTCTCGTTTTGTTGTGCATTGAGTTCCATTAGATATTTTTATTTATCTTTACGATGCGAATTATTGAGTGTGTAAATATTTTCTATACGATGACGTAAGTTGGGTATTTTTTTTTTTGCAATTGACAAAGTTGAAATTAATTTTTTCTTCACTTTTGTGACAAATATATTTCCGTTCTGAAATTTAATTTTTTCAGTAAAGAAATGAATAAAATCAATCTCAAAATAGCATAACACCATCATTGTATCGCAACTCTCCAATATTGGAGCAACAACAAGGATTTTAAATTTAAGAAAAAAATTATTTAAAGGTGACTTTATACTTGGATCTTTTTAATGCAAATCAAGTCCTTGTCACGACGAAGATAAGAATTTCAACAATATTTTAATGAGGCTAAGTGAAGGCAAAGTTATATCTCTACACTTTTTTAAAGTTGAACACTTATGTTTATAGAACTTCTTTTTAGTGATAGTTTTATAAATATATTGACGAATAATAAACCTATTTTAGAAGAGATTATTTTTGTTTAAAAAAAAACTGTTTTCCGTCTGGCAAAATATGAAAGAATAACTTTGAGCCTCTATGATTCTCATGATCGCATATTCATTAGAAACCATTGAACCATATTACCCAAACACCTAAACAGCGGATCTTTAAAATCATTTTATATAAAGTTCGTACCTCAGTTCTTTCATTTATATAGCCCTCATAACAAAACAGTTGAAAAATTCTTAATTTCGAGTTCGTATTTCAACTCTTTTGTTTTAATGGTTGTGATTGAGGCCTCTGATACATTCATCAGAGCATTTTTCATAAATCTTATATTTAATCGTAGCTAATGATCTGAAAACTAAGCCTAAGAATACCTTCCCCTTGGTGTAATTGGTATGAAGTTGGCCACGTTATACTGTCATTACGTGTAAACATGCGTCTTTCCATGGATTTTCTGATAATTCAGTGTGGCAAATTCTTCAATAATGCTTTCATAATTATTGGTTCCTACTTCCTACAAGTTAGTGAATGTTCAGAAACTCTCCAGATATAACTTAATTTCTCGGAGAAACCATTTCAAAATATTTAAAGAGGTCAAACATTTTATTTTAAAAGAGGGAGGCCCATTTTTAATTGATCGGATGTGTCATCCAGCTATTTCATCCATTTCCAGCTAGGACTGTTTAAAAAAAAAATAAAGTCACAAGCAGTAAACTCAAACTGAAATGTGAAAATACTGGAGGAATTTTTATTTTCCATGACTTGATGAATATTATATAGGTTTAAAAAGACGACAGCGCAACAGCTCACATTTCAAGAACGATGGCTATATTGATAAAATACTTCCCAGCTTCACCCCATAACAATAAGAGGTGATTTGGAGTGCCAGCTTATTCCTTGTGATTTTTGATTTTAATCTTTTATAAATGTTGATAGTCTAAAGCTCTTAAGATCAGAAGGTAATGACAAATTCCAAAAATTTCTAAAATTAATTTAACTCAATTAAAAATGAAGCTCTGTGAGAGCAAAAGTGGTGTACCCCGCTTTTCTTAGCATATGTTTCATCTTTTATCGATTTTAAAGAAGAAACTAATTACTTTGAGATTTAAAAGAGTAAGGTCACATTTTTGGAAAGCTTAGATATTTAGGAACTTTGAATGGTTGATGGCCTTAGATGCGTTCTGTACAAATAAGAGACAAAAGTATTAATTATCCAAAAAAATATGGTTAACACTACTTTTGGACCCACAACCTCATAATAAATATTCTTAAATATTAGCTTTACTGTTATTAGAATCTAAACTAATTGAATATGTTGAAAAAACAATATTACTTAACATTATTGGAAACCCTGACCAATCTAGATATACATTTTGCTCTTAAGACCCCATTCACCAAAATAACCAATAAAAGTGAAATCTCGTATTCTTTAATTTAGATTTTTTTTTTTTGATTTTTATGTCTGTCTTCTGCAAGAAAATCGTGCATTGCATTTAATGCTCATATATACAGCTGGAGATTGAAACAAAAGAAACATAACAAAAAAAAAAACGATGAAAAATGCAAGACCCAACGAGTACTCAATTACAAATAATTGCACGCACAATCTTTGTTTAACATTTTGCATTCATTCGCATTATGCGTACGAATTCGTGTTGTTGTTATTACCACAATATGTCTACATGGGACGATGGCTGGCATAGTGCATCGGTGGCGTGGTGGCGGTGCAGTGTGGCAGCGAACTCCACCTATGTGCGGGGCTATGAACGAATTCACATCATCTGAAGGTTTTTTGTTGACTTTGTTGTTGTTTGTGTTATTATTGCTGATGATGGTGGAATTCAAGCACTTGTCCAGTTTCGATTAAATATACATATGTTTATGTATATTTTATATAGTGATGTGTTTTTTTTCACTACTTCTCTCTCTTATCTCTCTCTCTTGCACCCTCGTCTCGGTTACATTAAACAATAAAATCATTCGAATTACTATGTATAATTCTTGTGTCGGTTGCTGGCGGGTCGGTCGGTCTATGTGAAACGAGTATTGAACGATATTTTTAGTTTTATCCCACATTGATGGTGCATGCGCGAGCAGCGAGTAATTGTAATTTTCTCTTCATCTCATGTTGTAATTTTTTTTTTGTTAAATATACATATACATAAGTATCTTTATTTATTTTAGTATTTTTTTTTATACCAACTGTCGGGATGCTATTATGTTATTTAGATATCGTTTCAAGATTATAAAAAAAAAAAGCAAACAAAAAACTGATCAAAAGTAAAAGCAAATAAATTAATATTGAAGAATGTAGGGGGTAATATAGTTGATGATTGTAATTACTTAATTTTTTTATATAAACATCATACATGTATATGTAAAAGTATCCTATATGTAGGAATGTATGCATGTATTTTTGAAGTTAAAGGCTTAATTATGATTGTTTTTTTACTATTCCAGTTTTTACAAAAAAAAAAAAAAAAAATGATTAAATTGTCATCGAAATGAAAGAGTTGATACACGAGCTCGATTTAATTGGTCTTCAATTAAATGTGTACTGAAATGTTCCGGAAAATCCATGTACAAATATTTGTCTCATAGAAACTTAAAAAATAACATTAAATTGAATATTGAAATTCAATATTATGGAAATGCTTTCATTTTGACTGAAAGTATGAGTTTTTGAATATGATACTTATGTACAGGGGAAATTTAACACTTTTCTTTACAGTCTGTTTGCAATCGCTTAAGTAAACTTGATTTACTTAATGTTTTCACAGCAATGCTTGCTAAATTAATTCAAATGTTTGAATATTGAAAAATATGCCTCAAAAGTTTTAAACGACAACTTTTTGATAAAAATTACTAAAAAAGTCCTTAAGCTTTGTTTTCAATTGGAAATGATAGGCACGATCAATGCAATCTGATATACCTCACACTGTCGTCATGGTGGAGTGTTAATTTTTTTTGAAAAATTATTAAAAAAATATCCCTTAAAAAAAATCAGTGTTTTTAAGAAACAAGTTACCAGCAACCTTTAAGCCCTCATCTGGAGCTAAATGAGGTAACTCATACAGCTCATCCTATAGATTTGTTCCTTTTTTTTTGTTTACAAAGGGTTGTTTGTTCTTTTTTGTCTAGTGATTTCCCAAAAGATTAAGTCTTTGGTGCACATCTCATCACATTTACCTTATATCAGGCCGTTAGCACTAGTTACTGCTCCCTAAATGCAAAAAGGCGTGTGACTATAGAAATAACGCATAGATAAAAAAATGCAGGACTATAATTGAAAACATACAGTTTCAATTTTCATAGTAAAAAAAAATTCAAAAAAATTTTAGTTGGCCACGATTGTGCTCACGGCATCATATATGGCTTCCTCATGAACTTTGCAAAATCTGCACATGTTATCCCAACTCTTAAAATCACTTTGCATTTCAGACATTAAAGTTTTATTTATTGCTATAGCACTCCTGTTACTCCTCTAAGGACAAGTAGAAACGTTATAGGAGTATAACTCACTATTTAAATACAATATCAGCGTGATGAGAGCAATAAATCAATGTTTTCTTAGATCACTCCTTATTGCTCTTATGAAATGACGAAGAACCTTTTGCTTCTATAGTCATCCAGTAAAGTTGTTATTTAATCTTTATGTAAGTTTTTGTTACTTCATTTCTATATATTTTGTTTTAATGAATATGGTGATTCTTGAAGCTATAATTGGCCATTTTATAAGTAAATTTTTCCTTATTAATACATACCCTAGCTTTTTGTCTCTAAGGAGACACGTCAAGATCGAAGTGGTTTTGATGTTACCAGGGACCCAGCTTTGATTTCTTCATTTACCTAAATTTTTGTTTTAATTATATACTAACCTCTTTTTTGCTCTTATAATGAACTCCAAAAAGGTGCAATAGGAGTGCTTATTTTTTTGCCCTATGGCGTACTACACAATAATTTTATGAGTGGGATGAAAGCAAAAAAAAACATCTATTGATAAATATACATAAGAATGAAATCGTAAGTTGGAAGTGCTAGCAATCTCCAAGGATGTTGAGATATCTTCTTAACTTACAGTGAACAATTGGGAGACCTGTTATTATGCTTAGTTTATTTTTATTTATGTTGATACAAATTAAAAACCGTTCTAGGTTATTATTCCTAAGTAAAAGTTTAGCTTGTCCTAGTTTAGGCACTTTATTCTAAATTTTTAGTTTTTTGGTCTCCTCCTCTATTTTGATTTTATTTTTGGTCATGCTTTCTTTTATACCGCAATAAGGATTTGACATTATAAGGGGTGACACTGCTCCTCTTTTTGCTAAAAAGTCTTTTTCTTCACACCAATGAAGGGAAGGCTAAGAAACTCGAATTCCAAATGGCAAAAAATACGATCCAGAACGGCATGATCCCTAATAACCAAAATCCCGAATGCCAAAATCCAGAATAGACAAAGTTCCGAATGTACAAAGTCTTAAGAGCCAAAAAAACATTCAGGAATGAATACCAAATTTTATTATCTTTCTAGTGCTATTTTACTACTTTATGTACTATTTTTCATAGAAATTAAATTAAATGGTGTACTTTTAAATACCAAAAACCCTTTCGGAATTTTAGCATTCGGGGTTTCGGCATACGAGCTTCTTTTTTCCGGGTTTCTGACATTTGAGATCTCATCCATTTGAGATTTTGTCATCCCACCAACGTAACCTAGTGAAATGTGACTCTGTACTTTTGCTATATGAGTAAAATTATTGTTATATGAGTTATTATATGACTTCAGTGCTTTGATTGCGGCTTCTGGTTATGTTAAATGGATGGATATATTTTGTTTTTTATAGTTTCTTTTGAGATTACATTGTAGACATTTCCCCATGGCATTTATTTCTACCTGAAAAATGCTGGTGAACAGTTATACAGGGGTGGAAAAAATTGGTGCTAATCCCAAAAATTTCAGCATCAGTCCTTCAGATATTCTGAATTCATTAATATACTACTTGTTGCCATTTCCTGGAAGAGTGTAGTTTTCTATTTCACCTTCAAACTCTTTCTTATTACTTAAATCCCTTTAAATGTTCTTTTAATGAAATTATACTTTTCAACTATACCTCCCTTAGGAATTTCAGGAGTATTTATGGACCCACAAATTAAGTCCCTTTCCCTGAGACTCATGACTTTTTTAGTCTCAGTGCAATCCTTTGATAAGCACATAGTGGCACCCTTAGCAGAACTCCCTACAGTCACGTATAGTGAAGACAAATTCGATATATTTAAGTGGCTTGTAGTTTAAATCATTTCTATAAGGGTCTTAAATCAGCACAAATGAATAGCAGACCCATTACTTACTGTCAAATTTGAATTGAATGCATAATGGCCATTTTTTTATAGAAAATATTATAAAGGGTCTTCCAAAAAGCACTTTAGTACTCTGATTATTGATAGCGGCCATATCGTAGAAGCTGTATCTGTCAAATTGTCCTGTGCGAGTATCGGTTATCTTCAACAATGAAGCCCATTTCCATGAGGCATCCAATTAATTCCGAAAAAGTTACTGTTTGGTGTGTACTTTGAGCTAATGGCACTTGTCAATAGTCCATTTTTCTCAGAAAACAAAATTGGCCAGGCAATGACCATCAATGGCGAAAGCTATAGGTTGATGATTTCCAACTTCTTTTGGCCTAAATTGGATGATTTATGGAAGTCAACGGAATGTGTTTTCAACCACTGAATCGATTTCCAGTTCAGAACTAAGTCAATGCTATTCCAGTCTAGCAATGATCAATTTCATCGAACAACATTCTAAAGCTTCTGTCAATTTCATTTCAAAACAAAAAAGTTAAAAACTTATTTCGAAATCCAATTAAAAGTTATCAACATGGACATAGACACCTTTATTGCCACACAAAATCTTATTCAATCAAATTAAACAATAAACAACATTCCGGACATAAATTCAAATTGTTGTAAATTAAAATTTGAAACAAAAATAAATTAAAATCTATGCCTGTTTATAGTTTAAACAAAAAAATCCATGACACAATATTTGTATATGTGGCTAACTTGGTGGATTGAGTCCAAATCCAAGTCAGAGGATCACACCAACCAACTTCCCTATAACAAACACACAGTCTCCATCCCAGACAACGTGTTAAACAACGAATTTATTTTATGTACCAAACAAACACATGTAATAAACGTGTGTTTGAGTATAGAATTTGTGTAGGCCAAACTGGGTAAAGTTGACTTAAACTACATCCAAACTATGTACATATATTTTTACACTCTCGAAATGTAGTTTATAGAGAGCCATTTTGCCCATATGCATAAGATTGGCTCATATATGCGCCGGAATGCTATGGACAAGGTATACAAATAAACAATAAAAAAAACTATACGACGACGACACTATTACTCTCAGGCTCCGCATGTTCCTCGAATATGGGCTCGAACCTACGAGTATAACCAAAAGCAAAAATCAATTTAACATTAATAATTAATTTCTCTTATCGCTGTACTGGCCATGTCTTTTAAATCAACAAAATCAATATTTAAAATCGAATCAATTTTATTCCGGGCCGTCGCACGTTGTTGTCCGTCCGACTCTGGGGCACCGACCGACACCAGCACCAGACCCAGCACCGTGCTGTAATTTTGCAATTTTATAAGCTTGGCCAGCGACAAGGACGTAGTGGAGATATAGTGCGAACTGAAGCCGGCAGTGGCGCTGGACAGGCTGAGTATGGTGAGAAACATGTTACTTGGCACTAATGTGTGCCCGGCCAGCTTTTTGGCCCGTTTTTTTTCTATATTATTTTTTTTTTTTTGTATTTATCACATCCAGTCGTTGTTAAACTTCTGGTACATGGTTCCGAGATAGTTGCGCGAGGTCCATGGCATGGTGGTTGTTAGAGAACCGACTAATGGCAATCCATTATTAGACACTGGGATATATCGATTTATTATGATATATTAACAATTTTTTGGTTTTTCTTCGTCGCTGTACCACCACGCCGTCCAAGTCCAGTTTTGGTCGTGTTTTTTTGGGGAAACAACTACAACAACTATAACTATACAACAGCTGAAAATAGTACGTGAACATTTCGAGAAAAGAGAGCTTCACTGGACGACGACGACTGCGTTTGCGTTTACAAAAACTAAAAGTTAAACGATAGACCGAAATGCTTCGGCAAATTATGAGATAGTTAAATCATGTTTTAGTTGAGGTTGTATCTACGGTTAATGCAATTTATTCATTCACAGATAAGGAATTAGTTTTTTTTTTAATTTTACTTTACTCTGGCAGCAACAACAACAACTATGGCGACGGACGGTGATGGTGACGGTTCTGGTTTTGAATTTTTCCTTTTTTTTGCAAAGATTTGTGTTTATATGCACCTGCTGATGGGAAGCAAATTATTTATTGATAAGACGATGAGGTTATATTTATTATTTTTTCTTCTCTATGCAACGTGAGTTTATAATAGTTTCTGGCACAAATTGCAGATATCTTTCTGCAAATGGGACTTGATGGTGTTGTATACTTTTTTGCTATATATAAATGGGGAGGCTTTTAGGAAAGAAAAAAAAATCCAATTAGTTGAATGAAATGGGAGTAATTATTCTTTTTCGATTTGAAGGCAAACTACCAACAGTAGCTGATGGTATTTCAAATATTGTTGCACGCGTTGGTAATTCCATGACCTAGATTGAGAATGAAATGATTAATCTGCTGAATATTGCTTATTTTTTGCCAAATGGTATTTTTATAGCTGGGAATGACTGTAGGAGGTTTTGGTCTCTTAGAGAATTATGTGACTAATAGAGGAAAAATTACATCACACCAAGAAGATACCAGATGATGTTGAACTCGATGTTGAGCTTGAGCAAGTTGTTAATTAATTTGCTTGCAATGAATCTTAAGAAAAGATAGGAATACATATTATCGTGAGATCCTAATGAGTTTGTACTGAAAGTTGGTATTGACTGAATATTATTCAAATGTTTCCAAAAATTTTTATAAAAAAATGCCTTTTTGCGTTTTCAATGTAGGCCCAAAACAAACTGAATAGTCTTCACTGAATCATGTACTTACTTTACTTACTTAGGTCCTCGGACCTGTTACGTCCATATGGTTACCTTTGTAGGGAATAGGGTCTCCACCACTCGAAAAGGCCATCGTGCTTGGTTTCTGGAAATTTACCTTCACTCCCTCCAACTCTTTCCCAGTCGTGCTGTTTTCTCTTAGACAATTCTTCGGCAAGTGCTTTACCACTTGTCTGCCTCTCTGCGTGAAAAGGTTCCTTTGCATCACTTGACTCGTAATGCACTCGTGACCTTTTCAAAGTGTATGTCCAATCTTCTACTGATGCAGCCGTTACGTATTCGTAGTATTTGTATTACAAAGAGTCGATGGTTTCCTGAACTGACCTCAACTGAATTTCAGCATTGATACGATTAGGCCAGAAAGTCTTCAAAATTTTAGGCAGACAACTTTTCGCAAATGCTTGCAGCTTTCTTGTGACAGCGGGTATTACTTTCCAAGTATAAATATAAATAAATTTGGTGGCGTGATAGCTTGTGGAAATCCAGGACCTACAACTCTCCACCATTCATGTGTGCGTGTTGTTGGAAGGAATGTAAGGGCTTACAATTTTTTCCGAGTCTGAACGGCTTCATGAGAAGCGCAGTTTTTCATTACAGTATTCTCTTGGAAGATTTGCCAGTTAATCGCAAAACTCAGTACCTTGGAAAAAACACTTCTGTTTTAAGGTAGTAGTGGGTGGGAATCGAACTCAAACCTTCGGCATAATAGTCCAACGCACTAACCATCATACCACCCGGTAATTTCTAATTGTTGCACCAATAAAAACCACGGATTCACTATTGAAGCATAACAGTCGAAGAATTGTCTTTCTCTTTGGGCTTTTAGAGTTTTTTCTACATATTTTGGACAGCATTTCGAACAAAGTCTCTGCTCTCCTAATTCATCTGATACTAGTTAGGTCCTGCCATATTATATTAAAAATAGTCTACCACCTGCAGATACGGAAGTTCCAAGGCAAATCCTTTTTATTTTTGACGTATAAATCTGTAGACCGACGATTTCGGCTTCTATCTCCACCCTTGTTGTAATTTTATGTTGATCCATGATTCTACGAGAGAGTAAGCTAGTTTGAGGTGTGATTGCACATTTCACTGAATATCTCCATTTGCAATCGACAAAGCTGCATGCAGCACATCACATCTCACCAACAAAAATAGTATTGGTAAAAGTTTAAAGCTTTGTCTAACCTCATTTTGGATTTCAAACTCTTTAGACAACTTTCTTTTATCCAGGAACAGGCATAGGTATCCATGATTATGAAGCCGTTATGAAAGCAATCAATTTCTTCGGAATGCCCCTCCCTATCGAACGCTCCTTTTCCAGGTGAAGTGGTGATTGATACTCAACGGACTGTTCGATGATGATCCACAAGGTGTTGATATGGTCCACACAGAAAGATCCTGTGCTGATTTCTGTTTGTTTGGCATCCAGAGATTCTTTGAGGTGGTCTTTTTTATTCGTTCCTGGATGGTATTTTGCTATTCATTAGGCTACGGCAACCAGAACGCATATTCTTTTCCAGATTTTGTACTGCGGAAGGTCTCTTCTTTCTTTGGAAGCTTGATAATCATTAAATTGGTCTACTCTTCACGAAAACTTTTTGTTTTCCGAGCCTTCCCAATGAGTGGCTGAATGAGCCTGAATACCGTCAAGTCCAACCATTTTGTTGTCTTACAGTGCTCTGATTGTGGTTAAGGTTTCTTCTTATCTGGGGAATACAATGCGTGTTCGGGAATTTGTTGCTACGAATCTGGCAATGGGAGTTGGGGGCACTTCACTTGTAAAAACGCAGTTTAAAACCACAGAAAAGTTCTCTTACCGACTTTTGAGCTGGGTCCTCACCTGAAACTAGCAGAGATCCGTGTATATCTTTTACTAGGTGTTGCAAAAAGCTTTGGACACCTGCAAACTTTTTGGTAGGTCTGTAGACGGTTCTACTGTCACATCTGATTGAGGCCTATTCTGCTTCTATTGCCATTGCGTTGATATAGAAATAACGCTTATTACACGGCACGCTAAGATGAACTTCTCTCATCTTTATATGAATTTTGCAGTATCTGGATCGTTTCACTCTCCTGCTGGAGTAGCTGCAATGCAAGATTTAAGTGCTTTTCTTTCTTCGAACCTAGGCCAAAATTCTTCGGACACTATACACTGTTTTTTTGTTTTCTTGCGACTGAATGACTATAGCTTCAGCACTGGATATGGAACATTTTTCACAGAATACCAATGATTTTCGATGGAGGTACGTTCTGCGTGCTACTGATTACTCTCGACTATTGTAAAAGTTAATCCCCAAGTTGTTGCCGTACTGCGGGATCATAAAGTCTATCGGTATTAAACTTGGGCAACCGGGTATTATCTTTGGATTTTCAAATTGTAACAGTCCGTAATCTAACGGTAGCAACCCTCCGATAGTGGTTCCGAATCATTCTCATGTCTACAACTCTTCTGTTTTGAATGTCCTGGAGACTGCTTCTCTATCGTAAACTGTTCGCGAATTAATCAATTTTGTTGGAAGTTGCTTGTCCGTTCGTCAAATTGCAACTGAAAGCCAGTAGCAACCCTCAGATAGTAGTTCCGGGTCATTCTCATGTCTCCCCCTCTTCTGTTTTGAACGTAATGGAGACTGCTTTCAAATCCTGGGCAATTCGCGAAATAATCAATGATTATGTTTGAGCACCTCTTATGCTTAAACATGGTCCCTATTATTACCAGGTGGTTAGAGTTACAAAAATCGACAAGCGATTGTCCTTCGGTCACTAACACTATTCTTTCCCATAACATTTCTGAGCCCGTATTTGTTATTGCCAACCTTGATATTCAAGTCTCCCATTGCCATTTTCATGAGTGGCACTCAGCTGGTTATAAAAAGCCTCTTTCTTTTCGACAAAAGAAAGCTCTGTTGGGACGTACAATTGATGGAAGGTAACACGATATACTCTAGTCAGAAACCTAGCTTTAGAGACCTGTTTTGGAAACACCCAGATTTCGGATAGCTTTCAGGTTTCGTTCAGGAATACAGTAGTAGTAGTAGTAGTAGTGGAGACTTAAATTTCACCTAGTGCAACGATCTTCATAACTTCAATGATCTTCTAAACTACATTTTCTACCACCTGCATTTTTTCTCCAATTGGAGGAATATGGCATTTTGAAGACCTTCACTTCCATTGTCAAAAAGCGTCTTCACATTCCGGAAACCAATCCTTGTCTAGAAAAATAGCAAACGTTTTTTGAATTTGTTATCATTTCTTATCCAAGGCATCGTGTTGGTTTCTGAAGCGGTTTTGTATTTCAGTTACAAAGAATATGCTAGCCTCCGTAACATGACTTTTTAATTCTTTATGGATAGGCAGATAGTTTTCTGGGGACCATTGAATGGAAGTTAAATAAGCACTTCATAATGACCCAGACCAAATTTTAAACTATAGTTTCCTAATCATAGGCACGATTCAGTTCACCAAATCATGTAACTTTGTAAAAACCCAAAATCTTATAAAAATTTGAAAAATTCCATCTTTTTCTAAATCCCATAAAAAAATCCTGTTTCCTGACTGACTGACTATTAAAGAAATCTTATATCAGTTGAGGAAATCATCATTTGGCTTCAAAGGTAATTTCACTAAGTATAATTTTTCCATCACGCACACACTCCTTTCATACTACAATCAAAACGTGCACTGCATTCATCTTATTATTTATTTTATTTTTTTTTTGTTTTTTTTTATTGTTGTATAACATAATCCATAAATATTTCGCGTTTTATTTGATCAACGATACAGGAATTTAATTTCCTCACAATTTACGTTCTTGATGCCTTTTGGTGCGGGCATGCCGCCTGTTCTGTACTGTTGATTGCTATAAAATCGTCATTTCTTTGAAAGATGGATTACAATTTGTATAGTCGTCAATACACACTTACACACACAGTCCCACACACACGAACATAAAAAAAATCCTCATCACCCATTGTAAGCATGTATCTATGTTGAATTGTATGCGAATACCGCAAAATGAAATCAGATGAAAAATGAAATTGAAAAAAAAAATTGTTATATATTCGAGAGAGATAAGTGATCGTATAATGAAGAAAAGGTGTGTACTTGCTATAATTTGAAATTCCCATCTTTGGTGTATTGTGGCATTTTTCGACAGCCAATTGCAATACGGTTCTTTTTTTTTTGGTGATGGGGTTTTCTTGATGCAACCCAAAAATTGACGGATGGTAGATTGATTGTATTTCTTCTTTCTCTCTTACTGTCAAGTTGTACGAGTATGTAAGTGTGTTTGTGTGTTTTTTTCCGTTATTTTTTTTTTCTTACTATCCATCCTTTTATATTGGAAGTGAATTTTTGTTCATTTCATCATCATTATCATCATCTTGAGGTTTCTGCCTTTAGCATCTCTTATATGACTTCCTTTTTGACTCAAGCATTCTACACATCACCAACCAAGGCTATACGCAGAACAAAACCATCACTGATAGCTATCATCGTCGTCATTATACCCAAAAGTACCCATTAAGAAAAACTTTATTATTTCCCTTTCTCTTCAATGGTACCTTCGTTGGATGTATCTACACAAACATAAAAATATTGTATTTAGAGGAAAGAAGAATATTTTCGAGCAAATTGAAAGAGACAGGGGTTTCAGATTTTCAATGATTACAAAGTCTCACTAACCACAAAACCCGGTCAGAGTAAATGGCTTCAGAGCTAAGGAAATATACCAACAAACGTGAACAACAACAACAAACAAAAAACAAGCATTTCGAGCACCCAAAGCTTTCAGCACCATCATGGTGCGTCATAAAAATTAAAGAATGATTTGATTGTTGAAATCAAAAGAGAGATATCCCTGGCATCAGAGTAAAGTGAACAAAAAAAAAACTCTCGGACAAATTTTCTGAGACTTGTTTTTTTTTATTTTGTGTTTGCTTGCTGGCCGTCCGTTGATGATGATCCGTGTGTCAGTTGTACGCGGCAGCAGAAGCGCAGTCCCCTCAGTGACGTAAATCAAATAATAAATAACAAACGTAGGATATATACATACATACATATTTCCACATCACCTTGCTGATGCTTGCAGGATGATGTACGTTTATACCAGCAAAAGCAACAACAGCAGCAGGAGCAGTGTTGTTGTTGTTCGACCAAATGAAGCTAACATGCTGAGAGATATAATTTTTGCTTGATTACCCATCCGCCATCCGCCAACAAAATGAGATAATAAAGGAAGAAAAAAAAAATCCTTAAATTGAAGGAGTATATATAAGTTTCTATGTATATCGATAAGACCCAGGATATCAACGAAAACAAAAAGAAAAAAAAAAGGATCATGCAGAGTAAGGAACATGATTATGTGTAACATAAAATTCACCTGGCCTTCTAATTGGACACATATTTGACATGCGCTTTCATGCGTGCTCTTATAGCTCTTTTGCTCATTTCACCTGTGGCTTATTATTGCAGCCTGAACTAAAAAGAATAAACAAAAAAAAAACCCAAAAGGAATGAAATTTTTATTTAAGAAAGGACATTTTGTTGGGAACACACACGTTTGAATATTGTATATTATGTGTATGTATGTACATATGTAGTCTAGTGTATATAGTTTTCTTTATGACAACAATAATTATGTCAGAAATTATGCTCAATAAACTTCATGTGACGTGAAATTATGATTTGCAGCAGAAAAAGGTTTTTTATTTTGTCTTTTTAACCAAAACGAAAGAGTTGAGCAGCAAACTTTTATTTTGGTTGAAATTAAGAAAAGGTGAAGAAAAACAAATTGGATTTCTTGTAATTTGAATTCGATGATTTAATAAATGATTATGGGTTTCAATTACAAAATAATTTAATTTGTTTTTACTACGAATTTGCCACCATTTTCATTTTCATTCCAATAATATTCGATCGAAAACTGATGCCTTGTGGGGACCAGACCAACGTAAATGTTTTGAATGGATGAGGGAGGGACGTTAATGTGCTGTGAGATGGAAGAGAAGTGCCAATATTTCTTCATTATCGTCAAGTTCTATAACCTCGATTAGGGCAAAGGGTGCCAACAAATCTTTTCCATCCATTACGGTCTACAGTTACCTATTTTAACTGTGGCCACGTCCTTCTCTGGGAATCTGCTTCTTCTAGAACTGTTGATTTCCATATTTTCTCTTGGCCTTCCAACACATCGTGCTCCCTGAGGATTGTTTTCAAAGGACTGCTTTGCAATTTCATCGTTTGGTTTCCTCAGTGTGTGACCAATCCATTGCCATTTACGCTTTATTCCTATGTCAACTTCAAGCCACTATGGACTTGTTTAACGCACCACATTTTTCTTCGTTTGATATAATTTGTGGCAAGTAAATTTTTAGAATATGGCGTAGACATCGATTTACAAAAGCTTGCATTTTCTTCGAGACGGTAGTCGTGACTTTTCAGGTCTTACAGGCATATAACAGCTTAGTGCGTAAGGAGATCTGACTGGATTTCCAAATTTGGGACAGAGTAAAGCCTGCTTGAGCTTTATTTATTCTACTTTGAACATCCAGATCAATACCACCATTTTGCGGAAACAATATTTCCAAGGTAGTGAAATTGGTCAAGCTGGCGTTTCCTGCATAAGAACACGCTGATGTGTGGAGCGGCCTGTGAGCATTTTTTGGTCTTTTTGCTATTTATTTTTACACCAATTGACTCTCCTTTTACTTTCAGTGCTTGGCACATCCGTTTGGCTCACTGATGTTAATTGCCCAGAGACATATATTATCAGCGTAGTCTAAGTGACTTAGCCATTTAAATGGTCTTCATTGAATACCCCGTATCTCCGCTTTTCCAACGCTGACCGTAAAACATTATCTATCGCCAGTAGAAAGAAAATTGGAGATAGAACATCCCCCTGTCTCATAACCTGTGGCACTCCGAAAGAGTTGGATAGCTGCTCATTGTGTAAAACAAAACATATCGCGTTGTAATAGGACCCTCTTATAACGCCAACAATTATTAAACATTTAAGGGTTATTCCTTTACATTGAATTTCTGTGCATTTCCGCGCATTTTAAACCGAAATTCTGTTAAAGTTCATATGAAATACTAAAAGTTTGGACTAAAAATTACAGACATTCGAAGTTATTAATATTAAAACGTTTGAAAAATTATAAATCAGGTTTTTTTAAATAATAATAAAAAAAATTATCGCAAAGCCCCAGAAAAAGTTTGACACATTAAAATCAAATATGTATTTTAAAAATTTTGAATTAAAATTAATAATTTTTGAAGAAATTCTAAAGAAAAAAATTGCAGAAGAACTTGAAAAACTAAATGCATCGCAGTTGCTGAATTATTCTTGTGCCATTTTTAAAAACATTTTTCAATATTCACCCACTCTCAGTTCTCAGCTGCTTAGAACCAAATTTTCCATATGTAACATTTTTCGATAGAAAATTCGAGGAGTGAATACATGGACACTATAATAGAGTTACCCTTCCGAAGAATTCTTTAAACTGCGTAAGAAACTTAAACTCGACATTTTCAGCAATTTTTGAAGAAAGAAGAAGAAACCTAATGCAAGTTGAAAGGAGTTATGATCATATAGAAATACCTGCATTCCCAGGATGTGGAAATTATTTGAATTTTCCTCATGACTATAATCAGTATGAAAGAACTTTGAGAGAAACACATCACGACCATTTTTGTGTAAACGATCATAGTTCATATTGCCCCCCGAAGTGTTGCGTTGATTCGATTCAGGAGCCAACTAGGTTACAAAGGCCTCCTGAAAGAATCATCATCGAGGAATATCAACCAAGAAAAAATCGGAAATCGCAGAAGGAAAAAACAAAGCCTAGTAAGCCACCCAGCAAGCAAGTTCCTAAATCAGAAGCTATAAGATCCAAGAATTTAAAAGAATCATCTAAAATAGAAAAGTCTAAAGAAGAATGTTTTCTAACAGAATGTGTTCAAACAGATCCAGAACCAACTGCGCCTAAAGAAAATATTCATTTTCGTCGAAATAAACAATCTGAACAGTATATTTCTTGTTGTTCATGCTGTTGTGTAAGTAACACTCCTTCCTTTATCGAAAAAGAAGAAGAAGCATCAGGTAGTAGACCCACCTGTACTTCATCTTGTTCGAACAAAAATCGCAGCTTTTGTAAAAATTGTAAAAATTCTTCCACTGAATACAATGAAGAAGATTCTTGTGAAAAATTCTTTAACGTTGTTCGAGAAACAATGGAAGAAGCTGTTAAGGTTTTTTTTTCAAATTAATAATATTTTTCAATTCTTCTTAAAATAAGATTTTTTTTCAGAAATCTTTTGAGGATGTATTTGGAGGATATTTTAGTTGCTGTATTTGTAAAATTAATAAACTAGCTAGTCAAATTGAACGTAATGAATATCTTCTGAAGAAAATTTACAAGGATTTGAAAGATCGTAAGCTTTTTATAACATTATTAGTTAGTTCAGAAAATAGGCACATTTCGGAAAATGAGATCTCAAAAACCAAAGCAGATTTTTCTCCGCGAAAAAGTGAGCAAGCGGATCCAATAATTTTTTTGAAATCCTATTCTCTATCGTTGCTGAGTTTTCTGAGATCTCAATTTTCTGAACATGCCTTATGAGATCTCAGAGATTTGACTCCGTCTTTTTCAGTACTTGACAGCATTCCTGAGATCTCCACAAATTTAATGTTTCTTCTTTAGTCATTTTGTCATATTTTCTTTCAATGACATTTATATATTTTAGGAATGTCTTTTTATGATCGTTGTAAAACTCAGCAAATGCAATATCTCTGTGAATTGATACAAAATGCTAACCTTTCTTCTAAGAAACAAAATGATGAGAGCTCAATGGAATTCAAAAAATGCAAGTCAAAATGCAAATCTACACAAGTTTATCCTCCTAAACAGAAAGTAACAAGTTCAAGTAGTGATGATTGCCAACGCGATAAATTTAAAAATGTGAAATATCCAAAAATATGTAATTCTAAATGTGACAAGGTCTTTGGAAATGTAAAACGGCAATTTGGAAATTGCGGACAGCAAAATGACAATACAACATGTAAGAGCCAATCATCAGCTGGGAGCTTTAAAAAATCCAATAAAAGTTGTGATGAAGTGATTATAAATGAAACAGGTTTCGGTAGATGTGATCCAAAAAGAATGCAATTTAAAAAGAGTAAAGATTCAACTAAAGAAAAACTCTGCCATAAGAATAGTGAGACCAGTGATGGAAGTGCCAAGTCTTCAAACAAATTAAGAATAATACCATCATTTCGAAAACATTTTTAAGTTTGTTTCTGCTTATTCAAGAGACAATTTCATAGTTGAATAAGCTTGCACTCAAGTTTCTCATACAATGGTCACTTGAGTGTTACTTATTCAGACTATGAAATTGGATCTAAGAATTATTTTTTTTTGTAAACTGTATTGTATTTAAAATAGTTTTGAATTTCACTTTAAAAAATTACAAGCCTTAATGATAAAAAGAATTTAAAAATAAATGTGAATGACATTAATCTGAGTAGAAACTGGTTCAAACCATTTGTTGCTGTTATTTAAATATGGTGGAATCACATCAAACGGTGTGTTTTACATTTAAAATGGTAACACAAAGGGTGTCCCAAAATAAATGCAAGATTTGAATTTGCCACTATTTTTCTAAGTAAGGTGTTGGTAACCCTAACAACAAATATTTTGACATTTAACATTTTTTGATTACTATAAACATAGATGATTAGCGACGATGTTCAAATTGGAAAGAAAATTAGATTTTTTACTTTTCAGTATTTACATCTCGCTCTCACTCCATCATTGAAGTGAGCTGTGAATATTAAAGCGTCAAACAAAATCAAAATTTTTAGTCCAATGTGAGCACCGTCTTATTTGAATGAATAAAGTGGTTTCATTGTTAAAAAATATATTTTTTTCAAATATGCAAAAAACTGCAAAATTATGGCCGAAAGCCCATTTTTTTCGGGACAAGAGGTTGAATATAGCACCAACACGGGCTATAAAAATCTTGTCAGTCTTTTAAATTCGATTTTCACACTCATGTTTTGGCTATGTGTTCATCCCAGAAATTTGCTACCACCTTTTAGTCGAGATGGTTTGGCTTCTTTTATGAATACCCTTACTATGAAATCATAACCAAATTCCTCTGCAAAATCATTCCCGATACAAATTTACTCCCATGAAAATTTTCCAGAGTACACATTTACATTCCCAATTTTTAAGAGAACACAAATTATTGCAGAGAAATATTATTCACGATAGCCAGCATGATTTTGCTGTTTTTAGGCAACAACTCTCCAAAATTGGAGATTTTTTGAAATTGTCTTGGTGTTAAACTAGTTCATAACTTTTTTGTTTGTTTTTTCATATATTGTTAAGCTAACAGAGATCTCAACGAATTTCATTCGACTACTTTCGATTTATAAAGGGTGTTTTTTTTTTGAGGCAGAGATCTTAAAAAAAACATACACTTAAGTATCAGAAGGTAGTAGACCTGAAATGGAAATTTCAAGGGGACTTGTGTGTACCTACCTGTGGCCATCGGTACTGTTACAATTGTAAGGTTCCCCTTACAGGACATAATGCCTCTACTTCTCTTAAGTATCATCGTATACGGTTTCAGGAGAAGCACCTTAACTGACCGCAGCCTTTACTTCGACGATTCAGCTTATTATATTTCGGTTCCACCATCAGTAAAGACAATAATACTTCCAAAATATTGAAAGCTCTCTTCCGTCTCCACTGGTTACACAGAAATATTTACTTAGGTAGGTAGATGAGGAAATTCCAAAGGTGATGTTTTATGTTTAAGCTGTATTGATCTAAAGTCCAATTATTTTAGTTTCTCTCTTCACTCTTGCTTCAATTTCATAGAAATTCATGATTCTGTGAGAAAATTCATATGTGTCGCGCCATCTGCGCAGTCTAGATGTTTGAGGTATTATAGCAAAATCGACAAAGCAACATGCCGGATACCGCCCATCAGCAACAGTATTGGTGACAATACACAACCTTGTCTATGCTCACTTTCGATTTCAAACCCATCTGATATAACCATCCAGATAACCTTAATAAAGGTAATCAATTTTTCCTGGATGTAGCTCCTGTGCAAAGCAAGCCAGAAACAATTCTTTAGTGACACTATGGAGTGCCTTTGAGAAGTCGATCAACACGAGGTGAAGTGGTGATCGATATTCAACGCACTGTTCGATAATGATCCGGAAAGTATTGATGTTGTCCAAGTGTGCTTTGTCTGAAATAATTTGTTCTCCCAAAATTGCTTGTGCTATTGTAAAGCTCGTTTGAAATCTATAAAAAAGCAGCCGAATTAACTTCAAGATTTATGCCCGAAAACTAATAATAAATTCCAAAGGAAATATTCCAGACTAAAACATTGAAATTTTCAATTTTCTAGAGAGTAAAATATTTAAAGAAAAATTGTATTCACTATATTTGCTGTCCTTTGGACAAAAGTCTCCAAAATTGGAGATTATTAGAAATATCTATAGTATTATGGAAGTTCTTTACTTTTTGGTAACATTTTTTTAAAAGCAATCACTAGAAATAATCTAAAACAGTACAACCCTGTAGTACAACCGTACAAAAGTTGTACCATTAGATTTAAAAAACCAATATTCGTTCTTTGTGCTGTAATAAGAGTTCAAAACCATTTTTAAGGCTGGAGTAGGTTTGTTAACCTACTTAAAATTATGGGAGTTATTGTGAGCTTAAAATAATACATTTGTCTACCCTCTATCTCAAGTGGTTTCGACAAAGACCTCTACCATGTTGATTAGGCTTCTCTTTCTCGCTTCCTTTGGTATTGACCTAAAATGCTTGATGGTTTCATTTTTCAATGATGAACCAAGAGCCGACAACAAATTCAATGGTTAACAAAACCAGAAATGTGTCCTTATATTGAATACATAAGTTTGGCCCTTGGTGGAGACCTGAGGACTAAGGGTTAAAAAACCATTTAAATATAGACAAAAAAACATTTTTCTTAGATATAACTATCAAATTAGTAGAACTCGAGATACCGCAGCTTTTCAGGCACACTTTATCGAAAGATATTTGGAGACTTAAAAAGAAAATTTCAATAGTCTCCAGAAAAAAACAAATCAAATAAATGTCCTCATTCCATTCTCAAACTAAGAAAACTTCACTCACGTTTTCCTTTCTATTATCCTTCCTACTCCTTACGCGGCAAAATATTCAAATGTCATCAACACCAAAATTCAAAATGGAGGTGTGTTACCAAATCAAATGAATTGACATCCCAGTTTTCAAATTATTATCATACCAACTGTGAGAGTTCATTGGCCTTGTACATATAATAAATCTTTGCAGCAAAGCCAAAGAAAAGTCCCATCAGCAACAACCAAAAAATAATCTCCCCAAAAAAAGGCCCCCATACCGCTAATTAATTGCCATTTAAATTATTGACAGCTTCAGCCTGAAAAAAAGTAAAAAGATACAATCTGATCGGATTGAAGTTTATTGGATTAAAAAGAAATGCCATATAAATTCAGTTTTTTGCAAATATTTCTTATTTTCCTCAGTTCTCCACCAAACACCAACTGACAAAGAAAACAGTTAAATAATTTTTCACTTCTTATAACTACTAATTGGTAATATGATATTTTTATGTTAATTTTTTTTTTGCGGAAAAATAAAATGATTCAAAACTTTCAAATGCATTTTAATCACAATCACACACAAAAATATTTTAATAATTCAACCAATGATTCAGTTGATATAATTCATAAAAGATTGATAAAAAAAATCAGTCAAAATGCCTCTGGCAACGATAGTGACGATGAAAACAACGCGACGTATCTACAAGATACATTATGGTTGGCAACATGTTCACATTATTTGCATGCTCATGGATTTCTTTTGATTTTGCATAAAATGCGCACAAAGCGCACTCAGCGCCCTCTCAGCGTCGTTTCGTCGCGTCGGCGCACTCTCCTTGTGTGTATGTGAATGGGAAATCCACAAATGCCACACTAGATGGAATATTTAGAAATCAATGGGTCCATATGCACTACTGCTGATGGCGTGTGTGCTGCACCAGTAGCGCTGCACTAGCTCAATGGATAAATGGCATTTGCATACAAATCATAGGAGAAAAAGTATATAAAAGCCATTTAGACCGAGACTAAGTCTCCGCACATCGCATATAAGCATCTCACAGGCCGCCTTTCAGTTTCGTCTTGCTTTTACCATTTTATACCTGCAGCAGGATTGTATAAGAAATTTTTTTTAAATTTATGGAATTTAATGAAGTTTTTTCGCCGCGGATCATATTTCACCACATTCACCTCCACATGGAGACACATCGAAGAGAATCGATTGAGTGTGGCTTTTTCATTCGAAGGCAACCCTCAATGGATCGTCGTCGGTCGATTAGTCTCGTGATGGTTCTAATTTCGGATAAAGTCTCATGGATAAGTTTGGCATTCAAAGTATAGAAGCGGGGATAATGTTGTGAGGAAAAAGGTAATTTAATCTAAACATGTCGGTGTTTATTCGGATGTCATCACAACATTAAATTAAAGATCAAAACGTGCGGTACACGTTTTTGTTGTTGTAGTTGTTAATTTTCTTTTTGTTGGTTTGGTTGAAGCATTAGCTAGACCAAGTCTATATGTGAGTATGAGGAGACCTCATCGAGAATGTATCTTCTGGATATAATGATCGATTTCACGCTGACTGCAGAATTCTGAAGAAACAGAAAGAGGCATATGATTGCACGACACCATTACTAAAAGCCATGCACGTGATGTTGCACCTTTAGTGGTTCCTCATAGCCATGGACTTGGACGCGCATTGGAGTCTTATTCTTCTGTTTATGCTGACGGTGGAGAAGCTGCAAAAGGAGAGTTTTGAATTTATTCCAAGAGTTGGATTCCCCAGATTATTCCCCATCATCATGCAACATTGTTGCAATATTGTTGCTGATGATGCAGACGCGTCAGATGAGAAGATATGTACCATATAGGGAGTTTATGATGAGGTTTTGTTTTGTTGATTTTTTTTCTCCCGGTTTATAGTTAAAGATTTTTCATGACTTGCCATAATCCAATCCCAGTTGTTATAGCTTTTGTATAAGCATAATTGTGTTAATCCAATAAATCCCATTAAGTCTAATTACATTTTTAGTTCCTTTTTCTCAACGACCACACGCGCCCGTATGTTACCAAGAGTTTAAATCCAATAAAGACTTAAAGTCAAAAACTCAATCCACACAGATCAGGGCCCACGCATCGATTATAAAATTAAAAACAAAAAAAAACTTTTTAAAAAAATTGCCTGAAGCAATACAAAATGCAAATTCGTATCTGGAAAATAAATTCCAACTGTAACCTATTCTTAAGTTGATATTTTTTACTTCTTTTTTTGTAGAAATAAAAAAAAAATTAAAAACAAAACATGGCGGCAGTCTTGAGGTGCGTTTCTTCATGGTCTAGGGTTCGGTTGAAATGCGAAAATTTACGATCCAACTGAAAGACATATTGAAATAAAAAAAAAAAAAAAAAAAAAAAAACAATGTCTCGGGATAAAAATAAATTCTATCAAAAAGTATTCGATGAAAAGCTATGAGGACACACTCTGTGTTGTGTTGGAGAATTAATCTGCTGCTCATGCTTAAAGATTCATAGTGAAGCTACTTCTTATTCTTTGAGCTATTATCACCCACGATCGATTGATTTTCAATAAGAACGTAGGTGAACGCCTATCTCCACTATATGATCGTGGAGTTTTGTTTTTTGTTTGTTTTGTAAATTCAGATAATAGCACTACAAGACAATTAATTTTTTCTTCTTGATATTGTAATGGGATTTAAAGATTAAAAATTATATTCACATTGAAAATTTGTTGCAGTTTAAAAATAGCATTTCAGCATTGAATGAAATTATAATTCTTCAAATAAGGTTAGAGTGTAAATGCGTCACTGGAAATAAGAGATCTGATGCGAGGAACAAATTGGTAGATTTGACGTCCAAAATGGCTACAATTCCAAGCTTCCCAGGGTTCAGGTGTTATGAATTATCTTCTGAACTCAAGAATATAGTCTAAAACTTGGTTCAGAACGTAAGAAATAAAATTATTCAGTAAAATAGCGGACGAAAATGAGTGGAGAGTTTTAATTATGGCAAAACTAAAATCAAGCGCAAGAAATTACAGAAAACAATACTTAAATTAAAGAGAAAACAAAAATTAACATGAAATAATCTCAAATGAAACATTTCCGTGCATACAAAAAGGGAGTGGAGACTTCTCTAAAAACTCTGCTATAGCTTATTCAGAAGTGAACTGCTGTAACATGGCACCTCGTAAAAAAAAAGGAATTTAGAGATTAACTCTCAGCCATTTCAGTGTGTGTGTTTTGAACTCAAAAGGAGTGGAGAGAATCTTCTATTTTTATCTAAATTAGAATAGCATTTTATTAAGATAAAAGAAACTCTTGGGAAAGGCAGAGCATCTCTATAAACAAATTTCAAGTGGATTATAAATAGAAATTTGATTCCGGATCTCCTCTGTAAGACAGCTTGATGCAAATTAACCATTAAACGCCTAAAAGCTACTGGAAATTCATAAAAGGTGTTAAAAATTACTAAAATCATTCGCCAGCATTTAGAAAAGCTTAAAAGATGATTTTTTTAAACAAATAATATGAAATTATTGATAGAACCTTAAGTCTAAGGGCCTATGGAAAGCATAGGAATGCCACAGCCACATGCTGAGAAACTAGTATAAAAGCCCAAAAATACTCTATTTAACATCTTATTTAACTTTGCTTACGAGAAATTAATAAACTCTCCAAGATTTTTTTCTCGGCATGAGAAAGAGCCTCTCATCTTAGCTGTTTAATTAGGTACACAAATTATAGGCCTCTTCCGCTCATTAGGATAAAAATCACACAAACAAGTGTCAGTGAGGGCTTGCTTATGATTTTTCAACAAAAACAATCTTAAATCTTCTTCAATATCATACAAACTTTCAAAAATTTCCAACTTTGGAGACTTTTTGTCCAGAAGACAGAAAAATATTGGTGGCTATTATAAATAAAAATTTTCTGAGGCTATTTCTCTCCCTCAAAAATTTGGAACATGATTTTTTGGTCTGACAAATTTCCCTAGGAATCTATTTGAATCAGGAGTTAATTATGCTGTAATTTCTTATTATATTCTTTTCTAATTAATTAAATTTATGTTTGGCTAACGAAGAAGATTTTTAAACAAGAAAAATAGGCATTGGGACTCCCTCACAACCGTGACATAAATGTATCACTCAATTGGTTACCTTATCAGCTTTAGAACTTAATTAATACTCTTAAAAGTGATCGACAAGCTCAATGCATCACGTCTAAATTATTGTATATGTTTTTAAAATATAACGGTTTAAATTAGCCCATTTTTTTCTGCTATTTAAAACAGTTTTCTAGTGTTTGACAGTAAGTTTTCAGCAAAAAAAACTTTAATCTTCATTGATATCATACAAATTTAAAAAAATCTCCAATTTTGTAGACTTTTGTCTAAAAGGCAGCAAAATAATGGTGGCTATTATAAATAAAAATTTTCTGAGACTATTTCTCTCAATACAAAATTGGAACTTGAGTTTTTGCTCTGACAAATATCGCAAGGAGATTATTGGCATCGGGAATAAATAAATTTGGTTGTCATTTCACATTTTCTTCGAAGCAAATTTATTCCGTCGGAGATTGGTTAACTATTTCAACCAATTTTTCATCAAAATTCGTAATGATTTAATTTTTGACACATAGACTACTGTTTCGTTCTTTTTGTCAATATCTCTCCACTATTTTGTCTACCCTGAGCAATTCATTTCACTTCAAGTCTAGAGCTATTCGCACTTTAATCTGATTGAAGTTAATTTTCTTTGGATTAACTCCTCG
Source organism: Dasysyrphus albostriatus (assembly GCA_946251815.1). NCBI lineage: Eukaryota > Metazoa > Arthropoda > Insecta > Diptera > Syrphidae > Dasysyrphus > Dasysyrphus albostriatus. Next base: position 131,986,981 of record OX276337.1, on the reverse strand, counting down.
TTCAATATCCAATTGAAGATCAAACCACCAGAACTTATACAGGATTATCATTATAAACATCTAAGAACACAAAAACCAATCTTGTTATACACTTCTCTTGCATGTCGATCACATTATACTGTAGTTAGGTAACCAACAACAAAAAAAATCCAAACTGCACATTATACAAACGCGCGGTTAGAACCATTGATCCAATCAACATAAAATAGCTTAAAATTGTGGAGTAACACCTCAAAAACAATTTTCTCCTTCAAGTACGTGCCCAGGAAGTTGCGGTGTGAAACCACTTACGCGAGCAGTGGATTGCTATACATTCATATGCGCGATGATGTTGTGTATCATCCCATCAATTCCATTTGGAACATCTATTTACGCAAAATGTATCTGAAACAAAGAGCCAGCATCGCAACATTCAGTACCAGAAGCCAGCATCAGGAGCAGTTTCCAGCGAGCTCTATCTATCTCTCTGGGGAAGTCATTTTTACGAAAAAGTTCTTCATCTTAACAAAATCAAAAAAAAAAAGTGATTGAAAAAAAAAATAATAATCGAATTAAATTCCATGAAAAAATCACACAAAAGACGTTTCATGGATGGTTAAGTGCTGATGGTTTGCCTTTTGCTGGCTCATCTCTTCTCTTAGAGTCAGAGCCCATCATGTCCAGTCCATCTCTATGGATGATGACGACGAAGACGACGTGGCTTGATGATGATTTGTATGTTTCTTTTTTTTTTGTGTTTGATTCTTCGATCGTTGAAACCTCATTCATGCTCATGTTGTGGTCAATGTGCTTCAAAAAGGATTAAGAAACAACCAAGCCAAGCCAAGTCAAGTCAAACCAAACCAACCAAGAGAAATAGGATCGAATTGTGCTGGGGAGGATGCGAGCAAGTGGTATCGATTGGGGATGTGATATGAGTGCGGCCCAGCCCGTCTCAGCCAACAACAACGGATCGGAAATCAACGGAAATTACTTTTTGTGAATTGCAGCTGTTATCTGATTTTTTGGCGCCATAAATAATGGATGGGGAGGGAAATTATGACGAAGAATCATTTTCTTTTCGTTTCTTGTTAGTTTGATGGACTTAAGCTTAAGATGCACTCTGATGCTGTGCAATCTGTGTGCTGTGCAGCTTGTTAGGGTTGCACTAGCTCTTCTTTCGATTAGCGGACGTAACGTTTGTGGTTTGGTTTTGGAAGCCAGCAATCGTGTTCCGCATCATAAGTTACATTCCAATTGTGCAAACTTTAGGTATTTCGCACCTTTCGACATAAGAGAGGCGCACACCACACACCACAAATTGACATCTAAATAAGACCATAAGACCAAGAAGAAGAAGCAATCTTCCATCATATGAACTCTTAGAGACTGTGGTGCATTGGATTTTTTTTATTTTTATGCCCGCACCTGGGAATCAACTTGCGATGAAATTTCCTTTCGGTTTTGTTGCTGCGGTGGCGGATGTTCCACCATTGATTATAGGTTATTACTAGCATTGGGGTCATGCCATCATCTTCCTTTTTCCCAATACAATTTGCTTTCGTTCTCGATGTAAGAGTACCTACTACGAGTTGAGTATTTGTATCTTTTGTTTTTCTGTTCAAAGTGATTCCAAGTGTGGAACATGATGGTGTGCCCATAGCCATTTTGTGGGATATATAGCTAGTTGTGAAAATATCGTAGTTCTTCTTTTTTTGGTATATCTATATCCATTTGGGATGGAATCATAAATTAAACAAAAAAAAAACTAAACTAGAGACGTGTGTACTGTATACCTATACCTACCTACATACCTACTAGCAGATCAAAGACACACACTGCATGAAAGGCTGTAAGATATACAGAGGTCTTACAGATATACCTACGTAATGGGCTTAGAGTCTGGCTGGGTGCTGGCTGGGATATTTTTAGTACTACGGGCAGTTCTGTGGCAATAAAATTCAATTCAAGATGAAAGATAATTACATATTAAAATGACGGAGGGAGGCACTCTACCATGGGATATGGTCGTCCGTGTCGTCAGAATGTGTGTTTCTGTTTTTTTTTTTTTTTTTTTTAATGGAAGACAAATATTATCTCACATGCTTTTGTTTTGAATTCAACGGAAGTTTCAATTGAAATTGCTGAGAAACGTTTTAAAGGAAAAACATTATTAAAAGAGTTACCAGTGAGGCCTTTTGTTGAATTTTTTAATTCATGTTAAAATCACATTAACCTCAAGTAAATTTTGGAGACTCTTGGGCTCTAAGTATATGTACTTAAGAATTGTCATAAGCAAAATATTAATATATTTAATAGAAGCAAAAGGTTTTATAGGCAATAATATAACTTTCAGTGACCTCCTGAATTGAAAATAGCAGCTACCTTTAGAACTTATTCCAACCACAACTTAGATGTTTGGTGTCAAAGCATACAGAGCATTCTGTTTCATAGATCCGGAGACTAGGTGGGAAATTCAAGTGTAAATGAATGACAAACCCATCCTGCAGAAACAAAAGTTCACATCAAATTTCTGTACAGTTTTGACCTAAAGATTAAGGTCATATAGAGACCAAATAAGTTTAAATGACCTTAAGTCTACAAAAATAGATTTTAACGGCCTCAAGTCTACAAAAATTAGTTGTTTGTCTATTAATTCCTACTTACTTTCACCTTTGACTACTTTCTCAACCAGAAAATTGGGTTTCAAAATTTTTAGAAGATAGTTGGAGTACTAAATGAGGGAGAGAAAGCATTGTTTCCATTAGGGTGTCCAAGTAACATTTTTCCTCTCATAAGACACTACTAGAATCTTACCAGTTTAATATATGGGAGTTTTAAGAGTTTAAATATATTTTGGTAGAATGCTACTAGGTTCTTAAAAGATGATTAAAAGCGTGTTAAACTACCAAGTTCCTAAAAGCATTTTTGTTTCTCATACCAAGAGTAAAAAGTTTTGTATTAAAATTTGTTCTCTCCTTAAAAGAATTGTATTATTTGAATTATAGGATGCATTATGTTTTCTTAACTCTAGCCATAGGAGTACGTCCATTCCAATCAGAGTTGCCAAAAATAAAAAAGGGTGTTTGTTTACTTCGAAAGACTATATAACTTTTGCAAGCATCTTTAAAGATTATCATAGCATAAACACTTAAACCTACTTGTGTTGTTAAGGGATTATAAGTATTTCGAAAATCTTAACAGAGTTCATTTTTTATAACAAGATTCCTATAAGACTTATCATCTATACACTCTTCCTACTAAAGGAGACAAAGTCTCTTAATAAGAGTAAAGTATTTGGAATTTAAAAAAAGCTTTAGTCTTTTAATAAACATATCATGAGAGTAATTTAACTCTAATAAGAAGATGTTAATTATTAAGTAGAGTTATGGGATCCAAAAGAGTCTTATAAGAAGGGATTTGTTGATTTTGGGAGCTTAGCACTTAAGAGAATGTTAGTTGGGATACTTCTCTTTGTTTATTCAGGTGGCAGTTGAAAATATCCAAAATAAAATAAGCCATCAAATAAGCCAGCTCAGTCCAACAGCCCCTAATGGACACCCCTTCCCTAGTTCGCCTACGATAACTAGCAAGCACATGCAGCTGAACAAGTATCAACAAGAAACTCTCCATAGACGTACCAGGAACTACTCAAGAGTCTTATGAGAATTTTATAGGTAGATGAAGAGTTTTCACCCTTGACCCTAGATCTATAAGCAATTCTAGGCTCAAATTCGGTACAAAGTGCTGTGCTGAAATTAACAACTTAGCTGAATATCTTCTAGTCAATTTTTGGAGAATTTCTATAAGGAGGAAGAGTTTTATACTCAAAAAAGATATTGAGGAGAATTAACCTGTGATCGGAAAAGAAGGAAGCACCACTCATCTGGTCGTGCCTGCCTGTATGGAGATGCTAGCAATATACCGTCTTTTTTTATCCAATCTGACAGCAGCTGGCAGAAGGAAAGTGCTACAGCTTGGGGGCTTGGCTATGAAATCCTGCATTTAAAACTCTCGAAAATCTCAAATTGCACTGCACTAAACACATTTTTTCTTATCGAAATCTCACAAATTAAAATCTCGCATGTTTTTAGTTTTTAGAGTTTTTATGTTCCATTGTGATACGTTGCTGTGAGACTTAAATTTCTGTGCTATTGATTTGCGAGACTTAAGTTTGCGAGATTATGGAGATTATGGAAAGCAGAATTTTGTAATAAATTTTATAATAAATTGTGAAATTTTGAATTGCGACTTTAATTTGCAAGATTTTGTCTGAAATTTGCGGAATATTTCAGTGCGAAATACAAATGCGAGGTTGTTAAAAGCAAGATTTTGTATTTGAGAGATTATGAAAACATAGATTTTTAAGTTGAGACATTGCATTATTCGAAACCTTAAAAAAATGTCAGATTTCATTATCCCAGATTTTGAAAAACTTTAAAGAGATTGTCTTTAGCTTGGTTTTGGGTAACGTGCTTGTTAGAAATATCATACTGGCTGTCTTGGAAGTTCATCACTCTGAGACCTGTAGACAACACTCAGATTTATCTCAAGCACATTTTCTTCATATTAAACTGAATGACTCTCAGGACGTTTTTTTTTATTTGTTTTTTGATTTCGCACCATGAGGGCCTGGTAGCTCACCTAAGTCTTTGATTTTGCCAATGAAACTCTCGAACTTTATCTTCAATTTTTTTTTTGGGGGGGTGGGGGGGTTCTGCCTCCAGGTATGCCTCCAGCCATTCAACAGCCATTGCTAATCTTAACATTGCACATTTGATTACCTTATATCGCCTGAGCATCCCCAAAGTCGAACATATATAAAAACAGCATCTTGGAGAGCCTCATTTTGGTGGAGCTTCGCACAGAAAGCAGAGCTCTACCATTTGTGCAGAGTTCATAAGCAACCGATACTTGGTAGCCATCTCTGATAGCCTAACTGTGGTTGCGATGCTCTAGTGTGTATACTGTTTTTGGAACCGTCTAGCTTATTATTTTTCCCAGGTTGCTTTTCTTATTTCGAGATCTGTTATTCTTGACAGCCTTTTTCTTGGGTACCTACTCAAAGGATTGTTGTAATCCTCAACAATTTTCCGGTACTTTATCTTATCAGTGCCATCCTTTTCAGCTTCCTCATTCTTGGTAATCTTATCTAGAATAAACGATGCCTTCTTGAACTGCTACTTGAGAAGAGCAGTTATAGTTTGCAAACGTTGTCCTGGCATTAGGTACGTACTATCTTCATACTTAAATTGTCGTCAAAATCCAAAATTCTCTTTTAATTTGCACAGTCACTAGAAACAGTGTTACCAATTCCAAAGACCATATCACTTAAAAAAAAAACAGTTGCAAAAATAGTCAAAGACAATTTTGTTTTGACACTTGTTCCACCACCTAACCAAACCAGAAGATTATAAAGTCTTAATAGTCTAATCAATTTTCGTTGGCGGTCTTCGTTATCTTTATAGGTTATAGCCTTCTTTTATAGCTCCTCAAGAGATATTATATTTAATTAAATTAATCACTCAATGACAAACCAATAGAAAGTTCCTGTAAATTGTCTCTTCCATCGAAACATGATTATATACTTTGTAAGAGTATAATATCATACCGAACTAGATTACCAATAAACCATTTCCCATAGAAAGATCAAAACCTATCCAAAATGCCATGCCTCTGTAATCCATTAAAATTGTCGCATTCAATCGCATTTCTGCCGCCACTGCAAACCGCAACTTCTTTTCGTGCTAATTATATTTATTTTCCTCCTATATAACATCCCACCACCGCCACCACCACCACACCGGTATAAGTCATGCATTTTGCTTGATATGAATCCAATCAATTCGTCTCCAATCTAGCAAAACCAATCAATAAGCGCAAAAATGTGAAAGTGCTATATCATGTGTCGCACCACACGAACCGAATGTCACTAATGTCGCCACTAAACACGACACAATCATCCTCAAAAAATCTTCCCCTTCTCCCTTTCCCCAAATGCACCATGGAGTCCCATCAAGACCGCAAAGGAGTTAAAGTTGGAGAAAAAACCAAAAAAAAAAAGCCTAAAAGTGTGCACACATTTTTCTAACTTTCTAAATCGATTATGACATCTCAAAAAACCACACACACAAAACTCTACAAAACGATATTCGATTCGAATGAAATCATTTTTATTATTTTTTATGTTTTTTGTCGGGTAAATCCAAATTCAAAAAAATAATCCAATATCTCTGGGTACACTCTCACGACTTTTCTTCCTTTTCCAAAAACAAACCATCGCGGCTAGCGCACAGCCATATAGATTGCTTAAAGCTTAAAAGAGTCGCAACTTTATGGAAAAAATATATAATTTTTGTCTTGTAACGTGTATAAGGTATGCATGTTGTTACAACTTATAGCGATATCTTTTGGACACAGAGTATCGGTCACATAAACTGTCTCTCCTTTCTTGTTCGATCGAGAAGAAAAACTCGTTCGCGTTCAATTGAAACGAACGAACCAAACATATTCGCATGGTATTCACTGACTTTATATCCAATTAAAAGCAACAAATCAAATTATAAAAATGTTCCTCAATAAATTCAATTTATAAATCAATTAAATTGCATTAATAACTTTTATTATATTTTTTTTTTTCTTTGCAGGTGAGTGTGTGCTTTTGGACTGGCAGCAGTTGTTGTCGAAGAAAAAAAAATTTACAAAAAAACTTTCACCCGAAAAAGGCGAAAATGTTAACAGGTGGTATTTTAGAAATGTAAGGACATTCGGATTATCAAGTTAGGATTAAGAGTCTCATTCGGATTATAGTGATGGTGATGGTGACAACCACCAATTAGTCGCTCAGTGGGTTATTTTTTTTTGGCTTCAAATATATTATGACCACCCAAAGTTGGTTGAATTGTTAACTTCTTATGGTAACCTGGTGTACCGCAACACTCTGTGGTGCACTCTAAGTGGATGGTGGCCTTTTTGACACAATTAAATCAAAATGTCTGCTGCAAGTCACAGGCAATTACACACTTCTTGGCAGTGTTTGGTGCTGCTGTTGCACATGATGGGATTTATACATCAACAACTCTAAAACAGCTCCATACAATAACAACGACAGCGAAAAAATTGAAGCCAATTAAAATATTTCTGTAATTGCGTCAATTGCTATGGCACACCATGTGTAACATGTTTTATACTCACAAAGAGAGACGCAATCGATATGGTGGTAACCACCAGCAGAAAATTCGGACATCAAAATGTGAAATAATCCTTTTGCTACGACGCGACGACGACCGACTGGCGATGTAACAATTTTTGCCATGATGCCAACTTTGGAGCGCAGGGTGTTCTTGGACTGATTGAGTAGTGAGTCAGCCAGTAGAGTGTCGTGTTAGCAACACTCTACTGTCTACTACATTTTTCAATGATAAATATGAGACACACAAGTATTTTACATTCGAAAGCAGCGTTCAATAAAATTAATCATTTACCTTTATTTCAAACGATTTCCCATGTTGGGCGCCACCTAAGATGGTAACCAGATGATAATTTCCACTAAAGCCTAGTACGCTGCTGATTTTATGAAATTAAAAATCCCATATAAAAATGACACAACAAAATCATAAACGAAAAATTTAGTTCTTTTTTCGTTGTACGCAGTACGCTGATTGTAGCAGATTATTTGGAGAAATCTACACTCTTTTTTCGCACACACCTAATAACCTAGGCCATTTATTGTGTGCGGAAAAGTGACAGTATTCATTTTTGTTGTTTGTTTCATCTCACTATGGTTGCCGGTAGTGTTTTTGCATTTTTAGTCATTTTAATTTTTTAATTCGTGCAAATACCAATGCTGTTTAGAAACCAACTAAAAATTTTGCTTCGCATTAGCAGCGTACTAGGCTAAAAGCTGAAACAGTTTGCATATCCCTCTTTTATGATCAAATTCAAATTCTATTGAATCTCATGAAAAAAGCTAATTTGTATTCATATATTTGTGTTCATATAAACTTAGGGCCTTTTGCGCCAACCACTTTTCGCTTTGCAATATTTCAACTAAGGAGTATTTTAAAATTTTAAAATAGAAAAAATAACCTATTTGCAAGAAAATATGTGGATTTTTTGCTGAATATACGAGTACCTCTATAAAACATCTAAAATTTTTTTTTGAAAATTTTGAATTGCAATATTATTAAATCTTTTTCTAAATTTGTATAGAGAAAAAAGAATCAGTTCAGTTGATATTGAGCAAATAAAAATAAAAAAAATGTTCTCGGAGAAGTCCTATTAACTATAAAATGCTATGGGTAAATAGTTGAAATTTTATGTAACTAAATCACACTAATTTTGGCATACGAAAAATGTCTTATAAAAATCCTAAGTTTGCAGCTTTTTAACAATAGAATAGAAATGTATATTGCATTTTTTTCATAAATGTAGAATTTTTTCTAAAACAATTTAAAATAGTGTAAAAAAACGAGTTAGAAAAACGACTATGTATATTAGGGTGGCCCTTAAATCGAACATATTCTTAGAAAGCCCTCGTTCGATTCAAAACTTTTCCCTATTTCTTTAGATTTTATTTTACGCCCCTGGTCTCCCTTTTTTCACTTTAAGGTACTAATTTTGGGGTAAGGATTATTCTTATAACACGCGAAAAATCAGTAGATATAGACTTTGAATATAATCTACAAGAAAAGAATTGTACTGGAGAGGAGTCTATTTACTCTCGTTAAAACGGGAGGGCTAATTTTCTAGAAATTTGGCTCAAAACAGACAAAAATTATTTTAAAAAAAAACGGGAACACCTACAATACTACGCTACAATTTTTTTTAAAGCAATAAGTCCATTCTATACATTATATAGTATATAATAATAAAATAAATAAAGTTTTTATCATAGACAGTTTTTAAAAAAATAATTTACAAACATAAATATTTAACACAAAAATTATATTATAGAATAAAATCATGGGTTTAAAAAAGCTTAAGCGTGGTATTGTAAGTATTCATGTTTCTTATTAAATAATTTTTTTTCTGTATTGAGCCAAATTTTTAGAAAATTACCCTTCTTGCCTGAACGGAGGGAAATAGACACCCCCCTTCAAGACGATTTTTTTTCGTCTTAGTCTAATTTATACCCTCCAATTTTTTGTTTGCGTTATATAAGAATCACCCTAACCCCATAATTAGTAACTTTAAGTGAAAATGGGAGACTTGGAGGGTAAAATAAAAATCTGAAAAAATTAGGTATATTTTTTTTATGTGAAGCCATTTGATGCCTTTCCATCCCGGAATTTTAAAAAATAATATAAGGACCACCCTAATGTATATAGGTATAATGATTTTCGAAAACAAAATTTTGAGCATTTGCAAAAAATCCAGCAAATATTTTTTTGAAAAATATTGGTTAAAAAAAAACTAGTTTTATTTTTTAAAAGCTTTTGTATAAACAAGTTTTGAAATCAGAAATACTGTTTTGAAGAAAATCGAAAATAAGAAATGGTCATTTGGGAGTTACCAATTAAAAAAGAATTTTTTGAGAAATGGTTTTCTATTCCAACAAAGCTTTTGCCATAAGAAATTACTTAAATTATTTTTTTATCTCAATAAAATTGAATATAAATTAAAAAAAAAAATATATGGATTTAAAATACAATTTTTTTTTTGGAAATTTCAATATGTTAAAACGTAATCTATTGAAACTAAGATAAAAATTTATATTAATAAAAACTCAATATTGGGATTCCCATTTTTTTTTCTATTTTAATGTCCCAAAATTTGTATATATAAGAAATACATTTTTAAGAAAACCGCTCCAACGATTTTGCATATATTCAAATTTTTTTCAAGTAGGTAATCAAATGATGAACTAGTTTTTGAGCTCGCTATTCAACGGATTAAAGAACGATAAGAATATTTTTATACTTTTTTATAAATGACCTACTTCATATTTTAAAAGTTCCTTAGTTTCAAAGTAACAAGTACTTGCGATCCAGTCATGCATCTTATTTCATCATAAGTTATGGAGCCATTTTGTTTAATCTAAGATTTTGTAAAATAGCTACAAGAAATTATATTTTTGGTTCTAAAAAATGAAAATAACCTGCAAAAATCTAATTTCTCTTGAAAATGGTTGTAAAATTTTTCTTTCATAAAAATCAAAAAAAATTACTAAAGTGCAATTAAAATTTCCACCCAAAGGTAGCCTTCACGAGGGCGAAAACTAATTTTTCAAGAATATGGTGCTATTAAAATAGGAACGATCTTTTTTTATTTTTGAAAACATTTTGACTTATTTAAATCACTATGCAGAAGGGTAATTCCTTGAAAAAGTGGACATCACGGTAGAAAAACGGAAAATTTATCTCGCCATATATATCTCATAAGTCTCTCCCAAATATAAAGTGAGTTACCATGTAATTGCCCAAAAGTAAAATTATTATTGTGTATCAAAATTTGAAGAACAATTGTTTTTGCTTTTCTAATAAATTTTTTAAATTTTACTTGGAAAATGACTGTCGATTTTTTGAAATTCAGCTCTAATTATTTTTTTTTTTAACTTTTTTATAATATTTTACTACACAAATGTTAAGAAACCATAGTAGAAAATTTCATATGATTTAAAAACAACTTCAAAAATTTTAAAAAAATTTTACAGATTAGCAGTACCTCCCTTTGAATTTTGAATAATTTCATTGTTGGCTGATCGGATTTCAATCATTTTTTCATCAAAATTTTCTAAATGATCTTTCGTGACTTAAAAAATAAAAACAAAAGAGTTTTTTGAAGATTCTATGTTTCTAAAACTTAAAATTTGCGTATCGACATTTTTCCTTAAAAACTTTCTGAAAACTTTATTATTTACTATTTTCAACGAATTTTTTTAAAGTAATGTTGTTATAAGCTTATATAAATTTAAGAATTCTGGTTGCATACCAGTTTTTTTTTTAATTTCTCGAAAACAATCAGTTTTTATAAAAAAAAAGGTGAAATAGCTTATGTTATTCTACAGAAAAAGATTAAAATACATTTTTCACACAATCAATTTCATTATTCGATGGATAAAATTACTTTTTCATTCATCTCCTCATTATAAAACCATATTTTGAGGAGTATTGAGCCAAATTTTTAGAAAATTACCCTTCTTGCCTGAACGGAGGGAAATAGACACCCCCCTTCAAGACGATTTTTTTTCGTCTTAGTCTAATTTATACCCTCCAATTTTTTGTTTGCGTTATATAAGAATCACCCTAACCCCATAATTAGTAACTTTAAGTGAAAATGGGAGACTTGGAGGGTAAAATAAAAATCTGAAAAAATTAGGTATATTTTTTTTATGTGAAGCCATTTGATGCCTTTCCATCCCGGAATTTTAAAAAATAATATAAGGACCACCCTAATGTATATAGGTATAATGATTTTCGAAAACAAAATTTTGAGCATTTGCAAAAAATCCAGCAAATATTTTTTTGAAAAATATTGGTTAAAAAAAAACTAGTTTTATTTTTTAAAAGCTTTTGTATAAACAAGTTTTGAAATCAGAAATACTGTTTTGAAGAAAATCGAAAATAAGAAATGGTCATTTGGGAGTTACCAATTAAAAAAGAATTTTTTGAGAAATGGTTTTCTATTCCAACAAAGCTTTTGCCATAAGAAATTACTTAAATTATTTTTTTATCTCAATAAAATTGAATATAAATTAAAAAAAAAAATATATGGATTTAAAATACAATTTTTTTTTTGGAAATTTCAATATGTTAAAACGTAATCTATTGAAACTAAGATAAAAATTTATATTAATAAAAACTCAATATTGGGATTCCCATTTTTTTTTCTATTTTAATGTCCCAAAATTTGTATATATAAGAAATACATTTTTAAGAAAACCGCTCCAACGATTTTGCATATATTCAAATTTTTTTCAAGTAGGTAATCAAATGATGAACTAGTTTTTGAGCTCGCTATTCAACGGATTAAAGAACGATAAGAATATTTTTATACTTTTTTATAAATGACCTACTTCATATTTTAAAAGTTCCTTAGTTTCAAAGTAACAAGTACTTGCGATCCAGTCATGCATCTTATTTCATCATAAGTTATGGAGCCATTTTGTTTAATCTAAGATTTTGTAAAATAGCTACAAGAAATTATATTTTTGGTTCTAAAAAATGAAAATAACCTGCAAAAATCTAATTTCTCTTGAAAATGGTTGTAAAATTTTTCTTTCATAAAAATCAAAAAAAATTACTAAAGTGCAATTAAAATTTCCACCCAAAGGTAGCCTTCACGAGGGCGAAAACTAATTTTTCAAGAATATGGTGCTATTAAAATAGGAACGATCTTTTTTTATTTTTGAAAACATTTTGACTTATTTAAATCACTATGCAGAAGGGTAATTCCTTGAAAAAGTGGACATCACGGTAGAAAAACGGAAAATTTATCTCGCCATATATATCTCATAAGTCTCTCCCAAATATAAAGTGAGTTACCATGTAATTGCCCAAAAGTAAAATTATTATTGTGTATCAAAATTTGAAGAACAATTGTTTTTGCTTTTCTAATAAATTTTTTAAATTTTACTTGGAAAATGACTGTCGATTTTTTGAAATTCAGCTCTAATTATTTTTTTTTTTAACTTTTTTATAATATTTTACTACACAAATGTTAAGAAACCATAGTAGAAAATTTCATATGATTTAAAAACAACTTCAAAAATTTTAAAAAAATTTTACAGATTAGCAGTACCTCCCTTTGAATTTTGAATAATTTCATTGTTGGCTGATCGGATTTCAATCATTTTTTCATCAAAATTTTCTAAATGATCTTTCGTGACTTAAAAAATAAAAACAAAAGAGTTTTTTGAAGATTCTATGTTTCTAAAACTTAAAATTTGCGTATCGACATTTTTCCTTAAAAACTTTCTGAAAACTTTATTATTTACTATTTTCAACGAATTTTTTTAAAGTAATGTTGTTATAAGCTTATATAAATTTAAGAATTCTGGTTGCATACCAGTTTTTTTTTTAATTTCTCGAAAACAATCAGTTTTTATAAAAAAAAAGGTGAAATAGCTTATGTTATTCTACAGAAAAAGATTAAAATACATTTTTCACACAATCAATTTCATTATTCGATGGATAAAATTACTTTTTCATTCATCTCCTCATTATAAAACCATATTTTGGGGAGCTCGGGGTAAAGGGAAGGCCTTATGTGCAATCAAAAATACTAAGTAAATTTTTTAAAATTTTAATTTATCTGTATTGAATTTTAAGGAACGTCACTCTCCCTCCGGCTAAAATCTGGAGCCACCCTTGATCCATAGGTAATCACTGATCGGATGAGGGTAAAGTAGTTAACCTCCTTCTCCCAACTCTGAAACCGGCTTGCATAAAAAAAAAGTTTCGTAAGGGCGACAAATCTTATATCTCAGGTCAAAGTAGCATTTATTTGTAAGTCAATATACAAATACTGATCCAACGAGAAGCCATTAGCTGTTTATTTGGCAATGGGAGTGGTACGAAATCCCACAAATCAAAGTCTAGAAAAACAAAATTTCGCAAATCAATAGTCTTGCTTTTCACAATCTGGCAATTACTAAATCTCGTTTTAAACAAAATCTCGCACCAACAAATCTTGCAACAAAATACAATTGAAAACCTCTTAAATCAAAATTTTGAAAAATCAAATTTCACAAACATCAAACAAAAGAAGCTTGGAAACGAAAACCTTTTTTTTTTGGCTTCTTCTGATTTCCAAAATGTATTTTTTACAATAAAAAAATTTACGAACATAACCTACAACTGCATTTTCAGTTTCAATGTTGTCTTTCTTGCTCTCAACAACATTATGAATAACAGAACAATATGATCTAAAAGCTACCTTACTTTTTACTTGATTACTTATGGAGGAGTAGGAAAATCTCGCAAAATTTTTGCAATTTGCAATTTATCAAGCAATCTTCTCATATGTAGTGACCGTATTCGGAAACTGAAACAAGGCAATTTAGCTTTCAAAACACCCTGTAGAATCTAAATAAAAATCACACACAACACGGATAGAGAAGAACAATTCAATTTGAAAATGAATGAATGTTTGTTGTTCCTTCTCCCGACAAAACATAAACCATTCAAACGGAACAGAAAATATATAAAAAAAACACAATGCCTTGATCGTCATCAACATTGCAAGACGAAAAAAAAGACAATATACCAGAGACGAATTGTTGATAGACATTTTTGATTCGCCATGCTGTTCTTTATAAGAGAGGAAACAACACTCTTAAGAGAATCTATCCAAACTCAACCGAAAACCGTACAAGCTAGAATTGTTTTTCAATCTTACGTTGTTGTTTTTGTTTCAAGTAAAAACGATCCATTCCTATTTTTTGTTGTTGTTTTAAGACAAAAAACAATAACAACAACACAAAAAAAAAACAAACACTACAATTGTCCATTCATCTAATGCAATAGTGGGTATAGAGTAATTCTCTTGAGTTCAGTTACCGCAAGAGCGGGGCAACACAACACTGTCTGTTGTTTGCAGAAATTATACAGAAAAATCAATTGTTTAAGTTTTTTTTTCTTCTTAAACTGAAACGTTGTTCTTTTGTCTGATAGAAGTTTGTGTTGGTTGTCGTTTAGATCTTCGACTTTTTGTGGGTAGAGGAAAAAAAGGGATGTCATAGAATATGACTTTGGCATAGTAATGAGAATCTCATCACAAAAGACAGGTGGCGCGGTAATCGGTGGCAGGGTGTTTGGTTGGTGGTGATATCAGACTGAAAAATTTACATAATTGCAACATAAAATCACAAACAGGTAAAACTGTCTTAAATGTTAAAATATCCTTTAAGGCTCTTTGACACTAAATTCTATTCAAACTACGTGCCAACTTGCCATAAATCCCCAGGGGTTGACATTGAAGTTGTTAATGGCTTCTTACCAAATGTAGACAAGCGCGCAATAAAAATATAGAGGGAAACCATATTCGCACCCATTTTGAATATTCCATCAGAGTTAAGTTGAGACTTGACCACAGACCAGCTATAGACAAGAAAAGGCTATATGCACTCGTTGACTACTGGTCTTTGGATAGCTTCCAAGAGATAAGCCTTAACCAAAAATAGTCTCTTCAAAAGAGAGGTTAGAGTCCATTCACATTACGAAATAATTTTTCTTGTATGTGAATTGTGCACTTTGCATGCGGTCTTTCGATTTTTTTCAGATGCACCTAATGGTTGTGACTATGGCGAGAGCCAGGATGATTGGTTTCACTTTATCAAATTTAAATGAATGCGTGTGGGTTGTTTTTGCCATATCATATGGTGGAAAGGTGGAAGGTGGAGTGGCGTTATTATATAGGAATCCACGCATTTGGACATCGTATTGTGTCGCGACTGTTGACATTTCACGACACACGGTGTACCCAAACCAATAGAGTGCCAGTGTGGAATCTTTTTTAATTTTTTAAATGCCTTATAGCGTTAACTTGGGTGGAGCTTTTGATGCTTCCGAATTTGGAAGACTACCATTTGAGTTGTATAATTTTTGTTAAAGCAATTGGAAATAATTTGAATTGCATTATTTTTATGGAACGTCACTGACATCTTTGTAAGGTGGGAAATTGTGTGTGATTGTGTGCAATGTGTGCTTTTTGGAGTCAGTAGAGGTATTCGGTTTCAAATCAGGTTGGGAAATTTTTTTGACGAAAATTAAATTTTTTTTTTGACATTTTATGACATGGTAAGTAAATCGTCTGCACATGTTCACAGGCCTCAGCTTTGCTTGAAGGCACAAATTCGGGACATTTGACTCATGTTGCGTAAAGTAAAATGTTTGTTTAAATATTCTAAAACGTGCTAATTCGTTCAGTGGGTATGTACAAAGTTTCGCAGAAAATCGTCGCGGGTCATTTTGGAAATATTGGATTTTTAAGCGGAAATTTTGATATTTTAAAATATTGAAAATATGGGTTCAGAATACTTTTCAAGTTCTTAGAAACTTTTGTACACAAAATATTACTGAAATGAGTCACATCATTTTTAAGAGAATCGAAAATGGTGGCTATTTTATAAAATTGGAAAAAAAATACTTGAAAAGCAACGGCAACACTTACAGTATTGTTTTGTAGCTTTTTGGAAAGTCAGAAAACCATAAGAATGTTCTTTTCAAATTAAGTTTATTTAAAAAAAAAGAATCAGCAAAAATTGTTTTTAAATAAAAACATTTCAAGATTATTTTTCTCGAAAATGTTGATTTAGATAATTTTTTGCCAAAACTATTTTTCAAAAAAAACTGAATTTGAAAATAAATCATAAGAATGGACTATTGGCCTTCCAAAAAGCTGCAAAAATATACTGCAATTGTTGCCATTGTTTTTTTTCATTAAATTACCCTTTCCCAGCCTAGCAGAAGGAAACATAACCCCCTTTGGTAAGAGTCTTGTCTCATATACTTCCAACCTACCTGTTCTGAGATTTTTTGGCAGATTTAACCAAAATTTTCGTTGCAGGGAAATAATTTCATGGATAATTTCATTTGTTCCATCTTAGGTGGGAATCTTTCAAAGTGCAATTTTTCACACGAGAATAGGAATTCATTGCACTTTTTAATGAGAAAGATGTCCAAAAATAAGATATCAAGCTTCCTATTCATTCCCAGAGTAAAAATCTACATCAAAAAATCCTTACAAAGTGCAAACTTTTTTGTTTGCCATCCCTCGTTCGCCACTTAGGGGTAGTCCATTTAAAAAATGTTATTGCTAAGTCTCCAGCCTTTGGGTAATCAGGAAATGACTTTCTCCACTAATAACCCATATGAGGGGTGCTAATGATGAAACTTGCACAGGGCGCTAATTTACCTCGGGCGGTCCTTTCCGGCTCGATTTTTATGGTTTTCAATCTGGCAATACTTTTTTTGTTGAGATTTTTTTGACAGCTGTCACTTGATTTATGCTCAGTTTGGTTCATTATTTTGTGCCTGAATTGGAGGATGTAGATATTGACGACCTTAGGTTCCAGCAAGATGGCGCTACATGCCATACAGCCAACGAAACAATCAATTTGTTGAAGCAAACTTTTGGTTAGTGCATTATCTCGCCTCGTGGGTTTGTGGCGTGGCCTCCAAGATCTTGCAATTTAACCCCGCTGGACTAATTTTTGTGGGGTTGTGTTAAGTTGCTTGTCTACGCAGATAAGCCCGAGACGATTGATGCCTTGAAGAGAATATTCGGTGAGTTATAACTGTGAAAATTGGGCCCCTTGGCTGGAATTTATTCGAGCCAGCCCCGGCGACAAATTGGCTGAAATCATTTTTAAAACATAATGGCAAACCCTTATCTTTATAATAAAGCCAAATTTTTGGCCATAACATGAAATTATGTGAGTCTTATTTGTTCATGAAAGCTACACATCTAAAAAACACCCGTTATAAAGCTAGTTTTGAATTCGTGCGAAAAAAATTGAGATAACAATGAAACATGACATTACGATGACAGAAAACACCAAAAAACTGGTCGGCAAAACTCTGTCTGTCTGTTTGGCTACAGCCTAAACGGCTGGATTGATTTTCTTAAAACTTGATACATAGCGGTTTTTGGTGATTCTGGTAACACTTTTTTCATTTTTCTCAGATCTTAAAATAACAGTACGTTCTATACATTTTTTTCTAGCAATTTCACAAAATCTTATTTTTCTTAAAAATGGCTGCCTAACTTTCCTTTAAAAAAAAATCAATAAATTTCTTTTGGTCAAAGCTACCTTAGTATTGAAAATCACTTTTCAAATGGTACCTCTCAAACAGTTTCTAAGTAAATTTTAAAATTTGTCTTACTAAAATTTTCAAAGAAAATCATTTTCTGGATTTTAAAAAAATGTTAAATTATTATTTTTTTTTTTTGAAAATCACATATGTATTATGAAAACTAAACGCAGTATTTGAGGTTTTTTTTTACACTTTGTAAAGTATTTTAAGTACCTTCAAAACAAATGATAAAAAACTGTCAACGATTTTTGTTTTTTCTTAAAAATGGCTCATACAATTTTTCTTAAACTATGCCCGTATGCTAAAATAAGTGCGATACTACAAAAAATTATAAAAATTTTCAAATAGGAACTATTAATAGTATTTTTCGTAAAGGTTTTTTTTATTTTAAATTTTCTTATTATCGGCTGAACAATTTAGATTAATTTTTTATATACAAATTTCAAATAAGACTAAAAAATATTGCATATCAAAATTTTCAAAGAAAAAGTTTTTGAATTAAAAAAAAAATTTGAAAATTCAATATCTCAAAACTAGTTGGTAATTTTTGAAATTTAATTTGTATATGCTCATAAATATTCTTAAAAAATATTTTAAGAATTTGATCTATAAAAAATTACTTTTTAGAAAACCGCCCCAACGATTTTAAATATATTTTTATATACAATCATATTCAATTAAGAATTAAAATGGCGTTCTTTGTTTTTCATTTAAAACTCTCAAAGAATTTATTTTACGAGTAGCTTACTTAAATATCATATTTCATGCTTTTAAACATTTTTCTCTCAAAATTTCCGTTTCTTCACATATAATGTTCTAAAGCTCTCATCGTCTTGAACATAAGAGCAAGGAGGTGCGAACCAGTCATGCATTTCGATTTCTTCCATTTTGATTTTCAGAATTTTAGAACTAATTTTCATTGGTATCTCCTTTGAAATCCTTCCCGATATTTTCCTACCCTTATGTAAGTACTGCGTTCAACCTTTTTAAGGGTAGTCAAAACCTCTTTTGGAGGCGATCAACAATCAAATGTCTGTACCTATCTATTGGCCGGTGGATCTTCAAAATAAAATTGTTAATATTGTTAATATTCTTGGACTTTATTAAAATAAATAATTATTGCACATATATTTGATCTGCTCAATCTAGAATTGCTTGAATTGGCATGGTTTGGGGCCTAAGCTTCGCCTCTTGTAAAAAATTAAAAATGAATACGTTGCTCAATCCACGATCAGAAAAAGCAATATGGAGTATTTGTGGGTTGTGTGTCGATTATTTTTTCTTTTTCGAAAAAAATCATGACTGGAATTAAAAGTTTATTTTTTCTTTCTGATGATTCTCTATTCACTATTTTATTCATTCTTAGTTTTTGGAATGTAAGTTCGTTTGAAATGTTAAAACAAATTTCTCATATATTTACTGAATTTCTTGTACTTATTCATCTGCAATGTTACGACTACGAGACGTACATAAATTAAACTTTAACAGTTCTTTTTGTTTTCTAACTTTTTGAATGACAGTTGTAAAATTAATGTATGCTAATCAAATCCAGTTAGAAACTAATTTTACACAGAAATTATTCAAAATGCCTATTGCTATGGGTATAAACGCATATCAAACTAATCCTATATACAACTAATCCAGAATCCAATCCATCCAATTGCCGTTACATTCATTGTCCAATTAAATCAGATTTTTTGATTGACATAAACCTTTCAAAGTCGTTTTATTTTTTTTTTTTTTTATTCTTTTTAACTTTTAAATAATATCAATTTTCATGTCTTTAGGCCAAGTCAAATTATTTGTAATTCAAACGAATTGCGAAGGTATTCGAATTTCTAGCCCATAATGTCAATTGATCGACAGTCATCGATGAAAATTGAATGAAATTTACTTCAAATCACAATTCATTAGGTTTTGTGGGGTTTATTTGTACATTGGTATTGCGAGACTGTGTAATTTAGAAACATTTTCTCAAGACTGACAGGGGCTCACAAAAAAAACAAAAAAAAAAAACCTGTGCTTCTATAAGTCCTGCTATTTAGTTGTTGAATGTCGTCATCGTCAGATACAATTAAAGTCACATACTTTAAAATCCCACTAATTATGTCGGGTGGTATGGTGAAATGTCATTTAAATTAAAGATGACCGCCCACACACGTAAGACCAGCAAAAAAACTTTTATACAGAGCAGACCTGCTTTATAACTAACTACTCTTTGTAGCTCATTTTCTGGATGATGTCTCAGGACCGTCGGTTGGTTGGTTGGTGTGGAGAGGACGCCATGACTCCCAATCATTCCATTCCAATGTGAGATGTTTTGTGTCGCCTTAAGTTTTAAATTGAGGGGGCAAAAGTGTATCTTGTGTTGATGGTAGATATACCCGTAAATTAATTGGACCCTTTTGTCTGCAAAAAGATATTTAGGTACGTGGAAATGTTGATGTTGGATTTAAAGACTTTTTTTAATTTATATCTGATGTTTGCTGGAGGAGCAGTGCAGCAATAAGAAAAAAAAACAAACAAACAAACAATTTAAAGAAATAAAAATGTGATCCTGTTTGACTTTTGAAGGTGGCATTCAAGTCAAGTGGAGAGAAATATTTATGTTTGCCCGAAAGCGATTGTCGAATAATTGGATCGCTTGCAAGAAGGTTATAAACTGATATTTGTTGGATTTTTTGACAATGGCTGTTTTGATTTTTGACACTTTAGTATAACTTTAAGGGAATGTTTACCTTTAATTCTTAGAGCAAGTGTACCTACGTAGGTAGTTGGATACAGTAATTAATTAGATATTCTTGAAATTAGATAACTTGAACTTTATTGAACAAAATATTTCAGTTTCTTTTCCAAAATCAAACTGTTTGACAGAAAACAGTCTAGGAACCAGCTGTTGTAAAATAAATAAACGCAATTTTTTTCATTTTGGCAGAACTTCAATCCATGAACTCAATGGATTAATTTAATCTTAGCAAAAGAAATAGTTATTTAATTGAAACAATAAGACAAATCAAGCACGAAATCTGTCTGCATTGTGACAAGAAAACACGAATAGAACGACGAGCTGTCAATCGACAAAACTGACAACTCATAAAGTTCTGCCACCTAGTTGCTCAGCACTGAGGTACTTTTAGTGATTAAAATTATTGTTTTATTAACCGAATTGTATAAAAAAACTGCACATGTAGATAAATAATAGGAAGTGTAAGTACAGCCATAGAGAAAGCTACGAAGTCGATGCTATCTCAACTCAACCGATTTCAGTATGGCCTTTGACAAAATTTCCCATAAGCGAATACTTTTCAAACTGTCGACTCTTGGCTTCAAACCTTCTTTGTTAAAATAGATCTCCTCTTACTTAGATAATCTTTATTACAGCGCTTGTTTTAGAACCACCACCTCTTGCTCTTTCTAAACTACATCCGGTGTCCCCCAAGGTAGTCACTTCGGACCACTTTTGGTCATTCTTGCTATTAATGATATTAAAAAGGTCATCACACAATCCTCTATTTTACTGTACGCTGATGAATCGAAGTTTTTCAAAACCATTTCATTGACTTATGACTCTTTCTTTATTCAACAGGACCTTGAAAGTTTTTCAGTTTGGCGTCTTAAAAATAGCTTGGAGCTAAACGTTGCCAAATGCCAATTTATTACTTTTACACGTAAACGTATTAAATCTCCACCCAGTCTATACCTCCTTCATGATCAACCCATACCCACCGTTGATAATATTTGTGATCTCGGCATAATATTTGACCCGGAACTTAAGTTTCTCTCCTATAAAGATGGTATCATTTTCAAGGAAAATTCAGCACTTGGTTTCGTCAAAAAATGGTCAAAGGAATTCTCCAACTCTTTTGTGAATCGGCCCCTAAACCTATCCTTTTTTCGTCTATTCCTTGAATAGGCTTCTCAAGTTTGGTCCCCTTATCAACTTATTCACATTTCCAGAATCGAGAGCGACCAGCGTCACATCCTTCGCTTTGTTCTTCAAGGCCTTGCATAGAACAATCATCTAATCCTGCCTTCCTATCTGGACTGACTTAAACTAATAACCTTTAATTCTCTGGAAGAACGAAGAGAATGAAATATCAGACATTCTCTTCATTCATCGATCACTTTCTGTTTCCGTTGACTGCATTTCACTCTACCAACTCTATCTCTTTAAACATTAGCCCTCGTTCACGAAATTCTCGTCTTTTTTATCTTCCCTCCGACAGGACCTCCTATAATGCAAACGAACCTATCTCTCGAATGCTGCGAAGTGTTAATTTGAACTCCGTCTTCTGAATTACACTTTTTAAGAAAGATTAATTATTATTTAAGTAGAAACAAAGTACGGTCTTTATTTTTACTTGCGAGATTATCATCACTCCAAATACGGCAGTTTTTTTTATTGACGCCGTATCCATTTAACCAAAAGCGAGTTTCATTGCTAAACAAAATTCGTGCGATACGTATTTCGAACAGAACCATGATTTTCAAAAAAAAAATTGCAAAATTTGGATGCGTTGTTCAGGAGTCAGTCTATTCATGTTGAAATGAAAAAACACAAGACAGCTGACAAAATGACTGTCGATTAAAAAGTCTTGCCAGCTTAAAGTTTTATATCTCTAAAACAAAAACACCCCTTTTAAGGAAATATTTTTAAAAAATCGCTCGTTTTTTTATACAATCATATTCAATTAAGTATTAAGATTGTATTCTTTTTTCACCTCAATTTATCAAAGAAGTTGTTTTAGCTAATTTAAATGTAATATTTCTCTCATAATTTAAATGTTTTTATATATAATTTTCTTAAACCCTCAGCATCTTGAACATAAGAGCAAGTACGTGCGACCCAGTCGGGCATTTTAATTTTTGTCATAAATGGCTGTTTTATAGGTAGATAGTAGATATATTTCATTCTAGTTGGTCAACAATTATGTGTATGTATTGAATACTCTTATTGTTTGTATTCACTACATTATGTAAAAAGTTCTAGCAACTTTCATTGAAGTCAATATGTACATATGTTGTAAGCTTACATAAATATTGAATCCAATAAAATTTACCTGTCCAAATCACTTAACTTGCTGCAGTTCATACATAGGTACGTTTTCCATTTTATTGTGGGTTCCAAATATTAACATAAATGTAGTAGTTACATTTTTCACTGATGTTAGTCTTAATTTTTTTTTTGTACTTATTACATGATGTTCTTATTTACTTAAATTTTGATCTCTTGATGTTGATCAATAATGTATTTATAATCGAAACATATTGTCATTTTTCATTCGGTACATAAATTGATATGTAACCTACACAAGTTAACTGCACTCGGTACTAAGAGCTCCCGTTGATCCCACAAAAGCTTCATACATTTCCAATCATACAAAAATATCACAAAAAAAGAAAATAATTTAAACAAATATGTTATAGGAGGCCAGCCAAATGAAGAGACGAACGATGTATTTGGTTCAATGATGGACAAGAACTAACTTTATTTCTTAATTTACATATTAGAACATAGAGAGATTAACAAAGTACTGTTGCATGTGCATGAACATTCGATTGCTTAGATAAATAGCTATAAGTTACGTATACATATTATATGGGAAAGATCATACGATAATGCTGTACATAATAATAATAATAAATAATATACATTGTTATGATTAGACAAAGAGATTATGCGCTTTGGTAAATAGTGTTGACAATATGATTGTAGATATTCACATATGTGATACATATAATACGATAATGCTAATACATAATATAGAAGTGTGAATGTTTAAGTTAAATAAAAGCCTACAATGTTATTATCTACTAAATACTTACTTGTACCTAGGTACATCTAGATAATTTTAAAAATTTAATAATTTCAAGTAAAAATAATGTATTAGGTAACTACGCGATTTGATTGGTTAATTCTTTTTGAATCACCCTAATATATTGTTCTTAAAATTCAATATATACTAAATGTTCATAAAAAACTAAATTCTCATTTTATGTGGCATCGCTTCTGGTTAAATGTTCTAATTGCCAACGAATGTAGGTGGACTTAATTTTCCATAACTTCTTGCATTCCCAATGCACTGCTATTAGGAACGAAATATTATAAAACAACAAACAAAAAAAAACTCTTAAACACTTTTTTCAAGGATCAAGTTGGTTGTAATTTCCATTACTGGAACACTTTATGACTGATTTTACGACACTTTAACTCTAGAAAATCTCAAGAGTGTGTATATCTATCTACATTCTACTTATATGCTGTTGAGGTAGATCCCATATTAAACTGCCCGCACATAAAACGTACTCAAGCTAGTTAAGGAAATGTAAGAACAACAAGAGCACAGAGTTGGCCAACCAACCAGAATAATAAACTAACAAAACATGACAACCGTTTACACCGCGAAGAACAGTAAAAATAGTAATAATCAAAGAGGAAGCTAAAATGGTAAGAACCTATATGAGTTGGTGGGGCAGAGGTAAGGTATGGCCATGGACATAGTAACGACACGGATCGCGGTGTTGGACGCCAGACGAGAGGATATATAAGTACCTCAAGTTTGCTTTTTCAAGAGTCCTCATCCTCTCATCATCAAGTCAAGTATCTCACCCAATAAGAGAAAAGACGGCAGAAGAAAACTTTAAACTAGTACAAGTAGGAACAGCCAACAAGGTTTTACCCATAGATATAGGCTCAGGAAAATTCTAAAAAAAAAGAGCAAAGATCTGTGAGTTTTCAAGTGTTTGACTTTAGCTGCTGTTGCTCCTGGACGAATGATATATACACGATGGTGTTGTGAAAAAAAAAACTAAAATCAAAAGTTCAGACCATGACCAATCTCTAAACTCTAAGCTGAGGTTGGAAAATAAATCAAAACGAAGAGCGGAATCAAATCGGAATCAGAACCTCTGACTTGACATTTCATTCTTATTAGACGAGTGATATGCTATGATTTTTTGAGAAGCATAACAACACAAGAGTAGCTAGTTTTTATGATATTCTTTTTGTGTCCATCCACAGTCGAATTAAATCGCAAGACTGTGCCTATAATATTCTAAGTGAGTTCTGTGTGAATGAATGAAGGCGTGGGATTAGAGAAGTCAGTGAGTGTAATTTTTATTCAAAATTATGATGACTCTAATTGTATTCACGATGGGAAATAGAGTTTTTGTATACCAACCGAACACAAGGGAGTTGAAGCGTCAGTGCCATTTAACTTAAGAAAATTAGCCAAATTAACTTTGACATCTTGATATTTTTGACGAATAAATGTCTTTCAGTTAATTTTAAAATATCTTAGTAGAATAGTTGCGTTTAGTAAAGAAAAATGTCATTTGAATCTACTCATACTCAACCATTTGAGCATGAATGAGGGACAAACCCACCCCAGAATAAACGAACTTTCAAATTGATTATTCTAACTAATATTATTAACGTCAGATTGAGCTTGTTTGTACCGTTTTCACGCCTAAGCCACTGAATCAATTATGATGGATTTTTATATAGAGATATATGGAACCTTGGAGACGGTTATAGGCTACTTCTTCTTACTAAAAACTTATAGGGAGTAAAGCGAGCAAAACCATGGGTAAAAGCAAGTGCTTGTATTATTATATAATATTCCCTTACTTAAAGGTATCCATACTTATCATAGCAGTCAAAGATCTTAGATTCCAAAGTATTCATCGTTTCCTATGCTCTTAATCTAATAGTTGAAGTACCACAAGGCTCTACTTGGGGGCCAGTTCTTTTTTGTTTTTTGTTTTTATTCACGAACTGCTGTCTATTGGCAAACATGTCTCCCTTATTTTACATATCTTGATGTGATAATAAACAATTCAGGACCTTTCATCGAAAATTGGTACTCCATGAGTTAGTTTTTTAGAACTGAATTAACTTTGAGTTAAACAAGAATAAGCTAAATCTGTAAATTAGTTGTAATCGATTTAATTAATGAAGAAGTCTTTCAGTGCCAAATTAACTACATATAACTTTTGGCTGTCAAAAACCTAGCAACACTTCCATTTTTAAAAATTTGTCAACATATCAAAAATAAGTTGTGAGCAAACTCATTAAAGGAGAATGGAAGAAGTGGTCTTCAATAGTCATGTGTTGCATATCGTTGAAAAGGTTATTACATTTACTTTATTTTATTATCAAACTGTTTAGCTGTAGAACATGATTTTTGAGAGATATTTGGCTTAAATATTTACAAAAAAAAAACAAAAACAGTATTCATCGTCTTTCAAGTTAAATATCTGATGAACTCTATGACCAAGAGCTCAGCTGTTATATAACAAAATGAAGAACTTAAAACAATATTTTCAAAATTGTAAGAATTTTTAGTTAAATAAGAGGCAATTTGGGATCCAAATTGACTTAATAACATGTTTCAGAAGTTAGATCTAGATTTTTACCGAAGCTATGATGATTTCGCACAGAAAAATGCGCCAAATAAGCCTGATATAAGTTTTGAGAAAATGAAAGCAGCTAACTTAGGTCATTAAGGTTTATACATAATTTTATAATCCTTAAGATAAAGGAAAATGGAAAAGCGGTCTACCGGTTCAACATGCATATTTTGTATGTCGTTGAAAAGGTTATTGCATGGACGTTATTATTTTGTCTGGCCAAAAACTGTATAACATGAACATGAAACACACGAAAAAAGAAGATAGCAATATTTATCGTATTTAGTGTTAAATATCTCACGAACCCTATGACCAAGAGTCTCCTGTGTGCTCGTGGAGAACTAGGGCCTAGTGACTTACAACTCTCAACCATCTCTTTGTGCGTGTTGTTGGCAGGAATGGAGAGGGGATCTACTATTTTTCACTGAATCCGAACGGTTAAATGAAAAACACTTTTGCATAATCGAACCCAGAACTTCGGTATGACAGTCCAACGCACTAACTGTTATGCCTCAAGGAACTACAAGAGCTTAACAGTGACATTACTTTTTTGGATCCAAATTTTATGAAACATATTTCAAGAGTAAGCTCAGGACTTACACCGAAAAAAAGATGATTTTGCACTGACAAATAATGGGCTTAGTTCAATTTATATTTGTTTTGAGAAAATGGAAGCAGTGTATGGGTTTACACAATTCTTTTTCCTTACCTGTAGCCATTTCTTAACACTTTGTTACCCAAATAATTATTTTTCCTTATTCTGTAGAATAACAGATGATAAGGTGGTTTCAAATTGGAACTTCTGGCCTAGGTACTGGGACCCGAGAGAGAAATGTTTGGGTAGGTGGTTTCAGTCTGTAACCACCGGCAACAAAGGGTAAAAATTTTATTAGAATCTGAAATTTTCTATCAACATAAATCGTTTTCAATTGATATCTTTGATGGGAACTTTCATTAAAATTAGCTATAACGGTGATGCTTTTTAAAAAGCTTCTCTAAATTTTAAAGCAGAGGTAAATCAATGCATACAACAATTTCCTAATAAGTCTTTCAAATCTCAGTAAAAAATATCATTAAATCCAAATGAATATTATATTTGAATACCAAGCCTTTATAGTGATTGTGCTAAAAAGTAACACCGTTATACCACACGTATCGTATACGTAGAGTAACATATAGTTGCCACCACAACCGCCAAATGCATGACAAAGTGTTGCAATTTGTTTTGTTCCAGCCCGCACCCTGAAAAAAAATCTAAGAAAAATAGTTATATTTTTGTTTCTCCCTCCCCCTTCCCCTCTTGCCGAAAGTGCCTGTCTACTTTAACAAATTTGGCTATTCGAAAACATACACATATGCCCGCCAATACAGCACCCGGTGTGTAGTTCGTAGAGTGAGTGCAAAGGCATTTAATTAATTTCCATATTTCCATATGATATCTCATTCATTTAATCAAAATAGGTTTCACGAAGGAAATATATTTTTCGTATTTTTTTTTTGTTGTTGTTCCTTTTGTATAAACGTCTGTTAATAGAGGATAATATTATGTGTGAGCCTCTGAGCAGAGTCTTGAAAACTCACGGCTCACAATATTCCTACAAAATCACCCACCCGCAAACTCCTGGTGACATTTAGTGTCAATTTATACACTTGCATCTGGTTCCCCATGTGGCCAACGAGTTAAGCCAAACCAAGTTGGAGGCAGGTAAGATTCCAGCTTCAAAAAAAAAAACCTTAGCTCTACGAGACGTAGATGGGGGAAAAACATTTCCACACAATCGATTTAATGGTAATGAGATTTCTATGCTCAGTCTTGAGATACATTTTTCTTTGGCATCGAATTGACTGTTGATGCGGTGATGTTGTTGTTGTTATTGTTTGTTGTTGTTCATGGTGGTAGTGGTGATGGTTTTGCTTATGTTGTTTGTTCACCCTTTTATTTTGGTGACAATGGCGATGAATGGTGATGAAGATGATGATGACGATGACGATGACGATGACTGTGAAGACGAAGACAAAATTTACAATAATAAGAAAAATGCGAAGACGATTCATGATGTTCGATATTATGTTGACGACCGAGACGAAGACGAAGAAGACAACATCTACGTTGGGGACGCCACACCATGCCAGCCACCGCCACCATCATCGTTATACAGTGGGACAAAATATCCTCGCAAATTAAAATCTAGCATTTGAAATCGTGCATATTGAAATTTCGCAATTTCAAAATCTCACTTTTCATATAGTCTTTCGATCTTAAAAATTCACACTTTTAACAGTTTCGCAGCAACAAAACCCCGCAAAATAAAAATTCTTAAATTAAAATCTTACAAAATTTAATTCAATCGCAACAAAAACTCGTACGTACAATTTTTAAAAGTCTAAATCAAGCAAACTCAAATCGTGCGAGACCATTCGCTTGCGAGATTTTTGATTATAGCGAAGTTTTTTATTTGCGAGACTTTAAATTGCAAGATTTCGATAAATATTTGCGAAATTTCGAAAAGAGGGATTATTTATCTGTGAGACTTGGTTCTTCAAATTTTTTAAATAGGTAAATGCGAAATTTCGTTTGATGGAACTTTTATTTATGGGATTTTGTTGAGCTCATTTTCTAAACACATTAGATAAGTTTAGGTATATTTTCTGAACTAAAATTTATTTCAGTGATCACGTAAAAAAACATAATATTTTTGAGTATAAAATTGAAAAACTTTGCTTTCAAAATTTTGCAATCACAAAATCTCGCATTTATGTAAATCTCTTGATATAAAAATATATAATTTTTTCCTTGAGTTTTTCTTTTATTAAATTTCGTATCCAAACTGAAATTCTGCAACATCGGTGTTGCAAAAAAAAAAATAAAAACAAATCTCGCAAATAAAAATCACAAATTCGAAATCTTGCAATTATTTTCATAATCTCGCACGTGCAAAATTTCATTTATAAGAATTCTTTATTTACGAAATCCCGCAATTAAAAACTCTCAAAAATTTAAATATTGCAAAATTTTAATAGCATTGTAAAAGATTTTGTGAAATTTTAATTTCGAAGATTTCTATAAATATATGCGAGATATTTTGGTAGGATCTAGTTTATATGAATGCAAAAATTTAAGTTATGTGATTGCGAACTTATGAATATTAGGAATATAAATTTTCAAAATTTCGTTTCCAAAATATTAAACAAAAATGCGAGATTTCACTATTCATGGTTTTATAATTTTATTTATTCAAATTTGTTCGAATATATCACATTGTGGTTTATAGACTATTCCAGACCAAAATTTTGAATAGCGAAATATCGTTTTTTTTTTATCTCCAAAAACGAAATCTCGCAAATTTATAGTCCTCACTGAAATTAATTGCATTACTGAAACAAATGATTTTTTTTTATCAAACCTGGCAGATTTTAATCTCGTGGTTGGAATTTGCGAAACGGAATATTGTAATTGCGAGCTTTTTGAAAGTGGGGTTAAGAAAATCAAAATGATTGCGAGTCCTTAATTTGCAAAATTTCGTACCCAACCAAAAATTTAAATAAATAAATTTGCTGGAGTAAGAGTTTGTGGAGATCCAGGACCTAGTGACTAACAACTCTCAACCATTAATATCCACGTATTGTTGGCAAGAATTGAGGTGACTTACAATTTTTTTGTCGAGTCCGAACGGCTAGATGAGGGACACTTATTCATGACAAGTATACTCCTTCCTCGCAAGAGACATAATCTCAGCCACCACCTCTGTTTTAGGTGGCAGTGGCTGGGAATCGAACCCAGACCTTCATCATGATAGTCCTACGCACTAACCATTATGCTACGAGGTTCTACGAGCTCGAAAGTTGTGAAGTTCATAAATAGGAAGCTTACAGCTTCAAGGTAGGAGATTAAATTTTGCAATTAAAAAATTTTTCCTTTTAAAAACTCGAAATCACCAAATTTTTCTTTTCTCTTTGAACTCCTAATTAAAAAATTCTTCCTTTAACGTTCTTTTACGAGAATTACAATATTCAGCTTACTTAAATCTTGTAAATTAAAATCTCGCAAAATTTAGTTGCTTTGTAGCAGATAAAGTTGCGAGATTTTAATTTGAAAGATTTCTATTGAAATTTTCTAGTTTTTTTTGCTAACAGCCGGTAAATATAACTGTTAAAAATAAAATTTTGTAATTGCGAAATTTTTAAAATCAAGATTATTAACTCGCGAAGTCTTTTTTTTTGAGATTTTAAACAAAAATGCTAGATTGAATTATTCAGAACTTTGTTGCTTTATGATTCTTTTTATTTTCTATGCTGATCATGTTTTTCATACAGGGTGTCCCACTGTGTGTTATTTTCATCTTCATAGTTTTGAATCTTCTTCGGTCGTATATAGCTATACTGCACACACAGCTAAGACTACCATGCTTTTGAATGTAAAGCGCACAACACAAAGCACTAAAGTTGCCAATGTTGAGTTATTGAATGACAATACCTATGCTAATCCCCTGCCCTCCTTGTGCGGTGAGTTTTTTCAGCCAAGAAATTCAAACATGGAAAAATGTTCGCACATTTCCAAGGGCAAACTGTGCGAGGAGATATAGAAAATTTACATTTCGCATTTTCCATTTGCGTTGCACTTTTTTTTCTTGTTTTTTTTTTGCAATTTTACCAAGTTTTCTTAGTTCATCTGGTGTGTTCCGTTCTTTTTCTGTCTCCAGCTATTTTTCTTTCTCTTATAGTGATGTTATCGCTTAAAAAGATTTCCACTAAAGAGCAATCATGTTGATGATGATGATGATGATGATGATGCCACAGTACACTGTATATACATATAAGATGCACATTCCATATCCTTTACTCTCAAGAGGAATGGTTTATACCAAAAGAACGAAAAGAAGAAGAAACTGCGATGTTAAGCCCTTGCAACTGCGCGCTGTGCTGATGAGCTTCAAGTTTAAGTTTTAGACCAACTTTATAGTGGAACTAATCCTAAGTTCAGCTTAAATGCAGAGTGTTGTAAGAATATACGGTGATGGTGTGGTGTGATGGCAGTGTGGCGGTGCGGTGGCATTTCAAAGAACATGACCATTTGGACAACCGCAGCAAAATCATCATCATCCGCAGCAGTGGCGCGGAGCAATATATACAAGAAAGTTCATCTAACAGCGGAGGAGTGTGGAGGAAGCAAGAAGTTGCACTGAAGTATGACATATGAAATAGGGAGATGGTCTAGCACAACACCAGTCAGCATCGCCACCCACCGCCCACTGCCCGCCACCATCCACCATCGCCAAACATAACATCCTCACACTACATCTTCAACTAGCCCAAGACAGAACGAGTGAGGAAGAAAGCTATATGTGCTATGCCAGGCACAAAGAACAAGTCTTCCGGAGTTTTGGTCTTCCGAAGGCTTTTGGAATTTATGTACGAATTCATATTATGGTAGAATCTTGCCGTTCGAAGGGTTACAGTGTTTAGCTTACCATCCAGCTTCGGACGTAAGAAAAACCCATCTGGACCAGCTGCACACCAAAGGATTCACACCTCTCTATCTATCTGAATGTGTAAATATTCTGTTTTGTGGTAGCTTTTGGGGTATAGGGTTGTCCATCGATTTGTGCCTATACATACATACACACATGAAACTGTTAAATAAATTACATTGATTGCACGACTTCAATGTTCAATTTCAACATTAGATAGGACAATGAGAATAAATCACGAATTAGATATATTTATATATATGAAGGGAATGATGCCAATATTATGTGTATGGCTGTGATAGAGAGATGAATATGCGCCTATAAGGTTGATAGGGTGTGTCAATGTCTACAGTTTAGGCTTGAGGTGATAAGTTGAAGTAGATTTATGCACAATTGATCGAAGCGGACGTAAATATGAAGTGAAATAAAAGTTGAGAACTGATGACCCTATAGAGAGCAAATTGGCGCCCAACGTGAGGTATATAACACATATTTCAGTTCAGTTTTGTTCATCTATAAAAATCGGTGCTAAATAGTGGATCTAGTGGCCCTTACTTTGCCAAAAATCAATATTTCTCTTCGTTCTTCTTGAGCTGGGAGGCTGCGAATATGCCTTCTTTGTTTCTACGCAGGATCTTCTTCTCTTGCTTGATACTCTTCTCCCGCTGTTCTTGTCTTAAGCATCTTCTGTCATATTTTTAAGCGAAATAAATTCAAAATCATACCATGGGTTCATTTTCTCGGGGCAGTTGGTAGCCTATTGTGGTTAAAGTAGTCTCGCGATACTGGGACCCCTGGTTGTTGGCATCTGTGACAGGTGAGAGCACAGTGGGGGGCTTCTCACTCAGGTGCTATTTATAGGCTCTATGGTGACTCCATTTATGCTAAGACTACCAATAATATTTTTCCTCTTTGACTGGTTTGTATGAAATTACTATCAGAAAAGAAATTAAAAAAAAAAGTTTTCAGCTCAGCTCTTTTGTTTAAATTTAAGAAATGTCAATTTAAAGTCAAAATTTGATTCCATTGCATAAATCTAACTTTAAATCAATGGAAAATTAGAAAACAAAATTTGTTGCTCAGGTATATATTGATTTTTAACCATAAATTTGACATTAATTATATCCAATTTAATCTGTCCAAACATAACATTTTTATTATTTTTAATAAAGTCAACTTTATATTAAGATTTTAAAGATCTCTAATCGATGTCTTGGTAATTTAAATTAGTCTATTTATCTGTTGACTAATTAATTTTATTTTTTTTTTTCGAACCAAATCTAAACATTCCAGTGAACTATATTAAAATGATAGACCCAGTTATGTATAAAGCTATCATAGAAAACTATCGTTGAATATTTATGTAAATTTTTTAAATATAAAGACATGAGCAAAATTAGTGAATATTTTGAAACCATACAAACATTTTGATTATCATTCTTGGCCCATAGCATATGTACGAAATAAAATAGTTTTTCTATTTCAATATGATTTTCTGCTAAACTTTCAATGATCATTGGAATAATTGTCAAGATGGAAAAGATATTTCTTAAGTTTGGAAAACAATATTTAATATTTATTAAAAAGAAAATTAGGAAAAAGTACAATGCGCAGAAGGCGACTTATTCTCATCAGACTTAGTTTACGACTCCCGTCTCTTCTTCGTTATTTCGATAAGATAGCTTTTGGTTTATGGCAGCGTTGCCGTTGACAGCTCGGCCTCTCCTGACATTTCGTCCTCATCGGACGAATCTGCATTTCCGGATTCAAAATCTGCTTCACTTTGGTTCATGTCTATATCAGGACTAAGCCTGCACCATGGCTTCATATGATCGCTCGAGATGACGTTGCTGTAACGGATTTGCTTCAACTGGTGATCTGGAAGATCTTCAACGATGTATCTATCGAGATCCAATACCTTAGTAATGACGTAAGGACCCTTGTATTTTGGGTCGAGTTTATGTGATTCTCCTGTTGCTTGCGGAACATGATCTATAACAACGAGGTCACCTTCGGAATATTTGTATGGCTTCTGGTGTCGTTTGTCGTACCGTTCTTTCCATTTACGTCTTTCTTCCATAATACTGGCAGCTGCGTTTTGCCTCTTCACCATAACATCTTCGCGTTCGTCAGGTGCATCATCATCTTGTATCGCTTGAATCAATCGGTTTTGGCTGACGTCTCTCAGATTGAAGTTAAATACCACTTCGTTAGGGCTGTATTCCGTTGTCGAGTTTGGTTGTGAGTTCAAATTCCATTGAACATTCGGCAATGCTGAGTCCCATTCCTTATCGGTTTTGGTTGAACACTTGAGAGTAGCTAGTAAGGTTTTGTTCACCCTTTCGGCTTGACCATTCGCTCTTGGGGTACGTACGGCTGTCTTGACGTGCTGTAAGCCATGTTGATTGATAAAATTACTGAACTCCCGCGAAGTGTACGCTGTACCCCTGTCCGATGTGATCTGTAGCGGTTGGCCAAAAATTGACATGATCTCTTTCAACATATTAATAACTGGTGCTGTTTTCGTGTTCCTCACAGCTTTGAGGATGACATACTTGCTGAAAGAACATACAACAACAATTATGTAAAGGTTACCTTTTCTGCTTTTTGGAAACGGTCCCAAATGATCGATGTTGACACTTCGAAACGGAATCGGCATCACTTCCATAACATGGAGCTGACTTTCAGTTTTACCACCTTTGACCTTATTCAAACAACATTCTGGACATGCTGCAATATAGGATTTCACATATCGCCTTATTCTCGGAAACCAAAAATGCTTCGTAATACGTTGGATCGTTTTATCAATCCCGAAATGTCCAGCTTCGTCATGACACGCTTTGCTTATTCGCCATCTAACCAGCTCTGGTATCACCAATCTTTGTGTCCCTTCAAATTTGCGATGTAGACGTCCGAATTGCATCACATAATCATTTCTTATCTGCTTTGTCATTGGATCAGCGTGAGATGTTTCAGTTTTGAGGATGTTGATAATATTTGCGAGTTTCTTGTCCTGTAGTTGCATCGTTAGTATCCAGTGGTCATCTAATGTACTTATCTTCAAAATATTTTCGGCTACGGTCGACAGTTCCTTTGGTGGTAACGTTGGGATTCGACTCATTCCGTCAACATGCTGCATTCTTACTCCCGGTCGATGTACACACTCGAAATCAAACTCTTGTAACCGTAACCACCATCTTGCTATACGTGGCGGTAAGGGAGATGTTGTTTTAGTTGTGACGATCGCATTGCAGTCTGTGATGACCCGAAACCGAGTTCCAAGTAGATAAATTCTGTATCGTTCTAGAGTTTCCACAATAGCTAGGATCTCTAGTTCATGACTGGCAAATTTACTTTCTGAAGCACTGCATTGACGGCTAAAGTACGACACCGGTTTGAATCCGTCTGATTCTCGTTGCAACAGGATTCCAGAAAGTCCAATGGAACATGCGTCTGTGTGCACTTCGTGTTCCTTCTTCGAGTCAAAGAGTGCGAGAACTGGTTCCTTAGTGATGGCAGCTTTAAGACGTTCGAAAGCTGCCTGTTGATCCGGTTCCCACTGGAAATTGTTGGTCTTTTTGAGAAGCTTCGTAAGTGGCTGAGAGATGTGAGAATATTCATGAACAAATTTCCTAAAGAACCCCGTGACACCAAGAAATTGTCGTACCTCAGTTGCATTCGTTGGTCTTGGAAACTCCTCAATGCACTTTGTTTTGTTTTCACCTGGCCGTATGCCTTCGGGGTCCACAACATGTCCAAGAAAACTAACCGTCGTCGCCATGAGAACACACTTTGATGGTCTAAGTGTAAATCCAGCCAGTCTCAACGCTTGCAGCAACTCTTCTAAAACCTTCATGCCCTCGTCAAATGTATTTGTAGCTATGATCAGTTCATCCACGTAATTTACCACATGTTTGCGATAACTGAGGTTCTTAACTATTTCCTTCATAGCCTCTTGGAAAACCATCGGAGCATTTACTAAACCAAATGGCATAACGTTGTGCTCAAACAACCCATCTGGAGTTAGGAATGCTGTTAGTTCTTTGCTTTCTTCTTTCAAAGGGATCTGATAGTATCCGGCCGTCATGTCTAAAGTTGAGAAGAATTTGTTACCCGCTAGCTGAGACAGCTGTTCCTCCACCACTGGCATTATGCACTGTTTTTTGACGGTGACTGCATTTAGTGCACGATAGTCTATGCACATTCGACTCTCTCCATTTGATTTTGGAACTAACACCACTGAAGCTGCATGTGGTGAATTGGTTGGATGGATGATATTATGTTTCAGAAGATTGTCAGTAATCGCAGACAGCTTATCCCTCAACGCAAATGGAACCTGGTACCGTTTACCAACTATAGGGTTAGTAGTGTTGACCGAAATTTCCATAACCTTGGTGTTGCATCGACCCAGCTGAGATAAATCTTCACCAAAACATTTGTCAAATCTAGATATCAAATCCAGCACCTCTTCGCGTTGACGCATACTCAACTGTTCACCAACTTTGGGAGTTTCTGATGTTTCCGATTGGATTTGCAAAACTCCAGCTTCGAGGATCATGCGATGTGTTTTTCGGCATAGGACATCACGACCCAAAAGTATCCCTTGAGGTAGAAACTCATCCGGCACGATGTGGAACTTAACATGTAGTTCTTGAGTATCCATCAGCATTAGTACCTCAATGACTTCCTTTGATTCCACGATTGATCCCCCGAAACCTTTGAACTGTTTCGTGAGTTCTTGCCGTACCAGCCCTTTTGGAGATGTCGTCTCGTTGATAAGTGAGTGATCGCTACCCGTGTCGACAAATGCGGAGTATTTACTTCCTGATATAATGACGTCCTT
The DNA here is from genome assembly GCA_946251815.1 of Dasysyrphus albostriatus. NCBI lineage: Eukaryota > Metazoa > Arthropoda > Insecta > Diptera > Syrphidae > Dasysyrphus > Dasysyrphus albostriatus. Next base: position 131,950,520 of record OX276337.1, on the reverse strand, counting down.
CATGACTGGTGGAAAGAACTCTGCTACTACTTCGTTCTGCTCGACCTTGGCGATGGTTGCCTTATTTGCACGACAGCTCTTTGCCTCGTGGCCTACCTTATTGCAAACCGTGCACCGTGCCTTCCTTTGAGGCTGAGAACATTTCGAAGATATATGCCCTATCTCGTTACAGTTGTAGCATTTTATGTTCGATGCTTTTGGAAAACTGGCCGTACGTCCACCATCTGGTACCCGTTCTGTTGCTTCAGAACCTCTTGACGCGGATACAGATACTGTTGCCAAACTATCTAATGATCTCAAAAGATGGTTGCATGTGAGAAAATTCATAGCCAGTAGCGTTCTTGTAATGTTGGGGTCATTTACACCATTAATAATATAAGAATTAAGGGAAAGATCATCCAAATTACCACGTCTTCCGATGGTAAGCATAGCATAATAATATTCAACTAATGACTCACCTGATTTACGTTTGCGTTTCATTAATTCTCTATGTATCTCTGCAACATTCACTGAGCTAGGAAAATCGTGGATGAGAGCACTGGTAAAATCCGACCAGGTCTGGAATACCGGCAGTGCATCAATCCATTCCTTAGCTATTCCTTTTAGCTTGTGCTGAACCGCAAAGAGAATTAACTCATCACTCCAACAATATATACAACGCAGTTGTTCGCATTTGTTGATGAATTGGTGGGATGATAGAGTACGTTTGATTGGATCGAACTCAGGGAAGATTCCTATTACATCGTGGGTGTTGTTTGGGAGACGCATTTGAGTTATGGGTGACGTTGCAGCTATTGGAGAGACATTAATGGTTTCCGTGACTCCTGTTCCGTCCGACGTTGTAGTTGACGATGTTGTGTTCTGATTACTTTGCTGACCCTGTGTGCTTGTCTTCGGCTGCGATTGTGCCGCTGTGACATCTACGTTTCTACTTACAGCCATTTCACCTACCATTTTCGCCAGGTTTGTCATCGTAATCTTCAAGTCATCCATTTGTGTCTGCCAAGATTCTGCAGTAGCCATCTCACCCGCCTCTAATTCTTCCGAATCCACTTCCTCCGATCCATAAAGATCGATTAATTTCGCAACTTTTTGCGCTTTATTACCAATTCGGGGTTGGTTTTTCATTTGCAGAAGGCAATTTAATTGTGCCACCTTCAAGCTCTCGAACTTAATCATGTTTTTTCTTAAAAGTCTTTTCTAATGCCCGGCGGCGTCGTTGTTACGTTCTAGCAACTTCTTTTCGTTATTATTTTTTTTAAATCTCTTCGTTTTGTTTTCCTTTCGTGTCGAGACTCGTTCGAATATTTTTCTGTCTCTTTCGTTTGTTTGGTTTCGAGGCTCGTGAGTCTATCTCTGCCTCTTTCGTTTTAAGAATTTTCGTTTTCGTTAGAATTTTCTTAAGGTTTCGTTTCGTTGTTTTTTTTTTTTTTTTTTTTTCTCTGTCGTTTGTTGTCAAGCTAGAATTATCTTTTTCTCCAAAAATATTTCCATATTTATTATTAATGAAATTCGGATCCCACTTCTGAATCTGTCAAGATGGAAAAGATATTTCTTAAGTTTGGAAAACAATATTTAATATTTATTAAAAAGAAAATTAGGAAAAAGTACAATGCGCAGAAGGCGACTTATTCTCATCAGACTTAGTTTACGACTCCCGTCTCTTCTTCGTTATTTCGATAAGATAGCTTTTGGTTTATGGCAGCGTTGCCGTTGACATAATAAAACTGATTTTATGTGGGCCTTTATGACATTTTCGTTTGGACTAAGATAATAATCAAAGTTGTAAGCTTGATTTTCGATTACAAAATATATTTACTGATTTTTCTTTTTTTTTTTTATTTTTTTGACATACAAAAGAGTTTCAAATTAAAATTTCCAATAAAGATCTTCAATGAAAGATATAACAACTGGAAATTGAAACACAAATTTCACTTTCGTTGCACAACTTTTAAAGAAAATCGATAAAAAAGTTTAAACAAAACAAAAATTAAGAAATACTTGTAACGGATGTAATTAAAAAAAAAAACAAAATCAAAGTCATTTACATGAACAACAGATTTCAAAAATTAAATACTTCAATGCCCGAATGGTAGTAGTTTTGACTTTTAAATTAAAAATATTAAGAATTCCACCTCTTTATTGGTTACCTCATTCATCTATTTAAAGATCTATGAATATGCCATAGAGAGTCTTTTAACTACCTCACAATTCTGAAAAAAAAGTTTGCTTCTCAGGTCTTTTGTTTAAGTTATAAGAATCATTACTATAGTTGTGTAAGTCTCCAGACAGATACAGATTAACAAAACTTTCAGAAATAATTTAATAAAAATCAAAGTTCTCTACTCAGCTCTTTTGTTTTCCTGGGAACAACTGCTCTTTTTACAAAAATAAAAGTTTTTAGTACAGAAAACTCATATAAATTTGGTGGCACGACAGGTCGTGGAGAACTAGGGCTTATTGACTTACAACTTTCTACCATTCCTAAGGTGTGTTATTGGCAGAAATGGAGATGTTCTGTAAATTTTTGCCGAGTCCAATAGATGAACAACACTTATTGATGACAACAGATACTGCTGTAGGATTTTTCAATTCGTCGCAAGAGACAATACCTCTGATTTATTTTTTAGAGCTGGGAATCGAACGCAGGCCTTCGCTATGATATGATAGATAGATAGCATGATAGATAGATAGCAAGTCTTAAAACAAATTTTTGTTCATAAAACCTTCTGAAAATGTTTTTTTTTAAAGTTCTTAGCTCAGCTCTTTTGTTTCGTTAAGAGCAACTGCAGTTTTTATGTAAAATAAGAAAAAATAATTTAAAAGAAATATATATGACTCACCTTTCAAAGTACAACATAAGCCTACCAAAAAAATAATCATTTAAGATATTGTCCACAAAAACAACGACAAAAACTAAAATTCTCTTAAAAAAAATAATATTAAGAAAAAATACACTCTCATCGTTAACCCTTCACTGCCAAAGAGATGCAGATAAAAAGATTTATTGCCATTTGAAGATGTCATTTGAAATATCAAAAAACAAAATAATTTATATTCGATTTAAATACGTCCCCTTCTTATATCCATAATGCGATCAACTTCTTGAAATAAAGACCAATTGCAAGAGAAAAAAAAAAAACGTGGATGACAAGCAGATTGAACAAAATGGCAAAAAAAAAAAATAAATAAATAAAAAGAGAGCATCCTATTGGTAATTTGTTGCAAAACGATTTCCAATAGGTGTCAATGTTAAATTCACGAGTTTTTTATTTCTTGGATATTTATATTTATTTCAAAGGAAATCCTCTTATCAAAAAAACACTTTCGATAACAACACTTGAAACATCATTAACACCTCTTCTTCATCCATCAACCAATGCATCATTATAATATGGATGATGATGGAAAAGAAGAAGAAGTACAAGAACAAGAAGATGCCATATACATTGAGATTGGATTGAATTCAAGATTCATGGAATAAAGATGAGTCGACTTTTTAAATTTTGCAGATCAAATCCTTTGGGTGGCAAGAAAAGATGGATGAAGAAGTGAAAAATAAAATGAAAGAAAAATCGTCGATAAAAATATAATAAACCATCAGAGAGATTGATTTTGGTTTGTTGTTGTTGTTGTTTTTTTTCTTCTGATGAAGCAAAAGAAATTCCAAAATAATTACAAAGTGATTCAGCTGTAAATTGTATCTGATGCAAGTGCACTATATATGTACAATCCCTAAAAGGGGCTATCATTGTTTGTCTCTATTGAGAGAATTGTGGTAATAGCTCTAAAAGCCCTCCCTTCTCCATCAGCTTAGAAAATTTTTTCAACCACCACCGACTTATGATGCTGATGCAGCTACTACTTGCTTTTATATTTGTTTTTAATTCTATTTTAAATTATATGATGGGAAGATACATCTGTGGAAGAAGTCAGTAAACCTTGTTCTTTTTTATTATACTTTTTTTTTATAAATTGCTCAAAGAAATTGAAGTAGGCGATGAAGATGATGATGGTAAGATGAGTAATATAAAAAAATTCAAAGTCTGAAAACAAAACGGCAGGAGGGAGAGAAGAAGCCAGAGTCAGTCACTGATGAAGATAGTAAAAAAAAAAACAAGAAAATTTAATAACCATATGAAAATTACTGCGTTGTTATATATTTAAAAAAAAAATAAATTTTTGCACACGCGACTGTTGAAGTTAAGTTGAAGTCTGAGTAATGGAGAATTACAAAATTGCATTTTCAACATACTCGGCAACTTGGGTATACATCAAAAAATCACTATAAACACTGATAGTAAGATGAAAAATATATTTTTTTTTAGGTAGAGTTGTAAAAAGTAAATAGCAACCACTTTGAATGGATGAAAAATTGATTTTAAATGGAATTGTTTTTTTTTAATGTCATTGCCGGTTTTTATTAAGAAATATATATCGTGATTGTGTGAGATCAGTATTTAACTACACTCAACAACTCATCATAGCTTAAATTATAGTTTTTATAAAAAAAAAAATTATCAGAAATGCCAGTAAGTTCTCGTTCTAGTAGGTGCAATCATTATATGTAAATTATTTATAAATTAGGAATTAAATAATTTTGTAAAAAACTGAGTTCTGAGAATTTTCTTGCAATCTCACTTAAGCCAGTGAAATTAGTTCCATAGTTGCTGTTATCATTCAATTTAGCCTTATCCTTTCTAAATTACTAAGATGGCAGTCTTAATTGAAGAAAGTTAGACAAATAAATAAATGAAAAGACTTGTGAAGAATAGCAGTACTACTATTTTGTCTAAGTTTGACTTAAATAGTTTTTGGACGCGATGACGAAAGGTTTCATAATCGAAGCAATATTTGAAGGTTTTATGCCAAAAAAAACTAGCTAATGGTTTTAAACCAAATTGCTGGCTCTACGAAGGAGCGAAGGTAGACTATTCACCAAAGTACAAGGTATAGCAGATGTAGGGTGAGTTCGTAAATATGAATGTTCGATAATATGACAAAATTTGTGCTCCATTTTTTCTGCTGGCAAAAGTTGTCCGGCTTACAGTTTTCCACTTTACATAAAGCCTGATTGCTTACTCTCAACAGTGAGAGCAAATTTTATGACCAAAATAAATTAATAGTACCATTTTTTAACAATTACTCTTGGCAGTGATGGAGTATGTTTACATTTATGAACTCAAGGGTATTCAATAAGCAGTATTTCTATCTCCTAAGTGGGCATCAATAAGAGAAACAGGACAAAAAATAGGCCACTTCAAGACAATGAAGACCCATTAGTTCCACCACCAGGTAAAAACAAGGTAGACTTAGCTAAAAAGAAGCTCAAAAACATCTAATGGCTTACCACTTGAGTTCATTGAGAACGGAGGGCATCAACTCATAAACCTAGTTTGAATACATGGAAACTTCCCCGATGACTGGTATATCAGCTGCAAGAACTATACTATCTAGGCATAGCACTAATAAACGCCGCATACAAAATACTATCCAACGTACTGTTTGAGCGTCTTAAGCCATTCTGCTACACTATAATTGGCAAGTACTAGTACAGTTTCTAGTAAGACAGATCGACTATAGACCAAATATTCACTCTCAGGCAAATCCTGGAAAAGATCAATGAGTTTCAAGTCAGAGCTCACCAACTATTCATTGACAACAAAGCCTCATTTGATAACATATACCACCGGGTGTTCTTTGGATCTAAGATCTAGTTCAAACTAATCCAGTTGTGTAACGTAACGTTGAAAAAAGCAGTGTAATTTGCAACTAGGAAAAAGTTCTTCCAAACTAATAAATAAATATCTACAGGGTTTCAGCGAGAAAGGGCGCTATTATGTGATTTCTGGGTAGTGCACAGAGCAAGCGGAAAACCTGAATGCACTTTTTTCAACAGATCTGTCCAACTTCTGGAGTATGTCAATAATATCAACGTCATCGGCTGCTCTTAACACCGTCTTTCACGGTAGTTGAAGATCAGGTGAAAATTGGTGTTCTTCAAGTAAACAACCCAGGACAAAAACCTGCCTTTAGAAACAATGAAAAATCTGTTGAAAGACCAGGAAAAAATATTTCCTCTAAATAGCAACAAATCTGAAGTACTCTAGGAGTTCATCTAGCTCGGAGTAAATTTTTAGAACCTTTTAGTTGAGATCCAATGAAAAATTACCAAAACAAACTGGTGTTACTTCGGTTTGGAGCTACAAATGGGTTGAAAACTCCTCACACGAAAGATGAAGTGTTTGCTTTATAAGACACTAATAGTGCCAGTGTTTCCTTAAGGTGCTTAGTGTTGAATAATAAACACAAAAAAAGAACTGATCTGAGCTCTTTTGAAAGAAAAATTCCTTGACAGATTTTTGGTCCTGTATACCGAGAGGGTCGATATATTTAGAAGAAAATAAAACCCCGTGCTCTATGAGTTTGTCTCAATATGTATGTATGTAAGAGGATCAGATCCAAAAACTCAAAATGCGTCAACTGCTGTCCACATCGAATGAATGAATAATGATAATTCAGCTAGAAATATGAGCCTTTGAATTTCAGTCCCCAGGTTTAAGAGAACAAAAAACACCAAGTTATCATGGATGTCAGAAGGCTTTGGTCTAGCAACCGTGCTCGGAATGGCAGAGGATGGAAGGCCACCATGTCTCAGTTTGTGACCCTTCATGAACTCGGAGCTAGATTAGTTACCTTTAAAGTAATAGCAGCTAAGATCCCTTCACTGTGTAAAAGATTAAAAAAAAAAATAAATTAAATAAAAGTCTTCAAATTATTATCAAATTTGTAGCTGAAACAAAAGAGCTGAGAAGCAAACTTTGTAGTATCTTCGTATTAATTGAATTTATTTGTCTCTATTTTGTGTGCAAATTAAAAAGTTCTTGAAACGAAAATGTAATTCAATATAAAACAAAAGTATTGAGGATAAAACTTTTTTCTTTTTAATTTTGTTTATCAAGTATTTTAGGGGACCAAAAATGCTAAGACTAATTAGGTTCTTGTTAAAAGTCCAGAAAAATTAAACATAAAAATAGCAAATTTACGAAAAAATTCCTACAAAGTTGAGTTTTGGTGAAAAGTTTTGCTTTAACTTCTTAAGAATTTCCTGAAAAGTTCCGTAAATTTGGGCCAGAGTAAACATTTCAGGGGGGGAGGGGGGTGTTAAAGAGGGTAAAATTAAGTTTTTTTTCTCAATTTCTCAAAAACTATAAGTTTTTTTTTTTAAATGTGAAGAACTACAAATTGTAGCTTATGTTATTCCACATAAAACATACTTACTTACATACGGGCAATAGATTCTGATAAAATCATGCAAGAGCTTAACGGTGGAGTAAATTTTTTCAGAAAATTTATTAAAATTTCAATAATTGATGGATGAAATTAGTCTCCTCTTTATGAAACTAAGTTTTTAAGGTCCTTGGGGTAAGGAGATGGCCACCATCATGAAAAAGAAAGAGATTTCGTTTTGATGAGCTATAAACAAATTCTATAGGTTTATAAATCTAGAAATTATAGCTTGTCAAATAAACATTATTGATTTTGTAGTGTACGTGAAAAAATAACAGTTTTTTGTTAATATCTGTGCAAATATAATTTTTTTTTCAAAAAACGAATTAGTCTATATTTAGGCTCATAAAATTTTGGACAAAAAAGCTTATGACATTTCGTAGGAGCAACTGGTTTTGAGAGAATGTGCAAAAACGCGCACACTATCTATTTACCCAGGCAAAATAAAGATACAAATTTCATTACACTAAAAACCCCTTATTATAACATTTGTTAATCTGATTTTCATGAGCTATGAAGAAAAGATTTTGACTTGACCAAATACAAATAACTAAATTTATTGTTTCTTTGAAATGTTGAATTTTCAAAAAATTTATTCGAGCTTATGTATATACAAGCAATATGGTGTTAATTTGAAAATAAGTTTTATCTAAAATCTCTGATGATCATTACAGAAGCTTATCCAAAGCCTTTCTTTTATATTATCCTTGCAATGCCCTTGAACCATATCGGCAAATAAAAAAAAGTTTCAAATATTTTTTTGATAAAAAATATACACCATTACCAGTACCCATCTTACGAGTATTTTCAATCTGTCAATGAATCTTCCTGTAATTAATCAAAAAAAAAATTTTACTTCATCTCCACGAGCACATGACACACATTCATAAAGAAACAAGAATATGACATCAAGAGACCACCATCAATATGGGCACGTGAACGAGAATATTACAACTGTTCCTCTGTTGAATAAAGAGAGTTATACCCAACTATAAAACTTCACCTCGTTTTAACAAAAATAATCTTATCAACATTTTAAGTAGAATAAGTGGATTTCACATCCCATCAACAAAATAATCCATATTCAAGCATCATTTACATACATACTCCACAGAATTATCCAAACACACTCAAATAATATTTAAAAAAAAAAATAAAAATAAAAAAATAAACCGCCTTCTACAAAATAGCTTCCATTAACAATCATCATCACTCAATACATTGCCGAGAAGAATCTATCTTCACTTTTTTTGTTTTTGTTTAATATACGCAACAACATCAAGCAGTAATAAACATTCGCAGGAAAAAAAAACCAAAAAAAAAAAGAAAACTTCAAAACCGATAGAAACACAAAAACAAGGAAGAAATCCGCAATGAAGTATTATAGATATCCCGGGTTGAGCGAATATACCCACAGTTGCAACTGCTCCTTCTTCCAAAACAGGAACTCCAACTCCTATAACTCCAACCACGAAGATGAAGAAGAACTCTCTTTTTCAAAGAAAAAAAAAAAACATAAAAGATACATTTCATATGCAGCGCGTTTTAAAGGCAGTTAAATGAGAGATAAAAATTTTTCGCAATAAAATACATCATCGTGCATGTATCTTAATGATTTATTGTCTTCGGTTAACATTATAGGTACAAAGGAAAAAGAGAAGAAAAAACAAATTCAAGAGGAACGGCCATCAACACTGCAGCGAATATACTCGCAGGAGGCCAACAATAACAGGAACAGGGTAGTGGGGTGCAATGGCAGTTCAAAAAATATAATAAACGGACATCGGTAATAGTAACGTGTACATACGAATGTACGAATATAGTGAGTTGAGGGTAAAAGACATCAGAAAATGCACACAAACACTCACACATAGCAATAGACTTTGGTTGGTACAGACAAACTTGCTTTGGGAGTTCCTTTTTGTTCCACACGGCTAAGAGATGTTAGGTTGGCCATCATCATCTCATGCTTTAGATACTACTACATTCTTCATCTGTTGATTTGCATCCCTTTTGAGTTGAAACGAATGCGCGCGTTTATGTTTTTATTTTATTATTTTGGTTTGTGTCTTCTTGTTTTGTGTTTAGTGCAAAATTCTTGTTTTTCTCGAAATGGGAGAATTTTTCTTCACCCCCTTTTTGTGCATAGTCGAGCAAAATCATTTATAGCCATTAGAAGACACATGCATCATCATAGAGATTCTAACTCAATATAGGGTGTTCAAGTTTAATTGTAAGTGCTTTGGGTTTTCGGAACTTTGGGTTTTTCGATATTTTAGTTTTTTGGTACTCTGGGTTTGTCAGTACTATGGGATTTTCAGTACTTTCGTTTTTTCAGTAATTTGGGTATTTTGGTTCTTTGGGCTTTCGGTACTTCGAGTTTGTCAGTAGGTAGTTTGAGTTTTTGTTGTTTGGGCTTATTAATATTTTGGGATTTCTGGTACTTCGATTTTTTCTTTACTTTGGGTTTTTTGGTACTTTGGATTTCGCACTATAGGTCTTTTGGTACTATGCGTTTTTGTACTTTGAGGTTTGCGGCACTTTGGGTTTTTCGGTACTATGGGGTTCTCCGTACTTTGACTTTTTCGTCAATTTGGACTTTTAGGTGCATTTAATTCCTTGCACTCTGGGTTTTTGGGTATTTTGGGTTTGTAGGTACTTTGGGTTCCAAAGTTTTTTTTGTTTCTAAATGCTGTCAGTTTTTCGATGTTTTGCGATTTTTGGTATTTTGAAACTTTTCGGTAGTTGTGTTTTATCAGTACTTTAAGTTTTTCAGTACTTTTTTCTTTTCAATACTTTATATAATCCATTTTTTTTTTTAAACTAAAAGAGTTGTTAGGCCTATGTATAAACCAAATGCAAATTTTTTTGAATTTACAATTTTAGATTTTTCTTTTATTTGGGTTTTTGGTATTTCGGGTATTTGTAATTTGAATTTTTTGGCATAATGGGATGTTCCATAACTTAACATTACACTTTTCCGGGTACATTAGTGTTATCAGTACTTTGAATTTTTTCGGTACATAGATTTTATGTTGCACTTTGGGTTTTTCAGCACTTTAGGGATTTTCAGTACTTAAGATTTTTCAGTACTAATATTTTTTTTTGAACTTAAGGTTTTTTGGTACTTTGGAGTTTTCAATAGTTAGGAGTTTTCAGTACCTTGGGGTTTTCACCACTTTGGATTTTACGGTTTTCCGTAACATTAGGGTTTTCAGTACATTGGATTTTGCGGTACATGGATTCTGTCTTCTACTTTGGGGTTTTCAATAATTTGGGGTTTTCAGTGCTGTGAGGATTTTCAGTACTTTAAATTTTTCAGTACTCAGGGCTTTTTTGGAACTAAAGGATTTTTGGAACTTTGGAGTTTTCGATAGTTTGGGGCTTTTGGTACTTTGTATTTCGCACTAGGGTTTTTTGGTACCTTGTAGTTTTCGCGACTTTGCGTTTTTTTTGGTACTTTCGGGCTTTCGGTCCTTGACTATTCGTCACTTTCGATTTTTTGGTGCATTTGGGTCTTGGTACTATGGGTTTTGCAATATTTTGGGTTTTAAAGGACTTTAGGTTTTGCAATGCTTAGTGTTTTTCGATGTTTTTGGGTTTTTCGGTATTTTTGGGGCTTTCGGTAGTTGGGTTTTATCGGTACTTTGAGTTTTTCAGTAATATGGAATTTTCAGTACCGTAAATAATTGATTATTTAAAAATATTAAAAGAGTTATTGCGCCTATAAAAAATGCAAAATTTAAAAAAATTATGAAATTTGGATATTCGGTACTTTTGATTTTTTTTTGAGACTTGGGAAGTGTGGGATTTTCTTTACTTTGGAGTTTTTGTAATTTGCGTTTCGGTACCTTAAGTTTTTCCCTAATTTGAATTTTAGGTACTTTAAAATTTTATGTACTTTGGGTTTCTTGGTGGTTTGGGTACTTTTGGGGTTTTCGGTACTTTAGGTTTTTCGCTACTTTGAATTTAAGGTTTTCCATAACATAAGGGTTTTCAGTACTTTGGATTTTTCGGTACTCAGGGCTTTTTTGGAACTAAAGTATTTTTTGTTCTTTGGAGTTTTCGGTTGTTTGGGGTTTCCAGTAAGTGCTTTGGGTTTTTAAGAACTTTGGGTTTTTTTTGGTACTTAAGGTATTTTGGTTTATTCAACTTTGTATTTTTTCATAATTTGGATTTTTAGGTACCTTCGGTGTTACGGTATTTTGGGCTTATCGGTACTTTGGGTTTTTCGGTACTATAAGTTTTTTGGTAATTTAGATTTTTTGAAAATTTGAGTTTTTCAGTACTTTGGGGTTTTTGGGATCTTGGATATTTTGGGGTTTTCAGTACTTTGGATTTTTCGGAACTCTGGGTTTTTAATACTTTGGGTTTATCGGTACTTTAGGTTTTTTTAGTTTAATAGGCTTTTTGGTGCATTAGGTTTTTCGGTACTATGCTTTTTTTCACACCTTGGAATTATGGGTACTTTGGGTTTAATGGTTCTTTATGTTTTTCTGTACTTTGGGTACAATGTGCACTCGTATTAATCTATAATATTGATTTAATAATCAAATTAAGTGTTAGAAGTTATTATATGTTGAGCAGAAACTGAAAATTTTACAAAATACGAGATTTAAAGTTTTTTTAGAAGCTTTTGGAGCTTGCGTTGTGCTGTTGATATTGGTTTTAAAAAAATTCTTCTGTGTGATATTTGTATGAAATTATGTTTTCTGCATGATTTTTATGTATATCTTTATTTGTGTTTGCTTTAAAGTGTGCTCCAGAAAGGTATTTCAGGCAAACAACTAAAAAAAATAGAAAATGTTTGTGTTTTTTTAGGATTGTGAAAGGGGTTCGAGGGGATGTTTTTGTGGAAATTTGTAGTTTTCATATAACAACCATAATTAATAGCAAATACAAAACTAAGAACTACCCGGTAACCTCTCTTATTTTGCCTTCATTTAATGAAGTATTATTTTCCATTGGAGTTTGTACATCAGCTCTTTTGTTTTAAATCTCAATATTTCATCCGAAATAATAAAAGAAAAAGTTCTCAATTCTTTTGTAAAGTAAATTCAAATATTTAAACTTAAAGACAAGATACTCGATCATCTGATCACAAGAAAATAAAACACCCTATACGCCATCTATTGGTTGATTCAAACGTAACACACGAGAATAGAGTAAGAAAAAGAAAAAAGCTTGAAAGATCTATTGTGTATAGTGTGGTAATGTGTGAACTGCGTTTTGTTAAAGGTCTATTATTTCCATGTTCTACGTCTATCCCGTATCCAAATCCACTAGACACCACCACGATCCAAAGGATCTTCCAATTTTATTTTTTATTTATTTTTGTTGTATTTTACGATTACACTACTTCTTGGTGCGCAGAAGAGTGAGAGAAAATTTATTTTGTATTGTTACAAAAATTCCCTTTTGGTTGTTGTTTTGATCGTTTGGTATAGGTATGGAAAGAAATAGATGGATGTGTAATGCATTTGCATTTGCATTTGCACTGCACTGCACTGTTCGCGGTACAAACGCAGGCGCGTACAATGTTTTGAATGATTTATCAATAAAAATTTTCAAGATTATGTAAATATGCAATATCTGTAAAAGGGTATCACTGTTTGTTTGTGCTTAGGATATAGAAAAACAGACTTGCTTGCTATCAATTTTCTTGGCTTTTCTATGTTTTTATTTTGTTTCTTCATTTTTTCTATCTCTTTTGTAAAAGAATCTTTGTGTTATGTGTGTGTAGGCCTTTCTGTGTGGATTAAGTTGATTGGGTTTGTGTGAGCCTTTTGCTAGAGCTTAATGGTAATTTTCTGCAATTTTTACAATTTGATGGTTATTTAATTCGAAGAGAATACCATGCAAAGATGCCTCTAATCAGCAGGTGTAACTGACGAGTAGTTAAAGACCTCTCTCTCTCTGCGTGTTAAGGGACTTTAAGTCGTGAGTAGAATAGATTTGTGGTTCATATAGGAATTTCAACTTGTGAGTAATTTTAAAGTTATAAGAACTTTAATCTTTAGGTTGTTGCAGATTGGGAGTGTATCTCTGCATTAAATTCTAGACCATGACCCTTTTAATCATTTGAGTATGTGTGTTGGTAGGAAATGAGTATTTTTAGTCCTTTAACTACATAAGATACAAAGAAGTGGATCCAAAACTGCATTCTTTGTTCATATATTAATCTTGAAATTGTATAAAATCTCCAACTTTCAAGCAAAAAATCACTTAATGGCCATAAATTCATTGAAGTTTGTAGCTCAGCTCTTTTGTTTTAAAGTTCAAATTCATTCTTCTTTTCTTTTTTTGCATTGTTGGTCTAATAATTTTCATTTAATATTCTGGTACATAAATTAAAATAAAAAACTACAACCACAAAATGTCAACCTCATACATACGGGTACATACGGGTACATACGGGACTATAAAAATAGAAAATTTGAAAAAAAAAATGAAAAAACCTAAAAAAAAAATTGAAACCTTAACCGCAATGTACCAGAATTTCATACATACCTACAAGTGAGCACATGAAAAATATAACTGTAAGCCTCATTGGATAATGTGCAATAGGATGAAAACAAATAAGAAACAAACAAAAAAAATAACACTAAATTCATTACCCACTCGTTGTTCATAAATCAAATATCAATCCAGATAATATTTTTAGAATTTATAGAGTAACGATAGCTAACGTCTACGCAAGTCTATGATCATATAGAAAACTGCATGGCGCAACGCGACTCTTCGCGACAGGGGATGCATAACAAAAAAAAAAACTAAGAAAAAAAAAACATAAATTCAAAGAGTCATTGGTGAACAAAAAAATAAAAAAGAACCGCAACTCAACTTCTTTCATTTTTCTAATTGAAAATGTTTCCTTTTTTTTAAATTTTTTTTTCAGCTTAGAAATAACTCATTTAAAATTGTTCAATCTGCCTGTGGTTTTTTGCTTAGAGCTTCCTTTTTTTTGTTGTTGAATATTCAACTTGAATGAAGAAGTCAAGACTTCCTCTTCAATTTGTAGTTTTTTGCGCGCGCGCTCGCTCGCGATCGCTCACACACAAGCTCTCTTCTGATGTAGATTTTCTTCATATATGCAATAAATTCTTTGGCAGAATTGATAAGATGTCAAAATAAATCAAACCACTGACTAATCAAAAGGAAAGGTGTGAAATGAGAAGGATTCAGTATAGGTACGTGATCATGCCCTTATGTTATAGTTTGGGCGATAGGGTTTGAATTTGCTTGGTAATAGTTTAACAAATGATTGGAAATGGGTGGTTTTTTGAATGGGCATTGATCTTTAAAAGGTTAGTTTTGAAAAGGAAGTGAAAGAAAACCAAAAATCCTAATTTTTTATTTTCAATTTTTCATTGAAAGCAAAAATATAACAAATGAAAAAATGAATTGCAAATTATTTATTCTTTTGCTTCCTTTCTCTCCCTTACCACTTAATGACACAAACACAAATGTCCCCACAGGAAAAGATTTAGGTGATTTGAGAATTGATTAGTTTTGGTCAACCTTACCTCCGAGACTATTAAATTGTTGGCTATAATAAGTTAAATGGATTATATTGACGGTGCTTTGTCGGAAGAGTTAGAATGTTGCAAAAAAAGGGTTTCAAAAGATGTTGGGTTCAGCTTAAGGGAATCGGGGCAAAAAATTACACACACACATACTTATCAGGAAGAAATAATAATTGTTGAGGAAGTGTTCTAGCCTTTGAGCAATATTTTAGAATTAGTGTGGACAGGTGATGTTGTTCAGTTCAATTATTTTGAATGATATAAAACTGATAGGTGGCTTACTGTTATGGCGTACATTACAGTTTTACGATAATTAACTAACTTTCAAAGAAAAAATCTGACGGAAACTTTGAGTTCATAAAAAATCTTTCAACTAAAAGGTTCCCCGATAGGGAAGGGCATACATATTTTGACAAAGCATAGAAGTCAGGTTGTTTTATATTAATAGTTTATTTCTTCTGTTTTTATTGTCATAAAATACTCAGCAAATATCGCCTTGGTCAACTACCAGTGAATTTATATAACTTTTTGTCATCACTGGCTTGGTTCTGTTAGAATTGGACCCTGATTACAACTCGAGCGACAAAAATTATTTTTTCTTGAGCAGGTTCCTCAACAGGCAAAATTTCCTCGTTTTTAAGCGATCTGGAAGACCTGGGTGCGTTTATAAGTTGAATTTTTGCATTTGCATCCTGGAAATTGTTGAACAGTGCTCAGAAATTATTCTTCTACCTCGACAGCTGATCTTCAATTTACCAATAGGTTGCCATTCACGCATCTAATACAGGATTGTTTTTTTTCACTGCTTTGTCCAAAAATGTTTTCGGTCATTTTGTACAGCCATGTATTAGCTTATCCTGCAGCTATTTCTGCACTCTCCACAGGTTTGTCGTCCATTATTGGAATTTTCTCACGTTTAACACATTTTTGCTCCTATTTTATGAGTTGCTTTATATTTCATTCCTTAAGAAAAGTTTCTGATGAGCAACACTTTCAGCAATGATTCTTGTTGTCAATATCCATCGCTGTGTAATATTCTTCAAGCAAGTGTTTTGGAATATCCAGGAATCTCTTGCTCTTGTCGGACGAAATTCCTATTTTGGATCCGGATACCATGAGTCCTTTCTTGACCCCATTTAGCATCAACAGATACATCTAATTGTAGGTTAGACATTGTGGCACAAATTGTGGCGGAAAAATGTTTGCTTAAATTTTCGACAGTTAGAATACTTATATTCAAGGGTCTAACCTGTGAACTACGCTGGACCACAGCTGGACATAACCTCAGCATAGCCAACAGGAAGTGATGATCACTTTATGCATCTGCTCCCTTCTTTATTACGAAAATCGCACAGTGACTTCTCCCATCACTGATGAATATAATCGATTTGATTTTTTGGTTCGATCGTTACGAGATTCCCATGTAATTTGTTAACAATTTAAAGTGGAAATAAATATCCTTCAATCGCAAGTTGACAAACGTTACAGAAGTCTACAAGCATTTCCCCATAAGCAGATCTGTCAACATTTTACACTACAACGATGCTCTTAGCAGTATGATCAGGGCCTATAACACAATACATAAAGTGCTTGTTGAACAAGTGAAACTCAACAGCTTTTTGAATGCTGTGTAACATAGAACAACAAGTCTATGAGACCTTAAACAATTGTTTTGGATTGGATTTTCATAAATCTACTGTTTCTGTCACTGAAAATAACAAAAGCGCAAAGAATAGAGAATAAACTTGTTGAATAGTTTATTTCAACTGACAATTGGGGACTTGTTCAAAGTTAACAAGTATGAAATAAACGCTTGAAGTAGTGCTAACCAAGTGATAGAATCGGAAAGATTGTTTAGAATTTATAAAGTGGTACGAAATTTTGTTTATAAAGTCTTTAAGTTTTTATTCTGAATCGAACAGTGATTGTGAGAATCAAAAATAGACAAATAAAGGGTTTTCCAACAGGGACGCTACAAAAGTAGAGCGACAGGGACAGCAAACGACGCCATATTTCTTGCCGTTCTTTTGACATTTCTCTACAGTAAGGTTTGCCATTTCATGATGGAAAAATACGAGCCAACAACGAGCCGAAAATATTAAAATTTACTACCGAAATTCGGAGTCAGTGGCCTCAACGTTAAGAGCGCTACGTCCAATTTATGGTCGTCATAATCATCCGAGCAGATCAACAATTGAGCGACTAGTGAAAAAATTTTAATCCACGGGCACAGTACAAAACGTTCCCGTGCCAGTGAGACAAAGAAGTGCCCGTAGTGTCGAGAATATTGCAGCCACTGAGGCTTCAGTTGCAGAATGCCCAAATGTGTCTCTCACACGTCGTTCTCAAGCGTTGGGCAGCTCTGTGACGTCGTTGTGGCGAATTTTGCGAAAAGATCTTGGCCTACATCCTTACAAGATTAAATTGACGCAAGAACTGAAGCCGCTTGACCACCCGAAGCGTCGTATGTTCGTGAATTGGGCTGAGAAACAACTTGAAAATGATTCGGATTTTCATCGAAAAATCACCTTCAGCGATGAGGCTCATTTCTGGCTGAATGGCTTCATCAATAAACAATAAACAATATATGCGGTATTGGTCAGATAGCAATTCACACGTACTCCATGAGTCATCATTGCATCCCGAAAAAATTACGGTTTGGTGTGGTTTATGGGCCGGCGCCGTCATTGGGACGTACTTCTTCTGTGATGATCAAGGCCAGCACGTTACTGTGAATGGGGACCGCTACCGTTCAATGATAACCGAATATTTTTGGCCCCAATTGGATGATATGGACTTGGAAGACATGTGGTTCCAACAGGACGGCGCCACAAGCCACACAGCGAATGTCACAATCAATTTATTGGAAACCAAGTTTGGATAACGTGTTATCTCACGAAATGGTCCAGTGCTTGGCCGCCTCGGTCGTGTGATTTGACGCCGTTAGACTATTTCCTGTGGGGCTATGTCAAGTTTATGGTCTATGCCAACAAGCCAGCGACGATTGATGAACTTCGTACGAATATCGAACGTGAAATTGCAGTAGTATCGGCCGATTTATGCTTGAAACTGGTTCAACAAGTCTAGGGATTTTTTTTCAGTTGATAATTGCTACACTTTTTATTGAGTTACAGAAATGATTTTCACTTGTTTAACAAACATAGTAGAACAAGTAACTGTCGAAAAGTTGACTTATGGTTCTGTGTTATAGGCCCCAGGAGTCTCAGCATGATCATCATATTAATAGCGTGACTAGGTTAAAAGAGATCTTAGACACTTTAGTGCATAAAATTGAAATACATATAAAATACCAGAAATCTACTTAAGTTGAAGGGGAAATTGTTAAACGGCTAACAAGACATTTGTATTTTTTCTTCAAACAAATGAGCCGTCATAGAATCAACAATATCCCTTCGAACTCATAAGTTTCAAATATGAAGAAATAAAAAACAAACTCACATGCCAAGTTTATTTTTTTTTTTGCAATATAAAACATTACCACAAGCAACAAACCTCAAACACTACCTGTCTTCGAAATTGCAATCATTAATACCGATTGGTAACTAACTTACTAACAATCCATCATCATCAACGAAAACAACCGCAATATAATAACATACAACACACATCACCATCAAACAAAACACATACTCACTCACTAGCTCACTCACCTAACAACTCTCGCACGCATCACGTCATACTCTCTTTGCCTCTTGATGCTCCTTAAAATGAAGAAGGAGGAGGAATGATATGTTCCAGCTATAGATAAAAAAAAAAGGAATAGGAACATCATGAATGACGATGATAATAACAATGATGACCATCAGAGTAGTTGTTTGTGGAGCCAGCCACACGCGATATCCTCATTTTCACCAAATCCTTATTTATATCCACACCATCGATGACTTTTTAAACACTCTAGTCACTCCGGAACTCCAGAGGGATTCGAGATGATGGAGTTTTGGTCCATCTCTTCATGTGAGAGAGATATCTAGAATCATCATCATTATTATCATCATCACCACACCACAACAACCAATACCATCGCATGATGTAAATCAAAAATCAACTTATCAAATTCTCCATAAGCAGCCAGCATCCATCCGCCACTTAGTGACTTAGTTTGTTTCTATAGACTCACGTTCGTGTTTGTTGAAGTCTTGTGTATCGATATGATGGTGGCTCCTGAGATGGTGATGGCTATGTGTAGTCTTAGGTTTAAGCTGATAATTCTGGTGGCAATGAATTTTTCATTCTATCGGATTTTCATCTCAACTCACCATAATCGATCAACCCCCTAAGGGTAGGCTATACAACTTGCCAAACGAATACTAGCTCGAAGGCTAACAATTTTTTTTTTTGGTATTTCTTTTTGGACGATATTGCTACCCGTGTTCAATCTTTAGTGTGAAGATTTTTCGATTCCCAACTCATATCCTTATGTTTATTAAACCAAAGAGTGAGTAGATTTGCTTTGAGTTTGTTTGATTTTTCTTCTTTTTTTTTGTTTTATTTTTTGTTTAATGTAGTTTTGTGATGATTACATCTCACAGTTGGATAGAATTATTTTTGTAACATAATATTTTGCAACATTGTAATGAGAATATGATTAATTGAAAGAGAAGTTTTGCAGTGAAAAAACAAGATTTGAAGGAACTTGAATTTTTTTTTTAACTTGGTATGAGTTTGAATATGTTTTAAAAATAGATATTTATGCCAATGTTATAATGGATTAAAGTTTGAATATGGATTTGCCAAAATAAAGTTGAAGATGTAGGCCGAAGGTGCATATCCCACAAATTTATTATTTTTTTTACTTGAAATTCCAAAAGAAATATTCATTGACAATTGGAAAAAAAAGAGAAAATCAAAACTTTATCGAAAGTCAAACACTGAAAAAAAATAATGTTAGTGTTCAAAATTTAATTTTCTTAACCAATTTTTTTGTTAAAAGTCAAAACGAGAAATTACATTCACAATACATACACTGCCACTCATCTGAATAGGTTCAACTTTTTTTGCACCTTACTGTTAGCCTCTCTTCATATATATTGCAATGATACATCTTTGTTGTATACATAACACAAGAGCATTATTATACACTTAGTTTGGGAGACAAAACTTAGTCTTAAATCTTAGCTTTGTTCTCAGAAGCTTGCTAAACCAAATGCATTCATAAAAGCGAACATACTTGTTAGCTCATCTGAATAGGTTCAACGAATGAAATGGAATAAAACAAGAAAAGTAACTGTAATTTAATGATTTATTTTGCACACTTAATTTTAATTAGAATTAAATAACAATAACTAATAATGAGTATTACCCCGTTTCTTGAGTACAGTCTAGTAAATTCTATTTGGTATAGAACTATACAATTTTTCTAGGTATTGAAGCGAAATTTTGGCTCAGGATTTTTAAATGCTTCGAGTACTGTTTTTTTGTCCTCAAATTGTCTCCCTGACTCCTATTCTTTACGCGAAAGAAGTCTACACACACATTCTCTTTGATATTGACTTCCCGGGAGTATAGAGGCCACACCAGCATCTCCACATTTTGGCTGTTAATCCACTGCTTTACTATCCTTGCTGTGTTGATTGGGGCATTATCATGTTAGAATGTCCACGATATTGGTCCAAACAGTTCAGAAATCTGAGGGAAAGCTTTTTCTCGCACTGCTTTATAACTATTTGCATTAATCCTCGATGTTAAAATTTGAAGTTCGAAGGTTCCGTAAAAGGAAGTAGCTCCCCACACCATAACGCTGCCTTTACAGCTATTCACACGACTTAAATAATGCTCCTCTTTTCGAAGATCAAAGAAATAAAAATTATAGCCGTCAAGGCCCTCTAAATTGAACTTTTTTTCATCTAAGAAACCACTTGTTGCCACTCAGGCTTCCATGACATGTATTTTTTACAAAATTAAAGACGAATTTTTTTCTAGATTAGTTGAGCGGTCGTTTTTTCTGGATTTTTCTTCTTTTTAAATAGTAAACACTTTTGACAAATCCTTTTATTGTCGGCAAACTCCATTTTACATCAGTTTTTATATCGATTTATGACGCGGAATCATGAGAATTGGAAGCTGCTCTTGATGTGGCCCTATAAGTGCCACCATTCATATTTTGTCAATACTTTTCGATATTTCGCAAGTAAATGCTAGCTAAATTTTGATTTCTGATAGTTTTTTCACGATGTTTCGTTGATTTAGTCCTAACTGTCCAAACTCTCGAAATGCTTTAATTTTACCCTTTTCCTCCTCACTCAACAATTTTCCGCGACCCATTCTTTTCGTTAACAGGTAAAACACTATTAAATTAATTCGCAGAAAAAAAAAATTGAGATCATTTGACCTACGCGACTCAACGTAAACTAAAGTTCTTGCCTTTGAACCTATCGAGATGAGCCAAAAATATGATTGATTTTATGAATGCATTTGGTCTAGCTAACGTGTCAGAATAACGGTAAGCTTTAAGACTAAATTTGATCACCCAAAATAGGTATATAATGATGCTCTTTCAAAACATACATAACAAAGATGTATCATTGCAATATATTATACAATTGAACCTATTTAGATGAGCGGCAGTGTATGTGAATAATTAAAATTTTCAACGGTAAAATTAATATTTTTTCGATGATCAACTGTCTGTCGAAAAAACTACAAAAATTGTAAACTTGGTGAAAACATCAACAACCGTTTGTTTTCACCATGTTTTCAACAATATTAGCGAGATGTTTGATTAATTATTCCAAATCAATCGTTTGACTTTGTTTCCATATTTCACATTCATGTTTTATATTCTATATCATGGCTTGTACATACTCTCTTAAATTTGTATTTTTTTTTCTCCCGTGAACGTGCTCATGAAACTATGCGGAGATTTTTCATGCAAAATGTACGGGAACTCTCGGTGAAAAGTTGATAGTTCGATTGCATATGTAATGTCAAACGTTCACAACACATTTGCTAGACTTTACCAGATGACCTGGCAACTGGCAATTGTTCAGTTCACGAGGAAGTATATGTACTAGGTTCTAGTAGGTAGAGTTACACACACCAGCAAAGAATGAAGAGAATTTTGTTATAATTTCGTTATATTTATACAGACACATTTATATAAAATATTTGTTTTAGGGGACGGGGACAAAGTGGTCGTTTGCAATAAGTAGATATTCGATATAAGGAAGTTCGTTATAAAAAGTTTTACTGGTGGTCATTAATTATTGCCCCTCAAATTTAAAAAAAAAATACATGTGATATAGGTACTAAAGGGCATGTTTTGGATTTGAGCAAAAAAAAACTTCGCGATAACAATCGAACATGACATAACGATAATAAGGTACTCGAAAAAAGTGAGTGGCACAATTCTGTCTGTTGATTTTTTACAAATTTTGAACTTATGGTATTTGTTACTCTCCAGAAGGGAAATACTTGTCATGCAACCACTATAATGTCAATAATATTCTTTATAAAAATTTTATATTTTTAAAAAAATATTGTTTTTTTTTCTGAAAATTCCATATTTCAAATAAGAAGCCATGAATTTTTTTGAAGCTAGGTGTGCAAATGTATTTAAATTTGTACTCAAAATTGGCATACAAAATATTTTTTAAAAATGTTTCCAAATTTTCTGTAACAAAAATTGTTTTAAAGAAAACTGCTGCCACGATTTAAAAAAATTTTGTTTGCATAAATTTATATTTTTCAAGTAATCAAGAGGCATTCTCTTTTTAAGCCTTAAACTGTCTATAGTTGTTCATACAATTTAAAGAACGATTAAAATGATGTTTTAAATCTTTTCTATTTTTTCTGTAAATACTTGCATATTTTAAAAGTTCTTAGTTCCAAGTAACTTGAACATAAGAGCAAATACGTGCGATTTGGTCATGTATTTTATTTTTTTTTTTTTTTTTTTGATCCGAACATTTTCAAAATAATATTTTCTGGTTTCTTTGAATTTTTTTTTTCTGAAAGTTGGTACATTTCTACTTTTATGCTAAAATAACGGTTTATTCCATTCAAATGTTAAACACCGACACATAAAATTTATATACAAATTTCTCAGTGCATATATTGAATATTAAAATATTTGAACAAATATTTTTAAATTACTACTAGATATATCAATGCCAGAGTAATTTTTTATTGAATTTCGATTTAAAAGCTTAAAATTTTATGCAAATATTTTTCCTAAGAAATATTTGAAAATTTCAGACATGAAATTTTTGTTTTTATATTAAGACTAATGCTCCAACGATATTTAAATTTTGATTGCATAAAGTTATATTTTTCAAAAATTCAGACGTTGCATATTCTTTTTTTCACCTCAAACTTTAAGGAAGGTGTTAAAGGTGCTACTAAATTTAGTTTGTGATTTTTTTTTTGGATCTCGCACTAAAATTGATAACAACAAAAATATAAGTTCTAAGAAAAGGAGCCAAGTTGTTATAAGTATAAGCCCCATTGCGTAAAAAGTCACCTACAAAAAGTAATGAGATCTAAAATAGATGGTGAAATTCCAAGTTCTTGGTTCAGGGAATTTTTTAATATCAAATATCTTAAATAGCGAAATATCGACACAACTCCAAATTAGGACAGAAATTTGGTATTAAATGGTTTCTGGTTGATATTTGGTGCATTCAAAGTAGTCAACATTTTATACGTTTTAAATAGTGAGTAGCTAAGTAATTAAGGAAAACCTTGCTTAGTAAATCCACCAAGGTCTTTTGTACCTTTCATTGCTTTACAAAAATTGCAAGTACACTACATACTTGAACCCAAGTAGAAAATCCTAAATTTTTAGATTTTACTTTTTGTATACATCTTTGGCCTTATCTTTCTGCCAATTTTCACTATTCTAAGATAACCGCAAGTGCATTATTTAATTGACAACAATTTGAAGAATTTAGGGTTGATACCATGCCCTCTGGGTGGAAAATTCTATTTTTTTACTTTTATCCCTGTATACAAAACCATACTACTCTACCAATTTTTATCGTTCTACAACAGTCAAAAGTCCCTCAAATAAATCCCTCAAATAATAAGAGTTTCTGAAAAAGTGGGTATATGCCACGCCCTCTGAACAGAAACTTTCAGATTTTCAATTGTTTTTTTTTTGTATAAGTACATTACATTTCGTGTACCGCGTCCCATAATGGTTGGTGCGTAGGGCTGTCATGCCGAAAGTCTGGGTTCGATTCCCAGCAGCTGCCATCTAAAAACAGAAATGTTTTTTTCCGAGGTACTGAATTTTGCGAGGAATTGACAAATCCTCCAAGAGTGTACTTGTCATTAATAAGTGCTTCTCATCCAGCCGTTCGGACTTGGCAAAAAATTGTAGGTCCTCTCCATTCCTGCCAAAAATACGCACACAGAAATGGTTGAGATTTGTAAGTCACTAGGCCTTGGTTCCCCACAAGCTGTTGTGCCACCAAATTTATTTATTTTCATTATATTTGAAACCCTACCGCTCTACCAATTTTCATCGTTTTGCAGCAATCGGAGATGCCTCATATAGTTAATATGAAATTTTAAGAAAGTGGGTGGATGCCACGCCCTCTGAATGAAAAGTTTTAAATTTTATAATTTTGTCTTTGTATGGACCTCAAACGCTAGTGTTGTACCAATTTTCCTTGCTCTAAAACAACCTGAAGTGCTCTATACAATTTATATGAATTTTTAAGAAAACGGGTGGTTGACACGCCCCTGCATACAAATTTGCAGATTTTCAATTTTTTCCTCTGTATGCACCATAAGATCCACCGTTGGGTAAAATTTTAAATGTTATGAATGAGTGAGTGAGTGGTTCAGTCAGTCAGTAAGTCAGTCAGTTAGTTAGCGTTACGGTTTTTCCAATTTTTGAAGTCTCAAAAATAACTAATGATTAGGACTCAAAATTCGGTGGGCCAGTTTGATCAGCTTAGCAAATATTGTGACTTTATTGGTACTAAAGTCACGAGGGGTCAAAAATTGCCTGAATTTGTTCCTGTAAAAATTGTGCAGAGGCGCACAGTCCTATCCTTTGATAGGACCTTGAAAAAACTTTAGAAATTCATTTTAAAAAATCTGATGCTGTAGTAAATAATTTTGTTTGCGAATATCCCAATAATATAATCGAAAAAATCGTACGTGACCTTAAAGCTATTTTTTCTGAGTTAAGACTGATTTGTAAATTTTCCATTATTTAAAACATTGTCGGCACTAGTTTTTGGAAATAAAACGACATTACAAAAAAAGTGCGTAGGCAATATAAAACAATGTTTTTTGTATGGGCGATTCTACAAACAATAGAAGAAAATGATAATAATTTCTTCACAACTTTTTTGAAAGCAACTAATCGTAAAAACTAACCAAACCAGTATATAAAATAAGAAAAGCCTTTTATAATATCAAAAACGGTCAGTCAAAAAAAAAAATAAAAACAAAAATTCTATGGTCTTTTTGAAAACAGATGTCAATCAGTCAGATTTGAAATTTGTTATAATTCTTTTATTTTAAGTCATTTTTAAGAGGATTTTTAGACGTTGTTAATCTCAAAGCCGCATTCCATTATAAATATTTTTTTTAATTAAAGTTATATTATTTTTTTTTTTAATTTTCTGTCATTTGAGACCTTATTTTCGAATATCAAGAAAGAAAGAACAGCCGAAAATGAATGTCAGTTTTCGAATCTTATTCAATAAAAAATGTCAAAGAAATGTTTTATTTAAGCGATTTCTGTTCACGATATTTTCTTTAAAAATGCTATTCTAGTAACCGTAATTTTGAAATTCAAATCTTATGCCAAAAATCCAAATCAACAGTAGCCATTATCTTTCTAAGCTTCAAATTTCTTTATCATCTTGTTCAAAAGATAAAAATCAAAAATTCTTTCATTTATGTGACCCTCACCAAAACTTCTCTTGAAAAAAAAAAAAAAAATAAAATATTTTGTGTACTTTAAATTGATCCTCATTCGCATGTATATGTGAATTACTGATGGCAATCCTTTCAAAGTGTAAAAATTTACACACTAATCGTTTCAAAAATTAAAAAAAAAATCCAAAAAAAGAAAATATATAAACTCCCAAAAAACACTTCACTTTGAAACCTGAAATTAACATAAGTTTGCTTGTCATTTGAGTCGTCGCGTTGCGTCGGTCGTCATCATCGAGCGTCCGTCGGTCGTCTTTTTCGAGCAAATTGAGTTCTCAAAAAGTATAAAGTCGTTTCCTTAACGACTCTTGACTTAAATTTTTCGATGGTTTTTTGTGTGATTTTTCTCTCAAAGCTCCGACACGAGCACTTAACTGGAACACAAATCCCTGCCCTGTCAATTCATCTTTTCTCTCGTCATCATCATCATAAATGTATAGAATACCTGTGTAGTATGCGTGCATTTTTTATTGCCCTCTTATTCACCCATAAACCCATCCTTAACGACCACAAATTAATCCCCGAAAATTTGAATGATGGGGCACCCGTTGTATAATGTGAAGGCCCTCTAGCTAAATTTTGTAGTTGGTATGGTATGATGAGATGCATTGTGGCTGATGTGGCACACCATAAACCGAATGCGCTTACAGCGCACCAACGACCGACAACGAAGACGCTCAAACAGTAAATTACATTCCAGGCTATAAGCGGATAAAAATGAGCGCATATTGCCGCTTTTGGGGATCCTTCAGATACCATTTTGGGGGCTCCAAATGTTCTCTCTCTTCGACTTCACAAACAGGACAGAAGTGATTTATTTTAATTGGATTAAGGAAGAAAGAGAGAAGTAAGTACCTTCCGTCTGTTCGTCGCAGATCGGGTTCTTATTTTCATTTCCCCTTAAATTGCAATTTATATGGATGACAGCAACTATGTGAGTCTGCGCGATCAGAATTCAAACCCGATACCATTGTTGTTGGACCAAAATCAAATCAATTCTGGTGTGGGTGGTCAATTGCATAATAAAAGTCAAAAATATTACTCAAACTCTTGCTCAACAAATTTTCGAGTTGAGCAATCCGACAATTCAAACGCGGCGCAAGAACCCCATACTGGGCAGGGGTACTCGATATGGTCAGGTGTTAAGTTCATCTTAGCGGTCAGAGATGCAAATTGCCATGGCATTGGCGATAGCGATGGTCCTCATCCCAGGCAGCTCGGCGAGTGAGGTAAACCTGTGCAAAAGAATAAAGAATGAGAAATTATTCGCACATTAGGACGGACGCGACGCGATGGATGTGCTCCGAGTATACCCACTGTGGTAAATACTTATGTGTGGATTTGGCCCGAACCGAAAATCTGTACGGGGATGGACTTCAGAAGCTGTGCGGTGTTCATGAACCCACTTTTCAGTTTGTGTAAAGGCCTTTCGACCAAATTATAATTTTGACAACTTCATTTTTTTTGAAGTTCCATACTCGAAGCCACGCCAAGAACTGAGGGCATCATCATCGCCATCATCGTCCGGAATGGTATTTGCGGCATTGTTGTTCAATTTGCTTGGTAGCACAGCCGCAATAATTGCCTCTGATTGCCTTTGAGTCTTGTATATTTATTTATTTATATTTTTATTTGAGACTTGGCCGATGCTATTAAGCATTAAATGGTTGATTTTTACATGCCCTTATGGCATTTGGCTCAATTGGTTATGGGTAATGTTATAAATGCACGCGCACGATTTTTTTTTTTATTTTTTTATTTTTATTTATATTTCTTTGATTTTTTATTTAATGTCATTGTTAAATGGGAAGGTGATTACTTTTTTTTTTGGTTCTGTTGTTATTGTTGTAGTTGCCTTTTTGTGATTTTAAAAAAACAAATGATTGAGATACTACTCTTGAAGTATAGTTTTATTAGATTCGCGGTTTCTTTTATATAATTTTTTTTTTTTTACTTTTTATGATGATAGCCATTCCAGAGAGTTCGTGTTTGATACAAATTACTTCCTGTATCGTATAGTCGTCGGTCGTTGGGGTTAATAAGTCGATAAAAATGTTAAGTGAGAAACCTTGACCCGAGGCTTATAAATGCGTATTGCGTATGGTACCTAACTACATAAATAATTTTTGTTAAATTTGAAGTGAATGTCAATTTATTTTTAAATCTTTTATTTTTATTAGTTTCAAACAAAATACGAGATTAACTAATAAATAAGTGAGTGAGAATAAAGTCAATGACTTTGACCCACTTTGTACAAAGTTTTTGTCGAAAATAATCAGCACGACTAGATCGCATGAAATTGCTCTTGAGGTTCAAGGATACAACTGGGCTGCTAGGCTAGGCAATGAGGATATATAAAGACTTAGTTTTTTATAATAACTAAAATGCTTGCCAATGGGAAAGTGTGAAAAAGTAATATAAAATCAATTTTTTCGCCATTCGACAAAAAAATTGTTGCTTAAATTTTGGAATGAAATTATTTTCTGTAGTTTGGTCGATCTTTCCGAAAATTTTTATTTCCCCACCTAACCACTGAAACGTAGAAAACATAACCCGAAGATAAGGAAATTTTATCAAAGAAATACGGAGATCTATTAGGTCCAAAATTATTGTTTTCGAAAAAAAAAAATGTTTAAAAAAAAGCAATAATATTATTTATGTGGTAGAGTTTAGCTTGTAAAAAGTTTGAAGTATGAGAAAAGATAAACCTTGATAAAATACTGAAATTTTTGTTAACGATTTTTGACACAGAACTTTAGATAAAATAAAATTAGATAAAATAAAATAAGATAAGCCAAAATAAAATAAAATAAAATAAAATAAAATAAAATAAAATAAAATAAAATAAAATAAAATAAAATAAAATAAAATAAAATAAAATAAAATAAAATAAAATAAAATAAAATAAAATAAAATAAAATAAAATAAAATAAAATAAAATAAAATAAAATAAAATAAAATAAAATAAAATAAAATAAAATAAAATAAAATAAAATAAAATAAAATAAAATAAAATAAAATAAAATAAAATAAAATAAAATAATATAAGTCCACGACTGGGTCGCTTGTACTTATTCTTATAATCAAGACGCTGATGATTTAAAAAATTTATTTGTAAAGGCATGGAATTTATGAGAGAGAAATGTTTAATTATTGAATGTACAGTTTAACTTCCATAAGTTGAACTCTCAAAATGAAAGAAAAAAAAATCGAGTTAAAGAAACTTCGATTTAATGAAATGAGACAAAATTTTTAGTTTTACTGTTTTTTTTTTATTCAGAAGTTTAAAAATCAGTGAACTTGCAGCTTATCAATTTCTTCCATTCCAATTGTAGGGAGGTTTTCATTCATGGCTTCCATAAACCATTTGAAGGCAGCCTTGCAAACACTTTCATGTTTAAGAGATTTTTTTCTTATTTCGAATTTTTCGTTTCGTGAAGTTTTAGAATTTGTTTCTTTTTTTTATTTTCTCTGTTCTTTAGTATGGAAAGTGAACTTTGAGGTAAACTAAATTGTATGGTCATTTTTTGTTAACACCATTTCCAACTTCATTGATGATCTTCAGTTTTTGTTCGAAAGTTAAATGAAATTATTTTTCTTCCTAACTTTTTTCGTAAATTCCTTTTTCTCCAAATAGGTTATTTGAAATAAACTAAGGAAATCTGCTCATACAAACCTTAAGCTCTTCTCCCTCTTCTCAAAAAAAACCTTCAAAATCTATCACAGTGGGCATTCTCAAGTACTTTTCAAAAAATTGAAACAATAGGGGGTCTCCCGATTTAGAAAACACAGTTAAGAGTGTATCTACCGAATAAATGTCGAAAATAATCATAGAAGACTTTTCGGCATCAAACGCAATCTAAAAAATTTCGAGAAATAGAAAAAATCGACTTAAAGATGTTTAAATTATGAAGGGGAAAATTCATGAAAATAAGGTTATTGTAAAGTCAAAGCTCTCAATAAAACATTGAGTTACAGAGAAATTTGACTTAAAGAAGTTCCATGTATGGAAGTTCGACTGTATATGATTGTAAAGGAAAAATAAATAAAATCGTTGGAGCTCTATTTTAATATTGTGTATCTCTCAAATTCTTGAAACATTTTTAAGGAAAACTATTGGTATGCTATGTTAGGTATTTATTTTTGTGCACATGAAATAAAATTTCAAAAAATCTTTAAATTGTTTTTGAGATATCGAATTTTCAAAAAAAAAAAAATTTTAATTAAAAAAAAAATATTTAATTTTGATATGCAATATTTATCAATCTTATTGGAAATTTGTATATGCAAAATGTATTTTAATCTGAGAGCCGATCCGATAGTGAGAAAATCCAAATTTAAAAAAAGACGTTCTATTAGAAGCACTATTAGTAGTTGCCTTTTGTTAATTTTTAAAATTTTTGGTAGTTAATAGCACTTCTTTTTGCATACAGAAATAGTCTTATACAAAATCGTAGGAGGCTTTTAAAAAAAAAAAAACTATTCCCCTTAACAGTTTCAAACATTTGTTCTGAAAGTACCGTAATTTTTTCATAAAAGTAAATTTTTTTCCAAAAATACTTTTTAAA
This sequence comes from Dasysyrphus albostriatus, assembly GCA_946251815.1. Classification (NCBI taxonomy): domain Eukaryota; kingdom Metazoa; phylum Arthropoda; class Insecta; order Diptera; family Syrphidae; genus Dasysyrphus; species Dasysyrphus albostriatus. The sequence goes on along the minus strand of OX276337.1, from coordinate 131,920,219 downwards.
GTGTATTCTTACACTTAAATACGGAGTTTAATAAAAATTGACTATGTTTCAAAATATTTAATTTTCAAAACAAATTAACATCTTTTAAAAATCCATGATGAATCATGAAAATCTTTGTAAAAAAAAACTATTTATATTGCTTAGAAGCCTCTGTTTCAAAAAAAATTATTGAAATAAAAATTTTTTGGAGGAAATAAAAAATAAAAAAAATGGTTCTTTAGCAGGTACCATTTTCGATCAAAAGGAAGACTTAACTGATATAAATTGATTAATTTTTTTTAAGGAAAAGTTGTAAAGCCGTTTTTTGAGAAAAATAAAATTTTGTAAAATTGCTTAGAAAAATTGTACGGCAAGGTACCGTTGTATTAAGTTCTAAGAAAAATTAAAAAAACGTGTTGGCAGAATCACCAAAAACCACTATGTTTTGTCAAGTTTTAAAAAAATCGATCCAGTTTTTCTGGCTGTAACGAACAAACAGATTGCCAGGCAGTATTGTGAGACCCACATTTTTTGTCTTCCCTATCACCAAAATGACAAGTCTGATCAATATTTCGAGCTTAATGTTTTTACGAATGCAAAATTAAAAAATATTTTATGAATTTTTATATACGAAAATTAAAATATTTTTTCGTAAATTCGATATTTTAAAATTGAGTGAAATTTTTGTCAGAAAATTTAATATTTAGCTAAATATTTATGTATACATATACTAAAAATTTACAAACAAAAAAATAAATTTTAAGAAACGGCTCCAATGATTTTCAAATTTTCTTTTCATGCGTTAATATATTTTTATGAATTCAGACTGTGTATATTTTTTCAGCTCATATCTACTACGCTACTACGATTTTTATAGAGCTTTTCCTTTATGCTTAAACTAGTGCGATATACTAACAAATTTATACAAATTCACAAAAAGCAATTACATTCAAATAGTATTTTTCATAGAACAATTTTTTAAAGTTTGAATTTACTTATTTTTGGCTGAACGGATTAAAAATAATTTTTTTATATACAAATTTCAAAATAGATTTAAAAATATTGCACATACAAATTTTCAAAAAAGAAGTTTTTGAATTTTTAAAAAGCGTTTTTTTTTGACAATTCGTTACCTCAAAAACGGATTGACAGTTATTTTTTGTAGGCACATAAATTAATGCCTACGATTTGCATGCCAAAAATGTTCCTTAAAAATGTTTTAAGAACTTGATAATCACTCCAACGCAACGGTTAAAGTAAATTTTTTTCATGCAATCATAGTCAATCAAGAATTAAGATGGAAATCTTTTTTTTCGTTTCAAACTTTCAAAGAAGTTATTTCATCAAATTTAAATATAGAATTTCATTCTTTTAAACATTTTACTCTCATAATTTCCATGTCTTATATATAATGTTCTGTAACCCTCAGCGTCTTTAACATATTAGCAAGAACGTGCAATCCAGTCAAGCATTTTATTTTTCAGAACATTTATATCTTTTTATATACAATTTTTAAAATTCTAGGATATGTACTTAAACACTTAATTTTTTCACATAGTGTTGCTTACTTTTCTATCTCAAAAAATTACTACATTTTAGCTTTAACACATAGGAAAATTTTACGTTTTTTTCAAAGAGATTGGTTCTTGGATGCATTTTTTAGTCGATTTAGTCAGTGAAATGACCCAATTTATGGAACTAACAATTTTCCCAAAAGTATATAAGAGGTTACATTCTTCAATTTCGGCCCTCTGGAGTTTGTAAAGAATTGGCTGACAATAGTTCTAATCAGCTATCAAAGGTGAATTCAATTGACACCAAAGGGAAATTCGATAGTATTATTCAGGTGTTTGACAGCATTTCCTTCCAAATACTATAGTTTTCTTTTACATTATTCAAATGATTCTACTACGTTTTTTAATTTCTATACCCGACTCTTTTCAAACGTCTTGGGTTCAATATCTCCATGCCAAAGAATCAATGAACCTTCATAATAAATAAGATAATTATTTAAAAAAAAAGGCGAAAAACTCCATGTTGACACAGTTTTGTTTTGCAAATAAATATAAACATAAGTATATTTTCTTAATTACTTGATACTGACAGATAAATGTTACTTACCTCCATCGGTATCAATTTACCTTGAAATTCCTTTAATATAAGAGCAATGTAGGTGCTAAATTTAATAAATCAATAACAATCAATTTTATTTATTTGACAACTTTAACAGCTCATTTAGACAAATCTAATCTAAGTCAAAGGTTAATACGTCCAAAGCAGGATTGGCGTCTAACAAAAAGCAACAAAACAAAAAAAAAAACAAACAAGAGTCAAACTCATTGTGTTAAATACCAAAGAAAATTAATTTCCATCGCACTATACCAAATGAAACCATTTAAAAAAAAACAACAAAAACAGCTCCGCACCACACCACACCGCATACACAAAACTTAGAACCAAAATAATTCATTGTCATTCAATTTTCAATCTCATTTGCAAAACAAACATAAACTTTCGAGTGTGCAATAATAAACACACAGAGTAACACTTCAATCGATTTACTCTAGACTCTACCCTACCCACAAAAAAAAAAACAAAAGTCAATACATCCATCCATACCTTGTCTGTCGATATACCCCCATGGATGAAAATTGGACTTTTGAAAAAGAAAAATCCGTCCATTTCGATAGCAAAAGAAGTGTTAAAACCATTTAACACTGCCAGAGCTGTTATAGTTTTGCATATACTCGTAGGTATTTATATAAGATACAAAACAACGCAGTTTTTTTTTTTTTTTTTTAACTCATGCTGCTGAAAGCTAAAGGCACAAAGCGCACACTCGAGAGTAAAGCCCCCCTGGCTAAACATCGTACACCCAAGTCGTATAATAGTCGCCTTTTGGAATTTTAATTGATCGCAAAATTATTTGCAACTTTTTGAGATCACAAGCATATGGCCTGGCAACAGTGCTGTCGATATTAGTTTTAAAAGTAGCAATCGTACTCGTCTCTTAGTAACATTTGGCATGGTAACTTAGTATTGAAATCAGTAACTTGAACACAATGATGTCAAAACGAATGTTTTACCACATTAAAAATGACTTACACAAAAAATAGGCTGAAGACTCCATAGAAAAAGGTTAAGCTAGACAACATTTTTTCATTTAAACAAACCTTGATTTTTATCTTTGGAAAATTCCCTGACAACTCCTCCTATTTTATACAAGAAACCCCTTTCCAAAACTTTTTTTAATACTCCTCTCTGAATTTCATTTTCAAACCGACCGACAGCCCTGGTGGGTATGGGTTGGTTGATTGCTCTTTAGTAGATAGGTAGGAGGAGACGGATTTTTTAGCATTTATGATCTCCAAGACCCGACCTATTATAACAAGACACATAGTCAAGAGAGAATGTGGTTCCTTTTTTTTTTTAAAACCTATTTTCAAAATAAAAAAACAAAAAAAAAACTAACACAAAACTCTTTTTCTATGTATTTTATCTAACAGGTGTCTGCAAGTGACCCAGATTGCGGAGTAAATGCAATGGTTAATTATACCCTAGGTGAGGGTATAAGGCAACTGGCGGAGTTTGAAGTACGCCCCGCATCCGGAGAGATATGCATTTCTAGTGACCTGGACTATGAGAAACGTTCCTCCTATGAGTTTCCCGTCATTGCAACTGATCGAGGTATGTATATCCCACCTGTCTGTCTGTCTGTCAGTCCATCACGATGAGTGTGTTTGGGCTGATGATGATGATGTGTGCGCAAAAAAGAAAATTACCATAGACAAACTAAACCTAAATTCTTCGCTCAATTTTTTTTTTTAAATTTTTTTTCTCAATGCAGGTGGTCTTAGCACATCGGCCATGGTGAAGATTCAACTCATCGATGTCAATGACAATCGTCCTGAATTTTATCCCAAGGAATACAATGTCTCACTGCGTGACACATCGACAGGGTCAATGTCCGACGAAACGCCAGTTGTGTCAGTCGTTGCCACCGATCCTGACTCGGGGCGTAATGGTGAAGTGACCTATCGCATTGTCGCCGGCAACAACGATGGCATCTTTCGCATAGACAAGATGACCGGTGAGGTCTTCGTGGATCGTCCCAATCTCCTGTCCATGTCCATACGGAGTCATCCTTTTCACATTTTAAATATTTCTGCAACCGACGGAGGTGGCATTAAAACTTCACAAGATGCTGTGATTTACATTAGCATAATTGATTCGACACAGAGGCCGCCGATTTTTGAAAAGTCGCGCTATAACTATTACGTTAAGGAAGATGTTCAGCGAGGGACGGTTGTTGGATCAGTAATGGCAACGAGCAGCGATTCAGGTGAGTGCTTGAGCTTCAGCTGCATCATCATTTATTATCATAAATCGATGCAAATAAAAAAGATATTTTATTTTTTTTAAAGGAAAAGAATTGTTGTTGTATGCTTATTCGAATAATGATGGTGGATTTTATTATAATTTTTTTTTTTTAATTTTTTTTATTCAATTCACACACAAATGAAAAAGGTAGAAATATGAACAAATTAAGAGACAAAAATGTTAAGAATATTAATTTATTATTGAAATTGGCAGCTAAAAAGAAGCTTAATCGACATAAATGATTCGAATGCGGTAGGCAGAGCAAATGTAGAATTATAAAATAGATTAATTTATTAGAATTAGGATAAGTAACTAATGGTTAACTGGCGGTACTATACAACTTGACAGGAATTTATAGACAAAATAATTAAAGAGAATCCTTGGCAACAGGTTTATTTTTTTTTAATTGAGTAAATAAATGTGGAGACCAATTTGGAATCAGAAATTTACATATCGTCAATTTTGAAGAAAACTACCACAACTCAAAAAACACTACTTTTTTTCTCAGAAGGTGCAATAAAATATTAGAAGAAACATTGAATATCTGTTGAATAACTATGAAATAAAAAATATTGTCAGTTAGAAGACTAAGCATTTAGGATTGGACTTGTTGAATTATTGATTCAAAATAGCTTTTTATGGCCTTTAGTCCTGCAAGTTAACGTTTCATCCAGCTTACTCACTTGAACTTATCAGTGACATAGTGAGGACCTTTGTCATATGAAATCCAAGTGAGTGAGTAGGATGAAATGCCAATTTATCGGACTAAAGCCCCTAAAAAGCTATTTTGAATCAAAAAATATTGTCTTCAGAGCTCGCTAACTCCCAAATATTGAACAAAACCTTTGTTCTTTTTATTGAATCTAACTCAAAAAAGGGATCAGAAACGACTTTGGGGTCTCAAAATTTAGAATCCTGAGTTCATTTTCAACATCATTTCTTTTGGAATCTATTTTAGTGAAACCTGCCACGTCTTTTAAACCACTTTGCTATAATATATATTTACCACCATCGAATACAAAAAGAGATTAGTTGATTATGCCTGCAAACCTTCAAAAATACCGAGTTTATGTCTCAAGACCCACCGAATATTAAAATTCTTGAATGACATTTTTAATGAGAATTTCAAAATCGCCCCTTTTATTTTTGTTACTAGTGGAAATAGACCATTTTATTGGGACCATTTTTAATCCACCTTCTTAGAAAACTTTTTTAAATGATAAACAAAAATCCAATATTGCTTCCCAAACCGCCTGAAATTATCGTTTAGAAAAAAAAAAGAATGGCAATTTTTTTTTGTTTTAGTTGGCAGGTAGTGGGCGTAATAAAAAACTTTGTTTGGCCTGATTAAAAAAGATATTTCCGAGATATCTTTTTTATTTTTATTTTTTTGGGAAACATTTAAATTTTTTGCCAAAAAATGGTTTCGAAAGTTGGTGTGGCAGACATTTTGCACCTTTCTTTAGTTTTAAATCTGTAATTATGAAAATTCGTCTTGTTTTCATAGAAATTACTCAAAAAACATTAGAGATTTTTGTCAAAAAAGCGACACTTAAAGTTGACGGGGAAAATTGTTTTGTATAGAAAAACTATTGCAAACCTCATTATCTACAACTTTTTTAAAGAATTCAAGTGGGTGTGTTAGTGGGTGGGAATTTGTCCTTTTAATGTCTTATTGTACCACCTCCTGTCTAAATCAATTTCATACAAATTGGTTGAGTGCTTCAGATTGCATAAATTTAAGACCACCTACAATAAATAATATCCCACGCAAATTCTTGACAAAATAATAAAATTTTGTATCTCAAATATTTGGAAATACTTAGTTCTCAACAGGGTCTTCACAATTTCGGTCAGAATATGTTCCAAAATTTCAAAATTAAAAAAAAAGTATTATCGAAGTCAGTATCTGAATCAAGTATATGTTTCACATACAAATGCCGGCAATACAGATTTGTAGAAAATTTAAAGAAGATAGTCCAAAATTTTGACAACTGTCCCCAAGGGGTACGAAATAGTTTTGAGGATAGTTTTTCTTAAAATGCTGTATTGAAAATTATTTTTAGACCTAATCAGTTCGAATCTGAAAGAAATTTGATAATTTTGACAGTCTGATAAAGGCCTACAACTCAAGAACTCAAAAAATGAAAAATAATCTAAAGTAGCTAATAGTTTTTATAACTTTGATATAATATTTTTTGGTTGCATTATTAAACTCTATTATAAGGCTACGAATTCTGATAGTGGTAATTGGAAAAAAATGTTAAATATCCATCATTTTTCAAATATAAGAATAGCTTTTTCCTCTTGTCAACTGTCAGAATTCTTAGCCAGACGTCAGATTTAAATAATGCAACCAGAAAAAAAACTATCAACTTAATTGAAACTTTTAGGTACTTTAGATAATTTTTCGAGTTTTTCAGTAATTGACCTAAAATAAGGCTGACAACTTCCAACCATCAAAATTTTCAAATGCCCTTCAAACAATACACAAATTTTAAAAACTAGCACAAAAATTAGTTTTAATCCCCAGGGAACAAATTTTGGGCGCATAAAATGTAAGACGCTGAAATAAAATGTTGGTGTTATATTTGCTTATCAAGAAATTAATTCCATTTGAATTTTAACTTGGTTGATACAAAGAGTGATATATGTCTCATAAGTAACAAAAATGTGCATGCTTTTATTTCAACAAAAATATTTTTGTTTATAAAACTTATAATTCTAGTATTTTAAGGAAGTGAGAAAAATATCGTGACCTAAACCCAGCCAATGTTTTATTGCACTAAGCAAAGGTCGAAAATATACATTAAGGCTTGTGTCACATTCGTCACATAGAAGTTGACAAAAAAACATAATATTTTTACTATACAAACTCTTTTTGAGTTTTTTGTTGCTAGATTTGAAATCTACTTCGCCTTTCTTAATATAGAAATCTCCAAAGAATATGAAAGGAAGAAAATTTAAAACAACTATAAAATTAGATTCAATCTAAAAAAGAAGACAAATTTCCTACATTATAGTGAAAAATTCTGACCTTTTAAGTCAAAGAGACTTATGAATTTCCTTCTTCCCATGATAATGATTCCAAACATGATATCAAAAATTGAATACATAATTTTTTTTTTCATACGCAAAAATCATGTCAGCTTTGTCACACCCGTAACATAAACTAGTCACACTCGTCAATTTCGAACACCTTTTCACAATTTTTCTTTGATTTTAAAGAATTTCTCAGGATCAAGTTTTTGGTGAATATTTGGATTAGAATGGCACATATAGTGTATATGCAATATTTGACACAGTTTACTTAGGTCACAATGGTAAGGCAACTGAAATTTAAACCAAGAATTCATAAATTACTTTATTAAATGAATAGTAAAAATGATCCCATTTATAGCAAAAATTATCAAGTTTTTAAGAAGCCACTAAAAAGATTTAATTTTATGCTTACAAGGTCCTAGCAAGGGTTACTATCAAAATTCACCTTGTCGATTATTTATCTTCCTGTCTCGAGTGGCAAACAAAAAAAAATAAAGACACAACTGGAAAAATGGTAAGTTTTTGTCAAGTTTAGTCAAGGCTCTGAAAAGGCTTCAGTAGGGGCAATATAGACAGGAAAAACTTGTTAAATACTAGTTAGGGCCTTGCTTGAGAAAACTTGTTGGATTAATCTTTTTATCCCATCACAAATACTCCATATAAACAAAAAATAATTTATACCAATCACACAATAGTAAGAGCAATAAAAGAATAAATCTTCTTCGTTTTCACAGAACTGTATTGCGAAATAGTTCAGTTGTTTGCGTATTGGAGTGTAGCTGAGCCCTCACGAGTATTTAACCATTTTTTAATCGATCAAATTTTCTCTATGAAAAACTTTCCAGAGCCTAGACTAAACTTTGCAAGAACTAGCCATTTTTTCTGTCGGGAGGTTAAGCATATTCTAATTTTAGTTTATTAAGAAAGAGGAGGCATTGTGTGACTAATTTATAAAATTAGTGACACATCCGTAACAATGAGAACATTATCATTTGTCTGCAGGTTAGTTACATTGCGACTGAAATGTACATAGGGCTACTGGATCTTCTGATCAGCCATTTTGAATCTTTCGAATTATTACAAAAAGCTTTTCCTTGTCGGAACTACACAGACTTTGTATTCCTTATCGTTAAAATTAGATTTTAATCGCCATTTTTGCCCCAAGAGGTTTCGAAATTCACAAAAAACCCTTAGTATGGTTGAACTAATTGCTCATTTGAATTTTTCCGAAACAATTGTTTGCTGAACTTTAACCGATGACGATTTTTTGTTTTCTTTAACTTGTCAACATGTCAGTGGTTGACGCCAATTTTCTGCATTTCTTTTATACCATCAACAGGCTGCATTTGCAATATAATCCGCATTCGAATAACTGTTAAACAAACTGCATAAACAAATCCCATTGCTAATTTAAATGTGATATTCCCAAAGTAAAAAAAAAAAAAGAAGAATTACATCCACACCATCATCATCATTTTTATAAAAGAAACATGAAAACCGCATAAATGAAGAAGAGGCTCCTCCTGTTTTATAATAATTGACAAAAAATTCGTTGTCCAATTTTTTTGTTTGTTACAAAAATTGAATTATTTTTGCCATTTATTCGCACAAATCTCTCTCGCGCATCCGAAACAACAGAAGATAAAATATCGAACCGAGTTATATAGGACAAAGCACAAAAAAGGACATTTCTTCTGTTATGCCATTGATTGATCGTGATATGGCTTCTGCAACAAACCATGCAGTCACCATGGTGCGCACGTAAAAGAGGTTGCCGCCACCAATTTTGGTCGCATTTCTTCCAATCCAATTCTTTCATGGATTTTTTTTTGTGTTTGCTCCTTTTTTTATAGACGTTTTTTTCAGTATCATCATCTGATCCCTCATCTCTGTGATACCAGAGAAAGAAAAAAATCAAAGAAAAAAAAATCGCTTATTTTCTGCAATTTTTGTATTTCGTCAAATAAATTGCTTTCAGCAGTTCTCTATATGTTCGCTGTTGTCGTCCTCACACACAAATGAGACCAATGAATTTCAAAAGAACCTTCTTTTTTCGGGATTTCGTCGATTTTTAAGCCGCTTTTTTGCTTGTATACGAACAAGAGATGCTGAAGAGTCTGTTCGTCTCTCAGCAAACCAGGTTCAATGATTTGGAAACTAAAAATCTGCAATTTGAGGGACAAGATGAAAATTTAAATATTGTGCATTGTTTGTCTGACATTTTGGGTGAAATTTCAAGAGGGTCCAACAAAAAAAAATTGAATAATGTTGATTTTAGACCAAAACGTTGCGTTGGGGTCTTCAAGTTCCAGGTCGTTGGTCGTTGGTCGTTCGTTCAATGTTTTGTTGGACCAAAGGAGATTGTCAAAAATCTTCTTCTTCGTTGATGTATGCAAAAAAGGATCTCTCCGGGAAGTATTTTTTTCAATTTGACAGTGAGTCCATATAGCCTTTTTGTGTGTCTGTTAAAAAAAGTTCTTATGATGGCACAGATAAAGAATAAGAATAAAACGGTACCATCTCTCACCACCACACCGTTTGGTGAATCAATTTTAATGATCTTTCACAAAAAAAAAAAAAAATGGCTCCCACATCACATCACATCACTTCGCATCACATCGTTTGTTTGTTTATTTGAATAAAATGAAAATTGTATTTTTTCGTGCATGAAGCCATTAGGGGCTAAAGTCGAGAATGGATGGCCGCATTTCTTCATTTCCATCCATCCATTTATCGTGAATCCAAAGAAGATGACCCAAACCATCATCAAGCAACAATATACCTACAAAAAAAATGAATGAAATAAAAAAATAATTGCTTCATTCGAAGTTATAAAAATGCAGCGAAAAAGATTTGTTGTTGAAAAGTGATGAATTTGAAGGGGAGACACATTTCCAAGAAATATCTGTGATCAGAAAAACACATATTTCTTCAACTCTTCTGACAAACAGATTAAATCGAGATAATTCCAAAAAAATAAAAAAAGAAATGAAAAGAGATTTTTGAATTGTTATACTTAAATTATTTTTTTTTGTATATTATTCAATCTGCGGCGTATTATAATGTTAAATTGGAGTTGAGTACTTTTTGGTTATGAACTTAAATTGGTGATCATTTGTGATTTCTATAGAAATATTTAGTCATAACACCTGTGAAACTTTGTATGAAAATTATATGAATCACTGGGGATCATTAAGTTGGTCCCAAATAACATCATTATCACATAAAATTATTGTGATAATTCAATAAAATTATAAGCTTACAATAGCCCTGTTTTTTTGTGCATTTTTACCTTTTCGTTTAAAACAACAACAATACGGAATTATACCAAATTTTTGCAGTATTCAACATGCTTGTTTTTAAGCAAAGATAAAAATGCACTAAATGCTCAGGGCTAATAAGTGTTAGACCAGATTATACCAATCTAATTGCGTCTACTTACTATCACTATAGATAGCTTGACGCGTCTGAAAATAGTCTAATAAGGCAGTTTGTGCAAACAATATGATCTTTTAGTTTATACACATAATTGTATTTGATTCACAATTTGGGTGTTTTCCACTTTTTGCATGTTTTAAGCGTTTTACACGTTTTGCGCGTCTTGTAAGTTTTTATTGATACGAATTCTGTAAGTGGTTTTTATTTTCCATTTGTTTTGTTAAATACACCTTTTAGGGAAGTCTTTTCGACGTTGAACCATAGCTACTCGTTAGGCTCTGAATCTACTTATATATACTTCATACTTCTCTTGTCGAATTGCGTCTTACCAGGGGCCGAATTACCGCGTCAGTGATCGAGTGTGTGAGTACTATCAGTGATCATATGAACGTGTAACCACTTCAAATTTTGGTATACTAGATTGCTAAAACCGTCAACGTTAATGCCAAACTCACATAATTCAGTCACGTATTGCTCGATAACTAATGCGGTAATTCGGCCCCAAGATCGTGCTTCCATACCTATAGAAGAATAAAATGCTTTGTCGACATCGAGAGTCTTCGTTTGCTGGTTGTTAGTCGACTAACATTTTCCCCCAGTCGGCACTCGGCAAATATTTTCACTTTTGAGACTCGTTCCACTGCTGTTTTTATCTTTTGTCAGATTTTTAGCTTACTATTGAGCCTCAGCCTCAGTTAATTCTGACTTTGTCAATAGGTCTACTATGTAAGTTTTTTCTTTGGTTCAGTGTTCGTTCAACCAAAAGTTTTCTCGTCGAATCGTCTGATTGAGTGTTTGATTCGTTCAGGGTTGGGTGATTTGGGTGGTTTTATCTACATTTCCGGTCCCCGATCGTAAAATTACTTTTCTTGAAGCCGTATTACTTTTCTGACAAATCAACTTTTGCCTTTTTGTGTTGACACTAAGTCATGATTTCAGCACCATCTTCAAAAGCTTTCCCGGGGTGTCCGCCTATATGTAGGTGGAAAATCTAGATATCACTATCAATATCAATGCATTTTCTATTTTCTTCTTTGAGGCTTGGAGACAGGTGGTATTGTTTAAGTTCCAAGTTTTCGCATTACAATACGGTAGCCTAGTCCCTGGAGGTCACTGTTCAACTTCTGTTTCTTTTGAAATCATCTAGTTCTCAACTCCGCTTAAGTATCCTAAAGGCTAGTTCTGTATCCTTCTATCCCATCTAAGTAGTTGTATGGTGGCTTAAGCTTTTAATGCTGCAGACCCTGTGGTACGTGTAGAGTTTAGAGCTTTGACTACCTTCAATCATGGATTTGAAACACTCGAATTTGTGGTTGGCATTTCTTTCTCACCCCTATGCTCTGGCGTTTGAACCCTCCAGCAACAAGAAGTTCTCCCAAAAAGTCCCGCCCGAATGTCCTCCATTTTTTGTAGGCAACCGTCAATTTTATCGTTTGGGGAAGGTGCTTCCAAACATGAGTCATTCACCCTTCACCCACTTGAAACCTTCTTAGGTGTCCTGGCTGTGAATGGGGAATTTTTTCGAAATCTAGATTTGAGCGGTTTGAAAAAACAAGTCCGTTACCTAGTTTGTGTTTTTAGTTACAAACTGTTCATTGCAGACTACGATGTATATTTGCATTTTGCTAATTTGCTTGGTCACTTGATTTTTTACCATTCGACTCCATCTATTGATCTTTCTCTATAAAATTCTTGTAATTTAAGCGCCTTGTTCTTTGCTTTTTTAAGTGCTTCTCGAATTATTTGACACTTTCCAGAGCCTTGCTAATAATATAAAGTAGTTGGTGATGTTTCAAGATCCCCACTTAGACAATATTTTGGTATTCACTCACTTTTGCTCCACAAGTAAAGTACAATCGTTATCTCTTATGTAAAACACTTGGTACTTCATCTTGAGACCTCTGCTCAACGTCTCATTTTTATTCAAGAAATCTTCAACATCTATTTCGAAAGAAATATGAAAATGTGTACTAAATTTTGAAAAACAAGACCAAAATCCTTACGAAAAATTATATTTAGTGCGACTACTTTCATATTTTTTTCTGACCAAATCAGATGAAATCAGATACAAATTTCACAATTTTGTTGGATGAAAGTTGTCAAAAAACTCCTAGGTCAACAAATTTGTTCAGATCTTGTCTGAAAATTGTCTGAAATAATTATTAAATAAAAGCAATTGCTAAAAAAAAAAATCTAATTTTTTCGGAACATTCGAAAAAAAAAGGAATCTTTCTATTCTAAATTTAATACAGATTTGAAATTCAAACATATTTAAACTGTACTAAATTCCACTAATTTCGGTCAAGAATTGGTGGGGGAAACTAGAATAACTAAGCAAAACTACAAACATTTCTTCGATTTACTTATGAAAATTTGGTACAAATCTACAATGGAATTATTTCAGACATAAATTAGCCCAAATTCATAGCTTGAGCATTTTCTACTAATTTCAAAATTTCAGACGATTTTATGACTAAAATGTGCATGTCTTAAATTTGAACAGACAAAAATTTCAAGTGAAACTTGTTACATTGTCTGTAATTGTTACTTTCTTACTAATATACCACCATTCGTCAAAAATGGGTGTGTCAAATTTTTGTCTATGCACTCAGGGGTGCTTAAAGCACTTTTATATAAAATACCACTAGTAAATAAATGATCCGGAAACAACATGATTAGATGCCGGAAAATCATTCATCTGAGCAGAACACTTGCCCGTATTCAAGACTAAAATTCTTTGCCCCACAGCTGTTTTTAATGATAACCTAAACCATTTATAAAATGGATGAAATTGCTGAGAAATTAATTTCTAAATAGCTTTGAGGTATAGAAACATTTTCGTTTTTAAATCACAAAGACATCTTCTAACCAAAACACTATGCAAGGAAACATTTTCAATTAATAAATAGTAGAATAAAGTCCCCTTCATTTGCATACAGCATTTTTTTCATAATCATTAAGCTAGCTTAAGTGGCGCTCAATGTGGAGACAAACGTAATTAGATTACAAAAACACCGAAAACTATAAAAGAAAACTTTTCCAATTAATAAATAATTAAATAAAGTTCTCTTCATTTACATTTAATATTTATTTCATAGTCATTTAGTTTAAGTGGCGCCCAATGTGGAAGACTTTCAATCTCACTTTATTCTTTGCTAGAACTACGAACTTATTGATTTTGTATTCTTTTCTTTTTTTAGGAAGCCGCAATGTTGTCAGCTATTCCATCTACACTGGTGATCCTGATGATTACTTTACAATTGACAAAAACTCTGGTAACATTCGTGTTGCGAAACCATTAGATCATGAAGCCAAACCACAAGTTCTATTAAATATCCAAGCAAAAAGTGGTGATCCACCAGCATATGGACATACCCAGGTAAGTTTTGTTGAACTCAACTCAATAACAAAGTGTGGAAGAAGATTCAGAGATTTTATATCTTTGAATCTTTTACCAAGCATCAAAATTGCTCAGTAAATAAATGAGACAAAAAAAACACACAAAAACAAACAAAAAATCAAAACAAAAACGTTTACTTTTACACAATAGAATTCATCCATCGTCATCCATTAAATTCAAAATAAGGTTTCCCACCATGAAATTCCCTGAATTGTACTCGGATGACTTCTGCTCCTCTCAATAAGGAGTTAAATAGTAGGTTGCTATTTTTATATTCTTCTAAAGCAGATTCTCTCTCTCTTTCTCTTTGTCTCTACCATATCATTATCACACAAACGTGATACAGAATTTTGTTCAATTGTTGCCCTATGGAGCACCTTGATGGTGAATCCACCACACTGACCATGAAAACAGACAAAAAAAAAAAAGAAAATCCAAACGAGATCTCAAGAAGAGATGCAAAAACTCAGACAGAGAAAAAGCAGTCCACCCAGGAACCCGACTCCCGACCCGATCCCAAATCCGAATCCAATCCTAATTAAAATACTTAGGACGTATGTTAATTAAGCAATTGTGTGCGCAATTTCTTGCATTGGATTTCGAAGAACTGTTCAGGCCATTTTGTTTTGGTTTTCTTGTTGTTTTTGTATTTTTTTTTTTTTTGAAAAATCGACTCACGATACTGATTTTTTTTAATTGTTTGTTTGTTTGTTTATTTATATTTTTTTTTTACTTTCGTAGGTCAACATCGATATCGAGGACGTTAACGACAATCCGCCCGAATTCGAGACAAGTATGGTCCGTATCTCGGTGCCAGAGAACGTCGAACTGGGTACGCCACTGTATGCAGCTCACGCCCGCGATAAGGACTCTGGCAAAAGTGGCATTGTCACATACAGCCTAACAATGATTGGTTCAATGCCATCACATCTGAATGTGACAACAGCAGCAGCAGCCGCAGCAGCAATGTACGGTGGCTCATCGATGTTTATGTCGCCAGGACCGGCATCTGGATCTGCATCATCATCATCATCAGCAGCATCATCACTGACATCCTCGTCCTCATCGTCACTTTTATCATCTCTGCACGGCGGTGGTGGCGGGGGAATGGGAAGACTTTATTCCATTCGAAATGGTAATCACAATCAAATTGGTTCTGGATCTCAACAACAATTGTATGGAATGGGTGCTGGTGGTGGTAGTGGAAGTGGAAGTTATCTTCTGGCCAACTCATTGCCACTAGACTTGCAACAGCAGCAGCAGCATCATCTAGTGCGGCCATCTGCCATGAACCAAGCTCAACTCTTTGCCATCGATTCACGTTCCGGACATTTAACATTGTCACGACATTTAGACTACGAGACATCACAACGGCATTCGTTAATTGTCACCGCAACCGATTCTGGTGAACCACCATTATCGGCTAATTTAACTATTCTCGTCGAGGTACAAGATGTTAATGATAATCCGCCGGTCTTCGAGCGTAATGAATATTCAATTAAGGTGTTGGAATCGATGCCGATTAACTCGCAGGTAAGTCAAACTATACGACCACAAAAAATCTCTTTTTTTCCGCCTCTTTCCCGGTTAGTGTACCTACTAAGTCTTATGCAAGATCATCCTAAACTTTTTTTCTTGTGTCTTTCCAAAGATACATAACCAATATGGTACCTCTGCCTATACCTTGGCTTATGTAGGTCTTTTTGGAAGAAGAAATGCTTTTCCCTGAAATGGAGAGAGAGACTCTCTCCTTTGCGTTGACTGTGCTGATTTTTCCGGTAAAGATAAGTGGACAAACTTCATATGTTCCTCTGCCTACAAACAAGACAAGTGAACAAGAACTAATGACATACATGCGGGGGAGGTTGTTTGTTTTTAAACTTCTTTAACTTTTACATAGGTGAGTGACATCGATCGGTGAGAAGTAGAAAAATCACAAAATCACTAATGAACGTCACGAAAAGAATTTTTTGCGTTTTTTTTGGTAATCGATAACCTGAATACCTATTTCAAGGCTCCTGAGAAAATATTTTAATTTTTTGACTTTGTAGTTTAGGCCGGAAAGAGTCAAAAGTTCAATTTTATCCATAACTTGTTACTTCATTGAGCTTTGAGTTTTTTGAGACCTTCCATGGGGAACAATCTCTCGGAAGGAAATAACAAACCCACCAATAGTGTCGTTTATCATGAAGAGTTCTTCTTATTTCAGTGGCTTAGATTCTGTAGAAACGTGTAATTTTATTTCCACGTGAGTCCTTGGAAGAGTCTTAGTGCAGAATAATGATTTCCAGTACTAATTAGGACTCTCCATCTAGTATCCCTAAAACTTTAACAGCTGCTTCGATATCACAGAATATGTTTTTTTGTGAGCAATTTTCTCTAGCAAATGCGTCAAGATGGTATCATGAAGAATATTGACAAAGACTGACCAAAACTAAGCGATGGATGGCCCCAAGCACTATCAGATCCAATACCTGTTTCCATGCTTAGTTCATCAGTAACGTAGAATACAGGAATACTCAAAGAAACATGTATAGAAGCCAAATATTGAAACACCTTCCTGTCAAACTAAACGTCATCAGTGAGCAATACATGAACAAAAAAACTAACCTGAATCGCTTGTCGACTAGTTAGGGACTGCTGCCATATATGAATCCCGGAGCCCGGACTCAAATAAATTCTCCATCAAAAGTTAAGGACGAGGCTCGCGTAAATGAAAGGTGGGTGACTTACAGCAATAATCTCATTCTAAGATATAAGATCGACAAAGAGTTGGGACAAAAATTGGATAACTTACGGCTCGTGTACTTCTAATACGTCACTGGTTGAAGTATGATCGGATTAGAGAAATGGAAAAGCTGCTGGAAGCAAGGGAATTAGTGGAAAACAAAGCGGAAGCCACGATGTGACTAATGCAGCTCGCATACAATGCTTGAATGTCCAGAAAAAGTACTCCCATAGGAATAATGATACCTCATGAGATAGCTGATGTTCGAAGAAGGTACCAGGGGACGGAGAAGGCATGCTGAGAAAACAGTTGATGATCTTGTAAAGTTTAGAACCAAGAGATTTGATTTGAAGAGGTCCATCAATTCCACCAAACAACAGAAGTAGGAGAATCT
Organism: Dasysyrphus albostriatus; assembly: GCA_946251815.1. Classification (NCBI taxonomy): domain Eukaryota; kingdom Metazoa; phylum Arthropoda; class Insecta; order Diptera; family Syrphidae; genus Dasysyrphus; species Dasysyrphus albostriatus. The sequence goes on along the minus strand of OX276337.1, from coordinate 131,902,858 downwards.
CTGTCAAGATATTAAAAGTTACCCTTGGGGTTCAAGGCTACAAGATGGTCATGTGAAAACATGGAAAAAGAGGCTTTGTGTTAGTGAAAGGTGGGTGTCTTGCAGTAATGATTCTACTCCAAGTGGTATGATCGGCAAATTTTGACAAAAATTGAAAGACCAACGGCTCGCGTACACCTAATCTGTCATCGGCTGAAGTATTCTCGATGGATAAAAGAAGGAAAAGCCACTGTTCTGGAAGCAAGGGATTCTGTGGAAACCAAAGCAGAAGCAACTAATACGGCTAGCATGCGATGTCTGGAAAAAGTCTCCCCATAGGAATAGTTATCCCGAATACTGATAGAAAGAGAAGATAGTTGATCCCTTTACAAGGTGCAACTTAGACGCAAGGTTACCAGGGGATGGAGAAAGATTCAAGTTCAAGAGGTCCATCAATTCCAGCAAACAACAGAAGTGGGAGTATCTTTGCCGAATCGTCAAAAGTGGCCCCAGGAGCTCAAGGCTACAGGATTGTCATGTGGAAACCTTAAGCCTCAGATGACCACTCCTGTTCTTAGTGATGAAAATAAGGTACACATAGAGAATATGCCTCAATGAAGCCATCCAATACCATATCGGTTTAATGAGAGGACATATCGTCGTTCAGTGAATAAGAAGAAAGAGAGCTCTAAGACCAGACGGATGGAATACCAACGGTAGTGCTAAAGTGACTTTTGCTTAATATGTTCAATAGGTGCTTTGAAGAAGTGGTGCTTCTTCAGACCTTCAGATGTAAAGTATGAAACTCATCAACAATGGAAAAGAAGAACCAGATTCCCCATTCGCATATAAGCATTTCTGAATGCTCGATAAAGCTGGAAAGCTTTTAGAGAAGATGCTGAGACAACTCACAGTGTCAGTGAAAACAGCAGGAGAAGGAGAGCTGTCTGAAAAGTAGCAAAATCTACTCTACAATCGGTTTGATAATAGAAACGCAATTCAGGGATTAATATTCAGCCCGATATTGGCCACAAAATCATTATTATTGGATGACATACTCCGCATGGATTTGTAGGAAGATGACTTCCTAGAGTGAGTCCGGCCAGGAAACCGAATGCCTGGGCGTTTTTTGGGGGACCTTTCTTTAATGAACTCATTTCTAACACACTAAGCATGAAATTTATCTTGGGAGTCATTTATGTAATTCTGTCACTTAGACGCCATTTTCAATTGTTCAAGAGTCATTGTTGTAATCCTATCGCTTGCTTTCAAAAATGGCGCCCCAATCTGTGGAAAACAAGTGAAATAAAAAGAAACTCAAAAATAACATGAAAAATTTCCATTTCATAAAAGATAGATGTTGTCAGTGTTGCCAGTTTTCAATGCTCGTTTCCTACTGCATCTCTTAAAAATGGCGCCCGATGTGTGAAAAATGATAAAAATACAAAAAGATCAAAATTTACTTGGAAAATTTCCATAGTTAAAATAACGTTTGGTGACTAAGAAGATAGCTGTTGAAGAGACACACCTTCGTGTAAAATTTCAGTTTTGTCACTTTTCGGTAACATACTTTTTTATTTCAAAGGGTAAAACGTCCTCCAGATAACAAATTAGTGTTAAGAAATACTATTTCATGTCTTCAAATTAGGTTTTGAATGGCCACACATTAATTAATTAAAATGTCAATAAATTTAAAATCCCAAACTTTTATATTAAAAAAAAGGTATGTTCTTGAAAAGTAGCAACACTAAAAATGTATGTTTTGAAGATGTGTCCACTCAACAGCTTTCTCCTTAGTATTCAAAAGATTTTTTAATTATGGAAATTTAATTTTTTTTTATTTAACCGTTGGGCGCCATTTTTAAGAAATGCAGTGATAACCGAGCGTTGAAAACCATAACACTTCTTAGCTGACAGCAAACAATGGCAAGTAAGCGGTAGCTACCACAAATGCCAACAAGGAATGCCGTTCTCCAATACGGAAGCAAGATTTACTCCTTTTTGCTAATATTTTCTGCTCAAAAACTCTTTGCATCCACAATTTCACGACACCAATCAAATTTTAATTCCAACTTCTTTGGCTAATTTTGGCTAATCACATGACCTCGACTTCCAATTTTCATAAGTTCCTATACAAACTCTTAGATACCTTTACTGCTGTGCTAAATCAGTTAACAATTTATCCAAACTTTTATATGTAAGAGCCCCACACAATTATCTGCTATGAAACGTAGGTTGGCAAATATATCTGCATATATGTCAGAATAAACCTGCATTTTGACCAAAGTCAAAGCAAGTACCAAGTTAAGAGTACGACAACAAATAGAAAAAAAAGAAAAAGAACACCTCCTCTTTGGATGAGGGTCAATGAGGGATCACCAGAAACGAAGTCATGCGCGCATTTGAATGCGATCACATCCGTTGCATATAATATATATAGAAAACGAACGGTTCCCGTTGCACAAGAGTATGTTACCAAACCGCGCCGCTGCGCTGCTGTGGTCCGCGGAACAGACATTCTACATTTCATTACTTTTATGACAGTATTTAGTTATCTATGAATGTATATGTTATGTAGCTATGTAGTGTGTTTGGCAAGAATATAGAATCAAAAAACAACCATCTACAAGATGACTTAACATCAAAACGGAGCTAAAAAGAATCATAAGAAGGGACATAGAGAGAGAGAAAGATGAAGGAAGAAAGGAAGACCGATTACCGGGTGAGTTGGGCATTTCTGCATAAATTCGTTAAGAGGTTACTAGAAAATGTGTGTCCTGAGCGGCGGTATTAGTATCAACATCCGTCGTTGCTCCCGCTGAATCCGTTACACATCCAAGACCAAAAAAAAACAAAAAAAAAGACAACTATGACGACGAAGACGAAGACTCTCCAACTCCGATGAATTCAACGACGACGACATCGAATGCGCAATGTTAGTTAGCTGCAGCTTGGCCTTTTTTGCCTATAAGACGAAACATGGTCTTTGGAATATTTTTGTTCTCTTATTTCAATCAAGGTAAACCGCAAGCTTATGTATGTATGCTAAAGCGCGCTTCCTAGATTCACATGATTGTTGTTTTGTTTTTGTCCCGCGCTTGGCTTGGCTTGTTTACTACTATATGCTATGGCACAAGAGCTACATATGGTGGAGCTTCTCGTCTCTTCTCTGATGTTGGCTGTTGGCTGCTGCTGCACAACTACTATACAAATCGTGGTTACAACTCCATCAAAGGCTCGTAACTCATTTACATATACCTCCGATGAGCCAAGGCAAAGGAACTATGTTTACTGTCCCACCGATGACAGAAGAAATGGGACGAAATATGGCCATGAGGCAAGAGTTTTAAGAGCCTGCGAGGAAAGCAACAGCAGCAGGAGTAGCAGTTAGAACACTGCATCGTAATAACAACAAAAAAATGACAGACAAAAAATTAACCAAGTTAACCGAGACCCAAAACAAGCATGCGGTATGCACATTGGCCAACAAACAAAAAAATATATACCTAACCAGTCAAGCGGTCATACACTGTAAACGGAATTTCAACTTATCTATGCACTTCCCCTGTGTTCCCGGTCCTTGTGTCTGGGCCTAGCTTACTCCATCTCCCTCCCTCTTTCCGGTCGCTATTTGGCTGATGAAAAGGTTATTTACTCTCAAATTGAGGGTGGCTTGCGGCGTCATGTCATTAGCATCAAGCATATTTTTTATGTAATCAGTTGCCATACAAAGTAGGTACATACCTACTATTTCCCTTTAGGTTTGCGAGTTAATGGGAACCTTTATACTGGTACCTTAAAGAAGCTACCTTTCATAGAACTTAACAAAAAAATTTCATCTCAAACCTGCGACTTTGATTAGACTTGTTAAAACAACGATAGGGAATACGGGTCTCAAAATCGTGGGCACGGCTTTAACTTAGACAGCAGGGATGATTTCCCTAAAATTTAGCTCTTTAGTGATATCATCAGCATACCCTAAAAGTTGGTCAGATCTGCTGAAAATATGTAGTGTCATTGTAGTGTTAACGCGTGACCTATGCACTATTTGCTCCAGAATGATATTGAAACAATCACATAATGGTGCATCTCCTTGCTGAAACCCTGTGCATGATTAGATTAGTTCGGAGGAGCGCTATTTCTTAGATGGAAATTGCATCGTGTTTTTCGAATGTCACTCAACACAGCTGGATCAGTTTTTCCGGGATCCCAAGTTCAGCCATCGCCATACACAGAACTCCTTTTTATACGATGGAAATCTTCAAAAAGACACTCAGTAAGAATCTTTACCGAGAAGTGTGGGACTCTCACCGCATTAAACCCACCGGTAAATAAGGACCAATCTATATTTATAACTCACATTGCGAAAGTTTAAAGTTATAATACTTTCCAATAGCTTGTAGACCATCAGCTCATGAGGCTTGGTTCTTCTTAATCTCCGAACACTGTCTCGTACATTTAAGACGGTCTGCATTTCGAAGTAGGTATGACTGTTCAGTCGTTGATTGTGGTATAAAACGTGTTTTTTAAACACTTCTGCAACCATTTCAATTTGAAGGTCACGAGGTAGATCGCTATTTCTGATATACCAAGATGGCTTCATAGCCATGGATGGATCGCTTCAGAATTTGTTTTCTTAGTACAGCCCCATAGTTGGATGCCATATGTCCAAATGGGTTTCAATACTTGCTAAGTTTCTTCCGTGTAACCAGTACATTTTTCTGTTACTCAAGTTTAGTTCTACTTTTTTATTTTTGATGTGCTCTTTCCATTCATTTTTTACATCCAAAGCCATTCCAATGTATTTTGCAGTTTTGGAGTAAGGTACTGCTGTACTGTTTATAAGAATTGAAACACTATTTATTTTGTAAAGTTTTTATGAGTCACCATTCATCGGGCTTGCTTCCTTCAACCCAGACTTGGTTGATGAATTGTGCATGCATCCTTTCAACAGATCCCCTCCGTGCTTAAAGATCTCCTCTGGTAAACCATCAGATCTGGTGGCCTTATTGTTCTTGAGCTTTCTTATATCTAGGTCTACTTCTTCTATACTGGGTGGTGGTGCTAGGTCTTCATTGACTAGGCTTTTTATCCTCGCTCTACATGTTGCCCATTTAGAAGCTACTGGAAATGCAGTTATAATTAAAAAACCAGCAGCCAGTAGGTTGGCTTTTTATAAAGCTTCCACGTGTTGTTTTGATTGTAAGACTCTTCGATGTCCTTGAGCTGGGAGTCTGCGTCTTTGTCCTCTTCTTTCTACGCAAAGTCTTCTTTTCATCTCTTTTAGTTGATCATTACTCTTCATGTGCATTTTCTGACACTTTATTTTTGGCTTTATACGCATTCGTATTCTACAAACCGCCCCCGAAAAAGACCCCGTGATATCAGCTCTTTTTTGGGAGTTCGGTTGGTAGCACACTGTTGGTCCTCTTTGATGATATTGTGATATTGACCCCTGGTTGTTGGCATCTCTTTCAGATGAATATGTTGGAGCTTTTCTTCTTCCTTATTGACTCTGGCAACTCCAGATATGTTTAAAAATTATTTCTGGTAAATTACTGCCTCGAGGTCATTTTTGAACTTTTTGGTAGGGTTTGGGGGCTGTTTTTGTATGTGACATTTAAGAAAACCTCACCAACCCAATGGAGTAAAATCACAAAGTCTTGGGAGCCAGTAAATTTCCCCAAAACGTTAAATATAAATCGACTTCTGGACGATTCAGGCCACAGACAAATCGTTGCTTGCGATGTGTGGCAAGTGTAACACCAGCTTTTTTCAATACAGCTACAGTACTCAGCGTTTACTAGCGATGACAAATTGATAACTCTTGGTCTTCGACCACACTATCTCTCACAACATCAAAGTTCCCTGATGGTAAACATGAGCCACGATGATGCACAAGGCTTGGTCGAGGCAGCCCCAATCATTTACACACCCATAGTTGGATGGTTAAACGATCTGTAATCTTCCCGCGGGTAAACTCCGAATAATGCAGTTGTCATAAAATTGTTATTGAACAATTAAAATTTGTTGAGCTGCCGTTAACGGATCCATTTTGTAAATAAGTAGTTTTGAACTTATATTTGACACTTGAAACAGCTGTCACTTCGCTGGATCACTTTGTTCATCACATGTATATGCTTCAGAGTTTTTGCTAAAACAGAACTCTTTCAATAGTTCCACATCTTACGGCAAAAAGATTCACTCAATCACATACTTCATTTCACTTTTGAATGCATAATCCTAGCATTTTCTTGACTCGTTTTTCCTTAAAAAACATACAATGTTGTATTTGATATTTATGTCCAAAGCCCCACACATAGTGCAATTTCCTTGACTCTTAATCTTAATCCTAAGCCTATATAGGCTTATTTCCATTTGCAATTGTATATCCTTCCTATATACGACCAAGTCTAAGATAAGACCTAACGCATATTCCCACAATAGATCATTTTCGTATTTGAAAGCTTCCCTATTCCGTCATAGTCCCGTTTATAACCATCACATCAGAAAAACTGTCATAAAAAAAATAACAAAACTGAATTAAACATATATTCATATTTTCCACATTTCAAAATGTATAACAAAAGAAATTCTGAACAAAAAACCAGTTTACCGTTTGGACGCTTTGAAGCTGGATGTACAAGTAGGTAGGCTTCTAGATCCTCACTATCTTTTGAATGCGCCATTGAATGCCAACATCACTCAGTTCAATAAAAAAAAAGAAAACAAAAAATGTGCATAACACAACTTTCCAGAAGCCACTACCTATATTCCTCAACTATAATAGCTTAGCCTAAAGAACCAGAAGTAGAAGCTGATGTATATAGGTACGAGAACTGCATTGATCTGAACTTGAGAGAAGCAATTGGGTGACCGTAAACGACGTATAAAACCATTTTTACTATATTTACGGGCTCTTTTGTGGTTTATAGTGCTACTCTCTCCTATGGTTGCGTCATTATCATCATCTCCACACATAACCTACCAACTTCCATCATCATAATCATCTTCAGCATCATCATCATCATCCACGTCGTCGGTCGTCGTTGTCCCGCTCATTCGAATGACTAATGAATGAGCTACGCGCAGCACACAGCTCAGCTCACTGGATGGACATTCGTAGTAAATCGTTTTACTCACCGAAAATGCATAAAAAATCCATCATTACATGCGACCATTAAATTCCATAATAGTGTGGGGTAATAGTTATGTTCGTCTTTATAACAGAAAGGGACTGACTGCTATCGCCATTGGGGAAGAGTCTGGATGATCGTTTCGCTAAAAAAAATCAAAACTCCTTGTCAGCCATTTGACTCGCGTTGCCCTGGAAAAATTCCCAAGGGGTCTAATAGCACACAGTCATAAAATTTTAGATCTGATTATTTTTTGTGTGGTTTTGCTGGTATTTATAGGAGGAATTTGTTCAGGGCCGTAGGTAGGGGAAGGATGTTCATAGATTTTTTTCTTTAATAAATTAATATTACCCGGAATTTGAAGCAAATGTATCCACGTGTTAAGACTTAAGTTCAATGTACAGTGAAGGAAAAAACGCACAGACGTATAACCGCAAGGACGCACAGACGCACAAACTGACGGACCTCATGAAAAATTCCACATTCTCTACTTCTTCATCGTCGTTATGTTAGATTTGACTAAAACTTTGAAATATTTTACACATAACCAATATTTTCGTAGGCACCCGCAAGATTTTTTTTCCAGGGGGGGAGGGGGTTGGGTAATTCAAATCATGGATTTCAACAAAAAAAAGCATATGTCAAATCGATAATAAGAATTTAAATATATGACAATAGTTTGGGCTTTCAAAAAGCCAGGAGAGAGCCATTACTCCCATTTTCTTCCCCCCTTGGGACCCCCTCTCCGAGTTCTTATGAGTACTTCCCCTATAGAGCAAGCTAAAATAAATATAAAGAAAATTTCAAAAAATACCATTTTCTTGTTTTAGAAACTAGCTTCATGACAAGGTCCACGCACAGGCGCATACCCGCAAAAACGCACGGCCGCACAAACTGACCGGCCTTATGACAAAGCCCACATTTTCTACTTCTTCATCATCGAATTCTTAGATTTATGGTTTAAACTTCAAAATATTTTAGACATAACCAATACTGTCATAAGCGTCCTCATGATTTTGTCCAGGGGGGGAAGTCATGGATTTAAACAACAAAAAAAGTAAATATCAAATCGATAGTAAAAATTTAAATGCATAAGAATAGTGTGGGCTTTTACAGAGCCAGAAGAAAGAGACATTACCCCCCCCCCCTGGGACCCCTCTCCAAGTTCCTATGAGCACTTCTCCTCTAGAACAAGTAAAAATAAACATAAACAAAATTTATCAGGCGCATACCCGCAAAAACGCACAAACGCACAAACTGATGGGCTTCATGACATTAAGCCCACATTTTCTACTTCTTCACCATCGTTAAGTTAGAAATGATTTAAGCTTCGAAATATTTTACAAGTTACCAATACTTCATGGACGTCTTCAAGGTGTTTCCAGGGGGGGGGTCAAATCATGGATTTAGACAAAAAATAGAAGTATTTGTGAAATCGATAGTAAAATATTAAACAAATTTTAATTGCGTGGTGTCTTCAACAAGATAGGAAGGGCTATTACCCCCCCCCACCTCGACCCCCCTCTAAGTGTCTATGAGTACATACTTCCATTATAAAGCAAGTAAAAATATATACAAATAAATAAAACTTCCCAAAAATATCATTTTCTTGTTTTATAAGCTTTTAAATTTTATTCTTCAACAAATAAAATTCCTTACCTAGCTTAGATTTTGTATTGTACACTCCTTAAAACTCAAACTTCACTAACAGCTAACTTTTCTCTTCTCTTACAGATTCTTCAAGTGACAGCAATTGACCTTGACACCGGCAACAATGCTCGTCTTACCTACCGCCTCACCGATGCCAATGGCAATGATAAAAAATTCCTGCCAAAAGCAAATCTCACCATTCCCCTTGGCTCGAATAATGCTGCTGGTCTGCGATCTCTAGCGATGATGGCCATCAAAGCAGGCGCAACAACAACAAATGCCCCCATAACTGCAAGTTCCGACCCAAATCAATTATTTGGCATTTTCCCGAATAGTGGTTGGATCTATTTGCGTGGCACACTCGACCGTGAAACGCGTGATCGTTACGAACTCACGGTAATGGCCAGTGACAATGGTACACCGTCAGCTCATGCGAAAACACGTGTCACTGTCAATATACTCGATGCCAATGATAATGATCCTCGATTTCTGCGTAACACCTATGAATTTGCTATCGAGGAGAATATGCGACGTGGTGCAATAGTTGGCACTGTTGCTGCCACTGACTTGGATCTAGATGCAAACGCTGCGATACGGTATAGCTTGATACCGAGCAACACCAGCTTCCAGGTTAACCCAGTTACAGGTGAGTTGCAATGTCAATTCTTTGCGTCTCTTTTTTCAATCAAGTGAAGTGTGTGTGTATGTGTGGCAGCAGGCAAACCTTGATGAATATTTAGATTTTATGCAAATTTAAGCGAGGTGCATGGAGCAAGAAGCGGTAGCAGCAGCGGCAGCAGCAAGGCAAGAGAATTGTCTTTCTAGAGCTAGATGTTGGTTGAGGCTTATTAGCAGTGGCTCTAATTAAATTAAACATAAAAATCCACAATAGTGGTTGGACGACGACGGACAGGCCCGATGCTGTTTGAGTTTTTTTTTTTTGTCTATACATCTTTGTGAGACTGACATCTGACGAGAGGTAAACACAGCAACAGGAAGCATGGCGGCCAAAACACGGCCGTAAAACATCAGGAAGAAATAAATCGATTTTGACCGGTGATGGTCATTGATTTGCATTCGATTCCACCATCAGCTGACTGACCACGAGAACGAGAACTGGTGTGCGACGACAGGGAGTGGTTCTGCACCATGAGCATTGGAGCAGCAGCAGCCTGAATGAATGCACGAACTAACCTAGTTCCGAATGCTAACATGGCCGATCGCGCGCTACATCAATCAATCACGGATGCCTGGCCATCAAGTTGCTGCCGCTACTGCCAAGCCATCAAGCTCTCCATTGCGCTAACGACACGATGTTCCAAATAGTTTGTTACAATCTCTTTTTTCTCTTTTTTTGTTGTATTTTTTCAGGCGAAATCATCACCCGCGAGCCGTTGGACCGTGAAACGCGTTCCCTTTACGATCTGGTGGCTGAAGCTCGCGATCAGGGCACACCATACCGCAGCGCTCGCGTTGCAGTGAAAGTCATGGTGACTGATGTGAATGACAATTCTCCGGACATCGTTGATCCGCAGGAGGATGTGGTCAGTGTGCGCGAGGAACAGCCGCCCGGCACCGAAGTGGTACGAATTCGTGCCGTCGATCGTGATAATGGCCAAAATGCATCGATCACCTATACGATACTAAAGGGTCGTGACTCAGACGGCTACGGGTTGTTCTCGATCGATCCGAGTTCGGGCCAAATTCGCACTCGTGTCGTACTGGACCACGAGGAGCGCAGCATCTATCGGCTGGCGGTGGCCGCTACCGATGGTGGTGCGCCGCCGAAGCAGACTGTACGTTTGTTGCGTGTCGAGGTGTTGGATTTGAATGACAATCGGCCGACGTTTACCAGTTCCAGTTTGGTCTTCAGGGTGAGTACCTTCTTAAGAAAAAAAATGACTTCTTCTTCCCTGTGGTATACCACCGTCGTACTGTCTGCTTCTAACAGCAGTGGTAAAAATTTTACTACGTAAACTGATGATGGCACGTTGGTGTAAGTATTGCTGTTGTTTGTTGGTTGGTTTGGTTAGTCGCTTGGGCTTAATGCATGTGCATTTTGACCTTGTTCTTTCCGGGAATTGACCTTTGTGTGATGTTGTTGGTTGAGGCTTATTTGAATTCGTGATTTTGTCTTATGGAATTCTTTAGCAAAGTCCTGCCCTGATGGTGCTCTGCTCTGAGTGCGGAGGAAGAGTGTCGAGATGATTTGTATCGTCACGTGACAAACGGCAAAGACACGATTTTCAGTTTGCTTTGTTTTTATTTTTTTTTTATTTTTCTGAGTTTTTCAGTTTTTTTTTTTGTAACTCCCGGTGAATATGAGTGTTTATTGTTTCAAGAGAGCGCGTTCAAGTTGCGTGGGATGATTTCTTAACTTTATTCTGTCAGACTACCTGTTCTGGTTCTATATAGCCGCCACAGGAGAGTGATGAAACTTCTTCATGATCTTCATTTGATGATAAGGATCAAAAGTGCGTACAACACGCATCAGAACAAGGTACAAACAAGACCATTATGAGTTTGTGTGTCTTCAAAGAGCAATTTTCAGCTGGTAACTTTGACTAAAATCCACTTTTTGAATAAATTATAACAAAGCCCCCAGAGAACTTTTGGGGCTAAAATGAAAATCCCTTTTTTTTTGACAAAAGTCAATCTGAAGAATTAAAATTAAGTACCTGTCCCCAACTGTCATCGACACACACAAGAAACAAAAAAAAAAGACTGAATACCAAATGAAGATGATGGCACTTGAAATTCTCTGAATTACTACATCAATTTAAATTTTGTATTTTTATGCCATGATTATTTTAATTCTTCAGCGGCAATATTTTGTGTTGGTGGTTTGAGTTTGGGATTTTGATGTTGGTTTTTTTTTTGTGTTGTCTTTTTTTTTGAAGACGCGTGATACTGTCAGTAAATTTGCCAAATTAACATGTCTTGTGACATGTAATTGTGTTTTTTTTTTTTCTTACATAATTTTTTTTATAATTCTCTCCACCGATGATGATAGCTATCGGAGAATATTTTTTTTTTAATTTTGTTGTTGTCTTCTTCGTTATTTTTCTGACTTGGCGATGATGATGATGATGGACAGGTGTGGAATGCAAAGTAGTTTAAACTGTCAACGAGTGTTATTTATTATTGGTATATCCGATGGAAGAAGTTATAAACATTTCTGATGGGACAGTTTTGATTAAAAGCTAAAGTTCGCTTTCAAGCTGATTTGTAAAATTATATTTTGGAAACAATTCAATGATAACAAAATTAATTGGCAAAGGAATTTTTAAGGCATATTGCATTGAAAAATGTTTAAATAATTTTGTATTGCATTTCTGATAGTTTTGAAATATGCGGCATAAGTTGATATTGATGAATTTCTAACTTTAATATAAATAGAAGAGTTTAGTTGCTTTATAAATTCTATTGATAAGTTGGGCGGGAGTCAAACAACTTTGACTTTTATATTCAGTCTTAATGTAAAATATATCTTAAATGTGCTTTTTTTAAAATTTATTCCAAGGTATAAGCTGGGATTTTTTTTGCACCAAGAAATCTGTGGTCTTAAGAGCTAAGGTTTTTTATCATTAGCCAAATTGTAAATAATGTTCAGTAAAAAATTGTATACCTATCTATTCTTACATTATTTAAAAAAAAAACAAGCTTGTGCAGAAGATCTTTTGAATAAGATTTGATTTTAAGATATATGGTCTTACAAATGTGAATTAAAATAAAATGCACGACTGGATCACACGTACTTACTCCTTTATTCAAGCTGCAGTCAGCGGCGTATACAGCTTCAGTTCTTGGGGGTCATACCGACAAAAACTCACCCAAATCAATACTAATTCATAATTAATGAAAAGTTTGGTTTACTAGTTCCTTCTTTTTTGGATTCATTTCTTGCAATCAAGTTCCATCGGTCCACAAAATATCACCAAATTTGATTTAGATATTGAAGGGTTTGGGGTTCAACTGCTGGCAGGGTCAAAACTCATTTTGTAAAATTCTGATTTTCGAAATTCTGTCTAATTAATGCTATCAATAATAAAAAGAAGGTTTAAAAATTTTGAAAACCATGTGCTTTAAGAAAATCTTATTTTTGCCAATTCTGAATTGGGGCAATCGAAAAATCATATAGCGTTTTCAAAAGATGTTTGCAGCTTTGTTTCATTTCATTTTGGTTTTTTTGTTTTGTTAATTATATGATATACATTTTATTGCTAATAATTTTAAATGACGGAATTTTGTAAGATGGATTAAATTTCAACAGACATAACTAAAAAAAAGTTGAACTTCGCAAACAGAATTTAAGAAGAGACCCAGAATTTTAAAAAGCTTAATTTTGACCCTCTTGTCCTTTTGAAAAATTCTGCAACTGTAAAGAGAAAGGGCGTTACGCTATTTTATTAATTTTGAGATAAAAACATTTTAATGATTTAGCTTTTCTCGCCTTCAAATAAAGGTGGTTAAATTTTAAGGGCCAATGTTGATTTTGAATAAAACACAAATTATTTAAGGAACTAGTGTTGTTTCTCTTTAGTATGAAAATATTGGTATGGTTAAGTTATGTATAGAACAAAATATCGGCCAAATGGCCGCTGTGACCTTGGCGGCACACCTCCACCCGATGGTCCAAATTTTCGATGACGCTGAGGGACAATTGGTTCTATGCCGTTAATGTAACATTTAAAAAAAATTGGTATGACCATTTGAGTATTTATTAATAAGCTCAAAGGAGCTTTTTATACAAACTTTTATTGAAATTGAAATTAATGAAAAAATCGAAAATCAAAAACACCGTTCTATGGGAGGTACTGTTAATAACAGTTTTTTGTAAAATTAATTTTTTTCAGAATGTGCAACAGACCTACTATAATACTCTGATTTTTTGTATCAAAATCATTGGAGCTGTTTTCGAAATAAATTTGCTTTTCCTTAACGGTTGTATGGCAGCAACCGTAATTTTTGGGACTTAAAATAGTTTCAATTTCCCCCATGGAGAGTTACAAAAAAAAAACTATAAATTCAAAATTAGCAAGCCAGCCAGAATATTAAAAATAAAACTTTATTTTTTTTTTTTTTAAATAACATACCTTCCATAAAAATGTTAAAATAATTGTTAAGGAAAATATTTTTACTTCCTTAAAACGGCTCTCTCGATTTTTATAAAACTATCCAAAATAATAAAAATTTTAACTTAGCCAAGTACTAATTGTACTGCTCATAGAACATTTTTTTTTAATTTTATTTTGAATTTTCTCATTTTTAGTTGAGCGGACTTAGATTACTTTTAAGATAAAATTTAATTTCAAACAAATTTTTTTGAATTTTTAAAAAATGTTTGGAATTTGATATTTCAAATATGGATTGCCAATTTTTTTTGGAATTCCATTTTTATACATACCCACATATATTGATTTATGTGATAAGATTTGCATACAAAAATTTAAAAAATTAAAAATTAAAAATGTTTTAAGAAATGTATGTATAAAAAAATATTTTTTTTTAGAAAACGGTTTAACAATTTAAATTTTTTTTCCAAACAATTAAAATTGATCATAAACTCTTTATCAAAAACTAATATATTTTTGGATATAATCTTTTTTTTTTTTGAAATTCAAATACATATTTTGAAGAATACGTGTTTGTTGTTTGTTTTTGAAACTCGGTATTTAAGAGTTTTATAGCATTTTCTATTATTAAAAAAAAATAAATTTACTTTTATGACAAATTAACGATATCTTTCATACAAATGTTAAAAAACCGATAAGAAATATATTTTTATTTTTATTTATAAGTGTATGAATTTTTTTTTTTCAAAATTTTATATAAAAATGCGTTGAATTTTTTTCTTGGAAATTTTATTTTTATATGCGCATAAACAAAGATTGCCAAACAAAAATTTGACTTTAAAAATATGTTTATCATTTGATATATAATTTTGTTTTATTTATAAAACCACTCCAACGATTTCAAATTAATTCTTTCCAAACAATATCAAATTTGATTAAGTTTTTAGATATTTTCAAAAAATATTTTACTCCTTCGCAAAAATAACGGTATATTTTATACAAATGTTAAATACCATTGAAACAAATTTAAAGTTTCTCAAAACTGACTTAAAGCAATTTTGAAAAAAGTTCTGTTTGATAACATCAAAGCGGTCTACTACAAAATAAAAAAAAAATATTGTTAAGCAACTATTAATAGAACCGAGTACCTTACTCCCCTAGAAGAGAATACAATTTTTAAATTTTTAAGTTTTTATTACTGGCTGGCTTTTAGTAAATATTTTTAACAAAAAACCTCAAAAAGTATTTAAAAATATTGCATTTCAAAATATTCAAAAATTATGTTTTTTTAACTAAAAAAGCAAGAGAACTTTATTTAGTGCATGGCCAGTTTTTCAGTGCGAGATCATCCTAGCCTCGGTTAACTCCAGAGTGTGAGTTAACTCCGGGCCCAAATTTTCAGGTGTGGAGCCATCTCGATTTTGATAGTGAAAGTTAATAAATGTGTGACTCCGTTGTGGCGCCATCTCTAATTTGAGGTGTGAAAGGAGTTAAAGCAATAGCTTTTCAGCTGAGGATTTACTTTATCTTTCAGTTGTCAAAAATCTAGGACCATCAATGAGCAACACTATGGATATCACACTTCTATGTCATTCACGCATGAGAATAGAGATAGTGTTACAACGGAATTGCACTAACAATAGCTTTCACTATTAAAATCGAGATGGCGCCACAGCTAACAAGCACTCAATTTGGCTCCTCACTCTCACCAAAGTAGGTGAGTTAACTCGGAGTTAACCTGAACTAAAAAAACACGTTATTTGAGTAAGCTCAGCTTTAACTCCGAGACTAGGATGATCTTCTACTGAAAAATTGGCAGTAAGCAAAAAGACATGTTTTAACAGTCTTTGAAATCAAATTTCACTGAATAATATAAAATAGTCTTGAATAGCAGAAATGATTGAAGATTATTTCCTTTGGCCGGTACCAACTTTTGAAAGGGCTTCGATACAGTATTGTGCTCTGCCTTAAGATCTGCCTCTCGAAAAATTGTATCTCTTTCATCGCCTTGTTTCTGAAATTTACTCCAACGTAATTGGTGATGGCTTTATTTTAACGTAATAGCGTTATTGTATGGTAACCTTTTAATGATGTTTTAAATTTTAGCTGCAATTCTTCTTTGTGCTCCTCTGTTCTTATTTCAGAAAGAAGGATTTCACTGGAGTTGATCTTTAAGCTCAACTTCAGTTAGTCTCGTTTGTAGGTCCAAGAGTTGGGAACGTAGTCTTGTTGTTATATTAAATGAAGGATATACATAAGCCTTTATTAATGGCATGTTCTTCAATTAATTTATGTTAAAAAAAATTCTGAAAAGAAAGGGTCCTAGCCCAGATCCTTGTGGTACTCCAACTCTGATGTATATTATTCATGAATTTTCTTAAGAACCTGTTTAAAAAAAATATTTTTGCTAGAAAATTTTTAAATTATAGTTACCAAGCAACCTGAGAGCTTCAAAATAATTCCATTTATCGACTTTTATTACCTTCTTGTACAATCACATAGAGACGTTGCTGTAGTACAGTCCCAATAGAGAATGTACTGTCGAGACGTACGTCTAAAACATTGTCCTTCTTAATCTTTATAAGCCTCCTGTTCCCAATTTTTATTGTTTCGAAAAAGTCAATACTGCATTCTAATTGGAAACAATCTTTAACGCCTTATCCTTCCCGGATACATAAATAATTTTAACATTTCATAAATCATTCCCAAAAATCAATTTAATTCAAAACATGAACTTAAGCAACAAAATTCCAATCCAGTATTCTTTTAATAAAATTTAACTTAAATGAATCCCTTCTTTTTATTACAAAAACTGCATTAAGTATAATAATAAATAAAATATTGCTTCAAAAAAAAAATAAAACCCCGAAAACTTGCATGTCATTCAAAATAACTAAATCTTGCCAAAAAAAAAAAATTAAAATTAAAAAAATCCAATTGCGCGTCAGCTCTAAATCATACAAAAGCATCCATATACCATATCGATGGAAGAACTGGCTTGACACAGCACAGAATCAAGTGTGCCGCTTGCTACCGCCCAACAAACAAAAAAAAGTTAAAGAAAAAAAGAAATAAATACCATCCATCCAGAATTTTACTTCTAAGGTATACAAAGCTTGTCCTTTTGAGACAGAACAAAAAATTATGTTCCTTCTTGCCAAAGTGGACAGCAAATCCGTTTCTGTACTTAATATGCAAAACCTCATCCTCATGTCTCTTTGGTATTTGTGTAAAGACAGAGCCGCCGCACTGCGCCGACAATGTAAGCGTCGTCGTTGTCGTTGTCGACGTTGTCGTCGTCAGCGGTCGTCTCTCAGCGAATAAGAGATTAATTTTGCCAAGCGTCTGTCCCAAAAAAAAAAATAAACAAACAAAAAAAATACAAACCAAACCCCCACATTGTGCTCCTGTTGACTGCTGCTGCTTCAAAAAGATAAAATCACCATTAAAATTATCATAACTCCACAAAAGAATGGTAGCTCGTTAAAGAACCTCAAAACCAAAAAAAAAAAAATAAAAAAAATCAAACAAATAATTCCCGTACGTGCAGTCAGAGACTGAAAAACAAAATTTATATTTTTGAATTCGTCCCCATATTTTTTATTTTTTTTTATTTTTGCACATCACTAGGTACCACAATGACTCATCTCTAATCTTCTTCTTTTTTTGTTCCTTTAGGTCCGTGAGGATGTGCCAGTGGGTCATGTCGTCGGCTCAGTTGGCCCCTCCGAACGAAGTGACACCCAAAACATGATCGCCGAACCAGGACTTCACATAACTTACACTCTGACGTCACTCACCAAAGACACCATCGAGGGTGCCTTCGACATGGACCGCCAAACCGGATACCTTGTCGTCGCTCGTCGACTAGATCGCGAACAACAATCCGAATATCGATTGGAAATCCGCGCATTGGACAACACCGCCTCCAACAATCCGCAAAGCAGCGCAATCACAGTTAAAGTCGAGATCGCCGATGTGAATGACAATCCACCCAAGTGGGCCGAGGATCCAATAATGATCTACGTCAGCGAGAGCACCGCTATTGGAGTGATAATCTACAACTTCACCGCCACCGACGCAGATACCGGCACCAACGGTGAACTGCAGTACCAGTTGCTACGCCAGAGTCCCGATGGCGAGGGTGCTACCAACCAACAGCAGCTGATGCTGCAGCAGGACCAGCAGCTAAATCAGAATCATCATCAGGAACAGCAAAAACAATCACTATTCTCGGTGGACCCACTTACCGGTGCTCTGACCCTACAAGCTGCACTTGATTACGAAACAATCAGCGAGTACATTCTAATTGTACAAGCTCTCGACCAATCTTCGAATGCCAGCGAGCGTCTACACAGCACGGTAACGGCTCGCATCCTCGTCGAGGACGCCAACGATAACGGTCCAGTTTTTGTGTCACCAGCTGGAGGAAGCGACACCATCATAGAACTGAGTGACGCAACACAAGTCGGTCAATTAGTGGCACACGTTGTGGCGACTGATAAGGACGCGGGCGATAATGGACACATCACCTATGCGATACTTAGCGGTAATGAAGATGGACGCTTTAGGATCGATTCGAAAACGGGTTTCATCGAATTGGCCAAGAGCCTACCACATCAGATGATTGGTATTGACGATGCTAATGGCATCTATGGCAATCGTTTGATGCAAGTCAACAGTCGGAGTAGTGCCACCGGTGGTGGTAATGGCGGTCACAAGGCGAACAATAAATTTAATTTAGTCATCAGTGCCAGTGATCATGGAAGTCCGCAGTCCAAGCAATCGCATTTAAATTTACAAATTCTTGTCCAAGGTACAACAAGCAATCCTCCGCGTTTTCTGCAGCATGTCTATGAGGTCAATGTCTCTGAGAGTTTGCCATCAGGAACTACAGTGTTGAGTGTGGGCGCTAAATCCTTTAATGGCGGTGAGTTTTTACATTTATGATTTGTTTTCATTTTTTTTTGTATAATTCATTTCGTAAGCTTTTAATTAAACACAAAATTGGAAATGAGTTGGCAGGAGAAGCCAGTTAGATTTTCGGTAACTGGGTAAGAAGAATTCAGTTCGATGCAGATGGAGCAATAGGTGCTTTTGGATTCAGTTTTTTCAGCATGAATATACTCTTTTGTCATAAAATTAAAACTTAAAAACTTCTCTTAATCTATACCCAGGAAATTGTGGCTGCGGCATTGAAATAAATGGTAGCCCTGCTTATTAAAAATTTCTAAAAATTTCCAAAAGATTGCATTCAATTTGAATCAATTCTGTTAAATGCATAGAGAACAAAATGATTGCAATCATTTCAATGTCAAATGAATAGTGATTGCAAAAAGTTGCAGTCTCAATACTCAAATTATCAATGAATGCAATCTTTTAAGTGAAATCATAAAAAGATTGCATTCGCAAAAGATTGAATTCGCAAAAGATTACATTCGCAAAAGATTGCATTCTTTTACAATCCTGCCAAATAGCATGGCTTGATTTCCGTTCATTTGTTCATAATGACAATATATCTCTGTTCGTGCCATTCCAGATATTGGAAATTGGCATTCTTGATTTGAGCTTTATAGCGAGCTGTTTTTGAGAACCACCAAGTGTGAAAATTCTGCTAATGAACCAAAGCGCTTTATCCAAAGCGCTGTTTTGAGTGTATTAACCTGCTGTAGATTGCCACCAGGGACGTAGTACCCGCTAATGTACTTAAGCGTTTAGGGTGAATTGAATTGAATTAAGTTGAATTGAATTGATTTGAATTGAATTAAAATGAATTGAATGGAATTGAATTAAATTCAATTGAATTAAATTTAACTAAATTCAATTGAATTAAATAAAATTCAATTGAATTGAATGGAATTGAATTAAATTGAATTGAATTGAACTGAATTGAATTAAATTGAATTGAATTTAATTGGATTATTTTTGATTTGATTGACTGAATTAGATTGGATTGAATTGAATTGCATTTAATTGAATCAGATTGGATTGAGTCGAATTGTGATTTCAGAATTTGAAGTCGAAGTGTGTGTTGTTTAAATTGAAAAAAAAACTTCATAAACAAAAATCTCATCAGGGTCCTTATGAGTCACCATCACTACACATGTAATTATGTATGCATTGAATACGTACCTACATGCAAACAGCCATTATAAAATTGTCAAACAAGTTGCTAGCAAAATGAGTACCCTAGAAGCCATATAATCATCCATTGAATGTTAAAAATAGCTCAAAATAATGTCAACACTCATTTAAGGCTGATAAATACTCTTGTTACTTCTAACTAAGTCGTGTACTAAAAAAAACACAAAAATTAACACCACTTCACATAAAACGGACATTAACTATTGATCATTGCTTTGAGTTTGAACTTGCTCGATCTGCCCACGTTGTGTGCTTCTGGTAGAATTTAAACGCAACGAACTTCTTCTCGAAAAAGGCCATCTCTTAAAAGGGAACACAAACATTAAATAAAGTAAGTAAGTAAGGGCTGTATAAGACGATCTCGATTAATTACTATTTTTGTCACCATTTGACTCCGCAGTCATGTTGCGTATATACCGACTCTTTGGGGATCTCATACCTTTCCTTTTCCTACCAATCACACATATATGGATGTGTGTACAGATGGGAAACTGTAGACCAATAAAACATATATAAAACATTATTTTGAACCAGGCTCTAATATCAAATTAAAGGGCTTCAAGTCTTTTAATTAGCACTTGTTGCAGACAACTTGTTGTCAATGCAATGATAAAGGAGGATAAAAAAAAAATACAACAAAAAAAATATATGGAAGTTTGAAGGAGACAAAGTGAGGTGAAACATATCCAAGACAACACAACGACACTGTTACAATGACAACGTGCACGACGCACGATAGTGAAGTGAGAGAAAATAAGACTCAAACAAATAGTAACACCAAACACTTAATCAGCTACAACTTTGATTTATGTCAACTAAATACATTGAAATTGTAATTTTTTTTTTTATTTGTCTTGCTGATTATTTAACACTGTATTCTTTTTATTATGAAGAATTGATCAGTATAAAAGAATAAGAAAAAAATATTGGTACGACACTCTTTGACGACGAAATTAATCGACAAGCAAATTAAATGCAAAAAACAAAAACAAAAAAATATCAGTCCATGGGCCTTTTAAATGAATACATAGCAGCAGCCAACATATACAAACATATATACGAATGTATATTGAAGTTGTAACTTTTGAAGACCATTCAAACTGAAAGACAAAATGGAGAACAAAAACGTAAGAACAACAACAAAAACGAACACCAAAAGGTGCTAATTAAAGATTTCGCCAACGAATTCCATTTCTTTGGCGCAGCAAGAAAGGCCCAATAAAGTCTCCAAGTTCTTGGCATCGATTCTACGGACATAAGACCAAAACTTCTGGTTGTTGTTAGACTCTTAGTGCAGAAAAACCGCACGAACCAAAAATTAAAAAAAAAAAAAACCGACCCATTTCAAGATAACATGGAGTCCTTTGGATTTTAACAATAATTTCGTGTTGTGTCTTTCATATGCAGTTTTTTTTCTCTCTGCGTTCTCTGTTGTTATTTTCCGCTGTTGGTTTGAACTTTTGTCTTACTCCTTTGGTCCAAAATCAAATATAATACACTTTATGACCACTGGACATGTTTGCCAATTTTGGCGCAGTATTATACCTACTCGTACCAACTTTGCGGATATAGTGACCTTTTTTTGTTATTGATTATAATTATTGGAATCTATTTAGCGGACGATGAGATTATTATGACATTTTTAGCAACCATTTTTAATGCAATTTTTTGTATAAAAAATAGTTTGAACACTTTTTGAAAAAGTGAAACTTTCAATCCATAAGGGCCAAGAATAGATTTTTGTCCCCGGGCTTCTTTTAAACAGAAGTAAATCTTTGTTTTCGTTTAGATACTTTAAAGAAACTTTCTATAATTATGAACATTAAAGAAAAATAAATTTTTCAAATTTTCTCGATGGAGGTTGATGATAAATGTCTCCTTTACCACCACAACTTCAGAAATATTCTTTCGATATTTCAAAATTAATTTCACCAACACTTCAATATAAAATTCTTTAAGTTTGGGTTAATCCAAAAATTGGTTTTAACCTCAGCTCTTTTGTTTAGAATCCACAAAAAACATTCAAAATTGTAACTGTCTTAGAGAAGGATGCATTGCATAGATGTCACCTGATTTAACAACTGACAGTGTGACTTCTTTTCAAAATATATATATGTATATTGGCAATATATATTCTAGTCCACTTAACCAACCTACATACAGCAGGTACTGGGTACACACTCTCATAGAATTAACAAGAAAAAATAAACAGTAGCACCTAAGCAGCATACTTTATTTTATTTTACGTCAACTTTAAGGCTGACTTGGTAAGAATTTTTTTTTTTTGTGTTTGTGTTTGTTGTTTGCATACCATTCTTTTAGTTGGTTAAAAAATTTAAAACAACTTTTTTTTCTTGTTTCTTGAAACGCGCATATACGATTAATGACATTGGCAAAACAATGAACCAATATTTTATCATCACTCTGTTCAAATTGAAGGGATATATGTATAGACTTGTTGTTGCGCAGTAGCGCGTTGGCATGAATGTCATTTGGGTGCAAGTTTTTTTTGTTCTCCATGGTTAATCTACCTACACACTTCAGACAAGGTTGATTGTGGTTCAAGGAAGTTGTGAAAATATTCTAATAAACAGGA
Source organism: Dasysyrphus albostriatus (assembly GCA_946251815.1). Taxonomy (NCBI): domain Eukaryota; kingdom Metazoa; phylum Arthropoda; class Insecta; order Diptera; family Syrphidae; genus Dasysyrphus; species Dasysyrphus albostriatus. The sequence continues at coordinate 131,880,278 of OX276337.1, read as the reverse complement.
TAGAATTATATAAAAATAACAAAAAATACAATTCAGGAAATATAAGTCAGAAAATGTGCTCAATTTACTTCCCTAAACTGTTAATTTGAAACAAATTAAGTACAATTTTATTTTGTATAATAAAGTTGACATAATTTTAAATGAAATTTATAAAAATGGCCTATTTTGGGAAGTAAATGAACAGAGGCAGAAGGGTATTATTTTTTTTTTTTAATTTCTAGTATATATTCAGGAGTATGGAGTTCTTTGACAATTTCTATAGATTATCCAGAAACTTTTTGTTATCAATAAGTCCATAAACATTTTTCCCCTCTTTTCAGAAATAGAAATATGGCATTTTGTCCAGGTTTGTTCAGAAAGTTTCTAGACGACCAATAAGAAAAGAAATTGAAGACATTTTTTTCATACGTTGGTTCAAATCCCGAATGCCATCAGAATCTCAACTACTATCCAACTAACAATTCAGTTTCTATTAGCTTAGAAATATTGATATGCTGCAAGTCTGGATGTGTATAAGGCTTCTATAAAGCTTTTATCAAAAATAGATTTCTTATAGAAGTCATGACTTCAATGACTCCTTCTTTAAAATTGTTTGAAAGCTAGATATAGAAAATTAAACGAGGCTAGCATCTATTTTCGGATACACCTCTGTAAATTTATTTAAAGAAGGAACATCAAGCTATGACTTTATGAAAATTCTATAGAGTTATCAGTTTTCAAAAGGTTTCTGTTACAATTTCCAAGAAGTTTTATCGAATACTTCACTTTGACATGTGAACGAACCACTTTGAAATATGAAACCTTACACACGAACCATACAAAAATGTCAATTTATATTACAGAGGTCCAAACTTGTAAAAGTAATTTTAAAGAAGCTTTTTAAAAACGATTGTCTATTACAAATCTCTTGTTATAAGGCATATATTAACGCACTAACAACAATCTTATTTCTATACCGAGTGAAAAAATAACAGAATTTATAGTACTTTAAATAAAATCAAATATAAAAATATCGATCTCATAAAAAGAAAAACATGTTTTAAGAAACATTTTGAAATTCTTCTAAATCATATCTAAGATGGCCGAGTGGGAAGAGTGCTGGACTGCCACATAGGAGTTTTGAGTTCGATCCCTGGAATCGTTAGAAAAACATTTATGTTTTATAATTATTTCCAATACATTAAATACAAATTAATCGTATCTGAAACACAGTTTCAAAGGTTACAAATGGTATAAATAGTAAAAAAAAAAAACGCTTAAAAAAAATAAAAAAATAAGTTCTACTTTTTTTCCTTTTATTTTTCAACTTCTGTAAGAGATGTATTATCCACTTTTAGATAATATACAGCCTATCCATAAAAGCTCATAACTCTATTAAGCTTGTGCTGTTTTCTTTAAAGAAACCTTCCTGAAGCTATCTGTCAAAACCTAAGCTTCCTTAAGATTTCGAATAAGGCTCGTTTAAACTTCTATAAGACCATCAAGAGCTTACTTTAGAACTTCGATAATGTTCTCCTTTTTATTGTTAAAGAAAATTTACAGATGTTTATAAGAATTAAGAAAGCCTATTCAGTTAGGCCAAAACGAAACGCCCTGACAACACGCCGCTGATAACACTAAAAATATCAAGCTATGAAGCTCTGGTTCATCAAGGCGCTAGTAGATCAGCAGTGTAGGTAGCAAAGCCTCCAGTGGCAATAAGCACATTTAACTTCGAACTATTGCCCCAAAATACCTTAGCAAAAATTAGCTGAGCCAGACTTGTAAACTTTCAATTAGAAGTATCAGTCAATTAGTACCCAGTACCTTGTAGGTTATTGTACTTGAAAAAAACATGTACCATGTACTCGAATAATGATGCGTCATTTCTTTAGAGTCTCGCAATGGTCTTCATTATTCGGTAGCTCAAACAGACTACTTAAATAATTGTATTGGAAAAGTACTTAAAATTAACTTGTACTTGAAATGGACTTGTACTTGAAAAATACTTGAAATGGACTTGTACTTAAAATGTAGTTGAAAATGAATTAGGCTGTATTAAAGTATCAAGTACATGTACTTGGAACAAAGTACTTGATAAAGTACTTGTACTTGATGTTTTTGCAAGTCCCAAGTACATGGTACTTGTTTATTTCAACTACAAGTAGAAAGTACTGGGTACTAACAAAGTACTAGAGTACAAATGTTCTAAAATACTTTACAAATTCTGAGCTGAACAATCTTTCCTTCCTAACTTCGTCTTTCAACGAAACCACATATACCTGTTGAAAAAAGCTTCAAGAAAGAAAATAGAACTGGATGACCGGATTGCCTCAACTTGCCTGCGACTTGAGTTAAGCTTATAAACAAAACCAAATCTTATTTTAATATTCGTTCATCAAAGCAGGTCTTCATGTATAACATTTTCAGTAAGGACTGCATGTGAACTGTAGAAGAGATGAACGAAACATAATAATGCTGTTAGTTTAACTATGAGGTCATGTATCTAAAGTAGGTGTGAATTGTATGTGATAAAGTGCAATTTTCACTTAAAATTAAAATAATAAAATATACCAACCGGAATATGGTTACAGCGAGAAATATGTTTGAATAATCAGTTGACTGCTTGTAGTACCACGTGGCATGATGGTTAGTGCGTTGGACTGTCATACCAAAGGTCTGGGTTTAATTCCTAGCCGCTGCCACCTAAAAACAAATCTGTTTTTCCCGAAGTACTGCCTCTTGCGAGTAACTGACAAATCCTCCAAGAGTATACTTGTCATGAATGAGTGCTTCTCATCTGCCCATCCGGACTGGGCAAAAAATTGTAGGTCCCCTCCATTCCGGCCAACAGCACGCACACAAGAATGGTTGGGAGCTGTTAGTCACTAGGCCTTGGTTCTCCACGAGCTGTTGCGCTACCAATTTTTTATTTTTTCTTAAGTTCACTGCCTGGAAAACAGGGCTGTCTCCTTTGCAAGAAAAATAAAATTGATAAGCATGAAACGCCTACAACCACGCCCATTTTCTCTTTACATATTGAAATTTTAGGTAATTTTTTTACATTCCTTAATTTTTTGTTCTTATGTTTTCAACTAGCTGTATAAAGATTTAAAAAGTGGGCATTTAAAATCCACCCAGCACCACGCCCTCTTTTCCTTAATTTATGTTCAACAGCTTTAAAGATTTGAATCAATTATCGATGAAACATTTTCTATGGCTGACCAATTTCTGAAACTACTTAACTTTTTTGCTCAATATCAATTACTGGGTTATAATAGTTGGCATACTTTTTTGTGAATATTTCACATAATATGGTGCTAAGATCTCAAATGCTGTATTCTTCCTTTAAAATATTTTCGGAGTAGTTTGAGCTTAAAGGTGTCATTCCCTTTTATAGTTTCATCAGATATAATATGCATCTTGTGGAACATTCTTCACTATATTCCCATAATTGGAAGCATATCCTGGCAAAATAGTTGTTGCTTATAGAAACTATTTTTTTTACTGCACGTTTTACAACTGTCAAACACTCACTTCCAATCCGTGTTACCAACTTATCTCGTTATGCAAAAATTCCTATTAAAATATTTTAAAGTTATTTTATTTTTCAATCGAAAACTAATCTTTTCCTTTGGATCTTTCCATTTCTTTTGTTTTTTTTTTCTTTCACAGCAAATCTAACATATAAAATCCCATTAGGTGTTGCTAATAATCACTTTATTGTGGATACTTATCGTGGTCTCGTCACATCGCAAGGACAATTTGATCGTGAGACCAAAGATGAATACACGATACCAATCTATGTATTTGAAACGAATCGTGCCCCAAGTGTTGCCATACAACGAGCAACAACATCACAAGCAACAGCAGCAGCACAATCAACTCATGTCACATCCATTGGCGAGTCACCACAACATCAGTTTCAGCAGCAGCAGCAGCAGCAGCAGCATCATGGTGAACAATTTGACATTGCAACAATTGTCGTTAAAATAACTGACGTTAATGATCATGCACCTGAATTTCATCCGGGCTCTTATAGGATGTCAGTGCCAGAAAACAGTGATTTAGCGGTCATTCATACTGTGGTCGCTACAGACTTGGATGAGGGTGACAATGGTAAAATTGTCTACAGTATAATTGGTGAGTTCATTAGCATATTTTTTTTTCATATTATTTCATGTGAAAATCTCAAAATCATAGACCAAGAAGGGAAAAACAAAAAAAAATAATAAGAAAAAGAAGAAGTGCTGAAAGTGTTTTGTTGGACCAAAAATGCCATCAAGAAAACACTTCCTTCCATTGTTTATTTTTTTTTTGGTTTATGTAAAATTATTTTTCTTTGAAAATTTAAAAAACAAAAATATTTCATTCTCTGTTTTTTTTTTCTATTTTATCTGTTAATTTGCAGGCGGCAACTTGGGAAATAAATTCAGCATCGATATGCATACGGGTGAACTAACAGCACGCTCATTGGATCGTGAACAACATTCACGGTATTTATTGCAAATTCAAGCCCAAGATCGTGGTACACCCATCACATATCAGGGCCTTTGTAATATAACGGTGTCGGTTTCCGATCAAAACGACAATGATCCACGTTTCGAACAAACCAAATATATTGCAAATGTACCTGAGGATATTGCAATTGGTTCATCGGTATTGAAAGTTAGGGCGAACGATGCTGATTTCGATACAAGGATTGTATATTCGCTAGCGAATGAAACACAGTGGCTCTTTGCTATTGATAATCAAACTGGATTGATAACTGTTGTTGGGTGAGTAGCTTTAGTAATTTTTAATTTTTCAAAAAAAAATTGTGCTTGTGACAGAGGGAATATTGAAATTGTTTAATTAAAAAAAAAATGCAAAATCTACTCAGTATACATAATTTTTGGGTTTCCTTTTTTTCAGATAAATGTGTGTTAGAATCGTTACTGCTTCTTACAATTTTTCAACACTATCTATCTACCTATAGAGTAAGCGCTACCGCGATGAACAGAATGTTAAAGGTCTTTTTAGGGGCTAGTTTCAAGGAGTAGGAGCGAAATTCCTTCCGTAAAAGAATTTTGTCAATGAATCTGAAATGCAGTGCGACAAAAAGTTACGCAGTCTTATTGAAAATTGGTGGAGTGGTTTTTAAACAAATAATTTTTTTTCTCTAAACATTTTTCAGGAAGAAATTTGATAGATCAAATTTAATCAAAATAGTATGAACAGTTTTTGAAAAGGATACAATTTTCCTTTACTGTTTTTTGGCATTCATATTATTAGTTTTGCAAAAATAATTTTTTTGGAAATATTCTAAGGAGTGTGGCATGATGGTTAGTGTGTTGGACTGTCATGCCGAAGGACTGGGTTCGATTACCAGCCGCTGCCACCTGAAAACAGAAATGTTTTTTCCGCCTCTGCCCCTTGCGAGAAACTGACAAATCCTCCTAGAGTATACTTGTCATAAATAAGTGGTTCTCATCTAGCCGTCTTGACTCATCAAAAAATTGTAGGTCCCCTCCATTCCTGCCAACAACACGAACACAGAAATGGTTGAGAGTTTTAAGTCACTAGGCCTTGGTTCTCCACGAGCTATTGCGCAATCCAATCTAATTTTTAGTTAAAAAACTTTGAGCATGAAGTTTCAAGAAAAACGACCACGTGTCGTCTTAGAAATTTTAGTTAAATTTTTTGAAAATTTTTAGCACTTATATATTTAAAAGCTTCTCTGCATTAAAAACAATTATTGAAATCAGTCAAACTATTTTCAAAAATACGAAAATCAGAACAGTTGTACTTTGGAAGGTGCTATTGATAATTCTTAAAAAACTGGCCTTTCACCAAAAGTTAAAGTAAAGTAATTCATTTAATTTTTTACTTAAGTTTAAAGTCGTTCTTGAGAAAAATATGATTTTGTTGTAGAACCTTGTTGTAAAATAGTGAGTGCATTGAACTAACTAGCTGTTTGGACTCGGCAAAGTCAATATTTTTGAAAAAGAAATTGTAAATTTTTACAAGTTGATTTTTTTTTTTTCTACAAAGTTTTGGGTAGCTAATTGTCACTTTTTTTTCTATTCAATGCTCTTATCAATTTTAAAAATACCAAAAATATCTTTCCTCAGTTTTTTAGAAACAACCGAAAGAAAATAGGATCTGGCCACAGTACCAAACCAAACGATACTTATAAAAGTATTAGTACCGTCTCGGTACCGTTCTCGGTAAGACTCTCCTCGGTCTCTTAGTCTCTTACAACTAAGTCTCGTCTTGGTATCTTTAGTGTGTGGTTTTGGTTTTATCTCAGTCATCTCGCTTTAGTCACACGACTTGGTTGCACGTGCTTCGTTTAGTTAAAGGTCATAATCATCTTATTACCCACCTGAGTCTGAAAAAGTTATAAGCCAAAAAAATATTTTTTTTAAATAATGCCTTAAAATGTATGTTTCATATAATGTTTCATATAAATAATCAGAACCTTACTCGGATATTATGACTCAGGGAAAATATTGAATAGAAAGTTCGATGCATATCAGCTAAGGACTTAATGGATAAATCCCATCAAAAAACAAGATTTAAACAAAAATTGTTACAAAAATCGTTTGAGCCAACTCCGAAGAACCAAGATACGAATCAAGGAAAATGTGTGTTGCAGTGGCAGTGGATGGGTTTTACTAAAATAGCCGTCCTCCATCTTAAAACAAACAATTTTGAAAATTTTATTAAAATCGTTGGAGCCGTTTTAGAGAATCCCACTATAGGAATTGTTTGCTTGTAATAAATATTTTTTGGCGGATACCAAACGATAACACCAAGAGTCTCGGTAAATTTTGGTCCAAAAGTTCGGTATTTGTCTCCAGGGTTGTCAGGTTTAAGAAACGGACCCGCCAATACAAAATATAAATCGCCAAATTTTAATGTTTACACTTCATAAATGATTAAATTCAAAAATCCTAAAAATGTAAATAAAAATATTTTAGTGATGGAAAAGAAATTGATTTTCAGTTTTGGGTGTGTTTGGATTTAGTAGATTTAGGTTTAAGTGAAGATCAGAAAATAGAAACAATATCGTCGGGTCAAAGGTACAACTACTCACTAACAAATTTTGAAATAAACTTCCCGTGCATACCTACCTTTAAATGTGTCAATCACTTAAATGAAAAATGGGACTTTTTCTATTAATAAAATGAATTTCACTTTCATTTTCTTTTAAATATTTTTCTATTCTTCGTGAGTTTAAGCTTTGACCGATAATATTGGGATTTTGATTCAAATAATTAAAATTGCCAAAACCTAAGAAATATCGCCTTTTTTTGAGGTACATAAACCGATTTTTGTGTCACAAAATAAAATTTTACATCTCACATTTCACCACATCTGATAACCCTGAATGTCTCTTGAGGTCTTGTGTCAAATTTAGATACCGATAGAATTCGAGACCGAGACGTTTCTAGTTACATGGCCAGCCCCAGTTTGATCTATGAATGATAATTTCTTTTTGCGCCATAAACATAAATGGGAAAAATTACCTTTTGTTTTTTTTATTAATAACTAGCAATAATTTTTGAGTCTGGTTTTCATTATTTGACTTAGAACTAATAAGACCATTGAATATTTAAAAAAAAAATGGCCGAGTTTCGAGAGAAAAAAATCAACTTGACACGAAAATTCGAAATTTATTCCACAAATATTGACTTTAAATTAAATTTCTCCAAAACTATTAAGCTACCTATTTCAAAAACTTTATTTAAAAAATCTTAAAATAATCACAAAAAGCATCCCCTGAAATATCGGGCAAGAATTAAGGGACACACTACCTTTTGATATTCTTTCGCCAAGAATCGATATTAAAACTACCTACGGTCTTTTTTTTATTATTTTACCCGCTCAAATTATTACTAAAATTATTTCCTGATTTCTTTCTTATAAAAACAACATTCCTGCCAACAAAACTCACACAGGAATGGTTGAGAGTTGTTAGTCACTAGGCCCTGGTTCGCCATGAGCTGTTGCGCCACCAAATTTATTTATTAAGAACAAACTTAGAAAATGTCATCAAAATCAATATATTTCTCTTTTAAAAATCAAAAACTTAGAAAAGCGGGTGTACCAGGAGGTTTGTGTCATTAAAATTACTTTTTTTCTCACTCATACAAATATATTTTCAAATAAATAAAAATGGACGTGGAAGTAGACCAATTATACTATAATTATTTTTGTTTGCTTTCTTATTCCAATCAATGCTGAAAATATCATACAAATCTTTTAAATTGCTTCGTAAGAATAGAGCCAAAAAGAACGTTTTCAAAAATCTAAGATTTAATAAAATTGGGTTTGGAAGTTGACGGATTTTGCAAATTTAGAAATTTTATAAAAAATCCTTGGAGCTGTTTCCAAGAACCCAAATACATAGAAAGGATTAGCTCGTTTAAAGTAAAAAATAAATAAATAAAATAAGAAGATTTTAAGTTTGATATTGATACTGATATTGACATTAATATTGACATTGATATTGATCTTGGAAGCAAATAGATTTTTTTACATAAACATCTTAAAAACATTTTAGTAAATTTTGCAAAAAAAAAATGGAAGCAAAACAAACGCAGAGACGCATATTAATGGACGCACGGACGTACAGAACATCGGTGTAGCGATCGTTGTTACGAAATCCGTTCTGTTCTGTTCAATTTGATACAAATCTCGACATTTATCTTTACACGGAATCAATGTTAAAAAACGGTGACCAGGCCCCAATTTGGCAAGCAAAACGATACTGATCATATTTTTTGATTGGAATCGGTAGAGGTGGGTCGGTTCTGAGCAGGATGTGTGATAGCCGCCATTTTTAAAAAAAAGCATAAAGCCAATATTCATGGTACAAAATTTTTTTAGACTTTATTTGTTGAAAATTTTATTGTATTTTCTTAATAAAACAGTGCCTAAGATATTTTTTTAACAAATTTTAACTTTCAGGGTTATAACGCCTTCAATTTTTGTAGTGTTTGTCTTATATTTATTTTTCTTTATTAAAAAAAACTTGTATTTAAAACATAAGATAATCCATTGTCTTGAAAAAAACATCTTAACAATTGTTTGCTTACAATGCACTGTTGCCGAGATATTAAATGAAATTATTACTTTTTTTAAATGGCAGCTGAACCACAATACTTAAATCCTTGCCATTTTTAAGGATAATAAGGAGCAACCCATCTACAAATTCTTACTAAAATTTTTCAGCCTTTTTGAAAAACAATATTCTATTAATCATTGAAGAACTATAAGAAGAAATATGTAACAATTATTCTAAGTAAATTGATTGCCTTACCAAACAAAAGAGCTGATACTCGAACTTTTTTTTGTAATTTCCCTTAAGCACTTCAAATTCCACCCACGATTATTATGCCCACTATTAAAATTATATTCACAGATACTACATTGAACCTTTATAGCCAAAGCATTATTATTAAAATAAAAGCTAGGAGATGCATTGTAATATTTAACTAGACAATTTTGTCCAACATGCGAAAACCCCGCCTAACATCTTATCTGGGCAACGTTTATTTATTTATCTTATGGTTTTTTTTTTCTCTGTTGAGTTCATGCTATATAGTGTTTTGTTTGTCTTCCTTTAACCCACCCCTTTAGCTAATTTTTTGAAATGCAATCACTCAGGCTAAAAATTGCACTCTATGTGCAATTATGAATTAAAGACAACATCACGAGTTCTTCTTCATCATCATCTGAAGGTTTTAGCTTAAGCTTGGTTTGCTGAAGAAGAAGAAAAAGAACAAAAAAACGCATAAAACTATACACAAAAGGCAACAAAACACAGAAACTTAACATTGAAGTTGCATTGATCTGACAATGAAAACAGAAAGAGAAAGAGAGAGAGAGAGTGAAGAAGGTGGCAGGGATGTGGAGAGTGAGGAAGAAATAATGGTCAGAGATACTTGGTCCGTGTTTAGAGCAAACCTTTGCCATTAAAATTTCAATGTACGATGATGACTTGGATGATGATCTTTCTCTAGAGACTTCTTCTCTCCCATCGTGTTTCATCTTCACTCTTCTTCATAAAGTTGTGGTTGATATTGTTGTTGTTTGTGGAAAAAACAATGCCGCGTATAGAAAAAAGGTGCATTTTTCTGATCTAGTGGAATGTGGGCACGCACACTCAATCTGAGTTGTTCTTTCTCTTCTATACGTCGAACGTCGAAGTCAAAATCGACAACAACGACGTGTCCATGGTGTACAATCAATAAAAATTAAAGAAATTGACTAGGTCGTCACTGTCCATCCTGGTTCGTCTTCGTCGTGCGTTGCTTCGAATCGTCATCTTCATCCTCGATGTTGTTGCTTTAAATGCATTTGTGTTACTATCTTTGAAGCCATTGTTCTAGTCTTCTCAAGGAAAAACTATCGACAACTGATCTGCTGCCATGTTGTAAGGTTGTTTTGGGCTCTGATTGAAATCTTACCAGACACATTCATTTCACTCTCTCATCACCATCGCACCATCATCATCATTGCCAATTGGCGGTCATTTTCTTCTTCTTCTTCTTCTTTTCTGCCAGCCAAACACACAAGCAAACAATCATGCAATCGGAACAAAACAGATTGACTCGTAGTAAGAGTCGTCTTGTGTTTCAATGGATATACCAAAACCGTCATCTGATAAAAATTCCATAATGTCTAATGAGCACACAATACAGCACACACCGCACCGCGAACACACAGCATGGTCGGCTGGCCAGTGTGTGTCATGTTTGGTGTCCATGATCATCGTCATCACCGAACTCAACCGACCCGTACCAACCGACCAAGCGGCCTTGAGACTTCAGTTTGTCCAACGTGCGCACTTGTTCTTTCGGGATAGTACCAAACATAGAGGATTGCGCACACAAAAAACCAAAAGCCCAGAAAAAGCCGATCGACACAAAACAAAAAGCAAAAGTGATATTGCGTGTTGGTCGGCCATTGTGATTCTTTTTTTTGTTGTTTTCTGTTCTGTGATATCTCTGTGATATCCTATTTTCCTCATCCGCATTTTCATTCAGACAGGCCTGGCTGGGTTGGTTGCAGTCGGTGGAGGTTTCCTTTCTTTTTTAATTCTACTGAAGCTTGAATGCATTTTGGCTCAGGCCTCACGCAGCTAACGCATAGGGAACAGAGAGGTGGAGAACTCATGTGATATCTTGTTTTTTGGTGCGCATTGCGTTTGCCTCAACAAACACAACGACACACAACCACACGACAACTCAGGGGCTCTATGATTGACTTAGACCTGGAGATACGGAGACTTTTTTAACATCATCAAAGACCACAAAATTCAATTGTGACTCCTTTTTTTCTTTTTTTTTTTGTTGGTTATTTTCTTTTGCCCGTTGGTTTTGTTTTTATTTTAAATTATTTATTCTGTTCGGTTAAATCTATAAATGTTGTCGTCGATTGCCATAAGAATAAATTTCTCCACAGGGGGGTCTCCGATGAAATACACCACATACACGAATTACATACTGCGAGTTGCCAAAGTTGCACACGGGGTGCGTCTGTTGTTGAGCCCGTCGTCGATTGCAAGTTGCTTGTTGGGCGCGTTCAAGCAGAGTATATTGATTATTTTGATTGGGTTTAGCTAGTTTTTAAAGTTGGTGATTTCCATTTAGTTATTCTACTCAGCTGCATCAAAACAATGTCACACAGTGGTTTATTGGTGGAGCAAAATCGAATTTGTTCAAAATGTTTAACCTTGAACGACCTTTATTTAAATTTCTTTTAAGGAAAAATGCCACCTAAGAGAAGATTCGACTAAAATTTTCTTCCAGAATTAAAAAAAAATATTTTCTTAATATTTGCTTTTAACATTTGTTTCGTTTTTTTTAGGAATGTATTGCTTTAAAATCTATTTGATTTCTTAGGCCCGTTTTTCCCAGTAGTGAGCCTTAAAATTAAGTGCTGTAAGGAACTTTTAAACTTTTTTTGTTGAAAAGAATATTTTTAATAAGTTTTTTGAAGAGAACACCATTATAACTTCTTACAATTTCAGACTATTTTTACTAAGAAATGGGCGTGTCAGTAGGCGGAAATTTACATTGATGATAAGTATGTTATACTTTCTTTAGCTCCAATTAAATATTTAATATTATCCGTTAGATTTATTTAGAATTTCTTGATATAAAGAAAATTGTTCAAACTGTCCACGCAACTAGAACCACTGTACTTCCATCATTCCCTGATCCTGATCCTAGAAAAAACCATGTGTGTGATCTTGTTTTAACTTTCTAGGTAATTTTGTTGCAACTTATAATTGTTTTTGTTTTTTTTTTTTTTTTGACTCTCTTTTTTTGGTTTTGTTAATTTTTTGATTTCAGCGAAACTGCAACATCACTGATAAATGATGTTACAATGTTGGCTATTTTTATTGCTCGTTAAGTTAACGCAATAATTCAAAAGAATTCATTTCGTATTTTTTTTTTTTTTGTTGTTTGCTGTTTTCTTCTTCATTTTTGCAACACACATATGCTGTCTTGAGAGACTCTTGGGCCAGTGTCAATGCCATAGGTAATAAGCAGCAAGAGGGGTCCTGTTGAAATTGTAACAGTGGGGATGCCAATAAGGCAGCATTTCTCATTCCTCAGAATTGTGGCCTATTTTCAGATCAAGATTGGTTTTGTTGTGAGGATATTCGAGAGGGGGGGGATAATGTTTAATGCATACGAAAATATAAGACTGGGTGAAATCGTAGTTAAGTTGAAAATTCTTTTTTTTCTCTGTTTTCTTCTCTTTCATTGTTGTTTTTGTAGATTCTAAGCTTTGTTGTATTCTCGGTGAATGTCATAAATCAATCGCTTGTAATCGATACATTGAGAGTTGTTTTTTTGTTAAATTTTTTTTATTTTTACTTAACTTTGTTGCTTGAAAAAATGTATGATTTATATGAAAGAAGAGCACTAACAGCAACGGCAGCAGAAGTTCAGTTTTAATTGAACAAATTAAATGAGTCTATTAGTCATCGACAAAATTGAAGCTATTTTTTTTTTTTATATATTGAAAGGAATATTAATGAATTATTGCGGATATTCTTACACAGTATGGATGGTACAAATCTAAATAAATAATTGATGATTGGAATAAAGAAATATGGCATTAATCGTTTCTGGTGCAGAGTTGATACATGTTTTAATGGGCATTTTGTTTCAGATGATAAGAATATAGTTTTATTAATTTTTTTAGATAAAAGCACTTTTAATAAAAGCATTAGTGACATTGGGCTATACAGTGTACAAAAATTCCAATGTATGAAGAAAATAATTCAAATGAAATCTATCATTAAGATGATGGAGAAGTATAACCACACTGGTTTCGTCATGACGATGCACTGTGGTTCAGGAGCGGAAAAATGTTCGATTTTTTAGAAATTAAAAGTTTTTTAAATGCAGGATATTATTAGAAAATCAGTTTGAAATCAGTTTCTTAATATAAAATTTAGGACCTCAAAGTTGATAAAAGAATTTTTAGTGATTCTAAGAAAAACAAAATAAACATAATTTAAAGATTCCTTTTTAGTTAAATAATTTTTTAAAATTTGTTTATCATTTTCTTTTTTTTGCACATAAACTTAAAATCGATTTAAGTATGTAGGGTCTTCTTTTCTCAAAATTCCTCCTAAAAGTGGGCGTGGTAAAAACTTCATTTGACCAAATTTTGAACAAGGGAAATTCTTAGGCTTTTTTTCTAGTTATCTTTGTCCTGCTTTTCTTAGGAAAATTATAACTTAAATTGAATTATGTCAAAAAAACATTCAAGGGTGGGCGTGGCAAACATTTTACATCAATTGTTGTTTATATTGAAATTAGTTTAAAAAAAAACGATTTTAACTCTATAACGTTTCACTCTGGTATGATAGTTGGGCTTCTCAATTGAGTTGAGCTCATTTAAAATTTTAACTTGAATTATAAATTAAGTCGCTCCACTTAAACAGAAGAATTTTTTTCTTCAAATTTTCTTCCTATTCAATTATAAAAATCTACAATTTTTCTAAGCAACACACCCCTCATTTGTATCAATTTTTAAGATTAATTGACCTTTTTTCAAAAAGTGTGTCAATGGGAGGAAATATTCTTTGCTGATGTCTTTTAATATTTCTTATCATATATGAAAATGTAATCCAAATCAAATGGTTCACATTTTATAGATTTAAGACCGTCTCTTTATACGACTTGAACCATTTTTTCAAAAAAAAAAATATTCTTATCAAAAACGCCCCCAAAAGTGGGTGTGAAAAAAAAAATTTGTATCGAAGAATTACTACAAATAACATGGTCTACAACTTTTCTTAAGAACACACCCTTCATTTATATCCGATTGAATGACTAGATGATTTTAAAAAGTGGGCGTGTCAAAAGGTGGTTATTTTCTCAGCTGATGTTTTATAATACTTTTTATTACATCCAAAAATAACATTCAAATCTTTAAGATAAGATTGGGTTAGGTTAATTTGCTGACAGTTGATCTTGTAACCGTCACACTTATGTAGTTCAATGTAGATCCATTGTGATACCCTAGGGACTGTGACCCCCATGAAAAGAAACCTATATGATAAATCCCAAGACAGTCAAGCCCGTAGCGGGTGCTGATGAGTTTTAGCAGGTCTGAAAGGTTGGTGGGTATTTCTTAGTTATTGAAGAAATGTCTGTCGTCACACAATCTCCTGGCTTTGGAGAGGACGACGCTTTTTAAGGTCTTTCCTTTACCTTTGAAAAATCATCCCTCCACCAGACACGTAGGAGCAGTGGCTCCAGGAAAAGTCTGGTGGATGAGTTCGATAGGTCAGTGGTTGGTGTATGTGTCCGGTCGTTTGTGGTTGGAGAAGTTTCCAATTTCGTGGTCAGTTGGTTAAAAAGTTTGAAGCCATTTGGTACCTTCAACGAATTTCAACATATTTGTACTTGAAATGACAGAGAGGTCTTCTAAGTCGCTGAAGAAGTATCTCCCTAAGAGCCTGTTTCTCAGGTCGTATAGCACAGGGCAGTGACACAGATAGTGAGAAGAATCTTCGTGTATCTCTTCATCGGCATATCCTCTGCATAGATCGTTCAAATTGAGTTTTATCTTTTTCTTGTGGCAGCCCAGGTGGTTATGATCGGGTGATAGGTGGTGATGCTCACGAGAAGAGATAGAGACAAATACTTAGTAGGATGACGTTGTCTGTCTTTTGTTTGTTGAAACATAATTCTCTGGTTATAGCACAGGTATCGAGCGACCTCCTTCGCTCGTTTACCGTAGCTAGAATTTTGCTCTTTTGTTACATACCATTCTTTGTACCTTGGTCATGATTTTAAGGTTGGTAATTTTGTCCAGTGCATTCCACCAGACTACGTTACCGTATGTCCAGTGCATTTGATAATTTTTGGTCTTGCTAGAATGCTTCAGATTTTATAGATTTAAGACTGTCTTTCCATACAACTTGAACCACTGTGCGATATATATTTTGCATATTTTGTTTTTTTTTTTTTTTTCAAAAAAGGCTTAAAATTTTAATATAACTTCGTAGATTGTGATGTCTTTGGTAAATGTAAAAAAAAAACAGTTTTTTTGTTTCGTGTTGTTGGGACATTACAGAATTAGAATTTTGACTTGAACTCCGACACTTACCACTTTGCGATAGAGGTATTTAATATCCGAAAAATTAGCTATCAACAGCACTATTAGTTTCTTATATTCGTTTCGCGGATAACTTATTGATTGCGAATGAGAAGATAGGCAGCTGTTAAGCAAACAAAATGAGGATACTCGGGACTCTAACTGACACTTTTGGTTAACTCCCGGGAAAAACGCACACACCAAAATTACGGGACCCTTCTTTTTCATCTTTTAAAGTCTCCTTATCTTATTAGAATTCTGATCTAGTGGCAGTAAAATTTTGTATAATAACCGGAATTAAATTTGTTCAAAAGTATCAAAACTAGACAACATTTCAGAAATACAAGCTTACCAAGATTCCCAGAATTTGGTATTGCATCTTTCCTGCTGAACCTCTTCTGTAAGAACTATTTTTTCGTTAAGAACACTGAAGAAATCCAAAAACCCAAAAAATCAATTTTCGATAAGTGAAAACTGTAGTCTGATCAAGAAGTTTCTTTATAAGTGATATTTGCTTACCCAGAAAGCATTGATTATTTTGCTAAGCTTTTGGTGATCTTAAATGAAACTTCATAACATTTTCTATTCTTCTGATTCAAGAAACCTCCAAAAACTAAAATAGTACCTGAGTTAACTTTGCCCTTCATAAAGTCAACACAAAAGAATACTTTTAATACCTTAAAGCAAAATATATGTTAATTTCTATCAATGAAATGAAATCTGACACACGATGCCCTTATTATTTTGAACAACAACAAAAATACGAAAATCCTATTATGGTACTCGATTAATAACACAATTACCGGGGCATATTTTTGCGTCGACAAAATAAATCATATTTCCTAAGACACAAACCGAAACGTAAACCATCGATTGCCTTCACAATAAACTAGAAGAATACTATGTTGACTTGCCTTTACCCCAAACGCACAACTCTGCCGCTTGGGAAGATTGTGCTGATCTGATATTTTCTTTATACTCCTTTTCCATCCAAGCCCAATACCCAACCAAGACCAAGAAAGCAAAACTCAATCCCTTGAACGTCGTCGTCGTCGTCGCCGTCATCATCTAGTCTTATTGCCTCCCAGCTGAAGACCATAACTCTCGTCCTCCTATAGGAAAGGTATATTCTTGAATGCCACCATGGACGTTGGGGCAAGTCCGAAAAACGCCCATACTATAAACCCAAGACTTATGCATATTGGAAATGATTTAAACGCATCCCATTTGTCACAACACAAAATGAATGATTCTCCTATGATTCCCCCTTGATACCTTATTCGCCTTTTTAGTCCACATGAATTCTTATATGTATTTTTTGCTTTTCTCTTTTTGTAGACCTCTGGATCGGGAACGTCAACATATCTACAACTTTGAGGTTGTGGCCACAGATGACGGGCCCTATGACTCACGATCGCAACGTGTACCCGTCCAGATAATCGTGGACGACGTTAACGACAACAAGCCAATATTCGACCGGTACCCGTTCCGGACGCAGGTGCCGACCCTGAACCAGCCCGGCAAGGCACTGCTGAAGGTCAGTGCTACCGATGCGGATCAAGGCATCAACGGTGAGATCTTCTATAGTCTGATCAAGGATGCGACAGCGAACAAATTCCGTATCGATCCCAACACCGGCACGGTTAGTGCCACGCAGAGTCTGGCCAGCGAGAATGGCAAACTCCTACACTTGGAGGTGATGGCACAAGATAAGGGTAATCCGCGGCAGAGTTCGATCGGCTTAATTGAGATCCGTGTGGGGGAAGTGCAGGCGGGCAGTCCACTGCTGCGTTTCCAAAATGATACCTATCATGTGCGCCTGCGCGAGAACACCGCAATTGGTCAGTCTGTCATTCGAGTGAGTGCAGTGCGCAGTGACGGACGACGCCAGAAGATTATTTATTCATTTGGTGCGGGCAACGACGACGAGACATTCTCGATAGACGCGATCACCGGCGAGATCAAAGTGCGCAACTCCGAACATCTAGATTACGAGAAGTACTCGTGGTTGAGTGAGGCCCAGTCATCATCCATGGCCTCGTCAAATGGCCGCAGCTTGTTGTTTCACAACGATGACATTGGGCCAGGCAACAGGAGCAATTCCTTGAACGCAGCATCAAATAGAACACCAACAACAACACAAACTGTCAGACGAATGCGTCGTGGCATCACATACAGCAGCAGCAGCAACAATGATGATCTGGCAGCGACAGCAGCAGCAACAGCGGTGGCAGACCACTCGAGTCCGGTGCCCAGTGAGATGCGATTAATTTTGGTCGCACATACCGAGGAGACGCCATTGTTGTACGGCTATGCGGAATTGCACATTATCCTGGAGGACGAGAACGACAATGGACCACATTTCACACAGCAGCAATACTCGGCGACGGTGTGGGAGGGCAACAGCAAGGGGACACTGGTGGTGCAGGTGCAGGCACTGGACGCGGACGCCGGCTCCAACTCGCGGGTGCTGTATCACATCGTCGATGGCAATCATGACAATGCGTTTGTCATTGAGCCAGCATTCAGTGGTATCGTTAAGACGAATATTGTGCTCGATCGTGAGATACGCGACATCTATAAGCTGAAGGTGATCGCCACCGATGAGGGGGTGCCACAGATGACGGGCACGGCTACCATTCAGGTGCACATTATCGATGTAAATGATAATCAGCCAACTTTTCCGCCGCACAGTGTGATTAGTGTTAGCGAAGGTAAGTTTTTTTTTTTTTGTTATTCGTTTTCTTTTCTTTTCCCCGCCGCACCGACCTGAAGTCTTTTTCCATTAGATTGGTGCTGACTTTGCAACAAGCAATTCTACCAGCAAAGGTCGTTATAATTATATGCAAGACGACTACTTTGGAGAGAGATGGTTTATCTCTCGGTGATTTGATAGGTTGACAATGTCGATATATTATTTAGGTGACACGTCTTATTGCATGCTGCACACTGCACACCGAGAAGTGTTTTGCATAATGATTAGGACTGTTTAATGGAAATGATTAAGGTGCAATTGAGAGAGGCTTTGTGCATTATACCTACTATTGTGTGCACCGCACATGGACATGTGGTTAGGTTTTGTTAGAACTTAAAAAGCATTTAGTTTATTGACAGTTGAGGCCTTGAGATTTCAATAGTTTTATTCTTTGTCGATTCATTAGAGTCACTTAAATGTTGCTTTTTTTCTGTGATATTTGTGCATAATGAGGAAGCTGTCAAGTTAAGTTGTATTCTGTTCTGAGACAGATGTTATACGATATTTTATGTTTTAATGTTATAACAGACATGTTCAAGTTGTATTGAAATGTTAAAAGCTTTTTTGTCTATGAAGACTCTAATGAGACTTGAGTACTTATTATGTTTGTATTAATTTCAAGAAGTCAAGAGAGGGATATCTTACATAATAAGGATTAATTGAATTTATTGTTTTTAAAGAAAGACCTTTCATGACCTTGAATTTACTATAAATCCAGAATGTACAAAATAAGGTGTTGAAAGAAGACAGAGAATTAAAAGCTAAACTTATTAACATTTACCAATATTTACCTAAGTTAATTAGTAAAAAAAAATAAACTCGAAGTTCAAAATGGCGCCCAACGCAGATGCTCTAGAGAGTTCAAAAACCAAAAATTATAATTTCGACTTCTTACGATGAACTCAGTTCTAAACCCTCCTTCTTAAATTATAAACTTCAATGGAAATAGTTAAACTATTTTTTCCCATTTATATGTTTTTCACTCAAAAAACCACAAAAATTAATAAAGTTAAAAATATCACAAATTACCAAAAAGTGGAAACTCCACCCTTTGACACCGAAAAAGTGTGTTCGCAAAAAGTAGCGAAACTGACATTTTAATCGAAGGTGATTCTTTTTAACACCTATCTTTAAAAACGCCAACCTTCACTTTTCCAAAACGCGTTTGTTATCTGGAGGAGATTTTGCAAACTTTTTTCGCGTTTAAAATATTAAAAATTACCAAAAAGAAGTGGAAGGCCCACCTTTCGACACAAAAAAGTTTGTTCTTGAGAAGTGGAAGCACTGAGATTTCAATTGAAGGTTATTTCACTCACCACCTATATTTTAAAATGCCAATCACTATTTCCCCCAATACACTTTTGGAATCTGAAGGAGTTTCCCCAACCTTTAGTGTATTTAAAATATTAAAAACTTACCAAAAAAAATTGAAGCCCCAGCTTTTGACGTAAAAAAGTATGTTCTTAAAAAGTAAAAATATTGACGTTTCAAAGGTGATTCTACTCACTACCTATCTTAAAAGATGACAACCACGTTTTGAATCTGGGGGAGCTTCCTCAACTTTTTTACTATTCAAAATATTACAAATTACAAAAAACGTGGAAGTCCCAGCTTTTGACGTAAAAAAAGTATTTTCTTGAAAAGTGGAAACACTGACATTTCAATCTAAGGTGAATCTACCTAGCAACTACCTTTTAAGATGCCAATCGTTATATTCCCAATAAGCATTTGGAATCTGGAGGAGTTTTCACAACTTTTTTGTGTTCAAAATATTAAAAACTACCAAAAAAGTGAAAGTCCCACCCTTTGACATAAAATAAAATATGTCCTTGAAAAGTGGAAACACTGAAATTTTACCGAAAGGTGCATTTTTTTAACACCTATCTTTTAAAATATAAAAATTTCCAACACATGTTTGGCGTGTGGAAACGTTTCCGAAAATTTTTTCATACTCAAAATATAAAAATTACACACCACTTCCCGAAAAGGGCAGCACTGAAATATTAACCTACTTCACACTTATCTTTTAAGATATAAACCACTATTTTCTCATTAAGCGTTTGGTATATGGAGGCGTTACCGAAACTTTTTCATGTTCTAAATATTAAAAATTACCGAAAATGTGAAAATTTCGCACTTTGACATCGAAAAAGATATGCTCCGGAAAAGTGGTAGGTAACACTGGCATTTTAGCTGAAGGTGCGAACCAAAAAAGTGAAGTCCCACCCCTTGCCATAAAAATAGTATGTTTTTTGAAAAGTGGAAAGACTGACATTTCACCCAAAGGTGCGTCCATTTAGCAACTATATTTTTAGACATTTATTTTTCCAACACGTTTGGCGTCTGAAGCGTTTCTGCAACTATTTTTATGTTCAAAATATAAGAAATTACAAAAAAAATTCCACCCTTTTAAATCGAAAAAAAGGTATGCTCCGGAAAAGTGGTAACACTGATATCTTTCCCGTAGGTACGTCTGTTCAACACCATTCTTTTAAATCATCAATAAGTCACAAAAGTGCCGAAATATCCGGTTTCAGATTGGGCGCCATTTTTGAAAATGCCTTCCAAGCAATAGGATTAAGAATGTGACTCCCAAGCTGAATTTCACTCTCAGTAAAATTTTCGTCACGTTCCCAAAACACAAAACTTTTCTAGTTCATTATTTTAACTTCTTTGGTATTCCGTCCATTTCATACAGTCAGCACCAATTATATCCAAATCACCATCAACTTTCTTTCAATCCAATTCAATGTGATCTCTGACCATTATTTTTGTTTTGTTCTCTCTTTTTCTATCTCCAAAACAGGCACCGAACCTGGTAGTGTGATAACAATAATATCCGCAAACGATGTCGACACCTATCCCGAGCTGACATATCGTTTCGCCACTGAAGATGACACCACCAGCAACAGTAACAGCAAATCCAATAGCAAGAGCAATAGTAGGCATCATGCATCGACTTTGGCAACAAAAAAACCAACCATCTACGAGGAGAATACTTCCATCTTTGCAATCGATCGTTACAGCGGCAAAGTGATCCTCCGCAAACGGCTCGACTTCGAATTGCGAGAAGAATACCAATTGAAGATAATTGCATCGGATACAGCACACGAAGCACGCACTACTCTCACCGTCCGTGTCACAGATGAGAACGATAACGCGCCCGTATTTAAGCAGCCAGCCTATTACACCATGCTTCCGGATCAGATGTCGTCCAATGGGGATATCGAACTGCTTACGGTCAATGCAACTGACATCGACTCCGAGCTCAATGCACTCGTCCGGTATAGTATTCATCCGCCACAAGCGGGCTTCTCGATACACGAGTCCTCTGGAACTGTCTATGTTAACACTAGTCGCATTAACGCAGCAGTTGGTCGTGATGACATCTATCTGACAATTCTCGCCACCGACTCGGGCACTCCTCCACAGCAGTCATCAACTATTGTCATGGTGCAATCGAATGCAAATAGCCAGGGAAGGGCACAATTCCTGCAGACGCAATACCGGACCAGCATTAACGAGGAAGCACCCTTAGGTACAGTGGTGTTGAGGTTATCGCAGGACGTTCTCGATACGGAGCTCACCCAGCATTTGGTATTCACCATTGTCGCAGGCAACGAGGACGGCACGTTTGAAGTCTACCAATCGAGTGCCATCATTCTTGTCCAGGCACTGGATCGTGAGCGTGTTGATTTGTACAAGCTGCGTTTGATAATGAGCGAGAAGGGTGCTCCATTGCGGGCGGACAACAATTCGTCGGCCATCAACGTGTTTGTCACGGTCGAAGATGCCAATGACAACTCACCGGTGTTTGATTCCAGTGGACAGTACGAGGCGGAAATCAGCGAATCAGCTCCACTAAGGTATTCCATAGCGCAATTGCTCGCTGTAGATGCTGACTTGGAGAACACTCCGAATTCGGACATCGTGTACGATATCACATCGGGCAACGATGAGGGCATGTTCACCGTCGACCTGGTGTCTGGAGTGCTGTTTGTGAACAATCAACTTGACTATGACCGCGGAGCCATGAACTACGAACTGATCGTGCGCGCATGTGACAGTGCGGCTCTGCCACGATGCAGCTTGCAGCCATTCGGGATTTCACTGGTCGATGAGAATGATAACGCTCCACGTTTCCCCGTTGCCGAATACATCGAGTTCATTGGAGAAAATGAAGCAGTAGGAACTAGCATTTTCACAGCTCGCGCAACAGATCTCGATCGCGGCATCTACGGCAACTTGAACTACTCCATCGATCAATTGGACCCGCACAGCATGGCCGGAGATGAACTCGTCTATAAACTGTTTCGCGTCGATGGCACTAGTGGAGTCGTCACCTCAAACGCCATATTCGACTACGAACAGAGAAACCGCTACGACTTTGTACTGCGCGCCACCGACACTGGCGGCAAGTATGCCACGGTCAAAGTGCGTATCATGATCGACTCGAGGGATGAATATAGTCCACAGTTCACGGAGAGAACATACCGCTTTGTGATGTCATCTCCGGCGGAAGAAAATATGCAGCTCGGCTATACTGTGGGCCAAGTTTCGGCCAGTGATCGTGATAAGGGGGCTGATGGACGTGTGGTGTATCAGCTGACCTCACAGCATGCTTACTTTAAGGTCAATCGAACAACTGGTGCAGTAGTCATCAAAAAGAAGCTCGATGACAACTTCGATGATGGACGTGATATTAGCTTGGTGATCACGGCGAGTTCAGGGCGCCAAGGATCACTCACCAACATGACTGTTGTGGAGATTTCCCTTGATCCATTGGGATCCCCTAATACAAACGTCGCTAGCAATATAGGAGCACCTAGTTCAGGCAGTGGCTTCGCAGACTGGGCTCTTGGATTGTTGATTGCGTTTCTACTTGTCATTTGTGCTTTTGCTGGGATCTTCCTGTTCTTGCATATGCGGAATCGACGGCATAGACAGGTCTCCAAGCCGAGTCTCAGCACTGAAACGGTGGGCAATACCAACAGTTATGTGGATCCAAGTGCGTTTGATACGATACCTATCAGAGGTGGATCAGGAGCAACTGGCAGTGCGGGTCAATTTGCACCACCCAAGTATGACGAGATCCCTCCTTATGGGCCACATGCAGCTAGCTCGAATTCTGGAGCAGCAACTACATCAGAGCTTTCGGGCTCCGAGCAGTCTGGATCCAGTGGGCGGGGCTCAGCGGAAGATGATGGTGAGGATGAAGAAATTCGCATGATCAATGAAGGACCACTTCACCGAGATCATCACCGTGGTAGTGATGATGGACGACTGTCAGACATTTCGGTGCAAAACACCCAAGAGTATCTAGCACGACTGGGCATTGTTGACAATCCCAATACAACAGGAGCTGCGTCCACATCATCCCGCAGATGTTCAGAAAGTATCGGTGGCAGCAACAAAGACTCACATCTTCATCATCCCCTCCCCATAGACTCCCTTCATATGTTCGACGAGGAACCTGGAGGTGAGTCTGATATCACAAATCTCATCTACGCAAAACTCAATGATGTAAATGGAGGCAGTGACCGAGCCAGCAGTACTGACGAAGCAGCAACAACAGCTGGAAGTATTGGTGCTGCTGTCGACCATGTGATGGGCTTCGGAGATGTTCCAGTTGTCGGAAGTGGGAATGTTGGCCCATCGATGAATGGCTCCCTGAGTTCCATAGTTCACAGCGAGGAGGAACTCACTGGCAGCTATAACTGGGATTACTTGCTCGACTGGGGTCCTCAATATCAGCCGCTGGCGCACGTATTCTCAGAGATCGCAAGACTGAAAGATGACACCTTGTCGGTGCAAAGCGGCAATAGTGGAGCATCGTCCAGTGCTAAAAGCAAGCAGTCACTGGCCCACTCTGCCAAGCACATTCCACCACCGCTGCTGACAAATGTCGCCCCTCGTTCCATCAACGTTCCAGTATTATCTAGCCGGGGGAGTGGCAGCCATCACTCCTCGGTGCCCGCCAATCAATACCTCCTGCCACGATCACCAATTAGTCACGATGCACCCGGCGGTGGTTTCAGTACATCATCGGCGATGTCGCCCAGCTTCTCACCATCACTATCGCCATTAGCGACAAGGTCGCCATCGATATCGCCACATGTTGTTGGTGGAGTGCCGACAGGCCATCATATGGTATCACTGCCACGGCATCAACCGCAACCGCAGCAACGCAAGAATCTCGATAGTGAGATGCGAGTGAGAATGTAATCATAAGGAAAAGCGAAATGTGTGTTTCTCTGTTGAAATTAATAAATAAGCAAATACCCCCTGTCCCACCCACCTCTCCCCATGATCATTGTCTAGACTCTAAGTTAAGTAGTTAAGAGTGAGGTAACACGAGCTGCCCCTCCCGGCTGTGGTAACAACAAACTTTAAACTATTAAAACAAAAAAAAAAACAAATTGTGTAACAACAAACAAAATTAGGTAACATACATACGTCATAACAACTTGTACAGAATTTATTTTTAATCAGTTTGCCATTAAACTTTAGAATTCTAGAAATTAAGATAACGAACCTCATTAATTTTGTTTTTTATTTACATTTTCTCATAAAATACATTTTCTTATAATTTTTTTTTTGTTTTTAATTTAATATTAATTCTCACCACACCTCTCCCCAAAATGGAAAATAAGTCGTTAATTGTATATACCGTATCCAAGACTAAAAAGCCAATAAAGACTCTTAAATAGTTGTATAAACAAAACAAAAAACAAAAAAAAATAGTAAATCTTAAAAATAAAAATCATATAAACTTTAATTAATCGCCATAAAAAAAATATATAATTGTAATTCATAAATTTTCTGCATTTAAAATAAATTTAAATAAAGACTTGCCAAGAATAAAATATAAAAATATATAAAAATGAAAAAAAAATAGTTCTTCCATTAAAAATACTAATTTTAACTAAATGATCAACAAAGTGTATAAATAGAATTATATAAAATTAATAGATAAACAATTTTGTACAAATTATAAAAAAAAAACATTATTAGTTTAAAATAAACATTAAAATTAAGTCGTAATATTTTTATTTTTTTTTTTAATATTTTAAACAAATTTCCACAAATTATAATTTAGTAAAATTATTATTTTCTTTTAAATGTTAGAGTTTTAAGAACTACACTACTTTTTGTAAAAGTAGTCTTATTAGTTTTTATAAGAAAATTGTATTATTATTATTGAATAGATATTTTTAAAATTAAAAAAAAACAACAAATAGGTTGAATAAAATGATGGTTTTATATAAATAGAAAAATATTGTGTTTTTTATTTATCGAATTTTTGGAATATCAAAGAAAAGCTGTCATAATCAAAAGGTAGGCTTGCTTTTAAAAAGACTTGGAAGTTTTTTGTTGTAACACTCCTTATTCCAAATTTAGAAAAATGACAATAGAAAAACCAAACACTGTTTTCTATTTTCAAAACAATTTTCACAAAATCTTGGAGCAAGAAATCAAAGGTTTGGCATGGATTTATTCTAATTCCAGTTGTATTTCCAAATATTTAACATCACCAGGTGAAAAGCTTTGCATTGGGCGCCATTTGGAAAAAAAAACATAAAAATTGTGGTTTTAGCGCACGCACTACCACGTTAACATTTGTCATGTTTTAATTTTACTTCAATTTTCAAACAAGACAAATGTAAGCGTGATAATGCACGAGTTTAACTCAAACCATTTTCATCAACATCCTACCCCTGGAGAGAAAAGTTTTAGTTTTTCCAAGTGGCGCCCAACGCAAAGCTCGTATATTAGAACCTTGGTAGTAGGTAAAATGTTTTTGGGAACGCAACCTGAGTTTGAATATTTTCATGCCATTTCAAAACAGGGCTCGACCATCATTCTCGTTCCCAGTTTTCACGGCAGGGAAGCATTTTCAACCGTTAATAGGCTTTAAAATAGAGATTAAATCATAGTTAATATTATTTTATTCAATGTCTCTTCCTTCTACAATAAAAAATTGAATAATGGGATTTTGCGATTTTAATAGCATCGCAGAGACTATTCTTATGTATTCTTGATAGTGACTCTAATGCAAGGCCCACTTTATTAATTGTTGCTGAGTATATTTGGATTGTTGCCAAGTTAACAACATAAAAATTGACGGTTACGGTGATATTTTAGCTTACGAGAATTTGGTAATAGAGGTTTTAACTAGCGAAATTGTTAATTGTTAATTTTTATAAAATGCGATACTTCGTTATTCGTTTGGGGTATTACTTACTGCTCTTGGGCTGTCAAATGGTATAGTTTTTTTTTGCCAATATCTGACAAATGAGATACCAAAAATCACGCGTGATATTGGTAGCTTTAACTTTTGATTCAAAATTCTATAGCTAAATCAATTATACACAAATATCCCACACACGGGGCTGCAGCATACTAGAGCCAAAGCCTAGTACCCACTTGACTTAAGCCTCACCATGTTTACTAAAAAAGGTGTTTTTTTTTTAAACGTGTGGTTTTCAATCTGGCAATACTCTTTTTGGAGTTAATCATTTTAACAGCTGTCACTGTCAGTTGGTTTGCCAATTCATAATAAGACTTACTCCTGAACAAAATTTGCAAATTGTACAAATTTATTACCAAAATAATGGTTTGGTTCAAGCGAAGCATCGCGAAAAAATCAATTTATAAAATGAAACTTTTGGTGAGGTGCAAAATATTCTCTTCCAAGGCGTCGATAGTCTCGGGCTTATCTGCGTGAACAAGCGACTTCACAAAACCCTACGACGTGAGATAATGCGCTCACCAAAAGTTGAAGCGAAAGCTCCTTGGTCATTTTAAAAGAGCAATATAGAGAAATTGAAAAAAACAATGCTGCATTGCATCTATCACTCTGATATACTTTCCACCAGAAAATATTTAAAGAATCAATTAAACTCCTATAACGTATATTCTTCCTCCCATCACTGGTGTAACAAGGGCGCTATAGGAGCAAAATGTCTGAAATGTCAAGCAATTTCCTAACTTGGTTAAGCCTAGTACGCAGACCGAGCTAGCATTTCGTTCTCATATAAAATTCTCCCCAAATTTTCGAAACACCAGGTAAAAATAAAAATTTGGTACAGCGTCAAAATCTGTCAAAAATTAAGCGCGTGAAAAAAGTTAATTATTCTTAAGATTAATTAATTAATCTGAAATATTGAATCAAAATTCTTTGAAATGTTTGAGCAAAATTTATTTCCTGAGAATAGCTATTTTGTGTGATATACATTCCACCGAAATCTTATATATTAATTTATCTAGGGTTTTAGTTGGTATTAGGAGAGCAATTTTAGCGCGATGTACGAAGAAGGCTATATGCAAACAAAGTTATGATCAACAATAACTTGCTACCAGTTGATCACAACATGAAGCATTTTTAAGCCTCGGGTGAACTGGAGTAGATTGATTGATGAGTAGCAAATACATTTTCGATCGCAATTATCACCACTTTTCTCTACGATTCACCTGGGGTTTTAATTGCTTGTGCTCAGCACCCACCTAGCATTTTGGCAGAAACTATTGGGAATTCAACGTTTTTTCGCATATGGTCATTAAGGAAAGTGATAAGTAGCTTAAGTTAAGTTGCTCTGTGTTGCGAAACCACAAAAACTGATCTTGTAGTTTAAATGTGATGTTATTGCGATAGGGGCCTAAGATTTTAAGGTCATAAATTAAAAATATTCCTTTAAAAAACTTGAGTTCTTAGTCTTTTTGTATTATGTCATCTGTCAGCTTTTGACAAAGTGTGTCAAGGAGGCGTCAAAACCAAATTAAGACAAATTAAGGGACAGACTTTTTCCTGTAAGATACGGATATTTTATTCAGATTTCAAAAAATTAGTAGCTGTTGGGTATAAAACTGGGTAAATTGTTCATTGCAAATAATCGAATCGTTCAAAGATTCATCACAAAAATGATTCAATCATTTTATTCAAACGATCATTCGGTCGTTTTTATTTCAATCAATTCATTATTCGAAACTGTTTTGATTCGATTTTTTTTTCGATTTTGATGAAATCCAATTTAACGAACTTAATTCAATAACTACTGTACCGTTGATCGAATTTTATTTATTCCAAATTAACAAACATTACAATTACACTGTGAATAAAATCTTTAATTTTGTACTGCTCCGGTAAAATGTGATTTTGCGTGATATTTGGATCGAAATACAGTTTTTTCGCAAAAATATAGTTTGTCCTCTATCTGTCAAGTCATCAACTGTCAAAATCCAATGGAGGATGGCTACGATGTCAATGGATTAAAAACCCTCTTAAAAATCAGAAATGTTTAAAGAATTTTTACTGCTCCGGAAAAAATGTGATTTAAGGGCAATTGGGTGACATTTAGATCAAAATACACTTTTTCTGCCAAAATTAAGTTTTTCCTCTATCTGGCAAGCCATCAATTGTCAAATTCCATTGAAGGAGGGCTAGGATGTCGATGGATTAAAAAACTTCTTAGAAAGATGACTTTGATGTCTATGGATTAAGAAACCTCTAAGAAATCAGAAATGTTTAAAGAATTTTTACTGCTCCCGAAAAAAAGGTGGTTTTAGGGCAATTTGGTGATATTTGGATATATACTCACTTTTTCTGTTAACATATAGTTTGTCCCCTATCTGTCAAGCTATCAACTGTCAAATTCCATAAAAGAATGGCTACGATGTCGATGGATCAAAAAACCCCTTAAATTCCGACTGATACCAAAAATTATTAGGATTGGAATGGAAAATCGTCGAAATTATTGAGATTGGGATGGAAACGCTAAAATAATTGAAATGATTGAGATTGGAATCGATTGAAATGAAAAATTGTGATTTCAATCATCGATACTTTTCTAATAAACACAGCCCTAGTGGGCCTAGTGGGGTACCACAAGAGAGTGTGTTAGGTCCAGTTCTGTTCCTTTTATTTACTTGAAGACACTATCGCAGTCACATTTGCTCACGATTGAGATATTGAAAGGCAGCGAAGTGATGTACAAAAATAACGCTACAATTTAATTTTCATAACGCTGTTGGTAATGTCTATTAGGTAAATAATTGGGCACTAGTTTTTTATTTCCAAACATTTTGAAATGAATTTTTAGATAACTTTTATTTGACAAAAAGTCTTGACATTTTTTTTTCTCTTTGAAACTTTTACTGCCAGAATGAAAGTTACTTATCAAATTAGAAAAAAAAAACTTCACTACCAACCAAAAAAAAAGAAGATCTTATTCGCTTCGTGCTTCGTCTCGCATGTTGTTAAACATAGATTTTAACCAATAGAACGTGCCTATGGTTGCTTATCCTACTATTGAATCAGATTCATGGTCTCAGAAGCAATATAGTAATTCAAAAAAAAAAACAAACAGTCGAGTCGTAGAGTATAACTTTGGTGCAAATCAGTGCCATCGGACGACCGACCAAAGACGACCAACAACGACAGACAGCTCTCATTTGTATATATCTTCGAAACATTTGTAGTAGTACTTGAAGAAAAATTTGTCTGTCTGTCTGTCTGTTGTTTGAATTCATTTTTTTTTTTTTTGCATTTGTATATTCTCTTTCTAGTTTCTAAACGTTCACTCTTCTTCTTGTAAATATATGTGGCTTACTATACCGACTTGATCTTTTGAAGCAATCTCTTTTTCAAAAAAGCCACGATCGGTCCTAGTAAAATAAAACGAAAAAAAAATTAAATAAACAGAAAGCAGAAGCAAACCGACCTATCGTCTCACCTAGAGATCATACAGGTACAAAGCGAGATTGCTCTGAAAACTAAATGGAACCAGAGACTAACAATAAATTAAACAAAAAAAATAAAAAAATATTCCCAGACCTATTTCAAAAAGGGGGTCGTAGATGACTACTTTATACAGTGGGGCATAATTTAATGAAAATAAAAAAAAAAATAATAAGGATTTTGCTGTCATTTGTTTTCTTAAAAATTGAGAAAATGCAAGTCGGTACGTAAAATTTCTAGATTGGGAATGTTTCAAAAAGAAGACAGTTTGTTAGAAATATATGAAATTTATCTTGGTTAAAAAGGGGCCCAAGTGACTCTTTATGCTTCCTTACGCACGCCCTTTGCAGAGAACTATTTTAAATCTTAAAATCACGAACAACAGGTTCTTCCAATAGTTTTTTTTCTTACTCTACTGAAGATATGTTATCAAGCTACTAGGTCCAGAAACACCACCTTGAGTTGGACCATTTTCTCATTTACCATCATTCTTCATTATAAAAACAGCAATTTTGTGGATACGGGAACTTTATAGACACCCAAAATCACTTGTTTCAGGGGGGGCGAATATATTCCTTGTTGCAAATCATGGACTCCGACAGAAAGAAGATAAGTATTTGTCAAAAGTAGCTAGTAAAAAATTAAAATAAGTTTATAGTGTGGTTTGTCTAGACCCAGGGGGCAAATGTCACCCCTAGTCCCCCTCCGTGGGCAATGTGTATATGAATATCTCTGTCAAATCGTTTTTGAGGGCCTCTCAGCTTTCTAATATTATTTTTCAAATGTTATTCTAATTTGTGTCCCCATTTAGCTCATAAAATGTGCCACTGTCCAATGGACAAGAAGAGAAATATGACCAAAAAACATGCCACAGAGAATTTGCTCTAAAATTAATGAAGGCGTTCTACCTGCAATCCATTTAATTTTTATAAACGATCTCGTCCTAATGCCACTGTGCTAGTACGGCTATTATAAATTACACCCCATCCCATTCGAACTCAACTCAGCCCAGCTCAGTTCAGCTAAGCAAGGAGACATATGCATAGTGCAGACTCCTATAGAGAGAGAAGAAGCGTGTGGCGGTGCAATAGTGCTCCAAAGGTGAGTTTGGAGCATAGCAGAAGACAAGACAGCCCAACAATCTCTGGGCTGTGATTGTCTAAGTGTCTATCCATAGTGAAGAAGACCTAGTATTTTGTTTTTCATCGTCTTGCTCCCAGTTCGTCATCATCATCATCCTCATTGTCGTCATCATCGGAGAGGCACAAGGCCAACAGTGTGATAGTATAAGTCTATAGGCGACCGAGCCTTCCTTTCTCATTATTGAGTTTCGAAAAGAACTATTATTAACTTTTATTTCTATTTTGTTGTTGTTGGTTGCTTAAAAACTACAGAAGAAGCACTTTGTTTGTGGCAGGACTAGAGAAATTGTTGCAGCTCGCTGCTTGCTTATGTCATAGCATCACATCGCGCGCATGTTGGACCACTTGCAGCTGGAAACACGTGCATTTCGGTGGCTTCTTCTTCTTCTTGTTTGAATTTTTCATTTTTGTTGCTTCTTCAAGTGGGGCATTGAGATTGTATATTTGAAATGTGGTAGCGCCTGAGAATTTATTGTGCTGTCCATCGTAGCTCTGTTATGCTGCGCCGCTGCTTCTATAAGAGCAAATTTCTATGCCTCCTTCTGTATATACTATTGCAGCTAGTATCAGCCAAGAAGGGCTTTTGGCTATTATTAGTTGCGTCCTGGATGTTTGTTGTTTCTGTTGAAGACTTCTCATTTTGCTGTCTTGATTTTTTTTTGTTTTAGCTTGGACTTTTGAGCTGGAAATTGTTTCTAGGTTGAACTGATTATAGGTTTGGAAAAGTGAAAAGAAACAAAATTTACAAAAAAAAAAAACAGATCCGATGGGAAGGGTTTGTAGTTGGAAATTATTGTAGTCCAGCTGAGTTATTCAATTTACAACAAAAACAAAAATACAATTTCTTGGATTGTGTATTTGTCTAAGAGAGAGATGAAATTTTTATTAATGATATTTTTCTCGAGGGTGGCATAAAAATGCTGTTCAAATTATAAAAGAAGAATATTTTGAGTTGGATTAAAGGTTTTGTCACGATCTTGTCATTTGTTTAGTGAGGCACGAAAGTATCTTCAAATGGCTAAGATTAAGGATTTACACATAAAATAATTGGAGAAATATATTTAAAGACGGAGAGATAAGATTTGTTTTCAGTTTTAAACTGAAAACTGTCTAAACAGTTTTGGTTTAGTAAATTTAAAAAACTTTTTTCAAATTTTATTTGCAAAAAGTATGTATGCTGTTTATAGATCTTTAAACTGTAAATCCATTTAAACTTAAATAACAATTTGGTATAAAAATTCCATGTTTTTAAAGATATACAGGTATATGCAGTTTTACGCTTATTGAGAGTGACATGATAACTGTCAGTGACAAGTTTACACCACCTAGGACCCGTTTTTCAATGCAGGTTTAGTTCTGAGCTAAGTCAAAATAAGCTTTTTCTGAAAATAAATTAACTAAGATTTGACTCGGAACCAGTTTTTCAGTCGAAGATTAACTTTATGTTTTAGCAGTCAAAAATATATTGGAAAATCGATGTGCGAATCTATTGATATCACACTCTTACACCCTTTGCAATCAAAGCCGATTGCCATCGGTTTAAAGTCCCTGAGATAACTGACCAAATTAGAGAAGTTATTTTAAAGCTGTCTCGGGATTTGAATTGACTGAAGAAAAAAGTTTCTTGAGTTAAATCAGGCTTAACCCCGACCTGAGAAACTGGCCCTTGGAGTTTTTTTTTTTTTTTGCTTCTTGCTTTGCTTCCATAAAAATAAAATTATTAAAATCCGAAATACGGTTTCCATTTTTGAAAAATTGTTTTCTACATAAAAGTAGCATTTACCAAACAAAATTAATAGAATTTCTTGTAAGAAAAAGTGTGGAGCCACTTTTGAGGAAAAAATTACTTTTTATAAAATTGCCTAAGAAAATTGTGGGGCAGATACCGTTATTCTTGGTTTTATTAAAAATGAAAAACGTGTGGTGGGGGAGTCAACATTCGTTTAAGAAAAAATCGATCCAGCCATTAAAGCTGTAGCTAAATGGACAGACAAGCAGACAGAATTGGGAAAACAACTTTTTTCGTCTTCTCTATCATAAGGAAAAAAAAGTTTGATCAAAATCTCGAGTTCGCAATTTTTTTTAATAATTCATAAACTCGTCATTTAGTACCTTCAATAATTGCTTGTAAGAAAATATCAAAGGCATGAATTTCATTAGTTAAAAGCACTCGATGATTATCAATCTATAGGATTGAACTGATGCAATGTGTCGGAACTACATAAAACACCACCACACTCAGTTCTTAAAGTGACAGGATCCGATGCCTTCAAAAACATCAAAAGTAGCCACCAATCCTAAGAACTTTTATACATATGTAAAATCAGCAACGAATATGAAGAAGAAAAACACAAACAATCAAAGAATTATTATTTTTGTTCTTGTTTTTGTAGGCTACTTATATTGAATTAAATTCAGTTTTAAAGATTTTTATGACTTTAAGTCCAAGTGCCTTTTGCCCAGGGAAGACAGTTGGGCTCATCAGTTGGATGCTGTCGTTACCCTTCTAAGACGCATAGCCTAAGTCGATGATTATCAACACTTATAGATTTTACTGCGCAAAAAATCAGCAACAGAATTGAAGCTGCATCGATTTAAGAAAAAGTGGAAAGGTTTGCCAGTTATTTTGAAGGAAACTTCACACTGAACCCACTTGCTGATCAGCCATTGTTTAACATTCTTTTGAGCCTAATCCAGAAGAAGACACATGCAGTGACAGCAAATTCAGCAAGTGAACCATCAATTCACTGCCCACATCTATGCTATAAGGAAAGGGAAGCAGAGATCGTTGGCAATTCGAAGACAAAAAAGTCAGAATGGCCTCTTCACAATCATCCAAATAACTATGTACACCTAAAACAGAAATGTTTTTCCCGAGGTATACTTGTCATAAATAAGTGCTTTTCATCTAGCCGTTCTGACTCGCCAAAAAATTGTAGGTCCCCTCCATTCAACACGCATACAGGAATGTTTGAGATTTGTAAGTCACTAGGCCCTGATTCTCCATGAGCTGTTGCGTCACCAAATTTATTTATTTAACTATGTACAACATTAACTATATTACTCCCTTCAGAAGTAGAAAAGAGTGAAGACTGAGGAGATTCCGAAGAAAGGAGCTTTTAATTTGAAGTCCAATAACAAGCCTTTATCGCTCCTTAACAACATTATAAATACTGGAAGAAGTAATCCTCCTAGGGCTCAATTTGCAGTGACAACGCGACCATCCATGATTATGTTAAAGATAAACACGATATCACCATACAGTCAGCGTGTCACCGTTGGATGCTTACTGAATGTCGAGAAAGCAGACAGCGTCATATGAACAGAAATAGAAACCCTTATCCGCAAACTGCATCTATTACATTTACCTTCGCCACTAATCAAAATTTTCTTTTCTTTCTTTCTGGAATATTTTTCATTCAACTGGACAAATCTACATAAATGAAGCGATCAAGGTTAGAAACATAGTCTCTTTCTCTAAACTGCAGCTTTATGACAACATTCTCCCAACATGTATACTGACGACTCACTCACATGAACAGAACTCTTCCTCGGTGGCGTTTGGATTTCACATAATAGACTGAATTTTACAAGAAATGAAGAATACGGATTAAAACTACTAAATAGGAATTTGAAATATTATTCTGAAGCTCCAACACGGATCCACCTTAGCTGCCAAACAGAAAATCAAGTACATACCTTGGAAATGGGCTCAAAAGAGTCAATTGGGCCTTCCACCGTCCGCACTACACCCTCTGATAAGAAGAAGAATTGCACTTAGTCAACAGACGAAAATATTCATGTGGAAGCAATTCCTGTGGCCAGTAATAATCTATTATTCCCTCCGAATCTGGTTCTCAATCTTGGAGATAGCCATTAAGGAACTTCAAGTGTTCGAATATGGCAAATACTCTAAGCTTACAACGGACAATTTTTTGACAGGCAACGACGAAAAACACTATATATGAATGAACACTTCTTCACAGAAGCGAATAAAGCTCCTCTAGACAAGTAAACCTGCTGCTGTTTGCAACGCAGCTAGTCGAGGACATCAACAGTCACCAAAATCAGCTAATGAAAATTATGACAACCGAAGCAACGACAACCCGAGCCGAGGTAAAGGGTATTTTTTAGACGTGAGGGTTTCAATCTGGCAATACTTTTTTCGAACTTGGTCTTTTTGACAGCTGTCACTTGAATAGACTTACCCCTGAACAACGTTTGCAAATCGGGCAAATTTATTACCAAAATAATAGTTCGGTTCACGCAACTGAGCATAAATCAAGTGACAGCTGTCAAAAAGACCAACTCCAAACAAAGTATTGCCAGATTGAAAACCACACGTCTAAAAATACACTCTTTACCTTAGTGTGATGAAGACCCTAGAGGACAGCATTTATAAACAATCGACAACGAGGAAGCAGTTTTTTCTAAGGAACATTTGACAGTTCAACTCAAATGGGTTTGTAATTATTAGACTAAGTTTTCCTTATCTATATACTTTCATCGTGACGCAAGTTTCAATCTCCTTCTTGATTATACATAAACCTTAAGAAAGTCAAGTCTGGAAAAGTTGAACTTTCTCAACAATAAAATGCACTTACATAAAATGGTTAAACTATCAAACAAACAAAACGTAGATATTGATACATTTACCTACCTAACCTACTTGCATTTATCTTTTTACCGGTCATCCAATTTTTGACATTTGACATTCTTCTTCGATCATACTTACACTCTCTAGGTATAAGGTACCTTCTATTGTTCCACACACAGGGTATACAGAGTTATAATCCTAGTTGAACTCATCTCCTTTGGTCTATGCCATAATATTATAATTGACAATCAATGCTTGCGTAACTGCACGGTACCGTGATTTATTACTTCGTTTTTAAAGTCAGTCGCCTTATTTCCTTCAACTAGATTATGATGAAATTCCCCCCAATTCTCCTTAAAGTTTTGTGAGTTAAGAGTTCTGCACGATTTTTATCTGCACATAAAAATTCATGACTTGTCACATAAAACTCACTCAAACGAAAGCAACTCAACGACTTTAGATACTACAACTATTATAGCCCCCTCTAGTAGCTAACTAATCGACTAAAATTAATGGCTGTATAGTTTTGTTGCATGTTGTGATTCGCTTCTGTCAACGATGTTAGTTCCACTAACTCAAGAGAACAAACAAAAACAAAAAAAAAATCAGCGTAAAAAAACTTTAAGAGTTGACAAAACTGCCAATTGAAGCCAAACCAACAATCACAGCGATTTCTATGCAAATGACGGACAGTGGGACAGTGATTTGATTTGATTTTCTTATATATGCGGATCAGTTTGATTTTTTTTGTTTAAAATTGTCAAAAGCGAAAGTCTGAAAAGCTATTGTCATTAGATGTTTAGCATTGCCTGCAAACCAGAACAACAATCAACTCTTGTTTGTGAATTGACATGGCCTCCTTGCAAAAAAGCTCACACAATTAAGTGGGTTTACCTGAAAAAAAATAAAATAAAAATATAAATACTTATTTAACGAACAGAAATTATTGTTGTTAAAGAAAGATGGCAGCCATGGCAGCGGATGGCTGAATGGTGAATGATTCCTCAGAAAAATGGCCAAAGTTGAAATTCATCTAAATTAAGATCGCGCTCTGTAATGAGGCAACCACAATCGCCTGCAACACCTTAATAACAATTCCATTAACACTAATGTCTTCATTGGATCTGTCAGAGTTAATGCGGTGAATATGGGAGACGCATTGCGGGGTGCAGGATGTTCGGCACTGATGCGGATTGCGGATGGTGCAATGCGGCACCACAGGATGGGAATTGTTTTGTTCGCCTTTTGTGTAATCTCCATTCCGAACTCCCCAGTCTGCATCCACATCTTCGCATTTGCGCTAACGCATACACTTTCATGCAGAAATTAACTCTCCAAATGCGAAAATAATTGCTGAAACAAATGATGATCCACTGCCGCGCAACCACCACCGCTGCCGCCTTGCGTCACCACCACCACAAAATGATGAGCCCCATCAAGACCCAAGCTCTGATGGGACTTTGTGCGAAACTTCCTGCTGGTTCATATTGCTTGACGTTCACACCATCCGGCCGGCGACGTCGTCGTCGTCGGTCGTTTAAGTCGAAGTTAAAGTCAGTTGTCTCGTCTTAAAAGGTGTATAGGGCGAGTCTTATTTACGCACTTAAGTAAGCCATGAACTTTAGTGTGCTGAAACTCAACCGATGCTGAGAAATAAAAATGAAGAAATTAAAATAAAATAAATAGAATGTCTTCGAAGGGAGAATTAAGTCAGTCAAAGCTGAAATCCCCAAATCTGTCTGAACACGACGACGAAGATGATGACCAATGTGCGCATGCACTTTGACTCAAGCTAATTTATGTCTTTATCTTGATTTTTTTTCCAGGAATATTATAATAAATAGGTGGAAGAATAATTGTGTATGAATTTGTTTGAAAAATTTAAGGGCAAGTATAGTATGTAATTGTTTCCTAATTAAAGAAATATTATAAGAAATAGTTTATAACTTATTTTTAATAAGCAATTAAGGAACATTCTATTTTTAAATATGGGTTAAGGGATTATGCATTCAAGTTAAATAAAATGCATCATGCCTGGATCGCTCGTACTTGCTTTTATATTCAAGGTTTTATTAAAAACTAATATTTTTTTTTTTTTGGTTGTTTCTATTTATTCATTTATTTGTTTATTCATTTATTTATTCGTTTGTTAATTTACTGTATTTATTTATATTTGTTATTTATTTATTAATCTATTTAAGTTGTTCATTGTTTATTTGTTTAATTTTTTTTTTTTTTTTGTATTATTTTGTTGTTAACCTTATTTAATTTTATATTAACTGTATTGTTCAATCTATTATTACTTATTTTTTATAATCTTTAATGAATAATCTAAATTTTATTTTTTTTATTCTTTTGTTTACATGAAGGTTTTTTTTCGTATTTTTCCTTCGATTTATTCTTTCCATTATTTATATATACTAATTTTGTTACTAAAGAAAATATTTCAGTAGAAAGATAATGTAGATATCAAATCTCTGAATTGTAAAATGTGCGGTCAGAGACTTTTTTGAAAAAATTATTTCGAAATAAATAAAATCTAATCTAAAAAAAAAAATCTAATATTTTGTATAAATACATATTTAAAAAAAAGTTTTGAAATGACAATTTTGAGTATTTAAAATACATTTACAAACCAAGTTTAAGAAAAAATTCACCAACCTATTTTTGAAACGTTGAATTTTCAAAAAAAAAATAAAATTTTTTTCAAAAATTAAAAATTATTTTTTTTTCCAATTTTTGAATTGCAATATTATTGACATTTCAAAAGAGCCTTTGCATTAAAATTTTTGATTGAAATCGGTTGAGCTGTTTATGAGAAAATCGAAAACCGTTATAAGGCAGGCACAGTTAATAACAGTTTTTGGTAATTTATTTTTTTTCCCAAAAAAACACTTTACCTACAGTAACCCACTGATTTTTTATTAAAATCGTTGGAGACGTTTTTGAGACAAATAAGATTTTCCCTTAATTTGTACGACAGGTACCGTTATTTTTAGAGCTAAAAAAATATTAAGTTCCCCTCTGGAGAGTTAGAAAAAATATAAACTGAAATTTATTTAAATCTGTTAAACAGTAATGAGAAAATTTTAAAATAAAAAAAACATTTTATGAAAGATACTATTAATAGTATTTTCAACTGTAAATTTTTAATAATATTTGATAGTAGATAGGTCAAGCAAAAAAATGTATGTAAACATTTTTGAGAAAATGAAATCCTTAACAGTTTTTTTAACTTCTTATGGAAAGTGCAATTATTTTTTCATACAAGTAAAATATTTTTTCCTACCCCTAGGCAACAACTTTAAAAAAGTTAACTAGGTCTTTTTCGAAATATAAATTATATTTTCAAAAAAAAAAATATTTTGAGATATTTTTTAAAAATCCAACAAAAATATCTTTAAAATTTTAGTTTTTTTACTTTGGAATATTTTTAAATATTTATTTAAATTTCTTGTGTTGGCACACAATAACTATTTAAATTTCTTGGGTAATTCTGCGTATAAAAATAGGTTATGCCTTTTCCAATAAAATCGAAATTTTTCACTTTGGGAGATACCATTAATAACTGATTTTCGAAAAATTATTTTTCAACCACCAACCTAGTATTAACCAAAAGTAATTTATGAAATTTCGTTTAAGAAAAGTATTGAAGCCGTTTTTGAGAAAAATATGATTATGTTAATTTGTTTAAGAAAACTAGTAGGACAGGACCGATATTTGTATACAAACTAAAATAAATGAGTGGGACAATTGATTAAAACACTTAAGCATACATTTAAATTGAGAGTTAAGATTTCGATCAGACTTGTCATTACGAAGACGAAAAAATGGGTCTCAGAATTATGTCTGTCTGTTCGGCTACAGCTTAAGCGGCTGAATCAGTTTTCAAAAAATGGTTCTTAATTGTAGATCCCTTACAACAATTTTTTTATTTTCTAATTTCTTCGAAAACAGTTATACTGATTTCAATCATTTTTTTATACAGAAGCTTCTTAGCAATACAAATAGTTTTTTTTTTACAGTCATGTTGACGGCTTAGCCATAGACTTACTGTAAATAAATGAATTTGTTACTTACTCACTTACCTGGTTTTTTTTAACAAGATTTTCAAACAAATATTTTTTGGATTTCTAAAAAAAATTTTCAAAATTTTTTTATTTGAACATGGTCGATTTTTATAAAACAAGGTATTTAAGAATTTTTTACACTTTTTAAGTATTTAAGGAAAGAATTTTTTCTTTATGAAAAAATAACGGTACCTTTAAGAAACTTTCAAACAAATGTAAAGAAATGTAAAAACGGCTCCTACGATTTTTATTAAACTAGACCTGTATGTTCAAATTAGTGCGGTATATACTACCAACAATTATAAAAAATTACAAATAGCAACAATAAATAGTGCTTTTCATTTAGCGTTTTTTTAATAATTCTCATTTTTAGAATAATTTTTTATATACAAATTTCTAATAAGGTTAAAAAATTATGCGTATAAAAATTTTTAAAATAAAAGTGTTTGAATTTTTAAAAAAGTTTAATTATTTTTTGAAAATTCGATATATCCAAAACTACTTGGCAATTTTTATTGAAATTTTATTCGTATGTTCACATAAGTAAATACTTAAGATTTACATACCAAAAGTTTTCTTTAAGAATTTGATAAGTAAAATATTATTTTTTAAAGAAACTGCTCCAAAGATTTTTAATTTTGTTTCCCATGCAATCATTTTCAATCAAGAAT
Source organism: Dasysyrphus albostriatus (assembly GCA_946251815.1). Taxonomy (NCBI): domain Eukaryota; kingdom Metazoa; phylum Arthropoda; class Insecta; order Diptera; family Syrphidae; genus Dasysyrphus; species Dasysyrphus albostriatus. The sequence goes on along the minus strand of OX276337.1, from coordinate 131,839,706 downwards.
TAAGATGGCTTTCTTTTTGTGGTCTTACTCTCAAAAAAGTTGTTTTAGCTAATTTAAATATCGTATTTCATACTTTTAAAAAAATTTTCTCTCAGAATTTTCATGTTTTTGCATATAATTTTACTAAACCCAGTCGGGCATTTTATTTACTATCGCTTTGTTCAATATTTGGAGCAAAAAAAAACTCTTGGAAAAAAGTATTTTTAGAAAGTGGTGCTACCTATTTTCGGAATTTTCAAGATCCTGGGCGAAGAAAGCTGAATGCATATGAGTATGCTTCATCAAATAGTAGTCATAAAAATCTATAAATGACAATGTTAATGTTTTAAAAGCAATCAATAAAATTTTAAATGATGAGTTTCAATGATAGCTATAACTGGCGCCTAAGGATGGATAGATGGATGTCTTAATTATGTAGTCAATTCAATTTTCAAAAATAAAAATACTATTCCAGAAAACTGAGGGAACAGAAAAAAATCCCACATACTAGAATCTTAAATAACGAAATCTTGTATATTTTTAAAAATCTCAAAAAAAAAACGAAATCTCCCAAATTAAAAATCCTGCTTTTCATAATCTCGCAATAACAGAATCTACCTTTAAATGATCTAAGCATTTAAATTTCGCAGCAAAAAACCTCGCAAATATCAACTGAAATTTCGTATATACTCGTTCTCCTACAAATCTCAGTAAATAAAATTTCACAGGTCACAGTAAAGTTCTGTGAACCAAATAAAGTAATTGCGAGACTATCCAATGCGAGATTTCAGATACGTGGTTTCGAATTCGATATTTTAATTTCCCAAATATAATTAACCCAAAAAGTGAAATTGAGATTTTTTTGGATTCACTTGCTCATTATTCTCATATACCCCCCTACTCTACTGCTTGAGCTTAACAGCGGTCTTGTTTCGGAAACATGCTTTCGTTAGAAAATTACCGTTTCCTCCTTTATAAATAATTAGATTCTCAGTTTATACTCTATTAAAACTTTTAAATTTGATAAATGAAAAATTAGGACGGGAGTACAATTATTTGAAAAGGGGGACTGTCCTCCCTTAAGGAGGATGGCTAGGAACCCTTACTTCGACGTCGCATCCCTAGCAAGTGCAATAATTTTTCGATAATTCAATTAACTTAGAAGTATCGAACATTTGTTCTGAAAGACTGAAACGATAAATTACTCGAACAGGCAATGAACTGGTTGAGTCGTTGCTGAATGACTGTTCATCCCCTGAGAAACAAAACACAATATGAAAAAGAAACTGCTTTGGGAGCCTTACGTATTATAGACAGAGTAAAGCTGGGTGGCTGGGTCTTACCAATACTCTCCATGAGACTTCCTTGTAAAAAAAATTCAGGCCAGCAAAAAAAAAATTTCAGGGGTAGCGTGGTATTTTCCAGGAACTATGGATGTCATGTTCTTACAGAAATTAAAACCCTATAGTTGGAGAAAATATGTAGGTACAACAATCATTCAAAATTTAAAGCTTAATAATTCTTGTTTACAAACTCTTTCTCTCAAACTAATAAGTATTGAAATAAATTAATTTTAAAAATTTATGGGGTGAAAAGGGGTGGTTACAGGCCTGCCAGATTGGACTATTTATCGGAAATTAGGCTATTTTTTCAGCATTGCACATCAATTTCAGTATAACAACCCAATCATAATAGCCCAAATCTTATCTTGGGCGAAATTTTTCCCTCTTAACATATCCTTAACGCATTTCACAATGGCACCAATTTGTATTCACTGAATATACTCATTGGTTTTGATATTTCAAATCAACCGAAATAATCTTTACTTTAATAATTATCAATCAGTTTATCTGTTGTTCCCAGAGTTAACGTTTTTATTAGAAAAATGTATTGGTATTGGGCTACTATTTGGGCTACTTTTACGGCTCCAATATTGAGCTTTTTGGTCATGAGCTGATGGTCTAAAAGCTATGGGAAAGTGTTATAACTCAAACTTCCCTCAATGTGAATTATAAATTAAGAAAGAGAAATCATTTGTCTATCTTTCATAGATTGGTCCTGATTCACCAGCGGTTTTAGTGATTTTTTAGTACTGATTCTTACCGAGTGTCTTTTGAAGATTTCCATCGGATGCAAAAAAAAATATTGAGCTACGCCATTTTTCAAATTGGGTTATTGAACTAGTTCAAAACATGGCAACCCTGGTTGGAAAGCGCTGGGCAATAGCCCAATTTTGTAAGTTATGATTTAGACTTTGAGGAAAAATAATTAGAAAAATCCAACTTGTAACGAATAATTGTGATGTCAAAACCTAGTTTGACTGTAACCTCCTGTCAGTCAAATAAATCCTCTTATCAAAATCTTGGTTATATTGATACTTTCCTTAAGACAATACACATTTTTAAAGCAACAAATTACTTCATACAAAACTGACCAACCAATGGCTGAATATTCCTTAAATACACATGCATGGTGTAAATGTATAATCAGAACACAAATCACAAAAGAGAAAGAGATTATCCTGAAATTGTGAAAACGATAATAAATTCATATCACGATTAAAAGTGCATTAGCTCATTAGCCACATTCATTAGTTTGTCCTCCCTTTTTCCCATATAAATACATGTTGTTCCATATGTTCCTCCTTTTACCCCGAACTCCACCAAAAATTTAACATCTTGGTAAAAAGATGATGATGATGTCTCCTTGGTTGAGTGCTAATTTAGCCTGCGGGAGGAATATATACGAAGACAAATGCCATCAAGTAAGCCTTCATTAAAGTCGGCTTCAAATTTTTAAAACAAAAGATGATTTTGAAGGAAAAAAATATTCAAAATATAAACAAAAAAAAATAAACCGCAAAATCTCGTCCTTGGCGGTCATGTAGACTTAGTTTTGACGTACGTTTCCTTTCGATGATGAAAAAGTAAAAACAAAAACTGGGAAAAAACAAATAACAAAACCAAAATACCCTGATTTAGCTCAAGAAATTTGAATGCAATTCAGCTTTTGTGTGTGTCCTTTGTCTTTGTGAGAAGCTATATTATGTGCTCCCCTAATGCGATCCTCTTACAAAAAGCGAAGGATGCATGTCACACAAAATGTACACACATAAATCAGGCTGCACAAAAAGGTTTGAAGGTGCAGCCAGGCCAGTTAAGAAATACACACAAAAAAAAAAAGGAACAAGACTCAGCCTTGCTCCTTAATTTTGCATCCTTCTCATGGCTGTCTGTGCTCGTCGCCATTATTGACATGAAATAGGTTTCAGGGGTTTGAGGGAGTTTTTTGGAAGAAAGCAACAAACAACAAAATAAAAAAAAAACATCCTTCTCGCCGGCAATGTCTGTGTGCTGCTTTGGCTACTATATACTCCACTAATCCAAGCCCCCAGCCCAGAACAAATGATGCATTCTTTTGGCCCGGCCAAACGGAGTCTTGAAAGCCGAAAGACGAAGAAGAATCGGATCGTGGATTCTATTACAAGAATATCAAATTGCATCGTAGGGGAATGGCAACGTTTATACTCTCTCTCTCTCTGTCTGTCTCCCTCTCTCTCGACCAATGGTATTCTAGAAGCAACCCATAAGTAGCCTCCAGTGCGCAGCCGCACTCCATCGACCGACTTCCTCAAACACCACCGCGCGGTACCACAGCTCTCTTGTTTGAAAGCAGACATCCCGGTTCAGTGGATTTTATTTGTTTTGATTGTTCCAGACTCTGCTCTTGGTTTTTCCACGGATTGATGATCACTCTCCTTTGCTGTGTAAGTATGCTTCTTTGCTTGCTTAGTTATATGTCCTGCGTATCCATAGCGGCTATGGTAGGTAGCAGCAGAATCACCACCACTACCATCACCAACAACAACAACAACAACAACTGGCAACGATCATTATGCCGAAGCTAATTTGTCAAAATTGTTGACTTCTAATTCCAACTGACGTCGAACAAGGCACTGATCATAATGATCGCGATTTGTGATTTTTAGATTCTTAATAATATGTGAAGAGCGGATAAACAATGAAAAACGAGACGAGTTAAAATCTGATGGGCACCGGCAAAGATATTATAAGAAGAGATCGGGTGCGGGACATCCGCTGATGTTGGGAAAAGGGTTAAGTAAAAACAAAATGAAATTGTGTCTGGGAATAGTTAGTATCGAAAAATGATACTTTTAATATTCTGGAACTAGAGGAAAAAGCTCAAACTGCACTTTGATTGGTTGAACATGAGTTTTTTTTAATAGAATAAAAGATTTAAATCAAAACTTTTCTCAGCGGTTACTTGATAAAAGAAGAAAATACAATTTTACTCACTGAATCCCAATCAACACTATGTTCAAATAAAGGGTTGACAATTGGATCCATTAGTCATGCTTTTGATAACACCTCCATCAGATGGATTTACCATCGTACTTCTCAAAAACGTTCCAGAGAGGACAGGAAATTGTTTTCATCACTAATAAAGCTCATTTTCACTTAAGTGAATTCGTCAATACAAATAAAAAATGAGCTCCTGGCTGCGGGACTAATCCCATATAATTGGAACGAAGGCTCTGCGCTCACCTCAAATCACAACTAGATTTACAATTTCATCAGCGGTGATTGTTATTCTCAAGCTTAAACATTTTGGAGGATTTTTTTCCACCACTTTATGAATTGGTCTTAGTGAGCGTAGCATCTAGTTCCAACAGAACGATGCAACGACTCCCACTTGGGGGTATCCATTGCTCTTTTTTGAAAAACCTCCCAGCGAGTCTCATGTAAATAAATGGTAATTTGGAGTAGACAACCCAGCCCGATTTTTTTTTAAATCATCGCAACTATTTTCACGCTAAAAACTACCAAAAAAGTGAAAATCCAACCCTTTCGCATGAAAAAAAGGTTATGTTCCCGATAAGTGGCAACACTAAATTTTTTACCGAAAGTGCTTTTACTCAACACCAATCTCTTAATACATCAACCATTGTTTTTCCAGACCATTTCTGGAGTATAAAGGCGTTTTTGCCATAATTTTTACATTCAAAATATATAAAATGACAAAAAAACAACACTTTTCACCAAAAAAATATGTTTCCTAAAAGTGGAAACACTGAAATTTTACCTGAATAAGCGTTTACTAAACACTATTCTTTTATTGAAATCATGGAAATTTTCCAATTAATTCACCAGCTTTTTTTTAATTTACCGTTTTCCACAGATTGGGCGCCATTTTTGAAAATGGCGTACAAGCGACCGCATTACAACAATGACTCCCAAGCTATCTTTTATGTGAAAGTAGTGATGTATCAAACCAAACAATTTTCAAAACGAGTTAGCTCGAATTGAAATTTAAGTAATTCGAGTTCCAACTCAAATTGGCTAACTCGAGTTGAAGCTAAATTATGTGAAAACATTTCATGTGTTGTTTAGCCAACTCGAGTTGCAAAGCAAAATTTGCAAATACTTTTCATGCATTGTTTTCGCAAATCGAGTTGACTTACAAGGTTTGAAGCGAAATTTGGCGAGGTTACCAGATCAACTTTTTAAATGTGAAGTGGTGGAATAGAAAACCACATTCAATTATTATTTTTCTGCAGCCTTCAAAAACACTGCAAATTCTTTTCTGATTTTTAGAAGCTTTTAAATCCATCGCCATCGTAGCCATCCTTCAATGGAATTTAACAGTTTATAGCTTGACAGATGGTAGACGAGCTGTACTTTAAGGCAAATAGTGTATTTTGTTCTAAATGATGCGCAATTATTCTTGAACTATCATTTTTCCAGAGCACTTAAAAAAACGAAAATTTTCTGATTTCTTTTCATATTTTATGGGCCACCATTCCATCAACCTACATTGCTGCAGCTCGCAACTTGGTTTAAGTGTGTATTCAAAATTCAATTTCTATTTCATTTCAATAAGGTACAAATTGGTAAACGTTCAGCCCAAGTGCCATGTGTTAAAAAAAAGGACAACAAAATTGCAATATTTCATTTTTACGGCCAAAAATAAATTTTATGAAACTTAAAGTAAGCAACCATTTTCAATTTTCAAAAAAAAGGTGTCCTGTTTTTTGTCTAATTTGTGCTGCCCTGTGGGTAAATATTTAAAAATCGCAAATTTACAAATTTAATTTTACGAAAAGATTTATTTTTAATTATTTTAGATTTCTTAAAAATAAAAGTTCTGCTACGAGTACCTATGTTGTGCGCTCAGTTGATTATATGATATGCCAAAAAGATAAAAAAAATTCATATATTTGCAACTATTTCGATGAAATAACAACTAAACGAAGCGTGAAAGAAGCACCGCCATTTCTGATTTTCAAAAAAAAATACTTTGTGCTATTGTGCCCAACTTGTACTATCTCGTGCCGCAAATATTTTTAAACAAAAACTAATCGCAAATTTATTCTAAATGAAAGTTGTGCCGTTTTGTGCTCAGTTTGTGCTCCTTTAAGCGGAAGAGATTAAAAAATAAATATTTGCAAGTTTTAGGCTAGGAACGCACTTGCGATTTTCTGTCCCACGTTTTTTTAGTTACGAAATAGAACACAGTAGATTAAATGAGAATGAACGCACATAATACCAAGAACAAAAGAAAATAGCAAGTGCGGTCCTAGCCTTACTGCCAAAAAACTAACTTCACGTTTCGCAAAAATTTTTTACAAGTTTGCAAATTCAAAGCCCACTACAGAATATTTTTTTTTTTGAAAATCGAAAATTGCGGTGTTGACTTCATACTACAGACCTTCGCAAAGTTAATGTTTCGCCATAAAAGTTGCAACTAATCGAACTTTTTCCCTATCTGTCCGGAGCTAAGCATCACAAACTGAGCGCAAAACTACACAACTTTTTTTTTAGGAATCGTATCAACTTTCAAAAAATTATATTCGCAAAATTTGCTAATTTGATATATTTTTAATTTTACGGCACAAGTTGAGCTCAATACAGCATAACTTTCTTTTTTTTGAAAATCGAAAATGACTTCATTTGATTCCCGCTTAAAAATTTGGTGCCTACCCTAATAAAACCAAAATCAGGGCTGCCAGCACTTGGGCCAGTTTCGGAATTCTCGTACTCCAAAATCCCTGCCTTAAATTTAGCCCAAAAACTAGCCCAATCTCATTTAAAAAAATCTAAAATGTCTAACGAATTTTCTTAAAAATATTAACAACAAATATGAAACTTGGCTACTTTTTTCAAATTCTCGTCGCAAATTTAGGAAAAAGATAGCCCAATTTAAGACAAATAGCCCAATCTGACAACCCTGCGTCACATGGCAGCAAAAGTTGAGCACATTTTAGCAAAAAACCTTTTTTAAAAAATTGAAAATAGTTGTGCTAACCTCACGCACATAAGGACTATCACTTTTTTTTCCATTTTATATGAATTCTACTTAAACTTTCACTTGGAAAGTGTTCATAAAAAGTAGATGTATCACGAATAGAAGTGGAATTAAAAAATTGATATATCGATAGTTAGAGATTATCCCGTTAGTTCACGTGACATACGAAAGCGAAATCAAATAATAATGATCGATAAATCTTCACCACAATAACTTTCAGTTGCTTGTACTTACTTGGAATTCCCTCTGAATGCGTTCTTAAATGTACCTCTCTGGTTTGTTTTCCAGCAAAGCAAAGATAAAACCTGGCGCATACTTTTTAGATTGAGGCACAAAACGTGATGTATTTATTTTGCAATTATTTATTGAATATTTGCTTCTTAACCATGAGCATCATCGTATCGAGGGTCTTTGATGATGTAAGTTTGTAGATATATTGGCTATAAAGTTGGAAAGTCCTTAAGTCGCATTGTGTGTGTAGAGAAAAGTCTTGAAGTTTGGAGGTGCGCATAGTTAGAAATGGAAAAACAATCAACTTTTATTTTATTCTGAATAATTGTTAAAGTTGTAAAAGAATCATATGAATGAAATTTTAATGTTTTTTCTCATTATTTCATTTTATATATTTTTGAAATTATTTTTCTTCTATGACTAAAACGATCATTAGATCCGAAGTCATGACACATAGAGGAGTAAACATTTATTATTGCGCCGATGAAATGGGCTTGTCTCTCCCATCACATTTAAATCGGTAATTTCTTTGAGGCATACAAAGCATTGATGGCATCTCGTAGAGTGAACAAACGCCATCAGCCTTAATAGCTGAATCATGGATGGGAATTTTAAGTGTTTGGCTTTTGATTAGCGGTAACTTTGATGGAAGTTCTTCAGATGTTACAATATTTGCAAAGCTTTACGCAAAGAGATCTAACTGAGATTAATTTGTGGTATAGAGACTTTTTGGTGGGAACTTAGCTTTATTGATGAACAAGTGTGTTTTACGAGATTAGTAGCGGAAAATCTATATGCAAATTTGTTTGGAAAGAAAGACGTGTATTTAAGAAAAGGTGTCTATTGTGATGGTATGAAGTTTATTTTTTCTTCCATTAAATAAATAATGAAGGCAAAAGATGAAGTTAATGAAAATTATTCGAATAGTGGAATGAAATTTTTTTTTTAAGTGTGAAGAAGTTTTTAAGCTTAAATATAGTTGCCGACCTGAGAAATCACCTGCTTCGGAGCAGCGATAAAAATATTTTCGCAACGCACGAAAGTGAATCTATTTTACAAATCGGTTTCGGAAATAGAAATTGTAATAAGACGATACAAGTTCCAAAACATTCGAATTGATACACCGAGATAATATCGAGCCCAAACCCTATATTTTGAACCATACAAAATTTTTGGCTCTGCGGAAATATGTGTTTGATACCCATTTGGGACTTTATTTACAATTATAGACATTGTGAAACAAGCCAATAAAATTAGGCACCCAATTGTTTCACAAACTGCATGGAACATGGCACTGGCTGCTTCTGTCCTGCTGAAAGTAAAAGCATTAATTTAAGGCAAAAATATGCCATCCAAATTGGTGTTGGAAAGCTCTTATTGCTAAGATTGTCTTAAACTTGACACTTTTGAGTTTTCAGGTTACATTATCAGCTACAGTGGAGATATTTTCACTTGATGGTTTTTGCACGGAAACCAGAGTTTTCATATCGTTTACCTGCGAAGAACGTTCAATTTTCCCGATAAGATTCAGCTTTAACTAAAAGCTGTACAAACTTGACGAATTATTTCCGTAATTTTTAACCATTTCTGTTTTGAATTTTTGCTATTTCAAAAAGTATACGAAAATATCATTGTTTTTTCACGCGAATTTTTGGTACTAAGTTTGGAATATTTAATACTCGGTTTGACTGGAAGAAATAAATTGATTTTTATGAAATTTATTTGAAAGAATCTTAAAATATTTTTTGAAGAATATTCATTTTTATTTCGTATTGTATTTTTGTATTGACGATTGCAATAAAAATAAATTAATTGACAAATATCAGACACATCTCCTTATTTTTTCCTAGTGGTTGTACATTGGGAAATGAAAATCATTTCGTGAAATATATATTGAACCGGTTCATATTTCACTCTCGAATTTGGGTACTCACTTCCCGTTGCGAATTCCATCGCTGCGAAATAACCGGCATTTTTGTATGGAAATTTCATTTGCACTCGAACTGAGAACTAGTCTTTAGGTTTGTTTCTTTACTTGCTCGCAGGTATCCCCAAATTATCCCAAATCTACCCAAAACGTGTGTCTTTACTTTTTTCTGTTACGAAAATGCCAGAGCTTTTGACTTTTTTCATTTTCCCTCTGGCAAGAATCTACCCGAACATTTTAGTTCCTGCACTTTCTTGCTTGTCAAACAAGAAATCAGCTGATTGAAAAATTTTAAATTAAATTTCTCAAGTAGCGTATATAAAATGGTTTAGTTTAATTTAATTAAATTAAAATGATGTAGACAAATATATATTAAAAAATTTCGTTTGGTATCTTTTAATAGAGCCCAAAATGATAAGTACAAATGTTAATTGAATTGAAATTGCATAATTTCGAATACATTGAGCCAACAAGAAATGAAGTCGAATGGGCAATTTACACCGCAACAAACCAGAAACATCCCAAATAAGTTTTTTAAGTTTACATTTCTGGTTAAACATTACAATAACAACATCAAAAAGCTCATCCCTCAACTTTTTCCCGAACTTTTTCCCAAACTTTATCCCAAAAGTAAAGAAACAGACTTTTTATTAAAAACATTTGAACATGTCTAAAAAGTGACAGTTCGTATAGAAAAACAAACCAAACAAACCTTTTTTAATAATTACAAATGTCAAAGTGAGAGCCTACAATTTTTTTCTAATTTACAAAACGTTGTTCACTTGAAACTAATTCTTCGTTTGAATAGAGTTTGTAAGTAACTCGGCTTTAAGGCAATCCCAAACCAACGCAAATTCGCAGCGTTTCATTCACAATAGTACAAAATATGACAAATACACAACGCTTAACAGCAATAAAAACTGCCTTCGCTGCGAATTACCGTTGGTTTGGGAGAGCCTTTAATTGTTCCTGTTCTAAATCGTTTAAAATTTTGCACCATTGATTTTTTATGAAATATTGGACAAAGCCTTAAATAATATCAGCTGCTAGTTCAGCTTTAATTTTCTTGTTTCGCAATTGCTTCTAAGTGAATTTTTTAAGATTGCATTCTATATGCACACCTAACTATTCATAATTACTACAGATGAATATTTGAACTTCTTTAGTCAATTCCCTTCTATACTTTTTTCGAATAAAAGCAATGAATAATAATGAACTTTCTGAAGAAATTATTTCACAATTTTTGGAAGTAGACATTCATCTTTATGTGCCGGTATTGTACCCATTCCCAATCCTACACAATTTTATCGGCAACAGTCCTATATAACCTATACAAAAATACACGATTGCACGAGTTGATCTAATCAGATGCGTGAATTGGTGTAACATGTTGTTGTTAAAGTTGTAGCAATTTATTTTGATAGAAGATAGTTCTTTAAAAATTTTCCCAACCAATATACATACATAGAACTACATTGTAGATACACAGCTTATACAAAATGGTTCTAGAGTCTATAAGTCAAATTTGAGTTAGGACAGCAGCTTGTCTTGTTGTTAGAGCTGATGCAAACTACACCTTGTCTCATAGACAAGTTGTAGTCGCACAATATTTAACCCCAGCGCAGCGTAGACAGCCAGGGCCAGCAGCAGAGTCTACACCAATAAGTAACGCTAGCGCGGTACAAAACTGACCGAAGACCGGCAGAATCGTTTAAATTGGACACGGATTCAGATACGTTTCAACCTACGGGCTATTTACATCGCGCGACATCGATACCAATTTACACAAGGACGGAATTTAATTTAAAGCCTCGACTGATGTTTTTTTTAATTAAATCAGTTTTAGGACTCTGTGGCTCGTCTCAGCTGGTTGTTGTTGCTGTGATGATGATGACGGTGTAGTTGATGGTGGTGGTAATTCCAGGAGTGGGTATTGTCCATCGCCGGATTAAAGACAAAGGTGCGGCCATAGGGAAATTACTTTTCAGCTAAAGGCTCTCCATTGCACCACGGTCGCGGTCGGGTCGGTCGCATTAATTGTGCCAGAAAAAAGGGATGTGACTGCAATGTGGCGAATTAATGATGCTTCTAAATGCGGTGCGAGTGCGGTGGTGGCGATGCGATGGCGCAGAGTTTGGGAGGAAGCGTCCTTTGTTGATGTTCGATTGGACAGCCTCCGCGATTTAAAGCAGCATTCCTGGCACCACACTCTCGTATATCAAAGTCATTAACTAATTACGCTTCTTGCGCACTGCATCTCGCTCTAGCTTTTTGGGCCCAACTGAGACGCGATCTGTTTTCAAAAAATCCAATCCATGGATGTTTTATGCCACCGTCACAAGAATAATTGCGATGCGACCGCGCAGGCGCGCAGTCGCCATCGTCATTCCTGTTCCACTACACCACCCAGTCACTGCACCACCGACCGAGGGGAAGAGAGAATACTCAAGAGTAGGTACTCTGGGCAATTAAAGTGTGATCTTCATGTTGTTCTGCTGGTGGGAACATCATAGTCTCTGATATGCTTGGTGACCATCAAGCTTCACAGGAAGGGCAGGAAAGAAGGAAGAGGAATCTTAAATTGTTTGGCAGTAGTGTTGTCAATGCCACTTAAGTTCGGGGGGATGATGATGATGATGACGATTCGGGTTCGGTTATAGGATTTGGATTCAAAGTCTTCGAACTCTGTTGTCTTCTCCGCTAACTTAGCTTCAACAATAACCATGCAACAACAACAACAAACAACAGAGAGCAACAAAATAACACTTTCGTTTCATTGGCAATGTGTGAATTTAATGCATTGCCCAAATGGCTATAAGTGCGCTGCCCTGCTTCGGCTGCGCAAGCGCAAGCGCATCGCCCAGGACAGTGTCTCTATGGCACTTCCAGTATACATTTTCTGGCATCACTTTGTGTTATGTGCTCTGCTGTTCCGTTTGGTGTTTTGTGTAATTTTATCGGAATTGCCAAAGCGATTAATTCGATTGAATCGCAAAGATTTCTTTTTTTTTTGTTGGTTGTTGCTGTTGTTGTTGTTGTAGTTTAGTGTTTTTGTTTAATCGAGTATATTACTTCTCTCATGGATTTGTGTTGTAGAAGATAGTTTTGCGAGCAGAAAAGAGTTTCATCGTAGGTTGGCTTTGATGTCAAAGGTGGACCAATGTCGACATAGATCTTTAATTGAAATTCGTACATCGTAAGTTTTCTTAAGTGGTTGTATTTTTTTTGTTTGTTTTTTTTTTGACAAATCGACTTAAAGAATTGTTTTGCCAGGAACAATGTTGAGAGGATATGTTTTTCTTTTGTTAAATGAGTGAGACAAAAGACTATTTAATCTGTTAAAAATGACTGCCATACAACAATGTAGCCTTAAAAAAGTTTGACATTGCCTTTTCTTTGAAACCGGTCTTGCTATGAATCTGTAATACAAAAAAAAACCACGTCGGGGCTAAGCAATTTACATGTTGAATGCAACAACAACTAAGCCCCTTCGAGCTTAACCAAGCCCACAGAATTTTCGGCACTTTACTTTAGTTCTGAAAAAAACTGTGTTACCGGCATGAATTTCATACTTGTTATCGATAATTTGTATGGAAACTCATTTTCTTTTCTGTAATGGCGTCGCGCTAAGTCCCAATGTCATTTTTTTCGTCCAATTCCTCTGGGCTTGTAAAAAAAACAACACCTATAGTTCCAAGTGTTCAGTTTCCATTGTATTTCCAGAAAAAGATAGCCTAAGATTCTGAAATCCTTATTTTTAAAAAAATTTTACTTTACTGTCAACTTCACGATGAAGTAAACATATGACAGCCACCTTTTTCTCGAGCTCACTTAGCCTAATTGATTCATTGAAGCCAATTCAAATGTTTTGATGTCCAAAATGCGTCCAACTCTATGAGAAACCTTCGGAACCAGAGTGTTTTTCTAAGGAGTGGAAAAAATTAATGATTGTCTAAGAAAATTAGACCTTAAGCCACTGAGCCGTGCGAAAACTGGAAGAAGTATTAGCGAGACACATTAAAAGAAAAATCGTCCTCGAGCAAATAAAAGATCACCTCGAAAATACACTTGATGCCGTGCCGAACAAGCAGGATTCCTCACTGGATTTTCCTGTATTGACCACATCAACACCTAAGAACAGTGCGTTAATTATCAATCATCACTTCACCTGCTGTTCATCGATTTCAAAAAGTCATGCGACAGTGTCAATAGAGAATTTATCTGGGAACTCCGCATAGATCAATTGCTATTGTTGAGACCCAAATGTCACGTTCTGCATACAGGAAGGTTGTCAGAGAAGTTTAAAATCCAAATTGGGGCTAGACAAGGTTGCATACTGACACCAATACTGTTCTTCTTGGTGCGATACGTGATGTGATGCATGCCAGCTTTATCAACAACGCAAAATGGAGGGATTCAGATTCAGTGGAATCTTCAATCACACCTCAAAAATCTGGACAACGTGGACGACACGACGTATGCTCATTGTCTGATAGGACCATGGATCTCCATCAAATGACAACAAGATGGAGAAAGAGAAGAAATTTTTGGGCTTGAGGTCAGTACGGCTAAAATAAAAAGGATCAGCCATGGAACGTCCTCATTCATCCAAGTAGAAATTTCCTGACAACTAGTAGAGATGGTGTAGAGTTTTTAATATCTTGGGAGTATTGTCTCTACTAAACTGAAACGGAACTAGAGATAATCTGTCAAATCGGAAAAGCAAAAACTGCGTTCATAATTTGGTTTATATGAAAAAACAAAACAACTCTGTAAGCCTAAAGCCTAATAGCTACAACTGTTCCGCTCCAATTTTAAATCCGTGCTTCTCTATGGGTATAGCAGTACGAAAGAAGCACCCGTTTTAACAAAAAAGCCCCAAATGTTCGAAGATAGCTGCCTGCAAAAGATCCTGATTTCTGGCATGAACGTTTTTTCAATGATGAACTTCATTCGGACTTCAAAATTAGCAATTTTTGATTTTTCTGGATATGCGTTACGATTTGCAGTCGAACTGTAAATTTTTTGCTAGCTTTGGTTGCTGAGAAAATGGCTGTCATGCTTACTTAACAGTGGAATTACAGTTGAAACCAGCTATTAACTGACGTATTTCAACTACTGACGTTTGAACTTATCTAGCAAAATCAACTGACGTATCAGGTTATGAACTGAAGCAGGCAGATTGAACAGATGAATCCAGATAATTTACTGAGGTTTCAGGTTTCTACTGCCAGAACCAGGCAATTAACTAACGAATCCAGTAAAACCTACAAACGTTCCAACTAATCAACTGCTGGAACAAAGAAAATCGGTCGAACGAAACCTTCAATTAACTGACGTATTTGACTTGCAACAAATCTGACAAGCTCATCTGACGTATCAGGCATTTTTGAACTGCTAGAATCAGGAAAATCTACAAATCTGACAAGATTAACTGAGGTATCAGGTAATCAAAATCTGGAACCAGGACAATCAACGAAAGATTCCAGCAACTCAACTGACTTATCCTGTAATCAACTGGTGGAACCAGACGAATTGAAAAGATAAATCCGGCGAATTAATTAAAGTATCAGGTAAACAACTTCCAGAACCAGGTAAATCGCAGTTAATTGACGTATTTCATGTACTTTTCTCAAACTGTAAACAGAACAACTCGACTGAATGACACGATTTTGATATTTAACGAAGAAAAGTTTTAACGACGTCGTTTACTACAGTCGTTTGAACGACGATCGTTCTCAAAATTACGCGAGGAGAGCCCTGATAAAATACTTGAGATATGTCAGTACATGATATACGAGTATGTACTGACATATCTCAAGTATTTTAGTACGTGTATGTGAAGTAACGCATCGGGGGATGAGGACTTGAAGCTTATTGGATGTCGATGAGGTTATTACCCAGATCACGACGAACTTGTTCGTGTGACTGAGAATTCCAACTATCCACCTGAAACTCCGACTACCATTTTCTACTTATGAAGCTTGTGGGGTGAAACACAGTAGGTCAAGGTTTGGTAAGCAGAACTGCTACTTTCAACCCTGGTAGATGTTTTAAGAACTCAAACCAAGAGTTTTCGTCCCTGCTTCACTGCAGGTTTGAAAGAACGAAGCAAAGACTAATCAATACTGCAATCGTAACTCGTTGTGAGTAAGATGGGTATTTCGAATTACTGGGATATGAATAGATCCATAACTCTAGTGATTGTCAACTTTAACAAACTAGAACTGATATTCAGGTGAATAAGGTACTAAGGGATCGCAAGATGACCCTGCTATTTAAGCACAGCCCTCTTGTGATATTGGGTTGGCTCCTTTGGAGAGTGCCTCAGTGGTGGTGGTTATACCAAATTCGCGAACAATCACTGGTGGCAGGCCCAACTCTGATGTGGTAGAAAAGATCCTAACCAAGGTGAGTTTGCCTCTACAGAGCAAAATCAATTGGAAATTGACAGATAACATGCTTCATATGGTGGTGCATGGTCATTGTGTTGGTTCTTCATGAAGACATGGCGAGGAGAACCGTCACTGATTTAACTTACTCGAGGAGATTTGCTACATCAACGGCGATGGCTAACGCTTAAGTTAGCTCTGTCAGGTGTGGTAGGCCATACCAAGAGTTTAAGGCTTAATTATCATCAAGCATCTGACATACTCACGTTTGACGTACTTACGAATTCAGCAACTATTGGACGTATCAGGTAATCAACTCACTTAGTCTAGTAAAGTAAAAGCAAAAACTTTCAAGCTAAATGAATACATAAATCCAAAATTCGGTAGAACCCTATTAATCTCTACAAAAAGACATCCTTCATTTTTGATTGACATCCGATAAAGGTGTGAAAACTTTCTCAAATACCCAAACTAATTTATCAACTAAACGACATCCAATCGCCATTAATTTTCTTCCGAAAAAAAAAAATAACAAAAATTCCTCAATGTTCGCGGTGACAGATTCGACCAGTCCGTAAAAAAAGAAAAACCATCAATTAAAAAAAAGGGAGCTTCAGCTCCCTCTTCTGATCTTTAGCTGAAGCATAAAAATTATGTTCAAATTTTGATAGTGAAAGAGTGAGAGGGGAGGAGATGGCAAGAGAACAGAGAAAAAAACTAATTTTAAAACCCAAATTGCATTTACTAATTCCATTGAAATTTATAAAAATGAGGAAACTCAGCTACAAAGGATCAGCATCAGCATCACTATAACATTGTATTGGGCCATTGACACATGATTAATGGGGTGTGGTATAAAATGTCCTGTGTGCTCTCTTTTCAGTTGAACATTGAATAATTTTTTTCTACGTCTTCCTCGTCATCATCATCATCATCATGATCGTTATTTGTCCAAAAAAATCGTGGCTTACAGCAGCAGCAACAGCATTAACAGCTTCCAATCCCAATTCCAAATCAACAACAGCATCCCTTAAACACGTTTGACCTTCCGACAAGCCTGAACGGCAAACACTGAGTCTGTCTCTCACTGTCGTGTCTTAGTGATTTCGAGATTTTATGTTCTTCCATCCAGCTCCAGCCAGCCAGTCAGCCATGAGGAGATTGCTCGAGGAAGAAGTTTAAATTAAAAGAAATCCTCTGCCACTAGTAAATACCAAAAAATATCTGCAGCAAATTCAGTTGGACCGGCACCACACCGAACGACCGTCTACGTCTACCATGGGACCTCCGTGGATCATTCGTTATATGCGCGAGCGCGCTCCACAAACTAATATGATTAATTTGCGATCAGATAAAAATCACGCGAATCTCTTTCGCACCCGTCTCGTCTCGTCCTGCCACCTCGCCATATCGCAACAGCCGTTGGGTGACCGCGTCCCTACCAGATAAAGGTGCTTGCGGGATAGCCCCTTTGCCCGATACGCGATGGCCAGTTCTAGAATTAATCATGAATTATGGAAATAAGTCGGTTTATGGGCATGTGGCATTATGTTTTAAAGGAGCTACCAGTTTTCCCTGTGAAGGAACACTGTGCCGGGCAACTATGCTCACAGCTCTCCGAGTCGGGGAACTGAGAGGAATCGCTTGCTTGAAATCCTGGTCAGGGAATGCGCATGCACTGCTGCGGCTCTGTTGGAAAAACACTTCTTTAAATCACTCCCCGTCACATTATAAAATTATTCATCTTTTGTGATCATTGTGTGATCGGTGGTAGATCATTTTTTTATTTTCCGGAGCAAAAGCTTTTCCGGGGGCCCGCAACAATAGAATTTGCATTTTTACCACAATCATCATCAGGCAAAGGTTGGGACTCTGCAGCCGTTTGTGTCCGTTGGTTGTGAGTTGCGACTTAAATAGACAAATTGCTGATGTACCTGCTTCCAAAAGATAAATCGTGCTGGAGCACTTCGTGGTGATCCCTTCTTTCGTTTTGGCCGGAACTTAACTCGAACTCAACTTCGCAAGCTACTACTATGCGCGCTCTAGCTGGTTCGCATTAAACAGCAGCAGCAACAATAAATAGATGGTGGTGAGAATTTTTGCGATTATCTACAGCAAGGGGTAGAGTAGGAGCGGGTGTGGCAAGAGCCTCCATAGTGGCGCGGACACAGGGTGATTTATAATTTATGCATTTCCAATTGTTTGGATTATTATTCAGAGTTGGTGGCCTGGCCTCCTCTATAATAGACCACCTATATACACCTACACACGCAGTCCTCACCATCACATCAAAGGCAAACAAAAAAATTACATGGCTTCATGACTCAAGTTGTGACACCAGCGTCAACTAGGCTCATAGAGCATACAAATGTAAATTAGCTGTTTGTGGTTGTTGCTTGCTTTGGGTTGCTCGATACAGACAGTCTTTGAGATTGATTCAATTTGAAAGATTGATTTATATCTGAATCGCAAAATATGGGCAGAGTATTGTTGTTTGTGTGTGTTCTTTGATCCGAACCGTTTATATGGGAACGTTTTTTATTTTTTTTTTTTTCGGTTTAAAAAGGTGGGACGTACCCTGCATGTTTTGTTTAGATAAGAAGGAAAAAGACTTGTTATAAGATTAATTAATTTACATAGATTTTTTAATGAGATCAAATAATAGATTATGGAATATGGATGTGGTGGTCTTGTATTATCGCAAATATTTGGAAACCATTTTAAAATTTATATTTGAAAAATATGACAGTTGATTACATCGGTAAGCCCACCAGAATATAGGTGGAGAGTTAATTTAAACCAATTTTACATAAAAGTTCATTTTAAAGCAGACGTAGTTTCATGCTGAGGCAGACACAATTTTTGTATGAAGTCTTCAATAATGGTTATGAAAATAGAAGGTAAAAATATCATTGGAGACTTTCACATAAAAACTTCAACGAACGCAATTAAAGCAACAAAATCTCAAAAAGATATGCCATAGTGACAAAACAAAACATTTAATCTACATTTTCATATGCAATGGATCAGAAAAATTAAGTTTGTTCAAGAAAAGTGTGGAGACTTAGCAAAAGGTCTGCAATAGTTACTAAATTCGCTTATCGATCGTATGTAACCACACGCAATGGTTAAGAAAAAATAATTTTATTCAAGAAAAGTGTGGAGACTTTGCAAATAGTCTGCCATACTAACCAATTTTACTTATCGAATAGTTTCTGTTGGAAAAAGTTATTTCGCTACGGTCTCCAAATAATTTCTACTAAAAACATAGGTAAAAATGCTAAGGGAGAGTTTCACGAAAACTTAAACGTACATAATTTAAACACAAATCCTTAGGAGACCATACTTTAATGAAAGAATAAGCAACTCAAATGTTATTTTTCCGCACGCAATGATCAAGAAAAATTTATTTTTTCCGGGAAAAGAGTGGAGACTACACAAATATTCTGCCACAGTTATCATTTTCATTCGTCGAATAGTGTTAAAGCCCTGAATGCTGCTGATGTGAGATGTAATTTCGTTTTGCAAACTGCTCACGAAAAAGCAGATTATTAATAATGGAGAGTTTCACCAATAACTTGAAAAAAAAATTATTTTATGTAATGAAAAAACAAAAATTCAAATGTCATTTATGTTTCATGGTTCAGAATATTTGATCATACTCAATAAAAGTGTAAGGAATTTACAAATAATCTGCTACAGCTTAAAATTTCATTGAACAGAATAAAAGCCTAGTACGCTGTAAATGCGAAACATAATTTTCCTATGGTCTCCGACAAAATACTTACGAAAACCGAGGGATAAAATATTGATCTAGAGTTTGACTAAAGCACTTATGCAAATAAAACATAAATTTAAAAAGCTATACTGTAATGAAAGAACAAGCTACCCAAATGACATTTTTCTGCTAGTCAAGAAAATTCAGTTCTGATCGAGAAAATTATGTAGACTTAACAAATAATCAACTAAAGTTAAAAATTTCGCTCGTTGATCAGAGAAAAGCCAAATACACCGCTGATGGGAAACATTGTTTTCCTATGTTCTTCAACAAAAGGCTTACGACACATAGGACACAAATGGAGAGTTTCACCAAAATCCTAAAAGCTCGCCATAAAAATACATATCCTCAGAAAACCACACTTTAACGAAATAATAAGCTTCTTAAGTAACATTTTTTCTAAAGGAATCGCTCAGTAAATTAAATTCTTTACGATAAAAGAGTGGAGACTTAGCAAATAATCTGTTGTAGTTGTCAGTTTCACTCGTCTAAAAGTGTAAAATACTAGTATCCTGGTGATGCGGAACGTTATTTTCTATTTATGTCCAACTACGATAACACAGGTTTAAATTTTTAATGGAGATATTAACCAAAACCTTAACAAACGCAATCAAATCACAAAGGCTCGAAACCTCATGCAGTAATTAAAAAAGAAAAAACAAATATAATTTTTCTAAACACAATCAATGGTCTGGAAAATTAACTTTGCAGCACAAAAGTGTGTAGACTTCTATAAATAATCTGCTTAAATTATGAATAATGGCCATCGATGTTTGGAAAAACTTCCTGCTAGAACTTATCTACTTTCCTTAGAAGTATGAGTTTATGGAAAAACAAGTCTTTAAGAAGAACCTTAACTAACGCTGAGGTATCTTGTCATTAAGAGAACAAAAGTTTTTATAGGTCATGAACAAGGCATATTAATTAAGCTTAAACTTCAAATAAATCGTAAAAGAAAATCTGAGATTTCTCTAAAAGAAAAAACGCATTTAAAAAATTCCTTCCGAACCTGGTAAGCAAGCATATATGAGTAAGAAACAATATCAAGCTAAGTTATTTTTCAAATGAAATAAGCCCAAAATTGCGGCATATTATGTTCACAAAAGGACAAAATCGATGGGTGGTGTTGATCCATCGTTTGATCCCAAACAACAACAAAAAAACACATAAAATAAAAACTCATCATCGAAAAAGCGTCATAATAAATGAACCCGCATACGCCTATCCCTTTAAAAAAAAGACAGTCTCAAGACTTAGTCAGGGAAAGAAATATAAAAAAAAAGAAAATAACCTACTCATTGGCCACTGTCAACACATAACCAGATGTGCAATTTATTGTGCCAAACTCAATTATTTAAGAAACGCCCGAAAAATGACTGAATAAAAATCCGAACCAAAGGGCCAAACCAGAGAGCGTGGTACTCAAACTCACAAACCAACCAGGAAGGCATCAAGCAAAAATAAAAAATGATTATCGGTGTTTTCAACATTCGACGGGAGAGAAGAAGTGTTTGCTGGACGAGAAAAGAAAAACGATCCTTACACCGAAAACAATGTCCAACGACACTTTCAATGGCATCATCCTCTTTCAATATGGTAAAGACAGCAGAAGACTTGGCAAGATGGTGATGATGATGGTGATGGCAATGATGATGATGCTGATGGTCATGATGATGGCCCGAGAAGAAAAGAGTTGTTCTTGGCTTTCCTCGAATCACACCACAAATTTGGTCGCCTTTGCCTGCCTGACGATATGATGGAGTACCAAACACATTTCCCCCAGTCACACAGATGCCCAACAACCAATCCTTTCGACGTTCGTCGGTTGCTGCGACGCGTCAGTCGAACGACTTTCACATTTCCGCTATGCAGCAGAAATATATCCGTCCATTCGTCTGCCGTCGTTACTGCCGCTGCCGCAGCAGCCACACCAACCATACTGCCAAAAAGTCAATTTATATTTCACCAACAAATTATGCTTTGGCGCGGTCCAACATGTTCCGCGGGCGGCAAGGTATGGCTTCGCAGAAGCAGAGTGCACTGGAAGTCACACGTACCGTACATGGGTAATCCTTCGTGGCCCTGCCCAAAAATTCTGGGTTCCTTTTCGAGTGTGGGTTTTTGGATTCTGTTTTTTCTTTCATTTTTGTTTTGCCATCTTCTCTGGATGTTGAATCTTCCTTTTTGGCCAGCGAAGTCCAAGCGGTTGGCAAGAGTACAACGACCGCTGGAGTTTATTGTATTCCTTTTCTTCTCGTTTATATTTCTTCGAATGTCACTTGGGCTGGTCCCGAAAATTGTGTAAATTGCAACGACAGTCGGGAGACAAGTTAACACCATCTCATGCCACAGAACGGAACGATTGTATTAACCGACCGTAAAACTAGAGCTGTCATCAGGATGGTATGGTGGGTACGATGGTTCGGTCGATCGGCCAGCCAGCCGGCAGCGGCATGGACACCTCTTCGGGACTTGCTACTTTGCGTTGTGCTATGTCACAGTAACAGCCGCCTGGTGACAGTTTGATGAATTAAGATTTTTCGGAATTCCTCCGCAGGTCATTCACCGCAGTAGAGTATAGCTTGTTCCAGTGTTCAATATTCACACTCACGTTCTATGGGGTCAGGCTTAAGTACCTCTGCGAGTTGCTAACAACGCAAATTCAATTATCACCTCCAGGGGGTGCCCCCAGAAGGGTCAGACGTCAGAGAGACCCTTCGTGGCATCCGCACAATGGTCTGATGTCCATTGTTAGCGCAAGGTCCTCCATGGTATACCTACCTCATCAGGAATCAATAATCTCGATATCTCGTTGTGTGGAACACGGCCGAGGGTTTTCAAATTTATTTTCACTCCCATTTCTCAATCGCTCGGTTAGTCCCTCTCCCGCTCTCTGTGGTGAGCTAATCTTTTGGGTCATCGATGGTACTGTGGTACTGCATTTTGCGGATCTCCCTTCATAACTTACATGAGCTGTAGTTTCCTTGCGGTTTGGAGTGAAATTAAATTAAAAAAAAAAAAAATTCACAACACAAAAAATTAATAACAAAAATGATCAACGGTCCTCCATGGCTCCAACCATCCACACCGCATAGCGCTATAAAGAAAGAGTCATCCCTAACAGGAGCAACAACAGCTTTAGCCATATTGACAGGGAATAAAAAAGTGTTAAGCCTTCGGGTATAAATAATCGCAAATGTTCATATTTTACGCGCTGAATGAGGCCCCCTTTAACATAAAGACGAATAATTTTCGACCCATGATCATTATGCACTCTTTGTAGTTGGAGAACTCTGGCAACTGGAAGCTTTGATATTGATGGAGTTAGGACTGTTAAGGGGAGGTATATTCAATCTGTGGAGAGTGAGTCACTTTTTTTTTATATAAAAGATTCAAGATGAAGGAAGGGAAATTGATTGCTATTGTCACACCTCCACCTTCTTTCATTTTTGCGATTTGAAGGCTTTTGTGTTAAATTCATCTCAAAATAATACTGAATTTGTAAATTGTGGCTAAGAAAGAATTCTCAGAGGTTTATTTTATTGCTTAGTTTCCATTTTACATAAAAACTAGTACGCGAGTGATGAGAAATAAAATTTTTAGTTAGTCTCCAATAAGACAACGAAATACTTAACGAAGAAAACAAAAATATTCGTTGACAGTTGCACATATTGCAAAACTAAAACAAATAAAAATGCAAAAAATTCCCGGCAGCCATGTTGAAATGAAAGAAACAACAAACATAAATACGAAAAAACACAAATGTCACTTTTCCGCACACTTGGTCAGGGTAGTTTATTGTGTGCGAAAAAAAATGTGTAGACTTCTGCAAATAATCTGCTACAATTATCCATTTCGTTTATAGAACAGCGTGCTGCACAACGAAAAGTAGAACTAAATTTTTCGTTTATGATTCCGTTGTTATTTTTTATATGGGATTTTTCGTTTCGCATCAGCAGCGAACAAGGCTTAAAGGCAGACATAAATATTCTAAAATATTTTTAAAATAATGGTAATTTAACGATTTTTTTCAACTGTCACTTATCAGAATTCTTAGCCTGACATAAAAATAAGAACATTTAAATAAAAAATACCAACATTTTTCAAACCTTTATCTTAGATTGTTTTGTGTCCTTGAGTAGTTGACCTTAAATTTTATTGGCAACTTCTAAATGTCAAAATTGTCAAATTTCTTTCAGATTCAATCAGATAAGGTCTATAAATAATTTTCAATTAAGAAAAAGTACATATTGGCGTGGTAAATGATTTGTGTCGCTAAAAAATCAATAAACGGTCAACTTTGGATCGTGTCGCCCAGCTTTAGTTTTTAACGTTCTGGGCACGTTGGTGATGTGAAATCAAATTCGTGTTCATCCAGGAAGGTCAAGTGAAAATAATCAGCCTTATTGTGAGTTACTGACATTTCACTTCACCTACTTGAGTTTCACCCGAAAAACGAAATTTCCCCTTTCTGTGAGCACTCATTCCGTAATTTAACGTTATTAAGAACTTAAACTGTCATTTATTTTTTAACGATCGAACAAAAAAAAAAGCAGAGGGTACTGATTGGTGCCTGTGCGCAAGTTAGTTAGGTTATTTTAGATCAAGAAAAGTTCCGGCGAAACTCATATTACTCGTAACTTTAAAATTTCCGGAGGAACAAAAAATTTAGGGCAAAATATTTTCCATGTGAAACTCATAATAGGCTGATTGTGAATGAACAACAAGGATCCAGCCAGTCTACTCTTGGAATCGCAGTCCATATTCCCGTTAAGAGCCCAAGCTAGGCTCGGTCTAGGTAACTGGAAGCAGCGTGCTCGGAATCAAAGAAAACGAGACTTTGTAGAAATAGGTGATATAGCTGATTAAAAATCAGACATGTTCTCCACAAGATGGAGTCTTATCTCCACTGCTTTGCCTCCTTGTCGTCAACTGGATTTTAGTCAAACTAAATCTAAGTGGTATTAAGGTTAATGGCCCCTTGACAAGCTCAGCAATTGGACCAGCAGCTGTGACTTACTAAAGAAAGAACTGGTATTGTTTACAAGGAAACATAATTTTCCCCACATAGACCCACCAACCATTATCGGTGCTTTGCTACTGGTTTGGTTTTGGGAACTGCCAATATCGTGGCAGGTACTTAATACATCTACCTGAAGGTTGAACTTGTTTAGTTGTAGAAGCTAAGTAAAATCAAAGATTCTCGAATCTAAACTCGAGATAAGATGTGTTGTGGTAGGTATACCTAATGTTGGTAGTTGTGGTATTTTTTCCACACCGCTGGAGTGGATTCTCTCCCATAGACATCACTTAAAAATACGCAGAATAGATCTTCAAGCGGACAGCTGCTAGGATTCTGGAGGTCCAAGGGAAACGCTGGGATAAAATAGGCTCAGAGCATTTTAGCGAATGCGCAGACCAGCTTTGAATCCAAGTCAAAGTGACAAAGAAACCATCCCGGTGCCCAAACGGCCAAAAGCGCATAACGCCAACACTTTCCATTACGGAGTCTCCAAGTCTTATAGTGACGTCCTCAAAAATGAATCGTGACTGCCATTATCAATAAGACCAAAGCAGCTTGATTTCTTTTGATCAATGGTAGGTGGTTGAACCGAAGCTCTCAGTAGACTTTTTAAGTATTATGTATGAAGGCAAACTGCCGGTTGGCATCAAGGGCATGTCAAACTCATCCTCGGTTACGATCAGAGATCGTGCGTTCTTAAAAATCTAGCTGTCAGCAGGTAACGTGCAAAACTTGAGGTTATTGTTAGGGAAGACATTCCATGCAGACCGAGCCATCTCGCATGGATAAAATACTCCAGGTAGACAAACTCAGCAACCTCTTCTTACTGACTCTATGAAAGGAAAGTCGTAAAGCTCTAGAGAGATATCTCTGTCTTGCCACTATAGAATATCATATGTTTATAAACAAAATTATTTGCATCGAAAAGTTTTAACATAACAACAATTTATAATGGCCACCTAGCTTCTTGTTGAATTGCATAATTAGTAAGCAATATTTTAAATTACTTCATCTTGTTTGAAACTGAATACTATTGACTTTTTAATTTGCAACATGTTTATAAACAAAATTGTCTTAACACAAAAGTTTATATAGTAACAAAGATGTTAAAATACCTATTCTTACTCCATGTGAAGTGTCGATGTGGCAACTTGTTGAACAGAATAATTTAATAGTTTTCAAAATGTTTATAAACAATTTATTTTCAGTGAAATGGGTGACCTAGCTACTAAAAAATATCCTCCAATTTACTCAGAATTCAGATTGGTTAAGGGAGGCATCCCACACGAAGTTCCCAGTAAAATGGCGAGGCTTGCCATTTTATCATTCACTCCAACCTATCCTAATCTAATCTAGTACCTTTATTTCTTAAGTGAAAAATGCAACATTCAAACATTCTTGAATTCCCACATAAATTAATTACATTTCATAAATAAACATATTTCTTACTATGTTTTGTACCTACTTCATCAAAAAGTAAGGTGTGTTCTAATATTTATGTTATTTTATCGTAAAATCACTTTATCACAATGTTGCTGCTTCTATTAAGAAAAACTTAAAATATATTTCTTATACCCATACACCTAGACTTACTGATACTTCTTTCGATTACAATTTATTATTCATTCAACTGAGTCCCAATGTCACAGTAGTTACTTATTTATACAATTCCAGAAAGGTGTGAAACACTTCTTAAGGTCAAATATTATCTAAGATTGAACTTTGATCGGGCTGGGTTAGGTTTTAAAAAAAATTCAATAATAATACAGGAACTCAGTATTAAAATGTTGATGGTGATGTTGAGTAAGTTGCAGAGTAGTAATGTAAGTAGTAAACATTGCATCCACGACGACAACTCTATCCATCAATCTTGCAACAAGGAGATGTTGATGCTAATGAAGTAGGTCATGTTTGCACGTTTTGTGTAAATTCAATTGAAATTATCTTAAAATTATGGTCATACTTTGTCAGCTGGTTGTGGTTCTGTGTGTGGACACAAATAATGTATATGTAATAAATTTATTTCTGCATAGGAAAATTTAATGAACGGAAACGATGGTAGGCAGAATCTTTGTGTTGGATGCTGCCGAACGAAATATTAAACTTATGCATGAATTATAGAATACAAATTCTAAATGCTCCTTTGATGATACTCTCTAAAGTAGATGTGTCATCAGTGAATGATTGATGTTCCTTATCATGAATATTCATATCAATAAAAACTCTTTAATCTAGTTTCTAGAGTATACACGATTTAAGAATTGTTGATTGTCATTTTTATTAATTATATCTCTAAATCATTTTAATGTGAAAGGAACCTACCCACATATGCAAAGGGAACAAAGGACTGAAAATAATTAATTTTATCTTCTGAATTTCAATTATTTCATCTTATTTCAAAATGAATATCATTGAATTTTCAATTTGCAACCTTTGTACCAATCAGCGACATGTTTATAAACAAAATAATTTACATTGAAAGGTTTCCGAGAAACAAAGAACCAATGTTAAGAGATCTTTTCATAACGTCAACATTGGCAAGATTTCCAAATGAATAAATAATTTGCAACATGTTTATAAACAAAAAATATTTGCAAAGTTTCAGAATAGTAATGAATAGATGTCTCCAGGAAGCAGTGGAGTATCAATGTCAAATTGAAATTTTTTTAATTTTGTACATGTTTATAAGCACTTCTATAAGCAACAAACATTTTGAGAATAACAATAATTCATAAATAGAAACTTTTCAAGCCTCTAAGCAGTCACCTAACCACATTGAATTGTTATAATAAGTTTGCAACATTTTTATAAACAAAAAAGTCCAAAGGACTGAAAATAATTAAACTTATCTTTTAAATTAAAATTTCTTCGTCAAACGAGTATTTCAAACTGAATATCATTGAATTATTTATTTGCAACGGAAATCCACCAGAATTTCGAAAGGCAAAGCTTCAAAAGACAAAGTTTCGAAAGATAAAGTTTCGAAAGGAGAAAGTTTCGCAAGAGAAAGTTTCACAGGACAAAGTTTCGAAAAAAAAGTTCCTAAATCCTCGGGACTTCGTTGCTCCTTGACCAATTTAAATGAAATTGACACAGGTGATACCTGATACAGAATAAAAAATTAAAAATATTTTCAAAACAGGGTGTTTCAAAAATAGGTCAACATTTATTGAAATTTCGTTGTTCCAACTAAATGGACAAAGTTAATAGCTGATAGGGAATTTAAAATGAAACAAATATATCCATCTAAAGTAAGTAAATATTTCCGATAGGGTATTGCAAAACAAAACAAAACAAATGTCAACTTCGTTGTTCCACAGATTGACACAGAATAAAAAATGAAAATAGTATTTCCACATTTGGGAGGTTTTTGCAGCTGCATTTTACTATTTTGAAATGTATAGAATTTTATTTTAACTATGTTTGGTTTTTCTAATATTTGAACCTAAAACCTTTCACACTCGAGTTCTCTAAAATCACCGTACAAATGCTTTGATTTCATAAAAAGTAGCCAATAAGGGAATTTTCTTTTTACTTTAGTAACTTTTTGTACCTATTTTTGGAACACCCTGTTTTGAAAATAATTTTTAATTCTGTATCAGGTATCACCTGTGTCAATTTAATTTAAATCGGTCAAGGAACAACGAAGTTCCGAGGATTTTGGAACTTTTTTTTAGAAACTTTGTCCTTCGAATTTTCTCTTGGGAATCTTTGACATTTCGCAACTTTCTCCTTTCGAAACTTCGTTTTCCGAAGTTTGGTTTTCGAAACTTTATCTTTTCGACTCTTTGTCATTTCGAATCCTTGGATTTTCGTAACTTTATTCTTCGAAATTTTTCCTTTTGAAACTCTGTTACTATTTCATTTGCAACATGTTTATAAACAAAATTGTCTCCATTCAAAAGTTTCAGAATAACAACTTTGTTCAAATGTCGGTCAGGTGGTCGATCACTTCGATTCTTTTTTAATTGAATCATTAGTTTGCAACATTTGTACGAGTATAAACAAATTAATTTGTATTAAGATTCAAGAGAACTTTTTCTGGTTCAGCTGGCAACTTTAAGAGTTTAATATTTAGTTTTTAACATGTTTATTTTGTGAGGAAAATAATTTATGTTCAAAAGTTTGAGAAAAATAATTGCAAGCGGACGTCTACAAACCAACTTGTGTCTGCCAAATTATTTTCGCTTACAACTTTTTGTTGACTTATTGATTTGTGCACCCGTAATCAACCAACATGTTGCTTTCTTAACGAATGTTCAACAACTGCCACACTAGTTTTGACAACAATGTTGCTTATAATTGATTGACATCGTAACTCCTCTGATTGGTATTTACCTTTTACAATTTTTTAACTTAAGTTTAAAATACTTGCCAACAAATACCTCCATTAAATTCTTTTATGCTTAATGACATCACACTTTAAACTTTTGACGAGTCGAGGAGATCAAACAAAAAAAAAACTTGCTTACAATTTTCCTTTGTCTCTCTATGAATTTATCCACTTTTTCATTACAGAATTCTACTACCAAAAAAATTAAAGCAAGATTAAAGATATTTTAAGTCAAACAACCATGTTTTGCATCTACGAGGAGTAGGTAACATACCTACCTTTACATTGTAGGTACATTCAAGTATAATGCCAAAAATTAAATTTCAATTATCTCATAAGAAAAACTTCAATGCAATCACCTGTATAAAATCTGTATCTACATACGTATAGAGCGACAGCGCCTTGATGTTTTCGCAACACTCGATCATTTGTTTTGCTTGCAGTGTTGTTGTCTACAAAATAGATATACACAATGCAAACACAGCCCAATATACAGCACACAATATTATTCTTGTTCGCATGCAAATAGTTTTATATAGTTTGTGTGATATTCGTCTCCGCTGTGGGTCCCACCACCACTATCGCTGCCAATTCAATTTACCAAACGCCAAGCTCTGTCAAAACAGCCTCTAACCAACAACTTTACGATACCCATACCCACCAACCGCAACAATACTGCTATCACCGAAATTGCAACAAAATTCAATCCTGATACTTTTTTTTAATCCAAAAAGCCAGGCAGCCAGCGCCATCGCCATCATCAACATCAACATCTACATCACAACTCCACCACCGGCACAAAACTACCAGTGTCAGCCGCCAAAATAGAAGACCAGGAGAATAACTAATCTCCAAATGGCATCTAGATAAATAATTACCATATGCTTGGATATTTGTTTGATCGCCGAGTACGATAGAGAACTATAGCTAGGTATTGCCATATGCGCCCCATTCCGTCACCGCATACGGAATTCAGAAAAATAAGAGAAAAAGAAAAATCTAAATAAGGATGCTTTAAGCCTGTCGAGAGAGCGTTCTAAAGTACCCTACGCTTAGATTAATGTAAAAAAAGTATGTGGCACATTTTGATAAAAGAAAAAATTTCCCAAAAACTGTTATAAACCCCGGTACCTCCCATATAACGGTTTTTTTGGTTTTCGATTTTCTCATTGATGGTTCAACCAATTTCAATCAAATTTTTATTAAAAAAAACACCTTAATTGTCAATAATATTGCATCTCAATTTTTTTTTTTTTTTTTTAAAAATTCAATATTTCATAGAACTAAAGAAAGAAAGAACAAATTGCGTATGACAAGGCCCTCACTACATCACTCATGAGTCCAAGTGAGTAAGCTGGACGCAACGCCAATTTGTAGGACTAAAGGCCACAAAAAGCTATTTTGGAAGAAACGGGTAGATGAATTTTTTTTAAACTAAGTAAATTAATGAAAATTAACAGAAACTCAAAATTGGTATGCGACTTTGTTTTTAAACGTCACCAATTTTGTATATATGTAAGTTTTAAGAAACAAGTTTTAAAGAAAACTGCTCCAACGATTTAAATTGTTTTTTGTAAGTTATTAGTATAATTAAATAGGGTACTTGCTTTTAAGTTCTAATTTATTTAATGGCTTTAAAAAATGTTTTTTTTTAACTTTTTCTATAGCTGCTTGTATATTTTAAAAGTTCTTAATGTCCAAGCAACTTGAATATAAGAACAAGTACGTGCAATCCAGTCGTGTATTTATTTTCTTTTATATGTTTAGTCTATGTCATTTTTTCTGGGGTTGTCCTCAACGACGAAACATGCTTTGTTTAAACCTCGATACACAAAATCCTCAGATTTTGTGACAACTTGTCCTTGAAACTCTCTTAAAAAAAACCTTGAGATAATTCCAAAAAGGAGATGAGCAACAATTTCGGAGATTCAAAGACTTCCTTTTTATATCGTCTACGCGATCAACCAAGATATTTGTTGCAAACTATCAAACAACAATACTGTTTTTTTTTTTTTTTAAATTCATTTTTATTTTCAATTTTCTAAAAACTATCTTAAAGCTAGACAAAAATTCATAAAAACTAGCCTACTCAATATCAATATCTTAATACTAACTTACTGGCTTAAGTTAAACTATAATAACTTAATGCTAATGCCTTTCGGCCTAAGAACTATCTTAATACTAAATCCAAGTCGGTTTTATTTTTTACCGAGAAGAATTTACAAAAAACTCGGTATCTTTGTCTTTATTTTTCTTGGTTTAATATAAAACTTACAAACTACATAAAACTAAATTAAAGCTAATTAAAACTAATTAAAACTACTTAAAGCTACCTAAAACTATTTACAACTAATTATAAACTAATTACAACCTACTAAACAACAATACTGCAATACCTACTTAGCATCTGGGCTCCCTGAAAGAAAAATTTGCTCGAATTTCACCTCATATTTTGCTTGCACCCATTTTAACTGTTTATATTAAGCCTAGTTTACATTTAACGTATGCGAAAAAAAAATCTATGCAAATAAATATTTTCGCATGTCAAAAATTATTGAGGTAAAAATCAAAAAAATTTGTTTTCACGATGGGTTTACAATTTCATGAAAAGAAAAAAACAATTGACCGACAGTTATATTCTCATCACACTATTTTTAGCCAGAAACATTGACATATCACTTTTCGCCTATTGTAAGTTTCATCAAGAAAATGTTCTACATACATCTAAATGTTCCCATTCATTGAAAAAACCTCCTTTTTCTACAAATATTTTTGAAAGCGTAGTTGTTTTTATCTATCCATGAATAGTAGTTTTTTTTCTATCCATGAATATCTAGGTGTGACAAAGTTTCTTGAGAAAAAGCACAAATATTTGTCCAAAAGTGTAAATTTACCAACACATACTGCTGAAATATCCAGCGAGAAATCTGACATTTCATTTCACTCGCCCACTCACACACTTTTACTAGCTTAATCGATTTTCGACAAAAGTGACTCATCTCACTTACTCTCTGCAGTTTCGAATTAGCTAAATCTCGGCGCTGGTTCTCGATTTATAGTCTAATGTTTACAAAGTTTGGCAGTTTTAACCTTGAAAATGACAAACCTCTTTTCGTTCTTCTGATAGTGCTGCCAGCATGCCAACAATTCTTAAAAGTAAAGTTATAACATAAGGGGCGGTAATCATCAAGCACTCATAAACGGCTCTTAAGTTTATGAGGCTCACAACTCAAATAGTATTTGTGCTATTCACCAACCACTCATAGCTCTTTTTCGAAGTCCGAAAATGAGAACAACTCTCTCTTCTCCAGGCATACCCAAACTGGGAAATCAGACTGTTTTCAGACTGGCCCAACTTTGTTGACACTTTTATGATCCGTACAAAAATGAGTGTTGAACGCACATTTACACAAATCTTTGTGACTAAAGAGATTTTATTTTATTTTCATTTATTTGTTTTTATTTTTGTTTTGTAAATCCTGCGCTGAATATCATTTCATGTTTCAGTTTGTTTTATAAAGAGAAATTTTCTTTTAATACTTTTTGGTTTCGCAAGGTGTGTCCTTCATTACTTCATTTGCGGACCCAAAACGACCTCCTTTGATTGAAGGGGAGTGAAGCTGAAGGATTTGTATTACTGACGTTTTTTTCTAAGTTTTCACGGTAAAAAACCAGCAATGATCTTCCCCGCGTAACCTACAAAAATAAACTTATAAAATAAGTGGAAAAAAATAAAATCTCTGAAAACAAAAAGAATTATAGTATGTGTGCGTGCGATACTCATTTTTGTAAGGATCCAAGAAGTAACGACAAAATGGATAAGTGAATTTGCTTGAAGGCACTTCGAAGGTTTTTGAATAAATTATCGGATAGAGCGCTTATAACTTTATGAGTGGTCAGGACCACTCATAACTTTTGTAAGCGCTCTTAAATATTCACTTTTATTGCTTGGTGAATAGGTTTCTGAAGCTTTTAAGTTATGAGCGTTCGGTGAATACCGCTCTAACGCCCTAAATATTATAATATTTAAGATCAACCCTTTAGGTTGAAAAGACAAGTATACAATAATTATAACATTTTAAAACCATTTTTAACTTCCCATTGGAAGTTATTGTAATTGGTCCGATTTGTCAAATCGAAAATTTTGACATATCTTCACGTTTCGAACTCCCTAGAATCGGAATCCATCATTTTTTAGAGAGATGTCTGTGTCTGTACGTACGTTCGTACGTTCGTAAGTTCCTTCACTTTATTTCGTTCGGCATATATCAAGAACGAATGAAGATATCAACTTCAAATAAATTTTGTTTTGTAGATAGATTTAGTTTCAATACGTGCAGAAAGGACTTTCGAAAAAATTCAACTAGAGGGTTTTTTACTTTAGCAATTTTAAAAACCCCTTGTTAAGTTTCTTAAGTCTCGAATATCTCAAGAACAAATCATGCTAGCGACTTCGAGTTGATTTTATTTTACGCATAAAATTACAAAAAATTAGTAAAAAAAAAAGTTGCTAAAATTTTTTGAAAAAAGTTGTTCTTCTCAAATATTTTGAAAACAAATAATGATATTGGCTTTGAGGTAATTGTATTTTTTGCACTAGTTTACTAATAAAAATTGGTAAAATTTAAAAAAACAATTTCATAAGGTTTAATTTTTGGACTGACTTCCGAAGTTCCGATTAGCTTTAATTTAGTTGTATGTAGTTGCTAAGTTTTATATAAAACCAAAAAAATAAAGACATAGATACCGAGTTTTTTGTAAATTCTTCTCGGTAAAAAATAAAACCGACCTGAATTTAGTATTAAGATAGTTCTTAGGCCGAAAGGCATTAGCATTAAGTTATTATAGTTTAACTTAGAGCGCCTGACTGGGGCCAGTAAGTTAGTTTTAAGATATCGATAAGTAGGCTAGTTTTTATGAATTTTTGTCTAGCTTTAAGATAGTTTTAAGAAAATGGAAAATAAAAATGAATAAAAAAAAAAAATAAAAAAAAAAAAAAAAGTTGAAAGTTTTCGAGAAATTCAAAAGAGATGTGAGTAAAATCCAATTTACCCCTTCTTAGCCCCCTCACAAGAAATTTCTTCGGTAAAACTAGGAAGTTTTTGCAAAACATAAAAATAAGGGTTCACACCAAAAATCAGCTTTGTCGGACTATTTTTCTAGTTTCAGAGAGTAAATAATGAAATATAGGAAAACAGGGTGGCATGTTTCGGCACAATAATTCTTAGTCATTTTTGGTTTAGTACTCTTTTATTACATATTTTCGAAAAATCTTTGCCACAAACTTTTATCTCACATGTGCCAGTTAAGTCTTAAAAATGATGTCAAGTTGCAGGCCTATTATTTTCGGAGTGAATGTGATAGTTTTTAAAAGTGAACATAAACGTCAAATGCGTTTGTTAAAAAAAAATAGACTAGCGTTGATCAACCAGATTTTTTCCAAGCTGTACGTACACACTTGATGATGACAATATTTACGTCAAGAAGTTACAATCATCATCATTTGAAAACTGAAGTTTATTTGACGTTATTAAAAACGGCCATTTTTTCGTTCAAACTTCAAACTGTTTCGTTAATTATCTATTTATGGTAGTTGCCAGAATTCATTGCATGTATATTTAACAAACAAGGGTGGGTAACGATCAGACATGATCCGCCAAATAAAATGTCAATCACAGCGGTAAGGAAAGTAAATCTAAAGATAATTTTATGGTTGGACTCCCTGATGTTATACAAGTAGGTAATGCTCTGCTATTAGGCTTGAAATACAAATTAATTGCCTGAAGAGAATGGGCGAAGGAGCTAGAATAGATGTCAAAAATGCTGCGATAGATTTCAAAAACTCTGCAGTAAAGGTTAAAAATTGTTCAAGCCTCTGCAGTTTTGGCTACAGTATTTTTGACACCGATTCCAGCTCCGTATTTCATTCTGTTCAGTCGGTAACGATCTTTTTTTCTATCGACCAAATAATTTGATGACATCTACTGCTGCATATTTGTACATCTCTTTTTACAACAACGTAAATTTACCCTATTAAGAATTTAGGGATTTTTTTTTTGTTTGAGCCGCTCAGGGAAATTTTTTTAAGGTTCGGCAGCAGTGGCAAAAAAAAAAATCCCCGACGACTATAACAAACATTGACTTGCGCATTAATATAATGCCAAAGTTAATGCGCTTGAATCTATATTCCAAAGCTTCTATAGACACTTCAAATTATCCGCAACTCGTGCTCAATGATTCGTTGTTTTTTTTTTTTGTTTTAATAATTTTGTAGGTAAAGCGTTCATTTTGACATTAACGAAGTGAAACGCACCTAGAGGCGCTAAGGCACATAGCTAAATCGCTTCGTCTAGTCTCACCTGCTTCGACACAACGGCAGCAACGATTCGGGTTACTTCATATCGATGAGCCATGATAAATCAATAAGAGAGTGGCTCCATAGCCCCATATTGAATAATGAGGACAAATCTGGCTGAGTAATCGCAGGGATTCATCACAGCATACTATGAGGAATCCTGAACATCCTCGGCCATATAGCCAAAGCACACGCTTGCGCGCGAACAGTAGCCGCTGGCCGCGGGGTGCGTTTATATGATTGCAATTACCATATGGTTAGGCGTGCGCATGTTGCGTCGGAATGGCTTGTGTTGTTGGTATCGAATCGTCGCCGTGTCGGTCGGCAATCGATGAAGGTCGTTGCTGTTGCTGCTGCCACCGATGTGATGATGGTGATGACGATTATGATGGCCGAGGAGAAGGAAGAAGACAGAGAAGAACCAGTCATTGCAGCTAGTTAGCCCCTGCTGCTGTTTCGACTCGACTTTTGATCGAACACTGTCAGACAGGAGATAGGATTTCGATAGAACCTGATGAGGACGAGAACGCTTATAATGGCGATGGGAATGGTGTTGGTGTGGTGTTGGCGCATTCACAGCGCGGCGTCTTCTTCACTTTTTGTTTTGTGTAATCAATCGATTGATCGAAAGAGTTCACAGCGGCCAACATGTGTGTGGCACTTTTGCAGCCGTTCGTCGCTTTATCCGGCGTTGTTGCTGAAATTTATTATTGTAAATTTATGGATGATTATGAAGTGCTGTGATGTTTCTACTCTTCTGTTCCGAGGAGTGTTTGCTTTTGCCCCCAACATGAACGTTTGGCCTATGGGAAATCTCATACAGACACTCTTTAACCATCAGAGTGCAGTCGGTCGTTATTCAAAGGGAATAGATGAGATCTGTTTGTTTGGCAAAGATAACAATCGGCAAACAATTTCATCTGTAATAATATTTGACAAGATGCCAATCGACAAGATGGGATTTTTTGAGATCCGATGGTTGTGAAAAGATAAGGCAAACATTCGATTCAATTGATTTTAAAATTACTCAATGGTCTATAAATTAAGTCGTATAGAGATCCATTTTATTGAAAGATCCCTAGAAGGTGTGATTGTAGTTTCCCAAGTAATCAAAGCTACTCGTTGAGATACAAGACTTCATTAATTCGATAATAATCAAAGTCTTACGCATGTGGAATGTTTCAGTATTTTCTATAATTTATTTTCTCACGAAAGAGATGGAGTGTATAGCTTTAAGCTCGAACAATTTAATTACATATTTGTCATTCCTCAACATTTCATAATATTTAATAGAGTGGCTCAGATCTTGTCAGCTTGTAACCGCCTCTCCAAATAATTAGTACCTACCACCGTGTGGAGTCAAAGCTATATAAAACAAAGATAGCTTTTTGGTGGACTTTACGTAAGTGTGGGTTTAATCTCAGCGAGTCGTTGAAGTTGATGCCTTGATTCTTGGCACTCTATTTGTTTTGGTAATCTCGTTCCATATGGGAATGCAAAGGTCCTTAATGCTTCTGCAGTTTTTTGCTGTTTCTCACGCGGATGTTCAACCCAAGACTTAAATCCAAACTGTGGACTTTTGAGCTTGATTTAAAAAAATATATGAAATAGCTTGTTTAAAGCTCTAGTAAAGAAGTGTCAAAAACTTGTCAACACCGGATTTCATATTGGTAGCTTTGTTTTGGTTATAAAGCTTCTTAAAAAAAACTTCTGAAAGTCTTTCCACACATTTTGCCTTCCATACAAGTTTTCAACACAATATTTATCCAACCTATTATTTTTGAGCTTGATTTCAAAATAAATACAAAATAGCTTCCTTAAACCTTCAATAAAGAAGCCCTTAAATAATTCCTTAAGAACGGATTTAATATTGGTCACTTAATTTTGGCTATGAATTTTCTTTCAACAAACTTTAAAAAACCTTACCGAAAAAGAAAAAAAACTCTACACATTTAGGTTTTCAATCTTGTATTGAAAAGAAAACTTATCCAATCTGAGGACTTTTGAGCTTTATTTAAAAAGACATATCCAATAACTTGCTTAGGAAACTTAAGGAAGCGTTACCGAAGAATAAAAGAAACTCAACACATCTATTTATTTATTTATATTAATTTCCAATAGTTTGTTTAAGGCCTTACTAAAGACGCCTCAAAAAATTATTTACGATGGATTTCATACTGATAGTTTTGTTTCGTTTATAATTTGATGTGTTTCTATTTGAAGAAACACATCAAAACAAACTGTACACATTTAGGCTTCCACCTGGGTATTCAACACAATATATTGATCCAAGACATGCATTTTTGAAATTGATTAAAAAATATGTGAAAGCTTGTTTAAAGCTTGAACAAGGAAGCCTCAAAAAAAGTTTGAAGCGGTTAATGTTGGTAACTTTGTTTTGGCTATACTTTGATGTGCTTCTTCAAATAAACTGCAAAGAGCCTAATCGAAAAACAAACGAAGCTCTATCACATCTAAGCCTGTATATAAGCTCAAATTTCACATCTAATAGTTTTTAAGGAAGCTATATTTAAAAACATAGCTAAGAAAATATACAACTTAGATGAAAAAATTCAAAACAAGTCATATAGAAACTTTAACTTCTTGATAATGGTACTTGCATGAAAAAAATGACGTATAGACCATTAGATTAAACCCAAAATTAAGAATGACAAAAGGTATAGACTTGTGCATTATTGGTATTAACAATTCTTACCAGCCTAAGACAGGCTTCTTCTACTGATAAGTCGTCACAATATGCCTCTTCGTTTCTCAATTTTGTACTTGAGTTCAAGCATGTTAAAATGTAAAGCATATTGTTCACTTTTTAAGTTAATAAAACTTCCATAAAGCTTCATAAAATTCTGAAGCTTCTTTTCCGAAGTTTTTTGGAAATTCAAACAAATCTTTATTCTATTTTCAAAAATTATAATTTAAACATCATATGACTAAACATTGTGAATCTTCAAGACTATCACATATGATCGCTCCTTCCTCCTCTCACTCACTACTCATTCACTTGTCGTTTGAAATAATCAAATCAATTCCCATCCGATAAATTCCACATGCCCATCATTAACAAAAAAGAAAGCAAATAGCAAAAAAAACAAGAATCGATTTAACAAAGCGCGTTCTCTCTATTTTGCATATATAAAATTCCGTACCTTGGCAAAACACGTCAATAAATTGAAAGACAGTTTAGACCTGTTGCTGATGTTGTTCCTTCAGCAAGAGACTATATCTTGCCTCCCCCCCAATCCCTCCCTCCGTGCGCTTCTGGTAATTTTCCCAATCAAACATAACATAACCAACCGCAGCGAATTACAAGAAGAAGAATCATCACCAAACGATTCATCCATCCATTGGGATATATCCTCTCTCTGTGCAGCAAATATCCAATCCAATCCATCCATCCATCCGTCCGTCTGTAAATATGTTGTGGTAGCGGCAGCGGGCATGTTCCATGGAAATCCTGGTGCAACAATGGCATGTACCTACGTATACTATGTATGTGAGTCCAAAACTGCACAGCACTGATGGGATATGGGATGTACGCGAGTACTAAAAGGTACCTGTGCTATGCATGCACCATTGAAGGACTTTAGCTTTTTCTGGCTTCGAAAGGTAAAATCAATTTCAATTGTCACCGCCGATCAAAGTGGAGATGTGTCCCCTGGTTAAAGAAAAGATTCACATCATCCACATCCACCTATACTCGAACAACGAAAAAGACGAACGCAGAAGAAGATAGCTCCCATTGTCAGCCACCATCGTCATCGTCGTTCATCGAATACAAAAGAAACAACAACAACAACACAAACAAAAAACTTGAGGATAGTGAGTTCTGATCTGGGCCTGCTTCCACCCCACCCAAAACGACAAAACTCCTGAATGCTCTGCCTCGGCCTCCTCCCTGACAGCACACAGCACAGGCAACAGCTACAGCACACTGGCCTTAACATGACACTATTTGCATACATCTTAAATCTTAGTCACATCTTTTCCAGACATCACAGCGGTCATGTCAGTTGCTCGAATCTTTGCCCATTATTCTCCTTTTCTCTCCCGCGATATCTCTCAGGGTCCTAGCGACTTATACGAGCCCAAACCGAACCCTTTAGGACAACGACGATGACGACGCGATGGACGGTTCCAACTTGCAAACGTCATTTGATCGCTTAACATAAACGATCCAGCAATCCAGCAATCGAGCCATCCTCATCTCGCACAATGATGATGATAATGATGATGATGATGAGGACCATCATCATCATCATCATCGATTTGTGCTTATATGTACAATCCTGAATCCTCCTTTCTAGGCCTTCAGCCCGATGATGCTCAGCCATAGAAGCCAATCGTTCGAATTTGGATTGAATGGATGGGACATAAATCCTCTTTCATCAAGTTGTCAAGCTGACAGTCACACACTGCGCACTGGCAGAGGACAAAGGAACACAAAAAATCGAGAGACAAAAAAAAAACTAAACAATCAACTTTGTTATATGTTCCTTAGTACCAAAAACCAATCGGCAGACACCATGGTCAAGCAACAGAAGCAGCAGCAGCAGCAGAAGCAATGCACTTCCTTGCAAAGTCAAAGTTGTTGCAGCACCCATGCCCATTGCCCAATGCCCATCTCTATGAGAGATTCCAGTATGCAGATATCATTCTCGAAAAGAGAGAGAGCAACGCAGGAACTACTAGCGCTGACGATGGCGGTGACGATGACGGTGGCGATGGTGAGGCGATGACTACCACCACTATACAGACCCATTGGGCATACTAATGTCGCAAATCTCAGAGATGTCGGTTTAATCTGCGATTAAGATTTAATCATATCAATTTAATAGCTTGCGCAAAATTATCTTTAAAAGACTATTCATCGGCACCGCGCGCCATCGCCGTCTCCATAGTCATAGCCATCGCCATCGCCACTGAACGTTTCCAATATCGAAACAAAAGCGGAACGCATCTATAAGGTACTTAAAGAGTCAGTCGAGCGAGAGTGGAAGTAGTAGTGGAAGCCCAAGTCCATAGTTGACCCCATGTCTATCGCTTGGCTTTATGGTGCGGTGGCGGGAGCAGCTCGCTGCTCGATGAAATTTATATCCTCCGGATGGCTATTATTATGCCGAATTGCGATCTATTGACTGAACGGCAGGCCGCAGCGCAACAGCGGTAAAGTAGGTATGTCGGCACCACTCTCCATCGATCGGAGCGGCGTGGCGCGGCGGCAGCAGTCGGTGTGGTAGTATAGATTCGAGTGGTCGTCGTCGTAGGCCATGTTTCCATTGTAGAATCGTTCGTCGTCGTTCGTCGTTCATCTTCGGCGAGAAAAGGGCTTCCTTTTGAATGTTTAAAAGCGAAAATGAACTCTTATGTCAGTTTGGCTGGTGTTGAGTTATTTATTTGAGTGAGATTCTTTAAGTCAAATGGAGATACGAGCAGAGAGGAGAGGATAAGGGTGGAGGGGAATATTTAAAGTGATGCACTGGCATGTGAATTCAATTGATTTTGAATTATTTCAAAAGATCCATGCAAATGATGTGACCTCTCTCTGATGGCGTAAAGTCCTATTAGTGATTAATCGTTTAGCTCAATCTTGCTAGATTGAAGATTTTTTGCAACATTGTATAGGAAAATTCTGTGCTATCTGGTCATAGATCTTTTATAGCAACCCTCCCAAGGAGTTGTGAATAGCTCAACTATTTAATAAGCTCGTTCAATGATGATGGGTTTTGATAAAAATCACAGTTTTTCTCTTTCTTTTTTTTTCTTGAAGCTTGAGACTTCAGTTGACCATATTTAAGCTGGAGGAGAAAATTTTAGAAAAAAAGTCATTGGGTCTAGAAAATGGGCCGCATGTTTGAACAAATATTTGTATTTTTAGGCTCCGCATGGAATTGGGCTATTGCAAAAAAAAAATCGAGGTTTAAATCAAATCTAACATTACAATGGAGGAGAAAACCAAAAAAGTTAAATCCCTCATGGATAACTACGTTCGTAATAGTCACACATTTTCCCACGAAAATTCTTAATGAATTTCAATTAAATTTGGCTCATTTACCCTCAGTTTCACAGTCTCGTTTAAACGTTGTCGGTGTGGTGGAATGCCACACTAGAGTGTGGACACCAGTGTGCACACTTGTGTTGTGTGTAGGGGCCGCTTAGTGATTGATTCATTGGAACTGTCTATTTCTTTTCTTTCAAATGAAGTCTTCACAATTTATGTCAGAAATTTGTCCAAAATTTCAAAATTCAAAAAACCACTCTGTCCAGGTCATAAAACTGTTAAATTACCATTCTTTATTAAATATTAGATTATTTTAATTGTTTCATAAGGAATGGCGATTTAACGGTTTTTTCCGAATCAGAATTCTTAGGCAAACGGCAAACACGAATTTTGTGGTACAATTTACGTGGTCCACAAAAGCCGAAGGCATATAAGTTATATATGGTTGGAAAGGGGTTTTTGTACATAAGTGCAGAATGCAAAAATTTTTAGTAAATATAACTGCAGCACAAAAACTAAAACACAATAAAATAAAGTTGCGCAATAAGTGCAAGTAAGAGCGAGAGCGGGGCCGAGCAATTATTTGTTTTTATTTGACGTAACCTAAATGCAACGTTTCGATTTTTTCCACCCACCAACCAACCAATTTTCCAGCACTGACTGGAAAGATTATTGGAATGTGTGATGGCAGCGTTCAGTGCTTACAGAAAATAATATTAATGTCGTTTTTCGATTGGATTTTCTGACT
Organism: Dasysyrphus albostriatus; assembly: GCA_946251815.1. Taxonomy (NCBI): domain Eukaryota; kingdom Metazoa; phylum Arthropoda; class Insecta; order Diptera; family Syrphidae; genus Dasysyrphus; species Dasysyrphus albostriatus. Next base: position 131,797,598 of record OX276337.1, on the reverse strand, counting down.
GTTTCACTCCTTTTTGATTTTGAATATGTAAACATAAATTTACACACAAACTACCGACCGACGCCATTTTACAAAATGGTTTCTTCAAGCATTTATCACTTTGACAAGTAATACGACGAAAAATTGTATATGTACGCATGTGTTCCAAATCTACTTCTTCTTGAAATTAGGAACAGAAAAAGACTCCGAAAACAGTACTCTGAAAAGCCAATCGAAGGCTTTTGGAGTAGTTGGAGTAAAAATGGAGTAGAAAAGGAGTACTCCGAATTTCTAATCGAAAACGACATAAGTATCTCATAACACGTTTACATAAGAGGATCGAAGGAACGAATTCAGTCCGGATCGAAATTTTGACACAAGTTAATGACAATTCCAGATCGAAACATTGCATTCATTACGTGGATGCAACTGCGTTGTTAGTAAAAATTAATTTCGACCACAAATAAGAAAAAACCAAAATAAGTCAAAGAAACAACATACAACATTCTGGAAACTAATTACCTACACAATTACGCACGCACACCAACAAGCATCTGAAATCTCAATTCTACAATCCTTCGATCTAGGTATATAAATACATTCTATTTTCTATTCGATCCAGCTCGCCGAACTACAGGTCTACATGGATCTAAATCCTGATTTAATTTGGATTCAATTTTCCATTTAAACGAGGTATCAGTTTTTCTCTACGCTAAAGACAGCTTTTATTGACAAAGTTTCAAGGGCTGGACGTACTAGTTTAAATAATACGACCAGAAAAATATATCAACATTAGCTAAACTTTAACATAAGATTGTTTTTGATTACTTCGAGGTTTTGAATAGTTGAGCTTATATTTGATATCAACTTTCAACTGTCAAAATTTGTATTTTTTTTTCTAAAACTCGATCTTACAATTATTTGCAATTAAAATGAAATCTAAAGGAATAGTCAAGGATGTTTTTTTTTAGACGTGTGGTTTTCAATATGGCAATACTTTTTTCGGAGTAGCTCTTTTTAACAGCTGTCACTTGGTTTATGCTCAGTTTGGTTTGCCATTTTATAAAGAACAGATTAACACCTGAGCAACGTTTGGAAATCATGCAAATTTATTACTAAACTAAAAAATCAATTTATTGAAGGAAACCTTTGTCGAGGTGCCGAATATTCTCTTCCAAGGCGTCAATCATCTCGACCTTATCTGCCTAGATAAGCGACTTTACCCCTAACCCCTCAAATAATAACCCCACGACGCGAGATAATGCGCTCAGCAAAAGTTTCAAGGTCAACTTGGAAGAAAATTTTTTTCACAGCAGTAGTTTGTAGTTTATTGCGCAACTTGTTTTACATTACTGTGAAAGTATAGAAATTTATTAAAAAATACTTTTTGACACTTACTTAGTTTCTAATTGGGAGCCTTACACAATTCAATAGGCAAAAAACTAGCTGCAAAAATAAATAAGTTAAAACTCATTTGATAGCTTGCGTGTGTGTTTTAATACTGGTACCACGTTGAAATAAACTGGCAGTGTGCTACTTTAACAGGAGGCCACGTCAAATTCAACGGGTAAAAATTGTAAAAACTACCATTAATAAAGTCAAATTAACCTGGTTTGTGGTAAAATAGAAATTTGACAACATACAGTGTTAGCTTAAAAGTCAAATATTGTGTGAAACTTCTATTCAAATCCATAAAAATTTTTGCTGATGACAGTTTTCTCAGATTTTCATGTTTGTTTCTAAATTCACATCCTTTTCCTTTGGATGTGGAACATCAACGGTAGCGAATGATAAGCACATTAAATTTTGATCTTGACTTGAGCTACAGCCCGGGTAAGCCTGGGTACATAGCCAACAAGCTTTGTTCAGCTGGCTTAGTCTCAACCCGTCTCCAGTTTCACCTTTAACGCGACTTTTCAGACCAGATCACTGATGTCTAATCGCTCTAGATGACCCAGCTACCTTAATCGTTGGTCTTTTGTGGCTAGGTCAGTGTCACTGTGAATCCCGTACAATTCCTTTTTATACATTCTACTCCATTCCCTATCTATGCAGACGGTCCCAAAAATCACCCGGAGAATTTTCTTCTCAAAACAGTCTTAAGCGTCTTAGTGTGCATGCCGCTGCATTATACATCAGGATCGGGATGATAAACGTCTAATACAGGGACACTTTAGTTGCTTCAGAGAAGGCTTTGCTCCTTATTTTTATCCTAAGTCCAAAGAAACAGCAATTGATAAGAGTAATTCTTCGTTTGATCTGGTAGCAGAGCCTTGGTAGACAAAGTCTACCCAATTTTATATTAAATGTTTTATTTTTTTTCAAAATCATTTAAAATAACAAATAGTACATTACTCCATTAATTTCCTGGTTCTTTGATCAGAAAATTTTCTTCAACACCTACACACAGTATAGAACCTTTACTGATTAGCTGTCATCGTTTCAAAAGAAAGCTAATCCAACATCGAACTCTAGCTGTCATTTTTGATTGACATTTGCTTTAGAACACCAATTTCTTTGGAAATTTCACCTAAAGGTATTGAATTTGGTTCGCATTTCCGCAATTGGATCGTTACAATGCGTCTATAATTGTTTTCAAATTCTATAACAGCTTTCAATTGCAAGACAAATTTCCGCATTCATATGGAAGATGTAGACCTAAGAAAAGCAAACCTTAAGTCTTGGAAGTCAGTGCAGAAACCAAAAATGTGTGGCTATGTATTCATTTACACTGGGAACTGAAACGCCTCATTTAAGATGCGCCATCAATGGTACACAGCTCCTCCCAATCATCCTTACAATGAACTCACAGAATATGTTCCTCTGAAATCGTTTCAGGTCGCTTAGAAATTCTAATCGCACTGCTGGACGCTTCGGCCAACTAGCGGTGCGGCAGTGACGTAGAGGGGTTGGTCTAAACAGCCTCAGCAGCGATGGAAAATCGTATTGAAAGGTTTTCAATTTGCTTCTATACTATATAGCGCAGCGTCCTCATTTTGCATTCACACCTTTGCGCTCTGCGCCAAGTTATACATAAGGTCGTGCTCGTTGGAGGAACAAAAGGACTCTGGGTATTGTCACGACTATCGCGCTCTAGCCCTCATATTTTTGTTTTTTTATTTTTATTTACTCTCGAAGGAGGAGGTGGAATTATGCTATGAATGAAAGATGTCCGCTCATAAATCACTGTCACATGATTCACGAGATCACTTTAGCGAGAAAGGGCATATACAGCTCCACAGCTAATGTAGGTTGTAAAGGACTACAAAAGGCATACGGCAATTCCTGTTAATTGTTCAAATCTTACGTTTCTTCCCTGTCGTTACCGCTGCCGCCACTGTCACACAAAACAAAACCAACGATGAAACGCGATGTGACCGTTGATATACGTGGATGATTTTAATTCACACAGTCGCACCGCGGCACAACCAACAAAACATCAAGAAGAGGCGAAGCTGTGATGCTCGAGCCTGAGCCTGAGTGGGAGGCCGGAATTATGAAACCATGTTGTAGCAATTGTCTTTGTCGTTTCCGTGTTCTGGCGATATTAATGAACAACAAGTCGCAGTTGACAGTGCGGAATTTGACAACTTAACCCAAAAGCGCCCGCCTCAGTCTCAGTCTAAGTATCAGCCTCAGCCTTACAACCACAGCCCAAGAGCTCAGACTTGATCTCAACTTCTCGCAGAGAGTGAATTTCGCAATTCATATTAAGTATTCCTATCTGAAAATGCATCTTATCCCAATCCCAAACTATTGCAACTTTAGTCAAAAAGAACAACACCAAGTACAACAACAATATAAAATGGCACTAGATCGATGTAGATGATTGTGTGGTACTACGCGAGTACGAGCACAACTACGTACGGGTATTCTTAATACACCAAACTGGTTGGCCTATTAACGCTCGTCGGCCATAGCCTAGCACACACCGGACTTTGACACATCAAGCTTCCACAAAGCCATATATGAAATGGAATTCAGAGGCTGTCCGAAACACCTGTGCGGGCACCAGTTCTCGGTTAATAGAGTGAAAATCTGCAATCATGGGCAACCTAATAATAATTTCCGATCGGTATCTCCGCGCTCTCTGGCTTGATGGTAATGGCTTGGTATAAATCCATGATTTATATCACCAGTCAAGTGTTAGATGGCTAAAGACCGCCGCGCTGGCCACACTGACAGTCTGAGCCATAAACATTAAGGTTTTTGTTCTAAGCGTTAATTGAAAGTTCGTAGCAAGTTATGTATGGAGAGTCATAATCCTGGTGGCGGAGCGAGCGAATCATAACAAGAACAACAACAACTTTGGACCGACTAAGCGAGCGGAAATATTGTTGAGTTCTTGTGTGTGGTCCGAGATAAGTGGGTGATTGAATAATATTGGCAAATGATAAGGATTGATTGTCATTTAGCTAGTTTGTAATTTATTCAATTGGATCTGTCGTATCTTAGACTTAATTAGGAATTTGATGTTCAACTGTTCATGCAATATCACAGGCAAGAAGTGGACTTTAAATTTGGACTGTGCTTTTTTTCGTGATCTCTGTTTTATTAAAAAGAAAGAGGAACTTCAGAAGAGAACTTGGGCTACTTTGTTACTTATTTTAATATTAAAAAAATAAGGCGCTTTTTGGGGAGGACCTTTTTTAAGATTGGATTAATTTCTTACACACTTAGGATAAAATTTAGCTTGGGAGTCATTTTTGTAATCCTGTCACTTAAACGTCATTCCCGAAAATGGCGCCCAATTTATTGTCATAAATTACTTTAAAAACGTCTATGGTTAAAATACCGGTTGGTGTCTTAAAAGAAAGGTGTTGAGTAGATGTATCTTGAATATTTTATGGTGCACCTTCGGGTAAAATATCAGTGTTGACACTTTTCGGAAACATATTTTTTTGGGACTTTCACTGTTTTGGTAATTTTTAATATTTGGAACATGAAAAACTTGCAACTTATTTTCTTGTGGAAGTGGAAGTCCCACCTTTTGACATGCTCCAAAAAAATGGCAATACTGACATTTGTCCCGAAGGTGCATCTATGTTCTCAACGCATACTTTTTAATGTACCAACTATTTTCTAACTCGCCTTTGGCACCTGCATGCGGTTCCCTGACTCTTCTTGTGGTCAGAGTATTTAAAATTACCAAAGAAGTGGAAGTTACACTCTTTGATGTAAAAAAATGGCATGTTCCCGAAATTGGCAACTCTAAAAATTTTCCCGGAGATGAGTCTACTCAACACCTATCACTAAAGACATCAATCGTTATTTTTCCAAACGAGTTTTGTGTCTTGAGGCATTTCCTTAACTGTATCCATGTTCAAAATACTAATAATTGCCAAAATGCTAGAAGTCCCACCCTTTGACATAAAAAAGTATGTTCCCGAAAAGTCACAACTCTGACATTTTACCCAAAGGTGCGTCTACTCTAGATCTATCATTGAGGACAACAACCGTTAATTTATCAGTGGCAATTTTCCAAGTAATTTAAAAGTTTGTTTTTATTTTATCATTTGTTCATGATTGGGCGCCATTTTTGAAAAAAAAAACGTACAGACGACAAGATTACAACAATGGCTCCGAAGCTAAATTTCATTCTTAGCATGTCAACAATAAACGATAAATATAAATAAAGACCCCCACTTCCCCCAGAAAAGGCTCAGGGATCTCGGTATCCTAACTACAGATTGGGCGCCACTTTTCAAAATAGAGTCAAAATGACAGGATTACAAAAATGACTCCCAAGTTCATAATCACTCTCTAGAATGTAAAAAATTAATTCCAATCATTAAAAAAGGTCCCCAATGGTACTCGGAAGGAATACCAACTTTCCTAACCTCACAAATACTCATTTTCTAAACTAACACATGCATACAAAAAACTAATATTAGCAAAAAAAAAAAACAACGCGTATCAACCATTTTGAATTCAGTGTTTGGCTTCATGGCCATTAAAAATTTCAGGAAGCCCCACACATCGCAATAACTTCTCAAACTCTCGTGTGTATTGTCGGGGGCTGCATTTTAAATTCAAAAACCACGAAAATTATGGCGCAACTGAAGCCATTCATTGAATACCTCTGCCATGCTCTTCCAATGTGAGAGATTCAAAAAGTGATTCTTGACTCCTTTCCTTGCTGTTGTTGGAGGAATATATTCCCGCAAAACAACTATAACCAACCAACCAAAATATACCGACAATCCAGCTGGGAAGCTTAAATTTATTGCACGTGGAAAAAGTTGTTGTCGCATAGTAGTAGTAGGTACTCTCGTATATAGTAGCCCATCAGCTAGCGGAAGATGGTACCCGCTGAAGTTGCTTCTTGTTTTTTTTTTGTTATTTTTGTTGTGTTCCTTTCATTTCTAAGGAGGTAGAACCCCCGACAGCTTTGTCCTGCTTGCTCACAATTCCATTGTGATATGAACAGCGCGCCTACTCCAGTTCCAAGTTACATCACCATAAAATATCCCAAAGCTATATACCCAAGCCTTATCAAGATCTCTGATCGGTTGGGCGATGTTGCAAAGTAGGGGGCCCTCGAAGAAGAAGAAGGTGATTCTAAGATCCACCATATTATACCGAGAGGCCAATGGCATTCTTCGAGGAAGCCACCATCACTACTACGACTGCCCTGAGACGTGGATCAAAGTGATAAAATTTGCAACGACAACATGCGATGGAATAATGATGATGATGACGACAATGCTGCCATGCATCGCAGGAGGGGCGACTTCGACTTCACAATGCGACACACTCGCGGTGAAATTGATGGTGATCATGATGACGACAATGATGACGGCGATGGTAAAGATATCTTCCAAATCCAAAGCCACCGCAACCGCCATCGCACAGCCACCCGCCACCACCGACCCCACCGATTGCCGTCGATCGCTCACTGGGATATGCGAAAAGGTTTCCCTAATGATGCCATAAAAATATACAATTAGTCATTGGTTCTCTCTTCTATGCACACCATGTTGTTGGGCGAGAAGCACCGGTAAAGCTTGTCACGTCGATTTGAGTGTGACTTCTAGAGCCCACCATATGGCTTCCGGATTCGTTGACTTACAACTTACACAAATCCTCAGCTCACATCGGTTCATAAAAACTGAATTCGAAAAAATAATTTGCTGAAAAACAAGCGCGACAAACATGGCGATGACACTTGGAATTAATCATACCCTGGTTGGGCGGTTGGGGAAATGATGAATGCTCTTGATGATGGCTGACTAGAATCTGGCAAAACTTCCAACCTCAAACTTAATCAGATCGCAAGGCGTAAGTTCTTGCAAATTTCAAAGTGGATGACGATGATCACGTCATCATTAAAAATGCATCCCAATGCACATTTTGATTGTTATTCGCCAAGATGATGGGCAGATGAATGGACGCGCGTGTATGGAAAATGGTTAATTCCAAAAGCTGTGACAAAATTCAATGCAATGCCGCTGCCACTACGGTGACACGTTTTACTGTGTGGGCAGTTGAGTACCACAAGATTTCCATCAAAGTATTTTTATTTTTGTCTTCTTTAATTTAAACAAAAAACGTTTCACGAGAACTGGAAGAAGACATGACAATGAATTTTCGGCTTATTTATGGTGTTGGCCAAAAGTCAGAGCACAAAACTTTCTATCGTTTTTTTTGTTCTTAACTTCTTCAAAAGGTAGACTCGATTGTATTCAAATTTAAAATTGACATCGAGTGCGTTTTGATTCGTTTTAATGAAAGACTTTTGTTGGTTTCTATTTTGGAACTTCAGATCATTCGAAGTTGAGGCAGTTAACAAGCTTAAAAACAGGAAAAAAAAATTTCTTAAAACTCAAAAGAAAATGGATGTTGAAATTAATAATGGCCAGTACCAAATCTAGTCTATTTGGCAACCTGTTGGAAATTCGACGCCACGCCGCGCCGCCTCCTAGCCTTGGCACCCCAGTAAATGTGAGATATTCATGAAAAACAATGCCATCTATTGATCAAAAAAGGTCAACTAGTTTTAAAAATTGGTCAGCAATAGAAAAATTTAAGTGTACAGAATAGTCAAAACGAAAACAACAGCATTCACTGTAGTCGCACTGGAAGCTTGCTGGAATAATGTTGGAAGAACCATAATGAAAACGCTGTTGAGAAATACCTGGAGAGATCACTTCAACCAGCTGCTGCCTCATGGCAATGAAGGTCAAGATCCCGACAACTAACAGCCTCTTCATATCAACATAACAGTCTCTACCACCCGATCTGAATGAGATCAAGGCAACCAAGGAGAAGATTTCAAGAATATACACACCACTTTTTCGTCGATTTAAAAGGGCTTTGGCAGCATTGATAGTGATGAGCAATGGGTAAGATCCTCTTCTACTGCACCACCGTCCCACACCGTTGGATTTAAAGACTTTCTGCGCCGGAGCATTGATTTCCATTAGCTCTAAATGACACAGCCACCTCAGTCGTCGGCTTTTCACTTTTGTGTCTAGGTTGGCGCCACTGTGCAGCTCGTACAGTTCGTTGTTGTACCTTTTTCTCTATTCCCCATATATATAGATGGGACCAAAAATTACCCGAAGATACAATTAAGGAATACTACTCAGTACTTCTATCTTTGAAGACATCAACCTTTTTTTTCTAACACACTTTTGGCGTCTGGAGGTATTTCCGCAACTTTTTCATTTTAAAAATATTAAAAATTACCTACCAAAAAACTGGTAGTGTCCGTTGACATAAAAAAAAAGTATGTTCCCGAAAAAGGGAAACACTTAAAGGTGCTTTTCCTCGATACCATTGTTTGTTTTTCCAACACTCATTTGTCATCTGGAAGCGTTTTTACAACTTTTTTTCACGTTGAAAATGTTAAAAATGAAAAAAACAAAAAGTCCCAACTTTTGACATAAAAAAAGTATGTTCCCGAAAAGTGGCAACATTGATACGAGTATTTTAACCAAAGGTGCTATTACTCAAAACCTATTTTTTAAGTTATTAATTGTTATTTTTCCAACACGCGTTAGGCATCTGGACGCGTTTCCGCAACTTTTTTAATCTTCAAAATATTAAAAACTATCAAAAATTTGGAAGTTGCACCCGTTTATATTATAAAAAAAAGTTTGACCCCGGAAAGTGGCAACAATGAAATTTTACCCGAATTTTTTCCACACAACACCTATCTTTTAAGACATCTTTAAAGATATTAGACGTTATTTTGATCATGGAAATTTACCAAGTGTGCAATTAACTAGTTTTTTTTTACCATTTCCCACAGATTGGGCGCCACTTTCAAAAATGGCTTCCCAGTAGGACAACAATGGATCCCAAGCTAAATTACATCCTTAAATAAAATAATTATATAAAAATAAGGTCCCCTACAAAAAGCGCAGGGATTTCGATTTCATAAGCTAGACTACAGATTGGGCATCATTTTCAAGAATGGCGCCCAAGCAACAGGATTACAAAAATTACTTCTAAGCCAAATTTCATTCTTATTGTATAAGGAATGAGTTCCAACCGTAAAAAAAAAATTCCCCCAAAAAGAACACGCTATTAGGTTTTCTGACCAGCCTATACAGAAGCAAAGCATGGACCTTGCACCCTCTCTAAGGCGTTTTTGCGAAATTTAAAAATGTGTTTCACCCAGGTACAACCACAAATGAGGTGCTAAAAATCCCACATGACGTTGTGTGACCTTGAGAAACTTAAAGCCTTGATTACAAATTTTTCAGAGCTGCATATTTTGTTAAGACAAGTTGAACTTTCTTGACCAATTACTGATAAAGAATCCCCTTATATATGAGGTACTAAGATCCAAGAGCCCTGGAAATGGCATCTTGAACTTCTCTCAGTAGCAAACCGAATGGTTTTTTTTTATGAACTAGATAACTATTTTTCCTTAGTTCTCAAATACAAACAAAACCTACAGATACTCTTTTCCAGCCACTACCACACATTTTACAAGTTTGTGAGAATCTTTATTTCAAACTTGAATTCACTAGCTTCATTTTGCATCTCTAATTTGATTCAAATATCCTCCTAAACAATAATGAATCACCTTGCAAGTTTATCCACTTAAAAAGGACCATCCGAACTACACACATACCCAGAACTCTTGTGCATATTATAATCTCATGGGAAAACCACATACATAAACAAAACGTTTCTCGGCTCAATTGCTTGCGGCTTTTTGTTCCCTTTAAGTAACAATTGACATGGCAGCCAAGGCGAAATTTATTTTTATCGTAATGACATCGGCGGAGCGTCGACAATGCGACGAACGACGACAACGACATACCGAACTCGCTCTTCGCCGCACTATGAAGAACAAATGCTCCTTGCAAATAATGTCCGTCTCCCCGTTTCCGACACAACTGTCAAAGAGATCCAGAAACAACCAAACCAGGACGAAGCTGATGCTGCTGCTGTTATTGCAGCAACTGGCAAAATGCAAAAGAAGAGACAACGACAACGCTAAGACGGTGTTTATGGATGAACTTTGAAACTGTACAGAGGACTATTTTGCATACGTCGCCGGCCGTCGTCGTAGCTTGCAGGTTATAGGTACGAAGAGTGTATACTAATGCCAGCACCGTTTAAAGGGTTGTCCCGCGTCTGTGATGCTTACTCTGATTCGATGCACTACTAGTACCTACTGGCGCGAGCCAGCTTCGGATCTTCTTCAAAAGGAAACAAATACAAAACGAAAAATAGCTTCGACTGCTTCGATGCGACTGCAGGAATAAGGAAGGACTCCCGACGACAAAGACGAAGAAGACGACGAATATGGAATACGCGACACTGTGATGAACAACAGCACCATCTTCAATTGTACCTACTATAGACTCCGTAGGACCAGTAGCGCAAAGTTCCCTTTCGTTGAGCATCACCATGAAGCTGAGGAGATGCCTGATGCCCGCTTTTGCCTGCTGCAACCTCAAGTGCCTCCTTGAGATGAATTTATGTATGCAAAGTGGTTTTTTGGTGACAGGACAAAGGAAATATCTCTCAAGATGGCTATAAAATTATTTGTTGTTGTTTGCTAGAACTGCTTCTGCATACTCTGTCTGACTACTTGCTGGTGCCTTCTGGCAATTGTTACAGCGAGAAAAGTTCTGAGCTGAGAATGCACACTACTGCCATCAGGAGTTAGGTTTTGCTTTCATCTCCTTTGCGGTTGACGCGACGACGACCGACGACCGACGACCAATGCGATGTCGCGTTGTTTTGCTCATGGTTGTAGTTGTCTATTTCAAGGTTCACTTCTACTTTTTGACTACGACTACACCGAGAGGAGGAGACGGACATGAAGGGATTCAGGATTCGCGCATTAGCTGTGTGCGCACAAGTACGCGAAATAAATTATCTCAACGATGAAGACAAATCTTTATGTTGTCAATTTCGTGAAATGTGCATTTTGTCTCTGCTGCTGCTGGCCGACTGGCCATTGGGCCCTATTGCCTTTCACCACAGGAATCACAATCTGAATCGACGCGATGAACAAAAAGCGGGTTGAGGGAGAGGGAGGCTCCCACCTTAAACAGAAGGATAAAGGATGAGTCCCAGCAATCATTCGGCACATAGCTCAATAATTTCAAAGCTATTCCTTCGATTTTGTTGCGATGATTGCTCAAAATGTCATTACAAACATTTTCTGATTAATTTATTAAGAGTCTCTGACCACAGCGACAATCGTCCTTGCCCACGTCCATGTGTCGAATCTACGGTCCTTGGTCTTGTCGCTTTTGGCTGGACGTGCGGATGGACTATCGTGCGTTGCCGGTTGTCGTCGTCGTCGTCTTTGGCCGCAATTGTTGCTGCAAATTGAAGGAGGTCTATTTTTAAAAGTTGGTGACATTTTTCTTTGTAGAGATTTGCATAACTCAAGCCCGATGATTGGTCACAGGGGAATGTGATGAACAATTGAATGGACAGTTTTGGTTCTCGATTGAAGTCTACATGAAGATTAATTTTAACATGGTTGCAGTTCTATCAATATATAGTGAATTGATAGTATAATTATAAATAATGTTTCTTTTCTCTAAAATTAAGTTAACTTATCGTAACACGCTTAGAATTGGAATTTAAAGAATGTGAAAAGCAAATTATTAAGAAATCAATTATTCAATGCAAGAAATTTGAATTCCGTTTCGAAGGGGTGCTTTGCTAACTTGATATCAGGGCAGCAAAAAAACATAGAAAACATTGAACGACAATAGACATTTTCAAACTTTTCGGATAAGCTCGATGCAATTCGCAGTGAAATGTGGTGTTGTTGTCACAACAAATTACCAACTAATTTACATCAAATAATCCAGCTTACCATTTTGGCGAATGTTGCCTTTTTAGTTTGTCCCCTTAAGATATAGGTACAACTGCAGTACCTATTCAGGCCTGAATTAACTTTTAAGCAGTATATGCAACTGCCTAAGGGCCCAGCTAGTGCTAGTGGAGAAGAATCGGATGGATCGGGGATAGATTAAAGAAGGATTGGACACGGATTGGAGATGGATTGAATGTAGATCGGAGATGAATAGGAGCTGGGCTATGTATGGATCAGAGATGGATCGGAGATTTATCGGAGAAGAATAGGAGCTGGATCGGAGATGGATCGTAAATGAATTGAAAATGGTTCGGTGATGGTTTGGTGATGGATCAAGGATGGATCGAGGATGAATTGGAGATAGATCAGAGATGGATCTGAGTTGGATCAGAGACGGAACAGAGATGGATTGGAGATGGATCGGAGATTTATCGGAGAAGAATAGGAGCTGAATCAGAAATGAATTGAAAATGGCTCGGAGATGGTTCGGTGATGGTTCGGTGATGGATCGGGAATGGATCAGGGATAGATTGGAGATAGATCAGAAATGGATTTTAGATGGATTGGAGATGGATCAGAGATGGATCGGAGATTTATCAGAGAAGAATAGGAGCTAGAGTGGAGATGGATCGAAAATGGATAGAAAATGGTTCAGAGATGGTTCAGAGATGGAGCGAGGATGGATTGGAGATGGATTGGAGATGGATTGAATGTAGATCGGAGATAGATCGGAGATGGATAGGAGCTAGGCTGAATATGGATCAGAGATGGATCGGAGATTTATTGGAGAATATAGAAGCTGGATCGGAGATGGATCGTAAGTGAATTGAAAATGGTTCGGAGATGGTTCGGTGATGGATTGGAGATGGATCAGAGATGGATCGGAGATTTATCGGAGAAGAATAGGAGCAGGATCGGAAATGAATTGAAAATGGTTCGGAGATGGTTCGGTGATAAATCAGGGATGGATAGGGGATGGATTGGAGATAGATCAGAGATGGATTTGAGATGGATCAGAAATGGATCAGAGATGGATCAGAGATGGATCAAAGATGGATCAGAGATGGATTGGAGATAGATCAGAGATGGATCGAAGATTTATCGGAGAAGAATAGGAGCTAGATTGGAGATGGATTGGAAATGGATAGAAACTGGTTCAGAGATGGATCGAGGATGGATTGGAGATGGATCGGAGATGGATTGGAAATGGATTGGAGATGGATTGGAGATGGATCGGAAATGGATCGGAGATGGATCGGAGATGGATCGGAGAAGGATCGGAGATGGATCACAGATGGATAGGAGCTGGATCAGAGAGGGATCAGAGATGGATCGGAAATGGATTGAAAATGGATTGGAGATCGATCGGGGTGGGTCAGAGATGGATTGGACATGGGTCGGAGGTGGATCGGAGATGAATTGAACACAGTTTGGAGATGGATCGAGGATGGGTCAGAGATGAATCGTAGACAGATTGGGGATGGATTGGAGATGGATAGAAGGTGGATTGGTGATGGATTGGACACGGATCAGAGATGGATGGGATATGATTCAGAGAAGGATCAGACTCGAAATAAAGGAGAATTGGATATGGATTGCCGATTAATTGCAGATCGTTTGGAGATGAACTGAAAAGGGATCGAAGATGGATGGGAGGCGGAACAAAGATGGATCGGAAAGGGATCGGATATGGAGAAGTTGTAACTTGGGACGTAGGCTCTATAGGTCTTTTACAGCTCCTGGAATATTCTCGGTGGTTACGAGCAATGATTAGAATAACTAAAAACAATCATTACTACAAATTTATAAAAAGTTCCTAAACTCTTCAAAAAGAAATTGGACTCAAGGGAAACTGATGGAGATTCCTTTAATCGCGGGTACATACATACATATCGCAAAAATTCTTACCAATTTCATTATTGTATACAAAGTTCTCAACGATTTGCTCTGGCTTTTATATAAGAATTCCAAATTATTTCATATAACAACAAATACCTACAATGCTAAAGACTTAGCTACATATTAACAACTTAATCAAAGATATTTGTGTGACACAGTCACACAGTGTCTGATTTGAAACGTTTAGTATGTTTAATTCTTCACATCATTCAACACGTCAAATTAATTTTTTGACAGCACAAACTTTATCTTGTGTAAGACGAACAGTCGTGTGTGTATTATAACTTGTCATCATAATTAAATGCAGAAAAATGTTTTGAACATTTTTTGACTTGCAATCGAACACGAACTGTGTCACCTATTTGTTGCCAAAGCCATTTGTCAAGGCACACTTAGACACTTTGTCTACAGGTAGTTGCAACTCGATTTTACTTTCGTTTCGCCGCTGCCACCGCCACCGCAATGCAATGCACCAACGTCAAAACAATTAAGCTCACATGTTATGAGTTGTAAGACATGGCAAACGCCTCCAAGGCATCACCTCGACTTCAGACAACAATGGTGATTAATTCCATAGCTAAGCGCGCAACTCTTCGGCAAAAGTTAGCAAACTCTGGCACCCTCTCATATGCATAGCATTAAGCCATCCAATGTAGGTACTTGGGACTCTCTTGGTTCTCAGTGAGCACCACCACCAGTTGGCGCGGTAATTGCAATTTGTGATGTTAATTAAAATAAAATATTTAACAATTCAGTCAACAGCTTTTGCGGCGCGGCACAGCGCACCAGGCCCAGAACCCCCGAGCTGCTACTTATATTGGCGCGCGGTCCACATAAATTAATTGAAACGACATTGCAGATAGTAGGAGGTCGCCATTAGAATAAAATGCATTTCGCTGTCGATTAGTCTCTGCGTCATATCAATGCACTGACCGACCGATCGACCGGCTGGGAGTCTTTGGTCAGCTTCAGCTGCTGTTGTTTGTAAATTATCTGCTTGCAGTGTGAGGGCGAACGATTTGTGGCCCTGGACCAGGGAGGAATGTTGATCCATTAGCCAAGTCAGCAGGAGACACACATGGCTACAATTTGTCTGATCGCACAAGAGCTTTTCAAGTTCCCACAGACGCCAAAACGGCAAACGACAAACAAACTACAGAGCTCCACCTACCGCCATCGATTGCCACCTGCAGTGGACTCTTTCTTTGCAGTGCGAATGCAAATTGTTCTCTGGCTCTGGGAAGAGGTCATTTTTTAAAAATGGCGTCCATAAATATCATCCGCTAATTAAATGGGTGTGTGTAACAATTCCATCAGAGCGATGCACGCAACCATGACTGAGAAATGAGCCCCGGCTCACATTGGACGAGAAACTGTCCATCGACCAACGGTTGGGGTTCAATGGGATTTGATTACGTGAAGTCACCACGGCCCAGCCACACCATCATGAACGCTCAAGCCGAACCAGCCTCTTGCGCAAGGACTTCCATTTTTTCGCACACACTTAGTGCAGTCGATGCGTAATGTGGCAAGAAATGAATTTACAAAGAAGCCCCAGATGATGATGATGATGGTGATGAGGACGGAGCTGGGTGATGAGCAAAATAATATGCATATGTTCAGTAGATGTTATGTGCACAGGTTATACTGGTCACCCATTAGCTGGAACACTTTAGGTACGCCATTGCCATGGTCGTACTAAAGTCCCAGTTCCAGTGCCAATGCGAAGAAACTGCACCAACCAGATGATTTGGTTTTTCTTTCAGTATTTTGTGTGCTCTGTTTTGCATCATCAGAAAGAACAACAAACGGACAACAACTCTTTGGGGGTTTCTTCTTCTCCTTTGCATTTTTTATAAGCCTATTCTTGCAGGGGAAAATATATTTGCATCCTTGTGGAAGTTCATGTGGAATTTTCAGATGGATGCACATGAGTGCACATACATAATTAGTTTCACTTTTAAATATGGCTGCAGGTTGCAAGTTCATTAACTGTTATCTTATGTATAATGGGTGGATCATGTTTTAACTGTTGTCTTTGATGTCGACATTTTTATTTTTTTGTGATATCGTATTTTTTTTTTAATTTTTCTCTTTTTGTTTAAGTATTTAACAGGAGCCATCAAGAATTCAGATTTTTGTTGGTTTTCGATAAGCGGATGTTAACATTGTAGTAAGAAGCCATTTTATATTCAAAAATATTTTGATTCTTTCTAAGAACTGATGAATTAGTTTCGAGGAAGTCTCAATTAAAACTAATAATGTTTTTGCATTTGACAGGAAATGATGAATATAACAAAAATAAATTTTTATCTTTTTAACAAAAGGCAGTATCCTTAGCTTTCAAAAATAAGCGCTTGTGGAAAAAAAATTGCTAAAAACATGGGATGTAGAAAATTACATTTTCTACAATATCGTCCTACAAATTTTGTTGGACTTTAATTAAGGTCTGAAAATAAAAAAAAAAACATTAATAACGTTGCAAAAAATGTTCTTTAATCATTTCGAATATCGAAGTGAAGTCGAAATTATTTCGCCGCAAAAGTCTTACTTGGGTTTGTTGATTTAAAAAACAAGAAATGTCTTTGGATTGAATAAATAAACTTATCCCAGTTTTTGAAAAAAAAAAACATGAAAAACCCTGATGAGCCAATTCTGTGTTTTTTGAAACCTGGGGTCGCCCTGAGCTCGCCCTTAAATAGAACAAGTTTTTTTGCAGGGCCGAGTTGAAGTTAAGATTTTAGTGTCTAAGCCGCAGAGGAAATGGAAAATGGAAATTCAAGAAATGCACAAATTTACTTATATAATAACAAATAGAAATAAAAAAATTGAAATGTTGATTCTTTTCTTTTCATTTTTAAATCAAATTTTGTTTCTTGCTTATCTCAACAACACAATCGAGAGTCGTTTGGTTTTTTTTAGAACCGAAAAACCGAGGTTTTTTGACAATTCTTGATGTTTTCAAGAAAACCTGGTTAAACCCTGTGAAAACTTCAACGAACAAACCTAATGTAATTCGGTCAAATTTTTTAGTATGAAATTCGATATCTTTTAAATACCTCGAACAATTTGCTAAGATCAATTTCCCGAGATCAGAAGAAAAAGTTTAAAATTGACCGGTGGCCTTATTCCTTTTCAATTAAATCTTTTACTTCACCCTCGGAAAATTTCAAACAAAGAATATTCCTAATAAATTCGAAATCGCTTTCAAGATCAAAGAATGTGACAAATATACGGCGAACATTTACATAGTAGGCCTAACCTAACTGCCGTTTTTAAATCCTTACAGCCCTATCAATAAAAATTGCTTAGGTATCTTTTGATTCACAAATTAACTAAAACGTCAATCAGATGTTCGTTCAAGAATTAAAATTTCATATCAATAAAAGTATAAACTGCTAATTCACGTTAAGTTCAAAATCTTAACGAAAAACAACTACAATCAACAAGAACTCTGCTGTTACCAAAGACTATTTTTTGAACGGCACTTATACTTTCTCACAAAATGTGAACTTTTGCACATACACTCTCTCATTTGAAGATGTATGAAGCATGTGTGTCACTATAGCGTCTGTTTCATTTGTTTCTAGTTTTTGGCAGCAATGACAAAAGTATTTTCAACTTAATTACTCGTTTAATGCACCTATTTTGGTGAGATAGTTTATAACCTTGAATTTTGATTTATTCAAAAGATTTGGCACTTAACTCACTGGCAGAAGATAATTCCTGTTCTATTTGTGTTTATGAATTATCTGCGCGACGCTTTCTTTTAATTCTGTTGCCTTAGTTTTATATTTTCAAGCAACTTAAGGAAAATATGTTTGAACGCTAAGATTCGGCAAAAGTTTACATTTCTCAAGACAGACGACATACTCGTATTATAAGGGTATTCATGCAATGATGCAAAGTTTCCTTTTTTTTGTAAATTAACTGTAAAATTATGCATGAGAAATGATTTAGGTACTCAAATTAAGGAAAATTATCCAATAAAGAATTCGAATTTGAAAATTAACCAAATTTGTTTGGTAAGCTAAACCAAACCAAACGTCATTGTGACTTTTTGAATTAGACCTGTTCAGATATATTTAGGCTGACCAGGACGTCCTCTTTTGAGGACGTGTCCTCTTTTTGTCTAAGCAAAAGTGTCCGGTGTCCTTTGGGAAAAAACTTGCAACTTGTTCGATTTTTGAGTTCTCCCTGTTATTTAAATTTGTCCACATTACAAAACGACAGCAAAACTTTTTTCGATACTAGTCCAGAAATTATCTGCACCGTTCTGGTGTGAACACGACCTTAAATATATTTTTAACCTGAACTCATTCACTTCTGAACACATCGCCGTCTTTTTTTTTACAATCGCCTGAACACATCCACTCATTTGACAGCTCAGTTTATATTTACCTCATTTTCTTCTGTATGAAGGTGCAACTATAATGAGCGGAGGTTCACTGAAGTGATCAGAAGAAAACAAGCGAACACACGGTAAGTATATGACGCAACTATAATTGCAGAGTGGAACGTTTTATCAAGTTTCGTTTTTGGAAATCGGAAGTGATGTATGCGCTCTGCAGCTGACATATGCCGAAATAGTAAAACCAAAAAAGAGATATCAATTTTTGTCCGCAAAAGAATGTCAGTGACTTTCCTCGTATCCGATGTTAATTCTATGTTCCGGATAACTGAGAATAAACATTGGAACGTGGCCATTAGATCTGTTTGGTTAATGAAATTTCCTACGGATTCGTATGACGTCGAACTACTTTTCACAAATTCCTGTTTGTTAACTCAAAAAAGCTACGCAAAAATCACCCGCGTATGGAATACATGTAGCTTTTTTTTGTTAAGGATCTGTAAACTTAGCTTAACCAAATTTTCATGGACTAACTTTAGGAGATGAAAACAGCGTTTACCGCCGATATTGGAATATATAGGCTGTTTTTTTAACTTGACATTTTAGGCAAATTTTCGCAAATTACCACAAATTCCTGTTTGTTAACTAAAAAAAGTTGCATCGAGAGAGCACAATGGGAGAGTAAATAATTTACACTCTGTTGAAAAACTTGAGAATTCCTGCAACACAAATTTCTGTGTACACAAAGTGTTACAAGTACTATCAAAAATCGTGGTGGTCAGTTTCTGGCACAGCGTTGTCACTTATCGGAAAATTTTCCGAGATAAGTTTTCAAAACAAAAATGCAGTATGTTAAATTTTCTTACAGAAGATCTACATATTCCAATTTTTAGTTTTATTAAAAAAAAAGAACAAAAGAAATTTGAAATAGAGTATTATAAATAATTATACCGTCACGATTGTTATCAAAGCAAGCCATTAGCCGGAAGCCGTAAGAACAGAATTGAAAAATAAGAGAACAGCATTTTGATGAATGATAATTTTCTTTTCCGAAAAATAAAAGTGCAATAGACTTGATTTAAAAGCAGTAGATTTATTTTAGGAAAAAAGTGCACTAAGTCTATGTCATGATTTCAGAGCAGGTGGCAACGCCGTTTATACAAAAAAGTGGTGCAGTTCATGGTTTAATGCGTTTGTCAACTTTTTTCAAATTTCCCCAACTCTGATAGAATTTTCCCCTGTTTATAAAATCTTACAGGGCTTACACATTTTTTTGGGGACAGATACCAAACAAACCTATAATCTGTAAGGTGTCAGATAGCGCTGTCATTGAATGTCTTCGTTGGAGATTTTGACGGTTAAAACTAGAACTATAGACGGTGTTCACATTGGATTGAAAAACTGGATTTTTTTTATGTTTCAGTATTCACATCTCGCTCCCACTTCTTCAGTAAAGGAAGATGTAAATAGTGAAACGTCAAAAAAAATCCAGCTTTTCAGTCCAATGTGAGCACCGTCATAGGCGTGTTTTATTGAAACCTTGACCTTAGTAAACAACAACAATCCCAAAAGTGTCGATAAGTTTGTCAGTAAAAAAGTGGATATTAAAATTGAGATAATAATTCGTTAAGTTTATGTGGCGGCGGACTTGGGTTGCATATAAAAGTGAATAGGTATAGCGTTTTATTGGTATTTGCATTGCTGCTCTAGCTATAAATACAAATAAAACGCACCTATTAATACTCCCCCTCCGACTTAAGTGATCGGAAGTAAACAGCTACTATAGTTGTGGAGTGGAACATTTCGTCAAGTTTCTTTCAACTTTGCTTTCGGAAGAGAGGTGCACTCCCGAGTGCACCTCACTTAAGTAAAACTGACAATGGAATAGGGAACAAGAAAAGAAATAAATTTCTCTCTGATATTGATGTTTTTAAATTTTTATGTGTCGCTTGAAAATTCCCAGGAACTCAACTCCATGAAAAGAACAACTTCTCAAGTTCTTTCACTGCAAGAAATCCAGTCAAGGATTGCATTGAAATAATGAAATGTACCTACTAATTCTTCAAAAACGACTTAACTTCAAAAATTGACAAATTACCCAGAACATTTTCACAACAAGACAATTACCAAGCTCCCTGGCTATCAAGTTAATATTATTCCTTTCACGGTAGTGACACGGTAATTACTATCGACCTTTGACCATAAGCATTTGTCAAATGTACTTTTGTTGACAAAAAGTCTTCAATTCTTTTAACAAACCGCGAATCAAAAAAAACACAACAAATTTCCGAAATTTCTCAATGGTGGATTACCGCAATGTGAAATACCTAAGTCGCATCACCCTGGTGGCTGATGCGGTTTTTCTTTTTTGTCAATAGTATTTAGTGTATGTAGGCTTGGCCTGGTGTATTGGATGATCCCCATCATTCCAAAGGCTATACTAAAACTGAGATGGCGGCGGCGGCGGCGGCAAGCCTCAAAACACCAAAACAACTTTTAGAATTATAGGTACATATACAACAACAACGAAAAATAAAAACAAAAATCAACTGAAATCGAAGATTTTTCTGCTTGACAACTACAGTCCAAGGACTAATTAAACGTTCGGGAAGTTTGCGGAAACGACAAACATGGCACAAAACATTAAAACAACCATAAAACATTCCTTCAAGCTGCCGCTACTACCGCTGATGCCATGCCGCGCGGCATCGCCATCGTCACCACACGTTCAATGCTTCTCCGTATACTAGCTATTGTACAGATCCCGGGATCAGCTTATCCATCGGATGGTGTACCTGACAAGTGCGTTCCTTTTATTTCATTTTTGTATCTTCTTTTTTTTTTGTTTAAACAAACTAAGAATAAAAAATAAAATAAATACGGGATATCGTAGCACAGTGACAAAACACATGAAATGCGGGATATTGGCAATATCAAAATGTGGTAACAGTCGAGCTGAAAGATCAATGAATCAAGTCTATTCTTTATGTTTCACTTGTTCCTAAATAACAATATTAATCTGAGGGTTTTAGCGGAGAAGGGTTATTAACTTTTTGGGTTCGAAAACTTAAGTGTAAGTTAGGAACATAGGTCAGTCGATGTTGGAAGTACTTTTTCGGAGAAAGCGTATCCTGACATTTTTTGTAGTGTCCCTTAATAATGGTAAGTAAGTTGGGCTATCATGCCGGGAGGCTGGGGTTCGAATCCCAAAACAAAGGTTTTTTTTCAGGGGTGCTTCCTCCTGCGAGTAAGTGATCCACGAGCTGTGCTACCACCCAATTTACTTTTAACCAAACATTCACCTTATGAGAATAAAAAATTGGATCACACGTGTGATGGCGTGTGTTTTGTGTGTGACTTTCGGCCCATACTGTGACGATTTATATTTACCACAATCACAACAAATTGACAAGCTGCAAATTTTTGTAAGTTGACTGGCAAACAAACAATCATCGGCGCGTTGTGGCTGCGCGCTCAAAAACGAACACACATCAGCATCAGTTGAGAGGTGAAGCAAAAAGAACGCATCCAGAGCTCATTGCAGTGGGAATTCACATGGTATTTTTGCTGCGGCAGTGAGCTACTACAAGTCTAAAATAATACCACCAGTGGCACTCTGTTATAAGAGGCAGCATCAGCAACCACCTCACTGAAACAAACAAACGGAGGCATCACACAAAATATAAAAAAAAAAATGAAAAAAAAAGAACGGTGCTGGTGTGGACAGAAAAAAAAACCTTAACATCGAAGATATTCAAATATTTTACGGTAATTTTCAGAAAGAAAACACCGGATTTGCATATTTTCCATATTTCTTTGGATCTTTTTCTCTCTCTCTCTCGCACGCGCGCTCTTGGAGTTGTTGATCCGCTATAAGAAGTGCGGCAGTGCGAATCCATCGAGTCTTGAAGCTTGAAGAAGTTTAAAATTCATTCCATTCCCGACCCAGCGGTCGGTAGTTGGTAGCAATTCAATTCGACAATACAATACATACAACAAACACAGAGTATCTACAGAGTGGACATGTCAACTGACATAGAGGGCGCGCAAGTAGGTATATATAGTGGATTAACTTCTTACCCAAAAACATTGAGTAATTTCCAGAATTTCACAATGGTGCAATACAAAGTTAAATGGGATGCAATCCTCAACAATAACTGAAACAAAATTTAAAAAAAAATAGTCTCCAAGACCCCAAGGAAGACGGATTGTATTATGCTGCAGGATTGTGATGATTGCATCTTGGTTTCGATATACGAGTATTAACGTTGAAATCCCCAAAATCCCAGAAAAAAAATAAAAATCCTCCATTTTTCTTAGAATACATCTTGAGAGTGGTTTGGGACTTCTGTAACTTTTTAGCATGCGACAGCCAGCCAATGGTCAGAGTGTAATCTGGTCAATGATTGAGAGGTAAATTGGAGATTTTGAGGGCACATTGTAATGATTTTTTTTTTTTTTTTTGAGTTTGTTTCTTGGGTTATACGAGATGGTTTTTCGGTTAAGGGTTCCTTTTGCATTCAAATGCGGGAAAATGACAGCAAAAAATCGCATTATTCTGACAACACGGTGACATGTACAACAGTTGTCATTGTACCTTCAATCCTACATACATACAAGGTTCAGTGGGCAGCGATGAGATGGACATTGCGGCAATTTCATGGGAAACGATCGGTTTAATGAAACCATATAAGTATCAATTTTGCATGTCATTGCATTAAGGTTTTGAAAAAAACGAGCTTTTTTTCAAATTGAAAGGTTCATTGACTGTTTATAGCAATCAAATGACAAGCACGAATACTATCCTTGAATCACTTATATTACTAACGAAGTTTTGTAGGTGGAGTAGAAGTGAAAGGACTTCGCGGAATTGGTTTCGAATAGGGAGTAAGATGATTTGAGTAGTTGATTTTTTTATGATTTTTTTTTGGTAAAAGCAAAAACCTTACAAAAGTTAATACGTTTGATGAAAAACTAATTTTTGTAAATTATTCCAAATAAGTATAAAAAAACGCTGCAAATATGAGACCATTTTTTTATAAACTTTAAAAAAAATTCCTCAGCATAAAATCTATTAGTAGTAATCTATGACGATAGCTATAAAAGTTTTCTGACATGATAGTTTTCTATCATGATAGTTTTCAACTATGATAATTTGCTTTTATGATTGATATCTTTCATAATAGTTTTCTTTCATGATAGTTTTCTAGGATGGTAGTTTTCTAGCACGATAGTTTCATACCATGATAGTTTTCTTTAATGATATTTTTCTTTTATGATAATTTTTTCTCATGATAGTTTTTTACCATGAACATTTTCCATCATTAAAGTTTTCTATTATGATAGTTTTCTATCATGCTAGTTTTTGATCATGTTAGTTTTCTATCACTTTAGTTTTCTATCATGAAATTTTTCTATCATAATAGTTTTCTATTGTAAAAGTTCCTTTCATAAACGTTTTTATCATGAAAGTTTTCTATCATGTTAGTTTTCAACTATGATAGTTTTCTTTAATGATAGTTTCTTATGATAGTTTTCTATCATATTAGTTTCCTACCATGAAAAATTTTCATCATGGTAGTTTTTGATCATGATGGTTCTCTATCATGAAAGTTTTGTACCATGATAGTTTTCTATCTAGCTTACTGATTACACTTAAAAAGCTAAATCACTTTCGCGAGTGAAGTGAAATGAGTCAGTAAGTAAGGCGAGTCATCTCACTTCACTCGCTGAAATTGCTAAATCTCGAAACTGATGTTCCGATATTGAAATAAATTTATCTGGCACTAATGGAAAAATATAAAGTAACAACAAAATTTGTGACTTTTCAAATGGCCGTATGCTTTTAATTATACCTCTATTTTCGGGTGATTTAAATAAGGTTACCTTCAGTTGATAGTCGTAGGTGCCTGCATCTGCATATATTGCAGCAAAATATTTCAATCCAACCCTACATCCCAGACTGTAAGTCGGTATGCACACGAGCACAAAAAACGTATGTTTTCCTTCAGAAACAAAATAACCCAACAATCGAGTCATCTTCATTCCATCTCACAAAACATTGCTGACAGTTATCATCCGCTTGTCCCAGACAACAAATGACCAAATCCCGAATGCAAATTAGGTATAGATATACTTCGCAAAACCTTGTGCTTTGATACAACACACAAACATCAGAATCAAAGGGATTCAATGTCCCATGCTCAATGCCTTTAATGGGCTAATGTGGCAGGACATTTTCTTTTGAAAAACAAAAAAATAAATTAAAAAAAAATGTTACTGCCAAAGTTCTACACACATGTTTGACAATATTTATTCCATGGAAGATGCCTCAACCTCAACCACAACAACATAAATATATTAAGTCGCGAATCATTATCAAATGAACAAATGAACAAAGCAAATCAACAAATAACCAAACAAAAGCAGAACACACACAAAAATAATAATAATACAAAAAAAAAAAACAGAACCTGTGCAAAGGAACGATAGGAAGCTCGTCGCTGAACCGAACCTCAATGTGAAGCCTTACAGATGGAGCTCCCTTACCTACCATCAAGCAAAGGCATAAGAACTGAAAGAGGGGGCTTATTCCATCCTTGTCCATCGATAATCATCGACAAAGGCCGACAACAACAAAACAAGAATTTCCTATGTTTATGTCTTAATCAATCTACGTTTACGTCGATTCCATAGAAATTGGCATTTTGGGTAGACTGCGAAACTGCGACTAACCAATGAGCCAGAGCCTCGAGGCTACCAGGCTGCAGGCTATGGAGCGGAGGAGCTCCCTAACTTTGTTTTGTGTATGGTTTGGCAGACCTTCGGTGCATTGAGTATTGGTTGCCTGATGAAGAGGATGCTGCTTGTGCTTGCTTATAGATTTATTTTAATGTAGTTTTTTGTGCCGGATAAATAAAGAAAAGTAGTCAATTGTAGGTGCCCCACCAAGCACCACCAGTCAGTACCAGCATCAGTAACAGCAGCAACAACATCAACCACCAACGCGTTTGTTTGGAATCTGGAGCTCTAGAAGCAAGGGTTACATGAAAACAGCAGCCAAATCCGCAATGATGAAGATACATTGGCATTGGCCTTGGAATATTCTAAACAAAGATGCTCTTCAAACATACCAGCCTCTATTCTTTAGCAACACCTGGTGGTATAAGCCTCTTTAGAAAAAAACAACAGTATCTCTAGTGACTAAGTTAGCTGTTATCTAACTGAACTTGATTTATTTTCAAATGCAAAATTGTAATTTTAACATTTTATGGCCAACCACCCTGTTGTTTTTGTTTTGTTGTGCCCGCTCCTTTTCAGGGGCAAACAAAAACCTTCATTATGTAACGGCTTGTAATAAACTTTGATATTTGGACAATTTGACTTTTTTCTCTGGGCAGATATAAGGAATGTTCATAATTAGCTGAGATCTCATTTTTCTGAACATGTCTATGACGGTGTTCACATTTGACTGAAAAACTGGATTTTTTTTGACGTTTCAGTATTCACATCTCGCTCACAGTTCTTCAGTAAAGGAAGATGTAAGTACTGAAATGTCAAAAAAATCCAGTTTTTCGGTCCAATGTGAACACCATCTATTTTTTTGTCTGTCATATGCCAGGTTGACGTATCAGATGTCAAATACATTAGGCATGTTTAGAAAAATGAAAACTCATAGTCCTCAGCAACTTTTGCTCCGTCAAAAAAGGTGCGTTCAAGAGCGAGTTTCAAACGGTTTGAAACCGCTAGATAGGTGTATAGTAATTTTTAGTGCAAAGTCGTTCCACAAGTGAAAGTTTGTACTCTTTCGGACCAAAGAGAGCGCTCATGAGAGAGGGAAAAATTTCCCCTACTTGCAGATTTGGTCCGAGAAATTTCTGGTGGCTGTTTTGCACTGGATGTCAAATGCCAAGTGTAGATATGTCAGATTTGAAAAAAATGTCGGTTTGAAGTTAAATAGCCAAACGGAATACAAAAAGCTAGGGTTGCCCAAGTGTTACTTTTTTTGTTTCGTTGTTGGTTGAGGTTCATAATTTATTAATTTATTTATCTTTTTATCAATCAAATGATTTTCTTAAAATGCATGTGTCTTTAGGAAAATCTTTTTGAGACGAAGAAAATTTAGTAACGAAAATTTGTGTAACTCTTGTTTATTGTAGTTTTTTTTCACAAATTGATGCTTCATGATTTAATATGTACTTATAGAATATTTCTTTGCTTAAGCTTGTACACTTTTATTCATAATAAAGATTTTGCAAACTTTAGTCCAAATGTGTTTCGCCCAGGTACAACAGTTGGGCTCATCAGTTAGATGCTGCTGTATCCTTCTAAGACGCATTATTTTCAATCGATGGATACCGACAACTAATTAAACTTACAGCGCAGTAAATTATATTATTTTTGTTTTTCTTTAATAATTTTTATGCATATACGTTTCTTTTTTCTTAACATTCAATTCTTCTTACTACAATTCTTGTACAGTGATTTTATAAAAAAAATTTATTGACTTATGATTGCACTACGGCCGCTCTAGTCAAATATTTCTTTTGACGTGGTGCAAATTATTGCAAGTTAGTGCCCAAACCATTCTCGACATTTTGACAGTTTTTCTTCTCTCTGAGAGGATTTCATTCCCATCTGTCACAATTTGACATTTAGTCCGAAATAGTGCGAAGAATTTAAGGAACACACCTAAAGTGAACAATCAGATCCAAATTTGTGTTCCTCAGAAATTTGACACCAAAATTCACGAGACTGAGATTGGTGAAGGATCTGAGATCCCATTTTCCTGAAAAAAGTTCCTACCAAAAAAAGTTCCCACCAAACCGTTCCATATCTTTTTGGAAATTTGCTTTTCCTTGAGATAATTTCATCCAGATTTGACAGACTGTCCATTTTATGCAAAACAAAAATCTATTGAACAAAGCTGACGAAGACTGCTTTTAAAGAAATTGGGTTGCTATAGCTGCTTGATTCACACGTTGGACAACGGAAAAATTGGCATATTTTTTTTCGTTCTTTTCATTTTTAACACAAAATTAGACCATGATAATAAATAGCTTAATCATAGCAAAAATAATGAAATTTTGAAATTCGTGTGAAGGCAGTAAATGTTCAAAAGGTAGACA
Organism: Dasysyrphus albostriatus; assembly: GCA_946251815.1. Lineage (NCBI taxonomy): Eukaryota > Metazoa > Arthropoda > Insecta > Diptera > Syrphidae > Dasysyrphus > Dasysyrphus albostriatus. The sequence continues at coordinate 131,769,937 of OX276337.1, read as the reverse complement.
AGTGCACTCTAGGACGGTGTTTAGATTGGAAAGATTGAGCCATGTCCCATGGTAGTTTCTGGACAAGTGAAGGGGGGGGTCAGGGATGTCTTGAGGCAAAATATAAACACCGACCTCATGAGACTCATTTGTTATTGCTTCAATGTGCAAAGCATTAAAGTTGTTATTGTTTCTATGTGTTTTGAGGCGCCTCAAATATTCGAATGTAAACACGATGAGACTCACGAGTCCGGACACAATTTTCCCAATGTTAACAGGCTCTAGAGGACACAAGCATCCAGGTAAATTGGTGTGTTCAACACACCAAAATTTAGTACTAACTCTTAATTTTCATCTGACAGCTGGCCAATCAAAAACTCGAAAAATTTAAACTTCTTAAAATTGGACGTGTTGCATACGCAATTTGAAAGAGATAAAAGGCGTTATTCTTTTTTAGTTCTTAGCATAACACTGAGCTATCTCAGAGAACTCAGAGCGGTCAATTTGTGCTTCTTTTTTAAATCGGAGCTTGCTCGGAGTATGCTCTATGAGCTTTGAATTAAAAAACCGTGTGAATGGATTAAATGGCTCAGCACAGCCAACTTCACTCCTTTTTGTTCATTCTTATCAAATGGACGCGTTCAACACATCAATTTCAGCTCATATTTTTTGATTTTCGATCGATTGGAAAATGAAAATAACTTTTTAAGGATGACATCCCGTTTTATAAATACAATTGCATCCATACAGAAGACATTACTCTCAGAACTTTATTTCACGGAGATGATTTTAAAAAAATACTTCAACCAGAAATTTCTATAAAAATGTAACTTTCGAATAGAAAATGAGGACAGTTACAGAGTAGTTAGGTATATATACCGTTAATGGACAGAAAAACTTTTGTGGCCGAAAATTCCGTTCGGCATTTTGTTTATTGTTTTGCACGTTTCCGCATTAGCTATTAAACACAATAATATAGAGTGTGCAGTGCAGTGCAGTAAACCGGGAAAAGGGGCCGCCTGAAAATCGTGTTATGTTCACGAAAACAGTTTTGTATTTTTTTTCTATTTGATGTTAGCTTTCAATAGTTTTTATTTTATTTTTTTTTTTTATTTTTGATTCTTGGAAATTGAAATCGCTCGCGCGAAAAAACAAAACGATGGAACATCGACCGACCGACGAAGATTTCCCTATATATGTCCCCGCATCACAACAGAAATAGAAACAGAAAAAAGAACCCCTACACAGAAGTAAAGGAATTCCGCTGATGTTACGATCATGGTCACAATACTCTTTTATCTATGCCATTGGTGTGCTCTATGGGACTCCACAAAGATGCATTGCATACGGTATACGGACGGCACAAACGGATATACACTGTCATCCTCACCTGGGAGCTGCAGAAAATAGCTGGCGAAGCAGAACACCGCACCACTCGAAGGCAATAGCTTATAAGAATAGGACGAGAGGTGTCTCTACCATCAGCTACATATTATAGACACTCTGAATCGAGTCGAAATGTCTTGTCCTAGAAATGTTCACGATCTTGTACTCGGATGTGTCACTCGATTTAGTTGACCATAAATTCAAACAATTGATGACTATGGTGACAAAAAAAGCATCGAGAATAAAAATACCACCAACCAACCCGGCACCATTTCCATTGTGCTAAACTCCTTATAGCTGCGCCAGCTATGAACCATTTAGGGGCCAACAATGTCGCCCTAGGTTCATCCTGGTGATGAAAACAGAGGCCTGGAGGCTCCTCTCTGGCTCTGGATGTTCCTGTAGCCTCGCAACAGCGAGTGATGCCCGTTCAGTAAAATATTTTATTTAAATTTTAAGTGCTGTCTAATTACCAGCACTTCGTGGGGGGACATGTCTATAGTTTTGGTGGAAGGAAATCAACACTTCGAACGACAGAAAAACGATTTCCAACCGATCACGTTTCTAGGGTTTTTTTTCTTGTTTTTTTTTTGCATCGATAGAGGTTTCCGTATGGTTTGTTCGATTTTGGGGCCGATGCTGCGCCATCTAGAGGTTAAAAGACTTCCTTTCGGGATACGTGACGGTGTACACAAATTGTGTGTCAAGCGAGAACAAGGACTGCGTGCAAAACCGATAGTCACAGAAGATACCGATAACTATGGATATGGAAGCTGCGATGCGATGGAGGCGGCAGCGCGAGCCGCGTGGATTTTGATGTTTTACCTTGTGTTCAATTGACTATGGCGACTGGGTGGAGGTGGTGAAGACTAAACTGTGTGAGATACTATTCGATTGGTGTATGTTTGGCTATTTCGGGTCTTGTAAGATTCTCCGTGCGATAGCAAAGATAAAAGTTAATTTGGAAATTAATTGTATACTTGGAGGTAAGTGGTAGGTATACTTTCTATACCCTATTCCTAGAGTAACAATCGGATCTGGGAGTCCAGATAGAGATCAATAGAGAAAACGATGTTTTATGTTTTTTTTTATTTATTTTAATTTTTCTGTGCAATTACTCGAATGTGCAACTTGAGAAAGTTGATTTGTTTTCTATTTGTTTAAGATTTTTTGCTCGTTGTTTAACCAAGTGATTGGATCGATATAGAGGTAAAAGTTCATCTTACCTAAGATAGGGTTGGGCCAAACGGACATGCAGGCCAATGATGTTAACAAATACATATTGTTTTGAGAAGAATGCACTTCTTCTAGTATTACTTGAATTTTTAAATATAATTTTAAGAACAATTATAGTTGGTAAATTTTAAATACATCTTAATTAATTGATTTGATTTATGGAAATTTCAAAGAAACTTTTTTTTTTTAAATCAAATGATAATTTTTGAAAATGTTGGTTTTGATATAAATTAACATCGGTTTTAAAGAAAAGCGAAAATCAAAAATATGGTAGCATGTATTATGTACATATATTAATTTTTCGCAAAAATATTTCTCACTTCAAAATATTTATCACCTGTGTCCTGTATTGGACTAAGAGCTGCATGCATCTACGCATCATATTAAACAATTTGGCAGATTTATTTTTTGGTGCCCGTGGTAAGGATCATGGGTTGAAAATAGCGGTGATATTCATTTATTAAAAAGGACAAATGATGCTCTGTCATTTTTTTAGGTCCACAAAGTCGATTAACAGAGCTAATGATAAAAACTTTTTAAATGTGCCATATCGAAAGATATTTGAAGAATTATAAAAATAAAACATCAATAAACAAAGTCTCAAAAATAAAGCAGGTGGGTTTCTCTAAAAACCTCTTGAGTCTTCTTATTCGAATCGTCAAAATTTAAGTCTGCGGATCAGCGTTTCCGCTTGGCCCCTTTAATGGCCCCTTTTTTACATCCAGGACCCATAGTCACCACTTTTTTAAAAACCATCTAATTGGCAACTTTTTAAAAATTCAATGTGATTGTCCTTCAAAATTGAGTTTGTAATAAAAATATTTGAACTTCACCAGATTTCTTATATCTACCTTATTCGGCAAACTATTATTAAAATACATTTTGCCATAGTTTTGAAATAAATGTTTTCTCCTAGATGTAAATTGTTTCTATTTATTCTCTGTCTTGGGGCATTCTTTTTAACGGGCCCCTTTTTTTGTCCTGCGGCCCTTTTTGGATCCCTTTTGAATTTTTTCCTGCGCCAACGCTGCTGAGGACTTAAAGAAAATGACAAAGCATTATTTCCCATTTTTAATAAATGAAATGAAGTGCATGTGGCCCTAACAGAAACCGCTATTTTCAACACCTCATCCTTACCACGGGCGCCAAAAAAAATCCTGCCAGACTCTTGAATTTGATGTCAAGATGCATGCACCTACAGACCCTCATACTCATTTTTTCTGTTATGGTTCAACCAAAAAATATGCTGCCAGCTTTTAGAGTATTATGTATTCAATGAAAGAATTTTAAAAAAATTTTAAGGAAAAATCTGAGAAGCCATTTTTGAGAATAATAAGATTTCATCAAATACTTGCGTACTTGCTCTAATGATCAAGTTGCTTGGAGTAATAAAAAAATATTTAAAAAAATATAAAAATATTAAAAAAGCAATTAAACCGTTCTTTTATTTTAAAAACAACTTGTTAAAAAACTTAGTAGTAACTTAGCTCAAAAACAAGTATGCCATTTGATTACTTGAAAAATATGAAATTGTATATGCAAAAAAAAAAATTAAAAACCTTGTAGCGGTTTTTTAAAAATTAATTTCTTATAAATAAAATTTTAATAACATTTTTAAAAAAAGTTTTGGTATGCCATTTTTGAGTATATATTAAAATACACCCTAGTTTCAAAAAAAAATCATCAACTCGTTTTTAAAATATTGAATTTTGAAAAAAAAAATCATTTTTTATAAATCCAAAATGTATTTTTTCAAAATTTTTAATTAGCAGAAAAGTTTTAAACATATGTCGTTGAGGATAGACTAATTGACTATTTACGCTATTGGAAGATCTTTCAATATTGGCAGACCTGTCAGAAGTCTTCCAATCGCGTAAACAGCCAATTTTTAATTGGAAGACAAAAAATGTCAACCAATTTTCTACCAAAAAGTTGGCTGATTTTTGGATAAAATTAACCAACTGTGTAAACGGACAAATTTCACTTGATAGAACATTTTCAATTGGATGCTTATTGGAAGCAATTGAAAGACTTCTGACAGGTCTGCCCATATTGAAAGATCTTCCAATCGTGTACACTTAGCTTTACTTTTCAGTCAACTTTCCAATAACGTTGCCTTCATTCGAAAACAATATGTACATATTTTGGCAGATAAGAAACTTGCCTTAATTTCTAGTCCCTTGGGGCGTCAAGTTTCTGTTCACCTACAGAAGGATAATTTTAAATTTTCTTGGTTTAAATAAATATTTGCAAGGAAATGTGCTAGAGCTCCGAGCTGGTATTCGCAAAGATCTTTGGTAACATTTTTTTCCCAGGTCTCTAATAGTTTTGACAAATTTTGAGTGCAAAATCCGCCTACGAAGCTAAGTATACAGAAAAACGCATCTTTGATAGATCTACAAAGTTCTTTTTCGTTAAGATAAGTTTTTTGTCCTCTCAACTTAATAAAGATCAAGATTAGAAGCTCCCAAAATCTTCGAATACAGTTTTCGGGCATAGAACTAGGTTAAAACAATTTATTAATACAAAAATGAAACTTTCATTTTTTGCACCAGATTTGATGGAATATCTTAAATAAGAAATAAACAGATTTTTAAATTTTGTGTCTTTCATTTTTGGCTATCGTTAATAAATTGTTGGAGTTCCAAAATATATTTTGACTATTCTTAGGGTTCCAAAGCTAAAAAAGTTTGGTTTGAAAGTGTTTTCTTCCGGTTCCAAAATATTCAACCAAATATTTCATTCGTCAGATTTTTAAAACTGGTTTTATTTTTTTTTTAATACTTATTTATTTATTTACGGAACATGACATGTCAGCATTTTTTAAAAAAATAGCGGTGGTCACTTTACGCTAATAAAAGGACAAAAATAGCTTTATATATCCATTTTTTTGCTCAGGAGTCCATATTGAATTGTGGAAGTGAGTGCACCACGTTTTAAGTGAGTTTTCCAGTATTTTCAATTAAAATCACGAGTGAATTAGTAAAGTTAGTATAACAAATTAACCCTTAGCACCTTCATTAACAATTATTGGTTAGATTTATTTAAAAGGAATTTTCACAGAAAAAAGATTAATTTTACAGCATCTTTAACCTTCTCGCTTAATGAATTGAATATGTTCGATAATTTAGCAAAACCACTTAAAAAAATGTACCTTGGTTCTTCTATTTCTCATGCCTACATATTCTTTGATGTCCCTAAATTGGAGTTCAATACTTAATGATGTGGTGGTCATAGTCATTGGCCATCCATCCATACCCATGATTTCTGGGTGCAGTTTGTTGAAGTAGGTTCGGTACCAACGAATGAGAAGAGACTTCATTTGTTTTAGTCGTTTTGTTGCTGTTGTAGTTCTTGTTGATGGTATTGGTGATGGAGTGTTGTTTTTTTAAAAAGCCTTATCTGAATGTAATCGCATGTAAATTATCTTTAACTCCTTTGTGTAAACATGAATTTAAATCGTTCATTTAATTTCATTCCAGCACTAAATTATTTTTAGACTCGAATCGATTGGAATCCCAAGAAGAGTCTCTGTTCCGACCATGCGTCGCGTCTCGTTGTTTCCATCGTCATTGTCGTCGTCGTCTTCGTTGTTTTCGTCCTCTGGATCTGGATGGACTAGGATGGTGATTCTGGTTAAATGGATGCTGCACAGTGTTGATTCCTTTGATGACAATCATGTGGTGGGCGATTGCAAAATTGTGTCTGCACTCCAGGTAGTATTGTATACTCGAATCGCACTGACCGCATTGAATTAAGGTTAAAACCAAAGTTGCTCGAATCAATGAACATTTAGCTACAAGAAAGGACTTAACAATTATTTTCCTATACACCATTCATTATTTTTATGTATAAAAATAAAAATATAAATAAATATAAAATATAATTTCATTTGACTTATCAATTCATCGTTAATGGTTGGGGATCGATTCACAACGAACACACAAATCGAGTCATCGACAGTAAAAACAACAACAAAAAATATCCGATACGAGGAAAACGATTTTCGCTTAAGCAATAAAAATTTATCAGTTTAACAGAAATTCATTTTTCATTTCAATTGTCATTAATTTGAAATTTGAGAGTAAGGCGGAGGAAACATAAGAACAAAATATCTTCCCAACTTTTGGTTTGGTTTGGTTTGGTAGATGGTGAATGGTGACGGTGATGGCGATGGTGACCACTGGAAAATAAAGCATCGTTGAAAGAAAGAAATTATAAGATAAAAAATTAAATAAACCAAACAACAACAACAAAATGAAAAAAAAAACTGAATAATTTTGAGTTATTGTTGCAATTTTTATTTACAGTTTGGTTTTTGCCAAAAGGTAGGTAAAAGGTAGGTACCTTCCTCTATATTGTAACCTGAGTATAAAGGAAACGAAGATGTTGACATTTTTTCGGTTTACAATTAATAGGTTCTTGCAAGTATTATGGTTACCACTTTAAAGCAGTTGGAGGTATGATTATTATCATTTTTTCTTTTAGGGTCATCGTTAAGATATTGCAATAAGCATTATACACTATTTGTTTTACTATGTAGGTATATGTATATGTATGTACATATTTACAAAGTCATAAAATTCAACGAGTTTGGGGAATTGTATTTCACTGGAAATCGATAAATTCTTGAAAGTCATCTTGGTGAATATTCGTTTGTTTCTTAATAATGTCTGCATACATTTTGCCGATGACAAACAAATAAATTTGGGAACTAGGTTCTGTCTTGAACAAAATATCCAAGGGCAGAATTGAAGATATTATTAGAAGCCCCATTTTGAAATTAGTTGATTAAAATTTGGCACTTGTTAAGTCACATTGCTTGAAATGTTTTGAAAATGTCTCCGTTCTTATTGTAAAGTACTTAGGGTCCTCAATAAGAAGTTTACAGTTATTGATGTGCTTAAAGACTTTATTAAGTAGCAGTTTCAATTCTTAGTGTAAGTAAGAAAGAAAAGTAAAGGACTAGAATGACTGCCCTGAGGAACTCCAATTTTGTTTGAAATAAACCTTGAAATCTTATTGTTAAAACGCACTATTTTCAACAGATCTGTCCAACTTCTATACTCTTGGGCATGCCGATGATATCGACGTCATCGACCGTTGCTAACAGGCCGTTATAGAGTCTTTCACGGAAATTGAAGAACAAGTGAGACTTCTTGGTCTTTAAGTAAACGAGGACAAGATCAGGTACACTCTACCAACAAGTATACCTCAGCGTATAAATAGTAATTCTACGAAAAACATCTAAGTGGGAGATCCGGCAAGGAATTAAGGTTCTCCCAAACCAACGCGAATGCGGAGCGATTTGCAGCAAATCATTCACAATAGAAAAAAATATGACAAATACACAACGCTAAACAACAACAAAAATTCGTCGTCGCTGCGGATTCGCATTGGTTTGGGAGAGCCTTTACCTTTGTTTTCAGTTTTTATGAAAGCATAACTCCTCACATGAAAGATGATGTGCACGCACTATAAAACCCTGATACTCCCAGAGAGCCTATTCTGGTTCTGTGAAACAGTGAATCGAATAAATTGTTTTCACATCTGCTGCCGAGCATTGCTGTAATTTTTTCGATTCATTTGGCACAAATAAGCGATTCTAATCCTGTGAATGAAAACTATATTATCGATGCCCGAACCACCTTACCTTTTCTCCTGAAAACTGCACGATTCTCTCAATTTTCTTTCGTTTTTGAAGAGAACAGAGAAAAGCATTGTTGTGAAATTATTTAACGCGAATTTTTACTTTATGATGGCGGAACTACAATCCGCGATTTCAATGGATTTATATTAATCCAAATAAACGAAACAATTGATAAAACAATTAAAACCACCGGCCTGCGTGCGCCTCGAAAACAACGAAAGCGATGACGATGACGAACTGTCAACCGATGGGTGCGTTTAATAATTCGCACAACTGACAACACATAGAGTGCTGCCACCCAGTAGCTCAGCAATGGGGTGGGTTCAATAATCAAAATGATTTTATTAATCGGATACGATTAATAAAATGAAATAAAAAGAAAATTGATAAAATGGTAAGTATAAGTACAGGGTGTACTTGTACTTAAAGTGGGCGCCAGGAATTCTTTTACGAACTAAGAATTAGTGAATTCCAAAACTAATTTTTTAACGAGCAAAGCAAATAAACGAAAACGAGTAAAAGAACCAAAAATAAAACACAAGTTTTTATATGCCCAGATGGGGACTTGAATTGTTTTTATTTGGGAAGCCTTTGCGCCGAAACCCAGGGATTAAAACCCAAAATTTTTTCGAAGATATAGATTTTCACAGAATTTTTAAAGGGGCTTACGGAGAAATTAACAAAAAAAATACCGTGTCCCACAAATAACTTGGACAAAATTCAAATAAAGCAAAAAAGAAACGATCAAAAAAAGCAAACTATACGAATCGACACACAAAAAATTAAATTAACAAGAACCACTCTACTTATCTTTTTATCTGTCTGCGGATCACCTATCCGCCTCCTTTCCTCTTTCACCTCGATTTCCTCTTTTTCCTCAAACTGCTTCGCACCTCGAAACACTAATTTTTCCTTCTTTAAAATTTCCTCGACAATTTTTTCTACAAAATTACTATTCCTCGATTTTTTTTTTCTTCTTTTAAATTCTTCTCGACTTGAAACTCAAAATAATCTATTAGCTTGAATCGTTCTCCAAAGAGTGAACTTTCCATGCTAAATCTATTGTCTACGTCGGCCATTCCAGTCTCTCACACATTCATACAACCAGCCAATCGTTTTCGAGATCTTCAGTCACGGGATCACGGCTTCCTGGAAAGCTACGTGCTCTCCTCGAAAACCTCCGTTCCTCCGTTGTCGAACCTCATCGAAACTTTACTCTCACGCACACATTCAATGATGATTGATTCAATGATTCTTCTAGGCATTCTCCTAGTTACTCTAAAACAATCGCGAGTGATTCGAAACGCGAAGCAATCTTTCTAAAACCAATCCCTCGAGGTGAGAGAGGACTTAATCTTTTTAAATGCTGAGATATACTCAGTTCTTTTCGCGTGTCAATTCCAATAGTTCTATTTCCTTACTATTTAAAAGAAGTTAAGTTTAAGAATTATAAATCACGTTAACAAGCCATTTTTCTGACAACAATGTAAAACTACGTTACGTTAAGTTAAATATATAATAATGTTGGTTATTTAGATAAAAGTAAGATTCCACCTGACTCGCTTACTTCTTCAGCTCATCCGCTGGTACCTCGACAAGAGACCGTCCGTCTTCTTGGTAATTTAAGTTCGTGGATTTTGGAACCAACTGTTCCACTCAAATCGCAAATCGATCGAAACCTGTTTTTGTTACTTTTCCAAAATACTTTAAGAGTAGGTCTCTGGCTGATGGACGCCAGGTATCTACTGACTCTACAAATATTTTGAAGGCACAAGGGAAAAAGGAAAGGCTAAAAATGGTTAATGATAAAGAATAGGCAGGTGCAACTTGTTGTGGTAAATTTTACCGCAGCAGCATGTAATAGAAATACTTTTTTCTTTATGGATTTGATGGAGAAAGAGATACATATGATTGAATTTGATATCGTTTGTTCGTATTTACGTTTTCATTTTGGATATTCACTTCCATATGACGGCGTGAAAAAAAATTAATCATATGAAAGTTTTTGATGTTTGGTTTTACATTTACATAGAACGGGAATAGGAATTAGTGTAAAAGCATACAAAGTTTTTTGATTCACTTTTTCAAAGAACCAGAACTGGCCCCCTGGGCTACTTCGAAAGAAAAATTAATTGACAAGAGAAGATACAACTGCAAACTCTATATTTTGTATAAAGATGTGGATTAAGTCCAGAAAATCAAAACACATTTTTCCAGTTTATATTTCTGAGTGCTCAGAGAATTTCCCCAGTTTTTCTGTCAAAAGCTAAGGAAAAAAATCTTTGCTCCGTAAGCTCAGCGAGTGCTCCTCAAATATAAACTGAACAATTGGCTCGGATACATCGAGTGAAAGGAAAATAATGCATGCTCCGGTCAAGAGAGCATTTGAAGTTTGAATCCCAGCCCCAGATTTGAGAGAAAGAAGAAGACCGAATCTCTAGTTTTCAGACCATCGTCAATCGCGTAAACTTTACAAAAACAAAACTGATTTAATTTGCAGCTTTTTTCTTAAAAGAAAAATTATAATTTCATAGCTTCTAATTGCAAGTAGGAATCTTATCCGTGTAAAATGAAATCCTTGTTTAAATTCATATCTTCTGCTTGGGTAGCTTTTGGAACAATTCAGCAGATAGTATTTAAAGACGATAAGGAGAAACCTACATTTTGTCAATAACGGTTAAGCCATTTTTCATCTGATTGAAAAGGCCAGTTCTGGTACAAATATTTAAGATGTTCTAAGCAGATCTTAGTGATAATTTCAGAGCCACATTCACTTCACCACAATCAACAACTTCTATCTCTCTAAGCCGTGTGTCGCAAAATGAATCCCATAGAGTTTCCACATTCTTCAGTTGGGAAGCATGCCTATAGTACCTATACCTATAGCTTCATCAGGAAATCTTTCCCTCTCTTTCTTAGTCTATGGTTTTTTATTGTTGTTGCTGTTGGTGCTAGATGCTTTTGGCTGTGAATTTAATTTTGTGTGGGGTTCTTTTTTTGTTGTTGTTGTATTTTAACTCGTTTCCTATAGTGTCACCGCGCCTTTATACCTTTATACTAACTGTGAGCTGCATCCGTGTGTCTTCCCAGAGGCGATAGCTATTTGTTGTCGTCGCGCGAATCCACAAAAATAAGAATCTACTTATTTAGTGGTTTGCCTGTCGAAGTATGTAAAATATTCTCTAAGAGCATTTTGTGGCAATCGAGCCCCAACTAAGCTAAACCAAAGATCCACACGTGTTATCACTGAGAGCGGATTCACGATTTTCCGTGATTCAGGATTTTCAGTGAATGGGGTTCTTCAATGTGGATGATTTTTTGTCCAACCGCCCACTCCTTTGCGCCCTTCATCGAAGATGGTTTTCTGTTTTTTTTTTTGTTTTTTTTTTTCTGGCTGTTGTCTACCGATGTTGTTGTTGCTGCTGTCGTCCTCCTGATGGCGATCAGCTTAGAATCCCACATTATTTGTTTAAGCATTCTCCGTATGCATTTATGTATAATTTTTTTTACCTACTGTCCTTCTAGCTAGATGTACCGTTCGTTTTCTTAAGCTATGGTGATGCGGTGAACCCGGTGACCAGTCAGTTGCTTTGATGAACAGAGTGTAAACCTTTTTTTTAACCAGCTTAATTAATGAAAGGCTTAAAATTCAACCTTTCAATAAGAAAGGAAAAACAAAAGGAGAGCAATTCGATGGCAATTAGCTTTTCACCCGTAACTGTATCACGAGGACTATCAGATGCCATCAGATGGATAACCCGAGTGGCTCTTCCACATATCGCCTTTGTCTATTTTTCTTTTCGTTTTTTTTTTGACAATCACAAATCAAAGGAGCTTTCAATAGCTTCGTCGGGCTTAGAAATACCCATAGTCCAGATGAAACTGTATATTTTCTCTTCTTCTTCACAGTAGTTGATTCTTCTTGCATCAACTTCGTGCTGTAATACCTCCAGAGAAATGCTAATGAATGCTGATAATTTAATCGATAACTTTAGTGAAGCTGATGCCTGCTCCAAAGCAAATGGATTTCCCTTGGATTCAATTCTATTGTTGTATGCTGGGAAGTGAGGTTCCAACAAAAAAAAACCTTCACTCAATTTCGCAAGCGAACAGTTCAGTTGTTCGGTAGAGATCGCTTGAGTGAGCTCGCTGTACGTACCCATACATACACAATAGCTGCCGGCCGCCTGAGCTTCTGTTTTGTTGGTGTTTGGCGCGCCTTTTGGTCAGGAAGTGAATCTCATTAGCACACTATTATCGCGGCGAGTGGAATTTTGTGTATTTCACTGTAACTGGCGAGGTGGTGCTGGGCACATAGGGTGCGAATGCGGAACGCGAGAAGCATTGATAGGGACGACCACAATAACGCGAAAGCAACAACTCGGAATCCAATGACGAAGATGATGAGGGAGGGAAATCCAATCGAAATCTGATTTTTAGATCTTGGGCTCCTTTTTGTTGCAATCGATCGATCGATCCTCTGCAGATGGTCGGGATGTTTTGAAATTTAAATTGATGTACCAGAAGTATACAGCATAGCTTACCGTTAAATCGATAACTGTTTTTTTTTTGTTTTTTTTTTTTTGTCTAAAAGCCTTTGTTTGTGCAATCGAATTCTTTCAAATGTTAAATTTATTGTTGTTTGTCTAACCTAGTTATGCATGTGAAGAACTAATCTGCATAGTACAATGTATAAGGCTTAAGAAACTCAAAAATGTCAAAATTGAGTCTGATTCTTTCAGCAATTGATTCGTCGGATTCTGTAATTGGGGTGAATGTTATGTTTTAAGTTATATTTCTATATGCATTTATATTTTCAAAATGAATAGAATTCGCGTTTTGTTGGAAAACTGAAACACAGCCAGTTGAAATTTTTCACGAAATGCAGCAACAATCACCAGCTGCCAATAACTTTACCTTTTTTCTGCAGTTAAATGCAACTAGCGAAGAATGCCTTGGAACTATGTAATTCTCATACAAAAAGAGCTTTATTAACCAATTTATTCCACACCGTTTTGTTGAAAAGCTTTTGCCCGACTGTGTATAGTTTTTAACAAAACACGGCTACTGTCAAAATAGCTTTGTTTCAAATATTAACCAAAAATGTCATACTATTAGAAAACTATTATTTGTCACTGGTTTTTGCATAATTCCTGTTCCACACTTCAAAAATTAGGTTAGCTTTTCCCGGAAGAGAGTTTTCACGAGAGAGTAAAATATTTCTCCTTCCTGACAAATTCGGCCCAATAAATTTCTTTTGGCCTGAACTAGAGATATTCAAAAAATAAGATCTCAGAGACCTCAGCTAATACATGCTCCGTCAGAAAGCGAACATAAGCAAAATAAATATTTTTTTCTTCAGTAATTTGACAGTAGAATTAAGGAATTTTTCTGAGGAATCCTGTTTGTGAGACTGAGATAACTGGGGATTGTGTAATCTCTTTTTCATGAATATAGATTCTTGATGTTTGGTCTCTAAAATGCCAGGTTGACTTTAACCAGATTATACATTCAAGAAAAAAATTGTTACCAAAAGTTCCTACCATATACCGAGTTGCATATTATTTCGGCAATTAACTTCTCTCCGAGAGAATTTATCGAAATTTGACAGACCGACAATTTTCCCCGAAAAATGTATGGCAGAAAGCTACTGAATGTGCATTGGCTATCATTTTCTTTTCATCCTCCCCCTCAAATTACAACTTGTGGGAGTCACAAAACCATCGAAACTGTGATCTCCTTCAAAGCAGGTCACAAGTCACAACTCACAATTTTCTTGGATTCTTAGAAATCATTGAATTATATTCTTTCAAAGCGAACTCTCTATGTGAAAGAGGACAAAAAAGCACTTTGTGCTTATGAGACTGAATAACTGAATACATATCTGTGTGTTGAATAAGTTCATTGCGATTGTAGATAGGTAGAACTATTTATAACAGTCAGAAAGACACTTAAGCTAATGTAAAAAACCAACAAAAAGTAGCTTTCCGTATCACCAAAAGAGGAACACACCCATACTTTACTTATCATCTATCTCTTTTTGGCATTCGTATTTCACCAAATGCGCTCCGTAGCGCACCTCACTTCCATAAGGAAAGTTGAACGAAACTTGACGAAACGCTCCACTCCTCTATTATAGCTACGCCATATGCTTTCTGTGTATTCACTTGTTTTCTTCCGACCTATGAAATGCCCCTCCTAGCATTATAGTTCTAGCTCAAGAAGTAACTAATAAAATGCTGTGGTAAGTTTCGTTGTGAGTTTTTTTGTAACGATTAGAGGGAGAATACAAAAATGGTATTGAATTACAACAATCCTCACAAGGAATAGTCACAAGGGCTTGTGACTCCTCTATACATAGATACGACCCTGTTTAAATTGGGAAGATTGAGTCCGACATCGCGGCAGTTTGTTGGAGAGTGAAGATGGGTCAGGTATGTCACGAGGCATGAAGAAAGCATAAAAACTGGGCTCATAAGACTCATTTGTTGTTGTGTGAGCCTGTTTAGATTGTGAAAATTGAGTCCATACTCATGAGTCTCATCGTGTCTACATTCGGAAATTTGAGAAGCCTCAAAATACCATAAAAACAACAACAACTTCAGTGTTTTACACATTGAAACAACAAGAAATTAGTCTCATGAGTCAGGTTTTATATTTTGTTCATGCCTGACGACATCCCTGACCTCCCACTTCTCTTTTTAGAAACTACCTTGAGACGCTTCAAAGTTTTTTATGTAGACACAACGACACTCACGAATTCGTCCTCGATCTTCCCAATCTAAACAGGGTCAATGTGTGTGTTCCAAACTTTCTCCTTTTTGAAATCGGAACAGAAGAAGTTTCCGAAAACACTTCTCGGAACAGCCAATTGAAGGCATTTGGAGTAGTTGGAGTGAAAATAGAGTGCAATAAAAAGCTTAGCCCAAACGTCGAATCGAGATAACGACATTAGATTCCCATTTCCTCGTAAGAGGCTTATGCAATAGGGCTCGTTGCTTTCTTTTTCGAATCTCCATCATGAATAACCTATTCTTTTGCTAATAACAGCTTCGTACTGATTCAAATTAAACAAAAAAAAAATATTCAAAACAAAAACACTGTCCATGTGATTTTCCTTAATTTGTATAACTATGCCAAAGATAGTTTTCCCAGCAATTGACCTCGATTTTTATTTTCCTCAACAAAAAAAATCTCAGACCATGAAAATTGTTTTTTACTTAGACTTTCTTTTGGCATTTCACAATCACATAATTGAGAATAGCTTCACAATATTGAAGAGTGCAATCATGATTTGTTCCTTCATCCAATGAATTCAACTTGATCACTGATCACTGACTTTAAAACAGACAAACTGAACATCAAATTGTGACTATGTTGCAAACTTTCAAGTAAAATGCCACTGATTCGATAGACACGATCACCCAGTTGCAAGCCAAAACTAAACCAAACCAACATTTAATTACAACCTTCGATAAATGCTCCCAAGATTTAAATCTACGTCTCTTTTGGGAGATGGAAAGATACATACAAGCTAGATAGATGCAGAAGAGAAGTAAAGCTGAGTCTAATTGTGTTAAATCAGCCAGCCAGAATCCCATGGAATCACCATCAGACTAAGCTATCACACAAAGAGAAAATCGCGAGCATCGTGGCAAATGGATTACTTTCACGGACATAAGCTCTCCCTGGTGCACATAAATCAATGGCCATTGTGAACAGATCAGTGATAGATGGGCGAGATCATAGATCGGTAATATGTCATTTAGAAGTCGGCCACTCCAGTTTGTACATTCTGTTGCTGCCATATTATTAATAGATTGACCTGGCTGATGAACAAAACTATTCTCTCCAAACGAAACCGTTAAGTCTAACTGCAGCTACTGATGTTAGAGTTCATTACACCAAACATTCTAGGAGGACTTTCCTATATAGGTAACTACACCATCACCGGTTCTCATTGGGCCAAAAGGTCGTCGAGTGAAATTACTTAAATTACTAGAATTCGATTTTCGTTCTGGTAATAAAAATCAAGTGCTAAGGCTGGGGTAATTAATTAAGAGTCTGCACTTGCCTCAGAGGCAGGAAGCACTTCAAATTGCCTAAAATAAATCCAATGTCTCACACATACTCGCCGATTAGACAAGAGTGAGGGAGGGTGGATATATGTAGGTTTGTATGTATGTTGGAAGATCTGAGGATCTGGAATGAACATTGTCGTGAATCATCATCATCATCATCTACTGCTGCTGATGCTGCAGCAGTTTGAGTGCACAATTGCGCAAATCGTATATTTGCCCATGGTTCTATGTAAACAGTAACAAACCGCAGCCTTTCATCCTTCTCTTTTCGCTCACTCTCTGCATCACAGATACAATCTATAGATACTATACATTCAGGGCAGGATTAAGGCCATTCACTTCAACCAATTTACAACTAAGTCATTCTTTTGTAGTTTTTTTGTTTATTTATTGCCAGAATCAACTTAACTTAATCGTAATCATAATCGTAATCGTAATTGTAATCTTGATCGTAATCGTAGTCGGTTAATCGTAATCACAACCGTAATCGTAATCGTAATTGTAATCGTAATCACGCACAATCTGCTTCAGAAAGTGAACATGAATATGACAACACAACTCCTTGCCGAAACTATGTGCATGTTTGAAGCTGCTTAGAGGAAGTTTTCCCTAGTTGAATAATTAAGGCTGTATTTTCCAATGTTGTGCCACAGAGCTGGACATTTGACCGGAATCGTAGGTTCAGCCATCTTTATCTTAAAATTTATTATATGTGGCCTTAAAGTCCAGTCTTGAAATAATTCGTCTTTTCCAGAATCTGCTAGTCAATGGTTTTATAAACCGCTGCTTTGATTGGAAGGATTAAGTCCGGAATCATGGCCATTTGTGGGAAGCACAATTTGGGGGTTAAGGATGTCGTAAGGCATGAAGTAATCATTAATACCGGACTCATGAATCTCATTTGTTATTTTTTCATTGTTTCCATTGTTGTTGTATCAATGTGTTCTGAGGCCCCTCAAAGTTTTCCAAGTAGATCATGGGACTCACGAGTCCAGACTCAATCTTCCTAATCTATACAGGGTTATGTTAACAATGAGACTTACTATTCTGGACTCAATTTTCCTTAGCTTAGCAAGGTCTTACGCTGTCATTCAACAAAGGCTGTGCTTACCAACTAATCTTCTGAAGATTTCTTCCTTTCCAACTTCGAACACAACTTTGACATCATATTCAAATGCTCTGTATGACCCTGTTTAGATTTGGAAGATTGAGTACGGACTCGTGAGTGTAATCATGAGCCTGTTTAGATTGGGAAAATTGAGTCCAGACTCATGAGTCTTATCGTGTCTCCATTCAAACATTCGTGGTGCCTCGAAACACATAGAAACAACAACTACGTCAGTGCTTTGCACATTGAAACAACAACAAACGAGTCTCTTAAAGTCGGTGTTTATATTTTCTTAATGCCTCCCGACATCCCTGACCATCCACTTCTCTTGTAAAGAAGCTGCTGTGAGACCGGTCTCAAACTTCCCAATCTAAACTGCGTTCTTCTTCATATCTACATTAGATAATTTGCGGCTCTTCAAACCACATTGAAACAACAACACCCTCAATATTTTCTACATTGATATACAACAACAAACGACTTTCATAAGTCCGGCGTTTATGTTTTCTTCATGTCTCAAGACATTCCTTAACCTCACATCTCTTGCCCACAAACTGCCATAGTGCCGGACTCAATCTTCCCAATCTAAGCAGAATCTATGCACCGTGCAGGAGTTCATAAAATCTTAATATATAGGTTTGGTTCTTTAATTTTCGTATCACCTAATCCGGCACTGGTTATACTTTTTGGTATGGAATGAAGTGTGTTTGTATCTTTTACAAAACTGTTCTCTGTTTAGTATTTAGAAACGTTAACTGATCTGAAGTAATAGTTGCAGGATATAAGCTCATAGATGCTGATGATGCTGATGTTGCTGATCCGGGATGTAAGAGGAATGGAACGATGTTATTCAGAAAGAGAAGATGTGTGAGAGAGAGGGAGAAGAAGAAGTTTTGGTGTAGTTTAGGAACCTATATAGTAGGTATCTCTTATTTTTTGTGCTATGTCTGTAGGATAGGCGCACCACACCGATATTGCCGTTTTGGGTTTTAACTGATTGGATCTCATAATGTGATCACGATTCAGGAATTACCGTATGAAGTGGGCGGTAACACACATTTTAGAAACTAAGTAAATGGGCTTAAAACGATTTTTTTGTTGTTGTTGTTGTTTTCTATTTATTCTGCGATTTATTTAGTGCGCGTATACAGCCAAACCAACAAAGCAAGCAAAGCGCACAGAATTGGAACTTAAGGTAGCACAGAAGGCCAAGAGTTGAACTGCTAAATTGCAGTTGGGTTAGAAAATTTAGATTTTTTTTGTTGTACTCATAGTTTCCCTCTGCCCTTGGATAAAAATGATGGGATATACCTTCTATCTTCCTGCCATAAGTTATTTAGTTGAATTCCTTATTGTTTTTGTTTGTGTTTTTTTTTTTCTTTTTGGGATCAGTTGATAGAGCTAATAATTTTGATCTATTATGATTGCAATGAGACAGTAGACATGGTAGTTGATGGAAACAAAGAGATGAGGTTGTGAGTGTTTTTCCAAGAAATCTATTTGCAAGGAGAAATCTGTTCTTTAGAAACTTTCATGCAACAGAAATTGAAAGGAGGAGATTTTAAGAATCAATTTTGCTTAGATACCTACATTTATCATTAAAGCTTGGAAAAATCTATATTTTGGAAGCGAATTTCAGAATTGGCCGCGGAGTAAAAAAGGAATACTTTACGTTGTAGTAAATTGAAGGACAGAAGACCCAAGAAGGACATAAATTTGTTTGAATCCACGATAAGACCACCCAACGCATTGTTTTCCACCAATAATAGTTGTGTTTTTTTCCTTGCCCGAATGGGCTTGGATGAAAAAAATGACGTCGAGGCTAACCAACCAATTCCCCTATGGGCTTAGACAATTTTCGGGGTTTAGCTTTAGCCCAGATAAAACTGTGTTACTGGCACGAATTTCATACATGTTATCGATGGTTTGTATAAAACTCCATTTTTTTCTGTGATGGCGGCACTTAAGCCTGCAAAAAAACACACCTGCTGATTACTCAATTCACAATGGGTGTTTTTTTCCTTGCCCGAATGGGCTTGG
The DNA here is from genome assembly GCA_946251815.1 of Dasysyrphus albostriatus. Classification (NCBI taxonomy): domain Eukaryota; kingdom Metazoa; phylum Arthropoda; class Insecta; order Diptera; family Syrphidae; genus Dasysyrphus; species Dasysyrphus albostriatus. Next base: position 131,750,457 of record OX276337.1, on the reverse strand, counting down.
ACAAAAAAAACGACGTCGGGGCTAAGCAATGTATAAACATGTTAAATGCAACAAGGACTAAGCTCCTTCGGGCCTAGCTAAGCCCAGAGAATTTTAGAATTTTAGGGGCTTACTTTTAACCCAGACAAATCTGCATTACCGGCATGAATTTCATACCTGTTATCGATAGTTTGTATGGAAACTCATTTTTTTTCTGTTATGGCGTCGCTAAGCTACGATGTCGTTCTTTTGATCCGATTCCCTGGGCTTGCAAAAAAAAACCTAAAAATTGAGATAAAGTTTCGATAAGTTTTAGCTTAAGCGGCGCGACGCTGAATTAAGATTAATTATAAAAGTGGACAGAGCGTTTTATTGGTGCTTGCATTGCTATGCTAGTTATAATTACAAATAAAAAGCACCTAATGGGGCAGGTAACAGGTGTGTTTTTTTTTGTAACCCCAGGGGTATCGGACGAAAAAAACGACATCGGGGCTTAGCGACGCCATCACAGAAAAAAAAAGAGTTTCCATACAAACTATCGATAACAAGTATGAAATATGTGCCGGTAACACAGTTTTTATGTAGGACTTAAGCCTAGCTCCAACAATTCTGTGGCCTTAGTTGTTGTTGTATTCAACATTTAAAAAGTGTTTAACCTCAACATCGACCAATTACCTCCGGGTCTGTAAAATTTAACCTATAATAAGCTAACTGTTCTCAATTTCTCATGTGGAATTTGCTTTTGCTCTGATAGAGATCCCAGATTAATTTGTAAAAACTAAACATTTCTTAAATGTCCCATCCAATTTTTCCCAAACAAGTTGTGCTTGTTACCAAATCAAAATATGACATTGCAGTTGACATACCAATTTACGTTCCAGCTTATTGGAACAACACTCCATCCATCTGCGCACGTTCGCCTTCGATAAAGATCAAAACAAATTTATTGAAACTTTATTTGCAGAAAAGTCTCAAGATCCCAAGTAGAAGTAAATCTTGTTAGCAAATTTGTATTCGGCCTTGGTGAACCCGCATGTTGTACTCAGCTAATTCAAAGAGAGACAAAAAAATAAAAGCCATTCAAACAATTTCAATATATCACCATGCACTTAGTGGACAATTATTTGAGAACGAAAAACTCTGTCAACCATCAAACATATAATAAAAAAAAAACAACAAACCTTCATAAAAAAACATTTCTTCTAGACCAGCTAAGCGACATTTTCTCACACAGAAATGACTAACTTGACGGGACAGCACACGGGAGCGCGTCGAGAGTAGCCATAGATCGACAGGTCTATGTTCTCTCTGGACTTCAAAAGACACGCAAGTTGAGGCACCTCTATATAGCATCAGCATCAGCAACAGCGACAGCAGCACCAGCAGTAGTAGCAGTAGCGACTAACAACTGCTTTGTGAACACGATGTGCAAAAGGTGCCACAACACAACCACTGCCACATGTTGGTTTACAACGTGCGAATAGGTTGGACCCGCGACAGGATCACATCTTATAACGTGGTTATAAATTCTGTCATTGATCAGGCTAGTGATAAGGACTGTGATTTTTGTTTGTGTTGCTAAAAAGTGAACAAATTCTTGTTTTTTTTTTTTGTTGTTGATTGAATATTGAAGCTTTTGACCAACGAACGCCACCGGAGTGGAACCTAGTCCCAGTTTTGCTGCTCTTGCTTAGCCTGATTTAGGTTGCGGCAATAATTGATTGGCGATGACCTTGTGAATTACCAACGAAAAATACAAGTCTTTGACGGACTTCGATTGATCTCAACTAGCTATAGGCTATTGGGTGTGAAGCCATTTAATTGGAATTTACGAGCTGATATCACCTGTCACAAAAATGACGATTGAACACATATCCGTTCATTTAACTGTCAAGTCGTAGAGATAGTAGACTTTTGTCTTTTTTTGTGAAGTCGTTTGGATTCTTCATTTAATGAGTTCAAAATGATATGGGTAATTTGTTTTTTTCTTGCTTGTTCAGTTTTATTTGCAGGAATCCAAAGTTTTAGAATCACCCGGGAGTTAAGTTAATAATTCTATTAGAACTCAAAGCTTACTCAATCTTAACTCACTCAATCTTAAGGACTATTCACATGAGAGTGAACAACGAATAAACGAACAAAAACCAGATTGAAACCTCATTGAAACTACATTGAGTAAGAGTTAGAGTTAGAGTTAGAGTTAGAGTTAGAGTTAGAGTTAGAGTTAGAGTTAGAGTTAGAGTTAGAGTTAGAGTTAGAGTTAGAGTTAGAGTTAGAGTTAGAGTTAGAGTTAGAGTTAGAGTTAGAGTTAGAGTTAGAGTTAGAGTTAGAGTTAGAGTTAGAGTTAGAGTTAGAGTTAGAGTTAGAGTTAGAGTTAGAGTTAGAGTTAGAGTTAGAGTTAGAGTTAGAGTTAGAGTTAGAGTTAGAGTAGAGTAAGCTCAGTAGCTTATCTCATAAGCTTATATTTTAATAATTATTTTAATAACTTTTTAGGATAATATTAAATGAAGTGCCTATAGTAAAACTAATCTAAGCACATTACACAAATTCAAACCCACAACTTCAAGCAACACAAACGGAGGCACAATTCAAACGGTCTCTTGCCCAAGGGAAAATATTTTTATAGCATAAAATCAATCCAAAGTCCTATGAGAAAATGCGTCATAAAAGTGAAGTCTTTCCGCCAACGAGTTTGGCTTCGTATATGACTTCGTATATAGTGACAGAAGCAATCATAGAGCCGGAGTCATTGGACCTCTATCTTCCGTCATCCATCCAACCATTATCTCTACACTCTATACGCAAAGCCATCATCCATCGTCAACCATCTATAAGCTGTTTGGTATGCTAGGCGCGTAAATTAACTCGTCAACTTTTTATGATCGCATTATCCTTTTGTTTGGATTAAAAACGGGATGCCAATTCTATGCTTTATAGAGGGCACAATAATTCTCTTTTGCTGCTTCTGCTTCAGTTTCGTGTGTTCTCTTATGAATTGCCTGGCGTGTGGATATAGAGAAAATTCCTTACAATGTAGATTAAATGAGAAGATGATCATGATGATGATGGCGATGGCAATATGACGATGATGTCTGTTCATAAGGCTATGAACCATAAGGATGTGTCGTCCCATCATCCCTGTCTATCATCATCGTTGGGATTGCCGCACGAACCACACACAGTATAATACACTTGATTTAGTTGAAAAATGAAGGATTTTTAATAATGACAGAAGGAATTTGAGAAACTCTATATTACATTCAATGGATTGTGCAATTTTCTATTTCATATAATAATTAAAACCTAGAAGACTTTTGCACACTTTGGTTTTATAGGGACTCAAAAATGAAAAAAAGTATTATTATTTATGAGAAGATATTATTATTTAAATGAGGATTTACAGGTTGCAGGATTCGAGTTTCAATAATATGTTTTCAGGCTAGGATTATAAGGGATTGCATTGAGATTTACTATCTTTTCTGGACTTTAATTAAAATTAATAGAAGAAATAAGGCTTTGGAACTATTTCAACAAAAACACTAGAAGTTCATGAAATTATGAGGCGTAAAATTAACCGTAGGAGATAAGTTTTGAGTTGGTTTTTGGTTCACCATCCATTGAAAACGCTTGTTTAAGATTTCTATTTTAAAATCAGTTTTGAGTTTGCGCAATTGTTGGTTGAATGCACTCAAATATCTTATAATTTCGATACTCAGCTCTTTTGTTTCGGTTGTGTAACTTAAATAATCAAATTAATTATGGAAATGATTGAAGAAAATCATTTCTGTTTAAATGAAATGATTGTCGTAATAGACCATTTTCGTGACGAAATTACTTAAATTGAATTGAATGGAATTGAATTAAATTGAATGGAAAGGAATTGAATTGAATTGAAATAAATTGAATTGAATTGAATTTTTAGATTTAATAAATAAGGATAGTTTAACAATTAAGAATTTAAAATTTTGCCAAAAAGATTTTTTTTTAAATAAATGTTCCATCATTTGATGTAAGGCAACAAATTGATTGGAACTACAAATAGAACTTATAAAATGTCAATTCACTCTAAAATATATTCTATGCTTACATCCCATAGATATATAAACTACCTTGATTTGTTCTTACCAATTAACTTATTTTTTTTTTTAAATGTCCTTGAATATAATTAATTTGGAAGTTGTTTTTTGTTTTCCTAATTCATTGGAAATTAACTCAATTGGATCGCAACAAATGGAATAATTTACTGACTTCCATATAATTAACAGATTTTCTCAAGAAAATCACTTCACATTTAGCAAAGTAGCTCTAGTCTAGCCATGTCTTGTTCAAGAAACGCATCGATTGACTTGACTTATTGTGATTTTTAAAGCAAAGTCAAAAAACACTAACAACAACAATAAAAAAAAACCACCGTCATCATCATCATCATTATCATCAGCAAAACACTATTCCACATTCCACGTCTACTCTCTTATGGATAGTTAAAGGTCCAATCAATTTATTTGTGGAGGCACCTCGAATGTTGCACGTCCCCGCGTCAACGTATCATCATAACAAGTTCACTATACATTTTTAAACGCGTAAACTGTAGATTTTCAAATGTGTAGCATCGTTGCTGTCGACAGCGAGCCGCCACCGCCACCGCTGCCGACTAAATCCGCATCTAGACTTTCCTACGCATCAAATAGATTGGGAACTGTATTATTGTGCTGGACGTAATATACTGTCGTGGCCATCATAAAATCCTGCGTGCGTGCTCATGGCTCCGAGGGACTCACAATCAGTCCATGATCGCCCTTCGATCAACTCACGATTGACACTCTCGCGTATCTTTTGTAGCTTGCGCCTGCGTACGAATGATGATGAGGAAACAATCGATTGCAATCGCGTGATCACATTGATGGTCAATTGGTGATGATGCTGGGTTATTGGCAATTCTGACAGTCAGCGCGCGGAATTACTCCAAGTTGTTGTATATAAATCGCTGATGGAAATATGAGTACTTGATGAAAATTATCCTCAAAAGTATAGCCATCATCATTTGATGGCTAGAAGAGACACTTCTTCGTCTATATGGAAAGATATATATTTTTTTTTTCCTGCATTGTGTGTGTGTATGTGACATGTGGACTTTCTGTTCGTTAACAATTCGCACTTTTTCCTTTTTATGATCGATTGACTGGAGCTGATCCATACAAGACAAGCGACAATGACGACGATAATTCGTTGGAATTTTTTACCTTTTTCTGGCAGTAGTAGGTACTTTGAAAGTAAAGTTAAGGCCTAGACAATTCGTCCATGTTTTGGCTGAAGTTTCAACCGACATCGAGTACATTCTCCGGCGGCATTTCACACAGAACCTCCAGTTGAACAGATGTCGGTCTGACAAGTGATGCAGTCCCAACATGGTACCAGGGAATTGCTATATACCTACTACTACTAGGTCTGGTGCTGCTGCTATAGTGTTTGTTGCTGCTGCAACTAAAGTGAAGTGATTGTGTGTCCAGGCGACAACAACCAAGATGACGCTTGAGAGACTGAATCTAGCAATTGTTTCCGTGGCAATGTGCGATTGTTTTTTGTTTTTCTAAAAACAAGTCAAGGAATTTTTAGCGTAATCAGTTGGTATGGATCAACTAGGGTATGTACGATGGGCACGTTTCAGATGGTTGCGTAGTCACTGTCATCAACACACCACCACCTTCATCTCTGCCCTGGGTCATCGTCATCATCATCACCATTGTCGTCGTCGTCACCATCATTACAAACTAGATTGCCTGCGAGAGAAACAATTGCGCGCATCATGTTACGAATGTTTCAATTAAAATGCAATTGTAGCATACTTCACATGTTCCGTCGTCGCTAGTGGCCTTTTTTGTGAGCTACACCAGTGAATGTCAATAATAAATTATGAGTGTGTGAAATTGTTGGCTATAAGCGCAGTCAAATATCATTCAATCATTAAATCCAGAGTTCGCTGCTCAGCTCTTTTGTTTTTAATTGTATATTTATTTGTTAATAGCTATGTATTTTTTCAACCGATATATGTAGCCACCTGGCCATATTTTAACACGAATTGAAATATCAAATTGTGAACATAATTGCCAATTAAGAAATTAATGAAAAAAACATGCAGAAATCTATAAATGCTATACCTAATGCAATTCCAATAAGGTGCTTGCAAACTGAAGCTGGCGTGAACCATGATGCATGCGTTTTATTGATTTCTCGGTATATTATTTGGTTAATTGATTGAGTTTTGCATTCATGTATGTAGTAGAATTCTCAACATTATTTACATATATAGTGTTGCTATTAGAAATAGAAATCGAAATAGGAAAAAAATTATTTTTTGCGAACAAGTATTTTGTGCTAAATGTTAGACGTGATTTGTTTTTTTTTTTTAACTTTACGTGTTTAAATATGCAAATTAGCATTGCACAAATAAAAATAAATAAATGATTAATGTTAAGTGCATGCTAATGAAGACGTTTATGTATGGCAATGGAGCAAATTTAATACATACTCGTATGATTTATTTTGCAATGCAAATCAATCTCGTTTAAAGTGTTAATTCAATTTATGAAATTAATGAATTAACTTGAGCATTTTTTTAAACTTTAAATAGGATATATTCTGGAATATTTTGTTTGTATTGAAAAATTGTTATACATTCTTAAGGACTTAGAAGTTTTTTTTTTTTTCAAATGGGAATGTTCATTTTTCTTAAGGGAGATCAGAGCATATAATGATTCTTGTTGCTTCTCAAGAAGAACTGTATGTTGTAATGGTATCTTATATATTTGAAGTTATACTCGTATATTGAGAATTTAAATTTTATATTGTATAGTTATTGTATAGATAACCAAAGATGATATGCTCTGAAGTACACTCCAAGTCATAAGGACAGAAGCAGACGTTTCTGAAAAGTTTAATTGATTTTTATTGTTTGATTCACCAAAATAAAACTAGACTAGTTCATTAACAACTAAATTCATAATTTTTATATTTTAAGCATATAAATTAACCATGACTTTCAATACTATTTGCAAATTATATTAAAAATATATGCTAATAAATCGAGTCATAAGATTGGAAGCAGTCAAAATATCAACGGTTTTGGTGAAGTGGTGAGTCTTTTTTCTTTATAAAAGGTAAAATATATTTATTTTGAATCCTTGCAACGTTTGAATTTCGAGGAAATGACAAAATTTAATGTTAATCACTTTGAAGTATTTTCAAACTGCGCTATAGCTTGAAAAATCAACAGGAGTGATCATGTTGTCGGCCATTATTCAAAGAATGCAAGATCTTACGACAAACTATACAAAGGAAACATTTCTTCTGCTTTAACTCCCGTGGCACCCGAAAAATCCAAAAATTCATCTTACTCAGCCTTCTCAGCGGCTAAAATCAGACATCAGGCTAATGTTAAGGCAAGTTTATTCACTATTATCTGGGTTATTTGAAACACCATTAGGTGGGCCTCGTAGTGAGATTTCACTGAACTACTTGGCATCACTGTATAGTTCTCTTAAAGATCGAGTTTTTGAAGTTAGTTCAAAAGGTGGTGGCTGCACACATTATTAAGAAAAGGAAATGAAACCAATCTTAAAAACAAACAAAACCATCGTTTTTCTTCATTTTTTGTTAGTCTTGTGACCCAATAAAACTACTCAAAATAATAACTCAGTCAACATTTATTCTCTTAGATCTGGTAAGCTTTTTCATGTTAAGTTAATTAAGGTTAATCAATCTCTCTTATGGCTTTCAAATGTTTGTTCTCTTTCCAACATAACCGGAGAAATTTTAGTTTAACTTCTGAAACATTTGTGCTTCTTGGAGTGTATTTACCAATTGAGGTTTTATTTGTTTGGTCACTTCAATAATCCTTAACTGAATTGCATTAATTAACAAGAAACTAAACAAAAAATTCAACCCAGTACATCCTCGTGGCTTAATGTACCGGCCACTATTCTTTAACGAAGCTTTCATAACACCTTAATTAATCTAAGCCACCCATAGAAATTTAAATATTCTTACAGTTATTTACCTATAGTTATTTTATATGAAGTTTGACAGATGGTAAAAAAATTATATTTTAAGGTAAATAGTGTATTTCGTTCCAATTGTCACCCAGTTGATCTCAAATAACTTTTGCAGGATTTAAAAAAAAAAAAAAAACTATGAAATTTTCTCATGTTTTAGAGAATTTTTAATTTAACGTCAGCGTAGCCATCTTTCAATGGAATTTGACAGTTTATAGTTTGACAGATGACAAACGAATTATATTTTTAGGCAAATATTGTATTTATTTTGTGTCAAATGTCACATGTCACCCAATTGCGCTTAAATTATCTTTTTACGGAGCATTAAAAAAAACTTTAAATTTCTGATTTTGTATCGTTTTTTTAGTCCATATTAATTATGATTTTCTAAAGGAGTTAAAACTTTGATTCACTATGCATTTTAAACCAAAACTAAACTCCTTTCCACAAAACAGTTTTCCTTACTGCTCAACCGATTTTCATCAAATATTACGTTCAAAATATTGTAAATAACATCCCAAAAATGATTCTTTTCCACTCTGAAAAATAATCTAGTTTTGAAAAAGGCCCTAGAAAGCTTAACATTGATGCTAACAATGCGGGCCTAACAAGGGTAGCAAACAAATTTTTACTAGTAAGGGCCTCAAGAGTATTTGACAAGTTTTCCTCAACTAGATTTCCTTACACACATTTTTCCAGGGCCTTGGCTAAACTTGGTAAAAAATTACCCTTTCCCGGTGGGTTTCTTTAAGAAAAGTAGACTGATGCCAATCAATTATTTCTTTAAAATAGTTCAAATAACCTTCAACCATAAGGTACGTGAGACCCAAAGTCGTGCATTTTATTTTTAATTATGAAATATTTACAATCTCCCCCTTTTAACTACAGTTTAGTTTAAATTAATGTTCATATCAATCTAAATCTCTTATTCAAAAAAGCTAAAAATAACAAAACGTCAAACCTTGATTTAAATGTGCTGATTGAACTTCACAAAACCGCAATCATTCCACTGCACTGCTAGAAGTCTCTATGGATGCAGAATTGCACATCACATCTATAGCATTCTCTTTAACAATTGTCTATAAATATATCTCAACTTTTTAACAGCAGCGTAGTGATGGCGATCTTTAGTTGACCTTTATAAGCTCAATGCAGAGCTCAGAGCTCCGCGAAGTGCAACATGCTCCTGGTTATTTATGTCTAATTAACGTCTCACTGACTAAATCGGTTTCTAATTAGATCGATTCGCTTTGACATGGCGATGGTGTACCTTAAGGTATCTGTATAGATAGATACTTTTAGGATCAAATGGCGGTCCTAACTATGTTCTTAATTTCTTATAGTGTCATTACCTCGTATTATATCCCTCCTCTGTACAACTCTGATGGTTGTTGGCATAAAAATCATCGACTCGAAGGCTTATCGTGTGACGATCTTCGACAGGTTAACAAGTTTTGTAGGAAAAAAATAAATGAATCAAAAGAGAGGGAAAGAGAGAAATAGAAGAAAAACTTAAGGCCAAACAGATATAGATACAAATTTGTATCTATTGAAAGAGAAATATTTTTATTTTTCATTAAATTTTAGCACAAACGTTTTTTGATTTCAATATATATACCGATCCCAACCGATCTACATATTGGGGAACGGGTAGGTGCGGTACAATAAGCGGACTATGGTTTTCTCATTAACTTTGAATCTAATTTTTACTTTTTAAAGAATAAGCTTTTAGTTCTAAGTATGGTTGATCAATGGGTGCCGCACAACAGCAGCAGTAACTGCAACAGCAGTCGCACAGATAAAAATCCAAAGATAAATAAATAAATGTGTACCAAAATGTTTTCGCGATTGAGGTTATGTTGATCAGTATTCCATGTAAATGCAGATATTGTTCAGGATACTTTTCATGCGCAGCAATAGCTGATGTTGTTGTTGTTTTTGTAGTTTGTAAGATCGAGCTGAAAGCCTTAGATATCAAATTGAAATTACTTGGTTTGGTGTAAATTTGGAACAAGAATTACCCTCACTGATCAAATAGCTATAACATGATCGAGTCGATTGATTTTTATTTGTAATTGGAAATCTCAACTTGAATCTTTGAATTTATGAGTTTGACTGTTTTTTTTTAAGATTGTTTTATTTAGAAATGACATTGAAAAGTCGGTATACCTTCTATGGAAACAATTGAAATAATGTCATAGATATCTGCATTTAGAGCTATGCATAAAATTAAATTAAATCGGAAACTACAAAATAACCCCAGAAACATAGCCCCGACATATGGAATGGCTTCGTAAAAACATATTGTGAACTTGTCCGAAAATCTGTAAATAAAAAAAAAATTAAAAACTTGATTGTTTCCTTAAAACCATTTACTCACATTGACGTTGTCCAAAATCTAACCCAAAAACACAAATATTATGGCTGCAGACGCAGACTTACAAAGAACAACTTTAAAAATTATTATTATTTGTCCGTGCCATTGTAGTCTTGGATCTTGGGTTTTTTCAAGGCATCTAGGATATGTACCTACATACATACATTATTACTATATATTCTTGCTTACTTCAATAGAAAACCACACGCTCGAAAGTGGTCATAAGGCACTGAATTATTGGATAATCGCCTACTAATAGAAAAACTACTCGCATCGCAGAATCGTGAGCCACCTGTATCGCTGAATCCAGTTGCACCACACTGATGGAGAGAATACCATAGAAGGCTGGCACATTGAACATTACAATTGCATTGCACAGCCAGCAACCAAGCAGCCCAACCCCACTACGTGCCGATGGTGGATTCTGATGACCAGACGATTACATTCCGTTCGACTTGCTATGAAAGCTTAGCGCAAAATTAAATTACCCAAACAAAACTGCAACAACAAAAAAATGGAATATACAGAATACAGAATAGAACGCTATCGCACGCTTGAAAATGGAATTCAATCCCAGCTAAGCCATAGGTACAGCTGGATGGACTTGGTAATGGTTTGGTGTTGTTTGGAAGCATTTCTAGAGAAAGGTCGACCGAAGACAACATAAAACAAGCACATAAACGGCAGAACCTCACACAATTTACAGCTACATGAAGCATGGTGGTGGTGTTCCATATTTTAGTGCATCGATGCTACTACTGCTGCTAATGCTGATGCTGATGTTGTGCTGCTGCTCTCTGGCCATGACTTAGGAGGGGCGGAACAGTACCGCAACAAGATGAATAGGTCAAGTGCATACTGTGCAACAGAATCTACTCTATACAAAAAACAACGTCGATGGAGATGGAGATGGAGATGGAGACTAACATGACATGAGATGGCGAAAGGACGACGAGTTGTCCGACCGAAATGACGTGACTTAATAGCTAAATCTGAATTTCAATGAAGCCATATCTTTATCGTCTATATAGCTGATGATGCTGCTGCTGATGGCTCCTCTCTATGGGAAACCAGAATGGTAGGTAGGTAGTAGGTAGGTACCTACCTACAGTATAGAATTTTGGCTCACTCAGTATAAACAAACAAAACGAAAAACAGAGCCTTCCGAGATTCTTCCTTTGTGATGATTTATGTGCTGGCCTAGTAAGTGGAATAATGTCGAATTGGTTGCTTGAAGCAATTGTTTGGAAAAGATCGTGGTTGAGTTAATTGGCCTGGAGCACGAATGCAAACCATTTTAAAATCGGATTGGGTCAAAGTTATATTTCAATTAACCAGGAGTATAAGGGTCGGGAGATGGTTAAATGGTTCGAAGTTTTTTTTTGTTTCATTCTTATTTTCGTAGGAAAACTCTTTCGGGGACAAGGTATAGATATATGTTTATAGATTTACTTAAATTGTTTCCGGAAAAAAAGGTAATTGAGACGAATTGACTCCTTAACCTATTTCGATAATATCTTTTATAGTCGGGATGAAATCTTGAGAAATTCCGTCATGGATTTCAAGTAGGTTTCTTTGTGTACATACATACATACATACTAACCGAGAAAAATAGCAGAAATCATATGGGGAACCTTAAAAAAAAGTAATTCATGAAATATTAAAATTGATATCTGCCTAGAATTGCGCACCATTTATAGCATATACAAAAGTCCCCTAAAATTCCCACATTTTTGTGTAAATGCATTTAAAGAGGTGGAGAGGGGTCATTGAAAGTCGATCAAACTGAACTGAAATATTTGTTTTGGTACAAGTACAACCTTAAGGCCAATTTACACGATAGTAGAAGTCATATGACCTTTATTTTGTATGAGCTGTCATTTCAAGTTAAGCCAAACGGTTATCTTTTTATGTTTACACGTCCTACTTCGCATTTGATTTTCTCTATGGTTATCTGTCAAAACCAAAATAAAAGAAAAAACTGATAGACAAATAAATTTTTGTAAAGCAAAATTACTTTTTTGGAATTATTTATTGTTGTTTTCATTCAAAATTCTAATTTTTTGTAGAAATGTTTTTCTTTTTAATACTCTGAATTCACTATTTTCCATGAAAACAACAATTCCCGTTTGACTTTTCAAATGGAATTAGCTCTAATGTCAAAAAAGTCATATGCTTTTTGCTTTTGAGAAGTCATAGACGGTGTTCACATTGGATTGAAAAACTGGATTTTTTTTTGACGTTTCAGTATTCACATCTCGCTCCCACTTCTTCAGTAAAGGAAGATGTAAATATTGAAACGTCAAAAAAAATCCAGTTTTTCAGTCCAATGTAAACACCGTCTATGACATTTATGAGTGTGTTCAAACGATATGGTATGATTTTTTGACAGGTCATATGAGAAGTACTATGACTTTTATATTGTTGTAAAGTGGCCTTTATATATCGATGTACGTGTTTTAAGGCTCTCCCAAACCAACGCGAATGCCGATTGATTTGCAGCGAATTATTCACAGTAGCACAAAATATGACAAATACACAAAGCTAAACAACAACAAAAATTTGTCGTCGCTCCGCATTCGCGTTGGTTTGGGAGAGCCTTTAAAATAAACTTATGTCGAATTCTTTAAAGCCTAGTTTACAGTTCCCATCCGCAAAAAAAAATCTATGCAAATTATCTCGCATTTCAAAAATAATTGAAGTGAAATGTAAAATTAATTGTTTGCATAATTGGTTTACAGTTTCATGCAAAAAAAACAGCTGTTATGGAATGTCATGCAAAATAATGGACCGACAATTGTTTTGCATGCGAAAAAAAGTGTGGTGAATGAAATATTTTTTTTTGGATGGTCGGTGTACACTTCAAAAAAAATATATATTCACCTCAAGGCTTCCAAAAATAATTATTTTCCATTTAAGGTCTATTTTGTGTTTATTAAGGGTAAATTAATGACCCAATGGGTGGCTTAGGACAAGGCAAACGCTTTTCGGCTTGAATATTATTCAATATGATGCACAAAACAAGTGAAAAATCGTTTTGAAAATTTCGATTTTTTCGCATTTTAACTGTAAACTATGCTTAAACCAAAAAATCAATTTTTTTTTTAAATAGAATCGATTTAATTCTGTCAAAACAAATCTTGTATTTTCAGGAAGGCTTCCAATAGATTTTACACACACTAGCAGGATTTGACATTTCTCTGGAGTTGAAAGTATTCTTTATTAATGTTGATTTAGAGCAAATAAATTATCAAAATCAATTTTAATAATTCAAAAAATATATACATAGTATTTAATAAGAATTTTTCAAAATATTAATTAACTTCGATTCAGCGTGCCCAAAAGTCGATTAAAGATATAAAGCTTGCCCTCACCAATGTGTTCCTAGATTGATGTGACTCTTGAATGAATTTGGGTTATTTTTTTACTTGAATGGCCGCTCAACTATTTGTGTCTATTTTTGCAACTTTTCTCGGGAATATATACACTCCCATTCATTTGAATAGGTACAAAATTTTCGAGTGGGATGAACCGTTATAACTCCGAGCTAAGAGGGATAAATGGATTTTGGTAAATGGCATTAGTATTCGCCTTGAATATGTGGAAAATCGTTTTGAAAATTTTTATTTTATTCGCATGGCAACTGTAAATTATGCTTTAAGCTAGGTATACAGTTCATTGACGAAAAAACAAACTAGATATATTTTTAATGGGAACGATTTTTGCGGAACAAAAATTTTGACATTTAAATTTTTGTATCGAATTGTGAACTAGCCCAAAGACTTTTTTCGCCAAAAATAATATCACTGACATTAGATCTGTTTCTTTACTCGCCCGCGGGTTCCCAAAGTATCCCAAATCTACCCAAAACCTCTTACTAGTTATTTTCTGACACAAAAATTTCGGAGCTTTTGACTTTTTTTCATTTCCCCTGTAGCAAGAATCTACCCGAACAATTTAGTTCCTGCACTTTCTTGCTTGTCAAACAAGAAATCAGCTGATCAAGAAATCTGAAATTAAATTTGTCAAGTAGCGTATATAAAATGGTTTAGTGTAATTAAATTAAATGAAAATGATAGAATGGAGTAAATACAAATTAAAATATTTCTTCTGGTATCTTTTAATAGAGCCCAAAATGATAAATGCAAATGTTAATAAAATTGCATAATTGTGTATGCGTTGAGCCTACAAGCAATGAAGTCGAATGGGTAATGTACACCGCAACAAACCATAAACATCCCAAATGCGTTTCTTTACTTTTCATTTCTGGTTAAACTTTACAAAAAAAACATCAAAAAGCTCATCATCAAACTTTTTACCGAACTTTTTCCCAAACTTTATCCCAAAAGTAAAGAGGGTTCAAGAACATTTTTTGTAAGGAAATAAAAATTATGACAGAAAAAAGTTTAAAAGAATGAAATTAATACGATATCTTAAAAAGCCAAAACAACTTCCTTGAGAATTTCTAATAAAAAAAGAACACTATCTTAATTCTTGATTTTATAAAAAAAAGCATTTTAAATTGTTGGAGTGGTTTTCTTTAAAAAAATTTGTTATATGTATATCAAATTCTTAAAACATTTTTAAGGAAAATTTTTACAAAAAAATTTGTCAATCCGTTTCGAATTTTCAAAATATAAATCTGAAAGTTTTTTTTTTAATCCAAAAACTTTTTTTTGAAAATTTTGATATGCACAATTCTTAAACCTTATTTAAAATTTGTACATATATAAAAAAATAATCAAAATCTGTTCAGCGGATAATGAGAAAATTCAATATTAAAAAAACCTTTCTATGAGGAGTATGTAAATAGTTGCTATTTGTAAATTTTTATAATTTTTGGTAGTATATCGCACTAATTTTAGCATACAGAAAAAGTTAAATAAAAATCGTAGTAGCTGTATTCAAGAAAAAAACTATTTTCACTAACGGTTTTTTAACATTTGTATGGAAGGTACCGTTATTTTTTCATGAAAATAAATTTTTTTCTTAAATTACATTTAAGAATTCAAAAAACCCTTCAATATACCGTGTTGAACAATTTTAAACTTTTCCTGCAGCATTTTTGACATCCATTCCAGCTCCGTCACCCATTTTGTTCAGGCAGTAAATCTGATATCCATATGTCAACTACCTCTACGGCAACGTCTGCAAATCCGCGCCTCAACCTTCAGCTCTAGTTACACCTCCAGTTTTGCAGCCAAGCTTTATCTTTAACTATGCTCTCTCGGCGAACCGAGTTACTAGTTTATATAACATTTCCCCTTCGTCATTGGCGCGAAAAATTATTAAGGTGAAATTTTGTCCAAGATATAATTTTAATAATCCAACTAGTTGTTTATACGTATAAAAAGCCAATGCCGCAATGAAGGTTTTTGATTTCTGGAGTTCGAATCGAACATACAAATTGTACCATACTGTTTTAAGGATTTAAGCATTTCTTTGAAGGGAATAAAACAAATTTCAGATTCCATAACCGGTAATGAGTTCGTCAAACGCAAAATTATTTTCTTAAGTAAAATTGACATATAGATACCAACAGTCGACAAATTGTAATTTCAAGAAATATATCAAAAAAGGAATAATTTTGTAAGTTTACAAAATACAAACATATGTAATTTTATTTATATTTAAAAGTAGGTAAGTAGGTACAATAAACATAAAATGACATTCATTCAATCGTTCCTGTTGTTAAACCTTCCTCTTCAAACACATCTTTATCTTCTGCTTCTCGCTTCAATCGCAATTCCTCGCGATGTTTAATTGTTACTTGCAGGAATTCCAAATACTTTGAATCAACCTCATCTTCTTCGGTTTTAACTGCAATTGTTATCTTTTCATCGTCCTCATCCGAGGTTTCATATTCAGTTTCCGGTTTTATGTTGGAAACATAATGCAATTGTTGACGCAATATTTGATTTTCACTCTGAAGTTGCTCTGCAGCATGTCGCCAAAAGTTGTTTTGGTGTTCTCCGTGCCATCTTACGGCATTTAAATATGCTTCACCCCAAATTTCAGCTCCTTTTTTACTAGCGGTCGGACTGAAGTTGATTTGTGTTTGGCTTTTATTTTGATTGCCATTTAGTAATTTCTGCTTGTTTCGACGACGATTTCTTTGACGTTTGTTTATTCTAGATTTAGGTTTAGATTTTGCTGGGATAGCTCCTTTAGTTTGAGAGGTATTCGGCATATTATTTAGAAAATAAAAAGACGAGACACCACGAAAAAATACACGACACAACAAAACAAAAATAAAATCTATATTACCGACGCAGTAAAATGTCAAACAAAAGTATACCTAAAAGCTAGAGATGTGAAACTCCTGAAATTGTTAAAATAAAATGGCTGCTCAAACAGAGTGCGGGCTGGTGCTGCGGCCTAAGGGTTTGCCTTGCGTTCGCTGTGCTGTTCAAAATCATGAATAAATTTTCATGAGTGCAAAATAAGATCTGATTTTACCTTCACACTCATTGAATTTTCAAAAGAGGCGAACGCAAAGAATCAACGTGTAATAGGGACATACAGTACCCTTGTTCAAAGTGAAACCGAGTGAATAAATAACGCGACGGACAGTTTCAGTCTTTTCAAATCGAATCGAAATTTCGATATCGAGAATCAAGATCTTAAAGTCAACTAGAAATGAATACACCACATGTAAACTAGATTTTGTTTGATTTTTGGAAAGAAATTAAGTCTTCTAACAAAAAAATTAATTACAATCAGCCAATCGCTAGACACAATTTTAAACGACCTATATAAAATAGAAAGGGAAGTAAAAACACCGAATATAAAATATTTAACTTTCTTTTATTAAGAAAAAATCCTTAACTTAAACCTATTGCAATAAGTCTACACTTAACTCATTTTGTTTTCATCTTCTTGTTTGCTTTGGCCAATTTTGCTTTTAGTGCCTTCACATCCACTTTTCCAGACTCGTTCGCGTCCGTTTTCCTCTTTCGATTTGGCTCTTCAGGTGGATTGAAATCTTTGCTACGCTTTTCTTCCTGTTTCTTAGCGGAAGCAGCTTGTTTTTCTTCGTGCTCTTTGTTTTTACGACCTTGTTTTTGTTCTTTGTTCAGGAAGTACTCACCCGAAGCCAGTTGTTTGTCAACCTTGCTTTCAGGCTGCTCTGGCGGGAATGGAGTATAATCCTTCTTGGGTTTCCTGTTCTTCGGTTGTTTGCGTTTGCTTATGTTCTTGTTCTTGAATTTAGGCAGGAATCTTGACCAATCTTCATTTGCCAATTTTGGATCTTTGGCCAGTTCTCTTTTGATCATCAAGGCTTTGATATTGTATATGGGATGGACGTTGTTCATTGTTTCAGTGACGATATCGCGAACTTGCTGTAGTCCTCTATACGGGCCAAGGGCCGATACTGTGTTCCCCTGCACTAAGACATAGCAGTCTGTGAGTAGCTCGATGGATTTAAGTGTTGCTCCGTTGGGACCGATTAGACGCTGCCGTCTCTTAACGAATTTATCCTTCTTTCGCACTAAACTTCCAATTTTTATAATATCACATCCGATTTCGTCTTCCAGTACACGTTTGGCTTGTTGAAAGGGAACACTGCGGGCCATCAACTTGATCATATCTCTAGCCTTGATGACAATAAATGGATCCCATGTTTTTCTTGTAGTCTTTACCACCATGCTGCCTTCGACTAGATCAAGTTCAGCTTTGAGGTGAAACTCTTCCAATACTTGCTGTACCAACGGCCATACCTCTTTAAGGTATTTCTCGCGGTATTTAGGGAAGAGCGTGGCAAAAGAACTTTCTTCTACCAAACCATGGCGATTATGATCTGCTTTGAACTCGGGGATTTTCAATGCCCAGGCATTTTCAACAGGTTCAGTGGAGGTGTACTTGTTGTCATCACCTTCGTCGCCACTCATTTTGTTAAAAATATATTTAAGTTATTCAATAGAAATGAAAACAATTTCTAACCACACGTGCGAATAAGGTGGATTATTTGGTTTTCTTTCAAAATCAAAAGTCAAAAATGACATAAGGGTCAATAGAAGTGAAGTAAGTACTGGTTTTATCACACTTCCCTACCATATTTTTTGTAGAGATGTTTGATTATTTTTTCGAATTCGTATTTATAAGGGGAGTTTATTGGATCAACTATTATAGTACATCAATTTTATTTTCTGATGTACTAAGACCCCTATTACACGATGATTCTTTGCGTCTGACTCTTTTCAAAATTCAATGGATGCGAAGGTGAAATCAGATGTTTTTTCTCCTTCGCACTCATGAAAATTCGAAAAGAGTCAGACGCAAAGAATCATCGGATGGGATGCCATGACAGAAAAAACGGAGTTTCCATACAAACTATGGATAACAAGTTTGAATATCATGCCAGTAAAACAGTTTTTATCTGGGCTAAGGCCAAGCCCCGAAAATTCTCTGGGCTTAGATAAGCCCGAAGGGGATTATTTGTTATTGCATTTAGTATATAAATTGCCTATTTCCGACGAATTTTTTTTCATCCAAGTCCAATTGGGCAAGGAAAAAAGCACACCTATTGATGGCAATCACCGATGTTAGATTATTTAAACGCAAAAAAAACATGTCAACCTGTGTTGCATGGTTTTCAAAATAATTTTGGAAACTTGTTCGGATTTCATCAAGCAATGTTGTCAACAATGGCCATGTTTTATTATCTTCTATCGGGATCCGGATCTGGATCTGGATCTGGATTAACTTTGACACGTAATACAAAGACAAAAAAGTGGGAAATTTTCAAAATTGTTTTTGTAGTACGTGTTGAAAGTTAAGAAATCCGGATCCCGATGATAATAAAACACGCCTAATGTTGATCCATATAAACCACCCTAAAGACATCAAACCCCAAAACCAGTTTCTGAACACCTGAACCCCTACCAAAAAATGTATGGAAAAACTGGTGTCTTCGATTAGGTTTTTCTCAAAAACTCAATTGAAACTTTTCAAACTCATTTTGGAATAGTGTTTCTCAACAAATACACAACGCTAAACAACAACAAAAATTCGTCGTCGCTGCGGATTCGCGTTGGTTTGGGAGAGCCTTAAATTTTGACTTTCCTTGAATAATTTCATAAAATAAAAAGACGGCATTTCTTGTCGAACGGAGCTAAAACGAACTTCCTTACCTTTTCTATCCTTTGAAAGCTACGTCATTAAAATTTCTGTCTCAAAAATGAAAACAAAGCGATTTTCTACAAACAAAAACGAAGTCAGCTGCTTGTAATTTACGAATTGCCACCAAAATAAAGCGTAAATTTTAAATAATTATCGAAATTCCCATCCCAAGTTTGTGAATAATATAATCACAATGTTAGAATCGGTAAGATACGAATGTAGTCAACAGCAATTGATGCGTACAAGCAACGATAGTCAACATCAGTCGCCAACTCCGATGGATGAACCAATTGGAACAGTACAGGTAGGTGAGGTGCACTTGCACATCTAGGGGATGAACCGTTTACTCTTTACTATTGAAGTCTAATTAATTAATTTCTCTACTACGTAGATTCTTTGCACACATGATGGTGTTCTACTGAAACAGGCCAGCGCCGAATACATTGCTGACCTAAATACCAGCGGATCATTAAGTGTTGTTGAGTATTCACCGAGCAAGCGAAAGTACATCGAATGGCATCCAAACGAGAATATCCTAATTGCCGATGACACCCAAGATCAAGGTGATTGGGCCTTGGTCGACACTATATCGCGAAGAACTCGCACCACGTCCGAATGTCGTGTTTTTAACACAAAGCCAGAAAACATGGCCAAGGCCCGTTGCATTCGTTGCAATTTGGATGAACTACGTTCGATTGAAGTGAAAAACCGCGGACAGACAATTCGACTGTTAAAAAAAGAATCTGGTGTCCTCCACAGTGAATACTTTTTTCAACACGGAAATGCTGATATGTTTGTCCGATCAATGCGGCAGCTGCACATCTTGGATGTATCCAATTCGAATCGGGATGAGTTTGTCGTCCTCAGCATCGAAACGCAAAAGCTAAAGAAGACCTTTGCCGAATTGGATATTGGTGAAATCAAAGCGAGTTCTATGGCGTCCGAAAGTTGGTTACCCAATAGATTGGTTGGGTTTCTTGTGAATTTCCCAGATTATGTTCCACCCCCGTTTCACAGACCACAACCAAGATCTAGACCAATTGTTAACGAGGAATACCAAGTCCTTAATAGCGATCATAGCCACGAAGTGACTCCTGAGACCGAAACCCCAAAGGATGAAGAACGCAGCGATGAAGAAGTTGTCGAAAATAAATTGCCTAAACGAGAAATTGTTGAAAGAGGTGAGTCAGGCAAATACATCGTGCCATGCCAAGGCCATATAAAGGTCGAAGCTAGTTTTTTGTTGTTAAATTTCTCATATAATTTTCTTTTTTATAAATAAACTTGACTCCGCTGTCATTTTCCTCGCTTTCAATTTAATTTTTTTAATGGAATGAGGTTGGATGTGTAACACCCAAATATATTTTTTTATTTAATGCAATATTAAATTCTAACAAAGACATGATAAAGCGTTCGATTCTCATTTAATGTGCTAAAAATGATAAGCGTTTGTTATGATGACGGGTTGTCGCTTCGAGTTGTTTGTCGTAGGACATCTGCTTCTATTTGTAAACAAGAATTTTGATTAACGAAGAAACTATGACATATTATCACGAATGTAGGTGAGGTTTTATTGGTGATGGAAAGATTATGAAAAACAATAAATGGTTTGAATGTATAAACAGAAAAGAAAATAATGCTCAGAAGGATGGAAATATAACTTGACTTGTTCTAGAATGGGTCAAAAACTTTCCTATGTATGTTTTTTTATGAGAAATTTATGCTAGCTATACATTTGTAATACCGAAATCAATTCAAAATAAAATATTGACCTCTCATTTCGAATTCATTGAATGTATCTTTAATTTAGTTTTGCATAATAAGACATTAACAGATATATTCATTTTGCTTATTCCACAGGTTCACCACTCAGCGAAAATCAGTGGTTGGAATTTCAAACACCAGACGGACGTATTTCTGATCCAACTCGGATAAAAGAGATCATATTTCGCGGGGGTGTTGACAATCGACTTCGCAGTGAAGTATGGAAATATCTTCTCAATTACTACCATTGGGACGATACCGACGTGGAGCGTGCTAAGCGTCGTAAGGAAAAGTCCATGGAATATTACAGCATGAAAGCTCAATGGCTATCAATGACACCAATGCAAGAGCACAATTTTTCTGGTTATCGTGAACGAAAATGTCAAATAGAAAAAGACGTCAAGCGCACAGATCGCACTCTGGAATATTTTGCCGGTGAAGACAACCCAAATCTGATGGTTTTGCAAGGTATCCTTATGACTTATGTAATGTACAACTTTGATTTGGGCTATGTGCAAGGAATGAGTGATCTTCTAGCTCCAATATTGGCAATTGAAGAGAACGAAGTAGACGCGTTCTGGTGCTTTGTTGGATTCATGGATATGGTATTTGCTAATTTCGATATAGATCAGGCTGGCATGAAAATCCAATTCAATCAATTGAAACGCCTACTAGAGTTTGCCAACCGTCCGTTGTTCCAATACATGAAAACTCATGACTCGGACAACATGTACTTCTGTTTCCGTTGGCTTTTGGTGTGGTTTAAGCGTGAGTTTTCAACAGACGATGTTTTGAAACTTTGGGAGTGCTTATGGACACGATTACCATGTCCTAACTACCAACTCTTGATAAGTGTTGCAATCTTAGACCAACAAACTGATATAATCATCGGAAATCAATATGAATTCAATGAGATTCTAAAGCATGTCAACGAACTATCAGGAAAAATTAATCTGAAAGCTACACTCGAGCTTGCCGAAGCAATCTACAAACAAATCAAGACTGCAGACTCGCTAACGAATGATATAAGAGTTATAATTGGAGAACATCCAACCGAACCGTTTGGAAGTCAGGAATTCCCTCAAGACTTCGACGACGGCTTTGATGAATTAGTTCGCGAACTAACGCCCGAAGAAAAGGAGAAACAACAGGCTATGCTGGAAGAAGCCTGCGAACAGTCGATGTTTTTGCAGTTCTTGTAAATCGAAAACGAAAAATAGGGCTTAGTTAGAGGCCATTAAGCCAAAGTTGAATTTTTTTCTTTTATTCAAAATTATTTTGTAGATAGCAGAGGTTAGCTAGATAGAGTGAGATGTGATGAAAAGTTTAAATTCGCTATAATATACTGGCAGAAAAAGCCAAGGATATTTTAAGTTTTTTTTTTTAATAAATGAAGATGGATCCTGTTTGGTCTCTTTAAATGTAATCCCGCTATACTTCTGCACTTAATTGTATTTTATTGGAGTTATATTTTTTTTTATTTTGGTAATAATATATATTTTGAAACAAATCTTACACACATTACAAACTTTTTGCATAATGCATATATAGTTGCAAATAATAATAAAAAAACATTTTATAGTTGAAGTTGTTTTATAAATTTTGTTTGAAGAGATGTTGCATCTGAAAAAAGATAGAGGTAAGTAACAACGAAAAGAATATGAAAAAGTTCTACTATGCAGATTTTGTCCGATATGATACCGTTAAATCTTCGCCATCCTGATGAAAGAAAACATTTAATTTGTAAGAGAACAGTAGCTTTTTTCGGGGAAGATTTTGAAAATAGCAGTTTTCGGACTTTTGTGCCTCATGCAATTCAATTCATTATATATATATATGTATATATTTCAATTCAAAAGACAAAACACTAAGAAATAATTTGAAAAAAAATTGAACGAAACATTTTCGTGAATTAAAAGTTTCGATCGAATCGTATAGCAGAATATGGTTGATTATGACAATTCTAGCATTTATAACTTAGATAATTCTGTCTTAATAGTGAATTAACCTCATTTCTTGTTTTTTGAAATGTGTTTTCGGGCTTGTTGTATTTAAATAATAATAATAATCATTTCTTAGTATAATATTTTCCAGAATTTCGTCTTTCAAACAAACAGCTTCACACATGTATTTATACTTAATAGACTATCAGTCGACAGCAGATTTTGGGTGTGAATAATAGCAAACAAAGAACTATGGGCGTCGAAAGCTTCAGTAAAAGCTATTTAAAAAATCGAAGTCCACAACTAAGGCCTTTGTGATTAAACAGTGCATACAAAAAAAATATGAATGCAACTTCGAAGTAATATTTTAAAAAGCTCGAAGTGAAAAACAGTCGTGGAGGGCAAACTATACTTCTTATGGGGTTTTCTTTTGTTAAATTCAGATTTTGATTTAAAAATTGATTTTTTTCGTCGCGAATGGTATACGACTGCAGATTGATTTTTCGTTTTCTTTGTATTGGTGTATAATTTGTGTCTGTGAACTGTAGCGATCCAGTCTTATCAAACTAATGGCTGTGAATTGTTCTGGTGTGTAATGGTGTTAGTTAAAGAGGGGTAAATCTGCCGAAAAATCCAGATCTGCAAATTTGATTTTCGACCAAAAAATAAATTGTTTTTTTTTTTCACCATTGGAAGGCTTTTATTGTCAAAATCTGTGTTTTGACAAATCGGAAGGGGAAAAAAATCAATTTTTTTTTATATTTCTTTCGAAATGGTTTGAAAAATTGCATTAAAAAAATTTCACAAGGAAAAGTTTACCAAGGCAACATTCCAAAAATTGAAAAATCGAAGGTCGTTAATTTTTTTTCTAAATTGCACATTATTTTTTTGTAAGCAAAGGATTGAGACTAGAGATTGCAATCCCGAGATGTTTTTTCAAAACAAAAAACTTTTCAAATCCCGGGATTCAAAATTTTGAATCCCTAAATCCCGGGATATGAAAAGTTTTTTTTTAATTTATTCAGAATGTTTTTTCGTCAAAATTTTTTTGATTTCTCACATTTAGAGGAAAGCGTCTTACGTAGAGATTTGATACTTCTTCTGGGGCCTAAGCTTGGTAAAAATAACAAGTTTTATGTAAAATCTTTATTCAGAAGAAACTAAAATAAATTCTTGTAAGATTTGTAGATTTGTCCAAAATTGCGTATCAAAAAGCCCTTACTATATCACTGATTAGTCCAAGGGAAATCACTTTGACGAAACGCAAAATTTGTAAAGACTAAAGGCTGTAGAAAATTGTTTTGAACAATAATTCAACAAGTAAAATAACAATTTATTCTTACTATTTTTATATTATTTCTATAAAACCAGAACTTGTAAGTTTTTGCATTGCTTTTTATTTTTTTAATACAAAAAAGAACATTATTTCGCAATAAATTCCTTACAACCAAAAATTAGTTTAAATATCCCGATAAAATGCAACAGTAAAATAGGGATTTAACCCAAAGACAAATTGAAAAAAAGGTATTCAATACAAAAAAGAACAAACAAATTTCAAGATAATTTTACGCCGGTTAATTAATTTGGGAATAAGATATTTCAAATAAAAAGTATTGAACCTTTTTCATTCATGCCTTCGAAAAATTGTCGCTTAACAGCTAAAAGATGATCCTGTACGAATAAGTATTTATCAACAGCCCCAATCTTAGAAAACTTTGCAAAACAAACAACCACGTTCATATCGGTGGCTTAAATCGAACTTAGGTTAGTTTTGCTTACTTGCGCATCATTTTTAAAATGTTCCCCAAGATTGTATTTCTACTTAAGCCACATATTCCATAATGCTCGATCTTTCTCTCTACAATTTGTATTATAAAAAGCCTTCAAATACAAAGTACCTAAACAGTCAATATAGAAAAACCGGTTTTGAAATACAAAATGTTGATCAGTTAATACTCCAAGAAAGTATAAATGCAAGCAAGAACAAAACTATTGTATCCAAATTTTTAAGCCACCAATCCCGAAAATCCCGGGATTGGAGCATAGTAATTCCGGGATTTTCGGGATCAAAAAATGTATCGGGATCCCGGGATTGCAATCTCTAGTCAAGACATGCATCAACAAAATAAAGAAGAGGACTAAAGGCTTCAATATGGCATGATAAAACATTAATTTTTAATTAAAATTTGCACAGATCCCATTCAAACTTTACCAATTCTTACAATTTATGGCAATCTTGGTCCGAACGATCAGTACGATATTTCACATTCCTTAAAATATTCTAACTCAAGATTTTGATGAAATATTACATAACGATTATAAAGAGTATTTAAAAAGTAGGTTATTTCGCAATTTTGTTTTCCGAATTCTTTTAAATGCTTCTAGACCTACAGACTAAACGGCTGGTCCGATATATATTTATATTAAAGACTTGGTACTAGGTGCAAGGAATGTTAAATTTGTCATGTAGTATCCAAAAATAGACTTTCGGGCAAAAACATCGAAAAATTATTAGAAATGGTAAGGTTTGAATGACTGTAACTGCGACAGTTTTGAAGTAATAATTTTTAACATTTCATATTAAGGCTTTATTTTGTTTAAGCATGCTTGATCGTAGCTTTGCTCCGAAAAAAGTTATGCGCTGTTTAGAAAAAAATCCTTGATTTTTTTTTAATTTTGTATACAATTTTTTAAATCATTATTTCGATAGAAATTTTAATTTTGAACAAAAAGTTTTAAGTGTTAAATTGTCAAATTTGGCTCAGTTTCAAGCCAGTGTGACCATTAGAAACGCATGGGTGAATTTAGTGCATTTCCAGTTTTAAGCATGGTTATGGACCAAAAAAACATTTTCAAGAATAAGAACCCGTGCACGTAGTTGTTAATAATTCAATTGGTCTATTCAATAGGCTATAATTCCATTTATAAAATTACAGTCCACTCAGCTGAGAGCTATAACGGTTTATCAATCACGTACGTTTAGAGATTTAAGGAAATACATATCATCCAGCAATAAGAAACGTGGTGATTGTTTCAAGTAATAGAATTGAATAAAAACTATTTTGTCATTACATTTTTTATATGATTTTTTATTATTTAAGTTTGAATTAATTTTCATTCCATATATTTTTTTTTTTGTAGTTAATCATGATGTATTATATATATTTTAAAGTCATTTCTTTAATTTAAACGTTCTAATATCTAATTTTTGTTTTGTTTCTTTTAAATTGTTTATACTTAAAGTTTTAAAATTAAAATGAAAAATAAAGAATAATGTTGGTTGTTATAATTAAAAGAACTTGTTGCTTTTTTATCAATCAATGCAAAATTAAATTATATTGTACAAGAGAAGAAACTACTCCAAAATATCTATTTCTACACGAATAGAATTGATATTATCATAAAGCGTATTCCTCCAGAAACAAATAAGAATAGCAGCATTTAATTCCAATTTGAATTTTGGAGAATGGCGCATTTGATATTAACATTTTCCTTTGCTTTGCTTAGAAATCCGAATCAGTCAACAGCAGCAATAAATTTAAAATAACTAACGCACAGCCACGAACATAGAAATAGATATCGAACATAAACTCCTCTTTACAAAAATTGAAGGATTTATTCTTGTTTAATTTTTTGTATAATCTAGATTGAATATTTTATTTGAAACTTTATTATGAAGATGGTTTGTAGGTTCTGTATTTTTTCTCTTGCGATTGATAAATATCAGTTGCATGCTTTTTTTATTTAATATTTTTTTCTTTATTTTGGGTTCCTAGGATTTAGTTAAATTTGCTGTATATCTTTTCTAATAAAATCATATATTTTACATTAAAATAATAATTAAAAATATCTATTTAAATTGAATAATTACAGAATAAAATATTTTATTTAAAAAATCGGGAGACCTACTTTTATTCAGTTTTGTTTTTTATTATTATAAGTGTTTTCTTACATATTTTTTATAATATAAATATTTAAATTGTTTAAGTTTGGAAACTATATGTGTTGTTTTATTTTTAAGCATATTTTTTTTTTGTTTTTTTCGCTTATTTATATTCATTTTTTATACAAAATATTTTTTTTAATCACAATATTTGATGGAATTTCCTCAACATGTTTTTATTTGTTGTTATTCTATTCTTTCTTTTGTATGGAAATTGTGTTTTTTATGATAATAACCCTAGTATGTAATATTGGTATGTTATATTTTTGTTTTGTATTTTTTACTCACTCATCTCGTACCCTTTTTTATTATAAGTATTGAATGTAAATAAAATATAATAAATATTGATTTTTCTTTCGTGTGCATGCATTTTATTTTTATTTTGTTCAAAAAAATATATAAATAAAAAAATTAATTAAAAATTTAATTATCAAGATACATGCAAACGAATATAATTTACACTACAAAAAGCTTATTTGTGTGTGTTTTATTTTTTTGTTTGTATTTTTTTTTTTTATTTAACAGCAGCATGCAGTCAGTCAGTTTTAGTTTTTTAAAACTACTCTCTTGATCAACAACATTAATTACTTTCCTTAGAGATTAAAGATAAAGCCGGAGTTGCAGATAACACAGCAGCAAGTTAATCTTACTCCGTTTAACTTAGTACTCACTCCAAAGAATCGTCACTTTTTTTCTTAGATTATATATATATTTTTTTATTTTTTTTCTTGTCTAAAGTACAATTTTATTAGTTTTTTTTTTCGTACAGATCTAAATAAATGTGTTCCTATGATTTTTATCTTTTAAATTAATTGAAAATTCTAGAATAGTATTTTATGTATTTAAAAAATTAAACCTTTTTTAGTCTATCTAGACAATATTTAAAAAAAGAAAAAAATATTTATTTTATTTTTACTTAACATAAATAAATATTTTTAACTTTTTGTAGATTTTTTTTTTTTTTGTAAGCTAAAAGTAAATGTTTTGTGGACAAAATTATAGGGACGATGTGACGTGTGGTTACTTACAACTTAAATATTTATTTACAGATACAGGAGGAATATCTAATAAAAAAAAAACAGGTATGTACGTTATAAACTTAAAATTGTTACACAAAACATAAAAAAAAATAAGTTACAAAATATTTTAAGCGTTTGAATTAGGGGGGTTCTCTTCTGAAATAAAAACACAGGACCAAAAAATCCAATCAGAACAAATATAATTTCTGTGGTATTTGGTTTGTGTGTTGGATAGAGATATCTCGTCTATTTTTTTGTTTTAGTTTTAACATTTTTTTTGTTTTTCGTCAAATTTGTATTTGTGGATTTGAGTCTCGCACTTCTTCGGACATTCTTTATTCCCTACTGATCTCCCTTGTCGGTGTCATTTTCGTTATTCGTTGATAGATTCAGAGTTTCTGAATTTGATGCTCCACTTTGACGGGTGTGTCTAGTAGAACGTAGTTCCCTTCTTTTTTCAGCTGGGCTATCTAATGAGTGTTCACCACTCGATCGAGGCCTTTTCAATCTACTTGAGGATCTACGTTCTTCGTAACCATCGCCATCGTCACCACCACTAGGAGGTTGTGTCTTCTTCAAGATTGGTTGAATTATCAACTCGTCAGCTTCTTCATATGGCGGTGGAAGCTTGGCAGCATCAGCTGCATTTGTTATTGTTAGACTAATGCGACTTTCGCTACGCTCGCTTCGGTCACTGCTTGTGCTAGCGCCCGAGCTTATCGGTGGGGCTATAGTTATAGTTGTTTGTGAGGGTAGATTCGCTGCAATGCCAGCAGAACTAAGTGGTGTAAGGGTAACTTTGTCTATGGGATCACAACCAGAATGCCCTCCTCCCATACCACTTAGTTCTCTTCCGCTACTACCTCCAACAACACCGCTACCGGTCATTCCACGTAGACTCTTTTCAATGTTGCTCATTGAGCCTAAATTTAGAGGAAGACAAAGTTCATCTTTGGAGCTACTCGATGTGTGACTATCTGAGCGAGAACGTTTCGGTTTGTGATCGTCATTCAGGCCAGACGAAGATGCAGATGATGTAGGTATTAAAGATATACCTGAACCCAGGCCTAGTGTGCGCGTGTAAATGTCCATTTGTTGTTTGCTGAATTGCTCGAAGGCATCTTTCATCTCTTGATCACGGCTTCGTTTGCTACTGCCTCCACCACCCCCCATGCTGCCAGCTCCAAGGCCCCCAGCACCCATGGAAAGGGGCCCACTTCCTGCAGCTGCAGCCATTGCCTGAGCAGCCATTTCGGCCAGAAAAGCTTGGCTCAGATCTCCCGCCATTGACATTTGGGGTAACTGCGAGGATGATCCCTTTGAACTACTCTTACTGGACGAAGACGACTGCGACCCCGATGGAAGTTTGCCTTGAGTGAAAGCCTGCAATGTTGCTAGGTCAGGCGGCAATGCGCCTCGGGCTAAGCTCTCCATCCACTTCTGTTGTTCTTTGGCCACTTGTTTTTCGTGAGCTTCTTTCGACGACATCGATGATGACGCTGATGAACGTTTTTCTGATGGTGGATTAGGCTGTCCACTTAAACTGCTCATCAAACGTGTAGCTTGCCCTAAATCCATTCCAGCCATGCGGCTAAGTGACTCCAAAAGATGTGGATCGGCATTTCCCATCAACAAACTGGACAGTTGAGCCATTTCATTTGCTGCAGCGCGACTTGAAGCTGAGCTACGACCACGTCCACTGCTCGATGTTGAAGTCGAGGCACCACCCATGTTTGCCGTGCTCATTGCATTCGAACGTGAATTGCTTGACTTGCCCTGCGACTGATGAGAGCTCTTCGATGTAGACGATGAAGAAGTCGGTGGATTGTTGGCTCCATTTAGCAAGTTGTATTGTTGTGCTAATTGGTCATATGCAGACATACCAGATCCCAGGGAATATGGATTCAAACCACCCAAACCCAATGGAGGGTACAACAAACCTGGATTGGGGAACAAGAACGGGAATGCACTGTTTCCAGCTGCAGACGATGCACTTGATGTTGGAATATTCTTACTTCCACCACTATTGCCACTTGATCCTTGTCCTCCGCCTCCACCACTGCCACCTTGTGATGAGCTACTACTTTGCTGAGAGTTGTCATTGTTTTTGCTTTTCTTACTCGATTGTGAGCCACTTGTTTTGCCTCCACTCCCTTGTGATGTAGAAGCACCACCCATTCCTCCTAATCCAGCCGTACCTGCTGCAGCTAAAAGTGCAGCTAAACTCTGTGCATCCATTCCAGGCAAATTTCCAAGGCCACTCAATGCGGCAAGATTGTTACACAAATTCATATTGCTCATATTGCCGAGGTTACCCAAAACACCCATGCTACCCAAGCCGGGCATACCCGCAAATGGCATGAGCAGAGGATTCTTCGGATCGAAAGCACCCAATCCGGGCAGGCCAGACAATAGATTTGGATTAAGACCAGCCAGACCACCGAATTGCATTGCATTAGCTTGATCAATGGCGCTCTGCCGGCTGGATTTCTTTGATTGCGACTGTTGAGGTTGTTGCGACTGCTGTTGCTGTGAATGACTACTTGTCGATGCATTGCTAGATGTTGATGATGGACGACCACCTCCGTGGTTTTTGCTCGAACTTCCACTGAAACCACTTGTGTCCATTTGATTTGATTTTGGCGATGGAGCTGACATTGGATTTTGCATGTGCTCCAACCATTTGGGATCAACTTCATAGGCTGGATTGTCCGTAAGCCTACAAAAAAATGTATTAAATATTATTCTTATGAGATTGCTTATTAGCACATTTTTACCATTGCATAAGTCTCTTGAGCTGTGGTGCTTTGTTTCCTGTAAGACGCTTCCCTGTTTGTTTATTTATAACCACAACTGGTTCATCACCGGTAAGGCTCTGTGGTCCAGTAAGTTGGGGCTGTTGTTGCTGTTGTTGCTGTGGTGGTGGTTGAGGGGGTTGTTGTTGGGGAGAAGCTTTTGGCATTGATGTTTGTCCAGATGCACTACGATTAGATCGACGATAGTCCATGTTGAGCTGTTCGTTGAGTGCAGCATTTTGCTCAGCCAGCCATTTGTTCACTTTGACATCGTGTGAGTTGTATTTGGAACTGTAAATGGATTGAAAATATTTAGGAAACAAATTGAACGGGAGTGAACTCATAAGTTAAAACAATTTTTGTATTTCTTTAAACCAGGTCCTTTTGTGATTGCGTTTAGATCGTGAAAACCCTAACTTACGTCATTTCAACGGCTTGTTTCATGTCAGCTAGCATGACTTCGTATGCTTTACGTTGTGATGCTGGCAAACATTGCATCATTTTCTGTTGCTGTTTAAGGAACGTTTGTGGATCAGCTTGCATGGTTTGTGCAAGCAATGCATTTAAGCTATCCTTCGATGGTACACCACCCATGGCCATGTTTTGTAAGGCAGCCAAACCCGAAGACGATGTATGAGATGAAGAGGACGATGTCGATGGCATTGATGAGCCACTCTTTGATTCTAGACAAAAAAAAATGTAAATTAAAATCCAAATTCATTTCGCGTAAATCATAAGAGACCATTCTTACTTCCTGGAACACTTGTAACTGTTATCGTAAAAGGTTTTTGATTGCTCTGACTGGCCATTGTCGAGGGCACGTTTGCAGGTGTCACCGAGACACTTGGTGTTATGGTTTGTTTTTTCGAAGAAGGAAGTGATGGATCGGGGAATGTTTTTTGTTCTTTAGCCGCCGATAATCCCAAAACAATTTCGTCGAGTTTCTTGCGTTTCTTTTCCTTGCCAACAACAGGTTCTTCGATTGTCTGTGAAGGGAAATTATTCAATCGGTTTTCGTTTTCGGCTTTCTTGCTGTTGTTTGATCTTACGCAATTATTCTTTTTCATTAATTTGCTAAGGGTATCATCCAGTTTTCCCTTGTTACCACCTCCGCTACCCATTGAAGAAGCGGCATACGCTGAGCTCATGGCAGCCATGCTTTTCTTATTGCCCATGGAAAAGTCTTGCACTTCGCTTAAATCGATTGGTGCAGCTGCTGCGGCAGCTTTGAGCATTTCACTTATATTTCCACTTTTGGGAAGACTGCAAAACAAAACAAATTTCGAGTAAGAACAATTTAACTTGAGAGAAAAATAATACTTACCTAGAAGACAAATCCATTGGTCCACCCATTTGTGGCGGGGGGGTCTTCATCGGTGGCACTGCTGGTTTATTGAACGACGGGGTGCTTGTTTGTCTAAGTGGATGTTGATGTGCTGGCGGTGGTTGCAGCGATGCTGATGACGAACTTCGCCTAGAATCGTTGCTGTCTTCCTCACCCCATCCTTTTTGATTCACTAAAATAAAAACATAAAATCATAATTGAAATACTTCTCCAGGATTAACAAAGTTGAAACTCACTTGACTGCGTACTATTTAGCAGAGCATGCAGCTTAGCACGCTCTGTTTCGACGTCAATGGCGATATGCCGCTTTCTCTTCTTGCCTGAAGAGTTTGCTGGTGCCGATGGTGACCCACTCGGCACCGAAGACATCATTGGGGGTTGTGATGGTCCTGCGTTACCAGGAATTTGACTAGCCTGAAGCTGAGCTTGTAAATGCTTTGGCATTCCTTGATCGGTGGTAATAGTGATCACATCTGGTGTTTCTGAACGACGCTCAATAACATTCAAATGACCAATTGTCTCGTGAAGAGCAATATCTAGATCGACTCCTTGGCAACCAGCATAGGCTGTGTAATTGGGTCCAACCGGCCATTGGTTCTTTTCCACACATGTGATAATATGAGAGATTCGTTTTTCTAAGGCAAAGTCCTTTAACCATCGAATCATACATTTCTCAGCCTTTGGACGTTCCTTATCTGACTTGTGCTTAACCGAAGGCTGAATAACCTCAAGATCGGGGAAACGTGCTTTTAACTCCGCAGCTTGTTTTTGACATTCTTCTTCCACGGCTTTCTCCTTTTCTTTCATAACCTCATCGTCGTCAGGTTCTTTCTTTGGACTTGGGCTAGCCAAATCTAAAGCATCGTCAGTCTTCTTGGTAGACAAGTCAGTACAATCTATTGGTTTCTCAGCCGGGCTTGATGAAGGAATTGAATCCTTCTCTCCGGCTTCTTTATCCCCATTATTTTCGTTGCCTGATTCTTCTTGCTTTAATTTGACTTCCTCAATTTCTTCAGCTACAGATGCTTCAGAGCAATTTTCCTTCTTAGTTGATTCCTCTTCAGAAGCATCCTTTTCTGAAGTAAGTTTCTCTTCAGGCAGTTGATCTGTATCCATTTTGTCTTCATCTACGTTACCTCGAATTTCTTTGATTGGTTTTTCCAATTCACCACGCAACTCGACATCTTTGCGCTCATATTCAATCGCGTCACATCGCCCACTCAGATCAGATGCAGCCTCTTCCTCATCAACACTCGAATCGAGTTCTTTTTTGACGGACGACACAGGTGATTCTCTTTCAATGGACTTGTCTGCAGGTTTGCTCGAAGCGGATAGATCTTCAATTCCTTCTTCTGATTTTTTCTCAATCTCAGCTTCTGCGCTACCGCTCTGTTCACTTTCCGCTGTTATATCAACGCTTTCCTCCAACTTTGGCTTTAACTCAGCATCATCAGTTTCTGGCTTCACTTCATGAGAAGCCTCTTTTTTTACGTCTTCTTTGAGAGAACTGGGATTACCGTCTAAGTCGATAATTTCATCCTTTACAAATGGTTCCATTTTAAAGCGTTGAATTTGTGCTTCCAAGTCCCGCAGAAATCTTTTTTCCGATTCAAGGAAACTAAATGTCGGATCGTTAAATATAAATGTCTCTGATCGATAGAGCCCATGTTTTAGAACCGCCAAAACAAGTTCTTTATCATGTCTTCCAGGATCCCACCAATCAGGTGTGTCTAGATTATTTTGACACAATTTTAATCGCTCATCAAACATATGATGACGAACTATTTCCCGTAGTTTTGACAAAAGTTCTAACCGATCAAGAATAAGCTTAGCATGATCGTCGTTTATGTCTTCGATAATTCCTTCCAAGCCACGCTCCCCTTCGGTCAGTTTAACACCAGCCTGACGTTTACACATAGCTATAAAAACTTTGTAATAATCACTAAGAGTTTCATCACTCTTTCGTTCCAAATGTGCCATAGCCTTGAACTTCGTCCAATCGGGCGCAATTATATTGACGGCTTGTTGCAAATCAACACCATAACCAGTCAATACCCGAAGGAATTCATATTCTTCGCGTCGATTCCATTTTTTAGGAATACTTTCAAGACGTTGACGCTCACGCTCTTTGGCGGCAATTTCCATTTTTCCTTGACGCTCCATTTTCTGGAATTTTTGCAGATTCTACGTTATTTGAAATGTTTTGAGAAAATAAAAAGTTTTAACTATTTGTTTACTCATTACATACTTAATTATTTTTACTAAACTATAAATGCATGCAAATAAATAAATGAAAGCTACAAACAAGAAACAAAAATAAAAACATGGTTATTCAAGAGACAAAAACAAAAATTAATAAAAATAAACAATCAAAAACAATTATCACAAAATTATTACATGTTGAGTAGGGTTAATCACATTGAAGTTGAAAATGACAAAAATTTGAATGCTTCGGGAAACTTTATGGACACTTACGCTGTCAGTGAAATAATTTTTCTGGAATTTGTCGGAATGTGAATCGAAATAGAAACTGCCCAGATGTATGAATTTTACTGAAACTTTTTAGGGAGAGAAGGTGAGTCAATTTTCTAACATCGAAAAAGGAAGCTTGACATTTTGCAGCGTTCTTAGCGACTCAGGGAAAGTGCCACTCATGGACAGATCCAAAAATGGAAGGCGTCATCTTAATATAAGTCAGCATCAAACTCTAAGAGGTTTTCAACTCACCACCAGGTAATGTTGTCAAGAACAGAATTTTGCGACCTTATCGGACCTTTAGCTTTTAGTTCCACTTTTGAAATACAGGAATATGGTTTCAAATATGCAAAGTTTATAGTATTGTCTTCTAACAGTTTAATGGATTAGAAATAAGATTTTGATGCAACAACAAAAAGCTTTGATGAATTAAAGAGAGAGAAATTCATGGAGTAAAGTTCCATAAGATCCGGAAGAATAAGCCCAGATCCGAATGTGCTCAATTTTCTGAACCAGAAACTGTCATAATAAGCATATTACTTTAGTTGCAAGAATGTGATAGTAGCAATTCAGTTTTTATTAAGGGCTCAGTATGATCGAATAGTATTACAATAAAAAAAAAATATAGGTTATTTATTATTGTAAAAGGTTGAATTAGTAAACTCTGGCATGTTAAAGAAATAATATAACTCATATATTCGACTTTGAGTAACTACGTAATAAGTAACGTTATATCTATTACATGCATAAAAGGAAAGACCGGGCGTATTTTTTCAATTCTAAAATGCTAAGCAAACTAATGGGATCTTCAAACTGTTTGTAAATCAATTTTCTTTCTTGTTTATTTTTGTTCGTATTTAAATGTTTGTAGTTACTTATATTGAAATGACTGCAGTTTTTTTTTTATTAATTTTGAAGCCATGCTTACAAATATTTCTAAAGTTATGTTTTTGTCTGATTATGTATTTGGTTGTGGATTAAAATTAAAATGAAACCGCATTAAACAAAAAAATGCATGAATTAATTAATGAAGCAGTATATTTAAAATGTTTTAGCATTGTAAATGATTATATTATAAGAGATACTAACCAAATACATAGCCAACTTATTAAAATCCAAGTTGGCCAATTGGCTGGCATCGACTGGATTCAACAGACTTAGCATTAGGCCAATATCTGCTGGCGTTGGCATTTGTACTTGCTGTTGTTGCTGCTGCTGTTGTTGTTGCTGCTGCTGCTGCTGTTGCTGTTGTTGTTGCTGTTGTTGTTGTTGCTGCTGTTGTTGTTGTTGTTGCGATTGGGAGGTTGGTATTTGGCCAACACCGGATGTACTTGCATTCGAAGATGATTGCTGTCCACTACAACTGGCACCTCCTCCACCATTTCCAGCACCAACAGCACTATTTGACGAAGAACCACCACCTTGTCCACTTACCATATGGCCCGATGTATTCGATCCTTGCATCATAGCTTGAATGCTATTTTGCTGTTGAAGTTGTTGTTGTTGTTGCTGCTGTTGTTGTTGATGTTGTTGTTGTTGATGTTGTTGTTGCTGCTGTTGTTGTTGTTGCTGTTGCTGGTTTTGTGAGTTACCAGCTGCGTTTTGCATCATTTGTTGAATATTTGACGTACTGGGCACTGACAGTGGGGGCGTTGATGAGACCAGTGCTTGTAGCTATATTGTTTTCGAATAGGTATACATAACACAGACATGGTTTTTACAAAATAATTTTATACTAATATATATTTATTGATACATAATAACGGGCTTGAATAAAACAAAAATCATGTTGCCTCTATACATTTTTGAATATATCAACTCAATTATTCGATTTATCCTCAAGTTATTTGATTTTTATTTACGATCCCAGACAAAAATTAAAGTCAAAAGTATTACAAAATTCAAAAATACACAAATCACAGAAAAAACTACTCAAATTTAAACAATAGATACTGAATAAACCCAGCCAAATTTCTAAAAATTACCTAAATACGGATTTAACTTAAAAGTTATAAGGTTTTAAGTTGAAATTAAATCAAAAAGATCGTAATGCCAAAATAAAATTAGCTCGTTCTAATTTTGAGACTTTTTTTTAATAAAATGGCATTGCTCCTTTTATTTTTAAAAATTGCAGTTAATTTCTGTTACGATTTCAGAAACTTAATAAAAAATAAATTGCAATCATATACTAGATGTGGTCAAGTTTCTGTATAAATACATATAGCGTACATATAGATATAAAAAAGTAAGCGAACATTTTCCAGACATTTAACATTATGTACTCGTTTTTACCAAAGGTAATTTTACATTTTGAGCTTTGTGCTTAACCTGATGTACAAATGCTTTTGAGAAAACGATAAAATAATTTCAAAATTAAGTGCTATCGATTTTTTTAACAAACAAAATATTTCAACAAAAACTTTCAATAAAATTATTTTATTATTTATAAAACAAAAAATAAAGAAAATTCGGTAGGACATCAGGGGTTTTTATATTTAATTCAACTGAAAACCATTAACTTTAAAGTTTAATTACTTTAAACGAAAAAAAAATTACCCGGAAGAGTTACCTACATTAATTATGAATCTGTATCTCATTACTGTGTTGATTCCAACACGCAAATTTTACAACAAGACAAAAAACCAATAACAAACTTCATACATTTCTAAATAGCTCTTAAATATCTACTCACCTTAGCCTTTTGTTGTTGCTTCATCTCCTCTTTCTTGTAATTCCTTTGATAGGCTGTTATAACACGCCTCAGTCGTGTATTCAAATCTTGCATTGATGGCCATACAGAATCATCGGATGGCATATTTGTTGGTGGGTAGCAACTGCTTGTACCACTCTCCTCTTCGTCCAAGCCTAAACATGAGTTTGACATTGTCTCATTGTTTGCGGCATTACTTTCATCGGCACTATTCTTACCCGATGAACTTGGGCGATCTGGATCAGTGTCTTTGCTGTTTTCGCCACCTGGTTTCGAATCCGAATCTTTGGTTGCTGTACCATCATCATCGACTTCATCAGCATCTTCATGCTTCGAATTAGCATCGTCCTCATTGCTAATTTTGTTTTTATAATTGATGTGCAAAAAAATAATGCAAATAAATGAATTTTTAATTAGTTGTTAATTTTGAGAAATAGTTGTTTTTGGTTGTTTAGTAATTTGTGCGCACTCTGAGATGATGAGATTTTTTTTTAATATTAAAATTTTTTTTTTCGAATTTGTTTTATATTTAGTTTATTTTTTAGACGACAGGATAACATGCTTCAACGAACGACAATAGACAGTAGAGAGTTCTTAGTACATAATTATAATCATTAAAGTAAACACAGAAAAAAAAACAATAACACAAATAAATGTTCAGATAACAATTATTTAATCATAAATATGAACAGTTATTATAAATAGTAATCTCTTTCCTATAATACGTCTCACTGTCTACACGATCACACGCATCATACATAATATGGGAGAGATTATGTATAGAATAGAATTGAAAAAATAATTCTCTTAGCCTAATTTCTGATTTTACTTGCTACGTTGATACACTTACTTCGGATTCATTGGTAGTGCGCTGTCATCGCCGGGACCGACATGGCTTACGAAGCACAAAATCGGATCGGCACGGATTTGCCGGTACATTTCACAGCCATGCTTATATGTGCCAACCAATAAGCTTTTGTCGCAACAGTTAGGATTCCACCAGGAGCTTGGCGTCTGATCGGGTGTCGGTGGCGGGCGAATGGGGAGCTCGCTACACATGTAAATAGTTTTCATTAGGTTTTGAAAAGTTCTAAAGGGTTTTTCTTCTTGTTTATTTTTTTTTTTAATTTTGTTTTTTTTTTTTCTAAAAGCCAATTTTTTGTTTTCATTTTTATTACTAAACAAAATTTACCGAATCGATTAAATTTTACATAAAATGATTTTTTTTTATTATAATGTTAGGATTTTTTTTTATTAATCAAAAGTAAATAAAAGACGCTTAATGAAAATGTATAATAAAAATGAATGAAATGTATAATATTAACAGATTCGGTAAAACGAGAGAAAGATATTAGTTTTAAAGTACATATTTCGATTCTTAAATTGTAGCATTGAAATCCCTATTCGCCTTTGCATAAGGTTTCCTCGAACTTCCTAAGCTTTAAAATAGTTTGGGTTTTTTTGTACTGATTTTTTTAATTTTGACTAAATCATCATTGCCTATAACTAGAAGTTGAAAAGGATTTCTTGAGTAAAGCACTGGTTTGGTTTGATACTTAGCATGACACGTTTGTAACATGTTATCACTTTTTTTTTCTTTTTTATTTTTTAAGTTCTAAAGTTCTGATACTGATGGTTGGTTATGAATGACAATGTAAAATGTATGCGTTATATTCTAACCATTATCAAGGTCTTTTAAAAAAGAAGAAATACAAAATTCCTTAATGATATGTATTCTTTTTGTAATATAGCCGACCTTAAAAAAAACTGTAGTTTTAAGCATTTTCTGTATATCAAAAAGTTAATTTTAGATGTCCATACAAAATTCTCAGAGCTCTTTCAAATTAATTCAATTAAAAAAGAATAACCAATTTCAAAAATTAAATGCTTATGGGAATTTTTAGTCGGAATAACAATTTTTTATTGGTATAAGAATGGTGATCCTAAATATAATGTTCGATTTTTTTTCCCGACATAAGGGAATTCACCCTATTTGTAAATGGCAGATTTTATTTGTGGGAAAATTATTTAGCTTTTTTAATACTATATCTCATATATCATTTCATCATTTCATAGTTAACAAATAATAAAGATCCTTGATTACACAGTGCTCATTCTTAAAACCAATTCACTTTTTTTCAATTATCCAATTCGAAGCGAATTATTGCAATATTTCTAGTCACTATAGGAAATGTCATATCGAAAACTCTTTCAACTAAGTCAAAGAGAAATAATTTATAAATAACAAAAGATAAGTCAGTTGCCAAATAAAATTCGCAATAGATTTTTTTTTTTTTACTAATTTAGGAGATTAGATCAGACTAGAACAGACTTTATTCGCATATTAAATTATAACTTTACAATAATTATAAGAATCACAAGCCTTTTATTAATTTAAGTACATAAAATGTACGACTCGTTCTC
Organism: Dasysyrphus albostriatus; assembly: GCA_946251815.1. Taxonomy (NCBI): domain Eukaryota; kingdom Metazoa; phylum Arthropoda; class Insecta; order Diptera; family Syrphidae; genus Dasysyrphus; species Dasysyrphus albostriatus. The sequence continues at coordinate 131,710,512 of OX276337.1, read as the reverse complement.
ACAAATTCTTATCAAAGTCGCTAATAATTCTAAAGATTTTATAAATAATAAACATTAATGTCGTTACACGAGCAGAATGCCGTCTACTTTCTTAAAATTGATACCAAGGCAACAATTCAATAAAAAAAATCTATTCTATCTACTATTGAATGAACACAATTCGTTCATTTCGGCATTACTTTCGAAAAGCTAAAAATGCATGTAGAACGTTTTGATTAAAATCTGTTAGGCCGTTAACGAGAAATTCGATAATAAAAAAAACGATTCTATGGCTGGTAGGTACCTACCGTTATTATATTCTTTTTCAGTAAAAATGTGTAGTTTACAAAAATCTTGCCTTGCCTACAATTGTCTACAAAAAAATTGCATCAAAATAGATAGAGGTGCTTTCGAGATAAATAAATTTAAGTCTGGAGAAAATCGCTTCAGCAACATACACACATATGTGCATTAGGGTGGTCCTTAAATTGGATGTAGTCTTGGATAGTCCTCATTCGATTCAAAACATTGAAAAAAATGTCCCTAATTTTTTTCAGATATTAATTTCATCCCCCTGGTTTCCCTATTTTCACTTTAAGGTACTAATTATGGGTAAAGGGTTATTCGAATAAAACGTGGAAATAAATCAGAATGTATAGATTAGATGCAGACGAGAAAGTGTTCCCGTTTTTTTAAATATTTTCTTTTTGTTTTGATCCAAATTACTAGAAAACTACCTCTACCGTCTAGACGGGGGAAAATAGACCCCCTCCGATACTATTTTTTTTTCTCGTCTAAATCTAATCTATACACTCAGATTGTTTTGTTTCGCATTTTATAAGAATCACCCTATCCCAATTTTTTTTCTATGTAGAAATTTGATGCCTATCCATCTCAGAATTTAAAAAAAAAAAAAAAAAACACCGATATAAGGACCGCCCTAATGTCCATATATCGTAAGAAAACGTTATGGGTATTCATGCAACTTCGTAAAACCAAGTTTACAAATTGGTTAAGTTTATCTTTTGTTAAATTACATTTCAACTTTTTTATGGGAAATGATTTAACACAATTTGGTTTAACTTATCCAATCGTCCATGTGAATCTTACTCCGATTGAATTACCTACCATTTAATCAAATGTATACAAAAGGTCTTTTATGCACTTTGCGTAAACTTATCATTTTACACAATTTGTAAACTTACGACGTTGTATGAATACCCTTATTATTTGTTTTTATGAATGCATCTTGTCTATGTCATAAAGGTTTAAAATGAAAACTACCCCGAAAATGAGTTTACTCAAAGTTAAAACCCAAGATGAAATAATTCGTTCCAGCTACTGACGAATATTAAAAGAAACAGGTATGCGAACGTCTTATAACCCAAACGCATATCAAGGCTTCGACAAAAAAGTGTTGCAACTTGTTCGTAAGAAATTCCGGATCTGCATTTCGAACAAAGACTATTCAGTAAACAAAACATAAAATAAAAAGTTTATCGAAATTTTAACGGCGCTATTTTTTACTCTCTTACCTTAGTAATGTGAAAGCATTGGTTCATTTATATTTTGCTCTATGAATTTGGTAGTTAACGAAGAAAATGGTTACAAATTAGAAAGTTTATAAACGCATTTCAAATGTCATTGATTTGTATTAAAAGAACTTAACATGCTGCTAATGAGCAAACATTTCATAAATTGCAAGTTTGGGTAAGTTTTAATAAGCTTTTGCACGTGTCTTAGGGGGATTTGAAGAAATGTTCTTACCTTCAATAAAATTAGATAACTGTTGAATACGGCTGTGTTTTTCGTTCATTAACTCGTTTTTTAAAATTTTTTTTTTTTATTTCATATTAATTGTATTGGGTACAAGCATTTGATAAAAGTTGCCTTTTCTGCTTAGGTTGACGTAGTTATTCTTTTTAATTGTTTCGGCGAATTATATATATGTACATCAATGTTTGTGTCGACAACTTTATCAAATCTTCGAAGATTGAAATCAAGCGCAAGAACTATCGTTCCTTTTTTTTGGTGCAAGCAACTTGAAAGAAATAGGTACATTGGCTTGTATCTTTTTTCTATTTTGATATAGGATGCACATATAAGATTTCCAACAAAACTAAAACAATTCCTAATGTGAGTGAAATTTTTGGAGAAAATTTATTAACATGAGACTTGTTTTTTGTTATAAATATTTTCAAAGGAACCCACTAGTTCAAAATAAACTCTTATCACGTATTTTTTTTTCCTAACAGCAATTTTTTCCATTAAAAGGATCGGAGGGTAACATTTAATTATAAACAAAAAAAATATATTTAAAACTCAACGAATCCATTGAAAACAAATTCAACGAATAAAGAATATAAATAGTAAATATGAGAAAAACATATTAATGATAATCATATAGACTTGCAAAAAAGAACATTCCGAACTATATAAAAGAATTTCCTATTTTTTTCTTATTAAAAGTTTAGAAGAAAAAGTGTTGCATGCTTAACTTTGGAACGAACAATTTGTGTTCTTTTAAAACTTCCTAGATCTTAATCAAATAAACAAATGTTTTGTGTTAAGACCTTAAATATTTTTCTTAATTCGATTGTTTTTTAATCAATATAAAAATTCCACTTAATAAATAGAAGAAACCCACTGAACATCGAAAGAATGAAAACAAAATACACTTTTTTTATAAATAATTTTGAAAAAAGTTGTTCACCAAATGTATGTACCAACATCACTACATATCATTTTTATCAAACTTGTCTCTCTTTAATTTTTCATAACAAACAAAGCATTGTGTCGAAAGCTTTTTTCAATATATTAAACATTTAGAGCTTTAAAAAAATTGGCCTTGAAGAAATAGAATTAACTCAAAAAAAAAAAAAAAAACAATGAAAATGAGATGTCATAGATGTTTTTTTTAATCAAATGCAAAGAAAAACTTTAAAAGATTTACCTTGCCGGAACACCATCACTGATTTGTTGCACTAAGTCTCCAATGACTTCGTGTTGGATGTAATACAACATTCTCACGCGCAACAAAACCCTAGAAAAAAACAGAAGTTAGTATACATTGAAGAATTTTAAAGTTCGATTAAGTTCCGATTCCACACGACTCACTTATTCGCGTGCCGACCCAAATGCTTCTTATATGGACCCTCTAGATAGACTTCGGCATCGAATTTCTCTTGTTTGCTCCAGTGATTTGGGTCAAGTAAATTTTGGCCACAAGCTTTTTCACCATGCTCTGGCTTCGATAGTCCCCCACAAGCTGGTTCTTTTGTATTCTTTCCACCGTTGCGACCTAAGAGAGTTAAATATTTCGAAAAAGATACCAAGATTAGCAAAATTGAATTATGGAATGTTTTCGGGAAAGCATCTTAGGCATTGGTTAGAGCGAAGCATTTGTTAGTTTTGTAAAATACTAATATTTACATACTTAGGTGTTTTTTATATTTTATTTTACAACTAAACAGAGGAAGGGATTATTATAGTAAGCACTATTAATGTACATTTCGATATTGTGGTGATAATTAAGATACGCTAATTGCATCGATTGCGAGAGTGTTTTAGAAATACAATCCTTATTATTGTTTGCGCTGCGCGTTGCATGATGAAAGTTACTAAAATTGCACTCTTTCGAATTTGCTACTGCTGCCAGCTCTAGGTGTTTGTGATTGTTTGTGTATTATATTTGATATTTCACAATATAGCGGGGCGTGTAGATCTAAAACACTGCAGCCGATGTGTTTTGTTGTTCTCTCTCAAAAATGCAGGTAAAAATACCGTTCGTTTTTTACCATACCTTTTGCATTCCTACCTCGTGGCACCAAATTGTGTAAGCCACTATGGTCCCTGCTGATCTTCTGGAGTTCTCCATCTTCCGTTGGTGTTATAAGATCCCATATAAAATTTTTAATCTTCTCATCACCTTTGTATACTTGTAAGCAGTAAAGGAGCTGAAAAAAAGTAAAAGTAAAGATGTTACAACAAGTTTACATATTCAACTTCTAGACAAGGGATTGTGATTTAATTTTTAATCAGTGAGTGAGAAGTTTTTTTACTCAGCGAAAACCTAAAGTTTTCTCAATATTAGCATGATATTCATCATATTTATTGAGTATATTTTATGAGCAAAAGAAAAACCAGATAAAATTTCTACTTACGATAACACGCGCACATTCTTCAACATCACTTTCACGCCATCCTCGTTTGAACTGACCAAGTTCTTGGATTTCTGTCCAACGTCCCCATCTAAAAAACAATATTTGAATATTTATATAAATATGATTTTAAATATTTAAAAACTAAAATAATTTCTCTTTTTTTCCATTCAGTGAGTGAGAAGATTTTTACTCAGCGAAAACCTTAAGTTTTCTCAATATTAGCATGATAATCATCACAATGGAAGATAATATTCTCATTTAATAAATCAATGTAGATTTCATAAATTGTCAGATTTAAACAAAAAAAAAACAGGTAATTATGTGAAGTGAACATCTATCTGGCTGCCTCTTCATTTGAACCGTGAAATAAGAAACTAAAAAGTTTTGTTACCAAGAAAATGAAACCTTTCAACCTAACTATTAATTGAAAATCAGTTCGGACAAAATTTATTATCGTGATCTAATACTTTAGTGTACTTAGCTTAAGAGATAACAATAAAAAGAGAGCGAACATGAAAAAAGCTTAGCTTTATCATTCTGGAGATGCTACAGCCTCAAAAAAAGTGTATTGGAGATACACAAACTGACTAGTGACCAGTCTGAATAACAAACAATCTAATCTTATTGGCATAACTCGTGCTATAATATAACTAGGTTATAAACATAAACCATGCTGAGGTCTTTAAGGACGGTTTCAAGACTGAAAAAAAAGACTGACTACTGATCAAAATCAATTCTAACACCGTTCCCCAAATACTCATCGAAATAACATTCAATTTATTTTGTATTAATATTTATTTTATCACTTTTAAATAAACGAATAAGATATGTTTAGTTTGCTTGATAGCAGTTCTGGATCGCCACGAATTGATAAAGATGTCCATGAACTACTCTTCACCGTTTATAATCAACGTGATACTGAAGGACTCAAAGATTGTTTAGAAAAAAGCGATGCTCTCGATGTATTTCGAATGCTGCAAGAAGTCAATAGAGAACTAACTTCAGTGAAACTTGAAAATGTCGTTTTAATTGATTTTTTGCAAAAGAACGACCCGAAACTTTTAATCGGCTTGGATCATGTTCGACAACATAGTATAGAAATTCGACACTCAACAATAGAAAGACGTAAATCTTATATAGACAGTGGACAAGTTTCACCTAATCTGGCTCGAACAGAATCAAGAACAACAAGCATAGCTAAATCTGCAATGGGCTCTATGCGTAGAGTTGCAACAGATTATCGTATAAACTATCGAACCAAAGCTGAAATAGCAGAAAAACTGGCTGCACAAATACAAAAACATTGTGAAGTTTTAGAAGCTAAAGGTACCAATGAAATCAAAATACTGAAAGGTCAGATTGAGGAACTACGATATCGGTATGCTGACACTCAAGAGACTATAAAAAACTTTAAGAAGCTCTTTTTATCAAACGATGTACTTGTGAATGCAACAGAGAAACAAAAAGAGGCACTCTTACGTAAATTCATAAACAACTGGCTAAAGAATGGAAGAGCATTGTTGGGGACAATGCGACTCAAGATCACTTCGATACAGGAGCATTGTCATCAGCAGCGAACTGCACTTATAAGCAAAGCAGATCTCAGTGGAATGTTGGGCCCAGTTGACTTTGAACAGTTGCAAATAAAAAGAGATGACCAAACAAGATCTCTGGACGAAAAAAATATCAGTTTGGCAGGTTTAAAGGAAGTTACTGGAAAGGCTTCGCTGGCTTTAGCCAAAGAGAAGAAGAATCTTTTAGTTCTTGAACAAAAATCTAAGATTCTGTATGAAAAAACAGGCGATATTGCAAAGGGTATTTTAAAATTAGAGAAAGAATCAAGAATTGTAGAGAAAGAATTGGAATTGGCAGAGGAGTCTCTCAAAAATATCAAAATTCAAGTAGAAGAATTTGAAGCTCCAAGTATAACTGAATATATTCTTAAGAAACAAGAATTAATTACTTTAGAAAAAGAAGACAAACTTTTGCAAAGAAAAAGTTACATTCAAAATATAAAATTACAGAATATAACCATGAAATTGAGAGCGCAAAATGAAAGAAAATAATAAACGTTTATATATCACACTCACCCATAAGACAAAAGGCCTTTTTCCACCTTGAAACATTCAGACTTTGCCCAGTTTCCATATTGTATTTCTTCTAACCCCATTGCGGCCAATGTATCACGATCTCTTGGTATGTAGTCTTCGTTACCATTGCCACGACTTCTTCGCGCTAGTTTTTCTTTTCTTCTTCTGCTTCGAAGTCCTAGAAAAAGATTAACATTAAAACTCATCAATCAATCAAAATTTGTTCATTCCAACCCTCACCAATGCTATCTTCATCACTATTCTCTGCAGATGAATCCTCTGACATATCCATTACATCTTCATGTCCATAACGTTTAATTTGCGTCCTTCTTCTAGGCTCTGAGAGAACTAAATTCTCTTCTTCATCTCGCTCACATGCATCAGGATCAATATCTGCTCTCTTTGCCCATTTTGTCCAAAAATCTGGATCATCAACCTTGATGTCAGATCTGTTGCCTGACGCAGCAAATGAAGCCTTTGAAAAAGTTGATCCTTTTTCTGATTCCATTGTGATGACTTGCGTTCGCCGTTGTAAAATCGAATCGATATCTTCTTCGCAGAACTTATCTCCTGCATCATCGTCCATGACAGCTCCATAGGCTCCCTTTTTAAGTAAATCTTCAATTTCTTTTTTAGAAAGTTGTCTGTTACTGCTGTCTTTGCCCCCCTGCGATGTATTCATCGATTGTAGAATAGCCTTATCCAGACCCAATTTGAGTGAAGCTTTATCGAACATCTCTCTTTCGTAAGTATTACGACAGAGGAGACGATAGATTTTTACCATCTTTTGCTGACCAATACGATGACAACGAGCTTGCGCTTGCAAATCATTCTGTGGATTCCAATCACTGTCATAGATGATCACAGTATCTGCGGCTGTTAAATTAATTCCTAATCCTCCGGCTTTAGTACACAACAGGAAGACAAAACGATCAGAGTCGGGTTTCGAGTACCTATCGATGGCGGCTTGACGAAGATTTCCGCGAATTCTCCCATCAATACGCTCAAATGAATATTTCTTGTAGAGCAGGTAGTCTTCCAAAATATCTAAACACCGAACCATCTGACTGAAAATCAATACTCTGTGCCCGTTGGCTTTCAGCTTGGGCAGAAGTTTGTCAATTAATACCATTTTACCTGCAGAATTGATAAGGTTTTTATAGTAGGCTTCATAATCTTCTCCATGTTGCAAACGGTAATCATATTGAATCTGCTCTTCTGCGCCATTCAAAAGATACGGATGAATGCAACACTTTCTAAGCTCCATCATAGTGTTCATGAGATTCGGAATATTCGCCGACGTAGTACCCTTCTTTAAGAAAGAGAAATTCTGTTCCAGAATACCACGATAGTACTTTTTCTGTATATTTGTCAGCTCAACCTCGATAATTGTTTCCTCCTTAGGAGCCAAAGATTTTTCTACATCATCTTTCAATCGACGCAACATCATCGGCTTAAGAAGGGCTTGAAGTTTTTGGACTTCTTCTTCGGTCCTTAAACTACCAAAATCAGTCATAAATGTCTCTGCAGATGAGAATTGAGCGGGTTCTAAGAAATTCAACAGCGAGAACAACTCACTGATGTTGTTTTGCAATGGAGTTCCTGACAACAGAACTCTGTGTTCCAAGTTGAGCTGTCGTAATCCTTCTAAGAGCTTACAATTTCGATTTTTCAGACGATGTGCCTCATCAATGACGCATAATCTCCAATTGAAGTTTTTCAGATCCATATAATCCGTGACTATCATTTCAAACGTAGTAATTAAGACATTAAACTTAACCAACTCTTTATTGACTTTTCCTGAGTCTTGTTTGAAAAAGAACTCATAGTCCTGTATCATTTGTTTGCTAGTCACGGAACCATGATAGACTACAACATTCATATCAGTCCAGCCTTCGAACTCACGCTGCCAATTGGGAATGGTTGACAGTGGAGCGATCACAAGGAATGGTCCTCTTATTCCATACTCCCACACCGAATGAACAAATGTCAAACTTTGAATGGTTTTGCCCAGACCCATTTCGTCGGCCAGGATACAATTGTGAGAGTTGTACCATGAGAATTTTAACCAATTCAAGCCTTCCAACTGATAAGGGCGTAGGGTATTTCCATTTTTGTATATCGGCGTCTTCTCCAGTTTTTTCCACAGCTCCGGTGATGGACGCTTCTTTTGTTTCCATTCTGAACGTGGTGGAAGCTTGGTAAAAACTAAAAATTGTTCAATTTTATCTTCGTCCACGTCTTCTTCCAACTCCCATGTGCAGTCTTCATAGGGAAGTGACTTCCACTTCACCAGATAATGCTTGGTAACTTCACCAGTCGCAGTGTCAGTATGTTCGGACATGTCCAACACCCGATCAACTTCAACAAAGTCAGGATTGAAAGGTTCTTCTTCGATATTTTCGAAGATATTCATCTGTTGAGCTTGTTTTTGCTGGAAACGACGCACTTTAGCGGAGATTCTTCGATCTCCTTTAAAGAGCTCCTCTTCGGTTCTCCACTCACAGTGGAGATAAGAGAAATTGCGATACTTTACAAAATACTCCTCAACTTCTATGAATACCGGCTCTGGTTTCGGTTTATCTTTGTCTTCGTCTGTTTTTTTATCTTCTTCATCCTCGGTATTTTGAGGAGGAACATCGTCTTCATTTTTGACTTCTTGTTCCAGTGGTGCTTCCTTCATCTCAGTTGATTTTTCTTCAACTGCTTCAATTTCAGGTATTGTTTTTTCAGCGTCTGATATTACTTTCTCAACTTTAACGGGTTGCTCTTCAAATGGAGTTTTGTCTTCCTGCTCATCGACTTCCATCTTTTCTTCTATAGGAACCTTTTCCTGCTCTTCATCTGCTTGCTTTTCTATATTTTCTTTCTTTTCTTCAGACTTCTCTGGTATTTCAGGTTTATCACCCTTGCCTTCGTCTTCTTCAGTCTTATTTAGAGCTTCGTCTTCATTTACTGTTTCAAGTTTAACCCCTACTCCATCTGGTTCAACCTTGGTTTCTTTCTCATTTTCTGAGCTTTCTTCCTTCTTCGGTTCTGTTTCATCGTCTGTCGTCTTCTTTTCCATTTCTTCCTCAGTTGGCTCTGTTTTAACTTCCACTTTAGGTTCTTCTTCCACAATTTTGACAGGTTGTGGTGGCTCTGGTGGACGCAGTTCTCTCTTGCCCATCCGAACTGCTAGCACATACTGAACAACCATGCTATCCTCGTCTCCTGTATTCACATATACATAGTTAGGCTTAGAAGTTTCAGGTAATTTTTCTTCCTTAACTGCTGGAGCTGGCGGATCTTCTGGAATTTCCGGATTCACTGTAGAATTTTCTGGCAACGACTCCATACCAGCGATACTTTCTACTTTCTCGGCATCACTATTAACACCTGATGAAGCTGCAGCCGACGCACTTGCGGAAACTGAAACCGGAGTCGAAACCGTAGAACCTGCACCCTTCTTCTTCTCCTTTGCCGGAGAGGAGCTTATTATTGCGCTTCCCTCATCATCCGAAAAACGTAACATAACATCGTCAATGTATTTCTTTCGCGATGTATTTCTAGCCGATCGTCTCTTTAAACTGTCCAGTTCAGCGTCAGGTGGTGGTGACGGTGGTGGCGTCGTCGCCATATCATCATTTTCTCCATCGGATTCGGGAACAATTCTTCCACGATTCTTTCTCTTCTTGCTGGACAAAGATCTATTACTACTACCCAGTGATGGCTTTCTCCTGCTGCTACTTCCACCACCAGATGATTTCTTCTTTTTCTTCGAGCTCGGAGTAGCGGAATCAACAACAGAATCTTCATCCCCATTCTTTGTTTCTTCGTCAGCATTCAAATCATCGCCACACGTTGATTTAGGTATTTTACTAACTGGAATATCATCATAATCCGGTGTCTCACCATCCATAGGTGGTTGTTCATCTGAGGTCGTCGTAGGTGGCTCTGGAACTGCACTATCTTCGTCGTCCTGAGACTTTGCAGCCTCATCACCACTTTCAGTCTTTTTACTATTCGTATTTTCCAACTGCAGATCTTCACCCTCTTTAACTTTTTTCCCTTTTTTGCCCTTGCCCTCTTTGCCCTCCTTGGGTTCCTTTTTCTTTTTCTCTTTGGGCGTAGCAGTTTTCTCTTTTGGAGACTTATTTGGATCTTTTGGAACGCGTGGCTTGCGCGGTTTCTTTTTCTTTGCACCCACCGCATCCGTCGATGTGTCCAGTTCGTTGGATGAATGATCTTGCGATACGTCACAGCTCTCATTGAAGTCCATCATAGACACCACGGATGTGTCACCAGCGCCCTGAGTTACACAGTCTTCAGAGACTGGCAGGTTTGCAGGCAAGGTGCTCGTATCTGGAGGCAATTCTCCAGCAGCCAATGCCTGACCTTTATCACCCTTTTTGGCGCGTGGCTTTCTTGGCTTTGAGGCACCTTTGTTACGACCTCTCCCCGTAGTGCTGGACACTTGAGGACTCTCAACCATTTGAGTATTTGTATAGATCGAGTTCTGGAATATACATTGCGGGCCACCATTGCACTGATCAGTAGTTTCGTGAGCCTGAAGCATATTGTGACGCTCTTGGAGACGAATGATCTTTTCTTGTGTGTCTGGGTTTGGTGGCGTACAGAAGAGCTCTTGCAGTTGTTGTTGAAGGGCAGCCCGTTCCTGATGGTGAAGAAGTGGGCCAGGCATGTAGGGATAAGGCCCTGGAAATCCTGTTGGGTGGATAGCCGACATCTGTTGTGGATCATATTGAGGTGGCATTGGTGTCATTCCTGGCGCACCAGCTGGGCCAAGTAAGTGCGGTGGTAGAGGTTGCAGCGCAGGAATTATCGGTTGTTGAAGTGGTTGAAGTGGCAGTTGTTCGGGGACAAGTGGTAAAATTGTGGGTTGGATTTCAGTTTCAACCGTAGGTGGTGTTGGTTGTTGTTGCAGTTGTTGTTCTATTAAAGGTTGGGGGATCGTTTGTGTTGGTGTTGGGACATGTTCTACAATGGGTTCGACTTGCGTTGGTTCCTCTGGAGGAACTTCCTGCACTTGCTGTGGAGGAAGCTGAGGAGGAAGCTGTAGAGGAAGTTGTGGAGGAAGCTGTTGTGGTGGTGGTGATGAATTGCCCATTTCAGGGACGGACACGAGTTCTTGAAGATCATTTCCGTGCTCGCTAGCGTCCATTGAATTTTCAGATCCAATCATCTGTTGTTGTTGTTCTTCCTCCTCCCGCACAGTTTCTGGCATAGAATCTTGATTCAATACGACTGGCTCCGGCTCTGGCAGGAGCTGAGGCTTTGGCTCTATTGACATTTGTTGTTGTGGCTCGTAGTCAATAGGGGTTGTCGCCGTTGGGGGCATTGAATTCGAGTCAAACATTTGAATATTGTTAGGTGTAGTTGCCGCAGGCGGTGGAGCGATATCACTACCAATTACTTCAGGCGGTGTGCTACAGTTCTGGTTGTTGCTGATAATAGAGTTCTGTGAGTTACTATCGTGAATCGATGTGGGTTGGTTATTTACAATGCTGTTGCTTGTGCTGTTGCTATTGTTGCTGTTATTGCTATTCGTATCGTTGTTTACCACCAAGTGCGATGTAACCGAATCATTTGAGTTAGTCTCGTTTAGAGCTGAAACCGGTGGCGGTGGCGCTTGTTGGTGATGTTGTGTGGGCAGCACTGGAACTGATGAAGGAATTGACTCGACATTTCCAAATGTGTCCATTATTGAGTGGGGGTGTGGTAGTTGTGGTTGTTGTTGGACGAGTGGTTGTTGCTGTTGCTGAATATGTTGAGGAGAATCATGAACAGGAGTATTACGCGCCGATTGTTGGGTAATGATTGGTGGTAATGGTTCCACTGGCGGTGGTTCATTTGACGGCATGTGAAGATTTTGTTGTTGAGAGTGCTGTTGAGTATGTTGTGGCTGATGTGGCAGTAAGTGTTGCTGCGGTGGAGAATGTTGCTGCTGCATCAGATGTGATGTTGGCTGTAGAGGAGGAGTTTGCAGTGGTGGTTGCTGCAGCTGTTGTTGAGATGGTGGTTGAACAGACTGTGGAACAGGTACAGACTGGTGACCGACAATGTCATTTATGGAATGCTGTAGCTGATCACTTAATTGCTGTTGTTGCTGCTGTTGTTGTTGTTGCTGTTGTTGTTGTTGATGTTGCTGTTGTTGTTGTTGCTGTTGTTGTTGCTGTTGTTGTTGTTGCTGTTGTTGTTGCTGTTGTTGTTGCTGTTGTTGTTGCTGTTGTTGTTGCTGCTGTTGTTGCTGTTGCTGCTGTTGATGTTGCTGATGCTGTAGTTGTTGTTGCTGCTGCTGTTGATGTTGAGTTGGTTGTGGGGGCTGCACACCTGGATGCCCCACGTGCACTGGCATCTGTTGTGATGTCGGTGGTGGTGGTTGTTGCTGCTGCTGCTGTGGGGCAACACTTTGCGGTTGAAGACTCATTGCCTGTGATTGTGCGTACAAATTTAACTGTTGCTGTTGTTGTTGCTGGTGCAGAGTGGATTGCATGCTCAAATGTGGTGGCCACTGCTGATGTTGGGGAGAGACTGGCATCCGAGGACCCATTGGTGACATTGGAGTATGCCCAGTTTGCCTATACGGAGGGTAGTCCAAAGGGCCACTGCTTAGACTCTGAGGTGGCATCACCATTTGTTCAAGAGCTTGTAAAGTATTTACAGGTGGCCCAGAGCTTTTCGAAGATGGTGGTTGTGTCTGAATGCTCGGTGGCTGAATTGGCTGAGGCTGAGGACCTCCGCGGGGACTCGTAATGCCAACCATACCCGATATCGAGTGATGTGGTGATTGAGTTGGATTGGGTGAGTTTACTTGCTGCTGTTGCTGCGGCTGTTGTTGCTGTGGGGGCTTCGCCGGTGACATAACAGGTCTGGGTGACATTTGCGGATGAGGCGACATTTGTGGAGGCCTGGGAGACATTTGAGGCGAGAGTTGCGGGAAAGGCGCACGATACTGGGGACTGCTACTCAATTGTGGCGTAGATTGATGTTTTGCCGTCGTCATATACGGCGGTTGCTGGCCTTGCTGCTGCTGACTTTGTAGGTGGCCATACGTTGACACCATAGAATGTGGCAGACCGCCAGCACCACCCACAGGGGCACTACTGTGCAGTAAACCTACGTGACTGGGTTGTCCTTGGCTGAGCAAATGTTGAGCTGCTGCTGCTGCTGCGGCTGCATGCTGCTGTTGCTGGGAAGGAGCACTTAAGCCTGGTGGCAGTGATGACTGGCTCGTCGCAGGATGCGTTGGCTGTTGCACCTGCTGTGCCTGTTGTTGTTGTTGTTGCTGTTGTTGCTGTTGCTGCTGTTGCTGCTGTTGTTGTTGTTGTTGCTGGGAGGGATGTGACACCACTTGGCTTGGATGCAAGCCGGGTGGAGGTTGCGCCTGGGAGGCACTTAAATGATTTTGGCTATGATGCGTTTGTTGTGGTTGTTGACCGGCCAGCTGCGATGTCTGTTGCTGCTGCTGTTGTTGCTGACTGCTCAAATGATGACCACTGGGTGCTGAACTTGGCACATGCTGTCCATAACTACTTTGGTCCAGCGTGTGAGCCCCATAGCTCAGTGCACCATGCTGTGTGGGTCTCCCTGGCTGGTGTTGCATGCTCGTCGGTGTTCCATACGGACTATAGGGCTGAGGTGCTGGTGCACCTGTCTGTGCCTGTGGCCCGCCGGGATACATTGGATGGCTGCTGGTTTGCGGGTAATGTTGTGGTATTCTTTGTTGCTGTTGTTGCTGTTGCTGTTGTTGCTGCTGCTGTTGCTGTTGTTGTTGTGGTGTCGGTTGTTGCTGACTCAGAGCTACATACCCAGGTTGCTGCATTATACCGCTCATTAGACTCTGCTGCGTTGAATAACTGAGTTTTTGCTGATCTTGCTGGGAATAGGCGCTGAGATGTTGTCGGTAACTACAAAAACAAAAAGATGCATTTAACAACTTTTTAACTAACACACAATATATTTAAACTTACGTTGGTTGCGTAGGCGTCTGCCTCTGAGGCGGAGGTGCCGGTTGTGGGTGGCCATACGCACCAAGTCCTGGGCCTGGATATGCTCCAGCTTGACCAGGTGTTGGACCGGTGCCCCAACCACCTAAGTCACCCAATCCCATTGCACTGTGCTGATCAGCGGCACTGAGGGCGTACAAATTTTCCGCCGATGGCTGGTACGATGGATATTGTGGTTGTTGTTGTAGCGGATGCGGTGCTCTATGCCTTGGAGGGTATCCTCCGGGAGGACCCATGGCTCGTGGTGTGGCTGCGGCTGCTGCTGCCGCTGCCGGGTCATACCGGTAGTAAGGATCTCTATAATTACAATCAATAATATATGATTAATATTCATTTTAAAAGTAATCAGAAATACAGTACATCAGCAATGATCGTTAAATTATATAAATTAAAATTTCTTTAAAAATCCCTCACCCTTGATGATTTCCGTGAAACATATTTTGTGCATTTCCATCCATCAGTTTTCGCACTCAGAAAATAGATGAAAAAGTTCCTGCTTCTTTTCAATTACTCTGTTCCACGCTTTCGTGCTTTTTGTCGCTTATTTGAAAATAAACAAATCTTCAGTTCAACGACTTTCCGATTTACACACACATTTATACGGGTTATTGTTGTTATTTATATGTATTTTAAACGCGACAAGAAATGTTTATACTTTTTTGCTATAGTAAAAAAATGATCGACGACAAATTAATTTACAAATTATGTGAATAAGTATTTAAGCTGTTGTTGGTAATGTTTTTAGGAAAATTAAATTTTCCAAAAGAAAATTAAATAAAATAAGATTTAGTTTTTTTTATATATATATATAAATTAGCTTTAAGTATTTCAATTATTTTCTGCGCTCAAAACACTTGTAACTATTTTTTTTATTTGTATATCCCGGTTTTATTTATTTCGCTTTTACTTTTTTTTTTAAGTTTAGTTTCAACCCAATGTTCTTTTAGTCATTCGATTTTTTGTTTCAATGTAGGACTTCGACATTTTTGATGTTATTCTGTTAGCTGAAAGAATAACAAATAATATAAGATTATAATATTCAGAAAAATATTTTTAAAAAATACAAGAAATATACATATGTATGAAAAGATTGTTAAAAATGTAGATTGACTCGGATATTTAATATAAAACCCAAGTGTAATGTCTGGTAAAAAAGCGTCACATGAACATAAAATTTGAGTTATAGAAATCTGCAAAGAGAAGAAAATATAATAGTGTTAATAAAAGTTAAACACAGTTTTTGATAATTTATAAAAAAATGTAAGTTAGTCAAAATCTTTGTTTTATTATAGTTAAAAAATAAAAAAAAGAGAACAGTTCGTTTTTTTGCATTCGAAATTACCTCTAACCAAATGTACATTTGGTTAATTGACCCACAGAAGTAACAATTCTGTACGAACTGCATATACGAGTGTATCGAAGTTTACGGGAAAATTCCTAACCTTCATGGAATTGTGAGAGGAAATTGATTTGACTAGACGCAAAAGGTAAAGATTAGGCAAAATTGCTGCTGTACGAGCGGCTGCACTAGAACGTATATATTTATCGGCAGCGTTTCGTACTCGCAAGCCTCACTTTGGTGAATTGCGCACCGAGATCTAGAATTGCACCTTCGTATACATACGTATGTATGTAGGGCTTTTTTGTATTCAAAAACATACCCCCCTGCAAAAGTTGCGTATGGTTCCGACATTAATTTTAAGTTTTTATTATTTTTTTATTTTCACCACCAAGGTCGCGCAATGAGAGAGAAAAAAATATTTAGTTTGATAAGCTCCTCGGATCACATAGTACGCAATCCGAGACCATTTGAGTTCGCCCTGCCAGGCTGTTTAAAAAAAGAAGTTTTTCACTTTGAATTTTGAATTTTTAAAACGGTCTAGCAGGGCGAACTATACTTAAATGAAGCTATCGACGCTTATACCTCTTTTTTTGCTATCACTCACACTCACAGTCAAAATCTTCTGTGGCCTTTCAGTCTGAGAAGCTTTAGGAAAAGGAAAGGGACTGAAAGTACTACACTCCGGTTATTGTGGAAAATATCTTAGGAAGTATCAAAACCAATGCGTTGCTCAATATCACCCAGTTTAAATAAACTAACCTCATTTCCATTTCCTTGCCTTAGTTTGGATGAAAAATACTATTAAGAGACAAAAACTCTTGGAAAAGTTTGACTAAATTGTGTTAATCATATCCCATACAAAATTTGACAGTTCATTAACCAAAAGATAAACTTAACCAATTTGTAAACTTATCTAAGATTTTACGAAGTTGCATGAATATCCTTAATAAAAACCCTAATACAACTTTTGGGGAATAATTTTCAATTTGTTTTTTAGAAGCGCACGACCCCCAATGACCATTTTATAGTTTAAAAAGATTCTAAAAATGAATAAAACACCAAATTAATCTTTTAGGGGGTATAATCTTTAATCTTTTTTTAACAAAAAATCTTAAGATTTAAAAATTAAAAAAAGCTTTAAATTATTAGAACTATTCAATACAACTTTTGGTATGTATCTTTTTCATATTCCCAATTTATTTCGTTACCATACAAAAACGCTCCGCCCTAAGTACCCATTTAAAATTCAAGAATGTATGGAAGGCCAGGCTATACACGCTGCACTATTCTTATGTTACCATAAAATACATCTCTATCAATTGAAAATATTGTTTTAAGGAATGTACCTACATTATAATATACCTAAAGGCTCTCCAAAACCCAAAGAAATTGTTTCGCGTTGATTTTGGGAAAGCTTTTAATGTGTTTTAAATACATAATGTGAATTTATATTCATTCAAAAAGATTTATCTACAAGCGCCATGAGATCTCCAGCAGTCTTAATGGCACTCCAAACATGTTCAAACGATCGCTACAATAGTAGTGCGAAGTTTTTGTGTGTAATCACAATTGGGTTTATATACCCAATGGTATACTTCCTAAAACTTGCAAAAAAGAATTCGTGTTTTTTTTTTGCGGCGCATAAGTTATTGTACTCTTCCAATTGTGAGTCGTGGTGAGTCAAATCTAACAAATGCCACGCTGGCGACAGCTAAAAGAAAAACAACAACGAACTAAGAATTGGATAAGGTTTCATTTTCATTGAATTTAAGGCATCATTGGAAACTAGATGTTTTTTTAAGGCGTGGACATTTGCAGTCGTTTTAATAACTCGTCTGGCTAGTTTTTGCTAAGTTTAGTCAAGGCCCTCTAGTCCATCAAAACTACTTAAATAATCGTGAGGCCCTTGCTAGTAAAAAAAAAATATAAATTGTAAAAATGTAAGTTTTGTTTTTACACCAGCAATACCTCGTATATAATATGAACAAAGACTTTATACCCATCGTATAATTGTATGAAAATGGGAGCTCTAGACTTTCTAAAGCCTCATTTAAAACTAGATTGTTAGGTGAAAAACCATGTCGAATATTTATAAAGTTAAAACAAATATTAATGACAATTTTTCATTCTTGTATAAAAACTGTCAAACTTATAGATCCCGGAATAGGTTCACTAAACCTTGGCGCAAGTGGTACCTATTTTAATAATCCACGACGAATATAATAATTGCAACTGTCAATTTTTTTTTAATAAACTTGAAATAGTAATCAGCTTGGGGGACCAGAGCAATAATTTATAACAGCCTGGCTTCTACATATTTTCCCATTTGGCTCATAGTTAAAAATGTCAAAAATAAGTCTGATTCCCTCCGCATATCATTCGTCGGATTTATCAACTGTTTTAAATCAATTTATTTCAATTACCTACTACTGCACGGAGAGAAAAAGTTTGTGCTCAACAAAATATTCACCTTGCAATTTTAAACAATTATTGTCATAAGTCTGATAAGAGTTAGTGCATAAAATGGTAAACAGCTGCATTTCCACTGAGGAAAAAACATTTAGACACTGGTGTTTTTTTTCCAATTTTGTTTTGTTTTTGTTGATTAAAATTCCGCAAAGATACAACCCAATTATAATTGTGAATTGTCAAATTGATAGTTAATAAACCTTAAACTTTAGATTTCTAAACTTAATTCATCAAAAAACTGAACAACTATTCATTCTCAAAGCTCAAAACTTTTATCAGTAGGGTTTCAAAATTTTTGTTCATCGCGTTCGTGTACCTTTCCTTCCATAGTTTTAAATGTCACTCTTCATTACGAACTCCTTCTTGTTCCAAAGTAAACTAAATTAGTTTGGAATTTGTATTATGTGCTTACGAATTTAGTTTTAGTATAATTATTTGTTCACACTTCTTTTTATATTTTAAAGAAGAAAAGATTTGTTCCATATTGTTTTTTTTTTTTTTTTACTTTTTACTTTTTTATCGCAAGAAATCACTGATAAATTTTAATACCACACATGGAATTTCATGACAACACTACACTAGTAAAATATGCACTTTTGATTACTAAACGGCAAATATCTTATGATCTTTTCTATTTTCCGGATCTTTATAATTCATGAAATCAAAAACAGTTTTTATTTAAAAAAAAATTAATTTACACTACGCGAAACAACAAAGCAAAATGTCAGCCATTTTCAGAGACAAAAACTTTAAAATTTTCAGAGTTCACAAAACACACGACACTTTGATGTATTTCATATAAACACCGATACAATATAGTTTGGACTGCATTTTGCATAAGTACATTACAAACAAATTATGAACTAATCAACATGCTAAACAAAAATCCAATTTAATAGGTATACGATTTCTATAGTATCTATACTTAATTAAAACGCATTTCTTATTATTTTTATTTCTAAATTGCAATAGGTGAAAAAATAAAAATATCAATCACATCGATTGATATCTATATTATGTACATAGGTATACAAAAATTTAATAATCGAATGAACAAAATTACAGCGGCCACAAAACCAATCACATTATCTCACAAAAATCTATAACCAAACGACAGATAGACTATTGTGTTACAACAACAACACCTATTGACTGAATATAATTTTCGATGCATACACATTAACATTAAAGGGGAAAAGCTATACGCTTATGAATATCAAAATTGCAGCACATAAAACGTACAGCATTACCCCTTAAATGTCATGTCTGTCTTGTTGATTTATTTTTTAAGTATTTGTATTATTATTATATTTTTTTTTTTATTTTTATTATTATTTTTCTTCTATGTACCTACATATTCTCTTGTTAGAGGTTGTGTCTCTGTACAGCTCTCGTTTTTATTGCAAAATATGTACCCCCTTTAGTCACTCCCGCCCTCCGTGGAGTGTATTCGAATCACCTAAACGATATACATATAATTTCAATTTCTACCTGTAAGTTTACACACTTTATGTTGTCTGTTGTTAATGGTTGTTGTTGTTGTCTATATAATTCGTAATTTTTTGCACATTCCATAGACAAAAAAGATACATAAATATATGTAAGTCTTTTTTTCGATGGTGAATAATTACAAATCAATATGAGAAAAGAAAGAAAGAAAGATAGGCAACGCAAAAGTTGGAAGTAAATACACAAAACACAGGCACAAGAGCAGAGATGTCTATACTCTGTATATTGATGTCACCCGTTAATAGGTGTTACCTATCTAGTTTCTATTTTGGTGTCCCAGATAATATCTTTCTTGATATTTACAAGTTTTGCTCTTTTTAATTCAATTATTGATGTTGAATAACATTTGTCTCTTCATAAGTCCACAATTATACCAAAACTACAAAAAATTGTATTTATTTTAATACCTACATACTTAAAAAACTATAAGATTTTGTAAAATCCTCAAAATGAGTTAATTCAAATAAACCCAAGTGTTCTTGTTTCAATACAAAATTGCTGCAAGCACTTTATTTTCAAACAACAATGTGGCTTTCTCCTGGTCAGAAATCATTAACTAAATTTATCGGTAAGAAAATTATGATAAATTGATAAACAGAAAGTTGCATGAATAGATACCTACGTAATTTAGTCCCTTACCCACGATAAATTTGTCTTAAGCTTAATAGTTTTAGTTTTGTAAAGATTGGACCAACAGTGTTAATTGAATCTAATGCATTCATTTAAGAGCATACAGTTTCATAAATACAACTGAACGTTCGGCAGATTGCATAGTGGTTCCAGTTGTATGGAGAGGCGGTTATAGGTTCATGGAATCTAAGCCATTGTACCGATTTCGATGAAATTTCCAGGAACGATGAAAACTTTTATAATACATCATCATTCCGCCCCACAACACGCCCACTATTTTTTTTAAAGGAGGCACTTTGAATTGCCAACATTTATAAAAGCTTAGGCACTAGTACTATATCGTTGGCGCCAAAAAAAAATTCGTAGGACAAACAAATTGAAGCATTTTTTAATTAAAGTGAGGGTCTTAATATCCCCATTTTGTTGGGAGATACGATTTAAAACAAAAAAGCTTAAAAAAAAACAGCTTTAAACTCAAAACAAAACAAGCGAACCTTCCTATACTGATTTTTTTTTCGAAATATTAGGTACTGAATTGGCTTATACTATTCTCTGTTTACAACAATTCCCTATCAACGACTGGGAACTAGAGGTTTTTTACTAAATACTTTTTCGATAAAACTAGAAATTAAAAACTGTTAAAGTTGATTTTAATGAGATGGTAATATTCAACAAAATTTGTTTACAATTAAAATGACTTTATTTTAAACATAAGACATCATATCCTGTTTTTATACATCAACCCACCTGGAAAAATAAACTGGGTTTAAACGAGGCCCTAGAAAGTTAAACTTTGATGAGCAGCGGTGTAGCAAGGATTTCCTAGGGCCTTGCCCGTTAGGTAACCTTTTGCCTAGAGAAACAAAAAAAAAAATAAAAAGTTGTCTCGACTGAGATTCGATTCTGCGATCTTCTGATTACACTGGTCTGTAACGAAAATCGCCTTTAAACAAAACCATACTTTTCTTATGGATTTTAGCATGCTGAATCCGAATACGAGGTCAAAATTGCTCTGGCACGTCACGTTTTTGAGATATTGTAATTGTAATTGTAATTTATTTATTAGTTTAAAAAACTCTTAATTCTAATTTACAATTCAGTCTTTAAATTAAGTTATTATAAAGAAGATAGGTAATTTTTGATTTAAATACATTCAATATAGATATTATTTTCACATTACTAGGAAGCATATTGAAAAGTTGAAGACCTTTATATAGTAGGTTGTTTTGGGTCTGAGCTCTTCTGTACAGCGGAAGTCGGAAGTCACCAAGATTTCTCAACAAGTATCTACTGTTGGTTATGTACTCCACATTTCTCTGTAAATATACTGGATATATATTATGTTTGATTTTAAAAATCATGATAAGGGTATTAAATTTAAGACGCTGATCAACATTTAGCCATTTCAGAGATAGCAACATTTGATTAATTGGCGTCATTCTATCACATTTTAAAATTACTCTCATTGCTTTATTTTGCAAAATTTGAAGTTTATTTTGATTTCCAACACTACTCATATATATTATCGATGAACAGTAATTGAAATGAGGAAATACAATTGTATTGTAAACTGTCAAAGCACAATTTTGCGAAATATTTTTTCTTATTCTGGTCAAGAAACCTATTTTTTTTTAAATTTTGTTACAAAGTTTATTTAAATGAAAATCAAATTTAAGTTTACTGTCAATGAACACTCCTAAATATTTGACTGTTCTCACACTTTCAATTGTTTCACCATTTAAGGAAAGGGTTACATTTGACTCTAAGCTATTTATACACATGCACTTGGTTTTGTTGATATTTATTTTTAATTTGTTCATGCACAACCAATTGTTCGCACCATTCAAATCAAGCTGCATATTCTCCTCACAGATCTCTAAGTTGAGACCACATATATAAATAAGAGTATCATCGGCAAATAAACATACTTTTGAACGTGTTAAACATCTTCCAAAATCATTAATATACAACAAAAACAATAAAACTCCAAGTTCCGCTCCCTGGGGTACACCAATAGACACTTTTTGGGTACTGGAGGTAATATCATTAATCTTAACATTTTGAGTTCTGTCAGTTAAATAACTTTTAAACCACTTCATCTCATTTCCACGAATACCATATTTGTATAATTTTCTCAAAAGTATCTCCCTATCAATGGTTTCAAACGCGCGTTTGAGGTCCAAGAAAACAGCCAAAACATTGTTACCTTTTTCCTTTTCCTTTTTCCACTCATTAATGATCCAGCATATAGAGGTTTCACACGAATGACCACGCCTAAATCCTGATTGCTCTTCACATAAAAGTTTATTATTTTCAATAAAATTTGTAAGTTGGACACATACTATGTGCTCCAATACCTTTTCGTATTTGAATATAAACATGTCAAATATAATAATATGAAAAGTCCAACCTGTCAGTGAATCAGTGAAATCGAGTAATGGAAAAACCTTTTTTGGATTTATTACGCTTATATGTTTTTATTTTTTAATTCTCTATTTAAAATTTTCTCTATATACTCGACTTTATGAATATCGGAGAGAGGTTCCACTATATTCCAAATAAGATGTTTTTGTTTACAATGTAATACGGAGTTTTTTAGTTTCTTCTGTTGTGAGTAAACATTGAAGAATAAAGACAAATCTGGTATCATGTGAAAACTAATGTTTTGTGGAATAAGTCCTCCAAATTTGAGCTGAATAGTCACAGAAGTTTTATTTTTTACCAAGACAACCTAATCTTAGAATGCTCAAAAATCAATTATAAAACAAAACTGGACGTGGTAGAATTTTTCTGAAACCAGATTTGGATTAAGATAAGTCAAATCTGTCATATTTTATGTGAGCTGTCAAATGCTAATTCACCATCTACAATATCAGGACAGATTCCACAAAGCAGCGGATGATAAATTGTTTCGCAACACTAGTTCTACGCAGTTTTTCGTCGGAATACATGTTCTCATAAAATACATACATACATTTATACACAGAAATTGAAATATTTAAGCAACTTATTAACATCAAAATAATGTATCTGTTCGTTTACTTGTCCAAAACTACCAAATTATAGTAATTTAAGTCCAAAATCTGTCAAAGTTCGTTTGAAATAACAAGCGCTTTTATATGTGAACACATTGAAAACATTCATCTGAATACAAAATTTCTTAGCCTTGTCAGATGTCATCTAGCGGTAAATATTGTGAAGGTAACCCAGCATACAAACATTTCAGACTTCCAGATTAAGCTCTAATTATAAATAGCGAATAACAATTAACCATTTTTTGACGTTTAAAATGTGTTTATGATTTATTTTTTCAATATTTTTAGCAGGATTAATTTTTGAAGCGAATGTGGAAGCTCGCTATCGATATTATGTTGTGATTATGGGAATTCGCTAAATCATTCGTTTTTAAGCGAACGTTCGATTCGTTATGCATAATGTGGGCCTTAGTCATTTTTAGTGCGAATTGGTTCCACGTCAAGAATTGTACTATTTCGGATCAAAGAGTGGGCTCACAAGAGCGTACGAAATGTTCCCTCCTTGGCAGATTTGGTCAGAAAAATTTGTTACGCCTGTTTCTTACTGGTGTCAAATGCCAGGTGTTCGTATGTCAGATTAGAGAAAATATCAAAACTAACAAGAAGAAAACATACAAAAAAGCTGTTGGCTAAGTGTTAGGTACTCTAATGCTACTTTTTTATTTTAGTTTGGTAGATCTGCATAATTTTATTATTTTATTAATACTTAAATAATCAAATAAATGCCATAAAATAAATATTCTGCTAAGAAAAACGTCAAAATAAGTCAGCAGATTTTTTTTTATATTGAGAGAATATTTACCTTTTTAAAGGCGTTTTTAAATAAATTTGCTATCAAAATCGCTGCAGCCGTTAATGAGAAAATCAAAAACCAAAATAATCACTATAGCTGTAGGGCATGTTCGGTTAATAACAGTTTTTGGTAAAAAAAAAAAAAAAAAAAAAAATTATAAAAACCGGAAAATGCTTGCTGTGGCTGTTCTAGTTTGTAAGTAGCTTATAAGTAGGTTGTAATTAGTTTAAAATTAGTTGTAAGTAGTTTTAATAAGCTTTAATTTAGTTTTATGTAGTTTGTAAGTTTTATATAAAACCAAAAAACAAAGACATAGATACCGAGTTTTTTGAGAAATTCTTCTCGGTAAAAAATAAAACCGACCTGGATTTAGTATTAAGATAGTTCTTAGGCCGAAAGGCATTAGCATTAAGTTATTCTAGTTTAACTTAGAGCGCCCGACTGGGGCCAGTAAGTTAGTTTTAAGATATTGATAAGTAGCCTAGTTTTTATGAATTTTTGTCTAGCTTTAAGATAGCTCTAAGATAATCGAAAAATAAAAATGAATTTACAAAAAAACAGTTTTTGGTAAAAAAAAAAAAACTATCAGAAAGTTCATCATGTCTGTAGCTCATTGTTTTTTTTTAATCAAAATGGTTATAGCCGTTTTTGAGATAAATAAGCCTTTCTAAAACGGTATAACAAGTACCGTTATATTTGCATTTAAGCTAGGGTCAAATAACATTAAGTTCAAAATTTAAAGGAAATCGCATCATTTGCTTAGGCTGTAGATCGAGATACTAACAGACAGACCGAATTTTAGCACCCACTTTTTTGTGTTCTATATTATCGTAATTTCATGTTTGATGTAGATTGTTATCTCGAAATTATTTTTCTTAGAAAATTTAACATTGATGCTAGCAAAGGTAACTATCGATTTTCCCTAAGGCCTTGCACGTTGTTAGGTACACTTTTGCTTAGAGACAAACAAAAAATAATAAAAAGTTGTCTGAACTGGGATTCGATTATGCGATCTTTTGGTTCTGATTACCAGTTTAACACCCTAGCTACTGAGCTATTTCGCAGAACAGTTTTAGTTGTGTAATGTTGTAAATGAAAAACTATATACATACATACATATATGATATGATATGACTATGTAGATGGGTATAAAATATTTTGTTTTCACTTTTCAATCACGATCGAACTGATAGATGGATGGAAATTCAACAAAGAAGTCGATTTAGGGGAGCATGTAACTAATCAAAATGATTTGTGTCGAAAAATAAAAAAAAAAGTATTTAATTTTTTTTGGAAAATTGTGAAGGTAATTTTTTTTTTGTAAAAATCAAGTTTTTCAATTTTTTTTGGATTCATAGAGCATTTAAATAGCGCATAAATACAGGTGCAAACCCAATTTTCCTACGTTATGTTTAAACCATTTTAGGAAATTGTAAATATCGATTTTTACCAAAAGTGCTTGAGTATATTAAATTTAATTGTTGGGCATTTAATTAGCATTTAATAAGCGCTTTATAATGCCATCACAAAATATATGTTCTGCTCACCTTGCTCTGCTAACTTAAGGGACATTAGTAAAGTTATGGAACAATTTTACTGTCATGTTTTGTTTTTTGTAGTTTTGTACATTATTTGTTGTCTCTAATAGGCTTTTTTTTATAATTTTGTTTACTAAGAACTAACACCACGCTAAGTGATAATTTTGACATGTTAATATTTCCAAGTATTTAAAAAAAAAAAACCCGAAGTAAAGAGAAATAATGTTATAAATGCTTGCATTAAGCACTACGAATGGTGGATGCCTTTTCAGAAGAAGAATTTCTCTGAAATTAAGAAAAAAATGTAATAGTTTGCATGTACAGCTGAAGTGTATCATTCTACACTAACTTATACAAACTTAAAGAGAGTGTAGACTTGTGAAAATGTTTTGATTACGTTGCAAATCGAACACTCGCCATAGCAACTTATTAGGTACATTATTGACGGATATAAATTTTTCATAAAAATAAAGAATTATTAAAATAAAATTAAAACAATTTCGTATCGATCGTTTTTATTAGATTTTCTTTCAAATTAAAATTTCCTGCCACAACTAAAATATGTATCAAAAACATGTAATATGTATGTATTTTTATGCTGGCCAAAAAAAAAAATTGTTGAAAAAAGCAAGTCCATTTCATTGTAAGGACACTCAAATGATATAAAGGATAAAATAAGAAAAATAATATTTAAAAAAAAACCCTGTACGTGGTATGTACATTTACATAGTAGATACATAGCCACATAAATAGATACGAGACACACAGTCAACGAATGGCGGTATTTTAAGGAACAGGAGGCGAGTTGCGTGAGCTTGAGTGGTGAAGTATGGGGTGGTTGGTGGGCATAGTCTTTCTCCATAAACTGCTACCTCTTATCCCAAAGCTTTGGTGGTTTCCATATTTCGGAATTTTCACATTGAGCATAGAGGATACAAGCAACGGCAGTAGTAGCTCACAGATAAACCGAAAAGAGGAATATAGTGTGGTAATGGTTTGGGTTGGTTTTGCTTGTTTTTTTTTTTTTTTTGAGTTTCCTTCCTCTCTGTACCCGCGATTTTGGATATTTTGCCATTTAGAAGGGTAACAAGAACAAGGTGAGCTGCTCACTCACCAACCCGCCACAGTGACTGACTGTCAGGTCATGTCTCGGTGTGAGAGAAGAGTGGTACTACTAGCTATGGTACATAGAGCTACTACATTTGTTATGTAGCTTGTAGGTAAAAACGGGAGACAAACAAAAAGAAAGAACAAAAAATGTTAAATGTGGTGTGCAGAGAGGAATCATTCGATTCGCATAATAAACGTATTAGTTTATTTTGCTTGTGTTGATTCTGGAGCTTGCTCTTCTTTCTGATGGGACGGTTATTGTATAGCTATGGAAAGGATGGTGAATGCGTGGGTTTGGGATTTTTTTTTTTTTAAATAAATCCTTTTTTGCAGCAGCATTACTTTTGAGCTCATCCAAGCTGCAAAAAGGCTGCAGTGAAAAATCAATACTTATGAGGACGGCGATGACGCGCCCGAAAAATGTGAATATTTTTGACATATTTGTCACTTTTTTGGTGGTATGCTTTGGTATTGTAATTGTTATGGCATTTTGTTGTTGTTGTGGCGAATATTCAGAAAAAGAAAAACTTTTGTTTGTTCGTAGGTATACTACAGACAATGCAAATGTTCGTAGCAATAGGATTATTTTGTGTTGGACCCAGCTATACGATATGCTGCTGACAAAGAGAATAAAATATAAAAAAAACGTAATTATTCTTGCTCTCTCGTGTACATGACTTTGCAGCTGAACACAGAAGTTTATTATAGAGAGCTAGCTGAACACTTTAGTTTAGGAGCAACAACAAGAATGAACAAAATAAAATAAAAAAAGAACGGCCACATGACGATGACGGCGCTGCCGGATAATGAGATATTTGCGCGACCTTTTTACTCGATTTCCATTTTGATGATGGTTTTCTCCTTTTTCTGGTTTTCTCTGTGCACACTCGGTGTTCGTTCAGATTTAGAGCTCAATTTTCAAATTGTTTGATTTTTTTTCTATTTAATTCTCAGAATAGAGATATGAAGGTGGAAGATAAAACGAATGGAAAATAGTTTTAATTCAGTCGACCAGAAAGGGACACCCGATATCAAGAGTTGAACAACTATAGGGAATATCAAGTCAATTATTATTGGTACGAGTATTGTACAGCCGACGACAACTGGCTCTACCTATAGCACCATCAGTAGCAGCACCAGCACGCTCTTTTCTTAATTCTATACACCATTTAGGGTGGTTGGTTAGTTAGTAGAAGTATAAAATGTATATACCTACATACTTATGTATGTTTTGTATGATTCGATTCTTTTTCAACCCCGAATGTGGAATAATAAATGCAACAATCATCATCATAGCGATGATGATGTTAATGTCTATCGATTTTCTTCATATAAGCATTAAAAAATAAAGCATAAAGCAAATAAAAGAAATCGTGTGTGGCTAAATTTAGCACAACCTTGTATGGGGGCAGCGATATACATACATACAAAACAATGCTTACAGTAAGAAAAAGGCATTTTTATATTTTTTTCTACAATTGAATTTGAAATAATTACGTAAGGAGTGCTCTGATCTAAAACTTTATTTCAAGAATTCTACGATATAATCATAATCAAAAATGATCGCACTGTTAAGATTTTTCAGTTTTCTCTTTCTTAGATATACATATAAGGTAAGGTATACATTCCCTTTTATGCCTAGTATAAACGGTGCCTTTTACACGATTCAGCCGAAAATAAAATAGGTACCTATTCTTAGAAATACGTATCTGCTTGATAAAAATGTACCTGTTCTATTTTGAAACAAAAATCAATTATTTTGGCAAATGCCAAACTGTTATACACAAAAGAAATATAAGCTTTTACTTTTCTAGTGGTTAGTATTCGTTTAAATTAAATACGCATGTGGGTTGACAAAAATTTTACATCCCAATCATTTCACGAAAAGTGAGTGGGTACATTCCAGCTTAAAATTGCTTTAGTAGGTTTATATGTACCTACATCCAGACCAAAGGAATGACAATGGCTTCCTATCAGGCAGGGAAAAAGGCCATAAACCAGAATCGATAATTATGATTGGTTAAGATTAGAGATCTGTGCCAAGCTGTTGAATGATAGAATAGATTGCTACAAGCAAAGTTAGTTTTGTGCGTTCCAATGAAAATGGCTAGTGAAGTTCTCATGAGTAAGTACTTTACCACCGCCAAAGAACACGACTTTTGACATTACCTCAAAGATATGTTGTAGATGATGTAGTTTTTCAATTTCAAGTCAAAAAAGTGATCATACGCCATACGCCATTTGTCAAAACAAAAATCTATTGATATTTCTTTACTCAATTTCTTCTCTATTTATTCCCTTTATAAAAGATAATGACCGTAAACCCATTTTCGTTCCGGCATACATCGACCAAAAAACCACCCACGTCACTTATTTTCGAGCTCCACATACCATCCACACTTTAACAAATGAATTTTTCGGCAGGGACTAACCTCAAAATTATTCTTTTTAAGTGCGTACTCATGAAATCTTTTTTGTATTCTTAATTAAAAAGTAACAAGAATATCCTTTTTTACAAATAATATTGTTTTAACATCATTCTGTAAGCATACTTGAATTCGGAACAAATTAAGAAAATTACCAAGTAATATATTATTCACGACGAATAAAAAACATAAAAATGTTATGTGAAATAAATGTCAAAAAGGATGAATACACGTTTATTCGCCGATCTTTCTCATAATTGTGAATAGTCCTTAAGATTCTTCACATCACAAGACCCCTATTACACGGTGATTCCTTGCATCTGACTCTTTTCGAGTTTTCATGAGTGCGAAGGAGAAAAAACATGTGATTTCACTTTTGCACCCATTGAATTTTAAAAAAGTTAGACGCAAAGAATCATAGTGTAATATGGGTCTAATAGAGAACTAACTTATCCAAAACCTTCAAATTTATCCACTTACTCAGCTGCAATCATCTGGCCGATGACTTAATGACGTTTTTGAACAGTAGGTACTGCAGTTTAGCTAGGTTAGCTCGATCGAAGATCAGACTTAGGTGCCAGTTATAGCTATCATTGAAGCTCATCATTGAAATTTTAATGATTGATTTTGAGACGTTTAAGAAGTAAAAGCATTTATTTTTTTGATGAAAAATAAAAAGCTCAAGAACTAGTTAATATTTCTAGTCCAAAATAAATTCAAATAAGCCCAACTTTCCACATAAAATGACTTTTCAAATTTCAATGATCATTGGTAAGGTAGTTCAATCATTGAAATAAGAAAAGTCTTTTTATGTGACAAGTTGGGTCTGTTTGATTTTTTTTTGGCTAGAAATATACATGAAGTATTAAGCTTTATTTGTTTATCAAAAT
Source organism: Dasysyrphus albostriatus (assembly GCA_946251815.1). Taxonomy (NCBI): domain Eukaryota; kingdom Metazoa; phylum Arthropoda; class Insecta; order Diptera; family Syrphidae; genus Dasysyrphus; species Dasysyrphus albostriatus. The sequence continues at coordinate 131,680,529 of OX276337.1, read as the reverse complement.
AATAAATGATTTTACTTCCTAAACGTCTCAAAATCAATCAAAAAAATTTTCAATGAAGAGTTTCAATGATGCTGAAAGACGTTTTCTGTTGACAGTGCTGGTGCTGGTTTAATCCGTTTCGCGCATAAATAATTCTTTGTTATCAAAAGCACTGCAACATTCTGTAATTCTCAATGATAAAAATAGTCGAGAAACCATGAAAATTGAAAACAAAAATACGCCAGGGTAGCCACAGGCAAACTGATTTGTTTTTTGTTTTGGTAGGTATTAAATTAGCACTTTATTATGCCATTACAAAACTTTTATTCTGCTTGCAATGATCAGCTAACTTGAGGGACATGACGATAGGTACAAACATAGATATACACGTGTAAATCCAAGCTAAAAGATACAATTCTAAATAATCTACCTATATATTTATAACCCTTCCTTTAGTTATTTTCTTAAAATCAAAATAGTGCTAAAATTCGGTTTGCACGTACCTAATTTATAGTTAAACTAAATCAACTAGTAACAATTAAACATGTTTTTGCTCAATCGAAATAAGAACTTTTCTGGTCATAACTTGACTCTGCGGTAATTAGGTGATTAGGTAACAATTAGGTTGCATTTTAAACAAAGCCAATTAGACAAAAGAAGATCAAAGTCCACAAATCTTTTAATTGCCAAAATACACTCATCTGACTACGTTTAGTCAAATGTTTCGATTTTGGTTATGGATCAAATAAACAAGAAGTCTTCTATGTAGTTATAAAAAAGGGCTGCAAAATGAAAATACTGTTGTGAATCCTGACCTAGCTCGTTTTTCATTTTCTCTCAAAAACCCGCAGCCACCCGACAACCATCTGACAGGTTCCCAGTTTCCATATTTTCGAAAAAGTATTCAAGGATCCGTTTCCATCATATTCTCTCTGTGAATTTCTTAAATTTTCTTTATTTTTGTTGCCCACTTTGTTTGGTTTTTTCGGTAATTCTTTTTTCATTTTGTTGTTGTTTTTGTTATTATTGTTGGTGGTGTTCAATTCTGTGATGTCTGGTCTGGCAATCTGGCATGCCGGTGCTGTGCTGGTGCTGTGTTTATACCGGCAACAACAGTAGCGTGCTTTGTTGTAGGATGGTTATCCACAGTCGAACGCCAGACGACAACACAACAAGTGAATGAATGAAAGTGGTGGAATCGACGATAAAGAGAAGCAAAGAATGAATACAAAAATGAAAATGTTTGTATTTAAACATTTTATACATCATGTATAGGTAAGCATATTATATACATATATGTTTAGAGATACGTTATTATTTATTCACATCTGCAAAGGGATATGGTTATTGACAGAAGTTCAATATTTTTGTTGAATTAAAGAAACAAATCGGTCGAGAAAGATGAGGTAAAATAAAAAAATGACCTTAGTTATTAGTGAAAATTGACAGTAAAAGGAGTAGCATAGAAATAGCATTTCGTCATATTTGTCATAAAGCCAAATGAATTGACAGCCCTTTAATTGAAAGTTACGTCAGACAAAAGCTAATTATCAATGTTATTACATAAGACTTAAAAATCATGACATTTCAAACAAATATGTATCATGCTGCCTCTACACTCGTACATACACAAATTAATCAATTTGAACAGAAAACGCATTTAGTAATACAATAAACTATTCAAAATGAAGGAGAAAGAACTAGCAAATAGGTACAAACTTTCAAGTGAGTAAGAATAAGAAGGGAATGTGTTTAAAATGTTAAAAAAATATGTACATATTATATATAATAGGTATAACCCAACGAACAACGCCGCCGTTCGGTTCGATTCGAAAAGTAATATGTGTGCTTTGCGACGCGCATACACCAAAATTAATTAATGCGAATGCGATAGATACAAAAAAAAATAAAGGCAAGCAAAGGCGAACGTACCAGAACATTGTTGGAGAATGGAGACCATATTCAGTAAGAGGGGCAGCTGCACGAGGCACGGCACCAACGACAGCAGCGACACCAGAAAATCTGACAGTTGTCCGTCGTTTTGTCTGGCTTTGGTTCTGTTCTGATGTCTGAATGTGGCGCTTGGCAGGAGAGCAATATCCATAGTTAAAGAGTTTAAGCAAAGAGTGCAAGTGTTATTCTTTTTAGAGCAAGAGAAACCAAAGAGATAAAGATTTGTATACGATGAGCGATGGGGTGGGATTTTGGCGTGGGATTCAGATTCAGATGGTACCTAAATGATATGAACCGATGGGTGTACGGTATACCTACAGTATCACTACAGACCTATCTACCTACCTACCTAAAAAAAAATCCAACAGATATTGAAGTGAAGAATTGGAAAATTTTATATCCATGCCGAAATGATTATTTACAAGGTTATTCAGAAAACAAGAATATAGTTTCACCCGGAGTATTTTCTAAGTCAAATTGATTTAGAGATTTATTATACCTATACGTAAGTACAATTTTCAGTTTATTTTAAAATTTGATATATTCTGTCATCTGTTTGTTCACATTTTTCAGAAAAAAGACACTTTGTTAAAGTTCTGGAATATTGCAATAGGGGGTTGGTTTGAACTGAGATTTATTAGGTAGATATTCGAGCTTTTTTATGTGTTGTAATATTGTAATATTAAGCCTCTCCCTTTTTTGAAACAATAATTTTCAGTTAATATCAACAACATTATATACAATTGTGTTGAAGAAATAATGACAGCAAATGTTTAGGTTGTATAAATGACATGTGTCATTGTATGGAAGTAAAGTTTAAGATGGTATACACACTTTTATTTGATTATATTATTTTGCATGCGATGCTCTTCATCGGTACTCTCTTTTTTTAATTTAATTCGATATGTAAGTGGTAAAGTACGAGTATACCTACCTACCTACCTATCAACCTATGGTTGGATGGATGGCTATACGAAATCGGGTTGTCGGACCTTGGGCCGTTGCTTGTTCGTTTAGCCATTGGAAAAGCAACGTCACGCTATATGTAAGACAAAATAACTTCAAGATGTAAAGTAGGTAGAAATGGGAGCAAGTTTTTGTATGAAAAGTTCTACTTCACATACACTGAAAAAAGAGACAAATTAAGGGGTGATGTCGAAATAAGCAAGTGAGAGAAATGTTTTTTTTTTAAGATAGATAAAGAAATTCGATAATCAAGTCAGATGTATGTAAGTATGTACCTTAATCTTTTAGATTGGGTAAGTTGGTATGAATTTATTTGATAGACATCAGAAATAGTTTTCATGTGTGGAAGTTGGTAGCGTTTTTATGTTTTGTCTTTTAAGAGAAGTCGAGTACCTATATATGTAATATGTACATTATATGTGCCTTAACTTATCTATATAATGAACATGTGCTTATTTACATGTATAGATAAATAAATATAAGACTTAGGTACTAGTTATAAAGGTACCTACCTACCTAATTTATCTGCATTTTATTTCATCAACTCTTTGGTCTCGGGAGCATTGTCACCTGTCCTTATTGACTGACCTTGAACCAGACTTCAAATTGCCAGTAACTGTTCTTTGTACATAATGACGGTTTAGTCTGCATCAGTGTAGCTTTGTTCTCGTCCACATTTGTAAGAATCATGTTACAATAGGGTTATCGAAAGTAAGCTGTCATAAAGACGATTTTCATGTTCACATTGAACTCATTTTGTATGAGCAAATCAAACTGTGCGTGGTTCAATATTTACCAGTATGAGTTTACCATAGCACTATGTACAGACAAAAAAATGGAAGAGAAAAGATGTCACGTCATAACTGCAAGTGTCAAAAAAATGCTTTTTTGTTTAGATATGGTCGGTAGGTTAACAACTGGTTAAACTTGTTATTAAGTACCAAAGATTCGGTTTAACGCAAGGTTATCAAATTTATAGGTACCTACCTGTCATTCATGTGCAAAATTGATTTTGTGTTGGTTGTAAAAGTGAATCTGGGACAAAATTTGTTTTGATAGCATTTTGCAGAACTTTCAAACAAAGGCACCGTATTATGTAATTAATTAATGTCGTTATGTAAATTGGCTGCCATTTTGGTGGACATAAAAAAGGGGTAGGTATCTGTTTCCATAATAATGTTTTTGAAGGTGAAATAAATTTAATAAGGGGTATTCACGATCTGATGTAACTGGTCTTATATCATTTCAGAAGTGCAACATTTTCTTGCACAACGCCAACAAAATATACTGAATGCCAAAGTTTTACACTTTTGCTATACCCCAAACCTATTGTTAAAAAATAAATATAGCTACATCATGGTAAAGTTTGCGCTTGTGTATTTGAAAAACCGCCAAATATCATTCTTTTTGTCAGCTGAATTTTTGTGAGTTTGCTACAGATAAGAAAAGTGCGTTCACAATCTATTGTAAAAAAAATAAAACTTTACAATTTTATTAGGCTTATTGCACCAGATCGTGAATACCCCTAGTAAGATGAAAAAAATAAATGTACATATGTAAAAGAACAGTTATCAAGAACTTATATGCAAAAAATTATTATTAAGGACTTATAAGGCAATATTCCAGAGTTTGTTCAAAACAAGAATGTTATAGAAATTTGGTGAATTTCCACTTTCGCAAAAAGATAGAGAGAATTCTGGTGGGTAAAACATTTCACCTGAAGAGAACTAACCCCAACAAACTTAGTTAAGTTCAGTTTTTGGAACCTGAAATTTTATTCAAAGTTTAAATTTAAGGCCTGGTCAAACAGAGCGCCATCCGGCGATCTTTGTGAGAATTTACAAAAATAAATTAAACCGTTGCGATCTTTTTTCTCAGTATGGTATCGTCGGATCGCATTCTGTTTGCCCAAGCATTGAATTTCAGATTAAATTTAATCGAAATTTAATTTTTTAAAAACTGTGTTACCGGCGCAGATTTTTTCTTTTGTTATCGATAGTTTCTATGGAAACGTCAAAATATTTTTTCAAAATGGTCAACAAATAGTGTCTTTAAGTTTAACTTTGTTTTTATTTCGTTTTTTTTTTGCAGTTAGTTAGGAAAGTGAATTCTTTAAATTTTAATGTGTAATGAATTGATCATTTTTTTCTTATTTATTGTGCGACTTCACAATCATCTGTTTTCGTTCGGGAAAAATATACATATACATAGGTACCTACCTATTTCATTTGATTGTTTTTACTAGTTTTGTTCTCTAAGACTTTCTTTGTCGAAAAGATAATTTCGAAAATACCTAGATGTATAGGTATACTAGGATAAAAAATAGAAAATACAAAAAAAAAAACAACATCACACAGGCACAAAATTTAGTTTTTATGGCATTTTTCATTTTGTATATTTTTTTTAATTTATTCGAGATTGAAATATTTAATGCTAGATGTTCAACCATACCTACCTATCTAAAATGTTTTTATTGTGAAATACTTTACTCGTTGAAATTAAAAAAAAAGATACCTAGAAGCGCAATTCACTTTTTTCCTTTCATTTCATTACAGATAGATGGTGCATAACATACGCCTAGTGTTTGGCGGTAAAATCAGCATCAAATAGAGGCAACAAAACATAGCAGAAAAGTATCAAAACCTACTCGCCACCACCACTACCCGCCACCGCCGCGCCCTTTACGACACTTCATATTTCAATGTTGATGCTGCTGTTGTTTTTCTAAACACAAACAACAATAACAACTAGGTACCTAGTGAAGATATTTTCGATTTTATTGGAATCGAAGTTGGAACATTTGAATTTGATACACCATAGAGAAGAGGTAAAACAAAGATTAACAATTCTAACCAGAAAAAGGGGGCTAAGGTGATACATGGTGAAGACGACAATGATGGTTACGATGAGGGAAGAACTATATGTATTTGAAAAAAAAGAGAAGATGGAGATGAAGATGAAGAAATTCAGAAAAACAGCTACATGGCACATTTGATATTGGAGAATTGGATTACAATTGCAGACAACAGCACATTGGAACTGGAAGCGCATACACGCGCTTCTTCATGAGAGTGTGCACCCCAGTTTGTTGCCCTGCATGTAAACGACGACGATAGTCGATGATGACGACAGCCAACGACGATGATGACGATGACGCTAAAAAAGAAACATGGATGGATATAGAAAATTAAAAATGTATATTAGACGACATGATTACAATGAATGTAGGTACATGAAGAAGACGACCACCACCAACAACAACAGCAACAAAAACCATTATTATGGAACATGAACGATTGTGCAAAGAAGAAATATCTCGAAAGTATCTTTATTTTAACCTCCTCTTGTCTTGTGTTTCTCTTTAGATGGAAGTGGAATACGAACTAAATGCCCGCTAGGTAGGCTCACTGTAGATAGAGGCATTTGTATCTCTTAATACTGTTTTTTTTTTTTTATTTATTATAATTTTTCTTAACAAAACCCCAAAGAAGCAGACAAACGTCCCATCCAGGCCAGACCGTAGTCATTCGATGCATGCAAACTGAAACTCAACGAAGAGCAAGTAGCGAGTGAAAAAATGCAATTAAACAAATACACGTACTTAAGTTCGAGATTTAGAAAACGAAAAATTATTCGCAGCACCAGCAATCGCGCACAGAAATGAAATACTTTGCGATTATGAATGTGAAGGGGTAAACGAGATAGAATGACGCTGAGCGACGAAGAGAGAGAATGAAAGATAGTGAGTGTGTACAAGCTAAGCAGCACAGCACAGCGCGAACAAAAAGTAGCGAGGAATAATAAAAAAAAAGTTCGTTAACCTCATTTCGCTATTAAATCTATAGTATTACTTGCAACTTTTCCACCTACCTACCTATACATAAATTTATATATTAAAATGTTCTTTGGTATTTCAAAGTAGGTACCTATATTTTGTTTTATTTATTTATTGCATAAATGTAAAAAGATATATTTCCAATAAGAACTATTATAAATGTAAGTAGAAATACCTACATACGTATCAATTAGCCAATCGTTCATTACATTACATATATCAGACTATACAAACAACATGAATGCTTTAATCAAAATGTACAGTCCATTTGATGACTAATGACATTTCTTCATTTTTATAATTCATTTTTTTAGGTATTCGCCATTTAAAATAAAATTTATATATAAAATGTATGTATGTAGGCACTTTTGGGTGTTTGATATACACAAATGTATCTGTTAGGTCAATGTGGAGAGCACTTAAAACAACCAGCTATAGTTTATATTTTAATTTTATGAGTTTTTTGTATTTTATCTGCTCATGGTTATGTCGTTATGTATAGGTTTGTACATGAAAATATGAGAATGAACAAGGGTTAACCAACCAACATAAAGTATATAATATGAAAGATATGTACCTACATATAATAAGAATTATAATCACAATTAGACAGGCCTTTAATTTTCTTATAAAATGTTTTTTGCTGTTGCAAAAACGACATCGACGACAATATGGGAAATAATAATAATTTCGTTTTCTTGTTTTTGTACAAAAGTATGAATAGGTACCTACCTATGTATATGTTAAAGATTATATAGAAATGTATGTGCCGACATTAACATGCATACCTATGGGTAATTATATCGGTGAAAGCTTTGGCATATCACAATCAAATGAAGATCATTAAAGATTTATGATTAGGTAAGCAAAACGTATTAAAAATCACCATCTTGAGATCCATGAAAATGCTTATCTACATATATGTATGTAGGTATCTACATTTCAGTTTGATTTCAATTTCTAAAAAAAACGTAGAATATTTAAATAGGTACTCTTTTATGTACATACGTATGCACAAATTGTACATGTGTTGCATATCTTCGTTTCGATTATGAATAAATAATTATTATTTAATGAATTATTTGGTACTTGATTTTACATACATTATTTACAATGTATATTATAACAATTTTGTCTTTCAGAAATAAATAGCCTACAAAATGTGTGGAAGGTACCTAATTAGCTAGCATTTTTAAAAAGGACCTAGGTACACCTACCTATTCAATCACACTTTGGTTCCATATTGTTGCTTCAAATTTCAGATGTTTACTGACTAAAGCTTAATTTTTTTTCGAATTTCGACACAGGGCGAGGGCGATACTAGTACTTAACAAATATTTATTAAAAAAAAAAAACACGCTTATTGCTTAATTTACTTTTAACAGTAAAGCGTCCCCTATAAATTCATAGGTATTTTGGGATGCTTTTTATAAGGATAGGTAAGTAATTCGTTTAATTAGAATTATAAGTAGGTACATATGTACGTACTTATGTATTGAGAATTTGTTGAACTTAAGCAAAAAATTAGCGTGGATAGATGTACATATTTGCAAAGTCATATTTCTTGAGAACTAAACGCCAACACAAAAATGTGAATAATTTTAGCATGAGAAGCAAATGCAACCAAAATAAACAGTTGCCATAGGTAATAAAGACTATAAAAATCTTAATATGAAAAATAAGTGATGTGATAAATACATGTATAAACAAATACATATTCATACCTATACATATACTAACAATAAATAATTTGATCAAAATATTTATAAATACGGACAAAGAGAAGCCACAGTGAATTTTCCTTTTTGGAGGAAACATAACTTTTTTCAAGTTTTACAAAAATGCTTCTTTTATTTTTTTTTTTTATTTTTTTTTTGTTTTGTGGTAGAGATATACATAACACATACGTACCTATGTATGTATGCATATCTTTTGAGTTCAAATCCAATTAATCTTCTAAATTGGTTACCTATAAAAATCTTATCTAGTGTAAACCTTTATAGCCTGCAAAACAAAGTCTGCTGACAGGCAGATGAACAACTTTGCTCAATTCAATAAAAATGAAACGTAATTAATCTAAGGCTTTCCAAAAGTAATTTTTATGATTTTACGGTATGCATACCTTATCAGTCTGAAATCAAAACTCGTCAAGATAACGTGAAGAAATTTTCATCACTAGCCGCAAAACTGCAAGATTTTTATTTCATTTTAATTTAGGTACCTATTATATCTTTTTAATTACCTATGTAGATTTTATCAGAAACAAACAAATAGGTATACAACAGTTTTACTTTCTCGTTAATAAGTAAATATGCAAAAAATATATAGAAAGAAAGGACTTTGAAAGCTCTTTTTTATTAATAAATATAAAAACAATATAGGAAGTTTAGTCAAATTGTTGCGGAACCTAGAACTAATTGCAAAGGAGCATCTGTAAATGGGGTCTTATTTGAAATTTTTCGTAGAACACGATGGTGTTAAGTACCTACCACTGTCTTAAGTGCCACCATAAATTTACTTGACTAGACGAGAACAATTTTCATATACCTACTTTATTCTTTTCTCTATAAAATATTCAGTAATTATTTAAGTCAATTCTCATCAAAAACAATTTTTGATGGTATTTTTGAATTTCCTAACTTAAAAAACATAAAATAATAGCTCATATGTATATATATTAACATTTCTACACTTAAATGTCAAATAATGGGCGGCCATTTTGGAAAAACTGACTAGACGTACAGTGGTAGACTTTTCGCCATCGTGTTTTAGGCAAAATTTACAATAAGACCCCATTTACAGATGTTCCTTTGCAATAAGTTCTAGGTTAGCCCGTTTTTCAAGCTAATTTGACTAGACTTATAGTGCAGCGACAAGCCTCAATAATTGTTATGTTGGGGCTAGGTTTACCTAAAGCTTTAAGACTTGAAAGATTTTATAGCCGTTCCGTTAATCAACAGTTACACAAAACGAGAAGAATATTATTTTCATTTATTACAAAGCTTTAATTTTTTTAATAGGTTCCTTATTTGAAGAGCAAACAAACTTTATCAGACTATCAAGTCTTAATATGCCAACGGTTCAAAGTTTATTTAACAGTAAGTAATGATCTATACAAATTTGATTGGTGAGTTGGCTAACGATCGGAATAATAATGCAAATTTATATTTGCCCATTACACACAGAAGAGAATATGGAATTTCACAACAACAAAATGCAATAACATGCAAATAAACAATTCAAGGTCAAAATTTTCGACTTAAATAGCAATTCAAGACAATTAACAATTTTCTCAAAACAAAATAAGTAAATACAAAAATGTATACCTATGTAATAATTAATAATAACTTAATCCATATGACACTTTTTTATATAAAACGTTGAAAATTGCTTTATTAATTCATATTGCCTACCCCAATTATTGGTGTTAGCTGTCATTGTGATCTTTATGTACATGAGCTTCGCGTTAGCGTTCTTCATTTATGAAAGCCATATTTGACTTAAATCAAAACGGAACGCAATAATGAGCCGTCATATACCTACCTACATCTTTTTACTCGTTAAGTTTCCTACGACTATGTTCCGAATATTTAAGTTTAGTTTATTTTTCTGCAACGGCCTTCCGAATCTATCTGTTGATGGTCACTATTTCTTTCGATATTTTGTATAGGTACTACAGGAAAATACCGATTTTACCGAAAAAAATTACCAGGTACAAAAGGTCAGATCAAAATATGAGATTTTCTTAACTAAATAACTACCTATACGCCCGTAACACCTAAAGTCTTTTAAAAACAACTTGATTTACACTAGTTGGAAGGAATACGAGAATTACGAAGAATTTTTTGTTGGCACAGTGGACTGAGAATAAGGTGTTTTTACGGTCTCATTAAATCCCACATGTAAATGAAAGAAGAATGGTACCTAGAGTGGGTCTCAAATCCATACCATTAAGTAAGCAGTCAAGCACGTCATCGACTGCATAATTGGTAAAACCTCCTGTGATTTCTAGGTACCTTATAATGCTTGTGTCCACTTTAAGGCCCAGTTTTTCAGTACGGAATTAACTGAGTCAAACCAGACTAGACTTGGTTTTCAAAGCCAAAGACAAACAAACAAATTGTCTATTACTAGCCGTATTCCAAAAACTTATTATCACTTATTATTATACTTATTACATCTTATTGCGTATGATTCCGTATGTTTTATTTATGGAATTAAAATTAAGCAATAACAGCAACAAAAACAACTCAACGAAATAAGGACCTAAAAGGGTATTGTCGTTGTCATTACGTAAGTAATAAACCTACCTAGAATTTTAGGCTTTGTCAAATTAGAATAACTGATATGGGGTTAGGACAGAATAATGAAGCAGAAAAACTATGAAAAGAAAAATCAATGTTCAATTGCCAGGAGATTTATGTAGATACCTGTATGTAATAAGAGTACACATAAATCAAATAGATGCAATATACACACATGTCATCATTGGATTGGATGTACATCCACACATACATACACACGTAGGTTTATACATAGGTATTTACAGATTACATATTTTAGTTACGTACAATAAAACCAAAATAAATAATATTAGTAAGTAGGAAGGTAGGTTGCATTAAAAATTAAATTAATTAGGTTGGTACCTACACCTATGATGAATTTGCAATAGGTAGTACCTATTTCAGTAAAATTGAATTATTAACAGCAGATTTTAAGTTGCTATTAACATGCGGTTTAAATAAATACGTATTTATGGTACCTACATACCTAGGTAGGTAGGTACTAATTAAAAATAATAAGAACAATAAAATTAAAAGAAATAAAAAAGACAACCATTGAGAAGAAGAAGAAGAGAGTCAATATACATTTATGTATGCATGTTTGTAAGTACATACCTACATCAGATTGAGAGATTCAGCTAAGAACTAGTAGTAGGTAAGCAAACAGAAATAGGTAAGTATAATAAGAAAAAAAATGAATAAAATGTGGAATTGGTGGAAAGCATGTTTTGTATTCAATTCAATTCCAACGACAAGTACAGAACACAACGGTGTATAGTAGTTTACCTCTATACTTATGAACTTTTTTACTATACAAATATGCATAGCTATACCTACATATATGTATGTTGGCAGCTAGATAGGTAGAGGAACTCATACTCATTGATTGTAGGAAGAGAACAGCATCATAGCTTTAGAGCCAGCCGCAGCAAGCATCTACCAAACAACACAAAACCAACACAAAAAAAAGAGTGAATTGAATAAAAGGTAGAGGTAGAGCATAGAGCTCTGTCGTAGCTCTCTACTAGCTAGTGGTGCAGGCTGCTAGCTGGGTCTCAGATGGTATGGATGTAGGATATTGTGTTTTTGTTGTTGTTTTGTTCTTCTTGCCTGTTCTTTATAACCTCACCCTTAACTACCTACTCCCCCGTTGTTTGTGAGATTGTGACGACATAAAAAGGAAGGCGACACCACAAGCATACGATTGTGATTCAAGTCGATTCGAGTCGACGACTACCCAAACCAATATGAAGATGATGATGAAATTACAAAAATCATTTACTGCCTATCCATTGTTGTAGAAAATTTATTTTTTCATTTTTATCTTGCTCTCTCGCTATCTCTCTCAATTCAAATGCACTAATTAAAGTATATTTTTAATAACATTAGATATTTATTTAACCTCAATTATTTTCCGCATGTCATTTCATTGATTTTTATTCAGAATTATAAAGTAAATGTCAGAAAAATTGCTATTTTCTGGCGATTTGTATCAATTTGTCACATAAAACAAGAATAGTTAAGACAATTATAACTTCAGAGTGCTCACAAGTAGAATATTAAGTTTAAATTCCCGAGGCTAAGCATTCAATCACCTCCCTCAACAACATTAATCAATTCATTTTTCCAAGGAACCCATACCTACAAGTTTTTCATGAATGGTGATCTGATATTTGTTTAGACCCTTTGTTATCGGTACTTATGTACCTACCTACCTATACATATTATGAAAAACATTAATTTTCGAAGGCTAAGACTAGATATTAATAGCATAAATTAAGTTTTCATGGACAGATAGGTTGTAGGATCAGTGTCTTTCGAATGCAAATGAAAGGATTAAGGTATTTTATTTATTTGATTGAACATAATTATTATGCATCAACCTACATTATTTATAAAATATAGATATTAAGAGTGTTTGTTAACGTGAAATTTTTTGCAAATTATCGTTGCTGTCGGAAACCATAGGAAAAAACACAAGTTTGGTAAACTTGGTGAAAATTTGACGTTATCAAACACACATATGTACATAGTAGGTTAACTCATTAAAGGACAATCACTTTTAAATTTCCATTTATTTGAGCATAAGGAATTACAAAAAGTTCTCTTCTATAAACAAATTATTGTGTACATACCTTAAAAATACTAATGGCAGGTGCAGCAATAAAATCCGAAAATCGATGCTGTGCTGAATGCAATGTGTGGGTTAAATTGCCTAACGCCTGAATACAATATATGGATAAATTTCGAATGTTAAGTTTTTGCATATTTTTTTAGAGGAGAAGGAAACACTTTGGGTCTTCTAAAGGCGAAAAAGTCAATTTTTTTTAATACAAAAATGTCAATATGCCTTGAAAAAGATGTCCATTTAGTCTTATTCTTTATTTAAAAGGGATACATACACATGCATTATTATAATTAGGTACATGTATTTTTCTTTTTTCCATATTTTTTAAACTCTCTGGATAAAGGCATAGGCGAACGAGAAGAAAAGATTGTAGGAAAATTGGCAGAAAGGGAAATAATTGGTGTATGGTGTTTTTGGTTCGTCGCCGTCACTGAATCGCAGCCACACAAGCGGTATTTCAATATCGTTATTTTATTACAGAAAAAAATATAATCCACACAATATACGAAAAATTACAAAAGAGGGAAACCGAAAAAAATTATAAGAAAGCAAGATATGAAAGGAATAAAAAAAAGGTTAAATTGACGGTGACCGGAAAGACAACACCGCTAAAGAGTAGCATTTACCACCATCTTTTCTTCATTTCGTCGTGTGGTGTTACAAAAACTCTCTTCTTGTCATCATCGTCGTGTCGTCGTCATACTCAACAAATTCACCAATCCAATCTAAAATCCAACACTTGATTTGAAATTCTCCTTTCCGATTCCAATACCAATCTTATTTTTTTTTTCTTCCTCCTACTTCAACACACAATTGCACTAATTATAAAATTTTTCATAATTTCCACTTTTTCTTCTCTAGTCTTTTTATCATATTTTTTAAATTTCTTGTAATTCCAATTAATTAAACACCGAAAGAACAAGCAAAGCACAAAAAACAATCAGTAGAAGAGAAACTAAAAAAAAATAGGAATTAAAAATCCAGCCCAATTGTCTGCTTCTCTTTCTCACACTTTATAATTTAACTCGCCGTAATTTCCTCCATCTTTTTGCAAAGTCTTCAGACAAAACCAAAAAGAATTTAATTTTTTTGTATAATTAAAAAAAAACTAACTTTTAGCACTTTGCACAAATAAACATTTTATTTCTATTGACATTTCCTCTATTAAAATCCAAAATGTAGCTTTAATCCAGACATCACACTTTTTTCATTTTTTCTTCATCCACCGAAGACAGAGAAAAGAAGACTTTTCACAAATTTTTCGGAAAAGATTTTATGCAATAAATACACGATTTTTTATGGATTTTTTTATGAAAATCTATTCATGAGCGATTAATGAATAGATTTTCAGTAAATTTTTGAATTAATTACAAGCTTTTATTACCGAAAATTGAAATTTTATTTAGACACTCAACAAAAACGTACGCACCACATCAAAGACCTCCATTTTGTTTTTGAGTATGATATTTTATGTAAAAGGGAGCAAAAACCGAGAAAGATGGGAGAAAAAAATTCTACAAAAAGTTTTTTGGTAGGTATGGTATGATAGAAGAAGAAGACACGAGAAAGAGCGATTGTTTGCAAATTCGCCGTAATTTTTCGTTCTGATGGCGGTGGTTGCCCTAAATTACAGCGACATTTCTTACCTAAAAATTAACGGTTCAACCAGATAACTAATAACAGTCCTGATGTAACCACCACGATTAAGTTTAGATATGGCTTAGGCTAGGCAACCACTTTTGTGAATATCCTAAAAGCTGAAATTATAGTTGTGTTTTTTGCATGATTACATGGACTTTGGCGAAAGGAACGACATCGGGACGTTTCAACATTTATTTACCTTTTGCCTTGGTCTGCCATATTGTGTTGAACTATTTTACCAACAAACAACAACGACAATGGTAGTTTTACAATACTGATTTTATCGAGACAAAAGTTTAATCCACTTAATTTTCTGGACATGCTACTCTATAGTGCCCTATTACACGACGACTCTAGAGTCATGGCTTTTTTCGAAATTCAGTGAGTGTGAAGGTGAGATCAGATGTTTTTTCTCGTTCGCACTCATTGAATTTCGAAAAAAGTCATGAATCTAGAGTCGTCGTGTAATAGGGCACTATAGAGTAGCATGTCCAGAAAATTAAGTGGATTAAAGGTATTCATTAAAACTTAATTTCATACACCTAATTCACTTTTTCTTGACATTTCAAGTTTCTGATTGCTTATGCACTCCCAGCAACTTACCGACATAGTGAAATAAATTATTTAAAGTAGGCAAGAAGTGACAAACTAAGAAAAAAAAAAAACAGAAAAATAAGTTTTCACATTTGAGCTTTTTAATTACTTTGTTATTTAATTTTATTTTGTCAAATGAATCAATAAATATTTGGCTCGTTAAAATTATACTTGCTGAGCTCGATTGAATCCTTTTTTCTGCGATATAGCATTTGTGTTTCGATCAGGAGTGTTTCCGCATTCCACACTGCAGAGTAACTCATCCTCATCCAAAAAGGCGCATTTCTTTAAAAAAAAAAGATGGTATACATACAAGATGCAATACAAAATTCATCACAATAAAAATACAATTTAATAATTTATATAAACAGTTTTCGCATTCATTAAATTTGATCAAAATATGTGATTTAAAAAAATTTTTTACTATTCCCAAGATCTTTCGCGGAGGAAATTTGTATTAAACGATCTTAGTCCTGATTGAAAACATTTAACACCTGGATTAAGGACATTTAAATCCATTGGATATAATAGCCCTTCCACACTAGCCAACTGAGTATTAATACATGTCAAAAAAGTGGGGAAAAAAAATGTGTATAGTGTGGAAACAAAATATGACAGGTATTAATACAAGATGTGACAGCACATCTTACACAGCTTGACAGCTCTCCATACATGATTTGAAATTTATTAATACTTTACAATTTTTAGGGTTGGTTCTAATTTTAAATACATTTCATATGTGTGTCAACACAAGTTTGGCATGTATTAATACAAGCCAGTGTGGAAGGAAAATGTGAAAGTCATATTTCCCACAAATTTGACAGTCACAAGAAATTCTTTCCCACTTTCAATTTGACATGTATTAATACTCAGTGGGCTAGTGTGGAAGGGCTTTAAGGCATATTGAGAGTGAATAATGTGGACATGGATTTAAATTTTTGGATTTAATAAATCCGGATTTAATTGTTGGATTTAAAATTCACTTAAATCCAATTTAAATTCAGACAGCCTTATTTATAAACTCGATTTAGCGATGGAGTAAAGTTCCTCTGACCTTGCAACGCCTCTTATTCTGAAAAACTTATTTAAAAAAATATATATGAGGAATAGTGGCGGAGTAAGCTAAAACTGGTTCATATGAGATATGAAGCCGTATTTAGAGCCATTTTAGTATATTAATGTCATTTTGACATGACATCGTGTGAAATTTACAAAAAATAGTGTGAACGAAATTTGTTTTACCTTTTTTTAGCAATAACTTTTTCTTAAACTTTTCTAAACCATTTATTAATTATAATAGCTTTACCAAAATTCAACCAAAATGAGCTGTTGAACAAAAACCAAATCACTTGCTTTTTCAAGATTGTGGTGTTCCCCTTACCCCGGGCATTCCAAAATCTTGGTTTTATTAAGAGGAGATTTTGCCAAACTCAAATCGTACAAAAATTTTAGCCCATCGATTAAAGAAATTTTAATACATTTTTTGACAAAATTTACTCCACCGTGAAGTTCTTACATGATTTTCTCAGAATCTATTGCTTGTATGAAAAAAGTATGTTAATCTTTCTTGTATAGAATGACATAAGTTACAATTTGTGCCTTCACATTTTTTCAAAAAAACTCTGTTTTTGAGAAATTAAGAAAAAAACTTAAACCTCCTTTAGCCCCCCCCCTAAAAAAATCAAGCCCGGGCCCAAATTAACGGAGCTTTCAGGAAATGCTTATGACGTCAAAACAAAGCTATCTACCAAAATTCAGCTTTGTCCGAATTTTTTTGAAGTTAAAGTCTAATTTTCAATGTAATTATTAATTGAAAATTTTCAATTAAAAGTTACATTTAATTGTAGTTAAAAGATTTCCAATAACAAATTACATGGAATTTTAATTGGAAAAGGTTCAATTACAAATTACATGTAATTGTAATTAAAAATTTCCAATGACAAATTATATGCAATTGTAATTGTCAATTAATGATTACATGTAACTGTAATCGACCCTGTAATCAATTACAAAAAGTAATAATTACTACCCAAATCTTTTATATCTTTTATATCTTTTTATAACTATTTACGAGATACGAAGCATCAAGACAAACAAATAAAAAAAATGTTTTTTTTTATCACGATAACTTTTTCTTTTTATTTGGCTGTTCATTCATATCATCGTCTTCATCTTTTCCGTTCTCATCCTCATATTTTTCTTCGTCTTCTGAAGAACTTTCACCAGAAGATGACGATAGACAAATAGGACCAGCTCCTTTGGCGAACATAATTGTTTTGCCTAATCGACGGGATTCTACAAAAAAAAAGAAATAAATAATGAACTCCAAGTACAAATAAGTAGTATAAAATCCATACCAGCTCTTAGAACCAATTGCCGACAGCTGCTTCCTATTGAATTTTTTCCTTGATCTTCTGATAGTCCAAATATTAAAGCTCTACAGAAACGAAGCATGAAGATAGAAGAAATTTTTAAACTGTTTTTTTTTAAAAGCTTACAAATTGCTAACATCATAAGGGCCCCTTAGGTCGAATGTACTTTTAGCACTACTAGAAAGTATGATGCTCTTTGATTTACCCTTTGCATGGTAATTATGTGTCAATTTTATTGTGTCCTTTCGACAGCTGGAATTAGTGATAACCGGTGAGTATTTGATTTCGAAGAAAACTCCGCGCTTAACAGCAACTTGGTAGTTTTTGCGATTAACTAATAGTTTACCGCCTTCGGGATCGAAGGTAACAATGTCACCATTGAATGTCGTACAACAGTGCTGAAAGCATAAATATTTGGATTCCAAATCAAAACTTAAACAAAAAATTACTTGTACTCTTACGGTTAATGCAACGTCGTTCTTTGGCAATCCGGCAACAATGTTAAATTTTTTCACGTTCGTTGAATTCGTCTTGAAATAAAAAAAGGTTCAATTTTTGTTAAATACGAGTTCTCCACCAAGGGCGACTCACCATAGCATGTGATACCGATACATCGACGTAAATAATTGTTAGTCGGCTAAGGATTTTTATTTGATTCTTGAATTCATCAAGGAAACTGATATCGGCTGGTTCTGGAAACATTTCGGATCCCTTTTTAACCAAATCCTTTTTGGAATGATCAAATATTTCATCGATTGCAATAGTTTTATATCCCACTGAAAGTAAACACTTTTTGTAATATTTTTTTATCTCCAATATTTTTTAAATGTCGCCTACGTGCAATCAATTCTTTGACTAGAGATTTCATTACTTTTCGATCTTTATTGAATGGGACACATAGATCATAAAATCCTTTGGTTTTTTCCATGGTATTGC
The DNA here is from genome assembly GCA_946251815.1 of Dasysyrphus albostriatus. NCBI lineage: Eukaryota > Metazoa > Arthropoda > Insecta > Diptera > Syrphidae > Dasysyrphus > Dasysyrphus albostriatus. The sequence continues at coordinate 131,661,842 of OX276337.1, read as the reverse complement.
CGGGTTTATATTTTGTATAAAATAAAATAAAAAAGTGTTTAATGACTTCAGAAATAAACAAATTTGTGCTTCTTTTTCGATGACATTCCGATGCACGTGCATGATGTCATGTCAAAAGATGAAATGTCAGTTTTATGGTCAAAAGAACCGCTGTACCAATTAAAGGCAAAGACACAATGAAGTGGTTGTTCCGATGGTATAAGTGCGTGTCTACATTGTCTTCTTACTAAAATGTGGATTCAGTGAGATAGGTATATTTAATGTGCGAAAGAAAGAGAAAAGAGATTTCACCCAAAATCCAACGATGCGACACTTTTAATAATTTTCTTGGAATGAATGCTTCTTTTTGTGTGAGTGAGAGATGTATGGAGTTTGATTGCATGAAATAAGGATGAGTATACTTATCAGGAAGCAATTCAATTTCAATTTTGCTTTATTGAACAATTCTATTTACAATTGGCTAAAAAGTAATTAATAACTATAAGATACATTGATAAATAAAAGGATTTTGCTGGCTCAAAGGGGCCTAACGTAATACATTGGAAAAAATTTAAAACAAATAAGATTTATAATTTTTGGAAACTTAATATAAAAGTCAGGTTGATTTTGTCGTCCTCGGGTTGTTCAGTCCCGACTGTCAAGTGGCTGTAAAAATGATCATCAAGCATTTTCTTTGCATTGACACGCTGTTCATGTCAAGATGACTTTCAGCAATACTATGTTCCCACCGGAGTGAAATCTTGGATTTCGAGATTTCAGTCCAAATCATCACATTTCCCCAAACAGTTTTGAGATTTCGAAATGCGAGATTTCGTTGAAATCTTAATGAAATCTTGTTATGATGCTAACTCTTCTTTATGAACAGTCCCATTTTCAGCTTTCACCATAGAAAGGTTAAAAGCTATTTGATAAAAATTACAATCTTTAACTACAACGCCAAGCAGGCAAAAAGAGAGAGAGTATGATATTGTATTTGACCGCAGAAAAACACAAACACATAAGCACACAATGGTATAGTTGTTTGTGTTTATATGAAACGAAATCTTGGTTTTAGCAGTGTGAACACCAACGTGAAATCTCGGATTTCACTTTGGTGGGAACATAGTATAAGAAGACAATGTAGACAGGCTCTAATAAATACTACTTTTTCATTTAGCCAGTTTATATTTCTGTGATCTCAGAGGATTCAGAGAGCTCAGAAATATAAACAGAATTCCTCTCAAAAATTCCTCAGTTTTCTCCTAACACTGAAATGTTTGGGATTTACTTGCTACTTTGTCGCAGTAAATTACATAAGAAGAAACGAAAAAGACCTGTTTTGACTTCTATTGGTTGAAATTATCTCATTTCGAAATATGAATTTGAATTGGAAATGAGATGATTTCGTGTCGAAATTGGAAATTTTCAATGAAATTATTTCATTTGGCCCAATGAAAACGTAGCATAAAAAACGTTTTTGATAAAAAGAATGGAAATTAATAGGAATCTTTGCTAGTCCTTAGTAGGCTATTACCCCATAGATATTGCTTAGTAGTCAATAATTCTGTTGTGCTGATTTAAGGTCAAAAACCAACGAAAAGTATCTTTCCGTATCTTCATAAGGGGAATAGCACACCCATATACTGGTCTATCTTTTTTTGGCATTCGTATTTCACCAAATGTCAGTTTTACACAAGTGAGGTGTGCTCCTAAACGCACCTCCGTAACGGCCTTTTCACACCGAATGAAAAATTAGATTTCAAGCCAAAGCCCAAAATCTCATCAAAATCAATCTTCTTAAAATCTAATTGACCTATTCACAATCACACTTAATTACTCATTTTTTCTCCCGTATAACAGTTTGACCATAGAAGAGAGAAAATAGAAAAAAAGAGATTTTACATTTATGAGCACAATATACACAGATTTTGGTCCTTTTTATGTTTTATTCAAAGAAAAAGTTAATATGTGCAATCGTGCCCTGGGACTTTGACTAATTGCAATGGATCTTTTTTAGAGATCCTATGACAATTTAAATTCCCATGAAATATCAGATTATGTGTGGTCTGAACGATTCATGTAGATTATGAAATCTTGGTGCTCAAAATTGAGACTTTGGTACTGTGTGAAAAGGCTATAACTGGAATTCGGAATGTTCATCGGACGTTAGAATCAAACGAGCAAAGAAGAAACACAAAAAAAAAAATATGAACTTGATAAAACACAGAGTATATAAAAAAAATCACAGCTGTAAGTGAACTGGATAAAAAGCAATAGACTAATTTCGTTTTCGATTGGATGTTTGGAGTACTCCTTTTTCACTCCAGCTACTCTAATTTTTCCATATGCCATAGGAATGGAACAGAACACAAAACCAATCAAAAGTGACATAAGAGCCGACAGCAGATTTTGGGTGTGAATGATAGCAAAAAGAGAAGTATTGGCGTCGAAAGCTCCATTAAAAGCTATTAATAAATCGAAGGCTTGCAGTCCACAAGTGGGGCCTTTGTGAATAAAAACAGAGCATCAAGAAAATATAAATGCAACTTCGACGGTAGTCCTGTTAGCCAAAATTGGTTTTCACCCTTCCTTTGATAAGCTCCTCGGATCATATATCACGGAATCCGAGAGTGTATAGTTCGCTCTGCGATAATTGTTTTTTCAAGTACAAGATACTGGATACTTGACTGGTACTTGAAAGTTTACAGATCTTTTCAGCAGTCATCAAACTAGGTGTGTTTTTCCACAAATTTTCACAATTTGCAGTCAAAAGTCAAGTTTGGGAAACTTGGTGAAAATTTCACGTTACCAAACATAAAAACGGACTTGGGAAAAATGTTCAGTGAATAACGATTATATATGTACATAATATGGATATTCATAACTATCTTTCCTTTATGTAAGTAAGTTATATGTGAGCTGGAATGTAAATGTTTAAGAAACATATATCTCAAGTTTACTTCCGCGTTTCTTAAGGCGCGTCTCACCAACTAAACTCTCCCTGAGCGCTCAATGTCAAGTCGACGGAGGCAGAATGCTTTGGTAAGACAAGATTCTCCGTTGAATTGTATAAAAACATGTGTTAAAATTCTCGTACTGAAATTCTGGAAACAAATTTCAACTTTGCTTAGAATATTTAAAATTAAAAGCACAAAACTTTATCAAATGAATGAAAAATAAAAGCAAATTCAATTTATTTTCATTTTTATAAACATTTCACCTTTATTTGGAATTTTAAATCGACTTAAGTATTTGCACATCAGCGAGAAATTGCAATTTGCCTGTCACATGAACAGCTGTTTAAGCAAAGAAAGAAATTGAGAAATGAATCAAAAAAATTTTCATCTCAGTAATCTCCTTAAAAAATGTCAGTGCTCAGGTGAGATTTTTTGTCCCACTTAAAAAATCTCTGAGTGCTCAGAGATTTTATTTGGTGAGACGCGCAAACAATCACTAGGTACTAGAACAATTAAACAGTTTAAGTTTATATTTCTGAGATCTCAGAGGGCTCAGAGGACTTAGAAATATAAACGGATTCCTCATGAAAATTCCTCACTTTTCCCCTTAAAAACTGAAACTAAATTTTCGGGATTTGCTTGCTCAATTATTTTTTGATAAGAAGAAAAAAAAGGTAGTTGTTCTAAATTCTATGTGAGGATAACTGTTTATATTTTACTACCCTGCTCTTTCATAAAACGGAAGAAACAAAAACTGAGCGCTCAAAAAATAAAAATTGGCAAAATATCCGTAGTTATATTGTTTTAATTCTTATTTGTGCTTATAGGTATTTAAATCAAATACAACAACACTTTCATTAGCCTAATTAACTATTAAGTATCAACTTTTTTCAACCACACAAGAAGTATCTTCATCTTCTATACTTAAACTCTCGTTGTCGCTTTCATTAGATTCTTCATTTTCAACAGTTTTATCCTCCATGACATAGGGTCCAGTATTTCCAAAGGTTTTTGCTTTTTCACGTCGAGTTTTAATGAGGCATTTGTGTCCAGAGCAATCGTAGTTCTCTGTATAACATTTTTCACGGCAACAAATACGACAAAGTCGAAATTCACACTTGATCCCCTAGAAGAAAAAAATAAAAAATTACTGCAAAACTGTTACTATTATTTTCCGCAGGATAACAATACCACAGGATTTATACACAAATCACAGCTATCTAAGCTACGTTCATGTTTTCCTTCGGGTTTATTTGGTCGGCGACTTTTTCTCCTGAGCCTCTTCATTTTCTTTCGAGAAATTTGATTTCCATCTTCGTCAAAGAAATGACGTTTAACGGTATTCGGATCATGAGCTATACGAACTTTTTCTTCAATTGTCTTTTTATGAACTTCAGGTGCAGGACGAATATAAGGTTGACATAACCAAGGTGGCAAGGATAAGTTGAACTGTAATTAAGAAAAAATCAATTGTAAGAATATGAATACATGTCATTTAAATTATGTTTATAATAATTTTTACCCCTTGGTTTTCAGTTACAATATTTGGATCCATTTCTTCATCAAGATAGGGAATCACACCATTGTGATATGGTTCGTACTTATCTTGAAGCGTAGTCACAACATTTCGAAACTCAGGCATTTCTCGAGAAACAGCCAAGGCTTCTCTTACTTTTGAATTAGGACGCAAATTCAATCTAAAAAAGAAAACATGGTGATACTTTTTCAAATCTATATAAAACAAACTTAAATACATAAATGAAATAAAAGTAATATGTACATAATTTTTATATATAAAAAGCTTTCAACAAAACAATTTGTATAAATTTGAACTAAAATTGGTAACAACATTTTTATAAAAAGTCAATAAAAACAAATCTATTTCAAAAACAAGAAAATTGCCTGCAGCACATGAATTCGCAACATAAAAAAGCCTTAGAGCCCATGCCACTTTGACAGTTTATTTTTTACCTACTTTAACTCATTTGCCGTTAATTAGTCGTTAATTAGTTCTGACACTTTCGAATTTGTCGTCCAATGTTTTGTATGATTTTTTGGAGGCTTTGCCAACTTGACACAGCCCGAAAAGCGGTAAAAACTTTTTATTTTGAACGTTTTATGGCTTAATAATTTTTCTTTAATTAGTTGTGAAAAATTGGAGTCAATGGAGCAATTTTTCCTATGATTCTTTCGTGAGCTTAGTAAAGCACCACCTCAAAAAAGGTAACAAATGCTAATATCGAATGGTTTATGGCTTAATGTAACTAGTCTTCAATTAGTTGAGACAATTTTGAATTTGTCGTGCAATGTTTACTATGTTTTTTGGGTTGTCATCAACCTGACTTGAGATCAAGTCGCTGAATTTCCGCAAAAAAAGCACACAATTTTAAACAATATCAATGATTCTTGATTTTAAGAAAACATACTCACAGGTGATGAAATATTTTGAATAAATGTCCTCTGATATATGAAATCGGACATGGATATAATTCTACAAAATTCAGGTACTCATTTGCCATATCCCAAGTCTTCGGTGTGATTCCCATGAAAATTGCTGGATTGTGTAGATTGCCTTCGGCAGACATAACCCCATCAACGTTTGTCTCCTCCATACACCTACTGACATCCTCTAACGAAAGAACATTCCCATTGGCGAACATGGGAATTGTAACATTTTCCCTAGAAGGTATACATATAGAAGGAAAAAATAAATACAAATATTTTTGTTTTGTTTTTGTTGTTGTTGTCGGTTCACAGTAAAACCTCATTAAGGACACACGCAACTATAACTCACTTCACGTTCTTGATGTAGCTCCAATCAGCAATGCCAGTCAGTGGCCCCTTTTGTTCCCGTGTTCTTCCATGTACAGTCAACAGCTGGCACCCTGCTGCCTCGAGCATTTGAGCGTATTTGATTGTCTTTTGTCTGTCTTCAAAAACACGAATTTTGCATGTCACCGGAACCAACAGGCTATTGTGTAGGGTTTTCACTGCAAAATATGATGGAATTTTATTTTTGTCCTTTTTATACAGGGTGGTAGTCCAGTAGAAGTGAAACTTAAATATTTAAATTCACTATAAGAGCTTATGGGACAATTTACGACGAAGAAAAAGTAGAACATAAGCAGATAAGATGAATATAAAAATATTTAAGTTTAAAAATTTTAAATTACCTCCGTATGCAAGACGCATTTTCAAAATTATGTTATGCTGGGTTTACATGATTATCAAAACAGTAGTATTTCTGACATTTTACACAATCGGATTCATTGACGGTGTTCACATTGGACCGAAAAACTGGATTTTTTTGACGTTTCAGTATTTACATCTTCCTTTACTGAAGAAGTGGGAGCGAGATGTGAATACTGAAACGTCAAAAAAATCCAGTTTTTCAGTCCAATGTGAACACCGTCATTAGAATTCGCTAAAATACCTTTTAGAGGGTAAATAGTTACGCAGTGTTTAAGCCCTTATTAAGGCTCTATTCAACGTTGTGTTAATATTTACTCGTATTCAAATTTCATTTTATTCATTTTAGTTACAATGCACTTGTGTCAAATAAATTAACTAAAAGAGCAATCTACTACGTTAACTGTTCAACTTTTAACTGGGCTTACCTTTTACAATCTTTTTCCACCATTATGTTTGGCCTGTACAGCGTCACATTACTTTCATGTATAACATTTCAGAGACATTGTACGCAGTCTCTTAAATGCGTTTATAAACAAGGTTACAATCGTGTTAAATAACTACACAAAAATTGGTACAAAATGGCAGAAATAATAACATTTTGTCACTCGTGTAAATGCAGCATTATAGTTAAAGTCTGACCTTTTACCTTTAGAAGTTTATCGAGTTAAATTGGAATCACCCTGAATATTTATGTAGGTACACCGGGTACGAAATTAGTTTTTATATTTTTGTCATGTGATTGTGAAATCCAAATCCGAAAATGCCATTTGTCACGGAACTTATCAGGTCATTCATTCGTGTGGGAGTCACACTCATTTGGGTTGGTTAATATTGATGTCATTAATTTGAAACATTTACCGCACCACCCAGTGACTCCTACAATTCTACATTCCTTGTAAACTGTGGAACTCACCTATACTTTCGAGTAAGTCCCATTCGTCCTGCAAAAAAGCTCCATAGTGGCCACGTTTGGCAATGGCTTGTGGGCAACCAAGATTTATATCGATAGCGTCACAGTACTCCTGTGCCAGAAGTGCAGCTTCCAGTATGGTTTTCGGCTCATTCCCGCAAAACTGTGGAGCACAAAAAAATAAACAACGAAAAACTTAATTTATTGCAAATATAATTAAAACCAAAACAAGAGGTCGTAATTCAGTAGGTATTCGAAGTAACCTCTGACAAGTAACCCTAAATGTTAAAACTATACAGAAGTAGCACCTGAGGACAATGAACATCGAGGACAGTTTTTGTTGTGGTTCTATACTTGACATCGATTTAAGGAGTGCTGAAAAAATTAATTCTTTTTTGCTAATCACACTACCTAGTACCTACCTGTATTATATGTATAAAAAAGGTATAACAACAACCATGACCTAGTTTTTGGACTTCGATATCCCTGTTTGGTTCAAAAATTGTATGTAATTAAAACACAAGTAGGTAACTTAGTATATTACTCGTATATGCTTTGATGTCAGTTTAAGTTCGTTTCCTTAGCTTAAAAGTACAAAAGTTTTTCTTTTTCCAATTAAATACCTGAATAATTAGTGGTCTGTCCTCGGGACAGGTTTGAAGAGCTTCTTTTCGGTATTTGGGGTCTTTTGAAAACAGATTACTATGGAACATGGGTGAATAACAAAGTTCAGCACCATACTTTCGACAAAGCATTCTCCATGCAAGTTCACTTTGATCTACCATTGGAGCTACCTATAGGACGAGAGCATAGTTTATAAAATTAAATTAAAATTAGATTGACATCAGAGGGTATAAAACTCACGATATATTTGGGTGACTTTAGGACATTCTTGTAAAAGTTCCAAGCTGATGACTTTTGTGGCGTGCAGGTATTTTTGTCAATAGTTTCTTCATTGTTATTTTCTTGTACCATTGTGCTGAAAGAAAAAATATGGATAAAATGTTAATCAGTTGAAGAAACTTTTAATGATCTTAAAGAACTTCTTGAGTTTTAACCACAATAGAGCCAATTTATTCACATTGGTTTAAATCTGTAATAATTTTGCACAGGCTCTGCTTAAATGGAGCTTATCAACCAAAATCGGCTAGTTAGCGATTTCGATAACTAACAAATCAAACTAGGGATTCATTGCCAAAAATTGTGGTTAACAACCACATTCGGGGATTTACCAGCAACAAAAATCATTAATAGAAGATGATTAGTTGCGAGTAAACTGGCCCTAGGTCATTTTAAAATGTGAAACAGGTTTTTAATGCAGTAAGTCTTGGAGATAAATAAGAAGACGCTAAATGTAGACCCACTTGGAATAAGGTTGCTCAGTGGGTAAGAGTACTATGTGTTGTTTTCTCTATTGTCAATAGTTGTTCCTCAAATTGTTTTTGTATGTTTTAAAAATAAAAAAAAATTTATTTTATGATTTTTAATTAAAACTGATAAAATAGACAGTTAAATTTGAATATGCGAATTCTTATCTTTAAACTATTTAAACAGTAAACACAAATGATAACACATTATAAATGATAACATGATTTTTGTAATTATGGCGCCCAATCTGTAGTTCGTTTGGGAAACCGTAATCTCTGCGCTTTTTGTGGGGGTACCATTTTTTATTTATTTTTTGCATGCTAAGTGTGAAATTTATCTTGAGGGTCATTGTTGTAGTTCTATTTTGAAAAATGGCGCCCAATCTGGGCCAAATGGTAAAATGAAAAAAGGACTCGTAAATAAATTGTAAAACTGCCATCATTTAAAATAATCATTGATGTCTTCAAAGATATATATGCGTTGAATAGAAGCACCTGCGGGTGAAATATAAAAGATGCCACTTTTTGGACACTTTAAGGGAACAGACTTATTTATAAATCAAGTGTTGGTAACTCCATTTCTTTGGTAATTTTTTGAACATGTAAAATGTTGCGGAAACGCTTTCAAGTGCCAATTGCGTGTGGGGAAAATAAGTTGCAAGTTTATTCATATTCAAAATATTAAAAATTACCAGAAAAGTGGAGTCCTCATTGAGATAAGAAAATTTTTTTCCGAAAAGTGGCAACATTGACATTTCTAAGCAACACTAATTTTCAAAAATATGAATTGCTATTTTCCCAACATGCGTTTGGCACATGGAGGCGTTTCCGCTCAAATCATGTTCAAAATATTAAATATTCAAAACATAAGAAGAAATTATGTTTCTGAAATGAGGGAACACCGATACTTTATCCGAAGATGCGTCTACTTAACTTCTATCTTTAAAAATATCAATCGATATTTTCCCAATACACATTTGGCTTCTGAAGGCGTTTCTTTAACGTTTTCATGTTCAGAATATTACAAAATTACCAAAAAAAAAAGTTGAGATACCACACATTGACATTAAAAAAAGGATGTTCCCGAAAAGTGGAAACACTGATATTTTACCCGAAGGTGCATTAACTTTTATTTCTAAATACGCGTTTGGTATCTGGAGGTGTTTCCGGAACTTTTTTAATGTTCAAAATATTAAAAATTATCAAAACAGTGAAAGTAACTCTTTGAAATAAAAAATTATGTTCCCAAAAAGTGACAGCACTAATTTAAGTCTTGTATTACTTTACCACATGAGTGATAGCACCGTTTATTACCACCAGTATACACTTCGTAAAGCAGTGTATACATGTGACACATGTAAACATAAGAAAATCACCACAGTTTGATAAGTGGTGAATTTGGTAAAGTGAAAAAAATCATATCTTTTTAATAAGAAAAGTTATCAAATGGACAAGTTGTCTATCTGTGAGCCAGTTAACGCATGTGTTATGGAGCATATAACTGTTGTTATTATTACTACTTTGACAGCACTTACCATCTGTTTCATTTCGGTGTACCTAATTCATCAAATGTCAGTTTCATTTCAATTATGTGCACTGCCCACTTCCGAAAGCAAAAGCGAGTGAAACAAAACAAGACGTCTCACTCCGCAATAATAGCCGTATCATACATTTCCCTTTATTTGCTTGTTTTTTCCGACCACTTCAGTGCCCCTCAAGTTCAACTTTAATTCATTGGGAAATTTTAATAAATTTGCGTAGACAATTTTCTATACAAATGTTGACAGTGCATTAACCAAATGGTAAGCTGGCACCAATGATAGACTTATGACTACTTTAAATCTCAGTTGATGTGCATTTACACCCCTTAAACTAATTTTTTTTTGTTTAATGAAGCCAGGCCTTAGGGTCGAATGTGAGTCTAGTTTTATTTTGTTCTGCTGTACATGGTAGATAATACTATCAGTTTATTTTTATAGGATAATATTTTTGACATTTATTTAAATCATCACACGACATAGGCAAAGCTTCTTATTAAGGTCCCAACAGATTGCTTGTAAGAGTTGGTAATACACAAACAAAAAGTGTTAAATATATGTTAAATTCCTGAGGTGTCAGAGCAATAAACATCAGGTCTTGTTCTGTTCTTGTTTTTTAGTTCATCGCACGTTAAAGCACTTGTGAGACTTTTGTGAGTACTTTCATACAAGTAATCAAATCTTTCAGCAAAATCTACCCTACAAGTATGCAAGTGCACACTTTATTTCCAGTTGCTTTTCCAACTGTTGCTTTTTCTTATACAATCTCCCTTTTCTTATTGATATAAAGCTAGCACACAAGCAGAACTGAGAATGAAATTCGTTTTCCCATAAAAAGGGAGATTTTAAATGTAGTCCTTCATTTTAAAGCTCCCAGGATTCAATTTATGTTATATGTCAGAAGCATAAGAAGTTTAAGTGGCTTCTATGAGAACTCTTTACCTATATTTCAATGAGTTGTTTTTTAAGTTTCTCGTGTTATCCTTTGTACAATGTGCTCCTTAATTCTTCCATTTCAGGAGGATATAAAAAAAAAACATGCGACATCATCCTTAAGGCTTTTTTTTTGTTAAAGGAAAAACTGGTGGCTGCAATTAATAGCACAATTTGAACCAGTTAAGAATGTTTTTGAAGAGATTAAGATTACAAAAGAAGCACAATTAATTAGTGTCCATAATAATGAGCTGGGAAATATAGGTTAGTTTAAATTAAAAAAAAATTCAATGCAATCATTTAATACAGCTAGGACTATCACGGGTAGTGGCGAGCGGAAAATTGGTCAAACAATCAGCATTGTTGCACTTAGCGAAAGTACAGTGTAGCACACTTGATAATAATTGAATTTTCCCATCACAAATTGAACTTAATTGAACTCTGGGATGTGAAAAATTATTGAAATAGAACATAATATCCTGATTACGTGGGAGTAGTAATAATTTCTGTACATATATTGCTACAAACTATCCTTTTATCTATTTTTAGAATGAAAAATCGGTTTTTCTTTTGTAAAAGACTTTGTCGCTGTGGAGAGGTCATAGCTTACGGCAGATAAATCAAGATTCGTAACATCTATGGTATGGTGACATGAAAAACACAATTTGTGTTTTTTTGTTCTTCTATTTTTCCTGTTTTTTTTTTCTATTTCATTGTTTTGCATTTGTGTCCTGTCTCTGTCCATTGAGTAATAAATTAGATTTCACTATGTGTGGGATTGACATTACATATATCGCATGGAAAATTATATATTTAATGAAATTATATTGGTTCCTCATAAATTGCATAGGTTAACAACGTGTGGTTTGACAGCGATGTATTAATTTATTCACACGTACATAATAACGTTATTTATATAACCCACAGGACTCGTTATTTTCAAAGTGTCAAAGAAGTATGTACAAGTTAATATAAGTACATCAATGTTTTTGTTGAAAAAAAAAATACTTTAATAATTTTTTTTTTTGCTAAAATGATTAATTATAGACCTGGAATAACTGGACACTAGAAAGTTTTACATCGACCCTGGTTTGGGCCTAGCAAAGGTAACACTCGATTTCGTATCGGGCCTTACCCGTGAAGTAACCCCGACAAACAAAACAAAAATAAATAAAAAGTTATTTTGATTTGGATTCGATCCAACGATATTCTGGTTACCAGTGCAATAGGTTTTTTTTTTTTTTTGTAAATTCATTTTTATTTTTCAATTATCTTAGAACTATCTTAAAGCTAGACAAAAATTCATAAAAACAAGCCTACTTATCAATATCTTAAAACTAACTTACTGGCCCCAGTCGGGCGCTCTAAGTTAAACTAGAATAACTTAATGTTAATGCCTTTCGGCCTAAGAAATATCTTAATACTAAATTTTTAGTCCAATAGGTTAGCTACTGTGCTATTTCGCAATACAGTTATGTGATGATGAAAATGAAAAAGTACGTAGGTACTTTAATTTTTCTTAGTATGTATGATGGGTATAAAATATATTTTTTTTTATTTTTGTTATATATGGGGTATTTGTGATGGGATAAAAGGACTTATCCAACAAGTTTTTTTTTAGCGAGGGCCTCACTAGTATTTGACAAGTTTTTCTTGTTTAGATTGCCCCTGTCGAAGCCTTTTCAAGACCTTGACTAAACTTGTCAGAAGCTTGACATTTTTCCAGGCGGGTAACACTAAATTTATGTCATAAAACGTAAAATAGAACTTTTTTTCACATAACGCTTGGTGAAACTTATTTGAACCTACTTACCACACTACAATAAGGCCCTCATTACGACCTGCGGTTCGCGGAGTTTCAAAAATGAAAACTGACTTTTTTCAAACTCACCAAGAATTTCATAGAGGCGAACGTTTGCTAAACGTGTTGAGTGACATTCAAATTTATGAAATTCTTGACATATCACATGAACTTAATGAATTTGTTCTGCATCAAAAATTACAGAAAAAAAAAACAGAAGGTACAGGATTGTATGTTCCATGAGTAAAAATCTTTCCCCAAACTGTTCATTCAGTCCACATTGTGTTTAGTAAAATTTTTCACAGAAGTGCTTTTATTATATTTTTGGACTAAAGGACAGAAAAATAAAAAGTATGAGTTGAATTGAAAATGAATGTAAATAAATTACAATTCAAACATTTTTAAATTTGAAATTTTACAGCTTTAGGCCACAATCAATGCTGTCAACACAAAGCTGCACTTTTCTGTTCTTTCTCGTTCTGACAGTTTTAACACACTTGATCTAGTTCTGTTTGTCATTTAGAACGGCTTTTATTTAGGCGATTCGTAAACGGTAATGCCACATAGTCACAATCAACAATATTGTGTTGCGAATCTCGAGTTAGGACAGTATAATTGAATCAGCTGTTCGTTATTCTACATTTTTACCTAACACTAATCTGAGATTTATTAAGATTTAACTCAAATCTTTTTCATATCTCTACGATTTACCATGCAAATTTATTTTGTAAATCTTAAAAATTAGAAATTAATCTTGTTTAATCTTTCTAGGACAAAATCTTTTACAAATCAAACTAACTTATTCTTAAATGCTACTGAAGGATTCATTCATGTTTGAGTTCAGTCCTTCACACATAAAACATTTTATCTCTTTTCCACTTCAGAAGAACAAATTAAACGCCATTTGCATTTTTAAAGCTACTGTCAAAATAAATCTTCTTAAATCTTTTTGTGTGGTCAACACAACAAACAGATTTATTAAATCTGAGCTCAGATAAACCTTAGGTGGAAATATAGCATTAAACGTCAAAGAACGATAACGTCACACAAATTATTTGTCATTTATAAATATACATATGTAAATGCATAACAACAACAGTTCTTAAATTCTACGAGATATTTTATACAAATATCATATTTCGGAACTCGTCTAGTTTTGAAATTTACAATGACGCATGGTCAAAGGCAGAACTATAACTGTCAGAGCGGTAATGAAGCTTGTCAAAAACCAACGGAAAAAAAGCTTTCTGTATCGGCAAAAAAGGAACACCGTCATATTGTGTCTACTTCTTGCAATCTATCTCTTTCTGGTAGATATTCCAGTTTCACCAATTGACAGTTTCACTTCTAAGAGCAAAAGTGAACGAAACCTACTCCGTGCTGTGTCATCTCATTTTCGTGTATTTTCTTATTTTCTTTCAATTACTTAAGTGGCCCCGGAGAATTATAGTTTAACCATTGAGTTTAGCGGAGCAAATTGATTAAGTAATTTTATTTAAATTGTCTATGTATATTATTTCGAATGCAAATTGTGACAATTTACCGACTAAATAAAAAATTTACGCACATGGTTAACTTATCTAGTGTGCTACATAAGGCGTGTTTTATTGGGAAACACTATAGCTGGAACAGAAAAATTTTTCTGGGTAAGCAACAACAAACCGGGAAAAATCAATAAATACGGCAGTTTGAAAGTGGATATAAAAGTTGAGATAAGGTTTCGTTAGTTTGAAATTTAGGTGGCTCTGGACATTAATTTTTGAATATAAAAGTGAGTAAAGCTACGCTAGCTATAATTACCAATAAGACCAAAAGTTGCTGTTATAGAAGACAACTACAACTGAAGTTAATGTGATACATCAACCGGTATTAGATATTAAGCACAACTGTTTGTTTGTCAAAAGTCAAGAGACAAGGAGAAAAAAGTTCTCAATAAAACACATACAAACAAACAAAGCTTATAGTGTTTTATTCGAAAAATTATAGCCAGCAGAATAATTTCCCTCGGTAAACAACAACAAACCAAAAAGTGTTGATAAATAAGGCAGTACAAAAATGAAAAAAAAGGTTAGATAAAGTTTCGTTAAGTTTAAACTTAAGAACTATAATTATCAGAAGGGCACTGAAGCTAAATGTCAAAAACAAACGAAAAATAGCTCTCCGTTTCGTCAAAAGAACACACCATACTGTACTTAGCATCTTTAAATTTTTTCATTCCTATTTCACCAAATTAATGTCAGTTTTACTTGAGTGAGATGCGCTCACTTCTGTTAGGAAAGTTGAACGAAATTTTGCGAAATAGCCACGTCATATATGCTTTCCGTGTATTAGCTTGTTTTCTTCCAACGACTGATGTGCCCTTCCGAGCATTATAGTTTTAGCTTAGGACAGCGCTGGGCTTAAGTTGAATATAACAGTGAGCATAGCGTTAGTTAAGTTGTAAACTGACTAAAACTGGCCGTTTTCCATACAAATTATGACTGATTTACGAATTTTAAAACTTTCCTACGTTTACGATGACGGCCTTACACCCTTATTATTTATTTTTTATAACACTTTATTCAGTGTAACAGTATCTGCCTGTGGTCTGCTCATTGTCATATTGAGTGACAGCTATCATTAGCCTTGTTCCTTAGTTAGTTTCAAACAGTTTCAGATCAACAGATTTAGTCATTTTTAATGCGGGCCAGTACAATATTTCACTTGTGGAACAAATCTCGATATGACAATTCTTTAAATGGTGTTTTTAACGTTTATAAGTCCCCTAGCCTACCGGATAGATGCCTAAGCGCGAGGATCGTGTAATAGGGGGCTATGACAGTTAAAGCTAAAAAGATTTCATAAATTTGAGCAACGAGAGAGACCAATTAAGTTTTCAATTCAATTTAGGGAGGAGTTTACATTTTTTGAGAGTTCACGTTTTCAACTAAAGAGCTTGAGATCCCAAGTCATTTAATTTTATCAGAATTGTAGTTAAACATCTATTAATACCATCAGTTCTAAACATATTTTAAGGCATGAATAGGTTTCATAAAAAAAACACATCAAATAGATACTCTCAAAAATGTCGTTCCTCGTGGTAAAAATTTAAAGGACATAATTTTTGACATTTATTAAAATTTAATGTCAAAACTTCTTGCTGAGGTGCAAACAAAATGCATATAGTAGTAACATTTATTTTCCTCCTGCTGAAAACTTTAAATTTTTCCATCCATTTGACACTGTGACATGTTTACCATATATTTTGTTTGTATTCTTTGGCTGAACAACAACAACAAAAAAAGAACCTTAATCAAACATAGTTTAAAATTCAGTATCCTTTTTCATTCAGCCTTTTTCTATTTTTGTGGGGCATACACTTCCACAAAAACTATATGTATAATGCTTTTGCGCCCACTATACATAATAACATTCTTGAAATAGGTCGCATTTTACTTTAGGAAAAACAGCTAAAGCTAAGTTGAAGTGACGAAGGGATGTGAAGACGAAAAACAAAAACACCCAGCATCAGGATAGAAAAGTATGATTGGAGAGCTGCCACAAAAAGCAAGTTTAGTTCTTTCTTTATTCTAATTTTCCACTCTGATGAAAGCAGCTGCTTCTCCTTTTGCACTTTAAATGAGCATTAGGTTCACAGAATCCTGTCACTCTTATACAAAAATATACAGACAGAAACACACCCATAACTATATAATATATGCATGACATGCAGATGTTTTTGCCAACCTAAATGGCCTTCTTTTCGTTTTCAGATTTGTGGGTGGTGCAGACTGGGAGAAGGAGTAATATGTTCTTCAAAGTGCATATGGTTCAACCAGATGCAACTTTAACCAAAATTAAAAAACATTTTCAATTTAAAATTTTTAAGGTCGATGCTCATCTGTACACTAGATGTTATATAATGTTTGCTTAATATCAGATAACGTAATATGAGAAAGGCAGATAGATTAAATAGCCTTATTCGTAAAAGCCGCTGTGTAAGCCCTGATTGACACGGTAATGTATCTCACGTTTTTTTGTAGTATAAATCCAAATGGCAGTTTAAAACCAAACGGCAAACGTACAAACATCGTGTGAAAGGTTCTATGAAGAATGTATACGCCACTGTCCACTCTCACGGATTTATACTACGAAAAATCGTGCAGTGCATTGCCGTGTAAACCAGGGCTAAGGTTATGCCTCTGAACGTTATTCATAAAACGCTGATGCTGAGAAGAACCATTTTAACTTAAACTCGTTTAAAGGGTGAAAAGTGGTTACATAAGGATATTTTAGAGACATCTAAACGTAATAGATTTCTCTTTTTGGTACTCTATTTGGAAGAATGGCTATGCAACTAAAATGGGTTGCAAATTTGTTTTATTAATAAGCATTTACGCAACCTTGAATATAGCCTTAATTATAATCTGTGTTACTTTTCACCTGTTTAGAGGTGTTTAAGCGAATTCTGATGAATAAGGCTGCAATACTATACTTACAGTCTTATTCATAAACGCATTGTAGAGACTGCGTTAAATTTTAAATGTTATTCATAAAAGATAGGCAATGTTGAATAAATCCATTTTAAGCTAAACACGTTTATAGATATTCAACATTTAAAGGAGGCTGCACAAGGATCTTTTAGTATGACATCTTAACGTAATAGATTTCTCTTTTTTGTACTTTATTTGACACAAGAGTATTGTAGTTCAAATATGTACAAAAATGTTTTATGAGTAATAAGAGATAACGCAACATTGCATAGAGCCTTAATAAGGGCTTATGCTTATACAGTATACACTGTGTAACTATTCGCCCGTTGAAAGGTGTTTTAGCGAATTTTAATGAACGAACATACTCGTATATCAGATTGTATTGTTTTGTAAATAATTTTGGTTAATTTTTAAAGCTTGGCTGTGCCCTCTGCCTTATAGAATATTTTTACCCAACTAAAAAACATTTTACAAATTCAAAATTGAAATTAAATTAACTTAACTTTTTAAATTCACTGTAGCCATGCATGCAGAGTTTAGATTTTCAAAATGCCAATGCCGTTTTTTTGTATAAAATAAAAAAGTGCATTATATAAGTTTTGAGTTAAATGTCAAGATTAACATTTATGTAAAAATCACACATTACAGTACACAAATGTAAATAACATATAAAAATATAAACATTATTGTACGTTAAAAGTCAAAGTTAAATTCCTGCATCACGAACAGTCATTTTATTTTAAGTAGAATTCTTAAGAATAATTTTGTATTTGAATAAAATGTAAATTGAAGGATTTCTGCACGCACTTTAACCAGAAGTATGATGTCCTTGAATCTTTGCACCCTGTGATGCAGTAAGAAATGTAAATTATGAGCTTGATATGATTTCCTGCAACCTTCTTGGCGATAGGATTATGCGCTTAATCCTTCGTGACACACTTCCCCTTGTTATGTACTTAATGCAATATATGAACGTGCCTACATATTTTATACCATAACAGCTCATACGAGTAGTCTAAAATAGATTGAATAATATTTCCATAATAAAGCAAACAAAAATGAGTATTAATCTTTGAGGGAACAGGAACTGAACATGCACATGCACTTTGCACAATATCTATGTACATATATACCGGTGCTAAATGAGCAGTCATTTGTATAGGAAAGTTTCATGGATTTAATTGGTTTGAAGAATCAGTCTTTTCACTTTGACTTCTTAATTCATCCGCATTTCAGTGCAGTCGAATGGAAACACTTCCATCACACATTCAATCAGTTTTTTTTTTCGTATTTTCCTTTCAGAGAATGTGTGTCTGCTAATAGTGCTGAGTACTGGCAATTAACAAACAATTGTCCAGCAATCGGCTCACAAATCCTCCAGGTCGATGTACTTTCGAAGTCAGAGTAATGCTGTGAAAACAAAAACAAAATAAAACAATGATATTTGAAAGCAGCAATTGCTTACAACACACACGCCAACTTTTCTCTATAGCAATTAAAATGGAACAGATTTAAACGATGGTATTGATCCAAAATAAAACAAAAACAACAAAAAAGGTTCATAAGTAGGTAAATGCCTTTGAAATTGTTTAACTATGCTGTGAGGCAAAATTAGCCATTGTATTCCACTTAGCCCGATTAAGGACTTAAAAGTTTATCTAATGAGAGTGTTTTCATTTAAGATGGGGTAGAAATCTTTTTCGTCGCAATACTTTCGTAAAGTAACATTGTTGAAATAATTGCAAATAGATGTTGTTTTTAGCAGCAGGTCATTATAGTTAGTTAAAATATATGGAGCTTGACGTAATTATATATCGTGTTGTTCTTAATGAATTTGTTTTTATCTTCAAGGCAAAACGATAAGGAAAACATGACTTGCTAAATAATGTGTTAATATCATTCACCAAGCATCTTTAAAATCTACGTTCAAGTTTTAGAGCAAAACTTAAATTTGTCTTAATTGAGTAAAGTTTTTCATGGGAAATATTTAATTAAAGAAAATTTGATAAATTTTAATGAGCAACAGGTTTATTAAATCAAAAGAAACGCACTTGTGATTTTCTGGGGTTGTGACTAAAAAATTATCCGTTACCAAGTATGATTGCTTTGAATCAAATACGTTCATTCGCATTTATAGCCAAACCACAATCTTGCGTTCGGTCGGTCGGGCTTTGACATTACGAATAAAAACAATGGACTTTTATGAGGCAATCTGAAGTATTACCTGAGGCGTTGCGACCGCTTTATATCGTAATATCGTAAACGTCAGACCAATGCCAAGCCAAAGCAAAAGTAGGTCTATTTTCTATTAGGTCGGGCATTTGAAAGTTCATTGTCAGCCATTTTGTTTTAAAAATTGAAAATTGAAGTAAAATAAGAAGTAAGTACACATTTGAAGTTCTTATTTTTGAATAATTAAATCAAAAAAGTGTGGTCCTGTTTTTATTTAAGTCATTAAATTGTTTCTGAAAAAAACAAGGAAAAGTCAAGGGGGGCCATCAAGGATCATCTATATCGGTCATTCCCATCTCTTGTATAAAAAAGTAGCTTTATGAATTAACTATTTTAAATACACAATATACCTTGTAAATTATAACAAATTTTTTTGGAAAATTACAATTAAGTAGGTACTTATCAAAAATGTCATAGAAATATCAGTCAACGCTCGAGTTTTGAAGCTTTATTTTGTTTAAGAAATGCTTGGGTCGCACTTTTTGACACTTAAAATCGTAAATACGATCAAACACCCATTAACGATGGAATGAACGAACGCGAGGTTGTGATTTGGCCATTAAAGTTATTTGTTCTATTTTTGGCGACTGAATAATCGCGCAACAGAAAATCACAGATGCATTTCAAGTTATTGCGTTATTAGGTTAGGTTAGAAGGGTGACAATACGGCGAGCCGCATCATCTCACTCGAATCTCGCTGGATCCATTGCGATCCCCAGGTAAAGGTCACAATTTAAAAAAAAAGTTCCTGTGATTGTGTCATTATAATTTTCATTTCGTCATCAAATGAGGGATCGTGCTAACCTGTCTAAATGATTAAAAACATTTGTAGTGGTTCCACAAGCTTCCATTCTGAGTCCTTTTCTATTCAGCTCGTCATCAATGATGTTTCCGATATTTTTTCTGTTGAGTATTATTTGTAGAAAAAATTATATGGGTTCTTCTTTACACTGATGATTTGGCTTTGAAAGCTGAAAATAATTTCACGGTTTAGCCTTTAATTAATCGGTTGTTGTCCTAAGGTTTTGGTCAAAAAATGTATGCGCAATTTAGTAATTTATTTAGCAATGTTTGATTTTTTGTTTTGTTAACTTTACCTGCTTAAATTTTTAAAGCCCATCATTTTCATAGAAAATTTACTTTTGTATTACAAGTCTTGACTTTGTTAAAAGAAAATAGAAGCTAATCGTTTATAGGTCATGGTTATGGTGTAAATAGATTACTTAAATTTGTTCAGCATCATGATATTTCGTAATCAGAAGTATCCACGAGTCCTCAACTCAAAATAAGATACATGCATACAAATTTGTTTTTTTTAACACTTATTAAAGAGCTATTGAAAACGTATACAAAAAATTATTTAACGCCTAAAACTTTATACTCAATCGAGAAGTATTTAATTTGTGTTTTAATTTTAAGTAAACTTCCAACCTACATATCACTTTTTTCAAAAGAACTCTTAAATTAAATCTGTCACTATACAAACAATTTAACTGACATCACCGTTGAGATAAGATAGCCAAACTTTTTTTACATTCCTCATCGATTGAAAGCAAAGAAAAACAAAAAAAACTTTTCTTATGTTTGCATTTAAATAAAATTCTTGTTTTTATTCACTTTTTCTTCTGTCAAAACACATTACGTTAAAGAACTGACGAAAAAAAAACTGCCAGTAGGTTCTGATTCTGAGATAAAAAGAAATAACTCCACCCAAATAGTCCGCATACAGGATAACAGTTTCCAGGCTCCGCACTGTCGTTTTTGCCAGTGGCTAATGGCGCCAAGCCCACTATATAAAAACAGCCGTCTGAGACTTAATACTTATGTATGTACATAATAAAAACATACTTGTAGATAGACATGTAATAATATCAATAAATTCATAGATTTATTTTATATACACAAAAAGACTAATACGGAAAATGTTACGTATACGACCTAGTGTACGCGCTATGTCCTCAGCAGCCCGGCTGGTGTTGGAAAATTCAATATGCCAACACGAACCAGCAACAATAATAGAAAAAAAAACAAAAAAAAAAAGGCATAAGGAAAAATGGAAAACTGTCTACTACTGAATATACATACATTTCACCCTGACTTTGACCTCGTTTGCTTGACTGGATGCTATAAACTGTCGTCGTCGTCGTCGTCGGCACAAGTGGTGCATAATCATGCAGCATCGCGGGTACACTTAACACTGCACTATGACGTAATGTGGGAAAATTCACTGTGGGCGGAGGTAAAAACAAACAAAACAAAAGAAAACGAGACCAAAATCGATTTGTCACAACGACAACGGCAACCAGCAACAACGACGACAACGAATTCGTTTTGTTTTTCTCACAAAAAAAGAAGTGAATAAAACGTTTTCGTCCTCAGGCATCTGCATTTAATGTGTGTTAAGTAAGTGAACAATTTGCCAGGACCTGCACAAGGACAGCTTTTTAAGCTCCACCTCATTCATTAGATAAATCAAACCAAGTAAATGCATGTATCTATCTAGCCATGCGGCATGGGTTGGTTATAAAAGCATCAGTTAACTGAGATTTATGTCCTTGAAATTAAGGCTTAATTGCCTGATGATAACCATAACCAGAAAGCAACCAAGTTTCTATCAAATTTGATAGTTTAATTTATACCATATGTGTGTACGGTAGGAGGAAGAGAGTTACATGCATTGCATTCAAATGATAGTTTTTGAGGTTGCTTAGTCATTTCCTTTTAAGAATATGAAGGTTTTTTTGAGTTTGTGAATAATTTTAAGAGAACAATTAAAAGTTGTTGTGCTTATGTTCACGATGGGTTTCTTGATGTCGTGGAATCTTTGAAGTTTAAAGTTTTAACCATTTAACAGAAAAAATTGAGTTTTTAAAACGTTTCGCTTCTTCAAAGGGGTGGGCCATCTGTTGGAATCTTTTTCTAAAGGCTATTGCAAAAGCACTGATCAATATTTGTCATCAATTGTTTCTTGATTGAAAACTGTAAACCTTCTGATAAGCTATGAAATATTATTTAATTCAAATGTCTTTCTTAGCTGGCAACCTATAATTTCAATTCATTTTCGAAGGTGTCTAAAAATTCCACCTCAAGTTTAAAAAACCTACAAACTTGTAAAGTTGACTATCAAAGTGACTTAAAGAAAATATACGACTGCAAGACCAAGACTAAGATTAAGACAAAGACCAAGTCCAAGTCCAAGACCAAGACCAAGACCAAGACCAAGACCAAGACCAAGACCAAGACCAAGACCAAGACCAAGACCAAGACCAAGACCAAGACCAAGACCAAGACCAAGACCAAGACCAAGACCAAGACCAAGACCAAGACCAAGACCAAGACCAAGACCAAGACCAAGACCAAGACCAAGACCAAGACCAAGACCAAGACCAAGACCAAGACCAAGACCAAGACCAAGACCAAGACCAAGACCAAGACCAAGACCAAGACCAAGACCAAGACCAAGACCAAGACCAAGACCAAGACCAAGACCAAGACCAAGACCAAGACCAAGACCAAGACCAAGACCAAGACCAAGACCAAGACCAAGACCAAGACCAAGACCAAGACCAAGACCAAGACCAAGACCAAGACCAAGACCAAGACCAAGACCAAGACCAAGACCAAGACCAAGACCAAGACCAAGACCAAGACCAAGACCAAGACCAAGACCAAGACCAAGACCAAGACCAAGACCAAGACCAAGACCAAGACCAAGACCAAGACCAAGACCAAGACCAAGACCAAGACCAAGACCAAGACCAAGACCAAGACCAAGACCAAGACCAAGACCAAGACCAAGACCAAGACCAAGACCAAGACCAAGACCAAGACTAAGACTAAGACCAAGACCAAGACTGAGAACAACACCGACACAGAGACTAATACAGAGACCGAGACTGATAACGAGACCGAGACCGAGAACAAGACCGAGACCAAAACCAAGACCTAGACCGAGACAAGACTTTGTTATATAGGAGACCGAGGCGAGACTGAGTTATACGAAACACCAAGATGATATTTACAAAAGTATCGTTTGGTTTGGTATCGTGGCCAACCCAACAAGCAATTTGAATTTAAAAATTTGAGCGGATAGAAAAAGCTACACTTTAATATCTCTCCTTCCAAACATCTCTCCCCTGAATTTCCACAAATATAAGTTAAAATTTTACAAACGCATGTAGAGTTAACTAACAGTTTGTCAGCGATGCACAATCGAATGTATGCAAACAAATTTTTTTACATATAAGATAGTCTACAAAATCCTTATGAGTCTAAGTCCTCCTCAAATGGATACAGCTGGGCTTGGGCTTCACTACAATTATTTAATACCAAACCACATAATGTCCATTACCAAACTCTTATCATTATAATATCTGCCCGCACTCCCTCCATCCATATTGTTCTTGTTGATGAAAACTTCCAAAATACAGACAGTTTTGTCTGCAGAAGTTATACAACATGCATCAACTACATTTCCTTTCCAATTATGTCTGTCTAGTTCATAGAATTTCATACTCTACCGGGCATCAACCCAAACATATGTCTAGGCAATACGCTGATGGCTGGCCAAATATAAGTAACCCACAAGGATCATTAAACTTTTAAAACAACCACATAAATATCTTGTGTCAGCTGTACAAGAAAACACACATTATATATCTCATCAGCATACAATCAAAACTAAAGGGAAGTGAGAAATGAAAGTTTTCTCGTTAACTCGGTAATGTATATTTTCTAAAAAAAAAAAAAATAACAATAATAAAAACACTACAAAAAAGCTTACAACAACTTAGCATAGCTCCATTTGTATATAGACTTGAAAGCTGCAAACAACATTATGCATTTGCAAGTTCCGAATATCGGTCAGGAAATATAAAATAAAATATACCAAACAAGAATACCTACATAAGGATTTGGATAGCGCAAACGGGATAAAAGACAAACTGCACTGCATGCACTCGCAATTAAAAAGTTTCCGAAGCAACAAATTAATTTTAATGAGATGGCGAGAAAAGATATAGCATCGTCTACGTCTACGTCTACATTGTTGTCGCTCTTCGTAGGGATTTAGCTTCTTTTAAGCCAGTGTCAGTTGCATCTTATATACATACACTTAGAGAAGGATTTTTCCTTTGAAAGAAAATTATTTTTAAAATAAGAAAATGAGTGACTGACTTTGCAACACAATATTCTATTAAAATAAAAATAAAAATAATTTAACTTTTTTTCCATTACTTAACTCAACTTTTAACAATGTAAGTAATACACAATTTTTTAATATTTGTTTGTCAAGTAAAAAAAATAATAAAAAACCATATTCGTCTTCTTTACAGAGTAGAACGATATTTCAGTCCAAACTAGTAATTTTCCGTGTAGTTAAAATTACAAATCACTGAGAATTAAGTACACATTCTGAAATATCTTGAAGCAATCAAGCAATTTTTAACTGTCTTGCAAACTAAATTTCGTAGTTAACTATTTTTAATGTTTTTCATTGCGAAATTTAGTTCACCAATCGTGCGAATTTTTATTGAATATTTTCAAAGTGAAAAAATGTTTCTTTTGGACGGTCATGGCCTAAAAATAGAGAAGAGAATATTTTTGTCTGCAAAAACTCCTTGCAAGTTAAAACAAAAATTGGATTTATTTCTGTTGTTTTTATTTGATAGAAATATTTTTTCATTATTCACTGACTTGTATTTTCAAAAATTTTGACTTTGTAATTTAATTTCTCAAAAATAATTTACATCAACAATTTTTGTATGTTATGGAAATCTTCAAAGAGACACTCTGTAAAAATCGGTACCACTAGTGAATCAGGCCAAATCTATGAAAGATCGACAAATGAATTTTCTTTCTTAACACGATTATAGATGTCATATGACCTGTCAAAAAATCATACCAAACCTTTTGAACACACTCATAGATCTCAAATGACTTCTGAAAAGCAAAAAGCATGACTTTTTTGACATTAGAGCTGCAGCATTTGAGAAGTCAACCAGGTTTTGTTGTTTTCATGGAAAATAGTGAATTTAGAGTATTGAAAATAAAAGTTTAGAATTTGGAACGAAAACAACAATGGATCATTTCAAAAAAGTGATTTTGCCTAAAAAAATGTATCTGTTTATGACTTTTTTTTTGGTTTTGACAAATACCACAGAGAAAATCAAATACCAAGTAAAGACGTGTAAACATAAAATCATAACCGTATGACTTGACTTGAATTGACTTGAATTTGAGAAATCATACAGAAAATATGATGACAGGTTCCATATGACTTCTTATATCGTGTAAAGTGGCCTTTAATTTATAAATCGCACTGGGGAAAGTTTAAAGTTATAACACTTTCTCATAGCTTTTAGACCATCACCTCATGAGACTTGGTTCTTTTTAATTTCTGAATATTGCTCCGTACATTTAAGACGGTCTCCATTTCGGAGTTGGTGACTTTGCAGTCGCTGATAGTGTGATGCAGCGTGTTCTTTAACCACTTTTGTAACCATTTTAATTGGTAGGTCACGATGTAGATTGCTATTTCTTAAATACCAAGGGCATTTATTATTCCACGAAGGACCTTGTCTTTGTACAGCCACATAGTTGGATGCCATTTGTCCAAACATACTTACATTCTTATTTAACATTAGTTTTCTTTGGATAGATACGTCAGAGTTCTTTCCTAGTACCCAGTACATTTCTCTGTACTTCAAGTTTAGTTTTTCTCTTTTCTTTTTGATGTGTTCTTTTCATTTAAGCTTAAATAAGGTATTTGGCATTATTGGAGTAAGGTACTGATGTATTGTTTATAAAAATTGGAACATTGTTTATTTTTATTTTAGATTTATCTGGGCACCAAAGTTGCAGTATCATCAGCAAAGCTGGTCATTATAGTGTTGATGTCCACTGGGATATCCCTTGTATACAACAGATACAGGGTTGGTCCTAGGACACTTCCTTGTGGTACATCGGCTTCAGTTTTGGTCTATCGTGGAATGTTTAGTTCTAAATCAAAACTGATGGCTCGGAACTAGTCTTCTTTCTTCTAAAAGGTGATTTTTTGAGACGTGTGGTTTTCAATCTGGCAATACATTTTTCGGAGTTGGTCTTTTTGACAGCTTTCACTTGATTTATGCTCTGTTTGATTTGCCATTTCATAATGAATAGACTTACTCCTGAACAACGTCTGCAAATCGTGCAAGTTTATTACCAAAATAATGGTTTAGCTCGCGCGACGTATCGCGAAACAATCAATTTATTGAAGGAAACTTTTGGCAAGATTGAAAACAATACGTCTAAAAAAAAAACACCCTTTATTATTTTGCTAAACTTTTTCAGGAGCAGTTACTCGAAAACTTTTTCCATGATTGGTATAAGCGATAAAGGTCTGTACGATGTTGCTGCTGTTGGCGGCTTACCTTGTTTAGGTAAACCAATGACTTCTGCAATTTTCCAATGATGTGGCATATATCTTAGTTTTAAGGCATGCATTTACTATAAATTGGAATTTTTTGAAGGCAATTGAAGGATTTTCTTTCAAAGCCTGAGCAGTTATTAGATCGTACCCTGGTGATTTTTTGCTAGACAACTTATGTTGCTTCTTACTTCTTTGAGCATGCGGCAAAAGCAATTCTATCAACTTCATTAAAAATAACTTGATTAAAAAAAAAACACAAAAAAAAAAGAACGGAGTATTAGCTTTCAAAAAAGCTACATCACATTATTGGAATACTTTTGTTATTGATTTTTAATATTTATACATTTTCTTGCATTTAAAGTCAATTTGTCAAAAATTGCTCCTGCTTCTGCGAGGAGATAAGAGTTTTTTCTTAGAATATACCCAGACCCACGAAGAAAATTTCATAAATTTTCTTTTAATGCAAAAAATGTTTATATTGCTCTTACATTTTTTTTCAAATTTTTTATAATTTTTTTTTATGCAAGAAACTTTCAAATATTATTCACAATTTTTTTTTTTAATGCAAGAAAGATATTTTTCATGTCGAATTTAAATTTATTTTACAAAACCCGACATTTTTTTTTTATCAAAATCCAGAACACGCCTACAGTGGTGCACAGCTTTTATTTTTGTTTATAAAAAAATGGTGTTGATGACCGTTTCTATCGAAGTTAAAAACCAATTTCAATTTTCTCTCTAGGGAAAAACCAAAAATTTTCAGTTCAAAATTTGAAGAATATCAAAAAAAAAACACAAAGGTTTAGGATGTTGGCCAAGGTACATACAAATTAACCGCGAAATTTCTTGACTTATCTTTTCCGAGCTCTTTATTATCACAATGTCAGATTTTATTAAAATCTCAAGGTCTATTCAACTATGCCAATTTTTCTAAGTGTAATTTTTTGTTATTTGTCTAAGTTTACGTGTTGTATAGTATAGTACGTATGTATATGTGTGTTTCTATTGCAATAGAATAGAAAATACACTTCGCCGCAATGCATACAATTCTTCCTGATTCATCTCCTTTTTCATTTTTTTTTTTAGCATATTTCTTGTTTAACTATTTCGCCCAGAGAACAGACAACAAATATAATGGAAAACAGTTCGGAGGACTTCAAAATTCGTTATGCAGCATTTGAATAGACAATTCTTCTTTCATTCCAACTCAGTTACTCTCTATGCAACAATATTTTGTCCCCACTTGAGCAAGAAGATGAAAATTTATCTGCAATAATGTGTACATAGAATAATATGCTTTCTGGCATAGAGAATGCATATTTGTTATTATTATATATTTTTTTTTAGTGCAGTTTGCGCTCAGTTTCAAAGTATCTGGAATGCACATATTAGATAAGGCTTTTTTTGTGCATATTTGAAGAGCTGTACCTACCAATAAATTTTAAATAATTCCAAATTTCTTGTAGGTACCTTACCTACCTACTTATTTTAAGAAGTATACACTTAAGTGTTTCCTTTTTGAAATTACTTTTTAAGAATAGTAATAAAATCTTCAATTATGTACAGTAAGTTCTTTTTTTTTAATTTCTTAGAATAGGTAGGACTATCAGCGAAGAATTTTGACAAGGGCTTAAAGCAATACATTTTTTTTAATTTCTCTTGCTTAATTTTAGTTAAATTTTTTTTAACTTAAGCTGTGTTTTGTGGCAAGTGTATAGGCAGATCCGGAAAAAATTGGTTACGCATTTTTCATTGCTTTTTTTATCGCAATGATTTAGATTCAATTTAAAAATTCTTTCAAACTTGACGAAGGGTAAAATTATGTCAAGATACCTATTGAATATATCTAGTTTTTGATTGCAAACATTTTTTGCATACAAAAATAAAAAATCAGCCCAAAAGATGACTAAGTAGATACTATTTAATTGGAATTGTTGAATTATTCATTCAAAATTACAATTTATGGCTTTCAGGCGAGACATAAGTTTGTCGCTTTATGCCGATGTCTGATTTGGATTAATTAATAAGATAGTCAGGTACCCTGTCGACCAGTTTTTTTTTTTTTTTGTTATCTTAAAATTTGTTCACAAGTGTGAACGTTTAAGGACACGTATCGTTATATTTTTAAACGAAAAACCCAAATTTCCATCAGAAAAAAAAACTTATTAAAAAAAATTATATCAGCTTATAAGGCTGCGAGATCAGGTACAGTCAGGCGTGACTTAATTTGTTCGCCTTTTCTATCATCGTTATGTCACGATTAATTAAAATCTTGAGTTCCAATTTTTTTTGTATACGAACGCAAAACTAATTTTATTTTTACTATACCAATCGCAAGTATAAGCATTTTTCTTTTTTATGTCAAAACGTTAAAACCATCTCTATTTCTTGAAACATCTCTTACTCTTCTTCCACTTGAACCATCTTAACGAATAAATTCAAAACAAAATCCCCTTATTATAAAAAAAAAATTCCAAAGATAGTTGAAGTGTTTTGCAGTCAAGTATCCAATTATTTGGTCCAATCAATTTTAATCGCAAAATCATAAACAACAAAATACATTATACCTGAGATGTGATTATAAAAGAATTTCACTCTCTTTCTTCTCTCTCCCATCGCAGCTTACGTCATCTATTTTTGATTTGATTTGACGAGGTACACTGGGACAAAACTGCTTTAAAACTGGAATAATGTTAATAATTACACCGGTTTACACGGTTTTGGACACGAAAAAGCAAAAGTTAATTTAAAGTTGGTCCTGAATGCAAGTCAGTCATCTATATTTAGCTAATGTTAGAAACTCACTTTTTTGTATTGTTGATATTTATAACACATGGAATTTACATAAGATCAACAAAATTTACAATGAATCTCAGTTCAATTGAAAAAAAAGCTTGAAAAATCGTACGAAAGAATCTGTCACTGACCAATAACTGAAACTAGCTGAACTTTTGTAAAGATTTTAAGGCCTTTTAGATGGTATTGTTTTTTTTGTAAATTTCCCATAAATGAGTGACCTTGAGAAACTTTAAGTTCAAGTTATTTAGGGCTGACCAATTTCTAGGCCTAATTGACCTTAACTGACTAATTTCTGACCAATAAGATGCAATTTTCTTTTTTCAAATTCCCCATATATGAGGTGACAAAGGTCCAGGACCGGAAGGGGGTTCTTCAAAATGCAACCCCTAATATAATAGAACTTCCCGGTTTGATTTTTACAATATTAATCGATTTTTTTAATATATCCTACCATCTACAAATTAGTAATTATGAACTAGTGAATGGAATAAAATTACCTCAAGGTCAATATCATTTTATGTTCTCAGGATATTCAACTCGGAAAATTTTTTTTCAACATTTTGTTTTAAAAAGAAATCTGTTGATCTATTTTTATATTTTTATTAATTTTTAATAAGGTCAATTTGCGTAGAAGTCAACTATCTAGAAGTCGATACCATCATTTTCTCTCGAGCTAGTTGAGAATTTCACAATAAATTTTAAAAAGAAATTTTGGTGGATATTGGCAGTGCTGTATTTAAGACATTTTTAATTTTACATAAAATCTAAATATACAAAAATATAGGAAATTACGTGTATACTACAAAAAAGTATTCTTAGCTCCCATTTTTACTCAAAAATTAAACTTTTAGCCTAAAAGAGATATCAAGGAAATTTGTAGGCAAAAGTTCTTTAAAATATTTTTAGCTTCAAAGTCAAACAAAAAACCTATTGATCTACGTTCTTTTTTTTCGAAATGGCATATACATTTTCTTGTTCGAACTTTGTGGATTAAGAATCCCCAAGAGGTACTTTTAAAGAAACATAAAAGAATTCGACGCAGTATTTTTTTTTTAAAGATATTTCGAAATATTTAATTTTCTTTTACTGGACTATGGTATAAGAGGGGGAAGTTGTCAAAATCAGTTGGGTTAACAACTTATAATTTCAAATCCCTCAGCAATTTTTGACATAAATTAAGTACAAATCACACATTTATATCAAAAATAAGTGACCATTTTCAATATTTTATAAATTTTTTTGTCTATAAATTGCGCCGCTATAAGAGTATTTTTGGAAAATGATTTTTACAGTCATAAACTGTCGGAAAAAAAGGATTTTGGTGTAGAGAATCGTGTGTTCTTATAAGTAACTATCAAAAAGTTCTCATCAATATGAGCAGCATACGGGAGGGGTCAAATTCTTCCCCAAACAGTTTTAAAGAGATGTTTCCCAAAAAAAAGTTTGGGGGGGGGGGTGAAGCTTTTAATCCTTCGTAAATTTTTTTAGCAGCGCTAATGCCAATAGACACTTTTTTATAGTTTCTTAAGAATAATCTAAGCTGGCTGAACCTGTACCAAAATCTTGTTTCCTAATAAGCTTCAAATTTGGGACAAAGCAGGAAGAATTCGAATTTTTGATTTAGCTCATTTAGTGAAGAAATTAGGTATGGGAATAGGTTTTACGGGGGCAAGTAGCAATCAAGCTTTTATTATCGGTATGGCCTACTACACCTGACGGGCCAGTAACGATTGGCTATATTTTAGCCGCCAAGTGTCGAGCAATTACTAAGTATGATTGTTCTCCCTACCAAGTACTGCCAGGATCTTTTTATCTAAGCAAAAGTGTCGCAATGCACTAATGATTTACCGAAAATTTGGTACAACCACAGCCTCTACGGCCACTCCTCCCCAAAGGAGCCAACTCACATCACAAGAGGGCTGTGCTGATATTAGCAGGGTCAACTTGTGATCCCGTAGTACCTTCATTTTATTCAATATTTTCAGTTCTGCTTTGCAAAGGAAAACAATGACTAGAAAGTTATGGATATTTTCATATTTACTAACTCGCCCTGCGCAATCTTGCTCACTTCGAGCAACACGTTTGCAGTTTATTGATTAGTCTTTGCTTCGTTCTTTCGAACCCACAGTGAAGCAGGAATCATAAACCTTGGTATGATTTTTAAAACAACTACCAAGGTTGATGATAACAGTTCGCTTAATCTTACCTATATTAACCTACTGTGTTTCGCCGAAGCCGCTACGTTAGGTCCAGTCACCAGTTGAAAATCTCTGGCAGATAGTTAAAATTAGTCAAATGAAACAAGTTCATCATGATCTGGGTAATAACTTCATTGATATCAACTAGATTCTAGTCCCAATTTCACAGATGCGTTGAGCAGGTCCCACCACGAGAAGGTACACAGTTTGGCATCTTTTGAAACATTTTTGATAAATCAGACTGCACCGGTTCTTCCGAAGAAGATCAAATGAGTACCGGAAAGGGAGTGTCTTGAAATAAGGTAGAAGGGAATAAGACCCAATCGTTTTTTATGTCCAAAAGTTGGGCCGCGCATTTCACACACAAATTTTCTACATGTACCTGCATATGTTTTGAAATGGAAAACAATAGCGTATTTTCTTTTTTGACATTATATCCTTTTCGACGACGTTATTTTCCAATATGAGTAAATACCTTATTTCACGGCATCTAGAAAGGATAGCTCCTCTACAAAGGTTGTGCTTTTTTTGTGTTAAAAAAAAAATCGTCTCATTTTTAGGTTATTCTTGTATATTTCGTTAATATTTCAATCAAATCGCCAAAAGAATTGCTAAGTACTGAGAGTAAATTCTTTTATCAAAAAAAATTGCAGTGTAATGAAATTTTCGAAAAAAAAAAATATCGAAGAAATGCATTTTAAGCACTAGCGACTATTTCAAATTTTTACTTTAATAATTTTACTAAACCTATAAACCATATTTTTACAATTCTTAACCCCTTTTTACAGCTTTAAGGGACAAAAGAAAGTTTGTGTGATTCAGTCATGCCTTTTTACTTTATAGACGTTGTAAAAATGTTTCTTAAGCCCAACCACAACCATAACTACAACAATTCATTGGGGAAATAAAAAGTTGTTTCTGACTAATAAATGTTTTGCTGTTTTATTATTGTTTTTCTTATGAACGTGTTTCTTATAAGCTTAAAGTTCTATACCATTTATTTGAACATTCATCCTGCAAACATTTAAAAAAGTATAAAATCAAGCTTGTATCATTAAAAAATTCACGTATGATTTTTTTTTTAAATCAAATTTTGAAAGAAAATAATTTTTGTTGTGTTTCAAGATTAAATTCATCAAATATTCCATATTGAAACGACAAAATTACCCTGACATTGTATGTACTATGAAGGCAATATATTTCACTGTCGGTCTTCTGTTGTGGTTGTATAAATTTATGAAACATCCCTACTACCACGCTACACAACACAAAAACTCTCTGAACCGAGGTCAAACAGCAGCGAGCGTGCCAATGAAATTCAATAGACGTTTTTCTACACTAATATCATACCTGATCAGGTATGAACAAAAAATAAAACAAACAAAAAATAACAAAATATTTCAAATTCCATAAAGCACACGTGTTCTTCCACACATGGTTGAGCCGTGTTATCATGTGTGGTACGTGATATATCGGCGAACTAAATCATATCAATGTCAATGTTACACAACGATCTCAAACTTATTTATTTCAAAAAGTAAGAATATTGCACTCGCTCACAAAGTAACCTGCCACCTCATGTAGCACACTGTTCCAATTATATCCTCACGACTTGAAAAGTCTGCCCTCTGGTTGTTTTTTTTTTTCGGAGGAAAAATTAAATCAAAACGAAACCCCCTTACTCGAAATAATCTAAATGTCATTTCTCTAAAAACAAAACAAAAAAACACAACCGAGGATAAAGGTCAATGTGAAACAAAACCCTGGTGGGTAAACAATCTTCTACGCCTTAATAGTAATGCTTCACAAACAAATCCTCAAGATACATATATAGGAATGTATCCGCCTTGTCCTTGTGTGTATATAAATATCTATTACGTCTCCAAAGATATCCCGGCAAGGATACAGTCATTGATGCAAATAAGTAGGCATCTCACTGTTTTGGTCCTTCTCCTTGTATCCAAAAGGGAGAATGCTAATTTCCCTTTCCAATAAATACTCCTTCGCAAATACGACGCAAAACAATTCTCATTCTCATCGTTCGTTGTCAATGAATAGGAAGACAAAACGGAAATCTATTGGAGCCTAGATATCATCTTCGTATCCGTATTCGTGTATCGATACTTGGGTAATACCTACATAACTATGCGGAAGTGCGGACGTCCAAGTCCGGAAAAGGTGGAAACCCACAAATGGCGTAAAAGATGATGATCCAATATAAAGTTATTTGTACATATTTTGTACTTTCTATTTCCATTTGGGGAATAAAATAATGATTTCTAATTTTCTTTTAAGATTCATCTTTCTTCGACGGCAGCGATTTATTTATTTGTTTGCTTTGTTGAATCTTTTTGGATTTATTATGGACTCGTTGTGTTTGATTTAGCTTTTTTGCTGCACAGTAGGACAAACTATATGGAAAAGTAGGAATAAAATAAAAAAACTTGTCCATGCTTTATAAACATCATAATTTGGATGGCTTTATATTATATACAGTATTCCCCGGTTAATTACATCTTGCTCCCACTTAATTGATTTATAAAAACTGCAATAAACAAACTAAAAACATATGTGTTTCGGTTAGTTGAACTCCCCGAAGTATTAAACAAAATGGCCGGTGGTTGTGATTTTCTCGCTCAGGTCTCGCTTTAGTCTCGCCATTACATGGCTGTTGACACCGCAATGGTGGCTGGCTGTCCCAAGAAATATTGGCACTTGCCTGCCGACTGGAGTATACCCGAGGCGGAAAAATGGAGTTGCGTAGGCGGTATAGAGGACTCAAAAAGGGAATACAAATCGAGATAAGAATCCGGTTAGCCGTTCACCAAAGTTATATTTTCGCCCAAGAAAGCTGTTGACTATCCTAGATAAAGAGACCTTTAAGATGATTTTTTAAATGGGACCACAACGAAATGAAACTGTAGTTATACTTGTAAAAATGCGAGACACCCCGTTTACACGAACACCGTCCTAAATGTGTAAAAATCACTGAAGTTTCACTTATAATCTTTGAAGTTTAAAATTTTATATTTAGAAACAGATTTCATAAAAAAAATCCTGATCTTATTATTAGACATTTATATTTCTGAGATCTCAGAGGACTCAGAGCGCTCAGAAATATAAACAGGATTCCTCCCAAAAATTCCTCACTTTTCCCCTTAAAAACTGAGACTGAATTTTTTTTGGATTCGCTTGCTCAATTATTTTTTGTCGCAGTAAATTATATAAGAAGAAAAGAAAAAGAGAGTTGTTTTGACTTCTATGTGAGAAATAGTGTTTATATTTAATTCTCCTGCTCTGTCAAAAAATTGAGGAAAAATACTGAGCGCTCAAGAAATATAAACTGGCCAAATGCTTCAACTAATAATTAATCAAATTGCAATGTCAAAAATTTGAATATAAATTTAAAGTCAACAAAATTATTTTTGTCCACCACTGAACCACATTGGGTCACACAGCAACCTGCCCAGACAATCCTATCCTAACCAACTAAATTAAGTTCAATGAATTAGAATTTATGTCGCATTGTAAGACGCCTAATCGGGAATTTCAGACAAAAAATAATAAAAAATCTCCAAATAAGATTTTTTCTCAGCGATAAGTGGTCAGTGTGGTCGTGTGGCCAAAACCTAAAAAAAACCAAAATAAAAGTTTCTCACTGAGAGAAACCGAAAAAAGACTTTTAATAAAAATGATTGTATTAGATAAGCATTTTTAAAAATCTGAACAGGAAACCGACATTTTTAAGACCATTAAAAGTTGAGTTTTTCTTTCGTTCCCTGAAGCTATTTTTAATATTTCTAATTAAACATATGCACCAAACAGAAAAGTTATGATGCAAAAAGTAAAAAGGTTTTTTTCAAATGCTTTATTGGAGTTGAATCAAAAAATTTTGTACTTCGAACTTTTAAGTCCATATCAACTAAAAGATCTCTAGATCATGATAAAAGGTCAACTGTTTTCAGTTATTGGTCAGCCATTCGTTTCAAGATCAAAAAAAAAAAATGTTCGCACTTCATTTGAGTCATTCCAAAAAATTAAGAATGCCATTTGAAAGGCCAGTTCACGGTCATAAAAGGTCAGCTATTTTCAGTATTTGTTCAACTTTACATATTTTTTTATGAACTTTTAATGAATTAAAACAAAAATTCAAGGTCATGGCGATTTTTGGCACCTCATTTATAAAAAATTTGGAACAAATTAATGTCATCTGAAAAGCCCTAAGATCTATATAAAAGGTCAGCAAGTTTCAGTTATTGGTCAACTATAGATTCTTTTTTACGATTTTTTAAAGTTTTTTTTTCAAGGTCACTAACAATTTTTGTCACCTCATTCGCGATATTTTATAAACAAAAATTAAAGTCTCTGATAGGTTACTAGATCATTAAGAAAGGTCAGTTATAGCTTCTGTAATTGGTCAGCCATAGATTTTTTGTTATGATTTTTTAATATTATTCCAAAAATCGTTTGTGACCTTACTAAAACTAGTTGACCTTTTATATCGATCTAGAGATCCCACAGATGGTTACCAATTTTTGTAAATTTCCCATAAATGAGGTGCCAAAAATCGCACGTGACCTTGAGTGACCTTGAGAAACTTTAAGCCTTTATTACTAGTTATCTAGGGCTGACCAATTTCTAGGACTAGTTGACCTTTTCTGACCAATTGGATGGCATTCTCAAACATCAAATTCCCCATATATGAGGTTCCAAAGGTCCAGAGCCGTTTCTAAATTTGTTTTTGAAATCACTTTTGTTGTACGTAAATATAGCTTAAGATTTGCGTTCCAAAATTTATTTTTAAAAATGTTTAAAGAATTTATACACAAAACTATTTTTTTAAAAACCGCCTCTAGACCTTAAGCCTACGAACGCACTTGCGATTTTCTCTCACAGCGACAAAAAAAAAAGTGACCGCAGTTTAGTAGGATTTTGTGGTGTCATGTGCGTTCATTCACATTTGAGCTCATGTTTTCTATTTTTTGCGCCTGAATAATCATGCGTCAGAAAATCGCAAGTGCTTTTCTAGCTTAAGACTCTCGAATATAAGAGCAAGTATATGCCATTTAGTCGTGCATTTTATTGTCAAATATTTTAAAATAAATATTTTGGTATACAAATTCAAATTTTTAATTTTAATTCTTAAATTATGTATGTTTATATTTTTTTTTGTAAACTTTGATATGCGATATTTTTCAATTTTGGAAGTTGCTTTTGTTTTGGGATTATAAAATAGCTTTCTATACTCGAGGAAATTTTTCCTAAGATAAGAGAAAGCTGAAAACTTTTGAGAGTTGAAAAGCAAGGGTAGAGGAGAATTTTGTTTGATATATGATTAGGGAGGCTCACATTTGACCTATTTTCTGTTTTGCCAACATTAAGAATTTGACTCGGATGAATCAATCATTTTACAGTTAACAGTTAAGTTAAAATGAGTTAATAAAAAAATATTAAATGTACATTCGGGTTCTACTTACATTACTTATTGTTTAATTAATCTTATTCTTTTTTCTAATTAAAACCTTAAAACAAATGAGTACCCAAAACCACTCATGCATACAATAGCTTCTTGGTTAAGTGAACAAAAATACTAAGTCAAAAAAAAAAAATATTATTATGTAATGTCACCTTATACCGACTTTTAAAGTGTGTATCTAATTAAAATTCCCAACCCATACCGCACCACCATCCATGAACTGTATGTCTTTGAAATGAAAATGTGATGAACAAATTAAATGAAAACAAATTTAGTTTTATAGGTGCGAAAAGAAGAGCTTTCAAATAAAGTAGCTGCTGCTTGGGTAAAGAGCTATAGGTATAGAGATAAGGGTATTAGTATCATGTTTACTCAACACTTGAGGTCTTTGACACTCTTACTTTCATTAAAAGTACGGGCATAATGCAGGGTGTTAAATTTCTCTTAATTAAAATAAAACCTTAAAAAGGTATTGTTCATTTTTTTATAATTATTTTTATTATTATTAGCATAAATGTTTTCTTTTAATTTTTTTTCTTAGCTTGTTGTTTTATAAAATTATCAAATCACTTAAAAAGTCCAACAACCATAAAATTACTTTTCAAGCTCTAATAGGGTGTTCTGTGATATGATTTGCATTCACCATGGTTAAACGATACATCAAACAAAAAAAAAAAAAACAAAAAAAAAAACATACTATGGCCGTTATAGTCAGAAAGTTGCATGTAATTTATTTGACGTGCAAAAATTAATTTCTTAGAAATTCTCAATTAATAATAATTTTTTTTCTTTCTTTTCGTGTGGTAATTCTTTTTACAAGCAACAGTAAACACCTCATGGGGAAAAATCTATTTAGCACAGAAAATAATGATTCTCATTATAATTTTCATGGTCATTGGATAACACGATTCAATCTATAGATTGCCATACAAAGCATGATGCTGAACGAGATAAGAGTATAACTTAGAAATGGAGGTGATTTAAGTAAAAAGTTATAGAGTAAACCTTAACTTAAGGAAAAGTCTGATTTTCTAAATAAAAGCTATCTCGTTAGGAAAATGCTTTCAAAATATCCACCTACCTCCTGATGGTATATAGCAACTCAAAAAGTCATAAAGAAAAACAGCATGCAGGACATAAAAACCCAGGATACAAATTCTTTGCGCTCTTCAGAACAAGGATGGTAGTTTATTTGAATTAGGTAATAAAAACAACAAAACTTAAAAACTTTAATCTTAATGAGAAGAAACAGTAGTTTGTTTATATATTTTTTTTAAATTATTTTGAAAAATATGCGAACTTGCTGTTCTGTTTCAAGGCTATAGATGGGCTAGGCATTGAAGATAAAGAGTGAATCTATAAGAGCCTTCTACATTGTCTTCATACTGAATTGCATATCTAAAACAAAAGGTTAGACTCAATTGTATATTGCAGATGTGGCTTTTAGTAAGAAGTCATTGTAGACTTTAGACTGCTCTAAGTGTGCACTATTTTATTTAAAAATTAAAAACACATGTTTTTTCTGTGAGTTGTGATTTTTACATTACGTTTTAAAATACACATGTTCCGATTAAGTATGTATCTCTGACAAATGGCCCCCAACCACCGCGCCGCACAGTAGGCCTAAATGATATTTTGCGTCTCATAAATCTGTAACTTACTTGTTTCTTGAAATAATAATACTTAAAAATTTGCACTCTTAATGATTTGAAATGCTGAATTCAGTGGTACTACCAATTTTTTTCCACGCCTAACAGAGACTTTACAATTCAGGTCAGAATATGGTCCCAAATTTTAAAATTTTATATATGAAGTACTGTCGAAGTCAGGAATTGATAGAAGTTTATGTTTTATATGTCCTTAAATATGTGAATATATACTTTCATATAAAAATAGCTCCAATACTAATTTGTACAAAATTTAAAGAGAATGGTCCAAAATGTTGAGAAATGTTCCTAAGGGAAAATAACTATTCTTAATCCTAGTTTTTAAATTTTTGTGTGCTGGAAATTATTTTTAGACCTAATTTGATCGAATTAAAAGAAATTTGACAAATTTTATGGCTGGAAAAACTCAAAAAAATTAAAAATAGTCAAAAGTATTAATGTATTGATATTTTTTTCTGGTTGTGTTATTTAAATCTGACATCAAGCTAAGAATTTTGGTACTTGATAGTTGGAAAAAATCGTTATTTTTTTTTAAATATAAGCATGTTTAAATTGCTTAAAAAATAATGGTAATTTAACGGTTTTTTCAACTTTCTACAGTCAGAATACTAAGCTTGACTCCAGATTTAATCAATGAACCAGAAAAAATATCAATACAATGAAAGCTATTACTTAAGACTATTTAAAATTTTTTGGAGTGATTGACCTTAAATTTGATTCGCTATTTCCAGCCGTCAAATTTCTTTTAGATTCGATCAAATAAGGTCAAAAAATAATTTCCAGCACAAGAAATTTTAACAACTAGCACGAAAATTAGTTTTGATCCCTAAAGAACATTCCTCAACATTTTGGACCATCTTCTTTAAATTTTGTACAAATCACTATTGGAGTCATTTTTATATGAAAGAATACATTCAGAGACGCATATTTTAAAAAAAACTTGACTCAAATTCTGACTTGTACAGTACTTCATTCAAAATTTTGAAATTTGGGACCATGTTTTGACCTTAATTGTGAAGCCCCTGTTTAGAGTAAAACAAAAATAGGCGGTTCCACTTTTTTAATGTTTAACAATTTTATAAAATGTGATTTTTCTCAAAAACGGCTCCACAACTTTTATTTAAAAAAATGCAATTCTTTTTTTTTATTTTCTGGTTATCAGCTGAACAAATTTTTAATAAGATTTAAAAATATTCAGCCTTATAAGGGGTTTCACGTGATCAAAATTCCCGTGGAAAATTAACATTTCACTTTTGGGCTATTGTGAGTTTCACCCGGCAAATGAAAATTCTCCTTTTTTGTGAGTATTTACTCATTTCAGGCGAAATGTATCGTAATGGAAAGCTTAAATTGTCATTATAGCTTTTCAAATTCCGAGAGAAAATATTTTTTTCGGGTGAAATATTTTCCGGGTGAAAGTCACATTAAGGCTTCTTGCTTATCAAAATTTTCCAAAAAAAAAGTTTTTGAATTTAAAAAAAAAGTTCATAATTTTTTTTGAAATTTTATTTTTATATATACATAAATAAATACTAAAGATTTGCATACCAAAAATTTTCCTTGAAAATGTTTTTAAAATTTTATATAGAAAAAAATTATTTAAAAAAAACTGCTCCAACGGTTTTAAATTTTCATTTCCATACAGTCATATTCAATTAAAAATTAAGCTGGCGTTTTTTTTTTCATCTCCAATTCTCAAAGAAGTTTTTTTTAGCTACGTATTTCATACTTTTAAACATAACCCTCAACGTCTGGAACTTACCTTCATTTTCATATTTCTCGGAATCAATAAAAGTTTTTCCCCCAGGACCTTCAATTTATTTGTGCACAAAAAGTAATATGAAGGGTGTTTCCTAAGATAAGTGGTTTTCAATCTGGCAATACCCTTTTCGGAGTTTGTCTTTTTGACAGCTGTCACTTGATTTATGCTCAGTTTGGCTTGTCATTTCATAATGAATAGACTAACTCCTGAATGGTTCGGTCCGCGCGACGCATCGCGAAACAATAAATATATTGAAGGGAATTTTTGTTGAAGCGCCGAATATTTTCTTTCAAGGCGTCAATCGTCTAGGGCTCATCTGTGTTGGCAAGCGAATTCACATAACCCCACAAATAGAAACTCCACAACAATATATTTCATTTGCAGTGCGTCACGCGAACCAAACCATTATTATGGTAATAAATTTACACCATTTGCAAGCGTTGTTCAGAAGTTAGTCTATTCATGGTAAAATAATGGCAAACCAACCTTAGCATAAATCAAGTGACAGCTGTCAAAAAGACCAACTCCGAAAAAAGCATTGCCAGATTGAAAACCCCACGTCTAAAAAACACCCTTTAGAAGAGTTCACAAAAAAGTTGTGTGTTAAAATTTTGTTACCCAATTTTATGTATATTTGTAATAAATGTTGACGTCATTTTGGTTGTCTCCAAAGTGAAATTTATGGATTCAACACAAATATAAGGCAATTTTTTCGAAAACATTTTAGTTCTATTTCTGTAAGATATGTACCAAAAGCGCGGTTTTATTGAAATTATTTAGGACACCATTTTTGTATTTTGTTTATACAATACCATTAGAACCGATTACAATTTTTTTGTAACCAAAGTTTTGAAAACGCTTAACAATTGAACTTCTTTTCTAAAAGGGAAGCTAGCTCGATATATTTTTTTGAACGCACTGACGCACGATTTTAGTTCGCAATTTTTTTTTTAATGCACTTGATCAAAGGCAAACGACGAACTTTAGAGGAGAAAAATCTTATTTTCCATACAAAAATTAATTTTTGAATTGTAATTCAAAATCGAAGAAAAAGACGTCGATCGATTTGGTCAAAAGAAAGACGTCGATTTATGGCATGTCTAAAAGCATTTGATTCTGCAGAATTATCGTCATCATCCCTGTTAAGCTCGTTCCTCGTTTAATTGTGGAAGATGACATCACCGCAACTTAAAAAATGGAAATTAGTCTAAGACATGATGACGAGCTATTCAGCAAGATTTCTCGTATATCGTAGGCCAATCCATACATTTACAAACTTATCATCGTTTTCATACAAACAAATTAAAATTGATGATATCTGCTTAAGTATCTAACATTACTTTGTAAAGGCCTTGAAAAGAGTCATACACACATATATCTATTATTGTCATACATTATTTCTATAACTTAACTTTTTCTATAAGTTTTTCTTATAACAAAGAGAGTTAACGAGGCCACAAACTTATATATAAATCATTAGAAACTTTCTATGTATTTTAGATAGATTTTAAGCCAAATTAAATCCCTGTTAAGTAATCATGCCCTACATTTACCACTAAACTATAGTCCTCGTTGGTTGGCATTGGAACTCAGTCTCCCTTCCTAGATCCTCTTTTCATAAATATAGCACCAAAAGATGGCTGTGCAAAAATATCAACTAATTAGTCAACCAATAAATTACTGTTTACTCTCTAGCTTTGTATCCTTTTTCTTTGGTCTATATCCCGAAGGAGCTTACATCATTTGGAAAAACTGTGTTTATTTAAAGCCAGATATAATTATTGTCTCTCATACTTTGTCTGAGTGGTGGTATGGTAATAACCGGCATATCTATGTCTCGCCCATTTATTAATAATTTATCACTTCAAAAGACCTTCGGGGACAAAATGTTTACTCAATCGATTAATTTAACAAATACAACAAAAAATTATTAAAACATTAATACAAATTTTATGACAGACATTTTTTGAACTTTATAATGGGTTGCACTTTTAGATAAAATAAACAGCAGCTGTTGCCAAGAGCTTGAGGAGAATTTTAAGGATTTCTATAAAATTATGCAAGTGTTTTAATTATCTGTTTAATACTTTGTTTATTCAATTTAAAGTAGAAAAAAGAGCGAAAGCTTTCTCATCTCCAATTTCAGTTTTTTGAACACATCATCGCATCCTTTCGTTTTCAAAATACAGCACGTAGTCATTAGGGAAATGTTTAATGTGGTTTAATGTCTTAGCTTTTAGGTAACACACCCGTTTTATTTGTTAACAGATACGTAGTTATAGCTCGCATGTGTATTTGAAAAGTTTGAGTAAAATCACCATAATCCTTGGTATATTTTAGCATATTTAGTCAAAGTATCATAAATCATGGAAAATCCTTTTAGGTCATAATATGAACTGAAAACTTAAAATAACCTGAGCCAATCTACTACATACTCCGAGATACTTATTCATAGTCATCTTCATCATCATCATCATCATTAACGAACAGCATTATCCTTTTTATGTTAAAACAATAAAGATTTCATCAATTTGAGAGTTGCCAACACAAAATTCTGTACCTAGATTGTAAAGTCTTAAACTTAAAATTACTTCTTATCTAAGATAAGACTTATAAAAATTCAAATCTTAAGCGATTATTTAAATGGCCGTATCTTTGATAAAAAATGATCTTATCGGAGTCGTTAAATTATCGATTCAAACTTCAAAAATTAGAGATTGTTTAAACGACGAAACATTTTTCAAAGGAATATGCATCCCGCAAATCCATACTGTATGAAAATATATCGTTTTTACTTGCGATATATGTGGGAGCTATAGGGCAAGTTTTGGATCGGTACAAATACAAATTTCGAGATAACAATAAAACATATGACATAACGTTGATAGAGAACACCATAACTGCGGGTGGCAAAATTCAGTCTATTGTCTGTCTGTTTGGCTACAGCCTAAACGGCTGGATCGATTTTCTTAAAACTTGGTAAAAAGTGGTTTTTTGTGATTCGACCCACACTTTTTTTTATTTTCTTAAGAACTTAAATTAACGGTAACTGTAATACATTTTTTTAGCACTTTTACAAAAATCTTATTTTTCTCAAAAACGACTTAACAACTTTTCTTAAAAAAAA
Source organism: Dasysyrphus albostriatus (assembly GCA_946251815.1). Lineage (NCBI taxonomy): Eukaryota > Metazoa > Arthropoda > Insecta > Diptera > Syrphidae > Dasysyrphus > Dasysyrphus albostriatus. The sequence continues at coordinate 131,618,021 of OX276337.1, read as the reverse complement.
ATCAATAAATTTCGTTTAGTAAGAGCTACCTTTGGATGGGAAACTATTTTCCAAAAAATGGCAATTAAAGGTACCTCTCAAAGAACCAATTTTGATTTTCGATTTGCTTTAAAACGGCTATTTTGATTTCAATAATTTTTTTACACAGAAGCTTCTAAGCAAAATAGTTTTTCTTACTAAAATTTTCAAATAAATATTTTTTGAATTAAAATCAAATATTTTTAAAACTTAATGGTCGATTTTTTTTTTAAGATAAAAAATGTTAAAACCCGTTAAGGAAAATATTTTTTTTTTAAACGGCTCCTACGATTTTTATAAAACTTAAATTAGTGCGATAAGCTGACAAATACTATTAAAATTTACAAATAGCAACTATTAATAGTACTTCTCATAGCACTTTTTTTTTTAATTTTCTCATTATCGGCTGAACAGATTTAGATAATTTTTTTTATATACAGATTTCAAATAAGATACAAAATATTACATATCAAAACTTGCATGCAAAAAAAATGTGGTGAAAAAATATATCTTTTGGATTTATTTTGTGTGTATGGTGTGAACCATATATGAGGCAAACATTTTTACTTTGCCTTAAACCACCCACTGAGTCATTAATTGACCCTTAATCAATAAACTATAGGCCTAAAAATGGGAAACAATTATTTTTGGATGCAAAAACCATTTGCATGCAAATAATGCCTTGAGTTAAATAAACATTTTTTTTTAAGTGTAAGCCGACCATCAACAAAAAAAATATTTAATCCCCCACATTTTTTTCGCATGCAAAACAATTGCCGGTGCATTGTTTTGCATGACATTCCATGACAGCATTGATTTTTTCCATGAAAGTGTAAACTAATAACGCAAAAAATAATTTCTTATTTCACCTCAATAATTTTGGCAAGCGAAAATATTTGCATAGATTTTTTTTGGAAACAGGAACTGTAAACTAGGCTTGACTGATCTAGTGTGTTGACTTTACATGACATAACTGTCAAAGTCAGAATTTCTGTCACAATCCTGGCCAGATCAATTCAAAATGCCATAAACTTCTACGAAGTCGTATAATGATGCTCTCAATATACTGCAATGCAATGAAAAGAATGAGAAAGTTGATATTTTGCCTTGTGTTTTGTTCTAATTTGCAAGATGATGTCAGATCTATGTCTCCATGATGCAGCAAGTATAATAGAGCAAAATTATTTGTCAATTGTACTTGGCAATTTTATAAATCACTGAAAGACTACAGACCATTTACTTAATGAGGTCATACGTGGTAGGAAAATGCAAAAACAAAATAATGACAAGATATCACTCTGGTCATTCCGGCATCAGTAAAAATTATGGTGAGAGGTTTCTCTACAAGTTAGGATTAGTAACCGCCAAATAAGATGCCAATCTAATGACTAAGAACATGGGGGTCAAAGTAAAATATAATTTCAAAGTTCACTACAGAAAAACAATGAAATATTCCCACTTCTGAGCATTTGTAGAAGTGCCTTTTTTTGCTCTATCAGATATATGATAAGGTTATCAAAATTTTAAGTGGAGTTTGAATTAAGTTCTTTTCGAATTTCAACTTTCAATTAACAAAAGCTTGTGGGTGAAATTTCAGGTACTTAAGAATTCAAGAAAAATATTCTGGACCATTCTTTATCAATCGAAGCAGGCATGCAAGAACGTTTTTTATAAATTATCTACCTTCGTTATGACAGATTTAAGGAGAGTAATTTTTTTCAATATAATATTATGATGACATCTCTCATATATTATTTATAAGCAAAAAGTACCCGATAAGACCTATTTTAGCTTCTCAGTTTTTCTTTTTAAGACAATGCTAATTTTTGGTATCAGACTATGACTTAAGTTTTTGACTCTCTTTTTTACAAAAATTACTTTTTTTATTTTACTTATAGTCTTATCCAATTCCCCATATTCATTTGCATATAAACTGTATACAAAAAAAAAACTTAATTTAATACCATCAAAGACGACTTAAACCCTATTCTCTGTGGTTAATCCCAAAAACCATATCCTTGTTATATGAATGAAGTGAGAAAAAAGGATCAACTTCAGAACACAATGAGAGAGAGAGAGATTTATACGAAGAAGAAGCCTCAAGCTTCTTGTCGTTCAGTCACACCATCTTCAAATTTAATTCACCAACACCCCCTAAAACCAAAACCAAACGAACAACCCATCAGCAAAGTGACAAAGGACTGATGACTGAGTTTGAAAAGTCTTTGCCTTTACAACTTCTCAAGGGCACAATGTATATTGTACATGTATATATAATAAATGTAAGTGTAAGATGCCTTACAGTGCTGTATGTTAAGTCTTGTGTAAAATTGATTGCATTCATATATAGATGAATGGTAGTGATTTCTGGTTGATAAACACGAATTTTAAGTTATTTTTCACTTTGTGTAGCTTTCCTTTGTCTACTTCAACAGTAGGTATAGTTATTTACATACATTTATATATATTTTACATTATGTATATGATTGCAATATGGATGAAAAAATTTCAATTGATATTAAAACACAATGATGAATGCTTAAGGCATGACAGCTTCCTTCGGCTCTCTGTGCATCTTTTAAATTTAAAATACGATTTAAAAAGTCGCTCTTTTGGTTCACGGCTATATAACTTGGCTGTCAAAGTGCAGGAGGTCTGCTTGGCTGTAAGGCTTTATCTTTACTATAACTAAATTTTCCTAATAAAAAATTAAACAAAACACTTTTTGGATACTTTATTACTGGAGATAATTGGCGCGTTCAGGAAAATAAAATTTCGGAGGGCCCAGAAAATTGTATCCGTTATAAAGTGAGCAAGCGAATCCTATATTTTCTTTCCTCTGTAATTTGACAGAAATTTTTCTAAGGAATCCTGTTCACGGAACTGAGATGGCTGATGGCTCTGAGATCTCATTTTCCTTAACATACCTAATAAACTAGAATTAATAGGTGTGTTCCTTAAATTCTTCGCACTATTTCGGACTAAATGTCAAATTGTGACAGGTGGGAATTAAGTCCTTTCAGAGAGAAGAAAACCTGTCAAAATATCGGGAACGGTTTGGGCACTAATTTGCACCACGTCAAAAGAAATATTTGACTAGAGCTCCCGTAGTGCAATAATAAGTCAATCAATTTTTTTTTTATAAAATCACTGTACAAGAAATTGAATGTAAAGAAAAAAGAAAAGTACATGCATAAAGTAACCCTAGCTATTTGTATTCTGTTTGGTTCTTTAACTTCAAACTGACATATTTTTTTAAATCTGACATACGAACGCTTGGCATTTGACATCCAGTACAAAACAGCCACCACAAATTTCTCGAACCAAATCTGGCAAGTAGGGGAAATTTTTTCCTTTTTGGTCCGAAAAAGTACAAACTTTCACTTGTGGAAAGACTTGGCACTAAAAATGACTAAATCTGGCGGTTTCAAACTGTTAGAAACTAGTTCTGGAACACACCTAATGGCATTGGATGAGAATTGTTTTTTTTTACGGTCTCGGCCATTTTCATAATGCAACATTTAGATGCGCCATTTTGAGATCGGTTTCATTTTTCTATCAGATGTTCTGCTGGGTGTTAGTAAGGTGCGTTCAAAAAAGTCCATTATAGTCAAAAACTCGAATTTAAGCTTCTGGCTTACTTATATACAATTTGTAAATCTGTTTCGTATACCTATGTATGTATGTATTGAAAAATATCTATAGTTAAATTTAAATATGTTTGTAGAACTATTAACTATCAAAATTACTTCGTATTTTTCCTATAACTAGTACGACCAGCCCTTCAAACTCGAGAGCTAAAAACATTTTTTGTCAATAAAAGCTGTCTTTAGCGTTAGAGAAAAACTGATACATCTTCTACATGGCGAATTGAATCCGAATTGAATGAGGATTTAGTTCTATGTAGACCTGTAGCTTGGCGAGCTGGATCGAATCGAAAATAGAATGTATTTACCTAGATCGAAGGATTGAAGAATCGAGATTTCAGATGCTTGTTGATGTGCGCGCGTAATTGCGTATTTGTCTCAAGACTGTTATATGTTGTATCTTTGGCTTATTTTGCACCCACACAATGAAAGCGAAACTTTCACTTCATTTCCATTTGAATTCAATCTTTCGCTCTGGAATTGTAATAAACCTGGGTCGAAATTTCGATTCGGATTGAATCCGAACCGCTTATGTAAACGTGGTATGAGCTACTCATTATTATTTTCTGTAGCACTGTACGCATCCATCAGACATTCCAGTAATCTTTCCAGCCAGTGCTGGAAAATTGGTTGGTTGGTGGGTGGAAAAATCGAAACGTCACATTTAGGTTACGACAGATAAAAATACATAATTGCTCGGTCTTGCTCTCGCTCTTGCTCGCACTTATTACGCAATTTTATTTAATTGTTTTTTAGTTTTTGTGGTGCAGTTATTTAATATATTATTGCATTCTGCACTTGTGTGCAAAAAAACCGTTCCAACGATATATAATTTATATGCCTTCGGCTTTTGTAGACCGCGTAAATTGTACCACAAAACTAGTGTTTGCCGTTTTATTATATGATGATGATATGCTTATTCTTTTCTTACATAACTGAAGGCATTTTGAATTATTTTCTCATAATTTGTAAATATTACCTACAGGAAATATCTTTGATTGCTACCAACATAGACATTTCAATTACATTAACAGAATCATTTTTTTTTTTGTCTGTTTTGTAAGTAAACCATATTTTCCTACATTTATGATGCAATATACTCACCTAGTACAGCTATGATTTTTATTTGTACAGTTCCAGTCATAAACAAGACGATCTATAAAATTTCAATCTGCAACATTGCTTGTGTGAACAAAAAATTCCATCAAAGGGCTACCGCAAGCTATTCCTACTACACATACCTATAGAAATATTTTTACATCCATTAAATCCGATTACTGATTGTGTGATTGCATTATCTGATTTCAAATAATGGCAATTTCTTTCTACTTTTGAACAAAAGACAAGAAAAGTATAAAGTCAGCAAAATAAGGACCAACATAAGGCCTCAGAAAACTATCCCACTTATTATAGGTAAGGTACAAAAATCACATTGTTTGATAAATTTATAAGCCGACAAAAGAAGTTCATATAAAACACCACCGTGTATAGTGTTTGTCCTTCAGCAATTTTCTTCAATTATAATATTCTTTGGAGCGATATGAATTAATTTTGAATTATTAAACAACAAGTAGAGTTGGTGGAAATTTAGGTCACCAACCGCCAACAAAGAACGACAAAAAAAGATTAAAGAATGAGTGCTTTCGTTGCACACGTGTGCATGTGCTGCTTCAAGCACTGCTCCTCTGATACGACATTTTTGAGGGAAATATCAAAAATCGATAAAAGGCATTCCATGTCTGTATTGTATAGTAATTATTTTTGTAGGAACGTAGATATGAGAAAATAAGATTTTCGGATATAAATAGAAAGAAGTCCTTCACCCACAACATATTATTAAAAAGGAACTTGTGATGTGCATTGTGCAGTGCATATATTTTTGATCTGTTAGTTTTTGAAGGCAACAAGTAACAAAAGGTTACACGAATATTTTTTGAATACACGTAATAGATATGTAGTTGCACTCAGTTAAATTACATATCCTTTTACATATACCTACATTACTTATTTAAATGTATTTGTATTTGTATGGGAAATGTTTTATTATTTTGAAATCTTCTGGATTAAAAAAAAAACATATTGGGAAGAAAGATTTTTTAGCAACCAAACATTCTTGGCTCTAAAAAAAATCACAAATATTTTCTTGAGGAAAGCAAAGCATAACCTCTGCCGAAACGTAGAGGAAAATGTTAAATGTAATTGTCGAGCGCAGGGAGCCAGAAACAGATAAATTCAAACTTTGATTTCTCAGACTTTGACAGCAAAACTGCAAAACTGCAAAACTGTACTCCTCTTACGTCTGTGAAGCTTTTTTGAATTTCTATTCCGGATTTTAAAGTTCACTAAATAGTGGGTGTTTCCCAGTGTAGTGCTTGCATTGCAGTAAAGTTGGCATATCAGCCCTTTTCTCGGAAACAGAGCTAGCTAGACAGCAGTAAGCATTTCAGTAAGTAAGCAGAGACATTTCAGGAAAAATTTAAGTTCAAATTTTGAAGTAAGGGTTACTAAAAAAAAATCGAATTAATTAATTTTCCACTGTTAACTTCACTGTAAAGTGACAACGGAACTAGCTATAGAAATTTGCATTTAAGCTTTAAATTTTCAATTTAATATACTTTTTCTATTCAATGAATATGGAATGAAAGTAAAAATCAGGCAAAAACTAACGAGTTTTTTTCCTTCAATATTTGACAATTTCCAAAAGCAAATATTTCAAAAACAGGGACGAAATTAAAAAATCGGCCCAAACTTATTGAAGCCGTAATTGCTACCTTTAAAATAATATATATAATATAATACGTTCTCTGCTTTTGTTCCACAGAAGTCAGGAATCCATTTGGTAGTTTTAAGTAATTTTTACGAAACCTATCACTATATTTTTGAAAAAAGAAATTCAACAAAAAAAAATTAGATGGAATATTTTGATGCCACTGTATCACTCTTTCGAACGAAATTTAAATTATTAGCAATACATGGTTCCGTGGCAGAGATCTTTGGCAATCCATTTTGCCAACTCTACTACAACTAAGGTTAAAAAAATACATTTAATACCCATTTGCTTTAACATTTTTGTCTGTACTTAAAGTTCGTGAGTTTAACATTTGGACTGACGGTATGTAGTAAATGGGAGAAACAAGAAACAGACTTCCCCACGGTATACTGACATTTTGAGAACACTCCATTTGTAATAAGTAACAAATTTGTTGAAAGCATCACAGTTGACAGAGAATCAATCACCCAAATATATAATTTTCAAAAAAAATATTTTTTTTTGGAATCCAAAACATATTAAGCTGAAATCAGATTTGAAATGAAACATCAAAAATGTATGCCCCAAAAGGTTTGCAAAAAAATAGTTTAAGTCAAAAATTTTGGTTTGGAAAAGCCCATTGAATTGCATTTGTTTTGAGACAAATTTGTTCCTCCTTGTCACCAAAATAATTGCATTTAGTTTTTGACAGTTTTTCACGCTAAAGCCAGGTTTATACATCCATGCGAAGTGTAGATTTCATATAAAAAAACCCATTTCTTTCATAAGCGTAAAAAACTGTCAAAAACTAAATGCAATTATTTTGGCGACAAGGACGACGAATTTCTCCCGAAACATATGCAATTCAATGGGTTTTTCCAAACCAAATTTTTTGACGAAAAAAATTTGTTTGAAAACCCTTTGGTAAAAGAATTATTTATGTTTCATTTCAAATTTGGCTTTGAAATATAAACGCGTGGAAGTTTTGAAATATTGATAACTGTTTCGTACGTTTTTTCCAAACTTATTACTATTATGAAAAAAAAAAAAATAAATGTACGACTGGGTCGCACTTACAACTTGCTCTTATAATGAAGTTACTTGGAACTTAAGAGCTTTTCAAATAAGAAATTAAGATTCCATAAAAATAATATTTTTATTATTGTATAATTTACTCGAGCTCAAAAATAAGAATGCGATTTAATTACTTTAAAATAATGAACACATGCAAAGAAAAACATTAAAACCGTTGAAGTGGTTTTCTTCAAAACTATATTTTCAATTATAAAATTTTGGTAAGATTAAAAAAAAAATTGGTATGCCAATTTTGGGAATTTATTCATCATTTAAAAACCTAGTTTAAAAAAAATCATGAACCATGTATTGAATTAAAAAAAAATAAATATTTTTTTAAAAACCAAAATTTTTTTTTTTCCAAAATTCTGATAAGCAATATTATAAACATTTCAAATGAGATTCATCATAAACATTTTCATTAAAATCGTTCGAGCCGTTAATGAGAAATCGAAAATAAAAAAAAAACGTTATGGGACAGGAACCGTTAATTGCAAATTGTTGGTATTTTTTACCAAAAATTAGGTACACCCTCCTAACAATAATCCATTGTTTTTTTTAAATCGGTATAGCCGTTTTTGAGAAGAATAAGCTTTTTCCTAAGGGTTGTATGACAAGTACCGTCATTTTTTGAGCTACAACCTCATCATCTGAATCGATTATTTCTAAAACAAGCTACATAGCGTTTTCTGGTCACGCACTTTTCATTTTAAGAACCAAAAATAACGGTAGGTATACATTTTTTTTTATTTTACAAAATCAAAATCAGAAACGGTTCAAACAACTTTTCTTAAAAAATATTAAATACAAAGTAGTAAATGCTACTTTTGCGGGGAAACATTTTTTTTTTTCAAAAAATGGTAAGTAATGAAACCTCCGAAAGAACTATTTTTTACTTGCGATATAGTTGGTAAATATAAGGCAAGTTTTGGATTCATGCAAAAAAAAAATGTTATAACAATATAACAATCAAACATGACATAACGATGAAGAGAGAACACCAAAAAGTGGGCGGCACGATTCTGTCGGTCTATCTGTCTGTCTGTCTGTTCTTCTACAGCCTAAACGGCCCGATCGATTTTCTTCAAACTTAGTGCATAGTGGTTTTTAGTGATTATGCCCACACGTTTTTTTAAATTTTTTTCTTAGAACCAAAAATAATGGTACCTGCCATACATTTTTTTTAAAGGAATTTTACATAATCGTAGTTTTCTCAAACACGACTCGACAACTTTTCTTAAGAAAAATTCAGTAAATTACTTTTAGTAAAGACTTCCTTGGGGTAGAAAACCATTTTTCAAAAAATGGTTATTAATGGTACCTCCTAAAGAACCATTTTTTTAATTTTCGATTTTCTTCAAAACTGATTTCAATATTTTTTTTTATAAATTAAAAAAATATTTTTTGGACTTTTAAAAAATGTTTCAATCTCCCCTCGCTTTTAGTTGATGATTCTTAGGATCATTCTAAGAAAAAAATTTATAACGTAAAAAATCCTTCTCCTTCTCCTGAGCCATGGAGTAATTTCTGAAATAGTGACTTTTAATGCAAAAAAGTTTTTAAAAATTAACCAAAGCAAAAACAATAATTTGCTATAACTTTTTCAATTTTTCAATTTTCTCAAAAACTAGAAGACATAAAACCATTCGGTTTTTTGTGTTCGAATAAGAATTTATATAGGCATGGACTACAAAAATCCAATCCAGCATTTCATTTCACAATTTAAAAAAACAATTGGTCTAAACATTTTTCATTTTTTTCACCCAAAATTTTGAGTTTGCTATTGACATAAATAATTTAATTTAAGTTAAGGATTATTGTACTTTTTCACTTCATTGTAAAAGTTGCCGTTGTTCTTAATACTTTTTTCATTTAAAGTCGTTTTTTTTTTAAATTGCCCTTACCTCCTAAACGGGGTGAGATAGACCCCCCTTCAATAGTAAAAAAAAACCTTATTTTTGACACTTCTACAAAAAAACATAATCATATTTGGCGCCAAAGTTATCGCACTCTCCCCCAATTAAACTTATGCAACCCAGTAGTGCTCATTTACTTACTTCAAATTTAATAAATTCTGCTGTAAGTCTTTCAGCTGGTGACTTTGCATACATCATTTTTAAAAGATTTAATAAAAATTTGTGTCAAAATTTCTTTATTTCAACAAAGAATAATAATAAAATGTTCTACAATATATATACTTAACTAGAAATTGTTTACAAAAATATGATAAATAGAAAATCAATATGTAAATTATTAATTATTATTTCTTTCAAGTTTTTTCAAGTGTTTTTATCTTCGTATATATAAATTATTTTTCTCAAATATGGTTAACCATAAATTTATATTTAAAATATATAAATAAAAATGTCACAATTTTGTATTTAATTTAATTTACTAATTATGCTCTTTTTGTCATTTTTAATAAACACTTTTTTTTGTCTAAACATTTACTCATAAGTATACTATATTGATTATACTAGACATTGATTCTGTTGTTGTTTTTTGTTTTTGTAACAAGAATATAACTTTATTACTTAGTTTATTTTAATTTTTTTTTTTAATTGATCACATTTAATTTTTGTTTTTTTTTTTTAATATTTATAATTATAATTCTTAGCTAATATGCAAAATTAGTACAAATGTTTACTACTTGTTGCGCATTATATATATATATTTTTATGTATACATATTTCAATTGTAAAATAAATTTTTAATTTATCCTAGCTACAATAGCTAAATGGATATTATTTGCATCTTTTTAAAAAATGTTTCTTAGTTTTTATAATTTTAAAAATATATTCTGCCTATCAATAGCATCAATTGATTTTTATGTTTTTGTTTGTTTGCCTTCATAGTATAGCAGGTGTTAAATTGCAAAAATGATATTAGCAAACTTTTAAACATTCAAAACCCACTTTATTCATTAAAAGCTGGATGATACCTTCTGTAGCACACCGCTATTTTCTTTTTTTGTAATAAAAATTAAAAATCACTGTTATTTTTTAGAAAAGTATGAAAGTTCATCGAACTAAATGTGTTGTATCGATTATGAAACTGATATTGTTACTGCCGACGACGACAAAGTGCAAGGATTACCTATGGTGGGTAATGGTATTAATATTGGATATCAACATTCAACTGGAGCATAACTACAGGTAAAAACCCAGACAGAAGGGATCATAAGGGTAGAAATGTAAAAAAAAAATTCAGAAGGCGTACAAAGTCTTAACATTGAATGGGATGGTATGGATGTTGGTGCGATGGGCGTTTGAATATTATTTTTCCACTTTGAATTGTAGAAAGAAAAAGTCATCGAAAAAAACTACTCTCACCTTTCCATGATATTTATTGATTCGAAGAAATTATTCTTTTCTTGTTTTTTTTTTTTTATTTTTCTATTCCATTAGTATTGAATTTCAAAAAAAAAAAAAAAATAAATACGCTTAACAGGTGCCCATGGTTACTTTTTCGAAGGTAAAACCATGGAACGCAATTCAATATGAACTTGTGAACTTATTGGATTGGATTTTAAGGGTTTTTATTTTGTGGCAAAATATTGATATTTTGATTGTGTCATTTTCCATGGAGATATGCTGCTTGAAATGCATTAAACAAAAACCATTTACAATCAAAGGATGGGATATTTGTTTCTGTGAAAGGTTTTTTCTTTGTTTCTAAGAACTTTTTTTAATGAGCGAGATCAAGTGTTTCTTGTTGAATAATGCAACAATATTTGAAATATGGATGAACTACATAGGTTTTAAGTTCATTGATACGTCTGAAGGATACAAAGATAAAGTCATCTGCCTTTGATGGAGAAATCAGAGTCTTTTGTTTTGATAAAAGAACTTTAACCCAAAGTGGCAGTTGTTTCAAGATTTGTTTAATATATAAGTGAAAACTAATCTTCTAATCAAAAGGGACGTACTGCATAAGCTTTAACAGTGCGAACGAACCATTTCTTGTAGTAATAAAATCTATTAAATGTAGATTAGTGCTAATTTAGTACTTAACAAAGCACTTCACTCAGCTACAGCAAGTATGGAGCGTGAACAGGTCATTTTCAGTACACAGTAAAATTCTATTACAATTTATATTAGTTTTAATCTATTACTCAAAAGATAAGCTCATGAAAGGATAAAGAAAAGGTTATTCTTAACATATTGATACGGTGAGCTGCATAAGCTCCAGCAAATCTATTAAGTAGTAAAAATCTATTACAATTACTTATCTTAGTCTTGTACTCGAGGGAGATTTTCATGAAAAAATAAATAAACGGGTCATTACGATGATATAGCAAAACACCTAGGCTACAGCAAGTAGGGAGTTCTAAATAACCATTTAGATTAGTAAAAATCTTTTACAATGCATATAAGTTTTAATCTAGTACTCAAGAGAACATTTGAACACTAAATAAAGAAATTTGTCATTTTACTACATTGTTGTGGTGAGCTGTATAAGCTCTAGAAAGTGCGGAGTGCGAACGAACCATTTTTAGTTGTAAGAATCTATTACACTGTTTAGTTTTCTTAATCTAGTACTCGAGAGAGATGGTTATAAAAGAATAAACAGGTAAGTATTAGTTCTGTTTTATTTTTATTATAAGTATCTGCCTGTGTTATGTGGACTGTTTGTTATCTTGTCGTTCCCTAATAATCGAGGTTTCGCTGTCTTGCAGTTTATCAAATTGGCAAAGTGATACCAACACAATATTTATGTTACTTAATCGCATATTTCGAATAATTTAAAATGAAGGCTGCTATTAATGATTTTCCTGGTTTTTGGAATAAGTACACATGTATGCTATATCAATTTGGTATGAAAATGACATTTTCCTGCTTATACTGTTTTTAAAAAAAAAACGTAATTGCTGTTGATTGGGTGACACAGTGGATACGCTTTTTCGAAAGATTGTTTTTGATGACTTAATTTGTTCAGTTTATAAAAAATAACAAATTTTCCCATTCCTTTCCAAAATTTTTCAAAATCTGCTGTCAAAAAACATAAAAAAATTTTAAGAAACTTGGTGAACATTTCATGTTACCAAACAGGGATAGTATTCAACAAGTTTCGCAGACTTGGTTATTGACCACGTTCCGATGTTTATTTTCAATTATACCGATAGCTTTGTGTTGTTGTAAGCCCTCATTATGAATAGCGAATCGAATTTCCAACTAGCCATTATTTGACGTTTAAAAAATTTCAAAAATTTCACGCCGATCAAGAAAGTACAGTAAAGTGCAGTTTTTATGTTTTCAAATTGGAAAATATTTGAACTGTTTTATGTTCGCAAAAATTTGAAATTTTAATTTAATATTAATTAAAGCTTTTGATATTATTTTTTGTATGTTCTATCTTCACTTTTAGTCCAAAAATATAATAAAAGGGGTATCTTTGATACATTTTAGCTTATCATTATTTCAAATAAACAAATCAGCTGATGCTAACACATCTCATTCACTTGCATTCCTCAAAAGTATAGATGCAGACAGAAATTGAACTAAACTGTTCTGGAACACAAAATGACAGAATGTAGAACAGTTTGAGAAAGGTTTTTACTCATGTCATAATCTGTCAATGTCAAAAGTGAAAATCATGATTTTGTTGAAGCTGACAGATGTAAAATTGTGAAGCAAAAATAAAAAGGTGGTTTTAATTTAAAAAAAGTCTTTCCTCGCGTTCGGGCATCTAACTGCTAGGCTTTCCGAAATTAAAAAAAATTAAAGTAATTTGAATTGTTTATGCATCAGCTGACTACAACTGTTTTTTCACAACAACAGCAGCCGAACGCACCCTTTCTCTCGAATAAACACTGAATAAATGTCAGTTTCTACAAAATGATAACTTTGACGTTTATGAATAAATGAGAAGAGCAGCCTTATTATAAGTTTAACATAGAAAATATTTCGCCCGAAAAATTTTCGTTCCCCCGGAAAACTTGCTCAAAGGCACCAGTCAATATTCTCTGTTTTTAATTACAAATTATTACGAAATGAATATAATCATAAAAAGGGGAATTTCCGTTTTTGGGTGAAATTCACAATAGGCGGAAAGTGAAATTTCAATTTTTCCGCGTGGAATGTTATTCACGTGGAACTCCCGTTAAGTCTGAAGAACATTATCACTATTTGTTGGTAAAGAACTCTATATAAAGTCAAGCATGAATTTCGTATGAATGTTATATGTCATAAAGGCAATCATTTGAATCAAAGCCCGTAGGTAGTACGTGTTCATAATTGAATTCAGTTTTGTGAGGTTACTATTGATTTATTTAAGGAGAACTTCATAGTCATGAATTTTCAGGAAAATAAACCAGCATTTATATAATTTTCAAAGGTCCTGTTCACAACTCATTTACTAAGTTGATTTTCATAAATGACAAATGCGTGGGAAATTTCAATTCCAAAAAAAAACCTGCTTAGGTACCTACACATAAAATTCTTAAGAAGCTTTTTCTCCCTCGTAAATACGTTTACGCCTTTATGGACTTTGGCTTTTTTTTGCAACCATTAATTACAGAATAGGTTAAGGTCAACTGAGTTCTTGTTTTTGTTTCTATTTGTATACCTAACCTATACATTTATTCCACCTTAAGTTAACCTTTGGTTTCTCATACCTATGTGTTAAAGGCATTTATGTATGTGAGTATAATAAAGAAAAGTAATGAAAAAAATATCCTAACACGCAACATTCTTCATTATTTACATTTAGGGTTTTTATATTCATTAAAAAAAATTATTACAACCACAAAAATATATGTATGTAGGTATATTTTTGTCATACATAATTTCACACACCATAATTTAAAGAATTTGATATAATGTAATTAAATTTGAAGTAGACGAAATGCTTCGTGAGCCATTTATCATATTATTATGAAGGAAACAATGTCAGACATTTAAGATAAGGAAAACTCTTCTTTATTTAAGTAGAAAAACAATATTTATGTATTGAAAAAAAAAACTTATTAATTTATAGCTAAGGTTGGTTCAAGGCTAAAAGGTGCGGTGATATATTATTCTATTGACATATTTGATATGACATTGTTTTTCGATCCTCCTGTTGCAAAGAGCAACACCCAACACGCCATTAAGAAAAAAATGGAGATTATCATTTTCTTCTCATGAAATATGTATTTAAGGAATTGCTTTTTTGCTATATAGAGTCATCCAACCATAAGATATGTCATTTTAAATTTCACATTTTTCTTAACTGTTGACATTCAAACGTCATTTCGATGACTTTTGAGACGTCAGACTAGGAAGTTATTAAAAATCTGTGGTGTTTGGTATGATAGTTTCATAAAATAACTTTTAAGTCCACTTTACATTAAGCTAGAGCCAACGGCGTATACAAGGGGGGGGTCACGGGGTCATGACCCCCCCCGAGAACTCAAAGGATATACGCAAAAAATAATAAGAAAAGCTAAAATATTTGCAATCTTAAAATATAATTTCAAAAAAATAATTTTTTTATAGCTTTGGAATAGGCTACACTCATTATTGGTAAAGTTTATTTACCTCCTCCTATCAACATTTACAAGCCATTGCCCGAATAATACTATTGGGGTTTTACTGTCGAAATTAAACAATTTTTTTTTTTTGGTTAAGATTTATCAAATAGACGATTTTAACCACTTGCATTCAGAACATTTTAGCATTGATGTATTTTTTGATTTAAAATCAATTTACGTTTTTGGCAGATATACACTCTTTAATTCTCAAAGTATTTTCAATAATGTTTTTGATCGGTTTAACTTACTTATTTTGTGAGAATTTTGTTCAAAATATCAAGGAAATCATCTTCGATAAAAAAAAAAATAAATAAATGAATGGATAAAAAAAACTAACAGACGATATTATACGAATATTACAATGAAAAACAAAAATTTTACTTTAAACCGTATTCCATACACCAGGGCCGTTCCGACTCAAACCCAGTACCAACATGTTTCAGTATAGGTTACGTACGAATTACCAGCAAAAAAGGCGATTTAACTAGCTGAAATGTCGGTTTATATCGGCTTTTTTGCATGTAAGAATACCTATTTTGGTTACTAGTTCATAAAATTTTTAGCTTCGAACTTAGACAAAAAGTCAGCAGCCTAAAAAGAAAGTCGAGAATAGGATCGACTTTTATCGAATTTTCGATATTTCTTCCCAATATTTAGTACATAGAAAAAAAGTTGGTATAAATTGATTTTTTAACCTGTCGACATTTTTATTTTTAGTTCGATATTTTTTCTATCGTTAATTTCATTCCAACGCAACGTAACTTAAAATATATCGCTCTGCTTGGAATGTTTGAATGAAATCAACAAAAACTCTAATCCTACATTCTTGTCTGACTTTTAAACACGATTTCAACAGTTACTATTAATTTTGGATTATGTTTAAAATACATTTTCTTTTGATCGTATCGATCGTATATTCGATTGAAGACAATCCACCGCAAGTCAAACTATGAATTGATTATAATATCGGTCAATTAAAGTCAATTTGTTCGTGAAATGATCGTCGTTTTTTTTGACGCAGAAAGCGTCATGACAAATAATACATATGTAACCGTCCTGTTTGTTGAAAATTTGTTTTCATCAACGCCAGTCAATTTACTTGCTAAAGCTTTTGACGTTTACAAACATGCTCTCTGCCTTTTCAATAATCATCAACTCGATTTTTGTACTGCTCAGTTACACCGTAGATGATGTAATTCAAATTCGTGACTTTAGCGAACTTGACTATTGAACACAATACCAACGCAGTAAAATTTGTATTTGCATTTTTTAAGAGAAGACTTTTGCAGTTTGCGTTAACGAATATTCCGCAAACACATTTCATGGCACCATTCATGGAACGTTGCGAGCCATTCGCAGTACGGCATGGCCCCCTTCATAGGAAGGCACTGCAGCATTTGCTCCAGTGCCCCACCCTTAGACACAGCTCTGTCATACACCCTTAAAACATTTTTTGATTGAGATCTGAATTTATTAAAGGATTTTTGGCTTATTTACGAATTAACTTTTAGGGATTCCAAAAATTTTATCGATTTTTTGTATGCAGATTTCTAAAAATAGTCAATCAATGCATCAATTTTATTCAAATAAATATTTATACATATACATACATTGGTAGGTAATGGTTTTTCAGAATTATTTTGTATGTTTCAATTATCATGAGAAAACCCATTGAGAAGGTAATTTTAAATTTACACATATTTTAAACATTTTTGAAAGTTCGAAGACCATATAGGGTCTGCATTCAATTTTTTGATCTGCGGCCAATACTTCACATGTTCATTTTCAGGCTTCAATAAAAACAAATTGCTTAGAATTTTTGTCTTCAATAAAAGAGTGGTTCTAACTACCACAATTTTTGATTGATAAATGAGAAAATTATCCCCTCATTATTATCCCCTTATCAGATTAAAAAAAAAATTAATGCAAACTGTCGCTTAAAACTGTCTTCAAACGTAAGATATTAAGAAAAATATTAAAAAATATTAATATTAAGTAAAATATTAAGATTAACATCTCCAAAACCAACATATTTTTTAGCGTGCAAAAAAAATCTATACGAAATATTTTTGGTACACAACCTCAAGATCATATTAAAATTCGGGAGTGGATCAAAATTTTGTTTCCAAAACGCAGCTCTACAAAATTTGTGTTTTACACAGACAATAAAAATTCATGCTACGTCGTAAGTTTATAAATTGTCTGAAAAGTTTGCACGAACGACCTTAGTTATACATTCGATTAAATGCTAGGTAATTCAATCAGAGTAAGAGTCACAATGACGTTTGGATAAGCTTAACCAGTTTGTTAATTTTACGAACAAAATCCCTTGACAACTTTAACAAAATTGTGTGAACCATTTCCCATACAAAATTTGACAGTTCATTAACCAAAAGATAAATTTAACAAATTTGTATACTTATCTACGGTTTTAAGAAGTTGCATGAATACCCTTAATATAAAAACTTTTAAGCTTTGTCAGCAAATAATAAAACAGTAAACGCTCAATTTAGTAAATCTAAAAAAATTAACTATATTGAACACGCAAAATTATATATAAAAACATATTTTTTGTTTTACAAAAATGTCCCGAAAGAATTTAACATTGCTTAAGGACACTAAACAAGTGTTTCTTTTTTTTAAACCTCATTGAAAGCTTTCGAAAAAGTAAACAATCTCGAAATAGTGAACAGGCTGGTTTTATTACCTCACTATATCGAGCGTCTTTATAATTAAAAAAAAATGGTAACATTTGTGGGACCAGCAGAAATTAATTCCAAAAAAAGTACAAAAAGCGAAAAAAATGGAAACCGTGGATCAGTCTTTTAATTAATAAATTTATATAAACTGAATTGGGTTTTTGTTTTGGTATGACCCCCCCCAGGAAATGGAGCTGTATACGCCGCTGGCTAGAGCGAGCTTAAAAGGCTTGAACTTTGAACTTTGGAACATAATTTTTCAAAGAACATTCTAATCCAAATTTAAAGATAGAATTGTAAAAAATTCACAATTATGCGAAAACATGATGAAAAATTTTATCAAAAGAGGAACTATTTGTGAGCAGATTTGAAGCGGACATTTTGTATTACATCGTTTATCTCAGAATTTGTACTTTAGATTCAAATAAAAGTAAAATCAATTTTCGTATAAATCTTGCGTTTTTTATTATTTTTATAAATTAAAATGCTCGTGGCCCTACAAGTATATTAAAAATGTTATTCTAATTTTATTTGCCTGACTTTTCCCGGCTAATATTTTAGGTTTGCTAAACCAATAACATAGATTTTCAAATATGTATCGGCTAACTTTTTAACACACCCCACCCAAGTGAATTTTTCAGAGATACTTTCAGACACAGACCTCAAACGCGTCATCAGTTTTCCGGCATCAGCTCAGGTTTTTTTGAATATCTTTATAAGAAAATTTGTCTAGTCCATTTTGTCACTTTTTCGTCATTGGAAAGCTGACGATGGCGTACGTTTATATTATTTTTGACAATAGGTAAGGTTTAAAGGAGTGATAATACGGCAAGCCGCAACATCTCACTCGGATCTCAGTGGATCCATTGTGCTCCCCAGGTTCTAGGCAGGTAGATGAGAGGATGGGTAGAGAAGGAGGTAAGAGGAATAAGGCTTAGGTTTAGGTTGGGTGTGAGTGGCCTTCTTGAGTTTTGAGTTTTGAATTAATTTTAGGACATTCTTTAGTGGCAAGACAGAGCTGTCGCCCAGTTCGTCAAAAAAGTTTTCTCTTAGGACTGCTGTTTTAGTTTTAGCTAGGCTGGGGTATTCACACATGAAGTGAGGTGAGCCCTCCTCCAATTATTCATCTTTTCAACAATAGTAACAGGGGTTTTTAAATAGTGCAGAACTCTTTGACACAAGAAGGCAAAAGTAAATCGTTGCATAATTTTGGGTGCTGAACTTTACTCCGTACTCTAACACAACTAATTTTTTGCCATCAGGTCAGGTAGTGCATATTGTGATAGTAATGTTTTGGTACAGTAACCTTAATTTTATATTGTCAATATCAAGTTCAAATTGTAATACTTAAGAAAAACAAGTCTATTTTTCAGGTTCTAAACGAAAAATTCAGTGTGTGATAACATAACTTCTGGGCGCCATTTAAGCTGTAAAGTGTAGGGGTCGTAGCGGGTTGGAAGTGGTCTTACAATCAATCTATCATGGAACGTGCTTTGCCACAACCCAACGCGTCTTCTAATATCACTTTATAGCTTCCTTTGGCTCTGCCCTGGACCGAAAAGCAATTATTACATGGTAAACTACTTTCAGGATAAACCGTTATTATAACAAGAAAAAGGAGTCCCCCAGCCCATCTAATCCCACGTTGGTACTGCGTTCTATGCACAAATATCTTGTTCTTTTTTCTACGACTTTATAAATTCAAGAAATTCATCCAGAAAGAAATTGTTAACATACTCATTACCATTCTAGTAAAGGGTATGAGAAACGTCAGAATTGGGCTTATTCAAAACATAATGTTATTTTTTCTTGTAAGAAATACATGACCGAAAAGTTTCAACATATATGTATGGCAACAACCCGAAAATAAAACCAAAAAGGTCTTAATTTTTTTAATTTTTTTTTCTATAGAGCAAATACAAATAAGAAAAGTGGGCTGATAGTAGATGTGTTTTACTAAAGCCACTTATTGAAACTTTTGTTTCTTATCAATATAAATTGTGAAGATTCCTGCGAAATTTCAAAGCCAAAAATAAATAAGATAATATACGAACGTATATGAAAAAAATTGTGGTTGCCAAGGTTCTAGATAATAAAATTAGCTATGCCTATGACTTTCGTTATTATTGTGTCCTTAAATTGGTAAAAATGAATGAGTTCATCAATTAAAAACAATATGAAGAAACTTTAAGATGACGCCCAACGCTAGTTACAATTTGCCACGTTGTAGATAACGCGAATTTGAAAAATTCCACAAAAAAACTGTTTTATTTGTAACGAAATATTATTTTTACAAAAAAAAAGTATGTTTTATGGATTCTCTATGATCCGTTCTAAGCACAACTCTTGACTAGGATCGAAAATTTGCTACAAAAACATCAATTCCCTGAAAGAACATCATCATCACCATCATCCTCCTACGATTATACCCCATCACTAGATGACTATACAACCAGAACACACTGCCAGACCTTGGTTTTCCTCTTTTTAAAATGAATGTGTAAATGTTTCTATCTATACAAAGCTGTGAGGGATTCAATGTAATATGCCAACTCAAAAAATAAACTTCTTCCCTTACAATGCTAAAGGAATCACTTAGTTGAATGAAACATTCATCGGAAATAAAGATAAACCAAGGTACAAGGAATTCCGGTGAAAATCTTTCAAACCGATACTGAACAATACCATCAGCAGCAGGAGCAGGAATTACCTACATTACATATACATTGTATGAAGGTTGAGTTCAAAAAATAAGCAGGTGTTTTTCTTTTTTGAGCAATTTACGATGGACTGAATGAAACAAAAAAAGCAAAAGGAAAGAAAAGAAACAATAAATGCAACAAATTATGTTGACTTTTCCGCCATCGTTACTGGTGCGGATAAAGTATGTAGGTGGAGGAAAGGTGGCTGCAAAAGAAAATTAAATGAAGAAAAAACACCAAAAGTATAAAAAAAATATACTTTGAGTGACTAAAAGATTTCAAAAGAATAAAAGGCTTGAAATGTATGCAAAGTCTGCTGAGAAATGCAAAGATTTGAGAAAGAAATATGTATGATGCGAAAATAAAAAGGTTGAAATGTTATAAAAAGTTTATTTAATGTACGAAAGGACGGTCGCGAAATGTAGATAAATTCAAATGAATGGAAAAAGAGCATCAACACGAGTTCAGTTATTTCCAATGAATTCATTAGTTTTCAACCTTTTCAATTATTTTGTTTAATTCATTCTACTATAACATCAGACAAAAATGACTCGTGAATCCAAGTGGAAATGTCCATTGCTGTTAATTACATCTGAAAGTTCTTAAAAATTTCGAGTTTGAGTAGGATCTTGAAAAAAATCCGCCGCCATCTTGGATTTGGGAACAATTTATTTCCCAGAGTAATTGACATGTCAAATTGATCAGTTTTAGTTTTGAAATTTTGGAACAATAAGTCACTTAAGGCCAATTTACACATCCATGAATCTTTTCATTAGAGTGTCAAAGAAAGTGTAGCCACGCAATGTGAGCAGAACACTACTAACCTGGTATAAACCTGTTGCACATGCACAGTGTGGATTACCGAGATTCGGAACACACTCTATTTGCAATAGTGGGTTTCGAAAGCAAGGAAGCAAAATTTAAAATACAAGCGGGCGCGTTCGGCTGCGTATCTTTAGACCCCTATTACACGATGATTCTTTGCATCTGACTCTTTTCAATTTTCAATGAATGTGAATGTGAGGGTGAAATCAGATGTTTTTTCTCCTTCGCACTTATGAAAATTTGAAAAGAATCAGACGCAAAGAATAATCGTGTAAAAGGGGTTTTAGCGATCCTGATTTTGTTGTGTTCTTGTAATCCCTTGTTAAAAAACAGCTGATGTCAGCTGATGCAAAAACAACTCAAGAGCGTGTTTAGATTGTATGAGGCGTCTGAAAACACATAGAAACAACACCACCAACTACATACAATATGAAGTCGTCTATATTTGTTTTGGCAGATTTGATAAGTCCTTAAAATTATGGATATTTAAAAAAGAAAATGTGCTTATTTCTGAAAGATCTGAACTTAATAGAAAAGGGAAAACCAGATCTTTGAAGAATTTTTAAGAAAAATATGACTTAAACAGTTGAAGAAGGGGCCTTTTATCAGAGACGCTTGGAATTGGGTTGGTTTTGGCGTGGCCAAGTTGTTTGAGCAATATCTGTCAAATTTGCTGTCAATTGTATCACTTCTTTCTTTCAGAAAATTTGACAATTGAAAGTCAAAATTAAACCTCAGGAAGGAACTGCATAACTCGAGAACTGAAAAACTGATCCTAAGGCCCAGTTTCTCAGTGCGAGGTTATTTTATTTTCGGTTAAATCCTGAAATATATATTTGATGCAATTCAAATTCTAAGTTAACTTTGAGTAAAGTCATTATAAGGGCCAGTTGTACAAATGTGGTTTAATAATTTGATCCGAGATTTAGCAATTTCAGACGAATAAGCTGGACATTGAACAATATGGTTGAAGTTAATGATTATAGCCAATTACATGAACCAATTGAACAAATAATTCAAACAGATGTCTGTCAAATATCCATTAATTTGATAAAGCTCAGTTTAAACTCATTTGCAGGATTAAACTCAAAGTGAAAAAGCATTGTGCATTTGGCCCTAATAAGATTAAAAGCTACATAAGTATACAAAAATTGAACTCACAATTTTCCTTTACTTTTTTGTTCTCTCAATTGAAGCATTTTCTTCTTCCTTTTCACTACGATCAATGGAATATAAGTTCTTTTTAACTGGCCTTAATTTAATGTGCTGTAAAATCATATCACACAATTACATTCAAAACTATATAAATTTCTTACTCTACGAATCATTTATTGCCAAATAAATGACTGTTATTATTTTTTATCATTTTAATTTTTGAGAACATAAATTTAATTTAATTGGGAATCAGAATCCAACACAGACAGAGACACAAAAAATTTTAAGTTTGATTCGCTTTTAATTTTATCGCATTAAACAAAGCAGTCATTTTTTTAAATGACTTTAAAAATATAAAGGGATTTTTTTTCATTAAATTATTATATCTATTTATGTTTTTAAGAGAAAAAGCAGCGTTCATGCAAGTCAAATGAAACTTTATCTTTAATTGAAATTAATTTTAATTAAGAGCTATTTTTCCAGAAAAGTTTAGAATTATTCCTTAGTGAATTTCTAAGGACCTAAGGTAATAATGAATGATTAAAGGATAAGAAGAGGGAACATAGTAGATCTCTTGAGGAAAATGTAGTTTTCTAGGCAAATTAAGTATTTTTATATTTGTTTATTTGCTAACGGTGAGTTATTCTTGAGTTTTGTAAATTTGTTTTGTAAATACCTTCCTGTGTGAATGTACAATATGAAGCTCCTCTACGATCCAATGACTAAATTAAGTCTCGTGTGTGGTTTTTTTTATAAAAAAAATCGGTTAATCATAGTGTTGGGAAATATTGATTGCTTTTTGTAATTTATTTCAACCTTCCTTTTAATTAGTAAATCATTTTTTGATTTACAATTACATATAATTTTAATTAAAAAAAAATATTCTTTTCCATTGCTTCTAATTGTAATTGAAAAAATCACTTACAAATTATATGTAATTGAAAAATTCACTTCTCAATCACTTGTAATTATTGAAAATATAAATGCGATTTTGTAAAGTAATTAATGGAAAGTACTCTGGAAATAACATTAAAGGTAATTGATTTCATGAAGTATATTTAATTCATTACATGTTTTTATTAACTATAAATCGCGTTAAATGTAATAATTGACAAAATCAAGAAATTAATAAAATGTTTGTGTGATGATTAGGATTTAAAAAAAAAATCATTACTACTTTTTTGATAATTACATTTATTTTCAATTAAATTTATCTAATTGAATAATGCAAGTAATTGACACTTTTCAATTACATCAATATCATTAGTAATTGAATTTTTTCAAATACATTTAAAAGTAATCGAAAATTTTTTTGGGAGTTTCCATTACAAGTTATTGCATTGGAACTTATTATCATTATTTCGCAGCTCTGGTTAATCGCCAGCTGAACTTCAAAAGTGTCACATAACTAAAATGATTGTTTTAATAATAATTAAAATAATAAAGTTCAAATGCAACTGGGATTTTTGGGGTAGCATTCAAATAATAACATACATAGCGCAACTGAAACCCTCCTGAGTGAAATCCTCGATCCACATCGGACTTAAATAATAAAAAAAAACACATAAATAACAAGGATAAGAAGAATTAAGAGAACACAAAAAATAAAAAAACAATTTCAAAGGGATAGAATTAGTGTATTTTAAAATGCAATTTCTACGAATTAAATTAAAAAGGGTCGGGTATTTTAAGCTCCCTCTCTAAGTAGAAAATAGTTTTTGAGTAAATTTTACATCCCTTTAAAGTGATTTATAATTTTTATTTCAAAAAAGAAACTATAATACGGATTTCATGCTTTTTTTAAATTGAATTTTCAATGGTGATTGTTTTTTTTTTTTAAGCGCAAATTCAGTATTTATATCCTTTCGATAAACAACGCAGTCTAATAATTGCACACACTTACATTTCCAATTTTCTTTTATATTTTTAAAAATTAAAAACTTATAAATTTTATTTTTTTAATTTCAAACTTCGTCTTTTTATTAAATTATTTATTTGTTTTATATTTTAAAAATTAGTCTTATGAACAAGCTTAAAAACTACGTTTACAAAAAATGTTTTTTTTTTCTTGCTTTTATTTTATTTTATTTTTTGCTAAACCTAAAAATTCAGCTATAAGTAAAAATTACTGTTTTAGGCAACTTTATTTCCTATAAAATGCTCTCTATTATTATGCTATAAGCCGTGTTGATTATTAGGGTTTTATTTTATTTAGTCATTTGAAGTTGGGATCAATAATTTTAATTTTAATTTTTTTATTATAAAATTTATCTTATAAATGAAAATATTACTTGTTTAATTTAAAATTTGTTTGGCTCCAACAAAACACACAGGATTTTGTCATTCAAATCAGAAGAAAGTTTTAGTAAAAGGACAAAAAAGGGTATTAAGAGTTTTCAGGTTTGCATATCCAAAACATCTGTTCAAGAAGATTAAGGGCCATTTTGTTCACGGTTGGTTAAATTTAGAAAAAAAATTTAACAGGCTCAGATTAAATGGCGTTAATCAATCATAACTGTCTGATTTAAACTTTGAATTCATTCATTAAAACAACTTTGATTAAAGATGATAAGCTGTGAATAAACTGGCCCTTAGTCGAAAGTTGGTTTCTAAAGGTCAGAATTAATACTTAAAGAGCCTATTAGGGAATCATATCACCCAATTATTTTCAGACAGACTTATAATTTTCCCTGAAATTATTCCGACGATTTCAATCTTTTTGTGATAGAATGAGTAAGGTGTTGAAAAACTCATTTCAGTCAGTATAAAAATATATCATTTATCTTCAATTATTCTATTTGGGTCAATTTTTCTTGATATGGACAGAGCCTCAACCCACCAACCCTAAAATAATAATCAAAGAATGACATTCAATATTTATTTACTCCAAACGTAAAACACAACACGGAGACTTTTACAGGATTTATCATGTTATCCTGAAAACTCTGACGTTTTTTGACATTGATTGACAACTTGAAGTAGAGATGTTGATGGTATTATAGCAAAAAATACCTTCCAGAAGGATGATATGGACTTTGAGGGCAACACATTTCTTTTGAAAAGAAAAATAATTTATTTTCTCATTGAGCTCGTCTTCTGGTTTTTCTATAGGGGTGTAGGTTTTTTTTTAATGGAAGAAAAGCTCTCAAAAAAAAATTCATAATAATAATAAGAAATATTTTCTATAGGTTTTCAAATTTTATATTGCTTGAAATCGATTTTATTATCATCATAAAATAGAAATATTAGATTGGAAAGGTACAGAATATGCATAGCTTTTATTAACTTGTCCTGAAATAGAATTTCAGATTATACGTATGATTTGAGTATAGATAATCATACTTTGAGCTATACATGCTAGATGACTATAATATTTTTGTTTTTAGTATTAACAATAAATGCAGTTTTGAGGACATTTTTTAACAAGTGAAAAAATTGCTTTCAATTCGATTTTATGGCATTTTTATACTGAGATTGGAGGATAAAAATATCGTAAATTTATTAAAAATCAATAACAAAAGATTGAAAATCGTAAAAATACAAACAAAAAGCTGAATCGTTTTGTATGTGGATAAATAGTAAAAAATGTTTAGAATAGGTATACTCTTACAATGTTTGAAGTTAACATACATTTTAAGAAAAATTAATACTTTTCTTTGAAAATGGAAACAGAATAGAAGTAATCAAAATTTCAGTTGCGGATAATCGATTTAATTTTAGTGCAGGATTTGGATTCTGACCATTGAATTTTTCAACTGGTTCAGGTTTCTGAATATTCTGATCCATAAGTTCAAAAAACATTTAAAAAGTCAAAAAATTTTTCGGTGTAATATTGTCCCGGGCGTGGGTTCATATTTTGGTTTCAATATTCTAATTTCCACACCAAATTAATTTTTCAGTTTCATGTTTTACAAAATTCTTAAAATTTCAAGAATTCTTTCTTATACAGTAAATTTAGCATTTACGATATTACTCAAATTTATGTAAAAGTATTATCTCTAGTTTTATATTTAATGGAACTACTTCGTGGCATAATGGTTGGTGCTTTGCCAGCGAAGGTCTGGGTTTTATTAGAAGCCGCTGCCACTTTTAAAAAAATTTAAGAATTCCATCTTAGATCGTAAATATCATATTTACGATATTACTCGTATTTATGCATAAATTATTTTTATTTTGAAAAACATTATGGAAAATAACATTTTTGACATCATTTTTTGACTTACAAGAAATTAAATTATAAAATTTGTATACACAATATGAATTAATAAAATAACTTTGATATTTTTAAGGAAAATGTCACCAATTGTTTGTAAGCTCTCAACATTTTTCAAATTTTTAGAATTTTATTTTATAAAATTTTGGCTGTGGATTTTTGCTAACACAGTTTTCATTTGGTAATATCGTATTTCTTCGTTATTGCGCATCAAAACTGACTATTGTTCCGTTGTTTTTCTTTCGGAATAAATTTTGTTTTATTTTTCGGAGTTATTTTGTAATTATTTATATACGAAATGGTCAAACAAACCTTTCAAACAAAATTTTGGCTGCAGCTTTGTTACTTTTTAGCTATTTTGGTTATATCGTAGGTATGTTCGATTTTATGCATATTTTTCTTGAGTAAAATAAAGCTATTAAAAAAATATTTTTTTTAAGGACAGTTAATATATTGAAAATGGTTTTTATTTCATTGTTTGAGACGAAACTAGGACGGTCAAGACAAATAATAATTTTGTCCCGTTTGTTCATGTAATTAATCCTACTTACGGGCAGTATTATAGATCGATTGGCCGGATAGCTCTCTGCTTTACTAGGCCTTTATAAAGAATACTTTTTTAAATTATTTAAAAGCAAGTGGTTACCTATAAAAGAAAATATTTCTAGTTTTGGTTTGAATAAGAATCAATAAAACGGGATTGAAAATAGTAGAAAATGGCAAAAAGGTAAAAAAAAAAAAATTATGTCACCCAAGACTGAAGAAACATTTTTGTGGCAACTAGTTTTTATTTCCCCATGTCAAAGCATATACCAGCTTCATTTCTACGGTGTAGTGTTGTTTATGATATTTACGATCAAACGCAATTCTCTTCTCATAGCTACTGTCAAAATTCTATTGATCGAACGTACGATTTCTATATTTTACTTACTACTACAACTTCTTACAGATAAACAGTTAAAAGACTTTTGAATGTTCCCAAGATAACAGTAATGTTACAGGAACTTATGTCGTTTTTCACTGTTGAAAAGATTGATCTTTTTGTGAAAAGGTTTTCAACTTTTCTTTTTGTTTATGTTTTATTCAAAACAATATGCTTTCTAGATGAGATCTTAACACAAAAGATACGATGCCAATAATAGAAAGTTTAACGAATATATAGACACTCACACGACCTTACAGATTTTTCCAATCTTTGAGAGAAGACCTTTGAAAAGTTGCACGTGAGATGTACAAATATTTTTAAAAGTTGTAATGTGTAACTCCTGGAGCAAAACAAATTTGTTTTGTTAGAGATTTTTAACCACGATAAAAATAGAATATTAATATTTCAAAAACACTCTAATGAGAAGGTAAACAAAACTAATTATTGCTTAGATCTCGAAAAAATTGTAAACAAAAATAGCAGTTTTTTTTCTAAACAAATTTACTCTTAAACTAATTATGAAAAAGCTGTATCAAATGAAAAATTGAGTATTCTTATTTTGTTCTTTCCGGGTTATCAATCCATTTTTTTTTTTTAATAATAAAGTTTAATGGATTTGTTTGTTAATTTTTCCAATAGAATTAGAAATAAAAATAATTGCTTTAGAAGCTTAATTAATTTTTTTAAAAAGGACGGACAATTTAATTTCATCATCACTAACTCTTCTCTCATCACTAACTCTTTTGTTGATGGACACAACTTTATGACTTAATAAAAAACCCTCAACACAACACAGCTATAAGCTACAACCCCTATCGGATGCATTACTTATTGTTCAAAACTATTACAACAACAAAAACCTATGGTTTTTTTTATAGAACTCACTCTCTAAGTAGCACTACTGCTGTCACTATCAGTATTTAAAGATCCATTGGATGCCTTTAATTCGGAGCCGCATAAACTCTTCGATACTGTGGCTGGGGAACATGATGCACTCATACCATGACGACATGGTTGCGGTGATGTTGGGTTTGATAAGCCCGATTCGTGGATCGGCGATAAAGTTGGCGAGCGTGTTCGTAGAAAATGTTTCCTTCGTTGTCGCCGATAGACGGAATTTAATGCTGGCAGCCTCTGGGAATTCGAAGGAATGTGTGAAAAGCTGAGAGTATCCGCCAGTTCGTCAAGGTCTGTGGGGTTTGGCATCTTTCGTCGCGCTGGAGGTGGTGCAGAAGGCATTGTCAGCCCGTGAGGAGCTGCATTGTAGGTGTAGCTCTCTTCGTCTCGGATAACCGAAGTTGGCAAAATAGTTTCTATCGACTGAACACTGCTATGATCACTCGACGGCGAGCTGCTGCTGTTCTCATACATCGGAGGGTAGGGTATTGGCCGGATTTGATTCTGCTTAACATTGCATGAGGGGGCGGGATGCTGAGGCGGATGGGTGGCGTTTGCCATCGTTTCGTTGTGTCGGCAGCGGGGTCTTCGGTAGCGGTTTATCATTCGCATCATATGCCTAAACCTGGCTATAGGCCAGGGCCGGTTCATTCGCGGTCGCTGAGGTTGCTTAAAGTTGGCACCATTTGTCTTGATGAAATGCACCGGGATCTGAGTTGGATTCTTCTTGCCCCCCACCATCACTCCATTGCCATGTTGTTCCACATCAGACCCATTAACACCCATCGAAATTGTTGAAATAATATCGTTCGGCACATCAGGACTGTCGGGTACGCTTGAACAGCAATTCCATTTTCGGCGCCAGCGATGGTGCTTCGAAATGGTCTTAACATTCTCAGTCTTGAGCGGGGTCTTTATGTGGAACGTACAGAAGGTACACTGTTCGCTGAAGTGCAAGAAGGAGCGGGTTGTGGCAGAAGCTTCAATTTCACCAACCAGTGTTGCTTTGCTCGCTGCTGTGCTCAGTTTCCGCCGTCTCTGGGCAAATTTCGAACAACAATGGAACGATTTGGTTTTGCACTTTTCCACTGCTTCGATATCACCAACGGCAGCCGAAAGAGCAGCTGCCGCCGTAGTAGTTGCAGTTGTTGCTTCGTCTGCCTCTAGCAGCGAACACATGTAGTAAGTCTTGAGGGCAGTCTGATGGTATTCGCGGGAATTCTCGCAACAGTGCAGTGTTGAAGGACGGTTTTCGGGTTTGGCTTGGAAGAGACGGAAATCATCGGGAAAACTATTGGGGTGCCGCAAACTGGAACAAAAATACATCTGACTGCAGGAGTCTTTGGATGAGTCAGGACTGCTGCCATCAGGGCTGCTGTTCATGTTGTAGGTGACATTCTTTGGCAAAGTGGAGAGTGCTTGTTGCTGCTGCTGTTGCTGTCGATGATTGCGAATGTACTCGTAAGTGGTCAGTCCAAGAAATGAGATGTAGATGTGGAAAAAGCAAAGATGAAGAAGCAAGCCAGCGGTAATTGCCGCCAAAACACCAAGGAATCCAATGAACACAAGAAATATAGTGTCGCTGAATCCTATTCCATTGACAGCTGCAGCTTCAACGGCTTCTTTTATCAAGCTCGTTTGAGTAGTTGTTTCATTGATGATACTGTCCGTGGAGTTTTCTAGACTCTGGTTGAACATCTGCATGGTATCATTCCAGAGAGTGACATTTTCTGGCCCCAGAGTAACATCGTCCAATGTGGTCTCATTAAAGGAACTTTGCACCACAGCTTTCGAGACGGCAGCTTCAGGGTCCATGTACCAAAAACTTAGCCATTGCGGACTCAGATGATAGAGCACAATCTGGGCCAATGCAGCCGCCACAATGACCAGAGTCGCTACTACTGCCGATACAACACACATCAGGAACGCTACATAGTTTCTCGAGCCAATGCAATGATTCAACCACTTACAATGATGATCAAACTTACCCACGCACTTATTGCACACGGAACAATGTTTTGTTCGCTGGCTGGTAGTTCGAATATTACACAGGTGACATCGGCCGTTTTCGATGACATGCGAATGTTTAGCGCGATCGAATTCGGGAACGATCCGATCGTTGCGATGCAAACGACGTAGCTCACGATCCGCGGGATCGATTAAAAGCGCAGCTAAATGCGAAACTATATGCACAATATATAAGCCCGAGACAAGACCGTAAAATGGACCTTGCAACTCACTGGTAAACGAAGGAATCAGCACCCAAAATGAAGCAACGCCAAAAATAATCAAAACAAACCAGCCAAAAACTTGCAAAGGATGCAACGGAAATTGCAAGCCGTTCAATCGACGTCCTCTACGATGCTGCAGCTCAGTGACATTATCCTGAAAGGAAATACACTTCGAGAGATCACATTTGAAGGCCGAATTTTTGTTGCCTGAGTGTTCTTTATCAGAATCATTGTCATGGGGACCATCTTCGGCATCGTCATCGTCTCCTTTGTAATTGGAATTGGTGTGCGTGAGTGCAAAATGCACAATATGTGCTTTTGAATTGATATTTCTGTCAGCAGTTGTTGGTGTTGTTGTTTCTATTGCCGATTGTTTATTTAGACTATGACCGTTGCTACCGTTGATTTCGATACGATTCGATGCGTTTGTATGCTCTGGGAGCATGTTATAGCGATTATTTCAGCAGCAAAAATACACAGTGGGACTAGAGGTGCACTTATAAACGACATTCCATACAGGTTTCTTGTTTATTTAATAATATCGTTTTTTTTTTGTGCCTAATTGGTGGTTACTACTCGTATTAATGAATTATTTTTTGAAATGCGTCTTTTACAAGGATTTTTGATTGAATTTATCATTTTATTATTAATTTTGAATGTAGCAACTTAATTATAGTTTAAATTTTGTTTTCACTTGTGTGTTTTATTTTTCACTCTTATATCGTAAATAAACAATATTAATAGAACTAATAATAACGATTGTTTATAATTGGAATTTTTTTATATACAAAATTACACGTTTTCACTTTTTTATCGTAAATATCGTATTTACGATATAATATTTTTTGTGATAAAAACACTTAAAATTTAATGAATCAGTAGAAAAAAGTATTTTTAGTAGTATTTTCTTTAATTTTAAATATATCGTAAGGATATTTCACTTATGAAACAACATAAGTTGTTGCTTTTTTCATATTTTCACTACGAAATACATTTGGATTATTTCAGCGACAAATGAACCTAATAATCGTTTATAAATCTATTTAGTTTTTAGTATAGATTATTAATTTTTTTTAATTTAGTTCGTTTTCAATATTATCACCATTTTTTTCATAATTAAAATACTTATATAAAGTTTCCGCTGATTTTTTTCTTTTGTTACAATGAACTTAAATATAGTAGATTATTCCATAAGCTAAAATATATTTTGTTTAGGACACGTAACCTTGGATCGTAAATTTTAATGGTGTTAAAATCAAGAAATTAGATCTTTATTAATTGCCTTTCAACTACACAATTACTTTAAACCATTT
This sequence comes from Dasysyrphus albostriatus, assembly GCA_946251815.1. NCBI lineage: Eukaryota > Metazoa > Arthropoda > Insecta > Diptera > Syrphidae > Dasysyrphus > Dasysyrphus albostriatus. The sequence goes on along the minus strand of OX276337.1, from coordinate 131,586,060 downwards.
AGGCACTTCTTAAAAGGTCAAACTACTTGACTGCAATTGCTTAAAAACCCACTCGACAAATCTTCAACAATTATTTTATTTGTTGTGACACAAGTGTCCTTTCAGCTTTCAATTTGTTTTTTTTTCGCATAAACTTTGTTCTGTTTTGGGCTTCTATTGAGTTTTATTTTCAGGGTGTGTTGAGTATCTTTTTTTTATCCTTCGTGTTTATGTAACAATAATTGTTGATGATGAAAATCAGAATAGAACACAACAGCAATAGACACAGGGTGAAAGGGAATACAACAAAAAAATAAAAGTACAAACAGGATTACTTTGTCCTTTTTTTGTATATATTTTTCTTTTTAATTCATTGGATAAAACACCAAGCTGGGGTTTGTGTGTGGTTTTTTGTTAACAATAAATGACAACAGCTACATTGAATACATGTAGTTTAATTGACAAAAGCACAACTTCTATTGTTCGAAAAGGGTTGTTTTCGATGAATTCACGACGGCGACAACGGCAACGACGACGACATAACAACAACAACGACGACAAAAAATACGATATACACAATGGATGGATGGTTGTTATGGCATGTTTTGTATATTTTTTTTCTCCAAAATCACTTGTTTCGCGAGATGGGAAGTTTTTGTTTGTTTTCAATTCAATTCAACAATAGAAAAAATCAAAAAAAGAAATGAACAAAATATTATTACGATACGGTTTCTAACCATGACGGACGGGGTATAAGCTACAACTGAATCCCATGGATGTGGTGATGTATCTCAATGAGCTCTATAAAGCTATTGAGTTTTTCATATTGGGAAAGCGTTTCTTCCTCTCCAAACACTATCAAACTCTCTGAGTTTTTATATCATCATAATATCATAACACTGTGAGTGGGATATGGATACTAAAGTTTGCAACTTACTAAAAAAGCTTTAAGCGAGACAAAACAACTAGATACAGCCGTACAGGTAGTATACCTTTTTGGATAACCGAACCCCCTTATGGGTGGTTAGATTGGTGTTTATTCGAGTGAAGATTGTACAGATGTTATAGATCACACTTTGTGAACTTAGTGAATATCTTTTAATGCTGAGTAATTAATCACTTACCTTGAGACCTTGTCAATGTATAATTAGAGACAAATTCACAGGAACGAAATAATTTAGTTCGAAATTGCAAAGCTTAGCAAAAGATTAAAACAAAGACAGCTGCTGCTAACCTGTAAAAGAAAAAAATAATTAATATTTTGCTTGGAGTTTGGACATGGAAGATGAAATTTATGGGGAAAGTGATGAAACAAACAGAGCTTCTTATTTAAGTGTTTAAAAATAATTTTAGTCTTAATTGGATGCTGTGTGGTTTTTTAGATTGAATAAAAAAATCAGCGTGAGAGACCTATACAAATATTTTCTTTAAAAATAGATTTGAATTGAGTCTAGACAGCGTTGGGATGGAAACTTTTTTTTTAGCTATGTAGGCACACATATTTTAAAAAAGGATGTACATTGCAAATAATTAAAAATTAAATAGCTCTTAGAGAACATTGAGAAATATTTGCACAGCAGCAATAATAATGAGGTCCATTTATTTTGTTTCTCTTTTAAAGGTAAAGCGTAGTAGCATTAAATACTAAATGGTTGATTATGTTTATGTCGTGAATCACGTAAGCTAATGAATATTTCTACATAGATCAATAGACTTAGATAAATTGGTAAATAAACCTATTTTTACCTTAAGAAATTATTTTGTTTGATTTTCGATTATGGCGCCGTCTTTTTTTATTTGTTTTATAAAAAAAGGGGAAGACTGCGCTGGCGCATTTTCATTTTTTTAATTCAGGACTATCACTGTTCGTGGAAGTTTTATCGAAACTGTCAAAGCAGTTTTCGAGAAAATTTGAAAAAGAAAACAAATTGTTGTGGCAATAGGCGTCTTTCTCTTTTAGCTCCAAGAATAGCAATGTGCTGTTGAAGAGACCAGTTTCTCACTCACTTGTATTCTCCATGAGCTGAATGGAGGAAAAAGCTGAGCGCAGCCAACTTCAATCTTCATTTGGATTTGACAAAACATTTCAAGTCAGTGGAGTTCAACAAATCAAATTTAAGTTCCGATTGGCCATCCCAGCTGTCAGATGAAAATTAAAAGTCAGTTTGATACCAAAAATTGATTTTTTCCCCCTTCCGATTTGTCAAAACACAGATTTTGATAGTAAAAGCCTTCCAATGGTGAACAAAATCAATTTTTTTTAATCGAAAATCAAATTTGCAGATCTGGATTTTTCGGCAGATTTACCCCTTTTATAAAATCAATCTATAATCGTATACCATTCGCGACGAAAAAATCAAATTCTAGATCAAAATCTGAATTTACCAAAAGAAAACCCCATTAGATATACATGTCTTTTGTTTGCCATTTTAACCCGGTAAGTCCAGTACATACTTGTGAATCATGTCGTGAATTCATACAAAATTTGCAATTTTGTTCACCCGTAAAAATGCTGATGAAGCTAAGACAAAAGTGGAGAGTTTTCGTTCACGAGCAATTCCCGTACAAAATGCAACGGAACTTTTATGGTGTTTTCATTTGGTAAATTCAAATTTTGATCTAAAAATTGATTTTTTTCGTCGCAAATGGTATACGACTGCAGATTGATTTTTTTTTTATTGTATTGGTGTATAATTTGCGCCTGTGAAACTGTGGCGATCCAGGCTTGTCAAATTGATGGCTGTGAATTGTTCTGGTGTGTAATGGTATTAGTAAAAGGGGCAAATCTGCCAAAAATCCAGATCTGCAAATTTGATTTTCGATCAAAAGAAAACCCCATTAGTGAACAATTAACAGTTCGATTACAAAAGAAACAAAAAGTTTGTTTCGCATCTCTCATTTTTATCTCACTCTCATATCTCTTGGAAAAAAAGATGGCCAAGTGAGGCAGAAGTTCTTACATTTTTTTTTGTTAATTTCTGCCTCACATCACTATTTCTGTTTTTCTAAGAAATAGGAGTGAGATTAAAAAGAGAGACCTCAAAATATGTAAGTCGATTTACCTGGAATGGAGCTGGGCTGAGCACCGTCAATAGATTCGTTAGTTTTAGATCCATTCTTTTTCTAAAGGGTGTTCATTTTAGAGGCATAAGACTTTAAGTTGGCAACACTTTTTTAACTGGCGGCCATTTTGTCAGCTCATTTTATTGTGAAATAATGATACAAAAATTCAGTTACAAATACTTGTAATGAATATCTCTATAAATTTTTTTTCAATTACACATAAATCTGATCAAAAAAGTTCAATTAGTAATTAAAAAAAAAAATAAATTGCGTGGCGCAACAGCTCATGGAGAACCAGGGCTTAGTGACTTACAACTCTCAACCATTCCTGCTATTTTTTGCCGAGTCCGAACGGCTAGATGAGAAGCACTTATTCATGACAAGGAGGATTTAGGATTTGTCAGTTTCTAAAAAAAAACATTTCTGTTTTTGGGTGGCAGCGGCTGGGAATCGAACCCAGACCTTTGGCATGACAGACCAACGCACTCACCATCATGTCACGAGGTACTACTCAATTAGTAATTGCATGAATCAAATTAAAAAGTGACAGTTACTTCAAACAAATTCAATTGGCTTAATGTAATTGAAAACAAAAGTAATCATCTAAAAGGCAGTAATGATTACATTTTTCAATAATGATTAAATTTCAGTAATCATTACATAAAAATGTTATTAATTTATTTTTTTTTGTCAGTTAAATTTTATGTGATTTTTTATTTTAAATTGTTAAGAAATTTCATGTAATTTTTAAGTGAATTATTACAAGTGAATAAAATACAAAAAGGCAATTATTATTTTCCAACGAGCACTGCGTATATGAATAAAGTACTCTAGTTTAGTATTCCAAGTTAACACCATGCATAGATGTCAATCTTTATACCTACTACAAAATGGAACTCGAAGTAATATTTAAGTTGGTTATAAATTATATAAAAGATTCACCGACAAAATAATATTCTTACCCACATATGAACTTAATAATAAAGGCCTTGACCCTTTTCGAAACCAGTTTTTATACAAAAATTATAATTGTAAGTCACTGCCATTGAGAAGAGAACTTGAACGAACAATATTATTCATCAGACATTTTCTTATTAAATTTACGAGGACAAGAATTCTCTGTCATCAAAATATTGAGAAACTTTTTTTCCGATGCATCATTTATGTGTGAGCGAAAACTTTTTCCATCAGTTATGGATATAGACTTGAGTTTTAAACTGAATGCCTGTCATCGTCCCTTTAAATTGATCTTTTCTTATAATAAATTGCATAAATAGGCTTCGAGTCTTGACGTAAGTATATTCTTTGCTCTTGGGTGCTGATGATGGCGCTGCATCATATGATGAGTTGCTTCAAATTTATTATGCCCAGGTTAAAAATTTATTTGAATTTTTAAATTACTATTAATTTTTTGTTATGGTATGCCAATAGCTCTGGAATTTAATAACAAGATTTCCAAAGTTTTCAATGACTTGAATAGATTTTTGTTATTCTTTGTCACACTTGACGTAGTGTATGCATTCAACTAATAGACGGTGTCTACACCCTTGTTATTGGATGCTTATAGGAGTTTTTCTATTTAAGAGCAGAGTCTGAGTAGTTGAACGAAAATTTTCGTTTCTTTTGTAGCCCAGAGCTTCCAGCATGAACAAAGCACTATCCGGATCCGGATAATGTGGGATCTCAGTTTTCTTATTCATATGTGTATGTACGAATATCCGGAAACCTGAATAATTCAAAGATTCGAATATGGTTTCAAGCACTTATTTCGATTATTTAGCATGAAAATCTGATTTTGGTATCATTGCTTCAACTCTCTGAAGTGATTGTTTCACTTTCATAAATAAAAACTGAAAAAAACCCTCTTTAGGACAAATAAATCTTCTGTATATATTAACACTTATCCTGAAGTAAAAAAATCTCAACTTTTTTTGTTTATTCACTTCCTCCATTATGTTTCTTTCTTCCCTTCTCATCATAAAAATATAATTCCTTGCATAAACCCATATTTTTCCGCTATAAAAATAAAAAGAAAATAGTAGTAGGTATAAAAATGTGTTTGTAGTAAAAATCTGTCAAGTATAAACAATGTAAATTACGACTTGTCACGTGTTCACCATTACCTTTTCTGAATAATTAATAATGAAACTGTTGACAGACATACATACCTACTTTGGGCATTTGTTCCAAAAATGTCTGCCAAAAACTTTGTGTATGCTTTTAACCCCGTCACCGTTAGCATTGTCCAAAATGGGGGGTGTATATGAAATATTACTCTCAAACTTGTAATTATTCACGACGACAATGACGATATAAAGGGGTTAAATTCACTTATAGAGTACCTGTAGTGCTATTTCGTGTACACTTCGCTTAATCGAGTGCACACACTCGGAAGAATATAGGATTATTCATTCATACATAGGTAAGATAGGTAAGTACAGACTGCCTACTATCTATATTCCACCCCTAAAAATTTGAATGAAGTCCTTCTAATTTACATTTAAAAGGCCACTTTTTAACATCTCCGCTTAAAACGAAATATGAGGGTGGTTTTTGTCAGGTTCAGCTGTTATTTTTATATTTTTAAACTTTCAATACAGTTTTTTGGAGTCTGTTTCATTTAAAAAAAGGAATTCGTAGATCCACCTAACTGAAGACGGGAAGTAAGCCGTAGAGAACAGCCAGAACGAGATTTTTCAACAAAACAACAAACCCTAATAGAGATTTCCACTAAGTTGTCTTCAACGGAAGCCGAATGACGTAAAATAAAATGAGGGTTGGTGGGAAACCAAGACTTTTTCTCTCTTTGCAAACTTAAAGCTTTTGTCAATTCTCAGAAAGCTTTAAGGATTTCGTGTTGACAGCAGAGGATTTAAACTTTTACATAACTATGAGAGTGAGAACGAGTTTTTGAAGTTTTGAATCGAAAGCTTTTACCCAAACAGAATGGATTTTGATGAGACTTTTTCTCTAGGTAAGCTTTTACAACTCTTTAATTTTTATGAGTAACACAGTTTCGTTTCATCTCTTTTTTCTATTTTTTGTTAGAATTTTATTCTATTCTATTTTTTTAAGGCTATTTCCGCTTTAATGTTTGCTTACTGGCTTGTTTGCATTGTATACGAAGAAGACTTCCTCACAATGGCGAAAGTAATCAAATAATTAACTTAAGAATAAATTTAGCGGAAGAAAAATTAAATAATTGAGCAAATAACGAAGAAAAGAAAAACAAAATTTATATTTTTGTAATAATGTGTGGGAAAGAGACAGAGAAAGAGTTTTTCAATCGAATCCAATTTAAATAACCAACTCGACTCTTGTGGGGTTGAGGTTGTTTTTTTATAGTTTATTTTTGAACTTTGGAGTATTGAACCCCAGGGGGTAGTTTTACTTTTTATGTATTTTATTGAGATGTAGTGCAAATGATGTGTTTGCAAATTCCAATATGAAGGGTGTGGAAAGAGGAAATCCAAAACCGATGAATCAAATAATATTTTGGTTAAGGATTAGATAAATTGCTCAAGATAGGGGATCTGATATGCGGAGTCGCATACAGAAGGATGCTTCAGCAAGTAGTATACCAAAGTATTATTTTTGTTTGTTTTGTGGGGTAATAGGTATACTCTTTTATAAGTTGCAATTCAAATTGTAAGGAGATACTTTTGTTGTTTATGAGTTTGTTCGTTTTTGGTAAACAGTTAGATTTTATACAGCTGTATGCCCATAGGAAGCAAGTGAAAAGAAGATAATTGAATTTTTGTATTGAAGATTTGATACAGTCTTTAAAAGGAATTTAATTAATATATTTCGGGTTTATGTAATCTTTGCCTAAGGCTGATGTAAACTCAACAGTTTTCAAGGGTTTCTTCTAAAGAAGTACAAAACTTGGGTATAAAGTCTTTCTTTAGTGTGTTATAAAACCAAAACTCATTTCACAATTAATATCAAGATTATATTTTAACCAATTATTGACATTGTTGGACTTTTTTGACGCATACGGCTGGTTTTTGGTGGTAGTACAGCTGGTTTTCCTTCTGGCTTAATAACAGTAAAACTGATCTCGGACAAAACTGGTAAAAACCACAGAAGAACTGGTAATAAGCGCAGTACGACTGATAACAATTAGACGAGTCCGATAAAAATCACAGTAAAACTGGTGAAGAATCCAATAAAAATCAAAACAGTAAAACTGGAAAACTTTATTACGAATCTGGTAAAAATGTCGGTATAACTGATAAAAATCTCGTACAAATCCGGTAAAAGTCACAGTAAAAACCCTGGAACAGTTGCGGTAAAATCCTTCCCTGGTTCACTTTTTCTTTTCAAGACCTCTTACCACAGGTTAAAGGAAACCTTTAATTTATTTGACTGGGTGTACTATATATATAGAATATGACGAGACGGTGGTTTCGATTCTTATCTAGCGATCTCTTATAATCTTTTCAGTTGAACCATGCGTGAGTTGAAAAGCTGCGAAGCACACATTTCAAAGAAGCAACCACCTCTCGTTTTACCGCTACATAAACTTTAAAGAATATTATATCGTCCATGCAGACTAAGAAAAAGGTGAGTGAGCCAAAGGACGGGCATCCAACCAACCTGGCTTACACCCATTTCAACTCAATTACTTTGCAAAATAATTTTATATTTGAGCTCATTTTGACATACATACATATGTATGTAAATAACTAGAAATCATTTTATTTATTTTATTTTTTTAATATGCAGATTTTAATTTGACGCAGATTTTATTCTTTAAATTTAATTAAAATGCCATCAGAAAGGCGCGAAAGTATGGAGAAGCTGGCAATACTACTAAGTTTGCCACACAAAAACATGTACAATGCATTGCCCGAAGTTGAGCGTCCAGCTGGCTTACCGATAAATGCTTTGCCAGGCTGGGAATCAATTCCTCTACATTCGAAGCTTCCCATGCTAAAATGTCCCAACAATCAAGTGATATTCACAAAGAATAAAATTGGCCGATCAGTAATGAGGTTCCAACTTAATTTTTGAGTAACCTATATTAAAAACTTAATTTCAGTATGAAAATTCACAACGAGATTTTGATTCAGTTTGTTTGAATGCAAAGATGGACTACAATCCTCTGCATGATCCTCATTTGGGAAGATTCTATTCAAATGAAAAGCTTTTGAAAGTAAGATTTTTTGTATTTGTTTATCTTATTCGGACTGCAATTTATGTCTATCTAGCGTCTTCGAGAAAACGGTGAGATAACTGAAAACAATAATGTAATTTGCACCTTGAAGGAATTCAACGAACATCGAATAACTTTGCATGAAACATATCTTTCACTTATTCGGGTGCAAAGAAATAAAATAAATGAAGAACAACAAGATAAACATATGATATCACATGCTGAAGAGATTGCAAAACGAGAAAACACATTTAAAGATAGAAGCTCAAATGGCACTAAAAACTTTGGATTGATATTAAAACGAAAAGCTGAAATTTCAAAACAACGCACTCAAAGAAATCAAGTGATTCTCCAACAAATTTATCAGAAAAAACAAAAAATCGAATCACAGAGGCAAATCGAAGAAGTGGTGTTGAGGCATAAAAAAGATTTGCATAATTTTCGAATTAGAAACATTTTGGATGTTGGTATCGATATACAAAGAAAGCGACTTATTGCATTGAAAAAACATTTGCAATACAAATCAGACAGATTAAAAAGAAATACTAAATTAACTAAGGAAAATCAGGCCAAATTTGCTAAGGAAAAGGCTAAGCTTTCCTGGGAAATGCATCTCAAAGAAAGAATTATGAAGCATGAGAAATTGAAACAGATAACCAAAGAAAATGAAAATGACATGAAGGAATGGATTGCGGTGAGTATTTATGTTTGATTTTTTACTTCAGTTAAAGTTATAACTTATAAAACTGGTATTGTACTTATAGTATAGACTTATACTAAAGAAGAAACATATCACATGAGGTTTTCCTCTTGTGTTGCGTAAACATTTTGCCTCAATCAATTTTCTGTGTCCATTTTTTACAGTTGTGAAAATCCATGGCCTTTAAATTGGTTTTTTGCATTTCGAAAATACGGCCTTTTTTTAAAATCCCTTATTTTTTCGCCCACTTTAAAATTGTTTAAAAAAAAAACACCAATTATTCCTTTTCTAATTTACACATCAATAGAATCATATGGTTCATTATCAACATAAATGGTCTGAATTGCGTCAACAACTTGAAAATAGATGTGGTCGTGGTCGCAACTTAAAAAATGTTCCAAAAAGAATAAAATTAGAAAAGAAAATAAGACGTACTTTGGAGAAAGTAAGTTTTTTTTTTGCTTCAAGCAATTACAATAAATATTGTTATTCTAAAAAGCATTCTGAAATGAAAAAAACTTCTTTCAGTCAGACGAAGATCACTTAAAGAATTTAACATCTCAAGATATTCATGATGCCCTTGAAACGGCCATCGATATAGAAAATCCTAAAAAATTACAACACTACGAATCAGATGATTATATTTTCAAAGCAGCCAAATATATTTTGGAGGATATTCTAGCAAAATTCGATAAGGATTTGAGCGGTGAAAAAGATATAGCAAATGTGATTGCGAATCGTATAAATCGACTATTTACTGATGTCAAACAATATGTTGTAAAGGTGAACTACTATTTAATTATTTCATAATTTCTGAATATCAAATCTGAATTGTAATTCAAGAGAGCAATCCAAATTATCTCAGCTGAACGTTCAAGTACCGAACAGGGAAGTGTTAGTCTACTTTCGACACGCAATAAAAGATATTCATTGGCAAAAGGGGTTTCTTTCAATAGCTTCTCGACCTTAATTGGAACGGGGAGCTATGCTTTAAATGAAACAGTGGATATAAAATTTACAACAGATAGACATCCAACACCAGCGGTAAGTCAGCAAACAAGATTTTTCAAAAAGATAATTTTTGAGAACGTTCAGAATTTATAGTTGATTTTTCATTTAAGGGATCTTTGACTTCAGTTATCATTGACCCCGACGATGATGATATTTCTGATGAAACTATTATCAAGCAAAGAAAAAGTCTCCATAATTTGTCCAGGGATGAACGCATTTTCATAGAACATTTATTTATAAAATTCAAAAGAGAGCTGATTGTGGGTATTGGGAAGCAGGTTATGGCAGCAATTGAATGTCATAAAAATAATAAGATTTTTGGAGTAAGGAAGGAATTACAAGGTCCGTCAAAACATTAATTCACTTCTCACTAACCTAGATTCTACATTATAACAAAAAAACCTTATTACAGATATTGACAAGCAATTCCTTGTGAAACTGATGACTCGCTCCATTCTGAGCTATGCCGTCAACAATTGCAATTTTTATTCGAATACTCTATTGTGCCAATACTCCTTGGCAGGAGATATAATTGTATTACTCCAAAAGGATCTATTAAAACCACAACGTGATCCTAGGCTAATTGTACAACCACATTCTAGATGTTTGTGGTTTTGCACCACGGTTTGCAACATAGCAAATAAATTCGAATGTAGATGATGGAAAAAGTAAACATTACTCACGGCTTATTGGGGAAAATCCTAAAATTTGGTTGAAAACACTTTAAATTCACTGAATAATAAACGTGTAGTTTTAAAATTTTACTAATTTCCAAGACACAACAAAATAAAATTTTACAAATGCACTTCTGTCACTTGTATTGTCAATTCAACTGACGTTTTGTTTTTGTGTTTTGTTCGTCATGCGCACATGAAAAGAGAGCCACAAAACAACACAGAAAACTTCTAACCCAGCGCCTGCATTGGAAATATTTGATGCAATAAATTGCCACTTTCATTGCCATAAAAGCTGATGCCGAATGGGCTAGATGGAAGTCAAAAGTTGTTTTCCATTAATAAGTAAATAATTTTACAGTAAACCTTTTAATAAAAAAAATATCAGTAAAATAAAAGGTATGCTTTGTAACTTGAATTTTCTTTCAAATTTTTCTCTGCATCAATAGACAAAATAGCTTTGCAAAATTTGGTAAAAGTTGGACGGTGTTCACATTGTATTGAAAAACTGGATTTGTTTGACATTTCAGTATTCACATCTCTTTCCCACTTTTTCAGTAAAGATGTAAATGCTGAAACGTCAAAAAAAATCTAGTTTTTCAGTCCAATGTGAACACCGTCCTGTATGCCTGATTTCTAAATCTGTCAAAAATATCTACGCAGTTAAAATTTAACTCAAATTTTTTTTTAAGTTTCCCACAACTGGGGGTTTATCCTACGGGTTTGCCAGTATATGGTCCCCTATTACACGGTGACTCTTTGCGTCCGACAATTTTCTCTGAAGCGTGCACTATTACACGCCAATGCTTCTCAATGCTTGTAACAAATTTGATAGGTCTTTTTTATTGCAAAACTCTTATAACCATGCTCTGTTCAAGTGGCGTGTACAGTGTTCGTATACGAAAAAAATTGAGAATGTTGTTGTTGTTGTTGTTATACAAACAACGAACAAAGTTCACTGAAAAATTGAATTTCTTCGTTGTTCGTGTTTATCATTGCAAGGTACCTTAGGTGCCAGTTATGGTGCCAGTTATAGCTATCATTGAAACTCATCATTGAAAATTTTAATAATTGATTTTGGGACATTTTGAAAGCAAAATCATCTATTATTTTGATAAACAAATAAAGTTCAAGACTAAAACAATATTTCTAGCCAAAAAAAATTACAATCCCACATAAAATGACTTCAAAGATTCCATCATTGGTAAGGTAGTTCAATCATTTAAAAAGGAAAAGTCTTTTTATGTGGTAAGTTGAGCCTATTTGTCATTTTTTTTTACTAGAAATATTAATTAAGTCTTGAGTTTTATTTGTTCACCAAAAAAATAAATGGTTTTACTTCTTAAACGCCTTAAAATCCATCATTAAAATTTTCAATGACAAATTTCAATGATAGCTATAACTGGCAACATAGCTATCATTAAAACTCATCATTGAAAACTTTAATGATTGATTTTGAGGCATTTAGAAAGCAGTCATTTATTATTTTGATGAAAAAATAAAGCTCAAGACTTAATTATAATTTCTAGTCAAAAAAAATTTCAAATAGGCCCAACTGTGGAAAGTCAAAAATGACTTTAAAGATTCCAATGATCATTGGTAAGGTAGTTCAATCATTGAAAAATGAAAAGTGCGGAAAGTTGGGCCTATTTGAAGTTTGTTTTGACTAAAAATATTAATTTAGTTAACAACTTTATTTCTTCATGACAAATATAAATGATTTTACTTTCTAAATGTCTTAAAATCAATCAATAAAATTTTTAATGATAGCTATAACTGGCACCTAAAGCCAACAACGAATAAATTACACGGACGATAAAAATATAGGTGTAAATGCAGTTTTACAGGTTGTGCGACGGGGTTCCCGTCTCATAAATATTTTTGCACTAATATGTTCGAAAATAGTCGAAGAAAAGGGTCGCCAAGGATCATCTTTATCTTATATGGTTGCTCAGACGGAATAGAGCCCCTACTACTACATTTGTACTCCTACTAATCCTATAGCCTAATGTTTTCCGAGTCCTTTTCTGTTCCCGATTTCAAAATGGAACACACTTAATGTACATGTAAAAACGGGAAGAGTACAAAATCCCGAATGAAAAAAATGGAGAATCCCGAATGACATGATTTCGAATACCCCAAATCTCGAACGGACAAAATCCCGAATGGATAAAATCCCGAATGCATTCGGAATTGGATCCGGAGCTTTTGACTTATATTCGCTTTGGCATCATAACCCTGTCTATAATAGAAATTTGGAAATAAAAAACTTTTAATGATCAAAACATCTGTCAATCGCGTTGTTAAGTATCAAATTCAATCATCACCATTATAGAATACGATGAATGAGCTGCGGAGGGAGTGGGGCTCAATTTTTGTTAATCAGGGTGAATGCTAATCAATCATCAACTGATAATAATTGTCAATGGTAATAGGGGTGAATAAGTCTTGAATGTAAAAACTTCGAATGTACACCAACCTTGAGGGAAAGAAATCATTAAAATAAATTAAAAATGTTTAATTTTCCAGATATAAAAATGACACCGCAGAAAATAACTTGTTACTCACTGTAGTTGCGAATAAAAATTGAAATAAAACAAATTTTTGTAGAGATTTACAAAAGAGATGAGTTTTTCATATATATTTTTGTTAGTAGGTATCTTGTGTTTGCTTTTGATTCTTGAGACATGAAATATAATAATATTCATTAATAAATATACTGTACCTATTTTGTTCTTAAATTTTTCATTTTCAGCTCCACTAAAATAAAAAAAAAACAGTAAGGGTATTCATGCAACAGCGTAAGGCCATCGTAAACGTTGTAAAGTTTTAAACTTCGTAATTCTGTCACAATTTGTATGAAAAATTTGATTTACGAAGTTTCCAATTTTACTACGTTTACGACAACTTTACGCTGTTGCATGAATACCCTTAATATATTTTCCATTATTATTATTAAAAACTAAAACTTATAAAAGATGTATATAATATTACATAGAGGACAATATAGTAAACACTGTTTATTTATATCCAAAATACAAATATTAGAATGTTTATTTTGCATTTTATTTTATCATTGTTTTTTTTTTTTGTAATTGCACAAAAAGTACAATTTTTATGTACTAATATATTTATTATTTCTGACAAAAACACATAAAGCGTTATTCTGAATTTGAATTATACATATTTATAACATAATATGCTTTATCAGTTTATTTATAAAGGTGTCTGGGGGTACATATAGATGGTTTAGTTTTATTTTGTTTAAGTTCTGTGTTTTAAAATACCAATATGTAGATGGAATTCCTAGGAATTCGTTGGTTTTTTTTTTGTTTTTACAAAAAATCTGAGATTTGAATATTTTTTGAAACCCTATACCTAAGTTTCTTAAATTTCCATTTTTGCTACTTATGAATAATAATAGTTTTGTATGTAAATAAATAAACGTGCCATATATGAATGCGATATCAATTATTCATCATTATATTGCACAGTTACACTTTTTGTTTCTTATAAAATTAATTCTATTCACAAAATAATGCGGTGCTTTACTGAATTACCTAATTAAATTTATTTAAAATTTAATTTTATAATAATTATGATACAAGTTTTTTTTTTTAATTTAAGTGTTTGATTTTGATTTATTTAATAGTTTAAATCCTTTTTTTTGATGCATGAATATGTGATTGAGTATAAATCTTATTGATCGAAATGTTTAAAATAATTTAAACCATCGCTCAAGGTTATGAAAGTATTAAATTAGATTATTGTGTAAAGGGAAGATGATTGTGTTGGCATCGATAAGTACAAAATAAAATAATTTTAGCGGAAGCTCAAAAACGTCTTTTATCTCATTATAATTTAAAAAGAAAATTATGCATAATGCTAAAATTGCTTATGAATTCTAAAAATAATGGCATAGTCAAAGTAATTATGAAAAAAAAAATCATAATATGTACTTAACTAATGGATTTCTGTTTTGAGTTTTAATAAAAAAAAATTGCTATCCAATATCTATTTGGCCTGCGAGAAGTTCCTTGTTAAGAAATATCCTCAAAATCAGACCAGCTTTTAGAGAAATACGAAAATATGAAACAAACTATGGTCATTTTCGTAAAAAAAATTTAACTTTGCATTTCTTTTGTGTGACTCCTTAACAATAACATGGGTAAACTACTGTTTTTTTTTCAATTCATTATTTAAAATACTGGTTTTGAGAATTTCAACAACCTATTTGGGAAAATAAAAATAATTTCTTCAAAATAAAAAACAGTTTTTACAGATATCAATTATTTTTGGCAAATGTATTTTTGAACATGAAAATGGACCAATTTTGGTTTAAGTATGTCAGTTCAAGTAGGTGGCAGCTGAGGAACACACGATATTATCCAAATTGAAAATCATTTATTCTTTTTGCTTATTCTACGACCTGAATGAATACTAAACTCCTAAGTACAGGGTGTGTTCTACAGTCACCATCGTAGAAGAAAACCATTGAATTTTGAGGTAACTTTAAGTCAAAAAACTTAACAGAAAATTTTTTCGGTTCGCTTTATTTTGGCGGAATTATAGCAGTTTTTATGATTTTGGGTCCCGTTTCTTTTAATTAGCTCTATCTTTGCAAAACTACGATAAATTCTGAAATTTGATTTTGGATTCAAATAAATATTTAAGACTATGAGCAAAAACAACAAAAAAAAATTATTGGATAAGTTGAGTTTTCAATAAAAAAAATTAAAACTGGCTATGAGTTATTAAAGGTCAGAAGGAAACAAAAAATGACTAAAATAATTAAAAAACGTTAACTGTTGATCATTATGAGATAGTTTTGCGTTTTGTGAAAAAAAGTTGAAAGTTTTAAGAAATAAATTTGGCGTTTGGAAAATCCCAGTGATTTTTATAAATGCAGGACAGCTTCAATTGCAATTATTTTAAAGGTCACGAAATAATAATTAATAACAACCAAACGCCTATTAGTTTGTAAGAAAGTTGAAGAAAAAATAATCAGATATTTAAGAGATCTCAGAGTAATTTGGAAATAGACTTAAATGGTATAAATCATGATATTAAAAGATAGCCATACAGAATTTATTTGTTCTTTACGAGAAAAATACAATTAAAAATGATGCGGATTAGCTATTTAAAAACAAAATAAATTACATACAAATTTGTTAAGAAAACCTATTAGACCAAGAGTGAGTGAGTGAACATATAACCAAAATGTAAGTATGAGGGTGTGTAGGATTTGCATCTTGATTTCGAATACAAAAATCTGGGGTACTCAAAATTGGCGTTCCAATAATGCTTCCCAAAAATTTTACTTCCACAAAACTATCCAATGGAACTACACTTAAAGTAATAAAAACTACAGGAAAACTTATTGAGAAAGAGGTGCAGTGCGGGAGAAAAAGTAAACCGGAAACATTGTTCAAAACCAAATATTGTGAACTGTTTAAAAAACAATTAAAACAAGATGGTATCAGACCACTGAGGCATTGGGCACAAAAACAAAATGTATTTCTTTTCTAAACGTAGAAGCACACACCGGTTATCAGCTAGTTAAATCATTAAAAAAGGAAAATGATACTCTGTCATAATTCCTAACTAAAGGCTTCAATTTAACGATCCGATTAATAGGACTCGCAGTGTTGTTCCCTTAAAAATATTTTGTTTTCAAGATTCTTTTTGTTATCGTGAATCTTCCCAGTCTTTCGTGATAAATTTAACTGGAACAAAAAATCCCTAGGATAGCAAAATTGTCTTGGAAAATTTAATCTCAATACCATCGAACTCCGAGCAAAACTTTCGAATATCATTCAAGTTTCCAATTTATAAGATAGGTAAATTTTAATTGAAATTTTACTCTTGCCCTTCGCAATTCGGAAAAGGATGTCAATTATAACTTTTTTATCAGTTGTGTTTTAAAATGTTATGAAAACAACACAAACGGCTGAATACCTGCCCGCCACTATTCACACTGGAACAAGTGAAAGTTGAATTTAATTATTGTTTTTATGTTACACAAATGTGAATCGCTTTAAAAATTTCACTTGGTCTACAAGAACGCCCAGAGTTAGCAGACTAAATATTTAACTTTTTTTTCGAGATGAAGAAATCAATATTTAAAAAAAAAGTTTTGTTGTAAAGAAATTTGAAATTCATCACAGAATTTCGAGATCAAGATGTTTGAAAAATTATATAACTTCTCATTTTTGTTACCAACTAGATTTGATTATCTATCTATAATTGAATAAAAACTTGATTTTCATTTGATCCTCATATCTTAAATTAGATTTGATTTTATTAACAGTTTGATGAAACTATTCTCTAAAATCAAAAACCTTCCTGTCTATTATTGACCCAAAAAAGTCGACGATATCAAGAGATAATCTTTGAAAACTTGTTCCATGCAACAAATAAAGCAAAGTTAGGTTTTTAAAATGCACTCATAAACTATTCTTGTCAAATGTGATGTGTGGTAATATTCAAATTAAGCCCGAAATAAAAAGTACATTCTCTTTACAATTCCAATCTTAATGTTTAAATTGTATGTAATTTAAATTATTCATATAAACTTAAACTTAAAATCCTTTTCCATAAATTTACAACAATAAAATATTAAAGTTTTTTTCTTATCTCTGTGTGCTTAAATGTTATAAATTATAATACAATCAATACTTGGTAAACCACAAAAGGACTTTTGAAACAATCAAAATATACGGTGGTTATTTACAAAGAACAAAATAGAAAAAATACATAACACACAAAAATTATAAAATAATGGAATATTAATTAATGCAGTAGACTATATTATAATAAAATGAAAATATTAAAAATAATCTCCTTTAGTCAACTTAAAAATAAAGACTTCTAACAAAAGCCATACACCATTTTACACTAAGACTTTTTTCTCTAATTCATATTGCTAATAAATAAAATATAATAATTAACAATTATTATTACATAAGAATATGAATATTATGTAGGTGTAGAAAATAAATTACAATATACTATGCACCTAGAAAACTTCCTGAATGAAAACGAAGGAGTTTAACAAATTTGATAACTTGAAATCTCCATTTGTTTTGGTAAATCAGTTCAGAGCAGTTATTATAAGTGTGTTTTTTTTTTGCTTACACATCATGACTTAATAGTGGAGCATCATATTTTCTAGAATTAAAGTTCGTACACGGCATAAGCCAACAAGCTGGATGGCCGCGTCCAAATACATCAGCTAACAAATTTAGCTTGCGACGATTCGGTCGATATGAGCCTTTTTGTTGAACAGCTTCTACAGCAGTCTCATCGTAGAGTATCGCATGCATTTGATCGACCATAATTGCAAGAACAAAAAGACCAAAGAGTGCTGATTCTAAGAGTAATATTACGCTGTGTAGCCTGTGGAAAAGTTTTTGGTTATGGTTATGGTTATAAGTTTAAATATTATAAAAAATGTATGTTAGAGTTGTTAGCTTAACAAGCATGCGTGTCTGTAGCAAAATTATCTTATCAGAATGGACAAACAAATCTGATACGGATAAAATCTCTAAATAGTTCTTATCTCTCTCTGCCTCTTGTCTATTTGACTTAAAAGAGGCCGATTTGTCGGCTTTTGATCCCTACAATATTAAGTAACGTCTAGTTTAGAGCATTTCAAATGGGACATCCTTTCACTATTATATAAAATTAATTTTAATTTATTAATAAAAAAAAAAACCATATTAGTCAAATCAATATTAGTAATTTTGATTTCATCGTTCTTATTTATACTTTTTCAAGGCAGCGCAGGTTATGTGTTGAAAAATTTGTAAAGCAGTTGAACTTGTGTATAAATAATTGAATTAGCAAAATTAAATAAAACAACCCTACAAATTCAAATTGCCAATAATTATGTAAACAAGTGTCGTATGTTTGTTAGTTTTTGTAATAAGGTAAATATGTCCTTTTTTATAAACAAGTTTAGACTGATGATATATACTTACATCCTGGTTTGTGATTCCACAATATTGGCATTACACTCCTCACATGGATATATCCACGATCCCAGCACTAGAGCAACGGAATAGAGCGACAAGATACCTACATAGACTAGAAACTGCAAAAAGAACTTCTGATTACGCTCGCCAACACAATTGTTGATCCACGGGCAGTGGTGATCCATTCGTCGGATGCATCGTTTACAGATGCGACAATGGTGAGCCCTAGGCGGACGATATGTTTCACATCGTGTGCACACAGTCCATTCGCCATGGTCGTGGTTGGTGCCGTTTTTTTGATTGGCATGCAAATCGGAGAAATCCAACCGATTTAATGGGAGTGGTACTGTACCCGGATCGGAGAGGACAGCCTTTAGATGGGACATGCCCAGCAGGAAGACCACTGTATTAAATAGCACAACATGCAGTGGCGCCCAAATACTGTACAAAGAACACCAATATTGCTTGTTTATCGAAAAATGAAAATTATCACAATGCGAGAGTATAATATGTACCTTGTTTGCATTGTTTGGAGGATAATCCATCGCATGACAACATAATCGGCGTAAAAAACAGCCAAATACGTTACTAATAAACAAACAATACCGCACGGATCACGCACGAATGTCATTGTTATATGTTATCGAATGAATTTTGATTTTTATGCAATTAATTTAGAGTGAAAATTTATAAGAAATTTATGAAAACATTGATTGGTTGGTCGACATTTTCACACCACATACAAAAAAAATTGTATTTTCTTTCTTGTGTTTTTTCCTTGCTATCTACATGAAAGTGACGTTTAAAACGTCATCTCTGTTTAGAAGGGAAAAGTGTGCAAAAAAATCGATAACGATAAGATGGAATGGAACAGAATGAAGAAGCTCTTGTGTGGAATTCCACTTCTAGCTATATTTAAGGCCCGATCAACATAGTCCCCTTTCACACGAAGAAACAAGTTGCTAGACAATTCTGAGATGTCCAGCAATTGTATTGATAGAACGCACCTTAACCTTAGTTATGAAAGGAAATGTAGGAAAAAATCTTTTCAATTCCTTGACCGGGGAGATTTTGTTCACCCCTCTTTCCTCCTGCCCATCTTACCAAGGAACTGAAAGTTGCTAGCAACTCAGTTTCCTCGTGTCAAAGGGGACATAGCATGGGCTAGCGGTATGAACAAATATTCTGTCCATCGGGTTCTCTGTTTTAACTTTTAAGGCTATTCCAAGCCAACACGAATGCGGAGCGACGACAATTTTTTGTTGTTGCTAAGCGTTGTGCATTTCTCATATTTTGTACTATTGTGAATGATTCACTCCGAATCGCTTAAGGCTCTCCCAAACCAACGTGAATGCGGAGCGACAACGAATTTTTGAGTTGTTTAGCGTTGTGTATTTGTCATATTTTGTACTATTGTGAATGATTCGCTGCGAATCATTCCGCATTCGTGTTGGTTTGGGAGAGCCTTAATTTTGCAAAAAGGGGCACTTAGCGAGCAATTCGCGACTCAATTATGTGAGTTTGGCATTACTGCTCACGTTTTAAGCAATCTAGTATGAAGTGGTTGAGTACCATCAGTGATCAAATGATCGAGTATTTGGTCACTGATGGTACTAACTCACTCGATCACTGACACGGTAATTCGGCTCCTGATTTCACCTTCGTACCCATTGAATTTTGAAAAGAGTCAGCCGCAAAGAATCATCGTGATAGGGGACTATGACCCCTATTTCACGTTGATTCTTTGAGAATTTTCGTGCGTGAGTGCGAAGAAAAAACATCTGATTTCACCTTCGCTACCACTGAATTTTGAAGGAGTCAAGCCTTAACTACATTCACCACTTTTTGCAAAATTACAAAAGTAAAAATATTTTTTTCCCGCTAGAGCAGTTGTTTCGTGGAAAAGAATATCCAAATTTTTTTAAACTAAAATTTCTTTCTGCTTTCTGCATCATTTTTATAAGTTTTCCAGTGAGAAACACTATCTCAAAATGAGTTTGAACTTTTTCACTTTGTTGGCTTATGTAGTTAGGGCTTCAGATGCAAATAATCGTCGTGTAAATAGCCATTCCACACTATCCCATTGAATATTAACACATTTCAAAAGAGTGTGAAGAAAATCATGTATAATAGAGTCGAAGCAAAATATGAAATTTCATCACATACAACTTGACAGGGAATGGGACACGATTTGACATATGTTAGTACAAAAAAATATTTAGGAACGGTTCCAAAACCTTCACACTTTTTATCCCCCTTAGGGGTTTGAGGTTATGGTGAAACTAACTTGTTTGGATACAAGCGTGGAGCAAAATATAAAAATTATTTTCAGCACACAAATTTGCAGTCGTATGAAGTTCCTTCCCACTTTTTTCTGACATGTATTAATACTTTGTAAGATAGTGCAAAGGCACAGTAAGCAAGTTAATATCAGAAGAATTTTGACTTTTGTTCAATTAATTTTTGTTGTTGTGTTTATGTGAATTTTTTCCTCACGTTTACAGCCATTTTTTTATTTCTGTCAATTTTATTTTCAATTTGTTGTTGTGTTTACGCGTGTTTTCGCCCTCTCATTCACAGCCATTTTTAAAATTCTTACAATTCCATCTTTGACAACCTCAGGAATATAATACCTTCTATTTGTGTACTGTGGTGTAAAGGCACTCTAATAGGGTACTATGTGATTACACTAAAAAATTAGCGTAGTGAGAACATACCTTATACTGTAATCAATCAGAAATCCATGCACTCCATTTCACTCATTCCAACTGACAACGGCAGCTGCAATTTTTTTTCTCAAATGACAGCCCGATTACGTTTCGTTTTCATTAGTCACTTCATATATATTTTTTTGTAATTTATCTTTTCCCAAAGTATTTTGTCGTAGAAAAGTTTTCGTCCTACATATTTAAATAGTAATTTACGAGAAAAACAAACATACAAAACAATAAAAATTACTAATTAACTAATAAAAAATCCAATATAGACATCAAATCTTTTAAAAATTAAACGAAAATCTTAGGAAAAACATCAAAAAATGGGCATCTTCGGACAGTCGACACCGTTCGATGCTGACATTGGTGAGTTTTTTTGGTTTCACAAAGAAAAATGAAAAGAATTTAAAAAAAAAAACGAAAAAAGTGCTAAGTGACGATGGAAATTTATAGTTTTCCAAAGACAGACGACAAAAGAAAGGCAACCAGCTGTATGTTGCTAGAGATTAGAAATTATTGTGGGGTGGATCACCTCCATCAATTACCGAGGTCTCCGAGTGGGTCGCAGTTTTTCCCAATTAGCAGCAGCTCTGAAGCAACTGCAGCACAATGGTAATGGTGACAGGCAGCGCTGGAAAAAAAATAATTTAATGCTTATTGATTTTCGTTTTGATTTTTTAGTTAGCATTAATTTTTTTTACTCCATATTTTTGGTGTTTAAATGATGACTTAATTAATTTTTTTTCCCTGAAGACGACTACGCATTGTGAATTTGTATGTGCAAGGAGTAGTAAAGTCTCATGACTCACTTTATTTAAACAGCGAGTTAAACGGCTTAAAGGGCAATGCTATCAGTTTCCAACATCGTAATCTAAATTAAAAAAAAAATTAGTATCGATAACAACTTGTTTTATAGGGAGAATCATCCAATGTCATTCCTCTTTGTTTTGTTTGGAATAAAAACAAACATTGACTGATTTCTTTAAAGCTTCTACAAAGGCATGCAAATGAGATCGGCCAGGGGAATAGTTGTTGTTTTTATATTTAATGGGGGTGTTAGATAATAACAGTAGGTGAACGGCAATAATATGAGAAATAAGTCTTGAGTTTGCATTTTTATATTACTGTTTGGGCTGTAAAATTAAATAAACGCAACAAAAATAACTCATTTAAATTGCGGAATGTGCATCCAGGCAGGTTTATCGACCTCTAATACCATAAATATATTTTTTCCTGTTTTGAACAGCACAAAACGCATTCTATTGAAATTAAGGATAAAAAAGACGACAAAGCTTAATTTTCTTTGAAAATTTGTACGGTAATTTTGGTTAAATCTATTAGAAAACCACATGTCAAGAGAAGAACAAAGTTCGTTTGTTTTTAAACTACGCGCTTTTATGATACTTCGTTGTGCAAGTGGTCACATAATTAAGCAATTTCCTTCAATACATGAAATTTAATTACATATAAAATGTATTTAAATCAAATGTCCACTTATTTAAAGTCCATTTTCAATGAAATAGTTAATATCTTGGCATATCGGATCATTTTTTAGTGTTTCAAAGTCCAAATGGAGATAGATTACTGAGTAAAAATAGTTCCAAAACCCACAGACGACGAATAAATAAAAAATTGATGAACAAATTACGAGACGTAAGTCAAGCATGTCAAAAAAAAACATTGCCGGAAGACAATGGTTCGCTAGAGAACATCTCCATACGAGCGTGGTGGTTCATTGGTGATGGCCTATAGATGTTTCACCTCTTCTGGAGCTCGTCGTATTTAGATAAATAGAAAAACCAGTTTGAAATGTTCAAAAAAAACGCTGGAAAATCATTTGGCCATTTCAACCGAATAAAGATCTAAAGAATTATTCTTTGGTCATCAAGTCCTGGTTTAAATCCAACCCCATCTAAGTTCTGAAGTGGCTTCATCAAAGCTCCAATTTGATCCCCATTGAGAGAGAATTTCGGAAGCATAATTAAATTGGCTTCGACTAGAAAAATTCATAAACAATGCTTCTCTTTGGAATAAAACCCAAAAAGAGTAAGGGAAATAATCCTCTCCCAAAGTGCAGCGCTGGACGATACAATTCAAAATAGATTCGCTCAGATAATAGGATCAAATCTAATCAAATGGTAACTGCAAAAAAGTAAAATTTATTCCAAAACACAACAAAATTCAATGTAAATGTTCTTGATTGGAGATAGCTTAATTATAGTATATCCTCTCAGCAACTTAAACAAAATGTATTTCAAATATGTAGTTTACGTCTGTTTACGTCTCCATCCAGAAAAAAACCTTAAATTTTCGCATTGTCAAAAATTAAAAAATAAATTCCTTTTCATTACAGAAAAAGCAACGAGTGAAAAAAACACAACCGAAGATTGGACCCTTATCTTAGATGTATGCGACAAAGTCACATCGAATCCAAGAAATGCCAAAGATTGTTTAAAGGCAATAATGAAACGCATGGGACATCCTGATCCACATGTTGTCATTCAAGCAGTTACCCTATTAGATGCCTGTTGTTGTAATTGTGGCAAGCCATTTCATTTGGAAGTAGCTTCGAGGGAATTCGTAAATGAATTCAGACGATTGCTATCCAAGGCTCAACCGCAAGTTTCATTGGTAAAAAATTGAAAGTCTATTTTCTTTTTAAATCTAAAATCAATAAATTTTGTTAATTTACATTTCTCTAGAAAATGCGTCAACTTGTAAAAAATTGGGCCGAAAACGATTTCAAATCAGATCCTCAGTTAAATCTTATCTCATCACTCTATGCAAAGTTGAAAAGCGAAGGCTATGATTTTTCTGATTCAACACAAAAAGCACCGAAATCTGCTTCAACGATTGCAGCTCTTAAAGATCCAAATGTTGTGAGCAGCCAACAAGAGGAAGAAGATATCGCTAAGGCTATTGAACTTTCTTTGAAAGAAGCAAAGAACAGTCCCAAGAAACAGACGACAGTAGCTCCAACGACATACGTAAGAAAAACCATAAATTCATCCATCAATAGTGTGTTACAGATTTAAGTTTCTTTCTATAACAGCCATCTTTGTATCCATCATTCTCTGGATCATCGGGTTCGATTGGTAGCATAACATCAGGGGCATCTTCAACATCTCAGCCAGAGCCACGTAAAGTTCGGGCTCTGTATGATTTCGAAGCAGCTGAAGAAAATGAGCTGACATTCGTTGCTGGAGAAATAATTCACGTTCTAGACGATAGCGATCCGAATTGGTGGAAGGGATATAATCAACGTGGCGAGGGACTTTTTCCATCGAATTTTGTAACGGCCGATTTGAGTGTTGAACCTGAACGTCTTGATATTAATGTGAAATCCAAAAAAACGGTGCAATTTGAAGAAGAACCGGCCCTCAAGAGTGAAGATCAAAAGACTGAGGAAACTAACTTTGTTGCTGAAATCGATGAACAGAAGATCGATCGTTTGTTACATTTGCTTCACGAAGCTAATCCCGAGGATTCATCCGAAGACACTGACGAAATGCTACGTCTCGAACAAGAGGTGAATCAGATGGGTCCGTTAATTGATGCCGAATTAGAGCGTGTTGACCGGAAACATGCTCAGCTTACACAGCTGTCGAGTGATTTAGTAGACGCCATTAATTTGTATCACACCTTGATGCGAGATGATCGTGCGGCAGCATTTCCAGCTGCAGGATACAATATGCCGCCGATGGGATACAATCCACAGCAGATGTATGGCCCAGGACCTGGTCCCGGTTCATACCCTTCATACATGCCACCCCAGCAGCAGAACTTTCACCTTCCCCAACAATACCCCCCAATGAATATGCCCTCTATGCAGCAAGGTGGGATTCAGCCCCCAACTAGCGCCCCGGGACACATGCCGCCAGTCACTGCAGTTACAGGCGTCAATCCAATGCTTTACGGGCCTCAGATGCAACACGCGCCTCAATCTTCTCCGCAACAGATGATACCGGTCCAGTTCCAAAACGGTCGATTGAATTCCCCGCTGCAAAATGGCCAATCTACACAGCAAATTGGCAACAACAATCCCCAACCTAATCTGCAGCAACAACCCTTCACACCACCACAACAACAACAGCTACATCAGCAACAGCTACCAACTCAGAACTTTTCCCAACAGCCATTATCCACTCAGCCCCCACAGACGATGGGACAGCAGCATCCAATGATGCAGCCACCACAACAGCTACAGCAACAGCAGCATCTCCAACACACACTCCCCCCGAACGGGCAGCCTCATTCGAGTACAATGCCAGCACAAGTTCCCGGCCAATACCATCATCCTCAGCAAACATTTCTAATGCATCAATATCCCATTGCGAATGGCAGTGGTGCTTACGCCCAACCACCAGTGTCGACAGCCGTCTCTTCAGCTGCACCTCCCCTAGACATGATGTGCAATCAGCAAGTGCCAGGCGGGCTCATGACTTCAGCAATGGCTCAACAAATGGCAATCAATCAACCTGTGACACAAAACTTTCTCGTCCAAAACGAGGCGAAGACAAACATTCCTGTATTCCAGCAACAGCGGTAAAACCACCCAATCGAGCTGGTAAACATTATGATTATACATTTTATTATTATTATTTTTGTTTTGCCTAATGGTATAAAACTATACATTTATAAAAATTATCAAGAATCTATTGTACGCAGATGTTTTTTTTTTTTTGCATAATTAACAATTATATCGGAATGGAAACTAAACAAAGAAAAAAAGAAAAAAGATTTTAAAAACATTCACGAAAGAGTCTTACGTTTAATATTTAGAATTGTTTAATTCATTTTGTTTTAAGATTACATTAAGAAGAAACAAAAAAATTATTAAAGAAGGATTTATACATCCCCTTGCTAGTAGCTTTGGATCGCTTTTTCATTTGTTTAATCTTACTACAGATGTAAAGTCGTCAGTGTGCTTATGTTTAAATGATGACGATTATGGTTTGTGTATATTTTTTGTGGCTGTCTTGTTTGTCAATAAAAAATTGTTATATGGATAAAAGAAAATCCAGTAAAATTCATTTTTGAATGTGAATTTTATTGTTAAGAAGGATAAAAGAAGCTTTCGCAAAGTAATTTACAAAAAAAGAACAAATTCTTAGATCAAAAGAAATGTTTTTTTATTTTTTTTTTTTTTTGGAAAATTATATTTTCCTGTGTCTTTGGTTGGGATTTGTTTTGTCTTAAAGGTTTATGTGATGTATATAATTCCAATGAATTGTTTTCCAAGACGATGGACATTTAAATGTGTGGAGAAGAAGTTTAGAAAGTTGTTTTGAACATTATTGAGGTTGGAATTCTGATTGATATTTTTGTAAGCCCTTTTTGCCAAATAATTAGTAATGTTATTAAATGCAAGTATTTCAATATTTCTACACTGATACTACAGGAAAGTTGGTCCTAGAAGTTGATTCGATTTTTTGAATTATGTAGATTTAGTTTTTTAGAAACTACTTCATCAATAATCTAAAACAATTCGTGAAAATTTAATGAAGTCACTTGAGAGAATGTTATCACCAAAATGGAATTTGAAATTTCATTATCGACCAAATATTGCGTATTAGAAGGTTTCGCCAACATCTAACTGATAAGCTCAACTGCATGGGTGAAACCCATTTGGATTAAGGGCCATAAAATACTTTAAAACGGCAAGGTATTTAAGATAGAATTACATTACAATTCTCCAAAAAAACAAATGTGGAGTGAAATATGATTAATATCAGAATCACAAAACAAATGCAGGCCAACATGACTTGATGAGCTTATTAGGAATAATGAGTTTGCTGGCAGTTAATTTTCTTGGAAGCATATATTGAATACGATCCCATTACAAGCAATACGATTGTATGCTATCGTAAAAAAAATTGTGTCCGATTTGTACGAAGTGTATGAATTTTGTTTCAGTTAAAAGTCCACAACTCAAAAAAAAAATAATAAACATAAATCAGTCGCTTTACTTAAACAGAAGTAAATTTCTTTCTTCATCATTGTTATTATAAGAATTTTGAATCATTATAACCGTTCCGAATGATAAATCGTACATTCAACCAAAAGATTTTAACTGTGTAAAAGAAAGTCAAAACCCACAGTAAACACGTCACGATTTCATGCAAGACATTTGTCATTATGTTTTATGAGTCTCTTCGACAGTGAAGTGGTTTCAGCTTATTGGCGAACTAGTGGAAGCACATATACAAAAATAAGAAGCGTTGATAGATTGTCCATATTGTCTTCACAATACGTATACCATAAACAAAATAATTGCTCTATGATCGTGGGTTTCTTAGAATAGAAGTGGAATCAATAGACGTAGAATAGCATGTCCATGGGACCTAACTTATATCCAAATTTGAAATTTAAATCAACAAATATATTTTGTATTAATTATAAATTGAATATTTTCTTATTTCTTAGTCGAAACATAAATATTTTTATTCTTAAGTTTTAGAAAAAAAAATTAATTTATATCTTTATTTATTTAATTGCTACTGACGGAGTATTTTTGGAATTTGTTAAATCATATCTGCCCTAATAAAGCTTTTGAAATACATCTGCGATACAATATATATAAACAGAAAATAAAAATAAAATAATTCTTTACTAATTCTATATAGGTAAACAAAAAAAATACAGTTTTTTTTGTTAAGCAGTTATATATGTTGAAAAGTTATAAAATGGTAGAACACGATAAGCGCATGATAAATTTATATATATAAAAAAAATTATTCGTAAAAGTAAAACTAACAATAAGAGATAATAATTATTATAATTTTAAATTAATTTCATTAGTTAAAGTTAAGAAAAACAATGAGATGAAAATTATACATGATAAACATGTTAAAAACGATTATTTGTATACACTCATAAACTATATAAATAAAAAATAATAAATTCGATTAAGATGTTTTGATTTAATTTATTTGAAACTATGCAATGACGAACCATGCATATGTACATACATACATATGTATATACAACATATACAGTTAATTGATATGAAAATAAAAGTGCAGATTTAAAGAAAATCCACTTTTAAAAATGATTTAACTCTATTAAAAAAATATGGCAATGTGCATGACCAAATAGTATCTCATCATTTGTAACATATAGCTTTCCTCGAAGCATCTTCTTAAGACTTACGGTATGAGGTGGCTTATGTGTAACATTTTTGTTCGTTGAACTAAACCGGACCTTTCTTCTCTTACTTCTCTATTTCATGATGTTGTCATTGCTGTGAGGAAAATTGTTTTAAGTTTGAACCAGGATAATCGTGTGGTGTTAATATAACATTTGAACAGCAGTTTCGAAACTTTCGGATTGAGTACCAAAGTTCACTTTTAAATAATTTCACTACACGGCTAATCCGAAAATAATTTATCGATTATACAGGGTGTCCGCCGGGAAGGTATACTACTTTGTTTTGCCGAATACCATATGTTACTCAAGGAATTGAAGAAATGCTCGCAGAGTTCCTGCACAATTGCCAACTTATACGGCTGGTATAGTATGGAACGATCAGAAAACATTTATGAACTCGACCTATTTAGCCGTCGTATTTCGAAAGCTTTTAGAAATCAAACAACTTTTTGCCGTTTGGTCGTTTTTATAATAATACTTTTAAAAAATGTCTAGCCGAGAAATCCTTAGCTGAATTATACGAAATAAATTTTTGAATATTTTGCACTTTCATGAGAGTTCGACAGGGTACTAGCATATTTTTGTTGTAATCATTCAACTGGTATTTTATGCGAAAAAAGTAAAGGCAAAGTCCTTGCTATTACCTTGAAATAGATAGGAGTATATGTGTAGCTAATGTCTGCTATTATTTTTTTTTTTAATTCACAAAAACTTTTTTTCTGGTCGATTTGGTAGGTGTATGTACTTTTATGTATGTTTAACATATTAACTGAATGCTAGAATTTCCCTCCTACGTAATTTATACCATCATTTTAAATTTCTTCTATAGGTTTACCTTAATAGAGTTCATACTCCAACCACATAAAACCCATCCTTTAAAGTAATTGTCGTCATAATACGAGAGTAAGTTTCTTTTTAACTTTTTATTTGCATTATCTGCAGGAATTATAAGGCAGGTTATAATATTCGTAAAAAAAACATAAAATTAGATTTTGACTTAGAAAAATTTTAAGATAATAGAGAAACTAAGCGAAGTTCTTTTTCTGTAACAAAAGGATGCACAAACTAAATTACGAAAATTGATTTTCCTTTAATAAAATTTATGCGTATGCAACTGCATAGTTGTGGAAAAAAATTGATATACTTCCAGAAAAAAACGTCCTTTATTTTCAAAATCTATAAATAAATGTGTAAGATGTAGGAAAAGGTACTCGTAAGGTTGTAAATACATTTTTGCTTTGCATATAATCAAATCGAAATAGACATGCATTTAACCTTTCATAAAATACCAGAACTTTGAAACTTAGTAGCGAACGACCTTCCTTCCATCAAAACGAATCAACCACATAAAGTCCTTGTTCAATCTAACTGGAGTTACTCTTCAAGGCTGGTTTGTTAAAGAATGCAATCTTAAGACTGAAAGATTGATATAATTTTGTCCATTTATTTTACGACTTTGAATTGAACGCAGTGCCTTGAGAAGTCATGAAAAGCTAAGATGATATAAAAGGAGATATCCGTGAACAAAGTAACGCGTTTAAGCAGGTGGAACAGGCTGATGAATTCAAACCCATATCTCCGACGTAGTTACCATCACACCAAAGAGGGTACCTACTGAATTCCTGAATTTCTCCTAATTAAGAAGCTTTATTATTTGATACTCT
Source organism: Dasysyrphus albostriatus (assembly GCA_946251815.1). Taxonomy (NCBI): domain Eukaryota; kingdom Metazoa; phylum Arthropoda; class Insecta; order Diptera; family Syrphidae; genus Dasysyrphus; species Dasysyrphus albostriatus. Next base: position 131,555,972 of record OX276337.1, on the reverse strand, counting down.
TACAGTCTGGTACTGACATTAATCCATAAATTATTTATCTTACCTTTTTCATATGTATATAAATCTGCAAGCACAATCCCAAAAGACAATAACGTTTATATGAACAGCATAATGCTATTGTTACAGAGGAAATCATATCAGCAATAAAACAAGTACCTACTTACGACCCCGGTTGAGTATTTTATTTAATCTTGACCGCTTCTATCTTTTTGTTTCATTTTTATAGATTTCCTATTTAATAACGTGTCTATCCAAAAGGTCCTCCAGACACCTTTCTAACAAACTTCAAACCATCAATACAAATAAAACCAATAAAAAAAGTTAAAATCTCTCTCAAAAGTTATAGGGTTTCCTATTGTTTTCAACTGTATGAAGAATTACATACCATAAGGACGTGATAAAACGTTCATGTAATACAAAAAAAAAAAAGAACAAGCTGATTATCCCAAATCTCCCAAATAAATAAAAACAAAAATCAATAAAGCCATATCAACAACGTTAAAAGTAAAAAAAAGTTACATAACTTAAAAGGAAATGAAAATAAAAATGAAAAAACAAAACCATTCAACTCTAAGGACAACTGGACGGACATATAGAAATACATTCCTAAATATGTACGTGGGCACGTCTATTACCCATGTCATGCAACTTTAACTTACTTTCAAATGAAGATGGGTTTTTTTATCCAGAACTATGTATATAGCCCCCAACCCACTGTAACCCACTTCCCATGTGTGTGCCAGTTGTTATAGTCTTAAATTGCTAGTCCTCGTCGTCGATTTACTTATATCCTTTGCCTTTCGATTGATTCCATCTTTATCTTATAGAGACAACAAGATGCATGCATACAATTCAGACTAGAAAAGGAGTCCACATAGTCGGAACTATTTAGAAATCCAATGAACATTGTGTGCATTTCAATTTCACCATCAAGAACAGAGTCAATCTGTATATTTTCCGGCAATTGTCATGAGAATGAAAATTATTTCTTTTCTTTTGTCAATAAAGGTTTTTGACTGACTTGAGATGACTTCTCTATAGAAATGATGAAGTTTTCATTTCAAGAGCAAAGCATGATAAGTTGATTTTTTTAAAGAAATGGCTTCAACTTATAATTCAACATACAAACATGAGCAATTCTACACTGAAGAGAAAACGATTAGGAACAAACATTAAACATTGAGGTTGGAGGGTGAAATATTTTGTTTTGTTTTAATAAACTTGGATAAGACGTGTAAAATTCCGAGAAGAATTATTGGCTTGGATCAGTATCTTTTTTTGCTGATATACTGAACTTCTCAACAACGAAGAATAACTATCAGTAAATATTACATCGAAAAACTACAATTACCACGGCGACTGCCACCAATATTTGTCGGTATTCAGTAATCGCGTATCCAGTTAACTCCCAGGAATTTCAATGCCACCATACGACAGGAGCGACGACAAAAAGCCCTCAGAGAAGCAGCAACTGATGAATTGGGTTTCACCAGAGTACCATCAAGAAGCCCCTGTTTTGATGAAGAATTCTGGCAAAGCTGTAAAGCTAAAGCACGAGAAACACATGATTGAGGACATAGAATGGTGGTACTCGAGGAATAATGGTGTCTGCAAGTTTAAGCCTAGTTTACAGTTCCCGTGTGCATATTACTCTATTTTGTAGATAGCAAAGTTGACCATCGAGATGCATTCATTTTTTTTTTTTTTAGTTTTTTAGTTACCTAAAGTTTAAAAAAATCATTGAAAAAAATCAAATTTTTTGTTTTTACTTATTTACCTATAACTGTTTTATCTGCACTTTTGGTATGAGCATTGTTCCATGTAAAAGAAAGACGATTTAATTTTCTTTAAAATGACATATTTATAAAAAGTTTTGGATAACAATCGACCGATAAACGGTCACTCAAACTAAGCTGATTTAAAGATTTAAAAGTAAAATATATGGTATATTGAATGGCTATTTTGAGAAACTTGTGAGATGATACGCTCAAACTAGGTATATGATTCATTCTTGACCACTAAAGTACAAAGTTAAAGACAAATACAGTTTTTTTTTTCGGCCGATACTGCTGCAATTTCACGTTCGATATTCGTACGAAGTTCATCAATTGTCGCTGGCTTGTTGGCATAGACCATAGACTTGACGTAGCCCCACAGGAAACAGTCTAACGGCGTCAAATCGCACGACCGAGGCGGCCAAGCGACTGGACCATTTCGTGAGATAACACGTTCTCAAAACTTGGTTTCCAATAAATTGATTGTGACATTCGCTGTGTGGCTTGTGGCGCCACCATCCTGTTGGAACCACATGTCCTCTAAGTCCATATCATCCAATCGGGGCCAAAAATATTCGGTTATCATTGAACGGTAGCGATCCCTATTCACAGTAACGTGCCGGTCTTGATCATAACGGAAGAAGTACGGCCCAATGACGCCGCCGGCTCATAAACCACACCAAACCGTAATTTTTTCGGGATGTAATGATGACTCATGGAGTACGTGTGGATTGCTGCCTGACCAATACCGCATATTTTGTTTATTGACGAAGCCATTCAGCCAGAAATGAGCCTCATCGCTGAAGATGATTTTTCGATGAAAATCCGAATCATTTTCAAGTTGTTGCTCAGCCCAATTCACGAACATACGACGCTTCTTGTGGTCAAGCGGCTTCAATTCTTGCGTCAATTTAATCTTGTAAGGATGTAGGCCAAGATCCTTTCGCAAAATTCGCCACAACGACGTCACAGAGATGCCCAACGCTTGAGAACGACGTGTGAGAGACACATTTGGGCTTTCTGCAACTGAAGCCTCAGCGGCAGCAATATTCTCGACACTACGGGCATTTCTTTGTCTCACTGGCACGGGAACATTTTGTACTGTGCCTGTTTATACAAAGTTTTCCACTAGACGCTCAATTGTTGATCTGCTAGGACGATTATGACCATCATAAAATGGACGTAGCGCTCTATACGTTGAGGCCACTGACTCCGAATTTCGGTAGTAGATTTTAATAATTTCGACTCGTTGTTGGCTCGTTTATCTTTCCATCATGAAATGGCAAACCTTACTGAAGAGAAATGTCAAAAGAGCGGCAAGAAATATGGCGTCGTTTTGCTGTCCCTGTCGCTCTACTTTTGTAGCGTCCCGTTTGAAAAAACCCCTTATTTCAAAATAAAAAATTCAAAAGTTAGGGCCACCCTGCTTGCTTCACCAAGTATAAAGTATAGTGAAAGTAAACTTTTTAAAAATTTTGAGTATACAATTTTGACGAAGTAAAATTTTCTTAAATAAGAATTTAAGGAAACCAAATCTTATCACTCTTATGACAAAATTTTAATAACATTTTCGTCAGTGCGCTTATCCTCTAACCCCCCCCCCCCCCAATTTCTGGAATGCTCTTATGAATCAAAACATTCCTAGTTTATTATTTTGGGATCAAATGATTTATACTTATTCACTTAACTGAAAAAAAAACGTCCTGAAATTGAAAACAGAAACTCGTTTCATATCGTATCCACTTATCCCCATGTTTACTACACTTATTTTCGCATACTTCGTTAATTTTTTGTACAAATTTGTTTTGTTAACGAAACTTACTACTTTTGCTTTGATGGTTTTTGAAATACTTAAACCCAAAAACAAAGAATTTCAATATCAAATATCATCATCTACACTCGAAAGTAATTGTTTACGAGATTTTGCTTTAACATCAAAGAAAAAGTAAGAATCATTCAGAATCACTCTCCTGCGACCTACATTAGTTAAATCTTCATATCAAACCAGCTAGAGCTACAACTACAATGTTTGTGCTGTGCATTTTTGGATGATGATGGAATATTAGTCTTCCTACATTAAACAAGGATAACATTTGTACTTATTGTGCGTGGGTGGATGTGGATGATGTGTAAGCTCTGTAAAAAAAATGGCTGAGTGTAGTTAACTGCAATCTCAAGTTGAAAGGATTGAATTACCACTTACAGTGGCTAAGGAAAGATGATTGAGTGTATTCGATTTTACACTAAATTGAATTGTGTCAACGACTCGGATGAAGTTATGTGCAAAGTGAAATAAAGACCTATAGTTCAATGAAAGTCTATGTGTTCTAGGGAGGGAATGTAAGTGAATGAATTATTTGGGCGTTTTTTTTCTTTTTTTTGGTAGCTATTTGGAATGAATTTAGCTGTGTCCACGTTACATTTCTGGTTTAAATGGATTTCAAGTAAAGAATGTTTTGCGAAAAGAATTTTCCGATTTTTTGAATGTACGGAATTCGTTGCCACGTCATCGTCCCCGTCTATTTTCGGTGCCATAGCCATTACATTGAAGCCAAAGAAACCCAATCGTGTTATTTTCACTTGATTGATGAATGTGAGTGTGTGTAATTTAAGCTCTGGTTTTGTACAAAAATATCTATACACTTTTTGCAAGCACTTTCGGTTGTAATATTTTATTTTTCATTGCATATTCATGCGGGTATACATAGCCTAGTACTCTAGAGTTATAATGGTAGTTGTGGGTCCATATAGATATTTATACCTTCGTTCCTATTTTGGTGTATTAAAAGCATCCTTACATAAAGTAATTGTTGTTTAACTTGGAAAATTCCAACGTATCCTCGAGAGAAGGAAGACAAATGCATGCAAGGACATCTGCGCTCAATGTGACCATGGCAGTAGTAAAACACATGCACTTTGTTGTGGGAATTTTCCATTTTCGGTATAACTTTTAATTGAATAGAATGGAATTTATGTCATTATATTTCAACTTAAAAAACGGTCAGAAAAAAAACATACTCTTACACACAAAAACCGGATGCAATCGAAAGAATGTTAAATAACATGGCGATAGAAGTCGTCGAGAGTGAAAGTGGGGACATCCGGTAGTACGAGTATATAGTTGTATGTCAACTTTCAAGCTTAGGACTTGAAATTAATTTATGTGTTTGTTGGTTCTGTTGAGTATTTAAAGGATCTGTAGTTATCTGCAATAAATAAAAAAAAAACTTGAATGAAAAGGTTTATGTTGGGAATTTGTGTTATTAAATTATTGTGTAGTTATGTTTGGCATTCAGAAAAATTGATGGCTGAGAACAAAAAATTTAAGTAGTTGTAGCTAATGTTACCTTGGTAATTGTAAAAGCTAGTTAGGTTAGGTTGAAGTGGCAGCCAGTCTTAACGACTGACACACTTGTTATAATTTATCAAACACTTTGGATTGAAGTGGAAAATTTGATTACACTGGATTACCTTTATAAGCCTTTTGACACGACAAGTGGAGAATATTTTTAGCCATACATTATGGCGCTCGGCTAAAATCAATAATCCATTTTCCGTCATCATTGCCAAGTTCTATAACTTTCGCATCAATAAAATAAGTAGAGAAACGTTAAAAAACGTTATCGATATGCGTGGGTTACAGAACGTAGGCACAGGTCAGGACTAAGAGATATTGGCGCAAAATTTTAAGCATTTAAAACTAACACTAAATTACACTTAAAATGAGAGTCTGCTCTAAATAGTTTTTTTAGAGCGAGAGTCGGCTCTGTTTTAATTTTAAACCAGATAAAGTATACTTTAACTCTAAAGCACTCGTCTAACTTTAAAAGCAGCAATACCCTTCTTTATCTCATAAAAAGTGAACTTTATCAATAGAAAAAGTTATTTCACGAAAAAGAATTACCTAAAGGAAAATGTTTTCAAAAGTTTTTTTTTAGAATTTATACGGCTTTAGACATTATAAAATGAGGATGAATCCAACTAAGGAAGTTTCAAATTTGCAATATTGTGGCAATGAAATACACATACACTTTTTTTATTAAATAAAATATATAAATTTTGTCTTCTTGTACGTTAAAATATATAATAATGGTTAAACAATCACAATCTTAATCTAATGGCACTTTCATTTCATTATTACCTTCTTCAGCATGAGATTATTTGCTTCGAAGTATTTGTTTTTTGTGTTCATTTTAAATTTGTTTCTGTTGTGTAGCTGTGTCTCTTTCTACATCTGTCAGATTTGGGCTTGTTCAACCCAAATTTCCTAACGTTACGTTGCGGAGTTCACTCTAGTTAGAAGAGTTATTTAAAGCGTTTAAAATTAAAGAATAGTTAGACAAGTGTTCGAAGCAAAACAACTACGTTAAGTAGAGTCGGTTCTATTCCTTAAAAGAGCAAAGTTTAAAATTTTGCACCATTCTCTTAAAAAAAATCGTTTTTAGCAATTTTTGAGGTTATGTAATAACAAGAAGTAATTATTTTTAAATAAAATAAGTAACGATTCCTATAATAGCACTAACCTGTATCTTCAAAAGCTCACAGAAGCTCACCAAAGGTTGGCCTGTATCAGTTATTTTCAAAAAGTCACAAAAAGCTACATTCACTTTTTTCTGAGCTTATCGGGCTTATTCCGAGCTACCTTCGATAAAAAAGGAGCACAGGTTGAATGCTCTAAGTACCTTGGACTAAAAAACAAAAGCCCCTGATAAAAAATCGATTTTCTCCTTTGAAAATCACACAAAACTGCTGTACACCAATGTTTCAATAATGCCGTTTTCACTTGATTTCGTATTTTGTTCCCTTCCTATGGCTATTAAAAAAACTGGTGTAGGAGTGAAAATGTAGTAGAATAGGAGTAATCCAAAGATCCAATCGAAAACAACATAAGTATAGGTACATTCCCGTTAAGACTGAAACTTGATGTAAAGTGGACCGTATAGATGCACAGATGAACAGACATGCAAATGTACAAATTCACAGATAGACCAACGTCTGGGTTTATCTAGAGAACCATCTTTTGGATTTCTCCATTATTAAAAATGCAATTTTTCTTGTTTTTTTTTTCATGAAAAAAATACACGATTCGGATCGTCCTGAAACTTCTTTTGCTTGCTTAAATATACAAACATTAAATTCATAAACTCTAGACATAATAAGGAAAAATAAATTAAAAAAATTGACCAGCTCACAACTTTGTACTAAAGTTTCTTTTAATTTTTTTTCCTTTTTATGTTAAAAGTGACAGTTACTGTGTTAAGAACAAGACCAAGGTTAATAATAGATAATAATAAAAAAAGAAAAATCTCAAATTGTTTGGGCTGTGCCAATGATGAATAAATTAATCAGTTACTCAGAAATTCATCTGCCAGCCTAAGTCCCAAGCCCAAGACATTTTTTTACTTACTTTATAGGTTAAGTATTGGTCTCATGTGAAAGAAAATAAAATCAAGGGTTTAGTCAAATCTTAAAATACGGTAGTGGAGAGTCTAAAGGCACGGATTCATCATACCGTTTGGCAGTAGATCTGATTGTCTGTGCGTCTATCTGTGCCTCTATTTGTGCGTTTGTGTTTTCAAGTGTTCAAAGAGCTTCCTGGTGTAAGTAGAGCTGTTAAATATACTTTAAAGATTTGGACGGACTTGCTTTAGAGTTTAAGTTCGTCTAGAAAGGGTTATTCTTAAAAGTATTCTCAAAAACGACTTCAACAATTTTGATAAAAACTCCTACGTGTTTGAAATAATATAATTCATTTCAAAACGTTTTCACAGCCGAAATTGAGGTTTGTAATTTCTTGAGAAAATTGCTTATTCCAAAGATGTTATTTAAATCCTTTACTGGTTTTATTTTTTTCAAATTATTTTTTTTAAATATTGTGTTTATAAAAGTTCACGGAAAAACTACATATTTTTTAGTATTTTTGACTGTTTTTCCAGATTTTAAAAAATTATATTTATTTACGTCTTAACAAGGAATATATAAATTAACTTTATTAAACCATTACCTACTATATATGTATTTTAAAAGTTAAATTAAAACAAGTTCATTAGATTCAATCGTGTGTTTAATTTATTTTTTTTTAAATACAAGAAGAATATTATACTGACAAAAATCTATGAAATGACAACCATTCTATGTGTCCAACCCTAACGTTGGATGTTAAGTTCAAATATCACTCAAGGCTATATTTTTTTTGTTTGTGCTTCAAATTAAAATACCTTCCTACTGATTTCGATAGAATGAAGAGAAAGAATGGCACTTCTGAGGTTAATGAAAAATGAGCATCATCTTATTTTTTCCAAGTCACTTCATGGAAAATTCTTCATTTCAAATATTTTAACTTGCGAATATGATTTTAATCAAACAAGATGTAACGCGATGATAGGTATGAATACAAAAAAGCACGTCACGCACACTTTTCAGTAGCTTGAGTGATATTTATATCAGAATTTAAAAGAAAATAGATTCCTGTTTTCATTATAATTTTTGTTAGAAAAAAATGAGGATATTTGAATGGATTTTAAAATTTAAGAAAATATATAGAAAATAAATAAATTTGGTAGCTTAACAGCCTTGGCCTAGTGATTTACAACTCTCAACCATTCCCTTGTGCGTGTTTTTGACAGGAATGGAGGGAACCTAAAATTTTTTTACTACATACTACATACACATAAGAAATTTCACATTCGTCAAAATATTCAAGCTCACGATTGCAATCAAAATATGACATTATACGATAACAGAGAATATTTAAAATGGAGGCAATTTTGTTTTCCGGCTGTTTTTTTAATGCTTCCAAATCTACAGACTAAGGACTGGGCCGAGTATGAGACTTACATATTTCTAGGTGTGAGGAATGTTAAATTTCTCATGTAGTGCCAAAAATAGCAGGCCATCGGCCAGAAAATACGAAATATGATATAAGAATCAATGCACAATTACGTAAAAAATTAGAAAACTCTTATTTTTCGACTTATTTTCGATTTATTTATGGTTGGTTTTTGTCAAAAAAAAAATTGTAATCCACATAACCATAGATAAAAATTAAATTGTTATTATTTTTACCTACTTGTATTCTCTTTTGTCACATTGTGTCAGAAGTGGGATAGTGTTTTTCAAAAGTTAAACAGAAATAAATTTGGTAACAAAATAATAAAAAATTATGATATACCTAAATTAAATTTTTCACTAATTTGGGTCGACGTATGGAGCAATCGATAACAAATCGTTTAATAGTATAAGTAGTAAGATTATTTGGAAATAAAATTACTTCATCTTTGGAGAACAAACCAATAACAATATTTCATTTACTTGGGATTTAGGAAGCTAGCGAGCTACCAAGTGGTTACAGAAGAATATTGTGTTTGATTCTAGACCAAAAACTCGAATGCGGGAGCCAGAGGTCCAACCTGAGGAGTTCATTCCTAAGTGATTTGGTTGAAGATCTAATACAAATATAAGTGCGACAAGCACCAACAACGGTTAGTATTTAACTACATCTCCTCATTATAAAACCAAGTTTTAGGGGTAAGGGGAAGACCGCGATCGCCATTTTGAAAAAGAAGCTGATTTGGTTTTTATTCAACAACATGTGATAATTTTGTTTAGACATCTAATCATCTAAAAATGAGCTATAATTGAAGTGTGTAGATTTATTAATCTTGAAGTTGCCATGTCAAAGTTAGACTTTTGATTTGCGATATGGTTGGTTTGAAAGGTTTATAACTTGAGTTAAAATAATGGGATCTTTTCAGTTTAGGTTTTAAAATGAAAGTTTAATGTCAGGTTGTACTCATGTATACAATTTTTTGGGAAATATCAACACATTTTATACTTAAGGTGTGATTTTGTGTGAAAAAATTAACTCAATTTTCGGTATTCTAAAATCAAAAACTGAAGAGCACTCTCAAAATTTAATAAATACAATTTAACACAGTTATTGCTCTTACTCTCTTTTAAAATAATACCAATAGACACTTCAGCGTTTTTCCAACCGGAAAGATTCTAGGGTTAAAATTCGAGATATTTTCTATAAATAGATTTGGTGGTATAGATCACAAAGCCACAGATTTAACAGAAGAGATAAAATCTTATATTTCATGATGAAACTTATGGGATGAAAGTGAGAGAGAAATTATCATTTAAAACGTTTGTACTTATAGAAAACTCTAGAAGCTTAACTTCCGTCGTGTGTCTACATGCTGCCACCCAAAAAAGGAAGACTAAAGAATATTCTTGTCTTTGAACAAAACTCTGGCTATCAATTACTTTTGAAAAAAAAAATTCCGACCATACTATTACCACCATCTGCAATAACTTTGAAGCTCATCCTAAGTCAATAAGCTATGTAAGCATTAAAAATAAACTTTCAGAACAAAACTCAATCCAACAATAAGACTGTAGAAATAGTTTCAATTTCTCAAACTAAAATATCCTTGCAAAATTCAAAACACCCCCAACGAACATATCATTTCTACCGAATTCAATTAACAAAAGTCCCAGGAAGCTATATAGACACAACAACGGCTTGTGTTGTTCTGTCAAGAATGCATTAGCAAACATTACAACTGATACAATGATGACAGATCTTCTTGCAAGAATAATATTCCCTTAAACGCTCGATGGCTCGGATACAATTATTTGTCTCAATTTGTCCTTCGAACAGAGATAACCAAGCCGTCAGTCCTTGCATATTAATTATTCAGAAATTGGGCAAAACTTGACTGGAGAAACTTTCCCACATGTGACTTAAAACAATATATGAAAAGGGAAACACATCAACATACTCTTACATTTATAATCGTGTATGTATGTATGCACATCTTTATACACAGTTAAAAATAGCTTAAATCCTTTGGAAGCAAATATTGGCGGTGTAATGAGCTTGTAATTCCTGGCCTCCGGACAATTGAAGGCGATGATGTGTGTTCGAGAAAGAGGAGCACATCCTTTGACGTTAAATGTTAACATGCCTTCCTTGATGATGGCATGAGGGGAGGATATTCCGTGCCACAAATGATTTACGATCAAACTTAAATTGCAATATTAAAGTTATATGGGTTCAGGGGGTAATAACTTAGATTATGGTTCCTTCTTCGTAAAATGAGTATGTTACCCGCTGATGTTAGAGTCATGCCAAAATGGAGTAAAAATGTGCGTCCTTCCGTTTTGGACATCAGTCGACAAAAAAAGGGAGGTTGCATTGAAAAAGGAGAGAGGGAGAGCGAGGGTTCATTCTTTTTATAGGCCTCTATTTATGAATACCTAGAAATTTACCTTTTGTTCAAGTTCTGCGTTTAACAAGCAATAAATACTATAAGGAAGGCATACATGGGAGACGCCACACATGGCATGACATGGGTCCTTTCTATAGTTTTTGTTGTCCCTTTGGCAAAATTAAGGAACACCACATCAGAGTTTACCTCAAACTCTTTACTTTTTTTTAATATCTTTTGTTAAAAGATAAATGCTGTTCCATGGTCTATACGTCGTCGAAGCCCACACTATATGAGTCGCCTTTTTTTACTTATATATGTTTGCTATGTATGCAAGGTTTTGAAGTAACTCTTAATGATGGTAAATTTTCCTTTTGGCTTTTGCTTCAGCAGGATGTTAAGTTTCAGCCATTTTTTATACCTCACATAATACAAGGTATAGAGAGAGAGTGTATCCTCTCTATTCAATGAAACGCTTTTGTGTAACCCTAAGGCCTTTGAGGTCGTAATCGAAAGCCAATTAATCCTTTTCGGGTTCACGAAGATAAGGCTATATATATGTATCTCTTTGTATAGGGAGAGGTTAAACTTGTGTGAAATATTGTCGGAATGGCAAAACGTGTTGAAAGAATAACCACCTATACACAAAGTATTTATATATGGCAAGAAATATACTTCTTTTGAAGAGTTTAGATACTCTTCGAAAGGTTGACGTATCTTTATGTGTGTATTTGATGGTGTTTGGTTGACGAAGAGGTGTTTCAATTTTTGTTGACATTTTAAGAAAGTAATTGAATCCTTTTATGTTGTGTATTGAATTGGATTTAAGAATCGTTTCATACAAATACTTCAAATTGTTTGCTTAAATGAAAATGTATCGTTTGTGGGTTTGTATTTGAGAGTTTGACTTTTGAGTTTGTTGGTGTCAAGTTGTGAGTTTGAAATTTTGTAGAATTGGAGCAAAGTTGATATGTGTAAAGGAGTATGTTGTGTTTGGAAAAATGGAATAAGATTTATAGACCAAGTGGAATGGTGTCATTTTTGCGATAAATTCACAGTTATATGATGCTTGAGTCTGTTTTCAGGCCAAATTTATCTTTTTTGTGGTAGTATTTTTGGTACAAGAAAAGCATGCCAGGTTTCTTGCTTTTATTAAAGAAGCATGTGGTTTGTAAAAAAACACAATTATCGTTGTTTCTCTCTCCTTCACAGAACATAGAGCTTGCGAGTATTTCTGGTCCTTCTATACAGTGCCGCCTTGTATGCCCCCAGCGGTGTTGCTGTCGTAAATATTTATATCTACAAGACCCCGCACGTCAGAAAAAGCATCTCTGATGGCTTCTTGGTAATGTTTCTATTAGTTTTCAATACTTGACTGTGGTTATATCTACTTTGTTGCAGTATAAGGCCTCCACTAATTATTGTTCAAACTGCGTGTGTCCTATTAAGTGACATGTCAGTCCAACTTCGTTTGCTAGCTTTGTCAACAGTGAATAAATCCGTATACAAGGCTTGTAAAGGGTTTTCCAAATAATGATATTGAAATGATGTGTGCGTTGAACTGTCATGCCGAAGGTCTGGGTTCGATTCCCACCCACTGCCACCTAAAAACAGAAATGTTTTTCCCGAGGTACTGCCTCTTGCGAGCAACTGATAAATCCTTCAAGAGTATACTTTTCATGAAAAAGTGCTTCTCATCTAGCCGTTCGGACTCGGCAAAAAATTGTAGGTCGATGTTGAGAGTTGTAAGTCACTAGGCCTTGGTTCTCCACGAGCTGTTGCGACACCAAATTTGATTTTAGGTTTGTATCGAAGGTATAACCCCAGAGTTGTATCTTGTATACCATAAGTCTGAACAGGTTTAAGTACCGGTCTGTATAAAATCAATTTACTTTCAATACAAAGCTTTGAATTTTTACCAAGTAGCCAGTTGATATCTTTTAATTTACTTTTTAATTCTTTACATTTCTTTTATACGTGCGGCTTCCATTTTAGTTTTCCGTGTAGAGTGACTTCCAGATACTTTGCCTCATTAGCAAATGAAACAAGAGCGGTGTTTAGAAAAATGGGTAGTCTATTAATTTTTTGAATACGTAAAGTCCACGTGTTCTGGCTTTTGTTCTTTGAGCGCTATTCACCATGTTTTTGTCCGCTCATTAATATTTTTAAATAGTATTTTGTAATTTAATTGTAGCTTCGCTAATCGTTTTGCCAACTACTAGTATTGCAGTATCATCAGCAAACGTGGTTACAATAGTGTCTTCTGTTTAAGGTATATCGCGTGTAAATAAAAGGTACTGGACTTAATACACTTCCTTGTGGTACTCCACCCACTATTTCTTTGAAATTAGAACAATCATTTTCGTGTCTTACGTGAAAAAGTCTGTTATCTAGATATGCATTTCAAACGTTATAAAATACTTCAGGCAGAACTTGTCTTAATTTAAGTTTGAGACCTTCATGCCGAACCTTGACTGTCAAACAAATTTTCTTTTCTTCAAGAGCTCTCTTAATTACGACAATAATTCTATGCACTTGATCAACTGTCGAATGCTTGCTTCTAAATCCGAACTGATGTTCAGGTATTAATTGTTTCTCTTCTATTATCGGCTGCAGGCGGAGGAGTAGTACTTTTTTCAAAAACTTTTGATTTTATAGTGAGATGATTTGCCAGGTTTTAAAACCATTATGACTTCTGCAACTTTCCATTGGCTCGGAACATATTTAAGTCTTAGATCGGCATTTTTTATATAAAGGAGGTCATAGCCCGGAGCCTTGTTAGACTTTAGTTTCTTTATTTCTCTGTTCAATTTGGCTAGCCTAGCATTCACTTGAGCTAAAACTCATACTAATATTTTCATTGAGTGCTTGTCCTTCAAAAGGTTTAAAAGTTTTTTCCAGGTAATCAGCGAACACCACCGCTTTCTCTTTGTCACTTTCAGCCCATTTGTGTTGACTTTTCTAAATCGGGGTCACTGGAAGCTTTGGTTTTTTCGTTGTTTTTATAGCTTTCCAAAGTGAGTAGTTGGATTCTTTCCCCACTGCCAAGCCTTTAAGGTAATTTTCAACTTCATGGTTTTTGAAATCTTATATAGCCATTTTTACCATATTATTCCAAGCGATTTAAATGAGCTTTGTGTTGAGGAGCTAAGGTTCGCTGCCATTTTTTCGTTTCTCTTTCACTTATGCATTACCCTTTCATAAAGTGTGTTATCCCATGCTGCCTTTTGTATTATATCAGCATAGGTATATTTTGCGTCTTCGAACTCAAGAGGCGTTTGTAATGATACTCTTAATTCAACGTTGTCCTCAATATCTTTTTTAAATCCATCCTAGTTGGGTTTACCGTTTTTAAACCTGGATGGGTTTTCAATTTTAATAAGGCTTTTGCTCAAAGTGAGTATGACCCCAGAATGATCTGAGAAAAATCATAAAATAAATTAAATAAATTTGGTGGCGCAACAGATCGTGGAGAACTAAGGCCTAGTGACTTACAACTCTCAACTATTCCTGTGTAGCAGGAATGGAGGGGACCTACAATTTTTTGCCGAGGTAGTACCTCGGGAAAAAGATTTCTGTTTTTAGGTGGCAGCGGGTGGGAATCGAACCCCAGACCTTCGGCATGACAGTTCAACGCACTAACCATTATGCTACGAGGTATTACGAGAAGAGATCATACCTCTCTAAAATTTCAATTTTATCATAAAATAGATCGATTAGGTCAGGTATGTTTGACGGAATGAAAGTCACAATTATTTTCTATTCCTGCTTAATATGGCATTCGACCCTTTTGAGATATGTTATGTTGACTTTCCGGAGTCTAGTCGATTGCAACTTAAGGCGATATTCCACTAGCATATAAATATGGCAAATTTGCCATATAAATATGGCCCAAATTGGTCATATAAGTGTGATAGACATATTTATATGATAAAATATATATGACGCCATATATATGACCATGATTCTGAGACATATATATGGCATAGTGTAATATTGATACAAAAGCGTTGTCATATATATTTGGAAGTTTTGGGCCATATAGTCATATAAAAATCAGCTAATTTTATATGTTCATATGTTTGTCATATAATTTTATAATTTATCGTTGGTATTTGGATGAAAATTAATAAGAATTCTTCATTAGTTTTATCCTAATTGTTACAGTTGTTTTTGGGGACCTCGGTTTGTCTTTTTTCGTAGCATTTAAGCTGGTAAAGAATGCAACATAGAACTATTAGTGCCCATAATCGTTTTAAATGACAAAAAAAGGTTACGAAATTGTAGAAAAAATAACATTGTCACTCGGAAAAATGCATCATAAGTGGTGCTAAATGAATGACATTCCTGATATTATGTAAGGTAATATTTCATTGGATTAAGAGGGATAATTAAATCTCAATTAGAGATAGTAGTACAAATTTTAGACAGTGTCTGTAATTTCGCTGCACCCAAGAAAAAGTCTTTAAATGTGTCCAAATCAAAAGGGATTCCAGGTCTGAAAAGAACTGTTTAAACGAAGACGCCCCAAATCACACCAAACTTTTAAAAACAGTAAACACATCCACGGCTTAAACCACGGTTTTCATGGGTCTTGGGTCGCTTTGACATCTATCACTTGCAGTTTTATTTCAATTCTTTCAACGGTAATGCATTTCAGTAGTTTTCTCTAACAATCTGTATACATATATGTATATAACTTTCTTTCCACTATTATTCACTTCCATTCGCGGAACTAAACTTCTTCCGCGTCTTTTCCTTTCCTCCTCCAGTCCAAAGGAAAAGTGACACTAGAATAAAACAATAATTAAACAAGTTTAGAAACTAATATTGGATTTGACAAAACAAATTTCTGAATAATACATAATTGTCAAATAATTGTTTTTGTCATATTCTCATATTTAAATTTTGAAGCTACAGTGTGATAGCCAAATTTTGCTTTGTCATATATATGAACAAAAATTATTTGACGAAGCCATTTGTCATATAAATTGGTCATATATGTATGAGATAGTGTAATACACTGTGTCATATATTGAAAAGCTTTGCCATATTTTATATGGCAGCATTAGCCATACTTATATGATAGTGTAATACCGCCTTTATAAACATAGACGTGCTGTTTCAGAAAATCTCAAACAAAAATACGCCACCTCCAATGCGGAATGTCCTTTTTGGCATCAGCTGTAGTGTTCATCTCTTGAAACCATTATGGTTCTTTTAACCAGAAAGGACATTCTGCATTGGAGAGGTGGCATAGTTTTCGTTACCAAACTTATTGAAAAGTGTCCAGTTTGACCATTCTCTCAGAAACGAATGTGTGAATTTAGTAGCATTTTCAATTTTACGCATGCTTATGGGCCACACAATATTCATTAATAAGAACCCTTGTAAGTAATTATTCCTTTTTTAAAAGGTTTATTAAATATGCTATTAAAAAATAATAGTGTGATCTTAAGGTTTTACAAATTTACATGTTTAATTACATTGCAATTTGATTTGAGAAGTGTATTTGTGGCACTGCAATTAAATTTTTAAAGGTTTTTGTTTGGGGGATTTCATTATTGCAAGATTTTAAAAACCGGGATTTTGTTATTTTTAATGTTTCGCAAATTAAAAATTTTTAAACGGCAGAAAAGTCACAACCTGGAGGACAAAACTATTTGTGTATACATATGTAACTCCACCATTGATTCCCATCTACAGAATTCGTCCGCTGACACCTGGATGCTATAAGTAAAGTTCTTTCGCAAAAATTCGCTCTCTTTCGATAACAACCCTCAGCAACCATGCAAACGTATTTAAACCCCATCTCCAGTTGATGTGCTATGAACATGGATTGACTTAAATTCATGATAGCTTCCTTTTGTATGCACAGAACAAGTTTACCATTTGAAACTCGGATTATCTCCACACTGAAAATTGATCTTTTATTTTTTTTTTATTTTTAAACTTAAATAAATCTTTTCATTATAGCTTTAATTTTAAATCCTTTTTTATTAAAATATTTGATTAATTTTATCCACTTTTGTTATTGTAAGTACCTATAAATGTATTTGTTTAAATTTTTAAATAATACAAAATTCCATATAACGACTCCAATTCACCATTTACTGCCGCATTTATAACAATTTTATTCAAATTTACAAAGAGAAAGAATAAATACATGAAGGAATTACAATATTTGAAATCCAGAAGTATCCTTGATTATTATTTATTGCCATCAATTATAGTATTTGCCATCTGATTATGTTTATAAATATATATTTTTGTGCGTGTCTCTGTTGTAAAGTTCACTTAAGTTCATCCAAATGGAAAAATGGCTTCCCATTAACATCAGCAACATGACCAAAACTAATTTATTTTACTTATTTTTTTTTTTTGTAGCAGGACTAAGTTAATACTTTATGTACAATGTGCATACTAACATGGAAAATTTTTAATGTTATTTCAGTCAATAAAATCACAATGTGTTATTAAAACCTCAAAACATTTTATAAATAATTCTATTAAAAGTTTTTCTAACTAAATACCTCAATTTGTTAATTAAGTAGATTGTTAATATGAAATAATAGATTCATGTTTTTTTGCTTTTATATAAAAAATGTATAGCAAAAATGAAAAAAGGTAGGTAACCACTAATTGTGAATATTTAAACATATTACATATATTTGAACTCATTTGATTAATTTGCATATAATGTATGTGCATGTATACATAAAAAATAGTTTATTTAAATGTCAGTATGTACATAGTTAAAAATTGCAGCTGTTTGTTTATTTATTTAGAATTATCGTTGCACTGATTTTTTAATTAAAATCTGCATAATTTTTAGCTAAAAAATCATTGCATTTTAACAAGTGGATTAAGTGAAATTTAATATGCGGCTAATGTTAAAATAATGTTATTTTGACTTAATAAAATTAATGACTAAATGAAATGAATGTGATTAAGAACTAATTCAAGAAATTAATTATTATAGAGTTATGCACCAGAATTTATGACTGCTAAATGTTGAATGCCAAAAATTTTCCCAATTATGAACTTGAAAACAAAAAGTTTCATGTCATTAGTACCTACCCACACACATAAAGCATACCCTGATGTAAATATGAACACAGTAGCGACATGCATTTTACTGTGACAAAAGTATATTTTGCGTTCACATTAAAAATGAGAACAGTAACATAAAATAGCAGCAATTGGAATCTTTCCAAATTACTAACAGCCTTGGAACGTAGTTTGCTTTGCATTGGAATACAAATTCTCTCTAAAAAAATATGTGAATAACTAAAATTTAAGTGTAAAAGAGTGTTGATCTTATAGCTCAAGGTTATTACCAAATTAAAAAAGTTAAAGAGAAAGAATAAAATGTATGAAGTTTTCTTTTAATTTATCTCCCAACCCGACATTAGAATGGGTCTCCCAAAAATTAAGAACGCAAGACTTGAATTTGTCACCATTTTTGCAGTAAAAACAATATGGCAGCTTACAGTTTAGAGTTTGTAAAATGAAGCAGTACCCTGAAGACACTTGACCGCGTGTCTTTTTTAACTACACCCAGTTTTCGCTACTCCCAAAAATCAATTTTTTATTTCAAATTTGATTGATGCTGTTTTTGACCAACCTAGAAATATTAAATTTTTATTCTTGAAATTTTAATTTCGATTTTTGTTGTATTATTTCTTTTATTATTTATTTGCGATATATATATATATAGGCAGTGTGTGGTAAAGTTACACGTTCGTAGAAAATTGTACTCGAGATTTTGAGCATTAATATGAGGGAAGACGAAAAAGGTGGGTCTCACAATTTTGTTTGTCCGTTTGGCTACATCTTAAACGGATAGTTCGATTTTCTTAAAACTTGGTAAATAGTGGTTTTTGGTGAATCTGCCCACACGTTATTTATTCTTGGCTCGATAACTTATCTTAAAAAGAAGTCAATATATTTTTTTTTACTAAAAACAACCTTTGGATGGGAACCTATTTGAAAAAAACCGTTATTAATGGAACCTTCCGAAGAACCACTTTTTATTTTTGATTTTGTTCAAAACGGTGATTTTCATTTCAATAATTTTCTATACCAGAAGCTTCTAAACAATATTAATTTTTTTTTCTTTCAAAATTAAAAAAAAAATATATATCAGATTTTTAAAAAATTTTCAATTTTTTTTTTTTTTCAAAATAAAATATTTTGAAAATAACATGGTCGATTTTTATAAAATTCGGCTTTTAAAGAATTTTTATACACTTTTTTTTAGGAAAAAAATTTACTTTTATGGAAAAATAAAAACTGTTTAGGAGAATATTTTTTTATTATAAATGGCTCCTACGATTTTTATAAACGTTTTTCCGAATACTAAAATAAGTGCGATATACTACTAAAAATTATAAATAATTGCCAAAAATCAACTATTAAGAGTACTTTTCAAACAAAATTTTTTTTTTTAATTTTAAATTTTTATTATTTTAATAATTATCGGCTGAACAGATTAAGATTAATTTCTTATATAAATTTTGTATAAGATAAAAAAATATTCCATATCAAAATTGGGTTGAAAATTTTTTGGAAGTTTCATTTTTACTCTTTGCATACCAAAAAAAAATCGACTTTAAGGTCCTTATGGCCAGACATTTTTCAAAATCGATTTTTTCGAAAACTGTAGGTGGCCAAATAAATTAAAGGGCGGTGAAAAATGGTCATATAAATGGTCATCTTTTGCAACAGAATAATAATATTTTTTTTTTTTAATTTTTAAGTTTGAAAACTATTTTTTCAAAAATAGGAAGCATATTTTAGAATAGAATCGTGGCTTTAAAAAAGCCTAAGGTGTCGCATTCTAAGTGTTCCCGTTTTTACAAAATAGTTTTTTTTCTGTTTTGAGCCAAATTTTGAGAAAATTACCCCTCCTGCCCAAACGGGGGAAAATACCCCCTATCCCATCTATTTTTTTCTCGTCTAAATCTAATCTATACCCTCAGATTGTTTTTTTTCGCATTTTATAAGAATCAGCCTAGCCCCATAATTAGTACCTTAAGCCTAGTACTCAGTTCGAGTGAAAATGAAATTTCCATACAAAAATGCCGGTTAATTCACAGCGATGGAATTCGCAACCACAGGTGAGTACCCAAATTCGAGAGTAAAATATGAACCGGTTCGAAATATTTTTCATGAAATGATTTTCATTTCCCAGTGTGCAACCACTAGGAAAAAATAAGGAGATGTGAAAATGTCTGACATTTGTCAATTAATTTATTTAATTTTAAACAGTTTAAAAATAATACAAGACAGGAAAAAAAAAAACAAAATACGAAATAAAAATAAATGTTTTTCAAAAATATTTCAAGATTCAGTCGAATAAATTTCACAAAAATCAATTTGTTTTTTCCACTCAAAGTTTGTATTAAAAATTCCAAACTGAGTATCAAAAATTCACGTGAAAAAACATTGATATTTTCATAATGATAATTCACGTGTATTTTGAAGCGGTTTAAAATTTTCATTTCGCAGTAGTGAGTACTAGGCTTTAAAGTGAACATAGGGATACCAGGGGGCGAAATAAAAATCTGGAAAAAAATAGGAACATTTTTTTTTCTATGTAGAGCCATTTGTTGCCTATCCATCTCAGAATTTCAAAAAACCCAATATATGGGCCACCCTAATACATATGCAGTCCAATTGAAATGAAATGAAAAGAAATGAAATGAAATGCAATGAGTTGACTTGACGCCTTTTATTTCATTGAGTATAAATACAAACAAAGCAGTGACCGTAAAGTTATAAAGTGCATCCCATACTTCTTCCCCATCGCTCAAAAACTCCAATTCACACAGGCTGAGCTTATTGAAGTACCTCATCCGGAATTCTCTCAGAAATGCAATGAAATGAAATAAAATGAAATGAAATGCAATGCAATACAAAGAAATGAAATGAAATGAAATGAAATTAAATGAAATGATGTGAAATTAAATGAAATGAAATGAAATAAAATGAAATAAAAAGAAATGAAATTAAAAGAAATGAAATGAAATTAAAAGAAATGAAATGAAATTAAAAGAAATGAAATAAAACGAAATGCAAAGAAATTAAATGAAATGCAATGAAATGAAATGAAATGAAATGAAGTGCAATGCAATAAAATGAAATGAAATAAAATGAAGTGCGGCAATGGAATTTCAAACTGTATTTCTCAGTAAGCCTTTAGCAGTATTTTCTTCCATTTTACCATTAAAATATATAAATATTAAATTTAAGCATTTCACTTTGATCGATGTAAGCTAATAGCTTATTTATTATTATCTTAAAAGGGTCATTTTTATATTTTTTTTCAATTCCTCGTCTATCTTTTCTATTTTAGTTATCACTTTCTAATATTTTACCAAAGCCATGAGTCTATTTTAAAATGTTGCGATTATATAGCCACTTGTATTTTTAACTTACTTTACCTACATCAAAAATCAACAGATTAATTAATAATTCATTAATTCTAACTTCAGCCTTTACTACCATTAAAATCTCTTTTACCTTCGCCCACGTAGTAGGTATAAAATAAAATCCTTGTCCATTTATATTATGAACAAATTAATTGTTTTTTTTTTCTATACCTACTAGCATATATGCACACTTACAAAGGTCTTAATTTATTAAAAAATAATGTAATTAACTCGCCAATTAAACGACAAATCTCAACAACATAAAACAAAAAAACATAACAACAACAAAAAACTTGTATCTAACTATATACAATACAAAATAAATAAATAAGTAGATACTTTGTTTGAGTGGAAATACGAAAAAAAAAAAATATGACCTGACCAGACCGTTAAGGGTACTATGGTATCAGGTTCAAAAAAGTTGGGACAAAAACATAAATTTTTCCATGATTTTATGAAAATTTCATATGATTTTCATACAGAATGAAAACGAAATGGTGTCCGGGTGGACTCTTTCAAAAATTAGTACAAGCACCTTTAGAATTATCGGTTTTAGAAGGCAAATATATCTTGATTAGTGGGGGACCAGCACGGTACGCAGAATTTAAGAATTATACAAAAAAAACTAGTATTTATACAAACGAGTTAAATTATCCATTCCTAAAATAATTTTTTGACAACAAGAAATAGCCTATTGGACCACTGTGCTAGTGTTGTTATGGCAATCGCATCTAATGATACTTTAACTATCGTCACATTTTCATTTTGGACAGGAAAAACACACGCCAAACAAATGAATGAACAACGAAACGAACGGAAGAACTAAAACAGAACGAATAACAAAAAAAAAAACAGCAAAATCGTTCTAATTATTTCGTTAATTAAATTGTTATCCGCAAAAAAAAAAAATAAGAAAATTAATGAAAACTTTTCACAACATCAGCCAAGCTCGACGTCGTCGTCGTACCTAACCTACCTTATAGCAAATAACACTCCTCCACATGTATAGAATTTTCTCACATCTTCAAGCTCTCTAATCTATAGTTAGACAAAAAGCCGAATTAGAAAACATGTTCAAAGCCATTTTGTGGGCAGATGTCGTCTCCCTTTTCATTCTTGTTCGAAGAAATGAAATAGAAAACTTAACCTCAAAGTGTTATTTTGAGACTTCTCAGTTTGTAGTTGAACGAACTAGTTACAAACAGAAAATAGTGTTGGTTATGTCCCAACGAATAAATTGAAAAGGACACATCCCTCCTACTTCCGGCCAGATACCAGAGTAGGTATATCTAGGTTCTATAGTCTAAAAGTGTGTAGAATTATGTAGAAGATATAGTATTGAGTAGTCGTATAGAAGGTACACACACAACACACAAGCCCAAGACTCAAAACAAGAGCAGTGTTGAAATAAATTGAAATAAGGATTCCAACGGACAGCAAAGTGCGGAAGTACAAAGATTTTGTGTGTTTAAACAATTTTGTTCGAATCGTTTGGTGGTTTCCACTGTTGGCTACAATTGAATGTTGTATATAAATATATACTCCAAACTTTGGCATAAATGTAAGCCTTATTGACTTAACCAACTGTTAGAACGTTCTTCTCGTCCTTGACCACTTTACAACCAACCTAAATTATTTCTCTTCCTCTGACTCTGACCATAACCCGCACTGAAACATCAATTTGAAACAGAAACACATTCGAAACATTTCAAAAAACAATTTATTTTGGAACGCAAACCCTTTTCGAAATGAAAAGTGACGGAAGAGTGTTCTTTTTTACACCACGCTCCATCCACATCTTCACACCCACACTATTTTATTGCCACTCTGCCACTTGCCATATATGAAAAGGGATATAAATTGTTTGTTTATTTCGATTGATTGTCGGAATATTGCCCTCGGACGGACCATAATGTTTGTGTATATGTATACACGCAGGAACCTCCATTTTTGAAGCCCAAATCATTTGTCAATTCATCGCTCCATGGAAGCTCTTTCGCTTCATATTTTAAGCCAATTGCCGAGCAGAGACTTTCAAGCTGCTTGAAAGTAAGGATGAGGAATTAACATTGCTGCTACCAGCTAGCCATTGGGAGGTATAAAGGTCAACGACGTGTCAGATTTGATACAATCAAGGCGAACTTTTCTAAGGATATAACCAACGCAACGTGTTGAAGTGTGTTTAGCCTTCTACGAGTATTCTATAGAAAACGTATCCCTCTCTCTTTTGTCTATTTTAATTCAAACTGACTACCGAGGGACACAAAAGATTTTTGTGAGCATGAAGTAGATGTACCTAGGTACACATATCCAATTCCAAGGATTCTAAAAAGGGATGCATGTGAATTTAATGTCAATTGGAACTGGAAGTTCATCCTCAATCGCCTTGACTTAACTTAACTTGACTTCAAGTTTGCTCAATACATGTGATGTATGTAGCCTCAATGATATTGTGTTGACTTTGAGTTTCTCTCTCTTAATAAAGGATTGATTTCTATACCACAAACCCAAGAGCAAAATGAAAACCGAAAACCAAAAAGATTTTATAGAAACATTTTGCATTTATAGCCTTTTGTCAATTGGAAACCCATATAGCTGGCATCTATGGGAAATATCGAATTGAAAATTCTAATGTGTTAAGATTGAAATCCAACATCGATCAATGAGAAGAAAATTATTCTATAGAAGGTTCTTGAATGGTTCTTAAATCGTTTTCTCACTTAAATACACTTAAATTATACTTTTGATGCATAACATACCTACCCAAATAGATATATGTATATACTTATTGGAAATAAAGTACCTTTTATGTTAAATTAAGAAGACACAATCTTTGGGGACCATGAGGTTTTAATAGAATATTTGATAGAAACCTATGTATGAAGGAGTACATGGGTGTTATTTTGATGTGTCGAATAATGTTTGGTATTTCATTTGAATCAATATTGTTTGAAATTAAATGAAGAACTTTTGAGCAATTCTTAGAATTTTTTGCTTGCATATTTAATGACTTGTGGTTGTCAAAGATTAAGGAGCTTTTGGATATGTCAATCATAATCATAGACACAAAGAGTTTAATAATTGAAAATGGAAATGAGTGATTTTGAACTAAAATTGTAAGAGAAAGAGATAGAAGAAGAGAAATAGGGAGAGAGAGAGAGAGAGAGGATATTCAATGAATCGCAAGATTCAAGGTTGAAGTTGAACCTAACCTCTTATGTGCTTTCAATTCTAGAGACACCCAGTTTAGAGACATACTTGTGGAATTTTTCTTTGAAAAATCTCAGCATGGATATCTCAAAGGTAAGGTCCACGGATACGGCACTTCATGAGGTAGTTCGTAAAATTGAGAAAACCATCAATTTCAAAAAATAAATTCTCACTACCTCCTAGGATATCAAAGGGGATTGCAGCAACGAGCCAACCGAATCCATTACTGAGTAACTCGTTGACTTTGGGGTAGAGGACACAGAATGGATAATATCCATGCTCAACGATAGAAGGATTCATGAAACCTCAGGGTGGTGTTCTGTCACCATTTCTATGGCTTATAGTCACGAAAGATATTCTTGTTAAACTGGAGAGAAGTGGTGTTAAGGCAATTCGATATGACTTGGTAATATTGGTGTGAGGAAAGTTAACCCTTGTGATAAGAGAAATCACAGAAATGGCTTTGAGAGAAGTTTGCTGGTACCTCGTGGCATGATGATTAGTGCGTTGGACTGTCATGCTGAAGGCCTGGGTTCGATTCCCAGCCGCTGACACCTAAAAAAAATAGAAATGTTTTATCTAGAGGTACTGCCTCTTGGAGGAATTGACCAATCCTCCAAGAGTGTTCTTATCATGAATAAGTGCTTCCCATCTAGCTGTTCCAACTCGAATAAAAATTATAGGTCCCCTTTATTCCTGCCAACAACACGCTTACATGAATGGTTGAGAGTTGTAAGTCACTAGGCCCTGGTTCTTCATGAGCTGTTGTGCCATCAAATTTAAGCTGGTTGACTCTTAGACCACAGCTCGTAGCCAAGGAGCTGTGGTCTAAGAGTCAACCAGAGCAAACCGAAACTAAAAACTACCAAAACTAAGATACAACCCTTCACTCCAACCCGACTTAACAACAACTACTCTCACTATTCACCAGTGCAAAGTATCTAGGTGTCATCCTTGAACCTAAGTTAAACTGGGAAATAAATATCAAAGAACGAGTCGGTATCAAACCTTTGATGGTAAAAAGTGAGGCCTTCAATCAAAGATGATCTACAGCCGTCGGCGTCGTGCGGCCAATTTTAACTAATGGTTCTATTGGTGGCTGTTGGCCCGCACATAATAAAGCATATAACAGCAATAAACTTATAAAAAACTAAAGAACAGCTAGCGTTGGTACCACAGGGACTCTTCAATCTTTCCCAACGGATACCTCAAGTATTTTTCTGCACCTTTTACCACTTTCTTGCAGTGTACTAAAACTCAAAGTATCAAATAGTTGGATTGACAAATCTTATGGTCATAGCAGTATCACAAATATGATTCATTTTTTTTACTCCCACTGACAATAGGCGTCAGTAATGAATTTAAAGTTTAATTTCCCTCCAGAAAGGACTGGTATACCATGACGAAAGACTTTGACACAACTATTAATACTGATGGCTAAGAGATGGAATCTGGAATTCTGGAATCTTTTCTGAGTCTCTTAACTTCTCTAGGTCCTTTCGGCTACCCAATTTTGCTAGTGTATTTCCAGCTGAATTACTGTCATTAAGGGAGGCATGCAAGATAATAAAGCTAGACCCAAACAAAAGTCGGGCTGCGGCTATACCTACAAACAGTCAGGAAGCTGTTAAAGTATTAATTTGGCTACATCATCCTATAAACTGATCCAGCAATGTCGAGATGAGCTCACAAGCCTAAAGTCACCCTTATCTGGGTTCCTGACCACAGTGGTATTGACGGAACTAAATGGGCAACTAACTGGCTCAGGGAAGGGTGTGAATTCAATGGCAAGTGGAACAGCTTAACCAAATGCAAAACACCCATAAGGATCTGGCTCACCTATAAAAATCCAAAACAATTGATCTGATATGTAAACCCAGACAAGATATAGTTAGGTTCACAGCAACCTGTACTGGACACTGGCCAGTAGGAGATCATATGGTGAGACTGCATATTCCTTATAATATTCACTGGTCGTAGCTGTGGGGACCAGCTATAAAAGAAACAGTCCTTCATTTTCTTTCCAGCTCTAGCCAATCACTTGGAGCACTGCAGTTTTCAAAATATTTGATTTTCAAAAAAAAATTTGAAATTTTTAAAAAAAAAAACAATGTTTTTTATTTAGGAAAGAAAACTACTAATATTGTTTACAATTTAAATCTATGGCAGTAGTGGTATTTTTAGTTCTAAAACTGGTCCATTTTTAGTACAAAAAACGTTTGGGCAAAATCACCAAAAACCACTGTGTACCAAGTTGAAAAGTTAATGGATCCAGTTTTAAGGCTGTAGCCCAACGAAAAGACAGACAGCCAGACAAGAAGAATTATGAGACCAACTTTTTTCGTCTTCCCCCTATCATCGTAATGGCAAGTCTGATCAAAATCTCGAGTTCAATATTTTTAGGAATGTGTAACTCTCCATATAGTACCTACATGTGTACATATAAATAAATATTCGCAAGTAAAAATTCAACCGAAATTCAGATGTAGAAAATGTGTTCCACGAAAATTGGCATTTTTCTACTTTCGAAAAAAGAGTGAGTTTTAACTTTGATTTTTTAGTTTTTTCCTCCAATATTAAAATTTTGTCTGCCAGGATGTTCTTGAAAGAAATTTTGGTTTTGCCCGTGTAAGATTGTCGTGAAACGAATAGTGGTGGCATTATAGTGTTACGCAAATGACTTGACTACGGTCCTTTTTCGCACTTAAGATCTTCATGCCGCCACAGACCCTACAGTATTTATTGCCACTTTTCCACCTCGTCCTTGTAGACGGAACCAACAACTACCCGGAGAGTTTCCTTCCAAAATAGTACTAGCGATCTCATCTACCTTTGGTTTATGCATCTAGGCTACATTATGTACATCAGGAACAATATGATTTGTGGTAGATGACTTGATTGGAAGAGGACTTTAATGATTTCTTGCAACTGTAGGTGTCCAACTTTAACCATTCTCGAAACACTTGGACATCTCTGATACTGGAGGATTGCCTTGATTTGATCAGAATGCTTTCAATCCAGTTGATAGTTGACTGATCCTAAGATCTCCACGTCCCCTTGTGAATATAGAGATGTGCAAACTGCATGCTTGCTATCACAATATTTCACCCCAGAAGAGTAGTTGGCCATACTGAGCTCATTGTCAAAGGAAGTGTCATACAGGCTGTACCCTCTAACTGTTTCACCAAATATGGCATCTCTTCCTTGCATGTAATGCAAAATATATAATTTTAAGATCCTCTCTCAATATTGATATAAACAATAATCTGTCGAAACCACTACCCTAACTTTAAACTGATTGTATGTGAATATATTGTTTTCATATCTTTCTAAAAATTCATTGAACTTTATGGCCTTTATGTCTCAAATCCCTGCCGATTAAATAATACAGATATTTTGTTATTATTTGTGGTTTTCATGTCCCTATCAATATGGATAAGGCATTTTCCTCTATTCAAAAGTAGCCTCTATCTCTCTAAATATGTATAATAATTTTTGAATAAATAACTTTCCGTCCAACCCATTAAATAAAACATTTAAGTTTACATTCATATATAAAATTCATATCCTTTTGCGCTTCTTGACACTCGTACATTATTTAACCCTTCTATTTTGGGACTGTTGTTTAAATTTTTGGCAGTGTAAACATCAATCCTGGCAGTGTTTCGTTTGCCCATAAATTCGCTGAATTAAATAGTCTCAATAAAACCAAATGATGCGTTGCTGCGTAAAATAGGATATTCAAACAGTTTTGAGCAAAAGATGTAAGATAAAGCCTCTATAGCTGTGGGGGGGTGTGTATAGCCTACAGAGTGACTGGTGATGGTGGGCCTTCAAGGGACCCATCCTTCTATTTAGTTTTGAAGACATCGCACATAACGTGCGGTTGATTTTCGTGCCTATTTTATTGAGATAGAGTTGGATATTGGCTTAAATAATATCCTTTTCAAATTTTGTATTTACATTTTTTTTTCTCGTACGCACAATGGGCGACAATTTTTCTTTAACAAAAACGAAATCACATTTTGATTGGCTGTGATAAGCTTTAGCGTTCATGCTTCTGTCATATTCAGTGGAATTTGGTGCTTAAATTTTATGACCGCAAAATCTAAATTGTCTGTGGATTTTCTTTTTGTTTCATTTTATTTTGTTGTTATTGTATTATGTTTAGCGGGCTTACTTTTTTTTACCCATATACAAAGTGTTTAGTATTTTGTGTAAACATTATTTATTTTATTTTTTTTTTTCATTTAAAACCAATGGTAAAAAAAGGCACAAACGATGATGTCTTCATAAATCACAAAAAAAAAAAAATAAGAAAAAAATACTGAAGACACAAATATTATTGTTATGTCCTTTACATTTGTTCGCATTTAAAAGAAGAAAATATTTATTTTGTCACGAAAAGTGAAAGCATGATTTAAGTTTGCGTTTTTTTTTTTTTAAGTGGAGGTAATTTTCAAATTTAAAAGACTGAAAAAGTTTATCGTTGAAATCAAATATAATTCATTGAAAGGACATTTATGAGATTTTATTTTAGGAACATCATTTCTTTTTATGTTAAAATATTTATGATGGGTAGATAAATGTTTAAGCTTATTTTCGGCACTCCTACTACTCAACTTTATTTACTTTATGTCAACGAATCTTTTGTTTTGTAGGCCTTATATTCTCCAAAGTTCTTATGATTTTTATTAAAAATAGAAGCAAAGTCTGAGGTAGATTAACATCTTTGCTTCTTAAATATTGCTGTTAGTTATAGTGATTCTTAAGTTGTCAGACTGATGTTATTTTATTGAAAAGATGTACTCCACGTTTACTTTAAGACCAATTTGTTCTACCTGTTGTTCAATCGCCACGTTGTTAAAGACTATTAGAGATGATCCCAATTTCAACCGTAGCCATGGTCAACATAAATAGGGTAATAATAATTAATTAAAAACAAGCTAGTTCCCCGCATTATGTTACAGTTAATAATAAAATAATTGAAATTGTCTTTGACACTAACAGACGTAATTTAAAAAGGTAAACTAACAAAAAAGTACGTATACGCCCACGAGTACCATTTTCATACAAAACGAACTTTTTGATAATTGCTTATAGCATAATCATTCATCCCAAATTCCTATTTGAACATGAAGAAATTAAAGAAATCTTTTATTAAATTGTTGTTAATTACGTAATTTATTTTTTTTTAATATTTACAACAAAACATTTCAAATTACTTACTTTACTTCACTTTAGATGGTACTCACAGTCCAGAATGGACTTCGGCCTCAACCAACAAGCCTCCAGCCAGCTCGGTCCCTATAGCTAACTACCTCATGTTACGCACTCCAAGTTAGTTGATGTCGGTCTCCACTTGTGTGCGCCACCTTAGGTGGGGTCTTCCTCTGCTGCCCAGACCATCACGGGTGGATTCGAAGACTCGTGGGGCTGGTGCGTAGGTGTCAGGTCAACGTCACTGTAAAGCCCGTAGAGCACGTTGTTAAATCTTCTCCTCCATACTCTATCGATACAGACTCGACTGAGGATTACCATACAAATTTTACTTTCAAAGCACCCAAGCAGATTCTCACCCGTTTTTGATAGAGTCCATGCTTCTGCCCCATGCAGCAAGACCGGAATGCTTAAGGTTTTATATAAGGTTTCCTTGGTTCCTTGAGAGGGGGCATTACTACTAAAATGCCTTTTAAGCCCGAAGAAACAGCAGTTGACAAGAGTAATTTTTCGTTTGATCTCTGCACTGATGTCATCTTGCGATGTATGTAATAGTGGAGCCCAGC
This sequence comes from Dasysyrphus albostriatus, assembly GCA_946251815.1. Classification (NCBI taxonomy): domain Eukaryota; kingdom Metazoa; phylum Arthropoda; class Insecta; order Diptera; family Syrphidae; genus Dasysyrphus; species Dasysyrphus albostriatus. The sequence continues at coordinate 131,525,550 of OX276337.1, read as the reverse complement.
TAGACAAAATGCTTGAGGACTTTAAAGTTGTACCTATCCATCGTGACATTTTGCCCGGATCGACAATGTTGAGATTCCTTTCTCGATGATAGCATATACTTCGTCTTGTCCTCATTAACCACCAAACCCATTTTCACCGCCTCTGATTCAATACTTGCAAACGCGCCAGCAACAGCTCGCTTCGTTCTCCCCATGATTTCAATATCAATATAGCAAGTAGCTGAACGGACTTTTGAAAAATTGTACCTCTGTTGTTGAATTGCGAGTTGCGTACAATTGTTTGAAGTACGATGTTTAAGATATTGAATGATAATGCATCGCCTTGTCTCAAACCTTTCTCGACATAAAAGGTGGTTTTCTTGCCGACTTTGACAAAGAAGCGAGATTTTTTCATCGTCATTCTTCACAGCTGCGCAAGTTTGGCAGGGATGCCAAGATGCGACATGGCTCTGTACAGCTCGTCTCTGTTTACGCTATCATACGCGACTTTGAAATCTATAAAGAGATGGTGTGTATCGATTTTAAACTCTTGGGCTTTTTCCAAAACCTGTCAGAGTGTGAACATTTGAACACTAATAGGGGCCGATTAGATCATAGACAACCGGTTTCAAGTGATCACACAGTACGGACTACAGAATTTTGAATGCGACGTTGTCAGCTGAACGGAATAAGATTAAATTGCTTATATAAGGATTTTAAATATAATTAATTAGGTAATACATATTTGCTTAGCAAACATTTTTTTTTTTAAAACACGAGAAACTCTTTTTTTACTTTGAGCTATTGAATTAGTTGTTTACGCGTATTTATTTGTACATTATTGTTCCCTCCCAATAGTCCATTCAATTTGTGCTGACAAGATTCCTTCTTAGCGAGCAAATTGTGGGCCTTGCGTTTTCGAGGGTGCTGTATCTGAATATTAAGTTTGCGATCAAAATTTCATGACGTAACGTGAAAAAATTTCAAAGGATGAAATAAAGATTTTTTACTTACATACATAGTATTTCTCTAAAAATTTTGTTTTTCACAGATTTCATTAAAGTACAATTGAAATTATAAACATTATACAATTTCCAACAAATTTTAGTTTAGGTTTTTTTTTTCTGTAACAATCCATTCCAATTTTTTGTTTAAAAAATCCTCATTTGAATTATTGTGAATTCAGCATATTTTTATATAAGGCAAGGACAAATTTATGATTTTCAAAAAAAAAAAAATAGAGGAAAAGGTTTATTCTTCAGAATGATTACAAATTTTTTTTGAAAAATACTCCGAGGAATAATATAATCCAAACCAATCTCAAAATAATCTTAAACCAATTTCAAACTGATCACAAACCGATCTCATACCAACGGAACTCAAACCAAATTCAAACCGATCTCAAACCGATCTCAAACCGAACTCAAACCGAACTCAAATAGAACTCAAACCAAACTCAAACCGAATTCAAACCAAGCTCAAACCGGACTCAAAATGAACTGAAACCATTCTCACATCAATCTTCAACTGATCTGAGACCGACCTGAAACCGATCTAAAACCAAATTTGACCTGAACTCAAACGGAACTCAAACCGTTTATCGCTTATAATTGAAAATTGTAGGAACTACTCACCGTGATACAATATCCTAATAAATTCCAATTAAGTACAGTCCGAAACCAAGATTAGGGTTGGTATTAATCAAGCACTCATAAAGGGCTCTTAAGTTTATGAGGCTCATAACTCAAATAATATTTATGCTATTTACCAACTACTCTTTTAGCTCTTTTTCGAAGTCCGAAAATGAGAGCAACTCTCTCTTCACCAGACATACCCAAACTGGGAAATCAAACTGTTTTCAGGCTGGCCCAACTTTGTTGGCACTTTTTAGATCCTTACAAAAATGAGTGTTGCACGCACATATACACAAGTTCTTTGCGACCACAGTGATTTTATTTTATTTTCACTTATTTGTTTTTATTTTTGTTTTGTCCCGCAGTGAATATCATTTTATATTTCAGTTTGTTTTATAAATGGAAAATTTTCTTTTAATACTTTTTGGTTTCGCTAGGTGTTCCGTTCATACGTTGTTTACCTCGTTTGCGGAACCCAAACGAACGGAAGAATTTGTATTTTTGACGTTTTTTTTAAGTTTTCACAACAATGGATTAGAACCAACAATGATCTTTACCGCGTGACTTACAAAAATAAACTTATAAAATAAGTGAGAAAAAAATTATATCTCTGAAGACAAAAAGAGTTATATAGTTTGTGTGCGTGCGACACTCATTTTTGTAAGGATCGAAGAAGTACCAACAAAATAGATAAGTGAATTTTCTTGAAGGATTATATTATTTTTAAAAGTCAATTCCATTAATTGTGCACTCAAAAACAAAGAATTTAATATAATTTTTTGAACATAAAAGGAAAACAAAATTAAAACTTGTTGTTTGTAGGTTACGGATAGATACACTATTGTTTTTAATATATTTTTTTTTTTGTGCCAGCAAAGTTTCTATTTAATAATTCAGCAATACAGGGACAAAACTTCATAATTGAGTAGAAGTAACAAGCACTGTTCCATTGAATTCAGGATAAGTGTCTTCTTGAGTGAAACCAATGGAAAATGACAATACTTTGAAGGTTTTTGAATAAGTTTTCGCTCATAAGAGAGAGAGCGCTCATAACTTAATGAGTAATCAGGACTACTTATAACTTTTATGAGCGATCTTAAGTATTCACTATTATTGCTTGGTGAATAGGTTAATGAAGCTCTTAAGTTATGAGCGTTCGATGAATACCGCCCTAGGTCTTTATTGTATCACTTTCAAGATCGCATTAAATTTCAAAAATAAAATGCAATAAAATCCAAAGCCATAATTTTTCTTGAAAATTAGTATCTTGAGTGTAAAAAAGGATTTTAACTCCTCTTAACACGCACCTTGTGTGGTCCATCTCGTGAGTTCATAGGTTCTTAACTAGTTTTTTGATTCTTCTATACCTACCTTTTCACCTCTATTATTATATTTAAGTATGCACTGTGTATGTCATTATGTTATTAATTGTTGAATTCACTCTTTTTTTTTGTAAACGTTTTACAACAAATTATGGCAATTTTTCAATTGTGTAAGTCCAACCATAAGTTAATACATTTTATTGGTTACATAAGTACACGTTTGCTTAAAAGGGCTCAACCCGTAAGCTGTTTAAATCTCTTCAAAGCGGATTAAGTTTGTGTCACGCAGTTGAAACAACATAACCTTTTATGTACCCACATATATTTCCTTTCAATTGCAATTGGTTATGAAATCAACCAATGAGCTCTACGTCATGGATTTTTGTTTATAACATAAAAATGCAAACTTGTAGACAATTGTACATTCATAAAAATTTAAATTGTTGATAAAATACCCTTTCCATTCAAATTCATGTTGAAATAAAAAAAAACTCCAAATTGACGTGTTTTTGTTGATAACAGGGTCGTGCATATAGGTTTGTTCGAGTAGTTGTTTTCTGGCTATCCTTCTGAAAAACATTTTATTTACCAGACTTAACTTGTTTAAATTACACCACAAGAGGCTTAGTAACGAAACCTTCAAAAAACAGTAAGAAACTATGAATATAAATATGATATTTCTTTTATAAAAAAAAATGCTTATCACTTGGTGCATAAATGTGTACTGTATGAAATTCCTTAGAATATAAAAGAATCCTTTGGCAAAAATTAGTGTTTGTAGGTAGAAGTACAAATCTAAAAGCAAAGCCCCAGAATTCTAGTCTACCTTTACTCAACATAAACAATTTTTTTTTGAATAACCTTAAGGGAAATGAAAAGTGCTTCAGGGGAATTAGCTTTGATTGAGTAAAAAAAAAACCTTGGTAGTATGAAAAGAAACTTTACGAATCGTTTGTGATTATTTGAAAAGGATTTTCACCAACACCACACCGCCCATTTCAAGGACCATTTTGAGGCTAAAATAATTGAGGTGCTAAAGATTTTCACATTGCCCGCTGGGTACATGTACATATTTCTGCTAAGAAAAAAACAACTTTCCTCGATTTTGTGTATTTTTTTTTTTGTTTTTAGTTCTCAACTGAATTTTCATTTAATGAAATTTCCAATGTTTTAATGGCAACTAAATACTTACCTTTGGCTCACTCCTCACTCTTGTGAATAATTCCCTCTTCTTCCCTCATTTTTATTCCAAATCGTTTCGGGGTAAATTTTTATGGAGAATTAATTGGCAATTTTTATTGAAGGTGAAGTAAAATTCGCTTGATTTGTGTTTTATGAAGGTTAAAAGGTATTTTTTGTTGTTTTGAAAATTTAATGAGTTTGAATATTTAAAGGACTCTTTAAATGTTTCTGTATCGTTGCAAATGTATATATGTGTAAGAGGATACGCACTTTATTCTTGTTAAATAAGCAAGGGAAAAACATTGTGTTTTATTTGTTTAATGTTTCGTGGGATTAGAATTAATTTTTATTTTTCTTTCTCAAAATAAGGCCAAGTACGAATATAGTTTTTTTTACTGAAAATCCCAGAGGAAAAGGACAGTTTTTAAAATGAAATATGTTTACTTGGACCCTCTTTAGTTCAAAGGAAATCTTTTGAGTTACATACATTTTTTGTTTTTAAAATAAATTGCACATTTATTTTTGGAATATACATAAATTGTATTATTTTCTTTGGCTTGGAAAGGGTGCTTTAATATAGACGTTTTAATTATGAAGAAAAGAGATGATATGCGTTTAAAGAAGTTAAGAAGCATCAGTCAGTCTGGCTGACAAAGAAGATAGATGGATTTAAAATTGGTTAAACAGGCTTTTTTTCAAAATTGTACAATAATACATTTTTTATAAAGGGTTTTTCAACAGGGACGCTACAAAAGTAGAGCGACAGGGATAGCAAACGACGCCATATTTCTTGCCGCTCTTTTGACATTTCTCTTCAGTAAGGTTTGCCATTTCATGATGGAAAGATATACGAGCCAACAACGAGTTGAAATTATTAAAATTTACTACCGAAATTCGAAGTCAGTGGCCTCAACGTTAAGAGCGCTACGTCCAATTTATGATCGTCATAATCGCCTAGCAGATCAACAATTAAGCGTCTTGTGGAAAAATTTGAATCCACAGACACAGTACAAAATGTTCCCGTGCCAGTGAGACAAAGAAATGCCCGTAGTGTCGAGAATATTGCTGCCGCTGAGGCTTCAGTTGCAGAAAGCCCAAATGTGTCTCTCACACGTCGTTCTCAGGCGTTGGGCATCTCTGTGACGTCGTTGTGGCGAATTTTGCGAAAAAGATCTTGGCCTACATCCTTACAAGATTAAATTGACGTAAGAATTGAAGCCGCTTGACCACCAGAAGCGTCGTATGTTCGTGAATTGGGCTGAGCAACAACTTGAAAATGATTCGAATTTTCATCGAAAAATCATCTTCAGCGATGAGGCTCATTTCTGGCTGAATGGGTTCGTCAATAAACAAAATATGGAGTATTGGTCAGGCAGCAATCCACACTTACTCCATGAGTCATCATTGAATCCCGAAAAAATTACGGTTTGGTGTGGTTTATGGGCCAGCGGTGTCATTGGGCCGTACTTCTTCCGTGATGATCAACACCGGCACGTTACTGTGAATGGGGATCGCTACAATTCAATGATAACCGAATATTTTTGGCCCTAATTGGATGATATGGACTTGGAGGATATGTGGTTCCAACAGCAATCAATTTATTGGAAACCAAGTTTGGAGAACGTGTTATCTCACGAAATGGTCCAGTCGCTTAGCCGCTCCGGACGTGTGATGTGACGCCGTTAGACTATATCCTTTGAAACTACGTCAAGTCTATGGTCTATGCCAACAAGCCAGCGACGATTGATGAACTTCGTACGAATATCGAACGTGAAATTGCAGCAGTATCGGCCGGCCGATTTATGCTTGAAAACCGGGTTTGGGTTCAGCATCAGGACTTGTGCAAGCTTGCCCGTGGTGGCCATGCAAAAGTAATCGAGTTCCATACATAATGGCATCAAACGTACTTTCACAGGAATAAAGAATTTCATTGATATCCAAAACCGTTTTTGTTTTATTTAAAAAAAACTTTTGTACCGCTCTAATTGAAAAACCCGATATTTCCAATTTCCAAAATTACAATAACAACCTGTGAACAATTTACGAACAAAACCTGAGTGCCTTAAATCATTTTACATTCTGTAAAAACATGTGTCAAATAAAATTTTATATGAATATTGACAAAACTTTGGACTAAAATGCGCAGAATGCACAGAAAATCACAGAAATTCCAAGTAAAGGAACAGACCTAAACATAAAAAAAAAAAAAAATAGGGTAGGTAGTTGTTTTTTTTTTTAATTTCATTTACTTTTCATGAAAAGGACCAAAGTCACTGCCGAAATATCCCGCGGGTAATCTGACGTTTCAATTCACTCGCCCACTCAATCACGTTTACTAACTAAATCGATTTCCGACTCATCTCACTCACTCCCTACGGTTTGGAATTAGCTTAATCTCGGCACTGGTGTACGATGACACTTTCCCAAATCAATAAGGTGGAAGTTTTCAAGAAGAGGATCTTGCGTGTAGGAAACATGACAGCAACAACAGGCTCTAGAGTAAGCCAAAATAATAAATCTCGAGAGATACCACATCCAGTAAAGATTTGTAAGCCAGCCAAGACATCCTGACTAGCGGTACCTTGATGTAAATAAAAAATGCATCCCCTTTTGTGCCAACATATTCAATCATAAACTTAATGTAAGACCGTAATATTTGCGTTTATTAAGTCCTAAACCTGAAAAACCATTGGTCCAGCACAAAAATCCTAACCAAAAATTTAAGATTTTGCAAGTCACATACAAACATATACAATATATAAACATATGCAGATATTTGAATACACAAGCAGTAAATGGTTTATTTTCTAAGGACCAGATAAAAAGAGTTCCTGCTAAAGAAAAAAAAAAATATCTAAAACATATTTTATGTGAAAATCATTTCCGATTTTCAAAGTCACATCTGAATGTCGAGTGTAACTTCCAGGTATTTCTCTGGCAATATTCCTAAATCCTCCCCCATTCGATATAAGGATATCCTTTTTTTACCTTTCAGTGAAGATGAACATGAAACCTTTCTCCAAAATCTTCAAAGACTCATTCTATGGGCAATAATAACAGGAACAACTACAATTTAAGTACCGATATAACCAAGAGTCGACAAAAATGTGATAGTATTCACGTTTATGGAAATACCCAAACAAAAGAACCCCAAACAAAAAATAACAACAAAAAAGTAATAAAAAGAGCAAGTCTGATGTTGTTAGGCATCTAAATGAAATGTAGGAAGAGCAAAGCTGATGAGATGTAATGGGCGCACACAAAATAGATAGAAAGATAAATTCCTTTGCACTTTTATCACTATCACCATCGTTTTCACCGCAGCCACCACATCCCATATCGCCACTGCCACCGCCCGCCACCCTCCATGGCCATGCCACAGCAGAATTCTCTCCTAGACCAGAAGACTTGAAGCTTAGACGAGGCCTCTTCTGAAAGATTCACAAAAAGCTATTTGAATCGCAAATGAAATAAAAGAGGAAAGAAAGGATCTTAAATGCTTTGATTCCTATTCAACCAAAGAAGTGACCTAGATTCAAGTAGGTAGGTATAGGTTGTGTATAAGGTAGTTGATATACAGTCTCCTCCTTCAATATCATTCAAAGTATGCAATCGAAATGTAATCATGATGTTGACGTTCGAATAGAATGGAGGCGATTTCCTTCGAACGAGATTCATTCGGTTTTTCTATTCCTCTTCTTTTGTCATCGTCATCGTCATGCTTTTTGTTAAATACATAAATATAAAATTCCAAAGGATGAGTTTGCTTATTGTATTGATGTTTCATTTTTGTTGTTGTTTTTCTTTTGTATACCAGAGAGATAAAAAAGATCTAAAATGGTAACTATGTTATCAAGGAAAATCAAACATCGATATTTTAAGTTGAATTTTTGAATTTCCTTTTTGAACTGTGAGAGCAGATAAATATATATTTACAATGAATGCTCAAGGAACCAAGCAACGGTAATTGTATTTAAGAACATCACTTGACCAAATACACGTTTATTTATAGAAAAAAAAAGATCTATAAGCTGGCGTTGTGAAAATAAAATCAACAAGTATTTTCAAATGAATTTTTCCTGAAACCATAAGTTGAAATTTTATTTACTTTTCTATGAACCTTTGATAAATTCCGGGAAAATTTGTCAAATATGTATGGATTCATTAAATTTTTATTAATTAATAAATTTTTGTGTTAAAATAAACTTTTTCATGAAGCTTTGTACCTACATAGGTAATTAAGTTGGGGATTTATTTGGGAATTGTTTCATTTATAAAAAGGTTGACTACAACGTTTGTGGCACTTGTAGGTTTTCTCCGAATCCTTAATTAGATTATTTTGTAGTTTTGTACAATATACTAAAAATAAAAATATGCGAATACATTTCTCCTAGTCCCATAATGATTTAACACCCCCATGGAAATTCCACTCACAGTGGAGTTGAAAGCTCTTTTACGCTAGCAGTACTGCTTCATTTTTGTAACCTTGTGTCTGTTCTCTTCGGGTTTTTTCAACCTTAGATATTGGAAATATTAACATGTCACAGTCATCATTTAGTGTGGTAAAAGATGAGCTCACAAAATTTACGAAGCCTGCCCGGAGTACGTTGTAAAAAAAATTGCTGTTAGACCTCAATGCTCAAATTGGAAAGGAAAGATACCTTTAGCGGATCAGTTGGAAGGCATTAAAGAGCTTCAGAGAAGAAACAAATAAACAAATAAAAGCGACTTGCAACTTATAGACTTTTAAGAAGCTCGTAATAAGGTCACAAGAAGCACTGGTTTTCCAAGGCTACAAATCCACAAAGTAACCTGGTGCTCTCCAAACGGTCTATACGCCAATCCAAATTGACCCTGTGCTAATCGATGGAAAGACATCACGTCTCTGAGATCATTTTCGTGTGTGCTTTTCGAGAGGCAAACGTCAACTCTGGCTATTACCTTATTGTGGCAAGAGCTTAAGAGCTCAACTGTCAAAAAGAAACTACGATCCACTCTTAAGAAAAAATTCGCGAATATGTGGCAGCGTAAAAAAAGAGCAGAGAGAGAGGATTATCGAGCAAAGAGAAGAAAGAGAGTAGAAAATGACCCAGCGTAGAAAATCGAAGATTCTCGCGACTAAAACAAACAACCAGCAACTGGTTGCCGGAACGCAGGCTCTGTCACCGAAGTATGGGGAATTGTTGATTTATTCAAGCAACTGCTAAATAGTGATCAGGCAGAGTGAGAAATAGAACAAAAAGCGAACACAGAGTCCATGAAGACCCAGTACACTAGAAGATGCACACTTGATGATATGACTCCGTTGCGTGGAGCCACAAGGGATACGAGAAAGAACTGGCGCAAGCTGGTGATCGTAGGGCCAAATGGACATCCACTGGCAAGCAAAAGTGTAGTAAAGTACCTTGGCATCTGGATGGATCAGTATTTGTATTTCGACAGACACATAAATGCTGCTCTGGCCAGGGTTAGGGGAGCTTTTGCCCTGACGAAACGGTTATTTTATAGCAGCCGGCTTGACAGCAGGGTAAAGGTGATTTGCTACATGGCTCTTATCCGGCCGATGATTGCCTATGGATGCCCGGTTTGGTTCAACGTTGCCCCATCTCAAATGGAAAAGATTCGGGTGTTTGAGAGTCAGTGTCTTCGATGCTGCCTTGGATTGCACAGAACACCAGAGTCGGAGTACAAACACTATTATTCCAACCTGGCTCTATACAACGGCGCCAACATAAACAGGATAGATAATTTCTTGCTGAAGCTAATTCGGGGTCACATTGCAAGAGCGATGTCCTCGACTAACAGCTTAATTTTTGGGGCTTATTACCCTAAGTACGAATACTACGAGAGTGTGCGTCTAAGCGGCTTTATTCCGCCCGATGCATTCTTCCATCTAAACAGTCGAGGGCTGATCCAGGATAGAGGGGCGGTTCCGCTAATCTACCACGTCGGCCGGAGAACTGTAGATCGGCGGCTCCTGTACAGTCGAGACGTCCTCGCACAAGATGGAGCTGAGCACCTTCGGTTCAGTAGGACTGTGTCCGAACGGGACCGAAGAGATAGGGTAAGGCAGGAGAACCAGTTCTGGTGGTTGAAAAACGAAGATGAAGTTCCTTCAGACATTTAATTTGACCTTGCTATTTTCTTTTGTATGGCCGACTTGCATAGGTTTAGGTAGTTAGGTTTAAGTAGGGACAGTCAGGGTGGCACCAAAAAAAAAAAAAAAAATTATAAATCCACAAAAAAAAAAAAAAAAAAAAAAAAACGGAAAATGCTTGCTGTGGCTGTTCTAGTTTGTAAGTAGTCTGTAATTAGCTTATAAGTAGGTTGTAACTAGTTTATAATTAGTTGTAAATAGTTTTAAGTAGCTTTAAGTAGTTTTAATTAGTAATAATTAGTATTAATTAGCTTTAATTTAGTTTTATCTAGTTTGTAAGTTTTATATAAAACCAAAAAAAATAAAGAAAATGATACCGAGTTTTTTGTAAATTCTTCTCGGTAAAAAATAAAACCGACCTGGATTTAGTATTAAGATAGTTCTTAGGCCGAAAGGCATTAGCATTAAGTTATTCTAGTTTAACTTAGAGCGCCCGACTGGGGCCAGTAAGTTAGTTTTAAGATATTGATAAGTAGGCTAGTTTTTATGAATTTTTGAATTTTTTCTAGCTTTAAGATAGTTTTAAGAAAATGGAAAAATAAAAATTTGTAAAAAAAAAAAAAAATGCACACTTGATATAAAGATGCCCAAGAACAACAAGGCCGCCGAACCTGATATTTTACCAGCGGAGATCCTCAACCATGGAGGACATATGTTGAGAAGTTGAATGTATCAAATCATCAACCAGGTTTGCGTGGAAAAAAGCATGTTTAATGACTGATCTAACGGCTCCATATGTCTCATCTATATAAAGACGATCCTATATCCTGCAAGAAATATAGAGGCATATCCCTGATAAACGTCGCATACAAAATCCTATCTTACATAGTTATTGAGCATCTTAAGCTATTCTGCAACTCTATAATTGGCATATGTACCAGTCGGGCTTCTGGCCAGGAAAATCAACAATTGACCAAAGAAAAGACCGAATTTTAATCAAGTCGAGACTCACCATCTACTGATCAAATTCAAGCTCACATATAATTTATAAATTCGTCATCAGGAGATCTAAATGGCAATTGCTGAACTTGTAATCCTGAGAAAACTGATCTGGTTGTGTCTTGTAACATTGGAAAATACGCGATGTGTAAAAAAAGCTTTTCCGAGCTATTTCAAATATGCACACGGCTTCGGCGAGGAGATGTGCCTGTGAGCCTGTGAGGGACAGACGTTAACCCTGAAAGCATTATTTTCAACAGATCATCGGCCACTCCCAACAGGCCGTTCTAGAGGCTTTAACGGAGTTGAAGAACAGGCAAAACTTGGTGAAACTTTTTGGTTTTCAAAAAAATTAGACAAATTGATTATATCAACATATATTGAAAGAACTGTCAACCAACTAGGATGAAACGTGACTTTTGATAGCAATAACTTCGAAGTAGTTAAGCATCTTCCTCGAAGCAAACATTAATCCCACAAACGACATCTCATAGTAAAGATCCGATGAAGAATTACATTAGTAATTTGGTTTGGCGCAACAGGTGGGTTCAAAGCTCCTCACAGAAAGACGAAGTTCACGCTCTTTTAAACGCGGTCCTAAGCAGAAGAAATATTCTTTGAAGTATTCTTGATTATAGTGAGAGGAAGGCAAATGGAGGAGAAGATGCAACAACTTACTCTATGAGCTGTACAGAGATGTGGATGTAGTCCAGAAAATCAAAACACTTCGACTACATACAGCGAATGGACAGTAATGCTCCATCCAAGAGCGTCTTTGAATCTCAGCCTCTTGGTTCGAGAGAATGAAGAAGTTTGAACCTTCGGTTTAAAGGCTAAAGACCGCAGTATTTGCATCATAGACCATATCTTCTGTGTTATATAAAAAATAAGTCACCCTTCCTGATATGAAAATAATCTTTAAACTATTTACCTGTCCAAGGCTTGAGTATAACTTTCGGATTTTGGTAAAACTCAACTTAATCTCTTGGACATAATACAAAAACGATCTTTATAAATGAAAGGTGAAAAAAGTATTTTTTATCCAGCAGCACTTTACGAACGTAAAAATTAAATAAATTTGGTGGCGCAACAGCTCGTGGAGGACCGGGCGTAGTGACTTACAACTCTCAACCATTCCTGTGTGCGTGTGGTTGTCAGGAATAGAGGGAGCCTACAATTTTTCCAAGTCTGAATAGCTAGATGGGAAACACTTATTCATGACTTCACTAAAGTGGATTGTTCTAAATAGCACTATTGTTCCCTTATCATTCATGTTCTTATTTAAAAAATCTAAATAGTCGCTAGCTCTCTTAGAATTCTTCTCTGTTTTTGAAGGTCCACACTGTGATAACCATTTTAAGGGTAGTCATAAGTTTTGACTTATAAGTCATAACCCTTTTGTGCTAGCATAATATAAATACCAAAGTGTTAATTTTTTGCATGTCCTTTTGCTGAGAGTAAAAAGTTATACTTTATTACCGGTATTTATAAACGCAAATATAACAAAAATTATCATAAGTCACTGAGTTAAGTGTCAAATCTTATCAATAAATTGAAATTCAAGGTAATAAACTAACTGACATTAAACGAGTAGTTAAGTTAAAAATACTTCTGTCATTGTTGCCAAAAACTATAGATAAACGGAAACAGAAGCTAGTGACATACATGCTTCTAACAACTTCAAATGAAAGAGTGTATGTGCAAAAGTTCACATTTTGTGAGAAAGTATATTTGCAGTTCAAAAATAGTCTTCGGTAACAGCAGAGTTCTTTTTGATTGTAGTAGATTTTCGTTAAGATTTTGAACTTAACGTTAACTAGCAGTTAATATTTTTATTGATATGAAATTTTAATTCGTGAACTAACTCCTGATGGACGTTTTAGTTAATTTGTGAATTAAAAGATATCGAAGCAATTTTATTGATAGGGCTGCATATCTTTAATGCTTTGAGCCACAAAAGCAGACTTAAACGATCAATTTCTGCATTTTACTTGTACCACATTTTTTTTAAAAGTCTGTTTCACCAGGCACGTTTCAATTATTTATTCTCTATCAGAAAACCTACACATATTCATCATTAAATAAATTAATAAATAATGAAAGTTTTAATTATTATTTACAAAACCTGCATGCAATTAACTTCCAAAATGATTTATTCACATACATATATAATATATATCATGAAAGTTGAAATATAAAGAACGATGATTCTATATGACCTTCACCTTGGCCTTCAGTTCATTTTTCCCACGTAAATTTTGCAATTCAATAGCTCATATTTTCGAATTTATTACCAATTCCAATATTCCACCATTAAATGTTCATTTCTCGAATATTTTATAATAACTTAATTAAACAATCCTCCTTATAAATGGAAATATATAGGTTGCCAACCAATATACATTCATCACATCCCTTATATTAAATTCAGAAAAAAATCCATATATATGTAAATATACAAATGAAATTATATAAATAAAGTGCTCATTATACCACAGCTGTTTATATCAGTCTTAAGCTGTCTTACCCTCATTAAGTAACAATATAATTAATTCGTACCAAAAATAAAAAATAAAGCTAAAAAAAAATTCAAATAAAAAAAAGACGTCGTTCTCGGCCTCCCTTAACACAACACCCAGGATTGCAAAATTTTATACTTATTATTCATTTTCCTGCAACAAAAGATACATTTTTCATAACACAAAATTAAACACTTAAGTATCCGGAAGCTTTGCAATCCCCTTTTTTTTTGCTCTTCGAACAAGACCCATTTCACATCAGAGAAAATTATAAAATAAACGAAACGCACGAATGAGAAATAGGTATGAAAAAAAAAACAAACAAGAAAATATATTTATAAAATCTCAAGACCACTCAAAACGCACGTACTTGTTTGCAAAGTGAAACTAGTGTTACGCTTTAAGGATATCTATCCATCTCTGGTTATTGTCATAAAGATATATGTTTGTATATCCCCTTGTAGTTGTAGGGAGCTGGTGGCAGTTTGAGTAAGTGTGTTGTGACTTAAAAAAGTTGGTTCATGGATATATTTTGTATTTTGCAGCTATGTACTCGTATATTTTAAATTAAGAAAATTTAAAATAAGACTAACACGCTTTTGGACAAGGCGAAGTAAGAATCCGTAAGCATCAGCTTTAAAAATGCATTTGAGTGTTCATAAATGCAAACTACAAAAGTCTGTTCAAAAGCACAAATGCAAAATTATACAGCATAAAGGTAGAACTATAACTGTCGGAGGGGCACTGACTGTAATGTCAAAAACCAACGAAAAGTAGCTTTCCGCATCGTCAAAAAGGGAACGCACCCATACTGTATCATCTATCTCTTTTTGGCATATTTCACCACATGTCAGTTTAGTTTAAGTGAGGTAAGCTCGAGAGCCTATAAATTATACACTCCTCGTCAACTGAATACGCACAAACATTTTTTAATATACTTTATCCATTTTTTCCAAACAGTGATGGTTATTATGCCATCTGTTGATGCTAACTATTCCCTTAAGATGTTAAGCAGATAATTCCGCAAGAATTATCCAAAAACAACCGTGAGTTTTTCTTCAACCACTTGCAAAGTGTTTTATATGCAAAGTAGGAGTTTTTTTTCTAGTCAACTGAATAGGTACAACGCCATTTTCTTCGTTGTTTATAAGTTTTTTGGAGTGCTTGACAGTTTAAATTAACGATTTTAGTGTTTTCAGTAAAATTTAATTCTTGATTTCAAATTTTAAGTAAAATGGGTAGATCTACGTGTCTTAACAGTGTTGAAAAAGCTAAAATCGATTTACTTAGAGACCAAGGCCTAACTGGACGTGCAATACCTGATAAAGTTGGCCGAAGTTTTAATGTAGTTTATTCTTACTTGAAAAATAAAGATGCATACGGCAAAAACATGAAGGGAGGTAAGAAAACAGCAACAACAGCAGCTGAGAGACGAAGAATTTTAAGATATGCATCAAAATCTTCTGATTCTGTGGCAAAAATAAAATAAAAAGTCGGCGTAAACGCAAGTTGCTCAACAGTATTAAGAGTAATCAACAACTCAAGCCATCTTAAACGAATGAAACTTAAGAAAAAACCACCACTTGACGAGAGACCGAAAATGTTGCGATTAGATTTTTCAAGACTTCACATGAGTTGGAAAAAAGAATGGTATCACGTGGTTTTTTCAGATGAAAAAAAGTTTAATTTCGATGGCCCTGATGGGTTCAACTTCTATTTTCACGACTTAAGAAAAGAAAAAAGATTTTTAAAGCGCCATCATAGTCGTGAAGGAGGTGTCATGATATGGGGAGCAGTCAGTTATTATGGAACAGTTGAGCTCGAGGTTGTAACATCAAGAATGACAGCAGCTGGGTATAAAGTAATTTTGGAAAGAAATTTTCCTAAATTTTCTAACATCTTTGGACCCATAAACTGGACCTACCAACATGATAATGCGCCTATTCACTCAGCGCGCATAATAAAAACATGGATAGAGGAGCAACAAGCGCAGTTGCTTCAATGGCCGCCGTACTCACCTGATCTAAACATCATAGAAAATGTCTGGGGATGGTTAGTACGCAAAGTTTATGAGGGTGGTCGTCAGTTCGAAGACAAAGAAACCTTAATTTCTGCAATCAAATTAGCGTGGAGCGAAATTTCGTTAAATTACATTAAAAAGCTATACGATTCCATGCCGGATCGAATTTACGAAGTAATTAAAAATAAAGGTGGAAATACCCACTACTAAACTTAAACAAAAACTTGTTTCATTCCATTCCAATACCAATTTCAATTTTTGTACCTATTCAGTTGACTCAAAAAAAAACTTCTACTTTGTATAAGTTACACTTTGGAAGTGGTTGAAGGAAAAACTCACGGTTGTTTTTGGATAAAACTTTGAAATTCTGTTATTTATATGTTACGAACATTTTTACCATCAACAGATGGCATAATAACCATCACTGTTTGGAAAAAATGGATAAAATATATTCAAAAATGTTTGTGCGTATTCAGTTGACGAGGAGTGTATATCGTTGGGACGGTTTCTTGCACAGAAGTGCTGAATGCAAAAATTTATTATATAACTGCGCCACAAAAACTAAAAAACAATAAAATAAAATTGCGGAATAAGTACAAGCTAGAGCGAGTGCAAAACCGAGTAATTATTTGTTTTTATATGTTGTCACCTAAATGTGACGTTTCGAATTTTTCCACCCACCAGCCAACCAATTTTCCAGCACTGACTGGAAAGATTACCAGAATGTATGATGGCAGCGTTCAGTGCTACAGAAAATAACAATAAGAAGCTCATATCACGTTTACATGAAAACAATTACAAACGGATCGAAGGACTTAGTTCTTGATTGATTGATTGTATATGGAAAAAAATATTTGAAATCGTTGGAGCGGTTTTCTTAAAAAAATATTTTTTTGAAAAGTTTTGATATGCAATATCTTATAATCTTATTTAAAATTTGTATATAAGAAATTAATCTTAATCCATTCAGCCGATTATGAGAAAATTCAAAATTTTAACAAAACGTTATATATTTATGAGAAGTAAGTACTATTAATAGTAGTAGCTGTTTTAAAATATAATTTTTATAATTTTTGTTAGCATATCACACTTAATAAACTAATTAATTAGTTAGGAGCCATTTCTTGAGAAAAAAAATTCCATAAACGGTTGTTTAACATTTGCATGGAAAGTACCGTTAATTTTTCATAAAAGTAAATTTTTTTCTTTAAATACTTTTCAAAGTATCAAGAAAAAACCCTTAAATACCCAGTTTTATAAACACCGACCATGTAGTTTGTAGTTTTTGTATAAAAAATATTAAACATTTTTTAAAAATCCAAAAATATATTTTTGAAAATGTTGGTGACAAAAAAAACTAACTTAATTGCTTAGAAGATTCTGTACAAAAAAATTATTAAAATTAAAATTATTGTTTTGAAGAAAATCGAAAATAAAAATGGTTCTTTAAGAGGACCATTAAAACCAATTTTTTGAAAAATAGTTTCCCATCCAAAGTTAGCTTTTGGAAAAAAAAAATAACTGAATTCTTTCTAAGAAAAGTTGTAGTGCCGTTTTTGAGAAAACTAAGATTTTGTAAAATTGTTAAAAAAAAAATGTATTTTTAGTCCTAAAAAAAATTTTAAAAACGTGTGAGCAAAATCACCAAAAACTACTATGTACCAATCCAAACATTTTTTTGACTAGGTAAGATAAAGCTATGAAGCTGGAATTGGGAAAGAAATGTTCTGAATTAAATAAGCTAAACGTTTTTTGTCTACACCGCTTATTTCTCTGGCCAATATTAATCAAAATGCATTAATCAATTATTGTAAAATTTGACGCGCTGGACAGTAAGACACTAAGGAACAATAACATCCAGAATCAATTTCTGTGATCTTTAATCTTAGTTGAACTTCTTATAAAAATCTTATTAAACAAAACTGGACGCTTTTAGCAAGAATAGTTAATTTTGCGTATACATACCCATTTTTTCTCACAAAAATATGAATTATATTGAAAAGTTTCCAAGGAACATTACTCAAATACACGCTTTCGTTTAATATATTTAATAGTTACTAGTTTACATGGAGAATTGAATGCGGATTGAATCCGATCCTTCGATCCACTCATGTAAACGTGATATGAGCTACTTATTATTATTTTCTGCAGCACTGAACGCAGCCATCAGACATTTTAGTTATCTTTCCAGTCACTGCTGGAAAATTGTTTGGTTGGTTACGTTACGACAAATAAAAACAAATAATTGCTCCGTCTCGCTCTCGCTCTTGCTCTCACTTATTGGCAATTTTTTGATTGTTTTTTAGTTTTTGTGGTGTGATTATTTAATAAATGTTTGCATTCTCCACTTCTGTGCAAAAAAACCGTTCCAACGATATATAATTTATATGCCTTCGGCTTTTTTAGACCGCGTAAATTGTACCACAAAATGATGATAAAATCATAATCAAAATGACTGCCGCAAGCTCCCTTTAACTTACCCTTGCCAAATCTTTTTCGGGTTTCGCTTTTAAGAATACAGCATTTTACAATGTTGGCTATATACTATATATATACACATATTATTCTTTACATAAATTCTTACTAAGTTGAAGTTTTGACCAGAAACAAAGGTAATGTTTATATGTAACGAAGGACAATAATTTTTTATAACGAGTCCATTTTCTAGGGTTATTTTTATATGGTGCTTACTCATTCTGGAACAATTTTTCATTACACCTCCTCCTCCAGGCTATATTCGGCATTGGGGATGGTGACATGGTGTTGGTGGTCACTTCCAGTTTTAACGAGAACTGTTTTTGTGTGTTGCTAAGTCGAAACGCACCTTTAGTACCATAAACCATGAAGTGATTTATCTTAATTGTCCTGTTGATGATGGGGGACCTTTTAATTTTAGACGCAAGAGGGTTGGGGATTACACTAGGTAACTATAATTTATTTATCTCGTTTCTAAACGGATCGAAAACGAAATTACGGTGAGCAAAATTATAAAGCCTGATGTGGTTATTTTAATAGAACATGGCAATAAAAATCGCCTCTAAATTTCGCGAAATATCTGAAATTAGCTCTCTGTTGAGTATATCTACCGGAAAAATCCTCAACAACTTTAACAACCACCAATGAATGAATAATTGGCAATAGTGAATAATAATCATTTGCAGGCAATTCAACAACCATTTTGTGTCATTAATATTCAAATTCGAATGGATTAGAACTAACGACATTTTAGAGTGCCATTTTAAAATATTTATACAAACACACTCGCGGTTCTATAAGCATTTAGATTGAGAGGGTGTTTTTGCTTCTATTGTTTCATTTTTAATAATTGTTGGTTATGGTTTTGTTGAAAATGATTTATTTTGTGATGATGTTGAATAATTTAACAAAAGCAACAAAAAAAAGAAGAATTTTGTTATTTGAATATAGATGTCAACTTAAATAGATATGAAATTTGAGATTAGATGAATAGAGTTTAAAAATATAGTTACGTACGTAGACATAGGTATGGCAATTTGGGAAGGACTTTTTTGTTGCTGTGATGTAGTAAGTCATCTGGATGTGCAAATTTAATATTATCTTATTATCTTTTATGGTTATTTTATAAAAAAATTATTTCACGACAGGATCGCACGTACTTGCTTCTATGTTCAAGTTGTTTGAAACCAACAACTTATAAAATATAAAAGTACGTAATTATAGAAAAAATTATAAAAAGCATTTAAATCGTTCTATTATGCAATTTGATTACTTGAAAAAAATATGAATATATGCAAGAAAAAATTGAAATCGGTGGAGAGACTTTTTAAAAAACTATTTTTGTATAAAATTTAACTAACTTTAAAAAAAAGGTTTAGCATGCAAATTTTTAGTATGTGTTAAACAACATTTATAAAAAAAAATTTATTAACCCATTTTTGAAAGATTGAATGGTCAAAAAAAATTATATTTTGATCTGACTAGTTATTACGATGATAGGGAAGACGAAAAAAGTGGGCCTTACAATTTGTCTGTATGTCTGTTCGGCTACAGCCGAAACGACTTTCTTAAGACCACATAGTGGTTTTTGGTGATTCTGCCTACACGTTTTAAAAATTTTGTTTAGAACTAAAAATAGTAGTACCTGCCACACAATTTCGTTTAGCAATTTTACAAAATCTTTATTTTCTCAAAAACGGCTCCACCAACAACTTGTCTAACAAAAATTCATTAAATTTCTTGGAGTATGGCCTATCTTTGGAAGGTAAACTATTAAACAAAAAAGTGGTTACTAAGGGCAGGTATCTTCCAAAGAATCATTATTTTATTTTTGACTTTCCTTAAACCGGCAATTTTTTATTTTTATAATTTTTGTATACAGAAGCTTCTAAATAATTTAAATAGCTTTTCTCACCAAAACTGTTTTTTTTTTTGGATTTTTAAAAAATGTTCAAATTATCAATTTTTATAAAACTTGGCATTTAAAGGGATTTTTACACTTTTTGAAGTGTTTAAAAAGAAAAATATTTTTGTGACAAAATAACGGTGCCTTCGATACAAATGTTAAAAAATTATTAAGTAAAATATGTTTTTCTTAAAATTGGCTCCTACGATTTTTATTAAACTTTTGTGTATGCTAATTCGATACCTCGAAAACGGGTTGACAATTTTTTTCCAAATTTTATTTAACTATTCAGAAGGATAAGTACTTACAGTTTGCATATCAAAAATGTTCCCAAAAATGTTTTAAGAATTTGATGTACAGGGTGATTGGTATAAGGTACACCAAAAAGCTGGATTGAGTAGGTTGGGTTAAGACAAGAAAAAATCGTATAGGGAAGTGGGGGGTCTATTTCCCCCAGTTTAGGCAGGAGGGGCAATTTCCTAAAAGATTGACTTAAAACAGAAAAAGAAATATTTAAAAACAACGGTACAATTTACAATACCATGCTATAGCTTTTCGGAAAGCCAGTTATCTCTTCTTTGATTTTCATTTTAAATTAAGTTGTGTTTTTGAAAAATTAACTTTCAATTTCGAAATTTTGAAAAAAAAACTTTCAAATTAATTTTTTTCAAAATTTTATGTAATTAAGTATAATTTTTATTTTCAAAAGTCGGTGCTCTTATTAATGTTCCAATAAAAAACATAAAACTGAATGTTAAAATGTTTCTTAGTTTTTGAGAAATAAAAAAAAAATAAAAGTACTTTTTTCCAAGAAAAACACTTTCTTCAGCGTTCTACAGAATTGAGTCCTCAAAATTTTATCATTTATTGTCAACTTTTGCACTTGGGTAGAGTGATATTGGTGAAGGTCATTGGTATGATTCACTGCCGAAACCCTGTTTTGGGGCAATCCAAGCATAGTTGCTATTCTTCTGGTGCTAAGGGGGGTCTCCCTCCTGTACGATTTTTGTCTTGTCCCAACCTACTCGCTCCAGCTTTTTGGTGCACCTTATACCAATCACCTTGTATAAAAAATTAGTTTTTAAAAAACCATACGATATTAAGTCAAGCTTTAAGATGGAGTTCCTTTTTTTTCATTTAGAAGTCTCAATTTAGCTAATTTAAATATCGCATTTCATGCTTTTAAACATTTTTCTCTCATAATTTCCACATCTTTAAATAAAATGTTCTTAAAACCTCAGCGTCTTGATCATAAGAGCAAGTACGTTCAACCCAGCCGTGCGTTTTATTTTCTTTAAATATTGTTTTATATCTGGAAGTGGTTTTGAAAATTTGTTCTATGTTCAAAATATTTAAAATATCCAAAAAAGTGGATGTTGCACCCACCCTTTTATATATAAAAAAGTATAATCCCGACAATTGGCAATACTGGCAATTTACTCGAAGGTTTGTCTACTCAACAACTATCTTCTAAGGAATCAACTGTAATTTTTCAACCACGCAACTTTTTTCATGTTCCAAAAAAGTTGAGTTCCCATTCTTTGACATACAAAAATCTATATTCCCGAAAAGTGCCAAATTATTAATAATAACGAACAATGTGGAAATTTCCCAATTCGGCATTAAGAAAGTTTAATTCCGAAGAGTGGCAACCATGATATTTTATTTAAAGGTACGTCTGCTCAACACCTTTTTTTTTAAAAAATTAACTATTATTTTCCCAGCATGCGTTTGACATCAGGAGACTTTTTCACAACTTTTCTTCATGTTCATAATATTGATAATTACCAAAAATTGAAATTCCACCATCTGACATCGAAAAAAAGTTTGTTCAAAATATTAAAAATTACCTTTTGACATAAAAAAGTATTTTCCCGAAAAGTGCCAACACTGGGATTTTACCCATCAAACTCCTGGGTTTCGTTTTGTACACCTTCTGCTTGACATAATCCCATAAAAAGTCTGGTACAGTGAGTTCAGGTGTCCTTCCTTGGGGGCCAGCAAAAAGTTGAGTTCCTGGAAATTAATTTGTTTGGAAATTTTTGTTGGAGCTCCGCCATGCAGTTAATCCATCTTGCTAGAACCAAATGCTGTTCAATGAAGATATGTACATTTTTGGCGGGTTCTAAGTAAAAAAAAAACTCATTCAACACTTGGTATCAATGGTTTATTGGTCATGAAAAGTAATAAGAAAAAGAATCCATAAAAATATCTGTTGTAAAAGGGTGTTTTTTTTGGGGGTTGGTGTAGTAGTGAATTTATAACCATAAACCCTTTGACAAAAGTGGTTCCCCTATGAAACTTGACAAAAATGTGTTCCGAACAAACTGAATAAAGAATCAAAAGTTTCTACAAAAATATTTCACATGGAAGGGTGTTTTCTTGAAGGAAGAGGAAATTGTAAGGCTATTTTTAAAAAATTGTTTGCAAATGATGGTACGCTCACGAAACTTGGTAAATATGTTTCATTTACTAGAAAAATGAAGAATCTAAAGAGTTCACCGAAATATGTAGGATGAAAGGGTATTTTTTGGGGTTTAGTGAATGAGTATTATTGATTTTTGGAAACAGCATTTTCTTGTTGGTAAACATTTTATACCTTCCTTCACTCACAATAAACGACCTTTTACCATAGATATTTTAATAGACTCTTTTGATTCTTCATTCTGATAGTTCATAACACATTTCTATCTGGTTTCAGTGTTATTTGAATTCAAACTGACGTTTCATTCAAATCTGACACACGAAAACACCTGGCATTTGATATCCAGTACGAAATGGCAGCAAGAAATTTCTCGAACAAAATCTGGTGTTGCGTCTGAACTATAAATGTAAGAACCCTGAACGTAAATTGATCGAAAAAAACTTGACCTGTCAAACAAGATATCGAAGGATATCACTTCCTGTCCATCTTCGTGACTTACCGGTCGAATTAATCTAAATTATCCTTAAAGCAACTTGAATTGTAAAAATAAATTAATTTTAAAGTATTTTAAGAATCACTTATAAATATTTTAACTGAAATAAATTAATTTTAACTACTCGTGTTCATTCTTCATTGAAACATAAAAAAGGGGAAATTTTTACCCTCTCATGAGTGCTCTCTTTTTTTTCACTTGTGCAACGGGTTCGCACTAAAAATGACAAAATCTGACCGTTTCAAACAGCTTGAAACTCGGTGTGGAACACACTTAATTTCCCATTAAAATAACTTTCCAAAATTTCTATGTCGATGAGGAGTTTTTTTATATGAAAATACTCCCCAGAATTATTTAATTATAATTTAATTTAAATAAAACTAACGGTCCATTGTAATGGTATATGAATAAAAGTTCCAAAGGAGAAAAGGACAAAACGGTCTACAAGCCGAATAACAATGAGACATGCTATATGTCATTGGAAAGGTACTTTTATGCACTTGTTGCCAAAGCAGCTTATTTTAAATCATTGTGTGAAAAAAGTTATTCGCTTATTATTACCCACATCACATTAATTTTTATTCAACAAAAATTCACCAAACCAATGAATTACTTTTTCCACAGTGATTTGAAATAAGCTGCCATAGTGACTATTGTAACACATGCAATTACCTTTCCAAACAGATACGTCTCGTTACTATTGGTTCCTAGACCACCTTTCAACTATTTTTGCCGATTGTCCTTTGCATGTATACTAAATGACTAAATTATAAACTTTTTTTTTACTTTCCGAGCTTATATTTACTACATTATTCGTATTTATTGCATTTCTTTTCGTTAAATAAATTATTAATTTATTACAAAATTAAACAACAAAAATTAATTAATGTAATGCATATATATGTAAAAACATAAATTGATTGGCCTACCATGATTTTAAAAACTGTAAATGTGATCAAAAGCTTTTAGGAAAAAAACAAATCAAACGTTAAAACAAAATCTATCAAACACTTAATTCTCTTTAATTAGGTATTTTTACCACAAAAATATTATATTCATTAAAATCAATCAACTATTCGAATATGCACTAATAAAAAAAAATCATTCACATAAAATTATTATTTCTTCTACTACATATTATTTTTTATTCCAATTAGCTACTTTGTAGTTAATCTCATTTCCAATTGGTTCATTGGTTAATTAGAGTTCGATGTGAAAAATTTAATTTCCAGTGCAAACAATTTTATAACTTTGATTGAAAAAAATTCAATAAATCATCATGCTAAACGTACATTTCCTGTCATGGTACTTGAAGGGATCTATACTATAGGTACCTTATTAAAAGCATTAATGGTCCTTACATCAAAATCCCCTTCGATTTACAAAAGTTTGTGTTTTTTTTTTTTTTAATTTTGTTTTCCTTTAAGCTGCCAGTCACTTACTTTATCAATTTCGTGCTCTCAAATGAACAATTTAAAAATCATTCGCTTCAATTGAGAATTTTGTTGTTCGAAACAAAAATACTTGCAGGCGGCATTCTCTAGCTACGAAAATATACATACAAACATACATTTCATATATGTGTGTATAAGTAAGGATATAGATTCGAGAGGACTACCGAACAGCAACAGCATTCCTTGATGTGGGATGAAACCTTGATTTGTTGAAATTTCAGTTTGTAAGGACCTGAATGCTGATGGTGCACTGGAACTTCAATGCTGCATTGGCATAGTAGCATATTGGCAAGGGCGGAGCGCAGCAGGATACATAGCAATCAAAACACAATTCTTTGAAAGGATGCAGTTCAGCGTTGGTAAACTTCATAGGATGAAAAAAAAGAAGAAAAATACACGAAAATAAGAACACAAAAATGAAAAATACCGGAGGAGCGCAGCTATACAAAATAAGGATACAAATACTGGCACCAGATTGGAAGAGCAGAGAGTTTCCTCCTTCGATGTCTATTTTTCCGCACATGGTTGCGTTCGAATATATATTTTTTTTTTCAGTGGGTTTTTGAAAAACGATCAAATCGAAGATTTGGCTTCCTTATTTTTTTTTTTTACTTTTCGAACGGCCAACAACGACGATGGCAGAGGAATGCTGAACAAGGTCATTCGATTTGGCCAAAGGGTGATGCTCAAAAAAGATTGAGTGCATATATATATGCGGCTGTCCTCTGATTGTTGACATCAGGGATGATGCTTTAGTTATTCCTATCCCATTGCCGCCGCAGAGTTTATTCATCTCAGGAAAAATTTAACTGGATGCACAGAGGCGTCGTCAGAAACCTTTACTAGAAGGGGCAGTTCAAAAATTCAGTTTAGATATTAGAGGATGGATATTTTAACTAAATTCATATTATATAGAGGGAGAGAGAGAGAGACACAGGCATCCACTCAATTTTTTTCAGCAGGACATTCAGTTTGTTTGGATATTATTAGTGAGCAAATTTTTAGGTAGTTTTGATTTAGCCCCTTTTTTATATTTTCGGAGGCCCTGAATTCAAATCTAAGGTTTGAGACTAAAATTTCCGGACGCAACATGGATAAAAATGCAAAAAATTATTCAAAAATGCATATTTTGGGAGATTTTCACTAATGTCTCAAAAACCACCAATTATTCGAAAACTACATCCAAGTACCGTTGAAAGTATGAACAATTTTCAATAAATCTCTCTTTAAGATTTTTTCTCTGACAACCTACTTTGACTCAAGCGCTAGCTGAAAATTGGTGTATTTTTACTATTTTCAAAAATCCACTCGAAAGCACTAACCGTGCTGCCATACGAGCCAGTACTGGCTAGCCAGTTGGCTACATACATTGACTGTCAAACTCCTATTCGTGTATTTGATGTAACATAGGCATCATGCTGTACTGGCTTTTATACTGGGCAGAGTTCGGATGTTTCTCCAAATGGAGTTAATCTACTCCGAATTTAGGGAGAGAAATATAACTACTACGATATTCTGCCTTTTCAAGAATCAATGCACTGACGCCATGCGAAAAAACTGACAAAAGAACAGAAAGTTACAACTGTTTCACGTTGGTTCTGAAGAGCCTTTATTTATTTCTGTAAAAGCTCTCCGAAACCATTGCAAAATATTTTGAAAGAAAACGAAAATTTTTCCTGTCAGACAATTCACACTGAAGCGTTGTGAATTCACCAGTTTTTTGCTCCTCTTTTCGAATGATAAGAGGACTCAAAAACACAACGAGACGGACACAATGACCTCAACACTTAAGACCACGGGTCCAATTCCTCTAGTGTGAATGATTTTCCGTGTAAAAACTCTATTCACGCCCAAAACAAGTGTGAATCAATTTGACTGATAGTACACATGTTATCTGTGAAACATTTCCAACTCACTCTTTCTGAATCGCAAAATTCGATGTGTACACAATTTTCTGTGTACACAGAAAAAACTCACTCTTGCGAAGTTGATATTGTTTTTAAACAACTATAAGACTAACTAAGTACAGCCACTTTCTTGAAATCAAAGAAAATTCTTCAGCAAAGTAAGAAATTCTGAGTTAAGGTCCATTTGCATTAAATATTACTCTCACTTTTACTCTCACTCTCACAAAACGCTCAAGAATGACTATCGGCTAGCTGTCTACCTCTCTGTGAGCTAATTTCATGACTGTATTCATTTGAGAGTCTCTCGAGGGCTGTTTGAGAGTTGCTTGGAGTGTTTTAACTCTCAAATGGAAACGCAAAATTTGAAAATTGGGGAAAAAAGTTGTCATAATTTGCACTGTAAAATGTGACATTTGATTTTACCTTCTTTCATCCAAAAGTGTCTTTTTTTAATTTTAAATAAATTTACTTTGACAATAAACTTTGAATAAAATATTTCAGGCTCAAGAAGGCCAGATTCCCTGGATGAATTCCCACCTGCTGACGGTCCTTTTTCAGAATAACCAAAAGTAATACAATATTGTCCACCGTTGAAGCTGTTTTGCAAAAGGACAACCAAATTGACATGAAATGGTTGGCTTTGCTCTCGGTTTGACTTTTAAAATTTCAAATACATCTCTTTGCAAATGATAATGAAGCGAATATGCTGCAGAGTATTTTTACCAATAGAATTTGACTTTATAAAAAGAAGTTTAAACGAAATTATTTGATTAGAGGTAGCAATGATGGTTAGATTTTTAAATATTGAACTCTTAATGAAATGTATAGACTAACAAAGCTGATTTTTATTATTTTTGATTGGCAAAATAGATTGGAACTTTTTTGTAATCACTTTAATTGATTAATTAAGATAACGATTCAAAAGTAATTTGGTAGTTTAAAAAGTTAAATATATCAAAATTATGATTTAAAAAGACCAAAGAGAGTCTACCTATGACCTTAAAAGTTTTTATGAAAAATTGTTATTGGCAGTGTTTGCGGCGATCAAAAAAAAAATCCCTTTAGATAATCCGAATATTCCCTTTTCTATCACACAATAAAAATGGATTTTTCCTTTTTAATTCCCATTACAAAATATTAATAAATTCCATATAGGAAATACATAAATTTCACAGCTGGTGGAGAACCAGGTTCTGTGTACCTCTCAACCATTCCTGTGTGCTTGTTGTTGACCAGACGTACGTTTGTTCGTTGTTGACCATATCTCAAGAACGAATAAAGAAATTGACTTCGGATGAGTTTTATCTTGTAGATTGTAGTGTCAGTACGTTCAGAAAGGACTTTTAAAAACATTAAATGAGTGGCTTTTTACTTCCTTTAATTTCGAATATCTCGAGAACGAACACTGGGAAAATTTTATTCTACGCATATTGACGTGATACAACATTTCTATTAAGACATTTTTTATGGTGATAGTTTTTCTTCATGACAATTATATAATGACACTTTTCTATCATAATAGTTTTCTTTCACGACAGTTTTCTATTACGCAACTTTTCTATCATGAGAGTTTTCTGTCACTACATTTTTCTGTCATGACACCTATCTGTCATGACACTTTTCTGTCATAACAATTTTCTGTCATGACTTTTTTCTGTCATAACACTTTTCTGGTATGCTATTTTTTCTCATGACACTTTTTTGTCATGACAATTTTCTGTCATGAATTTTTTTTGTCATGACACTTTTCTCTTAAGACTTTTCTTGTCATGACACTTTTTTTAAATTTTATTAAAAAAATTTAACTCGAATAGTTAACAAAAACCAAGCAAAAAAACTCGAAAAATCAAAGAATGCTTATTTTTTTTAATAAATTGCGTAAAGACATTTTTCCGGAACAAATATAGTTTCAAGACTCAACAATATAATGAATAGGCTCAGGGCTTTTATATGACATGAACCCATGAGTACAATTACATTAGAGTGCAGTAAGACCACTGTTACTGCAATTTAATTGAAATTGAGTTAATTATAAAATTTGAATCTGTAGGTATAAAACAATATTTCTGCATTTAAATTTTTTGAATTGATGATTTCATGCAATAGTTTCACAAAATAGAAAAAGCTTTTGAGTGCAAGAGTAGCCTTATCTGATCAGTTACTAAGGGATTTTTAAAAGATCATGAATATAAAGTCTAAAATCTTTTATTTTTCAGTCATTTATGAAAGCAGAAATTAATGAATATTTCATTTGTTAAAATTTAAAAAAAGAAAAAAAGGTAAAAATATAAAAAAAAATACTTAAATCCATAAAATAATCTCTAAGCCATTTAAAATATAAATTTTTAAATGAACTAAAACTTTTCGTGCGAATAATTGCCAACTGAAAAATGCAAAAAAAAAAACCCAACAACTTAGGTTGTCAGTAATGCGGTCTGTAAAACTCATGTTACATTCAACATAATCCTTTTTTAAAAAATCTCCCTTTTTAAGTTAATTGCCTTGTTGAAGTAGAGTTCTGTGGAAACAACTAACAGAGAGAGAAAAAAAAACATAAACTACCTACATCATTCGTCCTTTAGGAAAATGAAAATCCTCTCTCTCTTGAGGAAAGAATGAATTAAAGTAAAAGCTTAAGCAGAAAGAAGTTTAAAACAAAAAAAAAAAACATACAAAAAATAAAATCACAACTTTCTGCCATCTACTGGAAAATATCTACTCGCGTCAAATAATGTGAGCGTTAGGTAAGCTAAATAGCTAAACTTAAAAAAAAAAAAAAACATTTGGAGGATAACTTTTTACAGCTTTCCTTCCACTACCACTGATGGGAGTTCCACGGTCCTATTCCATTTTCAATTCAAAGTCGGGAACGTTGATTCAACTCAACTCCTCTATCAACCAGCTTACCAAGGTGGCTAATGATTTATCCTGTCTGCTCTGCAAAAGCAAAGGGAAAGTATAATTCATTCATAAAAGTTGAGGAAATGAAAAAAAGAAGACAAAAAATAAAAAACAAAGCGGTACACAAAAACCATTCCTTCTCTTAATTTCCTGCGTGATGCAGGAAGTAAAGTACTCCAAAAATATTTCCCAAGAGTTTTATAGTTCCTGCTTCTCAAGTTAACTTAATTCCTGGTTGCGCCCACCCTGCCTGATAATCTTAAGCTTAAGTGAAAATTTGCCGGAAATATTAACTGAGCAGCCCTCTAACTTTAAATTGGCAGGTTTATCTAAATTATGATAAGTTCACATAATTAATTTTCATCCAAAAAGTGTCTTCTTTCCTTCTTAACGCCCGCAGCGCCATGGTGATGCCTCTTTTCAAGTTAGTGTCTTCAACGTTGTCTTATCAGGGTTATGCTGGTTATACGAAAGACAGACAATACAAAAAGGTGAGGGGGCTGTTTAAGGGGAAATTCCATTCTTTAGATTCCCGCACTAAATAAATTGCTTAACAATTCGTACTTTTTTTTTGGTTGTGGTGGCTCGAAAACAGAACTACAAATATATACATACATACGATTCTCTCTCATCTCTGCAGAATGGACAATAAACGAATTCGTTTTTGAATGACTGCACAAAAGCGCGGATAAGAACTAATGGGTCTTAGTTTGTTTTGATGAAGTCATGCTGGGATACCGTAACTCACGAAAGATCCTTGTTATAATTTTCGAAGAAGTAAGAGCTCTGTGATTTGTTCTATAGTTTTGAGTTTGTAACGAAATGAAGCTGGATCTGCATTCCGTGTAGCTACTGCAATGGAAAGTAGGTTTACCTGGTGATGGAATAACTTTGAGTTATTTGGGGCATTATTTCTGCTTATGTTTACTCTTCCAGGATTTTTGAAATTTAATAAATCCAGATGGAGGCTCGGAATTTTATTTCAATTTTATTTTTTGTTTCTTATTAAAATACAAAAAAAAAAATAACTAACCTAGAAATTTGAAAAATGTGGAGTGGGTATACTGAGAGCTCTGAGCATTGTGTTTGAAGATAATGAAAATTTTGATTTTTTAGTTCTTTTATTTTGGAATACGGTTGTTTAATTAGGTTGAGATTTAAGTCAATTAAAGTTGATTGTGGGGTGGTTTGATTCTATTGTATTTAAGTTTAGTATTTTATCACGGTAGATATTTAAATTTAACATAAAAACAAAAATTCATTGTGTAGCAAAATTTGAAAAATATTTGGTAATGAACCCACAAAAGTATTAATAAGTATACACGTGCTCAGAAGTGGGATAATTCATAATTCATTATTTTCTATTTTTAACTTCGGAATTATCAATTACTCTCTACCACACGTTGTTGGTAATTAGATTGGCATTCTATTTGCACGGTGACCACCTCTTCCTTGTAGAAGTACTACTCACAATGTTATTTGTCATATTTTTTTTATCATTTTTCGAACCACTCATGACTTCATCGAGTAAATGGTCCTTATTCTGCCTGCATTTTCGTCATCAAATTGGCAAGTGTAACTGATATCTCTGTATATAAGATCGCTCCATTCTATTTACACCGTGTAAATAATGTACTGATGCAATTTAGGAAATGACAATTTTTTTTGCTTTGACCAACACATCCCTCCACTTACTTGTTCTTTTATAGCTGCGAAATCAATTTTTGAGTTTGTAAATGGCTAACAAAGAAAAAAGAGACACAAACATTCAATTTAAATCATAAATTATATAAATATTTCCCATTTAACTTGAAAATACATAATTTAGTTTTTTTTTAATAATTTTGGTTTACTTCTACTTTTAACTTTCATTGAATTCACTTTTGTGTTCTGACAGCTACTCCGGCGTACCATATTTCAAACACAAAAATATAGGCAGCTGTGGATGCGTTTTGTTGGGAATTTCTTACTGTACTATATATAAAACCCCAAATAACATATTTGTTAATAAGAATAACAAGAAAACAAATATATCAACGCACGTTGTTATCCTCCGCCCTCCGATTTATTAATATTGGGGTTAGAGTATGCTCAGCTCAGATAAAAGTATGTGTATTGCTCACGCAACTTTGTTGTTCCGCTTGGGATATGTTCAGTCGCAGTAGGTAGACACCTATGTCACAGTTTTCTTGGTTATTTTCACATCTCAAGTTGGTTCTCTTATGGAACAAAACTTTTTTCCCACTCACTAGGGGGTTTATATGGAACAACATGTTGTCAGCACATTCTTGATGGATATGGAACAATTTTGCAAAATATTTTGAAAGCCATGCAACGTATGGTGTCAATGGTCGTCAACCTGTATTGATAGCATGTCAATAACATTTTATAAGGCAAAGTAAGCGGATAAATTTTGTTTCCCAAGAGAGAACTAACAAAATTTTTCCGTTCGCCACACTTTACCCAAATGACGGTAGAATATTTTTTTTTAAGTTTTTAACAAATCTTTTTTTGCATTTAATTATTATGGACTTGATAGGTTCATTTTTCTGGTTAGAAAATGCATTTGAAGGTGACAATGGCCACATAAAACATTGCGATGGTGTCATAAGACCCTCTATAAAATATGGCCTTATGTCACGGCATAGAATTAAGAATGCCATATCAAATAATCAACAAGATTTTTTCACGCTCATATCCACAAAATAACATTCTTAATAAAAATTCCTTATTTATTTTTTTATTTCGAAAAAATAAATAAATAAGGATATTTGCAACTTTGAGGCCACAAATGAATTTATTATTTTTTTTTTTGGTTTTACATTTTTCCTAAAATCTACTTGTGCTATATTAAGCTCAGCTTGTGCTGCCATATTCCAAAGACAAAAAATGCATGTTTGTAACTTTTACGGCCAAAAAAAAGTTAAAAAAAGTTAAAGCCAAAAATAATGTTAAGAAAGCGTTAAAAAAAATCTTATACATATTATTCAAAAATGGCCCCTACTTACTTTCATAGCAATTCGTCATGTCAATGAACTTTGACTCATGCTGCTCGCCTATTACTACTATTTTTCAGGGTTTCCTTGTCTGGAATAAGTTCGATAGCCAGATTTAGAAATTTGTGTAGCCCAAAATTGGAACTGAAAAATTAGCCCAAATAGTAGCCCAAAAACAATAAAAAAATGTTCTCATAACTTTGATCACAATTTCACAATTTATTTTTATTTTACGAAACAACGAAAAATAAAATACATTTTTTCTTCGTAAAAGAACGAAGAATTTAAATAGAAATTCTGGGAACAACAGAGAAAATGATTGTTTTTAAAGTGAAGTTTGTTGCGGTGGACTTGAAATGACATAAGAAATGAGTATAATATCCCTTCTATAACAGTACTATTCTTTGCGTCGAACCCTTTTCGAATTTCCATATCTTATTTCACCTTCGCACCCATTGAAAAGAGTTAGACGCAAAGAATCATCGTGAAAAAGTGGACTATTCAGTGAATAAAAAGTGGTGCCAAATTGTGGAATGCTTGAAGAGTATGTTTAGGGGGAGAGAAGTGTTTTATTTACGATTTACTTATACCAAAAAAAAATTGCCCAAGATTAGATTTGGGCTATTAGTAGCCCAACTATGATTGGGCTGTCATACTGAAATTGTTGTCGGCAATTTCGCAAAATTATAGCCCAATTTCCGATAAATAGCTCAATTTGGTAAGCCTGCTACTTTTACAAACAAATTATAATAATAAGAGATCCGTGGGCTTAATGTTACACAAATCAAAAATCACAAATAGATTTCATCAAATGATTTTTAGAATTCACATTCAAAAATATGTCAAAAATGCACCTCGACGCAGTAATCAATCCAAAAATATTTTGCATTAAAATTCGTTACTTATTCAACCGAGTACATAACTGACTTATTGCGTTTGGGCAATAAAACTATATTTCATATGCAGATTTTCATGTCGTTATAGTGATTTTCATTATTTTCGCCAATTATAAGTTACACAGTGATGAATTTTCACCATGGTGATTATAATAGCCATAAACTAGGAAACTACATTCTATTTCCTTACTCTGCCAACAGCCATTAAAATATCGATAGGTCTATAGTTTGTCGGAGGTAATTGGCGCCATGCTGTGTCGCTTCACCAGTCGCACAGCCTCACAACCTGCGGCCAGGCTCAAGGCCAACTAAAAAGGGTAAAATTTTATTTTCTGTATTTAACGTCATTGAGAGTTTTCCGCAGCATTTGAATGAGTTAATATATAAATACATATAAAAAGCAGGATCAATATACAAATGGAATTATTGAAAACGGATATCTATGACAACGATAAGATTGATTTATTTAACCATGGAAAACATGGGAATTTATAGCTTTGTGTGTTTTGTGGATGATTTCCTTTTATGAAGCAGAAGCATCACACACAGTTGGGGATGTGAAGTTTAACTGTTTGCCATTCAATAAGTTTATTTTATTTTATTTCATTTGCGTACTGACAAAATTGAAAGCCATTGGGTTTTTTTTAGATCGAATTCGAATGATATTGAACAATGAACTTATGTTTTTATTATATTAAATGCTTTTACATTAAATTGGCAATTTTTTTTAAAGAGCACAATATAATACTATTTTAATAGAACATTTCAAATTAAATTAACTTAATTCATTTATTTCCACTTTCGGACTTTAATTGAGAGCAAGTGTTGTGTTTTGTGTATGCGATTTCATGTAGCTATGTACTTATTTTAATTTTATTCATATAAAAGGATTGCATTGGGACTTTATATTATGTGTCAGGAAAACACCAACACTGTACTTAGGATTTTTTTTTCATCTGAATTCGTGATTCTTATAAATGATTCAAGCAAGAAAATTTCGAGATAACAATCAGACATGATATTACGATGATAGAAATCACAAAAAAAGTGGATGTAAAAACTCTGTCTGTCTCCCTTTCCGTTTGTATATTCACCTACGGGCTAAACGAATGATGCGATCTTTTTGAACTTAAAAAGAAACTTATAAAAATTAGTTTTTAAACGGCTCCCCAACAATTCAATATAAATTACTCTAAGTAAATGTGGGTGGAATTGTAGTACGAGTACTTCGTGGCTGTTGGACTGTCAGGCCAAAAGTCTGGGTTCGATTCCCCGCCGCTGACACCTAAAAACAGAAATGTTTTTCCCGAGGTACTGCCTCTTGAGAGGAACTGACAAATTCTCCAAGAGTATACTCGTCATGAATAAGTGCTTCTCATCTAGCCGTTCGGACCCGGCAAAAAATTGTAGGTCCCCTCCATTCCTGCCAACAATACGCACACAGGATTGATTGAGAGTAGTAAGTCACTAGGCCCTGGCTCTTTACGAGCTATTGCGCCACCAAATTTAATTTAATTTTAAACGATTCTCTTCATTGCTTTCTCGGTAATGGCTCTGAAGTTTTTTCTCAAAAACAAGGAGAAGGCCATGACTTGAATTGTTACCACCCACTGCCACACCCATTTTTATTATGCTTTCTTTTTCTGAAACCGAGAATTTCAATGGAATTTTCATGCTTGATTCTTTTAAGGAAGTGATTTAGTGCAATCTACCTAATGCCATGTTTACTTTTTCTTATATCTTGGTTTCTAAGACACTGCTTCAACGATTTTATCGAAACAATTTTACTTAATACGACTTACTGTTTACAATTTCTGGATTTACAACTCATAAAATTGTGTCATAAAATAATTGTGAATTGTATTTCTGTGAACTTTTAGTCCAGCGTCAAAATTTAAATGTTGTATACCTATTCAAAGCTTTACTCAGAAATTGTGAAGCCACTAAAAATTCTTAAGTCAGAAAAATAAAACTTTGGTTAAAAAGATGATTTTTCCTTCATTGTTTTTATTAAATCTAATAAAAAACATAGAGTTCATCAACGGCTAATAACATGTAACATGCATTTTATTTTTTTTCCACTGGATTGAAATGAAAAGCAACCATTTGAGAACCTTATTTACTGTTCCATTGTCTGCCTTAATACTTTCTTCAAACTATGCATCTCTAGAAAAAATCAAACTAAGTGTGATACTTAAGTTTCATCTCATACAAGCCTTAAGTCATATTCCAGCTTAAACAAATTATTTTAACAATCAACTTACCTTCTCCCTTCATAGATTCTACTTAACTTGAAATATTCCCTATAAAAAAAAAACTATATAAAATCAAAGGACAAAATCATACAAAGGACAAAGTTATGAAGAAAAAAATTAAAAAAACAAATATAAAAACATAAAAAGCCTTAAATGGCAAAGGCAACATTTTCATTTTTTACAATTCATCCAGACAAAGAGAACTTCATTCATCCTGAGCAATATTTCTAATTTAAAAAAAGGTCCTTTCAGCCGGACGAATTTTCATCATATTTTTTTTTTTTTATTATAGTAGGTATGTTACGATTTTTTCTCTTTCCCCCTTTTTTTTAGTGCAAATTGTTTGTACTTCTTCTAGGCCATTATGCTTGCTTCATCAATCCTTTTACAACACCACAACCACTTCCTCGATACATCTCTACAACCACACTAGGTATATTGTTATTATTTAGATTATACTGTACTGCGCTGGAGGAATCGTTTGTCCATCTTTAAACTTCGTGGATGAATGAAAATTTCAAGGATGACCTAGAAAAAATAATATTTAAAATTGTCTGAAAAAAATATTTAAAAATAGAAAGGGTGAGACAGACAGAAATTTAATTTAAAAAATATTGATTGAATTCTAAAAAAGTGTTTCTTCAAAAATTTCGATATTTCTCGTTAATGATTTATCCGATTTCGATTAAATTTTATATTTGATATCTGATAACCTTTAATCATAGAGAACTTCGTCAAGCTTTAATTTCCTTAGACTTCAAATTGTTTTGACTAAATTCATAGGAAATTATAATCAAACTTAAGTAAATATAATTTTTGTTAGAAATGGCAGTTTTCTTATCTCTGGATAAAAAAATATAAATCGCATTCATTTGCTTAAATATTAAAAAAAAAATTTGATGCTATTTTCTGAATCACCCTGTATTTTAATATGTTTTGTTCTTCGTCCTTGGTTTTTGTGTGGATGATGGCCTGATTTTTTTTATTCACATTCAAACCACTAACGTGGTTTAAATAAAAGGACACATTTGGTCAAACGAAAATTGCTTTCTGTGGGCAATAAGGACGGCCTAAAATGTTTCATAGATTGGTACAATAATGGTTGAACACGTGTTTTAAACTGACGGAACAGTGACCAAGCACTATTGAGGGTCATTTGTGATTTTATATAATTCTTCTTTTTTTTTTTTACTTCCATACAGAAGCCTGCCTGAGGGATAAAGTTTTCATTCTTTCTTGGTGAGGTTTAAGAGCTTTATATTTTTTTTCTTTTGGTTTAAATTCATATAACTCATAGAAAAATATTCTCCTTTTGGTAACAGTTTTCATTTTGAAAGTAAAATTGTTCATCCATTGTTGCGTGTAAAAGTTTCAGTTGCCTAAGTTTAAACCTTTTTTCTTGGAATATGCTTTATCGTCCTTTCGTAATTTTAATATGTTATGTTCAGGAAAGTGAAACAAAAATTTAATTCTAGAATTTTTAGTTAAGGCGAAAAAATCTGTATGAGTACCTACTAACCTACCTACCCTCGAATGGACAACAATTTATTCATAAAATCAAATTTGTTGCTTTAGTGAACTGAAATCTTTAAAAATTTATGATACATACTTTCATATGAAAATCGGGAAAATTGTCGTTTGAGATTTATTTATTCAGCGTTAAATTAAAAAAAAATTAAACCCAAAGTCTAAGGTAGATTTTCGACCAAAACCACTTAGATAAATTCTCGATCATCAGAATGGACATGAACAGTTTACAAAACTTCTGAACATTATGTTCCCAACTTCTATTTTCTGAAGATAATATTAAGTATTTATCTAGAAAGTCTTGAGATGTCTTGAGATTTAAAAAATCCGAAAAATCTCGAGATGACTCTGGAAAAAAAACGAATTGTTCCGAGATCTGAAAATTCCCGAAATGTCCTTTGATTTCAAAGGTTCTGGGGATGTCTCGAGATTTGAAAAATCTCGAAACGTCCCTAGATCTGAAAAATTTCAATATTCCAAAAAGCTGTATAATGTACCAAGATATGAAAAATCTTGGGTTGCCTTGAGATCTACAAACTGTTCAAAGATGACTCAAGATCTGAAGAGTCCCGAAAAGTCCTACGATCTGAAAAATTCTGCTTTGTCAAAAATTTCAAAGATCCCAGTATTTCCGAGATATAAAAAGTGTCGTAATGCCCAGAAATCCAGAAATCCTAAGATCTAAAAAGTCCCGAATGTCCCGATATTTGAAAAATTTCAAAATTTGTTGTTAAGTTGTTAGTGGTTTGAAAAATCCCAAGATCTAAAAACCGCTCTGTCAAATATTTCAATAGTCCTAATATTTCCAAGATATGAAAAGTGTCGCAATGCCCTCAAATCCCGAAATCCAGAGATCTTAAAAGTCCCGAAATGTCCCAAGATCTGAAAAATTCTTAAATTTCCCAAAGTCTGAAAAGCCTCGAGGTGTTTTGTGATCTGAAAAATCTCGGGATATAAGTGATTTAAGAAATTCCAAGATCTAAAAAGTCCAGAAATCTAAAAAATCTCGAAATGGCCTAGGTTCTGAATAATTACAAAATTTCCCAAAATCTCAAAAAGTCTCGAGGTGTAGCGAAATCTCAAAAATCTTGAAAAATTCCAAGATCTGGAAATTTTAAAATTCCCGATATTTGAAATATCTTCAAATGCCCCATGATATGAAAAATGTTAAGATAACCTGAGATCAAAGGAGTCCCAGGATGTCCTTAGATTGGAAAAGTCTGAAGATGCCCCAAGATCTGAATAGTCCCGAAATGTCCCCAAATTTAAAAAAATCCCAAGGTGTCCCAAAATTTGAAAAGTCTCAGGATATTCCAAGATCTGAAAAATCTTTGAATGTCTGAGATCTTAAAATTCCGAGAAATGATAAGCCTCAAAATTCCTCGAGATTTGAGAATACTCGAATCCTGAAATGTCCCAAAATTTGACAGATCTCGGAATGTCTGAGATCTGAAAAATCCCGACATTCAAAATGTCTCGAAATTCTCTGAAATTCTTGAAAATTTCCGGGATGTGACAAGTTCTGACATGTCATGAGATCTAAAAACTCCTGAGGTATCCCGAGATCTGAAAAATCTCAGGATGGATGGGATCTGAAAAATTCCAAGATCTGAAGAGTTTCGAGATATGCCGAGAATTGAAAATTATTGAGATCTGAAAAGTCCACAGATGTCCCAAGATATGAAAAATGTTAAGATGTCCTGAGATCTAAAGAGTATCAAGATGTCCCGAGATCTGGAAAATCCCAAGACGCCCCAAGATATGAAAGTCCCGAAATGTCACAAAATCTGAAAAGGCTCGAAGTGTCCTAAAATCTGAAAAGCCACTTGATATTCCGAGATCTGAAAAATCCGGGGATTTCCGAGATCCAAAATCCCAATATATAAAAAGTCTCAAAATGCCCTGAGATTTGAAAATTCCAGAGATCAGAAAAATCCTAAAATGTCCCAAAATGTGAAAAACCCCCAGATGTCTGAGATATGAAAAATTCCGAGATCCATAAAGTCTTGAGATGCTTGCCGAGATTTGAAATTTCGTGAGATGTGAAATGTCTTAAATTATGAAAAATCCCTAAGACTTAAAAAGTCCCAAGATCTTCTAAGATCTTGAAAAGTCCTAAGATAATCTTAGATCCGAAAGTCCCAATATGTCCAAAGATCTTAAAAACTCAAAGTGTCTTGAGATCTAAAAATCCTGATATGGCCAAAAATATGATATGTCTCGAGATATCCTGACATCTCCAAAATCTCTAGATGTTTCACGATTTGTAAAATCTTGAGTTATCCTAAGATTTAAAAGCCCCGAAATTTCCAAGACAAATAAAACTAGAGATGTCTGAAGATCTGAAAAATCTCAAGAAACCCCGACATCTGTAGAGCCTCGAGATATCTTGTAAGCTTACATGTCCTCAGAAAACAGAAAAAAAGAATATTTTTGTCTTTTTTGTTATTCAGATTTTATTAGCGGAAAATTTTACAGCTTGTTCTTTTTAGCTATAAAAGGCCTTAAATGAACTAATTACAATATAAACTGGCCATCACCATCGCAGTTTTATTATATTTTACTAAAATTCTTAAACAACGTATTTACTAGATTTTTTCCGCTCACTTTTTGGTTGTTATTAGGTAGGTACATTTATAGTCTTAAATTGAAAATGGAGAAGTTTTTTGCAATACAAATATTTGTTTAAAATTTAAATTTAAATGGCGCCCAACGCAAATTAGGACTAGAAACCTGAAAAGTGCTATTGGGATTCCAAAAGATTTGGCAAAATAAAACCCATTTTAGTTGTTTAATAATTAAAATGTGCATTTCCAAGTGGGTGTTAATTTATTATAAATAAATTAAATTTTGTAGCATAAAAAAAATTAAATTTTGTAGCATAAAAGCTCGAGACAAGACTCAAAATTTCTTTGTGAACTGGTTTTATCTGAGATTTCAAAAATTTTATGCCAAAACTAGATTTCTCAGTAGGAAGGGTACATTTCAAGACAAGATGTGTTCTTGGATGATTTATTAATGGTTAACAGTAGGTACTGAATCAAACATTTTTGTTTTTAGGTAGTATAGACTGGAATATTAAATCCAGATCTCTGACGTGACATCTCAGTCCAATGAACTTATATCACCAGCCAAAGGGGCTAGTGTAAATAATTCCGAATTGAAAAAATTGAAATGAGAAAACATAATATTTGCATAGATTAAGTGAAGTCCTTAATCCATTTTTTTCAAAATACAATTTATGTAGCCGGTATTCATAATCTCACACTTTAAGTACCTGAAATGTAGGTACCATGAATAAGTAGAGATAAACACCTTAAAAATGCAAATAAAAACATTTTAAATAACGTCACACAAAACCCAAATTATCCATATAACCGCTTCCTTATTGTTGATGGCTCGTCATCTAAAGCCTTCAACTTAATGTTCTCGCACTTTTCTTTAAAATTTTCTCGACAAAAAAAAAACCGTTTAAGGCAATCTTTTTATGTGTCAAAGATAAACTTAGTCATAAACATCTAAGCACGCACCCAATTGAATTACTCATGGAAATAATAAAAAAAAAAAATAACAACAATCTTCTACCCGCCCGCACATTTTTATCCCTTTTTCATCGATTAAAGCCTTAATAAATATACGTTTGACATCATAATTCCATAGATTTGGTGGAGTCCTTTGAGCTTGAACAATAAA
Organism: Dasysyrphus albostriatus; assembly: GCA_946251815.1. NCBI lineage: Eukaryota > Metazoa > Arthropoda > Insecta > Diptera > Syrphidae > Dasysyrphus > Dasysyrphus albostriatus. The sequence goes on along the minus strand of OX276337.1, from coordinate 131,484,870 downwards.
AATATCTTATGTGCGGGTTCAGTGATCCAAAATCTTTCCGAGAATAATATTTCAAAAAATAAAAAAAAAAAAAAATTCCTTTGCTCGTCGGTGGCGCTGTCATCCACTTTGTTCATGAGGACAGACGACACAGATAATTTACAATAGCATTAAATATACTCTTGTACGAACAACGAGTTTATTGAGTTCAGAGTATAGTCAGAGAGTGTCCTTGTAAGGCAAATTATTATTTTATCGAGAAATGTTTTTATTACGAACATTTAATTTCTTTGTCTCCTTCATTTGTTTGTCTTCGATGACTTCGAAGTATTTTGCTTTAGTTGTTTCTGTTTTGTGATGATATCTTAGTCAAGACAAAGAGGACAAACCACACAGTTTTCTCGTTCTCAAGCCCTTTACTACTCCGTCAGCCTAGAAAAACAACGAAAGGATATAGAGAAATTCACACAACTACAACAAACTGATGAAATCTCATCCACAGCAACAAAGTATATTGTTAATTTAATTAAATTCTGGTTGTTTTGGTTTTTTTTCTTCTCTCATCTGTGTAATTGGTTCTTCGTTACTTTGGCAATCCTTTACAGAACAGCAGTCTTATCACAAAGAATCCTTCGTAGAACGAAATGAAACCTCTGAGCAGACCATCATCATGGAACATGGAGGACTATGAAGCTCTCCAAGAGTATCACAATCCATTTGCTATTTTTCTTTCTTCTAATAGTTTTTGTTGTATTTCAGCTCCTTTTACTTTTGCAGTAAGATACAAAACAAATAATAAAAGTCTCCCCATCTAGTCGTCAGCAGAAAAAGGGGAAAAGAAGTTGCAAAAGAAATGAGGACGATGATATAGCACCAACATAATCAACAGTGTCTGATGGACAGCTCCACTGCTGCAAAAAGATTTATACCTTCTGAAACCAAACTAGAGAAAAGTTAATCATTGAATATAAAAATGCGTCCATATACATACCTACCCTTGGACAAATCAAACGAGGACTTGGAGGCTTAATAGGTTAGACCAGAGTCAGCTATGCCAGTCACATGCTATAAATAATCCTTTCCTCCAGGGAGAGCAAAAAATCTGCCACTCGATATTTTCTTTTGCATCCATTTCCGGAATCATTATTCTTTTTTTTTTTTATTCCACATTCCTGGAGTTCTCAATTCTTGCTTCTTAGAGGAAGTTTTTATAGCAAGAAGTTGAAGCCTTATAAGTTCACCACCACCATTACTATAACCAAAAAAAAAAAAAAATAACAACCTATTTCGCACACTCACAATTTTTAGGGGGCAAGTGACACTGACAACTCGTGCTTGACTCTATCAGAAGTAGATTTATACCATTGCGCCTTTTGAATGTCCCAAACGCAAACTGTTGCAGCAGCAATACAACTACAATGACATAAGGACGTCTCTATACATAGACCAACACCACGTTTTGTTGGTAGTGTCCGGGTTGTTGAAGGTCGCTTCATGGGGGTTATATAGAGGTCGGGGATCAATTCATTTCCGAACGTTGTGTTGTTCCGTTGGTTGGTCCTTCCATTTATATATATTTTTTAAAAGATTTTCCGGATTTGTGGGATTCAGATAATGGCCGCTAGGGACATTACGTGTGAAAGTGATAAGTCTTCAGAGGTTTACTTGGCAAATTGATTGAATTTTAAGTTTTAACCAAAATGGAAATATATAGATATTTATGTGTGTTGTCTATCTTCAATGCTGATAAATTGGGCTATTACAACTTGTTTTTGGGGATTATTATTTTTTGTTTTTTTTTTGTGTTGGTAATTTAAAGGACCGCAATGATTGAAAGAAATGGATGAATTTTTGGGGTTTATTTAGAATTTAAGCTTTTTGCCTTTTTCCATTCTACATACCTAGATATGTAGAGGTATTGTTTAGCATATTATTATTATTAAAGACTTAGTATTGTTAACAAAAATTTTGGACTGAATGAGGTCTCTTTCTTCTTGGTCCAATGGCTGTATTTATTCTCCTTTTTTCTATGCTTCCTTCCCACTGGTCTTATTTAAGAATTCAAGTGAATGAAAAAATTGCCAAAGTATGTGAAAGAATGCAAAAAAATGCAAAAGAAAGCTAGAAATGCGAAAAGAATAGATTCTCAAAAGATTGCAATCAATTAACTATGCTGTTAAATGAATAAGTTAAAAAACGATTTCAATTCCAAAAGAAGTTTAAAAGTGAAGTCTATAATTGAAATCTTTTAGTGGCTTGAGGAGGATTCAGAGATTTGTTTTTGGCTAAAGTCTTTTTTGACACTCTTTTGATTTGACCGATCTACTTTTACTCTTAATTTATTACTACTTTTTGACTTTTGGAATTGCAGAGCAAGTGTAAAGCTCATAAAGTCTTCTTTGGTTATGTGATGTCTTCAAAATTTTTGTAGCAGTATAATCTCTTCTTTTTTGGTTTTAGTCTATCCCTCATCAGCGTAGGCCCCAGGACTCAAAACATTAAGGTTTTTTTTTTAACTTTAAAACGTGACCACTTTGAGCCCATTTGTTTCACCAAAGGAGTTTCAAATCGATACCCATCACCTTTTCATCGATTTCAAGGCCACGTATGACAGCATCTATAAAGATGAGCTATATGTGTAGTTTCGGTATACCTCCCAAGCTCGTCTGTCTGTGCAGAATGACTATGGAGAGTGCACGCTGCTTCATCAAGGTCGACAAAGACCTCACTGGTACCCTAGATGTCAAAAAAGGTTTTAGACGAGGCAATGCGCTGTCATGCGACTTCTACAACATTCTTCTTGAAATAATTGTTCAAAACTCTCACGTTCACACTAGAGGCACAATTTTTCAAAAGTCCGTCGTGATGCCAAAGCTGCTTTCGTGAGTATTGAGGAGAAAGCTAAGAAGATTTTTGCTCCCGTCTGCATAGATGGGGAATGGAGAAGAAGATGTAATCACGAACTGAACGGGCTAAACAGCGACACCAACCTAGCCAATAAAGTGAAACGTCAACGACTGAGATGGCTGGGTCACCCAAAGCGAATGGACAAGAATGCTCCGGCCCGGAAAATCTTTGAATCCAACCCCGTGGGACGGCGCGTGCAGTAGAGAAAGATGGTGCAACAGGTGGCCCACGCAAGTGAAAGAGGCCTTCAGCCAACTTGGCGTGCAAAACTGGTGACAGCTAGATAGAAACCGAAACCGAAAGAAGCTTGTTGGTTGAGCCCGTGGTCCATCCCCAACCTGTAGTGCCATCTTAATAATAGTTTCCTCGGATTTCAACTTTTGTGTCATTCGTGGATTGATTGTTAGTTCCAAACAAGAGGAAGGTCAATTGTGTGGCCTTGTCCTTGCGACTAGATATCTGTTCAAGAATCAGATTGAAAGCATTAGCTGAAACCCTGTGTGTTTTCTTGTGATAAGTTTTCTTGGGATCCCAAGTTCAGTAATTTCCTTAGCGGCTTTGAAATTGCTTAGTTAAAACTCCCTCAAATTTCTTGGTCTTAGGAGACTGGGAGCAAAATACTGGTATTTGATGCCTATTTAATTTCCGGCTTAGGATGGAACCTTTGTTTTTGAAATAATTGAAAAATGTTTCCATTAGCTTTTGAATTATTGGATCTGTGGAAGCTGTGGATCTGTGGACCCAACATAGTTCTGGGGGCCTCCAAAAATCCGTAGAGGCCACCAACCGAGTTCTGGGGGCCTTCAAATATTCATTATGATCCACAAAAACTCTAAATTTAGTGTGAGTCTAATTTAATAAGAAAGTTTTTCTGTAAATAAAAGCAACAAAAAATTAACGCTCAAACTTTAATGAACTTTTTGCTTGCTCAGGCTTCTACTGGGGAAATTCTTGGCTGTCTGGTGGCTTTGTTTCAAAATGTTAATTTATAAAATGTCAACTGTTGAAATTTCGATTCAAAATATGTCTCTTCGTGTACCTCCCAAAACTACGAATTTCTACGAATTCAGCCCAAAGTTCTGTCAAAGCTCGTTATAAAAGAAATAAAATTTGTAGAAATTCGTAGTTTTGGGAAGTACAGAAACAGACATAAAATGTCGATTACTGTCCCTTTTGAACAATTGACATTTTAAGAAGTCGTATCTTTGGGGGCTAAGTTGGTCAGCTTGAGCAAAGCTTCCCAATTCTAGAACGATATTTGATACTGAAATTCGACTAAAAGACTTTGAAATTTAGAAAATTTGGTGACATATGCGTTCATTCACATATAAGCTTATATGTTCAATTTTTGCGACAGAATAATCGAGCGACAGAAAATTTCAAGTGCGTTCCTAGACTCAGAGTCGGATGAAAAATTTGTTTGTTTTTAATTTTAGTAAATTTGCCAATTGCTTTTTTACTCCTTAAGAAATTCCACATTAAGGCTAGGAACTTACTTAGGATTTTAGATTTTAAGTGGTCGTACGAAATTGAGCGAGAACAAGAAATTCATATGACGGGCACATAATTGCAATTTGGAACTTTTCCTTAACTTTTGCCGTTGAACGTGAGAGCGTTCACCTACCCCTTTTTCGTAAGAGAATGCAATCAAAATGGTGGAAGCAAACTAAAAGGAATTTGAAGCTTGATGCATAGCTATTAAATAGGTGGAAGAAGTCACTTCCTCAGTTCTTAAGGGGCGGCAGGCTTTGCAATGCGATTTTTCAACTACGTATCCCAAAGAGGCAAACGAGGTACCCCAAGGAGGCTACCAAAATAAATCGCACGATCATTAAGGCCCCTATGACGCTCACCAAAAGTTTCCTTCGAACCATTATTTTAGTAATAAATTTGCACAATTTGCAAACGTTATTCAGGAGTAAGTCAATTTGTTAGAAAATGGCTCAGCGCCTTGCGCATTTGCACCGCTTGTCCGGCCCTGTAGTCCAGTCAATTTGTACTCAATAAGGCCATTAGCGAGCAAATTGTGGGGTAGTTTTGATATTGCCCCTCTTTTATGTTTTCAGGGGTGCTGAATCCGAATTTGAGGCTTGCGAATAAATTTCGTGACGCAACATGGACAAAAATGCAAAAATGCATTTTTGAGAGTTTGATTCTAAAATTTCAAATAATGGGCGGCCATTTTGAAAAATCAGCCATGTTGCCTAAACGCGTGATGGTAGAATGGTCAACTTTTTGCCATTTTGATCTACGCAAAATTTCCAATAACACCCCATTTACAGATGTTACATTGCAGATATTTCTAATTTGACAAGACTATTATTCGTTGCGATTTCTCCATAGAATTTTGCGTTAATTCAGATTTAAACTCATGTATTTTATTTCTTGTGACTAAATAGTTGCTTCCTTACAAAATATGAACTTTTGAATTAGACTTTGTAAATATCAGTAATTTCTTAAAAAAATATTCATTTTTATTTTAGTAAAATTTTCAAGGTGAGACCTATTGTGTTCTCCACATGTCAAACAATTCTTTAGAAAAAAAGCTTTGTTTATTGGAGACTCGGTGAAAATATATTCAGTATATTTGAAGAATTTTTTTTCTCCCACTAGAAGAATTTCTGACTTTTAATATTAGCTCCCATGTTGTACTTTGATTATTTGTATGTTTTTTCCACTTCTGAATTCAATAATAGAAATACGAAATCAATTCCCACGTGCCATGTCTGATCTTTCGGGCTTTACTTACAACTAACCACCTACTACTGATTTCTTCAAATCACATTTTTAAACTTAAAAAAAAAAAACCAACACAAGTTTTTCTCTCAGTAGAGTAAATATTATTGTGTTTAAGCTTCTTTGAATATCTTTCTTAAAATAGAACATCATTTGCACTCTATTTTCCTTAACCGTACCTTTATTATTTATTTTTATCTAGAAACACCCACATTTATTCATGGAAGACCACCAAATATTTGTAGGATGCATTCTCTCGTAGGTACACACTGTTTTTGCATAACTCATATTTATAATAGGAAAATCTGATTCTGTAAATTGTTAAAGGCTAATTGCATAATGCAAATGTGGTACTATATAGTTGCAAGGATAATTCATTGTTGTAAAGTCAAATTGCCTTTGAATTAAGAGCTATGGTTATGGCAGTACAATGACAGAACCTACCTACTACCCGCACAACAATGTATACCGAGAGTATATTCTTGTAGGATATGCTGTTTATCTGTTGTAAATTGTGTGGTTCTTCAAGCATATACCGTGAAATGATTTTACTGTGAAATCCTGTTACATGAATGCATTATGCAATCAGTCGTGTTATTTGGGGTTCAGTAGTATGTAGGTATATGTATGGACGGTTGAATTATTTGATTCAAAATCAAACTAGTTCTACTCTTGAAACAAAGGTTCCAAGTATAGAATTCAAATATGTATGCTTGATTTTCAAAATTGAACACTTAAACAGTTTAATTGACTTGTAATTTAGAATTGTATAAAAATAATTGCTTTGCAGCTATTAAATCTTATACAGTTTTCCATAAACCTAAGCCGAGCTCAAAATATATTTCTCGTACATTACTTCGATATATTTGTAATACATATCCTTCTTTACATGAAATTTTGCTTTGGATAGTTTTTAATCTGAATATAATTTCGTAAATTTGGAAAATATGAAATGGAATGTTGAATCATACTCATAACAAAAATGGTAGACTAGTGCCTCATCTTGAAAACTGTTGGTTACATCATAGATAAAAGTTGGTTTTAGGTATGATCTAATTTCTTTTCTAAAAGATTTTTGGATTTGTGTATTCCAATCCCCTTGAAGACAAAATATTACATTTTCAGTATTTTAATTCACAATAGTTCTTAAACCAAATTTCATCATTCTATGGCAAAAGTGGTGGGTGGTCAAAAAATGTGGTGGTATACAAATAAATTATCTAAATCGATTTCGATCGATAGTGAAAAAAATCAAAACAAAAAAGTTTTGTTTCAGAGGTATTCTTATTAATGCTGCTAAGTGTTAATTTTTATTGTTTTTGGTAGTAGATCCAGTCTTACCGATTCAAAAAAAAATTATCATGATTTTTATCATGAGATCCCAAAAAAATCATAAGATTGCTTGTTCTTCTTTGGGCCCTGAGAATAATAACTGAAACTTATCATACAAATTTTTTTTGGAAACATTTTAAGTAAAAAAACACATATGTTTGTATAAGATTCCATTTCATTTTGGGGTTTTGGTGATGTTTTTTTCTTTTTAATAAGAAATTTGGCCATTGTCAAATTCTAAAATAAATAAAATAAATTTAGTGGCGCAACATCTCATGGAGAACCAGGGCCTAGTGACTAACAACTCTCAACTCTCGCAAGAGGTAGTACCTCGTGAAAAAAACATTTCTGATTTTAGGTGGCAGTGGCCGAAAAGCGACCGCAGACCTTTGGCATGACAGTCCTACTACTACTACTACTACTACTTGTCAAATTCTAAGTTGTACTAAAAGTGAAAAGATGTTACAACTTAAAATACAATAATGTACTTTTTTTGCTTTAGATAGATTCAACTTTTTAGAAAGAATAGGTTGGTACTCGTATTTGATTAAATACTAATTTAATTTTAAAAGAAAACCAAAAAGCAAAACGATTTCTTAAATTGAATTCCGTGAAATTCAGAATTGAAAGACCAATACAAAAAATAAGTGTTTATTTTTATTGGTTTCTCTGTAAGTATGTGTCTTGTTCGTTCTTAGGCGTTTTTCTATTTCAGTTCAGAGCAAAACCTGAACTGTCAAACATAAATTTGTGTTTTTTTTTTAGCTCTGATCATACAGAGCTAAAAATTTGTATTTCTTTTTTCGTTCTGATCGTGGTCTGAGTTCTATAAGCTTAGAATAAGATAACTGAGTAGACAACGTTAAATGTGGAACACAATACACAAGCATTTGACAGCTTGTGAGCTAGCTCACAACACACTTGGTTTGAATGAAGTTCAGAACATTCTCGCTATACTCGGACTCTGTTTAGAGCTCTTTTTTGAATTAAAAAAGGAAAAATGCCTTTTGTTTGTCATTTTTGTTTTCATTTTAACTAACATAGAGGTTAGATAGGTTATCGTTTGAATATTTTTAAATTGTAACCAAAAAATTGCATGGGCTGATTATAATGGACTTAAAGCGATGTTTGCTTTAAAACTAAGTTTTTCAAAAAACTATTGGTTTTCATGTTAAATTTGAAAAAATCATGAGATTTTCATTGAATTCATGAGACTGAGTACAGTGGTCAAAATTCATGAGAAACATAATAAATTATGAGATTACGCAACACGGAGTAGATCGCACTTTTAGAGAATACAATTTATAAAAATCGTTGGAGCCGTTTTCTTAGAAAAAAAATATTTTCCGTTATGGTTTTTCTTACATATTTTTGGAAAGTACCCTTATTTTTTCATAAAAACAAATTAATTTCCTTAAATATTCTAGAAAGTGTTAAGAAAAAACTATTAATATCAAGTTTCAAAAACTCAAAAGTTCTTAAATTCAAAAACAACAAAATTTTGGACATCTTTGGTTCAAAAAAGTATTATTTTTTAGAAGCTTATAGCCTTTTCACACTGAACCCAAAACGTGATTTTCGTGAAAATATCGGTTTTGGAGAAAAACCAAGTTTTCCTATAAATTTGTTTATACTTCAGGTTTTCGTTAAACACGAGTTTTATATAAAACCAGTCGAAAACATGTTGTTGGAATCCGGAGATTAACGAAACGAACGTACCTTTAAGAAAATTCAGTGCCTAATAAAATGTCCAAAAAGAAACTGATTGAATGCTTTTAAAAAAAATTAAAACAGCTGACGAAACTCTTTCATATTAAATATAAAATTCCAATTTCAAAATTATTTAATTTATTTAAAACTGATAATATTTTGCCTGTTGTAATAAAAATTGTTCAAATCAGCCCAAGTACAATAACAACGAATCGGAAACCATTTTTTCAAGAATGGTTTACTAGAGAAAAACTGAAATTTGTGAAGAACATTCTGCAAAAATGTATGGAAGGTGGTATAGAAACCAATAACAAAAAGAAGTATTTCGTTGGTATTGCATGTGCTACAATAGTCACAGCTTATTTCAAATCACTGTATGAAAAAGGCAGACAGACAGAATTGTGAGACCCATTTTCTTCGTCTTCCCAACCATGGTAGTGACAAGTCTGATTAAATGTCGATTTTTTTTTAAGAATACAGAACCATAAAGTATCTCAGTATATTACCGCAAGTACAAATGGTAGGATTAAAATATAAATACTTCATTTTTATTCTGTTTTTTTTTTTATATTGGATTTTTTTGTAGAATTTCCTTGCATTTTTAATTTTCGTTGAAAATATTTTTTTTTGTTTATTTTGCATCCCTTTTTTTTTTCCTAATTTTCATATAAATATCGGGTTTTTCAATAAGAGCGCTAAAAAAGTTTTTTAAATAAAACAAAAACTGTTTTGGATATCAATGAAACTCCTTATTCTTGTGAAAGTACGTTCGATGTCATTATGTATGGAACTCGATTTCTTTTGCATGGCCACCACGGGCACACTTGCAGAAGTCCAGACGCTGAACCCAATTTTCGACGGTTTTCAAGCATAAATCGGCCGATACTGCTGCAATTTCACGTTCGATATTCGTACGAAGTTCATCAATCGTCGCTGGCTTGTTGGCAAAGACCATAGACTTGACGAAGCCCCACAGGAAATAGTTAAACGGCGTCAATTCGCACGACCGAGGCGGCCAAGCGACTGGACCATTTCGTGAGATAACACGTTCTCCAAACTTGGTTTCCAATAAATTGATTGATGTTGGAACCACATGTCCTCCAAGTCCATATCATCCAATTGGGGCCAAAAATATTCGGTTATCATTGAACGGTAGCGATCCCCATTCACAGTAACGTGCCAGTCTTGATCATCACGGAAGAGGTACGGCCCAATGACGCCGCCAGCCCATAAACCACACCAAACCGTGATTTTTTGGGATGCAATGATACTCATGGAGTACGTGTGGATTGCTGCCTCACCAATACCGCAGATTTTGGTTATTGACGAAGCCATTCAGCCAGAAATAAGCCTCATCGCTGAAGATAATTTTTCGATGAAAATCCGAATCATTTTCAAGTTGTTGCTCAGCCCAATTCACGAACATACGACGCTTCTGGTGGTCAAACGGCTTCAGTTCTTGCGTCAATTTAATCTTGTAAGGATGTAGTCCAAGATCTTTTTGCAAAATTCGTGACGTCACATAGATGCCCAACGCTTGAGAATTACGTGTGAGAGACACATTTGGACTTTCTGCAACTGAAGCCTCAGCGGCAGCAATATTCTCGACACTACGGGCATTTCTTTGTCTCACTGGCACGGGAACATTTTGTACTGTGCCTGTGGATTCAAATTTTTCCACTAGACGCTCAATTGTTGATCTGCTAGGACGATTATGACGACCATAAATTGGACGTTGCGCTCTTAACGTTGAGGCCACCGACTCCGAATTTCGGTAGTAAATTTTAATAATTTCGTCTCGTTGTTGGCTCGTATATCTTTCCATCATGAAATGGCAAACCTTACTGAAGAGCAATGTCAAAAAAGCGGCAAAAAATATGGCGTCGTTTGCTGTCCCTGTAGCTCTACTTTCCCACTCAAGTGGGACGTAAAAATAATTTTGTCCACCTAACTTAGCGGAGGCCATAACGCTATAAAAATCTTAAAATCACATTTTTATTTTAAATAAGTCATTTTTACATGATTAACAATAAAACCTTGAATAAAATTCACACAAAAAATTGTCAAAATCCTGTAGCAAATCTATTTTTCTAGAATGACAGGTTTTACTTCAAAATTTTACCCACAGTTTCAAGACTTTCTTTTCTCCTTAATATATTCATAAATCATAAGGAATGATAAATTTTAAGAGGTACATAATTTTAACAAAATGTTCACAACATACCTTTGAATTAAATATGTATACATACACCTTATCTGGTATAATCCTTTCTATCTATGTATATACAATACACACACATACCTTTAATATAATCGTTTAACTCTCTCTCTGGCTGATTAGGTTTCTTAAAACTTAAAAGGAACCCTTATAAAATTTGTATAGTAAAATAAAAACAAAACAAAAACAAAGAATATTTTCCTTTTTTAATATTTTGTCTACGTATTTTTAAAGTCTCAAAAGATTTAAATCTGAATTAAATTTCCTATGAACTTAATACAAAATATTTAGATATTTTTCAGAAAGAGAATCCCTCCTTCTTGTGTTTAATATTTATCTGTGACAAGCGACGACGAGGGCATATAACAGCAGAATCCCTATGGAATATTCCCTTAAGCTTCAGTGGGACTCATAATCATTATGGATTATAATCAAGAAAATAATTTCAGCAGCAATCACCCGTCTACATTCTCTGTTTTACCCCTTAATACTGACGACACCCCCATCACATCGCCCACATTCAAATTTATATTTGTATAAAGATTCCCTTTTAATATAATTTAACGAAGAGGTGCGCCATGCGAGATCCTTTTAACCACAAATACGACCGTCTTTTGACAAAAAAAAAAAAAAAAAAAACAAAACATACAGTAGGTACCTTTTGCTTTTGTCATAAAATGTCTTTAGTCTTTATGATTTGGTGCACGATTTAATTTTAAATAAAAATCCTTGTTCAATTCCAGTACAGTTCAAAATCAGTAAGTTAGTAGCACAGTATGTGAAATTGCAAAGGAGGTGATGATGATTTTTTGATGTGATATAATTCTAAATCCATATTCAAACACACACGCGCCATCAAACTGACATAATCAACTCATTCCATATTAATATCAGGGCTGGCCAGAGTAGGAATTCATTTTCGCGGGCCATTTTCTAGTTAAAATTTGATTTTTTCTAATATCTAATGTAGAAATGCAGAGGAAGTGAAGTTCACCAAAATCATTTACACAGAGAAACGAGAAATTGTTGATAAAAATGATTCAGCCTGAGTTTCACGTAAACAACATTCCACGTGAAAAATTTGACTTTTCACTTTTCAACTATTGTGAATTTTTCCCGAAAAACAAAAATTCTCCCACTTTTTGTGAGAACCTGCTCATTTTGTAATAATTCGTAGGTGATTCAAAGTTGTCAATTATTGTCACTTTAGGCGAACGAGAAAAAGACAGAGTGTACTTACTAGTGTCTTTGCGTAAGCTTTTTTTTTTTAGTTTAGTTTAAACCAAAAGAAGCTCAGGAGAAACTCTTAAAAGGTTTCAAAATTCCCGGGGAAACAAACATTTTTCGGGCGAAATATTTTCCTTGTGAAACTCATAATAAGGCTGATTATTCATTTTAAGACGTCATTTTGTAGCTTAAAAGAGTGAACCATCAATTTTTAGAGCAAAGTAGTGAATTTCTTCAAATTGAAGAATATACATAATTTTATCAATCGAAAGAAGCCACTTGGCGATCTAAAAAAAATCCTTTCCGCGAACTGTAGACTTGACAGCTCTGTCATATGTGATTTGTGGTAGCTTAACTCAACTACTTCTCCTAAACCTTGATATCAAAAAAAACTTCTCGTGTTGAACATGATTTTTTATTTTCTATGAATTGATGGTGAATATTTACATACGTGTGATTCAAGCTGAGAAATCCTGTGTAGGAATAGGAACACTCAAAAGTGAGTGTATTTATTCTGCTCCTCTAAGCGTAATTATCCTGCCGATTAGGTATTTGCATATTTAATGAATGAGATAAAGAAACTCAAGGAGTACACACACACACACATGTCAAAATGGCACTATCAGCTGTGGCTTGAAAGGCAAGGTACACATAAAAAAAGGAAGGGATCCACCGGTGACTGGAAAGCAAATACATGGAGACAGAATAAAAACGAATCCTGGCACTGGCATTCAGTACAAATAATTTTGTAGGTGTGTGAATGTATGTATGTATGTGTGTGAGAGCTGTGTGTGCTATGTTCTGTGCGGTTGAAAGCCTTTTAATGAGTGAGAAAATTGATTTTCGATGTTATTGCAGTTGTAGAACGTGAATACTTGCTTGATCGTAGGATGCAAGGATATAGCTGATAGGGTGGGTGGTTGCTTTGTCGTCGTTGGTCGTCATCGTTTGCTTGTTGATTTAAAATTCTATTGAACTGATTTTGTATAATTGGCGGTCGACATTAATAATTCATTGATTCATTTGTTCAATTCTTGGTTTGTTGAATGTACGGTGAAGCGCATTTGCATTGGAATATAAATTTATTATCAGCAAATTTAAGTTTTATTCAGATGCCCTTGAGGGAGTATATTTATGACCAATACATATGTTATTCAGATATTTCTGAAGAGCTATATTTTATTTTAGTTTCAATTAAAATCTCTTCAAGTTTTTGATGTTTGAACATAGCTTTGGTAAATTAATTAAAATCAAAGCGAGAAATGTTGGAAATTTAATTAAGGTTTTGTTTGAGTGTGATGGGGAAACGATGTGTGGTTAATGGTAGGTTTCACAATGCAAGTTTAACCCTACTTTTGGTTTATACTTAATTTCAAATTTGAACTGAACTCATTTTTTTGTTTCAATTAAACGATAGATTTGTGTATATGTATATTGTATAGGTACCTAACATTTTTGTGATGTTAAAAATAGAAAAATGGACGTTAGATGAAGAACAAATCATACCAACCACTAAAATGCTGCTAAGTTGCACGCATTAGTAAATTTATTTTTATTATTTATATATTCTAAAGCTTCATTTAATTTATTGAATGAGTTTAATTTAAAATTAAAATGAAGTTCAGGTTGAACTTAAGATTTAACAATCATTGTGAAATTAGTTATTAGCTTTCAAATATAACTTTTCGTCAGTGAATTACATTACCATAATCTATTTAATAAAATGAGTAGATTGGATATGTTGTTTTACATAAATATGCAATAGTGACTCTCTGTCTACTAACTATGTATATCTACTGCTAGAACAACTGATGAAGTAGGGCTGTGTCAACCAGGAACCATTTGATTTTTTTGATCCGATCACGAAAAGTATCGACGATTTAAATCGCAAGTCTTAATTTCAATCGATCCCAATCTCAATCATTTTTATGATTCTCGTTTTCCATCCTAATTTGGCTGACTGTATAAATTTGACAAATTTTTTTTTCAAATTTCTTAGAGGTTTTTTGATCCAATGACATCATTGCCATCCTTCAATGAAATTCGACAAAAAAGTTTTATTCCAAACCAAATATAACTCAACTGCTCTTAAATCACCTTTTTTCTGAAGCAGTAAATTTTTTTTTCAAAAATGTCAGATTTCTTCGTTTTCTTAATCCATCGACATCGTAGCCATCTTTCAATAGAATTTAGCATTTGATGGCTTGATAGAAGGAAGACAAACTATTTTTCAATAGGAAAAGTGTATTCTGATCACCCTTTGCCCTAAAATCACCTTTTCTCCCTAGCAGCAAAAATTCTTCAAAAATGTCAAGAAATAAAAATGGAAATTAGAGGTTTTTTGATCCATCGTATCCATTCTCCATTGACAGTTGATAGCTTGACAGCTAGGAAACAAACTATATTTTGACAGAAAAAGTGCATTCCGATCCAAATGTCACCCGATTGCCTCAAAATCACCTTTCTGGAGAAGTAAATACTATTCAAAAATTTCTAATTTTTAGAGGTTTCTTAATCCATCAACATCGTAGCCATCCTTAAATAGAATTTGACAGTTGATAGCTTGACAGATAGATGAAAAACTGTATTTTGACTGAAAAAGAATATTTAGGTCCAAATATCACATAATTGCCTTGAAATCACCTTTAATCCGGAGCAGTAAAAATTGTTCAAAAATTTCTTATTTCAGTTTTTTTTTTAAATACATCACCATCGCAGCCAATGAAATTGGAGTTGATGGCTAGAGAGATAGGGGACAAACTATTTTTTTGACAGAAAAAGTGTATTTCACCTATTTTTCCGGAAAAGTAAGAAAACTTTGAAAATATAAGATTTTACTAAGGTTTTTAATCCAATCAAATTGTATTGTTTTTTAAATTTGGAATAATTAAATTACGCTCAACGGTACTAAATTGAATTTGTAAAATTCAGAGAGATTGAATTTCATTGAAATCGAAATAAAAATTGAATCTTAACAGAATAATTGAGTAAAATGAAAATGATTGATTGATTGAAATGATCGAATCATTTTCGTGGTCGATTCTTGAACGATTCGATCATTTGAAATGAATGATTTACACAGCTCTATGGTGAAGTGGTACTGTGGATGGCTTGAACTTGACTTATTATTGTTTTACGAATTTTCAAAATATCTAAAGACATTTTGTTTTTATAGTTTTGTTAAAAACAGTGTGCATTAGGTTGGTTGTTTTTTTTTAATACTGTGTTTGTTCATTGTGGGTGGGAACGAGTAAACACAAACATTATCTCTGGAGTAACATGAAATTTAAACAAAAATTGAATCAAAATAACTACCAAAAAACAAAAGCTTTATTCAATAGCAATTAATCAAAACAACTTTATTCAAATGAATTTTTCCTAATAAAAACTTAACATACTCCATATTTTACAAGTTTTTTTTTATTTTAAATCCCATGTTACTCCAGAAATCATTTAGGTGTTAACCCACTTTTGACACTCACTGTAATAAAAAATAAAATACTGCAGCAACCACAATATCATACTAAAAATCTATATTTACGGAAATTAAAACCAAACCACGTGCCGCAGTTAACTAAATGTACATATACGTTCGTTCGATTTAATTTTTCATAAATTCAATATGTGAGAGGTGTAGACGTGTATGTTTGAATAAAAAAAAAATCCCAAATCAGATTGTTCCATTTAAATGAATTGTTTATTTACTCGTATATTGTTGCCGAACATAATATTACTACTATTTTCAAAGTTAACAAAAACAAATGAACAAAAATTCTAGGAAAAAAGACGAAACTAAATTGATAAAGAACCAAATAAATCGGATATGATGTATAAAAATGAGAGTATTCAAATTCATTTGAATAAATGTCATTACAAAAAATTTAAATTCAACTTAAATAATATACCTAGACCTATGTATGTGTTCATGAAATACAATCCATATACCAAGAAATAATTTTGCTGTTTTTTTTTTATTTTTTTTCCTTTTTTATTAAAACAAATTGCAAGAAAAATTGAAATTTATCGAGATGAAAATCCCAAAATAATATTTAACAGAATGACTTTAATGACTTCAAACACACAAATTTAAGGCCTTACTTTAAGAATTTTGTGAAAATAAATAAATCAACTAATAAATCAATTTTTAGAATTATGAAATAACTTCATATGCATTTTTATTAACTTGCTACATTTGATCATTTAACTTCGTCAATCTGTCAATGTGTTGAGTCTGATTTGAAAAGAATTTTTGTTGTGTGCCTTATGATCCAGAAAAAATCAACTTTCTCTTCGAAAAAATTCCGACAAAACTTAACGATAGTGGAGAGTGTTGTTTTGATGTCTACAACATTTTCTAAAAATTTCTGTAAATTTGGGCCAGGAGAATTTTTCGTATGCATTGGGGGGGATGTTGATTCAGTTTTTTTCTTAATTCCTCGAACACTATAAGTTTTTTTTTTACAAATGTGAAAGTAGAAGTTGTAGCTCATTTTTCACAAAATTTATTAAAATTTCATTTATAAATGGTTAATATTTTTGGTACGATTTGGGTTTGACTATATTTTCTTAGGCCACCATCTTGAAAAAGAAAGTTTTTTGGTTTTTATTCAATAACTCCATTGAGTTTATTTTAACAACAAAATCATGAGACAAACACATTTACACAATTAAATAATCTTAAAATGAGCTATTAAATAACTCTTTTGATATTTGCATTAATCTTAAAGTTATAGCGTGTCAAAAGGGTTACGTAAAAATGACCGACACAAAAAATTTCGACTGGTAAGAATGTCGATTTTTATCAACTTTTCTGCAAGTTACAATACTGACTTTGTTTTTTTCCCAAATAATTAAAATATCGGCATTTTAAAATCTCGACTTAACAAAAGTTCCACTGCCCTGAAAGAAGTCGAGAAAAATATCGACTTGTCGGTGTTTTTCCCATACAAAAAAGTCGATATAATTCAGTCGACATTTTTACTTTTAAAAAAATTTTCTGTCGGTTATTTGAACGTAACCCAACGAACAGCTAAAACGCTTTGTTTCAAATGTTTGCACGGAAAAAGCATTAAGAATTTGATTTCTTGAATTATTGATTCAAAATTGCTTTTTATGGCCTTGAGTCCTATAAATTGGGGTTTCGTCCAGCTTACTCACTTGAACTCATCAATGACTTATAACTGATTGTTTAAATGTGGTTCAAGTTTTGATCCATGGTTCAAAAAGTTTTACTGGCTGATTTTGGCGGTATTACTTAGGTATAGAGATGGTTCAAGATTCAAGTATGTTATAGTAGCCAATTTAATGCTTGAACCATTCTTAAACCTCAGTAAGTTGGCAAAAGTCAGTGAGTTAAAATTGCTGAACCACGGATTCCATTTTTGTACAACTGGCCTTTAGTGAGGGCCTTTGTCATACACAATTTTGATTAGAATTTCTTATCATTAAGCTGAAGATTTTGTTTACCTAAATATTTCGAAGTCTTATAATTGCCAATTTTTATGTAAGTATGTAGTCAATTTTAGCTGATAGTCAACTCTCTGGAATCTGTCTCTACTAACTCTAAAACAGCCCTAAATTGCCATTCATTTTTGTTGGAGATTGAGCAACAGTTAACAATGTTTTTGTGTTGGGTGCCGGGGCACAGGGACATCCAGGGCCGTTTTTAGGCTATTAGGGGTCTTAAGCCCTTAAGGACATGGGGGCCCCTTGAAATATTTTTACTGAAAAATATTCCGGATTATATATATTATATATTTTTGTTTTTTAAATTTAACTATTCAAAGCTATTATTTGGGGATATTAAGAGGAAAGAAAATCCGTTTGCATTTTTGTCTTGCAGTTCAAAGCGAATTTTGAACATCTTATAATTAGAATGAATGATAATTAAATTAATGTTATCTGCATTTTTCACGTGATACTCAATACTTTTTTTCTTCGGTGAGAGAAGTGAGGTTTATATTGAACTGACGTGTTGTCGATTGTCGAACGATGGAAAAAATACGTTCCCATTTTTGAAAATAAAATTGATAAAATTGAGTACTGACCCGGTAGTCTTTATAAACGTATATACATTTTCTCGGTTGAAAAATGTATTATCTGCATTGTCTCATCGCTTGCTTCTCTAAAATCCAATATTCTAAAAAGTATCTTCAAAAATATTAAAAGGATAACGTGGGATCAAGGGATACTTCCTTGAAAACTGAAACGGGATATTCCGAAAACAACAACAGTTATACCTACCAGCGTTAGGCGTGTTAATGCTTAACATTAAAAATTTAAGAATTCGGCTTCATAAATGCTATCGCCATATTTTTTTCATTAAAAAGATTGCAATTTTTTTCCAATCTCTTGTCTCCATCAACTGATTGTAGTCTTTTGAGATCTCATGCATCCCTTGCATTCTTTTTGCATTCTTTTGAAGTCTTTTGCATTCTTTGAACGTTTGCATTCTTTTGAAGTCTTTTGAATTCTTTGAAAATTTGCATTCTTTTGAAGTCTTTTCTGAATTCATAGCATTCTTTTGCTTTTTGCCCTCCATAAAAAAACTTATTGAACTTAAATTAACTTAGAAAGAAGCTATGTTAAATTACCTAAAATGCCTTAGACAAAATTTTTTTGTGTGAACGGCGAAACAAAAACAACAAAAGAATGCAATGATTTCAAAGAATTCAAAATAATTCAAAAGAATTGAAAAGAGTTCAAAAGAATACAAAAGACTTCAAAAGAATTAAAAAAATCAACGAATGCAAAAGACTTCAAAAGAATGCAAAAGATTCATAGGATGCAAAAGAATGTAAAAGATTTCATAAAAATGCAAAAAGAATGCAAAGAAGTCTCTAAAGATTGCAATCAGTTGATGGTGACAAAAGATTGAAAACAAAAAAGATTGCTAACTTTAAAAAAAAAAATGATGGCGATAGCATTTTTTGAAGCCGCATTCTTATAGAAGCATGTACAGAATGCAATCTTTTATTGAAGGCTCTAAGGAATGCATTCGTAAAAGATTGCACTCTTTTACAACTCTGCTAAAATGTACAAATTAAAAATGTTAATTTTATGTTTTCATTTAGTTTTGGATATTTATTTTAACTGGCTCTATCTTAACCAACAAACAATAGAACTGTTCAAACAAGAGTTTTTAACCTTTGTTCTTGTGCGAATAATAATGGGTTTGTGGGATTTTCTTACCATCCGCCGTTCTTAAAATATTTGAGTTTTATTTGCTTTAAATCAATAGAAACAAAAAAAAAGTTAGAAGGTTTTTTTATTATACAAAAATACTATATACTACTTAAATAAATCAGGCAAGTAGAAGACTTACCATTAAGGACTAGACTTGTTGAATTATTGATTCAAAATAGCTTTTTATAATTACAAATGGCGTATGACAAGGCCCTCACTACGTCACTGATGAGTCCAAGTGAGTAAGCCGGACGAACGGCCAATCTGTAGGACTTAAGGCCATTAAAAGCTATTTTGAATTAAAAAAATAAGTTTTTGAGCACAACTTTTGAATGTCCACGTGAAGGATTTATTTTTACATACAAATAAATCTGGTCATCATTAACCTAATATGCAGTACAGGTTCAAAAATTTGGACAATAACATAAACCTATTGCCTCTATGAACATTTTTGCATCTATACGTTGGCTTAAGCTTCCGTTTGTCTCCTTCAATTTTCCTAAAGCTACCAAACAACATCATAGTGGTTCCATGACATATCTGCTGCGTTCATCGTGTACAAAGTATCCTGAATCCTTTTTAATCCCTTGTTCCTAGTGGCAAGTAGAATTTTCCCAACAGGATGTGGACATGAAAAAAAAGGAATAACAACGTTCGAAAAAAACTTTGTCTGAATTGCAGCAGGATGAAAGCGAACCAGGTTTAAGGAACGATTTGAACACCGAGCAAGATGTAAATTCGGCAAACACAATAAATAGCCTCCAAACATTGATCGCGTGGGGATTTGGATTTATTGTAGCATTTATGCCTTTGTTAATCAGTGTTACATTTCTGTCAATGGAATCTTTAGGCTAAGAAAATGGATTACAAAAAAAAAAATGCAACCAATGGACAAATGGAAAATTTTATACAAAAATGTATTTCGCATTAACAAAGGTTTTTTTGGAAATATTTCGAAAATGTTTTGAATTCAACTGAAATGAAGCATCAAAAGTCTAAAATCAAAACAAGAATTTTATGGTAGGTAAGAATAGGTCAAGCATTTTGTACAAAAGTTCTTAGTATTTCGTTGAGGATTAAGATTTTACAGGGCTGTAAATCTAATTGAAAAAAAAATATTTGAG
Organism: Dasysyrphus albostriatus; assembly: GCA_946251815.1. NCBI lineage: Eukaryota > Metazoa > Arthropoda > Insecta > Diptera > Syrphidae > Dasysyrphus > Dasysyrphus albostriatus. The sequence continues at coordinate 131,464,452 of OX276337.1, read as the reverse complement.
AAAAGGAGGAAAACCTTTCCAAGGAGCTTGAGACTTGAAATATAAAAAAAACATGTTCCCCTCCAGATCTGAGCTTCTTTGAAATTTCAAGTTTCTACCTTTTCGGAAATTAACTTAAAAAAACGTACCGGGAAGTAAAATAAACGAGTGGACATACAAGAAAGTGAGTTACTAGAAATATGTTTGATGAGTAATTTCTATTAATTTTCTTCAGTAATCATGTTCCGTTCTATTTATTTTCATTCCAGGGATTTGGATATAAAAAATATCATATTCTTAATGCAACTGTAATTCATTACTAAAACCAAGTCCTCTTAACTAATTTCTGGGAAATTTTAATAAAAAAAAAATATTTCAAGCTAAAAAAGAATATATAAACAAAAACTAACGAGTATCTAAAGTTTCTATTCGCAGAATTTTAAGCTTGCAGCAAAGAAATTAAAGAAAGAATTTTTTCTCAATCTTAATATTAAAAAAAAATTTGATTTAGTAACATAAACAATTTTCAGAAAATCTCATTCAGTAAAAAAAATGATACTTTGATTAAAATAGCATTAATTATGGTATAAAGTAAGTGGTTACATCTTTTAAAAACCGACCTGTATCCATGACATTGAGAATGAACAAAGTACCTACTTCAAACAGGATAAGGATTTACCTAATTAAATTTTTTTTTTGTATAACAACTTTCATAATGAAATAGTTCTTTTCATCTCTTTCCTCCAATATAAAATTGGAATGTCCTGTGAATTTGTGAATACAATTTCAGGATTTTGGTTTCTCACCGCAAAATCCCTTTTTATGTATGTGTGTTTATAGATTTACATAAATTTCAAGGTAAATCCCCTTACTACCGCAGAGGTTTATTTAAATTATTAGCCATTTATTTTTTAAATTAACATCTAAATGATCATAAATAAAGTAGCAAAATTGTGGTTTTTTTTTAAGAGGGGGGAGTCCTTTAAAATGGTATAATAATTAACCACAAAATTTAATTTATTAATTTTAAATAGATATGTATGTGGCATGGTTAATAATTGTTTTTCTTTTTGTTCTCAGTATTGAGGTTGGTTTTAATAGGAATAGAAAGCTAGCTTAAGCTGCATTGTTCTATGATGGTGCATATGCAACCACTAATAGAAAAGGGTTTTTCCATAAAAAATGTGTGTTTCAATTAGTCCTGTGAAGTTAGCAAAACAATTATTTAATTGAATAAAAAATGAAAGTTCCGGGTAGCAAACAAAGAGTTCTCGAGTTCCTCATCCTTTTTTTTAATAGTTCTGGCGAATAAAGTATTAAAATTCAAAAAATGTTTTTTTTTTTGCTAACTTCACGTTGCAAGGACTTTTTTGAGCAAAAAAAGATTTAAAATCAAGAGTTCTAGAGTTCCTGATGGATTTTAGAGAGAGTTCTTCAAAATTGGAAAAGTTAGGTCAAATTTAGGTTCCCATTGACTCAAAACTAAAAATTTTGAAAATCCAAAAATAAAAAAAAGGAGTTCTGACTAAAGTTCTCGAAAGCAAACAAAGATTTCTGAACATTTTCCTTAAAAATTTTTTTTATAAAAATTATTTTTCAAAAGTTATTCGCAAATTTAGGAACCCATTGACTCAGAACCAAAAATTTTCTAATTAAAAAAAAGGAATTCTAATTAGAGTTCCCGATAGATAGATAGTTCTGAATTTTTGATTCTAAATAAATGATGGGCACCTAAACTTGCCCTAATTATTCCAATTTTGCAGAACTCTTTCTAAAACCCATCAGGAACTCTAGAACTTTTTATTTTAAATCTTTTTTTGCTCAAAAAAGTCCTTGCAAGTTGAAAAACATGCTCAGAACTTTTTTTCTCAAAAAAGTCTTTCCTGTGTGAGGTTAGCAAACATTTTTTTTTTTAATTTTAACGCTTTTTTTGCTGGAACTATTGAAAAAAAAGTATGAGGAACTCTTGAACTCGTTGTTTGCTTCCGGGAAAACTCATTTTGTATTCAATTTTATGTTTGAATTACATTAGTAATTTTTTATGAATAATCCTTCCCTAAAAAATGAATTATGACATTTCTAAAATTTTAGAGGTATCGAAAAAACCACTTGTTCAGCTATTTATGTATGTTTACCACTTAAATTATTCTTAAGGGATTTTTTTTTTAGAGAAAATCAGAAGTATTTGGAAAAGCTTTTCTATTCTTCTCAAAAATAAGAATTATATTTCAATATTAATTTTACATTTTCGTGAATTCATAAAGAAAATCACTTTCACGTTCTTATTTAAGGAACGAATCAAGTTTCGAAAGTATAAAAATTATCGAAGAAAATTACATTCACAAAAGTTTAAGGCTTTCAAAATTTACAGAAATTATTTTGGTCTGTAATTTAACAACCAGAACTTTAATTTGTTGTTTAAATTTGTCCAAACAAACAATTTCCACTCTGAAAGTAAAAATGTTTCTTTTTTTTTTTTAAACTACAACACATTTCAGCATGCAAGCGGTTTTTAGTAATTGATTGAAAATTAAAAAACAAGTATTCAATACCTTAATTATTTTTTAAAAAATAAAAATTGTAGTTAAAAAGCTTATAAGAAAATGGATATGACATTTTACGAGTTGCCGTTGTTTTTACTTGTGATATATGTATGTAGGTACTATAAGGTAAATTTTGGATTCGTGAAAAAAAACTTTCGAAATGACAATCAAACTTGACATTACTATAATAGGGAACATCAAGAAAGTGAGTGGCACAATTCTGTCTGTCAGTCTGTTCAGCTTCAACCTAAATGGCTGAATCAATTTTGTTAAATATTGGTACGGAGTGGTTTTTGGTAATTCTGCCCACAGGTTTTTCCACTTTCTTAGAATTAAAAATAACGGTGCCTGCCATACAACTTTTTTATTAGCAATTTTACAAAATCTTATTTTTCTCAAAAAACCGCTTCACACTTTTTTCTAGAAAAATTCAATAAATTTCTTTTGGTAGAGCTATCTTTAGATGGAAAACTATTTTTTTAAAAAATAGTACCTCCCAAAGAACCATTTTTTAATTTTAGATTTTTTTCAAAATGGCTATTTTGATTTCAATAATTTCTTATACAGAAAAAAATATTAACATTTTACAAAAAAATCAAAAAAAATTTATTGGACTTTTAAAATATGTTCAAATAAAAAAATTTGTTTGATAATCAAATATTATTAAAACTACATGGTAGAATATTATAAAACTCGGTATTTAAGAGTTTTTTACCCTTTGTAAGGTATTTTAAGATAAAAATTTGCTTTTATGAAAAAATAACAGTACCTTCCATACATACCGTTAAAAAAAATCAAGGAAAATATTTTTAACTTCCCATTGGAAGTTATTGTAACCGAGCTTCCCAGAATTATTTTTAGAGAGATGTCTATATCTGTACGTACGTTCGTGCGTATGTACATTTGCACGTTCGTACGTTCATACGTTCATACGTTCGTACGTTCCTTCTCTTTTTTTTCGTTCACCACATCTCAAGAAAGATTGAAGATGTCAACTTCGAATAAATATTATATTATAGATATAAATATCAATACGTACAGAAAGGACTTTCAAAAAAATTCAAAGAGCAGTTTTGTTTACTATAGCACAATTAAAAACCCTTATTTAGTTTCTTAAGTTTCAAATATCTCAAGAACAAATCTTGCTAGTGACTTCGGGTTAATTTTATTCTACGTACATTAACGTGATAAAGAGTTGGTAAAAATATAAAAGCATATTAACTTATAGTTTTTTTTAAATAAAAAAAAAGTTGCTGAACATTTTTGGAAAAAGTGGTTTTTCTCGAATATATTGAGAACAAATAATGATTTTGGCTTCTGGTTACCCTAATTCTACACATTAGTTTATAGATAGGATTTGAAAGTAAATTCAACAAATAGTTTTTTTTAAGTGAAAAAACTATAGAAACTGCAACACCTAAAAACGTTTTCGAAGATCTTGAATTGGCGATTTTTTGTAAAAAACAAAATAACTTCGGGCCTCTAGCATCCGAGGGCACAATGGTAGGTTACCAGCGTTAGTCGCACCCAGGCTCATTTTTATTTTCGATTTGCTTCCTAACAGTTATTTTGAATTGAATCATTTTTATACAGAAGCTTCTAAACAATGTTAATGTTTTTCTTACTAATATTTTCAAAAAATATTTTTTGATTTTTAAAAAATGTTCAATTTTTTTTTGAAAATCAAATATTATGATATATATTTAAGGGCTTTCTTACACTCTGTTATGCATTTTAAGAAAAAAAATGTACTTTTGTGAAAAAGTAACGGTACCTTCCATACAAAAGTTTAAAAACTGTTCAAGAAAAATATTTTTTGCTTAAAAATGGCTCCTAAGATTCTTATTAAACTTTTTCTGTACCGCTTAAATTAGTGCGATATGCATATACTACGTAAATTACAAAAATTTACAAATAGCAACTATGGAAAGTACGGTTTCTTTTAATTTTAAATTATCTCACTATCGGCTGAACAAATTTGTTTTTGTTTTTCTTTTATACAAATATCAAATAAGATTAAAAAATATTGTGTATCAAAATTTCCAATACTTTTTTTAAATTAAAAGTTTAATTTTTTTTTGAAAATTCGATATCTTAAAAACGGGTTGTAAATTTTGTTTGAAATTTATAAAATTAAAATTTACGATTTGCATACCAAAAGTTTTCCTTAAAAATGTTTATGGAATTTTATATATAAAAAATTATTTTTTTAAGAAAACCGCTCTAACGATTTTAAATATTTTTTTTCATACATTCATAGTCAATCAAGAATTAAGATGGCGTTCTTTTTCTTTCATTGAAAACTCTCTTCATGTCCTTACATAAAATGTTCTTAAGCCCTCAGCATCTTGACCACAAGAGCAAATACCCAGTTCTGCATTTTAGTTATCAGAAATCAAGTCCCAAAAGTAAAAAAATTTGCGAAGAAAATAACTTGATCGTTTCACTTTTTGTCCAAAAATAAAGATTTTCTGCAGAGATAATTGCCATTTAGAAGCAATCTTAAAATTCAGTTTGAAGCTTTCAAGATTTACAAAAGCTATTTTTTCTGTAATTTGACACCCAGGACCTTGATTTGTTGCTAAAATTCTTACAAATAAATAAGTTTCATCAGTAGTAAAGTTATTAGCGATTTTTATTTTTGATTTTGTTTAAAAAACTAAAATAAATTTCAGGATAGGGGTTTAAGGGGTTGATTTAAAATTAATTAAAGTTCTAAAAACCAAAAACATAACATTTTACTTAATAACGAGATTTTTTTTTTGTTTTTAAAACTTTCAAACAAATTGAGAATGGATTTTTGCTTAAATAAGCGACGTGTTCCCATTTTTTTTTAAATTGTGAGGCATTTTTTAAGAACATTTTGCCTATAACCCAAACGGGAGGAACAAGACCTCTTCTAATACGTTTTTTCTTGTCCAACCCTTACCTATATTAACCCAACTAGAATATGCTAATAAAAGGCTTGTGCACCTTGTGAATTTAATAAGGCTTATATAAATTATTTACCTGACGTTCTTCTCAAACTGCAGCTACTTAAAGTTGTATTCATACTTTTGCACTTTCAATCGGAGAAAAGAATTACAAATTAAAATGATCACTTTTTTCATTTTCACTCATAAACATCATGAGCTTTAAAAGCAATGCTATAAAATTTACATTTTTGAGAAGAAAAACCGTCATTTGAGCGTAAGAAAACACTATAAAACTTTGGTTATTTTTTATGTGCAAAAATTTACGATAGCTATCATTTTAATTCCTTGTGAAATAATTTGTATAGTTTTTCTCCTAAGTTTTATAAAATCTTCTGCAAAAATAAATCATTCCAAGGCTTTTCAACAACTTTATCTACCTATAAATTTTTATACGAATAATTTCTTTTCAGCAGTAAAATAAAATAGAAGGTCAGCCGGCTTGGCATTTTCCATTTCTTAAATTATTATACAAACCTTAAACCTCTGAGCCCGAGTCTCTATAAGATATGACAGAAGATGACTGAAGCAAACCTAATAAACCAAAACGAACAATTATTATCCCTGAAAATTTTAAGGGCCATGAGATAGTGAGAACTACCACCACCACCACCATTTCCACCCTTCGTTATATTCACATAAAACTACCAAGGCCATAACTCAGAAGAGAGAAAAAAAAAGAAAACAAGAAACTGAAAAAAACAAGGCAAGGACCTTGATGTTTTCTGTAGTCGATGGCAATGTTGAAGCTCTTTGCTTATCTTTTTGGATGGAGAAGCTCTTTTAAATACAATCACCATGCCCCATTGCGTAAAGAGCTACTGACTTCTTCGTGATATGCTCCATCAGCTGCTTCACTGGACCAAATCCCTATGGCTGATGTGTTTCCGTAGAAAACTATACCGAAATCCCTTTGAAATAATTTCATGCATACACAGAGATACTCTCATTTGCGTCGTCGTTTGGAACAAGATCCAATCTACTCTTTTGTTTACTACATCGAACCTTCCATTAATTAGGAACATTAGAATATGGGTTGTGTGCGTATGTAGAGTACGAGTACCAACATCCTGAGACCTTACATCCCACTGAGAGATGCGTAATAGTTTATTGTGACAATATGGCTACCATCAGCTCATTTCCCATTCACCTTGGAATGAATAATTTAAAATAAGGAAAAGATGCTGTCAACTTACATCAGCCCTGGGGTATTAGCTTACAGGATGTGAAGCTGTATATGTATGTTAGTCGGATGTGCGTCCTTGCTGTCACTGTGAGGACAGATAGCACTAGCAACCAGAAAGCAGAGGCAAACAATTACTTTAATCGTAAAGTTTTACCTTTCGACAAAAATAATAGGTTTGCGAAGGTAGTTTTGCTGCTGCTGGAATGCTGTACCTTCTCGTGTAGGTATATAAATGTTCCTATGCATAGCGAGCAGCAAGATACTATATACAATCCTTTTCATAATGACACAAACAATCCCTCCAGGATATTTACATCTTTTTCTTTGGTATACAATTCTTTTTTATTTTTTTTTGCCAAGAATCAAGACGAGTCCACCGGGCAGCAGAAGTATCAGGACAAGATCCAGTATTCCAGTGTAGGGATGTACTTACCTAACTTTAGTTTTTTTTCTTCAGTTCTTTTTCCATGCGCTTGGTATTGTTTTATTTTTGTGTCTTCTTTTATTTGTAGCTTATTTGTGAAATGAGATACTCGAAAGGACGAGATATTGGCAGGACTTGACGTAATGTAACTACATTAGAAATAAAACCTGCATTATAGAAGAGCTGCGTGAAAAGGCAAGACGAAGTAGATTAAAACATTTCTTCCAACTCAAGGACCTCGTTTTTTACTTATTATACTTGTTTTTTTTTTTTTTAGCCAGAACCAGTGTGCTTAGGGCTCCAAAGGAGTGATATCAGAAGAATTAAATTGCTTTGGGAAGATGTTTCCTTATAGTTTTTTTCTTTTTATTATTTTTTTTTTGCATTTTCCATCCGAATATCCGAAAGGTAAATAGGAAAACTTTTATGATATTAAACGAAGGAAATGTTTGTCGTTTTTTTTTTTTAAAGAAATATACGAAAGAGCACTCTGGAGTTGATACTTCTGTTGGTATCCATCTTCATTTGGTTTTAGGTACTGTATGTAGCTATAGTTTTATGTAAAGTTGACATTTCAAAGTATACAGATGTAAATCAATACTTGCAAGTTAAATCCGTCTTAGCGCAGGCATTAAGCTGTACCTATATATATTTTAAAATTATGTTACTCGTATTAAAGGAGAGTAAAAAAAAATGATTGATTTCATCGAAACAAATTTATACATCCAAAAATGATCCAAGGTCTATAAAATTATCAATCTTTTCTTCTAAGTTCATCGTGTTTTCCCTAACTTGTACTCCCATTTCCAAGAGACAGGAAAAAAGTGGGCCTCACAATTATGTATGTCTGCCTGTTTGACCGTTAAGGTACAGCCTTAACGCCAACAACATTTTTCTTTAAACTTAGTAAATAGTCTCCAAAACCTTTAAAATTTTTTCTTAGAACCAAATTTATTGATACGAACTATACAACCGAGTTGGGAAGTAATGATAAAAAAAGTTCAATTTCAATTACTTTTAATTGAAATCTCCGAACACATTTTCCATTGCTTTTAAATGTAATTGAAGAAATTCAATTACTAATTAAATGTAATTAAAAAATATCAATTATTTGTTTGTTCAATTACATTAATGTAATTGAAAACAGAATTAATCATCAGAAGATCTCTAATGATAATTTTTTTAGTTACCATTACCCAAAATGTAATTCATTTGTTGTTATTGTCAATCACACTTTCAGTGATATTCTGAACGTGTGTTGGCTTAAAGTGGTTTTAACTAATACAAATATATTTTATTCACATTCATCAGGTTTTCAATACACGTCGTCTTTTAAATAATTTCCCTTTGAAAATAATAAAATTATTAATGATAAAATGGGCAAATTTCTTCTTACGTTTTAGTCTATTTTCATTGGCTTAGCAGTTAGAATACCTTTTTTGTACTTTACTCGTAATGAATAACAATCCATAAAAAATCATTACCTAAAATGTAATAAACTCAGTGATTTCCTTCAATTACCTTCTTTCAAAAAACCATTACTATTTTCAATAACATATAATTTTTAAATACATTTTTTTCAATTACAATTACAAGTTAGTAAAATTTATGATTTTTTTCCATTACAATAATGTGTAATTATAGTGGAAAAATTACTAATTACGTGGAATTGAAATAAAAGTTGTAATTACTTTCAAATCATTATTTCCCTTCTCTGCCATACAATCTTTTTTATCATTTTATCATTATCGCATTTTTCACAAAAATGACATCTATTACCATTGGGAAAGGCATTTCTTTGGTTAGAAAGCCTTTAAAAAATAAATTTGGTGTCAATGGTACCTCCAAGAGATTATTTTTTATTTTAGTTTCTATTTTCTTATGCAGATGATTTTAAGAAACTCAAAAAGTATTTTGTGCCAAAATTTTCAATAAAATATTTTTTGAATGTAATTTTTTTTTGAAAACTTAATAATTCGAAAAGAATATTGTCCTTTCTTGCGAAAATTGTTGCCTTAAATTTTTAAACTGTTTTAGAATACTTTAAGAAAATATTTTATTTCTATGCAAGTGCTAAAAATCATCACGGATTTTTTTTCTCAAAAAAGGCTCACATGATTTTGATAAAATTTTGTCTGATTTATTACTAAATATTATAAAAATTTACATTTAACAATTAATTAATAGAATACCCACCATTTAATGTTTTTTTATTTTCTATTTTGAAAACTATAATCATTATTGACTGAACGGATTTAAACTAATTTTTTTTATATACAAATTAATTAAAATAATATTGAATATTAAAAGTAAAATTTGTATATGCACATTGTACATTAATCAATAAATAGTTAAAATCAGCATACAAATATTTTCCTTAAAAATATTTTTAGAATTTGATTCATAAAAAAATACAAAAACAAAACTGCTACAACGGCTCTAATTTTTTTAAATTTAAGAATCCACATCGCATTCTTATTTTTTCATCAAATTATTGAAGGAATTGGTTGATTTATTTAAAATATCGAATTTCATGCTTTTAAAGGAACCGATTTTGCTCAAACGTTTAGAGTTTGTTTTTATTAGGAGCACATTTAAATTATTATTTGTATCAGAAACTTGGACAAAATTATTTTTCGTTCTTCTCGTTCTTTTAGCTTAAAATTTATAATACTAGTAAAACAGACAAACAAAATAAACTTTGACATGTTGTTAGTTAATCAGCCGACATCGGGGGTTTTTTACAGTACAATTATGTGTATTCAAAATTTTGCAAATAATAAAAGTAATTTTAAAAAAATGTTAAAAGATCTTGATTTTGTTTTTTTTTTTCTAATTTTTTTCGTGAAATCGAATTTTGAAAGCAGAGTGAAAACAAAATTTTGGAAAGCAGAAAAATTTGAAGAAAAACTCTAAAAAAAAAAAAACAGATTACGTATAAGCCATACACATTTTTTCTCTTCAACGTCATTTTTTTTTTAAAGTAGGGTTTTTTATGTATGGAAATCCACACAATGGCAGTTAATGCTGCGAAGGATACATCAATTTTTGTTGAGTAATTTTTGAATGAACAAAAACAAGCTGTGTTTGTTTCCAACAAGTTTATTGTAAGTTAAGGCTATTTCACGAGTGCCATCTCGTTCTCGATTTTTAGTGATGCTTAGTATGGTATAATCATATCAACTGAGTAATTTTTTTTTATTTTTTTTTCACGAGTGCCATCTTCTTCTCGATCTTTTAGTGGTGCTTAGTCTGGTATAATCATATCAAATTGAGTAATTTTTTTTATTTTGAAAAGATATCAAATAAATATTAAGGAATGTTTACAAATGTTGATAAAATATTTATTTAGTTTTAAATATGAAAAATATATATATATATATACTTTACTTGTACAAAGTTGAACTTTACTTTCAAAATACCTTTTTTAGGTAGATTGTTACTTGCATGGCATGTTTGTAGCTGATATGAAAATTATTTTCTAATAATTTGTTTTTTAATTTTGTCCTTGAGTTTTGGAGATTTGATATGGAATTTGAGTGTTATTACAGACTTTTTCACTTTTAATTTCTAAGCTCAAAAATTAAAAACGTCAACAAATGTCAAAATGCCCAAAAACCAAATAATTAAACAATTTTTCAAAAAGGAAAGAGTCAAAAACTCCAAAGCGAATGTCATACATTGCCCAAATCATAACTTCCAAATCGAAAAATGTCATAATACATTTCATTTTAATCGTAATGTCAATAATTAATGACGCAATGCCCAAAATTATAGAAACAAGGAATAATTTGAGCATTATTCCTATTTTGGGGAGTTAAAATTTAAAAATATTTAAAAAAAATGTATTCTAGCTTAAAAAAATGTTGTTCAAAAGTGCGTAAGTCAAAATTCTTTTTAACAAAATTTAGCCTATGGAAATATTGTTTATCAATAAAAAAGTTGAAAACCTTAGTTCAGATTTTTATCGAAGAATTCACATGAATACAAGTATTTTGTTGAAAAATTTCACCAAAAATGGCTGTGTTTGAGAACCAGTTTTTTAAGTAATCAATTTTTAGTTATTAAATAGCCTTTAACTGCAAGATTGAGTATGCGCGGATCTATAACTCTTTCTACCATTAAATGTTGCCCAAAAACTGTTTCTTCTGAAACTCACAAAAGAAAACGTTACAAGACCTTAAAGGAATTTTACTACTCCCAAAATATATTTCAAAAGTTACAGCCCCAAAACAGGAATAATGTTCAAATTATTTTTTGTTTCTATAATCTGTTCAATTAAATCTAAGTAGAACCATATTTATTTTAAACAATCAACGTAAATTACTGAATAAAGAAGATTTTGAGAAATAAGTGTGCAATAACCTCACATTTTTTAACTTGTTATTTTAAAAGTAGTTTGTTTGTATTCTGAATTTATTTCGGACGCGATTTTCTTTTTTTGAAAATAAGTATTAAAAAATTATATTCAATTCCCAAAATCATTTTTCACGTAGCCCTAATTCAAAAATTTTTTTTTGTTTGAGCTTGAAGTAAAGAGTTCTTATTATTTTTTTGCAAATTGTGTATTTTTAAGATATGATCAGCGAAATTATACATAGATATTCTATGGCAAGATATGCATTGAGATTTTGATTAGACTTGTCAATATGATGATACGCAAGACTAAAAAGTGGGTCTCACAATTCTGTCTGTATGACTATTTTATTCAAGCTTGGTACACCGTGGGTTTGGTCATTTTCCCCAACATATTTTTACACTTTTCTTAGAACCAAAAATAACAATACCCACAAACATTTTTTTCGAAAACTTAATAAGTATTTGGTAATTAACGGTTTTAAATACCTACATTGTAGAATATTTAAAAAAAAAATATTTTACTCTTATGCAAAAGCAATGTTTCTTTTCATACAAATGCTAAAAAAAAAACATAGAAGAAAAACACAGGCCTTAAAAGGCTATTCTTGATTCTTAATTATTTCATTACTGATTGATTGGATTAAAATAATCGGATTTAAATAAATTTTATACAGAAACTTCCAAAACATATAAATAAAATTTAATATAAAATTTTGATAATAATATTTTGTTAATTTTCAAAAAACAAATATCAAAATATTTCATGCAAGAACTTCGAAAAGGTATTATTACTGGTAATATTAAATATAAAATTTTCAAAACTATATTTTATGAATTAAAAAATTTTTTTTTTTTGCAAATTCGATATTTCAAAATCGAGTTTACCTATAATATTTTTTTTTTGAGAATCTAACTTTAAATTGTATATTAATAAAACCTTAAAATTTGAATAAAAATCAAAAATTGTAAAATGTGTATTATGTACGTTAGGGCGGTCGTAATCATGAGTTTTGGATGGGCATAAATCAGCTCCGATTGAAAACAAAAAATTCCCTAAATTGTGCCTTTCCTGCCTAGAGGCAATTTTATAAAAAAATTACATTTACTTGAAAAACAACGGCAACACCAACTTGTTTTGCAGCTTCTTGGAAAGCCAAAAGTCTATTCTTATGATCAATTTTCTTATTAAATTTTTTTTGAAGAATATCGCGCCACAGTTATCATACTCGTGTCTTTTGAAGAAACATTTTTTGTACACAATAATGAAATCCTTGTTTCCATAATTTACAATTAATAAAATTTTAAAATACTTTTAAATAAAAACAAATAAACGTGCGATCCAGTAGTATTTTCAATTTTGTATTCAAATTTTTGATTTAAAAATTCGAGGTGCTTTAAAAAAATTTTGTCTTTCTACCAAATACTTTGTCAGTTTAAGCGCGAAGCTAATCTAATCTAGCTAAGCTAATATCTTCAACATTTTGACCGTTTTTCCAAAATTCATAAAAACAAAAAATAGCTCTTTTTCTGGAGACATCCTCTTAAAAAAGAGAAATAATAAAAATAGTAGAAGAACTAAGTGACAACAAAATGTAGATAAACAAAACAATTTTCCACTTTTTCTTTGCACAAAATTGTATATTATTCAAGGCAAAAAATGTTTGCCTTGGCCTAAATCACCCAATGAGTCTTTAATTTACCCTAAACTAATAAACTTAAGGCCAAAAGGTGGAAAACAATTATTTTTAACCATTTGCATGCAAATAATGTCTTGAGGTGAATATATATTTTTTTGGAAGTGTGAACCAACCATCCAAAAAAAAATATTTTATTCACCACACTTTTTTTCGCACGCAAAATAAATGCCGGTCCATTGTTTTGCATGACATTTCATGACATCAATGGTTTTTTTTTGTATGAAACTGGAAAACAATCATACAAACAATTAACAATTAATTGAGGCATTGTGCCTCAATTATTTTTGACATGGAAGTGTTTGGTTACTTGCAATTTTAAACTGTCAAAATCTATACAAAAAAACCCATGCTTGTGAAACTTGGTAAGAATTTCAAGTAACTAAACAGGCCTCGTAGAGTAAACTTCACTTTACTATTCCACGAACATTTTGCTTTTTTTTCATGAGAAATTTTAACCCGTGGCTTAACTCTTAATCCGTAGATTAGTTAAATCATGGACTAGAGGAGGACTAAGGGTTGTGCTTTTGTTTTAAATCCAATTAAATAGGAATCTACTTAGCCCTTAAGACCATAGTTCTTGCCGTACATTAAAGCAACTAAGTGTGACACGATCGTGAGCTTTATATATTTCTGTAGCATTGGTGATAGTCTGCAAATTAAATTTTGATAAAAAATTGTATGGCTGTGAGGTACCTACGTCTCCTTTTTCCAGTCGTCCAATTTGCAGTAAGAAGTTTTGGAAATCCTGAAGGGCTCGTTTCCAAGTGACTTACTTTCTTTATGTCTAAATTGAGTAGGTTAGGTGGGTACTTCTACATACCTACCTATTTTTGGTGGAAAATTTCCGTTTGATAAAATACCTTTGATAGGCAACACACTCACACATACCTTTTTGAACTGAAAAGTTGAGCAGCAGAATTCCTGTGCGTTAGAAAGTTTAGGGTATGAGAAAAGTGCACATATGTATATCTTGCCTTTGCTCTCTCGCAAGCCTCTGTGGGTCACCCTGACTACATGTCAAAGCCATGAGCCTGGAAGGATGTTTCTGTGCTTTTTGTTCATGTGTGATTTCAAGGAATTTTCACAACCAATCTATGCGGCAAGTCCTTTGAGATCGACTTAGATATGGTTTCCTAAAGTATTTCTTCGACAAACTTATGAAAAATAATTTGTTCGTTCCTTTTATGTGTCCTTGTATTTATCTATGTGTGTGCGTATGTGTCTGTGTGTTCAGTCCTCTGTTGCATATATTGACTGAAGTGAAGACAGATTTATATGCTAACCTTTATGTTATTACCCATACTCATACCAGTGATATGGAGTTACGTTAACGTCAATTTTTCCTGCACATTGCAAAACTTTTGATATACATGGGGGGCGGGAAGGGGGTGCGTATGGCAATAGAAATATCCTTTGAGTTGGTAAAATAACTTGGAATATCTATCGCAAATAAATTTGAATTTCTAGTGTCCGATGAACCACAAGAAGAAAATCAACTTTAAAGGACAAATTGATTAACTTGGCAATAGACTGGTGTATTCATTTTTTTTCCAAAGGACACCACACTTCTATACATATTCAACGAATGCAAATCTTATTGAGAAACGAAATAAAAATGTCCAAGGATTTTTTTTCATCTCCTCCTATATAGCAAGACTATTTGAACAAAAGCGTTTGCTAATGAATGCTTTTTCTTTGCTGAGAAACAAAAATATAAAAAATTGAAGTTAGAATCCTCAGAAATATCATTTAATTGTATTTGTGTCTGTCTTTGTTCGAATAGTAAGCCAAAAGTAACTCTAAGATCCAACAAGTTGCTATCTACTATACAGATACACTGATGCGACTAGAGTAACAGGATATAGCATTAATTTGAAATGATGGTAGTTGGTTGGTTTGGAGAACTTTCATTAAGTGTTGTTTTCCATTTTTGTCCTTCTGTTGAATTTGGAGAACACACTTAACAGATATTGTAGTTTGTATTCAAATATTGGTTTTCTGTTAGAATAGTTTTCATTCTTCTCATGATGAAAAATACAGTCTCATTATTTAGTTAGTGAGAATTATATTGTGGTCCAGAGGAGCGTGATGATACTGTGAGGCTTGTGGTAGTGATAAAGATTGTGTGACGGTAGGAGACGGAGACTCACCAATGGACCGCTGCTGGCCGTGGGATTTGATTTGCAAATCTTAAGTGATTTTTAGTGAAGTGGTTGAATAATTATTTATCAATGACAAAAGAAACAGAATATCTTCACAGGACGGACAACAATTTTGTAGCTACTCGTAGGTATATAGGAAAATAATAAGGCTTATTTTTTCAAAATTTCTTGTTTGTCTATTATGCGGACACTGATTTAATTATAGTTAATTTGTCTTGTGTAATTATTGAGGAAGAAAAATAATCATTAGAATGATTCATGGCGCGAGATAATGTCTGGTTTAATTAATAAATTTTTAATTATTTATTTTATGAGCGAGGGTTACGAGCCATTTTTAGAAAAATAGAGCTTCCCAATAGTTCTACGTAAGCCAACGGAAGTATACAAAATTCTTTCTCAGGATTCTCCCCCCTCATTCATCATCAGCAATGTGAACTCAAGGAAGTGCAGAGATGTTGCATCAGAATTGAGGTGCAGAGCTTTTATTGAAGAATTGAAGAAACTTCAAGAGGATATTGTGACGGTAAAATTTCCCGCAACACAAAATAGCCTTTTAAATTCCTGATCCTCGGTTTCTTTCTTCCAAATTTTTTTTTCAGGTGTTTCTTTCAACCTACTGAGGAGAGAGAGAGAGAGAGAGAAGGGCAGCCATGGTCCATCAGCCATCGGTTCACTCTCTCAGTACCTTGAGAAACAATCAATGTGTCAAATTTGACAGTAAAAGTGGTTGTGTTCCACTCATTGACAGACGTCAATCAGTCTGTTTTTTTTTTCCAAAAGCATGGGCAATAGTTGGTCCCCTGATCCAAATACCAAATTTGACAGACGGGTGGTCTGATCGAACCTTAATCCCAAAAAAGCAGGTGACGCTTGATCCCCAAATGGTGATGTTACTCGTATTGGGAATGGCTGCGTGCTCAATATATTTCATATATTAAATTTTTTTATGTAAAAGATCGAACGTTAACCAAGAGTCCCCACCCTCAAATCTGCGCAAAATCCCAACGAAGTAAAGTAGATTCGTGAATTGGAAAAAGACTGCCAATCTCTCCTCTTCAACTAAAAATAATTGTTACTGGCTTTACATCGAATTTCACTACATTGTTTTTTTATTGGAGGGGAAAAATGCACGAGTTAGTACATTGAGTTTCTTTTCAGTTTTCTAAAACTTTCTTTTCGATAGTGAGTTGGGTTGAATAGGTGGCTAAATGCATCCATTGAATTGCCTTCCACTTGAAGTCATACCAGAGTTCGGCGAATTCAATGCCAATGACTGTACATAATAGGGTTTTCACACCAAACCCCAAAACCGCTTTTCGGTGAAAACTTTTCAAAAACTTGAAAACCAATCACACCGAACATTACACGTTATCGTTGACATTATAGTTTTTCTTTAAGCAACCACTCACAATTTTCTTTTCTTTTTGTTGTTTTCTTTCATTTTATGAAAGTAAAATATACAAATTTGGTCAATATTAACAATTGTAATTACCACAGGCAAAATATTATCAATTTTAAATAAATTAAATAATTTTGAGATGGGAATTTTATATTTGATTTGACAGAATTTCGTCAGTTTCTTTTATGACATTTTATTTGCCACGGATCTTTTTAAAAGGTACGTTTATTCCGTTTATCTCTGTATTCCAACAAGTTTTCGATTGATTTTATATAAAACTTGTTTAAAACTTGTGTAAGCCTGAAGTTCAAAAAAATGTATAGGAAAACTTGTGTTTTCGATTAGGTTTTACTCCAAAACCTATATTTTCACGAAAACTACGTTTTGGGGCCCGTATGAAAAGGCTATAAAGCTGGGGTTAAAGTGCGAGTAGGAAAGGCCGCTGGGTTTCAACTGAGTTTGCTCACTCACCGCAAGTATGTTGAGTGTTGCTAAATGATGACGCGACCGATATCTACGTCACTGATTGGCCGAAGGCATTGGGAATTGGAAAAAAGAAGAGGCCATCCAGGCAATGTCAAAGCTTGAAAGGGCACTTCTTAACCGTTGATAGAATGAACAAAAGGTTCAGAGAAAATTTTACCACTTTAAAAGTTTAACAAAGAAAGCTAATTGTGTTAATTTTAAAATTTTGAAATTTGGCGTTTGTTCTGGTTGAAGAACTTAACTGAAGAAAAGTGAAATTCGTTAAGGAGCTTATTGACAGGAACTAGGAATTTTAGGAAATTAATAGTAAATAATCGCGCAAAATAAAAGTGTAACAATATATAAGCTACCTTGGAGTTAGGAAGAATAGCAGTCCGAACACCGTGCTAGATATACGCAGTAGATGCTTAACAACTGGATTGACTACTTAAACCAGTTCCTAAATGGTGATGACAGCCAAAATCCCACCAACGAACCAAACTGGTCCCAGCAAATCTGGGACCAAGAGTTTCAACTGCCAGACGAAACATATATAAAATAAGCTGAAAATGAACAAAGCAAATGGGCTTCATGCATGTGGGCTTATTACGTTCGAAAAAACCTGGTCAGGAACACATATGATACACCAATGCATCACTAAAATATTGTTGGAGAAAAGTATGATAATAACCTCGGATCTATCCGCCTAGGGCAAGGCATTATCCTTCTAATTATTTCATATAAGATTCTAGCAACGTCTGAAGGCCTTTACTGATGATCTGATAGGTCATTATCAATATGGCATCTTTAAATTGCGCCAGTTCTGGGATAATGACTCAAGAATTCAATATCGACATCCACCACCGATTCATTGATTTGAAGGCCACTTATGATAGTGTAGTTCCTCGTGTCATGTAAGTTAGTACGTTTGACTGTCATGCCGAAGGGTTGGGTTCGATTCCCTGTTTGAACTGATTAGACTTATCAGGTTGACGTTGGCGAAAACTCGCTGCACCTTAAAAATTGAAAGGAATTTTCTTGACCCCTTTAAAGCCACCAGATGGTTTAGACATGGAGATCCACTGTCACTTAAATTGTTTCAATACCGTTCTTGAATATATAGAACGCAATGGGCAAGTCCATACATCAGGAACTTTTTTTAAACGATCCGAGCAACATCTTGGGTTTGCTGATGACATCAACACGATTGGAAGGAAAAAGTAGATAGTTTCTGGTGCTTTCATTGGGATGGAGTCAGCAGCAAAGAGAATACGGGTTGTGATTAACGGGAAAAAGCCAATTCAC
The DNA here is from genome assembly GCA_946251815.1 of Dasysyrphus albostriatus. NCBI lineage: Eukaryota > Metazoa > Arthropoda > Insecta > Diptera > Syrphidae > Dasysyrphus > Dasysyrphus albostriatus. The sequence goes on along the minus strand of OX276337.1, from coordinate 131,445,961 downwards.
AGATATAGGCTTGGTCACAGTTTATCAATTCATAAGTATAACTTGGAGATGGTCAATTTGGGAGATGAGAATTTGTCTATCTGAGTGAGCATTGTTGTTAAATTTGCAAATAAAATCAGTGCCGAAATCAAAAGCAGAATAACTTTTGCCAATCGTTGTTTCGTTGGGCTAATAATGATGTGTGTGATGTGTGGCTCAGAACCATTGATGTTTACTTAGTCGGATTAAAGCTCCCTTGTTGTTCGAGATAAAAGTTCTACACACGATTAATAGGACTGCTGGTAAAGATGATTAAAACAATGTGTGACGAAGAAGATGCAACAATAATTCAATTCAATTTGATTCAATTAAATTTTATTTTATTTAATTCAATTCAATTCAATTCAATTCAATTCAATTCAATTCAATTCAATTCAATCTAATTCAATTCAATTCAATTCATGATTATTGGGAAAATAACTAGCTACGTAATGTTAAAGTTGAGACGGTATGCTTAGGTTTCAAAAACTTGTTTACCATTCATAACATGGGCTATCCAACCGGCCACGGCGATATCCAATCTTAGCCACCTCAACAAGTCTCTTCACCTATCCCGATGATGAGGTTATGCCATAACCAATCGCCATTAACATACTTTTCCTTATATAGAGGTATGCAAGTTAAGTGGTTTTCCAGAATCTGCCGTCAGCGTCCGTCGTCGCCATCGTACAATTACTCGTACATCTCGAACGTTCAATACAATGATTTGCTCACAGAAATTCTATATATTCTGGTTCTCAGCATGAAAACCGCAACTATTTCGCCGGTAGTCATCAGGCGATATCCTTTTCAACAATCAAAACATTGATTCATGGATATTCTGGAGGATGTGTGTGGAATATAGATGGTGGATATGGTATATAGTGCAATCCTTATGATGATGAAAGAACAACTCTTTACTAACTGTCAGTCAGATGGGATTATAAAGTGTGTATTTTAAGGAAAACTTGAACGAATTAATTAAATTCAACATCACACTCACATTTCGTCGGCAGAGAGTTATATATATGAAACAACAGCGAAATGGCAATGGCGGCGCGCGTGCAGAATGAATGAATGTGAATATTTTTTTTGTATCCTTTTCGTCGTCGTCCTAGACAAGGAGCATTATACACATATTTCAGTCATGTCATTGCAAAAATTTGTGAACCATTTGGAAGAGCTAGAACATTTCTCATGCGCCCATGCAGAAGAACTACTTTATTTATGGGGTTTAGTGTAGAACTTCAATTTCAAATGTCATTATATCGATCTAAATCATTGTTTTTTTTGTTGTTTTGTCAGCGAGGTGAGGAGGGGCTTAAATGAGGAAATTTTCCTATGGAAAATTAACCATCTGGACTTGCAAGAAGTGTGCAATGAATTTAAATTAGAAACTACTACAACTGTATTATTATAGAGCGTCTGCTTTTATTAAGGTGTGCTTTTGAATTTTAAATTAGATTTTTGAATTGGATCATTTGAATTAGGGGAATGATGATAATGTTTTTGAAATAAGCACATTTTGCATAAATTTATGATATAATAATATCTATTTTACAAAAGCAATGTGTATATTAATTACAAAAACAAACACACCGAACGATAATATTATAAATTCAAAATTTTTAAATTATTTTTGAAAATTTCCCCAATAAAATAAACCACCTGCTTGAATTTATTGCTTTTTCAACAGTATTTATTGGGATCGATACATAGGAATTTAAAAATTACGAAAATGTGTACGGCCGAAATAAACCGAAAGCTGAGAACATAGTTTTTTGGGGCTTCCTTGTACTTTGACGAATATTTGGAGATTGAGTCCCTAAAATGGCTTTATTTTGGTGTCACATTCTTAACGGATATTATTTCGATATAGACTCGTGCCTTTAAAAAAAAAACCAAAAAAGTAGTCTGAAACGGTTTAATCAGGTGATCTTGCCGGCAAATGCGAATAACCAAAACGAGAGATTTTAAGTGACCCGTAAAAGCAGCCCTCAGAATTTTGGTTGTAACTAGCGCAGTGTGCGCCTTTGCATTAACCTGTTGGTGTTGCATGTATTTCAGAATTTAAAGTGGAACTTTTTTTTCGAAACTTTGTCCTTCGAGACTTTATCTTGCGAAACTTTGACATTTCAAACTTTCTCCTTTCGAAACTTCGTTTTTCCAAACTTTGTCTTTTGAAATTTTATCTTTCCAAAACTTTGTCATTTCGAAACTTTGGTTTTTCAAAACTGTATCCTTCGAAACTTTGCCTTTCGAAATTCTGTTACTATTTCGTTCTCAACAGTACAACTGCTCCGGGGTCGTCGGAAACTGGTAGAATCACCCAAATTCACATTGCGCCAATATCACCGATGAATTTTTCCGAAAAATAAATAAACAATTATTCCAAGTTGCTTGGAAGTATAATGATTCATTTTATCGTTAACTTCACAAATGTCGAAGTAGAAATGACATTTCCCGCCATTTGAAAAAATTATAACATCGTTCGATAGGAAGAGTGTTCCACCGAGTTTCAAACAGTTTGAAACCGACAGATTTAGTTTAGAAGTGCGGACCCGTTCCACAAATGCAATATTGTACTGTTTTGGACCAAAGAGAGCCACTCATGAGAGAGGACAAAATTTCCCCTCCTTTCCAGATTTGGTCGGAGAATTTTCTTGTGGCCATTTCGTACTCAATCTCAAATGCCGGTCTGTTCGTATGTCAGATTTAAAAAAAATGTCAGTTTGAATTCAAATAACAAAAGGGAATACAAGTAGCTTAGGGTTACCCAAGTGTTACTTTCTTTTTGTTTTGTTTTTGGTAGATGTGCATAATTTATTAATTCATTTATCTTTTTATCAATCAAATGATTTTCTCAAAATGGATGTGTCGCTAAGCAAATCTTTTTCTGAGGAAGAAAATTTAGTAATGAAAACTTGTGTACTTCTTGTTTATTGTAGTTTTTTTCCATTTTTTTCAAAAAATTGAAATTCCATAATATAATATGTAATTCAAGAATATTTCTTTGCTTAAGTTTTTTTATTTTTATACGAGTACGTTTTTTTTCATAAAATTCAATTTTTGAGCTGCCGTGTGAGCTCTAGTCAAATAGTTCTTTTGACGTGGTGCAAATTCGAGCAAACTAATGCCCAAACCGTTCCCTACATTTAGACAGCTTTACTTCTCTCTGAGGGGATTTCATCCCCACCCATCACAATTCGACATTCAGACTGGGTTGCCAAGTCTTTAACTAGTTCGATAGCCCAATTAAGAAATTTTTGTAGCCCAAAATCCAAAATCGGAGCCGTAAAAGTAGCCCAATTTATTTTTACAAAAAAAAAAAGGAAAATAAAATAATTTGCTTCCTCATAAAAGAAAGAAGAATTTAAATACAGATTCTGCGAAAAACAGAGAAACTGAATGATTTTAAAGTGAAGTGCGGTTGATTTGAATTGTTAAAACCAATGAGTATGTCTCTTATTACGTGACGATTTTTGCGTCCGACTCTTTCCGAATTTTAGACGCAAAGAATCATCGTATAAAAGGGGGAGAAAAGTGTTTTATTTATGATTTATTTATACCAAAAAAAAAAAAAAAATCGCCGAAGATTAGGTTTGGGCTATTAGTAGCCCAATTATGATTGGGCTGTCATACTGAAATTGTTGTCGGCAATTTCGGAAAAAGATAACCTAATTTCCGATAAATAGCCCAATCTGGCAAGCCTGCATTTAAACCAAAATAGTGGGAAGTATTTAAGGAACACACCTAGGGTGATGACTTTTGTGCTACCTTGTGTTTTTTTGGGATCACTTCCCGTGCAAAATATTTTTTTTTAGTCAAATTTATCTCAAATTTGAAAAAAGAAGCTTTTCTACAGGGATCCCGCATGGCAGACGATCTAACGCTCGTAGGAGAGAAATAGATCATTAAATAATAATTAAAATTGTTTATTTATTTATTTAATTTTTATAACAAAAATTTTAACTTTTACACGACCTTATAAATTGATAAATAAATATAAATTCACGCGAAGCGTTTCGGAGAGTTCTCTCATGCTAAAAGTTAAACAATACATATTTCCGTGAGTAGACCTAATTAAACTTACAACACCTATTGTTATATTAGTCAAATCATTATCTAATTGTTAGAGATATTATCACATTGAATTATTATTCTAACGACATGCAATTAGCACAGTTAATCAATCGATGAAATGCTTGATTTTCCTGAGAAAATCCAATAAGTTTTGTGTATTTTACCTTTGTCCATAAATGTTGTGTCATTCACATTATACACACGAAACCAAATTGGTATTCTGAAGTGCACCCCCCCCCCCCCCACACTCGTCAAAGAGAAGTTTTGTCCAGAACTCCCTTGTTTGTGTTGTTTATTAATTAAGAATAAACAGAGAAGCTATACAAATCATGTATCCAACTCTATATAGTCTTTATTTGGTTCTAGAACTATAACGTGTCATACTTCAGGGGATGATAGAAATTGATAGGTCAAAAGTTTCTATACAAATCAAATACACATGTTTCCAAGGAAGTATATACAAGCAATAAACCCTAAAAACGAATAAATAACCTTTAAGTAAGGAAAACTTCGTAAAAGATAAAGTTACCAATTGAAACGTTTATTTCTTATAGATATATTTAATTCCAGGAAAAGAGTGAATTATTCTTGTGATGAGATTGAGCCAAAAAGATACAAAATCTTCTCTTTTTGAAACCAGAAAATAAATTTGCTCGAATACAAATAATGACTAAATGTGGTTTTTGGTTGTTGGTTTTTGTGAAATGTTATAAGAAGCGATGTGATTTTGCGGGTTTATTTGATAAAGATTTTGTTTGGAACTTGGAAGTTGTTTGTTGTTATAGTTAGCGCAATTAATTAGTGTAATGGTATTTGAATAATTTTGTCTGATTTTGGGTTAACTTAAGAATCTGTTAGTTAATTTGTGGAAATTCTTTTAAAAGGTATATACATAGTAGGGACATAGCTTAATGTGAAAAGTTTATAGTTGGGGTTTTCGAATAAAGTTAGGGGAAACCACTTGAAATTTGGTGATAACAGTTGTTATGAGGTGAGTTAAAATTACTAAATGAAAGCAATTTCATTAAATTTAAAAGCTAACAAGAATGAATAATTGCAAGGAGATTCGAGAAAGAAGAAGTTCGTTTATTTCAGATTGGAAGTTCCAGTTTTTCTTAATTGGTTTCATGTACATACCAAATATTGACGAAGGTATTTATAAAATAAAGCATTTCTCTTGCTTGAAAGTTACAGATCTCTTTGTCGAATAAAAGTGTTCTGTATCTCAGCAGTTTGGATTAGCCTAAATATTAAAGCCTTTAAATTTCTGTCGCTAGTCACTTACTAGCATGAAAGAACTAGGCGAAGTTAGTGCGACTCGGTCTTGCATTTTATTTAATTCCTTTTATTTTATAACATAAGCAAAAAATATTATTTTTGCTTGTGATAAATAAAAATACATAGGAAGTACCTGTAGGTCCTCCTCGAAATCCTGAAGAGGAAGAAAGAAAATGGAAAAAACACTGAATTTGAAGTGGAAGAAACCGTCAAAAAAAGTTATTGCTATACAATGCAGCTTACCCAACTGGCATAGGATGCTGCAATATCACCGAAGAAGAAAGTCAATCTTATGGTGGTCAAAGGGAATAGCCAAACTCCGAAGAAAAAATGCCTGCATCCAAGGCAAAAGTCAGCCAGAGGAAGAAGTAGACAAGACGACCATCTTCAACACGGCCTTGAAAAGTTCAGTATCAAATACCATACGATTTCAGTTTCAGGAGAGCTATAAACTGGGATGCAAAACGGAAATTGGAAGAATTTGGGCAGGTTACCAAAAATGACCCCTGGGGACTAAGAAACAAGATCTTTATGCAGAAGCAGACCTTAGTTCAGAAAAGATGACCCATATTGTAGATACACTGTTCCCGGCTCATCCCACCAGACCACCTCTGATAACCCTATGACCCGACAACAAGAAGTACAAGTCAAGTGTTCAGTGAAGAAGAGCTGAAATCGTTGACAGCAGTGTTTGCAAAATAAATAAAATATACGGCTGGGTCGCACGTACTTGTTCTTATGTTGTTATGTATGTGAAGACATGGAAATGCGATATTTAAACTAGCCAAAACTACTTCTTTGAGATGAAGACGTAGAAGTCATTTTAATTCTTGATTGAATATGATTTTATGAAGAAAAAAAATTAAAATCGTTGGAGCGGTTTTTTTTAAATATTTTTTTTATCAAATTTTGAAAACGTTTTTTTGGAAAATGTTTGGTATGCACATTTTAAGTATTTATTTATGTGTATACAAGAATAATATTAAAAAAAAAAACTGTCAAAATAATTTTGAGATATCGAACTTTCAAAAAAAAAACTTAACTTTTTATAAAACTTCTAAAAGTTTTTTGATCTTTTTGAAATGAAATATTTTTTTAAACTAATGAAAAAATTCAAAACTAAAAAAAACCTTCTATGAGAAGTACTATTAATAGTTGCTATAATTTAGCTTTTATAATTTTTGGTAGTATATCGCAATAATTTAAGCATATAGAAAATTTTTTGTAAAAACCATAGGAGCCGTTTTTAAAATTAAAAGTATTTTCCTTAACGGTTTTTTAATATTTGTATCGAAGGTACCCTTATTTTTTTGTAAACCTATTTTGTTTTTCTTAAAATGCTTTTAAGAGTGAAAAAATATCTTAGGTACCGAGTTTTATGAATATCAACTGAAAAGTTTTCAAAATATTTGATTTTCAAAAAAATATTTGAACATTTCCTAAAAATTCAAAAAAATATTTGTTCGAAAATTTTGGTAAGACAAACTATTTATATTGTTTAGGAGCTAACGTATTAAAAATATTTCAAATTTGAAACTTGAGTATTATGCCAACTTTAAAAAAAAAAAAAATTTAACCAAAAATAACGGCACCTGTACCAATTTCTTCTAGCAATTTAGCATAGTCGTATTTTTTTCAAAAACGGCTCAACAAAGGATTCCTTTGGTTGGAAAAAGCATTTTCCAAAAATGGTTATTAATTGTACTTCCCAAGAAACCTTTTTTTTAATTTTAAAATTTCTTCAAAACGGTATGACTGATTTCAATAATTTTCTTATACAAAGGGTTCCAAAGACTATAAATATATGAGCGTATATAAATAAAAAAAAAATCATTTCCTGGATTTTTTAAAAATGTTTCAAAATTTTTTTTGAAAATCAAATATTTCGAAAACAGCATATGTATCTAATCCATTTTTTCGAAACTTGATATTTATGAGTTTTTAAGTATGCTCTCTAAAATCTTTTAAGAAAAAATTTCACACACAGGAAAAAATAACGGTACTTTCCATAAAAAAGTTAAGAAAACAGAAATGAAAATATTTTTTTTCTCAAAAGACTCCTACGATTTTTATTAAACTTTCTCCATATATTAAAGCTTATAAGATCTACTACACAAAATTATACAATTTTTGCACTTAGCAACTATAAATAGTACCTGTAAAATTCAATCAATTTGCCTTTGGATGGGAAACCATTTTTCAAAATATGGTTATTAATGGTACTTCCAATATTTTTACTAACGATTTGTTTCAAAGCCGTTATTTTGGTTTAAAAAGTTTTTATACAGATGCTTCTGAGCAACGAAAATAGTTTTTGTAAATAAATGTGTTTAAAAATTTTCAAAAATATTTTTTTTTTGAAAGTCAAATGTTATGAAATGGTCGATTTTTATAAAACTCGATATTTAAAGGTTTTGTTTTACCTTTTGTAAAATATTTTTAGAAAAAATTTTACTTCTATGGAGAAATAACGGTAAATTCCATACAAATGTTAAAAAACCGTTAAGGAACATTTTTTATTTCATAAAAATGGCTCCTATGATTTTTATTAAAACTTTTTCCATCTGATAAAATTAGGATGGGAACTTTAAAAGACACTCGGTAAGAATCGGTACTGGGTGGTGTGGGACTCTTACCGCCCTTAAACCACCGGTGAATCAGGACTAATCTATGAAAGGTCCATTCAAATGAGATTTAAAAATAGAGGAAGTGTACCAATTATGGAATACGCTCCTAATATGGAATAGTGCAATATTCTTAAAACCACGATGTGTATGTATCTGTTTATTTCAATTAAAGCTTTCTTTTTGTGCGCATATTCGTTGTTAGTATCCTTGTGGACGCCGGTCGCTGTGGACGTGCGCAATTATTTAAAGTTGTTTTTTGGCTAGGTGCATGACATATTATTGTGAGTTTATTTTTCTTATATTATTGTATCCGTTTAACTTTTAACATATTTTCTCTCGCGTGTCATTAGGAAAAATCTTAAACTTTGGAATAATAAAACGTATTCAGGTAAGTTCAGTGAAATAAAGAGTGAATTCTTACATAGTGCAGTGAATCGTCTTGTTCCTAATATGGAATATCAGAGTGTTCCTAATATGGAATAGTATTCCATATTGGGAACCAGCTAAAACTTTCCACCGGGTGAAGATACAAACGCTTCCAGGGCAGGCGCACAAAGCCCCCAAGGCCTCCAAAACCCCCAAAGACTACAAAGCTCCCAATGTTGCAAGAGCCCACAAATCCAACAAAGTCCCCAAACTTCACTTCAAAGCCGCCAAAGCCCACAAAGCCAACACAACCCCCCAAGTCTATTTGTAAGCCCTGAAATAATTTCACCTTATCCTTCTCTCAAGAAAAAAACATCAGCTCGTGGAAGGAAATCCGTCTTTACATGCAAGATCACAGCATCGCCATACAAAGCTGAGCTGGAGATATCTAAAGCAACACAGCAGAAAAAGGATCAGGCAAAGAAAGGAGCAAGCATTTTTGACCAGGCATCAAAGAGCAGTCTTAAAAAGAAGAAGACTGAGACAAAGTCTGAGAAGAAACAGCAGTCGGGTTCGCCTTTCTCATTAGAAAGTTATGACATTTCACCGAAATCGAAAACATATGAAGAAATGAAAGGACCAACTATATTTGATCAACCATCAACAAGTGGCCTTCAAAAGAACAAGACGGTAAAAAAGTCTAAGAAGAAACAGCATTCAGATTCATCTTTTTCATCAGAATCTGATGACATTTCATTTCAATCCGATTCCACAACTGATGATTTTGCATCTACCTTGCAAACACGTGATCCCGACGGTGAGGCAGAGTGCGGTTATTGTTTGGGCTTGTTTACAGATGATAAAGGCGGCGAAGAATGGATACAATGCTTGCCCTGCCAAAAATGGTATCACGTAGATTGCTCTGGCGCAGAATCCAATAACTTTATTTGTGATTTCTGCACATCAAATTAAATTTCATGTCCTATTTTACACAAAACCACCAGTGGTCCATATTAGGTTCACTTTTTTCAAAGTGTTCATTTTGTGTTTTTTTAATTTTTTATTTATTGAATGAAGTATTATTTTTTTTAAAAGTTTTTTTTTTGTTTTTTAAGTATTTTAAAGTATTTTTATAAACCTCAATTCAAAAGACTGAATAAAATGTGATTTTTTTGTGTTTAAAAATGAGTTTATGTTTTGGTATTCCATAATCGGTACACTTCCTCTACTGCATATAAGAATTTTCGAAAAAAAGTTTTTGAATTTTTAAAAAAAGTTTAATTTTTTTTTTAATTCGATATCTCAAAAACGGGTTGACAATTTTTAAAATTTTATTTTTATATGTACATTAGGGTGGTTCTTAAATTTGAAATAGTCTTGGATAGCCCTCATTCAATTCACAACATTGGAAAACAATTTCCCTTTTTTTTAGATTTTTATTTCACCGCTCAGGTTACCCTATTTTCACTTTAAGGTACTTATAATGGGGTAAGGATAGTTGTTATGACACGCGAAAAAAAAGTCAGAATGCATAGATAAGATTCAGATGAGAAAAAAATTGTACTCGATAGACTCTACCTATTTCCTCCCGTTCAGGAGGGAGGCGTAATTTTCTAGTAATTTGGCTCAAAGCAGATAAAAATTATTTTAAAAAAAACGGGAACACCTACAATGCCACGCTATAACTTTTTTTGAAGTCACAGTTCTATTCTTTAATATGCTTCAACATAAGGTTTTTAATAAACAGTTTTTGAAAAAAATAATTTCTAAATATAAATATTAAAAAAAATAAGTAATATTTTTTTTCGATTAAAATAGTTTTCAAAAAGTATTAATAGTAGAAATTTTATTTCGAAAACATGTTATGGAATAGAATCGTGGCTTTAAAAAAAGCTAAATCTTGGCATCGTTAGTGTTCATCTATTTTAAAAAATAACTTTTTTTTTGTTTTGAGCCAAATTTTTAGAAAGTTACCATTCCCGCCTGAATGGATGGAAATAGACCCCCCTTCAATACTATTTTTTTTTCGTCTAAGTCTAATCTATACCCTCATATTTTTTTCTGCGTTTTATAAGAATCATCCTAACCCATAATTACTAACTTCAGGCTTAATGTGAAAATAGGGAGACCAGGAGGGTGAAATACAAACCTGAAAAAATTAGGAACATTCTATCCATCTCGGAAATTAAACAAAAAAAAAACAATATAAGGACCACCCTAATGTACATACATTAATTAATTTTAGCGATTGGCTTAAAGCCCTTCCACACTAGCCCACTGAGTATTAATAAATGTCAAATTGAAAGTGGGAAAGAATTTCTTGCGACTGTCAAATTTGTGGGAAATATGACTTTCAAATTTTCCTTCCACACTGGCTTGTATTAATAACGGGTGATTTTTTAAGAGGTTTAGAACTTTAAAAAAAAAAACACAAAAAATTCGAAAAAATGAATGAAATATTTATTTGAATCGATAGTTTGAACCTTGCAATTTAATGTTTAAAGATAATTTCATGCAAATGTTGACCGCGGCTGCGTCTCAGGTAGCCCATCCGCTGAGTCCAATTTTGGCATACTCTTTCACACATATCGGCCGGTATCTTACGAATGAATGCATGGATGTTGGCTTCCAGTGCGTCAATCGAAGCGGGCTTGTCCCTATAGACATTAGCCTTGACATACTTCCACAAAAAATAATCTAATGGTGTCACATCGCACGATCTAGGCGGCCAATTGACCGGCCCGAAACGTGAAATTAACTGTTCACCAAACTCGCCTCGCAATTGCGCCATTGTTTCGCGTGCTGTGTGGCATGTGGCACCGTCTTGTTGAAACCACATATCATGCAAGTCAAGAACTTCCATTTCGGGCAAAAAAAAGTTTGTTATCATCGCTCGGTAGCGTTCACCATTGACAGTAACGCTGCGATTCGCATCATCTTTGAAGAAATATGGCCCAATAATGCCGCCGGCCCATAAACCGCACCAAACAGTGGCTTTTTCGGGATGCATTGGTAGCTGTTGCAATGCTTCTGGCTGATCTTCACTCCAAATGCGGCAATTATGCTTATTTACGTACCCATTCAACCAAAAATGAGCCTCATCGCTGAACACAAGCAGCGCGCGATGAACATTTCGAACCGAGCACGAATTTTGATAGTAAAATTCAATAATTTGCAAGCGTTGTTCATTTGTAAGACGATCTATGGTTAAATTGCAAACCAAACTGAAGCTGTTTGACAGTGACACAAGGTACAAAACACACGTCAGCTGTCAAAACCAGTGTTGCCAAAACCAAACCAGCTAAAAAATCACCCTATACATGCCAAACTTGTGTTGACACACAGATGAAATGTTTTTTTTAAATTAGAAGCAACCCTAAAAATTGTAAAGTATTAATACATGTAAAATCATGTATGGAGAGCTGTCAAGCTGTGTAAGATGGGCTGTCACATCTTGTATTAATTCCTGTCATATTTTTTTTCCAGACTATACACACTTTTTCCCCACTTTTTTGACATGTACTCAGTGGGCTAGTGTGGAAAGGCTATTACCAATTTTCTTAAAACATGTTTTAAGAATTTGATATGTAAGAAATTATTTTTTAAGAAAACCGCTTCAACTATTTTAAATATTTTTTTATGTTTTCCATGTTTTTACATATAATGAGGATTTTTGACGGTGACTTTCTGTCGTGATGCCTTAGCCCTGTTGGCCTAGTTGGCCATATGGAGAATCAATTCCTACAGCTCACGTTTTGGAGTATGCCATAATTTGAAGTGGTAGCTCCCTCAATAGATCACTAATAGCACTCATTCAGTCGGCCACTGTAGCAGTAATTTGGCCTCAGATATAGCACTGTATTTTTTTCCCTCAAAATATTAAATGAGTTATTTTATCGAATTTCATGCGTTTAAACATTTGTCTCTTATATTTCAATGCATCTTTTAACAGCTTACGCTCATTATATTGACTGTGAGACTTTAATATTTTTTTCTTGACTTCGAGTGAGAGTAAATACAAAACCAATTACAATCACAACCAAAAGAAATTTGACTGGCCTTAGACAAAAAAAAATACAAAAAAAAAGCTTAAACGATAGGAATCTAAATCAAAAACATAATACTACGAAAAATTACCTCGAAAATGCCTAACCGACCTAAATTTATCCACCCAAAAACTATATGCCTACAACGTTATAGCCTTCACTGATGAAAAAAGAAAATATTGACTGTGAAATTTGTATCTATAAGAATATGACGAGCGAAGGCATTGGAATTTTTCTAGCATGAAAAATTACTTTATCCTTGACATAAAATGGCTTATGAAGATTTAATTTCAATTAAGAAAGATTTTGATTAAATTTTGTTAAAGTACCAGATAGTCAAAAAAAAAAAAATTAAAACCAACGAATCCGCTTTAAGATTTAAGAAGAATTAAAGTTACTTTAGGTGAGTCGTGAGTAGATTAAAAAAGTTACCAGAGAATCTACAAGGAACCCCACGCATTGACTGAGCTGAATAAGCTCTCCCGCCTACAAATTTACCTGACCATTTTCCCATTAAATAAATAAAATAAAAAAATCGAGGAACATTATGTAACTTTTTACTGTGAACTGTGTTATTACTGAGAATTCCATTCAATACTGGCCATTGGCGCTTATGCCTATGGATAGGCGGAATTCCAAGACCAAAGAATTAATCATGTTTTCTATATTTTTTTTTAATTCATCATCGAATTATTTTTAAAATAACATTTTCCCCCTCGAAATGCTTATAAATTTTCGGGAATATAATCAAAATATACACAAAAAGAACTGCCAGCTACGAGTATAAAAAAATTCGAAATCAATCCTGTTTCGAGTTCCATTTAATTTCAGTGATTATTTTATGAGTTGATCCCTGGGGGCATCCAGGATGAAGAACTCAAATTACTTCCCCTGAAACAAATACAAAAAAAAAGAAGAAAAATACGAAAAACTACGATAACCAACAATATTTTATTGTTATTTTCGGTTCAAGTAAACCAGTGCCACGACACGTTCATGGGGACGTTTTTTCTAGACGAACAGATACCCGTTGCATACAAAAAGTCTGACTTCCTGCGCTCCACTCTGCCAGCGACCACCTGTAATTCCGACGAAAATAATAAACTTTTTCAAGTTATTTGTGTTTTTGTTTTTTTACCCGACCGACCCAACTTTATCGTGATGCAGCAGGACCACCCTGCACCGCACCGCAGGCATGCATGACGGGGGCGAGAATAACGTGACGTGGGAGGATATATTATATGGAGCCAGCATTTCGTCCTTTTACTTTTAGTGCTGCTGGTTCTGGTGCTGCTGCTGCTGGGGTGACTTAAGCCACGGTCGTTTGTCTGTGCTATATGTGCTACCGCCACTGGTGGTTTCACTCGTGTCCGGAATGAATCTCCTTATTTTTTTGTTGCCCCAAATTGATCGGGAGGACTCCAAGGATACGAGGATACGACAAATAAAGCAAAAAACAAACTCCAAGGAACCTAGAGGAAAATTTATATAAAAGTAGTAAACATTTTTAATGTATCTACTTTCTCGGCAGGGATCGGTTTTGGTCCCACAGGAAGATGAGCTTCATACAATGGAAATGAATATAAATTTCATCTCTTGCTGATAGTTTACGGCATCACCAATGCCCTTGCCACAACGACACCGCTGCTGCTACCACCGCCCCACCGCGCCGCCACGCTGCCACTACCGCCACTGCCACCACCGCTATGTGCGGTGAGGTTGTGTTGCACCATAGAGCTGCTGCCCGGAAATGAGGTAGAACGGCAACGGACTAGACCAGACCGACTATGAGCTAACGAAAAATATAAATTAAATAAAAAAAAGGCCAAAAGGTAGTAGTGTGGAAGTGAAAATACCCTTATTGCTGCTGCAGGAGAAAGACTTAAAGAAAACAGAGAAATAATAATAATTAAAATACGAATGAGATTAGGAGTTTTGGGTAACTTTTTGAGGAATTTATGGCTGTTGATTGTTGGGCGAGAGAGAGAGAGAGAGAGACACCCACACACACAAGCACACATACACAAGCACACAGAGAGAGAAAAAAAAATAAATAAGCGAGAGGTTAAAATGTAAATTATATCTCGTCTTGGTTTAATTTAAGTTTTTGCGTTGTTTGTTGTGGCAATTACCGTTATTTTAATTAAAACAATCAAGTAGATTGATACTATACAGGTATCTTAATTTGGGCTCCGCAAAAAGAAAAAACGAGATTGTATACAAAAAGGACCTTCCTATTAGATTTTGCAGAATATAATTAAATGGGACACAAGATCCCTTGGACTCGCTAATGGTTGTTTTTGGCTAATAGTGTCTCGTCATCTTTTCAAATGAAAAATCTTAAATTTTTGTTCTATTTCATTTTGTTTTTTTTTTACACAACTTTGTTGTTATCTCTTTTATGATTAACGAGATTACCTTGAGCTATAATCTCCTTAATCATTTGATGGAAATTATTTGAGCAGAAATACCTTTTTTTATGAAATTTACCTTCATATACTTAGGCAGAAAGTGTAAAAAGCCAAATGTTTAAAGAAAACAACTGATTTATTTTTAAAATTATTTTTGAAAACAATTTTTTGTAAAATGTTGGCATTTACATAATTTCTTATAATAACTAATGCACATGTCTTAGATTATTGAGATGGCTTTTGTGGTTTCGATTTAAGGCCTTCAAGATAGAACCCTTATAGTTTTGATGACAAAACATCTGTGAAACGTTATTTGAAAACTGCGGTTTTGAGAAACAATTTCTTATCTATAAACGTTTATAGAAAGCGACCACTTTGTACGGTAAAATGCCAGTTCTGAAAAGTGATTATTTTATATTAATACGAAATTCTTTAAAAAACGATAATTTTTGATAGTTTTTGATGCACTGAATCCGAATCTGGTAAATTGCACGTCATGTTTTTCAGATATTCGGATCCAAAATTTGAAAATATGCGTTTTAAGATAAATTTGAAGCAATATTATTTTTCTAAATAATTTTTTTCGAATAAATTTTTATCTTCAGTCGAAACTAGAAATATTTATCTTTGACATTTTTTTCATATTAGAGAAATCATTAATTAGCTGTCAGCCTTCGTCTTAAGCTACCTTACTTCAAAATATGTTAAAGTCATAAATTTAACTGAGGAATTCGATAGTAAAACAAATATTGATTAAAGCCCAACTATATATTTAATTTTTTTAAGTTTAGTAGCAAGTTTTGTGCAAAAGATCATCGTGTCGTATAACATTACCTCAATTTTCAATTTCAGAAAAAACGTGCTTAGAGATATTTTAGAATGAGTTATCTCAAGAACTTGACGTGACCACATTCAAATTTAGCGAACCAAAATTAAAGGTTAAGTAACAGAAACAAATACATAAAAATAAAAACTCCGTGATTTCGAAAAATTAATTTTAACACGGCGCCAAAGCTCAACTTTTATATAAAATAAAATTGGACTCGCTAAATGCAAAAATAACAACCAAAAGTTTCTTAAACATTCAAAGCTAGGCAGTGTTACAAACCTGCTTTTTCTATTATACATAAATCATTTGACATGATTAGAAACGTTATGTGCTGGGTACCAACTTTTTTCCGCAAATATAGTCTTTATTAAATAAGCAATTTAACCGCGCTTAAATTATTCATGTTAGAAAAAACTTGTCACAAAGTGTTACTACATATTTAAGAATGGCAGTTTTTAAACAAGAGAAGAGGCTGGGTGCGCCCCACACTGGTAACTTCCTATTGGTGCCCCCGTAAGCTAGCGGCCCGATGTTATTTTATTTTCAAAAATCGACTATTAAAGATTTTCAAAAATGTTCTTAGATATTCAATATGCAATCAAGTGAAATATCATTTGTTGTTCACAAGATAATTGAGGACAAAAAAGTTTTACAATTTTTGGTAAGGGCAGGGCATTAGCGCCCTGTGCAGTTATTGGTGGAAGAAGTCATTTCCTCAGTTCTTAAGAGGTAGACTTTGCAATGTGATTTTTCAACTGTGTATCCCAAAGAGGCGAACGATGTATCCCGAAGAGGCTACCGAAATCATGCACTTTGCAAAGATTTTGTGATATACGTTTTTTTACTGTGATAGGTGTTAATAGGTAGGAAGGTATGCATCGACTAATATTTTTTAAATGTTAGATTTTCAAGAAGAACTAAAATCCATATAATTTAATGTTTTGGCCAAGAATCAACATTTATTATAAGGATAAGGGTTTGCCATTGTGTTTTAAAAATGATTTTGGGCAATTTATTCCGGCCAGCCGCGGCGGCTACGGCTGGCTGGAATAAATTCCAGTCAAGAGGCCCAATTTTCGACCACTTTTTGCACCAATTGAGGCCGTATTTCAGCAATAACGCTTGAACGCTTTTTCAAGGCTTTAATTGCCTCGAGCTTATCTGCATGGACAAGCGACTTCACATAACCCCACAAAAATAGTCCAACGGTGATAATTCGCATGATCTTCGAGGCCATGCCACAGGCCCACGAAAAGAGATAATACGCTCACCAAAAGTTTCCTTCAATAAATTAATTACTTCGCGATGCGTCGCGTGAACCGAATCATTATTTTGGTAATAAATTTGCACGATTTGCAAACCTTCAGAGTAAGTCTATTCATTATGAAATAGCAAACCAAACTGAAGATAAATCCATTGACAGCTGTCATAAAGACTAACTCCGAAAAAGAATTGCCAGATTGAAAACCACACGCCTTAACAAACATCCATTATATAAATGTATATATCTGTATTTAAATTCAGAATAATCTGGTCTGATCAATATTGGTGTGAGGTATTAAAAAGGAGTGAAAATTAAAAAAGTAGTCGATTTTTGTATGCTTGCTTAAGGCGCCTATTGGGCTCAGCGCCCTGCGCATTTGCATCGCTTGCACGTATAGCATGTCTGGCATTGGGAAAGGATTATAGTAGTTTTTTCACTTTAAAAACAATGTTTGTTGAATTATGAAATAATGTAAAGAATTTAATTAATCTAAAGTCAATATTATTTTTTGTGGTCGCAGGATATTTGGGAGAACAAAATTTCAACGATTTTGGTACAGTTTCTTGTTGTTGTTTTTTGGTTAAAAACAAACATTTGTAGATTTTTTTTGCTAATCCTATAAATTATTAATTATAAGCAAGTCTGTAAAATTATATTAACCCAAAGCCAATATCATTATTTGTTCTCAAGATATTTGAGAAAAACCATTTTTTTTTTTAAATTTTTACCCACTTTTTTTTTATTTCATTAAAATAAAAACTATAAACTGATATGTTTTTATGTTTGTACCAATTCTTTATTAAGTTAATATGCGTAAAGTAAAATCAACTCGATGTCGCTTGCATCTTGTTTGTTCTTGGACGAGACTAAATAAACTTAACAAGGGTTTTTTTTTTTTAATTGTTATAATAAAAAAACCACCCATTGAATTTTTTTAAAGTCCTTTCTGCACGTATTGAAAGTTTTATCTACAAAATAAAATGTATTTGAAGCAATATCTTCATTTGTTCTTGAGATACGGTGAACGAAAAAAAGCGAAGGAATCTACAAACGTTCGTACAGATTCTAGGGAGCTCGAAACGTATAGAAATGTCAAAATTTTCGATTCGACAAATCGCACCAATTACAAATACTTCCAATGGGAAGTTAAAGACAGTCTTCACAAACCGATAACTCATAATTGTATGTAAAAACCATAATTTAAAAAAAAAAACAAAAATTTTGTATATATGAAAAATGCAATTTTGAGAAAACGATAAATCTTGAAAAACGATTGTTAGAAGCGATATTTTTTTTGAATCATCAAGAAAATGATCGTTCTCGAAAGTCATTTTAGTAGTTTTTATATTTTGTGATTCAACAATTCTGAAGAAACGATAAAAAATTTAAATTGTATAAAAACCTGTTTCTTAAATTGAGCTTAGTATTTGTCAAAAAACTTAAAATTTCCTGCAAGTGAAAATTCTAAAAAAAAAAACTATCACTTGAAAACTGCAAATTTTGAGAAAATGGTAAATGTATCTATATAACTAGTTATTAATTATTATATTAAAATTTCGAACTCTGTGAACCGATATTTGTTTCGTATAAACGATTCAATTACATAAAAATGAAAGTTCTTTAAAGCGATGATGTGATAATTATCGTTTTTTTTGTTAATTTACATTTTTCACAAAATAATCGTTTTCACATAATTATTGAGTTTTTTTAATTAATTTTCGATAATTGGGTACGTTTTATAAAATATATGGCTCGTAAATTGGCTTTTTAGGTTGGTCAAAACCACAATTTACGAGCTACCATATATTTTATAAAAAAGGAAAATTATCGTTTTTTTTTTGTTAATTTACCGTTTTCTCAAAGTAATCGTTTTCACATGATTACCGCGTTTTTTTCTTATAGTTGGATAAGTTTTATAAAACTCGTATATATGTGAAATTATGTGATAATTATGTGAAACAATTATTTTGAAAAACGGCAAATTAACGAAAAAAAAAACGATATAAGAAAAATTTATTTTATAATTTTGTGAACTATCATCCATTGCGGCAAGTTATAAATTTGAAAACACGATATTAATGTGAAGTTGATAAATTATTTAAAAAAGCAATTTATGAGCTGCCATCTATATCAAGAAAGATGGGTGTAAATCAATCAAATCAGAAAAAAAATCGCTATTACAAAATTTTGATTTTCATAATCTTTTTATAACAAACTGTTTTTAACAATCTCGCATTCACATAATTATTTTTTTTTTTGATTTTGATATTTTCGAGATATTTTGTAGCCAGATTGTTAAAAGCGAGATTTTGTTATTGCGAGATTATGAAAAGACAAATTAATATTTTTCGAGTCTTTCATTTTTAAAAAAAGATGGATTTAAGAAAATGGTTAGCGAAATTTCACACCATAGTGCTACCATCTTATAAAACTGATCCAATTGTCAAAAATCAAAAATTCAGAAAAAGTAGTTATGTATGTCAAAATGATAATTTTGAGAAAACGATAACATTTGAATAACGATTTACGGAAAAACAATCAAATTGCATATTCTAACTTTCTAACTCATGAATACTTCTGAAAACGTCAATTGAAAATTTGAAAATCGTAAATTCTTAGTAACAATTATTATAAAAACCTATAATCCGTTAAAGTGAGCTTGTTTTGTAAAATCAAATATTTCTGAGAAGACGATATTTGTTATATGTTAACAAAAAAATGAAGTGAAAATAGCTGTGAAAGTGAGCTTTGGTGATTTTTGGAAACATCCCTTTAAGGGTTACACCAGTGGCGATTTCTGGTCTTGAGTTTTGGGTTGGCTACAAATAATTCTTTGATCAAAGATAAACGTAATTAAAAAACACAAATTTTAATTTTTTATTTGTTTTCAATTCAAACAACTAACATAAAATCCAGTCGTCACACTATTTTCAGAAAAACTTCAAGTAGTTATTCATAAAAACTTTCTTTTTTTCTTATAACCAGCAACATTTCTTTTTCCATTGACATATTAGTCTAGTCCAAATAACACTGGTCTGCAAAAATTATTTTTTGTTTTCGCCTTCAAATATTTTTTTGAAATTATGACAGATTTGACTTATCTAAATCCAAATCTGGTTTTAGAAAAATTCTACCACGTTCAGTTTTATTTAATTGATTTCAGAAAAATGTGAATAATTTGCAGAAAAGAGCCTTCTGAGATTAGGTTGTTCTGGTAAAAAATAAAACTATTCTGACTATTCAGCTCAAATTTGAAGGAGTTATTCTAAATAATGTTAGTTTCCACATGAAACCAGATTTGTCTTTATTTTTCAATGTTTACTCACAAGAAACCGTTATTTAAAAAAAAAACAGAAGAAAATTAAAAACTCCGTACTTTTTATGGCTTACACTGTAAACAAAAACATCTAATTTGGAAGATAGTGGAACTCCTCTTCTATATTCATGAGGTCGAGTATATTGGAAAAATTTTGATCAGAGAATTAAAAAAAAAACATAAAATCCAAAATGGGTTTTTTTCATTACTTAATTTCACTGATAGTACAGTCAAACCAGGTTTTGACATCACAGAAATTCATTGAAGGTTGGAGTTTTCATACTATTACTCCTCAAAGTCAAATTATAACATACACAATTATCGTATTCCCCTCCCAACGCTTCCAAGCCCATTTAGCCTACTCAATTTTTCAAATTGATTTACTTCAATGCCTATTGTTCGGGGAGAAGGTATGTGTATTAGGGTGGTCCTTAAATTGGACGAAGTCTTGGATAACCCTCATTCGATTCAAAACATTGAAAAACAATTTCCCTAATTTTTCAGATTCTTATTTCACCCCCCTGGTCTCCCTATTTTTACTTTAAGGTACTAATTATGGGTAAGGGAATATTCTTATAAAACGCAAAAATAAATCAGAATATATAGAAAAGACTCAGACGAGAAGAAAATTGAATCCGAGGGGGGGTCTATTTCCCTCTGTTCAGGCCGAGGTTTTTTTCTAGAAATTTGGCCAAAAACAGAAAAAAATTATTTAAAAAAATAATGGGAGCACTTACTATGCCACGCTTTTTTAAAGCCACAATTCCATTCTATAATATGCTTCCTAAATAAAGTTTTTATTTTAAATAGTTTTTGAAAAAAATTATTTTTATCAAAAACAATTATGATTTTTTGTTTTTTAATTTTTAAGTTTGAAAATTATTTTTTCAAAAACTATCTTAAATAAAAACTTTATTTAGGAAGCATATTATAAAATGGAATTGCGGCCTTAAAAAAAGCTTAGGCGTGACATTGCAAGTGTTCCCGTTTTTTTTTTTTTTAAATAATTTTTGTCTGCTTTGATCCAAATTTTGAGAAAATTCCCCTCCCACCTAAATGGGGGAAAATAGACCCCCCTTCCAAAAAAATTTTTTTCCCGTCTAAATCTAATCTATACCCTCAGATTGTTTTTTGTCGCGTTTTAAAAAGAATCACCCAAACCCCATAGTTCATACTTAGTACCTTAAAGTGAAAATAGGGTGACCAGGGGGGTGAAATACAAATCTGAAAAAAGTTAGGAATTTTGTTTCTATGTACATGGAACCATCCATCTCAGAATTTCAAAAAAATCCAATATAAGGACCACCCTATTAGTTACACATATATTGTCATTGACAATAATTTTCCATTGTTGGGCGCCATTTAACTTATTTGTTTTTTTTTTCTAATAACAAGACATAAATTGTGTTCATGTTAATACCTATTTTAAATGAAAAAAAAACATTGGTCATAAAATTCCAGAGTTGTTATCATCGAAACTTTTCTTTTGTGTACATAGACATTATAATAAATCCAAGTTCTTGATGTCCTGCCAAATAAATTAAGCCTGTTAAAACTCGAATAATCACCCGGCTAAGAACTAACAAAACCTTTTTACTGACCAAATATATATACATGCATGTATTTGGTATAATAAGTTGCTCGTATAAGTATAATGCACCTATAGGATATAGGATAGTAGGTTAGTTATAATAAATATGCAACTTCCGCATTGCTGTTACCTCAAAAACAAAAACCCCATCTACACAGGATCATCATCTACACAAAACCACCACCACCGAAGAGACAAACGTAAACTTTTCCTAGATAATTCACACCCTCACTTTGCCACAGATAAACTGTGTGCAAAACAAGTAGTATATAGAAGGTATCTTCGGCTATGTCCTTGGCGCGGACTCTATATTCAAGGCTTATGCCGGCCGTGTAGTGCTGATAAGTTATAAACTCATTCATTTTTTTTTTTTTTTCCTGTTTTCGTTCAACACCATATCCACAAAGTGGTTCTTATTAAGATCTCTTTAAAAGCTCCTTACACAACATTGGAACTCCCAATAACCTGGTCTGGCATTTTGCTTATCGAATGCATAACAAACATTTCACAAATAAAAGAGAAAAGGAATAAAAAAAAAATGACACACACGACCTGCTTCAGTCTGTTTCGTTCGGCCCTTGTCGTCTGCGATGATAAATAGACTTGAAAGAATGGACAATAACCGCATATCCTGGCTTGTTATCCATAGTTTCAAAAGTAGGACAGTCCATTGGATGCATTTGGACGGCTCATAATGAGTTTCAACAACAATAATAATGTTTAAGGATGCGCCAGCCCCAGGATGAGGATCTGCAGATGTATATTATGTTTGTACCTACAGAGAGGCTTCGGGATTGAATGAATATAATTTTGGGATTTCAAATTGAGTGGAAAAGTTTTATTCGGTTCGGACTTTTTGGGAGATAATTTTCATTGTTCATCCTTTTATTTTCTGTTTTTTTTTTTTTAGAATTGATGACACTCTATACCTACATGCACATGAAAATGTTTGCATAGAAAGGTACACATGCAGACATATGTACATCTGATTTAGCAATTCATTGTTCTCTCTATTTTATGGTATTTATGGTATTTTGTAGTCCTTGGAAGAACCCATAGTGATGGACAACAATTATTGTGTGTGTGTGCTTCTTTTCTTTTATGAAATTCCAATTTGAATAATGTTACTATGTCCTTTGGTTGCTTGTTTTCCATTTTTGTTCATTAGTTTAATTTTAAAATGTGTTCTACATCAGCTCAGATTGAAAGGAACTCAAACAATGATGAATGGAATGTTCGAGATTTAGTGAGACGGATACATTGTGATGTCTTTTTATCGAGGCTGAGATAAGCTCGTAGTGGTCCAGGGTATTTTTTCTATTCGTATCGAAAAATTCGTTGTGAAGGAAAAGAGAATTCTGAACCAATACCAGTTTTATAATTTTATTACTCTTCTTTTTTAACAATTGGAAATAGGATAAGCAATACCACAATTTTGTTTAAAAGTCAGGAACAAAACGGTTAGAAACTTATTCAAGCTCAAGGCCTGTCGAAGGGAGAATTACTTTTGGCCCAAGTACTCACACAGAAGGAGCAGAGAGGAAGGTTACTGTAGAAATCTGATTCCAGATCAAGGTTAACTCAAGGAGAATAACTTTTTGTTCCAAATTGTCACTCCGGAGTAGCAAGCAGAGAGGCCAGGAGGAAGGAAACTGATTCCAGCCCAAGGCTTACCCATGGGAGAGCTACCGCGGCGACCAAAAAGTTTATCCCTCAATGGTACTCGAATGTATCCCGAAAAGTAATAAAATTAACTAATGATAGTTGCTACCAACGGAGATCAGCTGGAACCTTATTGAATCATCGAAAACTTCGAATTATTCCCATTAATGCATACTCTTATTTGGGTGACCTACATTGTGCCTGATCGGGAAACTACTGATTGCTCAAAGTTTGTTCTGGGCCAGAGGCATAACAATCAATAACGATAAAAAGTGCTTGTTTTACCTCTTCTTAAATAACAATTGTGAAAGACCTATAGCCTTTTAGGATAGGTTACGGAGGTCAGCAATTTTTGTAAGTTATAACTAAAATCAAAACCACTAGCCACACCGACACTGCGCTTCAGATAAGATATGATAGCACGAGGTTGACTCTTTTGGCTATTATTACCAGGCAAGGCTTCTTGACAATGGAAATGAAGGACCTCAAAATATCAAATTCCACCAATCAGATAGAGAATTCATAAGTAAAAAGATGGACATGTTAGGGATTAGTGGGTTAGAAGATTAAGTTCAGGGAAGTTGAAGTCTCGTAACATTGTACTACTTTAGTCTGGAAAGGCACCTGGATGCTATCGTTAATCTGACACGTTGGGCTGTTGCTTTCTAAAACAGCTCTCAAGGGCTTAATTTCCTGGGAGTCTTTAAATGACAGGCTCCTGATAGCTATAGAATCCGAACTAGAGTACGTTGCGTCAACATCATACGCAAGAGGAAGCAGGTAGGGGCGTTTGCCCTCTAATCAAAATACATTTCATACATCTAGAAATATTTCTTCTTTTGAATATTTTGAATATAAGCATTTTAAGCTAGATTTCCAAACATAATTTTTGAAATAAGTTTACCCCCCCCCCCCTCCCAATTTAAACTCTTTGTACGATCTTGATTATACAGTGTTACGCCATAAAGGAGCTCTCTTCTATGGAGGAGCAGGAGGTCTCCTATAACCAGTGCTTGAGTGCTACTTATGATCGACATCATGTGGAGACATCATACTGGTATTGGGAGACTTGAATGCCAAATTTGGCAATGAAAATGATAAGGTCAGGCATGTAGGGGAAAAGCAAGGTGTTGGCGACCGCAATAACTGCCTTTTGCTTTGACAGACGCACAAGTCTTCTAATTAAGTTTATCAATTCGCAATCAGTCGTTTATTAACCCAATCTCCAAGCAATCTCCAAGATATTTGTATCAGAAGGACTGCAGGCATGGAAATGGCCCGGGACCATCATTTAATAGTTAATAGCGTAAGATTACACACATTTGCACCTCGAACAACCAACAAAAAAAAACACCCTAATGCTCAAGTTTAATACCGATAGACTAAAGGCTCCCATAGTCCGCCAGTAGCACGGAACCAACGTTCCTTCGAAAATTATTGATGTGGTGCAAAAACTTTGCCATATCTGGTGCTGAAATTATAGTTGGTCTCTGACCAGAAAGAAACAGAACCTGACTTTCCAAAGAAACTAGGGCTTAGATCGAAAAAAGAAAACAGCTCAAGGCTTGCATTGCCGCTTCTACAGCAGCAGGGAGAAGCCGGGCTAGAGTCTTCATATCACATGATGAAGAAAGAAGTTCACCGTAGGAAGTGACGTGATAAGCGTTACTGAATCAAGACATTGGCAACAGAAGCAGAAAAGACTCCAAAAGGTGGCTGGGTCACCTAGAACGAATGGACATCATTGCTTTGGCCCGGAAAGTATATGAATCCAACCCCGTGGAACTAGCAATCACGAGCTCAAGTGGACTCAAGGAAAGCCTGTAAATAATCTAAGTAAATTCTCCATAAAGGTTGTCAGAGAAGTTTGAAATCCAAAAATAAAGGTTAGAAAGGGCTGTATATTGTCCCCAAAAACTGTTACTGATGGTGATAAGTGATGTGTTGCAATTTTTGACTGGAAATAGCAAAGTTCAGAGGAATCTGCATCATAATGCAGCTTGCTTTAAGCTCACTACAACAAAGAATTCTGAAGTGTAAAAATACCTCAAACACCTTTACTAAGAGAAGACTCCCACTGAATTATGCATCTCCAGCAAATGACAACAATAGTGGAGCATGAAGAATCAATACGCCAAAAACAAAAAAAGATCATCTTTGGAACTTCCTCATCTACCCAAGTACTTAGATATTTCTAGGCAACCAGAAGAAATGGTAAAGAGTTTTCAATATCTTGGGAATATTGTCTATCTGCTGCCAAATCGGGAAAGGCTAGGTTCAGAATGCTGATAAAAATATAAGGAAAAATTCTGTAAGCCTAAATACAAATGTTTAATCCATGTTTAACTCCACTGTCACAAGAAAGCAGCATCCGTCAGTGATTAGATGTCCGCATCACCACCAATGATGAAATTCATGCAGGGAAAGGTCAAGAAATCTTCCACTCTATCATGCGATAACTAGATTGTCAGTGGAATGAATATACACTTAGAAAAGGTAACGGGTACAATGCAAGTCAAGCAATGCAATGGAACCCTCTCACGTAGCAAGGGAGACCAATGGGCTGACCTGGAAATACTTGATGAAAAACGCGTCGAAGAAAAATCAGCACAGCTGATGGGGAAGAGTTGGAGAGAGCTGAGGTACATCTCTATCTCGAGAAACTATTCAATGTTGTGGGTAGTAGTATTGGAGACCCTTTGTCTTGCAAGGTCTAACGACCTAAAGCGTAATATATACATTTTTATTCACCCCCGTGAACGTGTTCGTGAAGCCGAGTGGAGAGTTATTGTTCACGAGCAATTTCCGTGAAAAATTTACGGGAACTCTTGATAAACAGTAGACAGTTCGATTACTAGTCATTTAAGGCATTGTGGTTTTTAACGTCAAACGTTCACAACAAAAGTCTGTACTAGAGAGAAATGTAAAAAAATCACTTTCTCCCCTGAGGATTATTCACTTCACGAGGAAGTATGACTTTCACTTCACTGAATAAATTGTGCTGCACTCATGATGGCTCGGTGTGTGGCGGACAGCTTATTATTTTTTAGGTTGGTTGGGTTGAAGGATTCTGTAGGGTGCTGGTATTATATGACAGGTCGATGGATTAATTAAAGTCGGCAAATGTCAAAGTGTAACACTTCGTTACAACAGTTTGAGTTGTAGGGTCTAAGAAGCCTCATGTCCTTATGAGTACAAAAAAAAAGAGTATCTCTTTTTTTTTTTGGCAAAATTGACACCTTAATCTGCTAATTTCATACTTTTTCAAAGTTCTTATAAATATTTTTAACTTTTATCTGCACAGATATCCCGGGCACATTTCTTCTTAAATTGTATTCCAAACTATTTAAATACTTCAACATGATCGAAAATAATCGAATAAATCTTTTAAAAAAAAACTTCATCATCAACGTGTCTAATCTTTTCAACAATTCCCATTAATTCATGAACTTTTATATAAAATTTAAACTTCTTGAACTTCATCAGTTTAATAAAGTGTATTACACGACCACCTTCATGATATTCTCTTTTTCAAGAAAACACCTTACACACCTACAGGTACTCAAAAACACATCCTCCCTTTTCATACAAGTGTCCTTTTTTCTACAAATTAAATGCTTTAAATTCACTCAACAAAATGCTTCTTCCAACTGAAGACACTATCAACGAACGCTCTATAAAATTCTTTGAATCTATTTTCCCAGAAAGTAGGTACCTACGTATCTAGTTTGCCTGTAGTTGAGGACGCAAAGATTAAATTCACTAGTGAATCTTATCCTCAGAGCACTTCAACTCCTTGTCTATTTTCCTAGGGAGTGCATATCATCGAAAATCATCCACCTTCCTTATGATCCTGTAAGCATCCAAAGGGATACTTTAAGACAAACCAAAAAAATACCAAAAAAAGAATTTCAATTCTCTTCTCTGGCCAGGTCCACGTTAAGGAAGACAAACGACTTTATATCGAACGTTACCACAGGCGGGTGATGGGTATGACGGCACAAATGTACACACATAAATCCCTAAGAATTTCAAAGATGCACACACAGTCATAGATACATTATAGAGGTAACTAGGGTAAAGGAGGTATACCATACTAACATACTCGTCCTTAAAGAACGAAAAGGACCAAAAACTCACGTACTGCTTTGAAGAACGAAGAATATAGGGAAAGTCTTTTATCCCTGGGATGTCACCATTTAAGACATTAAGGTAAACGGGAAGGACGTTTCGTCGAAACTTCTTCGTCATATATCCCTATCCCGCCCTGCAACCATACCGGTAGAAGGCAAGTAGATGAGTTTTCTGTCAAAAAGTTTACCGTTGCCGTTATCGTCGTCATCGCATAGTCATCGTTCGTCGTTCTGGTCTCGTTTGTCGTCTGATGGTCGTCGTTCAAAACTTCTCTCGTTTCAGTCATAAGTTTTCTTCGAAAAGAATCGTTGTATGTTCTAAAAGTATTTGCTTCTCGTATATAGTTCTCTAAACATTACTCAAAACTATGATACTTTAGGAAAAATGTGTCGTTCCTCTTTATAAGCCTTTGGGGTTTAAATTGCTTTTTTCTGACATCCGTCTTTTTACTGAAACTGTAACTGAAACTGAATGAGACGTGAAAGTATCTATATAAATAGCATGCGAGTATCCTTGAATGCTTAGATGCCATTTGGCTATAACACTGTTCTCGACCCGAGGACCATCAGTAGCAGAGTGACGAGAGCAAATAATGACACAGATAAGGAGATGAAAATTTGTTTGACTCAAGTGAAAAGCGCGATAGTGGGATTGCCATCTTGAGGATTTCAGTTTTTAACTTTGTACCCGTTGGCAGTCGCGGTAATGCACTTGGGTTGTCATTATCATGGAAGGCCAACTTTTCCAATAGCCATCAGCTGGTGCTTTCTTCGAGGGAAATTTCAATTATTTTTCACCCCCTCCTGGCTTCTGTTTTTTTTTTTCTAACACCAAGGATAATTAAGTGCAATTGGTACTCTAAATTTTTTCTTCTCCCCCATCCATTCCCTGCTCATTTTCTCTTTCGTGAAATGAAGCGAAAATAGATTTTGAATCCATGCCAAATGATTGTCACAAAAGCAGATTGCGGTAGAGGAATTCAGCTCATCCTCGCAATATCCTTTTTATTTGCTATTTCGGATGTGAATACAAAATAAAAACAGCAAAACCTTTATGCTAATATCAACAAATTAGGAACTTTTAAATCTACATTTTGCATAAGCGGGGGCGGGGGCGGGGGCGGTAGTCACAGTCCACGAAAAAAGGCGAATGCTTATTAGAAAAGAGAAGAGCTTGCGTTTGGACATGGAAAAGGACTCGTCTTCTTGGGTGATGGCAACAGAGAGTGTGGCTGGAGGGTCAGGACCACGACAGGACCCACTTTATAAGTGCTTAATTCAGTGGAAATATTTCTACAGCAACTTTTCATTGAAACTTGCCTTCCGGTTGGTGTAGTGAGTTGTTTTTTTTTTGTTTTAGTTCTTCTTCTTTATTCCAAAAACGATTCATAGTCAGTCTACTTTTTAGTTGTTGTTGTTTTGTTCTTATGGTGCTATCTATTTGAATTTTGAACTGGCTGGGTGGTGGGTAGAATTGAACAAAGAACTACTAAACACATAGATAAAGTTGTAGAATTATATATATGTATATGTGCGTTGCTGTATGTATATGTATGTCGTGTTCATATAGACGGGAAAAAGGAAACTCATGAAATTTGCATAGAAAATGTAGTCCTGATGGTCCTGAAAAGACCAGCTAAATAGCTTGAAGGAGGACTTTTATGTGTTTGCCGGAAACAAAACACTATTTCCGTTTGGTATTTGAACTTAAATTAAAATGTTAAAAGAAGAACCATAAGAAGTCATTTTGGGAAGAATCACATTGTTTTTTTTTTTTTTTGTCATAAGTTAAGACTGATGTTTTTTGCTGCAAGGGAGACAAGGGGTGTTTTAAATTTAAAAACATGACCTGCGGTTATGTTAACATGGCATTAAGATAGATCTGCAGCAGCCATTCATGACTCTGAGAATATGGTTGATGTGGATGGTCGGGAATGAAGCCCTTTGGAATGGCCGTTATATAGAAGGTGTTTTTTTTTTTTAATTTGGCAACAACTGATTTGCGATTATTATTCGGCCTTGAGTTAAAAATTTATGAAAA
This sequence comes from Dasysyrphus albostriatus, assembly GCA_946251815.1. Taxonomy (NCBI): domain Eukaryota; kingdom Metazoa; phylum Arthropoda; class Insecta; order Diptera; family Syrphidae; genus Dasysyrphus; species Dasysyrphus albostriatus. Next base: position 131,416,296 of record OX276337.1, on the reverse strand, counting down.
GAAGTTGTAACTTTTGCTTTGAACACTTTTATTTTAATACCTAGATACTTATAAGAAAATACTACCTGGTCTAACTATTGATCTTAAGACCTGACAAAGCCCTTAAGTTTTTATTACGAAACGCAATATAATTAGCCTCTTCAAAAAAAAAAAACAACTGATAGCTTTTATATAATCTTTTAACTTGAAACTGGAGAAAGCGGATTACAAAACTGCCGAAAACAGGAGTTCTTAAAAAATGTCCTACGCAAAAAAATGCATACTCGCTGGGTGCGACCCACACTGGTAACTTCCTAGTGGTGCCCTCGAAAGCTAGAGGCCTGATGTTATTTTATTATTAAATTTTGGCAATTCAAAATCTTCGGAAACGTTTTCAGATGATCCAGTTAAGACCAAAGACTGAGCCCAAAAAACATTATTTAATTAATGAGTACTATAAACATATTTGGGAAGAAAAATTTTGTTAAACAAATTTAAACAATCAAGATTTTTATTAAAAATGTTCAATAGTCCACAAAAACAAAAACAATAATAATTCTATGTTATTTTCGTCATTTTTAACATTTTTTGCTAAAGTTTCTTGTAGTTTTTTGCAGTTTTAAAAAAAAACTGCATGTTAAATTTTTATACAAATTCTACCATTATTGCCTTTTAACTAGTGTGTTGAATAAAATTATCCGGAAGCCAATATCATTGTTGCTTCTTAAGATATGGAAGCACAAAAACTCTTTTCAACAATTTTCAGCAATTTAATAATATTTACTATGTCAATATGCATAGAATATGAATAGAATTGAGATATTCGAGGCTCAAGAAATTCAACGTGTTTTTTTTTATTTAAATTTTATTTTATGACGACGATTTTGGGAGCTAACATTTTTTGTTTCTCTTTAATTGGTTTGTAAGATTTTTAAAAATTTGGTGTAAAAACCCGTTCAATGCTATATAAATCTACTAATCTGCATACCAATACAAGTCATGTGCGATTGAAATTTGCACTGAAACGAAAGATTTACCGAAGTCGTTTTTAGTACTTTTTTTTAACTAGTGGCGAACACAAAAAGTTCTATAGAATTGGTGAAGGCGTTTTTGAAATAAAATAAATATTTTTTGAACATTTATACTTAATTTTTCGTAAGCTTAAAATTATTTCTTAAAATATTTCAAAAATTGTCAAAAAAAAAACCATAATCTTTATAATAAACCTACATATAAATACTTATAGATATTTTGCACGTTAACCGTTGATTTTAGTAAAAACAAATTAGAGTATTTTTAAAAATCTAAAAGTATTGGATTGAAAATTTTGGTGCAAGGTATAATTTACTTTTTTAAGAATCTTATTATTAAAATCAGTCTCAATGTTTTGAAGAAAATCGAAAATAAAAAAAGAAATTATTCTTTGCAACTATTCGTTACTTTTGTTATTTTTGGTACTAAAAAAAAACAAAAGAAACAAATTTGTGGGGGAATGACAAAAAGCCCTATGTACCAAGCCGACGGATAGACAGACACACACACAGAATTATGAGACTAACTATTATTGTCTTCCCTATAAGCCTCTTGAATAGACCTTTTGAAAGGAACAATTACGTGCAACGGTTTTTATTAGTGAATAATGTTTAATTGGTCCATAAGTATGCTTTTAATCAAAAATGCTACTAAATTAACACTGGACCCTTTTTAATATATTTGGTACAGCTTCGAATCTAAGCCGAATTTGATTTAAAATTGAAATTTCTATCTAATTGGATAATTAAAAAAATTTTATAAGAAAATTTAAGTAGGTAAAGTTATCAGAAACCAACCTTAAAAAAATCCAAAAATCAAAGATATTTAAATTTTTAACTAAATTACGCATAACTTTTTTCGGGGCAAAGATACGTTCAAGACATGTTTGAACAAAATAAAGAAGAGTCTTAAGGCCTTTTTTTTTATTCAATGGAAATCTTCAAAAAGAGACTTGGTAAAAATCGGTACCGAGTAGTGTGGAACTATTACCGCACTAAAACCACCGGTGAATCAGGACCAATCTATGAAAGATGGATTCATTATTTTTCTTTCTGAATTTATAGATCGCATTGTGGTTAAAAGTTGTAACACTTTCCCATAGATATTAAACTATCAGCTCATGGAGCTTGGTTCTTCTTAATGTCTAAATATTGTCCCGTAAATTTAAGGCGCTCTTCATTTCGTAAAAAAATAAAAAAATAAATTAAATTTGATGGCGCAACAGCTCGTGGAGAACCAGGGCATAGTGGCTTACAACTCTCAACAAGAGGCAGTACCTTGGGAAAAACATTTCTATTTTTAGGTGGCAGCGGCTGGGAATCGACCCCTGACCTTCGGCATGACAGTCCAACGCACTTACCATTGTGCGACGAGGTTAGCCGTTTGCAGCCGCTGATTGTGTGATACAGCTTGTTTTTTAACCACTGCTGTAACGATTTCAATTTAAAGGTCACGATGTAGATCGCTTTTTCATACATACCAAGGGCATTTATTATTCCACAAAGAACCTTGCTTTGGAATTTTTGGATGGGATTAGCATTTATTTTCTTTTTACATCCCTATAGTTGGATGCCATAAGTCCAAACGGGTTTCAGTACTTGCCTTTATAACATTAGTTTGTTCTGGAATGATAGGTCAGAGTTAGGGCTGGCCACGATACCAAACCAAACGATACTTTTATAAGTATCGTCTCGGTATCGTCAAAATCGAAAAATTTCAGTATCGTCTCGGTATAGGTCTCGGTCTCGTACAACTCAATCTCGTTTGGTCTCGTATAACAAAATCTTGGTATCGATATCGGTCTTGTCTGGTTTCAGTCTAGTCTGAGTCACCAACCAGAATAAAATACATGACTTGGTAAAATATTCTTGATCTAGTAGTTGAACTCGCTTGGTATTTCTAAGATTTAGGACAAAACTCATTATTATAAAAAATAATTTTTGTAACTAAAGTTTATTATGTTGACTTAAAATTTTTTAAACCTTTTTCACAATGTCTAAGGTTCCGATTATGAATTCAACTCACAAATTTTTAAGTCATCACTAAAGAAAACCAGGTCTGAAAATTTCATCCAAATTGTGGGCTTCAGCATAAGTTAGATGAGCGTGGCAGTGAGCAGTTATAATTAAAATTATTGCCTTAACCTTCTCCCTGCTAAAGAAAAAAGCTCTGAAAATGTCATCTAAATCATAAGAGCCTTTTCCGAGAAACAAATTACAAAAATTTATTTTTTTTAATAAATTAATAATAATATTCAAATTTTCTGCCGATACCAAACGATACTACCGAGAGTATCAGTAAATTCCGGTCCAAAAAATGCGGTATCGTTTGGTATCGTCTCGGTATCATTTCGTAGCTGGTATCGTTTCGGTATCGCTCCGGTTTCCGATACCGAGACTTTTCTGGTATCGTGGTCAGCCCTATTCAGAGTTCTTCTCTTTTTTTTCGATGTGCTCTTTCCATTTTAGCTTTGCATCCAAAGTCATTCCTAAGTAAAGCAGTATTTGAGTAAGGTACTGCTGTATTACTTAGAAGATTGTTTTTTTTTTTTATAAAGTTTATATACGTCAATTTTATTTCGTTTAGTTTGATATGCCATTTTTGCGTCCAATCACTAACTTTATCGACTACATTTTGCAGTTCTTGTGTAGCTTTCGCAACAAATTTATCTGGCACTATAAAAGTGACTATGATAGCGTTGATGTCCACTTGAATATCCCTTGTATATAACAGTAACAGGGTTGGTCCAAGGACACTTCCTTGTGGTACGCCAGCTTCAATTTTCGTTAGTTCCGAATATTCTTGTTTCCTTAGTTTATTTTAATAAAACATACTTAAATTTACTTAGATTTATATCTTAATAATGTATATTAAAATATTATTGTATTATTTAATTTTTTGCGAACTTAGTTACATGAAATTGATAACCCAGTTTTGAAGTACTGAATTTTCAAAATTTTTATTTACATCATTATTTATAATTTAATAGAACTTTTGTTTTTATTTTGAGAAAATCGAAAATCAAAGAAACTGTAAGCCCTGGTTCACATGCATTCACAATGGCAAACGTACAATCGTCGTGTTAAAGGTTACATGTTGAATGCATACCCCAATGTCCATTCGTACGTATCTATACTGCGAAAAAACGTGCGATGCATTGCCGTGTGAACCAAAGCTTATATGTAATTCACTTCCAACTGGTGATTCTTTTTTTTCAAACATTTTAAAAATTAAAACTCAATGGAAACAATTTTTCTTTGGTTTTTGTAGTCCTTTTTTAGTGAGTAAATCAAATTTATAAAATTATTTTGTTACAACTTTCAAAGAACAAAAAAAAAAGAAAATATAGGGAAATGTACTAAAACTGGAAGAGAAGTTAAATGATACTCTATTCTTTTATTCCTCCCCCTAAAAAGCCTCCCAACAATGAATTGCTTATGAACTTTTTCCATTCTTTATTTCCAAGGCAAATACAATATTTTTGACCAATTGTTTCATCAATGAAATATTTTGGTATAATTTTACACTTCTTGCCTCCTTAACCAATTATTACTTTAACAAGTAGAATGATTTAAAAATTTGTTTAAGATACACACATATTATGCTCATCTCTAGCAGATTCATCAGGTTCAATGGGTTTTGTACCTACATAGATATACATCGGTAAGGTACTAACTCGTAAACTTAATCAAGAAAATAATCTGTTGTATACCTACCCAATATTTTTTTATTGTTATAAAAAAATATCTTGGAGAACCACTTTATTTTTAAATTTTCAAATTCAAAGTTAGGTATATTACGTTAGGTACTCAAAACCACGAACAACCCATTCATTAAAAATGAAAACCATAAAACGTTCTTTTCTTTTGTGACTTATCGTTTAAGGTTCTGACTTTTGAACTTTCCAAGAACGTTTATATCCTTTCAAAATAAGTTATAATAAGACGTCTATAAAAGCTTTACCTTGAAGTGTCAAAACTTCACAATAATTGCAAGCTATTTTACAAACAAAATGAATAACCCCCATAATCTGTGAAATGTACTTTTATTAAAATTCTTTCTTTTTTTAATATTTTTTTACTTCAGTGATTATGCATCTCAAATCAAATCTTCTTACAACTTTGGTGTAGGTCTAGGTGGTTATCCTTCAAACGCTTCTTATTTATTTTTTTTTTAGAAAATGAACGCTTACCTATAGCTTTAGGATAGTCACACCTTAAATCCTTAACCAAGTACCTACCCTTATTTTTTGTAGGTATTTTTTTTTTGTATCCTTTTTACTGTGGTGCCTTTAAATTGCTATGTATAGAGTAGCGGCGTAATTTTGCAGTCTTAATTAGTAGGTAGAAGGACAAGTTTGTTTTTTTTTTGGTTGTAGCTTCATCCTACCCAACCCTATACCCTAGCATCTAAATGATTCATTTTTTTTGGGCCATGAATATCGTTAACAGTTACCACCACTGCGCTACTATACTATGCCATGATGGTGGTGTAAATCGGATGCTTTTTATGTGACATTAAAAATTCAACATCGCAACACAGCAGGGAATTAAACACCAAATAGCTTTTTGCTTCGCGAAATAATTGCTCCTGGCAAACCAAAAAACATAACAAAAAAAAAAGAAAAAGGACGAAGGACATTTTTATTTAAATAAAATATTTCTATATTTTCGGCTTCCCTGTCCTTGTGTTATTATTTTCCACCAGTCTTGCTCAAAATGTATGTGCCATTGTGTCCTATGTTCATTAGTGGAACAGTAACCTAACTACAAAAACAACAACAACAACATCACGAACGCGAAAAACTCTTATTAAATGTTGCTTCACGCTAAATAAAACCACAAATGCGCCCATGATGATGGCTCAAACTAGAAGCCAAACTGTATGAATCTCGGAGCCCACTTGGCTTAGGCTCTTGGTGGTATTGTTGTGCCTTTAAGTCATTTGCACATTGTCTTCTGGATTTGTTGAGTTTCATTTCTGAGCTTGTTTTGCTTATTAATTTTTTTTTTTTTTTTTTTTTGTGGGCATCCTGGGAATTTGGTTTGTCCCGCAGACGAGTTCTTTTTAAGAAAAAAAAAACTTAAATAGATAATTTGAATATATTTTCCAGTGAAGCATTCTCTATAAGGCAGAATGCAGAGGATCCTTGCAAAACATGTGCTGCATAGGCTTTGATGGGTGTTTTGTATTAAGGTATGTGTTTGTATATGGAGGATATGTTGTGCGGTGCTGCAAAGGAGGTAGAAGGTATGTATAGGTGTTTGAGTGTTAATAGAAATTAATTAGCAAGTTCTGCGTGTGGCAGAGAGGAAATTTTGTGTGCGCCACTATCACGATGAATTTTAATGAGCTGGAATGAATCTTATCACTCGTAAATTTAAGGATGCACACGTTATAAGCAAAATAGGTTTTTCTTTTTGTTGTTGTTTTATTTTTACTCAAGAAGGGAGATTTTTTTTCTACTCCTGTGAGTGCTTTTATGTGTATTTTTTTTTTGTGAGGAAATTTTATTTGTTTTTCTTTTAATTTGAAAATTAGGTCAAAGACGCGTAATGATGCATTAAAAAGGCTTTTTGTGGTTTTTGTAATTTATATTATTTCAACGAAGAAGTGAAAAAATTAAATTATGTAGGCCAGCAATATTGTTCTTTTTCTATTTAGGTTAGTATATTCTCGAGTTAATGTATAAGGCTTATAGGTTGAATTTAAAAAATGACTGTAAATGTAAGAAAGACATGTTTTCCACAAATAAGGATAACTCCCGCTCAGACCAAAAGACTTCCCCCGTTTAAGTCCCCTCTGTTCATTTAAGTTCCAACCGCTCATTTTTTAATATTCTTGTTTTGTCGTTGCCTTACCCTAGAGAATACGTCCCATCCGTCTTCGTCTTAAACATCAGTCAAGACTAGAAAATCCGTCCATCTGCCTGACCCCGTTGATCTGGTTTTGTTGTTGCCTAAAACTAGAGAATACGTCCCAACTGTCGCGTCGTCGTCCTAAGCAAACGTCAAAACTAGGGATCCATCCCACCGCCTGTCTTCGTTGATCTTGCTTTGTCGTGCCTAAGACTAGAGAATACATCCCAGCCGTCGTCGTCTTAAGCATCAGTCAAGACTAGGGAATCCGTCCCACCACCTGTCTTCGTTGATCTTGTTTTGTAGTTACCTAAGACTAGGGAATAAGTCCAAACCTTCGTCATCTTTAGCATCAGTCAAGACTAAGGAATCTGTCCCACCGCCTGTCTCAATTGATCTTTTTTTATTGTTGCCTAAGACTAGGGAATACGTCCCAACCGTCGTCGTCTTAAGCAATCGCCAAGACTAGGGAGTCCGTCCCACAAGCTATTTCTATGAAATAACATGTTATCTTATGATAGGAAGTAATAACTATTGTCAGATGTATGAAATATCGTGGTAGCATATAATGTAAGAATTGCAAAATTGTAAACTTATATGAAATACATTGTTAAGTTAGTAAGAGACCGTTCAATAAAACATTGTATTAACTGGAGTTCTGAACTCTCTACATACCGAGTTTTCGCTTTCTTTAGTTTGACCCTGGACGATGCTGACCTACCTTAGCTAGAAAAATAAAAAAGTATAAACGTTTTAAAAAATTTAATCGGTGAGTGGAAAAACAGTACAAGTGCCATTGCAGCAAAACTAAAAAAAAAATGTTTTTTTTTTTGTATATTTTTAATAATAAGGAATTTTATGAATTTTTCAATCAAGGGAAATCCCCATTAGATTGCCTTACAGAAAAATATATTATTTTTTTGTGCAGTAAAGTCTTTTATATTATTTTATATAATTTTTTCACTCATCGATTCAATAAAAGTGTTCAATGGAAACCTTTTGAGTATCTCCATATTTAATTTAATAATAAACCCAAAAATCAAATAAGAAAAAATAATTGTATGTCTTTGCATTTATTTAATTATTAAAAATTTATTTATTTGTATTTTCATATAAAATGTAAAATAAACGCCAATCAGCTCAATTTATAATTATTGAATATTTTCTTAATTTAATATATATTGGTTATTTACAATATTTACCTGTAAATTGGGTCTTTCCCTTTTCAATCGATCTTACAATATCCAGCATTTGTGTGGCTTTCGTTATTTTTTGTAGGCTTAAGCAAAATTAAAATGAAAAACTTTACTTACAGGTGCGTGCCAGGATAAAATAAACACCACATGCAATTACACGATAAAATAAAATATAAAAATACAAACTTTCATAAAATTGCAATAAAAAAAGGGGGAGGTACAGGGTGTTTAAAAAATTTATGGAGACATTTTTTTTTTTAATTTATTAAAGAACATTCAGTAACACTATTTGCCAGCATATTTTTTTGCACAGTTAATCGTTTTTGTTTTTTAAGTAGTAGATTTATTTATAAGAACTTGAAAAGTTTGGATTCTAGAATTCTTTATAATCACGTTTACTAACCATTTTTAAACATACATGAACAGTTCTTTCAAGTTCAAAAAATAAAGTTATCCACTTATAAAATTCTCAAAAATCATCTTGAGTGAAATTTCGCAAAAGCAGGGTAAGAGTACGCAGTGGTATTTTCTCCATCATTAAGGTATCGTCGGCTTAGAGTGTAAAGCAGCTTGCTCCTATTTTGCATTTTTTACAAACAAATATTTTAAGCAAAGTGTTTGCATTACTTGAATAAAACCAAAATTACATTAAATATTTTTCAATGAAATTGAAAAGATTTGATAGACTAGATTGAAAAAAAATATATTCGCAAGCTTGCAAGTTTGCAATTTTGCGATTATTTATTTTTTTAAATTTTTATTTTCCCAAAACGCAGTTGTTGTTATTTTAATTGCCCATATTAAGCTGCAATAAGCCTACGATTCTAAATTTATTATCTCAACGTGACGCTGATTCTGCTGACTTGCAATTGTTTTTTTTTCATAGCGCAGGAACATGACAGAATAACTCTCCATTTTTTTAAAAACACTCTTTTTAAAAAAACGCTTAAGAAGATATATGTCTCCATACTTGCAAATTTCTTAAATCTCTTTTTGGCATGGAACACAAAATCGAATAACTTTTGTTTGAAGAAAAAAAAAAACAATATACAAACATGTTTCTTTAGCAAAATTTGAAATGATGTTACTTTTAAATATCACAGAAAAGCACAAACTATTGCTAAAAAAAAACTTCATTTCGAAAAATTTGCAACCAAACATAAAAACATTTTTTACTTTGCAAAAATTCTAAACATGTGAATTTTTAATATCTTCAACTTATAGCAGCATTGATTATTGAATAGCACAGTTTATTGTTAAGAAAATGAAAATAAAAAAACGTCATTTCGCAAATTTTGCGACTAAACATAAAAACATTTTTCATTTTGCAAACATTTATAACATGTTCATTTTTAATATCCTCAACTCATGGCAGCACAATTGATAACAGAATAGCACAATTTATTGTTAAAAAAATGAAAATAAAAAAAAACATCATTTCGCAAAATTTGCAACCAAACATACAAATATTTTTCATTTTGCAAAAATTCAAAACATGTGAATTTTTAATATCCTTTACTCATGGCAGCATAATTGATTACAGAAATGCGCTGTTTATTGCTTAAAAAAATTAAATTGAAAAACCTCATTTGGCAAAATTTGCAACCAAACATACAAATATTTTTCATTTAGTAAAAATTCAAAACTTGTGAGTTTTTAATATGTTTGGCCAGTGACATCACAACTGATCGCAGAACAGGAGAGCTTTGGTTTTAAGAAAGTTGAAAATTAAAAAAATCATTCTGCAAAGTTTGCAAATTTGCGAATTTTTAACTGTCATGACATAAATTGGCCCAAAAACAACAACATAGGATATGATAGATAATAGGCAGAAACATCCATAGCTGTTTACGAGAATTCCATAACCTGTCACTTTCTTTTTTTCTGTTAGCCACTTTAAGGCAAAAGTGAGCTTTTTTCTAGAACACCCTGTATAAATAAGAGTTCGACGAGTTATATAGTATTTGCACTTCGAAGTTCGATTTCTCATAACATCATGTATCCTCGCTTCCGAAGTTATCGACCATTGACTGTCTTGTTTCCGATCATCCTCATCATCATCGCCATTGTCATTCGAGGACGATTCTCAATTTGCTGTTGTTGGCCCATTATCCTTTTCACATTCATTAGTTCATCCATAATGTGTTTGCTCGTTTGCCCTCCGGAATTCGGATTAATGTCCTTGTAGCAGTGCTTTCATATTTCAAGTGCATTTCGTTCGAAATATTAATAATTTGCTCTTGTTTTTCTTTCAAAGGTGATTTATGCTTTGCAGGAAAACTAATAAAGCATCATGATGACATTTTACAGCTGTAATATTTGCAGGTATCCTGTTTTTCTAAAAAAAAAAAATTCATGACTCAATTCTTTTTAGCGAACTTAAAAATAGAACATTGCACATACCTATTCCTGTGCAAAGTAATGTCATTTTTAATTTCCCTAGTGAAATTTGTCCTTCTGACACTATGACATCCTGTCAAACTGGTCAAAGTGTCATTGTCAATAGAAAGCAGGCAGAATCTAGAAAGCAAAAGGAAGAAAATTCAGACAAGTATGTACGTAGTAGATTTTCTGGAAGCATGTCCTTGTCGCAAGGATAATTTGCTTGACACCACCATTGTCTCCACACTCCTTCCATTGCATTGTTCATTTAAAAGTCTGGACGAAACTGCTGTTGCTGGAGGATTTTCCTGAATGGAAATTATCCCCAGCATAATCTTCATAGAAATAGCAGAAAATCTCCTCCGTTAGAGATAAAATTGTGTGCAACTTCCTGACATCATCTCATCTATTCTTTGTCTCAGTGTCATGACATGGATAACGGTCAGTTGCTGCACTAGCACTGGTACGTTTCAAATTATTTAACCAAAAACGTATCTACATTGTTTCAAAAAAAAAAAACACAGGCCATGATAATACTTTTTCGATGGTTTTAGTCAAGGACTCTCCTCTAGACATTGGGTTTGATGCTCTTAAGTAAGAAAAAAAAAAAAAAAAAAACAAACAAACAAGTTAAGGATGCGTTGGCGTCCGTCGTCGTTTATCCAATGAACTGAGAGATTTTGCCAAAGTTTATTGGAATTTCGATAAAAAGAAAATCTATTCACTCTTTTGTAATCGATTGGAAAGAAGAGAAGAAGTTTTTAAAAATCCATGGGATTAAATTGACTGCACCGGAAAGAAGCTAACTTCGACTATCTACCGACGATAGCGATGGTCCGATTTTGTAAGGAAGAAAGGGATATTTTTATATTGTATTAAAGAAGTACAAAGTCCTTTGTCTTGTTTAAAAATGAATCGAAGTGGAATTCTCTTAGGCTAGACGAAGAAGAATGGAATATTATTAGATTATCTCAGCTTTTTATTGTTGCATAATGTTCTTCGAAAGGGATTTTGTTTAGGTCAGGAGTTGGTTTTTCTCAAATTCTTATCAATGGGGAATTGATACATATATACATTACCACATTTTCTATATTGTTCTTATTACCAACACTTGAGAAGAAAAGTTAGCCATATTATCGAGGAAAGAATATTGTATGAATTTACAATAAAAAGAATTTAACACAAAAACATTTTAGCAGAAGTACCTACTACGAAAAGTTAGTTTTACAAATTTACCAAAGGGTGATTGAGGATTATTCAGAAAAAAAATTGTAACATGATGATCAGTTATTTTTGTGAAACGCTTCCAAGGATTTAATTAGTTTTCCATACAATCATATTCAATCAAGAACTAAGATGGCGTTCTTTTATCTGAAATTCTCAAACAAGTTGTTTTCAGCCCAACTAACAATTTAGCTTGTATAAGGTTCTATACAAGCTATTTTTAGACTGCTATAGAAATAGTAAAAGGCCTTATGCAAGTCGTTTTGGTGCATTTACTCAAGCTAATTAACTGCAATAAGATTTTGGTTGACAGGTCTTATAGCAGCAAATAGCTTTTCATGAACTGCTATTAGCTTGGATGAACAAGCTATAGCTTGCCTTGGATATTTAATTAAAGCCTTACGAAAGCCATTTTGACAACTGTTGCCAATAGCTTGCCTTGGATGTTTATATAATTTCTTACCAAATTTATTTTGCATAGCAATCCATCGAGAGAAAAAAAAAATTTTTATCGGTTTTTACTTTTATTTTTCTGATGTTGAATTTTTTGTTGCATTTTATTTTGTTGTATTTTTTTTTCTCCTCAGTCAGCTTCCGAAACCTTTTTTTCTGTATTTTGTAATGAGTCAAATGTTAGTTTAATTATAAAAATGAAAAGTGTTTTCTTTACCTGGGATTTGAACTCGATTCCTTCCTCGTACCAGTCTAGCACTCTACCACTATGCCAATTTGCTGTTGAGGAAAACATTATCAAAAGTGAATAAGTTGATACCATATACTTCACGTTCACGCAGAGGGAACAGTCAATAACTATCTGCATCTAATATCTGTTCTTTGTTCTTCCAAACTTCTTGAATGTTCTCTGGCTGTTTTAAGAATTATCAGATCTTTCAAAATTTTGCCATGAGTTATTCATTTTTAAGTTATGCTAAAAAGTTCAATGTTACTGTAACCACTTCTTTTCTGTTTTACGATGTTCAATGGGCACTTGCCGTTCTTATTTATTTTAATCTGATTTTTTATAAGCACAATATTTTATAAGACACACTTGTTGATCTTCACTGATTAGTTTAATTGGTGTAAGGCCTTTACAAACAAGCCTTATACAAGTTGTTTGCAATGATTTGTTGTGGACGGCCTTATAGCAGCTATTATTTTAAACATTTTCAGTAAACAACTTTGGAAGCCATTTCTAACTTATATTTACAAGCCTTGTATAGAGCTTGTGTACTTCATATTTAAAGGCATTATAGCAGCTATTTGTTTAAATTTCAATTGGAAAATTCTTGGCTTGCTCAAGATGGCCTTATACAAGCTCCATACAAGAAAAGTTTTACCTTATACAAGCTAAATTGTTAGTTGGGAGGGCTACCTTCGTGACTATAAAGAGCCACGTTAGCTCTTCTCTTCCGGTGTGGCTCTTTGGCTCCACTTTTCTAAAACTATCCAGAAAAGCCTCTTTTTAAGATTGGCACTTTGTACTCTTTTCTAGAATAATATATCTACTTAAACTTCCTTTTTAATAATTTTTTCTATTTTCCTTTAAGTAAAAAACTTTGAAATTTTCTTCTGAGAATAAAATTCTTTGAAATGTTTACCTCCGAGTAAAAACATTTTTGAAATCTGAATGCATTCATTTTCATGTGCAGAGAGGCGCATTTGCAGAAAGATTTTCCTCAAAATTGTTTTTGATGAAAAATTAAGTTACAAGCTCGCTTAGAGAAAAAACAAGCCCATCGAATCTTTCAGCTTGTATTTAATTGTTCAAAAAACTACAAGATTGGAAATCAGATCTGGAACTGGTAAATAAATATATGAAAAAGTAAAGTTAAAGCTTTTAATGAAACATTAGACTTATATTGTAGTTAAATAATAAAAAGGGTATTCATACAACAGCGTAAACTTTTTCAAGTTTTAAGCTTTGTTATTCTATTACAATTTGTATGGAAAATTTCCCAGATTTACGCAGTTTACAACTTTATTACGATTACGAGAGACGATTTAACGCTGTTGTTTGAACTCTTAATCTTTTTACATCAGTAATTTTTTACAGTTGGTTGCTTTTTTTATTTGATATACTCTTTTTTGGCTCTTTCTTAAAATCTAGAAAGTAAAGCCTGGTTAGCTAATTTAAATATGGTAAAACATACTTTTGAGCATTTTTCTCTCATAATTTACATCTCTTTACACATAATTTTCCTTAAGCCTCAGTGTCTTGGACATAAGAGCAATTTCAATTTTGCTTTATTGAATATTTCTATTGACTTAAAATAATTTATAATTAATTTATAAATAAGATTCATTGGTAAATAAAAAGAAATATAATATAAATACGTTGGAACATATTGCAAAAAAATTTAAATACAAATAAGATTTATAATTTTTGAAAACTTAATATAAAAGTCGGGTTGACTTTGTCGTCCTCGGGTTGTTCAGTCCCGGTTGTCAAGTGGCAGTATTGGTTTAGGGTTGGGATAGAACTGGCGTTTAGCCACGATAATGGGCAGACTCTGGATCAGTGTAGAAGTGTCCTGCTTCACCGTTGATTGTTGTAGTTATATCCAGGATTTCCTTAGATCCTAGGTATCTTGGTTCCGGATGTCGTTGTTGATTTATCATCGTTCTCATCAGTTGATTAGGGTGGTTGGTGAGGTTCCTTACCAGTTTATATGCAGATAGTATTTAGTACTTGTCCAGGGAGACTACTTTGGCTTCAGAGTAGAGTTGCTCGTTCTTGAAGTGCTTACAACGTTGACAATCGAAATAAAGTCCAGTACAGAACCTCAAGATTTTTCTCTCGAATATTTGCGATTCCTTCATAGTTGTTTTAGAGATGGTGAACCAAACTGGGAAGCTGTAACTGACAACTGGTCTCAAAAGTTACTTGTAGATTAAGACTTTTGTCTGCTGGCTTAGCCCAGTTCTCTCTTCCATCAGCTGGTAGAGGCGATGGAAAGCAAATAAGAGCAACAACGTGTGACTCGGTCATGCATTTTTTTGTTTCATAAATCAAAAACAATTTTCAAAAAATTCAAATCAATATATTTGAATACTTGAATTTAGGGCCTTATTGCGAGAGTATATTCCGAAAAATTCGAAAAGCAAAAAGTCAATCAGGAGTTCTTGATAGATTTGAAATTTTTATCAAATAGAAAATTACATAAAAATCAATTAGAAAAATATTTACAAATAGACTTTCGCAATACCGATAGTCAACTTTAAGTCTATTCGACTAATAAGGCCTTTAATTTTTAAAATTGATTATTTTTGAAAAAAATTTTGGTTAAGTGCCAAAATGCTTCATAGTTTTCAGTTTTTGACTTAAAATAGATAAGAGCATTGAATTTTGAAAAATCAGTGGCAGTAAATAAAATTTAATTTTGAAAACAAATCAATTTAAGAAAATCACAATTTCTTTTTCAAAAATATTTTACTTTTAAATTTGATTTCTCAAAATACTATTGATTTCCAAAACTTGAATTCATATCAATCAATAATTATTGTTGATTTTAAATTATTTTTTTTTTATGTTTTAAGTAAATTTTTCCTTACTGCTTTAATAATGCTTTGAATAATCCCAGAAATAAAATTCAAAAATAAAGAGCATGAATTAGAAGCTACTTTGTTTTGCACCTATGTATCTATCGCAATTAATAATAATTACATATTTTATGTTAGGTATAATTTCTCATATAACAATTTTGGTGTTGTCTTAATTAAAACACAATCTTCTATGCTTTTGGGCACTTAATAAATTGAAATAAATTTAATCAAATATATATTTCTTACTTAAAAATTCGTCGATCCAACTCACTTCGTTAGCCAAGCTTAAATAATCATCACTCATACACAGCATTTGAGTGATACATTTGTCCTTTCCTCCATATATCTTAACATAAGTACGAGTACATTTTGTGATTTAAAGGATATAATGTAAATCACAAATCTACGTCGAAAATACATGTGTTGTGTGTGTCCGTATTATAATATGTTTAAAAATGTGGTTATACAATATAGTAAACAGACACAAAGCCTTGTGTTAAATACAAATTTACATCACCCATATACATATATAAATACATATAAGAAAATGAAATGTCAACTTATGCTTTATTTAACTTCCAAACGACAATCCTTTTTGGGTATAAACATTTTATTAACTGCGGTCCAGTCCCATTTCAAGATGAATCATTTTAGCTTATTTATTTCCCTTCCGTTTCATGTTTCATCCACTGAAATGGTACATACTCGTATATCTACTACTGGCCTAGGCTATAGCTAGGTATTATATGCGACATAATATTTTGGTTGTAAGACCCTTTTCAAAAGTTCAATCTACTAAGGAAAAATATTCCATTAGAATGAGCTATATAAGGCAGTAAGTCAAAAATTTAAACGTGTAAAATATAAAAAAGAAATTTATAAAAATTAAAAAAAAAATGTTGATAAGTGGTTTCAGTAATTTGGACATTTTTTGAATTTGTTCATTAATTTAGGTCTAGATTAATATATGGGGTACAAGAGGCGGCATCCTTATTTGGATGTTTTTCAAATTTTTAGAGGCTTGTTTTTTAGCCCGAAATAATTAATTATTCAGTTTAAAGAGAAGAATTTACAAACGCAAAATTAATATCAAACGGCTAAGCAGTGAAGATGTACCTAGAGTATTGGCTTTTTTTTTTTTAATGGAATTTATGTATTTAAAAATAAAGTTTTGAATACAACTCGAAAATACTACAAAAACATTTGATTAAGGTAAGGTAACTGTATATGTAGCCAGAGGGTTTTGTTATGCAGGACAAAGAGGTCAATTGCGAGGGATGAAGATAATCATTATTTTTTTTTTTTATAATGCCAGAGAAGAACAACTTCTAATGCATTAACATTCTAGCGCATTAATGTGATTAAAACAGTGAAAATATAAAGTCGATCAAAAATATAATCCGATTGCTTTCCACACTTTAATTTTTTTTTGGTTTAACGAAATGCCAGCAAACTCTCATCCGATATAAAAATTTAACTGTGTATACCTTCATAGATTAACTTCATTGACTGAACGGGACAAAAATTAAATAAAATACACGACTAAATCGCACGTACTTGCTTCTATGTTGCTTCAAATTTAAGGGCTTTAAAAGTTTTTTTTTTTTTAAATTCATTACAAAATATGTATAGTTGACCAATTACTGAAAATAGCTGACCTTTTATGACCATAAAATGGTCTTTTAAATGGCATACTTAATTTTTTGGAATGACCCAAATGAGGTGCCAAAAGTTTTTTTGTGACCTTGAAACGAATTTTGAAAATTCATTATAAAAAACTATGGCTGACCAATTACTGTAAATAGTTGACCTTTTATCACGATCTAGAGCTCTTTTGGATGGTATACTGTTCTTGTAAATTTCCTTTCAATGAAATGCCGGAGATCGCGCCTGACCTTGAATGACCTTGAAAAACTTTAAGCCTTTATTACAAGTTATCTAGGACTGACCCATTTCTAGGACTAGTTGAGTTTTTCTGACCAATCACAGACCGATTCGATGGTATTCTAAAATATCTAATTTCCCATATATGAGGTGCCAAAGGTCTAGAGCCATGTGCATTATGGTGGTCTTTATATTGTTTTTTTGTTGAAATTCAGATATGGATAGGCATCAAATGGTTCTATCTATACATAGAAAAACAAATTTTTCCTAATTTTTTCCTAATTTTTTCAGATTTTTATTTCACCCCCCTGGTCTCCCTTTTTTCACTTTTAGGTGCTAACTACGGGGTTAGGGTTATTCTTATAAATCGCAAAATAAAAACAATCTGAGGATGTAGATTAGATTTAGACGAGAAAAAAATAGTATTTCTCAAAATTTCGATCAAAACAGAAAAAAATTATTTTTAAGAAAACTGGAACACTTACAATTCCACGCTTTAGCTTTTTTTAAAGCCACAACTCCATTCTATAATATGCTTTATGAGTAAAGTTTTTATTTCAAATAGTTTTTGAAAAAATAATTTTCAAACTTAAAAAAAAAAAAAAAAAAAATTATAACTTTTTATGATAAAAATTTGTTTTCAAAAACAATTTAAAATAAAATCTTTATTGGGAAGGATATTATAGAATTGAATCTTGGGTTTTAAAAAAAGCTAAGGTGTGGCATTCTAAGTTTTCCCGTTTTTTTTAAAATAATTTTTGAAGTTTTTCGCCAAATTTCAAGAAAATCAGCCCCCCCGTTTGAACGAGGGGAAATAGACTCCCCTCCGATAACATTTTTCTCTCGTCTGAGTCTTATCTATACATTCAGAATTATTTTCGCATTTTATAATATTAACCCTCCGTTATTTTTCATAGAAGAATATTTTATTCTTACTTTAAAAAAAAACCATGAATACCGAGTTTAATAAAAATTGACCATGTTCAGGGTGTCTGCCGAGAAGGTATACAGCCTTGTTTTGCCGCCATTTTGGTAAACATCAGTATTGATATTGATATTTGGTAGTCGTGAAGTAGACTCGTGGCAAATTTATTAGGGACAAATATTCGATAAGCCAACCTGTCTTAATCGTTAAAAATTTTATCAAAATCACTCATCGATTACTGTGACGATGAGAATGTCACGTGAAATTTTTGGGAGAAACAATGTGACAACAAAACACACTATTTATCGTGTATTGAATGATTTAAATAAAAGAGGATCTGAAGGTCCAAGCATGGACCACAAAGTACTGCAAGATCGGCTGAAAACATTACTGCTGCTTAAGAAAGTGTTCAAAACAATTTGTCAACCTCAATTCGACGCCGTGCTAAGAAGTTCAAAGAACAACTTTTGCCACAATTTTGCACAAGGATTTGCATTTGTTTCCATCTAAGATTGAGTTGACACAAGAGCTTCTTTCACAAGACCATCAGACCTATCAGGTACCGTTATTTTTAGTTCTGAAAAAGTAATTGAACGAAGTGTGGGAATCATCAAAAACCACTCTGAACCGAGTTTTAAGGAAATCGATCCAGTGGTTTAGGCTATAGCCGAATGGACTATCATCGTTATGACAAGTCTGATCAAAATCTCGAGTTCAATTTTGTTTGCGTATGCATAAAACTTAAATACGGTGCCTTAATATGGTGCAAGTATAAAACCAATTCCTCCAAATTTGAAGAAAAACACTTGTGTAGTTTAGGTTTTAGGTCGAAGTACAGACAGACAGACAGAAAATTGTACCACAAACTTTTTTCGTGTTCGCTATCATAGTGATGCCGTGTTTACCTAGTTGTTATATCGATTTTTTTTTTTTTGACCACGAATCCATAACTTGTCCTATAGTATCTTTATTGCAAGTAAAAAAGAGTGATTAACCCATTACCTGAAATATGCCGATGAATAAAAACCACCAAATGGATATTCCGAATATTTAGAAAATTCTAGATAAACACCACACTGGTTATTCAAAAAATTCCCTGGAAACACGTACATTATAAGTGTGAAAAATAAATATTTTGTTAAATTAGAATTTAATAAAGTTATTCAATAGATTAATAATAAATTGCACAGATTCAATTTAATTTATGCTTACGTGTTAAGTTTCAAAGCAACTATTATTTGAAAATCATCATAACATTAACGGATTCCGTTTCTATTAAAAATCCCATTTTATAAAAAAAACTCACCACTAATTTCGTAAATAAAATGTTCTAAATATTAAAACAATCTCTTTCAAAAACTATGAATATGAATATGAATTCATAGACAAAAACAAATTCTATAAAAATAAAATTTCAAGCAATTTGTAAAAGGTATTTCAATTAAAAAAAAAAAAAAACTTTACATATTTAGGGTCTTTGTAAAAGTGTTTAGCTTTTCTATTCATTCATTACATACAAACATACACATACGAGTATACCTACGAGCATTCAAAAATAATAATTCCACTTCACATTAGACATATATAGATATAGACATAGAACACTGAACGGTCCTCGAAAACTCTTTTATATGCAGCAATTTATATTGAAGCAGGTGCATCAAAAAATCTGTAAAATACGAATGGAATTTTGAAGAGTTTTGTATGACTTTTTAATTGAAAGATTCTAGGTCAGGATGTTAGTACTAGTACCTATACTAGAAATGCTCTTAGGCAAAATATAAAAAGTACACAAATAAAATTCTGATGAATGTATAAAATGAAAATTCCTATAAAATAAAATCTACAATAGAAAAAAAAATCAACCTACACATTTGTATGAAATATTTAAAATTGAATTGAATTGGCTATTGATTTGCAATTCGGATAGAAATTTTGTTTGCTCAATGGGCATAAAGTCTATTTCAATATGAATGAAGTTTTACTGAAAAATTCTGTTGTCCAATATAGAAACCTGTGATGTAGGAACTCTACTCATTTTTATAGTTAATATATTTAATGAAAAAATATAATAAAAGATTCATTAGTCGTCAAAATTTTACAATCTCTTAAGATGTAATATGTTATAAATACTATAAGACACTTTGAAATCCTGAACAATCTTGAATGTTGAAAATCAAACCAGTAGAAACACAGAATGATATTTGATTGATGAAGATTTAAAATTTGGAGCAAACATTTGAAAGATCAAAACCAACTCTTAAGCTATTATGTAAAATAATATTAGTAGTAGTTTTAAGTAAAACAAGTGCTGCCTTCTCTTTGCAAAACTAAAAATGTACACAATACTTATTCAAGATGTAAATAAAATGCTTGACTGGGTCGTAATTACTTGCGCTTATGTTCAAGGCACTGAGATCTAAGAATATTTTATTTTAGGGCATGGAAATTATGTGAGACAAATGTTTAAAAGCATGAATTACGATATTTGAATTAGCTTAAATAACTTCTTTGAAAGTTTTTAACGAAAAACAATTTGATTGTACTCGATCTGCGCAACTAATAGAGTTTGAGGCAGTTGCTATAACCGAGGTTGTTGCGCTTACTGGGTTGTATTTTTTTGAACATACATATTTTTATGAAATACGAAAACGAAATGTTCAAAATTTATACAAAAATGAATATGTGATAAATAACGGGTGATTTTTTAGCTGGTTTGGTTTTGGCAACACTGGTTTTGACAGTTGACGTGTGTTTAGTACCTTGTGTCACTGTCAAACAGCTTCAGTTTGGTTTGCAATTTAACCATGGATCATCTTACAAATGAACAACGCTTGCAAATTATTGAATTTTACTATCAAAATTCGTGCTCGGTTCGAAATGTTCATCGCGCGCTGCTTCCATTTTATGGTCGGCATTCTCGACCTTCTGAGCAGTCTATTCGGAAGATTGTGACCAAATTTCGCACCAAATTTACTTTGTTGGACATTAAACCACCAACACGTTTACGTACTGTGCGTAGTGAAGAAAATATTGCGGCCGTATCAGCTAGTGTGACAGAAGACCGCGAAATGTAGATTCGGCGCCGTTCCCAGCAGTTAGGCCTTTGTTACAGCACTACGTGGAAAATTTTGCGGAAGGATTTGGGCGTAAAGCCTTTTAAAATACAGCTGGTGCAAGAACTAAAGTCAGCCGACCTACCACAACGCCGAATTTTTGGTGAATGGGCTCTTGGAAAGCTGGCCGAGGATCCGCTTTTTTATCGAAAAATTGTGTTCAGCGATGAGGCTCATTTTTGGTTGAATGGGTACGTAAATAAGCATAATTGCCGCATTTGGAGTGAAGATCAGCCAGAAGCATTGCAACAGCTACCAATGCATCCCGAAAAAGCCACTGTTTGGTGCGGTTTATGGGCCGGCGGCATTATTGGGCCATATTTCTTCAAAGATGATGCGAATCGCAGCGTTACTGTCAATGGTGAACGCTACCGAGCGATGATAACAAACTTTTTTTTGCCCGAAATGGAAGTTCTTGACTTGCATGATATGTGGTTTCAACAAGACGGTGCCACATGCCACACAGCACGCGAAACAATGGCGCAATTGCGAGGCGAGTTTGGTGAACAGTTAATTTCACGTTTCGGGCCGGTCAATTGGCCGCCTAGATCGTGCGATTTGACACCATTAGATTATTTTTTGTGGGGGTATGTCAAAGCTAATGTCTATAGGGACAAGCCTGCTTCGATTGACGCACTGGAAGCCAACATCCATGCATTCATTCGTGAGATACCGGCCGATATGTGTGAAAGAGTATGCCAAAATTGGACTCAGCGGATGGGCTACCTGAGACGCAGCCGCGGTCAATATTTGCATGAAATTATCTTTAAACATTAAATTGCAAGGTTCAAACTATCGATTCAAATAAATATTTCATTCATTTTTTCGAATTTTTTGTGTTTTTTTTTTGTAAAGTTCTAAACCTCTTAA
The DNA here is from genome assembly GCA_946251815.1 of Dasysyrphus albostriatus. NCBI lineage: Eukaryota > Metazoa > Arthropoda > Insecta > Diptera > Syrphidae > Dasysyrphus > Dasysyrphus albostriatus. The sequence goes on along the minus strand of OX276337.1, from coordinate 131,394,287 downwards.
AAAATCACCCGTTACATACAGAAATATTATAGAGTCAAGACGTGCTACAAATTTAGTTTTGCAAAAATCGGGGATTTGCAAGAATCGCAATCATTTAAGCATACAGATCAAGTTTTATAAAAATCGTAGAAGTCGTTTTAAAAAAAAAATATTTTCCTACGACTTTTTAACATTGGTATTGAAGGTACTATGATTTTTCCACAAAAGAAAAATTTGTTCTGAAAATACTTTACAAAGTGTAAAATACCCTTAAATAGCGAATTTAATAAAATTCGACCATTCAGTTTTCATAATATTTGATTATCAAAAAAAAATTTGATGATTTTTTCAAAATACAAAAAATATTTTCTTGAAAATTGTAGTAAGAAAAACTGCATTACTTAGAGGCTTCTGTGTAGAAAAAATTATTGAAATCAAATTTGGTCGCTTTGAAGAAAATCGAAAGTAAAAAAAATGGTTCTTTGAGACGTACCATCAATAACCATATTTTGAAAAATGGTTTCCACCTTGAGGTAGATTTTACCAAACGAAATTTAGTAATTTTTCTTTAAAAAAAAGTTGTTAGGCCGTTTAAAAAAAAAATAATATTTTGTAAAAATTGTTTAAAAGAATTGTATGTCAGGTTTTGTTATTTTTCGTTAAAAAAAAATTAAAAAAACGTTTGGGCAGAATCACCAAAAACCTCCTTGTACCAAGTTCCAAGAAAATCGATCCAGCCATTTAGGCTGTAGCCGAATAGACAGACAAACCAACAGAATTTTGCCACCCACGTTTTTGGCTACCTCTGGATGGGAAACCATTTTTCAAAAAATGGTTAGTTATGGTACCTCACAAAGAACCATTTTTTTTTTATTTTCGGGCTTCGGTAATTCTAATTTCAATTTTATTTTTTTTGTACAGAAGCTTCTGAGCAATAATAATATTTTTTTTTACTAATATTTTCAAAATTGAGTATTCTTAAGAAATGTTCAAAGTTTTTATTTTGAAAATCAAATATTTTGAGAACTTCATGGTCGATTTTTATAAAACTCAGTACTTAAGATTTTTTTTTTTAAACTTTCTTAAGTTTATTAAGAAAAAAATTCAGTTTCATGGTATACCTTTCATACAAATGTAAAAAAAAAAACAACTTTAAGGGAAATATTTCGGGTTTTTGTGATTTTTATAAAACTTTGTTGGCATGCTTAAATAAGTGAGATATATCCAATACTACCAAGCATTATAAGAATATACAAATAGCAACTTTTGCAAGTATCTCTCATAAAATGCTATTTTAATTTTTAATTTTTAAAATTAAAAAATATTGCATTTCAAAATTTTCAAAAAAAAAGTTTATGAATTCTTAAGAAAAGCTTCAAATTATTTTTTGAAAATTGGATATATCAAAAATGCGTTGACAATTTTCTTGAAATTTTATTTTCATATGCACATAGATAAATTCTTAAGATTTCATACCAAAATGTTTTCTTAAAAATCTTTTAAAAATTTTGTATATGTACCTACCTACAAAAATTGTTTTTTTTTTTTAAATCTCTCTAAAAAATTTAAATTTTTATTTCATACAATCATATTCAATGAAAAATTAAGATTGTATTCTTTTTTATCTCAAACTCTCAAAGAAGTTGTTATATCGTTTTTTACGCTTTTAAACATTTTTCAAACACTCAGCGCCTTGAACATGGAAGAAAGTTTCATGTGACCCAGTTTTTTTTTGTTTTTTTTTCGCACTGGAACTATAAACTAGGCGTGAGGAGGCGCCAAAGCTTATTAGCACTTTAGCAGTGATTTCCTCGGCTAAATCTTCGTCGAATCATGGCTAAGGTGTCGTTCGTGGAGTTAATGTTTACTTCAAAATCGTTCACATAGTCCAATAGTCCAGCTTTTGGCACTCTTCTCCAAACAAGAATGAAGAAATCTATTAATAGCGTATTTCGTTGCTAAAACTGCATGTTTGAAATAGCTTAGAGAAGCTGTTCACCCTTCTATAAATTTCAACTTAATTTCCTTTCATTAGGGGAAATTAAAATTTTTGTTAAGTTCTCAGAATAAAACGATATCTGGCACGAGTTGAAAATACAAATTGAATAAACATCTCTACTACGAAACCTACATAAAGCATTGGATTTATAAATTGCAGAAGAAAAGAAAAAATGAGTTCATAAAACTATACACGAAAAAGTTTGGTATAATCATTTTAACTAATCGCATTATTAAATGCAGCAGTTTATGCTTTCTCCATTTCATAGCACCAATTTCAATTTATACTTAATGCAACATTGCAACTTGAAATCTGGCTCTCTGCATTATGGTAATAATTCCATTTATAAGCTCCTAGAGATTAAATTCTATTTATGTATTTTTGAATGCATACATTCAAATATTAGCCAGCACACAGAATGAACACCCACGTTCTAATCATTTCCATTATTTGCCAGGATGATGACGACAACGACGACTATGATGCCCAAGGACATACATTCAATTGTGTGTGGGGAGCCTGCTCTAAAACGTATGTTTTATGGATAACGACCATCCGGTCAAATTAGAAACCATTTCAATTCGAAAGCAGTCATCAGTGTAAAACTGAAGTAACTGTATACACCACACACTACAGCCAATAATATCTAGGATAATACAGACACATTCAAGAACTACAACAACACGCACAGTTGTAGATTGAATTCTACACAAAATGTAAATAACTGCAAATGCTAAAAAATTATAATTAAAATGCAATTTAACGTTTCAATACCCGGTCACATGCAGAAAATATAGCGTGAACAATAATTCCGTCGCCGATAAATGGCGCGTTTAAAAGCAGCAAAAAGGTTGAATTGTATACAGTTTCAATGATTATAATTTTTATTAATATTTGCAGCTGTTAAGTGCTATAGTAGCCCGGTGTTTGACCATCGGATTGGATCCAAAAAGTGCAATATGTTTTTAATTGCTACGAGGCAATTGAAAGTGTTGCTGTAGTTATGGTTGTATACGAGTGTGACGCAGAACAGAGCATTTAGGTGTTTTTCGCAAAATATTTTGATCACGAAAAGGTGTTAATTTATTCACACCACTTGAAAAGGATGAAATAGTGTATAATGTGTATCATTTCGGTTTTAGTTATTTAATGGCCCCCCAGGATATGGGTCATGTTATGGAAATTAGATAAATTCTGACAAAATAAATTTGTATGTTTTAGACTAATTGAAAATTTCATTAAATGGACTTTATAGGAAAGAAGCTAAACAGAAAAGTAGATATCATCAGAGTTTTATACTTGTTTCTTGATTGTTGTCCTTCGGATATTGATAATAAGTGCATAATAAATGCTGACAATAGGGAATTGAAAATCACCTCTTCTGTTTTAGAAACAGAACCTTCCTACAATGCCACTGTCTAACAGTTGGATTTGCTTGGAAAAATTGTCCATCTTCCAGTATCCTTTTTCGGAATATGCATTACAAATCACCTTCTGCGGAAAGACCGCATGTTATTTTAAAACGCAAAGAACGCTTCAAAGGCCGGGAACATACTTATGATTTTATGTCGCAGTGACTTAAAAAGTGATTACAGCTTAGTAGGATTTTCTTATGTTAGGAGCGTTTGTATTCACATTCACTGCCTGACCAGAATAGAGTACTGCAACTGGAGCTGCAACTGCAACTGGAATAGCTGTAAAAAAAATGCTGTACGTGATTTTTTTTACTCGTCCACAATGTGCTGTACAGCTTTCTGACATTTTAGGCATTTCAAATCAGCTGTGCGAACTTAATTCAACACAAAAATAAAAATTAAAACAAAAATAAACTTGTATAGTGATAAAATGGAAGTTAAAATTACTTTATGTCTTTATCTGAGATTAAAAAGGGTTTGAAACTCTCTTCAACCCCCATGTAAACACTTGGTTGCGCCACAATTTTTAAACGTCGAAAAGCTGTATGCAAAAGTTAAAAGTTGGCCAACTTGTCCAGCTGCGTCTGCAGCTGCATCGTGTTCTGTCCGTATCATTGGATTTGTGTGTATTCAACATTTTGACAGCTATTCCAGTTGCAGCTCCATCTCCATTCTGTTCAGTCAGTCAAACTCGTGTGTTCTATACTTGTATCGACTGAAAAATCATGCGATAGAAAATCAGATGTTCGTTCCTAACCTAATAGTTTAGTTTTTCTGTGATAATGCAAATAAAATTTTTATTGAAAACTATTAACGGAAACTTAGTTTACCCTGATAGCACTCTGAGCCATTGAGACGCTTAAGATTCAAGGGACGGACCACATTCCAAATCTCACAAAACAAAATCTTGAAAATGAAATCACGCATTTTTATTGAATTTCTAAAATAAAATCTCGCAAAATGAATCAATCTGCTTTTCATAATCTTGCAATCACAAAATCTCGCTCTTAATAATTTCGCATTAATTATCTTGCCATAGCAAAATCTCGCAAATTCTAAACTGAATCCTTGCAATTGAAAATTTCGCATATCAAAATTTTGCAAAGCAAACATTTCGCAAATTTAAATCTTAACATATCGTTCTCAGATTCACACTGAAAAAAAAAAATCCTGCAAACCAAAATAGAAAAAAGAGATACACTTAAAAATGTTTCCACACTCAATTTATTTTGCAGAAGTTGCCAAATTTCACAAAATTTCATTGCATTGCAACAAAAAAATATTTTTAATTTTAGAATCTTGGGCAAGATTACAAAATTTATTTACTGCACTTCAATTAAAATTTGCAAAGATTTTAATTTGCGAGTTTTTGCTTTGCAAGAATTTTTAAATTTCCTCATTGCGATATTTAGCAAAGTGAGAATTTGAATGCGATATTTAAATTTGCTAGGTATTGAAGGTACCAATGATCTTCCGTCAATTACGTAAGAGAATCAGATGCCTAACGTATTTCAGTTTTATTTTTAATTCAATTTTTATTTTTTCATTATCTTATAGCGAACTTAAAGCAAGACAAAAATTCATAAGAACTAGCCAACTTGTCAATATCTTAAAACTAACGAACTTCCACCAAGCAGGCGCTCTAAGGGCCATCACCTCTACCCTGCTATCAAGCCGGCTGTTATAAAACTACCGTTCGTCAAGGCGAAATCTCCCCTATTTGCTCTGGTCAGAGCAACATTTGTATGCCTGTCGAAATATAAATACTGATCCATCCAGATGCCTAGGTACTTTACTATTTTAACTCGCCAGTCGATATCCATTTGTAGTACCTCGTGGCATTATGGTTGGTGCGTTGGACTGTCATGCCGAAGAAGGTCTGAGTTTGATTCCCAGGCGCTGCCAACTAAAAACAGAAATGTTTTTCCCAAGGTACTGCCTCTTGCGAGGAACTGACTAATCCTCCAAGAGTAAATTTGTCATGAATAAGTGCTTCCCATCTAGCCGTTTGGCAAAAAATTGTAGATCCCCTCCATTCCTCCCAACAATATGCACGCAAAATGGTTGAGAGTTGTGAGTCACTAAGCATTGGTTCTCCACGAGCTGTTGCGCCACCAAATTCAATTAAATTTTTTAGTAGATGTCCATTTGGCCCTATGATCACCTGCTTGCGCTAGTTTTTTCTCGAATCGCTTGTGAATCCACGCAACGCAGTCCTAAATAAGATAGTTTCTGATTTCTGAAAGTTGATTATCAACTTCCAGTCTTCACAATTTAGCTGAATTTTATCGAAGTCATGCTGCAAAGAATTCTGATGTCCTCAACTTTTTCTGCTGTTTTGTACATAATTAGATCGTCAGCATACGCAACTGCTTGAGTTAGACTACTTATCGGATCACTGGTGTAAATGCTGACTAGAATCGGTGAGTTGATCGATCCTTGCTGAAGACCGTTTTTAGTATTAAAGGTTGTGGCAGAAGTCACATTGCTACTCTTGACAACAAACTTCCGACAGTTGAGCATATCATAAAGCATAACAGTGGTTTACTAATGCCGAGTCTAGTAAGCTTAAGATAAAGACTCTCTTACCTTAAGTTGTCGAAGCCCTTCTCCAAATTAACCAGACAGGCACCCGTACACTGCTTTTAAGATTTGTTCCATTGGACATACGAGCTTAGATGCGGCATGAATGGTGCCATGTCCCGCCTTAAAACCGAACTGATTATCCGGTATGATATTATTGTCCTCTGACCACTTAGACAGAGCTTCATTGATAATCTTTTTGAATACCTTGCTGATACTCAGAAGCCGACTTTTTGGCCGATTCACTGGATTGGAGTTTTTCTTTTCTCTTTTTCGAGAGAGGATGCACCACAGCAGTCTTTTAACGCACTGGATAATTTGCATTATTCAGAGCATTGGTATGATTGTCGACTGGCGGTAAATGTCGAAGCACGACGTTGGGTATGCCATTGACTTCTGCTGGTTTCTTCTTCTTTAATGAGCTGGAGCTCCAGCTTCGTAATTAACAGGAAACTCGGCCCCTTTCGCTCTGCAATTATGGCGTTTACCAAATGATCTTAATTGAACCCAGTAAAACCGACGTTCTCTGATCGCCACTGCCAAATGGCATTTCGAAGGTAGAAAAAAGCTCTGCTTTCCAGATCGTGGTTTGGGTGAGTGCATGCATTCACCTTCTACACTTGCTGGAAAGCAGCCCCCACTGCCTTCACTTTCTTTTGCGGATATTCGACAGTAAAGAGGTCATCGTCAAGACAGCTCAGCTGGCGTCCTCTGAATCAGTTGCTGCTATCAGAAGTACGTTTCTGTTTTCTGTCTTTCTCTGAAGCCTAAGACATGGAAGGTCATTCTAATAATTCCTTCTAAATATTTTGTTAATTTGGGGAAACATACTTGGGTCGCTAGAAAAGAGCCTCACTATAGAGCCCTCGTGATCAACTTCATCTCAATCCTGTTTTGAATATTGAACTGAATTTGCATTTATATTGGCTCACACACAAATATGCACTGTATATAACTATACACCCGATTACCTAAGGTAGCTCTGTCAATCGGAAATTTACTCTTTGCACTTTCCTCATAATTTTAAATAATTTATTATTTAAACATAAATACCTAAATCCTGATGTTGATAGTAAATTTATTTCTATGAATATAGAAATAATTTAAAACTCATGCACACTTCACTTCCTGTACATATTTAAGTTAACAAAAAATCTTTACGGCAAATCAAAGTTTTAATTATTATCTGTTTATGAACTTTGTTAAAAATAAATAATATTCTTAGAATTTGTATAAATGTAAAATGGTCAATTCGTAGAAAATTATTTGATATCCTTATCTGTATTTATTATTTATTTATAAACTTTACGAGTATAATTCTAGTGAGATCCATAATTCGCCAAAAGCTTCCATTGCACAAAATGCACACAGAGTTGGGGTTTAAAACAATAAATTTAATTTTAAATTCAATTATTTACCAGGGAATGGTAATCCAAAATGTATTTTATTTATTGATTTAATGTGGGTGGCAAAGCCAAGGTAGTATGTTTCTATTTATACTTCAATGAATGTAGGTGTGGATTTGAAAGAACAGGAAGCAAAAATTTAACCTATAAATAGAAGCTTAGTACGTTTGAAATTCTATCCATTCAATAATTTAGTTAAGAAAAAAATAAATACAAAAAGATAAATAATGAATAAGATTTTCCGAATTAATAAAACAATTTCTAATATTGTTTCGACATCAAATAAACATTTTATAGCCATGTGACTTCATTAGTAAATTTGAACGAGAACAAAAGTTTAAATATTTGTTTGAGTCAGTGATTTAACAAAAATATATTTTTACCAAATGGGAATTAGGTAGGTCAGTTTAAAGTACTAGCCTCGTCCTCACCAAGTGTCAAAAAAAGACTTCACCAACCACTCTCAGGAGCTTAATGTGCGAATTAACGTAAACGGCTCCGATGCGAAATTTAGATATCACGTTGCACGTTCGCCAATTTTTTTTCAAAGGCTTTTTTTCTTTTTTCGTTCTTCGTATGTGAGTTTATTCTTAGTAAGACAACAAATCAATTTCATCATCATTAATCCTCCCCTTGACAAAAAATAAAACAACAAAATATTTACGAGTACCCAAAGAAAAAGAATAGTGAAATTGAAAAATTCGCGTGAATAAATAAAAAAATTCTCAGGAATTTTTTATTTCAGAATCCATTTTCTTTGGGTGATTTTGTTGTTATACTTTTTGCCAGGGGGATGATTTATTTGGAACATTCGAAAGTGCCACGTTGTCTTGCTAGGTATAAGCTGAAACACGAAACACTAAGTTTTTTAACGGGTTCACGATGAAAATAAGCCAAGAAAAATAGGCGAAATTGCCACGATTGCCGCACATTAACTAGTTAGAGTACAGAAACTTGCTGATTGAAGCGAAATTTCGCACTTTAACGTTAATTCGCACTTTGACGGAAACTTATGCTCACCATAGTGAATATGATTGGCAAGCCAATCGGTGCAGGGAACTATAAGATCCCGGGAACTTAGTTTCGCATTTAAAGGAAATAAATAAATTAAAAAACAAAAATTAAAAATTAAATCCAATTTAGCAAACTGCACTTAGTTTCCAGGCAAGGTGAGAAAGTAGTCCACTTGTTTATGAGACCCAATTACTCAGTTTGAAATATAAAGATAATAAAGATAGAACTAAATTTCAAAGATGCAAAAAACATACCTCACTGTTTGGCACGAATCTTAACCATTTCCCCAAAAGCTACTGATTTGTTGAGATATTATTTACATTAATTTGCCTGGCCTTACATAAATACATAGCATCCAGCATAACAGCGAATAATCTGTAGCTACGTATAGGGGGCATGCCTCTAATATGATTGATTTTTCACTTGGAAGTGGGAATTAAATCCACATTTAAAGGGAAGAAAAACCATTCAGCTTTTGAGGATTTAAATTTCCATCTGCTATGATAGCTAAGTTCACTTCGCTCAAGTGGATTTATTAGTTCCTATTTAATGAGAACTTATTCCCTCGGTGGACTTGATACACGGGGACTTAGTACCCTGCACTTTTCCAATTTTGTTAAAGTATAAATATATCGAAAGACATTTTATTTGAAATTTTGAGGCTTTTATTATTGAATATGTTTGTTTGGCCCATAGGCATGCTTAGAATAGAATATGCCTTAATATTAACCCATGCGATTCTGAGAGAAACTAAAGTTCTATAACAAGGCATTAAACTAAATAAAGTTAATTTAAACATAATAAAATAACGTTTAACTATGGTAACAATGAACTTTTAATAGCTTTTTGGAGTTCTCAGATAACACCCTTCTACAGTTGTCTTTTAGAGGTGCCTTAACTGAGCTAAATGATCTCTCAATCTCGCATTAACAAGTGAAGATCATTTTAAGCTCTCTACATAATCCACTCTAACATTTAAGGAAGTCTTTTTTAAAAGTTTTTTTGATTTTAAAAACAACGAATTATGATACAAAAAAGGCAAAAAAATGGAAAAAAAACTAAAAATTGCCCAGGGAAATTAGACAAAAAATGGTAAAACTACAACAAATCTGAATTTTAGTGAAGAAATTTTTTTTGACGTCTTAAGCATTTCCTGAAAAGTTCCGTAAATTAGGGCCGGGACTTAATTTTTTAGGGGGCTTAAAGGGGGTAAAATTCAGATTTACTTAATTTCTCGAAAACTAGAAGTTTTTTTTTGAAAAATGTGAAGGTACAAATTGTAGCTTATGCCATTCTACACAAAAAAGATTCACATACTTTTTTTCATACAAGCAATAGATTCTGAGAAAATCATGCAAGAACTTCACTTCAACTATTTTTTGTGTTGAATGACATAAGCTACACACTTTTTTTCTTCTACAAAAAACTTATAGTTTTCGAGAAATTATGTCTGCAGTGGATGCAGACGAAACGTGGTCGTTTTTTTCACGTCTGTGAAGTTGGCAGGGCAACTTTCACCCACGCAAATGGGTGAGTGAAAGTTCCTTGGCAGGAATTTGCAGTTTTTTTTGCATTTCTATTCCTGATTTTGCAGTTTGCGCATTAAGGGTGTAATCGAGTGAACTGCTAACTGCACAGTGAAGTAAAGAACCAAGCACGCTAGCAACTTGCAATAAGGCTCCAAGTTTGCATTTTTTTGCATTTTGGAGATAAGCTAGGTTCGAAATTTGAAGCCCTTTTTTTGAAAAAAAAAATGTCATTCTGTTATGCTAACTTCACTGTAAAGTTATGAGGTCAGTATGATTTTTTTTTTTCAAAGACAGGACTTCAAAGTAGAATAAGAATTCTTAAATGCATAAAATAACTGCAAATTTGGAGCCTTACTGAGGGTTCCTAGCATGCTTGGTTGCTGAGATACATGACGTGGCCTGCTAGCTTCGCTATGGAGTAAAGAGGTCACTCGATTACACCCTTATTTGGCGAACTGCAAAATCGGGAATAGAAATGCAAACTCCTGTCAAGGTTCCATTTGCGTGGGTGAAAATTGCGCTGCTAACTTTACAGACGTGTTTTCTTCATACAGGATGGCCGAATGGATAAAAAATTGTAAAAAAGATCAATAAACTTTTTAATCAATCTAAATTTCAAACACATCCTCTTAATCACTAAATTAAATATAATTTAAAACACATATTTTCGAAAAATGATTAAACAATGCGTGTTTGTATGTATGCATAGGTATACTTACGATATACAGAATACTAATCACTCAATTAGATTTTTCCCAAAATCAATAAACTTAATGATGACACAGTGCTGAATTTGATAATTTAATTAAATAACTAGTAACATTATACAATGTCATAATTTAGAATTGATTTTGAGAAAATTTATGCACATATAATCATTGGGAAAACTTAATCATAACTCCATTAAATTTGTCAATAGATTTGTAAGTACCAATAATATAAATCGATTTGAAGAGATCAAATAACTCATATTTTTATAGACTATGTATAGTTTGACAGAAAAATAACACTTGACACTACGTACATAAATGTACCTATATAAACATATATGATGACTTGTGGTTTATAGAATTCTCGATTTAACCAGTTTACCAATTTGTATATTGTATCAAGTAATTAGTATTTAATTAAGTTTATAGCTGATTAATGGGGCATCCATTTGACCGAATTAGTAACAGACTGCAGTCCCTCTGTTTAGCTTTTGTCAACTACAATACAATCGTAAAGCAGAGTGAACCTATAGATAACGTTATACATGCAAATAATTGGATCAAACAATGGAAGCATCTTGTATGTCAAAGTAATTGAATTGAATGAAGAGATAATTTTAAGTTAGTTAAGTCTTAATTTAAAACTTAAGAGTTTTTAAGTAGAGCTAGAAATAGCAACAAATAATATTGGTACGATAATTTTATTGGTATAAACATCTAAAACCCTAATCGATAAGGAAATTCACTTATACTTGAAACACTTCTTGTTGATCAACTTGAAATTGAACTCAAATCTGATCTTACTGTGGTGTTTTTTTTAGAAGCATAGAACTTTAAGCTGGTAACACTTTTTCAACTGGTGGCCATTTTGTCAGCTATCAAGTAATTTATTTTAAGTTTGATTTGGCTTTTCAACTTTAATAGACTTACGCCTGAGCAGCGCTTCCAAATTGTGCCAGTTTCTTTAGAAAATCATGGTTCAGCTCAAAATACGTATCGTGCGAATTTTATTTAGCGATGAAGCTCACTTTTGGTTGAATGGTCAATAAACAAAACTGCCCTATTTGGAGTAGTCTTCAAGTGTATGTTGACATCGTTAAATCTACAAAAACTGACTGTTTGGTGTGCATAATGGGTTTGTGGAATAATTGGTCCGTACTTCTTTTAAAACGATGCTGGCCAGAACGTTACAGTCAATGGTGACCGCTTTGAGCTATGATTACTGGCTTTTTCGTTCATCAATTGAACAACTATGATGTGCAGGACCTGTGGTTTTAAAAAGACGGTGCATTATTTCACACATCTCATGCCACAATTCATTTATTGAAGAAAACGTTTAGTAACTGCACGTTACGTTTCACATTAAGGACCTGTAAATTAGCCTTCAAGATCGCACGATTTAACGCCACTTGATTATTTTCTGCGACAGTATGTAAAGTCACTATAGTCATCGCCAAAAAGCCCGAAACGATTACGCAGTTGGAGGGATCCCTTTGTGCCTTGCTAAATGAGGAATCCGTTGAGCAGAGTGCTTAAATGCCCTTAAAAGGGTGTTGACATCGAACCTCAATAGAAGAGTCAAAAACACTTTGGTAGACATTCGATATTCTGAACCTGGTTTTTTTTTGGCGCTATTTTCCAAAATGTTGGATATATACACTTTGTTTGAGGGTGCGCAACAAATTTCATAAAAACTAAACCACCATACTGATTTTGATGCAATTTATAGCCATTATGATTGAAAAGATGAAAAATTAATTCAATTTATTTTTTCCATTCACTGCTTTGCCCAATTTTTTAAAAAATAGTTAAAGTATAAAAATTCGGGTGTTTTTAAAATGGCTAGCAATGTTTCTTAGTAAATCGGTTGTGCATATTTTTTCCACATTCTTTGTATACGGAGCAGGTCGTGTCATTCAACTTCCTCATTTGAGTAAAATTTTTAGTTATGCTGGATTTACATGATTTGAAAACAGTTGTTATTATGTTTTTTTTCTTTAAAATACACTGGAAAGAAGTTAAAGGCAAACATCTGAGAAAAGTACCGGTTTTTAGTGGGTTTTCCAGAATTTCGACGGAGACGGAGGGGGCGTTGTTGTGGAAATTTAGAATTTTCATCTATACCAACCATACCAAATTACATATTAAAAATTAAGAACTATACCTAACCTTTTGTGGGGTAACCCCAATTTTTTTACTTCTATTTACTGGACTTATATTGAAATAGAGATAGACTTCTTTGACTTCTAGTGAAGTAGTGAAGAAATCTTGTCCTTGTGTCTGTTCTGTCAAAATCTCTTAGATCTTTGAAACTTTAACAAGCTGCAGCTACATCGATTTTGTATTCATTTTCATACTTTTTTTTCATTCATGATTGAAAAAAAAAGTAAATGAATTTCTATAGTGTTGGTTTGCACAATTTTGTTTGCAATCGGCAGATCCAAAATATTTTGAGTATAGTGAATTTCTGAAATATTGTTCTTTAGCATTCTGAAGTAGTAAAAATTGTTAAAAATACTTCAATTGTAACCGTTTGTAATCTTTATCTAACTTTGAATTAGTGCAATGCATCCATATAGTGCTATGGAAAAAAATTAGAAAAATATGACCCCTATAACTCCACCTATAATACGTCAAATAAGTGCTGCATCGTTGTCACAAGGGACTACCCATTTTAATGATAAACTTTTACCTTTCAAAGGTGAAATAAATATCACATTTGACATTTAACAGAGCCACCACAAAAAGAACAGCCACACAAAACTGCAAACTTTGTGGACCCGTCCATATTGGAAAACTTATCAAGTACAAAAAATGTTGGAATTATTTAAAAACAACAAAAAGGCACTCAATTTTGTACTTTTGTACAAGTTTTATAGTCGCGCAAAAAAAAATCGAGGTAACAACTAATCATGACATTACGATGATACAGAACATCTGTCTGCCTGTCTCATTGTCTCTCTGTTTTGGTCTCCTTGTTTCTCAACCTCTCTATCTCTCTATCTCTCTATCTCTCTATCTCTCTATCTCTCTATCTCTCTATCTCTCTATCTCTCTATCTGTCTATCTCTCTATCTGTCTATCTCTCCATGTCTCTGTCTCTCTGTTTCGTTGTCTCTCTGTTTGTATCTAGATCTACAATGTAAACCAATAATGATATCTTCTTCAAATTTTGAACTCAAAGCTTTTTGGTCTTTCTCCAGAGGAAAAACTAAATTTTTTTTAAACTTCAAAAATAACTTCACTCTCAAAAACGGCTCCAACAATTTTGATAAAAAAAATCTGTGTATTATAGGTATGGGTTAGTTAAAAAAAAAAAAAAAACAAAAACTTAAAACGGTACCTGCCATGCCAACGGTTTTCTTAACTTTTGATTTTCTCGTTTACGGCTAAACCAATTTCAATAAAAATTCTTTTGAAAAAGCTTCCTTTGAATTTTATAAACATGCATATAAAATTTTTTGTTTTATGTTTCAAAAGTTCTTCAATTCCAAGCAACTTGATCATAACATCGAATACGTACGATCCAGTCGTACATTTTATTTTATTTTAGTTTACAAACTGAAGTTGAATCACCTTCTCCGCCTGTATTTCTATTTAAATATTCAAACATTTCAAATATTTCAAAAATATTTTATTTATCTTTCATCGTCAATGTTATTTTTAGTTTACTTTAACGAAGGTACGAATTTTAAAAATATTTGTTCGATGTTTGTCGACCTTTATTATGAATTCCTTCTGTATGTCAATACAAAAATTTTTTCCATGTGAGAATGAAATTCAGCATACCTGCCTTTATTTGTTTTCACCCGGAAACAGACTTACAAAAAAAAATAAAATTAAATATGTCATCAGCATCACTCATAACCTTCTTTTATATCCAAACGCTGTTCATTTCCTTTTATGTATATTTCTCTTGATGTAAACAACTTTTTCCTCCACAACAAAACTTTTGTTATAAAGGTTCCGCACCCACCCCTCCCTCACCCCTTGTCTAATATAACATTTAAAAAATAAATTAATTATTTTAAACACTAACTATAGCGCATATATTAACATTAACACACACACACATACCGACAAAATCATAAGGTATCATACACACCTCCAGCCAGCCATGTGTGCATACAAAGTGGAAGCTAAAAAAGTTAAATTAATTTTTCCAACAGGATGTATGGCTGTTTACTTTCGCAACACACCAAAGAGGGCTTACCTTTCACGTGTTCTTAGCGTCACTCCGTCATATATATTCATTTATTTATGATATTAATTAGCACAAAAAACAATAATAAATATAAAAAAAATGTCCTTTTTTTCACAAAGGACGATATGCCTGGTGCAAAAGTTTGTTTTTATTTATAAGACAAAACAAAATATTAACAAGGTAAGAATGACTTTAAAAAAAAAATAGGACTCCCAGGACAGGGGCAGGGACCCGGACCAGCAACATACCTACATAGGTACTCCACCATCAGGACTGTCAAGAACAATAACAATGAAAATTACGCAAACACCCATAAGAACCAGGCCATCTGTGTAAACTGTGCTCGCCTGTTCGCAGAGTAACAATAATGTCAGTCGTATGTGTATGTATGGGGGTAAGTGTTTGTCAGGATTCGCGTTATGTCGTTTGTTTACATTTTCCGTATATAGGGCAGAGGGAATCCTTTAAGCTTTCAGTGGCGAAAATTATCCTCATATTTTCAAATTTTAAGGAAATGCATCACATTTAATCGCACTTTGTGGTAAAGGTAGGTGGGGGGTGGTGGGTATGATGGGTGCTATGCTTTGGGGTATGTGGGATAACCATAACCATCAGGTAGTGGTGTGGTGCATGATGGAAGGACGTTTTTACGCTCCAATACGGTTGCCTGTGACGTTAATTAAAAATACATAGGAAAACAGCAAACAAAAAAAAACACTTGATTTTCACGTATCATTATGGTAGTAGTTGTGGAGGACATGAGTGCATCAGTTAAGGATTCAGCTATGAAGCTGTTAAAATGGAAAGTGCTTGTTGCAAGCTCGGGGCACCCGCATTTGCACCCACACCCGCACCCACCCCCTCACCCGAGTGTCCTTTTGCTGCATGCAGATAGAGGTAAGAGGTGTACCTGCATGTGTGTAAGTCATAAATGCGTATGAGAAAAGGATTGATGGATATATGTAAGGTTCATGTTATGTATAATGCCAAACACGGATGTTCGTAATTTAGTTGTCAGATTCGTGCGTGTGGAGCAGGAGCATGCAGGAGTTATCTTTATATAGCTAGAGGTATAAAGAGGCTGATGGCGGTAGCGGTGCGGTGGGGCAAAAGTCAGTTGAGCATGCATTTTCATGAGGCATAAATGTATAATTTAAAAAACTATGACAGCTGCAGGCAGTCACAAGACTATATGATGCAGCAGCACACATGCATTGTGTGTGTTGTGATGTGTGTTGAGACTTGAGAGTGTAAAATTAATGATATTCTGCAGATGAGTATGAAAACTCTGAACGGCAAAAGGATGTCAATGGCACGGGCAAAACTCTCATTTAACATGAAGATGGTCCATAAAATGGATAATTGCCAACCTTGTCAGGGGAAGAAAGCACTTAAAATTGTTTTTTTTTTGCTGCAGATTAATATGAAAAACTTAAATAAAGCAGTTTTTCTGATAAAAGATAAGTAGGTAGTTAGTGAATACTCACTTTATTGAAAGTGAGAGAGCGGATAAAAGAGGTTTAATAAAATGTTCCTTGTAGAGTTTGTTATTGCACGACAGAAAATTAAAAAAAAGTTAAAAACTTTTAATTGTTTTATAAATATTTTAATAGTTTTGAGTGATTTTTAGAGAATATCTTGTGAATATTTTTGGCATAAGTAGATTATAATGAAGTTTTAAGCCATATGGAAATTTTTTCTAATATTAATTGGGACTGTGTTGATAGCAAACAAGCATTCAAGTTTTAATATTTTATAACGAATCATACATATTTTTTTTATTGAACAATGGAAATTAATTTTTCTTTTTTTGATACCTTTGTTACCTTGCGTTCCAACAAGAGGCTTAAAAACAAATCTTTTAAGAAAAGTCTCGGTTTCGTTTGATATCGGTATAAAAAATTGAAACAAGGCCGATACGATACCGAATTATTAGACCGTAATTAACCAAGACTTTCAGTGTTAAATTGATATCTCGGAAACAGCATCAACGATCTCGAAGAAGGGCGGCTAAGATAGTGGTTTTCGTAAAATCAATCGACTGCACCACCCATTTTTTCTTAATTCTTGGTTCCTCGAAATTGAGTCTTATGATTTTTGGAATAATTCAACGTAACCTAAGCTGATATGGATAAAACGTTTTATACCGCTTATAGGACCTATTTCACAATATCTGATAAAATTTCTTACTAATTCATAAATTTTTGGGTAGGGTCACAAATCCAAAGTGACAGACAAAATTTTGGTTTGTAACTAATTCATACACAGATGGGTCAAAAATAAAAATGACCTTCAACTTCGTGCATTTTATTTTTGTTTCTTTTCAAATCCTTTAAAAGAATTATACTAGAGCAAGATGTGATTAAAATGAAACCGAAACCAGACGATAGCGAGACAAAACCTAGTAATTTAAGACCGAGATTGAGACCATTTTAAGCCTTACGAAACCAAGACCGATACTGAGAATATACGAAAATTTTTCCATTTAAACGATATCGAGACAATACTTACAAGGGTATTATTTGGTTTGATATTGTGGCCAACCAAAAATTCTGTATAAGACTGGATGGTGATATATTTGAGGCTAGCAGAGTTCGATAACGTTTAAACGATCACTATAAATGTTTGACACAGGTTCTTATACGAGTACATCCAGCTGTCTCTAGCGTTGAAAAAAACTGATACCTTTTTTACATAGAGAATTGATTCAGGATCTAGGTTCATGTAGACCTGTTGTAGCTTGGCGAGGTGGATCGAATCGAAAAAAATCGAATGTATACACCTATACACCTAGATGAAAGTATTGAAAAATCGAGATTTCAGATGCTTGTTGGTGTGCCTGCGTAATTGTGTATTTTGTTTCAAGACTGTTGATTGTCTTTGGCTTATATTGGTTGTTTGTTATTAAAGGTCGAAATTTATTTCTACTAACAACGTTGCACCCACACAATGAAAGCAAAACTGTCACTTCAATTCCATTTGAATTCAATCTTTTGATCAGGAATTTTCCTAAACTTGGGTCGAAATTTCGATCCGGATTGAATTCGATCCTTCGATCCACTCATGTAAACGTGGTATGAGCTACTTATTATTATTTTCTGTAGCACTAAACGCTGCCATCAGACATTCTGGTAATCTTTCCAGTCAGTGCTGGAAAATTGGTTGGTTGGTGGGTGGAAAAAATCGAAACGTCACATTTAGGTGACAACAAATAAAAACAAATAATTGCTCGGTCTCGCTCCCGCTCTTGCTCGCACTTATTACGCAATTTTATTTGTTTTTTAGGTCTTTTGGTGTAATTATTTCATAAATTTTTGCATTCTACACTTCTGAGCAAAAAAAAATGTTCCAACGATAGATAATTTATATGACTTTGGCTTTTGTAGACCGCGTAAATTGTACCACAAAATTCGTGTTTGCCGTTTTATTATATGAATATTTTCTTAAAAAAAAATTGATTTGTAAGAAGGGCTTTTTTTTCAATATATTTAAAAAAAACAAATTTAATAAAATTCTATTCACAATAATCTAATTTCGAAAAAGTAGACCAATGAACGGATTCACCATTTGCAAATCAAACTCAAGAATTAATCAAACATTCCTATAATGAAAAAGATGAACAAAGTGGGCCTCAAAATCTGTCTGTCTGTTTAGCTTAAGCCTAAAGGGCTTGTATCCTTACGCCAAAAACTGCTCGTGACTTAAATAAAAAATAATTTAAAAATCGTTTAAAAAGAATCTATGGCTGACCAATTACTGAAAATATGAGTATCTGGCCCTTTGTATAGATCTTAAAGCCTTTCAGGTGGTATAATTTTTTTTTGTGTGACAAAACTTGATTTGACTTTGATTTTTTTAAATTCATTAAAAAAAATATGTTTTGTTCTTATACCCGTAAAGGGGCCTTTCAAATGACATGTTTCTTTTTTTGAAATGACCCAAATGAGGGGCCAATGGCAATTTTTGTGATTTTGAACAAATTTTGAAAATAAATAACTATGGCTGAACTATTGAAAATAGTTGACCTTTTATCACGACCTAAAAATCTTTAGGTTTTCCGAAATCTTCGTCTTCTTTTGTTTTTTGTTTTTGAATTTACATAAAAGTCTTATCATGGGCATTTGATATTACAATTTACAATGTATAATACCAGTTTTCAAAATAAAATAAACTGAATCCAAGTTAGATCAGAAATAGTTGTTCAGTGGAGGATTAACTTCTTGTCTTTCAGTTTTTACGAATCTATTGAAATTGTGGTGCGGTGTTGTGGATATCACCTTTCACTATTGAAATCAGGCTGTGGACCTTTGGCACCTCATAAGTATATGAACAATTTCAAAAAAAAAAATGCCATTTAATTAGTCAAAAAAGGTCAATTTATTTAAGAAATTGGTCAGTCGTAGATAACTTCTTGTAATCAAGGCTTAAAATTTCTCAAGTTCACTCAATGTCATGCACGATTTTTGCACCTGATTTGTGGGAAATAGTTATACAATTTTTTCTTAAAAAATAATTTCATACATTTATTTTGATGGAAACCATTTTTCAAAAAATGGTATTACTGGCATTTTTTACTTTCGATGTTCATCAAAACGGCGAATTTGTTTTAAATAATTTCCTTACTTATAAGCTTCAAAGCAATGTTAATAATTGTTCTTACCAAAATAAATTTTTTTCGAACTTTTTAAAAAATGTTCAAAATATTTTTCTTGAAAACCAGATATTTTGAAAACTACATGGTGGATTTTTATAAAACTTGGTACTTAAGTTTTTAACACTCCTTAAAGAAGTTTAAGAAAAAAATTGAGAAAATAACGGTACTTCCACACAAATGTTAAAAAACCACCTAGGAAAATATTTTTTCTTAAAAACGGCTTCTACGATTCCCATGCAACTTTTTCTCTGTTCTGAAATTAGTGCGATATTCTACCGAAAATTATAAAAATTTACAAAAAGCAACTTTTAACAGTACCTACTAAAATTTCAAACAAGATTAAAAAATATTGGGTTCCAAAGTTTTCATAAAAAAGTTTTAGAATTACTAACAAAAATTAAAACATTTTTTTTTGAAAATTTGAAATTTCAAAAACGGATTAATAATATTTTTAATTTAATTTTTATATGCACGCAAACAAATACTTAAAATTTGCATGCTTAAAGTTTTCCTTAAAAATATTTTTAAGAATTTGATTTATATAGACAATTATTTTATAAAGAAACCGCTCCAACGATTTATATTTTTTTTCCATACAATAATATTCAATTAAGAATTGATTCTTTCTTTGATCTCAAACTCTCTAAGAAGTTTTCCTTTTATTTAAATATCGTATTTCAAACTTTAAAACCTTTTTTTCTCATAATTTCCATGTCTTTTTCTTTTCATAGACCCTCAGCTTCATGAACATAAGAGCAAGTTCGTGCCACCCCTTTGTCCATTTTATTTTTGTATGAATTTATAATGAATCTAAGAAAATTATGGTCATCACGATTTTTGGCACCTCATTTAAGGTAAATTTCAGCTAGCTTAGGTAATTGGTTAGCTAAAGATTTTTTTTACGATTTAAATGAAAACTCAAGGTCACGAGCAATTTTAGGCATAAGGATTAAAATTCATAAAAAGACATCTATGGCTGACCATAATTACTGAAACTAACTGACCTTTTATGATGATCTAGCAATCCATCAGGTGGCAAACATTTTTTTGTAAAATTTCCCATATGAGATGCCAAAATCCATGAACTTGAAATAAAACATTTAATAATCGTAAAAGAAATCTTAAGCTGACGAGTTACTGAAGCTAGCTGACCTTTAAAAGACCTTAAAAGAAAGATCTTTCTGATAATTTTTAGGAAATTTCCCTGGAATGAAGTGGCAAAACTTTACTTTTAATTCACTAAAAATTCAAGAAAAGAAATTATGGGTGACCTAGTGGTTTTAAAAATGGCATATGTTCTTAAATTACCCAAAGTGGTGTCAAGTATTACACGTGACCTTGAGAAACCTTACGGCCTAATTACAAGTTAGTTAGGGCTGGCCAATTTCTATGACTTGTTGACATTTTTTGACCAATTACTGGCCAGTTAAATGGTATTTTTTTTGTTCAAATTTCCCGAATAGGAGGTGGTAAGGTTCAGAGTCTCAAAATTTAGATGACGGAATAAAGTAAATCGACCTTTCCAATGATAAAACGAATCAGTCCAAAATATATGTTTAGTTAGTCCCCTGAGTTAACTCACTTAATTCGGCAAGTTAACTTGTGATTTACATTTACTGAAAACTATGTTTCTTGGTTATATACCAAGGCTTTTATGACCTCGGATTAAAAAACAGGCTCGAAGTGTCTGAAATACAATTCACAGTATCTCAATTTTCAATATACATTTTAAAACTAAGCTCATTTCAAACTTAACCTAATTGAATATTAAATTGTGTACTTTAATAAACTGTTTAAAAAATAATTTCAAATATTTAAATATCCATTCAAAATTTATAATTCTTAACCATAGTTTTTTTTTTTTTAATTTTTTCTTCTATGAAAATATTTTCACAAAAATATAAAACACAAAAAAAAAAAACAAAAATATTAATCCTCATTAAATAAAGAAACCCTCTGCTGTCAAAATCCTCTTAAGAACGCACATTCATATTTAATCTTGGTTGCATGATAAATTCATTTTCCCATTTATTTTCGGTGGTCAAAGCAATATCCATATCCATCCTTGGAGAAAGTATAATTACCAACTCATCCAACACCCTCAACAATCTGCTATGGGTGCGAGAACAGAGAACCGTTCAAGCTCAAGTTCTCTTTTCTGGGGGCACATTCAATGCCGTTCGTTGTTCGTTGTCGTTGTCGTCATCATCGTCATCATCATCATCATCATCATCATCGTCAGAATGGAAGCTATAGCAAAAGTATGGAGCAAAATCCAACAATCTACTCTCCTGGGTGAAAATATTCCATCGTTAAGTCGAACGCATTTATTTCTGGTATTTGCTCTGTCTGTAATTAGTGTTGATGTTGACTATACTGCAAGCATTCTGGGGAATCACATCAATGGATTTTAGCATTTTGTTTCCAATTCAACCGAAAAAAAAGAAAGAAGAACTTCAAGGCTATGATCTGGAAACATATCTTCACGTAATATCCTTTTGCGCTGAGAAGGCATAGTGTGTAACATCCATTTTGTGCTTTTGAGTTCCTCTTATATTTGTAGTCTTAGTGCGCTCATTAAGAATAATAAATCGAAGGGAATAATTGAATTAGCATTTGCGGTATTAACTGAATAAGAACTTGTGTGTGGTTTTAATCCTATAAATCAGTGGTGGCCAACCTAGAAAAGATTAAAGTGAATTTGAAAAAAATCAATTATTTTCTAGAAATATAATGTCGAACTCTTCTTCTTACTATCTGAAGGATCTCTAGATCTATTTTAAAGGTCAGCTAGTTTAAGAAATTTGTCAGCCATAGATGTTTTTAGACACATTTTTAAGTGTTTGTTTAAGGTCATTGCGATTTTTGGAACCTCATTTATGGGAAATTTGCCAAAAATTAATACCAACCATCTTCTTCTCCTTCCTTTTTTTTACCATCCATAATTTTCTAGATTTAAGGACATGCGTTCATATTGTTTGGTCATATTTGTATGAATATTCCAAATTCTTATTCAGTCCCATAGAAAATGATTAAAATTATTACAAAATATTGATACGTCAACCCTTGGTTTTCCATTACTGGATTTAAATGAACTTTTATGGGAATATCTGAAAATTGTGGAGGAGTATCTATGATTATGTTGTGTAAGTGCACTAAGAGTTTTAATACTTAATGAATGAGGCAATTGAAATTTATTTTCATTTGAAAATTTTAATTCATCTTAAATATGTAGAATTTGAATTAATAATAATTATAAACGGATTATTATTATTTATTCTTTTTGAGTATCAATAAAAGCTTTTAAGTAAATGATGATACTTTTAACGTTTTAACTCAAGTGTTTTTCAAATTTTGATGGTAATTTAATTTAAGTAGATATGTATTTCAATTTTAATTTATATTTTTATGTTAGAATAAGGTATTTATTTAATATTGAAATAGTTAATATAATACATAAGGCCGCATAGGATAATACACCTTATCAAAGGGAAAAGCTGCGCTATAAAGACATAAAATATATATATATGGCAGTGAATTCGTGCTCCTCAACAAAAAGCTCATTTAAATCGCTTAAGTAATATGCCAAAAACGGTGATATCAGATTTCAAAAACCTTGAAGTTGAAAATTACTTTGAAAGCTCGACAGGGGGAAAGAATCTAGCTACTCACTTTAGAAAGCTATAAAAACAACAAAAAAACCAAAGCTTTCAGTGCCCCTGATTAAGAAAAGCCAACACGAATGGTCTTAAAGTGACAAAGTGAAAGCGATGGTATTCCCCGATTACTTAGAGGAAACATTTAAGCCGTTTGATGGGCGAGAACTAACGAAAATATTAATATGAATTTTACCTCAAATAAAAGCTACATTAAAAGAAATGCTACACTTGCCGAAATAAAAAGAGAAATAAGGAAGCTTAGTCCAACAAAGCTCCAGGATATGACTTAATCACGGCAAAAGTTCCAAAAATGCTCCCTCGTAAAGGATTTGTTAACCAACTTTACATAATAAAAGCCACTCTTAGGTTAAAATGTGTTCCAATTGTTCAGAACAATATTGGCTTTGAATCATGGCAAACTATCTAAAGAAATAAAGTCTTACAGGCCGATTTCGTTTCTTCCTATAATATCAAAAGTTTTTGAAAGAATAATACTAATAATAGAAGAGAATCAATTAATACCTCAACATCAGTTCGGATTTAGAAGCAAGCATTCGACAATTGATCAAGTGCATAGAATTACTGACATAATTGAGAGAGCTCTTAAAGAAAAGAAAATTTGTTCGACAGTCGTTTTGGATGTGTCGCAAGCGTTCGACAAGGTGTGGCATGAAGGCCTCAAATTTAAATTAAGACAAATTCTGCCTGAAGGACTCTATAAAATTCTAATGGAATATTTAGAAAACAGACTTTTTCGTGTAAGACACAGAAATGAATATTCAAATTTCAAAGAAACAGTGGCTGGGGTACAACAAGGAAGTTTATTAGGCCCAGTTCTCTACCTTTTATTTACACGTGATATACCTCAAACAGAAGACACTATCGTAGCCACATTTGCTGATGATACTGCAATACTAGCAGTAGGCAAAACGATTAGCAAAGCTTCAATTCAATTACAAAATGTTCTAAATAATGTTAATGAGTGAACAAAAACATGGTAAATAGCGCTCAATGAACAAAAATCAGTCCACGTAGACTTTACAAAAACAAAACCTAATAGGTAACCAGTCTTTCTTAAAACCACTCGTGTTCCATTTGCAAATGAGGCAAAGTATCTGGAAGTTAAATGCTCCGTGGTATAAAAAAAAATGAAGATCTTCACAGGGATATCTGGATTCGTACGGTTCGGGATGAAATAAAAAGTTTTGCGTGAAAACATAGAAATCGGCTATTTAACGATTATTGACATTCTTGACGAGTTGTTTAATACGCCGCCGTCTGCGGAGAACAAAACCATCTGACTTGATACGGTGATCAGAAAACCGCTTTAAAATCGCGGAATAAGCAGGAACTTTCAGAGGAAGCTTGCAACACGTTACTTAACCTTGTGAAAAATAAATTGCTAGATATGTCAAAACTTAGTTGCCATCGGGAAGTGGAGGTGGTTTTAGTGTAGTAAGAATTTCACACACCTACGAGCACGCATTTATTGGTCCTCATAGAGCCTTTTGCAGGTTTTGCACCTATCCACGGTAAAAATATATTTTGTATATTCTTGTTGAAAATACTATCATGAAAGAAAAATAATGAAAATGTATTTTTCAGTCAATTTAAATGACAAATTAAATCAAAGTACCAAAAGACGGTGTGTATACCAGCTTCAAGTGAGGCGACTCATTTTGACGCCTCTCTTTTCCATCTCATTTCTTCTTCTTGAAAAGCAAGAGATGGCGAAGTGAGGCAGACATTTTTTTTTTTAAACTTCCGCCTCACTTTCTTTTCAAGAGATGAGAGTGAGATACCAATAAGAGACGTCAAATTGAGTCGCCTCACGTGAAGCTCGTATGAACACCGTCAAATAACTGGCCAAATATACTGAATTAATCAGGATAACTAACTGAACAAATATTTCTGAAAGAAGCATCTTTAAATTTTTAGAAAGTCCTATTTTCTTTTTGACGCCATCTTGATTTCAATCACGAAAGAGTAATATCAACACCACATCAAACCTCGATTCCATTTTCAATTTACTTGCGAGCTAAAGTTACTCCACTAAAAAACTATTTGTGAGTTAAATTTATACTTATTAGGAGGATTAACTAACTCTGATTTAAAAAAAGTCAATTTGACATTGAAATACTGTCTCTTAGAAAACCAAATATCCATTTGCGAAGGATTTTATGGCAATGTTATAAAAAGACTGAACAAAGAGCAGGATTTTGAAAAAAAGACATAAGAGAAAAAAAGGACATAAAGTCTCTGAATAAATCAACCCAATGGGGTTTTCTTTTGGTTAATTCAGATTTTGAGCTAAAAATTGATTTTTGTTTCCTCGCGAATGGTATACGATTTCTAATTTTCGTTCTTATTGTATTGGTGTATAATTTTTTTCTGTGAAGTTTTGGCGATCAAGACTTGTCAAGCTGATGGCTATCAATTACTCTGGTGTGTTAGTAAAAGAAAGGTTAATCTCATGAAAAATCCAGGTCTTCAAAATTGATTTCTGATCAAAAAAAAAAAAAAAAAAATTCACCAATGGAAGGCTTTTACTGTTAAAATCTGTGTTTCAAAAAAAATCTGAAGGGGGAAAAATTAATTTTTCTATAATATTTTAACTGACATAAGTCACTGAAACAAATAAAAACCAAAATTAAGAAAAGAAATTGTAAAAATTCAATAAACTAATAAAATTGCGTATACGACCAAGTGATTCTACTCTCAAATACTACGGCATACAAATGGCATTCTTTTTTGATTCAACTTTTCATGTAGAAAGCATTAACACCGTTTTAAACATAAAATGCGCGACTGGGTCGCACGCACCTGCTCTTATGCACAAGAAGCATTCAAATTATAAGAAAACAAAATTGATCTCCACCATCAAGGTAAAGATTTTCAACGTGTTTTTTATGAAATAAATTAAAGATATTATATGTTTTAAGTTATTTAAATATTTCATTTATTTTAGAAAAAATGTTTAAAGGCATGAAATCAATATTTAAATTCACTAAAGCAATTCCTTTAATAGCTTAAGGGAAATTAAAAAAAAAAAAATGCTTTCCGAATATTCTATCCAATATGAATACATTTAAAAAAAACAAAGTTTTTAAAATCGTTGCAGCAGTTTTAGAAAAATAGTTTGCTATAAATAAAATTCTTTAACATTTTTAAGGAAAAATATTTATATCTTGTTTTTTCTTATCTGAATTTCAATGGAGATACAAAATGAATGTCTATTCTAGTACTATATACCATATCCTTGACTTGATCCTTTGAAAACAGAGTGACTAATGCACAGTATTAGAAAAACAAAGTTCTTACCTAAATCCATTTTGAATTTCCGTCAATGATGTTATTATACTGTTGGTATAAAGCTATTTGATTTTTATTTCCACGGTTCTAGCTCCATAACAAGAAAGAAAAGCCAAAATTTTAAACACAAGATTCCTTCTTTTTTACTAAACAAAAAAAAAAAAAGGAGAGAAAAAACTCAAATGTCTCCTTTATTATCTACATTGGACTTGTCGGCTTTTTAGGATGACAGTTTTTGTAAGCTGTTTTCCCTTTTTTTTTCCTTTTTATATCTCTTTTGAAGTACTCGTAAATCTACTTGAAGTACTAGAAGATTGATTTCGTGTTATGGCTGTTTTATTGCAATTTATTTTGGTTTTCATGTCCTTTTGTCATCCTTGTTTTGTTTGGTATATTTTTTTGTATCGTATATCTACATGTTCTTATATCGCTTTCAACATGGCAAGGAATTTGAAAATGCTTGAATAATTTCATTAGCGTTTGTTGTTGCATGAAGCGTTACATTGGGAATTATAGAACGAAATAAAATAAAAGGAACAATAATACAAAAACAACAACAACAACATCAGCAACAAAAAAGGATAACAAATTCGCAGGAGTTGATGATAAAATATTTCCAGGAGTTTTCTCTTAGATACATACATATTTATTTGTACCCAATTAAACGGCAATGGAAATAAAAATGGTTTTGATTTTATTTTTCAGTCGTTACAAAGGTAGATTAGAAAAAAAAGAGGAAAAAACCCTCAGAAAATGTACAATTTATTCAAAATGTGTTAATCCATGCGTTTAAAAAAAATTTCATGGACAATAGAGTTGAATTTGACGGAAACTGATTTTTTCTGTCGGAAAAAAAATTGTTGCGGGTATATTATCTACTCAAAGAATAATTTATGTAATAAAATTTTGAGTACTTTTAGACTGAAGCTTTATGGGAACATCATTATGATTGTAATATTTTTTTTTTAACTTTCTCAGAAATGTGTTATTGTTGCGGGCTTTCAAACAAAATACCAACATTCACATTAAATTAAGAGAATGTTTATTTGTAAAAGAAATCTTTTATGAATGCAATCTTCAAAAGTCATTTATTTAATTCGTTCAAAAGATTGCATTCAATGATCAATGATCACTCATTCATTGATTTAAACTCTGCAGTCACCAATCATATCTCATTTAAAAAATTACAATCATTTTGCTTCCATTCTTTTAATAGCAATCAATTTAA
Source organism: Dasysyrphus albostriatus (assembly GCA_946251815.1). Lineage (NCBI taxonomy): Eukaryota > Metazoa > Arthropoda > Insecta > Diptera > Syrphidae > Dasysyrphus > Dasysyrphus albostriatus. Next base: position 131,366,595 of record OX276337.1, on the reverse strand, counting down.
TGCAATATTTTGAGAATATTCTTGCACTGGTTTATTTTATTTTATTTCGTTAAATGCTAACGGTAGATACATAATTGCATTTCCATTTGGAATCTCTTATAATTACTTATGAAGCTTCCAATGTAAATTATTTTTAACATTTTGAATTGGGTATACTACAGCTATTTTATTGATTTTATTAACGAATTTAATTTACATATTTTTTCATTTATTTAAATTAAAAATTTCAAGCCTTTTGAATTATAAAAGCAAGAACTTTTGATGTTGTAATATTTTTTTACATCGTTCACCTTTGAATAATGACTTGTAAGGTTATAGAGCTTAAAAATTATTCATATTTCATCAAGTAGCATAGTTGTTATAACTTTTTTCATAACAAACCCTTAGTTGTTAATTTGTTACTTTTTCCTAAAAAATATCAATTAAAAATTCATTTAAAAATCATGACACAGTAAAGCCCTTAATTGAGTGTGTTCTACTGCTGAAACTATTAAAAAACCTTAAACAAAAACACAAAGTGGTCTTTTTGAAATTACATTTCAATTTGTTATAAAAGTTTTGGTGAGTCAGCACGATTAACTTTCTGAAATTCAACCAGGAAACCAGTTTTTGTAGTTTTTTTTTTGTCTTTCCAATTTGTTACCAATAGTGATATCCAAGATGAATGCAAGGTGAAGAGTGAATGTGTTATACATAGTTAGTTGCAATTCATTTTGTAAGGAATCCAATTAAAATTCCCTTCTCTTTTCTATTCTTAGAACTTGCAAGGCATTTACCTACTCTGAAAACCAATTATGGGTATGGTTTTTTTATTTAAATATTTCCACAATTCCCAACTCGAGTGATTACAGTAGTTTTTGAGAAGAATCCACACACAATGTTTGAGTTTTTATTTTCTTCTTTTTTTTGTGTTAAAGATGATGGCGTACCTTGAGTTTTGAAGTTTTTTTTTTTATAAATCGATTTTCACACAGTAAATTGGTTTTCAATTATTTTGTTAAAATTTTAAAACACTCTTTGCCATATGCATGTGACTGACAGACTTTTTTGCTAACAAAGATGTGAGTAAGGAAAAATTTGAAATTCATAATCTTTTTATACGATTCTTTGGAAAAGCTTTTAAAAGTTCTTTTTTTTTAATTCCTTGGTACAAATTATTCCTGAAAACTATAGAAACTATAGTCATAACCTATAAAAGGGATTTTTTCTTGGAAGACATAAGAACATGCAGTTGTATGAAATTTTCCTTCAATTGCCCTGAAAATGTTTGAATGCTGAAAAATATCTCAAAGGAGCTACGGAAAAAATAGAGAAAGGAGATTCCGTACAATATATTGAAATAACCCTACAGAAAATCAATATTTTATTTCAAATGGAAATTTATTTATCAGAAATTCAATTTGCTAGTATCTTTTAAGCACTAAGACAAATTTTGAGTGCAATTTCGTATTCGTGAAGTTAGTTAGAAATTTTCGGGCTATGTTGCCAACGGAAAAGGGAGAACGTGTTCCATTTTATTGGAAGATGTTCTGTTTTTGTGGAAAATGGAAGAAGTACGTTTGGGAAAAATTATTTGAACGAGAATGAATTTATCGATATTCTCAACGGACAGATGGATTGGGTGAGTTTGTATGATTTTATAAACCTTGCACTTTTCTATTGAAAACGAATTTTGCAAGAATTAAATACAAAAAAATATATTCATGAACATTTTTGCAAAAACAAATAATGTATTAATTGCCAACTGACAGACGGTAAAAGCCATGTTAAAAAATGGATGATTTTTTTCTTATTTACAAAATGTGTCTATAATACTTTATGAGAAATAAAATCCTCTAAAGCTTGAACTTGAACTTCTGAAGTTAGCAACGACATTTTCAATTTTTGTAAAAACATAGTTTAGCCTGTAATATGATTATCAATTTGTTCTACCATGTGCCGTTTCCCGTATTAAATAGAAAATATACTATGGCTATGGGTTTTAGCAGATTTGGGTAGTTATCATTACAAAAAATGTCAATTTCGATGGCATATAACTTGTAATTAGAAAAGTTCAATTACTGATTACTTTTATTTACATAATTTTAATTAAAAACTTAAATTACGAATTGCAAGTAATTAAATAAAAAAACAATTACTTGATTTTATTACCTGTAATTAGAAAAAAGTGATTGAACAACAAAAAAATAATTAAAAAAACCTGCAATGATTACACACAAATGTGATTGATTACAACAAAATAGTGATTACATTTGTGTTGTTTAGTGAAACTTATAGTTTTTGTAATTATATCATTTTGTGTGTAATGATTACAAAAAAAAAATAATCATTACAGGTTTTTTCAATTACATTTTGTTCTTCAATTACTCTTTTCAATCACTTGTAATTATTAATTAAAAATTTTCAATCAAAATTTCATGTAATTGTTATAAAAAATTACAATTACATGTAATTATTATAATTGAAAAAGGTGAACTACTGATTACATTTGCATAATTGTAATCAATCATATAATCAATTACAAAATGTAATAACTACTACCAAACTCTAGTTTTTTAGAGGGTGCCCATTTTTTAACTTGAATACAGTAGCGGACTAAGCTTGTTAGAGGTTCGGGACAGGCACGGATCCAGAATTTTGTTCAAGGGGAGGAGGCAATTTTGGTGTATTTTTGGTCACACTAATGCGAAATTGTTTCCGGAGTTTCTGTAATCTTGATAAGATCTACAGACAATTGGAGCACTTTTCATACTACTCAAAATTTGAAGAACCCAATCACCTCTTTTATAACGGGTGATTTTTTAGCTGGTTTGGTTTTGGCAACACTGGTTTTGATAGCTGACGTGTGTTTAGTACCTTGTGTCACTGTCAAACAGCTTCAGTTTGGTTTGCAATTTAACCATGAATCGTCTTACAAATGAACAACGCTTGCAAATTATTGAATTTTACTATCAAAATTCGTGCTCGGTTCGAAATGTTCATCGCGCGCTGCTTCCATTTTATGGTCGGCATTCTCGACCTTCTTAGCAGTCTATTCGGAAGATTGTGACCAAATTTCGCACCAAATTTACTTTGTTGGACATTAAACCACCAACACGTTTACGTACTGTGCGTAGTGAAGAAAATATTGCGGCCGTATCAGCTAGTGTGACAGAAGACCACGAAATGTCGATACGGCGCCGTTCCCAGCAGTTAGGCCTTTGTTACAGCACTACGTGGAAAATTTTGCGGAAGAATTTGGGCGTAAAGCCTTTTAAGATACAGCTGGTGCAAGAACTAAAGCCAGCCGACCTACCACAACGCCGAATTTTTGGTGAATGGGCTCTTGGAAAGCTGGCCGAGGATCCGCTTTTTTATCGAAAAATTGTGTTCAGCGATGAGGCTCATTTTTGGTTGAATGGGTACGTAAATAAGCATAATTGCCGCATTTGGAGTGAAGATCAGCCAGAAGCATTGCAACAGCTACCAATGCATCCCGAAAAAGCCACTGTTTGGTGCGGTTTATGGGCCGGCGGCATTATTGGGCCATATTTCTTCAAAGATGATGCGAATCGCAGCGTTACTGTCAATGGTGAACGCTACCGAGCGATAATAACAAACTTTTTTTTGCCCGAAATGGAAGTTCTTGACTTGCATGATATGTGGTTTCAACAAGACGGTGCCACATGCCACACAGCACGCGAAACAATGGCGCAATTGCGAGGCGAGTTTGGTGAACAATTAATTTCACGTTTCGGGCCGGTCAATTGGCCGCCTAGATCGTGCGATTTGACACCATTAGATTATTTTTTGTGGGGGTATGTCAAGGCTAATGTCTATAAGGACAAGCCCGCTTCGATTGACGCACTGGAAGCCAACATCCATGCATTCATTCGTGAGATACCGGCCGATATGTGTGAGAGTATGCCAAAATTGGCTACCTGAGACGCAGCCGCGGTCAACATTTGCATGAAATTATCCTTAAACATTAAATTGCAAGGTTCAAACTATCGATTCAAATAAATATTTCATTCATTTTTTCGAATTTTTTGTGTTTTTTTTTTTTTAAGTTCTAAACCTCTTAAAAAATCACCCGTTATTACTGTGCCTCGAGCAGCGGGTGCTTTAGAACTTCGTGAATTGAAGTTATGCAGTTTGTGGCAGAAACAGGGTGTCTTAACAGAGTTTTTGAATTCCCTCTAGATCTTCGAAGCACCACCTAGAATTTCGGAACGAATAATAGCACATTGGTATGTTCCTATTCCGACACATAACGATCGAGTTCGAGCAAAAGTTTCAGCCATTGCTGGGGTAAGATTCTGTGGCCATAGACAAGTTAAAGGCCGTTATCTGAGTCAGAAATGCATTTGTGGAATATTTCCTGAAAAAGTCTTCTATTCAAAAAAAAGGCAAATACAAATCTACTGCAATAGCTCTGTGTTAGATAATGGAGTTTGCTAAAGTCACCTGTTTGAAAACATCATCTACAGTGCAATTTCTCCGCACTGTAAGAAAATCGAGTTGACGGAACAAATAAGTATTCAGTTGCCAGAGAATGTGTACGTTAACGTCAAATGTGCTTGCAAGCAAAATTGACTGGCACCGTGTCGTTAACAAACAGAGGCAGCAAAAAAAATGAACATGAAACCAAGTAAATGGGCGAAAACCTGTATAAATATTATAAAATATTCGATGAAGTGAATTTTGTTTTGTTTTTTTGTTTTTGTACGGAAGTTCCTAAAAATTATCCATGAAAGTGAAAAAAATCTTCACGAATACAGTAGAAGCTCGATTTAGTGAATCTCAAAATAGTTAACTATCGACAGCAGTAAACACTTGAAATTTTCTATAAAATTGGATTTTTTATTAAAATAACTCGCAAGCATTAAACATTACTTGAGAACACTGGGGAATTGTTTCGGTTTTTCTTAACTTATAAATATAAAATCCATTCACATCGAACAAAATTTGCATTTCGGATCAAATTCATCTTAAGAACGCCTTTAAAAACTTCCGTGAACAATCTCGAAGGAATGAACACTAACAGGCCTGGCTTTTATTACTTCACTATTTCGAACGTCTACTGTATTACCTTCAGAAACGTATGTTATGGCTAAAAATAGATGTGCAGCATAATTGAATACTGAACCGCACTCGAAATAAATAAGAAAGTCAAAAGATGGGGACAAGCTCTAGAGTCTTAAGCTCGCAAGTGGACTCATTCATGAAATTAGCTCACCAGAGGGGAAGACATCTGAAAGTTATCACGAGAGTTTTCTAGTGAAAGTACTGTCAAATGGATACGCATATATTTAGTGCGAAATTTGTTGGTACCTATTTCTCAATAATTATTATATAAAAAGTAGTTTGTCATTTTAAATTTATTTACATACCTTAATCTAATTCATTTGAGCATTTGAAGCAACGTTAGAATTTTTAAACCTAATTAATATTACATATTTTTTGAAAATGTAGATAAGTGCCACTGCTGCCTTCCGCGTTACATTTAACTATGAAACAAACACTAACATATTTGTAGAGAAGGGTTGGGGCATTAATCTCTTGGAACATTGTCTTTCGAAACTGTGTCATTTTTCATTCACATTTGCATTTTGAAAAGTGAAATCAAATCGATGTGGGACTCAATCTGCTCTCTAGTATGAAATAATTTCAAAATTTTGAAAAAAATATTACATAGGAATGTAGCTTGACATTTATCTTTTAATTAAAGACCTTAAATTTGAAGATTGGACGTTATAAAACTGACGTTTTAAGCTTTCCAATCGCTTGATTTGAAGGCTATTTTTGCAGAAGCCCGGGGCAGACCGACCCCTTCGCCCATATCTTAGTCCGCCAGTGCGTGAAGAAATCACTACAATTTTCGATAAAAAAAAATAAATTGTGCTGTTTGTGCTCCATTTGTACATCACAGTGGTTCAGAGGCGGACAAAAATCATTTCATTGACTGTTAAGCATTTTGATTTTTGAAATTGCAGTTATTAAGTTAAGCATTTTTCGATCATAAAATACATATAAAATTTTCTACTTCAAAAAGTTGATAAATTTGATTGGACTTTTTTTGTTATTTTTCTTCTTTTAAGCATATTATAAAAAACTTAAGTTTTAGAAAAAAAAATTATACTTAATAATAGAAAAATATTTTTTGGGAATTTTTTTTCAAATTGGTGCCTAGTGTGGTATGACCTAATTTTTAAAATAGTAATTTTGATGGTTTTTTTTAAATATTTTTTAAGGAAACGATTTAATAAAACACTAAAAAGGGATAAAAAGTTTTGAAACACTCTTTAGTTCTTAATCTGTATTTTTGTTTACAGAAACTAGTCAAAAACAAAATTATTAATTATTTTTAAGAACACCCCCGAAAGTGCGTGTTTTGCAGAAAAGAATTACTAAAAATTTTATTATTTTCAAATTTTTAAAAGAGTACACCACTCATTTAGTTTTGACGTGTAGATGTCCTATTTTAAATAAGTGGGAGTGTCAGAGGGCGAGCATTTTATGTGATGATGTCTTATGGTACCTATAATTAATCATGACTGAAAAATCCATTTAAATTCCTGTGCGCCATCGCCTTGTGCCATAAACATTTTTTTTATATTTCTTAAACATTGAACATTTGTTGTTTTTTGCTTAATTTGTGCTGCCATGGACTAAAAAGATTAAAAAATTCTCACGATAACATTAGTCAAAAACAATTTATGAATATTCAACAACAAGATCACCAAAATGGTGATTCTCCAGAGGAATTTTTTTTTAGCTTCAAAAATAACGCTACTTGCCATACAAACGTTTAGCAAAAGCTTATTTATCTCAAAAATTGGTCTAACAATTTTGATTAAAAAAATCAGTGTACTATTGTAGGTATGGTGAACTTTGTGGTAAAAAAATTTACCAAAAACTATTTTTAATCTTAGATAGGTTTTTAATTTTCGATTTTCTCGTTAACGACTTAACCGATTTCAATTAAATTTTTTATGAAAAAGTTCCCTTAATATTTTTATAACATCGCATATTACAAATTTAAAAAAAATACATTTTTTTTTCTTTAAAATATTAATGATTTGAGGTTTTTAAATGTTTTAAAACTAGGTTTATGGATGTTCATATTTTAAGAAATACTCAAAATTGGCAATAAGGAAATACTTATTCATCTCAAAAATGGCTCCAAATTTAAAAAAAAAATAGTGTATTATTGTAGGTATGATGTACTTTTCTGTAAAAAGAGAATTTAGAAAAAAAACTGTTACTAACGGTACCTGCCATATATAACGGTTTTTTATTCGATTTTCTCATTAACGGCTTAATCGATTTATGTTAAAATATTTATGAAAAATCCTCTTCAATATTTTGATAACATTATACATCAAAATTTTGAAAAAAATTAATTTTGAATTTTTAAAAAAATTATTTTTTTTCTTAATTCAATATTTCAAAAATGGGTTAGTGAATATTTTTGAAACTATATTTATTCATGTATAATACAAAATACTTACCACAATTTTTTATAGAAAAATATTAGTTCTTAAGATAACTGATCTAACGATTTTAATTTGTTTGCATATGTTTTTGTGCTTATTTTCAAAGTTCTTAAGTTCCAAGCAATTTGAACATAAGAGAAAGTAGGGCATTTTATTTATTACAGCACTTGGCATTTGGCAAGTTGCTTACTTCACGCACATCACATTATCTTAAAGCTTAAAAGAATCACCCTTTTTAAATTTAAGAAAAAATAAAATTGATTTTTTTTTGGCCATCACAGTCATTCATATACAAAGGTACACATTATACTCATTTATGTATGTATACCTGTCAGATTTTAATTCCTAGCAAAATATATGAGCAATTCAATTTGTACCAGAAAGTGCTTCCTTTTTGGTTGAATGATCAAAAGGAATACCTTCATCAATTATGGTCTGGGTCTCTGCAATCAATCGAACAGTCGCGACGCCTTCCTGTCACTACACAAAAAAAAAACAAAATGGCCACGGCAATCCATTTTATTGCTCATTTAAAAATATAAACGTGTCCTTACAAAGGCGCAAAAGGATGATGATTTTCAGTTCCTAGAATTGTTAATTAAAAAAAAAAAAATCAATCCAATTTGAATGGCAATATGCTCCTTTGCGGATGATGATGAAGGAGGCTGCAGCTTCTGGATATTGTAAAGTCAACAACATGAAATGGCCAGAAAACAAATGATGTCGAGTTCATGTCATAAACCACACCATAGTTTATTGTGTTTCTTCAATTTTGTACTCTTGAGGCATAGCGTAGGTTCAAAGTACCCACCTACATACATATTTTCACCTATTTCATATGAAATTGAATCAAATTTCTAACAATTGGTTCCCGTTCCCATGCAACTCAGACTGACATGAAGCAGGTTGAGCTAAAATAGATACACGTGATGGTGATGTGTACGAGTAGGTAGATGCACATAGTCCTGAGCAAGACGCAGTTATGCTACACTATGTGAGTCTTAGTACTATTTATGTATGTGTATTCCTATCCAAAATCACTCTATAGATTTGTTTTGAGATAGTAAGGGATGGTATGGGATCAAAAATTGCCCACGGATGCAAAAGTATCAGCAAAATTCGTCGAAATGCTTGAACCCTTCCTTATAGGCTCCTTCGTAATTTTAATAGCATTCGACGTAGTGTAAACACGCCCGGTACTCCGTTCCAGCTATACATATAGATTTACATCAATGCAAGACAGCAAGCCAACAAGGAAGGGATAGCGAAAGGGGACTTTTAAGCGTAGATAGGTACACAAACGGTGGTGTGCTTTTTCCTGACTCTTCGTTTTGTTGTAACTTTCAGTTGAGCGAAATTGTCCTAGAGGAGCAGACAATCGAATTTACTGAATTCAGCACATCCCCTCGTCAACCCCTTTTTTCAGTTCAGTTAATATGTACTGTACCAATATCCATACGAGAAGGGCTATGTTTAGAGACTTTGCTTCATTCACATCCATAGGTGCTCAGGCTTAACTTCAATCAATTGAAAATTGTACAGGAATAGAATCTCATTTCCGTATTTTATATTCTCGTGAATGTACGTTATAAACACGACTTAGAACATTTACAAATACCTATATCCCTACAAATATATGTACAATACAGGTGCTCTGTATATAAACCTATGTCTGTAGGGTTGATTGAGTACCCATATCGGCAAAAGGATACACAATTTAGATGAAATTGCATTCTTGTATATCATTGCGATATTCTGTAAGCAATAATTCCATAACGGATTGGACACAATCTGTTCTTATGTGTTCCTATACACTCGTCTATACCGTTGAGAAAGAAGCCTTTATTCAAATCATAATATTTCAAAAATTCAAAATTGAAAATATGAACATAGGTTTTGTGATATTTTTGTGTTGATGGTTCGTCAATTCCCATGTGTGGGAAGCATAATTCGGTTCGTTTCGAAAGATATTTTTGACGCCCATGCTCTGATATAAAATTGTTTCTTCTATTAGGGTTAGGGCAGCCCTTTCTAGATGTCAGAGTAAAGAATCTATAGAAATTTGATTTACAGAGATTTACTGATCCAAAACGATAAAAGCCATTTAAGAACAAGGATATGTGTAATTACGAGGGTAATTGATTGAACAAGTAATTTGTTTGATTTGTGAAAATGTTAAGGTTAAGGACTCTTTAGGAGGAAGAATTATTTAATTAAGATGAAAGAGTTTATTTTTAGAATGCTTAAGACGAGTTGGTATCTATAATTAAAATTTACATAATTAAATGGGACTCAAATGATAAAAGATCAAAAATGTACCTCTATATACTACATCATAAAGTGAAATTAACTGTACTGACTAAAGGGTGATTTCTTAAGAGGTTTAGAACTTTAAAAAAAAAAAAAACACAAAAAATTCGAAAAAATGAATGAAATATTTATTTGAATCGATAGTTTGAACCTTGCAATTTAATGTTTAAAGATAATTTCATGCAAATGTTGACCGCGGCTGCGTCTCAGGTAGCCCATCCACTGAGTCCAATTTTGGCATACTCTTTCACACATATCGGCCGGTATCTCACGAATGAATGCATGGATGTTGGCTTCCAGTGCGTCAATCGAAGCGGGCTTGTCTCTATAGACATTAGCCTTGACAAACCCCCACAAAAAATAATCTAATGGTGTCAAATCGCACGATCTAGGCGGCCAATTGACCGGCCCGAAACGTGAAATTAACTGTTCACCAAACTCGCCTCGCAATTGCGCCATTGTTTCGCGTGCTGTGTGGCATGTGGCACCGTCTTGTTGAAACCACATATCATGCAAGTCAAGAACTTCCATTTCGGGCAAAAAAAAGTTTGTTATCATCGCTCGGTAGCGTTCACCATTGACAGTAACGCTGCGATTCGCATCATCTTTGAAGAAATATGGCCCAATAATGCCGCCGGCCCATAAACCGCACCAAACAGTGGCTTTTTCGGGATGCATTGGTAGCTGTTGCAATGCTTCTGGCTGATCTTCACTCCAAATGCGGCAATTATGCTTATTTACGTACCCATTCAACCAAAAATGAGCCTCATCGCTGAACACAATTTTTCGCGCGATGAACATTTCGAACCGAGCACGAATTTTGATAGTAAAATTCAATAATTTGCAAGCGTTGTTCATTTGTAAGACGATCCATGGTTAAATTGCAAACCAAACTGAAGCTGTTTGACAGTGACACAAGGTACTAAACACACGTCAGCTGTCAAAACCAGTGTTGCCAAAACCAAACCAGCTAAAAAATCACCCGTTATATAAAACCTTGTTAAGACAGACTTCCACAAGCCTAGCAGGGATGATTGCAGGGTTCTATTTAGAAACCCTCGGACTGGTTGGTTCATTCAGACTTCCTGATTATAGCAGTCTCTTCAGCGACTTGGAAGAACTCTCTGACATTTCAAGTAAAATGGTTCAAAATGGCTTGAAAATTTTTAAGCTTTTTATTGGAAACTTTTGCAACCACAGTCCAAATGAACGAACAAATACACCAACCCCTGACCTATTAAACCTATCTACCAAACATTGCATGAAGCCACTTGCTCCTACGGGCCTGATGAAGGGATGGACAACACCCTTAAAAGCCATCGTTCTCTGCTCAACCATGTGATTTTATAACGACAGACTTCTGCAATGAATTAGAACTACCCAAACCAACGACTCTTCAGGCCACAGTCTGCTAAAACTCATCAACACCCGCTACAGGCTTGCTTGTCTTGGAATTTATCATAGGTTTCATTTCATGGGGGTTGTACCTCGTGCCATAATGGTTTGTGCGTTTGACTATTATGCCAATGGTCTACGTTCGATTACCAGCTGCTGTCACCTAGAAACTAAAATATTTTTCCCGAGGTACTGCCTCTTGCGAGGAACTGAATAAGTGCTTCTCATCTAGCAGTTCGGACTTAGCAAACAATTGTAGGTACCCCCCATTCCTGCCAACAACACGCACACAGAAATGGTTGAGAGTTGTAAGTCACTAGGCCATGGTTCTTTACGAGCTGTTATGCCACCAAAATAATTTAACTTATATTTCATGGGAGTCAGAATCCCTGGGGTATCACAATGGATTAACGTTGATCTAAGTGTGATTCTATGAAGATCAACTTGTGTCACTCTAGCTCATTTAACAAAAATTATCAGCCTTTGCAGCATTGCTGAAACGGACAGTCAACGACCTCGGTCCTGAATATGGTCCAAGACTTAGACTAAGTATGAAATTTATGAATATTTTCAGACCCATCAGTCAAGTCACTGAAGACACACCAATATTGGGGAATCGAAGCCATGAACAGTGACGGAGGTTTCTGTGCCACCCGTAAAAAGAAAGCGGTGAAACGACCTTATCCAAAGACGACGGAAGCAATTTGCTGCTACCCAGAAAAAAGAGGTCCCGAAAAACGAGAAAATCAAAGGACACCTACACTAATTGAGCGCAAATTTAAGAAGGAACTGCAACAGTTTCATCAACTCCTTCCAAAGTAAGACCTTGCATTGCGGAAAAAAATTCACCTTACATAGCCATTGAAGTTGAAAACTAACTGCATATCGAACGGCTTAAAGTTCAATTCAAGAAGAGATTACAGTTAATCAAGCCTGAACCTGACGCTTTCAAGAACATCCACCAGCTGAATGGTCAAACATCACCAATGTCTGAGAAGACAATCACCAACAATGGAGAAGTAACAACAATACAGGACAAAGTTCAAGCTTTTGCTATAAAAGGGTATTTCATGCCAAAGCCATTTGATGGTCCAAGCTTCCTTGATGGAATACAGGCATCTATTCAGCAGACTTTGATGCCCAACTTGGCAAGTGATTCAGTCGACAGCATGAGCCTCCAGAGGAGATAGCTGAAATGATTTTAGCAACTCTTAACCAAAAAAGTCAGCTGGGCCGGATTGGTTATCCAACTTTATCCTAAAGAAATTTCCGCTTACAGTAATGGTTTTTCTGGCCACCATGCGCCCCAGAAATGGAAAACTACAAAAATGTTGGTGACTTCCAAGAAAGTTACAAGGAACATAGTCACCAATAACAGGCCAATATCCCTCCTCAGTAACCTAAATAAGATCTTGAAATAGCTGATGCTCAGAAAGCTCAAAAAGTTCTACGGCAATGAACAACATCATCCCAAGCATGCATCAGTAGGGTTTTCGGGAAAAGCATAACACTCGGCATCTGCCCTTTAAGTTTAATCATGATATCACCACAGTCTTAAGCAACCACCGAGTTGCAGTCAAATAATTCCTGGATGTCGAAAAAGTGTTAGGTAGTTTATGGATTGATGACGGCCTTATCCATAAACTTCACATACTAGGCTTTCCATCAGCACTAATACAAATTATTTTCTATTTTCTTCCTTCCCAGAATATTTTCGTGCAACTGGAGAACAGCAAATCAACAGTGAAGAGCGTCAGAGCTGGAGTTGCTCAAGGGCCGAAACTTGGACCAACCAATTTCAAGCAAATGCTAGAAGCTTCTCTTCAATGGTTACTTGCTCACATATAGCTCATCATTATTTCCATTGAATGCTCCCGATAAGTCGAGGCAATATTCCTACAATCTTTGTGTTTTCCACCAAACATAGTATTCTGATCAACTAATCCAAATCGGAGCTTGTCTGCCTCAGAAAAAGAAGGGCAGAGGATGAATTCGTTCAGCTGGAAGCTTCAGAAGGATCACCCTATTACTCCCAGATTGAGCGTTTGATTCAACATCTTCAAAATGGCTATGAAGGAACTCCAAATATTCAAGAGGAAAATTCTGAAGATCTTCACTGAGCTTTATTTCGATCATTAGTGGCGTAAGCATTTCAAAAATAAGCACTCTATACTCTGAAGTTAAGAGCCAAGAGACAAGTATCTATAGGCTGTTGATTATGTCCTAAATATAGGGCAGTAAGGAACTAAGACGGTCATAGTTTTTTTTTTGGAAAAATCAATTAATGGGTCATTGAGGGATGAGAAAACCAATTATTTGAAATTTTGAAAGAAAAAAATAGATGGCAGCCCTTTAACTGCACAAAAACTGAAATTTGACAAGTATTTTTGACAGGAATGGACAAGAGTGAATCATAAACCCAGTTTGAGCCTTTCATTTTACAAGTTTCTAAAATCAAAATAGCCAAAAATGCCATATAATTTACTTTGAAATCTTAAAATCAACTTAGAATCAGCGATCGTTCCTTGGAGGATAATTTAATCATCCTTCTTTTATATAGAACAATGCCTGTACCTGTCTCTTGAAGTAAGAAAAGTTATAGGAAAATATGTAAAAACCGATTTTTCACAATTGTTTGCAATGATTTTTTTGAAATTTAGGTAACTAAAAAGTGTTTAAAATTTTTCATTTGCCAAGGCATTTACGCAAAAAGCTACAAAGCTCTGAACTGAACCACCTCCAAAAAATAGTTTCTTGACCCAACCCAACCCATAAATACTTGGTTTTTATTCTTTATCGTCTCAGGCAAATCATCTGTCAGTCTTCGTTTATGACCAAAGGAATTTAACCAGTGAAGATTACGCAAATTCCTAAAGACTATTGTTAAAAGCTATTCTCTTAACAAAAGGAAAAATAAAAATAAAAAATAATCCTCAAAGCAAAATGACCAATAACATGCAAAACACAACACAAAACAAAGTGAAATTCTCTTCGCGCAGATAAAATAAAAAAAAAAAAGAATGCCATTACTTAAGGACACAACAATGCAAATGTCCTGTCAGGAAAATGCACTCAAATTCAGTGACGAGAAAATAAAAAAAATATAAGTAAAAATGAAAAACCAAATAAAGCTTACGATCAAATAAAAATGAACAAAAAAAAAAAACATTACCAGCCAGCAAGAGTAAGAACGTACTGGTCTCTGTGTATACTATTCAAAAATGACAAGAAATATTCGTATATTTTCTACAAAATTACAGTTTCTCTCTTAAAATTTGAATTGAAAATAAAAAAAATAAAAAATTCAACTGGAAAACATAACTCCTTGTGAAAAATTTACATGAAAACGTATTTCTCCATTCATCATCATCATCTAGTAAACGGTTGAAATGAAAAATTCTTCTTAAATTCATGTGACAAGGACATAATCTATACACCAATACACACGCAAGACATAGTATCAACAAAAACAACAAAAACAGCTAAGCAAAGAAACAATTTCTCTTCCTTCGTTTTGGGGATAAACCATAAAAGTGCTGACTTAGACTGTATGCGCCAGCAAAGACGTTTTTATAGCATTTTGCTTGCACACAAGGATTTCCATCAGCCACCTAATGGAATCAAAAAGTTTTCCAAATGCAAACAACAACCGATACACACTGCATCTGCATCAGAGTTTCACTTAAACTTTTTAAAGACAAATTTGTGCAATAGAGAGTAGAGAAGAAGGACATTTTTTTTGTTTTCAAAATGCAAAAATAATGTAATGAGTAAAAAAAATATGAAAATGCAAAAACTTTCGTACGAAATTATTTAAAAAAAAAAAGTTATCTGTCAGCTCGAAGTTCAGATTGACAAAGCTACAACTCCAAATGAATAGCCAAAACTATTATAGTTTGCTAGCTAGAGATCCTTGAGGTCAGGTGGTGCTGGTGGTAGCATCAGTGAATGATTTAATGAAGAAAGACTTCGTTGATCCTTGTATCCAAGAAATGTTATATTTCTATGATAAAAGTTGGGTTTGGTGACGGAAAAACTTGAGATGGTAATTTGACAAAATGACTTTTATATTTTCTTGATAACACTTTTGTTGAAAACGGTATTTTATTTTTATTTATTTTTATTTTTTCAAAAAGAAAGAAAATTACAAGAAAGTTTAAATTTTAGTAATTTGAAGCATTTGAATGGAATAAAACAACTTTGTGTGATACCACAATTTTTATAGGCGGAAATTGTGTTTTTCAAAAGAATTAGACTCATTAATTGGTGCTGCAGGTTAGTCACTTAATTTTTTATTGGAATACTTTTTCCGACACTCATTGAGTTTGAACTTAGACTGATATTTTGTATAAGCCTATTCACTACTCAACGCACCACATCTCAAATAGCTATGTTCCTTGATTCAAAATCAGCAATATTTATAAGAATGAAATAATAGATGGTTTCTTTGTATGGTTTTGGGTTTCGAAATGGGGCCCCTTTGAATTAGGACCTAGAAGCATAAAATTAAATTTTTCCTCAAAAGACGTAAAACATTCACACTTCATTTCCCCAGACTGCAGCCCAAAAATGAACTCAGTGAAAATCATCACTTGTTGTGTTCTTCAGGGCTCTAGTTTAGGGCCGGTTCTCTTTTTAATTTATAATTGCTAGATATTTCTTCGAATCTTCGGTTCAATTTTTCTTGGCTGTAGAATAAATACGAGTGACTCTTAGCGATATTCCAATGGTTGCTAAATAATAAAAGCTAGTAGACCATCTGACTAACCTACTAGATACAAGGCTACAACTTTCTGTGTACTTAATGAAAGACTAGTTAAGTACAAAGACAGACACACAAAAATTAAAATGACATACAGACTCGGTGGTTGAAAGTGCTTGACAGACGATCTTTAAGAGTTTTAAAATTTAATGACAAGTAAAGTCAAGCAAAAAATGATAAGTCAGGTTTTCTGCAGTTTTTGGGTTGCCATCAATTAAAACTTAAGATTATTACCTAAATCAACACACCTTACGCTTTTAAAAGGCCGATTTTCTAATATGTAGATGCATATATGTTAGCTTATGCCACATTGAGTATGAAAAAGTACCTAGTGCCAGATGGTTTTAGTGGTCGATAGTATTGATAATAATTTTGATATTATTTTTAATAAAAAGGAAAAATATAAAAATTTTCAAAATAATTTTTTTTTTTTTGATTTTTAAAAAATATTCTCACACTTGTCATTACCATTACAGGGTAGCCAAAAAATTAGGTCCCACAATTCTATCTGTCTGTCTGTCCGTTAGGATGCAGCACAATCGATTAATTTTCTTAAATTTTGGCATAACGTGATTTTTTTTGGTGATTCTGCCCATATGTTTTTTTTTTTTTAAGAACTAAAAATAACGGTACCATACAATTTTTTTTAACAATTTTATGAAATCTCATTTTTCTTAAAAATGGCTTCACAACTTTTCTTAAAAAGAATTCAATAATTTCCTTTCGTAATGGCTACCTTTGAATTGGAACCACTTTTTTAATAATGGTTTTAGTAATGGTACCTTCCAAAGAACCGTTTTTTTATGAATTCATTTATGCTTAAATTAGTGTGATGTACTACTAAAAATTATGAAAATTTAAAAATATTGCAACTATTAATAGACTCAAAGAACATATTTAAAAAATTTTAATTTTGTCATTTTCGGCCGAACATGGAAAGATTTATTTTATATGTACGGATTAAAATTAGATTAAAAAATATTGCAGGTCAAAATTTTCAATAAAAAAGTTTTTGAATTTTAAAAATGTAAATTATTTTTTTGAAAATTCAATGTCTCAAAAACAGGTTGATAAATATTTTTGGAAATTATATTTTAATACGGATATTAAAAATACTTTGGATATATTTAAAAGCCTTTCACTAACTTAAATTTTTATGTTTTACCTAAACTCTTACATTAAATGCTACTTTTTTGATTTTTACTAGATTTATTCCGTGATTCACCTACTACTTGTTTCGGTGGCAATGTTTATTGGGTTCATTCGTGAACTATTACTATTTTAAGCTGCGATTCTTTCTGGATTCCTTCAAGATGATTAAGAGTTTCAATTGATGCTATTTTATCGCAGTCAACCGAGATTTATAACAAACTCATCCCTGATTTATTACCGGAATTGTCAGAATTTTTGTATCCAGTTTTCACTGCAATTTTTAACCTTTGATTTGTTATTAGTTTAGAATGAGATTTTTACCGGATTTGTACCTATTACTGTAGTTTACTATCAGTTTTGATGGCGGTTTTAATCGGATTTCTCTGTGATTTTTTCCAGTTGTAACTGCCATCTTTACCATATTAAACCAAGTTTTGTACAGGGTTCATCTGTGATTTATTATCAATTTCTACTACAATTTTAACTGTGATTTTTATTGGATTCATTCATTATTTTCTACCAGCTAGGTATGGTTCTTATCGCACAAGGTTCTAACAACAAATTCTACCACACATTTTACTGGATTCTACCCGTAGTTTGTACCAGGATTCATCTTCGCTGGAATGAAATATCTTTGTTTGACACAAGCTTCCGTGAGTGACCTTCGATGGTAAGGATGATAGTCAGGAGGGCAATAAGTCATATTTACAAAAAAAAAAATTACTCTGTTTTCTACGTAGAGATGCTTGCAGAGCCAATAAATTAGTTAGTAAGTAAATCTTGATGTTAATTATATTTGTTGCTTGTTTTTTTTTCTAAAAATAAGAAAGAAATCTTCTTTAGAGCAAACCCTTAAATGCCGGTGAGCTAACCAAACTTTATTTAAAAAATACATCATAAAATTATTGCACCAAAATCGTGATTTTTTTCTTGTGAAAACTTAGTAAATATATTAAAAACTGATTTTGAATTTTTTGGCAAATTGAAAAAGAATGCAATCTTTTTTGAGTGAAATCTTTCAAGACATTTATTTAATCAAAAGATTGCATTCATTGACTTAAATTTGTGAATTCAACTTTAAATTGCGCAATTTCCATTCATTTGACGTTGAAACAATTGCAATCATTTTGCCATCCATTCTTTTTCCAGTAATTAATTGAATTTAAAAAAAAAATGTTATGCGAAATAAAAAAGAGATACAAAAAAAGTATATAAAAATATCTACAAAATTAAAAGAATCCATTAATTCCCAAATGATTGCAATCAATTGATTGCTGTAAAATAAATGCGGGACAAATTGCTTGCAATCATTTCAATGCCAAATTCATGGTCTCAAAGTAAAGTCAAAGAATGCAATCTTTTAATTGAAGTCATATAAGATTGCTTCACGAAGATTGCACTCTTTTACAATCCTGCTCTTTAATAGTTTTCTAACAAAACCTTAAGAGAAAAGGATGTAGGAACTTCTTCATATGATACGAGTATGTATGAGTATATATATATATATATAAAGATAACAAATCACTTTGTTTAAACAAAATATAAATTTACGAACCTATCACATTAGGAAGTCATAAGAACTGTATTGTAGATAATAATTCACAAAGTGTGTCCCTGTAAACAAGCTTCAAATTCACTTTATCTCAATTATGTTAGTTAATAATCGAAGGATAAATTCTCCAAGAATTCAACTAGCTTCTATATCTATGGTCTTAAACCTAAGCCATATATGTACGTATACTAAGATCAACTCTTCATCCAGTAGAGGTACCTAGTATCTTTGTGGCAAATAAATATCTATCAAGTCTGTATGGAAACACACAGTTAGTTCAGAGGCCGTTATGCCAATACCTTCAACACCATAATCGCTTTAGCACGTTTTGCTCCTTTTTTTATTTCATTTTCATTTGTCCAATAAATGGCCCAACTAGGTAGGTAGTTCATTCATACACATATAGACAGAGACACCCTAGATCCGACGTCCACGTCCACAAAAGCAACTTCACAGAGTGCCACCGTTTTGAAGATTTACGCTCGGCGATAAATCACAAAATCCTATTTGCGGATATCCCATTTGGCCTGGGACCAGTGGCAACCGTGGTGAGGTTTTATTATGTTCCTATTATAATACCTTCTCCAGCAAAGCACACACACACATAAACACAAATACAGGGTTACCAATGGAGCAGCCGCCGCTGGCGATGGCAGCAGCCAGCAACGATGCCAGGACCTCGATGGGACCGCGATTGGAACAAAGTGCATTCGCTTAGACACGGTTTGCTATATTTTGCCATAAAGTAATAACCACCACGGACGCGAACGGACGGCAGCGTTTCGCTTTCAATGATGTATGATTGCGGCCGACCGAATGACGACCGACAGACCAACCAGCAAGCTCTAGGATCAGTGGTGTGTCCTTGTTGTAGGTTATATGGGATGTTTGGATGCTTGGATGTGTGGTTGCTGTTTGCGCTGCATGCGATGAAGGTAAATATTTGCTTTTAATTTATGGCCGCCAAAACTGGGTATGTGATTTGTATTCTGATAGCCCACCATTTTAGGGGTCTAATGCCAGGCATCAAATTTCAACAAAACCAAACCAAACTAAACCACAATCGTGTTGAAACAAAACTGTGACTCTCAATCATAATAATTTCTATTTGACACGAAGATTGAATTACCGTCAGCTATTAAGGGCGTTTCCCGTTTTCCGTTTTCCGTTTTCTATTTTCCTTTTTGTTATGTAATTTTACTACCATTTAGATGTTGATTTCTTTGACACGTGTCGTCGTCGTTCTGGAGGCTTGAACCAGGACTCTATTTAAAATAATAGTTAATGCTTCGTTGACAGTCGATAATGTTGCCATACGCAAAATTTTAATAAAACTGAATTGAGTTTAGTTTTATTTGAAAATAGAATTTGCGAAAAAATAAAATTATTTCAATAATTTTCGTAAACAAAAAATAAGTAAATTTAAGAATAATTGAATTCAATTGTTTCCAATGATTAAACCGCCATAAATAGCAAAATTTTTGCTGTCACGCATAGACGTTATAAAATTTCCATGCAAATTAATCGGCAACTATATGGCAACTCTGATGGAGGCTGGTGCTAGTTGAGTGTTGCTGTGCTTCGACAATTATCTTGCGGTTGTTAAGTATTAACCCTGAGCTTATTAGTAATTATTCTTGATTTGAATTGAGGACACTATTATTAAACACTTGAATATAATATGTGAAGCAGATATACCAATTAAGTTTGAATGTGCAAATGTGGTTTTGTCGAAGTGTGGATTGGATTAAATTCGGTCCTCTCGGGAAATTGTTTGGTAATGTTGTTTGTGGCAGAATAATTTAGGTTTTTTCAAAAATACAATTCTATTTGTATTTGTATTTGAAAAGAACATTGCTTGCTTTATTTTTCAGAAGAATTAAGAATGGAGCACACATACAAAAACAATTAGTAAAATTTTGAATCTTATTGATAGTTAAAAAATGATTGGTGGCATGGTCGCTGCTTAAAAAACAAACCGTGCCTTGTGATGTACAAAACTCACCTCTGCTTCCTGAGTGCTTATTTGTAGCGACCAAAAAAGAAGAGGACCTTTTAATTTCTATTGATTTCGAACGGATGCAGGAGTGGTGATTTTTAAAAAATGCAATGAAAAAAATAATATTAAAAAGCAACGGCAACACTTACAACAAAATACCTTTTTTTTGCATTCAATCAACTAATTTCAACCGCTATAACTTGGTTTATAACTTTTTTTTATTTTGGTAACGGTTTCTCCCAAATGTATCACCAAATACGATTTTTCAATTTTTTGAAAAAATGACCCTCCTTGTAAATATAAGTCTAGTGCATACTTCCTCATGGAGTGGACAATCGTCAGCGGTAAAAGTGATTGTTTGACATTTTTTACTGGTACAAACTTGCGAATGTGTTGTGAACGTTTGACGTTTAAAACCACAATGAATTAAATGACTAGTAATCGAACTGTCAACTGTTCAGGTTCACCAAGAGTTCCCGTACATTTTGCTAGGAAATTGCTCGTGAGTGAAAACTCTCCACACAGCTTCATGAGCACGTGGATAAAAAAACAAATTTTGTAGGGATTCACAACATAACATGATTCACAACGAATTAGATTTTTATTTCGACTTTTGCAAAACATCCCGGAATATAGCTGACGTTTTCAACACGGAATTAAAAAAATTTCGAACTATCCCTGAACTTTAGTAAAAATCGAAGGAGTAAAAATACCTCAATCATTTTTGTACCTCGATCTTTTTTTTTGAAAGCACTATATATAATTCCAAGACTGTCGATTTTCTGGGTACTTATTTTGTACACACCGTTTAACATATTTTGAACACAAAAAAAAACATTTTACTTTTATGCTGAAATAAAGGTATTCCATGAAATTTTTTTCTACCATAAGAAAATATAAGATATTTATGAAGTGTGCGAAATATAAAAATTAAAATTTAAATCATTCTCAAATAGTTAGGTATCTATGAAACTTGCTATCTCCAAAATTTTTAAAATTGAGTTACCTAGTTCTTGCAACCAGGGGAGATATTTAAAATATCTTAAACAACTTCTTTTGAGAGTTTGACATGACAAAAAAAGAACGAAATCTTAATTCTTCGTTGAATATGATTTATGTAAAAAAAAATATTTCAAATCAGTTTTAATGAAATTTTTAAAACATTTTTGGAGTACAAATCGTTCGTATTTATTCATATGCATACAAAAATAAAATTTCCAAAAAAAACTATTAACCTCTTTCTGAATAGCCAATTTTTCAAAAAAAAAATTTTAACTTTTATTTAAAATTCAAAAACTTATTTTTGGAAAAATTTGACCTTATTTGAAAGTTATATAAAAAAAATCCAAATCTGTTAAGCCGATAACGAGAAAATTCAAAATTAAGGAAAACGTTCTATGAGCAGTACTGTAAATAGTCTCTATTTGTAATTTTGTATAGTTTTTGAGAGTAAATCACACAAATTTAACGTTTTAACATTTGTATGGAAGGTACCGTTATTTTTTGCATAAAAGTAAAATAAAAGTTTTTCTTGAAATACTTTATGAAGTAAAAAAAAAAACACTAAAATACCGAGTTTTATGAAAATCGATTGCTGAGTTTTCATATATATTCAAATTAAAAAAAAAATGTTGAACATTTTTAAAAATCCAACACATGTTTTTTTGAAAATTTTTGTAAAAAAAAAAATATTTGCATTGCTTTAGAGCTTCTGTATAAAAAAATAAAGAAAAGTTGTGGAGCCGTTTTTGAGAAAGATAAAATGCCCTGCGGAATCACCAAAAACCACCACGCACCAAGTTTTATAAGAATAGATCCAGCCGTTTAGGATGTAGCTAAACCAACAGATAGACACAAAGACTTTTTTATCGTAATGTTATGTTTTTGCTATATAGCGCCTAATTCGGAAATAAAAGTTGCGTATACGCCCAAGTGAATCTACAAAAATGTTCCACAAAAATCTTGTATTGAAGAATTTTTTTTGGAAAAATTTTGTATTTTATTAAATCTTTGGTAAGAAGACAAATTTATTTATTGAATCATTGAATTTGGTAGAAAATGACAATTCCAAAAAAATTGTTGTTGACGTTATTTTTTTATTTTAAAAATTTGTTATTAAAAATAATTAAAATTAAGGTGAGAAAAACCAACATTTTTTACTTAACTGCAAAACAATCAATTGGATATTGTTTTTATTCCTTAGGATCATTTCCGAAAATTTTGGACCATCTTCTGTTAATTTTGTACAAATCAGTATTGAAGTCACTTTTATATGAAAGAATTGATTCAGGTGCATATTTTAGACCCTTCAAACACAAACTTGGCTCAAATTCTGTCTTCTACAGTACATTATTCAAAAATTTGGAAATTTCAGACCATGTTCTGACCTTAATTGTGAAGCCCTTGTTTGAAGTAAAAAAAAAAGGCTTTACCTCTGAATTCACCATCCTTAAATTATTTAGTGCACCGAATTTCATTAATATGTGGCCAAAATTCAAACAAACAGCAACCAATCATAAATAATAAAAAAAAGTAACTTAGAAAAACTTGCGCCCAACATTTTGGAGTTTGCTTAAACTGCAGTTAATGATTAATAAAGGTAAGTACGTTTATTTCGTTGAAATATTGTTATTCATTATTCGTTGAAAGAATATTAAAGAAGAAATAAATCCACCTCAAAAATGATGTTTTAAATTAATAAGAAATTTTTTTTCATGAAAAACTCATGTCCTAATAAACGTTAAAAAATAATTACTTAAGTACAAAATTTTACATAAATAGAATTTCGAATAATATTTGAAATTCTTTTCTTTTTCCTGAAATTTAATAAATATAAATTTCTGTCTTTCTCCTCGCAAAAATTTCCATGGAGATTTTCGTTTTCTATGTTACTCGTATTTCAACAGGAAATATGATTTCAATGAACCATAATTCTGTATACAATCAATAAATCTTCTCTCTTTTGAGTTTTCCTTTAATTAGTGTAGTAACCAATACCATAATAATTTTTCTATGACTTTATTTTCACAAGAAATATTATTATACAAAGGTAAGAAAAAAGAAACAAAAAAAAATATATTCTAAGAGAATTTAAGTTAAAAGGAGAAACTTTTTAAAAGAATATTTTTCTTAAAGGTAGGAATCTAATTTTAAAAAAAAGCACACCGTAATCAATCATTTTTATTTTTAAAACGATGGTGACATTTTATTTTAGTCCTTGCTGGGTAATAATAAGTGTCTTATTGAAATATATTGCCTTTGGTGTTTTTTTTTTGTTCATTTTTTGGTTTTGTATTTTTTTTTGTGATTATTTATTTAACTTAGGTATTTTAAGAAATAATAAGAATTTTTCGTTTGACATTTTTAATTAAGAAATTTTAAGTCTATTTTTGAAAGAACGATTTAAAATACGGCGCTAGTTAAAGATATCATGGGGAAATAAATTTTGTAACCCTAAGGGCCTGTATCACTTCGATACCTTCCCGTAAGAATGCATTAAGCAACATTTCAAAAATATCAGAGGCATCGAAATAAACCTCTGGATTAGTTTTTTATGTGTGCATCTAAGGAATTAAAAAAAAAACTTGGAAATTAATTTTCAACTCAAAATCCCTTTAAAAATCTGTTTATTACTACAAAATACAAAAATAATTAATTAAAAAAGAGGCTTTTAAAAATTCTAATTTAAAATTTTTAAAATGTCGCTTAAAACATTCTTACGGGAAGGTATCGACTTTATCTGAGTAAGTTTGTGATTAGTTATTTGACACATTAATTTTGAGACATGTTTAAAAATACACGAGGCAAACAAAAATATTTTTGTGGTTTATATCCCACAGTTATATTATAACTGTTATAATATTTATGTGTCAGATATACCTAATCTGAATATTATTTAGTCATTGAGAAGCAAGCCCTTAACATGCCGGCTCCACTGGACATGAGCCATGCTCGGACTATGAATATGTCTTTAAAAAAAACAATGGAGCCTCAAAAAGTCATGTCCGAGCAGTGACATATTCATTTTGGGCATCGTTTATTTTCAGTAGAGCCGGTGTGGAGCTTTTACTTAACAGCTGAGGTATCCAGGATTCTTTCCCCAAGAAGCAACGAAACTTGGGGTCAGGAGAATCGAATCTCGGAATAAAACGGCTGTAAGTCTTTTATTTGTTTATAAACAAAAACTCATCTTTTATTCATAGTTTTTCAAATTAGGACCTAACAAGTTATTTCATATAAATTAGAATTTTAGTTTCTGAAGATAAATAACAGGGAATTTTATATATTTTGTTTTGGTCTTAAAAATAACTAGCACTATGTGTCATAAAATATATCCCTAGCAAGGAACATTGAGAATAAAACGGTCGAAACCCTCAAAGGGGAATATTGTCCATCCAGATCCTTGAAGAGGAACTTGAAGGAACAAAGTGGACAGGAATCCTTATAGGAGACCATATGTCCTCAGAAAATGAGTAATAAAGTTGTCAAAACCCTCCAAAGAGAACCTTATCCAATGGAGCTTCTAGAAGAATAGCTCAAATTAACAAACAGATTTTTCCTGACACACAAACCACGGAAAGAAACAGTCGGAACCCTCTAAGGAGAATCTGGAATGCTAGAAGAAGAGTCCAATGGAAAAAAACGGTTGTCCCTGGTTTACAGACGGCTGGAACTCTTGAAGGAGAATCTTGTCTAATGAGCTTCTTGAAGAGGAGCTCGAAGGAACAAAACGGGGCCGGGTATCCTTATCGAAAGCCCTATGCATTGGCAAATAAGGAATAAAGCGGTTGGAACCGTAGAAGGAGAACCTTGTCCAAGGGAGCTTCTAGAAGAGTAGCCCAAAAGAACAAAACGATTGTCTCTGGCACACAACCCAGGGAAAAAAACGGTCGGAACCCTCAAAGAGGTTCTTTTCCAATGAACTGCTAGAAGAGGAGTCCAAAGGAAAAACCAGCGAAAGAAACGGTCAGAACGAAACGAAGGAGAACCATGTCCAATAAGCTTCTTGAAGAGGAGCTCAAGGAAACAAAATGGAATCGGGTATCCCTATCGGAACCCTACGTCCTCGGCAAATTAGAAATAAAGCGGTTGGAAACCTCGAAAGAGAACTTTTCCAATGGATCTTTTAGAAGAGTAGCCCAAGTGAACAAAACGATTGCCCCTAGAACACAACCCAGTGAAAGAAAAGGTCCGGAACCCTCACAAAGAGAGTGAACTGCTTGAAGAGGAGTTCAAAGAAACAAAATCGTTGTCCCTGGCACACAAATTAGGGAAAGCAACGGTCGGAACTCTCGAAGAAGAGTCCAATGAGCTGCTAGAAGAGGAGTTCAAAGGAAAGAAACGGGCGGAATTTCTTATGGAAATCCTTCTATACTTATGTTATAAGCCTATATAATATGTCTACACTATTTACCCTACTTAAAAAGTAATTCTAAACTAGCGAAAGATGATTTCATAAAAGAAAGTTAGATTGGGCTCTGCGTTTGCAATGCCTATCATTTACCGAAACGCCTTGTAAAAGGTTTATGTTACGGCATACGGCCCGGTACCCACAACTGGACAAGAAGAAAAGACAATTTTGAATTTATGATGTTTTTCTTAGTTCACCTTATTACATTTTCTGGAGTAAGCCAATGTGAATCATAAGAACGAAATTCAAATTTATATGTGTTTTCATGATTTTCGTTAATCTTCATGATATGAATGGATTAACTTAAAGCGGGTATCATACGACGACACGTATGCACGAAACGATATGAGTAATGATATAGTTATTAGGGTACTGTAGGAGTTGTAATGCTTCGTTACACCAGGATGTAAAAAGAAGAATTTAACTATAATTATGAGTGTTTTTTCTTTAAGTACATTCATGTTTATAAATACATACCTGCCCCCATATGTCAGCAAATTTCTTCATGTAAGCAAAAACAAACCCAAATGAGATTGTACACATTTTATTTTCTAAGGTTGCTATTATAGTTTTGATAAAACGCCTACTTTTATAAAAAAAGTGACTTTCATAAAATTAATGACTCGCACATTATTTTTCATTTTTGCTGTCATAACAATTTTTAAATTGTCATTTCAAAACATATTGAGAATAGATTATAAAAATGAGATCGCAATTTTATAAACAAACAAATTAAATATTCATATTTTTCAAAGGAAAACAAAATAAAGAAAATTATTTCCTTTTTATTTTTTTTAACTCTGAATTGGCCTTATTTTTATTAAAAGCAAACTTCCTCAAGGATTTCAACTTTTTCAATATCACGCAGTCATATTAAAAAAAAAAAAAAAACAAAAAACAACAACTTTGCTGAAGTCTTCTATCATATCGTATCGTATATCGTAGTCATTGTCAACAACTTTTTGCTTGAAGGAAAACTATGTACCTATACGTTCTCCTTCCTTCTAGCATCATCATAAATAATTTTTCTTTTATTTCTTATTCTGGTAAAATTATAAGATCCTTATTGTCAGGCAGGAAAGAGGTGTGAATTATGAAGTGGAACCGCATCTCCATTACAAAGTGCCTACCACATGAGAACATTTTGAAAACATTCTTCGCGAAAGTACTTAAGCGCGTTATCATAAATTATCGTCAGAAATATCTGGCAGCTATTTGTCAGGACTCTCTAACATCAGGAAATAGACGTAGGAAAGTGATGGTATATTATCTCTCACAAAACTTTTGTTTCTAGGAAGTATTTTTGAAGTTTTTTTTTGTATTGCATTGTGTGTGGTGGGTTAGATGAATATTTTTCTGTCAAGCATACATCAAAATTTTAAGCGGAAACACCTCTCTTCTTCTTTTAAAAATTTCATAAAATTCCGACTTGGTATGAACAATATAAATTATTTTAATCTAATTCCCTATGAAGTATTCTTCGTTATATTACCACTCTGATGTGATGCTCTTGCTGCTTGGGGTTTAAGGGATTTTACAGGAAAAAGACTGGTATATAGGCTTGGGTTCTTAAGACAAATTAACAACAACACATTTAAATGTTATACAAGTGGAATAAATTTTATCATAATTAAGTGTGCAAAAGGGGTTCATGTGTTTAAAATATACATTTCTATTGTTAATTGAAATTTCATTTTAAGTGTTTTTTTTACAGATTTATTATGATGTTTAACGAAAGTGGCTTATCTATTAAATTCTGGGGGGAGGAGTTTGTTGTTATAATTTTTTAGATAACAATGTGTGTTAAACAAAATGTTGCTGAAATTTTTGAATTCAAAAGTTTTTGAGATTGGGAAACGAGAATTTTACTAGATCTATGTATGTATGAACAACCTATAAGGCCTGTTGTTATGTTGCATTTGGGAGAATTTTACCTGCTTCTTTGTTAAATTTTCTTAATTATTTAAATATAAACTCTGAACAATGTAATGACCTCAACTACTTGGAAAAAATAAAAACTCTTTCTTAGTAAAAATACGAAGACATGTTAGTAACTCACGTTC
Organism: Dasysyrphus albostriatus; assembly: GCA_946251815.1. NCBI lineage: Eukaryota > Metazoa > Arthropoda > Insecta > Diptera > Syrphidae > Dasysyrphus > Dasysyrphus albostriatus. The sequence goes on along the minus strand of OX276337.1, from coordinate 131,338,474 downwards.
CCCGTTTTGGACACGGGGTTTGTGGTATAGGACCTTGCACATTTTTTAAAATTGAACAAACCAATACAACTGAAGAAAAGTTTTGAACTGGATACGAGAATATATCAGCATATTCAAAACTTACCAAAAACGTCAAATTATTGAAATACAAAATATACAAAATTTAATAAAAATACATGCTAACTTACGTTACAAAAAGTCGGTAACTCGCATTAGTTATTTCACGTTCACTTTCAATTTAAAAATTAATGGTTAACCCTTTTATAATTTCATATTATTTTAAGCCAAATGTTTGTTTCTTGTAGGATGTTTTGCAATTCTAATTTTAAAATTAGTGAGCAAATAAATTTTTCGTTTTTCTATCGTCATGTCCACTTTTTCATGGAATTACCCAACATTTGTTTGGCTTGCATACAATTGAAATATTTTTTTTAATATTAAAGAGTGTTTCTTAACAAATATCAATCGAAAATAACTTGATATATATCCAAAATATCGAGAGGTTTCAAAAAATTTTTTGAGAAATCACCTATTTATAAATGTAAAAAAATATGTTTTTTTTTGCAAATTTTAGTAGGTACCTGTAGATAATATTGAAAATTTTTGGGAAAAAATTACTATGAGCTACGTTCAAAAGATTATAACTATATATCGAAAATAAACTCAATTTTTTTTTAAATTGAGTTTTCAAAAAAAAAAACTCACAATTCTATTAATTTTTGTGATCTTTTGCTTTACAAAAATTTAAGAAAATCTACAATCTCCATTCCCAAAAAGAAATCTCCATGAATATTTTATATGGGAAATTTTAACTGCTTACCGGTACGAATTAGCTTTAACGATATTAATTAAATTTTGAACAGAATTTTTTGAATTACTTTTATCAGTTTAAAGGGGGGGGGGGGGGGGTTAAAACATTGACACATTTCAGAACTAAGCTACACCGTTAATGTATAACTGTGCCTATTATGTCAAGTTAAAATAAAATAAAATAAGATCAAATAAAATGAAATAAAATAAAATAAAATAAAATAAAATAAAATAAAATAAAATAAAATAAAATAAAATAAAATAAAATAAAATAAAATAAAATAAAATAAAATAAAATAAAATAAAATAAAATAAAATAAAATAAAATAAAATAAAATAAAATAAAATAAAATTAGAAAATTAAAATAAAATAAAATAAAATAAAATAAAATAAAATAAAATAAAATAAAAAAAATTAAAATAAAATAAAATAAGATAAAATAATATAAATTAAGATAAATTAAAAAAAAAATAAATAAAATAAAATGAACTCCTGGGTCACATGTACATGCTCTTATGTTCAAGAAGCTGATGGCTCAAAAAAGTTCTATATAAAGTGGATATGATCATGAACATAAGTGATATTAAAATTAGTTAAGACAACTTCCTTAGTTTTTTGAGATTAAAAAAGGTAATGCCATCTGAATTCTTGATAAAATACGGAAAACAATATTTTAAATGCTGGAGCCATTTTTCAAAAGGAGAATTTCTCATATGTTTATCAAACTCTTCTTAAGACATTTTCTAGGAAAATTTTGTACATGCAAGTTTAAGTTTTTATTTGTGTGTATATGAAAATAAAATTTCCAAAAATAAATTTTCAACACTTTTTAGGATACCAAATTTTCAAAAAAAAAAATAATTTGACCTATTTTTTAAAACATTTTTTTTTTCAAATTTGTATGTAATAATATTATTTAATTTTAATAAAACTTTGCATTAATCTCCATTCTTTCGGCCAATATTGAGAAAATTCAAAATTAAAAAATATGTTCTATGATGTAGGTACTATTTTTAGTTGCTAGCTTTTTTGTTAATTTTTATAATTTTTGGTAATATATCACATTAATTTAAGCATACAGAAAAGTTATACAAAAATCGTAGGAGTTGTTCTTAAGAAAAAAATATTTTGTTACCGGTTTATTAATATTTTTATGAAAGGTACTATATTTATTTCATAAAAACAAAGTTATGTTTTTAGGTATTTAATACAGTACAAATAAACTCTTAAATACTGAATTTTAAAATAATCAATTATTATTTAGTTTTCAAAATATTTGAATATTCCAAGAAAATTTGAACATTTTTAAATAATCAAAATAGAAAACTTTTGTAAGAAAACCAATTTGTTTGGTTAAGAAGCTTTGGCAACGTAAAAATTATTGAAATCACAACTACTGATATGAAAAAAAAAAAAATCAAAAATAATCATAATAAGTTGTCCCTGAAACGGGGAGGTTTTCATTCCTATTGCCATTTAGGGACAGCTTTGTGAATACTTTCATATTTCTTTTCTTATTTCGAATTTTTTTGTTTCGTGAAGTTTTAGAATTTGTTTTCTTGTACTGTCTCTGTTCTTCAGTGTGGACTCTGAGGTAAAAGAAATTTTATGGTCACTTTTTTTTAACACCACGCCCAACTTCATTGATGATCTTCATTTTTTAGTCAAATGCTTTAATTTTCTTTCTATCTTTCTTCCTGAATTCCTTCTTTTCCAACAAAATAGGAACTTCTGCTCATACAAAACTCGTCCAAAACCAAATTTCAAATCAAAAACATACAAACTCTTAACTCAGCCATCCCTTTTCCTCAAAAAAAACTTTCGAAGTTTCACTGCAGGCCCTCAAGTACTTTTCAAAAAATTGAAAGAAAAGGCAATTTAAAAATTTCAATTTCATCTTTAGAAAGCCTTTTAACACCCCCCACCGAAAAAGTGAACAATCTTGAAAGATTGAACAGGCCAGGTTTTCAATACTTCACTATAACCAACATCCACTGTATTTGGGGTGATCGTTAAAAAAAATCATTTTGGATGGGCCTAAATCGACGCTAAATGAAGTAAAAAAATATTCCCTAGTTTTTTTATTTCCGGATTTTTATTTTTTTCGCCTATAGACCCTGTTGGGGTAAATTTAAATTCCTGTTTTCTTGTTTGCAAACTCAAGAGATTCCCATAAAATCTGCAAAACAAATCAGAGCATGTAGATTCAAGATAATTAGACAAGAAAAAATTCCACGCGAGGGGGGTAATATTTCCCCCACTTTAATAGACGGGGAAAATAAAAAAAATTAAAAAAATTACATAAGTAAAAACAACAGTAATACTTTCAGTATTGTCTTGTAGCTTTTATAGAAGCCAGAAGTCAATTCTTATGATTTCTTTTCAAATTAAAGTTCTTTGAATGCATATATTCAGGAAAAATTGTTTCCACATTAAAAAAATTTTAAAAAAAGTTTTTTTTTTTCTTCAAAATGTTGAATACACTTATTTTTCAAATTTCTGAATACAAAATAAAAGAAAAACTAAAAATTTTGTTTCATATCCTTAAATCAAGTCTCAATATAACTCGATTTTTTTTTTTCATTTTGAAAGTTCGATTTATGAAAGTTCCACTGTAATTATAATAAGATGAATTTGATCCAGAAAGTTCATTTTGTTCGATGTGTATATTTTTACATTTATTTAAGTAATAAACAAAACTTTCAATCGGGTTAAAAAAACAAAAACAATTCCTCAGTATTCGCAAGCAATGGTAAATACTTACGAGACATTTTTTTTAAAAATCTATTTTTTCTAAATTTAATTAAGGATAATTTACTATTTCGAAATTCATTAAATCTAGCGTCTACTGTATCAATTTTTTGATCACAAGTAAAATAGATTGTTCCTCACAATTCTGGTCCCTGATCGTGTTTTTACTTTTTCTTAGAACCAATAAAAACGATACCGGTCATGCATTTGTTTTAAACAATTCAATCTTATTAAAAATATACTGATTTTTCCGAAAAAAAAAATCAATAAAATAATTTTAGAATAAATAATTAATAAATTTTAGAAATAATATTACATATTTATTTAACTTTAAAAAAAGAAAAGAATTTCATATTTGCAGAATTATATGAATTTTGACCCTGCATGTTTAAGTTCTACCTAAGCAAAAAATATTAAAAAGGTGTTATTGTTAACAAAAATAAAACATCTTAAGCTCACTAGTAATTCCTCTATCTGCTCCACCTCCTTGCTAAAGGGTTTATAATTAATTAACTTCGTACAATATTGATTCTTATTGCTCAAAAATATAATTTTTTCTCTTCCCTCATTTGTTTACCTTTCTTAATAATAATAATTTTCAAAGTAATTAAACCCTAAGTTAAAAAAGTAATCCGGAGATTAAAAGAATTTTGACAACCCCCAAACCCATCATATTGGAGTGGCATTGATGTGAGCGCATGCCAAAAGTACCATTACAAAAATTAAAAATATATTAATTCAAAGTAAAGTCCATCTCCATATCTGTATGTATACATTTATACACTCCTTTCAGGAATAAAGGACCTTTCGAGATATAAAACAACTCTTATCCTATGGAGATAAATAATTTTTCTAAACGAAAAAGACTTTTATTAATTTGATAAGCCTAAACACACCTAATGATGCTGATCCTTAAACAAAACCTTTCCGAGTCCTTCGGATGTATGCGTACTCATATTTTTATGTAAATATAACTCGTTTATATCACAGGTATTAGATTAATGATCTAAAGGTTAACCCCTTGTTGTTTTTTTTTTTTCCAACAACTGTGTGTAAATAAAAAAGAATAAACACAGACACTCTGCTTTAAAACAATAAAGTGCTTTTATAGATGGCGCGCAAAAAAATATTCTGAAGGTTGGGTTTTGCGCTATAAAAAAGTGTAAACATAGGTTATGACTTCATTCAGCCATTTGAAACACACCATCATAAAGGTTTTTATCACCTTTAACGATGATGACGAGGACGACAACGACAACGACGACGACAATGACGGTCTGGAGCACCACGCATTGTCCTTTTTAGGAGCTCGCGTTCAGTGCACATTCCAATTAACATCCTGTGCCAAGGATCAACTACACCAAAGGTTGCTTTTTCAAGTTAATTACTCGAATGGATAGTCATTGTGAATTCGTCCTCAATAAAGGTAAAGTCGGCCTTTACCCGTGTTAGCTCTGATAATGGGGCGGGTTATTATTGTGTCTATGTATTCCCGTGTGTAACATTGGTGTTTTGTGGTGATGGTGGGTGTTTGACCAATGTTAACGAAACCAGATATGATGGTTGGTATTTTGAGGGGGAAGGGTGAAAGTTTGTTGAAAGAATGAAGTGAAATGTCTGTGAAAAATCTTTTGTTAGCGAGTAATTAGCAGTTTTTCTGTTAGTTTTCTCTTTTGTTTGAAATTAATCTAGAATTTGACTGCGGAAGGCAGACTGGTTGCAATTTGGTTTTCGCAGAGTTTCCTGTAAAAGAGAGAGAATTTAGTTGGTTGTTTGTTATATATAGGAAGAGAACTGCAATTGAAGTATTAATTGATGGCATCGTATCTATATCTCAACTCTCCAAAGTCCCGAGTCCCGAGTTTATATATATATTCAGAATGAGTAGAGTTGGTAGAAAGTTTTTAGACTAAATTGGAAAAGTTATAAGGAAACAACAATTGATATTGATGAGAATATCTTTTGAACTGAATGGCATGGTATCGTTGTCGACGCGGTTTTGCCCTCTTTCATACGAAGGCACTCAGAGATTTGAGTTTCAATAATGCTGCAAAGGATATACCAGACCTACATACCATCATCATCATCATCATTGTTTGCTGAATCATAAGATAGTTTCATTAATTTTGAATAATGAGATATTTTATCTATACTGCTGCTTTTCGATAACATCATTGTCATTGTCTTGCCAGAAAAGTTACTTTGTATTTATACCCCCGTCGTCATCAGTGTATAAAAGTTTTGATAATGGTGGTCTTTAAAAAGTAGAAAATTATGACAGGAATAGAATAAAAGTTTTTTTTTGTTGTTGTTGTCATATTTTGGACAAACTTTAATTAGTAACAAAGGAAGGTTTGAAGTTACCTTCTCAAATTATGGTACAGTTAATTCTAGAACTTGAAGGTATAAGGTGCTCGGAATACCTACTAATTTTATAATTTGGGAAACTTTGACGCACTCAGCTAAAACATTTATTTTCTTTAAGAAAAAAAAAGTAAAATCCAGGGGAAAGAGAAGATTATTTTTGTATACAATTCATTCATGTGCCTTTAAAATCAAAAACACAGCGTCAAAAACTTTTTTACCTTGACCAAACTTAAGAAGATTTATTCCATTGTTAGTCTATTTATACGCTTGAACATGGAGATTATTCAAAATAGCTAATATCTCTTTTTGATACAAAATTTTGAAGTTCATTTCGAGACATTGCACTTTTTTGATTGGTGGTTTTCTTTTAAACTTTCATTCTGATACACATAGGTATTCTTTAAGGCTCGTTAAATTTTCCAAAAAGGTAATATCTCGATTTTGGAAAAATAAAGAACTCTCTGAGGCGTATAGATTATAAAACTTTATGATCATCTATCAGATGTCTATTTTCAAGACCTTCACTTGATTAAGCTACATTTTTATGTGCCAGGGGATAGGTAAATTATTCAAAATTGCATATAATGCCCTTTTTAATTTTTTTTTTTTGAGAAAGTGCATTCATTTGGAGATATTGCAGCTTACCATCATCCATCAGATAAATAATGTTATAACCATCCTTTTGGTATGCAGCTTGAGACGCTAAGTAAAGTAAAACTGAGAAAAACTGTCTGGAATTTTCTGGAATTTTTATCATGCATCGGGTGATTAACTCCGGTTTTTATTTTGATTTCAAACTAATTGTTAGAAAACGGGCTTAACCTTGTTTTTATTTTGAAAAAGTGATATTGCACTCATTTATTTTGCATAAGGTGGATATTTTTGAAACCTTCAATTAAGATTGCATATTTTCATACTAGCCAATGTTGATTGTTCAAAATCCCTAATATCTCGTTTTTGATAGAATTTTTTTTTGAAAAGCATAGATTTCGAGATATTGCAATTTTTCATCTTACAATGAGTGGCTAGACTTTTATTTTGATACACATATTAAAGTGCCTGAAATATTTTCAAAAATGTAGCTAATTCAACGTATTTGATATCTTAAACCTTATTTGAGCAAAAGATTATAGAATATTAAACTTTTTCATCAGGTGAGTTGAAGACATAATAATTTTGGATCATACATCGGCTGGTTATCTAAATATAAGACCTTCATTTCAGTTTGCATATTAATACGATAGATCTTTTCCATTGTTCATAATAGCTTATACCTCTTTTTCGATGAACAAAACTCTCTAGAGTGATTAGATTTGGAGATAGTATAATTTCCTATAGGCAGTTTTTGAAACCATTATTCATAAAATTTCCATATTGATATTTATGCAGTCATGGTTCATTCAAAATAGTTTAAACCTCGTTTTTGAATTAAAATTTTTTAGAGTACATAGATTTGGAGATATTGCAATATTTCTATATGAATCGGGTGAATATCTTTGAAACCTTTATTTGATTTGAATTACGCTTTATATCCCTTGGTTCAAGATTTCATTCTGTTATTCTTCTTATAAGTTGAAAAAGTTATTCGGCAATGTTTCAAACCTGCTTATTACTAAAGGGTGATTTTTTAAGAGCTTGAGAACTTTTTTTAAAAAAAAAAACGCATACAATTTGCAAAATCTCATCGATTCTTTATTTGAAACGTTAGATTGGTCCATGACATTTACTTTTTGAAGATAATTTCATTTAAATGTTGACCGCGGCTGCGTCTTAGGTGGTCCATTCGGAAAGTCCAATTTTGGGTAACTTTTTCGAGAATTTCGGCCGGAATAGCCCGAATTTCTTCGGAAATGTTGTCTTCCAAAGCTGGAATAGTTGCTGGCTTATTTGTGTAGACTTTAGACTTGACGTAGCCCCACAAAAAATAGTCTAAAGGCGTCAAATCGCATGATCTTGGTGGCCAACTTACCGGTCCATTCCTTGAGATGAATTGTTCTCCGAAGTTTTCCCTCAAAATGGCCATAGAATCGCGAGCTGTGTGGCATGTAGCGCCATCTTGTTGAAACCACATGTCAACCAAGTTCAGTTCTTCCATTTTTGGCAACAAAAAGTTTGTTAGCATTGAACGATAGCGATTGCCATTCACCGTAACGTTGCGTCCAACAGCATCTTTGAAAAAATACGGTCCAATGATTCCACCAGCGTACAAACCACACCAAACAGTGCATTTTTCGGGATGCATGGGCAGTTCTTGAACGGCTTCTGGTTGCTCTTCACTCCAAATGCGGCAATTTTGCTTATTTACGTAGCCATTCAACCAGAAATGAGCCTCATCGCTGAACAAAATTTGTCGATAAAAAAGCGGATTTTCTGCCAACTTTTCTAGGGCCCATTCACTGAAAATTCGACGTTGTGGCAGATCGTTCGGCTTCAGTTCTTGCACGAGCTGTATTTTATACGGTTTTACACCAAGATCTTTGCGTAAAATCTTCCATGTGGTCGAATAACACAAACCCAATTGCTGCGAACGGCGACGAATCGACATTTCACGGTCTTCAGCAACACTCTCAGAAACAGACGCAATATTCTCTTCTGTACGCACTGTACGCATTCGTGTGGTTGGTTTAATGTCCAATAAAGTAAACTGAGTGCGAAACTTGGTCACAATCGCATTAATTGTTTGCTCACTTGGTCGATTATGTAGACCATAAATCGGACGTAAAGCGCGAAACACATTTCGAACCGAACACTGATTTTGGTAATAAAATTCAATGATTTGCAAGCGTTGCTCGTTAGTAAGTCTATTCATGATGAAATGTCAAAGCATACTGAGCATCTTTCTCTTTGACACCATGTCTGAAATCCCGCGTGATCTGTCAAATACTAATGCATGAAAATCCTAACCTCAAAAAAATCACCCTTTAGAAGTAAGGAAGAAGTAGGACTACATTGGCTTCAGAGTAGAAGTTGTCGTTCTTGAAATGTTAACGCCGCTGATAAAAAAATACTTTTTATAATATTTTCAGTTGTTATAGTTCGCTGGGTATGGTGAACCAAACTGAGAAATAGGTGTAGAGAGTGACTGATCACTAGATTTGCTTGTGGAATAGAATTTTCGGCTTCTGGCAAAGCCCACTTTTTGATCAGTGGGAAGATGCGATTGAAAGCAAGCTGCCTTTATTTGATATTATTCCGTAAGTGTGGGTTGAATATCAGGATCTCATTGCAATTCATTTCTAGGTACTTGGTGCACTACTTTTGGGAGTCTGTTTCCGATTGTGCGTGCTAAGGTTATGCTTCAATATTGTTAGAAGAGTTAATGGATGTCCTCCAGTGTTACTGCTGGGTGACTTTAGTCGCAGTTTGCGACCTTTTTTGGGTCCGTGCAACTAAATGACGACCTTTTGATCAAGGCGATCTTTTTCTCAGTGCGACTTTTATTAGTTTGTAATATTAAAAATAAAAAAACAGTTTTTTTTTTAAATCAACCATCTGAATTAGAAAAGAGAAAGAGAAACAAGAATTGAATCAATGAGAAGAAAAAGAAAAAAAATTGAAAAAAAATGCGAAATTAAGCTAAAAAAGCAGAAATGTAGATTTTTGTAAAGCGCACTTAATAAGCCTAAAAAGAATATCATTCCAATAAAACCTATGCGCTTAAATGGGCGAATAAAATTTCTTTGAGTGGAAATAGGAAAATATTCCTGGAATAATTTCTTTTTTCCACTCACAGTTAGAAATTTTCTGTTCTCGGTTTTAGAGTAAATTCCACAAAACAGATCTTGTCCTCTTCTCCAGAAAATACAAAATTACGCAAATAGACGACCCTTCTACTATTTTTACATTATTAGGCGAAGTAAAATACTTTGGTCTCATTTTAGAAAAGAAGTTAAGCTGGAAACCTAACATACAAGTAATAAAAAGAGTAAAAAAAAAGTCACCGTGGTAAAAGTCATTTCGGCAATTAGACCGATTTAAACTTATGGCATGGCAGTATGGTGGACTTTGTACAAAGCGATAAATCGCGATAAACTAAGCAAAGCCCAAAGAATTGCATGTCTATGCAAAATTAAACAACTCGGTCGACTCCGTCCACTGCATTAGACACTCTACTCCACCTGACACCTCTGAATATTTTCAACAAACAAATGGCCACGAACACAGCCATTAGCCTCAAAGCCTCTTCACAGTGGATCAACAATGAGATTGGCCACTCCGCTATTTTGAATTCATTCGGATCACTTCCAAGCAACTCTGACTAAACAATCCCACTGGACATTCCAGGTAATTGTCAAGCTGATCCACTCGCTAGAAGTGGAATATTATTACACATTTTATCTGAAAGAACAAATATTGCTATACCCATCGCTATGTGTAAATGGTGAAGTAACCTGCTTCAGGCTTTGGAGAGAACAAATATTAGGTGAAATTTGGCAACAAAATTAGTGTGGCCAAACATTGATTTAAAGCACTCCAAGTAGTGTTTTATATCTTTAAATAGACTGCAGTGAAAATTAACTGCCAAAAATACTTATTTTAAACCCGAAACGTGTCGAAATTCCATTCGCTCTTGATGATTTTGTCAATGCAACAAGAATTTTATGAACAACCTTTATATTTCTATTGTTTCCAAGAAATAAACTTTCTTCTGTGCTTTCTAATAATCAATTATTATTGGTAGTGTCTCATTCGCATCCAAAAACTCATTTAAAAATCATAGCAGTTGTCATATTCGCTGCAAATAATTTTTGTGCTGACAGCTTTCAGTTAGAATGACTTGACTTTCGTTTGGAAATTTAATGCCGTATTTACAGAAGTGACAAATTGCCATAAATTCTTTCATTTTTTTGCCATTAACGACATAAATGGTTTAAATATTTCCAATTATTTATGTCATAAAGAAAATGAAAAAGCAAAATGACATAAAATATCGCCATTAAAATTACGTCATGTACATAAATGCACAATTACACCATTTTGTACGTAATGACAATACACAATAAATTTGCCCATTCTTACCAGATTAATGCCAAGTTTAGGGAAGCTAAACTTTTTCTCGCGTAAATGTATATCATTAAGTCATTGATTATATTTTAGTTCAACTGAATTCCTTTGAAATAACTTTTTAATCATTCGAAAAATAAAGAGTCATTTTATCAACAGTAACCTCATAGCCTATAGAAGAGTAAACCTTATATTGCCATTAGATAATTACAATTTATAGCCAAGCCTTGGGTAACAATTTCCTCCATATTTTTCACACTTTGCCTATATCATTTAAACTTAACCCCATTCCCATTCTCATTTACTTAAATTGCATGGAGGGGGGCAACTAAAAACAATCTGGAAAATTATTTATATATTTTTTTTGTTCAAGTAAGGTATCCCAAGACAGTTGGAAAACAAAAATGTAATGCTTATGGGTTAAGATAACTTCACAGGAATTCCAATAAGAAAATGATTTTCATAAAAGTTATATGGAGTCTCCAAAGTGTGGTGTTGGAAGGTTACTAGAAGAAAAACAAAAAAAAATCAAGCCATTGAATATTATAGATTTCAATATACCTTCTGTCTTTATTTAATTAAATTTTACACAGGCACAGCAAGTCTCCGAGATAGATATATCTATGTAATTGAATGTTGGTTTTCATATAGTGATGTTTGTTCAAAGAAACTCATTCGTAAAATTATCCAGAATCACATTAAATTTTATTTCACATTTCAATTGAAAATGGCTGTAGATACTTTGTTTATTTATAACCATCACTTCATGTAAACGATTATAATCTTATAACATTTCTGGGTAGGAACCATTTTGTTGAATTTAAGCAAATTAGTTGTAATTACTGAATAGAAGTATTTAAATTAGATATTGTTGATACGGAATTTTTAGCATCACCCAAATGTTTGTGGTGGTTCATCTTCATGGGGGTTAAGCGATTTAAAATAATTGTAAGGCATTAGAACAATTATTGAATTTAAGGGTTATCTTATTTAATGTTTGTTTTTTGTGGGATTTAGTTATGTCTTAGGCAAAGAATTCTACCGATTTCATTCATGAATTTTTAGGGGAATGATGACTTTTTGTAACTTTTCAATAACGAATAGGAACATTTAATTTTATAGTTTGTTGCTTCGTTATAGTTTGTAACGTGATCAACATGATCACATGAAATCAGACTAGTAGCTGCATTAACAAAAATTCAGCTATTTTCCATTGCCAGCAGTAGTTTTGAGAAATCAATGGTAAGAATTTTGTTCGGTAACGCAACTCGATGTTATTCATCAACTGCAGCTTTTTTTATTTATTCCCAGCCCAGAAATAAGATTATTTCTATCAAAAATTGAGTTCATTTCCAGCCGTTGATCAGGGTATTGTTTCGTAAATTTGACCGGAAATTACTAGCCAGAAGTTTCATTGTTCCTTAAAAGCCGTTTGCTTGGCTTGAGTTCCTTCCGTTGCATGCAAAGATGGTTATTTTGCAAGTTTTCAACACATTTGTCATTGACTTAGAGTTTCATAGAATATTTCACCTTAGTTCGTCATTCGTCTGAAGATTCAATAGATAATTTTAATGCCTATAGAGCTACCTAACCACCTTCAAGAAAAAGCGACCGTAAGTGCAAGTTTGAATCTTGACTGAATCGAAGCCAAAACCACCGATACGGGAAACATTTTGCAGATTTCAGTAGGCAGGCAAACCGAGGAAGAATATGCAACCATTTCCATCATTAATCAAACCTAATCAAAGTATCGTTCACGTTCGTTTGCATGGCAGAGTTGCAGACACAGAAGCACTGCAGCATTGGCAGGTGTTACCTCCTTATAATCATTGGCAAGTGAATTCATCCGCTGACATACTTCTTGAAATTTTGTTCACAGCACACCATCATAGGGCTCTGGAACCTTGGTACCCTATATATGGGAAATTTGAAAAAAGAAAATGCCATCTAAATGGTCAGTGATTGATCAGAAAAGGTTACCTATCCTAGAAATTAGTCAGCCCTAGATAAGATGTGATCAAGGCTTAAAGTTTCTCAAGGTCACGATTTTTAGCACCTCATTTACGGGAGATTTACAAAAAATATAAACCATTCAAAAGATCTCTATATAGATCTCGATAATAGGTCAACTATTTTCAGTAATTAGTCAACCATAGATTTTTTTAATGAATTTTTGAAGTTCGTTTCAAGAAAAAAAATTTGGCAACTCATTTGGTCAATTAAAGAAAAAAGTATTCTATTTCGAAGTCCATTTCACAGTAATAAAAGGTCAGCTAAATTTTTTTTAGTAATTGGTCACCCAAATACATTTTTTTATTGAATTTTTAATGAGTTAAAAAAAAAAATCAAGTTCATAGCGAATTTTGACACCTCGTTTAGGGGAAATTTGCAAGCAATTAATACCTCTTGAAAGGTCCTACTACATTTATTGAAGAATAGATTCTTGTTTAAGAATTTTTGAAGTTATTTTCTTTTAAGGTCACGATTTAGGAAAGATTTTCGGCACCTAAGTTATGTAATTTTACAAAAAAAAATTATACCATCTGATAGGGTACTAGATTAAAGAAAAGTCAGTATCAGTAATTATTCAGTCATAGAATTCTTTTTATGAATTGAGATCCTTATTCCAAAAATCACTCGAGACCTTGAAAAATCTTTAAGAAAATTGTAAAAAAAATCTATAGCTGACCAAATACTGAAACTACCTGACCCTTAATATAGATCTTAGGGTCTTTCAGGTGGTATCAATTATTTTCAACTTTCCCATAAATAAGGTTTCAAAAAGTTTCAGAGCCTTTTTTCCTAAAAATATACAGTTTACACAAAGAAAAGAAAAGATAGAAAAAAAAATATTTTTGTGGAATTATGGGCAACTGCGTTTTGTGATTTTTGCTGATTGTAATGGATCGTTTTTAATTCTTTATTTTTTCTGTTTTAAGACATTGTTTAAGAGAATTACGAAACATCCTGTCTTAAAACTTTAATTACTCCGAACACACAGTGAACTTTGATACCGGACATTCCATGCCAAATCGGGAAGTAATTATATGTAATCAAGTTATTAACGTTTGAAATTTTAAATCGTCATTTTCAAAAAGTCCTTCGACCCCTTCGATTTTTTAAGAAAATTTCAAAAAATTCTACTTTTTACAACGCAACTTTTAAGCCGAAAATCATTTTGTGACCACATACGGTAGTTAATTTAATTTTCAGACATAATTCTTAGATATATTCTAAGGCACAAATTGTGTGGGGAAAAATTCGAAAAATTCTATCTAACCCCCCTCCCCTCCCTGAGATAGGGCGCGATTTTTAAAAGATTATATTAAATGCAAAACAAAAAATTAAAATCAACGAAAGAACATAAAATAGTGTTATAATTTTTTTTTAAAGATAATACTTCTTTAATTAATTTGCTTTTTAAATAAGTTGTTTTAATTAATACTTTTTGAAAAATTAAATATCAAAGTAAACATTTATGAAAATATCGTGAATTTTGATCTTATTCAAAATTTTGCGAAATGACCCTTAAGAGTACGGTACGACCAAAATTACTCTGGTGTACTACAAGGAAGTGTCCTAGGACCAACCCTGTATCTGTTAAATACAAGGGAGAAAGATGAAAAAGAGCAGAGTTAAACTTGAAGTCCAGAACAAACTAACGTTATATAAACAAGTTTTGAAATCCATTTGGATATATGGCATTCAACTATAAGGCTGTATAATGAAAACAAATGCTGAACCCGTCCAAATGTTCCAAAGCAAGGTCCTTCAAGAAAAAACGATCTTCATCGTGATCATCAATTGAAATGGTTAAAAACACGCTGTTTCATAAAACCAGTAACTGCAAAGTCATACCAACTCTGAAATGGAGACCTCCTTAAATGTACGAGACAATGTTCGGATATTAAGAAGAACCAAGCCTCATAAGGTGATGGTCTAAAAGCTATGGGAAAGTGTTAAAACTTTAAACTTCCCACACTGTGATTTATAAATTAAGAAAGAAAAATCATCTGTCGATCTTTCGTACATTGGTCCTGATTCTCTGGTGGTTTTAGTGCGATAAGAGTCCCGCACTACTCAGTACCGATTCTTACCAAGTGTCTTTTTAAAGATTTCTATTAGATAGAACAAAAATTAAGTGTTATTTTTTGTTCAATATTCAATGCCATTATTTATTTTTACTAAAAAATCGAAAACCAAAATGTAAAAAGCAAAAAAAACCCTGCCCCCCTGCCTCAGGGGAAAGAGATAGAATTTTTCCCCTACACAATTTTGGTCTTAGAATGTATCTATAAAATCCATCCATGAATACCATATATTTTACTTTTAAATCTTAAAATCAGCTTAGTTTGAGCGAAGTTATCCAAACCTTTTTCTGAATGTGCAATTAGATCGTTTTTCTTAGTTCTTTTTAAAATGACATAATTAAAAGCCTATTTAATCATTGTCCCTTTAAATCCGTAAAAATATTCGAAATCAAGAATTTGATGAAACATGACATTACGGCGATTATTAAGAATATTTAAAAAGAAGGTATAAGTCCACAATGTTGTTTTCCCGGCTGTTTTTAAATGCGTCCCTACCTACAAATTAAACGACTGTGCCAATTAATAAAAGACTTGGTATTAAGTACAAGGAATGGTTATAAAAAACGGGGTTTCGGGCAAAAGCTGCAAAATATTATTTTTAAAAAATGGTTTAGTTAGAATGGCTGTAAATTTTGAATAAAAACTACTTTTTGAACATGTCATATTAAAGATTTCAGCCTCTTATTTTTTTTGTTAGAGTACCTAAGCTTTGAGCTTTCTTTTGCTTAAAAAAAGGTTACTTACTATTCTTGCTTAAATGTTTTAATAAAAATCTTTAAACCTTCAATTTCGATAGACAATAAACGATAAACAAAAAGTTTTAGGTGTAAAATTGTCAAACATAACTTTAGTTTCCTAGTTATACCAAAAATATTGAGAAGTGGCCAGTTTGACCAATCTCTCTGAAACGCATAGGTGGATTAAGTAACATTTTTGTTTTTAACAGTCAAGCATTTCCAAAAATAAAAAATCGTGCACGTAGTTGTATTTTCAATATAATTGACAAATACAAATTTTTTAAAAATATTTCTCTCTCTCAAAAAAAAAAAAACTACATAAAAAGCTTACCCTTTGAGAATAATGCTATTCATAACAATTTGATATCGAAATCCAATACTGTCCAATATTAACAAAAACAGAATAAAAATTCAAAAAGAAAAAACCCACAAAAATTTCTTATGAAATTTAAAAATCACTTTATTTTGTATTCTCTTTTTTGCTTTACAATTACCTTCGTTTATATAAACTCTAATTAAATCTAAATAACAATTGAATATAGTACATATATTACAAATGCAGCATTGCTGCAGCAGCCATTGCCTTCTTCCAACAACAACAACGACTATCATGATGGCGACAAGCGTTTTATTATTTCGATAAAACACATGATATGAGCGAATAAAATTGACGATGTGTTCAAACTCCAGTGCCATTGGTTTCTCATGGCACAACTTTTTTGCATCGCAGCTGGATTCTCGTCTGTGAAAATAAAAAAAAAGGACATCAAATCGAATTGCAGAAGGAAATAAATGAAATGAAAAAAAAAAAACAAAAATCAGATTAAAACCAATTTCAGTGAAATGAAGTGGTGCGGAAAAATGTACACACATCGCTGCATGTTCGCCATTCGCCCACTAGAGATATAGAAAAACTCACCATTGATTACATGAACCATAACGCTTGCTCCTTCCGCCGTTGTTGGCAAACAAGTGTAGTTCCCTGAATCAGCTGTTTGAGCATTGGCAATACGCAGCCTGGTTTGGTGCCCATCATGAAAAGAAATCACATTTGATTAGGAAACAAGAAATAACTACGAGATATAGTGAAGTGAATAGCTATGAACAGGAACACCTCATTCGAGGACTTTCAATTTGGTTATGGGATGATGTGAGTGTGTGAGGATATTTGCACGCTCTACTAACCTCGATTTGAGGATATCACCTAACTGGGATTCCATTGAAATGCGTCGGGATAGATCGATTGCTGCATCATTTGGATGTACAGCGAACGGTGTGATTATGTAAGGTCCTCTATACCAGTGAATTGGTCCAATGTCCTGTGATGATGGCTGTTTCACATGACACGTTAGAGTAATGGCACTGCCAACTTTGACATACAGATCTGGTGGTCCTGATATAAATGCTTGTGAATCAGCTGGTGTAACTGTGGAAAATAGGTGGAAAATAGAATTTTGAAACAAAGAGTTTTTAATAAAATAATTTTAAATAAAAAAGTTCTTGTTGGGATTCAAATATTGTAGCAAGGGTAAGTAGTGGAGACTGGGTACGGTTGAAACACAGGACGGTTGAAACCACACAAATATCTCACAAACCGTTCACGGCATGAGTTTTGATAGAAGATGAACCAGTATAGGTCCTACCATGATAACCTTTTCTTGCTTTGTTCGTCACGTGGTTAATTTGTACTAAGAAAACACTATTTAGAAAAGCAAAAGTTAGTTTTTTGTTCTGTTATTTTTTTTTTGTAGTGTAAAACAATGAGTTTACTTTAGTTTCCATGTTTTTTTAGATGATCGATTAATGAAGGAAGACATCTAGATGAAACGTTACCAATTTCACTTCAAGATAGAAATTCCCCCAAGAAATGAATATTAAACTTCTCTAGTTAGGCGGCGTACCAAAACCATAATTGAACACCCGAGCTCCCCAAACCCATTGACAAGTGATAAAGCAATATTGTCTAGTGGTGATACTGTGTTTGCTCCGGAAGAGTATGATCTTCACCGAGAGCTTTCCCAAAAAAATGTTAGTCCATTGAAACGTTACAATACTTAAGTCGAACCTTGCATTTTTGGCCTTCACTTGGTCACCATACTTAAAAAATTTTATTTTTATTTCAAGATATTGTGGAAACCTTTTTCAAGATGGCGGTAAAATAGCGGGGACTTAAATTTCAAAACCGAGTTTAGACTCATACTTATCTACTCCCTTATACATCAAAAGAAAAAAGATTGTCCTATCCAAAACACAAGGTTAGTGAAACATTTAACTGGACTACTTGTAGAGGTCAAGAACTAGAAAATCTACGACCAATATTTTTGAGGGTATGCTATTGGATGCTCTCGCTCTCAAATTAGCCTATTTAATAGACCTTTTTTTAATGGAACAATAACGTGCAGGGGTTTTTTTTTATTGAATACGTTTGTTTGGCCCTTAAATAGAAAATGTTACTAACTTCACCCATGTATTTCTGAGAGAATGTTCATACTTGCCTTTTTTCAATATTTTTGGTATAACTCCGAAACTAAGCAGAATTTGTCAATTTTGCACTTCAAAACTTTTGTTCTAATTTAATTTTATTTCGAAATGGATGGTTTAAGAAAGCTTATAAAAAAGTTAAACAGGAAAAGTTAACAAAAACCAACCTATTATTTTCTAAATTGCGCTTATCTTCATGTTTTCGGAGCAAAGACACGTTCAAGACATGCAAACAAAAAATAAAGTTAAGTATAAAGGCCTGAATATGACGTGTTACAAAAGCCAAATCAATTCAAAACTGTAAGAGTTACAGCCATTCAAACTATAACATTTCTCATAATTTCTCCCAGTTTTGGCTCGAAATCCAATTTTTGGGGACCCCATGACAAATTTAATATTCCTTGCACCTAGTACCAAGTTTTATATAAATCGAATAAGCCATTTAGTCTAAAGGTCTAGAAGCATTTAAAAAAATCCGGAACAAAATTTGCGAAATTACCTACTTTTTAAATATTCCTTACTAGTTGCCACCCAGTGAACTTCCTTCCGACAAAAATTGATATTGGTGTCCCTCTATTAAAAAAATTTAACTATTTTGAAAATACATTGATTTAAATGTATTTTAGAAAACAAAAACTTAATAAATTTTTCCGTGCGAAATGCATTACAATTAGTAATTACAAAATTACAAAAATCGAAAAATTATAGCTTCCTCTTCCTCGTCTTGCAACTTGCCTCTGATTATGGTAACTTTAAGTTTGAGGACGTTGTTCATGAATTGAACTGAAGTGAACACACGTCAATATTTCACTGTTTCGGTTGATTCAGAATACGCCAGGATTTAGAGAACAGACCAAGTATTGAATTGCAAAATGAGAGGTGTTAAATTGGGCACATCTAATGAACTTGAAAATTTAATTGGATATTTTTTTACTTCGTCATGATTTGTAACGCAATGAACCGATTTAAAACAATGCAGTATATAGATGCAATTTGATTTCGAATAATAAAATTTTAATCATCAACGTGACGTCCTAAAATTGCAATGCAATCGATTTTCAGAAACAGTATTCTAGGAAAGTTACAGCAACCAACCAGAATTCACTCATTTTCAATTGCAATCAATAAGAGGAGGAACAAAAACCCAATCGATCCTTCAAAGCAATTTGCATTTTCGTAGTCAAATTCAGCTTTTTAAGGTACCAATTCAGTTGTTGATCTCAGGAAGACGGAAAACAAGCTGAGTTGTGAAAGAATGCAATACTTTGGAGTTTCATTCATTGAAAACCCAGTCATTTAAATTTACTTTACGAATACAGTTAACTACTTTTTATAAGTATTTTTACAACGATTAATTCCCATTCAAATTTGAAGGCCTTAGTAGCCTTCAATCATTTAAACCAGTCAAAAGACTCAAAGTAAAAAAAATGCAATATTAAAGACTGCTCGAAGTCATTGAAGTCTTTCAAAAGTCTCTTACAAAGAATGCATTCTTTTTGACTTTTGACTGCTTGTAGTATTTAAACTGCATGACATTCCAAATTTACTCAATAGACTGGCGTTATAACTGAACAGGTAAGCAACTCTTTTACTCTAGCCTTTATTTTATTATGGATTTCTTCTAGTTAAAAAAAAAATCCTGCAACTGTGGCATGAACCCTTCCATTCAAAAAATTTAAACGCAACAATATTATTTAATACATACAAATTCAATTTTCAAAATAAAACCAATTTCAAAAAAAAAAACTGTAGTTAGGCCGCATATGTAGTTCAATAAATTATCATTTCCTACTTTTTGTGAAAAATTTGCTAAATGCACTGAAATTATATGCACTTAAAATCAAATTTTTGTTTCACCGAAATTTTTGTTTATTTTGGAAATCAGGTAATCTATTAATCGAATTCCTTAAAATGGAGATCCGTTTGTATTATATTTTTTTTTTTCATTTTGTCAGAACAAAGTTTCGTAATTCATTGATTTGTTTTTAAAATCTATTAATTTATTTTTATTAGAAAGCAGGAACCCAAAGTGCATGTTATTTCAGATATTTTAATATTTATTTTCCTATTCGAGGTAGAGTCGAATCCACTAAATCCAAGATGATTAAAATCGGTCCAGCCGTTCTCAAGTTATTGATGATGTAACTTAATTAAAATAAAAAAGATCTAGATCTTAATGTTCCATGGGCAGGAACAAAAATTGGGACAAGTGCAAGAAGTGATGAACACTTTCTGTGATTGCAAAGTTAATCTCTAATTAGCATTTCACCATGAATTTTTCGTCGAGATTCAAGCGATTTAATACCAAGAAGGTTGACATCTAGCCTTATAGTCTGGACGAAACCCCCAACGCATGAGTATGAAAATAAATTCTTTAAACCTTCTCAAGCCGGTCAGAGTGTACTTTGCTCCAAATAACATCAGCATATTCAAGGATCAACTTTACAAGAGATGAGTACAAAGATAAGTGTGCACAAGGGTCTCTAAATTCCGTTGCATTTAACTTGATGAAACCTACTAAAGAGCTGGCTTTAAGGATCAAGTAGTCGAAATGGAATTGAATTTAAAAGAAAGACCAGAATCAATTATAGCTCCTAAATAATTTTGAGACACGATTTATAGGCTCAGATTCAATTCCACAATCGTTAAGCTAATATTCTTTCTAGAGAAAGAGATCGTATTACACTTTTTAATATTAAGTTTAAGACCATAGGTATGGCACCAGTTAGAAAAATTATCAAGCCAACAATCTTCCAAGCTTTGAACTTTTTAAGATCATCTGCATATATCAGACAATTACAATATTTTACCACTGAAATAATAATTATTAATAAAGATGATGAAAAGAAGTGGACCAAGGTGGCTACCCTGGGGAACACCCGGTGAACATATAATTTTCCTAGAGTAGGTATTATTTATATTTACCTGCTGACTGCTACCAATGAGGCATGAAGATAACCATCCGAGCATTTGTGAATGAAATCTAAAGAATTCAAGCTTTTTTACAAGTGTTCGGTGGTTCACAGAGCCAAATGCTATACTCAAGTTGGTGTACACAGCATGAACTTGGAGCTTATTTCTCATGACATTAGTGACATATGATGTAAAATAAGCAAGATTAGATACGAGTATTATAGACCTTCCCTCTTCTGATAAAAAGCTACACGTAAAAAAATCCAATCTTTGTTTCACTAAACTTCCACACAGCTTGGGAACTGCAGAAAGCTCACAGATTCCTCTAAATTTTTTTTATAAAATTCAAAGCACCAAACTTATGAATGGAAATGAGGTCTAAGAGTTTCCACTCATCTAAGAAGTTGCCTTCCCGAAGAGATTTATTGAGAATAGTGAACAATGGACAATGCATTGAATTGCAGCAATTTTTTATGAGTAAGGCAGGTATGCCATCTGGTCTAGCATAAGCATTGGAAGTATGTAATTTTAGCGCAGATATTGGATATATCCTAAGTCAATCTTATTTTCTAAGTTGCACATCGAGCTACTATTGAATCCCAAAGACTGATTGAAAAAAAATTTGTAGCATTTCTGGCCAAACAAACATATTCAGTAATAAAAACCTTTGCACGTCACTGTTCATTTATAACCCTCATTTTCCGGTATTTTCAATGTAGATTTAAAAATATTCTTAGAAAAGTAAAAGTTTAATGTTTTAGTTAAAATGCATAGTTACATTCCCAATTCTAGTAATTTCTATGGAGATATTTGCTGCAACAAAACCCAACATCGTTCAATATGGCAGTGTTGGTGTTTAAAATTTAAATAATTTCCATTAAATAAATCCCGAAAACATTTATGTTTTTTTTTCTTCGATAATCATCAGTATTTGATAGTACTTATGTAAATAAATGAAATGTTGCAAATCAGCAGTTGATTCTCTAGTTTCACTTCAAAAAAGATTTCTCTTTAATTAATCTCGTCACATACTTTCAATTTAATTTGCCATGTAATTAGTTATTCCAACAAATCGCCTCTAATTCATTCGAATATCATAATATAGAGTCAAAGTGTGGAATGTCTTTATACCATTTGACCCTCTGTGGAATAATTTTGTGATTTTAATCAATTAGTGGGCTGTTCTCGTTATCATCTTTCACATCAATATACATATATATCTAAAGACAATTTGAGCGTAATCAATTGCATAATAATTCACAGCCTATTCTAAGATTTTCAACACAAACCAACACACATACTCGTACAAAAGCACAGAGATCTAATAAAACTTAATCATTAATAGTTAGGTATAAGCCGTAGGTATATATATATAAACCATGAAGGTATATATTTAGTTTCCTTCCTTCCGGAATGTTAGTTAAATCATTTGCACAACTAACTATGGACTATATCAAGGAAAATCCAATTAACACACCCACCCTCCCAGTCTTCTTTCCGATTACGTATATGATACCATTTGGCTACCACAATTTTCCTTTTTCGATATTGAGAAAAGTCTTAATTTATTGCTTCATACAAGTACCTACATCATCGCACTACAAGAACAACAACAACAAAAATAACTAAAGAAAATAAACTGAGGTTAAATAATTCTTCGAATTACCATCACACATTCAGTGGACCATTCAAAATCACAGCAATAAGCACAATCCGTTGGTAATGATTCCATTTCATCACCAAAAAACCTTAAGCAAAAAAAAAAATAAACATTATTTCCCTCTTCTTTGAAGCTTCAAGCCGAAGCCATTGTAACCAGCTATATCCCATCCCAACTAACACGACGACGATGATGATGATGGCTATGGAGCAACTTGAGGCATACAACACATCAGAGCGTCAAATCATCAGAGTATCATGGCAACAGACCTTCTATAGTCCTGTATGACACCCTGGAGTTCAATTCCAACCCCTGGGGATTTGGGAGCCGAGACTGGGGCGGAAGCCAGTTAAGTTTGTTTGATGGGATTGATGGCTTCTGGATCATCAACGTAAAATGTCGGCAATGTCCACCATTTGTTTCAATACCGCAATTTTATGACTTTGTCCGGTAAACAGCCAGCTCCCCTTACTATACCTAAAACCTACCTTCCTATACACAAGGAATAATGGCAATGAGCCTTTTTCCGCTTCTGGCTCAAATAACTTATGCTGCTAACTGCTGTACTGATGGTGTTTCTACTTTAGGTAAGGTACTACAACAACAATGTACGATGGATGGAATGGAATGACATTCTGGGGTTGGGTTTTTGCTTTGAAAAATACTTCTGCAGAGAATAATACGCTTGTTTCAAATCATGACAAAGCTCCCATCAGGAGAGAAATTGAGGAGTTTATATAGGATTTCCTTTTGTAGGTCATCATCATTGGATTTGAGTTTTAAAGCAGCTTTTTCCTCTTTTAACTGTACCCATATCTTCTATGTATAAAAATGAAGGTGAAATTCCAGTGATGATTATTTTTTATTTTATTTTTATCAAAATGGGTGTGTTTAGGGTAGAAGTGTATTTTTTTTTTTTTGGTTCTGTTATTAAATCAACGCGAAACGAAGATGAGTCTATTAACGACCCAACATAATGAACTCTTTTAATAGGTGAATTTATTTGCGTGTTCTATGATGGGCTTTGGTCGCATCAAAAATTGAGTTTAATTTCTATAATAAAATTAAGACTATAAAAAAAAGCCTAGACGATGCGCACAAACCTAAATTTTCCAAACAAAAAGGTTTTCTGACAAAAAGAGCGAATTAATGATAAAATTTGAAATTGTAAAGCTGGAATGGCTGTATATTTGTCAGTTTTGAATTAAAAATGCATTTTGAATATTTCATATTGAATCAATAAAGAAAATCCATTTTTATTTAATTTAAGAATGCCTGGACCCAACTAACATTTCAGTTTCTATTAGCTTAGAAATATTGATATAAGTAGTATAAAGCTTCTCAACAGCTTTCATCTACAATAAATTTCTTATAGAAGTCATGATTTCAATAACTGCTTCTTTAAAATTATTTGAATGCTAGATATAGCAAATTAAACGAGGCTAGCATCTGTTTTCGGATAGACCTCTGTAAATTAATTTAAAGAAGGAGCACTAAGCTATGACTCTTTAAAGATTCTATAAGGTTATTCTACTGCAGTTGGTGTCAGTCAGTCTTCAAAAGGTTTCTGTTACAGTTTCCAAGAAGTTTTATCGAATACTTCACTTTGACATGTGAAATCTTAGACACGAACCATAAAAGAAAACGTTGGATTTATATTATAGAGGCTCAAACTTGTAAAAGTCATTTTAATGAAGCTTTTTAAAAACAATTATTATGTATTGCGTAAATTATTGTCTAGTTGCGTTAATGTGTTGTTCTTTTTAAAATCTCTTGTTATAAGATTTATATTAAAGCACTAACACCAATCCTAATTCCTTTCTGAATAAAATAAAAACAGAATTGATATTAGTTTAAATACAATCAAATATAAAAATATCGATCTCATAATAAAAAAACATTTTTGGTGAGAAACACAAATGGGCGAAAAGTATGTTTTAGCTCTTGAACTAAATTGCTTTGGTCAAATTCAACGAGTGTTTGTGTGGGGTAAGTCATTTTGTATGAGCCACTTTTAAAGGAAATTCAAAAATTATTTTACATTTTTTCTTCTCCCAAATGAAAGGAACTCAACAGCGAATTTTTCAACAAATCTACAGCTTGTTTCTCTATATGAATGCCACCTAGGCTTAGTTTTAAAAAATATTTTGTATTTCTATAAAAAAAAGAGACTAATTAAGTTTCTGCATCTTCCAAATTATATTTAAGATGGCCGAGTGGGTAGAGTGCTGGACTGTCACATAGGAGTTCCGGGTTCAATCCCTAGAATCGTTGGGAAAACATTTGTGTTCTATAATTATTTCCAATACATTAACTTACAAATAATCGTATCTGAAACACAGTTACCCAGGTAACAATTGGTTTAAATAGTAAAAACAACTTCAAAGACATTAAAAATAAGTCCTACTTCTTTTTCCTCTTTTTTCAACCTCTGTAAGAGTTGTATTATCCACTTCTAGTAGATATATTATACAACCCATCTATAAAAGCTCATTGCTCTATTAAACTTGTGCTTTTTTATTTATAGAAAGCTTTCAGAAGCTATCTGTCAAAACCTAAGCTTCGTTAATACTTCGAATAACACTCGTTTAAACTTCCTTAAAAACTTCAAAAACCTATTTTAGAACTTCGATAATGTTCTCCTTTTCATGTTTAAGGAAATTTTACAGATGTTTTACAAAAATAAGAACGTCTAATCAGTAAGCCGAAACAAAGCTGAAATGTTAATTGGGAAGTCTATGTTTGCTATGAAAAATTTAATAAATAGTTTTAATATATTTTATTTTCGATTTTTTTTTTTGTCAAATGTTCCTAATAATATTTTTTAAATTATCCTTTTGAATAGCAAATTTAATTTTTAACAAAAAATGTTTAGTGTGAAATTTTCAAATTTGGATTACAATAAAAAGATAATCCTGTTACCATAAGGGCAAGTTATTCAGTTCCAGGTTAACTCTAAGTTAAATCAGAGATTGCTAATCCGGAAAATAAATTAACGTTGAGTTAACTCAGAAACAATTTTTCAGATGAGGATTAACTTTATCTTTCGGTTATCAAAAATCTAGGGCCATCGATGTGCGATAATATGGATGTCACCCTTTTACGCCATTCATGCATGAGAATGGAGATGGCACAACAACGGAATTGCATCACTGACAACAACAACTGGCACTACCAAAATCGAGATGACGCCTGAAAAGGCAGTTAACTCGGAGTTAACTTATATCGTTTTCCATGGGTTTCACTCAAGAAGACACTCTTCGGAATCCAATGGAACAGTGCTTGTTACTTCTACTCAATTCTTAAGTTTTTTCCCTGTATTGTTGAAGCATTAAATAGAAACTTTTTGCTGGCACACAAAAAATAATATTAGAAACAATCGTATAGTCACATCGTGCAAGTAACGTACTTGAAGAAATTATTTCAAAAATTTCGATTTTGAAATATTCGTGTAGTTACTTGCAGAGAGCAGTCACACCAGGCAAGTAAATTGCTTGCTGAAACGACTTTTTACTTGTTTGCAACAAAAATTGCTGCAAGTACTTTAAAGGTCAGCACACCGTGCAAGCAATTAATTGCTGAAATTATTTGCTGAAAGATATTGCTGCTATTTATTTATTAGTTTTTGTGTGGACGGGTGTGGTTTTTGCTATTTTCAGTTCAGTTTTGTTAATTGTTTCATAAGCAACAGATCAAAAATGAACAATCAAGATTTTGAAGGAGAAGTTTTTTACGAAGAAATGGTTTTTGAACAGAAAGAAAATTTGTTTAAATTTCTGATAAAACATTTCCTTAAAATTGATTGATTTGAGTATGACCATTTTTGGAACGTGGTGCCGTTCTTGTACAGGGTGTCCGCCGGGAAGGTATACTACTTTGTTTTGCCGCCATTTTGGTAAACATTAGTCTTTACAGTTCATATTTGGCAGTCGTGAAGTAGACTCGTGGCAAATTTATTATGGAAAAATATTCGATAAACCAACGTGTTTTAATAGTAAAAACGTTTTATCAAAATCAATCATCGATTACTTTGACTTTTATGAAAAAAATCATAATGAGTGACGAGGCACATTTTCATTCGAAGGGATATGCAAATAAACAGAATAGTCGGTTCTGGGCAATGGAAACCCCTCATATTATTCATCAGTCACCTTGTATCTATTAAAAGTTACAGTCTGGTGTGCAATTTGGTCAGGAGGGACCTTACTTCTTTGAAAATGAACACGGCATAACGGTAACTTTGAATGGAGAGTGGTATCGTGATATGATTGAAAACTTTTTAACGCCACAACTGCATGCTTTGGGCTTGATTAACATGTGGTACCAACAAGACAGTGCCACATCGCATACAACCAGGATTACAATGGAATTACTACGAGAACTCTTTCCAAAACAAGTTATTTCAAGAAATGGTGATATTGATTGGCCTCTACGGTCACCTGATTTGACTGCTCTGGACTTCTTTTTGTGGGGATATCTAAAAAGCAAGGCTTATACACACAAATCAGAAATACTTTAGCAACTCAAACAAAAATTCGTGATGAAATTAATGAAATACCGCATGAAATGTGTGAGAATGTAAAGAAAAATGTGCTCAAAAGGGCTTGCATTTGTGGGACTAACAGAGGCGGATATTTACCTGATATTGTATTCCATACATAATTTCCGACATTAAATAAAACATTTATCAATATAACATACATTCTCTTTCATTTAATCAAAAATTATAAATATACATTTTAAATGCAAATTGTGTAAAATTTTAATAAACAAAATAAACAAACAAAAAATTTAAATTTAAATAAAAATATTTAAGAAGAAATTATATAATGTAGATTTTAGATTGATGCCAAGAAAAATTATTTAAACAATAATGATGCATAGTAAAAAAAAATTAAGTAATGAAATATATTTTTTTTTATTATTACAAAATATAACAATATATAAGATATTTAATGGTTTATTAAATTGCGTTCTTAAGGTCATCCTGATGGTTTTACAAGCCCATAAAACGTTTGCATCCCTTGCAGTTATGGAAAATTGTAAGTGATACTATTGGTCAACTGCAAAGAAAACATTTGCTTCAGTTATCTTATGAATCCACTAATAAGCCTGCATAAAATATCAACAAAAAGACCCAGCCGAGGAATAACTTTCCAAACAGCATTCTTCGGAAGTTATTTCCTGCTAAGTGAAAGGATATATCTAGGATGTACATAATTGTCAAAATCACATTCTACGCAATCCATAAATCGGTACCTTGTTTCCGACCAATCAATGTTTTTCGCCGCTGACAGATGGATGTGACTGATGGGTTTTACTCTTCTTCAGCGTAACGATGTTTGAAAGGGCTTTGTATCTAAATGCTACAATGGTACATCAGCTAGAAAGACTACGTGACCAACTTGAGCGAGAGATATGTAGTTGTCATTGAAAAACCAGTAAAACTTATCATTAGTTCTTTATCTTTGAAGAAAGCTGAAAAAACAAATCGTCCGTCAAGTGGCACTTCAATGGAATAGGAAAAAAATGCTTCTAATCCACTAAAAAGTCAGACTAAAAATTTCCTATGTAACCTTTGACTTATAAGGCCATTATACCTAAGTACCTGCTTAATACTCCCTTACCATTCACACATGTAAATATTATGTGTTGACCGTTTGCCAATAGTTTTATGTCATTGACCATCAACATGACTAGTCATTGCTCAAACTCAATTTCTATATAGATCCAGCATTATTGATGATAAGACAGCTGAGTATGATTGAATTAATTTGCTCCTCTAACCATCAAAACAATGTATTACCACTTTCCACAAAACTGAAACATGCAATTTTTCAAAAAGCACAACCTACAAACAGAGAAAAAAAAACTAGCTATTCCCAAGTGATTTATTTGCCACTAAACTGGGCACACGATTTCGATAAAAAAAAAATGGGGAAAAAAACCAAACAATCACTTGCACATCCTAATATTCTAACACCGTATTCTTGACTATGCCATCATTAATCCGCCTTGAGTTTGATACTCGCAAACTCATGACAACCCATCCCTGTGATCCCCAATCCGCGAGCTTAGACGTTGCAGCTACTCGCTTATCCTCATAAAACATTTCCACAAGCCACATAAACATAAAGACCTCCAACCGAACTATGGTTGGTGTTATCCTCAGAATACAAGGGGCTTCTACCGCCACCGCCAGCCACTATCCAGAGAGACAATGACTAATGGACTCTACACGGTGCACTGCGCGGCAGCGTTGGTGGTCGGTGGAGGTGATGATATGGTGGTAGCAATGGTATCGGTCTCAGTGGTGGTGGAAAAACTCCCACGTCGCTTCGTCGTTGTCGTCGTCCCAAAATGCATTGTCTTGCAACAACTGCAACGAACTTAAAAAAAATAAAATAAGTAGACCAGAGGTAGCTACTTCACATCCCTTGTTACGACTTTCCGTGGTGCTACCTCATATAATAGGAGAAAAAAAAAACAATGAAATGTAAAAAAAAAATTAAACGAACGAAAATGTGGCACACAGGTTCAAAGGCTCCACCAACATTATTATACCGCCACCAGCATCACCTAACATAAATTCCTGTCCTAGAATATTTTCAGATCATTACCACAAAAACTTTGCCCCAGATGTTGGTGTTCATGGAACGATGCCTAGCTATGGCTGGCAGATCCCAGGGGGGTATCAGGCAGCATAAAAAGCCAAACCAAACTAATGATTACAAGTCAACATCCTTGGAAACATCTTTCACTCACCTATGACGTTCAGCCGGAACGCCATCGAGATTTTTGGCTCCGTATTCACTTGGCATTCATAGATTCCACTATCTCGGGGCTGGGCGTATTTCACCTGCAAGGACCAGTCCTTTGAGTCTTCTGTCCGTATGACCTGTGACAACAAAAATAAATAAACATTATTTACGATGTCTGTCTATGTTGTATGTATGTATTCCATTAAGGATTTCTGGGTTTCTAAGATATTAAACCTACTAAATGAATATTTATGAAAAAATGTGTCTCTTTCTTTTGGTTTTAATTAAACAAAGTAAGAGGTGGTTGTTGGTTTTGTAAGCGTTGATGCGTTTTTGTATGCCTACTTCATGTCTTAAGGTGAATTTCAGAGACGTTGTTGTTGAAAACAGTTTTTTTCATCAAGTCAAGAGGATATGCGCTACCTTGCAGGATAGATATTGAATATTTCAAGTTAAACCCTTAAATATAAGTATTCATTCTTTCTAAAGAAGAAAAAGTCGGCGTAGAACAGAACTGTTTCCCTAAAATGATTTTGGTACAGGAACGTAACAGTTTATGATAAATTGTATCTTCGTAGCATGTTAACGTTCGTAGGTGCCAGTGCCATATGACATCAGAACAAGTCTATATAAAACAAGGTTTGGCAAAGGGCTAGAACCAAGACAAGAAAATAGTCGTATCGGGAGGGAAAGGGGTCTATTTCCCCTCGCTTAGGCTTAAATTGAAAGGATTTATTAAAAAAAAATGACACTGGACTGTCACCAGTGGCTTAAAAATGTTTTTTTTTTTAAATGTTATGGCAATCGAATTGTCATGACAAAATCTCAATTTGCCTTTTTATTATTTTTTTATTTACCGTAATAAAAAAATTTATGACGGAAAATTTATTTAGTGCGACGAGAAAAAAAAAACGTTGAAAGTTTTTGGACTGTCACCAACCCTCTAAAATGCATCGATTTTAAAAATTAAAATGGCAGTCCTTTTGTCATGACAAAATTTCAATATGCCATTTTTTATTTTTGTATTTACAGTAATAAAAAAATTTTGATGAAAAAAGTAAAACGTGCTGAAAAAAAATTCAATTTTTTTGGTAAAAATGCATCAATTTTAAAAATTGATATGGAAATAGACCAAACCAACCAAATCTCAATACACAACTTTTTATTTACCGTAAAAATTTATTTACTACCGAGAACAAAAATTAAAAAATGTTTGGACTGTCACCAGCGCCATAAGAATGCATCCATTTTAAAAATTGAGAAAGTAATCGATTTTTCACTACAATTTCTCGTTACGCCATTTTTTGTTTACCGTAGTAAGAAAGCTACGAAAAAAAATATATTTAGTGCCGAAAAAAAAAAACATTGAACAGTTTTAGACTGTCACCAGCGCCATAAAAATGCATCGATTTTAAAAATTGAGATGGCAATCGATTTGTCATGACAAAATCTTGATACGCCTGCCATTCCATTGTTTCATTTTTGAATTGTTGCAATGGCAACACTAACAATATTATGCTAGAATTTTTTGAAACCAAATATCCATTCTCTAATTTCCTTTTTAAAATAAAGCTGAAAATATTTTTCAAAAAATTATTTCAAATTAAAAGTATTTTGCTTTAACTAGTTTTGTTTTAGTTTTATTTTGTCGTAATTAAGTATAAGAGCATTGAAGGCTATAACTCAGTTTCTTATAACCGCTTAGGAGTTAGGAAACAGGTTCGAAGTTCAAAATCGTTGCATTTATTCTTAAGAAAATTTAAAAAAATTGAAATTGTGGTACGGAGGCGGTGCGCTGTGGTTCATGAAGGGACAAAAAAATCGGTGTGAATTAAAGTACATATTTTACACCGAAATCTTATGTATCTATCAAATACAAACAAAATTAACTGCGAATATATCCGAACAGTTAACTCCGAATTTATGTCTTAAGACTGCCGAAAACAAAAAAATTCTTAAATGACGTTTTGTAAGAGAATATCAAAACCTTGTCCTAAATTATAGAAAAACCTATGAGTGTGTTTTTGTGGAGTTGAATTTTAGTAGAGAGCTTTGTTTTGACGTCTTAAGCATTTCCTTAAAAGTTCCGTAAATCTGGGCCGGGGCTTAATGTTTTAGGGGGGGTTAATGGGGGTAAAATTTAGTTTTTTCTTAATTTCTCAAAGACTATAAGTTTTTTTGAAAAAACGTGAAGGTACAAATTGTAGTTCATGTCATTCTACACAAAAAAGATGAACATACTTTTTTTCATAAAAGCAATAGATTCTGAGAAAATCATGCAAGAACTTCACGGTGCAGTAAATTTTGTCAAGAAATTTATAAAAATTTTATTAATCGATGGGCTAAAATTTGTTTATGATTTGAGTTTGGCCACAACTTCTCTTAATAAAACTTAAGATTTCAGGGTGCCCGGGGTAAGGGGAACACCGCCATCTTGAAAAAGAAAGTGATTTGGTTTTTGTTCAGCAACTCGATAAAACTTCCTTTTACAACAAAATTATGAAAAATTACATTTAGACAATAAAATTATTTAAAAATTGAGCTAAACTCTGTAGGTTTATTAATCTTGAAGTTATAGCGTATCAAAGTAACACTTTTTATTTTGTACTGTAAATGAACGAATAGCGGTTTTTTGTTAATATCTCAGCATATATAATTTTTTTTCAAAAAAACTAATGAGTTTTTATTAATCTATTAAAAATTTTGGTCAAAAAAGGTTATAACACTT
This sequence comes from Dasysyrphus albostriatus, assembly GCA_946251815.1. Classification (NCBI taxonomy): domain Eukaryota; kingdom Metazoa; phylum Arthropoda; class Insecta; order Diptera; family Syrphidae; genus Dasysyrphus; species Dasysyrphus albostriatus. Next base: position 131,306,170 of record OX276337.1, on the reverse strand, counting down.
TTTTTCGTAAGAGCAACAGATTTCAAGAAAAATTTGCATAAGTTTCCTGGGCTACTTCCTTAACGCCCTTGACTTTCCATTAGGAATTTTTTTTGTAAGTGGGCATAGTAAAAATATTTATGTGACCAAAGTTTTAACAAAGAACTTTCGGACACATTTTACTCTATGTATCTTTCCATAACTTTTAAGGAAACGACTAAAAAGAAATTTTATCAAAAACTGCCTCAAATGTGGGCGGGCAAACATTCTGCATCATTATTCTTCTTCACCTGTTTTTAAAGCAATTCGTTTTGTTTCCATAAAGTTTACAAAAAAAAACTAATTGTTTGTCAAAAACTCCCCCAAAAGTAGGCTTGGAAAAAAGTTTTTCATAGAAGAATTATATTACAAATTACATAATTTACAACTACAACTTATTTACAACTACAATTATTAGATGACCAATTTAAGGGTGTCAGTGGGTTGAAGTTTTCTCTGATAATGTCTTATGATATTCTTTTTTTTTCTTAAATTCAATTTTTATTTTTCCATTTTCTTAAAACTATCTTAAAGTAAGACAAAAATTCATAAAAACTAGCCTACTTATCAACATCTTATAACTAACTTACTGGCCCCAATCGGGTAGCTTTCAGCCTAAGAACTATCTTAATACTATAATTCAGGTCGGTTTTTATTTTGTACCAATAAGAATTTACTAAAACACTTTATGTTAATCGGTTGACAGCTTCAGATTTTATAGATTTAGGACCACCTCAGTTTGACAACTTCTCTATTGTGCGGCACCACTGTAATAACAATTTTTTTTTTTTTACAAAAATCATAACTTTTGAATTGCTCTAGTTTTTATTTGCAGAAAAAGAAATTTCTAAAGCTTTAAAAATGGTTAGTCTAAAAAAAGTGCATAGGGTGTTTCAGAATCCTTGGCTGAAGAATAATTTCTTAAAAGAAAAACAAACAAAAACGGTGTCTTAAGCAAAAGCTTAAAACAATTAGAAATGTTGCTGATTTTCTAGTTAAATGTAGCTTACTTAAATTTTGGAAAAAAAAAATACATTAGTAAAACAACTGATGCATAAGATTTACGAACCACTTTTTGAAATGTTTTCAGCACTGAAATAGTTAGTAACACTTTTTCTTTTTGTAACGTTTTAATAAAAGTTTCACTGCTTGAGTAATATTCCTTATGTGAAACAGTGAAGGGAAAAAAGTAAGCCAAAAATATTAATACATTAAATTATACTTAAGGAATAACCTCAAAAACTCCTTATAATATGCACCAACTTGCTCTTATTTTCAAGAGGTTGAGGGCTTAAGAAAATTGAAAAGTGTAAATTTCTATCATTTTTGTTAGTAGATTGCACAAATTTTAGCATATGGAAAAATTTGTTTCAAAATGATAGGAGCCGTTTTTTTTCTTAAAGATTTTTTAACTTAATTGTTGAACAAACCAATATTTTTTCATAAAAGTAAAACAAATTCTTATAATTTTTAAGAAAGTCTTAAAAAACTCTTAAATACAAAGCTTCAACAAAATAAATCATATATTTGATAGCCATTTTTTGAAAAATTGTTTACCACCCACAGGTAGATTTAACTTAAAATTATATTTGTTCAATTTTTTTAAAGAAAAGTTTTAGAGCCATTTTTGAAAAAATACAATTATTTAAAATTGCTAAAAAAATAATATATGGCAGGTACCAATATTTTTGGTTCTAAAAACGCGTGTAGGGAATATTAATAAACGTTAAGAGAGTTTAAAGAAAATCGATTTAGCTGTAAGTATTCAGGCTGTAGCTCAACAAACCGACAGGCAAACAAAATTATTGTGAGACCAAATTTTTTCATCTTCCCTTTCATCGAAGTTAAAAAGTTTGATCAATATCTCGAGTTATGTTCTTTTATGAATGCATAAATTGCCTTACTTAGCCTATGTATCGCAAGTAATAATGTGTTTTACGTTTTATTATTTACTCAAAATAATGTCATTTTTCAATTTAAAATTTTAATTTATTTACCAAATTATAACCATTGAATTACATAAAATAAAAATAAATCAAAAATGAAATATGCCTACGTTCAAAAAAAAAAATAAAGACCAATGTTGACGGTCTAAAAAAAGCTCAAGAAATAAAACGAGCTATCAGAAATATATGTTATTAAGTGTTTTTGAAGATTCGTTTATAATCCTAGAAAAAATTAAAATCAAAAAAACTGCAACTGGCCAAAAAACAATTTTTAGATTTCAGAGTCACAGTGAAGGCTACTAACTTAAGATGAGATGAAATCAAAATTTCAATATTTTTTTTTCAAACAGAATCACATTCTATTCCTTCTGCTTTTAAAGTCCTCTAGCCAATACAATTGATGAAAGAAATATTATGAAAAAATGATGAAGAAAATATTGCAATTATATTGACTCGATTTTCAAACATATCACTCTTTGCCAAAAAATATTCAATTTCTCTTAACAAAAAGATATGTTTGTATGTATTCATGCACACAAAAAATAATTTCAAGTTTTGATTTGGTATATTGCAATCCTGAGAACCTATTTTACCTCGGGCATTTCAGAATTCTTTTGAAAGTAAACTAAAATTTTACTAGTTTCATACTTGGGTTTTTTTTTGTCCTATACATACATTGAACATGGTCAAGTTATCATGTTCGTTTCATATATGTTACGGCACATTGAAAATTCTGCTAGAAAACATAAATATTAAATCGATGAAACTCTTAGCCCTACAAATATTTGCCCAATACAAAGGACCAGTAGTATCAATATGAGGACTTTGGCTTACGTGAATTGAAACTTGAAAGAAGCCAAGCAATGGAAGTATTTTTATCGTAATATAGTCCTCTCGGTCCGGTCTGGGAGAAAATCCAAACGAGAAATCTTATTTTTTTGCCAAAAAAAAAAAGAGAAAATTACATAAGGCTTTAAACTTTTGGTAATTTGTCAAAAACATCAAAGCCGAATGAGAATTCTCTAGGTTCCATATAAAATAAACTCGAGACTTGTGGATTTCAAGTGGATGTTTTTTTTTTTGTGTAAAATTGGTGTTGGTAATTTAAAAATTGCACTTAGAGGATGCTTTAAGGCTTAACATGTTTCGAGATATAGCTACATATAGATATATAGGGTAACATGGGATTAAAATAAAACAGCGCACCCGATTTGAATTTCTAACTGCTACATATTTTTTCAAACAAAGCTTCGTTCGTATGGTTAAATGAGTTAAAACTAAAAGAAAACTAAATCCGGTTTTAAAAATTTCTTTTGTTTTTATTTAACGAAAGATATGCTAAGAACAAAATATTTTACATATTTAAAAATTTATATTTTAAATGGGGTACAAAATTCGGTAGGTATCCTTTTTTTAAACATAATTTTTGTACTTTATAGTTTATATTTAGAGAATCTAAAGACTTCGAAATCACTTGTTTAATTTTTTTTTCAAAACCAAGCAATTCAGATTTATACACATATTTTCATTTTTGAAAGGATATATTTAGAGTTTGTTTTATCGCAAAATGTTTTTCAAAATTTACCTACATATATAGGATGAAATGATTAAAGAAAGATATCTGATTTTAAAAATTCGTTTTGTACTGAAACTTTTATCTTAGGAGGTGGACTTCGAGGCTGGCTTAGTAGTAAGATATTTAAAAAAATTAAACTTCATACATAGGGTAAAATGAGGTTAAATTAAAAATGTGATTAGGATCTTAAGTAATTTTTGTGATCAAAAGGTGATTCTTAAAGGATATTTTTAGGGTTCAATTCTATTTAAAAATTAGATATTTATAGGGAGAAATGGGATATACTAAATATCGAATCCTATTTCAAACCATCTTTTTGTATTTGAAAAGTTATATATATTTAGAGGATTTTCTTGGAGAACCACTAGGTGTACATATTTTCAAAATGTATCTATTTACTAGTCGAAATTTGGGAAAAACATAAATTAATATCCTATGCTTAAGCCAAGTACGCATATCGAGCAAAGACACATTTCATATTTACATTTTTATCTCAAGACAAATTGTAAAAACAAAATTCAAATGAGAACATTAGAGTAGCTAGAAATATAAAAATTATAAAATATCCTTCAATTTACAAAAGTTTGAAAATTTTACATACAGAAATCAAGTTCAAACATTTGCAGAGCAAGAAATAGCCAGATAGCCTGCTTTTCATAGGAATTAGTATACATAGGATGAAAATTCCTCTAAAAAGTCTGAAATTTTCAGTTTTTATACTTCTCTGGAAAAATGTGATCTTAGGGCAATTTGGTTAAGAATTGAATCAAAAAATAGTTTGTTTTCATAATTTTAAGAAGTTAACTATCAAATTCCATTGAAGGAAGGCTGCAATGTCGATGGTTTAAAAAGCCTTTAAAATTTTCGAAATTTCTTACGTTTCTTTTATTTCTACAGAAAAAACGATTTCAGAGCAATTGGTTGACCTTTGGATTAAAATAAACTTTTCCCGTCAAAATATAGTTTGTCTTCCATCTGTTCAGCTATTTACTGTTAAATTACATTGAATAGCTACGATGTCGATGGATTGAAAAAGGTTTTTATAGTTCCGAAAGGTTTTGAAGTTTTTTTACTTCTACGCAAAAAAGTCATTTAAGGACAATTGGTTGACATTTCAATCAAAATTTACTCTTTCCGTCAAAATATAGTTTTTTTCCCTATCTTTCAAGCTATTAACTATAAAATTCACGAGTGTCAAGTTAGCAAAGCAATTTTGACGAATCGAAAAATGAATAGGTGGATAATTTGCCGTTAATAAGTCGTTAATTAGCTGTGAAAAAAATCATTTTTCTCGTGGGATATTTTCTATGTATATTTCAGCAAAACCTCATTTGACCCAGTGAAAGCGTAAAAAAGCAATAAACAATTCAATATAATCAATTTTATAGCTTTTTGTAATGTTTCATTTGAATTTAAACTAAAACCTAAAAATATAGAAAACATTGGACGACAGTGACTAAAACTTTTCTGGAGCTCTTTGTTGATTTCATATAAATTTGACTTTGTCACAACTACCTAATCAACGACTAATTAAAAGCAAATCATAATGTAAAAAAATGTAATATCTAGAAGTTAAAGCCACTTTTTGAAAAAAAAAAACATAGAAAACGACAAATTCGAAACTGTCAAAACTTATTAACGACTAAATAACTACGAATTATTAAGCCATAAATCTTTCGGTCTTATTAGTTTTTTTTCACCTTTTGAGGTAGTAATATGTTAACTTGATGTGAATTTAACAAAGAACGAAGAAAAACATAGAAACCATATTGAATGACAAATTCGAAATTGTCACAAATAATTAACGACTAATTAACGGCAAAATATCCACCTATCCAGTTTTCGTCTTGTCAAAGTTGCTTTGCTTACTTGACACTCATAACAAACAAATAACCAAAAACACATAAAAAACATCGCATGATAAATTGATTTTTTACAACTAAATAACGACTTATTAAAATATTAATATTTAGAAGTTTTTGCCACTTTTCAAATTAAAAAAGAAAATAGAAAACATAGAACGCCAAATTCACAACTAATTAAGGACTTAGTAACGACTGATTATGCACCTATTAATTTTTCGATCCGTGAGAGTTGCTTTTCTAACTTGATATCAATTAGCAAAGCACCCAAAAAAAACGTAGAAAACAGTGCACGATCATATTGAATTTGTCACAACTAAGTAACGACTAATTAACGGCAAATTATTAATGCATCAACCATTTGGTATAAGAAGTTTTTACTGATTTTCGACAGGGTGCTTTGCTATTTTCCACAATCTTGCGAGTATATGATTAAGCCTTTTTTAATTGAAGTATCTAAAATAAGAGCCTCAAGCCCCCCCACAGCCAAATCCCACAACCGCTACTGATGATGTGTGTTATAAGTTTTATCCCTTAAATTAACTAATGTGCACAATATTTTCTTAAAATTCACCTCAATGCTAAAATAAGACCTTTTCTCACACACATATATGCTCTTTTGTATAATGCATGCATAATCAAACCATACCTTAAAGCGCTCATCTGATGTGTAAGTTAGGATGCCTGCCGTCAGTATATGCAGATCTCGCTTCCGTATCCAAGATATCTATAAAAATAAATTGAAAAGACAAGAATATTATGTAACAAAAAAAAAAAAAAAACAAACAAAAATAGAACCGGAAACAGGATAGAGTTTGCAACTACGAAAATGAGAAGTAAAACATAATAAATAGAAAAAGAAAAGACAAAAAAGACAAGGCAAGAGCACTACAAATTCCATTCTGTTTCTTTTCATGCGTCATCTTCATGTTCATCTTCATAATATTCCCCCAAGGGCAAGTAAGTATAGTGGCATAAACGTCAGTTGGGAAGAAAATAGTAAAAAAAAAAAGGAAAACCAACAAAATGAAAGAAAACTTTTGAAGGAAGTTTTCTTGTCCTTCGTTTGGAAAGACAAATAATAAAAGCATCTAGATACACTTAAATGGGATGTTATAAGAAAAAGAAAGAAAAAAACTATAGTTGTTCCAACAAACAAAAAAATAATAAAAATAAAGAAAAAAAAAATACTAACGAAAAAAAGAATAGAATTGAATAAAGCAGGGCTTTTCATTTTCAGGATGATGTAACAGAGGATATAATCTATTGTCTACCGGATGAGGATATGACACTTAGTCTTTTATTACTTGTATATACTTTTTTTGTGTTGGTCTAATATCAAAAAAAAAAAAAATATATAAAGTACTAACCGACTTGTCACCTAGCTGTTCGACACGACAGTTAATTGCTGCCGTTTGTCCAGCCCTTGCTGTGATATTTCTGGGCATTCCAAAGTCAAATACAGGTTGAGTTGCCAATGTGTTCAAGTGTTCAAGGTTTTCGTAGTCGTCTGAAGATAAGGCAGTTGGATTATCGTTTCCTAGTGCTGAAAGTACAAACATATAGATACACATGAATATGCATTAAAAAAAAAAAAAACAGAAGACAAAATGTGAAATTAGTTAGATGAAGATTAGAGAGAGAGAGTCGTTAAAATTCATGAGATAAATTGTCATTAAAAATAATGTATGTTTATTTTAGCATGAAATTTTAGTTTGCAAAACTTAATTGGACTATTCTTGAGTTTTGAATTCTATTAAAAATGGTTTTTGTTTCGGAATACTTATATGGAGACAAATTTAAAAAGTCCTTTTGTAGGACCTTAAGAACTTCTATCGTTTTAAAATAAAAATTTAACGAAAACGAATAAAATGGAGAACGGTCTATGACATTATATTTTGTTAACGATTTTTGGTAAACACTTCCTTCTAAGCAGATTTTTACGAAGCCAGAGATCACTGAAGACAATATATGTTTAGAAAGATAGAGAGTTATTGAAAGGATAGAGTTGTAATACTCGGGCGAATGATCCGAAATTGACTCATTGGCTCTTCGTCAAAAGCTTTTGGAGAGTGGTTTTCATGTGTCTGTTATTGAACTCAAAAGTATCACTAACCGTATTTTTCAATCACCCTTATCTGGGTCCCTGGCCATAAAGGGAGCTAAGGGAAATGAACGGGCAGATGAACTGGCCAAGCAAGGTTCAGCCCTTCACAGCTCACTTGTGGAAAGAGTCAACATTCTCATGAAAGTTGTGAAGGGCAATTTACTGTCAATCTTCATTAGTGAATCCAACCGTAGGTGGAATAGCATAGCTAAATGCAAAATATCCAGAAAGATCTGGCCCACCTAAAATAAATCCCCAACAATTGATCTGTTATAAAGACCTAGGTGAGGCATAGCTGGGGTTTTTGCAACATGTACTGGAAACTGGTCAGTAGGGAAAGACTGGGCATTCCTTACAATACTCACTGCGCACTGTTGTAGCTGTGACGATCAACAAGAAAAAGAAACAGTCTTTCAATTTATTTTTGTAATGGTCTTTCACTGGGCAGAATGAGAGCACTAATCGTTTAGAGCAGCATGTTTTGACGACCTCAACAAACTTTCTCAAAAGAAAATCAAAAACTTGATTTCCTTTCTTAACGTAACGAAATGGATCTTAGACAAAATCGGTTGGTTCTGTATCACGTTCCTTCTCAGACCCCAATGACCGTGAGCAATCGGAATACAGGCCTCTGCATGGTTTCATGATGCTCAATGACAACGATCATTGGTTGGATCGTTCTCGCTCCGGTGCCATTCTGCTATTTGCCAAACTCGGCATATCGTAGCTTGGCTTTGGGCGAGATGCGATCCAATCGAGTTAGTGTCTTATGTCCCGCCTCTTGACGTTGGTGGTAGCCCCCCCCCCAACATACCACAGCCATACCCCAAATCCATTCTAATTTAAACCAAAGAACTGTGGTCTCAGGGTGGATGCTGATTTTCACTGGATACCTCCCGTCATGCCGAGTGGGTAGACGGATGCCCACGAAGAAATCTCGCATCCAATCATATATCTGGAAGACTCCCGAAGGAATCAGATTTGTTGAGTTGTCTAAACAAACCTACTGCCTTTGCGGGTTTCCTTGCTGTCAACTTCAACGCATTGAAGACGATCCACAAATCCTCCCTTTAATTCACTTTCACCCACAGGTCAAACGAGTTATGGTATCAAAACGGCGGAATTTAGCACTAATTGAGCACCGAGCGAGTGTTACGCACGTGCCACCATGTCTACCTACCTACCTAGAAGTCCTTGCAAGTAAAAACTAGTGGAGCATTGAAGATGAATGGTATTTATTTATTTAGTTCATTGTTTGAGGCAGAAAACTATTGAAAATATCACACAGTTCAACTGCGCAGCTTTGTATCAGCTAATGGTGGAACTTATTCTGGCGCTGCAAATAGTAGTAGCAAGGGCTTAGGTGCATTTGGAATGCTTTCTCCGATATGGAACTCCAGCATAATAATTCTACAAACTAAGTTGAATCTCTTCGAGTGCAACATAAAATCATCTCGACCCGACTTAAATTTTGTATCAATCGTTGTCTTCGATACATCCTTGATAAGATTCATTGGCTACAAACCATAAGAAGATAATCTTCAGCTCTGGAATAGAATTTATCAAAGAAGAGTGGATCTTGATAACACGCAATGAAAATGGCGATGGCCATACTTTGAGAAAACCAAACGCCAGAATATAACAAGGCAGTCATTCGTTTAAAATCCTCAGGGTGTAAGACGAGTTGAAAGAAAAAAAGCACACAGATCACCTGTAGATGTTATGGGAAAACATGGTGTAAGTGACCGTGATAACAATGGCGAACGTTTTGTCCATTTTTGTAACGCCAACCGCTTTATAATAGGAGGGACCATGTTTGAGCACAAGAAGCACCACAATATCAGTTGGATGTCGATGGGCAGACAAGCAACTTTCAACCAAATTTATCACTTCTCGACAAGTCGGCGAATTAAAAAAGTCTCCAGGGCTTTCGAAACAGAAGAGGTGCAGACATAGGGATGGCCCGTGACCACCATCTGATGGTTTCTACCATAAGATTGAGTACTGCTCCAGTTCGGAGATCCCAAAGGATCACCCGAATGCCCAAGTTTAATACCGATAAACTTAAAAGTCCCGCAGTCCGACAGCGACTAGGGGACCATTTTTCACAAGGAATAGGAGCAATAAGAAGCACGGAACAAACCTCCATCGAAAATCAGAAAAAAGATTTCATATCAGATGCTGCAAGAATAGTCAGTCGGTCGCAAGGTAGAAAAAGTGCCTGGCTTTCTCAAGAAACTTGGTCTAGAGTCAAAGACAGAAAACAGCTCAAAGCTGGCACTGCAGCTACCCCAGCCGCAGGAATGAACGAGCCAGAGTCTGCTTATCTCATGAAGATGAGAGAAGTTCGACTGTACCTTGCAACGTGATAAGTGTAACAAAAGCCACGCATTGGCAATAGAAGCAGAAGAGGCCAGAAGTAGGTGTAATAGCACCCACTGACCCGTCTAGTAACAAATTTACGAAGAAGAACCGTTTCCTCAAAGAAAAGAAGAAATCTTAACTGCAATCAGAGACCTGAGAAAAAACAAAGCGGCTGGACTTCACACTGTTTCCGCAAAGCTCTTACGAGCAGCGCCAACAACATTGAGTGAGCTCCTGCACCCACTTATTGAGAAAGTTTGGGAAACAGAAAATTTACCTGCGGAGTGGAAACAAAGAATGATTGTCAAGCTCCCAAAGAAACCAATACTGTTCCTGTTAATGTTCCTTAGATGTAGCTTTGTTGACTGCAAAGTGATCACATCTTAAACCTCTTGACTACGTAGACAACGTGTGCTTACTCTCTCATAGGATCAGGGATCTCCATCAAATGACAAAAAGGGTGGAGAAAGAAGCTGCAATTGTTGAGCTTATGATCTAAACGGTGAAATATCTATCCAAGTAGATATTTCTGGACAACCAGTAGAGATGATAGAGTTTTCGATATTTTGGGAGTGTCGTCCCAACTGATGGTTGGACCGTACTAGATATAATCAGGCAAATTGGAAAAGCAAAGGCTGCATTTGGAAAAAATACCTAAAATATGGTGAAACAACTCTATAAGCCTAAAGACGAAGCTAAGATTGTTCCGCTTCAATATTGAAACCGTACTTCTTTATGGGTGGAACGCTTAAAAAGTAACACCCGCTGTCACAAGAAAGCTGCCAACTTTCGTGAATAGATGCCTGCGACACATCTTGAGGATTTTTTGGCCTAACCATATATCTAATGATGAACTTCATGCGAGGACAGGTCAGGAAACAATCGACTTTATAATAAGAAAATGTAAATGGCAGTGGATTAGACATACGCTTTGAAAAGGACAACAGTTCATTGGTGAGGCAGAGGAGTGGGCTGACTTGGCAAAGAACTGTCGAAGAGAAATCAGCACAGTTGGGGAAGAGTTAGAAAGAGCTGAGGTATATCTACAGAAACTTTACACGATGGCAAGTAGGTGTAATGGAGGCCCAATGCCCCGCAAAAGGAAACTCATGGAAGTAACAGGTCAGAAGATACATACATAAGTACGTAACTGTACTTAATGAATCTCAGTGCAATAATATTCAAATAACCTATGAGCACAGCTACACTTATGCCTGAAATTGGGGAAGATGGAGAAGTTAAAATGTTGTTGCAAGGACTGCAGTGCCTGAAACACATACATAACTTCCATGGCATTAATTTAGGAAAAAATTATGAAGAAAAGTGGTATTTGATAACTTAATTCGTATTTTCAGAGATTGTCTCCAAATGGACACACCTTGGTTATCAAACACATTTTAAGATACATCAGCATGACCTTGGTTACGAAACTTTTCCACCATATTTTTACCATTTTCTGGTAAAAATGAATTTTCCCTTTTCAATATGCTGTTCAGGTGGACATTAATTAATCGCAAATTAGCGACTGGTTAATTTTAAATACTAACTAAAAGTGCTCACAGTGACAGTTTAATGTTGACATAAAAAAAATGGAATGAAATGTAAAATGAAACCTTTAGTTGAAAAACTCTATTGTGTATCAAGCTATGAATGCATATTATTTCTAATCGCAACCACTTTAAAGCCCTTAGACATCAAAATATAAAAACAAACACTTGTGATTTCTTACACACGCGTGTATTTTATTTCAATATTTTTCCCATCACTTAGGTGGCTTTTATGAATTTTTCTTCAAATTCAAACTAACAATAATTCTTTCAGGAATTTTTTTTCGTGATAAATTGTCAATCAACTTGGATTTTTGTTAATTCTTTCAAGACACACTCAAATAATATACAAATACCTACCTAAGCTTCATACTTGTCAAGATTTCCATTTTCATATTCCAAAATATAAAACATCAACACTTTTGAACCATCAAGTTGCCATAGAGAAATTTGGTAAAATCATGTTCTTCAATTTTTTTCTTTGAAATTTTTATTTTTTTTTTTTTTCAACGCACGTGTGCTTTAACCCCTCCTTCAAATCAAGAATATTTTACATGAAAGAGCAAACAAATCATCAAATAAGAACAAAAAAAAAAACAACTTATGACTCCTTATGTTTTTTTTTTCTTCTTTTTTTTTGTCACAAATCTGAAAGATGACGTGTGTTAGGCAAACACACTTAGTAAAATGCTCTCTCACTCAATTTACTTTTTGGAAGTTTTGATTTGGTGAGGTTTATTTTTATTTTTATATATTTAAACAAAAAAAATCGTCATTTTGCATAATTCAGGTTTAACTCTTGAAAAGTTTCAAGATTCGAGGTGACAACGGATGTAAGCTAAAATGACTTTTAAAACAAAGTGAATTTTTTTTCTTTTTCTTGTCACCTCAACACTGAATAATTTGGTTTGCCAAAAAATTGTTGTGATGTTCCCTTTAGAGACGACTCAGATGTTTGATTGAACGAACGAACACATTAAATATTTACATAGGAAAAAGGATGTCAAAGTGAAAACCCTTGGCTTTTACACATCGCTCACAATCTGATCTGTACCTACTTATAAAGAGGGTGATTTTCATGCACTTAAACAACATTATCTACATACCCCAAAACATTTTATCAGATAAAGTTTCACAAGAAAAAAAAAGAACAAACAAGTCCTAATCCATATACATACCTAAATATAGATACATCTATACACCAAAAGGATATTATTATCGAAGAAACTTTAAGGATAAAGCGGAATAGACTTAAAAGATTGGAATACGGACAGCATAATCACCAATAAAATTAATGACGTTGCCCCTAGAGGCAGTTTTTAAGCACAATTCAATAAAGCGACATGAAAACCATGAAACGTGCCTTTTAAGTATATGCCATTTAGCCATATAGCCATTCAGCCATTCAACCATTCAACCATCTATACCATCAACGCGCACCGTCTTGTGTATCAAATCGATTGCCTTTGCGCTCGGAAACGTGGCTAAATCATTGATATAAATCAGTGAATTATTTCCATTGATTCCACATTTGAAATCAAGTCGAAAGCAGAATCAGAATAAGGATGTTTTTTTTTGCCATAGGGACGTAGCTAAGATTTTTTTTGTATTAAAGGGAGGGTGGGGGGGTGGTTAGTTCTATAAACTCTTATTCCCTGCTTTTTTAATCAATTTTTACCAAAATCAATTATTTTCTCTTGATTAAAATCTTGAGATGGTGCCTCAACATCAGAGTTTGAAAAGTACCTTGGTGCCTACTTTAAATATGTCTTACTTTCTTTTTCAAAGATTCTTAATTGCGCAAGTCAAATAGGGTAGTGCATTTTTATGTGATTTTTCAGTGAACAAATTGGTTCTGAGATCTAACAACCAGAGTTGTAAATTTAAAAGGCTTGCATTTCTACTTCAGTACTTGGTGCTGGTACTTAAAAAAAGGCAAGTATACCAACATTTTTCAAGTACTTCGTTTTTAGTACCAAGTTTTTCATACTTAAGTACTTGAACAAGAAGTTTCAAGTACTTTCAAGTATTTTTAAGTTCTTTCAAGTATTCTATCGGTATTTCAGCAGTTCTTTGATCAAATACTTGGTACTGATACTTGAAAAAAGGTTTGTCCAAATATTTTTTAGTACTTTCAAGTATTCCATCGGTATTTGATCAATTCTCTGATCAAATACTTGGAACTAATACTTAAAATAGGCTAGTACCAGTATTTTTCAAGTTCTTCATCCTAAGTTTCAAGTTTTTCTTAAATACATAAGCTTTGAAATACTTGTCCAGTATCTTTAAGTACCTATCCAGTTCTTTAAGGTATTTTGAAGTACTTTCAAGGTATTTGATCAGTTCTTTGATTGTTACTGATACTGTTAAGAAGGTAAATGCCAGTTTTTTCAAGTACTTCGCCCAATGTACCAAGATTTTCATACTTAAGTACTTGGGCAGATACATTCAAGTATTTGTCCAGTCCTATCAAGTATTTTTCAGAACTATCAAGTATTCTATCGGTATTTGATCAGTTCTTTGACTGATCACAAGAACCCGTACTTTCAACTTGTCTTTTTGCTTTCAAGTAGTTACCAGTATTTTTTGAGTTCATGTTTTCGAACGTTTTATCAGTTATATGATCTATCCTCAAAACCACTTCTTTCAAGTAATATTCCATTTATATTAAGTACTTTCAAGTATTTTTAAGTACATTCAAGTGATTTACCATTATTTGATCAGTTTTTTGATCAATCACCAAAAGAAATTTTTTGGATCTGAAAACTAGTTAGTATATATGCTGGCTCAATGTTTTCTTCAAAATTTTAAAAAGACTATATTTTGGTTAGAAACAATTGGAACTCCAATTTTCAGTAATCTGTTTAAAAAAAAACACTTATTTCTTCTGATGAAATGCAAAATAAAATTCTTTTGTTAATACGGGGTTGAGGAAAACATTATTCAACTATAAATAACTTGAGAGTACATCAAAGTACTAGTGAAGTACTTAAAATACTTGTCAAGTACTTTAAACTACTGCTAAAGTTTAAGCAAACTCAATTAGTTTAAAAGTATTTTCAAAGTACTTCAAAATACTTGAAATTATTGGCCAAGTATTTAAAGTACTTTTCAAATTGAAACAAACATTACTCAATTAGCTAAAAGGTATATCAAAGAATGCACTTAAAGTACTGATCAAATACTTTAAGAGTAGTTAAGTACTTGAAAGTATTGCTCAAGGTACTATGGTACTTAAGTTTTTGATACTTAATATTTGTGCCAAAAACGTAATACCTCTTGGCATGATGGTAAGTTCGATGGATTGTTATGCCGAAGGTCTGCCACCTAAGAACAGAAATGTTTTTCCTCCAAGAGTATACTTGTCAATTGTCATGAATAAATGCTTCTCATCTAGCCGTTTGGACTCGGCAAAAAATTGTAGGTCCCTTCCATTTATGGCAACAACACGCAAAAAGGAATGGTTGAGAGTTGTAAGACACTAGGGCTTGGTTCTCCCCGAGCTGTTGCACCACCAAATTTATTTATTTTACTTGTACCAAAAGACTTGAAAAACACTTGTACATACTTTCATTTTTCATGTACCAGTAGCAAGTTTAAGTACCAGTAGATACCTAGTTCTTGGTACCTACTTGTACGTGAGAGGACTAAAGTCTTGAAATACTTAAGTACTAATAGTATTAATAAGAATATTCACCAAAATGAAAGCTTACCTTCTAATGAAAGGCCACTAAATCGCATCACAAATGAGGTACAAAATATCCTCATTTGTCTTACTACATTTTTGCAGCATTACTCAATTTCTCATATTTGTGGAAATCGTAAAATTTCACAAAAACAAAACTCTCCCTTTCAATCCCTCAAGCTACTTACGTTCCTGGGTTCATTTAATAAATCCTGGCAAGTTGGAAATGAATGATTACCATTGCTATCTAGATTGACTTTACCAAGATACAAAAATACACTTTCTATAGCAAAAATGCCACCTAGTATTTGTATCCAGTTCATTAAGCCAATTGAGCATAAGAAGTACGTACTTCTAGATCATGAATCACGATTTATTACTTAAGATGTCGTAAAATAAATACTTTTATACATTTTTCTAGAGAGATACAGAATTCCTTATTTGTATTTACTCTTAATAATATATCCATTAAATGAAAGTATCTGACAAAATGTCATACAATACTTCACAATTATTCCCATTTTCTTGTATGAAATTTGTGTGTCTATATTAACTTTCACTTAATTCTTAATTCATTTGTAAACAAATTCGAAAACATGATCCATTCACACACATGTTTTCATGACACTTAAGGACATGGAAAAACGAAACTCTCAACACTGCAAACACAAAGCATACATATGGAATTATCCTTTTCTATATATCTTTTCTATATAAATCTCCCCATCATCCTGCTGATTCTGATGATGATAATATTATTCTTTTGTTTGCGGTTCCATCTAGCAAATGTCAATATTTATAGATTTTCCAACTAAAGGACTCTCAACACGATGATAATTGCAGGCTATAGAAAAATAGATACATTTTCATACAAAACAGGACGATTTTTGTTTTTGTTTGTTTTTTTTTTTCTTTTATAGGCTCTCATTTCGCTATTATATGTACTTCTTTGTCAATGAGAAAAGTGTCAGGATAGGATATAAATGCTTGAAACAAGAAAGTAGAAGTAGTAGGGAAAGGGAGAGCTTCCGCTATTTTCTTATAATGTTACAAAACCACATTGTCTGGGTATAAGAGTGGTGTTCAGTTAATTGCCATTAAAGTGGATTCAATGGTTTGAATAGGCAATTATGTAGTTATCTTGTAGCCGCTGCTTAACTGCTTTTCGTTTAAACATTAGCGTTAATGGTGTTTAACCCTGTATTTGGCGTTAAAACTTTTACTATGGGTTTTGTTTTCAATAAATTGTTTTTTTTTGGGTGGGGGGGGAACAAAAAGAACAGCTGGTTTGGTAATTATATTTTTAGTTCAAAAATTAATTTAACTTTTGAAAAAGACAAAAACAAGGGTTTGGAAATCAAAATAAAACTAAAGAATTTAGAAAAAATAGAACTTTGTCAACCAATGTGTGGAATTTTCAGAAAAGAATGTCATCTAATTAGTCATTTATCTGTCAGCCATCAAGATCACGTGGGATTCTTGGCATAAAATTATTCGTGGGATATTAACAAAAAAAATTATTTCATTTGAAAGGATACAATATTTCAATTAAAGGTCAAAATAGTTGGTAATCGCTTATCAGCGATAGATTTTTTTTATGAATTTTAAAGTATTTCTTAGGTCACTTTCATTAGTAAAACTTAGCTTAAAACTTATTCTTTGAATATCAAATGTTCGTGATCAGGCTTTTATGTGAAAAGGGGAGGCTAATTTTACATAAAACAGTAGGTATCACAGTCTTTTTTTAAAAAACGGTAAGATGACAAAAAAAGGACCTTATCTGACGTTACTTTAAGAATTTATATTTCAACTAACGTAAGCAGCCACTATAACGTGTACAAACATAAAAAGAGAGAAAAATATTTGAAAATTCGTTAAAGTAATAAAAGTGAGTATACGCACAAGTGAACCAGAGTCTTATATGAAGTTGTTGTTTTTTTAAGAAAATTCAATTAGGTACATACATAAATTTTGACTAAGTTTTGTATGAAATAATAAAAGCCACTGTTTTTAAATAAAATGCAAGTCGGGTCGCACGTATTTGCTCTTATATGTTCAAGAATTATTACAATTTTGAGAGAACAACTTTTAGAAGTATAAAATACGATAGGTATATTTGCTTGAACTAGTTTTTTAATAGCAGGCTGTTTATATAAAAAGGTTTTAAACTGATGGAATGGGTTTTAAAAAAAATATGTACTCAGGAAAAATCACAAGCTAAAATCCAATATGATCAGGCTTCCTATTTTTTTTTTCCAAATGATATTTGCTTGATCTTAAAATGGCATCCAAAAGACTTAATTCTAATTTAGTAATGAAAGTTTTATAAAACAAGCTTTATATCCTCACTTTATATCCAACTTCATTTGGGTTAGAAGTAGATTTTTGTTTAAAGTTGCTCAGTCCTAATTTGAGATCTGTACTAAATTAAGTTCAAAGCAGGATTTAGTCATTCATTATTGAAATAAGTTGAAACAGTAAAAACCCTATAAACTCAAGTCACAAACTTTCAGTTTATTAAAAATTTGTTTGGCTTAATTTGGCTTGCAAGTTCTAAAAATTGTAACGAAGCTGTGTTAAAAAGTTAACTTTTGGAAATTTTGATTTTTCGAGCTTACCAGATTTTGCAGCAAGTAGACTTGATTTAACATCATTTTTCTTGATTTGAACTCAGTTTTTGAGTAATATAAAATTCTTTAAACATATTTAATAAAAAATTTTGATATGTGAATCCAAAATATTTTGTTTACATTAAAAAAGAATTTAAATAAAAAATTGTGAATTCTTCTCTTAGATATCGAATTTTAAACAAACAAATATGATTTTTTCCAAATATTCCAAAAAAAGTTATAGTCTTTTATATGCAATATTTTTTATTAAAATAAAGTGTAATTTTTTCAATATTTATTAGTGGATCACATTTATTTTAGAATCATTTTTTGAGAAAACAAGATTTTGTTTAATGTATTTTTACATTTGTATGGAAGGTACTGTTATTCTATCATAAAAGTAAAATAGTTTTTAAAATATTCCAAAAAGTGTTAAAAAATCTAAAGTAGTACAAGAAAATCAACCATATCGTTTTTGAAAATGTTTATTTTTATTTTTTTTTAATCTTCAGAATAGTAAAAATATTTTTAAAAAATAGTAGATACTTACCATCAATAAACATTTTTTGAAAAATTATTTTTCATAAGAAGGTGGCCTTTACTAAAGTTAAAAGTAACGTAGTTCATTGAATTTTTAACAAAAAATCCTTTTTTGTTAAAAAAAAATTGTATAGCTGTCAGTGTAGTGTCAAACTATTTTTATAATATAAAATATCAGTACTCGAAGAAAAAGTTTGACACTACACTTTTGTCTCATTTTTAATACGTAATTGTATAAATTTTGATAAGTTTGAGTTTGTACTTTGTAAAATTTCACAAAAAAAAATAATTAAAAATTTGAAATAAATAGATGTAGAAAATTTTCGTCAAGAAGGTAGGTAGACAAAAGGTAATTGGTTCAGCACCTCAAAGGCTTTTATTAATTTGATATTTTACAAAATATACTTTTGAATACACTTAAAAGATCGAAATTTTATGTCGTGTTGACTTGCGATTAGACTATTTCGTTTTCTTTTTTTAATTTTTTAAAAAAGAGAAATGAGTTTTTCATCTGGTTTTCTTAATCTGATAGAAAATCGTTGAGAAATTAAAAGAAATAGTACAACTTAATTACACAAAATAAAAAAAATGTAATTGCCAACAAACATTTTTAAAAATATTGAATCAAAATCAAAATCATATTTACAAAATTCTGTTATTCAAAATTTTGTATTACAAAATTATGTCAACTGCTTCTTTTCCCATTCCAACTATAAGAATTCGTAAAATTTGTAATGCGTTTTCAAATACTATTTTTTTTTTGTATCAGTTCTCTTTTTCTTTACATGTCTAAATTATGCCACAGAAATTTAGTTCAAGCTTGAGTCTTGGCTGGATGTAACATTGACGTTCTAAGCCCCAAATATAAGTATTTTCCATAAAACAGTTTTGAAAAAGCTTAATGATTCCAATAATGTGTCTTGTGATTTGGATAATATTTTTCCTGTTTATTATTTATAGAAAACTTTGGTCAATTTTGATAATAAATGGTTATACCCACTCAAAAAAAAAAAAACTGAATTAGCAGAGTTTTTGAAGAACAGAATTTTGAAAAAAGAAATTTCGTCAGACAAAATTTATATAAAGTAGAATTTTGAAAAGCCGAATTTAAAAAAAAAAATTTTCACCTGTTCCCGCTTTATTTATCAAAAATAATTCACCCAAGCAACTGCTAAAAATAAAAAAAAAAACAAAGAAAAAAAACATCTTTGTTTTGAAAAAAAAAATGCATGACTGGGTTGCACCTACTTTCCCTTATGTTCAAGATACTTAGGGTTTAAGAACATTATATTTAAAGACATGGACATCATGAGAGAAGAATGTTTAAAAGCATGAAATAGGGCCTTGGTAAAGAAGAGTGTTCCCGTCACAATGTCAGATGGATAAGTGGAATGGTGGGCACAAGAACTGTGGAAGCATATGCAGGACATAGTGTCCACAAAGTTATTACAACAAGAGGCTGTCAACAGGGGGGGGTTCTATCACCCTTACTGTGGAGTCTTGTTGTAGATGAATTGCTGGAAAGTCTGTCTTCTCAAAGTATACGCTGCATCCGTTTTGCCGATGACATTGTTATAACAGCTTTGGGAAAATTCGAAGAAATTCTCTGTGATATTATTCAGAAAGAATTAATAATAAAAAGGAAATGCTGTCTGTCAGTGGGATTGAATATTAACCCGACAAAGGCAACGATAGTTCCATTTACTAAAAAGAGGCTTCTACCACGCATGAAACCTATCCGGTTGGCTAGTGAAGAAATCGACCTCCAGAGGGAGGTTAGATATCTAGGTATTACATTAGATAGTTTACTCACCTGCAACAAACACGTCGAATAAACTGTAGGAAAAGCCACAAAAGCTCTTATGATATGCAAGAGACTTGCAGGTAAATCTGCAAACCAAACATCTTGAGATGGAAGTACATCATGATAGTAAGACCCATCATTACCTATGAGGCGGTTGCATGGCCCAAAAGAACCGAACTTACTACAACTAGGAAATCACTAGAAAGGGTACAAAAACTCGCATGCATTTGCATCACCGGAGCAATGAAAACTTGCCCAACAGCAACTATGGAAGTCATTCTTAACTTGACCCAACTACACGTGGCCATAGATAGTGCTGCTTAGTGAGCCATCACGCGATTTGCAACGGGGGGAACTGGGACGGGGAGAATCATTAGTCTCAGGGAAAGGGACTCCATTTGCAGGTCCACAGAATTGAACCTTCTTGACATTCCAAGAGATGGCCTGATCAAAAAGTATAACTTCGTTAAGGACTTTTATACGAAACTAAGTAATAGTGGGTAGACGAAAACGTAAGCTACACTCTTAAAACAAATGCCATCAAATGGTGTACTGATGGATCGAGAACGTCTGCGGGGACTGGGGCTGGAATTTTTGGCCTAGAACCAAACAGCAGTTTCTGGATGATTTAGCACTGAAAAGACTGGCCTTTAGGGACTCTATTCAAAATTGAGAATGCCAAGGTACTTGTAAATATTGAAAAATTTTAATACAAGTTTTAGCCCATATCCAGTCCGGGTTATACTCTTATGGTCTCTGAGTAATTTCTAAAAATTAAATATTTCAAAGAAATGTTTCATGGTTCAAAATAAAAGATCAGTTTTTGCAAAATGGATAATACGAACTAAATTAACAAATATTGTGTTCGTGTATATTTTTAAGGGTTTGTTCACAGTAATGAAAATAATTTATTTAAAATTTCATTCCAAAGGTCCTACTCATATGCCGTTAAAGCTATATAAAATTTATAGTAAATTAAATTTGTGTAAATAAAAAAATGTATCACAAAATCAGTGTCAGAAACTACACATACTTATTTTTTGCAAACGACATCATTGTGTCCTCAGAAACTGTCACTAAAAAAGCTATAAATTCATCACTTTTGGGATAGTATAATGGAGGCTTGATACACCCAATGAACTTATCCTTTTGTCAACCGAGGATAAAAATATATTATTATTTTTTTTTTATATATTTTTGTCTAAGAATAATGAAGATGTTGATAAGAATTATCACCAATTCTTATCACGTTTCCATTCCTGCTCCACTCAATTATATTGATCAACTCTCACACATCAGGTACATATATGCACTTCTAAATATAATATACCTACTTTATTTTTTATGAGAAAACATTAATTTAGTGGACTAGCTAGGCATGCATGGACGACGAAATAAAAAGAAAAAATTTTATTCAATAATAAAATATACCATCACGTAAAAGCACTCAAAACATTTATGACATAAACTTCCGGGCTGATTTTGAAATCAACCAAAGGATAATAAAAATGTACTAAAAATGGCACTTTGCTTCGAATTAATGGATAACAATCACATGGATTACAGCTGCATATTATTATTGTGGGGATGGACTCCAGGATCTGAACTGAAGTCTGAACGATTTTTTGTTCAATATACAAATCAAGGAAAGAAAAAAAAATAGCCACAATCACGTTTCGAATGCAAATAAGAAATAATATAAAATAATTAGAAACGTGATATTGGCTATACTATTATGATTGTATAGTCGTTCTATATTTAGGCATATTGATGCTGTAGTTTTGTTGGGGGTAAGTGTTGAGAGCAATGTTTAAATTGTATGTACAGGACTTGCTGATGTGATGATAGTTGTTGTTGAAGGTTATATGAATATTTTGTTCAATATTACAATAATGTAACATGTATTGTTTTTGGGTATAAAAGGTTGTGTTTTATTGGGGATTTGTTTGAGGATATGAGAGATATTTAAACGATAATCGTTCAGAGAATTCAATTTCATTAAAAATTTAACAGAACAAGATACAATCGACGTAAATGGGTAGTATTAGCATTAAACCCCTATTATGTGGCTCATAAGTTCCAGAGGGGTTGAAACTATTATGAAATAGATTTTTTGTATACAAAACCCCAAATGATAATTTATGATATAGGTATGCTGTACATAACATAGTTTGGATTAATTTTCTTGTCTATAAAACACCTATTGCTTTCGTGATAATTTAAAGTTTTAGTTAAAACCAAAGTTGCTATGATGAGAGTAGGAAGAGCAGTTTACATCGTGACCTTCAAATAGAAAAAAATAGTAAAGTATACATCTTTAACTTTAACCTTCAGTTTAAGGTATATTTTAAGTTCACCATTGTCACATTTAATCCAATAAACAGTGGAAGATTATTGCCTTATCCACTTACACCTCCAACTCAGCTGTCAAGCACTACAGTCACTGTAGATAACATCACCATTCACTTTTCGTGAGTCATAAGCTCATTATTAAGTAAACAAAGTTGATTAATTATTTGAAAAGCTGGCAAATGGAATCTGACCTACCTCATTAACTTTTATGACAATAAGGACAAAAAAAATAAATGTTCTTTATGAAAAGTCAATTTTGTCAGTCTATATTTAGATAAACAGGACAAAAACAATTTTGTTTGAAAATTCTTCCAAACTTTATAGATTTATGAATTTAAAGAGCGTAAAAATAAAAAGAAAACAAAGCAGAAAAATAATTTGGTATTGACAAGTTCACTACTTGTAGTACATTTCTTAACTTCTCATCATGGATCAATTTTCAGCAAAAACAAGATAAAAGCTTTCATATATTTTTTTTTTGAAAATTAAATTTGTTTTCACATTTTTCCATCAGGCCGACACAAAACATTTTCGATTTCAAAAAAAAAGTAAATAAATACAATTACTATGCCGTAATTGGACAACACTTCCTCTGATGACAACTAAAGTGTGCTTATTGAAATAACTTTGCAAAAAGCAACAAAACTTTTCAACTGTAAAATTTGTTTCCGCTCAAAATAATTTTTGATTATTATTTTTTCCACCCCATCCGGTGGAAAAAAAAATAAAAAAAAAACAACATCATAAAGGGAGCATTTTATTATTGAAACTTTTGAGCAGAACTAATAGAAAGAACAAAACAAAAAGTTTTTTTTTTGCTTTATTGGAATTTCGAAACAGTATAAAAACGAACAGAATTAAATTAAATTTACACTTTTTTTCTCTGTTTGTTGTGATTTTTGTCTGTCACTCTGATTGATAAACTTGAAATTTCATAAACAAAAACAAGCCGAATTCTTTTAAAGTGTTTTTTTTTTCAGATTTAAAAATGTAGTAAAAAGTTTAGTAATTAAATTCGTATTCAAATACCCAATTTCAAATTGTCTAAAGTTTTTAAATATGTATAGTACCGGCCACAAAAAGCAACAATATCAATTTTTAATATCCTTCCATTTGAGTATGATGTTGAATTTTTAATATTCATATAATTTCAGGTATTGAACAAAAAAAACTGCTGGGCTTGAGTTATCAGATGGTGGGTCTTAAAAACCTCATTATTTTAAATGTTCTTCCCCCCCCACTCTAGGCTTATACAAATTTTAAATTCATGTGCAAAATTTTACTTCAATACCTTTTAACTCAATCTATAAAATTCTGAATATTTCTAACTTTGGTAATAACACTGTGTGACAATGTTTTTCTAAAATAAATAATTTAAGCTGAGTTAAATTGCTTATATAATTTAAACTATATTTGACGAATAATGTCACGTCACGTTTTTCAAGTTATGACGTCATAACTATCTCTTGTCAAATCATTTATAATAGAAAAAGCTGGTTTGTAAATATGCCATAACTTTAAAACGGTACGTTTTAGAAAATTTTGGTTATTATTTTTGTATAAGTGAGTTCAATTTTTTGAAAAATATTATTAAAAAAAAATAGTTTTTATGCCATGTTTTTCTAAATCATTGAAAAATTTGATTACTTAAGTTTTGATTTTTATTTTTGTTTCTGCTAAATAAATAAAAATACATTTTTCAAGTGGATTTTGGTACGCTAAATACGAATCTGGTCTCGGTATTGCTCTAGCATATCAAGTTTTTGAAATAATTTATTCCAAAATAAATCTCTAAAAGCTAAGAAAAAAACGTTTTTTTCTTAAACTGAAAATTGAAAAAATTTGCAACCAAATTAAAAAAAATTAAACTTCTTTTATTAAATGTAGTTGGATTTCAATCAATATTTGTAATACTTTCTTCAAAGTCATCCATTAAAATGTGGCATATTTTAGATCGAGGCAGTTTAAATGAAGGCTGATAGCTAATTAATGATTTCTCCAAGATAAATAAAGGTTTTTGAAAGATTCAAAAAGAATTTCAAAGATAAATATTTCAACTTTTGACTGCCGATACAAATTTATTCGAAAAATTATATGAGGAATAATTGATAGCGTCTAAGTGTATTTTTTTTTTTAATTTTTCGCACTAAGTATACATAAAAAGTATTATTAAAATTGCAGGAGTTGTGTTTGAGAAAAAAAAAAATACTTTCCATATTGGTATCCTAACATTTGTATGGAAGTTAATCTTATTTTTTCATAGAAGTAGTTTTTTTTTTCTTAAAATATTCTAAAAAGTGTTAAAAACCCTAGGATCGATATCCTTCTTTCTTTTTTAGAAATTGGCCATGTCATTTAATTTTAAAAACACGATTGGATTTTTAAAAATCAACAAAATATTTTTATTAAAAAATTTTGGTACACAGTACTAATTTTATTCTTTTGAGGAAATTTGAAAATTAAAAAAAAAATAGTTTTCTAGGTAGCATTAATAAACATTTCTTGAAATATGGTTGCCTACTTTAAGGTAGCATTTACTAATAGTAACTCATCTATTTTTTTAAGAAAAGTCGTGGAGCTGTTTTTTAGGAAAAACACGATTTAGTTAAGTTGCTAAAAAAATTATTGCCGGGTACTGTTATTTTTGGTTCTCAAAACAATTAAAAACATAACTTACAAATGCTATGGATAGACAGACTTTTTTTTTACGAAAGCATAACTCACCATATATGTATATGAAGAGTCCAAGGGAAAAACGGCTTGATTTTACTTGTTAATAAAATGCGCGGTTCGATCGCATATTACTTGCTTATGTTAAATTTCGAAATAAATAAAAAATTTAAAAATAAACACAAACATTTTAAGTAAAAACAATTAGTGAAACAGATTCTAAGAGCTTAAAACCAAGTATGCCATTTGATAATTTGAAAAAATAATGGAACCGTTTTCTTAAAAACTAATTTTTTATTTATAAAATTTTGGTAACATTTAAAAAAAAACTTTTGTTATGCTTATTTTGAGTATTTACTAACATAAATTTGCAAACCTAGTTAAAAAAATTTCCTCAAACTATTTTTCAAAAAAAAAAAAAATAGTTTTTAAAATCCAAAAAAAAATTATTTTATTTTGATATGCAAAATTATCGACATTGTGAACAAGCTTTTGCCTAAAAATTCTGACTGAAATTGTTTCAGCCACTAATGAGAAAATTAAAAAAAAAGATACGCAAGTAGCATTAAAGTTTTTAGTAAAAAATATATCAAAATATCATTAGCTAATAGTAATCCACTAATTTCTTATCGAAATCATTGGAGCCGTTTTTGATATAAATAAACTTTTTTTAACGGTTGTATGGCAAGAACCGTTATCTGTGGAGCTAAAAAAAATTCAAATTGGGGAGCAATAAAAACCTTTAAGTTATGAATTTGAAGAAAATCGCTTTATTGGTCAAGCCTGTAGGTCGAGGTATTGACAGACAGAATTGTGCAACCCACTTTTTCGAGTTTTCTATCATCGTAGTGTCATTTCTTATTGTTATCTTGAATTTTCATCTGCACGAATCCATAATTTGCCCAATAGAACCTGTATTGTCAGTAAAAATACTTAATGAATGATGATTTCTTGTTGATTCTCAGGAACGCCATTTAATGTAGTATATAGCTCTGTCTAAAAAGGACTTTGAAAACTCAAAAAATGGTACACTTTCAAGAAAACTTTTTTCAAAGGCTTTTTTTTTTGTTCCAAACATTGAAAACTTGTGCCTAGATTTAGCGATATTGCAGCTAAAAATATTAAAAAAATTTATTCGATAAATACCTCCGGTCGAATTTCCAGTTTAACTTTTATGTCAAAGTTTTTTTTGACTCATATCAATGAATCTGACAAAACAAAATACAAGAAGTAAAAATCAATCAATGGTTGCATAGTTTAGTATACACGTTGTTCTTATTCCTTGGGAGACATTTATTCGAAGACATATTTATTAATATATGATTTTTACTTATCTACAAAGATAAAAGTAAAGATAATTCATATTTTGATTGCCTTTATGAATACCGGCGTTTGATAAAACAAATCCATTACAAATTGCTTAAAATAATTTAAATGGCTTTGCCACAATTAAGATTTTGTATATGAACATCTGAACAATTTTATTGATGGAAGCAAAATAATAAGGTTTCGATGCACATTCTTGCTCATAGCCGATTTGAAAGGATTTCAGGTGTGAGATTGGGAATTTTAATTTTAATTGAAATATAATTTTAAATAATAATATATCAAAAAACACTCACGTACCTCCAAATACTAAAAGAAAACATAAATAAATAAACTCGCGTAACAAAGCCATTTAATTGAGAAATTAAACGTTTTGACAAATTATTACACACTAAGTCTTTCACTTTTAGTAGAAGAATTGAACTTTTTGTGATTAGCAACAAATACAACAGAAAAATAATTGCTTATGCTTAAAGATAGATAGTACGCTTATACAATACTCGTATAAGTATGTTTGCTGTAGATGTATGTAAGTTAAGTACGTCTAACAAACCACACAGGTCATTTGACAATTCTGTATTTCATTCATGTAGTCAAATAATTGCTTTGGTTCTCCTCAGACTAAAACGTTATCGCTTTTTTAAATAATATTTTACTATAGGTATGTGAAACCCAGATTGTAGATTAAAAAAAAAGCTTGAATTATCTCTCAAATTTTAAAAGCTGAAAAGCTTATGTATTCATAGGTCAAAATTAATTATTTTGTATTTTCAATATTATGTATATAAATAATTTTTAAAAACGAATGAACATAGTTTGTTGAAGTTTGTACGAGTATGAATCTTAGTGTGAGTATACAAGATCAACTAATAATATCGGTCCCATTGAAGTTAGAAATTGAGTGCTTTCTAACCTTGATATTCACCTCCATATAAATATTTGTCAACCCTCAGTGTAGGGCTGGTTAGGATTCCAAAAAAGTATCGATATAGTTACTGTTATCGATACTCTCGGTATTTTATCATTTGATATTGGCAGAAAAATTGATTTTTGAATATACTATAGTTTTCCGTAATTTATTACAAATCCACAATCCTTTTAATTAGTTATTCGGAAATGGTTCTAACGATTTAAATGACATTTTGGCATTTTTTTTTATTTAATAGCGAGAAGGTTTCGGTAATGCCCATTTTTCTTTTGCCGAAACTGAACATTTGGATGAAGTTTTCAGACTAAGTTCTATTTAGCTGAAGGAAGTGACCTAAGCGAAATCCACAAACTGGCAGGCATATTTTTACTTGCGATGTTAAGCAAAAGTTATGGGTTCGTGCAAAAAAAATTTCGAGATAACAATCAAACATGACATTACGATGGCAAAAAACACCAAAAAAGTGGGAGGAAAAAATTCTGTCTGTTCGGCTACAGTCTACACGGCTGGATCGATTTTTTTTTAAATTGGTTCACAGTGGTTTTTGCTGTCATACACACACATTTTTTCATTTTTTTAGAACTAGAAACAACAGTACTTACCATACAATTTGTTTTAGCAATTTCACAAAAAACAAAAAACATACAAAAACACAAAAAAAGTGCAAAACCGAAAAAATAAAAAAAAAAAATATAAAACCAAAAATGCTTGCTGTTTAAAACCCCAAAAAATAAAGATTTTCAGGTTAAATTTACAGTTTTACTATTTTAAGGCAGTGTTAGATTTACATGATGTCATGCAGATATTACCTACAACCTACGTTGATTTAACACAACATTAAAGTCAGTTATCGGGTAGTGCATTTTATTTATTAAATGCTTAAAATGCCAAGCGAGTTTCATACATGCATAAACTACATGTAAACATTGGACAAATTTGTGCAAAACTTTGCTATTTTTAAGTCATTGAACTTAAGAGAATAAGAAAAATGTTCATAGCTAACCAAACATTAACAAATCAAATAAAACAACGATTTAAGTCAATACATTTCAAATTTGATGATTCCTCTCCTTAAATATTAAACATTGAACATATTTCATCAACGCAATTAATTTGCTCTATTTTTTTACTTATATTTTAATTTGATGGCCAGTTTTTGTAACTACATAGTGCAAATAAGTGAAAATAAAATTAATTACATTAAATTTTTCAAAAATTAAAATACCAAATAAATAACCACAAATATTAGAAATAAATTGATATTTTACCTCAAAATCTATTTTATCAAAATTATTTGAAATATTGATTTAGGTGTGATATACTCGTATTTTATTTGAATATACATATTTTTTGATACATATTAGGAAATCATATGAATGGTGGTTGTGTTTATTTATTTGTGTAAATATTTTCAATTATTTAATTAAAGCTATAACAGCCATTTAAATAAATATTTGTTTAAATTTTTAAAATTTATTGGGATGCAAAAAAGCACAAATCGATGAACATCTGGCGTATAACTAACTTCATTGGATTTCTTCATAATCGTTAGTTAGATTTTATTGAAGTTTCGAATTTCTTGTAACACGAAACCAGTATACTTGGCTTCTGTTATATTTGAATTTTATTCAGGAAAAAATTACTTATGCATAGGTACTTATGTCTCAGCAGTACTAGGGTTAGCTAAAAACAAAAGTGGAAAATGTTTTTAGTGACTTTAGATAGTTTTAAAGAAGGATAAACTAAAGTCAAAAAGTTCAAAAGGCGTTTTTGTCTATTAACAATTTAATCTTTATAGTTTTTACTAATTTTAAAAATCTTGAAATAAATTAAAAAATTATTTAAGCTTTTTAATCCAAAACACTATGATTTTTGTTTCAATATCTAAAATCCTTACCCTGCTTAAATTTCAAACATAGACTTAAACCACTTTTCCTTTTGCTTTGATTCTAATAAAAAATAAGTTTTTGACATACGAAAAAAATCCATGACATTTTTTTTCATTTCTAAGGACATGTGTGTGTATATAACCTAAGCTTAACTTCTAACAATGAAGTAAATTCCACAATTATCGAATTGTTGTTGTTTTCATTTTCAAATGTGAAAAAAAGTCTGAGTAAACATAATTTAAAATTCTTCACAAGATCACAAAATTCAAGTAGAGATTGAATAATTCAACATCAACCTCTATACTTTGTACTTGTTCATTTTGCTTCTTTCATTTGGAAACATTAAAATTTCAAAACCAATAAGATTCCGCAGCAGTTTATAACGATTTTTGCCAAACGGTATAGGCAAGCCACCTATATACAAACACATTATAGGCCCTACCTATAGGTAGACTCTATCTCATCTTATTTTTGTTTTGGTTCATCCCAGTTAATGATGCCTATAACCATAATTGGTGTAATAAATGAAAAATGTTAAACATAAGAAAGATAATTGAAACAAACAAGCAGAATACATTAGACTTGAAATAATGGACCATTATTACGAGCGGCTCATTGTGATTTAGTCTCCTATGTATATGTCTCCTATACCTAAATGCTACTATTTGTATAAACACCGTTATATGATTTTGTTTTTCTTGGTACAAAAATTCTAATCTTTGGATATTGAAGAACATAAAAGGTTTTATTGTATTTTTGGTTTTTTTTGTGAGTATGTGTGAATGTGTCCCGGGGTGGAGGGAGTTATTTTTACGTTTAATGTATTTCTGCTAATGGTATACAAAAAAAAAAAAAAAACTAAGAAAATTAAGTCCTTTTCCTGAGATTATTTGGCGGTTTGGGAATTTCCTCTGGGGTCTGTTCTATTTCTAATGAAGTATAAAACAACTAAGGGAACTGAATAATGTGCTACAAAAATATTTATACATATACTTACAAACATATATGTATGTATGTATGTGTTTTTAATGTGATGAATTATGGTTGTTTCTCACGATGTAGATATATTAGGGTGTTTCAAGGGCGTTTAAAGGGATGTGCTTTATCCCAGCGGCATGGTACTCAAGATTTATTTCCTGCTTTATGTTTTTGCTGAGGAGTAACAAAGTCTTAGTTTTAAATACCTAAACTTTAGATATTGAAATATTTAATTCGGTAGAAATCCCTGTAAAAATCCACCTTTGATATTCTAAAAATTAAATATATATAGAGCCATACTGCTGTCCTGAAGAAAAATGGCGTAAACGCTAAAATTCCAAAATTGAGTACCATAATTGGAACCGTTAAATATTTTACTATTTTTATGTAAAGCCTTAAGCCTTAGCTTTTAACTGCAAATGGCTAAAAGTCCAGAACACAAGTTTTATTGTAGGTTCTAAGCAACTTGCTATGTGCGTTTACAAAACTTAAAAGTGGCAAGTTAATTTTTCCAAGTCATCACCAAAATTACTTCAAGATATGCGCATAGAAAAATAACATAATTTTTTTTATACATAAAAATCGTTCTGAAAATTTTTAAGTATCAAACATGGAAGAAAAGCAAAATCCTTCAAATGCATTCATCTCAAGACTTCTATAATGGAGATACACCCTTTTTTCCTTATGACGGCAGCATAATTTTTAAAAGTCAAAACGCCATCCTTTTATTAATTTTTTCAAGAAAATTAATTTCAAAGTCAACTTTTTTAACGGAATTATAATTTTTTTTCAAATAATCTGTAACTAAGTGCTATTTTTGTAATTAAAATTCAATAATTTTGGTGATTTTAGCTTTTTAGTTTTTGAGAAATTTAAAAAAAGAAACAAAATTTTTTTTTTCAATTGCTTGTTTTTTTTTGTAATTTTTAGGACACATAAAAATCGCAATTCATAAAAAATCTTGTTTTTGGGTATTTTTAAAGTGACTTTCATTTAAAGTTAGTTAATTTCTCAAATATTGTTCACCTACACATTTATTTAAAAAAAGCAAACAAAAGAAGTGAATACTATCTTTCAAAAAACCAAGTATAGCACATTATTGAATGTGCTTTCGTTCATTTTTAATATTTTTTGTTTGCATTTTAAGTCAATTTTTCTCTAAATTTCCCCACCGCCAACTAACTCAGAAAAAGGAAATAGTATTTTCCAGCTATAAAATTTTTACTTTCAAAACATTAGTAAATACTATAGCTCAAGTTATCCATTCGTAAATTAGTTTTTGGTGATTTTGCCAACATTTTTAATTTTTTTAGAACCAAAAATAACGGCACCTGCAATTTTTTAATTTTATGCAATTTTACCAAAAACGTTTTGGCCAATTTTCTTTAAGAAAAAACAGTTAATTTCTTTCAGTTAAGGCTACCTTTGGATGGGAAATCATTTTTTCCAAAAATGGTTATTAATTATTGAAAACATTAATGCTGTTTTGAAGAAAATCGAAAAAAATGGTTCTTTGGGAGTTTCGATTTTCTTCAAAACTGCATTTTTGTTTTCAATAATTTTCTTATACAGAAGCTTCTTGACAATATTAATAGTTTTATAATCGAAATATTTACAAAAGTATTTTTTTTTATTGTTACAAAATGTTAAAAATTTAATATTTTCAAAACTATATGGTCGAATTAAAAACTCGTTATTTTAAGAAAAAAAAATTTAGGAAAAATAACGGTAGCTGCCTTGCATACAAATGTTAAAAATCGTTAAAGAAAATATTTTTCTTAAGACTTTTTCTGTATTCTGAAATAAGTTCAATATACTACCAAAAATTAGTTAAAAAAATTACATATGGCATATACTAACAGTACCTCTCATAGAACGTTTTTTCTTTAATTTTGAATTTTTTCAATGTTATTGGCTTAACAGATTAAGATAAATTTTTTTAATGGAAATTTCAAATAAGTTAAAAAAATATTGCAAATCAAAGTTTTCAAAAAAAAAAGTTTTTGAATTTTTAAAAAAAAGTTTCTAGTTTCTTTTTTTAAGAATTCGATATCTCAAAAACGGGTTGACATTTTTTTTTTTAATTTTATTCTTATGCGCACATATATAAATAAAGGATGTTTTTTCTTAGACATTTGGTTTTCAATCTGGCAATACTTTGTCTTTTTGACAGCTGTCACTTGATTTATGCTCAGTTTGGTTTGTCATTTCATAATGAATAGACTTACTCCTGAATCGTGCAAATTTATTACCAAAATAATGGTTCAGTTCGCGCATGATCTCGCGTCGTGGGCCTTTAGCTTGGCCTCCAAGATCGTGCGATTCCGGCTAGATTATTTTTTGTGAGGTTATGTGAAGTGAAGTGAAGTGAAGTGAAGATAAAACACATACGATTTACGCCTTGGAAGAGAATATTCGGAGCGTTATTACTGACATACGGCCCCAGTTGCTGCAAAAAGTGATTAAAAATAAGCCTCTCGACTGGAATTTCCACCTATGTAGTACCAAGTCTGATATCATTGAGATTAGCCATTCAGTTTGTAGGTCTAGAAGCATTTAGAGAAGGCTGAAAAACAAAATTATGAAATTGCTTACTTTTTAAATATTCTCTGTAATCGTAATTTCATATTTGATCAAAATCTTTAGATCGAATATTTTTACGAATGTGAAATTTCGGACCAAAAATGCGAAAAATAATAAGAAATGGTAAAGCTTGAATGGGTATATCTTTACCAATTTAGAATAAAAATAACTCTTTGAACATGTCATTTTAAAGCCTCAATTCTTTTCATTTTATTTTTTTTTAATGTTGGAATACATGGGGGGTAGTGCGCTTCACCTGAAATCAGTATTAATTAATCAAGGACGAATGCACAAAACTGTGAAACCGGTGCGAATAAACTAACTATCGATAATTTGTATGTTTAATTAATAGCTGCGTTTTTTGTATGTTCCCAAGGACTTTGGCGAAAAGAACAACATCGGGACATTTCACTATTTGCCTATAGTTCTGACATTTTGTATTGAACTATCTTACCAACAAACATTTGACATTTCCTCATCGATGACACAATGACAATGGTAGTTTGGCATTGCCATTTTTATCGGCACAAAAGTTAAATTTACTTAATTATCTGGACAAAAATAACTCTTTTTAGACATAGTTGTTGTTGTATTTGACATGTAAATTACTTTGTTTTGCTGTCGTTTTTTTTCAGATAGTATTATTTTGAGTTGTAATAAAACACAACAAATATACAACATGTTTATACCAAGGTTATATCGAAAAATAAAGTTTTCTAGAGTTAAAGCTAAAGTTAAAGTTTGTCAATAAGATAATAAATTTATTAGTACACGAGTTTCGAGGGCTGGAAGTACTAGTTTAATTAAGAACTACTAAGGACATTGCTAGTTTTTGGAGGAAGTGGACTGGTCATTTCATATTATACCCAATATTCAGCTGAGAAGTGGGATGTGCTTCGTAATATATGCCCTGGAAGTGTAGAAATGATGAAATGCAGAACGTTGCCTGAGGTAAACAATATTTAACCACTCATTGCCTTGATATTTGTATATGAAGGGACTCCAGTTTTTCGTCTTGTCACACGCGTGGATCGTGATTTGTCTGAGCATAGTTATTCAAAATAAAAATGCATTTCCGGTTGGGACTACATGAAGTGATTTCAGAAGGCATGCTGGGTGGTGATCACAAGACAGTCGCTCAAAAAATAGGGTTTGACGGCAAACTGCCGCTCCTCAATCCACATACACTGTTCCAAGGCACGGCAATGAGCAATCGTATTCCACATCCACTTTTTTTTCAATGCTTACAAAACAAACATCATTCCCACTGAACTAAAAAGTTGATCAGAAAAGCAAGTAAGAATCTTATCTTCTATAAAATGTATAGCTATATGTCCTCATTAAAATAAGCTTAAGGTCCAAGTCCAAGACCATTCCCTTTTAGTCTGATGGTATTAATTCGACTCTGATCAAAGCAATTTACAACAAAACACTTGCGCCATTGTAACAATTATTATTCAACCAAAGATAAAAATCCCATTTCTACTTTGTCCTTTATTTTCGGAATGACTTAAAACTTTTGCTAAGTTAATAAAAAAGTACTTCAAGTTAAGTCTAAGAAAAAAAAAAAAAATAACAGAAAGAAAAATGACCAAGAATGAAGAAGAAAAAGTTAAACTTTTCTTCTTGCTTTCTTGAGAAATCTCAACCAATTTTACATCAGGACGAAATAAATTGCTTTGTGAATCATCGTATACACTCTTTTTGTCGACTACATCTTCTCGTATTCATCGTCATAGGAGGAAGAGTCGTCATTAGAATTGGCGTAAGTGTTAGCATTGGAGTTGGAGTCTAGGCGTTGGAGTATAGGCAGGCCCAGGTCAGGCGTTTCCAACTCAACTGACCCTTAGTTTCTTTTCTTTCTTCACAAAATGATTTCAAGTGTAATGCTTCGTAATAATGCTTCGTTTGCACAAACATAAAAGAAGAATAAAAAAAAAACTAAAAGAAAAATGAAAAAGTTAAAGAAATCAAATCATTTTCTCGTGTCGTGTCGTGAGTCGTGCTGCTCTTTTTGTTTCTGTTTTACTTCCCCAAGTCTACTTTTAATACTTTCCAGGACTTTAGATGGCATTAACGGAATACTTGCAAAGCATAAACATTTCTAACTTTGTTGAACAATTTCAATTATTTAAATTCAACGCGTTTCGCATTCACTTCATCAACAGAATTTAAGACAAGAAACTAAATTAGGCCTATTTTCGAGCAATAGCACAAATAACAACGAACCTACTACCCTCTAACGTGTCCCTTAAAAGTAAGAGTCTTTGCATAACTTCTATGAGGAACCCAATTCGTGGGTGGTGAGAAAATGTTTCGATTGGAAAGTCATTGTTTTTATTTGACTTGGTATTTATCTTTGCTAATAGAGGGATATTTTCTTTTGTCGAAACTGCTCCTTGGAGTGGCATTTAGAAGTACCGTCCGTAACCGTAGTAAGGTGGTGATGGCGAATCCCCAAAGGAATCGATAACGTCTTGTTTTTGCCCTGAAGAGGCTTTCAAAAAGGTATTGGCAGGAATTTGTTCGAGACGAGGCAAGGCGAGAGAGAAAAACTACAATCGTTTGTGTTTGTGTTTGATGTGGGATGATACAAAATACAATTGTTTGTATTTCGACTTACATTCGATCCTTATAGTGCAATTGATTAGCTAAAGGACTTGAACGTCCGTCGATAAGGTTACCGGAAGGAACCAAGGATGCTTTTGAGCCAAGCTAATAAAGTTATTTTTATTTCTTCTTTTCCTTTTTTGTTGGCACTTGAGAAGATCCTTTGGGGGGGGGGGGGTAAGGTACCGTTACCTCTACCTACTCGTTCGAATAAACTTTTGTTCAAATGTTTGTCAATAAAATGTGCTAAAATACGCAAATGAACTTTGCATAGCTCTGGTCTGTTTACTTATGTAGATTTGTTGCTTTTGGTTTTTGTTCTTGGCATTTTTGAATATTTGAAAAGATATTTACGTGTCGTGTTGGATTCCAGCTTGAGGGTTTTCCCGAATCTCAGTGTTTTTGTGTAATTTAGTGTTATTATTTTAATACCTATCCTGTGTTTCCTCTGGTGTTGGTGTTTTAGGTAGTTGTATTGGTACTTGTGGAGGGATAAATTTACCACCAATTGAATTTTATGAAATTCAAACGTTCCCTGAGAACGTGAGAGATACGCGTAGAACAATATTAATTTAGACAAGTAAAACTTTACTGGTGGCATCATCAAAACTCCTTCTATTAGATGGTTGACGAAGAGACAGCGAATGGTAACGCAAAATTCCAGGAAAACTTTTCTGACGTGCAGTGAAATTATGTAATTTGAAACTTTCAATTATGACGCATACCAAAATTGTGTATTACCGGTGGCATAGTAGGTACACGAGTAGTTAAACTTTAAGACTTTTAAACATGTATGCTTATGCTATGAATGATAAAATTGATGTTTACATATTTTGAAACTTTAAGTCGGTATAGGTAACATAAGTTTGTTAGAAAAGTTCAGTTAACAAATTGTTTTGAGCTGATAAAATATACATCGTGTATAATATGGATGGTTTGGAAAGTTTTTAAGAGAAAACATAAATTGTTTTTTTTTTTTAATTTTGGGAAGCGCGTGAAACTATAATTTTATTTGAAGCCTCGAAAAGTTTGCAAGTGATCATTTTCAGTATCGTATCGGAGTTACTGAAGGATATTATGAACAAAAATTAACTGCATATGATGATTTGATTAGGAAATATGATTTTGAAAGGTTTGAAGTTTGTTACTTTTCCATATTTTTGCTATCAACTTAGAAACTCAAAATATAATTTAAAGTTTTAAGATTGTAGAAAATATGTTTATATCAGTCAGTTTGTGATAACTTTTATGTTGTAGTCTTAATCGATGGACTATTTAATGGTCAAAAAGTCATATTTTGTCAGCATAAAATTTGGCACCCTGTAAGCCAAACCTTATTTAAAAAATCTAAAATTACTTACACATTCCCCGTTCTTCTTGTTTTTTGTAAATAATTTCTAGTGTATAGTGTGCAAGTGCATATCCTTAAAATCAGGATGAACCAACATTTATTTTTGGATTACTCGAAATATCAAATTGGGCTTCCCTTTTCGAAATCTAATCGTAAATTTAGGAAAAAGATAGCCCAATTTATGATAAATAGCCCAATCTGACAATCCTTGTTGCCCGATGATTCATAAAATATTGAGTGTCTCACTTGAAACAACAATAACGGAAGGATTTTTTTAATTTTTGGAATTAAAGTTTTATTTACGTTTAACGTATGAACAAGATTTTAAATTGATTAAAAGTTTGAATAAACCAAATAATTATATGTTGAATTGAGTTCATAGAATGTTTAAAGATTTTAAAACGGTAAATTTACGACTCCATTTCGATAACTAAAAAACCCCTTGGGGTATGCATTACACTTGCAATTGCTCTAGCACAAAGTTACAAATAATTAGAAGGTCCTCTCTGTGTGGGATGCAATTAACCGCAGCACCTCCCTGCTTATTTAAAAAAAATTTTGAGATGACTTCTGTCATCGCTGTTATAATGGTTCTTAAAATAAGAATTTTCTCCGAGGAGATAATTCAGGACTGAGCTTAAAACATTTTAAAGGAATATTTTTGGTATACAAATCATAAGTATTTATTAACGTGCATATAAAAATAAAATTTCAAAAAAAAAATTATCTTGCTTTTGAGATATCGAATTTTCAAAATAAATTTGAACCTTTTTTTCTCAAATTCAAATTTTTTTTTTTGAAATTTCGATATTCAATATTTTTTAATCTTATTTTACATTTGTATATACAAAATAAACTTAAATCTGTTAAATTTAATTTATTTGTTTTTCCAAAAAAAAATTGGAACAGTTAAAAAATCTTTACTATTAAAAAGCTTCTGAATGAAAAAAAGTATTAAAATCAGAAATACCAATTTGAAGAAAATCGAAATTAACAAAAAAAAAAAAAATGGTTCTTTGGGGAGGTACAATTAAAAACCATTTTTTGAAAATGGTTTCCTGTTCAAAGGTAGCTTTGACCAAAAGAAATTTATTTTTGATTTTTAAGATTTAAGATTTTGTAAAATTGCTTTAAAAAATTGTATGGTAGGTACTGTTATTTTTAGTTCTAAAAAAAATTGTATGCCGAGTTTTAAAATCTAGAATCGTTTCAGTCGTTTTGGTTGAAGATTAACGAACAGACAGACAGGCAGAACTGTGAGACTCACATTTTTCATCTTGCCTATCATCGTAATGACAACTCTGATCAAAATCTCAAGTTCAATTTTTTACGAATGCATAACTTGCCATATCGTCAGCTAAGAGTGTAAAGCGGCTAACTCCACATTTTGTTTGACCATTATAGACCACTTCAAAAATTGCTACAAAATACAAAAATCTATCAAATCTTTTCAATGTCATTGAATTAGGTGAGAACGAATGTTAAAAAATACTAATTGTAATTTTTGTTTTATTTAAGTAATGCAAACACTTTTTTTTAAATATTTTTATGCAAAAAATGCAAAATAGGAGCTAGCTGCTTTACACTCTAAGCCGACGATATAATACTTACAATCTGCATATCAGTGGTGTATATCATAAGTAAAATATCAAGAAATTGATTTTGGTTAATATGTACTTCAAATGAGTACCAAAATGTTCAAAACTGTATTTTTTTTATTTTAAAAAATATTTATAAATTTGTTTTTGAAAACTCAAACCATGTATCGAAAACGAGACAATCGATTTTTTCGAAAAATATAAGGTACCTTATGACTAAGGAATATTTTGAAAAAAAACTTCTCACTTTTATTTCCCACCCGGAAAATGTCAAGTTTCTTGTCAAGTTTAATCAAGAAGAGTTTAATCAAAGAAGAGGAAATCCATTCGAGAAAAACTTGCGAAATACTCGTGAGGCCCTTGCTAGTAAAATTTCACTGGGTAAAATTTGATATTCCTTTAGAAATACCTCGTATAAAACAGAAGAAAAACTTTTTACAAAACTTTTCTATTTCTTACTTAAGATGTAGCTAGGAAATATCAGACAAGTTTTGAATTCATCCAAACAAAATTCGAGATATCAATTAAACATGACATTGCGATGATAAAGAACATGCCAAAAAAGTAGGTGGCCACATTCTGTCCTTCTGTTTATAAATATCTGGGCCTACAGCCGAAACCAATGATGTGATCTTCTTCAAATTTTCATCTTAGGGCTTTTTAGTGAATCTACAGAGGGGTAGTTGAATATTTTTTTTAGCTCAAAAAATAACTGTATTTTGCATGTCATCGATAAGGAAAATCTTATTAATCTGAAAAATGGCTCCAACGATTTTGATAAAAAAAAATCAGTATGTTACTTTCCGTATGGTGTACTTTCTGGTAAAAAAAATTACCAAAAACCATTATTAACAGTATTTGCTATATAACGGTTTTCATTTAAGATTTTCTCATTAACAGCTCAAAAAATTGTTAACAAAATTTGTATCCTTTTAACTATCTATAAATTGCTAACAACAAATTTTTTGATATATAAATTTTGGATTCATTTTTTTTTTTTGAGTTTCAATATTTCAAAAACGGGTTGATGAATGTTTTTGAAACTAGATTAACAAATTAATATTAATAAGTACTCAAAATTGGCGTTTCAAATTTTTATATAAATACAAAAATTAGTTTTTTAAAAACGGCTCCAACGCTTTTAATCTTTTTTTTTTTTGCATATATTCATATTTTTTCAAGTTATCTAATGGCATACTTGTTTCTGAGCTCTTAATATCAAACTAAAAACATGCATATTTCAAAATTTCTTAGTTCCAAGCAACTTGAACATAAGAGGAAATACGAGCGATTCAGTCGTACATTTTATTTTGCTTGTTACTCGAGAGTAAATGTTACAAAACTGGTGAGGCCCTACTTACCCTAAAAAGTGCCTTGTGAGCATTAATGTTTGACTTGTTAGGGCCCCGTTCAATGCTATATCGTCTTATTAAAGTATAATGGTGGCGTACAAATGTTAAAAACTCGCAGATTGATCAATCATTGATTGATTGATGGATATCCAAACGTTCCAAACGGGTATCAGGACCAAAACCAAAACATGGAAATACTGTGAAAAAAATCGACGTGTGTCGGACCGGCTACAGTCACAAGAAATTGCCTTACCAGGTCCTTTTTGAACATCCCCTTAAATATTCCTAAGCCTCCAATTTCAAGCGTCGAGTGAATTTATTGCCAGGAATCCATCAGAGATCACAATTAAACCTCTGGTTTAGCAAAGAATACCAGCTAGATTATTGAATAGACCAGCAAATGAGGGGAATAAAGGAACAATTACGTGCGAGTGTTTTTATTATTGAATATATATTTTGTTTCATCATGATTGTCTTGAAGTGTCTTTGCTCCGAAAAAAATCGTAGATTTTTCGAATTCTAAGGTGAGCTTTGAATAACTATTAACAAAATTTTTAAAACCATCACTTTCCAAAGAAATTTTAATTTAACAAAAAGTTTTAAATGTAAACTCCTCAAATCCGGCTTAGTTTCGGAGTTATACCAAAAATATTGAAAAGTGGCTAGTGTGACTATTCTCTCCGAATCGGTGAATTAAGTAGAATTTTCGAATTTTAGCATGCTTATGGGCAACACAAATATAAATTGTTCCTTTTTAAAAGGTCTATTCAATAGGCTTCAAGTACATGCAGCCAAACAAGAAGCATACCTGGGGCACTTTCTTTCAGGAGAATTAAAGAATAAGGTAAATATTTAGGTTTTTGAAATGCAGTTTGATTAAGTAAAGTAAGAAAATGGTCTTTTAATAAACTCAATTTCTAAATATTAAATTTTTCTGCCCCAAAATTTATAAAAGAGATGTCAGTAGTTTTACTAAAATAAATCAGCTAAGTAGAAGACTTCTTATTAAAAATTGAACTTTTTTACTTTAATAAATCTGTTTTTTTTCCGCTTGTAGAAGAATGGTTCGAAAAATGTTTATAAACGAATTTTTAAAATGAATACTTAATTTTTTTAGTCAAATTAAAAATTCAGCAAACAAAATTGTATCTTCCCTGATCTTATCCAGTGGTTAATAAGTTTTAAATAGTAACAACTTCCTTTCTCTAATACCCCTCCAAAAAATGTGTGGCCAAAATTTAATTCTAAATGGGCGTGACGAGCATTTATCATCATTCTTAAATATTAATAGGCAATTCATTATTGATTGCATAGAATAAGATCAAAAAGAAAATTTTTGCCCATAGCACATGCAAGTGAAAGTGGACCTTTATACCACTTTATACTTTATACTTTATATACCAAAGTCAGATTTCAAAAAGTTACTCACAGTTAAAAATTGCAATGTGATTACTAAGATGTCACATCTTACATATAAATTGAGTTTTTGAAAAATTTTAATCAAATAGTATCGTTTTGTGGGTTTTGCAAAACTACGTCAGTCATGAATTTCTGTGTAGATTTATTCCAAAGATCAAAAATACTAAATTTACAGGAATATGGTTTTATGCTAACATCGTTATAACAGAAATTTAGTCCCAAAAACAGCATATATTAATATAATCATTGTTAAATAAAAATTTCTGGCATAAAAATCTCTCAAAATTTAATTTAAACATTCCTCTTTGTTTGATGCTTAGCTAAAATCATCAGAAAAACAATTTCACACACAATCTTTCGATCTTAAATAGGCAATCATTTTTTTTTTTGTTTCGTCTCCTTTTACACTCTGTAAATATGCTTCCTTATGCGAATATAAATAGAATAATAGATCTTATTTTGTTTTTTTCTTTTTATTGTAGGTGGTATATGTGTTGACATCATTTTTTCATGCAAAGTACTTTGTGTCGGCATAATAAATGTCTCTCAATCAATTACTCTTTTGTCTTCTCTGAACTAAAACCTATTTCTCTGCTTGGTTTTTCGGTTTTAGCAGCTTAAAGCATGAGTGATAACATGATATTTTTCACCATCATGCTGATCTCATGTCTGTATATTCTGTATATACAGCTCAAAGTCCTTCAATAATATATAAAAAAGCTTCAAAAGAACACGACCCACAAGGAATACAAAAACAAAAAAAAAAAACACACAAAAAATGAATATATCATTCTTACCTTTACCGTCACCACCTGCTGTGGGAAAAGCAGCGACAAGCAGCTCTCTCTTAACCAATCAAACAAATTTGCACGGGCATGACTTTCTTTGCCATGCTAAACGTTCGTTTCGAAATACCCTTGAATTCCAACGCAAAGGGTGATGCTGATGGTTGAATACTGCGAACCAAGGTAAGGCTATATACAAATACAGCACTCAAGTAAACAAGATAAATTTCTTTTTAAAAACCCCAATTTCGAAACGGTGAATGTGGTTGGTTGGTTGGGTTTGGTGCTGTAGAAACATATAAAAACCTTCATCACGTTTGCTGATGTATTTATCTTTTGCTTCAACTTTTCTACCCCCCCTCCCCCACCATCCTCCATCACAGCTTAAATCACTCTTGAATGCCCTCGTTGCGTGCACTTGGAAATCATTCAAAAATTGATTAACGCCAACAACCTTGTACACACCATCACCGCAATCATCCCCATAAAGCTATGTATTTATACACATTTTTGAGGCCGCTAGTTGCGGTAATGTTAATGGTGGTACTTCAGCAGCAGAGTGAGCATCCCCCTGCGTACCCTCTACACCCTTGTATCAATCGATTTTCGCTTAAATATTCCACGTATCCAAATTTCTGGATGCAAAAACATCCATCTATATAAATATTTTATAGCCTCCTCGTGGCCAGCCAACAAAATCTTTTACAACAACGCTTTTTATGTGCCTCCAGCTGACAAAAACTATCCAAAGCCCCTATCCCCTTCATCCATGGCATGCCACTCGCACTCGGTCTTGAATTGTCATAGACAAGCTCTCGAAACAGAGAGTGTTATGGCATTTGAGTCGAAATAATAGGTCGTGCCAACTATATTTATCCAAAGCAGAAAATTTGATATCCTGAAAATTGCAAATTATTTGGATTAGCGATTGTACCATTTTGTGGTGGGCTTATGGCTGTTGCAGCTTCAAATAAATTCGAATTCCACTGGGGTCAAATAAGTTTGAT
The DNA here is from genome assembly GCA_946251815.1 of Dasysyrphus albostriatus. Taxonomy (NCBI): domain Eukaryota; kingdom Metazoa; phylum Arthropoda; class Insecta; order Diptera; family Syrphidae; genus Dasysyrphus; species Dasysyrphus albostriatus. The sequence continues at coordinate 131,263,264 of OX276337.1, read as the reverse complement.
GGGAATGAGGGTGTGTTCAAAGAGGATTGTGTTTGTTAGTAGTTTTCGCCACTAATGTGACATCTAACGGAATGTGCGTTTTGCGATGTGATTATAAGAGCGCGAGCTTTACTATTTGGGCTTTGTTTTGGAAAAGGACGCACATTTCACGAACTGAACGGAATTTCCTAAAATAATCCCCCAACCGAATTCAGTTTATTTTCCAAAAGTTGGAATTTCTATGACAAGATCCCCATATCCAATTCTACAGAATTAAAAACGAACAAATTCTGATGACACTAGAAGCCTGATTGGTATGGGAAACTATATAATAGTCCTAAAATGGTCCTGTGATTTGTTTCGTACTTGAAACGAAAATCTGGATTTGTTCTGTTCATGGTATTTTTGTCCCTGAGGAAAAGTTGTCCCTTTTTACGAGAGTGCTTCGATGAAACATGATTGGGATTATCAGAATCATACCATCTCTTCCCAATGTTATAACTGCGTGTTCACTTCAAATGGATTTGATCAGATTTGCAAAGGCATCAAGGATGGTGGAGTTGGTGAAGTGAAAATTGTTGTTATCTATCTCTTTCTCGGGGTTGAAAGTTGAGTGAGAAGTTTTGATAAGCCTTGTGTTATTATTCGATGACAAAAAGGACTTCCTTTTAATCATAAACATAATGTTCAGTAAAATATAAACATAATGCAACTGTTTTTTGGATTTTTTTTACCTTGGGGGCTGGTTTGTTTTTTGTTTGTTTGCTTTGTGTTGATGATTTGAAGAGATTTTCTTCTTACTTCATAAGGAAAAATCACAACATGATCTGGGGATACTTAAATATCATTGAAGTGAACCCCTTAAAGCAGGAAGTGTTTGCTTTGCCAAATTATAGATAAGAAAATGTTATGTTCGGTTTATGTGTCAATTGAGGGGGGATTTAGTGATGCCAAGGAAAGTTTTCTTTGCTAAGGCCTACATTAATATTTGTAAATAATCATTTTTGTCTGCACAGAAGAGGATTTCTACTTTTTAGACTAAGCAAGCCTCAGCAGATTTTAAATGTTAAAGGAAACAAAAACATATTGATTTTACAAAGTGATTCTCATCAAGTTGATAAAGTATTTATATGGGTACTGTCATCATAAAATGGATTTGTCTCCGAGAAAGATACCATTTCAGATGGAAGTACCTCGTGACGTCATTGGACTGTCATACCGAGGGCTTGGCAGTTGATATGATTAAGATACAGAAATGTTGTTTCCGAGCTACTACTTCTTGCTAGGAACTGACAAATCTTCCAAGAGTGTACTGTCATAAAGCCGTTTGGATTGGGCAAAAAATTGGAGGTCCCTTCCAATTCTGCCATAAGCACTTACACATGGTTGAAAGTTGTTAGTCAGGAATTGAAACCACACGATCATCGTTATGGTACTATAAATATTCAAATTCAAATTCAAATTCAAATTCAAAGTTAATCGATACATTAAAAAATTAAACGATTTTAAAAATTTAGTTTAGAAAATGTTTTTAATTTTTTTTAATTTTGATTTTATCACAACATAAATAGTTATTTTCTTAAAGCAACGCGTTTTGGTTACTTGGAACCATCATCGGACTTAAAATTTTGAAGCTTAGTGTCGTGTATTTTTTTTAATTCAAAGTTAAAGGTTGGCCTGGAAAAAATGTATCTTTTCTTAAAGTCCTTGTGCAGATTCATAGCGCATACAATTTATTGAAGCGTTAAGAAACCACTAAATACTGAGAAAATTGATATTTTCCAAAATACTCTTGAATAAGTTTTTTTTTTTTGAATGGATGTTTCAGTGGGCGCAAATTTGTTTCAATTAATTTCTTACCCTATTTTTGATCATGCCTGAAAATATCATCAAAGTCGGTTAAGTCATTCAGATTTATAGGGAGAGATTGCAACTCAATATACGAATTGAAAAACGTCTTCAAAAAAGTGTGCGTGGTAAGAAAACATTGTATGGATGAATTATTTGAAAAACAATATCTTTCAAATATTCTCAGAACATAAGCCAAGTTTCTTCCAATTTAGGATTATATTTTATTTTTTTTTTTAAGTGGGTGTGTCAGTGGGAGAAAATTTCTTGTGGTGATGTGTTATGGCATTTTTTTATCATATCTGAAAGTTTCATCAAAATCGATTGAGATCTTGAGACTTTATTTTACTATGACCGCCTCCCCATACAAATGGAACCACTTTGCATTGGCTTAAAAAAGGTATAATTACGTGAAAAAGTGTCTATTGTTGAATATGTTTTTTGGCCAATAAGCATGTTTAGAGCCGAATATTCTACTAAATTTACCCATGTGTTTCTAAGAGATTGTTAACACTGGCGAGTTTTTAATGTTTTCAATATTACTCGGAATTTGACAATTCTATGCTTGAGACTTTTTGTTTAAAATTAAATTTTCTATCAAAATGGATGGTCTAAGAAATGTAAATAAAAAATAAATATAAACAAGAACAATTCAAAAAATCAACATAAGAAAATATAGAAAAATCAAATATTTAAAAAAAAAATTCGGAGCAAAGATTGAAAACTTTCAGAGATAAAGCCATTCAAACTTAAAAATGTCTTACCATTTTTCGCCCAAACTATGAAAATTTGTAAGAAATCGTAAAGTTTGAATGGGTGTATCTTTTCTGATTTTGAATAAAAATTACTTGTTAAATATGTCCTATTAAAGCGTTTAGTCTCTACTTAAAATTGTTTTTGTGGGCCTTGACTCAATCTTTGCTTAAAAAAAAATTATGCGAAATTTATTAAAAAATTTAAAAATTGTTTCTTTTTTAAACCATCCATTTTGATAGAAAATTTAATTTAAAAATAAAATTTTTTGTACTTAAAATCCGCTTGGTTACCGAGTTATACTAAAATAGTGAAAAGTGCCCAGTGTGACCATTCTCTCAGAAACGCATAGATGGGGCTAGGAAGTCTCGGTAGTATTTGGTATTGGTATAGAAAACCGAAGCAATACCGAGACGATACCAGCTCCAAAGCATGCAAAACGATACCGAAACGAGACTTTGTTACACGAGACTAAACAAGACTACGAGACCGATACGGAGCCCATTTTTCTTTTATTATTCGAAAACTAATTATTTGGATGAAATTTTCAGATTTGGTTATTTTTAGGAAGTGTATTTTGTGAAATCCACCTACAACATCGCATATTTCATGTATCTTGGTTTCTTTCAAATGGCGCCAATGTAATAGTGTTGTTTTCCTGCTATGATATATAGACGCTGAATTTTTGTTTCAGATAACTAATTGGGACCTTAAACACTGTGAATTGAGCTTTTTAAAATTGTTAAACTTTTGTTAAAAAGATAGTCTTTCATTTACTATGCATATTTTATGTAATGATTTTTTTTTATTAAATCTTAAAAATACTAAGCGAGTTTAACTACAAGATCAAAAATATGTAACCAAGTAACCAAGCCAGACCGAAACCAGACGAGATCGATACCCAGACGAGACTTTGTTATACGAGACCAAACAAAACTGAGTTATACGAGACCGATACCGAGATGATACTGAAATTTTTCGATTATAACGATCTCGAACTTTCACCCACGCAAATGGGACCTTGACAGGAATTTTCTTTTATTTTGTATTTTTTGCATTTCTTTTCTCGATTTTGAAGTTAAAATAAGGGTGTAATCGAGTGAAGTTAGCACGTCACATCCTGTATCACAGGAACCAATCATGCTTAGGGCTGGCCAGGATACCAAACCAAACGATACTTTTGAAATTATTGTCCGGTATCGTCAAAATCGAAAAATTTCAGTTTAGTCTCGGTATCGGTATCGGTCTCGTTTGGTTTTGGTCTGGTATGAGTCATAAACCAAAATAAAATGCACGACATGTTTTTGATCTAGTAGTTGAACTCGCTGGGTATTTTTAAGATTTAAGACAAAAATCATTATTATACAATTTTTATAACTTTAGTTTTTTTTACTTAACAATTTTTTAAAGGCTTGTTTCATAATGTCTAAGTAAACTTCCAATTAGGAGTTCAACACAAAAATTTTTGCGTGGGGTCATAAGTTTACAGGAAAAGAATGCACACATTGGATCTCACTAAAATCACTTTCTCACTAAAGAGAACCAAGTTTGAAAATTTCATCCTAATCGTTGGTTTCAGAGACAGCCAGCATAAGTTAAATGGGCGTGGCAGTAGGCACTTGTAATTAAAATGATTGCCTTAACCTTCTCCCTGTTAAGAAAAACAGTTCTGAAATGTCATCTAAATCATTTGAGCCTTTTCCGAGAAACCAATAACGAAATTTTTTTGTTTCTAATAAATTAATAACAATACTCAAAAATCTACACTTCCTGCCAATACCAAACGATACTACCGAGAGTATCGGTAAATTTCGGTCCGAGAAATACGGTATCATTTGGTATCGTCTTGGTATCATTTCTGAGCTGGAATCGTCTCGGTATCATCTCGAATTCCGATACCGATACTAAACGATACCGAGACGTTTCTGGTATCGTGGGCAGCCCTATAGGAACTTGCAATAAGGCTCTAAATTTGCAGTTTTTTTAACAAATTTCATTCCACTGCAAAGTTAGCAGGTCAGTGTGAAATTTTTAATTAAAAAAGGACTTCAAAATTTTTGAGTAGCCTGTTCTTGAAATGCAAAGTAAGTTTTTTAAATAAGTTGGGAAGACCTTTTTGAGAAAAATACGCTTATGTAAAATTGCTATGAAAAATAAATTATTTTTGGTTCAAAAAAAGGTGGAAAATTTTTTGGGGGAATGGCAAAAAATAAAGATAGAAAAAGAAGTTTTCTTGACAAAGGTAAACCTCCTATCGAAAAAATATTTTACATAAAAGTTGTAGATAATCAAGAGGCTTAGAGTTTTCATTTGAATATTTTTTTTTCTTCAAATTTTCAAGTTTATCGGTTTTTTATCTTCAAAATATAAAAATCGTATTATTGATGAAATTTGGGGAAAATGTACATTGAGCAAGTGAAAATTTTTGTTAAAGCAAAACATAAATTTTTGGATTTTAATTGCAATTAATTTGAACAAATTGTCTAATTTTCAATAAAAAAAAGTTGACAAAAAAGTTTTTGATTTTTTTTTTTAATTCTTGGAAGGCATTCTTTTTATTTAAATCTCTTCTTTAAGATTATGATAAGCATCACAATGTTATTATAAACAATTATTGTCAAAAATGGCAAAAACAAAAAAAGAACTATTTTGTCAAGCTCGTCATTGTTCATTTAAATGAATTGGTAAAAGTGATGCAATATAATATGCAATAAATAATCTTCAATTAAGCGTTTAAGTTTCGTTTCGCTGATATCCAATTCGATTAAAGAATAATTTAACTTACAAAATTCCTAAAAATAATTTTTTTTAAGCAAAACAATTTTTTTATTTATTTATTCATCAACTTGTACAGTTTTGACAAATGTATCGGCCAGTCAAAAGTCTGTCCCACACACTGTCTCTTAAGGTGTTAAACTACTCCAGTTTGATTTTCCAAAAGGAAGAAGTATCATCTAACTCCATATTTTGACCCAGCTTCACATATAATGAAAAGGACAAAGTATGTCTCGCAATTCTGACTCTTGGTCATTCCCCCGACACATTTTTATCTTACAAAATATAAAGCTGCGAGGACCTATACCACAGAAATTTTGTTCTGCACCTTATATCAGATGAATTTGAATTTTTGACAACACTGCAAGGACTCGAAAATATGCAAACTGTTGTTCAATCGTTCAAGGAATCTTTCTTTCTCAAGATTCCTTGTCTGTTTTTGATATGTGTTGTTTTTCTTTTCTTCTATAAGGTTAGTTTGTTATAAAATAAAGCGATCGTCCGTGACGAGTGAAACTATTCTAGGGTTCTTCTGTTCGAAGCATATCCGTTCCCAAAAGTGATAGCCTTAATTTCTTACCCACATCTGTCACAAACATAATGGTCTTTTGCAAAATATATTTTTTTCCATAGCCATCGTCCTTATTTTTACATCCTTTTGTTTTTTTTTTTCTTATTCCATGGCTAAGAAGTAAGAAACTTATTTTTTTGCATTTAATTTTTCATCTGCATTTCCGGGGGACTTTGAAGGATATACTCAAACATATACAGCAAAAGATGCCGTAAGTTCTTCCACCAAACTCACTGTTTCACTGGATTAGGGAAAAATTCGATAAAACTTTGCTCAAGACTTATGCAAATAGTTTGAGTGTACTTTTCGAGATTTATTTTACTGGAAAGTGATCATCCCAATAAGGATTTTGAAAGTTGCTGCGCTAGAAAAAGTTAAGAAACAAAAATAAAAAAAAATCAGCGTTGATTTTATTTATGCAAAGTTTATCCGTCGCCGTTGTTGGTGGGCGCACAAGAATATTGTACCTAGTAAAACATATTTTTTTAAAGTTTAACCAAGATTTTTTTTTTTTTTGAAAATAAATACAAGACTTTGAACTTTTAGAAATTATTTGGTTTATATTTTCTGCAAACATATTGAAACATACATTTAAACTTTTTTTTTCTTGTAACATATTATCCCCAATTTTTATTCAGATAGAATTGTAATGGAAATCAAATTGCTTTGGGAAGGAGCTATATAAATAGACGATAAAACCCATATACAGGGGTAGTCATAATTCATCTAACAATAATTTGTAATTTATGTATTTTGAATTTCTCATGGCAGTGAATTGCGATTTATTTACAGATGGTGTGTATTTTTTTTTTAAGGCAAAACACCAAAACCAAACCAACAGTTTGTAACATCACACAAGTATTGGTATTTTGTGAAACAAATGGTGCAATAAATCTTTTTTTGTCGATGTCAAATATACTTGTTTATGAAATAGTAAGGAGGGAGGGAGTGAGCGTGAGGAAGGAAATAAAGTAGCTCAGCTTAAATCGATTATATGAACTTGTGAACTTGTATTCCTTGCATATGGATGTCACTTGTTTGCCAATCGTTTTGGTTTTTAAAATGAAATTTATTGTTGAGTGGAATATACGTAGAATTATGGAAACTTTCACCACTTCTTGAAATATGATTTAAATATTTATTTCAAGTATTGAACATTTTCAAGCTTTTGAAAGACAACATGTTGAAATGCCTTTTGCACGTTTTTTTTTTTTTTTTTTTTTTTTGTAAATTCATTTTTATTTTTCAATTATCTTAGAACTATCTTAAAGCTAGACAAAAATTCATAAAAACTAGCCTACTTATCAATATCTTAAAACTAACTTACTGGCCCTAGTCGGGCGCTCTAAGTTAAACTAGAATAACTTAATGCTAATGCTTTTCGGCCTAAGAACAATCTTAATACTAAATCCAGGTCGGATTTATTTTTTACCGAGAAGAATTTCACAAAAAAACTCGGTATCTATGTCTTTATTTTTTGGTTTTATATAAAACTTACAAACTACATAAAACTAAATTAAAGCTAATTAAAACTACTTAAAACTACTTAAAACTACTACTAATTTTAAACTAATTACAACCTACTTATAAGCTACTTACAAACTAGAACAGCCACAGCAAGCATTTTCCGGTTTTTATAATTTTTTTGTATTTTTGTTGATTTTTTTTTTTTTTTTTTTTTTTTTTTTTTTGGTGCCACCCTGACTGTCCCTACTTAAAACTAACTACCTAAACCTATGTAAGTCGGCCATACAAGAGAAAATAGCAAGGTCAACTGTTACATGTCTGAAGGAAATTCATCTTCGTTTTTCAACCACCAGAACTGGTTCTCCTGCTTTACCCTATCTCTTCGGTCCCGTTCGGACACAGTCCTACTGAACCGAAGGTGCTCAGCTCCGTCTTGTGCGAGGACGTCTCGACTGTAAAGGAGCCGCCGATCCACAGTTCTACGGCCGACGTGGTAGATTAGCGGAACCGCCGCTCTATCCTGGATCAGCCCTCGACTGTCTAGGTGGAGGAATGCATCGGGCGGAATAAAGCCGCTTAGACGCACACTCTCGTAGTATTCGTTGTGCCTTTTGCACTGTACTAGTTTTGAAGATTCACAAAAATGTTTGAAGAATGATAAAAATATTTCTCGTTCTCTATCGTGACAAATTCAAAAGGAAATTTTATTTGTTATTAGCTCGCGAATTCAATTTTTTTGGTTCCTATAAAATGAAATTCGCTTTCACGATTGAATCAAATCTACTGCGATCTGTAATACAAAAAAACTCTGGAACTCGTAACCATCCTTCAATAGAATCTTACAGTTATTGATGACTTGACAGATTTGATATTTTTTGAAGAAAAAAGTAATGATTTTATTTTAATAATTAAATGCAATATGGATAAAACTTTAAATTGCTAAAAAAGAAAAATTTATTTAACAAAATGCACTGATAGTCAGAAAAATGATTTTTTTTTCTATACAAATGGCGTGCAGTGTACCTGTATCTACTATATTGTAATATACACAATAAACATACAAACACAATACATACGTTAGTGGGAATACGTATCTGTCAGCAGTTTGTAACTCTATTAAAGTCAGCTTCATGAATACAATTCATATGAATGTATGTACATTAGGGTATCCGTTATTTCCCAAAATCGTTTTTAAATAGCAGACACCCCCTAAATCAAAAGTTTATGATTTACAAAAAATATTTTGCTAACAAAAAATTTGTCCCAGGTCATTTACACGTGGCTCTGAGCCCATACTTTTCCCATACAAATTTGTATGGGATTTTCGCCATTTTCACGTTTTATTTTTCTTCTATCGAATTAATGCAGCTTTTCTAATTTTTTTCTATTAATTTTTGTTCTTAAGTTTATTTAAAAAAACTAAAAAAATGTTTGCTTGAAATACATATGTGTCATAGAATAAAAGCCATTAAATTTAACAAACTATTTTTTTAATAAAGTTTTGGAATTAGGTCTCTTAAAGGGAGTTCTAAGGAACAACAATCAACAAACAAAAATTTGAATATGTAGCTGCAGTAATTCGATAGAAAAAAATAAAACGTGAAAACGGCAAAGATCCCATACAAATTTGTATGGGAAAAGTATGGGCTTAGAACCACGTGTAAATGACCTGGGACAAAATTTTTGTTAGTTAAATATTTTTTTGTAAGGCATAAAATTTTGATTAAGGGAGTGTCTGCTATTTAAAAACGGTTTTGGGAAATAATGGACAACCTAATGTACATATGTACATACAAATGTTTACATAGGTATGTATATTTTCATTTTCATCAAAATCAATCAAAAATGAAAAAAATTTAGTCCAGTCCCGACCACAAAACTTCAATTAAAAAAGTACTATTAAAAATTCCAAGATTTTTATCTGGTTTTGCTGGATTTTGACGGAAATTAAAATGTCTGTCATTTTCATGATTTTACTCAGATTTTTTTTTTTATTGACAATATATTCTGAGAAGTTTACTCAAATGATACATCAAAGATGAAAATCCTTACTCAAAGAACTTTGATTTAAACCAAACATATTTTTTGCCAATCGAAAATATCCGTTACTAAAACAATGCAAACCACAAATATGTATAGTAAGTTGAATAAAGAGGTCTGATAATCAATATTGCATCTAAAAATTAAGGCAAAGGTATTTTAAACTTAAGAATAACATTAAAATTAATGAAATTGCTTTAGCATTAAAAAAAATGATTTTGTGGGTATATTGCCAATTTTTATTTAAGGCTATTGAATATACTGGAAATTAAAGGGTAAAATTTCTTTCAAGGTTTATATTTGTTTCCAAGGATTATATTTGTTTGGGGCATGACCTACCCATGCCTAGAATTTCTCAAAAGCTAAGAAATATTTTAACATCTGATTTTTAGCATTTGAGTAAAAATTAATAAAAGCATTGAATAATAAAAAAGAACAGTGGTGTGGTGCGTTACGTATAATTTTGACCAAAATAAAGTTAAATTTAATTTCTAAAAACTTTTTACTAAAACAATTTGGTAAAAAAAAATAACATGACTTTCAAAAATTACTTTTTTTGTTCTACGATGCAAGTTCCATAAAATGAAGATGTCGGCTGATGCTTGCACCCCTCTTCTTATAAAGAAGTTTCAAAATATTGTTAACGGATCTCTAACCTTCATTTACAAAAACAAATATTTTTTTGAATTTTAAAAAAATGTTCAATTAGTAGGAGGAGACCTACAATTTTTTGCCGACTCCAAACGGCTATAAGTGAGAAGCACTTTTCATGACTAGTTTACTCTTGGAGGATTTTTCAGTTCATCACAAGCTCCCCGGAAAAAAAACATTTCTGTTCTTAGATGGTTGCGGCTGGGAATCGAACCCAGGCATGGCATGACAGTCCATGGCACTTACCATTATGCCGCAAGGAACTATAATTTCAATAATAAACATGCAAGAAATTGAGTCACCATAACCTATTCCGATTTTCTAATACAAATTTTTCCTAATTTAACATGACACCACTTTTTTTTTTTGCTAAATAATTAGCTCTCCAAAATTACTGGAACTAGCAACATTTTACGAAATGTTCTGTTTTTTAAAGTTTTTTTTACAAAATCACGAACTTTTTTTGTTATAATGATAAAAATTCAAAACAACAAATCTATGGCATGACCAATTACTGAAACTAACTGACCTTTTTGTAATGATCTAGGGATTTTTCAGATGGTAAAGAATTTTTGCTAATTTCCCATAAATTAAGATTTTTTTTAAATTCATTAATAATTCACTAAAAAATATTTAAATATTTATGGTTGACTAATTACTGAAAAAAGGTGACCTTTTATGACCATGAAGTGGCCTTTCAAATGGCATACTTAATTTTTCAAAATGACCCAAATGAGGTGCCAAAAGTTTTTTTGTGGCCTTGAAACGAACTCTGAAAATTCATAGACTATGGCCGACCAATTACTGTAAATAGTTATTTCAGATGGTATACTTTTATTTGTAAATTTCCCTTTAATGAGGTGCCAGAAATCGCCGTGACCTTGAGTGACCTTGAGAAACTTTAAGCCTTTATTACAAGTTATCTGGGGCTGACCAATTTCTAGGACAAGTAGACCTTTTCTGACCAATAACTGACCAATTATATGGCATTTTCAAATATCAAATTTCCCATATATGAGGCCCAGAGCCTTAATAGGCTATTGATTACGTCATTTAAAAAGGAACTAAGACGTTCATAGGTTTTTATTATAAAAATCAATAATTGGGTTATTGTAGATGAGAAAACCGCAAAGTGCTAGTGAATTAGAGGGTGCATTTTGGAGGGCGTACGAAAGCACCCTTTTCAGTTTTTTGCAAATACAAAACATAACTCGAAAACGAAGCAAAATTTCGAAATAATTTCAGAAATCTTTTTTGTAGACAGTAAAATTTACCATTGAAATGGATCATTAAATTTTTTTTTGTTGAAATTTTTTAGTTACCTTAATTTAAAAAAATCATTGCAAAAAAAAAGTGAAAAATCAAAATTTTTTTTAACTTATTTGCCTATAACATTTTTACATGCAAAGTTGGGTATAGGCATTGATCTCCCTAAAAAGGAAAGATGATTTAATTTTCTTTAACATGGCATATTCAGAAAAAGTTGTGTATACAAATTGACTAAAAACGGCCGTTCAAATGAAGCTAATTTTAAGATTTAAAAATAAAAATAAAATATATGGCATTTATGGCTATTTCGAGAAACTTGTATGTACGAGTATATAATTTTTAATTAAGTAATTTTAGTAATCAGCTTTAAAATCTCAATCCAATACAATTTCCATCTATTGATATTAGCCACATTGTTGCGGTAAAACTTACCACAGCAAGTTTAACCTGCCTTTTCTATACCATAATCCATTTTTAGCCTTTCTTTTTCCGTTGCGGCTCTAAAATGCTTGTAGAGTCGTCAGATACCTCTGGCTTCCCTCAGCCAAAGACCTACTCTTAAAGTATTTTGGAAAAGTAACAAAACCAGATTTTCAAATTACTGAGTGGAACAGTTGGTTCCAAAACCACCGAGGTTATTTATGAAGAAGACGAGTGGTCTCTTCTTAAGGCACCAGCGGATGAGATGAAGAAGTAAGCGAGTCCAGCGGACTCTTACTTTTATCTAAACAGACCAATCTTCAAGCTTCATTAACTTAATTTAACGTCACTTAATTTAACGTAACGTAGCTTAATATTTTGTCAGAAAAATGGGTTGTTAACGTGTTCTTAAATTTTAAAATCATAATGTTTTTGAATAATAAAATAGATCTATAAGAATTGACATGCAAAAGAAAAGAACTGAGCTGATCTCCAGGATTCAAAGAAATGTGTTCCTCTCTCACCTCGAGGGATTAGTTTTAGAAAGATTGCTTCACGTTTCGAATCACTCGCGATTCTTTTAGATTAACAAGGAGAATGCCTAGAAAAAACTTTTTCTCGATTTTAGTTTTTTTTAATTTTTTATAAAAAGTTAGTTGAAAGGAGTCTGAAGTAGGTCATTTGGTTCTTACAAGTTTTGAAAAGACATCCAACACCTTGCTGAATCATTCAATGTGTGTGTGAGAGTAAAGTCTCGATGAGATTCGACAACGGAGAAACGTAGTTTTTCCAGGAGAACACGTAGCTTTCCAGGAAGCGATGATCCCGTGACTCAAGATCTCGAAAACGATTGGCTGGTTGTATGACTGTTTGAGAGACTAGAATGGTCGGGGTAGACAATAGGATTAGCATGAAAAATTCACTATTCAATCTAGAAGTAAATTTTTATCTGAAAGTCGAGAAGAATTTCAAAGAAAGGAAAATTGTAGAGAAGTTATTTTGTGAAGAAAAGTTGTCAAATAAAAATTTTGAATGAGAAAAATTATTTTTTCGAGGTGCGAAGCAGTTTGAGGAAAATTGAGGCAATCGAGATGATAGAGGAAAGAGGCAGATAGAAGATCCGCAGAAATAATAAAAAAAGCTAAGTAGAGTGTTTACTAATCAATTATATTTACCTGTGTCAGTTTCAATAGATCCTTATTTTATTTGCTTATATTTCTAATTACATCCCGGTTTTGTAGGACACGCTTTTTGCCCATTTGTATTGCCTTTTCGTCTCTTTTCCTTTCTTCTCTTTTCTTTTCTTTTCTTTTCTTTTCTTTTCTTTTTCTTTTCTTGTTTAAAAATTAGTTTTGGAATTCACAAATTCTCATTTCTTACTACTATTGGGTAGCAGAACTATTTATTTGTTGTCAGTTGTGGGGATTATTAAACGCACCCATCGTTTGCCAGTTCATCATTTCGTTGTCTTGCCGTGGCGGAATAGTCTTTTAATTATTCTATATAATTTTTTCGTTTGGATTTATTGAAATCCATTGAATTCACGGATTGAAGTTCCCTTATCGTAAACTTAAAATTCGCGTTTAGGAATTTCACAACAACATAGTTAATAATTAATTAATTTTAATACTCCTTTTAGACAAGGGGAAAAAAACTTTGTCTAAGCACAAACATAACAAAAATTATCAATTTAATTCAATATCACTTTAAATAATATAATTCGCACAAAGAAAAACATAATACCAAAAGCAATAAAGTCATGAAAGGAACGTTTAAAAAAATACTATTTCCTATCTTTTACCGTATTCTTGGCTAAGAGTGTGGATAGAAGTATAGTATGAAAATAATTGTTTCATATCCTCAATTTAAACAACTTGCCTGCAGCAACTTTCTGCATTTTACTGTGTGTGTGTGTGTTTGTGCTTCGTTTCTGTGTGTATATGTACGTTCTAATAGATTGTATTGGTGTTGATTGCAAAGCACTTTACTTTTTCTATCTTTATCTCTTTGAAAGTTTTTTTTTTCCTCTTTTGAAACATGTTATACGATTATATTCTAAGTGGCCTTGTACTTATTTTTTTATTTCTTGTTATTTTGTCTTCATTTTATTTAACTCAGGATCAGAATGGGTTATTTCCTTTTTTTTCCTTTTTGTCTATGAGGATACTTGAAGAATTTAATAAAAGATTACACATTTGATTTCAACTACGTTTGTCTGGCATTTATAATATGAAAAAAAGAAAATCCATAAATATCACAAAGAACAACCTGACTTTTGTATCGAAACGAGCCAAAACAAAAAAATATTACGTATACGCCATACGCCGCATTTATGTACTTACTACGACATAGGTCCTATACATACACTCGTATATTCTATAATTGAATGAGCCATAAGGATTCTACATAATAATTACTATTAAATCAACATTTGGGACTTTTTTTCATAAAAATTTTATAATATAATGCCAACTTTTTTATTGCTTGTAGTAAATTGGGATTTATAATGTTAAGCCAATTGTAATGGGGTCTGTTAAAAATTTGTGACGATACGTGGTACACGAAACATTTTATGGTATTTTCTTGTGTACGACTTTGGTGTGTACATATAATAAATTCATAATTTTTAAATCCTTGGCTATAAATAATTCGAAGATGACTTTGGGTTGATTGTTATTGTTCTTATTATTATTTCTGTTGGTGGCACAAACTGAATAGAAATGTTTGATAAGTTTTATAAGAATTTAAGTTTTCAAATCAAGATTTTTAGTGTGAAGTTTTGCAAAAATTGTGTACATACTTTGCAATGAATGAATAGTTACTTAATTTGAAAGCTTGACATAAAGAAGTTGATTTCCGTTAAAATATTCGAAGCAGAGACTACCCAGGTTCCAACACTTTGTTTTGAAGGAAACTTTTTAACACTCTTATAATTAACTCCATTAAAGTGCAATAGGAGTGAAAAAAAGCCCTTTTTACTCTTTATGGAGTATTATGCAATGCTTTTATGTGTGAAATAAATGAAAACAAAAAGCATCTGCACATGAATCGAAGTAAAATTATTAGATAAAATTTTAAATAGGGTTAATAACCTCAGAAAACTAACTTACCCTTAAGCCTTTACTCAAAACAAATTTACCATCTTAATAATATATAAATTTTGTATGGTCTCTTTAAAGTTCATTTTAAGGATACTTGTCCACGATAACCTTGAAAAACCCTTAGGCAAGGACTGTTTTTTGTTTAAGATGGAGATTACATATTTTTAGTAATATTCTTGTTCAAATAGAATAACAAGAAACGATACAAAAAACACTTTCGAAGAAATCATATAATATTCACAATGAACAAAATTCATTAAGATGTATTTTATTTAAGGCCTATACATCAAAATATAAATAAATTTCAAGTTGAGCAATTGATCTTTATTCAAGACCCAAAATAAATCTTTCAATTAAGAAGAAATTAAAAATTTTATTTTGAATATCATTAATTAACACACAGGGATCATAGAGTTCTCTTTAAATCCAGATCCATTGGTATTAAGATACTTGTTTCAGTTTTGTGATGAAATTGTATCACAAAATTCTCGAGGATATTGGATCAAGGACTAAACACATTTTCTTGTTTTAATTAAAAATTGATTGAATCAAATGGACTATAAGTAAACTTTTAGTCATCTCTCTCAGATTAAGATTTACGCAAAAATCAAAAGCAAAATACACAAACAACTACCGACAGAGGAATTGCTAATTGAGACTTAGATTGAGGATTTGTATCTAAATAACCAAATATTTTGCAAGCGAAAGAAGAAAATTCTGTAAGAGTTTCTCCTTGATACATAAACTTCTATATCTATCGATGTATATGTGTAAGTACATACATTTTATGGCAACGTAGTTGTTTATGAATTTGGTTAACAAAAGAATTGCAAATAATGTTATTTGGATATTTTTGTTTTGGAATGAGATTGGATTGTTATTTATTCAAGTGGATCAAAATTCAGGAAGATGTTAAGGATCAATATCAAAGGAATACAGTTAATTAATCAATATTACATGAAGAAACAGTATTTTCTGTCTTGAGATGGGATGGCTTTTTATTATATTCTTGTTATATTATATCAAAGATGAGGAAGATTTTGATTTTATTTTGAAGGATTCACCATCACCACCACCACAACAACAAAAGCAATAAAGAAAGTTGTATCTTGTTTGTTAGGGGAAGAAAAGAAATCATTGTGTAATTAATTTCACTGGTCATTGGTTAACGATTAAAATCTCAGAACAAATGAGTTGTTATCTGAAAATTTCTATAGAATATTTATTTGTATATTTTTGGAGTTTTAGGGAAATCCGGATGTTGAAAATAATAGATTCATTCTAAGGATATTTTCGCAACTCAGGAAAATCATTATTAGCATTGAGAATGTATGAGATACAAAATTTTTCATACCTACACACATTTTGAAACTATCTGACAATTACAACTTTTATCATAGTATTACTGCGTTGCATGAATATGCTTACTTTATTTTATATTATTTTAATTTATTTTATTTTATTTTATTTTATTTTATTTTATTTTATTTTATTTTATTTTATTTTATTTTATTTTAATTTATTTTATTTTATTTTATTTTATTTTATTTTATTTTATTTTATTTTATTTTATTTTATTTTATATTAATTTTTTTTATTTTATTTTATTTTATTTTATATTAATTTTTTTTATTTTATTTTAATTTATTTTTAAATTATTATTAATTATATTTACATATATACATACAAACACATATTTTTTTAATGATTTGTCAATTAAGGTCTGTGAAGTTAGAAGGAAAACTTTCATCTGTGCAAATGGGACCTTAACAGGAACTTGAAGTTTCTTGCATGTTTCAGCTACGTTTTTTCATAACATGGGATCCATGTTTCTATAGAGGTTTTTTTGAATAACTCTGATACAAGTTTTCACTCTGACCAGTAACCGGCTATTTAGCAATGTGAATGGATTCAGCGACTTGTCAGCAGTACACTGGGTGTTAAGGAAAGTGACAAGTTTTGTATGAAAAGTGAGTAAACATAATAAAAAAAAGACATGGGTATCAGTGACCCAGTGAAGGAGGGCCTTTTTTATACGCACTTTGTATTGAATTTCTGAATAAATTTTTGTTTGGTTGTTTTCCAAAAATAAATAATCGTGACGTCATATACCTAATAACTATATCTTGTTTTTTTTCGTGCTAAGTAGGTACGTATCAAAATAACGAAAGATGAAACGAACGAAAAAATTAGTTCAGTAACCAGGCTTTAATTAATTCAGTTAACGTACACAATTTATTCGACAGATTAGGTGTGTGACAGATTAGACGCGTTAAGATGCCAAAATGATTAAGTTAAGCTACGAGCAGATGATTTGCAAAAGTCGCCAATATTTGCGAGTATAACGTCATTTTAACGTCGGTTTTAGATCGAAGATCGTCTGAACACAACTTTGGGAAAGCCTGCATATGCTCGCAAATCAATTGCGTATGATTTGCGAGGCCCAAGTCGCAAATGCATTTGTGATATTTTGGCAAAAAAAATTTGTGACAGTTTGCTGGTATTTGCCACCATCACAACCATTTGCGAGTACACGAAAATGGAACGCGGCAAATGCGGACATTTGCGATGAATTTTGTTGTTGTACTTGAAGTAATTGGCTGTGGTTTTTAGGTACCTTCTTTATTTTTATTATTATATTTTTTTATTTAAATTTGTTTTTTTTATGAAAATAAGCTTTGCGTTGTTTAAAAAAAATTAAACTGACCTACAGCCCATAAAATAGCACCAAATTTACACATAAGATACATACCCATGTGTGTTTGTATGTACATATGTTTAACTATAAAATATTTTGAGACTATAGCTATGACACTACTGAACAAATAAACAAATTTGTCAAAAGAAAAATGTCTGGCTCGCAAATCTGCAAATGAGTAAGAATATGATATCAAGAAATGTGGCCGTAAATCGTTGTGAACCCCTCACAAATAAGTTGCAATATTTGCAATCTTATTTGCGAGCATGTCATTTGCGAGCACCTTGATTGCAAATGTATTTGAGAATATTGGGACAGCAGTCGCGAATTTTCTGAACACGTGTATTTGCAGGTTTGCGAGCACTGTCAAACGTTAGTCATTTGCGGTTTATTTGCGAGGTGTTTCATGATGTCAGTGCTCGCAAAAATTCAAATCGTCTGCTCGTAGCTGTAGTACTATAATATTCGGAAGCCATCGCGTCGTAAGCTAATGTCAAAAAACTATCAAAAAGTAGCTTTCCAAACATTCAAAAGAAGGAACGAGCTATATTCCACTAATGTTAAATGTTTCATCTCTTCCCTTTTCTTCGTTGCTACTTCATCCAATGTCTGTTTCACTTTCATGGGGTGCGTTTGTAATCATTTTTTTTTTCCGAAAGAAAAAGTTAACGCAACATGGTGAAAATTAATAAAATGTATGACTGGATTGCACTTACTTGCTCTTAAATGCAAGTTGCTTGCAACTGAAGAACTTTTAAAATGTGCGAGTGTACAAAAAAAAAATAGAATAAAAGCATTTGAATGGTATACGCAACTCGAATGATACTTAGAGCTCAAAAAAAAGTAGGACATTTGAATACTTGAAAAAATATGAATATTTGCACACAAAAAATTAAATCGTTTGAGAGATCTTTTAAAAAAAATCATTTTTCATATATAAAATTTCGGTAATACTGAAAAAAAGTTGGTAGGAAACCTAGTTTCAAAAAATTCATCAACCCGTTTTCGAAATATTGAATTTTTAAACACAAATTTCTATTGTTTTTTTAACAAATCCAACATTTTTTCATTGATCTTTCGAATAAAGTAAATTTCATGTCGTCAATTTAAAAAAACATCTTTGTTTCATTCCATTTCAAAGTTCTATACTTTATATGAGCACCATATAGCTAAGGAGTTCATTTGAAAACGAAGTAAAACCCAATAGTGAGTAGTGAGTCCAAACTTTTCTCTTTCATTGAAAAAACACACTTTTTCTATGAATATTTTTGAAGATTTCTTTAATTCTTGTTTCTTATGACAAATGAAACATGTTAACCAGGTTTCATCAATGTGCCATTGGAATTACGTAATGTTTTACTCTTTAAAAACTCACCTATTATCTTACCTCTTGGTGGTGTGGAAAAATATAGATTTAGTTTAAATTTTTTTTTTAAGTTTATCTCACGATTTCTGTTCATAAAATCCAAATAAACAGTTGGTAACCCTACCGACATTTTTGAGAGAATTATGCCAATGTATAATGATCACTACGGCAACCCTGTGAGAGATTTGAAATGGAGTAGGCTATCTCCATTTCAAATCCATAATAGTATGGAAGAAAGGCAAATATCCTATCTTCCCTGTACTGCATATTCAAATTGAGCAGAGTATAGTATTTTACAAAAGGTAAATGAGTAAATGTAGACAATTTTGTGTTTGTTTTTGTACATAAACTACGTTTGAATTCATATTTGTTTTCGACAAGTAATCGCGATGCGATAGTTACAGAGCACATGGTCAGAGATTTGTTTATTTCCTTGAGTATGATATCTCATATTGTACTAAATATAACGACTCTCGAATGAAGAAGCGCGATCTTCCAGACTATAAATGATATAAACTAGGCTACGAAGAGGTTTGGTGATCCTTAAAGCTTTAAGCTCTAGCTGTCAAAATGAAAGCTTTGGAAAGGAAAATTTATGGGAAATTTCTCATATGGCAAGCTCTAGAAGCAAATACTAGAACCTTCAAGTTATTTCGTGAACCTGTTTGATGGGTATAAAGGGACATGTTTGCCTGGCGAATGAGTAAAATTGGTTGTAATAAAAGTGAAAAGTTGGTGATTCAATTTCAGTATAGTTGAGAAATTTATTATTATTAAATTATTTTGTAGTAAGAAAGTAAAGTTATTAACGAACCTGAACAAATGTTACAATATGTATTTCTGAACATGACTAATTCAAAAAGTCACGTTTGGATAAGTTTTACAAAATAAATTTAGTTAATTTTTCACAGCAAAATCCTTGGAAAAATTTTTCAAAATTGTCCAAATTTCCCATACAAAATTTGAACTCTTATCTAGTGTTTTACGACGTTGCATGAATACCCTTAATAATAACGTTCGTGGATTTGTGAAAAAGATTAAACTTTTACTACACGAGAAATGATTGACATTTCACTTTTGTGTTGATATATTATTTTAACTCAAATGATGCACAAAACTTAAAAAAAAAAAGTAAGCAAATATTAATATTTTTATTAATTCTGAAATTCCAACTCCCACGAACGCATATAATAAGCCAATACTTTTATTACTCATATTGAAAAATGTATATTGATCTTTGCAAGTAACCTTTAGCTGTTAAATATCATAAAACAGTAAAGATATACCACTTGTAAAAAAATACCTCACATCGAATGGTTAATTTTATTCCTCACAAACTTATTATAGTGGGATTTTTGTTAATCTGTTAAATTTCATACTTTTCATACCAGAGAGCTCTTTATATATTTAAAATCGATTTCATGCATTACTTAAATATTTTTTCATTAAAACTTACCCACACATTGGTAGATTTTTACCTGATTAAAAAAATGAATTTACTTTTTTTCGCATTATGCAAAAACTACGAAAGACACCAAATCAAAAAACCAAAATGATGTTTTTCTGCATCGTTATGAAACTCACTGGTTTTTTAAAAAATAAAACAAGACCCCATGATTGGTTTTCCCGAAAAAAAAAATGTATAAATCCACCTTATAAGCTTGGTAACATAAATTTTATATAGGAACTCCATTTGTTGTTCCATTTAAACATTAAAAAGTTTAAATTTAACTTCGACCTTAAAAAAAAGAATACCCAAAGTGTAAGTCTATCATCGGATTCATTTTTCGATTACATAAGTCGCCGAAGGGAATTTTATCTTCATTTAAGATAAAATTGATTTTTAAAATTTTTTTTATTTCATAAATTACCCAAATATATGCAAAGTGACTGTAACGTTACAATACAATAGTCCCTACTACCATTAAATGAAGTTCAAAAAAATAAATATATTATCCTTGATGGATTATGCCTCTTACTTCTCATAAGGATAATCTCCCTTCGAACAAATTATTCTTACATTAAATTAACATATACCTTCAGTAAGGGCGTGATTTTCACTCGTACAAGAAGATATAATTATTATCAATTTACTATGGTTGTATGGAAGTATGTGCGCCCAACTATATAAATCTACCTCAATTTATAAATTTTTATTTTTTTACATTTCTCTTTTTTGGTGTAATTTCACTCTTCAAATTTATGATGTTAAATGGAAATTCATCACGTTGTTCACTTAATCCAAAGAAGAAATAAAAATAAAGAAAATAAAAAATAATAATTTAAAAAGCCTATACACAATACAACCAACCTGCCACACTTCATAGTCGAATGGCTTACACTTCCAGTCTTTCAGAGCCATTGTGTGCCATAGTAAATTAAAATTAATTCCAATGAACCTCCATACAGATGGAATACCATCTGTTTCCTGGAAATATGGCAGCAAATGGCTTGATAAGATATAGTTAGGGAGGTAAGGTTGCATATTTGATAAAGTGATTTTACTCTCAGTGTTATGATTGAGGTCATCTTGGATTGGATTCTTATTTAATTTTGAGAAATTTTTGTTTTTTTTTTTTAAAGATTGATAGTCTTGTGTGTGAAATTGTACGCTTGTAAAATAAGGTAAGGTTTATAAAGAAAATAATAATTTTAAGCATGAAGCATCATAATGCGAACTGTGAGATGAGTATACTTAATACAGAATAACTGATTGAAACTTAAATAACATGATAAACATGACTATAGTTTTTTTTTCTTCGATGACGTGGGGAGGAATGTCAATTTTCAATATTTATTTTTTTAATTTAAGAGATTTTGCCTATAAATACCCTTTTAAATATACTCTTTGATCTTCCTCCCGTAGACTGTTCAAAAGCTTCTTATTTCGTATTGAACTGACAGCACTGGTTCTAGTATTTTTTTTTAAGGCCAGCTTAACCCGAGTTAATTTTTTACCTCACGGAAATACCCATTTACTATGGTGATTGGAATCACCTTTGATAAAGTTGACAAAAAAACAGAAGTAACAAACAATACAAAAACCAGTAAGACAAAAAGTAGCTATAGTGGGTTACACTGAGGATTTATAAATTTTATAACCTGTCAAATTGAATTTTTTAATAACTCAATTAACGCTACATGGCATCACAGCATGGTGAAAGTTGTCTGCTAATCAAACGACAGTTCTTAAAATTAACATTTAAAAACATATTGTCCTCGTCCTCTCCTTAAGTCAGAAGAAATAATGTGCGAAAATGAAAATATTGACACAAAGTTTTTGAAAATTTTACCAAATAAAAACAGAGTCTTAAGCCAACTAATGGCTTAACTGATATTTTATATTTTTCAATAAACGCATATTTAAAGGTACTGTTATGTCATGAAACATCGAGAAAACATTTTTTTTTTAAATTAACTAGCCACCTCAAAAAAATTTAATTTCCACATTCTGGCTTCTATAAAAGGGGCATGATATGTAATTCAGAGAGCTAAAATATTATAATTTTTGCACGCCATAATTATGTAAGTATTTACTATAAGGCATGTTTTAGATATGTTAAAATTGTGACTTGTGACCTAACATTACGATAAAAAAGATCACAAAAATGTGGATCTCAGAATAGCAGCACCTGCGATACAACTGTTAAAAATTCAAATTAAAACAAATACAATTGCTTTCAAGTGTGTGTTAACTTTTTAACACGACATGTTTATAAACAAACATATGAACACAAATAACAAGTCTATCATCCTTTTTCTCTTACCAGAGAATTTCTCGTTAGAAAATGAGAAAATAACCGCTTTTAAGCAATTTTGAGGTTATGCAGCAGCAAGAGGTACTTTTTTGTCAGTTAAATTAGTGATGGTTCCTTAAAGCTCTAATACCTTTCTTCAAAATTTTGTAATTTTTTTTTTTTAATACCTTTATCACTCAAATTTTTAAAGGTTATGTAACCTTAAATAATTTTTTGTCAACTAAATAAGTAACAATGGGTTGGGATCATAATTCGGAATGTGCCAAAATTCGGATTACACAATTCTGTATTCCAAAGTTCAGTTTCCAAATTTCTATAAATCTAATAATCACTTTTCTAAAATTCTGTAATTTATAATTCTGTATTTCGAAAATCTGGATTTCAAAATTCTTCCAAAATTTTGTAAATGATAAAAAAAAATTTCGTGATTTGTTTACAGAATTTTGGAAAACAGAAATCGTTTTGATATGTTATGAAAATCAGAATAACAGAGAATTTTTTTCCATATACAGAATTTTGGTCAAACTGAATTTTGGAATACAGAATAATGACCCGTTCCCATGTAACGATTCCGGAAATTCAGATTAAATCTTTCTAATACATTTTTTAATGAAATGCATGTGTTTAGCATAAAGCCAAATTTTGATCATCTTGCATATTTGACAAAATCATTCTTGGCCGCTCACACTCATGTTTCATACAAATTTGCCCATTCTCCTCTGTTATTTTTTATAAATCTTTGCCTTTTTAGCCACTCATACAGACATAACAAAACATATTTTTATGAAAATTCAATACTTCAAAAGAAAATTTTTGAAAAATAATTTAAAATTCTTAAAAATTAATATAGAATCATTAGATAAAAATATTGAAAAAAAACTTATAATTTGAAAAAAGGAATACTTCAAATCATCAGACAACACTTTTGTTTAACTAGATTTAAGTATATATTTGTTTTGTTTGTTTTAGCAATTTAAAGAAATACTCGTAGTTTTATGTTTTTGATCTTTGATGCGTTTCTGTAACAACATTAAATATTGACTTAAAACAGAAACTAAAATATGTAGCTATAATAAATCAGGCAAAAGTTTTATTTTAAAAATAAAATGAAGTCTCAATTTTTTTTAATCAAGTCGTTTTTTAATTAAATAGTTTTTAATAATTAATTTTTTAAATGCAAATTAAAAAAATAATTTATTTTTATATTTTAATTTGCTTTTCGATTTTTTTTTTTGGAAATTTAAATTATTTTTTTTAATTTTACGTAATTTAAAATTCCAAAAACCACTAAGTTCACTAAGTTTTATTTCAAACATTATGGTTTATTGAAAGGGTTAAAAATTACAAGGCTTTAACTTAAAAAAAAACAACTGTTTTTGACATATTGAGTTTTAAAAGAAAATGTTGAGTTTCTTTTTAATAAACAAAATATTTTGTTTGAACATTTCGGCCCAATTACTTTCTTGCGATAAAGGTACTGTAGGAAAAGTCTAGCATTCGTTCCGAAAACATTTTCTAGATAATAATCAAATATGATATAGCGAAGATAGAAAACACCAAAAAAGTGAGTGGCAAAATTCTGTCTGTATGTCTGTCTATTTGTACCTGGGCCTACATCCTTAACCAATTATTCCATATTCTTGAAATTTTGAACTTAAAGCTTGTTGGTATTTCCCAGAGGGGAAATTGAAATTCAGTTTAAAGATTAAAAAAAATAACAGTACTTGCCATACAATTGTTAAAGAAAATCTTATGTATCTCAAAAACGGCTCCCATGATTTTGATAAATAAAAATTAGTCTTTTATTGTATGTATGGTGAACTTTTTATTTAAAATTTGTTTTGCCAAAAACCGTTATTAACAGTAACTGTAATATGACGGTTTTTTAATTTAGATTTTCTCATTAATGGCTCAGCCGATTGTAGTAACATTTTGTATGCAAAATCTTCTTTTAAGTGTCAATAAAATAAAATAAATAAATAAAATTGGATTTAAAAAAAAAAACATTCAAAATTTTGTTTTGAAAATTCAGTATTTCAAAAACGGAATGATAAATTTTGTTGAAACTAGGTTTTTTATAAATAAATACTCAAAAATTGGTGTACCAAATTTTTGTTTAAAAATGTTACCGAATTTTTATATTTAAAAAATTTTGTTTTAAAAATAGCTGCTTTAACGTTTTTAATTTTTATATAATTATATATTGGAACTTTAGTCCTTTGAAAATATGTAAGTAATTAAAAAAAAATCGTATACACAACTTGTGAAATAGCTTAAAGCTCAAAACAGGTATAAAATTTGATTACTTGAAAAAATATGAATATGTATAAAAAAGACTTTGAAACCGTTAAAGGGGTTTCCTCAATACAAAATTTTATAATGAAATGAAAATAAACCACGCGTTTCGGATTTTCAATTCATCTTCGGGCCTTATAATTTTTATATAAACAATTTAGGTGATATTTAATAAAAAATTGGTACCCCAAAATTGAAAACATATCAAAATACATGAAAACATCAAGTTTCAAACAAATTCATCAACCCGTTTTTGAAAAATTGAACTTTAAAAAAAAAATTTCAAATATAATTTTTTTTAAAGTTTTGTTATGTAATATAACTGACATATGAAGTAGTTTTGGAATAAAAATTTTAATAAAAATTGGCTGAAGCGTTAATTACCAAATCCAAAATATAAAAAAAAGGCAGGTACTGTCAATAACACTTTTTGGTAAATTATTTTTTTTTCAAAAAAGTACACCACGTCTACAATAATTAACTGATTTTCATCAAAATTATTTGAGCTGCTTTTGAGATACCTAAGTTTTTCTAAAGGTTGTATAGCAAGTTCCGTTATTTTTGAAGCTAAAAAATATTTCTTTTTCTTCTATAGGGAATGTCTAGTTAACTTATAAAGTTTAAGAAAATAGCTTCAGTTGTTTAGCCTGAAGAACAAGGTAAAAACAAGCAGATAGACAAACAGAAAGATAGACAGATTTGTACTAGCCATTTCCTTGGTGTTCTCTATAATCGTAATTTTTTTTTACGAATCCAAAACTTGACAAATAGTACCTACACATACATTATGTATGTATGTATATTGGAAGTAAAATTAATTTAATAGGTCAGTAAAAACTTTTCGGGGAAAAAATTTTTACTTATTTTGCTGAGTCAAAGACAAATTTTGAGGTTATTTGATTTGATTGGAATTGTATAGTCATGTTTTTGTACCAAAAACCAAACAAAATTCTTTGCAGGTCTATAAGTAACCTATTCATTCATTAGAATTAAAATTCATTTATTTAAAATTTTTTTCTTAAATACAACTCTATCTCCTGAATTATAATAAGCAAAATAAAAAACAAACAAAACTGTGGTGTACTGTTCTAAACAAAAGTACTAGTAGGTTTCTCATTTTTGCATTTAAGTCAACATAAAAACGCAATATTTTTTTTATTTATTTTCATCCTTCTTAATGCCATGCCTTATGCTACAACACTTTCTATATATGAGCACGACAGAAATTTTTATTTTATTTGAATCCTTCGAAATTTCTTCAAATATTTTTTGGGCAAGTATCAACCCCCCCACCCTCGGTTCGACATACCTTTCTTCATACCCCAATTCAAAGAAAATAAAATAAAACGTAAATTCTACTGCATTGCAGCAGTGTGCCAATGGACGCAACTCATAACAAAACTCCCTCCAGCTCAACCTCTAAATTGCGGCACAATGGCAACAAAATAAAAATATAAAAAAAAATAAAAATAAAAATGGATGCAGAAATATTCAAATTGTGTTTTTTTTTTTGTCCTCTTCTACTAACTGAGAGGAATGAGGGTAAAATAAAAATTGCAAAAAAAGGCAAGACCATTTGAAAGTACATAGCAAAGTAGCAGACAAAAAAAAAACAAATTGTTCTATCGATTCAAAGGCATCAGCTCTAGGGTAAGGTCGTCCAGGCTTAGTGGTGATCCCATGTGAAATGGAGTATACTATCTGAAGAGAGTTATGGAATCATTTAAAACAAAACAAAATAAAAAAATAAATAGATAAATCCAACACTGTTCTACATATCCTGAACTTTCATTTTATTTCTAGGAAGGATAAACCCAGTCCTATAGCACTGACCCACCTTGAAACTCGATTTGCTGCTGCAAAGTCAGAGAAAATAGAATATTGTTTGTTTTTTTGTAGGGTTATCTATACCCAGACAAGTTAGTTTACCTCAGCACAATAAACAACACTTGACAGCAAAACAAAATTAAACACTCAACTAGGTTGGATGTACTTGCTCATCGCTCAAGACAAAAAGTGGAGATGGATTCATGTTTTTCAGTATGGAACTTAGCTCTTTTCTAATTTTGAAATGCATTCAACGTTTAAGGCACAGGTTTTGAAATTCAGGCCTAAATCTTGTACCTTCTAAGCTTGTGACGAAATGTCTACATCATTTTTAGAAACCTGAAGATTCTTTTAGAGAACACCTAGATAAAGCTGCATGTTACTAAATTCTCAGAATAAATTGCCATTTCTTTTGATTCCTATGATCACAATATTTTAACGAATGCATAACATATCCTTAAAACACCTCTAGATATCATATACAAAAACACTAGAAGGTGGTGGTTTGTTGGGATGTGTCTCCTATCATGGAATATAGGAAATATGAATCCTCAGAGCAACGTGACAAGAATGGCGTATTATGTTTATTTATGTGTTGACAATTGCTTTGATTTTGTATACTCTACCTGGCTGCAGGGTTTTTTTTCGATTGAAAAAAGAGGTGTGACTTAAATGAAAGGATTTCTTCCATAACATTATTTCAATTATGGCTGTATTTTCTTGCTTTCGACTAGATAGCTTTATTTTTTCCAAAGTAGCAATTGAAAAAAAAGATGCGGGTAATGATGAGAGAATCTTATTTTTGTATGCTTATATCAAAAGCAAAAAAGAAAGAAAGAGCTATTCAAGGTAAAAATAAATTTTTTTACAGCTGGTGATCAGAGAATTTTAAAGAAGTTATAGCCTTAGTTCTTATAAAAAGTAGGTACATATTGCTAGCACAAATGAAATATAAAAAAACTGCCTAGCAATTCAACACTAAATTAATACAAAAATATTGGACAAGGGCATTCAGTTTCAACAGTTTCATCAAAAATGCAAATTGACTGTTTTTTTAGAATAACGTAGTCTAAAAATAGGCTTACGCTTTCTTGAAGATGAGTGACGGTATTTGAAAAATTCTAAATTAATTTTTAAGTGAAATATCCATACTTTGGAATGACTATTAATATTTTTTTCCAAAAAAATTACCTCTACAAAAAATACAACTTCTAATCTGCCTTAAAAATACATTTTTGAATATATCTTTAAATTCAAAAATTTATAAAACGTGACATGACAGAGGTTTCACAGAACAGATTCGAACTCAGCGCATCAACCCCATGAGAAAAGTATTTCTTGGTCCATGTTTTAGACAAAAATTTAAATTTTTCCCCTAAAGTAGTTACTAAGTGCTTTCAAGTGGATTTTCGAAAATAGAAAAAATTTTCAACTAGGGCTTGAGTCCAAATAGGTTGTCGCAGAAAAAAACCTTGAACAGAGATTTATTGGAAATTGTGTATTCTTTAAGTGGTACTTTGATGTAATATAGAAATAATTGGTAGTTTTCAAGCCATTAGTAAAAAAACAACCAAAAATGCATTTTTGCCTCATTTTAGATTCAAAACACAGATTTGGATTCACATCCCCGAAAACAAAAAAGAGGGTCTAAATCAAAACGAGTCCACGATTTGCTCGTTAAGAGACTTTTTGTGCACAAATTGGCTGGGCTCTTTACTGACTTATTAAGAGAAAAATCATTAACATAATTTAAGAGCGTATACAAACGATATGACTAAGGGCCATTTGCTGATACGAAACTCAAATATTTAAGTAGAACATAATCGATTATGTGACAGTTTACGCAGAGGAAAAAGTAAAACATAAGCTTTTAAGTAGAACATAAATCCTTAAGTTTCATATCAGCAAACGGGTCTAAGAGAACCACTAATCTATCTGGCTTTATTTCTTTGTTTATTTTATTTTTTTTTTTTTGTCTTAAAATTACATTGGGAACAGCTGGAAAATTCATTGTTCTTATGAATTTATGTTTTTGGTTATTATTTTTTAGAAAAACACAAAGTTTTATAAAAAAAATAGTTTAAATGAGAAAAATTTGCAGTGATGTGTGTATTCTCCTTTCTAGAAGAAGAACTTTCTTTAAGAAAAATCGCAGAATAGGGACAAGTCTCTAAATGTAAATGCATTATTTTTTTGGTACAAAAGAGAAAATGTACAGTGTCCAAGGGACAAGGTAACATAAAAAACTGGATTGTTGCAGGATGTTAGTGAGTGGATTGGTAAGATGGGACATAAATAAATAAACTCCAGTTGAATGGCATGGAATATAACTGGGGTCGACTAAATTGAATTTACCAAAACCATCAAAACCATAAAGTATAGAGGTAGAAGTTCGATGGTGTGGGGTGTTTTACCACGGAAAACGTTAGTCCACAGCGTCGAATGGGTAATGAAGAAAGATTCACACTCCTGTATTCGTCAAAATAAATTGTCACAATTGGTTGACGAATGCCCTTATCCCAGTAAGCATTTGATTTTTCAACAAGAAATGGATAACAAGGACATCATAAGGCCTCATTATGGAAAATTCCCGCCCATTGACTCGCCCATTTCTTAAAATAGGTCATCAAATCTTCATTGACGTAAATGAGAAGTGTTTTCTTTATAAAAATGTAGATAATATGGTGATTTTGAAAAATTAGTTTGACAAATTTTTATGAAAACAAAACGAAATGAAACGAAACAAAATGTTTTCCCCGCTAACTCTTAAAGGCGCTTTCAACAAAATTTGTTTTCTAAGAAAATATGAAAGAAGATCCCTCGAAAAAATGACTTGAAAATGCCTTTTTAAAAACTAAGTCATACAAAGTGTTACCACACCCACTTTTTAGAGGGCGATTTGGGGGATGTAGCACTTACCTAATCATAAATTGAATTTTGGTATGGCCCTTATATACAAATTTCTTAAGAAGGCCGATTAAAATGTTACTGATCTTGTGTAATGGAGTCAAAACCTCGTAAGTCTTAAAATGTACAAATCATTGATTTAATATATTAAAATATATAAAAATATTAATGCCTCGTTACTGCATCATGATTCCTTTTGGTTTTTTCAACCTGTTTTAAAACCTTTTACGATCCAATAATTTCTATTTATTACCTTTTTAAATCGGGTTTTTCTGCCTTCTAAGCAATTTTTCAAAACAGACTTATAAGGTTTTGACAGAAAATCGGCGATATGTAAAGTTAAAGTCTTAGAAAATATTTATAAGAAATTATGAAGGTAGTTTATGAGGTTATATCATATTCTCTATAAAGCACATATGTCATTATTTTGAGAGAAAAGCCAACTATTTCACACTTTCGAACATTAAACACTTTAATATCACTACACCATTTATTAATAAATAATTGCCTTTGCTTCTGGTCCTATTTCTATGAAAAAAAAACTATAAAAAAGTATTTCTTATTATGTTCAAGACAGCCCATAACAAATTATATTGTTCAAGTGACGGTATAATATACCTACAATAATGTCCTGAAATCACAGTATGATGACAAATAATTAGTCATTCGTCGAACACATAATAAACAACCTAAGACATAGTATAGCTAGCTAGATGACACATAGTAATTGGCTTATGTCACAGCGGGATACTTAAACAATCTAACGGTAAGTATTATGTAGCGAGGACAATCGTCGGTCGGTCTTATAACGTAAATGTACACATGTACCTCTATTTATATTGTGCTTCGTCTCCGTTATGGTCCTTCAGAAGGATATTATCACAATTAAGTTTGCAGCAATAATTAATGATATTGATATGAAAACAATGTACCAACGAACATACAGGCGTATTTGAGACAAAGATAATGGCATGTCATGGAGATGTGTACTTGAAAATGCACCGCGGTCAGTCGGTGTTTATAATTTATTCACATCGTTTATAGTCTCATACTGTATATTTTTGTTAAAGGATTAAAATAAAAATAGGGATCAACTAACAACACCCACAGGAATTCATATTAAAACTATGTCCAGATCCACAGATGAGAATGATGTTATAGTAATTAAATTTAATTGCAAACGAAAATGTTCATAAATCATAACTTTTCTAACAAGATATTTAAAATCAAATAAGAATTTCTATTTATTGGCGAAGGACTAAATGCCTGTAACCAAGCTCATAATCAATTAAGAAAAGCAATTCATTTTTCTTTAATTGATTGTTTACTATAAAAAAAAAGGAAACGGCAACAATAACTAAAGAAAAAATATTACGTATACGCCACAGTGACCCACATTGATGACAATCTCAATGTGGTCTCTTTCCGTCTTTTCCTGAGGTCGTTTATCCAATTAAAACAATATTATGAATTCAAATAAGAGATTTATAGCCAAAGGAATAAATTAATAACTTAAGTTTTTTTTTTGGATATGTCAAGAGGAAAGCAATTTCAAAACATTTATTTAAAATTATTTTCTAATTGGAAGATTTATATTTTTTTTTTTCTTTAAGGATACAAACAAAAAATACAGTTTCCAGGTTAAATTAATTATTGTTTATTGTTTTAATAAAACCAGCATTTTTGTTGAAATGAAGTTAAATATACATACATACAAGAATATTAGGAATATTTTATTTATGAACCACAAAAGGAAATAAAATTATTATTTTCATTTTGAAATGATATTTTAATGAATTTCACTTTAACAATGAAACATAGTAATTATAAATGATTAATATAAGTTAGTATTTTAATTTGTTGGATATATGTTTTATAAATCAATCTAATGAAGGTCACATCACTTTTGTATCTTCAAAAACAGTTCAACTATATATACTTTTTACTTTCTTTACGTAAAAAAGTCATGACTCAAAAAACGTTGTGCATTAGGATAAATAGGTCCCAAACATTTTTCTCAAAAAATAGCTTAAGCAATTTATATAAATTTTTCGCTTCGCTTTCAACTCGATTTGACTGAAAAAATGAATATTGTATCTTTTAACGAAAACCCAGGAAAAAAACATTTCTGTTTTAAAAAGCTAGTTCAAATATCAAATTCATAACATAATTTTATTTTGAGTTGCTTTAATTAAAGTTATTGTATCAAGTAGCCACATTTCATTATGGTAAAAAGGCCAATTTTTTTTCCAGGCCTTTTCCCTTTTTAGTAAAGAAAAATTCCAGAACTTTTTCAGTTCATTTGTTATTAAAAAAAAGGAGGAGTTTTTTCCAATTGATTTCTTTTTTCATTTTAGAAATATAAATGGGATTTGTTTCTTCTTCCTTCTTTTTTTGAAATAGGAAAATGAAGACAGGAAAATAGAAGAAAATGAAACTAAAGTTTCTATTTTATTCCTTTGAAAAAAAAAACAGTAGATTATGTTTTTTGAGTCCTTAAAAAAATTTCTATTTAGAAATTTAAATTCTCAAAAACTATTTAACTTGATTTACAAAAAAATAAAAGAGTGGAGCTTTTGCACTTAAAAAAGTTATAGCAAATTATTTTATGTGCTTTTATTAATTTTTAATATTTTTTTTTTTCAATTTCAAGTCAGAAATTTTCTCCCTCATCTCAGAAATCATTCTCATTTTAGAGCACAAATTAGAGGACACCCTATAAAAACAAATTTTGAAATTTTGATATACTTCAAATAGGAGCAAATTCTTACATGAGCAAAAATTCGGCAAAAAAAGTGCTTAGAATATTAAAAATTCAACCACTGCATTAGGACTGGCCAGAAAAGGTTTGATATTGTTTGGAAAAGCTTTTGGAAAGCGAAACGATGCCAAGACAATCCCAACAACAAAATATCTAAAACTAAACCAAACTGATACCTTACTTTTTAGACCAAAATTTTCCGAGACTTTCGATAGTATCGTTTGGTATCGGCAAACAAACTGGAGTTGATATTACTATGTGGGTGATACTACAAAAAATGAAACAAAATAATAATAATTTCGACATAACATTGTTGGAAGCAAATAGTCGTAAAAACTTATAGACCGAGAGCCCACACCAAATTTTGGGTGTGAGTGATAGCAAAAAAAGAAGTATAAACATCGAAAGCTTCGTTCAAAGCTATTCAAAAAATTGAAGTCTTGCAGTCAACAACTGAGGCCTTTGTGATTAAACAGTGTATCAAAAAAAAATTTAAATGCAACTTCAAAGGTAATCTTTTTTACCCAAAATTGGTTTTCACCTCCCCCTAGCTGAGCTCCTCGGATCACATATCACGGAATCCGAGACCATTTGAGTATGTAGTATTTTCTAACATCAATAAATGAAAGTTAATTTTGGTTTTGGAACTTAAATAAGAGAACTGTGAGAATTTTTCCTTTCGAAAACGGGTAGGGGACTGAGAATTAGACCCTTTGAAGATTTTTGTTTGGCCAAAAAGTTTGATCTAGATGACTGGAAGCTGAGTGCTCGGGATCATGAAAGGCTACCGTATCTCATGCTGTGACCTTTCATGGATTGAGAGCCGGATTAAAAAATTAAAACTTGTTAAATTTAAAAAAAAACTTATTTCATAAAGATAATCTTTTTGTTAAATCTTTGAAATACCAAGAGAGTTCAACTACACGATCAAGAACATGCTTCTAAGTCGCCCATTTAATTTTTGTTTACGACTGACTGAGCCTAGACCGAAACCAGACGAGAGAGAAAACGATATAAGTATCGATACCGATACTAATACCCAAACTGAGACGAGACTTTGTTATATGGGACCGAAACGAAACTGAGTTATATGAAACCAAGACCGATACCGAGGCGATGCGAACATTTTTCAATTTTGATGAGACCGCGAAAATACTTACAAAAGTATAACTTAGTTTGGTATAGTAGCCAACTTTAATCTGCATCGATTCCCATGCTCATCTTCAATAATTTTACCTTGTCATTAGTTTCATAAACATGGTCAATGTGGTTGTAGAACAAATTCTTCGCAAATATTAAGCTGCCGGGGTCCCACTTGTAATTGAGAACGTCCTTTTCTAACCACTGCATTTTTTAGCTGTTCTTTTTTTTAGACCACTTCCCACCCTCTGATTAGAGAAAAATATCTCTTAAAAATGCGAGACATCTTCTTTTTCCAATTACCAACCAATTGCCCTAACATACATTTTCTCTAAAGTAAAGAAAACGCTAGTCAATCGTCAGCTAATGAAATATCTCGAAAAGTGATGAAAGTAAAATTTTATCAAATATGCATGCTTTTAGTGTCAACCAATCACTTCTTTGCTGGATAAGTAAATACTTTTTTGACCCTTCAATCCAAGTTATTGTAGACGGTTTTACGTCTAAAGTTCACGAAATAAATTCTGGTGTCCCCCAAGGATCCGCGTTGTCCCCTACACTATTTTTTATTTTAATAAATGATCTTTTGTCTGACATAACTAATCTACTTAACAGCTTCGTTTTATTTTTTCATACACCTTTCCAAAATCACCTCTTTATTCTTCAAATGAGGCGTTGAGGTGAGGAGTTGCGTTGAAAAAAATGTTGAGCTCATTAAATTTAGATGACATTGTCAAATGGGGTATAGTCGTATAGTATAAATAATCGAGTGGAATCTAATGAATCCAAAACCCAAAGTTGTCTGAAGTCTAAAATGTAAAGCGAAATTTACTCCAACTACCATTACACATGACTGGAACTTGCATTGTATGTGAGTTATTGATCAACTTTCGTGGAACGACCATTATGTAAGATAGTGATTGATTGCTAGAAACGCTGCGAAATGCCTTTATTTTTTTAAACGATATAAGAACTTTTTTCCCCTTCTGATCTGATAACTATTTACAAAGCATACTTACTTCAAGCCAAACGCTTGAGTATATTTCCCAAATCTGGTCTGATACATCTAAAGCATCACCCCACCTTATGGATATATCCTTATGGATAGAATCCAAAAAAGAGCTTTAAAACCAATAGGCGAGAGAGATCTTTCGAACTTCTTGATTATCACTGTTCTATCGCTACTTTTTAAAAAGTTGCTCGTAAAATTAAGAATACTCATGAGTATACCATCAATAAGTATGGAGATTCTATACTAAGCCGTACCACGCGAATGTGGAATTCCTTGCCCAACTCTGTTTTTCCTTCTCATTTCAATATTTAAACAAGGCATTCCTACTGTATTCTTCCTATATTTCTTAAACACTTCTATTTGTAATTTAGAACAATATTTAGGTATTTTTACTTAAAATGAAATGAGGTCAAATAATGAATACCGTAACCAGCATATTCTCCAATCAAAATGCCCTTATAACATTTTCCAAGGATAATATCATTCTTTTTATACATCAAAGATTAATTACACATTTATATTTATTTTACGGAAGTGACGCTCTATTAACTTCACAGAATTTTTCAGGACCTTTAACTTTTCGAAGAGTTCACATTTTCTAAAGAAAAGGAAACTCTTACTCCATACTCGTTTAAAGGTTTATCAACTGAATCTAAATGCTTTTTTTATTGATCAACTTATCAGATAACACCTTTTCTTTTAAAACTGAACATGAATGCTCCTTGTATTCCTATATAAAAAAAAACGAGCATCGATTTTTTTTAATTTCTCCACGATATTTGGCATTTGGCACCACCGTGCGCACATCATATTGTTTAGTTTTAATCCTTTGGAAAAGGCATCCTGACTTCTATTGTCTTTGAAACCGACACACATGATTTTGAAACACACGTCACTCGTGAGCATTGGGATACAGTGGAGGAGCATTATATGGTTACGATTTAATGGGAACGTGTTTAAATGGAAATGTGGCTCTAATGACTGTCATACTTTGCCATTATTCAGCAATGGTGCCAGTATAATACCTATACTCTGCCTCTAACTTCCCTTCTGTCAGCTCTCATCTAAATAATCCCTTTCATTCACATGTGAATGAATGCATGTTACGTGAGTGGTTGTGTTGATGAGGTTGGTTTTGCTTTGGTTCTTCTGCGTTTTAATATATATGTATGTATGTACATTTTTTGTATCTCTCCAGTCGGAGATGTTCTCTATGTTTTCTATTTGGATGAGGCCGGCTGAAGCTGGAGATGACTCCTCTCCACGGATATGAATTGAAATGGGCGAGTTTCTTGTTGTTATATTTTTGTATCGGTTTGGAATTCATATTTTTAGCACGTTCTCAAAAGTCACAAAAATATGCTGTTCACGAGTGCGAATGCGAAGGAGCCGTTTTTTTTTTTTTAAAAAAAAAAAGAAAAATATAAATAAAAAGGCACAACATCAACATATAAACCACACAAAAAAAATAATACATACGAAAGGATTGTGTCAACGACGTCCTGCAGTGATTTTTAAATATGTAGGTACATGAGTTTGTGACATCTATAAATATGCCACTCAAATAAAATCTTGTGATATTTTTTGTGTTTTTCTTTTTAAAGTGACACTCCATGCATGAAAAGGCATTATTGTGTCGTTGATGTTACGGCTAGTGTGAGTGTATTTGAGATATGTCACAATTTTATGTGTATATAAGATGCATGTAAATTGGAGTTTTAATAATATAAGTGTCAAGAGTATCTTTTTTTTTTTGAAAAAGAGACTAAGAAGATGGTATTTAATTTTTTAACTTTAAAAAAATGGACTTTTAAAAATTTGATTTTTTAAATAATTTTCTATTAAAGTACTTAAGAACACACAAAAATACCATAACCTAGACCAAACCATTTGAAAACTACCTACTACCACGCCCAATTTTCCTAAATTTTTTTTTTATTTTTTCCTTTAAGGTCCGTATTCATATGAAAGTAAAAGGACTGCGAGAAACTTTCACAGCTCTCGAGAGTAAAACTCACAAGTGAACACAGCAATGAAATTAGCTCTCAGAGGGATAGGCGGCTATTCGAGAGGCCTTGTAGGGAGTTTTTTTGTAAAAGAACTATCAAATGGAAACACATCCTTAAGGTTGGTACCTATTCATTTGAGAGTAAAATAACTACAAACAACTCTCAAGCTGCTCTCAAGATTAAAACTCAAAACTAGACACGGCCTATTTATTTCATGATTGTGTCCACTTGGGAGTTGGTTTAACTCTCAGGTAATTTATTTATAATAACAAATTATTACCCAATTAGAATTTCTATGTAATAGGTTCAAAGAACATTTCCGGTGTTCTTTGCTGATTTCGTGTGAATTTATAAAAGTAAAAAAAAAAACATAGAAAATAAGGTGCGATAATTCCTATACTGTCACAACAAGCCAACGACTAATTAATGACAAATTGTTGAGCTATAAAACTTTCGGATAACCATTTTTTCACTTTTTGGGGGTGGTGTTTTGCTAACTTGATATCATGTTAGAAATGTAACCACAAAAACATAGAAGATATTGAGCAATGAAATTTTCTTTATCACAACTAAAAAAGGAAACGGCAAATTATCAAGCCATAAAATATATAATTTAACTTGTTCTTATCACTATTCTAGTAAAAAGATAGAAAAGATAGAATGAAAAATTCGACATCTTCACAACTAATGAAAGACTAGTTAACGGTGAATTACTAAGGTGTGTTAGCAATTTTTATCCTTTTTTGGGGTGGTGCTTTGCTCATTTAATATCAAGCTTACGAAAAATTAAAAAAAAAAAACATTGCACAAATGAATTCAATCTTCCACAACTGATGAATAACAATTGTCATTTAACAAATTCTTCAGGCATAAAACATTAAGATAAGAAAATTAAACCACTTTTTGAATGTTTTGATTGGCAAAGCACCCGAAAAAACATAGAAAGCATAAAATGACATATTCAAAACTGTCACAACAAATTAGCGACTAATTTACGTCAAATTATCCATCCACCCATTTTTTGATTCCTTTAAGTTGCTTTGCTAGCAAGTTAGCACAGCATCAAAAAAACATAGAAAAAATTAAACTGCACATTTGATATTGCAAAACAAATTAACGACTTACTATCGAAAAATTAGTAACAATTATATATATATATGGAGTCTAAGAAGTTTTTACCACTTTTCAAAAAAACATAGAAAACATAGAACAGCAAAGAAAGAATTTTTAAAACAGATTAATGACATATTATCCACCTGTCAATTTTTTGATCGGTGATAATTGATTTGCTAAAATGATATCAAGTAGTTAGCAAAGCATCCAAAAACGTAGAAAAAACTAAACTGCAAATTTGATATTGTCAAAACTAATTAACGACTTACTAATAACAAATTATCTAGCATAAATATATGTATACTTATTCTTAGAAGATTGAACCACTAAAAAAAACATAGAAAACATAGAACAACAAAGCCAAAATTTTCCCTAACGATTAACGACACTTTATCCGCCTACCAATTTTTCGATCCTAAGGAATTGCTTTTGTAACTTGATATCAACCTAGCAGAGCACCCAAAAAACATAGAAAAAATCAAACTTAAAATTTGAAATCGTCAAAACTAATAAATTAACACCCAGTTGTAATAATGAAAAAATATCTACCTGCCTGTTTTTCGATTCATGAAAGTTGCTTTGCTAACAACTTAAATCTCAACATATTTCTGTAAATTTTGAATACAAAATAATTATTGAACATTTAATAATTTAGCCTCTTCTTTTATTTGTCTAAATATGTTTTGAAACTATGAATTTTTATTCCAAAAACAGTGATGCACAATTTAACTTTCCTCATTAACTTTAATAATTATTTTTTTAAAAAACCATTCTCATTAGGAAAGTTGGTTTTAAAGTTTTAAGTGTAAAAAAGTGTTATTTGTAAAAAAAGAGTAAACCAGAATTGGCTATTTATATACATAACATATAGTTGCATTTGAATTCAATGAAACTTATTTTCAGAAAAAAAAAACTATGCTAAATATAATCTTTTTAAGCGTTAAATACAAGGCACGTAAGTTATTTTCTTTTTTAGTCTTATAATACCAACACTATTTCTATGTTTTCCTTTGGGCAACATTTTTTAGGACATTAAAAATGACACCAGTGTTGAAAATGAAACGAAAAATCTTTCTTATTCCTGTTAACTTATTGGCCTACAAAAACATCTCAACAGTAAATCACGCACAAAAATAACCTAAGAGACCTTTAAGACATCAATCATCTTAATCCTGCTGTGTGTTGATGTGACATCAGAGACATAAATGGATGGAGATCGGGTGAAAACATTTGGTGAGATGTTTTTGAGTGAAGGACACTTTTGGGCGATGAAAACTATATGGAGAGCGTATGGACAACGACGTGCTTATTAAGCTGCAGGTGACAAGCCCATCTTTAGAAGCAAGCACGTTAAGGAAATTACTTCTTCTATTTTGGTAGATATAGAATTCGATATTCCATCGTGAACCATAAAAAAGTGTAAGTAAAAGTAAACGTTACAAATAAAATATAGTAAAAAGAGGAAGAACTGGTTGCAATTCTGGACAAATATATAAAAAAATATTTTTTTTTTTAAGCTTTTAAATAGAATCAAATTTGTATTTCCTTTTCCTGTTTGTACATTAGATTGATAGAAAATTTAATATTTCAGTAATCAGATTAATTACAATTCAATTAGATTAGTTTTATATCTCCTTTACAATACACTTTTGATAAAATCCGTCTTTTTTAATAGAAATTAATTTGGAACATTTTCGCTATTTTAATAAAATCCCATAGTATAACCGTTTATATTCACTCTCTTCCCATTTACAATAAATTCAAAAGCCCTAAATAGGTCATACTTTCACACACATAATAGGGGCAGACGCAGAGTATGTTAACCAGTAGAGCGCACTTTATTTTATTCTATTCGAGTCGTGGTCTTAAATTAATGTTTGAAAAATGTAAAGCAATGTTTGTGAATAGAAGACTGACTCACTTACTAACAGCAGATATTTATAATAGCAAAATGGGAGAAAAAGTTAAAATGTCAGATTGAAAGAGGATTTTTTTTTTTAAGTTTTCATAACATTATTGTGAATGAATTTGTATATATTAAAAATATATGAAAGCCACTAATGAGGATATTTTTTCAATGATATAATTATTTTGAGTTTGAATAAATGATTTATATAAATTCCAATTTAATATTTTGAATAAAATAAATAATAATTCTCCGATGAATTTTTGAATTTATGCTAGATTGTGTGAAAAATTATATATTTTGTGAATATTATCAATAAAAAAGTTTAATATAATCACATTTTCTCTTTCAGAAAATAATGAATGTAAAATATTTTGCTTTCAATTTAGACAATAGAAAATATATTTGAATTCATATAAAATAGGATTAGGCAGAAAAAATTGGTTCAGTGTAATTTATATTGCCATTAGATGAAAGTCGAAGAGCTATTGAAGCACACTTAATTTAATCATATATTTTCAATGTGATTAAGTGAAGGTTTATGTAAATAGTTTTACATTTATTTCAATAATAGTAAAATTCAAAATTGTTGCTGTTCATTATCAAATCAATCATCGTTTTGGGATAGGGAATATAATATAATCTTATCAGCCTCTAATTGATTGGAAAATTATGCTTCTTTACAACTGACTAAAAGAGGTTTTTATAATACAAATTCTAAATTCTATATAGGTACTACTGAAATAAATCAGCCATAATGTTATCTAATCTTGCTGTCTTAATACAAATAGCATAGGACAAGGGTCCTTACAATTTCACTGATGAGTCCAAGTCAATTGTATTGCCAATTTGTACGACTAAAGTCCATTAAAAGCTATTTTGAATCAATATAATTCAACAAGTCCAATTCTAAATCTATTCTACTAAGCTGCTTAAAAACTTTACATAAAAAAGACCCAACAAATTCGATAAAGTATTGTGGGCATTAATTGGGCTGTCATAATAATGAAGGAAAAATTATACTTAATACCAAACTTGTTTTTTGTTTTTAATATGGAAAATCATATCAAAGCGAATAAAATAAAACTCAAAAATTGAAAAATGGCGTTTGATAAAAAAGTTCCACAAAACTGTCATCCGTATAGAAGAACAAATAGTAAATTAGGTTAAAAATTCTCGTTTGAATAGTTCTGTTGTTTTTTGGAACGAATACATTTTTGGAACAACACATTTTTTGCTCTACCATTTTGTAAATTTGTACTAATCACTTTTTTAACTAATTTTTAATTGAGAAAATGCCAAAATAAATGAAAGGAAAAATGCTTTTTGCACAAAACCTTATGACAACAAGCCAAAACTACATTTATCAAGTTTATTTGCAGAAATAGAATCGTAATTTTTGTATTATTGGTTATTTAGATATCGTTTGACAACAAGTCAATACAAATTTAAGCTTCGGAAGCCACTTTAGAGTAAAGAAAATTTTTAATCACTTTTCTATTCAAGGAAAAAGAAGAATTGAATTTTTCACGTGACACTTAATAAAGGGTGTATTTTTTAGACGTGTGGTTTTCAAGAAGAAATAAAACGCATACATTTTCATGTTATGTCCAAGAGTTTAGTTTTATTATAAGGATAAGGGTTTGACATTATGTTTTAAAAATGATTTTGGGCAAGTGGCCGCCGCAGCTGGCTCGAATAAATTTCAGCCGATAGGCCCAATTTTCGACCACCTTTTGCAGCTGTTGAAGTCGTTTGTCAGCAACAACGCGCCGAATATTCTCTTCCCAGGCGTCAATCGTCTAGGGCTTATTTGCGTAGAAAATTGACTTCACATTACCCCACAAAAATGGTCCAGCCGTGTTAAATCACACGATCTTTGAGGTCACAACACCACAGGTCCACGAAACAGGTCCAATAAACGAGATAATAACCAAAAGTTTCCTTCAATAAATTGATTATTCCGCGATGCGATGCGCAAACCGAACCATTATTTTGGTAATAAATTTGCATGATTTGCCAACGTTCTTCAGGATTAAGTCTACTTATTATGAAATAGCAAATCAAACTGAGCATAAATCAAGTGACAGCTGTCAAAAAGACCAACTCCGAAAAAAGTATTGCCAGATTAAAAACCACACATTTAAAAAAACCAGCCTCTACTTCTTTTTTCGATGATAGAATTATGTTTCTTAAATTTTGTTCATCTTAAAGCAACTTTCCAAGCAGAAATGTACATTAACTTGTTGTTCTGTTGATCGAATTCTAGTTATATAATTCAAAGTTTGCTTTAAATTGGAAAACTTTTTGTTTCCAAGACAAAAATTACAGATTTTTTGTATCTTTTTAATATCCCCGAAATATAGTTAAATTATAATTGTTAATAGTTAAATTTTATAAAAATTTATGGTAAAACTAATAATCTGAAATAATTTTCAATCAATTTTTCGAAGAAGCCCCTATGTTCTTAAGGGCCCAGGGTCCCCATTGTCTAAAGATTCTCCTGCATGAGGGTAGACTGGCTTTAGGCTTCCCAGGTTGGGCTATTTATCGAAAACTGGGCTATCTTTTTCCGAAATTGCTGACAACAATTTCAGTATGACAGCTGAATCATAATTGGGCTACTAAGAAAGAGCCCAAATCTAATCTTGGACGAACATTTTTTTTTTAAATAAATCATAAGTTAAACACTTTTCTCAACCTAACCCTTTAAGCATTTTAAAATTTGGCACCACTTTTTATTCACTATAACACGATAATTCCTTGCGATTTTCTTATGAGCAAAAGATTTATTTTATTTTTCGTTGTTTTTTAAATAAAAACAAATTTTTATTGAAGTTGTGAAAACAATTTTTTATTTTTATTAGACTACTATTTGGGCTATTTTTCCGGCTCCGATTTTGGGCTACAAAAAATTCTTAATTGGACTATCCAACTTGTTCGAGACATATGACAGACCCTGTCTGATGGGAATTGTTGTCTTGCCTGCCATTTTGAAAAAAAGAAGTCGAAAAACGTAAATGTGATTTTTCTCGGCTCCTATTCGACATAAAGTATATTTTTTTGTAGGTTAAAATATCTTTCTCAATTTTTCTCCACAAACATTTTTGACATCTCTTTTAAATGAGAAGTTTTTGTTGAAAAACAGTTGAAATGGTTTTTATCCGCCTCTTGTTCTTGGGAACAAATAGTTTCTCATAGAGAACGTGATTTCCTACATTTTGGTGTTTTTACATTTTATGTGAAAAAAAATTGTATAAAATATAGAGTAAGCAAATAATTGCCTAGGGCAGATTATGGCTCGTATGGTGCTGCAAAAAAAAATAACGGATTTTTCTAAAGGGTCCTAATACAAATATTTTATTGTTCTAGGAGGAGGAAAAATTATGGAAAAAGCACTTTTGTTGCAAAAAATATACAGAAAACACAAATATTTAAAAGAAAAAGTATTTTGAGAGTTTGATCGAAATTTAGAACTGGTGTGCCAATTTGTTTTTGCAAAACAAAACAAATGAGCATAATTATTTTTACATATTTTTAAATATATATTTTTACGTTCTATGTTCTTTAAAAAATGTTAATGTAGATAATAACCATTATAAATAAAACAAAATTGATTTTTTGAACAATTCTTAAAAGCAAATAGAAATTGCGAACATTTTCGTAACTCTTCTAAGTGAAGCAATTCCCGATTACAACTCAAACCCATTAGCTCTTTACT
This sequence comes from Dasysyrphus albostriatus, assembly GCA_946251815.1. NCBI lineage: Eukaryota > Metazoa > Arthropoda > Insecta > Diptera > Syrphidae > Dasysyrphus > Dasysyrphus albostriatus. The sequence goes on along the minus strand of OX276337.1, from coordinate 131,219,877 downwards.
AAAGAATATTTTTGAAGAAAAATAAATTTTGTGGCACAACAGCTCGTGGAGAACCCAGGCCTAGTGACTTACAACTCTCAACCATTCCTGTGTGCGTGTTAGAAGCAGGAATGGAGGGGACCTACAATTTTTTGCCGAGTCCGAACGGCTAGATGAGAAGCACTTATTCATGACAAGTATACTCTTGGAGGATTTGTCAGTTCCTCGCAAGAGGCAGTACCTCGGAAAAAACCATTTCTGTTTTTAGGTGGCAGCGGCTGAGAATCGAACCCAGACCTTTGACATGACAGTCCTACGCACTAACCATCATGCCACGAGGTACTACATTTTTGAAGAAAAGCATTTTTATATATTTGTTTTTACTAAATTGAATATGTTATTTTTTTTCATCATTTCAAACATTTTAACATTCCTCTTGTTGAATACTTTAAATTAAATTCTTTCAATCATTTTTCTATTTTGAAATAAAAATCCTTTCAAAATCTAATTAATATTTTCAAACAAAATTTTCTTCTTTCATCGATTTTGAAAAGTATTTTTCTTTTTTGTAGAAAATCACATTTTAATTTCTTGTTCTCTTTGATCAAACTTCAATATTTTAACAAAGTTTTCTGTTATCCAATGAAATAATTTCTCTTATATTAAATTGAATGAAGTAAAGAGGGTTAACCTTAAAGTAACTTTTAAACTGACAACTGACAAGTTTTGCATCATGTTGCAGAGAAAAAAAAAAGACAAAACAAAACCAACACAAAGCAAAAAACAAAAATTACTAACTCAAGAAAGGTAAGGAGGTCAACACTATGTACATGACAATAACACAACATGAAGTTTCTCTCTTTTTTTTTTAATATTTTTTTTTTGTTGGTAAAGTTTTCTATCAAAGTTACTACAAAAGCTGTGCCACATATTTTCTCACAAAGTCTCCTAGCAAATGTGTAAATGGCAAAGGGCTCTGACAAAAGGCTCAGAATATATGTTGTTGGACATACAAAAAAAAAGAAGAAAAATTGCTAATGCAAAAAGCACCACATGTGGCTTTTTGAAAGAAAAAAAAATTGACAAAAAAATAGAAGATATTAAATTTGGTGTCCTACGTCGTTCTTGAAGGTGGATTTTATATTTGCCTGGTTCTTTTGGTTGTCTTGTTTTTTTTTTGTTAATATTCAGGAAACGGTATTTTCACTATAGCAACTTTAAGGCTTAACTGGTCAAAATGAACTATTAATTTACCTTCCCTGTCAAGTAGTATTAGTGCCACGAATGTTTGGTATTAAATAGAATTTTTCTTGCTGTAAGCAAAAGCATTTCCTGTAAAGCTTACTTAATTAAAAGAAAAAAAAAACACAAACAATGAATAATTTAAGCAGACACATTGTTTTATTACTTTACACAGGGAAAATAACAAAAGTCGAGGTTTTAATTTTTAAAAGTGGGTCTTGCCATTGCGATACACAGATACTTCAGTTTTTCAATGGAATCTCTACAGAGGAAAGTATATCCTATAGTAAAAATCTTAAAATGTTCATAAAATATCACCGATTTTATTCACAGTTTATTGCCAAAAAGGATTTTAGGAGTTTTCCTTTAAACATTCAACCACCACCACCAAATTATATTTTTTTATTTTATCCATTTTTGACGTGCTTTTCTTTTTTCACGAAGAAGTTCTTGTATTTCCAATAGAATTCTATGCAGTGGCGTTCACAAGAGGGGAGCAGGGAGGGATGCTTGCCCTCCTCCCCTAATCAAGATATATTTCATACATTTCATACAAATTGGCTTCCTTTGAATGCGTCTCAAAGCTTGATATCTACATATATCAAAAAATAATTTTTGAATAATTGAAATCCTGTGAACGCCCTTGATTTTATATACTTTTATATGCTGAATATTTTTCCATGCATTGCCATGTAAAATTTAAATAAATCCATCGACTCTGATTTCCAGGTATAATGGAATTTCCAAAGATATACTCAGAGCAATATTTTATCGTGAGAACCTTGAACTGAAAAAATTCCAGAACAATTTTTATCTTTAAAATTATAAATGTTTTTGCCCCAGGAACACGTTAAATTAAGAATATTCTCCTGGAAATATTTAGGAATTTTTGTTTCTATCAAATTTTGTTTTACTTTATATCTTTGCCTTAACATTTTTTATTATATAATTCCTACAAAAAATAAATTTGCGTTTCCAATAAATTGCAATTAGCTACCCAAGAATACACACAGAGAATTTTAATAGAAAATTCTTCTATAGGTACCTAGGTTCAAGGTAATAAAAAAATATTTTGTGTGATTATTTAAGCACTGATCAAAAACACGTATATTAAGCAATTTCCGGAAGCAAATATTTTTACTCTTTTATCTACAAAGGGAGTTTAATTACATTTTTAATATTCCTTGAAATTAAAAAAAGAAAAATATTTTTTTAATTACCTTCACAAACTCAGATATATTTTCATACAATTTTTGTTTTGCAACCTTTAAAGTGGCTAGGATACTTCTATTTCTTAGTAGTAATTTGATTTAATTTTTATAAATTCCAAATAAAAAGGATATTAGAAGGACGTTCCTTAAAGTCCTTGCCTTATATTATAAGTGCACCAAAATAAAAAAAGCATGTTTCCGCCGGTCGTCCTTTCACTAAGTTATGTTTGGAGATTTATTTTAAGTTTGAATAAATTATATTCTACTTCTTCTAAAAAAGTATAAACACAAGAATTTATGATATTTATTAGTTTGTTATGGGATTCATGACCTAGCCAGCGTTAGCATGAGCATCTAATACACTTAAATAAAAATCTTTCAGGAGTTTATGCATACATTTACCTACTATGCAACATTTACACTATACTGTGTTGTTATTATGGAACCGCTTAAGAAGTAACTGGAGCACTCTGCCTTTGCTTGAGTTTCTTAAGCTCCAATAACCGTTTCGAAGGCTTCAAGGCATACATTAACTCTTTTAACGCTAATTACGTTGAACACTTTACGCATACATGGAACGCATGTCATGCATGTAACAAACAACTCAAGAAAGCTCTCTGGCGTAAAGATTACAACCCTCACATCATCCAGGGTGTTTTCTGGTTATTCTTTGAAAGTTTGTGTGTTTAACTGAAGAATTTTATTTCCTGGGAATATATATAATCTTATAAACAAGAGTGGTTGTTAAGGTTTTCTTTTACTCACCCTTTTCTTTAGTGTTTTTATTTTTTTTTTTTTATTTAAAATGAACGTAGTTGACGTCAATGTACAGTACATTATGTAGGTAAATAATTATTTTAGCACTTCTTTTGTGAAGGATCATATTTTAATAGATTTATTATACAAAAAGAGGGAAACAAATTTTAAAGTTTTATTACATATTTTTTGATAAGTTTTGATTTTTTTTTTTTTTGCTAAAATTAACTTAAGTTATTCCTCGTGTTATAATGGTTAGTGCATTTGACTGTCTTGACGAAGGTCTGGTAGCAGCTACCACCTTAAAGGAAAAATTATTTATTATCGCGGTACTGCGTCTCTTGCGGGGAACTGACAAAACTTCCAAGTGTGTCTGTAGTCATGTATAAGTACTTTTCATCTAGCCGTTTTTTTTCGATCACCATATCTCAAGAAGGAATGAAGATGTTGTCTTTGGATGAATATTATTTAAGTTTTATGTACAGAAAGGACTCAAAAAAATACAATGAACTAAAGCAATTTAAGAAAAACATTGTAAAATTTCTTTAGTTTCGAATATCTCAAGAACGAATGATACTATCAACTTTGGATTGATTTTACTATATTTTTCGCATACTGACGTAAAAAAAATTGGTAAAAATATGAAAACATATCAATGTACTGCTTTTTTTAATAAAAAAAAAACTGCTGAAAATTGTTGAAAAAAGTTTTCGACTCGAATATCTTAAAAACAAACAATGAATTGGCTTAGGGGTAATTTTACATTAGTTAATAATAAATAATTGATAAAATTTGAAAAAAAAAATATTCAATCAATGGTTTTTTTTAAGTGAAAAAAACTACAAGAATTATTTTTTCCAAAAATTGTCGAAAATGTTTATTTTTGTCTCAAATATGTATCTTAGGAACAAACAATGATAGTGGTCTCGGGTTAGTTTAATTCTACACACAATTGTTAGATTTGTAAAAAATTTAACATACATTTTTTTTTAACCGAAAAATCTACAAGAATCTTTACCAAAAATTATTTAATTTTTTTGTGACTATAGTATTGTCTTTAGCTTGATTAAATTCTGTACATTAGTTCATAATTGATATTTGACAGGCTTGGCTAAATTATTTAAACAAACAGCGTTTTCTTAAAGCGAAAAAAAAACTACGGGAAATCTTACCAAAAATTGTTAAACAAAATTTTCCTTCCCAGGTTTTCAGTGTGGGTCCCAGCCTCTTTTTACTTGCAATATAGGTATTACAGGGCAAGTTTTGTATTCGTACAAAAAAAAAATGAGATAACAATGAAACATGACATAACAATTATAGAGAACAGGAAAAAGGTAGGTGGTACAATTCTGTCTGCCTGTCTGTCTACCCGCATATCGGCCTACAATTTTCAATTACAATTTTCTTCAAATTTTGAACTCAAGGTTTTTTTGTAACTCTCCAGAGGGGAAATAACGGTACTTGCCCAACAACCGTTAATGAAAAGCTTATTTATCTCAAAAATGGCTCTTACGATTTTGATACAAAAAAAAAATAAGTGCAAGAGTGCAAAAGCTCTTTTAAAATGTTAAAACTAATTCATATCAAAATTTTGAAAAAAAATAATTTTGGATTTTTAAAAAAATATTAAAATTTTTTTTTCAAAAATTCAATATTTCAAAAACGAGTTGATGAATTTTTTGAAACTAGGTTTAAAAATATATTTTAATATATACTCAAAATTGGCTTACCAAAACTTTTCTTATATATATATAAAAATTGATTTTGAATATATTCATATTTTTCAAGTAATAAAATGGCATACTTGTTTTTGAGCTCTTAGTTTTTTAACTAGTTGCTTATACAATTAAATGAATGATTTAAATGTTTTTTTATATTTTATATTTTTTTTTTCTATAGTTAATTTTTTTCTATTACAGTCAAACTTCCATAACTCGAACTTCTCTAAGCCAAATTTTCCTGTAACTCTAAATGTTATTGAGAACTTTGGCCTTTCAATTTTATTTTCATGAATTTTGCCCTCCATAATTCGAACTTCTGTAACTTGAATTTTTCTATTTTTTGAAGTTTTTAAATTGCGTTTGATGTCGAAAAGTCTCCTTAACTCGAACTTTTTCTCTTATTTACTTTTTTTTTGAAATCACTAAGTTACTATGATTATTTCGGACGTTTGTTCGGTCTTAACTCTTTGCTCTGAATCGGAAAACCTACTTTTGTTTCAATTTTTTGAAATGTACTTGAGTGCCTACCGTGACAAATTTCGAAAGTTTTTTAGGAAGAGGGATGGCTGAGCTTAGAGTTTGTATGTTTATGATTTGAACTTTGGTTTTGGACAAGTTTTAAGCTTGTACGAGCAGAAGTTCCTAGTTTGTTAAAAAAAAGGAATTCATGAAGAAATTTAGAAAGAAAAATAAAGCATTTGACTCTGGAACAAAAAATGAAGATCACCAATTTAGTTGGGAGTGGTGTTAAAAAGAAATGTGACCATAAAATTTGGTTAACCTCACAGTCCACTTTTCATACTAATGAACAGAGACAGTACAAAAAAAAAACGAATTCTAAAACTTCACGAAACAAAAATTTCCAACTAAGAAGAGAACTTTAAATATGAAAGTGCTTACAAAGCTGTCTGCAAATGGCCAAGAATGAAAACCTCCCAGTTGCAGGGACAATTTAAAAAACATAAAGAAATGCAATTAAAATGGGAGAAATTGACTTTCTGCAAGTGCACTTATTTTTTAAACTTCTGAATACAAAAAAGTAAAACTATACATTTTGTCTCATGTCCTTAAATTGAAGTTTCTATAACCCAAATTTTTGTTTCTTTCATTTTGAGAGTTTGACTTATATAAGTTCCACTGTATTACATATTTTAAGTTCTTTATTCCATGAAACTTGAACATAAGAGCAATTTTTTATACAACAATTTTGTATATATATTTCAAATAAGTAAAAATAATATTGCACATAGAATTAAAAGCAAAATGTTTTTAAAAAAGCTGGAAATGAAAGTTAAATATCTCGAAAAAAATAATTTCAAGTTTTATTTTTCCAACTCTTTTCCTCAATTTTTGTGTACTGTTTTTTGAAGAGCTGTATCTCTCTGATGAGTGACTGTATTTTTAAAATCGACTTGAATTGCTGTTTTATTTTCATTTTTATGTCGACTACGCAATCCTTAGAAACAACATAATTTGTTCCTTTTATTGGTTTATAACTGTTTGAAAATTTGATGGAGGAAAACGGTTTAATCAATCAAATTTATAAAAAGTCTACAAAAATGAATACCTACCAATACAAGTCATGCATTTAAACTTTACAAGAAAACAAAAAATCAACTGAAAGACCTCAAAAAGTCGATTATTAATACATTTTTAAAACTGATAGTGAAGAGTAAACAAAAATGTTTTCAAAATCTTCCAAAAAATCTTGTAGAAACTGTACTTGAATTTATGTATGACGTCATTATTTGCTGAAATATTAGTAATAAATTCAAAAGCAAATTTTATCATTAGAAGTCACTATAAATCATGAATTAAAGGTGTACAACAACAACAAGAACAAACAATTTGTTGAAGCTGAGTTTATTTAATTATTAAATCATTACATGGAATCAAAAAAAATTCGAATAAAGACTTTCGAAGTAATAAAGAAAAATTCTTTTTGTCTCGTGTAATTGTTTGCAATAAGGTAATAACAGTAGGTATTGTACAAAAAATATTTGCAAATAATACTTAATACTAATTTAACAAAAAACATAAGATGCAAAATGCTTTTTGTTTCAAACTGAAAATACGACCACGCACTCATCAAAAAGATACTGATCTTCAAAAAATACTAACTTAATTTAAAAAAAAAAAGTTGTTCCTATAATTTTTGTTTTACTATTGCATACAAAAACATTTTTTGAGACCGCTCCAACTTTTAATTTTCTTACATACATTTATATATTGTCTTTTTCAACTTAAACTTTTTTAGCAAATTTAAGTATCAAATTTTTTGCTTCTTACTAATTTTTTGAGAAAAGTGCAATATTCCGAATAGCAAAACAAGAAAATCCCGAACGCGATACTCCCGAACACCCAAATCTCAAATTCTAAAATCCTGAAAGACAAAATTCCGAATGCATTCGGGATTGAATGCAACCCATTTGTTAATCAAAATCAATAACTACCTATAAGCCCGAACACCAATAAAACATTAAAAAAAGTAAATTTTGAAGACTAGAATCTTGAATGGATTTTCAAATTTGCAAAAAAAGTATTATAGTTTTTGAGAAAATAAAAAGTAATCATAACTACTTTAATACTTTTAAAATGAAATTTGGGTTCTTGTTATGGGAGGAATATTAACAGAAAATTGAATTAAAAATTTTTCAAAAATTGTAAAATTGAAAGGCTTTTAGTGTTTGTTTAAAATTTAATAAGAGATTTGAATACTAAATAAAAACATTAGCAGACAATTCTAAACGATTTAGTACGATGCTAAGGCAAATTTAACATGATACTAAGTTTAAGAGAAGATTTTGCTAATTTTAAACGATTTTATCATCGTACTTAATCTACGACATCCGTCATTTTCCTTCAAAAAAATTATTGGAAATTATATTTCAGAGTTAAATTAAATTAAATAATATAAATAAAATGCAACCAAATAATTTGTCATGTTCCTTACAGTCAACTTCTGAATTTCCGCAAACAGGTGAAGCACGATTAAAGCTAAGTTTCTTGCAAAATCTATTTAAAGCAGGCATTATAATAAAACAAAGAATTAATTTCAAGTGACTGTTTGGTAAACGAAAACAAAATTTGTTGGTTTTCATTTTGACATTTGCAATTATTAGAAAAAGGTTTGTTTGGTTTGTTTTTATGTCCAATAGAACACTTTTTCGGGAAATTGAGTTTTGTTAGTGCCTACCTGCCTCATACCAAAATTTACACTAGGTGGGACAAAATTTTCAGAAGAAGTCTTGAAATATGGCTTCAGTACTTAATTGCCCCATATCCAAATGAGATTTCTTATTAAAGCAGAAAAAACTAAAACGAGAAATAAACTTCAAAAAATTTATTGAATTAAACACAAATGTTAAAGAATTTGTATAAGCTAAACAGAATGAAATTGAATGTTTTTTTCTGGTTTATTTTTCTGACCAAAGTAAATTTTTAGTTTTTTTCATAATTTAGTATTAAAATACTCTACAATTTATTTAAGGTTTTAAAGACTTTAGAATAATCCAATGTGCTATTAAGTAAGTTCTAGCCACTGAATTAATATAAGTTTTTGTTTTATGTCATTATCTATAAAAATAAAATTATTAAAAATAAATAATGCCGGTTCTTTTTAATCTTATTGTTTTTCTTGCTAACTTTGAATTCCAAAGTTTCAGTGCAAAAAAGTTCTATATCCATTGAAAATCTCAGGTTTGTTTTTCATGGACTTTGCATTCGTATGGGAGAGGGTTCTATATTCATTTCTGACTTTTGTCATCCTTTTATTTTAAAAAAAATAACCGTAACCGTTTTTGACTTCATTTCTTCAAACTACCACAAAGATATTTTCAAATAATATTTATAAAAATTCAAACATCACATTTCTCACGAAAAAAGTAAAGAATATATTTTTCAAACTTTAAAATTCGTTTTCCGGAGAATAATTTTTTTGGATATGGGTTAAGTACTCAGGCGGCGAGTTGTAAATATGCATTACTTAAATAAATACAAATTCAATTTTGACAAATCTTAGACAACCGATGCCGTTGTCCAAGTAAAACAGCTGTCTAAAGTTAGACAAGGTTTAAAAGTACGACTGTTAATTTTAAGTTTGCAAATAATTTTCTCCAACAAATATTTACGAAAACAACTGTACTTAAAAAGAAAATTTGAATTAGGAAATGAGTTGTTGAGTAAAAAAAAAAGGCTAAATATGTATATCATGGCATTATATGTGTTTACCTAATTTTTCTAATGTTTTGGTTTCTACTTTAAGTGAATCTTTTTAGAAAATTTCCCCTCCTGCTTGAATGGGAAAAATAGACTACTGTACATTTTTCATCTTGCCTGGACCTTTTTGTCACTTTTTTTAAAATCCTGTGTACTTGGCTTTATAAATCCATCGGGACTTCATTAGTTTTTAAGTTGGGTCGGTGTTGCTTTAATTTAGCAAATGAAGTGAATTCTGGTTCCTTTAGTGGGGTAGGTATGTAAATATATAGCTAATCTTAAATTAGAATACATGAATAAATAAATACCAAAATATAGAATATAAGAAAGCATATTATACACGACATATCTATCAAAAGTGTGTACCGACAAATAATAAAAATTTGATTTCATATTGTGATGGTACTTCAATTACATTAGGTACAAAAAATATCAAATAAATTGCCTGGAATATCATCAAGACTTAATATAAAAAAAAAATGTACTCTACGTACTTATCATTTAAGGAAGCTGTTTTTTAATGGTACTTCTCAAAAAGCCTCACGCTTTTTGAATAAAATCAAATTTCACATATATCTTTTGTAGGGCTAAAAGATTTTTTTTTTTTTAACAAAAAATAAAGAATGGTTGCTCTAACGACATAGCATTGTATTATTTTTTTGAAGCGCAATTTTCATTTTATTTATTTGGAAAATATAGAAAAAGATATAATGTACATTTCGCTGAACACACACATCGTTAGGTATTTACAAATAAAGTATTTTTCTATTTTTTTAAATTTACTTTCCATCCTTCTATCTAAATCATTTGTATGTACTACAGTGCGGTGCACTTGATTAGGCGCCATTCTGTAGTATAAGGCTGAAGTCAACTTTTTTAATGTTAAGATATTATTGTGTCAATACTAGAGCTAAGACTTGAGCATTATTCGCATAGAATATCCTTGGCTTAGAATGAAAAGCAGCTAACTCCTACTTTACATCTTTAACAATTTTTTTTTAGTATTCGCAGTATTTTTCTGCACCCTAAATTTAATGAAACTGAAAAGATTTGATAGGTTTTTAGAATTTTTTAGCAATATTTGAAGTGGTCGTATTAACAAAAAATGTTGAATTAGCAGCTCTAAGCCGATGATAAACGGTATCCATTGTTTCTAGAGGGAATGTGGCTGGTTAAAATATTCCAAAAAACTATCACAGCCTTATATAAAAATTTATTTTAATCTATAAATTACTAAACTGATCTCGTTTAAATTGTTAAATATATTCCGGGTGTAATTTCCATTAACTAGGGCATTGCAACATTATGTCAAGATTTGCTTCTAGAAAATATAAAGTAAATTCGTTCATCCAGTTGAAAGCAAATACAAATTTGAGTGGATCTATTTATACGAACTTTAGTGTAGGTAGATGCAGAAAACAGAAATCATCCTAAACCTATACATTTTTCTCGCGAGCATTAAAATCTTTCTCATGGTGAAATGATGTAAAAGATATTTTTCTTAGAAATCGTATTCACAACTGAGTGCCTTACCTAGGGAAATAAGTGTACATAGGATACCTCCAGGTTTTGTGCAATTTGTTTTCTATCGATCTTTTGTTGACAATTTTTTTTTTTCAGCTAAAGTGTATCAATTCAGCTATATACAGGAAGTTCTTTGAAAATTCATTTTATTGTTAGCTGTTGGCTTTTGAAATGCAAAAAAAAAAAAAACATACACGATGATTTAGTGAATTGGGAATTTATTAAAAGACCTTTTTCATATTGAGTATTTTATAGGCACACATTTAAGATACACAATGGAGAATCAAATTTTTAACAAAGAAATTTCACTTTCTCGTGATTTGTTCATCAATTGCAGTAAATAAAAATTAATTTGAATCCAGTCATACATAAAACAAATTTACTTTCCGATTATTTGAATGTGTTCCCGTACAGGGTACATGGTATCCTAAGAGTCAATTTAATCTTAATTAGTTGGGATCTACAAATTATGTGGCAATGGATACAGCTATGCAACAATATGATTGTCACTTTCCAACCTATTTTGACATCATGCTATATCCATTAGAGACATTTGAAGAATTCACTTCGGCTACCATAATTCAAACAAAATATCATTGATGAAGATCAGTTGAATTAAATTTACTTCTTAATTATTTTTTGTATGCACTTGGGCGTATGTGTACTTTTTTCAGTTTTTGAAAGTGAGTTATCTCTAACTATTTCTTTCCTCTAAAGTTTCATAAGAAGAATGTAAATCAATACCATGAAGCTTTATAATCAGAACTTAGGGTATTTCATCTGTATCACATATATAACTTTTAAAATTTAAAATGTCCTTGAGTTTATACAGGCATTTTTTAATTTTAAAGGAAACTTAAAAGTGTATCTACCTATATAAAAAAAAAAACAAAATACTATTTCCTTGTATGGCATGATTTTGTTTTAGGGTTAGGACAACTTTTTCTTAAAAAAATAATTCTTTATACCACTAAGACCATTTGTTTATATCTATGAATATGTCTAGGTAGAAAATAGTCCATTAGCATAATTAAACCATAAAGTTCTTATCATTATCTCATATTATGGTGTCAGCTTGAACAAAAATATACCAAATGTGCTATTTCTTGATACTTTCATTTCCCTTCTGAATATGTATAGGTACATAAGTATATGTATCTTTAAAGTCAAAGTAGATCTCAAGACAAAGATATGATAATAATCAACTCAGCATAATGGCACACGCATCAAATAAAATTTATCTTAAGAGAATAATATTAGATATTTTTGCCCTTGCCATAAAGGAAAAACTAAATCGCACTAATTGTACGTTTATTTGTCCACAAATGTGAAAATGTCTTTCTACCTTAACAGGGTGATTCTTATTTTAAAGGAAAAAATGATATTGAATTATTTTTTCTTTTACTTTGAGCAAATAAAATTGTATTACTGAATCACTAAAATATAATAACAAAGCTAGAACTTGACTTGTATGAAGAATTTGTTTTTTAAACGTTGACAGGAAATTTATCTTTTTACTAGATATGCTTTCTCGGACTTTAGTACACATATGATTAAAAATGTATTTTCTATGGTGCCATTTATAGTCTTCATTGAAACTCATCATTGAAAATTATGTTCTCAAATTTTGGGGCACTAATTCATTAATTATTTTGATGAACAAATGTAGTTTCATGTATTTCAATATACTAGTGCCCCAAAGATACTAAACGGTTTTGATCGTTTGTAAAAATCATAGGTAAAATTACTTCGTCCTCGGTTCCAACACTCGTCTTCAATGATCCTACTGCTAGCTGTCAGCTCACAAGAAAGTTAGATTATTGCACTTGATATTTCAAAAGCGTTTAATAGATTTTGGCATCAAGCTTTCTTATCGAAAATGTGTGCATTTGGTAATGATGAATCTCTACTTCAATGGACCTAATATTCCTTTAAAAAATAGTGGTGTTCCCCAGGGTTCCGTTTTATCTCCTACTCTCTTTCTCATTTTCATTAAAAATAATCCCCTGTCTGAAACTTCTTATAAATTAAATTGTTTTTCTAATGACAGTGCCCTTATTTTGTTGCTTATTGAATATTTTTTCCGCACGAATTGAAATTAAATGTATCTTTTTAATTTTAGACAGTTGATATATATATTTTCATAAGGAATAATTGAATCGCCAGTTTGAAGAAGGGAAAAAGTCCCAAAAATTAAATTTTTGGTAAATCCAAAAAAAAACTTCTAACTTTTTGTATAATTTTTTTTTTTTAAATTCAAAATTAATACCAGCAAATCTTGTTTATGTTGTGGTTATAATGACTTTCAATTTTTATTAAAAAAGTAAATGAAATTCTAAATTAATTACACAAAAGTACGATGGATTTGTTCCCTTCTTAAGAAAAAAAAAATACTTTTCAATACCCTATTGCAGTTTTTGAATGTTAAGCTGACTCCTTCTGAAATTTAAGAGCACCTTTTAGTGTGTTTGATGGAAAATACTTTTTATTAATATTAATGCTCATATCCTGTATGTGAAGATGATTTTAAATGCCTAAACTATAAAAATAAACAAATTTTACCATTTTATCTGTAAAAGTGGTAAGAAGTTTGAAGAAGGGAATAAATCCAAGGGCAAAATCACCTTATAATAAATTTTCATTTCCCTGTTTTAACGTCAAGAATGTCGATTTTTGTTAATTTCTTTTAACTAACGTGTGTATCTATGTTGAAAGAAAAATAAAATTAAATAAAACGGTTTTCCAATTTTTGGTGATTTCCCTTCTTCAAACTGCCGATTCAATTGAAGTCGAGGTTCTCATTAAAGAATATTTTAATGCTTAAAACAGTAAATGGGGCAAAGTTTGCCAGTGCGTTTCTGAGGTTTTGGTAGAACCCTATTCACGATACAAGAAAACTGCACACCTTAAGTTTTTCGCAGTTAACATGTGTTGTGAATGGGGTTGTTTGTGCTTTTTTGCTTTTTGTGTAGTTAACTGGGTAAAAATCAAATCAATTTTGATTTTTGCCCAAATTTTTAAATCTGTGCATTTATTTTGTGTCATGAATGTTAAAACTGTACAATCGCTCAATTGAACAATTTGATTCATGGGCTGCAATTTTCTTCGATTGTTGTTTTTTTCTTCATAATAATAAACTAAGAGCTGACTGCAAATATTTTGGTTGAACCTATATCCAAAAACTGAGTTGAGGATCCCTGGGTGTATCTTGACATCGAATATAAAATTCTGAAAGCATTTTTTTGGCACCCGTGGTGAGGATCAGGGGTTGAAAATAGCAGTTTTACAATATTTTGTAAAATAAATCTCTCTCATTTTTTAAGTCCACAGAATATAATTTCTACGATTCTATTAATTGAACTCAAGACTTAAAGCTCTTGAAGTGCACAATATCGAGAGAAATAAGGAGTTTTAAAAAATCTAAACTCAACAAAAAAGGTTTTCAAAATGAAGCCGATGGGGTTTGCTTTAAATGCTCATATCTTGCATTTCATTTTTTGAATTGTTAAAATTAAAATCTGTGCACTAATAAAAGAAAATGACAAAATATCACTTTCCATTTTCAAAAAAAAATATTGAAGTGTATAGGCCCCTAACACAGTAATCAGAATTCTGCTCTTTTCAATCTCGCATACCTAACGATCGCCAAAAAATCCTATCTGACTTTCATATTTGATGTCAAGATACATGCACCTGCAGATACATTCATATTCTTTTTTGGTTATAAGTTCAACCCAAAAATTTTCAGCCAGCTTATGAAAACTATTATGGTTGATGAACAAAAATTCTAAAGTGAGTTTATCGAACTTTATTAAGAACAGCCGGCTTTCTCTCCACATTTTCATTGGTATCGGCTATATCGCCATAATCAATACCCTCTCTATAAGAGATTCTTACAACAATTTTGACGACATGCTCTCTGAATGAAAAATTTTCAAAAATGAGAATAATTGTGCAGTTATCTTTTAACTTTTCCTTCGACCAAACTGTTGGGAGGCAACTGTTAACTGCTAAAGTTTCAAATCCTGAAACTTCATCAGGTAAACTCTAGTTCTCTATAGCAACAGCTTAGTGGTTGTTTTTTAAGGCTTTCAAACCATTCAGACTAAATGGCTGGGACAATTAAAATATCTAGAAAGTGTAAGGAATGTTAAATTTGTCATGAAGTACCAAGAAGAGAAGAAGAAGTTTTAAGTGAAAAATTGTCAAATTCAGTTAAGTTCGGATACCAAACAAATTGAAAAGTGACGTTTCTCTCAAAAACTCACGGATGATTTAAGTAGGATTTTTGGAATTAAGTGTCATTTTATCCCGGAGAAACATATTCAAAAATAAAAACACTTGGACGAAATTGTTCCTTTACACCCCCCATTTTCCGGTCTTTTCAATAGCCTTTAAGAGCAGTACGTGAAACCTAGTCAAGTCACTTTTATTTCTTTTTATGTACTTATTATTTTAAAACTGTCCAAAACACGAGTCCAAAATATTTCCTTCCTATTCAAAAACACCCTCTATAAGTATAAGCCAAAAATACACACACACGCATAACAATAATACAATTTACATTTCAGCAACAACAAGAAGATGGTTTTCTTTCCCTTTTATTCCATCTAACCTTAAACCCCAAGAAAACAACAAAGTACGAATATTCTCTTCGTGCTCCTTTGATGAATAGAAATGATCATGTTCATGTTCAATGTCCATATTATAAATTACACATCCTAGAAATCTTCTTCTTTGGCACACAAATAGAAGTATAGTGTTGGAGAGTATAAATGTACATATAAATAACCTTTTTGCTGACCACCTTAATTAAGGCATAAATTCCAACCTATATATATTCAAGTCGACGAGCACTCTGATTCTAGTATAAAATAATGAAAGGTAAATAACATTTCGCACAACATTTGACCTCTTATTGCAGTCATCATCATTAGCATCATCATTATCATCATTCGAGTGAGCATGTTGTGGAAGAGGTGTTTCAGGACTAAATTGAGCTCATCACTTTAAAGAACTTACACGTATACATAAAGGGAAAAGTCACCAAAAAGGAAGAAGATGTTGTGGTGAAAATTAATGAGTGTTCATGTTCATATACAGATTTTGTATAAAAGGTAAGAATACATAAGATATGTTTAGGAATAAATTTCGCTTGAATGAAGAAATATCCTCTATTAATCCTGTCTGAAAGGATGAAAGTATGACTCCTACATGACTTTTTAGAACATAAACAGTGCTTTTTTGTCTCTAGGTTGCCTTATACTGAAAAAGGATTTTAGTCAATGTGATCATAAAAAACAAAAGTATCAAGTTTGTGGTTGTTTTTTTTTATATTACAATTGTTTTATTTCAATTGAATATGTAAGGCCCTGATTCATCTGCGATTTTGCCTGTAGTAACATCAAAGAATGTTGACAGATTTCCATCTATGTTGCAGTGTTTATTTTGAATCCAGAACTGTCAAATTTTGTTTTTTATTTCTTTAAATTATAACTTTCTTAGACCAACCATAGATCACATTTCAAAAATCCCCCCTCAAGAAAATTGTTTGTTTTTTCCCCAATCGTGAAAATTGGAGAAAAATTAAATTCAATTATTTTGGCGACAAAAAAGAATAAATAAGTTTAAAAAAATATGAATCAAAAGTCTTATACAAACCCAACATATGACGAAACTCAATTTTTGTGAAAACCTTACCACGAGAGAGATTTATTGATGTTCCCATTTGATTTGGAATTTATTTTGCATTTATGCTAGGCTTTATACAAATAATATTGGTTTCATGACAAAAATTCCAGGTTATGATTTACTGCATATCGAGCTAGAGCTTAAACGGTGCTGATTATCTACTTCTTTTTACTTTAAATTTGGTACAAACTAGTTGTATGTGCTTCCTTAGAGAAAAAACTTAAATATTGCTTAGCTCAACTAGAACCGGCTACCCTCCTATATGGAACGATATTGGTTTTCACAATTTTTTTCTTAAAAATTAATCTAACGATCCTGATTAAACTTAAACAAATTTCTGACCAAAAATTGACATGAAATATAAGAAAAGATTGCCTTATTTTCTGGTTATACCTGTGTATATTGTTAGTAGGTAAGCCAATTTCGTTTAATCTTTAAAAATTAATCTTCAAGGTAGTTTCAATAATACTGCATTCTAAAATTAATTAATATTCACAAATATTTTATTTTTAAATTCCAAAAAATGAAGAAAAATTCCATTTTGTTGGTTTACATACCTAATTATAGTGTTCTTAGCCTTTTTTCTACGAAATGGAAAGTAATTTTTGATTAAAATTTTCAAAGTAATTTTCATAAAAATCCCTATACTTTGTGTCGGCTTTGACTTGTTTTTACAAAAATGGTCGTTTTTATTTTTATTTCAGTATTTTTTTAATTATCATTGAATTTACCAGCTAATTTTTTACACATTCAATTCTAAATACTATTTTTTTTAGTTTTAAAACTGGTACCTATTGGCCATACAAATTTTGCCCAGCAATTTTATAAAGTCTTATTTTTCTCAAAAATGGCTGCTTTTGGATAAAAAACAATTTTTCAAAAAATTTAAGTTAATGTTTCCATACAGGAAATCAGATATTTTAAAAACCTCCGATTTGTTTTTTGAAACTCAGTATTCAAGAATTTTTTAACAATTTCTAGAAATTTTTTTTCTTTTATGAAAAATTAACTATACCTTCTATAATACAAATGTTTAAAAACCATTTAGGAAAATATTTTGTTTCTTAAAAATGACTTTTACGATTTAAATAAATTTTTTTTTTGTAGGCTAAAAATGGGTTGATCTTCCTAAAAATTATAAGAAAAATTGCTCTTAATAATTATTACTAATTATAATTACTACTAGTAACTTTGATAAAACTTTTTTACTTGCGACTAATCTTATTTATCTCAAAAACCACTCCAACGATTTTCATTAAAAGAAAATCAGTGTGTTATTGAACGTATGGTGTACTATCTGGTAAAATGTGTGTACCTTATTAACGGTACCTGCAAAACAATGGTATTTTTTATTTAAGATTTTCTCATTAACTGCTCAACCGATCGCAAGCAAAATATTTATGCAAAAGCTCCTTTTAATTATATGGAAATTGCATAACAAAATTTTGAAAAAAAAAATATTAAATTAAAAAAAGAAAAAATATTAAAGAATTTTGTTTGGAAAATTCAATATTTCGAAAACGAGTTGATGAATTTCCTTAAAACTAGGTTTCTAAATGTAAACTTTAATACAAAAAATTGGCGAACCAAAGTTTTCTTTAAAAAATGTTACCAACATTTTATGTATAAAAATTTCTGTAGTTGCTTGCATGTTTCAAAAGCTTCAAGTACTTAAGTTCCAAGCAACTTGAACATTAGAGCAAGCACGTGCGATCCATTTGTGCATTTCATTTACATATGATATAGTATAAGTACTTAATGGCATGTTATGCATTCGTAAACAAAATTGAACTCGAGATTTTGATCAGATTTGTCATAACGATGATAGTGAAGACGAAAAAAGGGAGTCTCACAATTCTGTCTATCTGTTCGGCTACAGTCTAAAAGGCTGGATAGATTTTCTCAAAACTTGGTACGTAGTGGTTTTTGATGATTTTGTCGTCATGTTTTTTTTATTTTTCTTAAGAACTAAAAATAACGGTATCTGCCATATATTTGATTTTTAAACAATTTAACAAAACCTTATTTTTCTTAAGAACGGCTTTTTCAATTTGCTTTAAAAGGAAATTTAGATTGCAAACAATTTTTTTTTCAAAATTTTCCAAAAAATATTTTTTGGATTTTTAAAACTTGTTTTAATTTTTTTTTTTGAAAAACAAAGATTTTGAAAACTACATGCTTGATTTTTATAAAACTCGGTAATTAATGGGTTTTTACACTCCTTAAAATATTTTACGAACAAAAATTACTTTTATGAAAAATAACAGTACCTTCCATAGAAATGTTAAAAAACCGTTAAGGAAAACATTTTTTCCTTAAAAACGACTACTACGATCTTATAAAACTTTTTCTGTATGCTCAAATTAGGGCAATATACTACCAAAATTTTTTTAAAAATTTACAAAAAGAAACTATTAATAGTAATTCCCATAGAAGGTTTTTTTTAATTTTTTAATTTCTTATTATCGGCTGAACAAATTTAAATTTATTTTTTTACATACATACTCGTAGTTCAAATGTGATTTAAAAATATTGCATATCAAAATTAAAGAAAAAGTTTTTTTTAATTTTTAAAAAAGGTTAATATTTTTTTTTTTTTTGAAAATTCAATATCTCAAAAATGGTTTGACATTTTTTTATGGAAATTTTATTATGACCCTAAGTACATACAAAATAGCCATCCATGCTATATCGTGACCTTCTATTAGAAATATTTTAAGATTTGTTAAAAAAAAAACGCAGTCAGCAACTGCAAAATCAAACGAACTCCGAAGTGGAGCCCGTTCTAAATGTACGAGATGTTTCCCCAACGTGATTTTAAGAAAACAAAATTTATCTTTCTAAGGTCTCACACTACTCGGTACCGAATTTTGAAGATTTCCTCAGATAAAAATGAAATGAAATTTATTTATTTATATTTTTAAAATAAAATTTATTCAAAAATTCTCTAAATGTTAATATTTTGAGACCAAATGACCATATCTACTTACTTGACGATTGATAAAAACTCAATTTCCCTTAAAGTTACTCTTCAGTTTGAGGTCTAATTTATTAAATAACAAGGACATAACACTTTTCTTCATTTCTGTCATCGTATTTTTGTTGCCAATGCAAAATGTCCCCTTGTATATATATACCGAATTCAAATATAAATGTGTGAAGGAAAATTAACGCTTATACTTGCTTAGGCTTTTGTGTGTGATTTCATCATTCATCATCCATGGTAAGAAGAAGCTTTGACTTTATTTGAATTGTTTTAATACAAAATTTGTCAGCTTACAATTCACTTAAGGAATTAATAATTTTTAAAATAAAATTTTCATATTCATCAAAAATGTTACAATTTCGTTTCTTGCCAATGATATAAATTAGAGAATTTATTTTGACAAAAAAAAATGTTAAACATCAAATTCCATAAGCCAGTATTTGCCCCTAAAAATCCCTGCCCAAAAAAAAAATTAAATCTAAGGAAAAGATTTCAAAAAAGATTACCCAATCTTCATGGAGAGCGGGGAATATTGGCCACTTTAATCGATTGGCAGACATTGCTTTCGTAATTTTCGTTACGTATCACTGGATAAAAAAAAATCTATCCAAGTAGAGCAAACGGAAAAAATGTAAAAGAGCAAAAAAAAAAAAAATAAAATAAAGATAATCATTTCACATCCGGTCGATGTCATTAAATTTCACAATGTTTTCCATGAAACTTTTCTATATTATTAGTAGTAGTTGTATAAAGTATAGTATGTGGGAGTGGTTCAATATTGCGAAGAAATATACCATCTTGAAGATAAAAATTTTTGCGGATTAAACGATTATTTCGTTGGAAGAGAGAGAGAGAGAGAAAACATGAAAACTGTTCAATCATTTTCTTCGAATCGATAAACAAGGACTTTTTATTCCGTATATACATCACACTTATAAGTTTGATTGATTGCAATGCCACAACGAATGCCAGCAGCATTAAACTATGTACCACCTACCTACTTTACTCATGTGTCTTATGTGTGTGTAGGTATAGTTAGCTGCAAGGATAACATTGGTGTTGAGTCGTGATGGTAGTTTCATAGTAGTATCATGGCACCTCAAGGATGAAAAATCTAATATTAGTCGTATATGTTACCGAAGGTTTCATTTTGCAATGCAAATTTCTTGCATATCACCACATGCGAAAGGGAAATAACAGGAACAGCTAAGAGCATTAGCGATATACATTTTATACTCCTGTGGTGATCGCCGGGTATTTGAACGATGCAATTTCTATGGTAATCGGCTAGTTAAACCAAGTGAATCAGTTGTTAAAGGAGGATTTTATTTAGGTTCAAGCAAGATAAATCAGTTTATGCTTATTGATTTTTTTTTGTTACCAACAATTTACTCGTACTCTTTCATACTTTAGAACTTGAAAAGTCTTAAACGAGTTTGGACTAAGTAATAAAGTGCAATAAAGTTCAATATTTGTTCTTTTTATCTTTATTTGATGATGATTATATCTCTGAGAATACATTAGTCGATATATTATCATGCTGATACCTACTTTTCCATGAACTAAAACTTTTTTAACTCAATTTACAAAAACAAAAAACTCACCGTAAAAACGTAAAACGCCTTCAACACAAACACAAATCCTACTTGGTAAAATAAACAAAGAAAATACTTGCTTGTTAAATAAATAATAAATCCTTCCGCTTCATGTGGTCTTGTTGTGGTAATGAAAAAGTTTTCCACAACTATTTTCTTATGGCTCTTTCAATTTAAATAAAGGTTAATTTATTCAAAACGTATAATGTTCGTCTTTCTGCAAATATATGTATATGAGTAACAGTTTTTTGGTCAAAGCCATATGATTATTTCCCACCGGTTGGTGTGGTGCAAAGGTGAGTGAAGGCTGGTGCGCTGTTAAATGAATATTTTTTGTATTTATTTAAACTTAGATATAGGGATGGGCTGAATATCATTCTTTTCATCGATGTAGCCGTCTTTTAAGAGGACTTTAAAATGGATATTTTAAAACGTTTATAAAATGTATGCTCGATTAAAAGAAAATAGCAATGATAATAAGATAACTATCTCAAAAATCGTTTCTGTATGAAAGCAACTTTGAATTTTGATTGCAAAACAGAAACAAAACACAATGCTCCTATCTATTTTTTAGTCAAGCACAAACCAAATAGTAAAATATCTTCCATAGTTTATAAAAAAATATTTGAATTACAAAAAACTACTTTTTCTTCAAAATTTTAGATACCTATAGGGTTATTAGTAAATCAAAAATTTAATTTCTTTTGAACACTCTGGATTTTGATTTCTTTTGATTGAATTAATATTTAAATTACAAAATATTTAATCCTCCCACTAGTAAGTAGTACAGGAGGCGACGCACAGTAGGATGAGAAGCAATTCTAGCACGCCAAAAGTATTGTTTGTGTAAATACATTGGATAAAGACCCACTTTTGATTAGCTTTTATTGTTTTTTGGTCGTTGCAGCCATTTTCAATATTTTTCCAGGGTGGTGCTAAAATAAGGGGTAAGAAGATGAGAAAATGAAAATATCACCAGCTTTCGATAAAATGGTGTCCCGTAAATTTTTCGGGATTATTTGTCGTATGAAAAAAAAAAAACATTATTCAGCTTGATGTTTTTTAATTCGATATTTGTTTGTAAATATTTTTTTTAGTATAAGAAATGACACCAGACAAAATTAGTTTTTTATATTTTTAAGGTTCTCATTTGTATGTATATTTTTTTCTGAACAATCAAATGTAATGTTCAGAAAACTTGTTTATTCAGCTTCAATTCAATTTTTATTTGCGATATACACACATGGGTACTATAGGGCAAGGTTTAGATTCGTAAACAAAACCGGATAAAAACATGACACCACCATAATAGAGAACAAAAAAAAGGATGACACAACTCTGGCTGTCTGTCAATATACTTCGACCTACAACGACAGCCTAAGCCTCTAAAGCGATTTTCTTCAAATTTTGAACTTAAGTTTTTTTTTTGATTCTCTTGAAGGAAATATGAATTTTTGTAAGCTCAAAAAATAATGGTACATGTCATACAAACGTTAAGGCAAAATAAAATTTATCTCAAAAACGGTTTACCGATGTTGATACAAAAAATCAGTGTATTTTTGTAGGTATGGTGTACTTTCTGGTATTTGTTTAGTCAAATTTGAGTGATTGTCAATTAAAAGGTCCCAAAATGCAAAAAAAAACACTCGCTCCAACCAATTATAACGGACTACATTCAGCGGCGTATACAGCTCCATTTCTTGGGGGGGGTCATACCAAAACAAATACCCAATTCAGTTCTTGTAAGACTGATCCACACGGTTTCAATTTTTTTCGCTTTTTGTACTTTTTTTGGCATTAATTTCTGCTGGTCCCACAAATGTTACCATTTTTTTTTAATTATAAAGAGTTGGGGTCGAAATTTTTGCAAGGTCAAAATTCGTTTTGCAAAACCTTTCTTTCGAAATTTTGTTTCTCAATATTCTCCAAAGTCCGTTTACATAATTTTTACAAAATAAAGAGAAGTTTGGAAAATGTAAAAAGGGCGTAATTTTGTCTTCTTTTTTCAATTACCTTTTTAATCATCTTAAAATAAAATACAGTAGACGCTCGATATAGTGAAGTAATAAAAACAGCCTGTTCACTCTTTCGAGATTGTTTCCTTTTTCTCAGGAGTTGAAGATTTAAACAAAGCTTTCAATGAGGTTTAAAAAAAAGAAACACTTGTTCAGTTTCCTTAAGCAATGTTAAATTCTTTCGGGACATTTTTGTTAAAAAAAAATATGTTTTTATATATAATTTTTGTGTTCACTATAGTTATTTTTTAGATTTACTAAATCGATCGTCTACTGTATAATTATTTGCTGACAAAGCTTAAACATTTTTATATTAAGGATATTCATGCAACTTCGTAAAACCGTAGATAAGTTTACAAATTTGTTAAATTTATCTTTTGGTTAATGAACTGACAAATTTTGTATGGGAAATGATTTATACAATTTTGTTAAAGTTATCAAGGGATTTTGTTGCGTAAAATAAACCAAACTGCTTAAACGACGTCATTGTGACTCTATCTCTGATTGAATTACCTAGCATTTAATCAAATGTATAACAAAAGTTGTTCATGCAAACTTTTAACACAATTTGTAAACTTATGACGTTGCATGAATAGCCTTATAATTTTCTGTGTAAAACACAAATTTTGATGCATTCTCAAATTTTAATATGATCTTGAGGTTGTGTACCAAAAAAAATTCGTATGGATTTTTTGGAGATGTTAATCTTAATATTTTACTTAATGTTAATATTTTTTAATATTTTTCTTAGTATCTTACGTTTGAAGACAGTTTTTAGGGCAGTTTGCATTCATTTGTTTTCTTATCTGATAAGGGAATAATAATGAGGGGACAATTTTCTCATTTATCAATCAAAAATTGTGGTAGTTAGAACCACTCTTTTATTGAAGACAAAAATTCTTAGCTTTCACAATTTGTTTTTATTTATGCCTGAAAATGAACATATGTGAAGTATTGGTCGTAGATAAAAAAATTGAATGCAGAGGCAAAATGGTCTTCGAACTTTCAAAAATGTTTAAAACATGTGTACATTTAAAATAACCTTCTCAATGGGTTTTCTCATGATAATTGAAACATACAAAATACGCAAAATGCCAATACAAATTCTACTGCGTTAGTATTGTGTTCAATAGTCAAGTTCGCTAAAGTCACGAATTTGAATACATCATCTACGGTGCAACTGAGCAGTACAAAAATTGAGTTGATGATTATTGAAAAGGCAGAGAGCTTGTTTGTAAACGTCAAAAGCCTTAGCAAGTAAATTGACTGGCGTTGATGAAAACAAATTTTCAACAAACAGGACGAATACATATTATTTATCATGACGCTTTCTGCGTCAAAAAAACGACGATCATTTCATGAACAAATTGACTTTGATTTACCGATATTGTGATCAATTCATAGCTTAGGGAATAATGTTTAAAAGCACGCTTAACTTGCGTTGGATTGTCATCAATCGAATATACGATCGATACGATCAAAAGAAAATATACTTTAAACATAATCCAAAATTAATAGTAACTGTTAAATTCGTGTTTAAAAGTCAGACAATAATGTATGATTAAAGTTTTTGTTGATTTCATTCAAACATTCCAAACAGAGCGATGTATTTTAAGTTACGTTGCGTTGGAATGAAATTAACGATAGAAAAAATATCGAACTAAAAACGAAAATGTCGACAGATTAAAAAATCAATTTATATCAACTTTTTTTCTATGTACTAAATATTGGGAAGAAATATCGAAAATTCGATCAAAGTCGATCCTTTTCTCGACTTTCTTTTTAGGCTGCTGACTTTTTGTCTGAGTTCGAAGCTAAAATTTAATGAACTAGTAACCAAAATAAGTATTCTTACATACAAAAAAGTCGATTTTAACCGACATTTCAACTAGTTAAATCGTTTTTTTTTGCTGGTAATTCGTACGTAACCTATACTGAAACAAGTTGGTACTGGGTTTGAGTCGGAACGGCCCTGGTGTATGGAATACGGTTTAAAGTAAAATTTTTGTTTTTCATTGTAATATTCGTATAATATCGTCTGTTATTTTTTTTTTTTTGTCATTCATTCATTCATTTATTTTTTTTATCGAAGATAATTTCTTTGATTTTTTGAACAAAATTCTCACAAAATAAGTAAGTTAAACGGATCAAAAATAATATTGAAAATACTTTTTTAAGAGGGTATATCTGCCAAAAACGTAGATCTACCAAATTGATTTTGAATTAAAAAATAAATCAATGCTGAAATGTTCTGAATGCAAAAGTGGTCAAAATCGTCTATTTGATAAATCTTAACAAAAAAAAAAATTGATTATTTCGACAATAAAACCCCAATAGTATTATTCGGGCAATATAAATGTTGATAGGAGAAGGTAAATAATCTTTACCAATAATGAGTAGGTTGTCTATTCCTAAGCTATAAACAAATAATTTTTTTGAAATTATATTTTAAGATTGCAAATATTTTTTGCTTTTCTTATTATTTTTTGCGTATATCTTTTGAGTTCTCGGGGGGGTCATGACCCCGTGACCCCCCCCTTGTATACGCCGTTGACTACATTCCCAACTTTGATTCACCCGGGAGAGCAGTTGGACTATTGGGGCTAATCATATCTCCCATTATACGTTATCTCTCATTAAAAGTTAATTAAAATTATTAATTGGTGGCAGTTGGTAACAATTTTTATAGAAGTGTTAGTATACCTAGTTAGGGTTAATAAATAGAATTATAGGTTCCGGGTCTTTGGCGGACTTAAGAATAACAAACAACCAGTGAAATAATTTTATTGGAATAGATCGGTTAAAATGATAACACTATTGGTTAACGTAAAAAAAAATTCTACCAAATATTTATTCTTTAATATAAGCAATATTGACATTTTAAAAAAGCAGTAATTTGACTTCATAATGAAGATTATTCATAGAATTCTAAGAAACAGGGAATTAAAAAAATTTACAATTTTTCAAAAACGGGTAATTCAGTCTTTATTGACAAAATTCCCTGAAAAAAAAAATCGCATTTTGGAGACCATTTTTTTTACCACTTTTGGAGCACAAGAATCACTTCTCATCCCACTGTGCGACGCAACATCCACGCAAAACAGGGTTTACCCTATGCATATGTAAATCGATAGCTATAGTCCAAAAATTTACAAAATCATTGGTCGCACGACCGTTTTTTGGTCATTTCCTCCACATTTTTTTTCACTTTTTTTTTAACCAAAAATTGAACCATTTTTACCTTCGAAATTATGTAAGTTCTATTTATGAGCTAAGTTTTGGAATTAGTGATGTCAACTCGGTTTGCTAACCTGAGTCAACACGAATTTAGCACAATTCTAGTTGACTCGGTTTGAACTTTTTCAAACTCGAGTTAGATTTTACTCAAACCGATTACCTAATTGAAATGAAATAGAAATTGAATACAAATCTTAAACGAGTTGGACTAAAAAAAAAAAAAAAAAAAACATTAAAAAAATCTGAAATTTTAAGCTCTTTTTTGCTGAATCAAAAGCAATCGGTGACATTTGGAACGAAATATACTTTTTGCCTTAAAATATAGTTCGTCCACCATCTGTGAAACTGTAAACTGCCAAATTCCATTGAGGGATTGCTACGATGACGATGGATTTAAGAAACTCTAAAAAATGAGAAAAGAATTTGAAAAATCACGAAATTTCGCTGTTTTTTCTTATGCTCCAGAAAATTCTAATTTTAATGGGGTTTTCTATTTATCCTCTTCACATTTAAAAAGTTGATCTGAAGTGACCCCACCAAATTTTGCTTCAAACCGATAATAATGCATGAAAAGTATTTGCAAATTTTGCTTAAACTAGAGATAACCAACTCGAGTTACAAAAACAACGCAACAACGCATGAAAAGTGCTCACATAGTTTAGTGTAAACTCGAGTTAGCTCACTCGAGTTACTTACTTAAAAAATTTCAACTCGAGCTAACTCGATTTGATACATCACTCTTTCGGATTCTTGCAAACAAAAAATTCACCAAAATTAATTATTACCCGTATACCTGCCATATAAAGGTTTTTTTTTATTTTTGATTTTCTCATAATAGCCGATTTTAATCAAAATTTTTACCAAAAAGCTCCTTTCAAATTTTAATAATGTTGCATATCAAAATTCTGAAAAAAAATTAACTGTGGATTATTTAAAAAATATTGTTTTTTTTGAAAATTCAAAATTTCATAAATGATGAATATTTTTGAAACTAGGTTTTTAAATGTGTATTAACAAATACTTAAAATTGATATACCAAATTTGATTTTCTAAAATGTTAGCAAAATTTTATCTCCACAAAATTAGTTTTTTAAGAAAACCATTACAACAATTTTTAATTTTTTTTCATATTCATATATTTCCAAGTGATCAAATGCCCTACTTGTTTTTGAGCTTTGAATTATTTTACGGCTTGTTCATTGATTTAAAAGATCTATACAAACATTTTTTTTTAATACTTTTTTTTATAATTACTTACATATTTCTAAAGTTCTTAAGTTCCACGCAACTTGAACATAAGAGCAGTCGTGCATTTTATTTTTTTAGAAATTTTATATTATTGTATTTTTCTTAAAAACGACTCTACAACTTTTTTAGTTTAAAAGATCACTTTTAGTAAAAACTATTTTTCAAAAATTGGTTATTAATGGTACCTACCAAAGAACCATCGTTTTATTTTCAATTTTCTTCAAAGCGGTATCTTCTGATTTCAATAATATTAATACCGGAGCTTCTCAAAAATAAAATATGTAAAATCTCTATCAATTTATTTCTTCACACAAGTACTAAGCTTTAGTCCTATTATTTAGAGTTCCATGCTTGATTGCTACTAACAATTAGCTAGTACGTAGCTATTATACCTTTAAGTACTCAAATGGGTATAATTGTGTCAAAATCAGGGGTGGATAGGTGACAACTGTCACAATTATAAAAATAAAATGTGACCACTTTTTTTCCCGTCTCGATAAGGTGATCACCAAAAATTTTGCATTACTTTGAGAGAAAACTATTGAAAGCTGTCGTAAGCCCATTCATTTTCGCAGTGGAGTGTGATAATTTTGTGGAACAGCATTAAAGCAATTTAAATAAAATTGCATAACTGAGTCACACTAGATTGCACTTGTAGGCCAAGAAAACAAGAATTTTTTAAATATCGAAGATGTAAAGGTGCAAAGGTGCTTTTCCATTTGAGAGTATACATACTTTCAATACAAAACTCACCATAGTGACTTTTGGATAGCTGTTTACCCCTGTGAGTTAATTTCATGACTGTGTTCACTAGCAAGTTTTACTCTCGAGAGTTGTTTTCAGTCTTTTTACTCTCAAATAGAAACACTTACATTAAGTATCAGTTATCATTTTTATAATAAATATATTGAGACGTAATAGGAATAAAGGGTAAAGGAGTAAAATAGTTATGGGCACAAATCTTTTGTAAAAAATCTGTACTATAATTTTTATAAATTTTAATTTTAATTAACAACTTATTAAAACAAGTAACATTTTTTGTTTAAATAGTAGGTACATATATTAGTGTATATTGGTTTAGTTCCAATAATACTGAATGTCAGAATTTGGGCCAAGGTTAAATTTTTAAATATTCATAGGTATTATTTCACATATAAGGTATTTTTGTCAGAACTTCATGAATTCAAATTTCAATATTAATTACTTTAGATGCATCTGAAATTTGAATACCAATATTTATATCAAATGTGATTCCATGAAATTGAATCTTTACAATTTAATCTTCAATATTGCTTCAAACATCAACATCCAATAATTTAATCTTGTCAAGTCCTTAAATTAATCGACTTGTCGTCATACAATATTGATATACAAATATTTTCATGTCACTCACTATACCTTTATCCCACAGGTAAAGTCCCCTTCTCAATATATCTACACATAGCTACAAAAAATAAATATTCGATAGAAGTGTTGGCTAAATTTTTGCTTCATGCCAATGTGTGCCATATGTCCGCTCACTTTTATCCCCGAAAGGTACAAGCATGACATTTAATATTCCGCACACGGAATTGATATAGTATAAAGCTTTGACACCTGTTTGACGTTAAAGAAGTCAATTATATGTTGTGACATTATATATAAAGCAATAAATAATAAGAAACTTTGACCAGACTTTATTAATTCAAAAGTTTATTTATCTGACATTGTCTAGAATCCATTAAAAGAAACATTAATATTTGATAAATAGAATAAGGCTATATACAATTGCATCAATTTTGACAGATTTTGTCCAATTGACAAGTTATTTATCAATTAGAGTGTGACAATCTGAGAGCTATGAGTAATCCATCAATGTCACTTGAATGGCGTTCTTCAGATTTAAGTTTCAAGGACTTTTTCAAAGTGTCCCTATCATATTTGAAGATTTATTTCAGATTTGTTTTTTTTTTTTTATAAAATTGGCAGAGGGTAACAAGTATGCAGGCAGTCGGTATACCACAGACATTTTTTATTTTTTTCTGAGAAAAGTCTTTTGGCATTTCTCGATTCGAAAATCCAATTGCAAAAGTGTCCTTTTCCCGTAAAAACAAAACTAACAGCAGGCATGAAGTCGAAATGTTATTATCCTTGTAGCCTTGTTGTACCGAAGGTAGATGATGGTAGACATTTCCAAAAGTAGGGACCCGGATTGCATGTGAAGCGAAATCAAGTTAAGTTTGCCAAAATTAAATTATCATATAAATTGATATATATATAAATTCATATACATACTCAGCATATCACAAGGGCGAATTCAAATGGAGATGTAGATGGGCATGGAGCACGTTATATATACACATCGTATGTATATTCGTGAATGATTATGATATTACCCTGTTGGAGCATTCCATATTTCTCTTTTCATCACCGAGAATTTTGAGGTTATTGTTTTGGAATGCGAAAAGTTTTGAATTTTACCAGATTCCTTCTATACTACGTGGCAAATAACACACGATGCGAGGTTTTCAAGTTGATTTTGATTAAGTGTGTTTTATATACCAAAAAATATGGGAATGAAAATTATTTGAATGACACAAATTCAAAACAGCCATGGTTAAGCTGTTTTAAATTTTTGTCACATATTTTGGTTTGGTCAACACCAATTTGATGAATAAAAGTTTAATATGATTTTTAAGGTAACTGCATGTGATATTTTCAAGACCACTTTACAATTATATAAATTTAATTTATTTACTTGCGTATGGAAAGTATAATGTTTGTTAATTTGTTCATTTATAGGTACAGTGTGTTTTCAAGTCTTAAAGCTATTTTATTCGGAGTTACTTACTTTCGCTCTAGGTGACCCAGCTACCTCAGTTGTTGGCTTTTCACTTTTGTGGCTATGTAAGTGTCGCTTTATAGCCCGTAGAGTTCGTTGTTATATCTTCTTCTCCACTCCCAATCTATGCAACCCTCTCAAAATAGCCTGAGTCCTTCTCATCCACCGATAGGTAATAGTGTCCATGCCACTGCTCAATATACCTCAGATACACCTTAATTGCTCGAGAGAGGACTTTGCTTCTCAATTGTCTTCTTAGCTCAAAGAATCAGCGATTGGCAAATGAACTTCTTCGTTTGATGTCAGCACTTGTGTGGTTCGCTGAGTTAATAGTGGAGCCAATAGGTAGATAAAGTCTCTAACTACCTCGAAACAAAAGCTGTCTCTGTCATACGTGGCCTTGAAATCGATGAAGAGGTGGTGGGTATCGATTTGAAATTTCTGGGTTGTTTCCAAGATCCGCAGTTATATCAATATTTCCTAGATGGTGGACTTTCCTGGGCTAAGAATCCACACTTGTACGGATCTATAATAGCCCAGGAAAATTAGACTTTTACTTCGAAAAAATTCCGACAAAGCTGAATTTTGGTAGAGAGCTTTGATTTGATGTCTTAAGCATTTCCTGAAAAGTTCAGTAAATTTTTCCTTTTTTGTGTTGAGTGACATAAGCTACAATCTTTCAAAAAAACTTATAGTTTTCGAGAAATTAAGAAAAAACCCCGACCCCCGACCCAAATTTACGGAACTTTTCAGGAAATGCTTCAGATGTCAAAAAAAAAGCTCTCTACCAAAATTCAGCTTTGTCGGAATTTTTTTGAAGTTTTGCCATTTTTTTGTCTTATTTTCCTGGGCTATAAGGTTATTGAAGAATGACTTCAGGTGTTCACAAAGTACGGTAGAGAAGATCATGTATACGATGTTAAGGAAACAGATGCCTCTGTACTGTAGTTGGTGGAGTCCAGAGCATAACATTTCATTATAAACGGGAAAACAATGCTGAGGTTCCATTCATCGGGCAATCTTTCTTCCGATCATATTTTACAAATGAGCTGATGCATTCTTCTAACCAATTCATCATCAGCCAGTTTGAACAATTTGGCCGTAAGCTGTAAGGCCATCAGCTCCAGCGGCTTTATTAGACTTAAATTTAGATTAAGCTTTTTTCAAGTTGATGTCATTCCAATGGGATGGATGGAATAGTTGACCAACGTATCGTCCGAGTTGAATGATCAACGTTATAAAATTGACAGAAATAATTTTTCTATATCCTGAGTATCAGCACTAACTACGATTCTACCCACCGTCTTTACAGGCTTTGGTTCGAGCCTTATAATCCTGGGAGTTTTTTTTAGCTTTGCCTTGCGTCGATCGCAATGTGGTAAACATCTTCTTTTTCCAGTTAGGCATTCAAATCACTTCATTTCTCATATGCCTTGTTTAATAGCTCTTAGGCTAATCTTTGTGAATTTAGTCTGGATGCGAATTGTAGTGAAGTACTCATTCACAAACTCTAGACTTCTTGCCTAAGTCTGCCTATAGAACTTGGTCTATAGAACTGAGACAGAACATTCCACGTGTAGATTCAAAGCTCGTTGTCCTTATTTCGAGGTTTGTTGCTGCTTCGATAGTAAATAACTTTACGTGGGTGGAAAGTAAGCCCGACAGCATAACCACCCAACCTAGAGAACTAGATCCTTACAATATAACTCCAAAGGCGGGGAGCCGGATTAACCACTCCTTATTGGCCTAAGTTTCGAATATTTCACGTAGAAGGCCGTATAAGGTGTTTACAAAGTGGTTCAGCCTAACTGAAATCGTATTAAGTTCATCGTTGATTCCATATGGGGAATTCTTCTGCTGCCACCTTGTTGAGAGGAGAAGTCCCTTAGTGGAAACAATCTTCTCAGTCTGTGTCTTCAAGACTCTAGGTAACACCGTTGATTCTCTATCCCGCACCTCGCACACCATCCTTCTGATAGGCTTGTCAGATTCAGAGTGATGATCTTCCAAACTCAAGTATCATTGCTTCTCAGAAAAGAGCCCTGGATACCTTGGCCATGGAGAAAACGCTTTGTGGTAAGAAATAAAATTATATAAATAATTTTCTTGAACGTTTGATAATTTTACACTTTCTCTTTAATTGTTGAAAATTTTATCTGCTGTGGAACTTTAGTATTTAAAAAATTTCAAACTTGAACCATCAAAGCAATTACTAGTGACTCAGTCATGTATTTTGATTCTAAGATTATCAAAAGTTCAATCAAAAACAAGGGATCTGAACTTATGGGCACAAATCTTAGTCAAATTAATGATACTTATCAATTACCAATATGAATTATTATAATTGGAACTGTAATGTGGTATAGTAATCCCGATTTTCATTTTAAATTGAAATATTATAATCCACAAATTAACAATAAAAAAATTTTTTCTAAATTAAGAAATTGTATTCCTTAAAATAAAAAATGAATTTTGTCTGTAAAGCTGAATACAAAAGAATTGCCGTTCCAATTTGCTTGTTTCTTTTTTACCATTAATCCTTAGATTTAGTTTTTTTTTTTTCTTATAAAGAATTCATAACTTGCTTTTATAAAGTAAAACGCGTCCTTCAACAAAATAATAATGAAATATTTTTTATTAACGACTTTGGTGTGCATTTTAAACAACAATTCTGATTTTTTTTTAAACATCTTTTATATTGAGAATTTTTTTAAATAACGATTATAAATAAACAGGCATTAGTGGGTAAGAAAAAATTAGTTTCAATTAAATAAAACCCTCAGAGTTCGTTTCGTTATAACCTTGGCCTACATCTACATTTATTTTATAATAATTCATATCTTTGTCCTTTATAAGTGAACACTTGAATGAATGACCATAGTAACTAAGACAAATAGCTCTTTCGTTTTTTTTTTTACAAATTCCTCAAAGTCATTCTGGGAAACACTTTTATCTTCCGAAGAGGAAATAAGACCTTTTGTTTGTTCGTCCCACAAATTTATTGGAATTTTTATTGATGGTGGAAAAAGAATAAAGGTTAGAGGGGCAGTAAGATAGACAAAACCAAACAAAAAAAAACAAAAGCACAAGTCCTTGATGTCAAAGCAAACAAAAAAATAAAAAATAACCCTGTTATTTGGCAACGAATTTAATCCACCGAAAAAAAAATGACAACGATAAGCCACGAGGATAATATAATGAGGATGATGATGAAAAAATAAAACGATGATCCTGATGGGAAGTAATAACGGATTAGTTTGCCAAGGAACTTAATAGAAAATTATAATGAAATATAACTATCTTCTTACCTTCACCATTATGGAGATACATAGATTTCAAAAAGGGCAAGGAGTTTACAATTTCAATTTATTTTCTGGGAAAACAAATTGAAGAAAAAAAAACAAGAAAAGAAAATTTTGACAACAAAAAAAGAAAATTCTTCGCGAGATTTATCCATTTCCCTTTTTTTTTTTACTCTTGATGTTCTTTTCGGAATATATACTTTTGGTGGTATAGAATCTTAAGAACGGAAAACCAATTGAATTCAATCCTTACAAGGATTGATTTTTTTTCTCTGTGTGTGTGGTGTGCTTTAAATTGATATTTAGTTTCGTGTATGAAATGGTGGGAACTCGGAGACTGGAAGAAATAATTCAAATTATATAGCAAGAGTAGCAAATCAATTTAATATAATCTCGAACAATATTATATTTTTGATGTAATAAGCATTTTTTTTTTAAATTCAAATTTATTTTTCTTTATTTTAGCTGGAAATTCAATATCAGAAATTTATGTTAGATGATGGCGCATGTTGTCGGAAAGATTTTCTTTTTTTTTTTGTTACTTTTGTGTGTAAAGTGGGATTTGTTCAAGTTAGAAAACACCACAGGTGCAACAATTGTATATATTGGGAAGGTTGTGATCCCTTACTCTACACAGTGTACCTATTTTGGAAAGTATACCGAAAGAAATTTAAATCCAACCAATGAAGCTTGAATGGTGAAAACAAAATAATATTATGAAACATGAGAAACAAAGGGATATTTTCAAGGTCGCATGATATTTTCTGCTTTATGAAATTTGATATCAAAATAACTTGTTTAGAGTTTCAAAGTAGTTTAAGAACGTATAAAAAAAAACAATTGAAATGAATCAGGTAATAAATAAATCTGTTACTTAGTAAAGAAAATTGTACGGATATTTAAGATTAAGTTCATTAAAAAGTTGACAGTGGTTTTTTGTCAAAAAATCCATACAAGTTAAACTGAACTTAAAACAAATTACATATGACAAAGACCCTCGCTATGTCACCGATGAGTACAAGTGAGTTAGCCGGAAGTTACGCCAGTTTGTAAGACTAAGGGCCATAAAATGTATTTTTAACCATGCAAGGTCTTTAATAACTGTGATTTTAACAATCCAAAAAAGGCATCAAAAATGTTAGTAAAATATTCTGGCAAAGCTGTAAGCATATTTGTTAAAAAAAATTCCAAAGATCACGAAGCTGCAGATCTAACAGAAAGGCAGTACTTACTGCAAAGAATACATTGATTAATATTTAATAAGTTGCCAAAATCTTCTATTGGTGTTGTCGGAACTTGGAATTCCGAAAAACTGATCCAGCTCTTACTTATGACGATGACGATGACATTACAAAATAGAAGGTGTAATGTACAAATGGATAACAGAACATTCGAGCTATTTCCAAACGTGTCCTGCACCGAGTTCAGAATAAGGAATGCGCAACAATAGTGTTCACCTATAAGGCATCTAGGCATCTTCTTTAACCTGTCATTTCAATAGCTTGGCTATGCGGACGACATCGACATTATCGGCCACTCCCAGGGAGCTGTACTAGAAACATTCCACAGCTGTTGATGAACAAGCGAAATGCGTTGGTCTTGAAGTGAATGAGGATAAGAGAAAGTATATGCTATCAACAAACAAAAGACTCATCTGTGCATCGCCTAGGACAAAATTTCACTGTTGGCAGCAGTCATTTCGAGGTGTCAAGGAGTTCACCAACCTTAGAACAAACATCAATTCCACGAACAACAGCTTAGTTTGAATTCGATGAAGAATTACCATAGAGAACAGCTACTTCTTCGGTTTGGCCAAACAAATGGGTTTAAAAACTCCTTTCTCGAAAGATAAAGTACATGCTTTACGAAAAGGCACTTTATAGATAAATTCTGTTTAGTGGATATTTGGTCCAATATGCGAAGAAGGCGAATGGAGGAGATGATTCAATGGGGAATGTAGCCCGAAGAGCTAAAACACATCAACTACACTGGCTCGGCCACATCGAACGTATGGACAACAACACTCCAACCAAGAAAATCTTCAAACTCCAGCTTCGAGGTTCGAAACGACCAGGAAGACCGAACCATCACTTCCGATACCAGGTGGTTACAGTAGCAAGAGCACTTGGTCTTGACGACTGGAGGGAGTGCGTGAGGGACCACAGTCGATGCGGACTACCGCAATATCTCAGGCAAAGATCCTCACACACAGGCATTCACATAGAAAGTGAAATGAGCCCTAATCCACATCTTTGTTCTATCACCCTCTGCATATATGTCCATTATGGGCATGTTGTAATCGATTAGGTTTCCAACCAAGAGAGATAGTTTAGGTTTGCTTAAACTCAGTAAGTACTTTGGTTCTTTCTTTGAGATTTCTAGCCATAGATTCCCTGAAACCCGATAAGTTAGTGGCTTTGAGGAAGCTCTGGTGAACCCTACTCTATTTTTCCTCTAGTGGTATAAGTACCCAGGGTACTGTTTGGCACTGTTTTTGACTAGTTCATTTGCCATTTCAGTTCCTTTAAATGCCACGATGTCCCGGGACGCATAGAAGTTTTTTTTTAAGCAATCCTAATTAATTGTTGCAACGATCAACCAGATTTGACATCGTAACAATTGACAAAATTGCATTGATCTCAAAGGAGAGAGATGAGATTTTTGAATCCGGTTTCCAGAATCTAACTAAAAATTAATAAAAGTATTGAATTTTGAACAGAAATAATCACTCACGAGTTATTACGAAAAAATTGAAAGGAATTCTTTGATGTTTTATTGAATTTTTGTTTGTAACTAAAGTAAATTTTTCATAACTATCCACAAACACTTTATTGTTACAAAAATACTTATTTATTTATTTAATCTACGAGCCTAAGACTCCACAGATGCAAGAATAAATGTAGGTAACACAAAGAATGCAAATAAAAGCAAAGAATGCATGAATTCCTAAGAGATCGCATTCAATTGAATGAATTGTTGAAAAATAAATGAGCGAAAAAATGATTGCAATCATTTTAATGTAAAATTAATGGTGATGGCCGAATTTGAAGTTGCAGTGTCAAAGTGAAATCGTTGAAAGTAATCTTTTGATTGAAATTATCCAACAGATACATTTATAGACTATCAGCGAGTGATGTCTTAATTACTAGACTGAAAAAATTAACAGTGGAAAGAAGCAAATGACTTTTGCAGTGACATACGAAAAACGGACGTGTAAATAAATTCTTTTCCGATGGTAAAATTTTTACAATGGAAGAAGTTTTTAACAAAATTATAATAACTACACCACGTCCACTTAGCCTAGTACGCTGCTGATGTGAAACGAAATTTTTAGTTGGTCTCCAACAAGACAACGAAACACATACGAAACATTCGTTGACAGTTGCACAAATTCAAAGAGTTAAAACAGTTGCAAATGCAAAAGAATCACAGGCAGCCATTCTGTAATGAAAGAAATAATAAAAAAATAAACCCGAAAAAACATAAATGTTTTTTTTCCGCACACAATATATGGTCTGGGTAGTTAATTGTGTACAAAAAAGAGTGTAGACTTCTACAAATAATCTGCTACAATAATCAATTTCGCTCATCGAACAGCATACTGCAGACACAACGAAATTTAGAACTAAATTTTTCGTTTATGATTTCACTGTGTCATTTTTGTATGGGATTTTTGGTTTTGGCACTACGATTGTTCTCCTAACCTTTTATTTTGTTTGAAATAAAGCAGAGTTCTCAATAAAACAATTTGTTAAGTGCCCTATTACACGATGACTTTTTTCGAAATTAAACGAGTGCGAAGGGGAGATCAGACATTTTTTCTTGTTCGCACTTATTGAATTTCGAAAAAAGTCATGACTCTAAAGTTGTCGTGTAATAGGGCACTAACAAGTTAACAGTTTTCTTCTTTTTATTTATTTTGGTAATGTTAACTTTTTGTTTTTTTTTTTGTATTAACGTTGAAAACCTCGTAAGTCTTTAAATGGTATTTTAATGTATGTATTTCGAATCCAAAAGAATTAAATTGAATTATTTAAGTATGAATTCCTTGTACCTGTTTCATAGTTCCTTTTAGCCCTATCAAGAGGCATTCACCTTATCTTTAAGCCAACCAAACACCGTTCTATTTTATTTTTATTTCAAAAATCTTAAAATCTAAATCTTAATTAGGTATTATGTTCCCATAATTGTATCGCTACAGAAATTTAAGTCTGGATTTATTTCATTCCCAAAAAAATGTATAAAGCAAAAAAAATAAATGTAGTTAGAAACACTAAGCAAATCCTTAAATACAGAATTTTCCTCCTTTTAATATTAAAAACTCATAAATACAAATTAATCTCATGCGATGAGTATTCAAAAACTTTTTCATTTTAATCGATAAAAGCACAAAAAATAAAAAAATAGAAAAATATCTCTAAATTATTGTCCTTCATGGTGGTTTCATCCTGATGGGTAGATATACATATGATATGGTTTCAAACAATGAAGGTATACACATTTCAAATAAACAAACAAACCAATAAAAAGTTTTTAATAACTTGCCAATGTTCTAACACACCTTTATAATTTCTATTTCTATTGTTCATTGTTATATCTTTCGATATGTTACACAAGTTGTTTCACATCACTTTGCAGCATCACATCATTTTATAACAAAAAAAAAAAAAGAACAAGGACTCCACTCCATCTCCACCCTGAACATCAAATGAATGGTAGCTTGGTAACCAAGCTATAGTTTGTCTACACCTGTCAATGGATTGATATTTAAAAAAAAAAAAATAAGATATGTTCTTGATTATTATGACAGAGATACATTTCCCTCGTTTATTTGCATGAAAATCAGAAGTTGTAACGATTCTGGTGAATTTATGTTCTCTTCGAAAGGACATCAATCTTTATATGTTTATTTTTTTTCACTGCATGCAACACTACAGAAGGTATATAGAAAGGATACTGAATGGTTGGTTTTATACACAGATATATTCTATCAGTTTGAAATGATGGTATCCTGGAAAAAGTGAAGCAATCATTTTGAGCACTTTTGACGATAAAGTCAGGAATATTGCAGGACATGACATCGTACGAGTATAGTCGTATAGGTTATATTGCAGAGGGAGAGATTTATGTATGGAAAATTATCTGGAATTGTGAAATTGTTATTTTCTTAAGAGCATTGTACATTTTTCCAAACAAGGGGAGCACAGAATAAATCCTTGAATATTGTTGCTTTTAAAGTGATTTCAGTTGAAAAAGTAACCATTCATTCAACGAGACCGAGGAAAACGATCCAATATTTGAACAAGCAATTAAATGCATAACAAAAGTGCAAAAATTGTGATGGTTTTTATGAATAAAAAATAAAAAATAAGGGGACTTATTGTTTGAAGAACAAAACGGGGAAAATGATATTACCTATATGATTTTTATTTTCTCTTGTTAAGGGTTATGACTACCCTTAAAATGTTTAAGCACTATGTTAGCTTAAAGAAAATAGGAAAGGAGTTAAATGGAAATATCGATGAACATTGGACTCGAATGTCTGATGAATATCGCCATGGGAGGATAAAATTGGAGCCAGGAAAAGCACTCACCGTTTGTGTTGTGAGAATAAAAGAAGGAATCTTTGTACTTAACAGTCCCTCTTCATCTGAAGTTCGGCTCTAGGGTGGGTAAACTGATGTGGGATTTCCACAGAAGTACGAGTAAATAAATACCGGTTGAATTGTTTAAAAGAAATTTTGCATGAGCGAGTGGAGAGAAAGAAAGTTCTTTGTGCAAAAAAGAC
This sequence comes from Dasysyrphus albostriatus, assembly GCA_946251815.1. Taxonomy (NCBI): domain Eukaryota; kingdom Metazoa; phylum Arthropoda; class Insecta; order Diptera; family Syrphidae; genus Dasysyrphus; species Dasysyrphus albostriatus. The sequence continues at coordinate 131,180,543 of OX276337.1, read as the reverse complement.
GAAACCAAGAAAAAAAAGGATTAAATCGAATCATTTTTATCCATTTTTTTTGTTTAAATACATCAATTTTCCTGGCAATTTTTTCGTAGCTATACTAATTACTTTATTCCATTTTAAAAATTTCTGTAGATATTCCCTCAAAGATGTTTGAAATTTTTTTAAATTATATTTACTCTTGGCCCAAAATTTGATTTTGTTTGCATATTTTTCTTGTTATTTTGAGCTTCTTTTCTCACAAATTGAATCAGAAAATGTCATCACCTTTGTTTTTAATTTTCACTTTACCATTTTCAAAGTGATATTTTATGTGTTTGTTAATAAAGAATCAACTAATTTCCATAAATTCCTCAATAAGCTCAATAGCTTTGAAATCTTTTTTTTTTTTATTTTTATTAGCTTTTATTATTTTTAATTTCATTATTAAACAACTCCTATATGATTTTAATTAAAATTCCATTCATAAGTCCAATTGAATGAAAACAATAATACCCTGAATTATTTGACTCATTGAACCGTGAATAATGCAATTGGATTTTTGAAATAGATTCAGCTTTGTATATTCGTCAAATATATTTTTGTTTATCAAAATTAAATATTCAAAGTTGTGTCTTATAAAATAAATATGTTTATTATTAAAACAAAAATAAAGTATCCGACAATGCAAAGAGTTATTTTCTTTTTTAATCAACTTTTGTTTTGTTAATTTTTGTGAAAAATTTTGCATATAAAAACAAAATGAATGCATAAGTTGAATTAACATAGTGAATATATCTTTGTTTGCGTAATTTAATTGAATTTTGTATAAAAACCAATGAAATAAAATGATAGAATAAAACCTTTCAATTTACTTTTCATTTTTATTTGCAGGAAGTAAATAGTCTCGTCAGGAAACTGAATCCTGGTGCGCTTCTGGCTGGACGTTTTTTACGATTCATATTTATTTCTATTTATTACACATTAAATTAAAATCAAGCTTAAGTCATTTTTGTAATCCTGTCGCCTCGACGCCGTTTTGAAAAATGGAGTCCAATCTGTGGTTAATTGTAAAAAACAAAACTTGTAAATTACTTGAAAAATTTCCATGATCCATGAACAAAATGACGGTTGATTTCTAAAAATCTAGTTGTTGAGTAAACACATTCGGGTAAAATTTAAGTATTGCCATTTTTCGGGAAAATACATTTTTATTTCAACGAGTGAAACCTTCACTTTTTGGATTATTTTTAATATTTTTATATTTTGAACACAAAAAAGTGTCGGAAACGCCTCCACATACCAAACAAACCAAAATAACAATTGACAAAACATATGTAGATGTTGAGTATTGCCACTTTTCGGAAATATACTTGTTGGTGTCAAAAGGACCACTTTTTTTGATAATCTCGAATAATATTTAAATATGGAAAAAATGAGATAATGCCTCCAAATGTCAAAATCGCGTTGGGAAGATGAGGGTTGACATGTTAAAAAATAGGTGTTGAGTAGAAGCATCTTCAGTTAGAATGTCAGTGTTGCCACTTTTTGTGAACATACTGTTTTTGATGTCAAAAGCGTGAGATTGATTTTCACTTTTTTGTAGTTTTTAATACATTGAATATGAACAAATTTTGGGTACAAAATTTAAAAAACCAAGACCATTTCATGGCTACAAAAGTCATCCTTCTCTTCTTAGAAGAATGAGTATATTTTCAGGCTCAAAGAAAAAAGCAGGTTGGTCACCCTTACAGCAAAATCCACTTAAAGTCACATAAAGAGGACAACTGGCAGGAGGAAAGTTGAGAGTAAAAGGTCTGGGACCTTTATATTTGCAGTCATGGGGTTTTTCCTGATTTTTTGTTGTATCACAAGTTTGATTATAATTTTGGCATAAAAAAGGGGGTCTTCAACCACTTTGGAGGTCTGGTAGGGAAAAAGCTGAGAGTAAAAGGTATGACTGGTATTTAGTCAAGGGATTTTTGATAATTTTTATTGTACTACAGTCTAGAATATTCTTCTGGCATCAAAAAAAGGTTTTTAAACCATTTTTGGGCGGGTTTTGCAGGCGGAAAGTCTGGACTGATATATTTTTAGTCAAAGGAATTTTTCTGATTTTTTGTTGTAGGTACCGCAGTTTTGAATATATTTCTGTCATCAGAATGGGAGTTATGATAACTATTTGGCAAAGGGAAGCTGTGAGTAAAAGGTCTGGCAGGGATAAAGCTCAGAGTAAGAGGCCTGACTGGTTTATTTTTATAAATAAAATAAATTTGGTGGCGCAACAGCTCGTGGATAACTTGGGCCTAGTGACTTACAACTCTCAACCATTCCTGTCTGCTTGTTGTTGGCAGGAATGGAGGGGACCCTCAGAGAAGCATTTATTCATGACAAGTTTACTCTTGGAGGATTTGTCAGTTTCTCGCAAGAAGCAGTACCTCGGGAAAAACATTTCTGTTTATTCCTGGCATCAAACAGGGGATCTTCAACAACTTTAGAAGCATCTAGCTGAAGAAAGCTGAGAATAGGAGGTTTGAAACTAATATATTTGCAGTCAGGGTATTTTTCATGATTTTTTAGTCTACCGCATTTTTTATCAAAAAGGGGGGGTTTTCAAGCACTTTCAGAGCGTCTGGTAGCAAATGTCTGGCACCTTTATATTTGTAATTGGAAAATGTTTAAATTTTAAATTTTCGTTGGTGTATATTGCACATTTGGTTATACCTCTGACATCAGAAAATGGTTCTTACGCTATACTTTTTGGGCTTCCGGACGGGAAGAAATGCCCGGTACATAATTATTTGAAACTAAAAGTTTAATTTCTATATTTTGAATGTGAATTGAAGTGCTAATACCATCCACACAAAAATTAAAAAATTATGATTAATAACCCCATTCCAAAAGCTGAAAAAAAACCCAGCAAGACTTTTGAATTACATACCTTCAAATTTGAGATAAACATACATACGTTTGTACATCCACTCCCTTTTATTAAAGAAAATGTGAAATTTTGTTTTCATTTTCTCCATAATCATAATATTAGGTGTGATTAAAACGTCAAAAACATGATTTACAACAAAAACAACTGCTAGTACTAAAGACCAAGTAGATATAAAAGATAAAGGTAAAATTCTGTTTTATAATATTAAATGAATCCATACACCAAGTTAGTACATTTATTAAAAAAAATCCTCTTTTATCCAAAAAACAAAAACCGTTCAAAGGAGCACCAACATTTTATTTTTAATTAAAAGCATTCAAGGTGTCTTCACAAAAGATTTCAAGTGAAAAAAAAATCGATAAACCTTTAAATCTTGCCTTTTGTTCAAAATTGTAAAGCTCGCATGTCCTCTTCGCCGTTCAATCCAATAACAAACTAATTATTATAAAATATAAGACCACCCACATTGGCTAGCCCAGCTGGAGGAGCATAATCCGTGCTATGCATTTTTTTGTTTTAATTTTTCATTGAATGCACGACATACATTCAATGCGCATATTCCTTGTACTGGAACCGCAATTAACTTGTGACCTCAGGATGGAGAATGGCTTTTTAATTTTCTTTGGGCTTAAACAGAAAATAATAATTACACAAAAAGCAAAACATTCCTGCTTCGTTGGAGTAATACAATATCTAGTCTTATACATACATGAACTATAAAAGAGCCACCAGTGTGATGAAAAACCCTAAGGATATGTGCGAACTCAAGCGATTTAAAAAAAAATAAAAGACAAAAGCCTTTCAAAATATTCACAGGAGTAGGTTGTCTATTATATATTTACGTACATCCATATATCATCACCTGCTGCTGTTGCTGCTGCCAAGAATGTTCACCTCCTCCCCATACATATAGATACCAACGCCTAGTTTCGTTTACTATGTCTGTGGTAAAGAGTATTCGAGAAAGAAAAAACACAGCTTCACCTTGTGTGAACAGCATGGTTGAATACATGTCTACTTACATAAATGCGGTTGCAAAGTTAAAAGTCTTCATTTCATCTTAATATTAATTTATCTTTGAAAACACAATTTGGCCACAAACTTTACAGACAAGCAATCGGTTTGGTAGGTAATCAATATTTTGCTTTTATTTGTTTTGGATATGTAAACATTTGTGTGTTTAAAAAAAAAAACAATAAAAAAAGTTATAAAAATAAAAGAAAAATCTTATAAATTTGTTTTATTAAATTTAAGTTACTTTAATGTTGTCTCAGCATTATTTCTGTGAATAAGAATTTATGACGGATGTACAGGAATAAAAGAAAACATAGGCTTTACGTGTAGCGCACGTTTACCTGTAGCTCATTTACGGATCGCACGTTGGCGTGTATGTAGTACTCTTACGTGTAGCACGTTTACATGTATAGCATGTTAACGACACGTTTTCTTTATTTTGGTTACCTTCAATAACAAAATCTGAAAATAATAATAATAACTGAATTTATAACATACGATACTTTTATATTCAGGATCGAAAGATTGAGTTGGATTAGGGTTGGATTTTCTATACCCAGAGCTTCAGTAGAGTGTTCGATTGAGGTTTGAGTTTAAATGATGCTAAGATTAATGGCCTTAATCTTCTTATTTCAATACAATAACAACTTTAATTAAGTATATAATACTTTAACTTATATTACAAAGCTCATTTCAACGCCGCATGTATACGTAGGTATAGGTAGGAGCAATAAATCGTTCAAGACCTAATTAATTACAAATTTGAACTGTGTTTCATTGGAGAATAGTCAGTTTATCCCTGAAAAACTATAAGAAATATTAATTTTTGAATGCTTTCCGCTGACAGCTTAAAATAAGTTTTTCATTTATATTATATGAAATTTACTACCAATATACGTACCTATAAGTACTTAATTCATCCCATATCTGACAAATTAATGAGTTAAACAACCCCTGAAAGAACTAAAAAAAAAATAATTGACATTATTAATTTCGCTCCTGTAAATACACATTAAGAAATGGTAAATCGTCTTTCTGTCAAGCCATTGTGTCAAGTTCTTTTGGAGGATGGGTACAAAAAACTCTGAAAATCAAAACAAATAAGCATTTTGTTCGCTCATTTATGTAAAATAGAACGTCCAGCCCTCGAAACTTGAGAGCTAATAACATTATTTTTGAATAAAAGTTGTCTTTAGCGTAGAAAAAAACTGATACTGCGTTTACATGGAGAATTGAATCAGAATTGAATCCGGATTTAGGTCTATGTAGACCTGTAGCTCGGCAAGCTCAATCAAATCAAAAATAAAATGTATATGTACCTAGATTGAAGGATTGAAGAATCGAGATTTCAGATGCTTATTAATGCGTAATTGTGTATTTTGTTTCCAGACTATTATATGTTGTATCTTGGGCTTATTTTGTTTGTTTGTTATTTGTGGTCTAAATTAAATTTTACTAACAATGTCGCACCCATACAATAAAAGCTAAGCTTTCACTTCAATTCCATTTGAATTCAATTTTTCGATCTGGAATTGTCATAAACCTGGTCTGAAATTTCAATCCGGATTGAATCCTATCCTTCGATCCGCTTATCCGCTACTTCTTATTATTTTCCGCAGCACTGAACTCTGCCATCAGACATTCCAGTAATCTTTCCAGTCAGTGCTGGAAAATTGGTTGATTGGTGGGTGGAAAAAATCGAAACGTCACATTTAGTTTACGACTTACGACAAAGAGTTGCTTGGTCTCGCTCTTACTCTTACATATTTTTTATAATAACAGCCAAAATACAATTCGTTCTGTCTGTGTAAAATTTTATTGGTTATATAAATTACGATGTTAACCTCTCGAAAACACCAACTCATTTCTATCAAAGTGTTGAAGTAATTGATTTAAACAGTGTCAAAACGTCAAAATATAATTATATATGAGTCACAGTTCACAATTCTTTGGTAATATACTGCGCAAGTAACAAAAATTGAAAATGTCAGAAATTAAAAATGGCTGCGTGTTATTTAGGATTCTTACTTCAAATAACACGAAAAAATAACAAAAAATTGCACATGATGTCAAAATTGAAAATCAGAAATAAAAATTGCTGTGTTTGTGAATTTCAAATAACACGTAAACACACAACAACAAATATTAACATTTGTCACTTATTTTAATAGATGCGCCAAACTGAACAAAAATTAAAACTCTTATGATATTAACTTAAGTTCGTATAAGACAAACCTTACGTAACGTAACGGAGTTCACAAAGTTCAAAGTAATTCCAAAGCATTATTAATGGAATCAATGGTCACGTTCGGCTGGTAAAGCATAAATAAATAAATTTAGTGGCACAAGAGCTCGTGGAGAACCAAGGCCTAGTGACTTACAACTCTCAACCATTCCTGTGTGCGTATTTTTGGCAGGATTGGAGGGGACCTACAATTTTTGCCGAGTCCGAACGGCTAGATGAGAAAGCACTTATTCATGACAAGTATACTCTTGGAGGATTTGTCAGTTCCTCGCAAGAGGCAGTACCTCCGAAAAAAACATTTCTGTTTTTAGGTGGCAGCGGCTGGGAATCGAACCCAGACCTTTGGCATGACAGTCCTTCGCACTAACCATCACGCCACGAGGTACTACTGGCTGGTAAAGCATAGGGTATCCATAATCCAAAAAATTTTCAGATACGTTGAGTTGTTTTTGCGTCAGCTGTTTTTAACAAGGGATTACAACAACACAAACAGATCTGGACCGCTAAAGATACGTTGCCGAATGCGCCCAATGGATGCTTTGCTCACACTGGCCGCATTCAATAGGCGTATTTCTTTTTAATTCAGAATAGAGTTCTGAACAGAGTCCGAGCATGTCGAGCATGTTCTGAACATCCTCTGGCCTGAACCAAGCGTGCTCTGAGCGCTCTGAATTATTTTGGAAATACACCTGCACAGAACACTAGCTGTCAAATGCTTGTGTTCAGCATTAAATCTGTCTGCTCAGTTTTTTTTATTCTGAGCTCATAGAGCGTGCTCTCAACAAACTCAGAACGAAAAAAGGAACACGAATTTTTAGCTCTGAACGCTCAGAGCTAAAAAAGAAACGCAATTATTTGTTTGACAGTTTGGACTCTACTCTGAACTAAAAAACCAACATTTTCCAACATTTCGTTGGATGCAAAAAAAATCTGAATTTTCAGTCGAATGTCAGCTGTTTTAGCTCTGTCAAAATACTGCATTAACTTTTGGTTTCAACATCTAAAATAGTTAAATTAGAAGTTTTTTACTATTTAAAAATTCATGATGAGTGACTGAGGGTATTCAATGTTTCAGATATCTGACTTTTTCGGGCTCTTGATTGGTCAGCTGTCAAAAAATAACTGAAAATTCAAATGACTTTTGCTTACGTTTTGGTTACGTTTGTTCTGAATTTTCACACTAGAAATTCTCTTCTGAAAATTCAGATGAAAGAGATGGAAGATGCGTTATGCCAAAAAAAAGCGCATGAATATTTAAAAGGGAATTGAACTTTACTGTTTGTCTGATAAGTGTGAATTATGAAACAAACGTGAACGCATCGAACGAAGTACGCTGTAAAATTTTATCACGTTAACTTACGTTTACGTTACGTTACGTTTTATTGATTAACTTACACATAACTTCCTCTTCAGAAGTATCTGTGCAAATGTTAAGAATCACTCATCCTGAATTTATTATTTTCAAATAAAATATTTGAGTATTTTCGATGTAATAAGCAAAATGGAATGCAGTATTTTGACAGAACTAAAACTGCTGACATTGGAATGAATTTTATTGCATTCAACGAAAAAAGTTTCTGTACCTGAATTCTGAATATCCGAATTTTCAGATATCTGGATTGAATGCGGCCATTCTTAACACTTGAATGCAAACTGTGTTAAGAATACACATTATAATCATCATTAAAATGCATAAAAAGCCAAAATGTAGGTATTATATCTTCCATGTCAATATACGAGTAGTAAATGACTTGACATTATGCGAATGAAACATCTTTTGCTCCTCGAAAAACCTGTATTTTCGAAATATGACCGTTCCCTGTCTGTCCCTAATTTATTCTATGTCAACATCTAGCATCTTTTGTAGAGTAGAAAAACTTGGACAAGAGTTCTCCAAATCATTTTTTTCTATAAATAGATCAAATTCGACAAAATATAACAAACAAGTGAATCCAAGAAACTCCCGTTTCAGCTTTCTCACATCAAAATTGTGGAATGCAGGAGATGGACATCTCTAATAAAAATATTCTTCAAAGAAACACAAAAAAGTTAATCAATCGAAGACTCTTAAATTTGTAGTCTAAAAAAAAGAAAATAATACACAAAAAGGAAAATAATTAATTAGTCTGGCTCAGTCTCCTTCACGTGAACAAATTAAATAAGTCTACTTATTCTGACTCATTTGTCCCTAAGAGTTTCTCATTTTTTATTTTTGTTCAAACTAGATTCATACTTCCATAAGTGCATATATATTTAACGACCTATTAAATGTCAAAACAAAAAGAAAACTTTGTCCTACTTTTGAAGTTTATCAAAAAAATTTTCAACGAACTTTCTTTTCATTTTTCAACAAACTCACAAAACAAGAAATTAATTTAATTGCCTCAATAAGAAATCCAATCATCCGTCCTTCCTTACAGTGATTTGTTATGTCATATTAAATAGAACTTTTTCACATCGTTTTTCAAACAAAACTTCTAGCTTAAATAAAAGTTAAAACAAAATAATGAGTTCAAAGTTCATGTGATGCTCACAATCTTATAGACACTACTACTCGTCGTAGAAGTAGGAAGTAGGTAGGTAGGTATACGATTGATAATCCTGTCAATACTTAAGCTCTTCAAACAATTTCCTGATGTTGTAGTAATTACAGTAAATAGCCACTACTCGTGTTGCTATTACCGATGGTCATTGTTTTTTTACCCAGTCCACGATTTCAAAGTACCAAAACAAAAGTACAACAACAAACCTGGGAAACTCAAATAAATACTAAGGTAATCAAGAAAGCGTAACTTTTTGAACCTCTGTGATGTGGGCTTTCCTCATGGTATCCCTATCTCCATTAAATGTATATAAGTTTTCCTAGCCCCATTTACCCACATACACACTCCATTGGCTTGGAACCGCCTTAGCATCTCCAGAGTTCTAGTCACTAATGGTCTTGGTCGATGGCTATGAACGCGCCGGCACCCGCTGCCGCCGCCGGCCACCAGCTATCTATTGCATTGAAATAGTAATTTTTTGTCTACTCTTTGCTATTTTCTTGATTCCATTGTTGACAAAGTTTTCTGATGCTCGATATCTGCACACAGGAGAGAAAACTTTTGATTCCTGTTTCGTTGTAGTTTTCTATGCCATGGTTAAAGTTTGTTACAAGTTTTTCGTTCCATCCTTTAGATACACTTCTGGGTTTGAGACTTTAGATGTAGAGACAGAGGTTAGGTAGAAATAGCTTGTAGCAGGTGGGCTCATTCGATTTCTGTACAACTTTCGCATGTGAAATGAGAATAACTCTTGCTGCTATTGCTGCTGCTGCTCATCCTTAACGTACGTGTTTTGGTTTATTTACTACGGTAGAGAGTTAACGCTGCACCACATTGCCGCCACACCGTAACCGTCAGCCGGATATGATTTGAAAAGAGTAAGGAATCTAAGCACATAATTTTTTTTTGTAAAAGATCATGAACTTTGTTGCTTCCTTCCTTGGATCTGGGGAGTTAATTTCTTTAATACAACGGCAGCTGTATATAAGCAACAAGTATAGGTATGGAACTTCATTTCAATGTTGAAGCCAGGCGTTTGCTAGTAAACAAGCAGAAGTTTGTTTTCTTTTTTTTAACGTAAAGGAAACAGGAACTGCATTGTTACATTAATTAGTAAATTTTTGTGATGTAGTGAAGACAGGTATCGCAGAGAGGGAGTCTTTTATTGATCTTCATTTGTATGCTGTTCCAATATTTGTTGGGAACTAAATATGACTAAAGAGAGAATATTGGAGAACAAATTGCTTGACTCGAATTTGTCAACCAAATGTTGAATAGTTTACTGCCCACCTGGAAAAACAATCTAGTTTTTAATGGGGTACTAGAAAGTCTTACATTGACCCTAACAAGGGCCTAGCAAGGGTTACACTTGACAGACAAAAAAAAATAAATAAAAAGTTATCTTAGTTGGGATTCGATCCTATGGTTTCTTCTGGTTTCCAGTCCAAAACACTAACTACTAACTGAGCTATTTTGCAATACAGTTATGTAATGTTGAAAATGGTACTTGAATTTTTTGTTCTATGTATGATGGTTATAAAATATTTATTTATTTTTTTTTTGTTATAGATGGGGTATTTGTGATTGGATAAAAAGACATATCCAACAAGTTTTTCTTGCAAGGACCTCACTAGTATTTGAGAAGTTTTCCTTGTATACATTGCCCCTACCGAAGCCTTTTCAGAGCCTCGACTAAACTCGACAAAAACTTGACATTTTCCAGGCGGGTGGGAAGGACGACCTTGTAATCCATTAAATGGGTGTGCATCCTCGCCGCAAGATTACTCCCATCACCAAAAGTTTAACTTGCTTTGGTTATTTGGAATTTGTGGATAGATAAAAAACAACAAGTTTGACAGTCCATCGCAGTCTGTCAACCAACTGGTCCTTATTGATAAATCCTTCTTTTCATTGTCTAAAACCTTGCAGTCAACAACAAATGCTTTAAGATTTTAACTTCACCTTTTTAAAATAAAATTAATTATTGTTATTCTTTTTTTGAGGAAGAAAGACTTGAAAATGAATATTCCATTTTAATGAAGGGACACTTGGGACTGTTTGTGGCTCTAAGTAAAATATTATTTAAATCCTCAGTGAAAATTATATGCATTGCTTGTTTGAAAATCTTTATGGCATCTATTAATTTTTTTAAGGTCAAAAAACAGATTATGATTCAAAACAAAGGCTTTCTGTTGATAAGAGCTATAAAAAAAAATTAATTTTCTCCTTGCTCCAAGCGTTACTATATAAATATGTACCTACTTTTATTAACATAAAGTATATTCCTTATACTTAAATGCGTCCCTGTCTGTCTGTGATATAGCCTTATATAATGTTTTCTCTTTTCATTAATAAAAGCTCCTTTCTTAAGGAAGGATTAAGACAAATATCGTATATTTTAGAAAATGATATTCATAAGAATCAACGAGGTATTTTATAAGAAGGCAGACACAACGATGACGAAATCGAAATCATTATCTACGTGACCATTTTTTTTGTTTTTAATTTGAAAAATTTTAAGTTATTCATGAAGGTGCGCCAATACCTACAGATGGTTTTTTAATCTAGTTAGTCTCAAAAAAAATATATAAAAGAGGGTATTTCTGATTAAAAGCCAGACAAAAAAGGCACGACAGGCATAACGAAGCACGTACCTCTTAGGTATTTGATTTTATGGCTTATGATTTACCAATTGACTTTAGATTATACAGAATTAATTTTTACTATTACGAGTATATACTCAAAAAAAGAATGAGAATTTTTGTGAAATTGTTTTTATTAAGAGTTTTAAATTTATTATAAAAAATATTCCAATATTTTTGTACAATTTGTCTGCGGAGAAACTCCTTTTTTTATAGACCAGCTTTTAAGGGTGATAGGTTGGATGACGTGAAGGAAAAAATAATTGAATTGGAAAGAAATTTAAGCAGGTAATACGACAAAAAAAAATTAATTAATTAAAATTAAATATGAACAAAAATAGAAAAAAATCCGGAATTTTAAACGGGATCAAACCGGAATGTTTGTCCAGCCTGGAAACCGAATTCCGTGGGCTTTTTGGGGGGAACTTATTTTTATAATTGGTATTAATTCCTTACAAAGGATGAAATTTAGCTTGAGATTGTTTTTTGTAACTTTTTCACTTGGTTTTTTTTTTTAAAAATGGCCCCCAATCTGTAGTCCAGTCAGGAAAACAAAATCCCTGCGCTTTTTGTGGAGGGGGGGCCTACTTTCATGTTTCTAATTTATTTTTTATTTTAATGTAATTAAGCATGAGAGTCATTGTTGTAATTCAGTCGATTGGACGCCCTTTTCAAAAATGGCGCCCAATCGTGGAACATGGTAAAATAAAAAAATACTCGTAAATAACATGGAAAAGTTTCTTGGTCAAAATAACGGTTAATATTTTAAATAGGTGTTGAGTAGACACAACTTGGTGTAAACTAACAATGTTTATGCCAATGGGTGGAATCTCCCTATTTTTTAATATTATGAACACGAAAATATTAGCGTTTGGAGGCGACTTTTCATGTTTTTTCATGTTCAAGATATTATAAATTAGCAAAAAACTTAAGGTCCTATCTCTTGACATAAAAAAGTATGTTTCCGAAAAGTGGCAACACTGAAAAATGCGTCGATGTCGATGTGACTGTTGAAATTTCTTTTTCAAGTTGCTGTGACATTCTATTTCTCGTTTATTAGATCATCTAATTCGTGCTCAAAAAGGCCTTTAGCAAGCAAATTCTGGAGTAATTTTGATTTTGTCCCTGCTTATGTTTTTGGGGGTGCTGAATTTCGTGACGCAACATGGAAAAAATGCAAAAAATGATTCAAAATGCATTTTTTTTAATTTTTCTCTTAGGACTCAAAAACAATAAATTAATCGTAGATTTGATCAAAATACGGTTGAAAGTATACATAGTTTCCAACAAATCTATGTTAAAGGTTTTTTCTGCAACAACACATTTGAACTCCAGCGCTAGTTGAAAATTTATCTATTTTTTCCTGTTTCCAAAGATCTACTTGAAAACACTGATTAATTGCTTTGGGGACAAAATTTGAGCTTTTATCTCTGGCATGAACTCAAAAATGCTTTTCTGATAGTTTTTGATTTTTTAAAAAATTCCTTATTAATGCAAATCAAAATTACCCCATAACGTGTATGTGCCCATAATTTACCTCCGAGCAAAATATACAACGTTCAATCATAGACAGAAAAATCATATTTTAGCAGCGATACCAATATTCAAATGTGGAATGTTGTGCACACTCTTTTTCCAACCACCCCGTTGCAGTATCTAGAAATTTAAAACTAATATTCATTGCTGCCTTCTACCAAAGATATCATTATTTTTCTGTAATCATTTAATTCAGTTTTTTTCGTTAAAAGTTCTTGTTAATTCATTTTGAATTATACTTTACCTGCTGTGTTTTTTTTTTTTTTTTTGTTACAGAAAATTATACCTTAACTCCACAGATACTTGCAAACCCTCTGTCAAAAAAAAAAACATCTACAATACATATACATATGTGTCTTTACTAAAATTACATTCTGTAAAAAAATAAGCTAATTGAATCAGTATACAATTGTAATTGGTAGAAAAAGCAGCTGGTGCTACCGGAAATACTGAGTGTTAATGAAATATTCAAATAATTAAATTCCAAATTCCTGGAAACTGACAATTAATTACCGGTTTTCTCTTAAATTTCTAATTGAATAACAATTGAATTTAAATATTATGTTGTACAGTATATACATACATAGCCATGCACATTCACACACGGTTCTCTTTTTGTTGAAAATGATTTCATTTAATTGGGTTTTATTTTTATTTATGCAACATAAAGACTTATGGAAGCTACGTATGTATCTGTTTGTATTTAAACTTCAATTAATTTTTCTTAAATGAAACAATTCAATTTAATTTTAAATAAGTTCTTAAAAGAGTTTATATTTGCATGGTAGTCATACATACATATGTACTAGGCTGGTCCTTAAATAAGTTATAGTCTTGGATAGCCTTCATTCGATTCAAACATTGAAAAACAATTTCTGTATTCTTTTCCAGATTTGTATACCCCCCCCCCCCATCCTTGTCTCAGTATTTTCACTTTAAGGTACTAATTATGGGGTTAGGCGGGATGGGTAATTTTCTATAAAATTTGAATCAAAACAAAAGCAAATTATTTAAATAAAAATTCGAAAAAATTAGGAAAGTTCTTTTTCCATGTAAAGCCATATGATGCCTATCCATCTCGAAATTTCAAAAATATCCAAAATAAGGACCACCCTTATATGAATATACATACGAATGTATTTTTATAACTGAACAAAAATATTGTTAATTTAAAATTTTGATTTAAATTGAATTATTTTTAATGGTCAGTACATTTTCTGTACAGAATTGAATTCATATCTGCAGGTACAAATATAAAAATAAAAAAACACAAAAATGCAATAGTAATTTGATTATAAGTTATCAATGGTCAGTAAATTTATATAACATATACCAACATTATAAAGCTAAATTTATTTGTTTGGCCCTTTTAAAACACCGAGATTAAATGTTTCCTAATTGAAAAATCTAATTACCAACCATTTTGAATAGTGTCCCATGGCAAAATAAATTGGTGTCGAAAAATATAATATTAACCAAATCCAAACCATAAAAAGCGCAATGCAAATTATGTAGTCATAATTAAAAATTCGATTATAGATAGTGACAACAGCAATTAGGTATACAAGAGAGCTATTTATTAAAAGTTAATCAATATATCAATTGATATTTATTTAAATGCATATTCAAAATTGAGGTGATAAAATATTATTTAAAGTTTGAATGTGTCAATATATTCACCAGTTAATAATTATATAGACTTATGTCTATACAAAATAAATAAATTGAATAAATTTGGTGGCACAACAGCTCGTGGAGAACCAAGGCCTAGTGACTTATAACTCTTAACCATTCCTGTGTGCGTATTTTTGGCAGGAATGGAGGGGACCTACAATTTTTTGCCGAGTCCGAACGGCTAGGTGAGAAAACACTTATTCATGACAAGTATACTCTTGGTGGATTTGTCAGTTCCTCGCAAGAGGCAAAAAACATTCCTTTTTTTAGGTGGCAGCGTCTGGGAATCGAACCCAGACCTTTGGCATGACAATCCCACGCACTAACCATCATGCCACGAAGTACTACGAATATAAATATATCTTATAAAATCTTGAAAACAAAAATCTTGAAAGCATAATCTCGAATTACAAAAATCTTGAAAAAAATCTTGAGTGCAAAAAATCGAGAATAAATATTAGTTTTTGAGACACTGGTAATAACTCGCACACGCGGATTATAACAACAATTGTCTCAAAAATTTTTATTTATTCTCGACTTAGAACGCTTCTAAGTGCCCTATGACACGACGACTTTCAAGCCATTATTTTTTTGAAATCCAATGGGTTCGAACGAGAAAAAACCTCTGCCCTCACATTCGCACTCATTAAGATTCGAAAAAAGTCAGGACTCAATAGTCGTCGTTTAATAGGATTATAATTTTGAGCCTTGCAAACAACTCGAAATTTTACAATGACATTAATGTTTATTTATACCAACTTTACTTTTTGCTTTTAAATATTATTTATTTGTTATATTTTGTAAGGCTTTATTTTTGTTGAGGGTATAAGAATGTGACTGACTGAAATGGAGCAAAAGTATATTGAGCGGAATGATTCTTAAGTTTTAATCATTTGCTTGGGTCTTTTTTACCACTGAGGCAACGCATCTACGTATGTCAGCAGTTTTTTTTGGATAACAGTACTTTTGCACTGTCACACTCAACACAGAGTATATCCAAAAATGTGTCACTGTTCTTAAGTTGGATATACACCGCCCTCGGTGCCATTGTGTCACTGTTGGCATATTTCCAGTCACGGCTATTTGGGCTTGTATTGTTTTGTTTTCCATATATTTTTCATGTTGGGCTTAGGCTACGATTACAGTGGATGCGTTTTTTGACGAACAAAAAATATTTGTTTCATTTCATTTGTAAAATTTTATTTTTATTTTTGTTTTGCCCAAAAAAGTCAATAATCTTATAAACTGAACATAAAATTCGTGTTTTCAGAGAATTTTTAAAATAAGTAAAACAAAAATCTCGAAATTATTTAAATTTTTTTGTGATTTTTCGGGATTATGTCTTTTTGATTTTTGTATATTCTAGCGCTCGAGATTTTTGTATTCGAAATTTTTATTTTTTTGTTTCGATATTTCTTGCACTCGAGATTTTTTTCATTCGAGATAACGCCATGATGCATTTTGGACATTACAGGTAAAAATTTTTGGACCAAAATGGTAGGTAACTCGAGTTACCCTTTTGAGAAACTATACTAAAATTTGCTGCGCTGAGTTTTGAAGGAAATTGGCTAATCTGTCACGGATCTCGGCCAATATACAGTCGAAGTATATATGCACAAACGAACAGTCACATTAACACACGGATGGACCGGCGCACTGCCTTGCTGATGGATGGAGGGTTGCTATGACAAAATACACTTAATTTTACTTTTCCATTATTGTAATATGAATTTAACATAAACCCTTGCAATTTCTTTAAGAACAAGTAAAAAATTTGTTTCTACAATGTCAAAAAATAACCACTTTAAAATCATCATAGGACTTTGTTCTAATTCTTAAGACAAGTAAAGAAGTATTGTATTGAACAAATACATACAGATTTGAACATAAATTAACGTTCAGCTTTGATCTTACCAAATTGATTAGAATTTCTATGCACGCCCTTGATTTATCGATTTTTTTCTATCTTATTCATTATGTAAAGAGTACAATATGGTTCGTATTCTTTATTTGAATGGTTTTTGTATCAAAATGTCAATTTGAAATTTATCGACAATGTGCCACCTTCTTTTTCTAAGTTTTCGGATATGTTAAATAAAATACGGCAAAGTTTTGTATTCATAAGAAATTATACTGGATATTTAATCGATAATTCAAATCATCCAATAAACAAAAAAAAGTGGGTTTCATAAATCTGTTTATCTTTCTGTTCCTTGATCTATATTTTATACCATAATGAAGTGATTTACTCCAAAGTTGATTATATTTTTGTGGATTTAAGGAATGTCCTTAGGAAAAGAATTTTTCAGTGATTCAGTAAAGCCTTAAAATATTTTTCCAGTTATACATTTATTACGAAGGTTACAATTTTTAAATACAAAAGAACTTTTGTCCAGCAGAATGCCAATCACTCAATTCAAAATTACCTAACCAAGCAAACATTATTTAAAAATTTATAAAACAATATACATAAATGCACTTAGAGTTACCAACAATTCAAACAAAACATAAAAAAAAAATAAAAAAAATCGATCAAATAAAAAGTGCGTGTACGCCCGAGTGCACCATTGGTTAAGAACACATAAATTTGAGTAATGCTGAGCAAAGGATTCAAAGAACCTAAGGATTAAAACCCAAGAGATTTATTTAACAAGACTTTAAAGCCTAGTACATACTCGTGAATCATGTCATGAATCAATCAACCAATCAATTTTTATCCACACGTGAACGTGCTCGTGAACCTGTGTGGAGAATATTCGTTCACGAGTAATTCCCATGCAAAATGTACGGGAACTCTTGGTGAACAGTTGACATTTCGATTACAAGTCATTTGAGCAATTTTGGTTTAAAAAGTCAAACGTTCACACCACATTCGAAAGTCTGTACCAGTGAGAAATGTCAAAAAAACACTTTCTAAACTGCCGATTATTCACTTCACGAGAAAGTACCTATGTACTAGGTTTAATTCGGACCAATTCACCAAAACTTTATAATAATCTCGAGAATTTATTTCCTTGACGAATTGAAAACTTGCTCCAACGTCAAACAAGATTTTTTGGTACAATTTACGCAGTCTACTAAAGCCGAAGGCTTAACAATTGTGTATCGTTGCAAAGTTTTTTTTGCACAGAAGTGCCGAATGAAAGAAAATTGCATTATAAGTGCGAGTGAGAGCTAGAGTGAGACCAAGGATTTTTTGTTTTTATTTGTCGTTACCTTAATGTGACGTTTCGATTTTCCACCCACTGACTGGAAAGATTATTGGAATGTCTGATGGTAGCGTTTCGGGCTGGAGAAAATAGTATAAAGTAGCTCATATAATAATAAGTATCACATAGTTTTTCTCCATGCTAAAGACTGCTTTTAAACGACGGATTTATTCTTGTAATTTTTTACTGAATGTTGGAGTACATGGGGGGGGGTGGTGCACTTTGTCCTTGCACCTGAAATCAACATCAATTTCTGAAATTTGTTGATGAGTGAATACGTAATCAAGGGCGTATGCACAAAACTGTGTAACCAGCGTGAATAACTTCCTATCTATAATTTTTATGGAAGCCTCAATTTTTATTTAAGTTATAAAATATTTATTCCCATAAGTATTATATCGAAAACAAAAGTTTTCTAGAGTCTGATATTAATAACAATATATTTGTCTGAAGTCTGTCAATTAGACAATAATGTTATTAGCATTTCAGATAAGTAATACCCAAAATCCCACACAATGAAGTTAATTTAAATAAAAAATGTTAGAAAAATCTGTCCGGCCACTCTCGAAAACTAAAAAATTACAAGAATTTAAGTACAATCTGAATTTGTTTATATGAATTTTGAATTCGTAGTTAATTAAGAAGAACCTACCCAAACATATAATGTTAAATAGTAGAAAACTTTGATATTTCAAATTATTAGTCTAACAGCAAAATTAATAAAATACAACAAAATAAAATGATTATTTTTCAGTAGGGGTTTGAAATGACAAACTCATACTTTTCTTAAAGTTTCTAAGAAAATGTTTTCGATGCGATGAAAGAGAATTTCACTCCAGCGTGAATTCACTTAATTGCACTTAATTCAATTAGTTATTCCACGCATCTTTTTTTCGTAATTCGGGTTCATATGTACTTATTTTTATACTCACGCAAATTTTAACAATTACCGTGAGTTGAAATAAACGAAATTTCTGACAGTTTCAAATTGTACTATTGAATCTAAATGAGGCATATTTTTGCAAGAATATGCATTTAAAAATATTTAATTATAAATAAATAAGAATATATCTCCAAAATAATATTTGAATGGGAAAAAGCTAGGAGCAAAAATCTGCTGCTCAAAAACACATAAAATATAAAACTATGTAATCAGACCTCATAGCAAATTATTTGAACTCCCTCAGTTAATGCATTTATTTTAACGGAGGTACTTGAGGTGTTTAACTTTTTGAGTAATACCGAAGGATGGATGCAAAGGACATAAGGACTCAATATTTAGCTGTATCAAATTTAACAAACCTCTAAATATGACCAATCCACCAATACTAGGGGTTATCAAAGATTTATTCAATGCTTCAGGAAAATAAACTCCGAAAACTCTAAGTCAGACATCATTTATTTTCATTTTTTAATATCCAACTAGAATAAATTTATCAACTCCAGACATATTTCCGGTGTCTACAAACTTGTGAGTAGTCTTCAAAGTTATACACAAATGTGAATGCCTAATAATATCCTCGAGGCCTTATATATTTTTCTATTCGTTTTCACACTAAGACCATTTCATCATTGCCCCAAACTGTTGCGAAAAACATCCGGACAAATAACTGAGATGGGAACTTACAAGAGTTTTCATGTAGAATACACCAGACCTGAGTGTATATTTTCCATTATTAAGGCCAATTTCAGTGGAATATTTTTTATGTTTCGTTGCCATTAAAATGTAAAAATAAATGATTCTTAAAACATGATTTCCAGCTTATTAAAAGCACACTCCATTACATAACCACATTTTTATCACCATTTGTTGCAGAGAGTAAAATATAATACAATTTTGGCATGACATCAAAGTGTGTTGTTGAGATAACTAACCTATTTTCCAGCTCGCTATGTTTGATAACCAACCCTAAATTTTCCATAGAAATTATTTACAACCACTTCAGTTTGCCGCGGGTCATTAAACAGCAAATAATATTCACCCTCCCGCTTCCATCACCAAATTATACAAATTTTTCTAGATCATCCTTTTTGCCATAAATTTCATAAAGTTTCCTGTTCGAAGGAGAACTCTATTCCAACTCAATAAATCATCCGGCAGACGACAAAAACAATACAAAAGCCCGACCTCGGGGTTCGTTCGGTATAAAGTACCTAGTCAGCTCTCCCTAAACTAAGGAGTTATTAGTTGTTGTTATCCTTTCTTCTTATTTTTGTGTACAAAAAGTCTTTCGCAGAACTCTATGCCATCTCACCTTTGGGTTTATCGACAATGGGAAAAGTATTTTTTCTAATGATTTATTATAGCACCCAGTCTCTCTAATCTGAGTAGACATAGAATTTGAGGATATAGGTAGATCTACCATATCTATGTGTGTGTTTCCATTATTCAGGTATTTCGGAAGCGATAATCTTAACGACAATAGAAAACAATAAACCAATATCGAATCGAAAAACAAACTTCAAGGACTGAAGGCTTATGTAGATATATGTGTGTAGTTAAAGTAGTAAAAGGACATACCAAAAGTTTTCACATTAATAATGAGAATTAGTAAAGTTAATCCATTTGTCAAACACATCCTGTGTGTTCTGCGGGGATATATTTATATTGCATTCACTTGTTCGCCCTGCTGCTCCTGCTTCTGCTTCTGTTGTGGTTTCAGCTGCAGATATTCCAATTTGCTTGTGTTTGTCTGGTGCAGTTGTTTGTCTTTGTTGTTTGTACGTTCTTTACTTAGTTGCTGATAATAATCCTTATCCATCAACATATTTTTAAACACACAACACAACAATTAAAAACTCACTCTAATAATTTTACACAAATGCAATATAAACAGCTGAGTACATCCTCCACCACTGTAATTTGATCCTTGTCACCGATTATGACTTTTTGTTTTATCTCATGATTTTATTTGGTCATGATTATGGATCAAGCACAGAACCAATAATAACTAATTTCAAGGACCACACTGTACTGCTGTACAAACTGCATCGGAGCAATATAAGGATCAAAAGCCAGCAGGATGCATTCGTCCGTCAATAACCTCATGCACCCAACTACACATATGATAACACGGTACGAAAATTTGTGTCCGGTATTTACACTAATTACACGCGCACAATGTAGATCCTTCCGCTTTGAGCTTGATGCTATGTACGCACATTGTTAAACTAATTTTAAACATCATACCGAGAGTTGCACTTGCACTTCCATACACACTGTGTATCCTGCCATTTGTATACCTATACTGGCTCTGATATATCTATAACGTTGACCAACAACAATAATCGAATGCAAATCAAGAGAACAGTTTACACGAACGAAGACAAGACCGTGACTCGAAATTGTGCAACGCCCGTGTTAAGTGATTTTTCACCTCGTGAGTGCACTTCCAGGAACTTTGAATGAGTTTTCAAAATAAACAAACAGAACAAAAGGAATAAAGAATGAGAGTTGCAATCCGTGTTTATTCAACAAGGGTAATTGGGTTAAGTTTTACGATACGACTTACAATCGTGCTATACGTTACCGCCGAAAAATTCTTCGTTTTCGTGGAGAGATATGAATAAGTTCCCAACTCACGCGAATTTCGAAATTTAACGTCCTCGTAGCCGTTCTCGTATAAGTCGCACGCAAACAAACAACAATCCAGAACAAACGAACTGTATTCATGCGGTGGTGAGACCGTATTAAAATCTGGGAGATTTATCGTGGTCCTTTCACCTTCATCTTAATGGTCCTTTTATCTTCATTTCCCATCTGGTTTTTGAAGCTTTTCGCCGTAAGCTTTATTTTTTGAGGGATACTCCGAAAATTCAATTTTCAAATGGATTCCACATTTAATGTGTTCTCAGAGGAAAGGAGCTTTTGTAATGAGAAGTGGGAACACTATTATTCAACACAATTTCTCCTTCACTCTATGAGATTCCCCTTACAACTTAACAGAGCAGGTGCTTTTTACCACTTGTTCCAATTATTTTTTTTTGTTCAGTCCTTGGTGCTTATTCCAAGCTTGTTTTATTTGGTGGGTATCTTGGAGGTATTTAAGATTTTGTTATTTTTAGTTTGAGTATTATTTACTATTATAACACTATGATTAAAAAAAAACAAAATTGCACGAACTTGTGAAGTGAGGTTAAGTTGAGTAAATCAGCAGAAAAATATGAAAAAAATTAGTTCAAACTGATTTGTTTTAAAATTTTATTTAAATAACTACCATTTTTGTGTTTAATTTTCAAAGCTCATATTAATAATCATGCCAATGTCAAAAACCAGATATTTAAATCTCTTCCAGTTTTTGAGAAACTGAAAAATAACACAGTCTAAAAAAATGTCTTAAGAGTGAAAACTAATTTTACAAAAACTATTTACTAAATTAACTTAATTTCAAATTAAAATAATTGAAAAGCCAAGTCACATCTCTGAAAATTTAAAATGTTCAGAAAATGAAAAAACAAAAATTAATTAATTATTTTCAAAAGTTTTTGTGGATTAAATTTTTGGACAAAAGCCATCGAACATTATTGAAATATATTTGATGTTCAACGTTTTTGTGTTTTGTGTCATAAAAAATAAAACATAAAACCTTAAACATAAAACATAAAACATAAAACATAAAACATAAAACATAAAACATAAAACATAAAACATAAAACATAAAACATAAAACATAAAACATAAAACATAAAACATAAAACATAAAACATAAAACATAAAACATAAAACATAAAACATAAAACATAAAACATAAAACATAAAACATAAAACATAAAACATAAAACATAAAACATAAAACATAAAACATAAAACATAAAACATAAAACATAAAACATAAAACATAAAACATAAAACATAAAACATAAAACATAAAACATAAAACATAAAACATAAAACATAAAACATAAAACATAAAACATAAAACATAAAACATAAAACATAAAACATAAAACATAAAACATAAAACATAAAACATAAAACATAAAACATAAAACATAAAACATAAAACATAAAACATAAAACATAAAACATAAAACATAAAACATAAAACATAAAACATAAAACATAAAACATAAAACATAAAACATAAAACATAAAACATAAAACATAAAACATAAAACATAAAACATAAAACATAAAACATAAAACATAAAACATAAAACATAAAACATAAAACATAAAACATAAAACATAAAACATAAAACATAAAACATAAAACATAAAACATAAAACATAAAACATAAAACATAAAACATAAAACATAAAACATAAAACATAAAACATAAAACATAAAACATAAAACGTAAAACATAAAACATAAAACATAAAACATAAAACATAAAACATAAAACATAAAACATAAAACATAAAACATAAAACATAAAACATAAAACATAAAACATAAAACATAAAACATAAAACATAAAACATAAAACATAAAACATAAAACATAAAACATAAAACATAAAACATAAAACATAAAACATAAAACATAAAACATAAAACATAAAACATAAAACATAAAACATAAAACATAAAACATAAAACATAAAACATAAAACATAAAACATAAAACATAAAACATAAAACATAAAACATAAAACATAAAACATAAAACATAAAACATTTTTTATTTTTCTACATCTAAAAGGGGCTTCCCAATTAAGGTCTGAACATGGACCAAAACATTAACATTTCAAAAAAAGTATTGTTAGAGTTAGAAACTGAGTCAAGTTTACGTACGAAATGTTCAAAAATATGTGCTTAAATGTATTATATGTATGTAATGTATATGAACTTTCATTTAAAAATTATTCTAATACAGATTTGTTTAAAAATTTAAAATTGATGCTACAGTCCAAAATGTTCAGCGATATTCCCAAGCGATCAGAACTAATTTTAGCGCTAAATTTAAAAAAATGTTTGTGTTGGAAGTTATTTTTGGACCTAATCTGATAGAATTTGAAAGAAATGTGAATTTCTGTGGTTGAAAGTTGGTCAACTACTCAAAAAAATCAGAAATAATCTAAATTTATAGTTTTGATAAAAATAATATTTGTTCAAAAATCAGACCACTGTGCGCAATTTTACTTTGTCTATCTTTTTGGTCGAATTTTCTTCAAAAAGACTTTAAAATGCTTTGTGAGTGGTAGATCCACGACAACAAATTTGGCGATTTTTACCAACTTTTGTCTTAACAGTATGGAACAACACTTTCAAGTTGATGCTATCTACACAGATTTTGCGAAGGCTTTTGATCGTGTGCAGTTTCATATCTTAGAGCGTAAACTATTAAGCTTAGGTTTTCACTCTACTTTATTAACCTGGATTATGAGTTATTTAACCAACCGTAAACAATATGTTAAATTAGGCTCGCATCTCTCGAAAGCTATTTTTAATCACTCGGGTGTTCCACAAGGAAGCCATTTAGGTCCTCTTTTTTTTCTTTTGTTTATAAATGATCTACCAGGGTTTATTTTAGACTCTAGTGCACTACTTTTTGCTGATGATTGCAAGATTTTTAGGCAAATAAAATCTCAGTCAGATTGTACCAAGCTGCAACTTGACATTAATAGGCTTACAAATTGGTGTAATATCAATTGTTTGCATCTGAACATTCTTAAATGCTCTGTTATGACATTTACTCGATCTAAAAATCCAATTTCATTTGAATATAAAATTTCTCAAAGTGCTCTCACTCGTGTTACGATGCTAAAGGATTTAGGAGTTGTTTTTGATTCTCAATTAAGTTTTGCCTTGCATATTGATTTTTTGATCTCGAAAGCTAACGCTATGCTAGGTTTTATTTCCAGAAATTCCAAGGAATTTAGTGACCCTTACACTTTGAAGTGTTTGTTCGTGTCTTTGGTTCGGGCAAATCTTGAATATTGCTGTATAATATGGTCACCTTACTATAACAATAGATCATTAAGAGTTGAACGAATTCAGAAAAGGTTTACAAAGTTTGCTTTGCGAAAAACATACTTGTATTCTGAAATGCCTTCTTATAATATTAGATGCCAATTAATTGGGTTAAATCCACTTCATAACAGACGAGTTTATTATTTCGCAATGTTTGCTAGGGATATTATTTGTAACCATATTGATAGCCCAAAGTTACTGTCATTATTCAATATCTATGCTCCAGTGCGTACCCAACGACTTAGAGAAAACGACTTCTTTTGTATTGCTAGACATAATACTAATTATGGTTCTAATAATCCTTTTTGCAATTCCGCTTCATGTTTCAATCAATTTGAAGATTTGCTAGATTTCCATTTAAGTCGAAATGAATGTAAGGTTTTACTTTTAAATAATATTTAATTAATTAGTTTTAAGTTTAATTTTAAGATATTCTATGAAAGTCAATGTACTTGTTAGAGTTATAAATAAATAAAATGTAAATGTAAATGCAGTTATTTTCTGTGACAGTTAGTAAAATTTGTTTGACTTTGAGCAGAACAGGTAAAAAAAACTTCGCCCGTACAAATGTCGATTGAATTTTCACTGTCGGTTTTGGCATTGACATGACCAATGATGTGCCTTGCTTATGAGCATCAAATTGAATTGCGAATGGTTGCGAGTTTTGACATTTTTTTCACATGAGTGATCGCCAATAGACGCGAATTGTCATACAAAATAAACCAGTGAAATGAGTGCTAAAAAAAAAATTTAATTCAATCGAATTTTTCTTTCTCTGATTTTCAAAGCGTCTTGGTGTTGTGGATTGCGAATAAGTATTTCACAGTTCGCTAAGTGCCCTAATACACGACGACTTGTATGACTTTTTTTTCGAAATTAAATGAGTGCGAAGGAGAGATCAGATATTTTTTTCTCGTTCACACTCATTGAATTTCGAATAAAGTCATGACTTAAAAGTCGTCGTGTAATAGTAAAAACTAAAATAATCAAGAATTTAAATAATTTAAACATAAATCAATTTTATAAAGTTCTTCATATTAGGTATACCTTTTCAATTTATCTGCTATTCACTTCAAATTTGACATGTTAATCCAAGTGATTAAGCTCATTGTCAAAGTACACAACCTGAACATACATCCTCAGGTTAGTATCATAAACCACATTTGACACATTGCATCATTATCACCTAATGCATCTCCGAAACAAGCCAAATATAATTTCCTTGGGTTTAATTCGAATTTGCCAATGGCATTAATTAAGCCTACTTAAATTGGCTACAAGTGGGCAGTATCAAAAACACACAAACGTGATTTTTCGTCAAAGGAAAAAAAAAAGCCTACCCTACAGCATCTACCACCAGAAACTATGCAGCTGACGTCTGTCCTCGTCACTAATATTTTATTCCAGTGAAAATCACATTCCACGTTAACATAAATTCAGCGAAAAGTGTTTGTTACTGACAATTTATACATATACCCATACATAGGTGCAATGGTACATACATATAAATATTCGAAATCGCAAGCAGCAACCTTGGAGGTTGCTTTCAAATAGGGCTGATGGTCATAGGTTGTATGGGATGCATGGATGAACCAGAATGTTGTGGGTGGTGGTGCTTCGCAAAATTTCAGTTGAATTCCGCATTGCTTGAAAAGACATGAACATGGTTTTTTAACTGCCTTGCGATAAAAATAATGTTGCCACCTGAGATGACGAAACTACAGGTATCGAATGAAAATTTGTTTACCAAATTTCTGGTTCACATAGAGACCATCCATTAAAGTCTAATTTTTCGCTACCTTTTAAAAACTTATTTTTTGTTTGCAAATATTTTTGTATCTTTTCATTGCCGTCGATTATTCATAAATTAAATAGTGTGCCTCAAGGTTCCATTGTATTCCTTAATTGTTTTTTTTTTCTCAATAACTTTGTTTTTAGTCTTTTTTTTCTTGTTGTTAATAATAAAAATTTGTTCCTTTTTCTGTTTCAGATGCAGAATAAAAATTTCAATATTTGGTAACAGTGAACGCAAGTATGACGATGATATAGGATCTGTTACATATTTCACTATAGATGGAATCAGACGAAGAATTATTACTCCACGGTTCAGTTGGATTATGTGTCGAAATTTCATTAATTCTTGCCGCTGCTTCCGGTTGTTGCTTGTAACTCTCATTGCAGGATTCACTCAATCCTGCTGCTCTTGTAATTGCAGAGATACTTGTACATAAATTAATAAATAGAGGAAGCCCGCCTTGCAGTGTCTAAAGCCTGTGTATGCGATGTGATGAAAAGCAGTGAATTTTAAATAAATGCATATAATTCTATAGAATTACGAATGAGATATAAATCTTGAGTGTAAGTGTTTTAATAAATTTAAATGAAACACCACCATTTCATGGAATGAACAAAAGGTGAACTTCTCAGAGTCTTA
This sequence comes from Dasysyrphus albostriatus, assembly GCA_946251815.1. Classification (NCBI taxonomy): domain Eukaryota; kingdom Metazoa; phylum Arthropoda; class Insecta; order Diptera; family Syrphidae; genus Dasysyrphus; species Dasysyrphus albostriatus. The sequence continues at coordinate 131,153,413 of OX276337.1, read as the reverse complement.
TGAACCAAGTTCGGAAAGGCTATATTTAAAAACCGTATATGAAATGTTGGTTGGAAATGAGTAGGTAGATAAGTTCTTATTTAATTTTATAGAGATGCTCTTTCTGTTTCAGAATCTGAATTTTATTTAAAATTATAAAAGCTGAACGAAAAGGGTTGAAGTGAGAAATAAATTAAGAACTGACCATGAAGCACACTTGTGAAAATATAAGCTCCATTAAAATATTGAACTACTAGGCTCATTAAAACGAAAATTACTTTGTTTTTATGGTCGGTCGAGTTGGTACTCGAATGTGGTAAACAGAACAAAAAAAAAATGAATGCAATCGACTTATAAAACCACAATAATTAATGAACTTGTGGCTTTGAAGGGGAATTATCGTAAATATGGAATTTGCTTTTATTACGACTATTTATGAGGTCTGAGCTATAATAAATGAGAAATCGATAAACAATGTGAAAGCAAGGAAAATACCTGACTATGAAAAATATTATACAGGTACATTATGTGAGTACAACCTACATATACATAATTCGATAACTTCGATAATAAATTATTTTATGTTAGAAGGTAACTAGCTTTGTTACGTGAGGTCGGCTTCACATAACTAGACTTTTAGTAGGAGTTCTTATATTTTTGGAAATACGAGATATGTATGAGTAATACGAGTGTATAAGCAAGTTTAAAGCAAAGTTCTTAACAAATAAATTTGATCAAGGTAGGTATTTATGGACCTTTTTTTGCTCTAATCAAATCTAACTTAACGGTAATCGCTAAAAAGTAGATACGTCTATACGTCTACGTTACATTGAGCTATAGTCTGAATGGGTGAACTGATTTGCTTCAAACTTAGCCCAGAGAAGTCAAATTTTTGTTTTAGCTTATCTACCTTTGGGTTTGGATAGAGTAGCTGCCATAGAACAATTTTGTTTTTTCCAGTTTTTTTTCAAAAGTATGTTCTTCATAATAATAACATTAATACCGTTGGTTAATGCGTCAAAACTTCAATTATGGCTCTTGATAAAAAATAAACATAATAGAAATAGAATTTTTACTTTTTTTGACAAAATTGTCTTAGTTTTAGTTAGTTTAAGTTGATTTTATTAAACATTCCTTTAAAAACATAACATTTTTTGTAAATCAAATTAAGCATGGCATTGCCGTCTGCCAGGTTGACAATATACAATTTTCATAAAATCAGTAACAAAGCAAATTAAGTTCAAAATAAAAAATATAATAGCATTGAGTGTTTTTTTTTTAAAATCTTGATTGATTATCCTCTCTCGATACGCAAGTGCCACCTTACAATAATTGTAGATTTTTGAGACATCCATTTCATTTAAAAGAGAAATTATATCATCCTCGATTAGATAATTAAATCCCAAGAAAGTTCTCCTCGTTTCCACCAGGATAGGACATTTTCCAATAAAATGCAGCACATCCTCTCTTTCTTGTCGATTGCATAGACTACATAAAATTGGCAAGTCGTCACGATGTGGTTTATAGTTTAGGTGTAAGAGCTCACCCCTTAGTTTGACCATCATAGAAAAAATTGTCTTTATTTTTGGTTTTTTGTAGGGTTTTGTTGATGAGTATTTCTTTGTCGTATCTATAAGTGAATCATATTTTTTTTTTGTAAGGTTATTTGTCAGATCTTCAAATGCTTGTATGGTAGTCTTTTTTTTTAATAAAAGGTGCGAACAAAAGCACGCGTTAGGGCTTTTATTTTGAAAGAATAACTTAGTAAAAAATAGCATAGACGCCAAAAATGCCCCTAACTCAAAACAGCCAAAAAGTCAGATACGTTTTTCTTTTTAACATGGCAGTATGTATATAGGGTGATTGGTATATAAGGTGCACCAAAAAGCTGGAGCGAGTAGGTTGGGTTAAGACAAGAAAAGAATTGTATAGGAGGGTGGGTCTTTTTCCCCTCGTTCAGACAGGAGGGACTATTTTCTAAAAAATTGACTTAAAACAGAAAAAAAAATAATTAAAAACAACGGTGCAATTTACAATACCATGCTAAACCTTTTTTGAGAGCCAGAAATCTCTTCTTTGGTTTTCATTTTAAATAAACTTTTGTTAGTGAATAGTTTTTGAAAAACAAATTTTCAAACTCGAAATTTTGAAAAAATAAATAAAAAAAAAACTTTTAAATTAATTTTTTTCAAAATTTTATGTAATTAAGTATAATTTTTAAATGTTAATGATGTTAAAATGTATCTTAGTTTTTGAGAAATTAAAAAAACAATAAAAGTACTTTTTTCCAAGGAACACACTTTTTTTGATTTTCCCAAAAAATAGTGCTTTTTCAATTAATTTTTTTTTATGGATTTAATACTTATTAATTTTTCTTAAGACAACAAACTTTAATTTTAAGGATTCGAGTAATAGAACTCAGAATATGTGCTCAGGGTTGCCAGATAAAATTTTCTCAATATCGGGACAACAGTACCTAACCAAAAATTGGGACAGATCGGGACTTAAAAAAAATCATGGAATAAATATTAAATTTAAAAATGTTCTCTATATCGGGACATCAGTTATGAAGTCTATAGCTGCGAGACTCTTTATTCTTAAAGACAATATTATTTTATCTGTTTTTCTTTAGGGTAAAACAGAATTTCAAGTTCAGAACTGATAATGTCTAGTTCCTTGACACGAAATTTGCAAAAAATACAATCGAAATAATCAAAATACTCTTTGGCATAAACGACTCATATATTTTTTTCTAAATTTGGAAAATTATTTTAATTAAAGAAAGATATTCCTTCTTTAATTAAATAAGTCGAGACATAATCGGGACATTTTCAATATCGAGACAGATATCCGGATAAAGTTCAAATATCGGGATTGTCCCAAAATCGGGACGTCTGGCAGGCCTAATGACACTTGTAATCGGCCATATTTTCCGACTATTTTCTATTGAATTTGACAATTATATTTTAGCAATGCGTTTGTTCAAAAAATTTACTCCTAGCTCTTGGAATAATAGTAGGATCTTCAGGCAAGTAAGTTTTTGTTAAGTTAATATTACTTAAGAATATAAATGAATTTCGCCATTATTTTTGTTTCTAAAAACAATGTATTATTCAGCCCTCTGTTGAGAAATAAATCTTTGATATTAAATAAAGTTTTTTCCTAAAATCTACAAAACTGTTTTCAATTTTGATTTAAACAATGAAATAAGTTTTTGTTCAATTTAATAAAAAATACCTCTGATATCCTTAGTGCCCTATTACACGACGACTCTATAGTCGACTTTTTTCGAAATTCAATGAGTGTGAACGAGAAAAAACATCTGATCTCGCCTTCACACTCATTGAATTTCGAAAAAAGTCATGACTCTAAAGTCGTCGTGTAATAGGGCACCTATAGTTTCTTTCTGTCAATATTATGTTCAATATTAAGTTTTTTTGTTCAATATCCACCAATTTCATCAACTTATCTTCACTCCATATAACTTTGTTCAAAATCCAAAATGGATTTTTATTTATCATCATTTCAGAACAAACGAAATTGGTAAATTGTTTTCAAAACAAAATTTATAGGGCTTTTCAGAAAAACATCACTTCCAAAAATAAATTAGGTAAAATAAACAAAAGTTTTCGATGTGTACTTTAAAAATCGATTTCCCAACATTTGTTGTATTATTTTACAAAACCAATTGAATTAACCCGAAGCCAATACCATTCAGCATATTTGAGACAAAAAATTTCAACAATTTTTAGTGAAGTTTCTTGTAGTTTCTTTTTTTTTTTTAATATTGTTTGTTCTCAAGATTTTGGAGACGAAAACTTTTTTTCGATAATTTTCAGCTGTTATTTTGTGTATTTAAAAAAAATTGAAGTTGATATTTTTTTTATATTTTGACCAATACCTTATTACGTTAATAAGCGTAAAATAAAATTAACCTGAAGTCGATATTATTTTTTCTTGAGATTCGAGACTACGGATTACGGACTCGAATTCAACACAAAAAATTACCTTTAAAGTATTTTTTAATTTCTCTTCTCGTATCTAAAACCTTGTAAACATGTGTTATGTAGCCAATATCATAAGCAACTCATCAAAAAATCGAAACCACCGGATCCGAAACAAGGTCTGATGAAGGTATGAATGCATTTAAAAATATAGTTATGGACTATAACGGTTTTTATTGGTTTTAATTATTTTTTTTAAGGTACTGTACCTAATGTTTTAATATCGATAGCTGTATTTCTTTATTTTCAATGCACTCGTACATATAAAGTGCAAAATTTATTTGATGACATCCATATTTAACAAAAATATCAAACCAAATAAAAATGTTGGTTCAGAAATACATAATAGAGGGCTGAGCTCAACCGAACCAAGCCAGCGAAAGAAAATTCGAAGATAATAAGATATTTAGACAATAATCTGCCATTAATTAATGAATTTTTTGATCGTAAAAATGACTAGTCTTATTTATTAGATTTTGTAGACTGTTGACTAGTTGCAGAGTTTTTTGAAAGCTCTTAAAAGTTGGTAATATGGTTTATTTAATTAAATAAAATGTCAAGTTAGACAAATCTTAAACATCCGATGGCCATGTCCAAGTTAGAAAACTTAAGTGCATACAAAATTTTTTGGAGTTGGACCGCAGTCGGCTGTATAAAGTCAGACTAAGTTTATAATATGACTGTACATGCCTAAAGTTAGTTTTCTAAATTTAATTATTATAACTATTCTCTTATAAAAATATTAAAACTTGAGTTGAAAAATATATATTCAAAAAAAATTTGCAACAAAACAAAAATGACTTGGTTCGCTACAGCTGTGAGCCCTCCATTATGTATACATACATACATACCCATTAAAATAGGTGGTATTGTATAATTTCAGCAAAATTAATGAAAAAAGTTCAAACTTACCTATATATTACCCCAGGAACCTTCAAAATTAGAAAATAACATGCAGACAGAAAGATGTTGAAAACTTTTTGCCTCAAGGTTTGTGGCCATTCTCATTGGGACAATGGAAATGGAATTGGAAATGGAATATTTTTTTATTTTTTATTTTTGCTTATATGTATAACGAATGTAAATTTGACTTACGAGTGGCATATCACCTAAGAATGAGAACAAGAACAATGTCAAGACACATTTTAATATCATACATAATGGGGACAATTGAGAAGGACATTACACAAACCCATAGGAGATCGTAGAAATTGAGGTAACTTTTGTTCTCTTGCAACGCAAACATTTCATATAAAAGGTGAATGTTAATTAAAAGAATATTAGAAAATGGTGAATGTTAATTAATATAATATTGAAAATGGATTTCTGGCCTAAGATGAATAGGATTTTTCTCCAGGTATTAGCACAGTTCCTTAATACCTATCTGATTTAATAATTTATCACACTTTTTAGATAATTGCCCCTCCCGCTTGAACGAGAATTTTTTCATATGATGCGTTCGGAGCTCGAGGGAATATTTACTAGTCCAACATCAGAAACAACTCAGCAAAAAATCGATACCAGATCTGACGAAAGGTCTGATGTATATGGTAACTGGACTATCAGCCTTTGAATATACAATTTTGTCGCCAAATATTTTAAAGTATAAAATGTATATATATCTCTTCATTAGGACTTTTCTTCATTTTTTCCATATTTTATCCAAAATAAAGACACAAAAAATCTCTTGAATAATTAAACAAAAATCTCATTTATTACAATTTTTTTAAACAAATTATAAAATGTTTTATTATATAATTCTATAAAACAAACCAAAAAAAATAATAATGTTGATTACTAAGCAAATTTGTTAACTTAATTTATACTAAATTGTCATTATAATAAAGAGAACAGTACATAATTGGTAATAATGGTAAAGGTTCAGTTCTGGAAATGTTATACTCGTATATAATTAAATGTGCTGATTTTGGAACGCATCGTTTTTTTTTTTTATTTTTTATTTGTTTTAGTCTTAAAAAGCTAACGTTATGTTTATTTGTTTATAAAGCTACAAATGACTGAAAAAATAAAACTTAAGAAATATTCTTCTTCAAATGATCATGCAATAGAAATTTTGTAACAATTCATTTCAATCATTCGTTTTTATAACTGTGATACTATTTATCTTGTTCTTGGGATAACATTTTGCTTTGTAAAATACAAATTTTTGAGCTCATTTATCCTAGTTCAAATAACCAAGTTACTCCGTTAAGTATTACAAACGTTTTTATCTCAGTTTATATTGCCTTCAGCTCGAGACAACAATCAACTTTAAAAACCTTATTGCGTTCAATAAAGGATATTCTTCGATAGTCTAGTCTAGAGGTCTAGATAATTTCAAGTATAATATTTAGATTTCATACTGCGTGCATACTTACTCTTAAACTTGGCACAATGTATGTTTTATATTTTAGTTTTTAACGAATGATTGAAATGTATAAATATATTATTGCATTTGAATATTGTATAATGGCCATATTTTCAACAAAAAAAAAACATAGTTATACGACTAATGAAGTGATATTCCAACAAACAATAATTCGAAAGCCTGATCCTATCATCCAAATTAAATTAAACTTCTTCACTTCAATATTCTTAGTTTTAAATAAAAAAAAAAACATATAACTAAATATCTAAGATCAAGAGAACCAACCAGTTTTAAGAATCAAAAATGCACATAATGTTTTCCACCGTAATCAATCACACAATTAATTTTTAGATTCTGTTTTGTTTTTTTTTTTTTATTAAATTTTTTGTTTACTTTTTATCTTAAAAAATAGACCTAAAATTTGTTTTTCACTTTTTTTATTTTGTTTTATTACTTTTTGATGTGTGTAAAGTTTTTTGTTGTTTTTTTTTTTCATTTTATTTTCTTCTATTTTAAATTTCAAATTCAATTTATTTATAATTCACTCTCGTTGAAGCGGATAATTTTCTATCCGAATCATTTCCGTTTCGCCCATGCGTCCATTTGTTGACTAAACTCATTAGCGTACTTGATAACTGCGATCTGTGTTTGGTTGAGAGCTTTACCAAGATTTTCAGGCGATAATGTTCCTCTGTAGCGAAAAAATATGACACCCAAATCAGTAGTTATTTTATTTGAATCCGATATAAGGTAAAAATGATTAACTTACACAAACACATTAACTTTGAAGAATTCGGTTATTTTTCCTAAGCTGTCGGAAATTAGCACACGTGTCGAAACTGTGACATTTTCGAGTTTCTTCGGCAGGCCAGGAATGTATGTTTCCAACTGCAATGAAATATAAATATTTTATGTTAAGCTGGTAGATTTAGATTTAAAGAAATTTATCATATGGTAAAATTTAAAAGAATACTCAAAGATCGAAAATATCTTCGGGAAAATTACCACTTTCACCAATAAGCTGAGAACTTGAGATTTACACTGAACTGAAACATTGACATTTACTTCCACAGACATACTAATAATTGTTGTTTCAACTCAATGCGAGGCGAATACTAAGGAAACTTGAAGTAGACTAATGACTGTTCACTGATTCCAATCAATTATTCAATTAATTTCCCGACTTAGAAACCCCATCACAGACAGAAATGCTGAAATAGCTGATTCTAATCGTCAGTGGTCAGTGAACGAATAACCAACCAATTTGTTGATTCAAAGGGCTATTGACCGAATTTCAAAACTTTTGTGTTTAGCATTATTATGAACAAAAAAATGCAAACGGTGTCTACGCGGGAGAACTATATAAAAATAGAATAAAAGGAATTGCATACAAATTAAGACTTGTGAAGCAAAACATTTATGTTGACCTAGGTGCAGTTTTATTATAATCAGGAAAAGTGGATTACTCAATGGCATTGCAAAATAATGGAATATAATTTATATTTGTAAGCAAGAAGTAAAAATATGAATGATGAAGTTCAATTTTGAACAGAAATAGTTACTGTAGGACTTCAAACTGTTTATTTCTTCAACGAACTACAGAAAAAGGGCAAACATAATAAGGTGCAGAAACTTATAACGTTTTGTTTTAGTAGATCAAACTAAAAATTCTTGTTTCACACCAATTTCTTTTTTGGGAGATCGAAGTAATAAGTGCATTAGCTTTGTAGGTGGTTACATTCGTGGTTACATACACTGCAAATTTCATGAACGCCAAAACTAAAGCAATATCTCGATCAAATTATGGCCTTAATGGAAGATAACAATGATTTCGAGTTTATACTCGTGTAAAAGCCCGTACTGGGCAGAATCCTAGGGATCAGCGGTAAATGACAAGTATTACCTAAGCAATAATTTTGAATAAATTTTTAACCAGAGTTATAGATTTTTCACAAATGCCATTTCCATCTTCAGACTCTTAAATGACAGTGATGTTTAGTCTGGTTTTGCTCATATTGATTGAAAAACTCTTTGCCGTTATCTGACAGGTATTACTAATGACGATTAGTAGAATGGCTTTTGCTAACATAGGGTTAAAAGTTTATCTTACATATAACATAATAAGAAAATCGTACAACGGTGGGAAACCGGAAAAGTATATGTAGGAGGATGTGAAAGGGGCGTATACAATTTTTTAGGACTGCATTCAAGCTGTTGCAGCGAGTCAACAATAACATGGACATAACCATGAGTGAGATTGGTTAGGAGTTCAATTGCCCTAACCTTACCGATTTGGTATTTGACATTTTTTAGCTGTTATCTCCATGTTACTGTTAGCGAATTTCCTACTAAAAAAACACGCACTCAGGAGGGTATTTGTGCTTTGTAATATGTTCGAAAAAAAGCTTAGTGATCGAAACTTAGTCAAGAAGTGCATAAGCATCTAGACTATTTTTCTGTCACAAAATACAGATTTTAATTTTTCAATTCCGATCTCCACCAGGTCAATTATTCGAGATATTAAGGGACAAAAATAACGCTTTCTTTTAATCTAAGAAAAAAGGTCAAACTCTATTCAGTACAATCTCTTGATTGTATCAACATATAATTCCTTCCATCCTTTTACCATGTACCTAAAAAGTAACTTTTTCAGCAATTTTTTAAAAATCACTCCAAACTTTATAATCCACAAATAAAATTAAAAAAAAAATTGTACTTACAGCTGCCGACACTACCGGCCATTTGGCCACAGCATAGTCTTTAACTATTCCACACACACTGCAAACAGTATTGCGAGCTAGTTTAAATAAATCGCATGCCAACTGCCCAACAGGAGCCATATATCCCGGCACCCTTTGTTCGGCCCACTTATAACCTCGTGCTGTATTTGTCATTACAACAACATAAGCTTTTTCCACATGAGGCAGAACCCCGGCGTTCTTAAGCATCTTTCCTGTTGCCGAATTTGCAAATACACCTTTGCCATTCGTATTTGTATCATAATGCAGTACGCCAGCGATTACTGCTAACAACACAATACTACCAAGGAACCATTTGCAACCGCATGAAGATTTCCCCGCTGCAGTTTTCTTTTTTTGTTGTGTTGATTTGTCTTGGACATTCTAAAAAAAAAAAAACAGTAGAACATATTTTTTTATTAAATAAAATGTAAAAAAGGTTTATGAAACAATACATTTTAAATTAATTAAATTTTGTTTTATTGAATTATTTATTACCTTCTTGGTCTGCTGTTTGGTTTGTTTGGCTTTTTGACTCTTTGCATTTTGTGCCATTTTTTCTTATTTTATTTGTAAAATAAAGCTTACGTAGCAAAAATTAGTTCTTTTTTATTAAGAGATAAACTGTAAACATAAAATTGATACATATATTGATGTCAAAATTAGCAAAAAAGATTGTGGTATAAGAATCACGCAGTTTTGGAAAGTGCTTTCTAGTTCTAGTTTGGTTGTAATTAGGCCTTTTCAAGAATCAGAATAATATAGCATGATGATGTCATTGTGAGAATTTTTAACCTTTACCTGTATAAGGTGTCATTATGGCATAGTTTAACTGTTGCTAAACTTTATAGGTGCAGAAGCACTGGACAAAATGTTCCGAGCCATGATTGCTGAGAATTAAAAACTATTAATAATGTATCGATATTTACTTGCGCAACTTGTTGATTAAGTGCTGGAAATTAATGGGGGCCTGATAACCCAAGATTAATAGTGGAAAAAAACTGTCCACTAACAACTACTATTGACCATTTGGTAGGGGTTATGAGGTGTTAAATGTCATTAAGCTATATTTTTGTTTGGGAAGAGAACCTGGGTTTACATTTTCTACCTGAAATTGACGTTGGAACGGATAAAGCTTTTTTCAGTAGGACGTACCTTGGTTTAAACTAAAAATGACAAGTCTATATTACATTCATCGGTAGAACAGGTAGGTAACAAGTATAAAATTAATCTCTTCTTCTCCAAGTTCTACTGAATGTGTCTCGATATTCACTTAAATAAGCAGATATAACACCGTTTGAAACGAATTTAAAAGCATATGTAAATATGTACATAAAATAATATTTTATACGTGAAAATAATATGTTATGTGCCAAAGCACATTTGTCAGACATTAATTGTTTACCTTAGTTCTACTTATACATACATACATATACAAGGTCTATTTAGTTTTTTAATAAAATAGATTTTTCAATTTAGAATGCCTAAGTATTAAATTTGCCAAAAACAATATTTAATTTGTGCTGACAGTGTACACAACTGTTTTTGCAACATATTGTTTTTTTTCCTCTACGTCATATCTTCAATGTGAGTTTATACATCTTTGCTTTGTTGGCTTTATTATGTCATACCTGATACACACCTACAGAAAGCAGGCAGTAAGGTGGCCGGTAGATTCATTAACCTTTGATATTATCATAAAGGCAGAGTATTTTTTGCATAATTTAAAGATAAATTATATTTACTTTTTTGGGTAAAACAAATTAATATGTTAACCTGGGGTTTTCGCCTGCAGTTAATTTGAATATCGTAATAAGCAAAGAAAAATATATAAAAACATATTGTTTAATATCGTCGTCGTTCAGTGAAAACTCCGTACCTAACTCCATTTATTTTAGAAACCGAGGAACATCTCGTAAAAATGATAAACATTTAAGCTCTGTAAAAAGTCTATAAATCTAATATTGGTCTATTTGTATGGGAAACATTTCTTTAAATCAAATATTTTCGAATTCTAGTCAGTAAAAATTCATGAAAAGTTCAGATGTCTCAAAATAAAATGAAATGGAGTTAAGGAGTTTTCATTGAACGACGACGTTATAAAAAGGGTATTCATGCAACGTCATAAGTTTACAAATTGTATAAAATGAAAAGTTTACGCAAAGTTTGCATGAGCGACCTTTTTCAAACATTTGATAAAATGCTACGTAATTCAATCAGAGTAACTGTCACAATGACGTTTGGATAAATTTAACCAGTTTGGTTAATTTTACGCAACAAAATCCTTTGATAAGTTTAACCAAATTGTGTAAATCATTTCCCATACAAAATTTGACAGTTCATTAACCAAAAGATAAATTTAACCAATTTCTAAACTTATCTAGGGTTTTACGAAGTTGCATGAATACCCTTAATATTGAGTTTCATGTTTTTGCAGAAAAAATCGTGGATATAACGGAAATAGGATTTTAATTGTTTTTTTTTTATTTCAATTTCAATAGAATCCAATACTTGTAAGTATTTAAAATACCTTGGTAATATCGTGTCAACATTTTTTATTAATTAAGAAAAAATCCATTCTTTAACTAGATATCTATGTAGGTACCTACCCACCTACTGTTTTTACTGGCTCAACTTTCCATTAGGGTAGCACCAATATTTTCACTCGGATAACTTTATTCGCTAGATTTATTGTTCAAAGTAAAAAATATCATAATTTTAATGTGAGGAAACTTTTATTTATATTTTTAATTAATTTTTTTAAGTTTAATTAATTTTTTAATTTTTCATACAAAATGTAAATTTACCCAAAAAACTACAAGACAAAGGCGCCTGCCTGGCGACTAAACATAACCCTAAGCGGAGCAACGGAGCCGATTGAGCGGAACAGAGCCCGAAAAAGGGAGTTCAAATCCTGAAAGCCCTTTCCTTAACCTTGAAAAAAAAAACTTGTTATTCGCTGTGCGTAAATCACCTACCTAGATTTCATGTTAGACCTATTTATTTAATCATTTTCCCACTCTAGTGTCAACAATAATTATTCTGTAATCATTAATATTGTTTATGTTAACGGAAGAGGATTCGGTATGATAGATAACTAGATAGCTTTGACATGTTTAATAACCAATTAAATAAATTATTGTTATGTATTGTATACGTTTTTATCTTTCTTATCAATCAATTGCATATAAATACATAGCTACATAAATTGAAACTATTCACTTCGGATAGGAATAATATTCGATGGTATCTATCTAAATTGTTTATTTACCGGCAAGTCTTTAACGACTAACCAAAAGGAATTCCTCTATTAAACACAACTATAAAAGAATACCTACCTATCCAGACTCTTATCTAGTTACTATTAACGATACATATGTACCTATTTCAAAACAACTAAAAACTGCTTCGGATTCGGATACGATTAGAAGCAATCAAAGATGAGTTACTAATTAACAAACAACTTGAAAACAAACTTATGTAGGTACATATATGATATATCTAAGTACATACCTATAAGAAACAGGTTTTATTAACTAGTTGTAAAATGTAAAACCTACCCGGCGCAGGTACCAACCTCAAGTCGGTGAGTATAGCTAGCAAAATGAAAGAATTTTTATATTAAAAGCAAAAATAATACTTTTATTTCAACATTTGTTTCATTACATCTTGCACAAAACATTACCTACATACACACATATATATATATATATAAGACAAATAATATATATGAATGCATCTATCCACAACAAATTGTATGTAGGTAAGGTAGGTATCTATAGGGACAGACTAAATGACTGAGTTGTTTCCAACTATTGAATAATTTTAAAATAGCATATTTTTAATTAAGTAAATGTGTGTTGCTTGCCACAGTAGATGATAACATCTGACCTAACAGCCCAGTGTTAATGAACGTTAATCTATGAAAGAAATGTTGTCTACGTACCTACCTACCTGTTTGTAGTTGTCATCAAATTCCTAAAGGAATATTTTTTACGAAATAAATAAATTTAACAAATTGATTTTTTTTGCAAAACGTGTAGGTACATTCCTGCTGACAATTACATTCTTTTCGTATGACCTATATTTCCAACGGAGTAGGTATGTATAGACGAAAATTATTCCCAAGAATAATTCCTCCCTCCAATTAAAATGAAAGAAAATTGATTAAAAGTTGGCACAACAGACACGCGCCAGACTTAAGTAAATTTTTTAGTTTGAAAATAAAATGATTCTCATCTCATTTGATTTTCCTCTTCTCTCCATCATCAAACTTTCTAACTTAAAGAAAAAAAAAAAAAAACAAGAACTTGTGCCACGTGGTGCAACTGTTTAAGATAATCCCAGATTTACAACAATTACTAATTAAACAAAAGAACAACAAAAAAGGCATATATAAAGCACTTTAGAAAAGCAATTAAAAGGCAAAATAGCTTCCCCGCCCAAGTGGAGCATAATCAGTCGACAACATCATTGGAAACCAAGGGGCAGCACAAGCACAAGATAACAACCCGGCTTTTGCACTGATAAATAAGTTGTTTTCTCCTTGAGCTTCTCTAATACCACTGGAAACTTTTGGCAGTGATTCTTATCGTTATCAAGGTGTTTTTAATGATTTATTAATTATTTACTCGAAAGGTTCAAATGCACAAAAGTGTATCACAATTTGTCGCATTCAGAAGAAAAATATTCCAAATTTGGTTCGTGGTTCCTCCACGTAGGCACATTATTGACACCATGACGCACCGGGAGGAAGCAGCGAGTCGTCGTCAACGTATACTAATCTCGCTTATGCCATAGACAAAAAAATGAGAAAAGAACGATGGTGGATGCTCGGATCGAGTTTTAATGGTCTGAAAGAGGAAACAAGATTTTTGTTCATACAAAATCAACCATGTACATTATTTGTAGGTTTTTTTTGCTGACCAGAACAATAGATATATAGGATAAAAAAGATCGATAGGTCTTGCCTGATTCGGTTGAAAGTATAGAATGACGTTATTACAAAAAAAATCATCCTAGAAAGCACTTTCTCATCACATCTTTCTTCTGCACAGAATTTTTTAATTTTGTTAGATTCATACGCACTTTTGTTGAAACTTTTTGTAGCAAAATTCCACTGAGTTAAATAGCAGAGAAACCACTCAATTCGACAAGAAACACGGGAGAGATTACTTTAAAAAAAATAGATAATTTTTTTTTTAATTTTATATATTTTTAAGGTGTAAAATTTCTTTTCGGTGGAATTTAGTTTAAAAAAAAAAACTATCTTCACCTCAGCTCACGTCAACTAATAAACGACTATTTAGTATTTTTTTTAGTGTTTTCTACGGGGCGGCGACGGTGGTGGTGTGGTGGTGAAGTGAAACTCTTGAAGATGGCCGATGTTAATCCATTCAGCTGTGTATTCAAACGGCTGAATGGAATGGAAATTTAAATCGATAAAAATGGCTGGCACTTGCAATTGAATGAATTTGTTGAAATCAATTTTGTGAGTTCATTTGTATTTGGTGAATAGGTTTGTGAATGAGGAAATAAGGAATTGGTATAAAAGAAATTCACAGCAGATGGCGCTTTGGGAAGTTCGTTGGAATGTTTGTTCTTTTAAATTAGGAAATATTTGGAATATAAAATCAAATTTTCAAGCTGGTTATAATTATGTAATAGACCGAGAGTCCCAGTTCACAGCCGATTTATGGTCTAAAGATTAGCAAAAAAAAAAAAATAAGAGCATAGACGTTGAAAGCTGGAAAAACAAATTCTTAGGATGGCCATACAAAACCGAACCATCCGAGCCATTAAAGTCCACTGAATCTTTGTTAGAACGTTTAAAAATTCATTGTTAAAAGTGAAAAAAAAATGGTTTTTTAACCGGCCTTTACGACGAACTGAAACTATATTTAAAAAAATTCGGATTCCACGGTTACAACCAGTGATACACTAGTTGTTTAAAAAAGATGATTTGGGATTTTATATAATTATTAACATAAATATCGTTGGCCCAGAATAAAACCATTACAAACTCGAACAAATACATTGTTGGAAAAACACAATCAGATTACCTTATAGAAATTTAGAGATTAAATTTTTGCCTGCTAATACCTCTATTGAGTTGTTTGTTGTTTCGACCAAACGATTATATTTTTTAATCAAAAAAAAGCATGTAAAATAATTATTCAGTTTACACCAAAAATTAATTAAATTAAAAAATACTGTACAGTTTACAAATGTTTGGTCCAAATGAACTTAAATAATAAAACATTTTCTAGACCAATTATTTGAGAAAGCAAAATTGATTTATTTTACGAAAGAATCATTTTTTATATATGCAGCGCGGTTCACTTGAATAAAGGCAAAATGTTTGTTTTCAAAATAGAGTGTAAATTCCCTTTAATTGTATGCATTATTTAAATGCTTGAGTAGAATACAAATTTTCAGTATTTCTGAACAGAATGCACTTCAAAGAAACACTTTCTTGTACCGAGAAACACGTTATTTCTAAAGATTTTAAAAAGAGTCGTAAAATAAGCAACGAAATTTGGTTCATTTAAATAAAGTCAGTTGTACGTGAATATTTCTTGAGAAAAATAGTGCAAAATTATAGCTAAGTGAAGTTAAAGTTACAAAAAAAAACAAATTGTGACCAAAAGTGAGCAGAAAACAAATTTTAAATACAGCCGAGAAATCGAAAATAGACGTTTACCACGCGGAAATTTTTTAACAGCAAAATCAATTAACATAAAATTGGGCGTAAAAGCAACTTCTGTTGACAATTTTTTGAAGGATAGTTATTTTTGATGGAAAGCAATACAAAGGATGGATATCTACAGGGATGTGTAAAATTATTCGTTTTGCCTCCAATTCCAGCTTCTCCACATCAAAAATTGAATTCAAATCATAAATGCCAGCTAATCAACTGTTCGGCATGAGATCCTTGGTGCTGAACATCTCAAGAAGTTAAAGTTGACATCTGAATTCCGTCTGTTAGCACCGCCAGCTTAGATTTATTAAAAATCCCATCCATGGCTATGACAGTGTCAAACTAAAAATGATTGGCCAGTGGTTGTTAAGGCCCTCATTGTGAATAGCAAATCGAACATTCGCTTAGAAGCCATTTTGTGACGTTTAAAATGTATTTATGAGTTATTTTCGAACGATCGATTCGCTATTTATAATGAGGGCCTTAATTTGGACGGACAAATGGCTGCAACTTTTATTTTCATGATTTACGCAAAGAGAAACCGAAATATCGCTTAATTACTTAAAATCTTTTTATGAGTTCCAGCTCAGATTTTTGAACTTATTTATAAGAGTGGTGATCATAGTCATTGCTAATTTTACCAAAAATAATTCTTGTTAATGCTTTTATTCGTGTGAATCGATTTTAGTACTTAATTTTTTTAGTGTTTGTATTAACTTTTAAGAATATTCGTAGGGAAATCATTTTTGTAGGCGCGTATTCTATGGAGAGACTTGTGCATCGACTATCCTGGCTATAGCCCACTGTTTAGTGAAAATTTATTTTTGTATTAATTCAAATGAGCAGCAGTGTAAAAGTAACCGTATTTTTCATACATACATATACATTTGTATTTGAAATTATTTTTTATTTATTTATGTCTTTGACATAATAATTGAATATGAAGAAAATTTGAAAAGAAAATTCTTCTGTATAAGCGAAGCGACTGAATTTATAATTACATAAGGTAATACTGGGGGGGTGGCTAAGGCGATAGTAGATGGTTGATAATCAAAATAAATGTTTTTGCTCCACGTAAGGTGATTATCTAATTAAATATCACTTTTTTCCTATGGTTTTTGGCTGACAGCCATTTAGGTGTCACTTTCATACATTCTGTATAATTTTTTTGAAAAAGATAAGTTTGGCAGATGCAGCTCGACTATAAATCGAAAGTTTTGTAGAAAAAAAGAAAATTTATCAAAGTTAAAATAAAAAATAAGTGAATATACTTTTATTCAAATTTTCTATGTCGCGAAGTACGAGAAATAACAAAATATTACTAAAAAAAACATAATTAATTACTCACAATCAACTAATAAATCAAATATTTTGGAACTCCCTAACCCAATGTACATATAAGATATTTTATAGCCGTGTTTTGTTGAAAACTATACACAGCCAGGCAAAAGATTTTCAACAAAACGGGTCGGAACAAACTGGTTAATAAAGCTCCTTTTGTATGAGAATTCCTTCTAAGGCACTGTTCGCTAGTCACATTTGACTGCAGAAAAAAGGCAAAGATATTGGCAGCTGGTGATTGTTGCTGTACTGCATGCAAAATTTCAAATGGCTAGCATAAAACTTCTCAACAAAACACGGCTTGTTATTTTTAACACATAATTATATATTCATGCATAACACAGAAAAGGTGATATACAAAACTAACAATCAAAACAGTGACTGCCAACTATCGCTTTAGCCGATTCCACCCCATGTGGATTACGGTTCAAGAAAAATTATA
The DNA here is from genome assembly GCA_946251815.1 of Dasysyrphus albostriatus. Classification (NCBI taxonomy): domain Eukaryota; kingdom Metazoa; phylum Arthropoda; class Insecta; order Diptera; family Syrphidae; genus Dasysyrphus; species Dasysyrphus albostriatus. Next base: position 131,135,841 of record OX276337.1, on the reverse strand, counting down.
TGTTTCCCATACTTATGTTAGTAAGATATTCAATTTAAAGATAAATTTATGTTTTAACCAAACAACAGAACCTTATAAGTTAGTTTTTACTCCCTTTATATTTAAAAAATATTTAAAAAGAAATTTAATATGTATGAATATTAGGGTGGGTCAAATTTAACGAACTTGCTTAGATTTTCTTGATACCATAAAAAAATGGTAACTCCAATCTAATTTTCGATTCTAAAACATTCAATTTCCTATTCAAAAATGTCACCAAATTTCTTCCAGGTTCAATGGTTAGGAAGTTATAGAATTCCAAAGTTTCTCCCAACATTTTGCCATACAATTTGTATGGAAAATACAAAATGGTGATGAGGGACCTTTAAACGTTAAAATTTTGAGCTCATTTTTTTAGATAATTTTTTTTTGAGCCCCAAGCTACCATTTTGTTATGGTATCAAGAAAACCAAAGCAAGTTCGTTAAATTTGACCCACCCTAATGAATATGTTTGAGATTACTTACCCCGAACAATGAAAGCAAATCGTCCAAATGTGGATCTCTCTTCTTGGACGCAGTAAGATCCATGTTAAGCTGTGCTGCAACTACAAGGAATTCATCAAACGCTTTTGAATCACGCAGTTTAATAGCCGAGCCATCCCATTGTTGATCTGTTTTGAAATATTGATTAAAAAAATCCATTAAATTACTTTTTACTCTATGAACAATATTCATTATATTGTTAAGCAAAATAATATAAAAATTAAAAAAATTAAGATCTAAATTAAACTAAAATTAGCTAAAAACACTGTTCACAACTGGAATTTACAAAATTGACAGTAAAAGTCCACGACATCAATGTTTGAGGGTATCAACAAATATCGAGCACAACCCGTCATTTAATTATTGAAAATATTAAATATACTAGCATTTGATTTAATTTCTTAAGTATAAATTTATTAATTCTATTTTATATTTCTAGACATTTAGCTGATATAATATCAAAAACCTTAAGAACATTTTAATGCTTAGTCATTCGAGCAACCTAGTCTTGCATTTAATTTTAATATATATCTTAAATTATTTAAAAAAAATGAAAAGCATTCAAAACACTTACAGATGTGTTGTAAAAGCAAATACGATGGCAGCACATTTTTCTTGTAGTTCATTTTCCAAACCTTAAAACATTCATCACCGATGGTTAAACAATCAATGCATCCATCAATTTCAACTTGACTTTTAGTGGAATTTTCAATATCACGGAATAGATTAAGGAAGACATTTGCATGTTTCGAAGAGCTCTCGATGTATTTTTTCTGTTAAATAAAATTTAACAAAATTAGTTTGTAAATGATTATTTTATGAAATAAAAAATATATATCTAAGAACTCACCAAAAATAACTGAGAACTATTCGCCAGCACCAACTGACACTCCCTTGGAATGCTAAATTTAGCCTTTAATGCATTATACAAAACAAAAAAGTCACTTTGACTCATAACTAATCTAAAAGTAAAGAATCAGAATCAAATCGATAAGACCAACCAACCACTGAAAAAAAAAGAAATAACTTACTTTTGGTTGCCACCGCCGGACGATAGAACCTTTTCAATGTAATCGCAGACGTATCGGGAATAGCTTTTCATTTCAATCACAGGAAGCATAATATTTTGCCAAACTTTAAAAAACAAAAATAAATTATTTATTAATAAATGAAAGAATATAATAAAAATTTTGATAATTTATTACATACCTTTAACACCTACATTAATATCATGAAAACCACCTTGTCCAACACCCCATAAAATACTCAGTCCAATGTTGCTTCGATTTTGATAAGAATTTCTCAAAATTGCAGTCTTTGCGAGGCTATTCGAACACACCGTTGGCCAATTTTGAGCAACAATTTGTAGAAGAAGCTAGCAGAGATAAAATAATCACGACTACCAATACAGAAATTTAATTTAAATATAATTCTTACCTTATAACCAACGACTGACTTGTTTTTCGATAGCTCTTCAGTCATTCTAGTTATCAAAGTATCATAAAAATAGGACAAATTAACGTCGCCCATAGTTTTGAAAATATCAATAATTGCAGTCTTGAGGTTTTTCGGAACAACATTGGTCGGATAGAGCACAGCTTTGCCCGAAAAAGTTGGATCACAATCGAATGGAAGGTGCGAGTTGAAAAATGAGGCAATCTATTGAGAATGATAAAAATAAGGGGGGTTATAAATTTATTTTATCAAACCTTGTTTTATCCTTTGTTTGATCTTAAATAGTTTATTAATAATAATACAAATAAAGTAGCATGGCAAAATAAATCATTTTTAGAGTAGATAAATAGAAGTATTAAATATTACAAATTGGGTTTTTCTTAGAAAAGGAAGTGAATTATAAAGGGCCATTCACATGGGAGCGACCAACGAACGAAAAATAAACTACCGATTTCTCTGGTTTTTTTTTTCGAAGAATTAAGGTTTATTAATGTATTAAATCCGGTTTTTAGTCGTTACTTTCGTGGATGGTCTTTTTTCAAGTGAAGATCCACTGGGCCCACTTGTGCAAAATAGTCAGCACCGAAACGTATAAATTACGCTACAAATTGATGCGGCATCCACTGTATACTTCCTTAAAAGTACAGTGTTATTCAACAGCCTTTGGAAATAGAAGCTTCTAAGAGACATAGAAGCAAAATACTTATGTAAATCTAATCTGTAATAAAACGTGTTTTTGAGTTTCCCTCGTTAGCCTTTCTAAAATAACGCTGACCTAAGACAATTTTCAGGGCTACTAGTACTTGAACCTTGCTCACCATATAATTACTTAATCAAATCTTATCATATTAATTTGTGGACAGAAACTTTAGAATTTTGTCTTTCTTACCTCTCTCAGCCAGTACAACTCGTTTCCGGGGAATGAAGTTCTCAGCTGCTCCATAAGTCCATTTAGCTCGTCTGCGGTTATTTTCAGCAAAGCAGTTTCCAAGTTCTTTGGTTTTGGAGGAGGTGCTGGAACAGCAGCCGTTGCTGTGGATTTTTTATTCTCATTGTTGTTATTGCTTTTGGATTTCTTTGCGGGAGACGACTTGTTGCTGCTGCTCGAAACTCCAGTCGTCTTCTTTGGAGATTTATTCTCCTTGTCCTTTGAACTTTTACTAAAAATGCTCTTCAATTGATGCTGGGGAACTGTATTTGTATAAAATCAATTTTCTATTATCAAAAGACCAAGCAAACACAAAATTAGAGAAACCCTACGAATTTCTTCCAAACTCGGACCGGCTAATGCAAGACGTTTCTTTTCGGTGTGCGCTTCGACTTTCTTTTCGAGATTGCGCTGTTTCTTTGACTTGGTTACCACTTCCCATTGATTCGATGACATATTGGAAGCAGGAATAGTTAAGAAATTAAATACAATTACTAAAAATCAAATGGAAACGTTGAACAAATTAATTTTTGCTTAATTTAAAGAAAAAGATAAATGCTGCCTCTACAGTGACGGTAGATTTGGAAATAAAAAAAAAAGTTATGACGTTGACGCCTTTCTGTTGGCTTGGCGGTGACATTTGTGATGACAGGTATTCATTTACATCCGAAAATTCATTTCACAGATGAATTCAGCAACTTTTCTAATTCCCCTGGTGTGTTCAAAAAGTTACGTTTTTATATTTTAGTCCCCTTTCACACTGGAAACTTTCAGTTAAATGGGTGAAGGAGGGGGAACAAAACCTATCCGTTCGAATACGTGAAGAGATTTTTTTTTGGTATTCCCTTTCACAACTAAGTTAATACTACGTTTCCACCAAAAAATAATCCGGTATTTCAGGAAGAAGATTTAGAAGTCAATTTCATTCTGTGAGGTTTTTGTAACCTCACAAGTTGTGATCTTAGCAAAAACTATCGAAACTATGACCTCCTTCGGAGGAGGTCACAACCAAAAAAGCACCTGTGATTTCGCATACAATGACATTAACATGTTTGTTTGTATTTATTTCTAATGACTTCATCTTTAAATAATAACTAATCGAAAAATAAACATCCACGCATGTATTATTCGATTTTGACTAACCTCTTATTCCCCTTTCACACGAGAAAACTGAGTTGCAGGCAACTTTCAGTTCATTGGTGAAAAGGGTAGCAGGAAAGAGGGGTGAACAAAATCTCCCCGGTCGAGGATTGGAAGAGATTTTTTTGACATTTCCTTTTACATCTACGGTTAAGGTGCGTTCATCTAATAGAATTGCTGGAAATCTCAAAATTGCCTAGATTTTGTTTCCTCGTGTGAAAGCTACAAGAGATTTTTAAGGAAATTAAAAGAAAACGTCGAAAAAATCACTAGCAACTTATTTCTTGTGTGAAAAGGGACTTATTTAAAAAAAAAAAAACAAACAATCAAACAAATCATGTGTTTCTTCTGTCGTCGTATAGGTGCGTTAACTTAAATCGATAAAATTATTAAGTTCACTTATATTTCGTTTTAAGACAGTCAGCCAATCAGAGCCAAGGAGATATAAGAATCATGAAATACTGACATGCTTGAACGTGCCCATTCACCATGGTGGGTTTCTTGTGAGGATTTTCCCAGAATACCGAAAATGTTATCGAATCACAACAAACCTCACAAGAAATACCTCACAAGAGCTTGTTGCTTGTGAGTCCTCTCACAACGCCAGAATAGGGCTGTTTTGTTTACTGTTGTCCAAAAGTTGTCTAACTTGGACAACATCATTGGTTGTGTAAGATTTGTCTGAATTGACATTTTATTTAATTAAATAAGGCATATTTCCAACAATTAACGACTTTAAAATAATTGTCTAACTAGTCAACCATCTAAAAAATCTAATAAATAAGGCTGATATTAATTAATTATGTTATTAAGCGCTCAGTATTTTTCCTCAATTTTTTGACAGAGCAGGAGGATCAAATATAAACAGTATACCTCATATATAGAAGTCAAAACAGCTCTCTTTTTTCTTTTCTTCTTATGTAATTTACAAGAAATAATTGAGCAAGTGAGTCCAAAAAAATTTCAGTTTCAGCTTTTAAGGGGAAAAGTGAGGAATTTTTGAGAGAAATCCTGTTTATATTTCTAGGCACTCTGTATCCTCTGAGATCTCAGATATATAAACTGGCTAATTTACATAGGTATGATCCCTATTACACGATGATTCTTTGCGTCTAACTCTTTTCAAAATTCATTGGGAGTGAAGGTGAAATCAGATGTTTTTTCTCCTTCGCACTCATGAAAACTCGAAAAGAGTCAGACGCAAAGAATCATCGTGTAATAATCCTCTATGCGATTATTTAGTGCCCTATTACACGACGACTTTAGAGTCATGACTTTTTTTTCGAAATTCAATGAGTGCGAATGAGAAAAAACATCTGATATCACCTTCACACTCATTTAATTTCGAAAAATGTCATGACTCTAAGGTCGTCGTGTAATAGGGCACTTAGTTAAGTCAATTTTAATGAATGCAAAAAAGTAAATGGTTCTCAAACTATTGCCTATACTTTTTAAGAAATACAAAAAAAGACACAACACTTTTAGAACCGACCGATCTTCTTCAATGTCAAAATCTAAATTTCTTCGATATAAGGTGTGTTTGCTAACGTGAAAGTTCTTTACCAGAAATTTTCACAATTTGCTGTCAGAACCCATAAGAGAATATAACCAAAGTTTGCAAAACTTGATAAACATTTCACGCTACCGAACGAACCAAATACCCATTTTGTTCCCAGAAGTTCAGTACGAAAATTTAAAGGCCTGGGCAAACAGAACGCGATCCGGCGATGCGATCAATACTGCAATGGGTGAAAAAGATCGCAGCGATCAAATTTTGTTTGTAATTACGCACAAAGATCGCCGGATCGCGCTCTTTTTGACCAGGCCTTAAAAGTTCTTTCAACCCTTCCAACAACGCAAAAGATTCGGAATGACAATGAAATTTTCACTAGTCACATCGCAATCGCATTGCGTTTGTGGCTGCTTGTACTCATTTATCGCCATGTAAATTTAATTCGACAGTATCGTTGTCGTTTCCAATGTTCCGCCCTAGTCCTACCAAAGAACTTTACCTCCGTAAAATTAATATTCCGTGTGTTCCGATAGTTGGGATATAGGCCAGTCATCATTTACATGGCCCTATTTTTCCAATGATGATCTTTTCGTTTTTGTAATACATTGGTTTTCCTCTTAATTTTATTTCACTCCAATTCCCTCCAAGTACAAAAAAATAAAATCGCACTCGGAAAATTATGAGTCATATAAATACCGGCTATCCTTTTTCTTATCAACGGTATCAGCTCTTTTTCTCAGTTAGGATTTTTCATCGTGGGACAGGCCTATTTTCACCAAACTTTTTTTTTCTTTGGTAAAATGAAAATATTTATTGCACATATTTTGAAGAACAAATATTTTTAAACTTATTAAAAAATCGGAATATCCTCGGAGGTAAAACCGTCTCTATTAAATAAAATACATATCAAGATGTAACCGTAGTAGCCTCCGGGTATGAACATCAATATTCCAACCATAAGGAGTGGCCACACTCGGTCTTGATATTTTGCATCGAAGTAACTGGCCGATATCAGGATACTGATTGTGATGCAGATCTAAAAAGAATAAGGGAAACTTCATCATGAAAATGTTTGTCTTTGCCTCAGGAAAAACTTACTGCGCCCAATATCATAAATCCCACAATGAGGACGACCTGTTTCCAAGGCAATCTTCTCCGGTACTGGGGTTCCTCATCAACATCGAACTGGTCGGCATAAATTCCATCGGCAGTATCGTATTTAGAACGATCGATGCGGGTGTATTCTTTTTTATTTAAATTTCTTCGGCGATGGTGCATACTGCTGGTTGATAAGAGGATTTTTGTCATCAAATTTTAAGTTTCTGATACCTTATCACAAGTGCTGGTAGTTTGTTACTAAAAGTGTTGATTGCATGCTCTAGAGCTTTTGAGTAACCTTTATTTTAAACAAATAAGGAAACTTTGTGTAAAGTTGAAATTATTTTGTTTGTTTGTCGACCAAATTGAAATTAATGAAAAAAATGCACTTTTTTGTTTTGGAAAGATGTCATGCAAGTGTCAACTCAACAGTCATGTTGTAGTTGGGAGAGTGTTCACAGTTGAAGAAAATGAGGAACAAAATCAATTAAGCGGGAAACACAGTTCTGTTCTGATGTTGTTTGCACCGGACGTTTATCCTATATTATGCTATTATGCCACCAAAAATGTATTTCTGTCTTAGAGCCAGTTGTACAAAAATTTAACTCGTGGTTCAGCAATTTTAACTCACTGACTTCAGCAAACTTACTGAGGTTCATAGATAGTTCATTCATTAAATTGGGTCCTATGACATACTTGAACCATTTGGCTAGTTTATATGTCTTGAGCGCTCAATATTTTTCCTGAATTTTTTGACAGAGCAGGAGAGTAAAATATAAACAACATTCCTCACATATAAGTCAAAACAACTCCCTTTTTCTTTTCATCTTATGTAATTTACTGCGACAAAAAATAATTGAGCAAGCGAGTCCAAAAAATTTCAGTCTCAGTTTTGAAGGGGAAAAATGAGGAATTTTTGAGAGGAATCCTGTTTATATTTCTGAGCGCTCTGAGTCCTCTGAGATCTCAGAAATATAAACTGGCTAATTGTTGAACATGAGTAGTTCCGCTGAAATCAGCCAGTAAAAAATTTTAAACCACGGATCAAAATTTGAACCACGTTTGTACAACCGGCCCTAAGTGTTTCAACCGCACAAAAAGATTTAAAGAAGATTTATTTTGACAGCACCTTTAAAAATGCAAGTTTCATTTTATCTTATGAAGTAAAGGTTATATCCTTTTCACACCAAACCCAAAACGCGGTTTTCGCGAAAATATCGGTTTTGGAGAAAAACCTTAACGAAACACAAGTTTTCTCATACATTTGATTATACTTTAGGTTTTCGTAAAACACAAGTCTTATATAAAACCAGTCGAAAATATTTTGAAATTCAGAGATAAACGAAACAAACGTACCTTTTAAAAGGTTCAGTGCGTAATAAATTGTAAAAAAAAGAAACTGATTTGGTCAGTTTATATTTCTTGAGCGCTCAGTATTTTTCCTCATTTTTTGAGAGAGCAGGAGAGTAAAATATAAACAGTATTCCTCACATAGAAGTCAAAACAACTCTCTTTTTCTTTTCTTCTTATGTAATTTGATGCGACAAAAAATAATTGAGCAAGCGAATCCAAAAAATTTCAATCTCAGTTCTTAAGGGGAAAAGTGAGGAATTTTTGAGAGGAATCCTGTTTATATATTTGAGCGCTCTGAGTCCTCTGAGATCTCAGAAATATAAACTGGCTAATTGAATATGCTTTCAAAAACAATTGAAAAATTCTGTCATATCAAATATACAATTCCAATCTCAAAATCATTTAATTTATTTAAAACTGATTATATTTTGCCTGTGGTAATTAAAATTGTACATATGTATCAAATTTAAATAAATTATCACCATTTTACTTTCATTAAATGGAGGAAAACAACAATAAGAAAAGAAAATTGTGAGTGGTTGGTTAAAAAAAAACTAAAATGTCAAACGAAAACGTGTAATGTCCGGTGTGAATGGTTTTTGAGTTTTTAAAAAGTTTTCGTCGAAAACTGGTTTTGGGGTTTGGTGTGAAAACCCTATGAGATAGAATGCTTCATTTGTGAAGAGCTGAATTCAGCCTTGAATGAACACTTCGGCGCCATATAAGAAAAGGTAAGTTCAATTTGTAAAAGTATTTGTCCTAGGAAGATTTATCAAGGCTAAATTCTTATCTTCAAGATTTACGAAATAGATTTGTAAGGCAAATTTTTGAGATTTGAAAAAGACTTGAGGTAAATCTTATTAAATTTCAGATTTATGTTACGGCGAAATGTAGTATTAGATATCAAACCAGCGTGAAAATCTTCGCGTAACACTACCAGGCTAAGAAATTCGACTACTCACAGAGTATATTTTCTTTAGTATTACCTCCCCCCCCCGAATCATGGTTATTCTTATGACGTTGTGAATGTCGGTTTATGAATAAAAATGCGTACGCATTATCAATCTAACACCAAAAAAAAAATTGTCTTGTCACGCAATAATAACAAATTTCGTGAGCAGGCAATTGTTGTGAGTGTTTATCCATCAGTCAGGGTGTACAAATGATCAGTTTTGTTTGATATCCAAAAAGGGCTTCACTCAGATTTGGTAATGTGTACTACGCTTAAAAGTTCAATATCACATGTTTGTATGACATTTGGTAAAGTCAAAGTGCACGCCGACGCCACTAGCATCCGACAAGCAATATATTTTTCTAAGAAATTTTAATAATTTGGTGAAAGTAAAAGTATCTACCTACAAACAATAAAAAAAATAAATTTAAAATTGTGGAGCCATGTTATGAGCACTATTATTATATACTAATTGACCATCTAAATAATCGCGATCGCAGTGGCAAAACCCAACAAAAAACGGATTTAATTTTTTGTTTGTTAACAAAAATTAAATCAACCAAGAAAAAGAAAACACAATAGGAAGAGCATATAAAGGAAAAATATAAATAAAGCTGGTCGTAAACGGCAGAGCCAATGAGCCAAATGGCTCCACGAACCCCCGCCGATTCAAAATTCATCGTGTGTCAGGTGGATCGGCCGAGCTTTGATTTCCGACCGAGCTTTGCCTCCAAAAATTGGAGTTTCAAAAACAGAAAATTTTGTGTGTGTTTTTTCATTTGTTACTTGTTACGTGTTTTGAGCGTTAAATTTTGTATTTATCAATTTTTGATTACACTACATTATGTACATATTTTCAAAAAAAAAAAAAATTTAACTAATAATAATTAATATTTACATAAATTATTATCTTTTATGTGCAAGGTCTGCAATTTTTTGGGATTTTTGGTGCCTGTCGGTGTCAATTTTCTTTATTAATCTCCTTCTCCATTGATCTCACTGAGGGAAGGGAATTGTTTGTAGGTTCGGAAGGCAGTCCAGTGAGAGCCCTGTGGGAAACAAAAAGAAATTTGCATTCGTCTATTTTTTTAGCAGAGTAAATTACAAATTCTGGATTCTTCTCGTGCGTGTGTGCGGTGAGCAGCTTAAAACGATGAATTGTATAATAGGAGTGTTCCTTTCTTACAGAAACAAAAATGTCATATGCATTTGGATTCAATTTAGACCTTGACCTCTAGTCCAAATGCGCTTCGCCCAGTTACAACATTGGGCTCATCAGTCCCACCTAAACGGAGAGTATACCGATCTTCTACTTCTTTTGACCCAACATACACACACGCTCTAGTTTTGAAATTTTTGTTTGCCAAGCACAACCAGCCAAGGTATTAATCGAAAAAAAAAACTGAAGTACATAAGCTCGAAAATTTCGCGGTTTTCTGAATTTTTGTCTATGTTGCCTTTTGGCGCTAGAGGTTAAAACATCATTTATTTTACCATCAGGCTAACATGATAAACAACTCAGCAAAAAATCCGAATTACAGGATCTGAGGCAACTTCTGATCTTGTATGTTTTATTAAACTTTGATACGCAAATGGAACTTATAACTTAATAGGAAAAAAGTTATAGGTAGTTTTCGAAGATAAAATTTCCTTATTTGTTCCAATAATAATTTCTGGTATTAACGCTAGATGACAGTTTTAGGTTGACTTATAGATTTTTTTTCTAGTTCTGTAAAGTCTATCTTGTTTCTAGTTCTGTAATCGTTAAAAAAATTCATTGGAGTGTACCGGGGAAAAATGACTTAACACAACATTTAACATTCCACATTAGACGGATTGTTGTTTTATTTTTTAATAATTTTCTTTTAAATCAATTCAAGCTTTACACAATTACATACATAAATTGCTTACACATTATAGAATGTTTTGGTTTTTCTCTATGAGAACATAGCACACTATAGGCAAAATAAATAGACGAATTTTTGAAGATCAATAGATAGTAGTAGGTAGAGAAGCAATAAGGAGGAGGAACAACAAAAAAAGACATTAGATAGATACAAAAGTATGACTTAAGAACGAAGACAATTATTATTATATGAATGTATTATTCAGTTTTGTTTCTAGGTATCATTGATTTTCTCGTTATTGCTCTTCAAGTGTCGAAAGCAGCTACGTTTTACATACAGAAAAGCGCAAAAAGCTGTCACCAGGAAGATCACTCCCACCGCACTGCCTATAACGACAGCTCTCATTTTGCGATGAGATGGCACCACTATTTCCAGCTCATTGCTTGGTTCCTTGTCACCATTGATGGATTGACTGTTGATCTGTACTTTATATATTGCATCTTCCTTTAGGTGTCTCAGTTGATAGTAGGTGTCAATAGTTTCAGCCGATCCGATAAGGTAGTGTTCTGGTTCCCGCCACCATTGTATCACATACAACCGAAGGCTATCCAATCCATGAACTGGTGGATCCCAATGTAAAAGATAGCCATGAGAGTTTTCCAGAGCAGTGAGATTCCTAGGTGGTCCTATATGAGTTGACGGTGCTATCGGGTCATGAAACTGCTCTGGCTCGATAAAATCCGAACCTTTATTAATTGAATAGAATAAAAATTAAAATCAAAATACACCGCATAATATATAATTTATGTGTATACATATACCTTTGGTGGAATAACGGAATAATTTGCTGAACATTCCATCCCCATATCGATCCTGACTGAGCACCATAAATTCATATTCTCGGCCGGGTATGAGATTTTTAATTGTTGCCTCCATTACGTTTTTTGTAAGGATTCGCATTGTGCGCCATTCAGCTGCATCCGACAGTCGATACCAGACGATATATTCCAAATTAGGTCGCAGATAGCCTGTGTATAAAGAATACAAAACAAATGGATGAAATGTGAGTTGAGTGTATAATAAAGTTGCTCACTACTCTATGTTATGTGACGCGACAGACCGACCGGACATGAACAAATAATCATTTCACCAGTAGTATTGTACCCAAAAACCAAATATCATCATCCTTGTTAGCTAAATTTTTGTTTGTGTCATAATATCCATTTAGTGTATTGAACCATGCATCATATTTTGTGACTCTTGCCTCAGGGTGCACCCGAGGCCATTAGAGTTTTGTGGTAACAATTAGCCACAAACGATTTATGGCTTCTACTATGATTGAAGGGGATGACACCCGGGCTGAGTTATAAGCGAGTCTAGGATGAAGGATTCATACATTTTTGAATATTTCTAAACCTATGCACATAAAATACGCATTGTGTATGAGTATATTTCTAAACCTATGCACATAAAATACGCATTGTGTATGAGTATATAGGATAAGATATATTAAGGCTTTTGAATTATGATGGATGACCTACAGCATCGCTGATTGTATATGGAGAATAATTGACGATGCAAATCATTGATCGCATATACGAGTATGTAGGTACATATTTATATTGCATATTTAATGAATTTAGGTCAAATGGTTATTTTTTAATACAATCCGCCGCTGCCACCTAAAAACAGAAATGTTTTTTTCGCGAGGTACTGCCTCTTGCGAGGAACTGACAAATCCTCCAAGAGTAAACTTGTCATGAATAAGTGCTTTTCATCTAGCCGTTCGGACTCGGCAGAAAATTGTAGGTCCCCTCCATTCCTGCTAAAAACACGCACACAGGAATTTTTGAGAGTTGTAAGTCACTAGGCCTTGGTTCTCCACGAGCGGTTATGCCACGTTATTTAATTTAATTAATACAAGTAATTTATACAGTTTGGTAAATTGAACAAAAAATCAAAGAAGCAAAAAATAAGAATTATTACTTTTATAATTCAATTTCATCCAATTTTGATGAGATTTTCTCAGAAAGAAAACAAATTACCGAAGAAGTGTGTAGGACCATTCGACCATTTCCCGCTGAGATATCGGACTTTTAATTTAAAAATATTGCTTTGTCTTTGATTATCTAAATTTCAGCAATCAGTGAACTTGAAAAATTCTCTAGAAGTAGTGGTCATTGTACTCGTATCTTTGAAAAAAAAATTTCCATTCTTAACATCAATTGGAAAAAAAAACTAGTAAAAAAGAGCTCTTGATTGTGTTATTTTTAAAACCATTAGCAAAATCAAAAGTATCGTTAATGTTAATGTTACAAATTCACTTTATCCAAAAAAACTATACAGAGTTTCAACCAGCAGCTTCAAGGATCACGATTTTTATTTTTAAAAGAAATTTTTAATAAAATAAAAAAATCAGTTTTTGTTTTTCATAATTTCATATTAATTTATTAAAAAAAATTTATTTTCAGTTCCGTAAATTCCCCGGTATGTTTTTTTTTTAATTAAATTTATAACTTTAAATGCTTTCATTTAAAATAAAAGTTACAATAAAAGTGTGAAAAATCTACGATTTTTTGTTAATTTGGTCAAGGATTATGAGCTTTTAAAAGCAAAAAAACGTGATCCTTCATTGATCAATTAATTTTCTGCAGAAATTGAAAAAAAAAAGAAGGTTTATGCTATGTACAAGTAGGGTTACCATTTTAGAAAGTGGAAAAAAAGGGATTTCGTGTACTTTTTGGAGGGACAAAAAATATTAAAGAGGGACAGAAATTTCAATGATATTGCAGAACTTATAGCTACCCATCGCCTTCTAATTCAAAAGTTTTTAGTTTTTATTTATTTGTTTAAGCATAGTACGCAGCTGAAGCGAAACGAAAATTTCCACACAGAAAATGACAAAACGAAATCAAACAAAAATTTTGTTGTGTTATTTGTATATATTTAGTACGGAGTTCGAAAGTGAAATGTCAATTTAAAAAAAAAAAAAAAAACGGTAGTAGATTCCTAGAACCAAGTCTCCACTTATTTTTCACACACAATTAATTTCTCGACACAATATTCTTGACGGAAATTTGACAGTTTGTCTTATCTTGCAGTTGGATTTTATTTTTAAACGGAAAATGAACAAAGAAGCAAATTAAGAACATAGCACCACAATCGACGATACAAAAACCAAAGAAAAAATATAAAAATTCACATCAAACGAGAAAAAAATTGACTTAAGATTTTAAAATTTTTAAAATTTATTTTGGCCTTTCTGATAAAACTCTACAATTTTTTTTCGTAATCATTTCATTTCTGATTTTGTTCCCAAGTTGGAGACCAAAGAAAATTTTCGTTTCACCTCAGCAGTGTACTAGGCAGTGTACTAGGTTCAATACAAATAATCACGATCAATAAAAAATGGAAAATGAATTATCAACGAAGTGACAGAAAAAAAACTTTTTGCTGTTGTAAAAATAGCATAAAATAGAAGAATGATTGAAACAGTTAACGTTCAAAAACAGAGAAAACATTTATTTGCCTAAAATAGAATAAAATACTAATTTGTTTAAAAGGGGTACATTTGCGTCCCCCTTTATTTTGTTTTTGGTTTTGGGGGACAAAATAGTTTCTGAGACAAAAAAGAGGGACTCTTCCTCCAAAAGGGGGACGTATGTACATATAGGTTTAGGTAAATTATATTGAAACATATTTCTTTTTCAGATCTCAGTACTAGACTTCAAATTGCTTTTTTTACAGCCTAATACCATCATTTTTAACAAAAATCGGCAACATTGGAATCTTTTTTGATCTATGATCTTTTAACTTTTTTCATAAGTTAAAGTTGCAGGAAACTTAAAGTTGCTCCAAGCAACTCACGGAACTAAGTTGTTTGTAATATGAAACAATCTTTTTTCGATTTCCCTCCCCCACAGGGCAACAAGGATACCATAAATGCGTTTTAGTATGAATTTATAGTGTTTTTTTTTTTACTAACAAATCATTTACAAAATTCAATAAAAGGTTCATATAATTCTTGAAAGAGTTGAGATCGTAAGCTTACTAAAAAAATTAAATAATATGAAAAAGAGTTTATGTATGTATAGGTATACACCATATGGTATTCACGCTGATTAAGGTTTCTTATGCCCCTGATATTTGTTGGGATGTCTAAACCTTATCTTCTTTGTATTATAGTAACCAATAAGAGATGCTTATGATTAAAAAAGAAATTCGAGTAGTCAGCAAGAGATTTCGCAGAGCAATAAAATCTCAAAACCGAATACCTTATACCCTTCCTTTTACCCTAAAATGTTTTCTATATATAACATTTTTATGTACGTACGTATTTATGTATGTACATATTTACCCAAAAGCTTACCTGGTTGCCATCGGACAGTAATTGCTGTCTCAGTACTGTTTGCTGTCAAATTATGCGGAGGCCTGGGGGCAACGTTTTCAATCATCAATTCCGTGTCGGCTGTTATAGTAGCAGCCCCATTTGTTGCCGAACACTCATAGATGCCGCGATCCGATTCAACTATTCCCTCGATGGTCAAATTGCCCCCTTCGATTTTGTACCTTCCCTCTGGCAATGGTATACCATCTTTCTATATATGCAGATAACAGAATGTGAAGCAGACAAATCCCAATCAAGTGGAAAATTTTCATGTGCATCTTAAGTAAACACAACAATAACTACTATACTCACCCTAGTCCAGCCCATTGTTGGCAAGTGATTGCCATCACGTTCACTAGCCTCACACGAAAGCTGTGCATTTTCTCCGAGTTTGTGAATGTAAATCGGTTTCGGGCTGATGGTAAATATTGGCGGCCTCTGAACAATCACATTAATGATTGGTGATGGGCCATCGGTGCCTAACTCATTGTATGGAGTGCATGTGTAGCTGCCAGAGTGATTTTCATCTACTTTGCTGAAGAACAAGCTGCCATTCATTTTATAAAAGACACCCTTAGAGAGGGCAAAGGGAAAACATACAGAGGAAACGCGCATGCATTAGACATAACAAAATCCTTTGAAAATATAAATTCTGCGATACTTACTGGTACGTTGTATGAATCGAAAAGTAGTCCATCCTTTTCCCAACGAAGATTCTTTAAAGGCGGATTAGAACGGAAGTGACAGTCGAGCACTGCCGGTTGACCATAAGGTAAGTACACTTCCGGCGGGGAGTAAATCACTTTTGCTTTGTCTATAGTTGATAGGATTTCGAAATTTAAATTCACCATCATATCGGTGCGAATATTTTGTGTTCGACTTACATTGGATGTTTAGATATGCCTTGGCGGTTTGTACCTCTCCGTCGTTGTTTTTCACGTTACACTCATATTCACCTAAATCACTCATCATAGTGGGGTCAATACTCAAACTACCATCGGGACCCATACGTGAACGACGTTGAAGATCTTGTTGTTCGTTCAATGATACAGCATCCTTGTACCATGTTACATTCGAGGTATTGGGGTATTTCATAACACAGTGGAAAAACGCAGTTTGTCCCTCCATTATGGTTTGGTTGATGGGTGGGATTTTTATTAAAGAACCACCTTCAACTGTGAGTTGGAAAAATGTACCATTGTTGCGGTAGCTAGGTGTTCGATTTGGAAATATGATCTGGCAGTGGTAGAGACCTTGATCGGATTCTCGTATGGAAGTTAGATTTGCTGAAGCTTTGCCATAGTCACCATGATTGTCGACCAAACTCAAACGACCTGAGAATAGTTCACTGGTAGAAACATCGCCATCATACCATGTGAAGATTTTCTTGTTCTGCAATAATTTAAATATGTGTTCAAATATTATCTGCTTGCTTTTTGATTTGAGAGATAATAATTATTTTATTTGTGGTTTTTGTGTGAAGAGATGAAAAATTGAGATAAAAGAGTTAGAAAATGAAATCAAATTTGTATAGTGGTTAGAAGAAGGGTTGCCACATTATAGATTTAAATATTAATACCTTTATTTTTTGGATATATTTCTTATAAAATCTTTTACTTTAATAATTTTTTAAAATTTTATTTCATGGACATATAAAATTATGCATACATTAGCAATAATATCAAGAATTGCACTAGTAAAAACAATCAAGTGCTTGCGACACTCTTTTTTAAGGTTGATTGGAAACGAACCGAAGACGGATATGAAAAGGACCTAGAGGTAGACCGGACGCGGATCGGTGCAGGGCTGGAAATGGGTCTATGGAGGGTCATAAATAAGTCAAAATCGAATGAAAGTATAACAATAATGGTAACATGTAACTAGAAAAAAATTCTGAGTAATACGTTGCTTTTTTATTTAATGAAAAATACTTATTTGATGGCTGATTAAATTCAATTTGAGTGTGAAGAAATAACCCCTTTACGAGTTTTAAAAAATTAGGTTTTCGAAAAAAAGTATTTCAAGTGGTATTAGGAAACCAAACCTAAAATTAACAAATATCATACAAAACTTTTTTTTTACGGTTTTAAATTTTCCATTTCTTATTTGATAACGAACCTCCCAACAAATTTGTAAACACGAACGTGCAAAAAAATAAATAAATCACAAAACAAATAAAGTAGAGCTTTCTGTTGAGTGACAAAATATAATCAGCTGATATTCTGGCAGAAGTGCGCTTGACTTGATATTAATGGGGTTTTCTTTTGGTAACAAAAATTGATTTTTTTCCCCTTCCGATTTGTCAAAACACAGATTTTGACAGTAAGAGCCTTCCAGTGGTGAAAAAATCGATTTTTTTTTGATCGAAAATCAAATTTGCAGATCTGGATTTTCCGGCAGATTTACCCCGCTTTTACGAACACCATTACACACCAGAACAATAAACAACCATCAATTTGACAAGCCTGGATCGCCAGTTTCACAGACACAAATTTTACACCAATACAATAAAAACAAAAAAAAAAATCAATCTGCATTCGTATACCATTCGCGACGAAAAAAAATCAATTTAGATCAAAATCCGAATTTACCAAAAGAAAACCCCATAAGGGAGATTTTTCTTGACTTACTTTCCAGTCAACTTTCCAATAAATTTGCCTTTATAGCAATATTTTGGCAGCTGGCCAATCAGAGACTAAAGACTTGCCTTAATTTCTAGTTCCTTGGGTCGTCTGTGTATATAACGGGTGATTTTTTAAGAGGTTTAGAACTTAAAAAAAAAAAACACAAAAAATTCGAAAAAATGAATAAAATATTTATTTGAATCGATAGTTTGAACCTTGCAATTTAATGTTTAAAGATAATTTCATGCAAATGTTGACCGCGGCTGCGTCTCAGGTAGCCCATCCGCTGAGTCCAATTTTGGCATACTCTTTCACACATATCGGCCGGTATCTCACGAATGAATGCATGGATGTTGGCTTCCAGTGCGTCAATCGAAGCGGGTTTGTCCCTATAAATATAAGCCTTGACATACCCCCACAAAAAATTATCTAATGGTGTCAAATCGCACGATCTAGGCGGCCAATTGACCGGCCCGAAACGTGAAATTAACTGTTCACCAAACTCGCCTCGCAATTGCGCCATTGTTTCGCGTGCTGTGTGGCATGTGGCACCGTCTTGTTGAAACCACATATTATGCAAGTCAAGAACTTCCATTTAGGGCAAAAAAAAGTTTGTTATCATCGCTCGGTAGCGTTCACCATTGACAGTAACGCTGCGATTCGCATCATCTTTGAAGAAATATGGCCCAATAATGCCGCCGGTCCATAAACCGCACCAAACAGTGGCTTTTTCGGGATGCATTGGTAGCTGTTGCAATGCTTCTGGCTGATCTTCACTCCAAATGCGGCAATTATGCTTATTTACGTACCCATTCAAAAATGAGCCTCATCGCTGAACACAATTTTTCGATAAAAAAGCGGATCCTCGGCCAGCTTTCCAAGACCCAAAATTCAATAATTTGCAAGCGTTGTTCATTTGTAAGACGATCCATGGTTAAATTGCAAACCAAACTGAAGCTGTTTGACAGTGACACAAGGTACTAAACACACGTCAGCTGTCAAAACCAGTGTTGGCAAAACCAAACCAGCTAAAAAATCACCCGTTAATATGTACACTGCGGTTCACTTGAATAAAGGCATTTTTTTTGTATAAAAGCGACTTTAAAGTCCTGTCATTTGCGTGCATTATTAAAATTCTCAAGTAAAGTAAGGCAAAATAGCACTTTGCTGCACCGAAAATCACGATTTTTCCAAAGCGTTCAAAAAGCGTCGGAAAGTAAGCAACGAAATTTGGTTAATTTGTGAAATTACTTGCATTCATCAATATCTTGAGAAAACTAGTATAAAATTACTAATTACTCAAAAATGTTAACTTAAAATAGGCGATTTTGAAATAAAAATGGAAAGACCAAACATTTTAAATACACCCGAGAAGGCAAAAATAGACGTTTTCCACGTTATATTCAACCCCTAAATTGCAAAATAAATTGAGCATAGTGTTGTGTTAAAAATTATTTAAAAGATACTCTTTCCTATAGAAAACAATACAAAGGAAGGACATCTACAGTGATCTCAACATCTGACAGACGTAAAATCATTCAAATTGCCTCCAATTACAGCTATTCCACATCAAATACGAAGCAGGGGTAAGGTAAATGCAAGCAAATCGACTGTTTGGCGTGTTATTCTTGGTGTTGGACATCTGAAAAGGGTAAATCTGACAAAAAAAGCCCTGACCTGTGTGTAAGAAGTTTCGACTTAAGTTTGCGGAACATCATAGGGCTTGGACCACGGGCCAGAGCCAAACTAAAAATTATTGGCAAATGGTTGTCTTCACGGATGAAAAGAAATTTAATTTAGAAGTACCGGATGGCTTTAACTTTTATTTTCATGAATTGCGCAAGGAGGAATGATTTTTAACATGCCATGATAGATGAGAGGTCGCAGTAATGGTCCGGGGTGCGATCACAAACATGACGACAAATGACAATAGGTCCATTCTTTTACTTTAAGTTTCTGTGATTTCTGTGGGCTTCTGCTAATTTTAGTTTAAAGATCTGTCAAAGTTCAAATAAAAAAAAATATTGACAGAAGTTTGGTCTAAAAATCACAGAAATTCAAAGTTAAAGGTCAGACCTTAAAATTCTTCGCAATACTTATGCAAACATAGGTACACACAATTCATTCAAGATAATTGAATGCTGTGAAAATTTGTTCATTGACAATAAGTGTCAGTTCATCAAATACGAAGTAAATGAAAAAAAGGTGTCAATGAAATGACTTGGGTGTTCGTCAAAATTTCTTTGTCTTCAAAATGACAAACGTTATTATGCGTTTTTCTTTTTTACCTCCGAGCATAGCACTGAGCTGTCAAAAAAAGATCTGTATTTCTTTTAGCTCAGAGCACTTGTGTTTCTTTTTTAAGCCGGAGCTAGCTTGGAGTACGCTCCATAAGCTCAGAATAAAAAGCCGAGCAAATGGAGTAAATAACTGAGCGCAGCCAACTTCGCTCTTTTTTCACTCATTTCACATGAGCGCCTTCAACACTTCAATTTCAGTTTACATTTTTAATTTTTCGAGAGTTTGATTGGGTAGCTGTCAGATGATAAATAAAAGTCGCAGTACTAAATAATAGTGCGTTGAACGCATCGCAATCTTATGACAGTTCAGTGGTCAGATTTGGCTTTAAAATTATATCGGAGAGCTAACTCCGATAAATAGAGAAAAACGCCTATTGTGTCACAAGTGAAAATGAACTGACAATTGCGACGTCTAATGACCAAATCGTGATCTATCAAACTGTGTAAATTCAGAGAGAAGTGGAAACAGCATTATAAGTTAAGAGCAAGAAGAAACGAGGTAACATGTAAGGTTAAGGTATAAATACTAGTTAATCCTTCTACATAACTAGGTATACTACTTTAAAATAAGGAGTATTTAATAACAAAAGTAACTATAGTAACTAGGAGACACATATTTTAGTACTTATAAATGTTTAATTTTAATTGCTTATGATCAAATAAATTAAGTTCAAAACAAATAAATCAATGCAATGTAAGTAATATTAAATTCAGAAAAGTCTACTAATCTAGCCTAGATTCTCTAGGAATTTGGCCTTAATATGCTGCCATTTGTAATGTACAATGTCAAACTCAAACACCAAAAATGGCAATTGCCGGAAAAAGATGAACAAAGCCCAAAATTTTTGATTGTGGATATTTATTGTTTCCAATTTTTCACGTTGGGTGTTTGTAAGTAGGGTTTCAGCATGACAAAACAATGCCTTGAAAAATCCAGTAACATCCAAAAACACTTCCTATTCATAATGTTGTTGCAAAAAGAATTAAGTTTTGTTTCATTTCAAAGCTTTTTAAATCAAAAGCGTGAAAAACAACTCTTAACAATGCCTTTGTTTTGATATCTTTATAGCTTTTGAGTGTGTTTCTGAATTAAATAATTTTAAATTAATTTTCTCTATGCCATTTTGCCTCCACTATCCTAAGTGAGTTGTTAGTTTTTTTTTTTCTAATTAAATTAGCCTGATATATTTGTTAACCTTTCATCTATTTATAGAAAACATTAAAGTAGCTCACAGATATTTTTCCTCCCTCAGAACGGTTCGCTCGGGCGTATGTGGAACTTCCTACCCACACAAACACTTAAATTGATAATGATACCACCGGCATTGATAACAATTCTAGGAAAATTAATCGATCATAATCGGTCCCCCGGCTTACAAGGAAAAAAAACAATGTGGATGGATGTGCTCGTCTAGAAATAAATCCCATATGAGTGAATACAAAAATTTGCATTTCAACCATCTTCTCCCGCCAACACAAGAAACATTCCATGTCCCAGCCCATTGGGACATTTTATCATTCATAATCCTCTCAGACGTTGTTCATTTATCTTCCAAGAACTTCTCTCATCACTTGAGTTATTTCCTTTGCTCTGGTAAAATAGAAAAACAAAAACAAAACAAAAATATTCCCATGGCATTCAACGTTGGCAGAAACATTACAACCCCCCGGTCGGTGGTCTTTCCCCAAGTTGCTGTCATAAGTTGCCTCAATGAAAATTAATTTATGGAAATATTCCCCGCTAGTAATTTGCTAATCAAATCGCAATTATCATAAACAAGTCCAGAAAATAGCATAGCAGGCCTGTTGTACAAAAGCACTCACTATAAGACTGACAGTATGACAACCGACCTGCAGTTGGCCCTGACAGTCATTTTACCCAGAAGCGATCCGAACGTTTATTCCGTACATATATGTCAAATCTGGCTCTTGGCACCACCCGCTGATTACCTGAACGAGTCCAATTTGCCAACTACTAGCGGTGTGTACGCCAATGATGTCAAACTTTCTCTCAAGTTCAGTGTTATGCAACTGTCAGCGGGGGTGGTATATGAAGATTTAATTTGATTCCACATCAGTTTTGTGCTCTCTTTAATATTCGACTCAGTGTCTTTGGGGCAGTTTTAAAGTGTCCCCTTAGGCATATCGTGTGGCATCGATTGGACATGAGCATTGTTTTAGCGTCGAGTGACGATTCCATTCATGCTTCTGAACTGAGATATCTACTAAATGCATCCACAGCATAATTCCCGCCCGTTATAAATCATAAAAAGCATACCTTGCTGCTATGCAAATTATTGCAAATTGCGATGAGTCCAACGGAAGACCCGCCCGGTCTCCACGTGAGTAGAGGCGACACGTCAAATTCAAGCAGAGGCTAGGCAGTGCGCGCATTGCACTAAAGTGCACTGGACACTTATTGCCTATACATTATCTTTATAGGTTTATAAGACTTATGAGCTGTTGGCAGAGGTAGCGAGTTGTACAGTTGATATTGTGTGTTTGAGTAGGAAATCATGTGCGGCAAGTGTTGTGGGGCAATATTGCGGAATCTAAATTAGTCACAATCAACGCGTATTGTGGACACTGTTTTGAGTGCTTGGTGTGTTTGTTATCAACTTGCAACATCATTGATGGCACGGAGGCCATTTTGATTTATAGTCATGGCGCAGAAGGGAGAATATAGGTAGGTAGGTATTATAGAGGTATGCATGCATAATTATGTACTTTTCTCAATGTATATCACTTGTAGGAGAAGTATTTCGATGAAATATATCGTGACGTGGAATAAGGGATTTCTGGAAGATATTTCTTTTCTTTATGAAGTATATTAAAGGGAAAAGGTAGGCATGTATTTGCAAAATTTTTTTTTTGAGATGTGCGTTTTAGAAAAGAAGACTATCAAATCTTTAACTGCGACTTCTCTAAAACGTAAACATTTCGTACACCGTGGAATCCATTCGTGGTACTAAAATCTCCACTAACGAGACTTGTACGACTAGAATCGCAGCTTAGTATTACGTATAACACATGTGTTTATAATGTTCGTTTTAATACAGCTTAAAATATATAAAATATATTATTATAAAAGCACTTAACTTATTGAAATATTTAAAATTATTTTAATTTTGATTATTATGAATAAGTATTAAACTGGTTGGTAACATTATAATATCCTTTGATGTAAAATTAGATTAACATCATTTTGTAAATTTTCATTACTGTTACGTAACACAACTCAAATTTCATTTGGTTGAATTGAAATTTTAATTAATGTAATTTCAAGATAGATTATATTAATTGTTGCTTGTTAAGTTCAAATTATTACATTTTTGTCTACTAATGTATGATTCACCAAAATTCACAAAGTTGATGACTTGGTTTTTTATATAATAAGCCGAGATACTCATACATATACAAGTCCAAAGTCCTTTCAATTTAATTTTTCTATGAACTTGGACAGAACTTTCGACTAAAATTTGAAATTAAACGAACAGATCTATTTACACAAAGAAAAATTGATGCTCTGTCATAAAATTGAGTAAACACGAAACACGAAACTTCCGAAAAAAAGAATCGTGTAATCTCACACATGAGACTACGGTTATACAAGTGTCATTTTATTTAGTTTTTTTTATAGGTCTGTTCCTTTTTCTGGGACAGATGCAAGAACGAAATAGCTGATGTTTATTTTACATCGAACTCGAAGAACAAAATCGAATCTCAAACTTTTAAGCAACGATTAGATCCGGAGAGAGGCACTGAGATTGATTGGAGACTTGTGATTGCTCATGTGCGTCAGTCTGTTGAGTAAATGGAGAAAGTCAGCCCCCAGTTGCTTGATGTATGAAAACTGCTGCTTGGATACGATTTTGTTTTTGTTGTCATTGAAATTGAAACTGCGCATATAACAGGTTTTGAAAACTAGCGAAAATATCTAGGATGAATGAACAATGTAACACATCTGAGTAGTGAAGGTTCTTGTCTTGATATATTTGCGTCAAAATGCGATTTGGAGGAGCCATAATACTACTGGCTGGCGAGATTTCCCTTAAATTAACTGGATGAACTCAACGTTTGTAAAAATTCGTATAATTCGGTAAGAGGCTGTAGTAAAGAAGCAGCAGTGAGTAGTTTGGTAATTGGAAATTGATGAATTCTGGTTGATACTGCAACATGTCTGATTTCCCAATTTTTGTGAAGGTTGACAGTTAAGAAACCCTTGAGCAACATCCTCCCAAATTAAAGCCGAGGAAGTTATAATTCCAAGAATTCCAATGAAGTTATCTTTCCTACTGACAGCTAACATATTAAGGAAGAAGTTTTTACCTACATTTGAAACCACAATTATTCTTTTGTTGTTAAATCAACAAAAACAAACACTAAACAATTATTCTAAACTGTGATTGAGAAATAAACAAAACCAATTAGAAAAGCATACACATACAATTATTTCAAACTCAGAACTAGGGTAAGTAAGTAATAATAAACAATCTGCTCTTCCGAGGTACTGGTTCCTATGGGTTTCCATTTTGTTACACACCCTAAGCTGTGAAGGGTGTAACACAATAAAAATAAACACTTCAATAGAAGAGTATTTTCTGACGCAGATACTATAGCACAAAATGGTATGTCAAGCCCTCAAATGAAGCATCTTTTTTTTTTTTTATTCAACAACAAAATAACATGAGTGCATTCAGAGGTAAGTTTCCACCGGTTTTTTTTGTTGAGCTTCAAGCACCATCCTCTACAACCGTTCCCGACTTTCAAAAACCAAATACAATTAACAAAAAAAATCACGCATAAAGAAGAAGTACATCACCCGCGATTCGCGGGTGATGTCATGAAAGTGCTATGAACTGTGAAATTCCATGGACCATTGGTCCAGATTGAAAAGCGGATGAGTGATGTTTTTTTTTTTTTTTGTATTTTGATGTCGTGCTTTGCTGGACTGTGTTCCCTGATTCACGAATGTCCAATTGTTGGTGGCCATTGTCAATCAGAGAATTCGAACGCGTACGCGTATACAAAAACTCTCGCGCCTTCTGACGCTGCCGTCATACCGCCGAGCGCCGCCGCTTGCCGCACCGTTACCGCGCCGGCTGATGGTTGATCCGTCATTCATGTTCACGATTCTTTAATTTATTTATTTGATGCATGCATTGTCGAATGTCGGGTGCTCCGGCTCATGAATTAAATTTAATTCAATCGACATGGTGTAACGCAATTTGATAATATCGGTTGCTGCGTAGACTTTGTTGCTTTGTTTGTTTGCCGGCTGATTGGGTTTTAGAATCTGGTTAGCCAGGGGGCACGAGATGTTATGACACTGGGAGCATGGGCCCTGCCTTTCAATTAACTTAATCATTGTCCATTTCGACAACGTCTGACTATACTGATGTTTGATGAAATATGTAGTTGAAAAGCCCAGGATATGATGTGTGATTCACTAATCGTATTCGATATCCTTAGACTGAACTGTATGTATGTGTGTGTGTATATAATGATTCTGATGACAAATGCAATAATAGCTGTGGGAAATCGTTGGGAAAACTGTGGGTAAATGTATAATTTAATGAGTTTCTTCGATCAATTTCTAGAAATTAATTGAAAACAATAGCCGAGAGCGGTTTTATTAGAACTATACCAACTTGCACTTAGTATAGTATATGATGATGAGATATTATCAATTAATATCGTAGGAGTAATTTCTAACGTTCATATTTCATATACATTATAATTTTGATGCAAAGGTCAGTGGACAATTTAATTGTAAAAAATTAACTAGAGGAATTTAAAATGCTACAAATTTTATAATTATAAAAGTCAGAAGCCTCCGTATATGCAACAAAACTGTGATATGTGCGAGTGAGGGTCAAAAAATTAGAAAGATGTTTAGTTTATCAATTAGACTAAAAAATCTTGTCTTTGCGCATTTGGAGAATCAAATCATTTTTTATTAAGTCTGGTGCTTCTTTTGATGACTTGTGTTTGTTCTTTTTTCAACTGTCCTAATAATAAAATTTAATACAAAGGCACTTGCTGAAATTGTTTTTGGACAAAATTATGATAACAAAGAATGTCAATCTTTATAAAAAGTGATGTTTTTGCTCTGTAGAATTAATGTATGCATATCTTGTTTACAAAACAATTTAAAATTGAGTAGGAATAAATAAATCGAGAACCAAGAGCTACAAACTTAATTTAAAAATCAGACTCACTTCCAGTTAACTCCTTATGATAAATTTTGATTAATGAATGTCATATTGCTCTTAATAGTTTTTTTTTTTGTTTTAAATAAATTATTTGGAAAAAGGGTCACTGAGATTTATTTATGAAAACCAAATATAACGGTATTGTGTTACCGATATACAAATCTTAGTGAGACAATATGAAATGATGAAAAAGGACACCATTTTAGATCGAAATGAGGAAGCCATACATTTTTAGAGCATCCCAAGTTCCTAATATTTATTTTTGTTGCCACCAAAATAAAAGTTTTTTTTCAATTTAACAAAAAAAAAATCATCAAATTTTATTTTTAAAATCAACGTTCCATAATTTTAACGGGCATACGTCGGCTTTCTGTCAAAACCTCGTAAGTCGGTTTTGAAAAATTGATAAGAAAACATAAAAACTAAAACTGGTTAATGGAACCAAAAGAAACCATGATACAGTTACGAGACATTCATATTTTCATTCAGTGATTTGTTAAAATAGCATTTTAAGACAACGAGGTTTTGACAAAAAGCCGACTATTTTTTATTTGGGAGTTGGTGTAGGAATCAAGTAAAAATTGTTTAAACACTTGTTTTTGTAAACAAAGCGAGTATCTGATTTTTATTAATTGGAAGAGAACTAAACACTGAAACACTCTCATTGAAGAAAATATTCAGCAAAAGCAGGAGAGTATGCATGGAAATCCAACAATTTCAATAAGGAGACGTTCAATGCAACCTGGGTTGTCGTGGAAATCCATTAAATGAACTAAGCTATAAATGGCTGCTATCTTTTTGAGGCTATCTTTTAACACGTAATACAAAAACAACATGGCCTCTATATTTCTACAGAGGTTTATTTCAATAATACAGATACAAATTTTCACTCTGACAACAGGCGGCTATTAACCATTGTGAATCATGTCAGTGACTTGTCAGCAGTGCACTGCAGTATTAAGAAAAGAGACAGAATTTGCATTAAAGATAAGTAATCATAGTGAAAAAAAGAGATGGATATATAGCACTATCTTCGGACTAGCCCACATCGTTTTATTTTCACGGGGTGAACTATATGGGTTATGGGCGATAATAAAACGTGGCTAATAACTACCCACAAATACATGCATATTCAAGAAGATAAAGTCACAGGTAAATATTGGGGCCAGTTTTTCATTGCAATGTTAACACTGAGTTAAATCAGATTAAGCCTATCCTGATAATTGTATTTTCGCTCTCATAAAATGTTAAAATTAGAAATTCAATTATGCTGATATGTTTAAGCTTAACAAATTGTAAATGGCGCCCAACATTCAGTTTTAAACAAAATTATATAATCTATCAAAAATTCAAAACCGCAGGCAAATTGAAAAATAGTAAACGCTCTTTTTGATACTTCAATAGAAAAAATATATTTAAATTTCACCCACCATCCGAAGAGCAGCATATCGTTGGCTTGGCCACAAATTTCTATATTATTCCCGATAGCCTTTTTCAATTTCCATCGACTGCATTTATAATATTTTCGTTAAAAGCAAAATAAAACACACCCACCAACAAAATATCTAGTTATTTGCACCCAATAATAGTTCACCTGAATGAATTTGATATCATTTAGCAAATAAAAGATTCTTTGAAATGATAACTCTGGGGTCTGCACCTAAAACCATAATATCAATGAAAAATAAAATTTTACACACAAGGGTAGGCCAATAAATTGTATGCCACAATTAGAATTTCGCTGTTGTCACACTTTCTGTGTGTTGATGGAGATGGCAGTTTAGGAAAAATCATAAGGGAAATTTGATTGGTGTCAAATGAACTTTTAAAAAAATGCAATGAAATTAAAATGTAAATGCGTTTATTAGTTCAGCCCAATATTTAGAATTATTGGTGGCTTTTGTGTATGCCGTGTGTCATTTAATAGTACTGTGGAACTTTGAAACTTTACACAAACGCGCCACAGTTTGACTGCATCTATGATCTGTGTCTATATCAAAAGATTTAATTAAATCATACAGGGTGTTCTAGTTTAAGGCGATAAACCATCGTTTAATGAAACTCTAACTGAGTATGCAAGAAAATCTTGGTGGCGTTAAATTGACCATCAAACTCTTGAAACATTAACCAATATTTAGTTTTCGAGTTGCATACTTCAGAAGTGTTAACAGGTAAAGCCTGATTTTATTGAATTCAAATGGCTAAAATAAGAGGAATTTCACGAAACACTCTTGATCATTTTGTCATTTCTTGGTAAGTGGCAGTAAGCACCCCTAACAAAATTTTGTTTTTGGTAGAATTCACTGGACTCAAGTCTAAGCACAGCGAACTCTAGGACGTCGATTCTCTTTTGATCTGACATTTCTGAAACCATTTCTGTAAGCTATAAGATATAGAGACCCGTCTTTTCAATGAAATCAGTAACAAAACTAAAAATTTTTCATATTTATAAATCCTGATCCTGACTATTACCCTGAGAACCAAAGCAAATCAAAATTCTTTCCTTTCACCCATGAGCGTTCAGATTTTATGTCATCACTTGCTTTTTAGACACCCTGTGTGCATATAATTTAATTGATACTTGATCTATAATATTTGCGAGGAACAGCACGACAGTGAACAATCAGCCATTCACATTAACAGTCCCCGGTTGATATTTTATTAGTTTTGGAACCTGACTACATGCGGTAGCCATTGTAATTCAATATCCAAAATGACATAATTTCCAATTTATTTTGAAAACTAAGAATGAATAAAAAAAAAAAACGAACAGTGATAGAGTTAAATTTTGTTTACGAATAATAATTTATACAATATTTATGTATGTAGTTGTGGGCACATAAATAGAGATAGATGAAAAATTAGATAGAGATGTTTAGATACAATAAAAGTCAAACTTACTTACATCTTTGCTCCAATGGACAACATATGGGATGTGATAATCGTATGGAAAGTCAACTCGACAGTTGAACACGACATACGATCCGACCTTGCCTTCCAGATTCATTGGACTTGAGTGTTCTCTGTTGGCTTCGACACAGGATATATTAATTAGTAGAAATAATAGCAGACCAACGACGACGATGGCATACGATGATGATGGGGGTTGAGAAGACGCTACTGGTGGTGGTGGGGTTGTTGATAATGTTGTTGAATTTGTTGACAATAATGACATTCGACTTGTGTCGGAGTTCAACGTCATGGTTTTTTTAGGAGGACGACGACGACATGAACTGTCAAAATTATTATTTTTCGATGATGATGATGTAAATGATGTGTTGTCTTTTTGACAGTTTCGAAATTTATTGTCAATTTTTATTGAGTACATATTTGTTATTGTACTTTGAGTATTTATTGCACTGGCATCAAGACACATTTTGGCATAGTTTTTCTTGTTTGTTTTTACTTATTGTTCGAACTTAAAAAATGTACACAAGAAAATAAAAGCATCAAATACATTGTCACAAATATAAGTTTCCAAGACTGACAAAATAAAAATATTATGATAATTGTTTTGAGATAAGATTATGGTTTTTCTAATCGAAACAGTTAAAAACCATTAAGAAAAGCTTTAAACGTTTGAATTCTCCAGGTTTTGATTCTGAAATCAAATCCATAGGCATACTTTCACAACAAGAACTGTTATTCTGATATCAATCAAAAAGGCCATTGCTCTTTTTAAACAACAAACAATTAAATAGCAGATATGGAGAAAGCTTCTTTTTTAATCAATAAGGTCAAATACATAAAAAAAAACGTCTGGGTCGCAAATATATGTGCATTATGGTCCTTAAAAAATTAATTGTTTTATTTTAAATGATGCACCCCACAAAATTCTTGAAAATAAATTTTTAAAAATCTCGGCTCTCATTTAACATACAAAAGTCATATAAATTGAAACCCTATAATCCTTAAATTTAAAATCAATTGTGGAAAATTGAAAAAAAATCAAATTTTTCTCATGTAAGTACATACATTTAAGTAAGAAAATAAAGGTCTTTAAGCTCTATCTCAAAACCTACTGAAAAACTAAAAGAAAAGAAAAAAAAAAAACAGTCTGCTTAAGTGACGCACATTTGGAAAACAAAAATTTAAAAAATGGGAAACCTTGATTTTGTTTTTTTTAATTTCTAGAAAAAAATCTTAAATTGAAAAAGTAATCTTTTATTGCATAATAATGAGGATTTGTTTTGTATAATTTTGAATAAAATTAAGGGGTGCGTCACTTATAATAAAACTATTTTAAAGGACTACCCCTATGTGCATACATATGTATATGTGTATACCTATACTTGCTCATCTATTAGACTATTTGAAATATTTAAGATTTACTGACTAAGAAAATAAAAAAATATGTAAACATCGTAAAGCTGAGGAAATGGGGAATAAAAAAAACCTATCTATAGTAATAACTTTTTAGATTTATATTTTAATGGGCTTTTAACCTTAGAAAGATAAAGCGTAATAATAACTCATGAGAATTTTCTATTTACTAATTAATTTTTTAGAAGCTTATTGTGTTTTTATTACTTGTTTTTAAATAACAAATACCTGCTATAAAAATAAAAGTTTGCTTTTATGTTGTTTCATTAAATTTTAAGCTACAAAGCAATAAATTAAAAAAAACGTACAAAGCGCATTACGCTTTTTTGCTTTATCGAAGAACATAGCTAGTAGTGTCCACTAAACAAATTAAGTTCTGTACTTAAACAAAAATATCTTTATGTT
The DNA here is from genome assembly GCA_946251815.1 of Dasysyrphus albostriatus. NCBI lineage: Eukaryota > Metazoa > Arthropoda > Insecta > Diptera > Syrphidae > Dasysyrphus > Dasysyrphus albostriatus. The sequence goes on along the minus strand of OX276337.1, from coordinate 131,104,778 downwards.
TAATCCTTTTTTCATTCAGCATAGAATAGTTTTTTAAGAAAATATACGGACGAATTGAATTCGTTTTGCCGTTCTCCATTCAAAGTTTTTTTTTTCTCTAGACAATCTCATTTGGACTCATCAGTAACTAAGTGAGGGCCTTTGTCATACACAGTTTGTGTAAGTAATAAGTCCAGGCCCAGCTTCTGGATTAAGAATTTCAATCTCATTGGCAATAACAACCAGGGGTGTTTTGTGTCATAAAATCCATATATTAAACTGGGCTTTCATAAAAACGGTCACCTAAAAACAAATGTTTTTTTCCGAGGTACTGCCCCTTGCGAGGAACTGACAAATCCTCCAAGTAAACTTGTCATGAATAAGTGCTTCTCATCTAGCCGTTCGGACTCAGCAAAAAATTGTAGGTCCCCTCCATTCCTGCCAACAACACACACACAGCAATGATTGAGAGTTGTTTATCACTAGGCCCTGGTTCTCTATAAGCTGTTGTCACTAAATTTATTTTTTATTTCATAAAAACGGTACACTGTGGCGTATGCCCACTATTACACGCTTTGTTGCTTTATTGTAAAAATGTCAATTTTTTCTAAGAATACAAAGTGAACTTAAAATTAGACTCAAAAACGTGTTTTTTGGAATAAACTTATATATACGAGTAAAAGTTAAATAAAACAACTTGAAAATGAGAAAAATTGCGTTTGATAATTAGTTGATAATAAAATTGTAATTAGCACAAAAAAAAAATCCTAGATCAAGTTTGAACAGTTGGAAATTTTTGTTTGAATACAAATGTTTTTTTTTAGGAATTGGTAGGGGTTTGCAAAGATTTACCCAATTGAAAGAAACGGGCATTAAAGCCATAAAAACACGTTATAATTTCTAAACGAAGCGAAAACGTGAAAACTATCTCTTAAGTTTTTTGACTTAAATGCGTCAGGTACCCATGGTCTGCGGAATGCCCTTATATTACAATTGAATCAATTGAAAGAAGGAAATAAATCCTAAAATTTCCAAAAATTTATTTTTTGATGCAAAAGTCATTTCTATACGTAGATGCATCTGTCTGGTTTAAGAAAGTAGGTAATAAATTTTTTTCGGAATACAGAAATATTGAGGATTTTAAAAAGCATACATACATTTCTCCCTTCTTAACACATTTCATTCATACTAGAATGCACCCAGAACACAATCTAATTTAGCAGATTTTTACTAATATTTTAGTCGTAAAAAAATCTTTCCAGCGATATGTCATGTTGTGTCTTGTCAAGCTTTTTAACACAGTAGATCTAGTTACTAGGAAGCGTTAGAAAAATATGTCTCATTGAAATTGAAAAAAAAAGAACCTTATTTTATCCATATATCAAAAATCTGATAACCGTTAAATAAAAAAGTTATTCAGTTTTGTGCATTTTCTCAAAAGTAAGATCAGATTCATTGCCTTCTTCCAAATGGTGATTTATTTACAATTCACACTGTAAAATTTGAAAACAAGAGCAAATTATTAAAATTTTTTTTTTAAACTCGGGACAGGTTTTGAACCTTAGCTGCAGATTCTATATATAAATGAGTCCAAAATCAGAAAAAGATCTGCCAGCTAATAGACTTTGTAAACAGTAAATACCTGAAAACACCAAGAGACATTATAGAGTAGTAAGAAAGTCTTGTAGTTTTTATTTTTTTTTTTAATTTCTTTTAGAAAAATATTCTTTTATTTCATTTCAAGTAAAGAAAAAAATATGTAACAAATGCAAAACTGTGAAAAATGTCGATAAGAATGGTTGTTTTCAGTTTCATGTTGATGACGACTACGCAATGTTAAGAAACAAAACAATTTGTTCCCTCAATTGGTTTGTTCAAGACTTTAAAAATTTGTTGAGGAAAAACGCTTCAACTAATAAATTTAAAAATTTACAAAAATATTAATGCTATAAAAATCTGCAAATCTGTATGCCAATGCAAGCTATCCAATGAAAATTCGCAAAGCAACAAAAGATTTACCAAAAGTTCACAAAAAGTGATTTATATTTTTTTTTTAAATAACGATGAAGGGCTTAACATAAAATAATCTCTACAAAATCATGTGAAATGCTAATTCACTATTCCAAAACTGTCATTGAATATTGAAGTTAAGAAAACAAGTTATCTGACCATTTCATCTTATTGAATCAAAAACAAAAAAAATATCCATTACATGAGGACTGTCAAAAAATAAAATGCACGACTGGATCGCACGTAAAAAGTTGAACAAAAATCGTAGAAGCCGTTTTAAGAACAAAAATATTTTCCTTAATGGTTTTTTTTTTAACATTTTTATGGAAGATAATATTATTTTTTCTAAAAAAACTTTACAGAAAGTGTAAAAAGCAGGCCCTTAAATACCGAGTGTTATAAGAGTCGAACATTTAGTTTGTATATTTGATTTAAAAAAGAAAATCCGAAAGAAATATTTTTGAAAATTTTAGTAAAAAAACTATTTGCATTGTTTAAAAGCTTCTGTATAAAAAAATGATTGAAATCAAAATAACCGTCTTGAAGAAAATCGAAAAAAAAATGATTATTTAAGATTTTGTAAAATTGTTAAAAAATTGTGTGACAGGTACTGTTATATTAAGATCTAAAAAAAGTGTGGGCAGAATCACCAAAAACCACTACGTACCAAGTTTTAAGAAAATCGATCCAGCCGTTTTGGGATGTAGACAAACAGACAGTCAGCCAGCCATTCTTTTGGTGTGCTCTATCATCATAATGTCGTGTTTGATTGTTATCTCAATTTTTTTGCAGAAATTCAAAACTTGCCTGATAGTACCTAATCTACCTAATCTAAAGTCTCTTGTGATTTGTTGTAATAAAACTACTGCAAAAAAATATTTGCATGCAAATCTTAAAAGAAAAACATAAAGCTTTATATTGTATAATAGTTTTTGTTTCAACTCAATACGACCACTCATAAAAAAGATAGTGCTCTTCATAAAACACTTACCAGATTTAAAAAAAAATCTTGTCCCTTTAATTTTTTTGACTAGTGTATGTTTAAAAGAGATGATTTATTGATCGAAAATCAACAAAACAAATATTTTATTATAGAAGATATTGTAGTTCAAGAGAAAAAAATTAAAGAAATTAAATTTCCACACACTATATTGCAAATTTGGAGTGAATGCTTCCAAGCGTTTAGGCTTCAGGCCCTATTTTGATGCACAGATAAACAAACCGATAAGTACAGTTTGGCAAAAATATTAATAAAACTGAACAATCAATCAATTTTATGACATTTTCAAAAAATGCAGATGAATAAAGATCCAATTACTTGAGCACGTCACCGATGAAATTGACACAATGCGATGATGTCATTAAAAAAATGACTTTTTCAGGTGTACAAAAGTCTGGGAGGCAATCGTAAGGCATGGTTCACACGGCAATGTACCACACGTTTTTTGTAGTATAAATCTTAATGGCAGTATAAATCCAAACGGCAAACGTAGAAACTTCGACAGGTTTTATGCAGAATATATACACTACTGCCCATTTGCATGGATTTATCCTGCAAAAAAACGTGCGGTGCATTGCCTTGTGAACTAGGTGTAAGATTACATATTCCATGCGGCTCTTAAAAAAAGGATACTGATCGATTCAAAAATTGACAAAATCACTAGTCAGACAAGCCGTTCATGATTGCTTTGCTTAAAAAATGCACTTTTTAGGTATCATTTTCGCCTAAGTATACCTATCATATTAGGAACTTCTATAATCCTATTCCTTCATTATGAGATGCATAGAACCTGTCAAAGAAAGATGAGAATTGTTTGCGGTGAATTGAGGGAAAGATACTCATACAAAATGATATAGGATGTCGACGTAGCCAACAAAGTAAGAGTCCAACAACTGTAAGTCATATAAATTGGATGGATACTAATATTTGAGTCCAATTTTAAGAGATCACACAGAAGAAGAAGACTTGAATCAGGTGATGCATGCAAGTCAAACAGGACCTCAACCAACTTGGCGGGATGCCCCAAACTGAAGAACAATCTTGCTGGAAGAGTTTAGGTTTATAAATGCGTTTTTTCGTTATTTCGTCATTCGTTAGTCGCTCTCATGTGAATGGCCCTTAACTGGCACATGCGAGATAAAAATTACTAACAAATATTATTCCAAAATCTATGATAGATGGTCAAAAACTACTGTTGGCGGAATAGGCTCAAATCATGCATATACTTCATGACACTGTTTTCCTATATTTCAATACTAATTAATTAAAACTCGACAAGGCCGTTTGTTAAGAAAATTAATTTTTTTCAAGTTGCCTCTGATACGGTTTTTGGTAAAAATTCACATAACGCAATTAGATTTTATTTTTTTAAGACTTTTTTCCTTTTATCTGTGAATATTTTTTAAACATTGTTTGATAAAACAAATTATTCTGAACTTGATGTTTGAAAATCCATTTATGTAAATTTGTTTTCATTTGTGTTTATGATTAATTAAGTTATTGCGACTGAACTTTTTCATAATCGCGATGACAACAAGATAATCTAATTTGAATAGAATAACATTGCAATAATGCTGTATGCTTTTTCATTGCTGTAATTTTTTTTTCCACTTATTAATTTAAATTGTAAGCTTTAACTTTGATATTAGTTTTATAAAAAAATTCTTCCTTACTGCCCAATTCGGTTTGAAATTTCATTCAATTATAATTAAACACAGCGTTAAAGGATTGTCTTGGGTTTGTTTGATTTGCTTAATTTCACAAGTAGAATAAATATGTGACACAATTATTATCCTTTATTATTTTGAAAATGATCTTGCAGCGACGATTCACAACATCCGCAACTTAAACTCGGTCAAGACTCGTTATTCGTTCGTTAGAAAAAAAAAAAACAAAACTTAATTTCAATCAATTCGCGTGTTTTTTTTTTGTTGCAAATCTTATTTATTCACTTACACAAATAGTGTAAGTGATCACAATATAGATCTGCAAATTGTTCGTACTTTTTTTTCTCCACAATCGTACAAATTTTATTAGATTCTTTTTATATTTTTTTTCTTGTTTTTGTTTTTGAAATTTTTTAACGACTTTCAGTCTCGTGCCTGGCTCACAAATTCCAAACTCATGCAACCGACTACAACGAGAATACAACCGAAACTAAACTAACTGCTAGTGAATGATAAAATCTTCTATCCGATTAGATACTGCTGATTCGCACTTAGTAGCTTAGAATCTGTTTGTAACTTCATCATCAACATGACGATTATGACGATCATCGTATTGCATTCTGGAGACAAATACATTTATATCAAAATGCTAGATGGGGATATATACTCATCTGAAATGATATTGACTTGAGCTTTGTGACTTGGATTTAAGCTTAAGTTTGAGCTAATGAGTGAGTGAGTTTTGATGGTTTAAAATATACATTTAGCTTGATGAGTTTTGATACAAATTATAAACAATTATATAAAGGAAGAAAATATTTGTACATTAATTCATTGATCGTAGTACCCCGTGGTATAATGATTAGTGCATTAGACTGTCAAGTCGAAGGTCTGGGTTCGATTCTCAGCCGCTGCCACCTAATAAACAGAAATGTTATTTCGAGGTACTGCCTCTTGCGAGGAACTGACAAATCCTCCAAGAGTATACTTGTCAAGAAAAAATGTCTCTCATCTAGCCGTTCGGACTCCGCAAAAAATTGTAGGTCCCCTCCATTCATACTAACAACACGCCCACAGGAATGGTTGAGAGTTGTAAGGCACTGATGGGCTCTGGTTCTCCACAAGCTGTTGCACCACCAAGTTTTTAATTTAATCGTAACAAATTTTTGTGACACTTGAGAATGGATAACTTTTCTCTGCCATTTATAATAAATATCAGAAAATATTGCTAAGGTAAGGTTGGACACTTTTAAAGAAAGTTTTGGTTATTTTAGAAGCACTATTTCTTCTTTTTCTTTATTTGTGACAATTTATGTTACGCTACTTGTGACGTTTTTAATATCTTCTTTGATATATAATTCCGATATTCCGATTTCACTTCTGAGTTTGTAACAATGGCCTTTTTTTTGGAGGTAACCTCATAAACAGTAAGATTGATATCTAAAAATAAAGAAAATGTGACGAAGTGTGTAGTAATAGGTCCAAGTGAAATATTCTGAATGAAAAGCGTTTAAAATCTATTTTTTATCACTTAACTGAAATTTTTTTGTGCAACACTGCCTCACATATAAAGTAGTATACAGAAACTTATAGATTTATACCCACTTTAATGTGACATATGTGACACAAATCTCTCAAAGTACAAATTGCACTTCAAATTGCGTCCTCAAACAACTTTATGGCACTGGAGAACAAATTTCAAGATACATTTTTGATAAAGCTCTTGATATAACTACAGTAGTGACAAATATTTGCAACACTGTGTAGAAAAATGTAGAAACTTAAGAATAAGAATATTTCACTTTGGAATTTGTACTCGCATCTTTGGGTTTTATAAAGCAATTAAGAGGCAAGATTTGTTTTGCCATTTATTACTAGATTTTATTATCGTCAACGATTTTTTTCAATGATCTTAGCTATGAATTAGTCTTAATTTGTCTCTAACTTCATCAAAATGAGACAAATTTTTCGTCTTCATTTAGCGTATGTGCCATCATCCATTAGGCGAAAAAATTCTTTCTAACATTTTTAATTGTTAGTCTTAAAATTCTGTGACCTCTTTCTTAATTAACTTATGTTTACCATATCTTGTAAGGGGATTCAAATAATAATTGATGTAATTCAAGTTGTACACCCACATAATTGTAACAAAAGACAAAGAAAAAAAAAAAAACTAAAACTAAGAGACAACTCAAACATTTCATAAAATATGACAAAATAGTTTCTTGCATGATGATGATGATGATGGTCTTTTTTCCTCCAAAATTATTATACTAACACACTTTCACAGTAATTCAATTAAGAATATAAAATAGAACTAAGAAAAATAAAATGAAATAAACAAGCTAAATATTACTTAACTGAACTAAGAAGTCTCAATCCAAAGAACTTAAAACGCTTAGGCGTACAATAAGACCGTCATTGTCAGTTTGAAGTGATTATACTATCCTCTTACTAGCACTGGTGATTATATACTTAGTTTAGTTTAAACGATGATAAATCTACAAAGACAGACGATCTTTAAGATTTTATGTTTGCCTTCTTGTGGCTTCTTATATTTATGCTTATAGCTTATGCTATGATGATCCAAGAAATACTTGAGGTTTCCGGGTGCCAAGAGGTTGTTTTGATTCAAAAACAATTTTAAGGATTTAATTTTATGCATATTTTTTGTATAGTTTTTTAGTCCAAAGAAGATTAGAAATATTATTTCAAAATTCACTTAACGTAGGCTTAAAATTGGCATAAATTTAAGGATAGGATTCAGCCGCAAGAAATGCAACACATGAGTTTAATTGAGAATAATCGCACATTCTACCGAAGAAATCGCTTCGGTAAAAAGGAGAAAATTTGTTTCATTTTTCTGGCAATGCAACTGTCAACTCTGACATGGAAATATAATCCTCTTTATAAAGGGAACGACTGATTTTCAATATGGATAAAGGTGTTGAGCCCCATCACTCATAGTCATCATAGTATCCTAAAAAACAATTGCTTACCCTTTATTTAAAAAAAATAATTTTCCTTTTATTTTTGTAACTGAGTCCATCGTATTTTGTCTCATTACATTTGAAAAAAAAACACCATGAAACTTATTTTAATAATTTTTTTGTTATTTATTTTCAGTTGTTGTTTTTTTTTCTTCATTAAATTTCACTAACATATATGTACTTCGAACGTAATTTATATAAAACATCATTTTTACCTTATTCCTTTTTTTCTTGTTGTTCTTGTTGTTTTTATATCATTGTTTTATTTTCATTTTTTTATACAGATTTATTTTGTTTTGTAAAATATTTTATTTTTAAAATAAAACATATATAATGATAAGATTAAAAATTAATTGTACCAAACATTTTTAAATTTAACTTATATTTATAATTTTAACATAGTTATATAAATAAAAGAATTATGTTTTAGGTTCCTTTAAAAATACGTATGTACAAATGTAATAACTTTAAATGCTCAATTAAAAATGATATTTTTTAAAAATCAAAATAGAAATACATAATATAATAAATTAAATTTTTAATTTTAACTTAAGGTTATTTTATGAGAGCATAATAAATAAATTCAACTTAAGAATATATATCAAACAAAAAAATATTGATTTCTTTAATGATAATTTTACTCGATTTTTTTAATTTCTTATTTGTTTTTTTTTGTTATTGTGAACTATTAATTGCTGTTAGTTTTCTTAATTCAAAATGTTACCTATAGTTTTATTTTTTTTTTACTCTTGTTCTTTTGTTTTGAATTTATTTCTTTTGTAGGTTAAATGAATTCAATATTGTTTTTTTTTTTTTAATTTTATATATATGTACTTATTTTTGATTGTTTAACTATTTACGAAGTTTTTTCTTTCATATATTTCGTTTGTTTTAGACATATTTTTGCCTTTTTTTCTTCTTCAATTTAGAAATCATGAAAAATCGTTTCGATTTTTAAAAAATACAATCAAGAAGAACTGCGTGCTTCTTAATTAATTACGATGTTTGTTTGTTTTTTTGTTTTAGTTAAATTTTCTTGTTCTTATTTGTATTTCATTAAAAGTTTCAATAATTAAATAAATACTAACATAATCTAAAAATAACATAAAAAGAATTTGTACTATATAAAAAAAAAAACAAATATGGTAAAATAAACATAAAATAATTTTTTTTTCATTTTTATTTAAATTCTTATTAAAATTTTCGACCAATTGGTTAACTTTGTGCCATGTTTTTTTTTAACTAAAACAAATAAATAAATAACATTTATTTAAAGCAAAGTCTTTATGTGGTTAGTAAAAAAAAAATAATTAAAGCTTGATGTTAAAGAAATATCAGTTTATGTTTGTTTTTATTTTTATTTAAAATAATATAAATTATAAGATTTTCTTCTATAAGGAAGTAAAATATTCTTTTTTCTTAAATTATAAAATGGTCGATAAAGCGTTAGATTTCTAAGTCAGAATTTTTTTTTTTGTTTTAAATATTTTATTAATTCATTTTATTTTTTTGTTTCTTAAGACCTAGTAATTCTCCTCTCACATTTGTTTGTATGATCCAATAACTTTTACAAGATACTTGTTGTGTTTTCTTTTTCATTTTGTGTTTAATATTACTTGATTTTTCGTAAAATTTATTTTTTTCTTTGTTTTCAATAATGAAATAACTATTTTGTTAGTTAATTTTTTGTTTCTTTATTTCGTTTGAATTTTCTGCGACCAATTTGAATTTTAAAAGTTTGAAAAGCAAATGTTGTTTGTTTTTTTTCTTTTAGAAAAGAATGAAAGTTAAAAAACAGTTTTTATTAATTGGAAAACAAAATTAACTAAGAACTAGGGTCTAGAATTATAATAAACATCTAGAAATATATAACTGGCAAGATATAAACGGCATAGTTTTCAATGACCCTGATGAACGCACTTGTGTCAGGTCAAAAAAAAAACAAACAAAAATCAAGTATGACTATGAGTTTCCAACCAATAAGTTGGAAAGATTTAGTTTGGGGTCATAACTCCATAAATCACAGGCTTATATACCGAATAGACAGGTAGTAAAATCTTTGTTGAGCCAAAGAAATCTACTTTTGAAAAACCAAAGATCTTGAGAAGGTTAATAAGTTAGCTGTCATTGTGATTTCAAGGGAAATAGCGTGTAAAATTAACTCAGCTACTCGGAAAAGACCAAATAGCTTGTTTGTAGGATTTTTAGCGAGATAAAAAAAATTTGAAAAAATATGTTAAAAATTATTTTCCTCAATTTTAATACCAATTTTCCTTGTAGCGTTGTAGCCATCTTCAAATAAAAAAAAAAAAAAAAAAACAATTAGAAAGATAATAACAAGTTTCTTAAACTATTAAATGTTTTACAAACAAAAACGTGTTGCATCTTAAACGAAAGTGATTTCGAAAAAGTTTTTGTAGGAATGTTTTGTTTTTGTATGCAATCAGATGTTAAAAAGTGAGAATACTATGACAGAGAAAGAGGTCACTTCGTTAAGTGTATTTTATTAATTAATTTTTGTTCTTGTTCAAAATAAAAAAACATGCTTCGACTAGCATATATTTAAAAAGAAAAGAAAAACATTTTTAATGTTATGTATTTCCTATTTAACAAAAAAAAAAAAAGATAAATATTATATTCGCAAGTAAGATTCGTAATTTTCTTTTTTGTTTCTATACTTCATTTTTAGATGTGTAATGAATAATTTTCTTTGTTTGTTTTTTTTTTATTTATTTTTAAATTTAAATTTAAAATTAATTTTATCAATAAATGTGCACCTATTATTATATTTAAAATTTATTCACTTATATTTTTTTGCTGTCTCTTCATTTATTTGTTTATGTATTTTATTTTAAATTTTTATTTGGTTTCTTTTCTATTAAACCAAATAAAAATTTTGTTAAAAGATACTTTTAGTTTATTTATATATATAGTTTTATATATATAATTAATTTATTATTTTTTAAAATTATGAAACGTTTGTCTTTATTGTGGTTTTCTATATACTTTTGTTTTTTTAATTTTTATTTGGATTTACTGCCTTAAAGTAAAATATTATTTTCTATTTAGTTGTTTTTTTTTTTACATTTTTCTTTCTAAATATTTTAATATTTTTATATATATTTTTTTAAAATATTTTATGAAAGAAAAATTAAAAAAAAATTCTTTAGTTTGAAAAGATTTTTATGTATGTATATATATTTTTAAGTTATTTTTCTGTGTCGAAATTTTTGGAAATTTAAGAAGAATCTCTTGTTGTTTTGTTTTCTAAAATATTAAATTATTATTAGTATTTACAGTTTTTATTATTTTTTTTATTTAAAGTAATTTGTTTTATCCTAAATAATTTTTATTTTGTGAATTTTAATCATAATATATAACCATAGCCATTTACTATATATATATATATATTTAAATTGTATTTATAAATTAATTGTATAATAATTGCGATCTTATCGATTTCTGAAGTTCTACATTATTTTTACAGTTAAATTTATAATATAATCTGTATGATTTTAATATTTATTTATTTTATTTTGTTTTTACAATTAGAATTAGGTTTATAATTATGGTTTTTGTTTGTGTACGGTTTTTTTTTTTGTTTTAATTTTGAAAATGTATGTCTAAGTTTTTTTGTTTTCGTGTTTTATTTTTTTTTTAGAAGTTTTTATGTTTTTGTTTTTAATTAAATTTACCTATAACTACTTAGAAATAATTCGAGTGCTCTTTAAAAAGTTCGAAGGATGGGGTGGCGTGTTATTTAAAATATTTTTGTAGTTCATAGCCATTGCGATGTTTTATATTTTTATTCTGGGTTGATTTTTTGTTGTTGTATTGCTGCTCTTAATCGGTTTAGGGTTTGGTGTTGATGGTTTTCTAAGCGTGCTGAGTTGTTTTTGTTTTTGTTTGTTTATTATTTTAACACATGCTCTCTAGTTCCACGACTCCAGCCCTTTTCATTGCCTGACGCTTACGATAAGCGTAAAATTCTTCTTTCATGGCTTGAACACGCGATTCTATGTTATCATATCGGGTGCTTGCGCCATAGCGTTGCTTACGCATAGGACCAAGAGTCATGGTGGCAGTTGGTGGCATCCCCGAAGTTGCGGTATGGAATATTCCACCGACTGTGCTTCCCGTGTCGATATTGAGCAAGTTGAGATCATCGCGGGGACCACCGGTCGGTGTAGAGGCACTTGGTGTCGGCGTTGACGGATCGAATTCATAATGCCCATCGACACTGCCAACGTCGACTGCCTTGTGCACGTTCACGGTGTCGGTGGCGGCATTCAGACGCGAAATCATGTCCAACCAGTTCCCCATTGTATAGGGTGGAGTCGTTGGACGTTTAAGGCTGCCAGTATAATTGTAGTATGGCAGCGTTGATTGGGTACCCACTGTCGCTGATGCTGCTGCTGCTGCCGCAGGATGATGATGATGGTGATGATGCAGGCTGTGATGGTGGTAGTGCGGGCCTGGATCCTGATAGTAGTATGATGTGGATGGAGGCGGTGGTGGTGGACGATACGGAGGCAGTAGTCGCCATTCACTTGTACTCCCCGAATGATGAGATCCATGCTGCTGATTCGAAGTATTCTTGCTGCCGAAACCACTAGAACTTGAGCGGCTTTCCGGTGAAGCTTCTAGCCCCATGCCACCTGATGGCCGATAGTGGGCCGCGAAATTAAGGTGTGGCAGTGGGGATAGAAGTTCGGAATGGGAACGTGTCACCCTTGAATGGCGTGGATACCATCTCGTTCTTGGCCGATAACTGTGATATGGTGTCTGCGACTGATAGTATCCCCGCCATGATGGTGAGGGTGGTATGTGCAGCGGAACAAAACCTTGATTCATGCGTCGTGTTTCCTCTTGAATTGTTCGCAGCGAGGGCAGTTCATGAGAATAGTAACGGTGGTATCGGCTCCCAGTGTTTCCACCAAGAGATGCAGTTGCACCCAATCCACCACTAGATGGAGTTGGGAATGATCTCTCAGCAGAACTAGGATAAACGGTGCTCAGATCGGAGAATTGATTGGCTGCTGGTGACCATGGTGAGTGTATGCCAATCGTACTGGCAGGCGAGCTGGAGAATATTCGCGACACTCTGGATGGTGTGTACAAGTTGGGTGTATTTGGAGTCTGAGGCCCCGCCAGAGTATTAATATGAAGATTTTGATGTAATGGTCTCGAGGCTGGTTGTGGCAGATTTCGATACACATTGGCGTACTGCTGATTACGAGGAACATTTTGATAGCGTCCCGCACCAACACGCAACAAACCACCCAAGCCATTTAGGAATCCTCTTGCTGAACCATTCGACTGAAGACTCAGCTGACTTGGTGAGGCGACAAGTGGACGTCGCCATGATGCACGTGAATTAATAAAATTTCGTCGTGCAAGAAATCCCCCATCATCACTGCTGGAGTTTTGAGATCCTGTGCTGTTGCGACGTTCACCATTGTTGTTGTTGTTAGCACCACCTTTAGATTCTTGTTGATGTGCATCTGGTGTTTCGGAGAGTACGAAACGTCCATCCACAGAACGATGAATTTGGCCAACACTTCGGGTACCATCTATTTCATCGATATGTGGTGTGCTATAGATAGAGTGACAATTCGTGCAACGATCTGGTGGCCAAATCCAATGAAGTATGGTTATGAAGACAGTGGTTACACTTGATATTCTGGCTTGTTTATATCTAGAAAAAAAAGAAAAATATACAAAGAAAAAAATTAGTAAATGATCAATTTAAGTGATAATTTTAAAAACAACAACAAGAACAATTTGAACAAATACAAATAAAAAGAAGATAACAACATAAATCACGATTAATTCATGCAAATTTTACTGGTTGATTAAAAAAAATTGAATCGGTTCGATGGGAAATCGGTTGTTGGTGAACATCCAACGGATTGTTGATTTACATTGAAAGTTCTTCAATCACTACTAGATATAATTAAAAAGTAAACCATCTTAGTTTGAGCCTTGTGGTATCTCATAAATAGCAACTAAGACTTCAGTTTGAACCTCTAAGACAGTTGAAAGCTTCTAGATCTTTAAAATATCGAATTTTTAAATAAGAAACCACCGCAGATTGAACCTTGCGGTGTCCCATAACCAATTCAGAAAAACATTGAAGAATAATAAAAAAAAACTTTGAAGTTTAGAGTTAAGTATTTGAAACTTAGTCGAAAACCTTTTAACAACGTTGGATTTCTTTTCTTTCCAAAATTCTCTAGATATTTCAGCTTTCTCGCTGTAGCTTAACAAAATTTATCAAGCATAAACCTATTAAGCACCTGTTTTTGGGTGCTATAGGAAATTAAATATCAGGTTTCCAAATGTTCTAACAACAGGAATTTGATTTCAAAAAGTTATCCCCACTTATTATTTCTGAAATATTTTATATTATATTTTTATTTACATAATTTTATAAATATTTTTTTAACAGTCAACAAAAAAAAAAATGAATAATAACAAGCAATTACTATTACACCAATCAAGAAAAATAAAGGAAATACAAATATTTTTCAAAACAAAATATATCTTCCTACAAATAACAAAAACACAAATTTTGTTAAAGAGAATCACAACAAACCTTTAAATCTGCATTAAAATACGTCCCAATGCACAGTTACATTATTAGTTTTCCAACAAAAAAACAAAAATAGCCGAGCAGAAAAAATGATGCACCATTTTCCATTATTACACAACAACACACATACGCACAGTAGTTTGGAGCGCAGGATATTGGGATGAATGTATGTTTTGCGTATATAGTGTAGCAATAAAAGCATTAAACATCCATTTAGAATCCGTTGAAGGCAATAAAAGCGGAAATAAATAAACACAAAAAAAAAAAAGAAAACAGAAAAAGAAACAGGGAGAAAAACAATTTGTATATAAATAGAGTTAAAGAGAAATAACGATTTTCAAATGTACAACAATATTAATTCATTTGCAATAATCCAACAAAGTAATATACCAACATAAAATAAAAATGTAACGAAAATGCTCTGTTTAAAATTCTCAAAAAAAAAAAAAAATAACAGGAATTATTGGGAGAACTTGGAAAAACTTGACAAACCCGGTAGGCTTATGTATATTTGCCTGAATTCAGTCTAAAACTATCTATTCTTCCATTAACAAAAAAAAAACTAAAAATTGAAATGTTTGCCTATACCCTATACGTTCCTGCTCTTACACCTGGAAATATGTAAAATTCAAAAAATCAACAGCAAATAGTAACTAAAAAAAAAATCAACGACATAAAAACCCTTCATTAAAAGAACATGTCTTTGAATAGTGAACAGTTGGTATTACCGGCTTTGGCGTATTTACTAGATTTTATGACTTTTTGCGCTGAAATTGCTATTTTTATGCCAACGCTATTGTAGCTATTTCAAATTCGATTGCTGTACTGTATCAACAAAGCATCTATCCAATGGAATGTAGAAAAATAGAAAAAAAAAACAAAATAAAAAAATCGAATGTCGGGCGCCATTTAAAAGCTTGAATAATAGAATGCGATTATATCATAGGGGAGAGCATAGTAAAATGAGAGAGTTGAGGATTATTATTTCACCACTTTTTGAAAAAAAACTTTAATCAAAATTTCTAATCTGACATCAGAGTCAAATACAACAACCATGAAATATAAAAAATGTTGCTAGTAAATATTTTTTTTGAAAATTTCTTCCCAAAATTCATTTTTAAATTTGGAATATACTTATTTTCTTCTTCAGAATCTTTTTGGATTTAATGCTGAAAGGGTTTTTTTAATGCCACTTCAAATTCGATTGATATTCTTTACCAAAGGCAATAGAATATAGAAAAATGGAGCATTGGGCGCCATTTAGAAGCTTCAATAAGGGATATTTTGATGCCAATATCATTGTTACACTTTTAAATTTGATTGCTGTACTGTAGCCATGCCAATAAATCCAATAGAATATGAAAAATCGAATGTTGGGCGCCATTTAAAATCTTGAATAAGCGCTATTTTGATTTTAATAGCATTTTTCCATCTAAAAATTCGTTTTTTTGTGCTAAATCAATGGCATTTATTCCAAATTATGTGGAAGATAAAAGCAAAAATGAATAAATGGAAAGTAAGGCGCGATTTAAAACTTTCAATAAGGACTATTTTGATGCAAACACCATTGTTGCCATTTTGAATTCAATTGCTGTTGCTGTGCTGTTTTAATGACAACCATTCAAAAGAATATGGAAAGTAGAAAAAAAAAAAACAAAAAGTGAAAAATCGAACGTTAGGCGCCATTTCAAATAAAAAGCTTGAATAATAGAAAAATCTTTTTATTTTTTCTGACTTTTATATAATTATATTTGAATTCAAATTAAGAATTTCAAAACTCTAAGCAATTCAAATTCTAAATTAGATTTAAAATTTTTGTACCTGTCAACTAGATATTTCATGTATAAAAATATTTTCCTAATTTCGTGACATTTTTTTTAAAACTGCTTAACAGCTGCCAGCACACGGTTAAAAATTCTCAATCTGACTTTAGATTCTAAAACCAGAAACCTGAAAAAAATATCAAGATTTTTGATAAACTTACGCTCTATTATTCAATCCCTTAAGTGGCGCCCAACGTTCGATTTTTGATTTTGTGTGAATTTTTTTTTTATTGATAATTTTCATAATTTGAAGCTGTTTTCCTTGGAACTCATGTTGTGTGCTTATTTTTCCCTAAGATAAATCCAATAGGAAGACTACCCAATTTTGATTTACTTAGCGATTTGAATATTTAAAAAAACCTGACACTAATTGAGCAATTCTAAGGTTGGGTTCGAGTTTGGGGCATTACATTTCTTTAAATAGGTATAATCTAGTTTTTGTCATTTGAAATTTTATTATTAATTAAATGTAATCCCCTATTATAACCTCATGAATACCCCATTTTACCCTGCTCTCCCCTATATAATATATAGGCATATAAATTCGGGTGTGAGATGGTTGTTAAACGCGGACGGAAAAAACCCATTAGAGGCGCAAATATCGAAACGTACTTAAAAACTGATTCCGATATGGTATTTATGGGCCAGAGATCCTTTTTTTATTGCCACTTTATGCTATACTTCCGCATACGAAATAATGTTTTCGCAATGGGTGGTTGGGTATAAAAGGTGAGATGATGATATTGTTGCGCTGGCTTTTAGTAGACAAGTCAGTAGAGAGGTCTCGTATAGCACGCCATGCTCCACCACCTTCACTTTATTTCGATCGTAAATCATTGAGTGAATATTTTAAAGGACAACAAAGTATAGAAAAAGAATTGGAAGCCAAATAACAAAATTCAAATGGCAAACAAACAATAAGCCTTGAACAATAATTTAAATCGACATTTTAAATAATTGCCCAGCTTGGTTTGGTGGTAAGAAAGATTAGGTTGTATATTGAAGGAGGATAAAATAATTCTACCTACATTATTACATTTTACGTGTGTGTGCTTTTAAAACGTTTAGGTATATTTTGTATTTTTCCTCAAAGCAAACAGTTAGTTGAATAAAAGAAATAATATCTATCTAAATGGAGATGGAAAGAAAATATGATTCAAAAGGATATGACTCCTGATGGAAGGTGAATATAATATGTCAGGATGATGATGGCATTATGAGCGTCTGGGTGTATGTGTGCTCTTCCGATTTTATTCAACACACGGTAGGTATAAGCTCATTTAGGCACCCTACATTTGGTTAAAATAATGGCATACTGGAAAATAAATTGTATGAAATTTATGTTTGCTTTTTTGGAAGATTCAACCAACTACGAACAATCGCGCGCAAGGATTAGATGAGAATTTACAATTGTACATGTACACATGTACACCTTCTTGATTTTTTTTATTCGTAATAATTTCTTGGTAAAATAGGGATTTATATGAATGCATGTGTGTAGGTAGGTATGTATAAATAAAATATTTTGATTGAAGTGAGAAAAAGAGATTTCAGTGCGAGCTTAGCTTAATGGAAAGTGGTTACTGAAATGCAAATTTCCCTTGATGTAAATAACAATTTATGATATGAGATTTACACAGTATCTACACACACACACATCAATAATTGAAATGGAATGGAATTCTATTGAAATAAGGACTTTTCATATTTTTTTGAAAATGTTGAGTTACTTCGACAGGATTGCGGATTTATTTTAATAAATGCAAATATGTTTTGGGGAAAATCACAGTCAAATTTGAAAAGATTAAATATTAACATTATGATAGGATTTATTTACTAAACTGTTGTGGTATTTACTGATTTATTACTTTTTTGGTTCAATAAAACAGTAATTAATTGGGTAAACACCTTATAGCCCTATCAATAAAAATTGCTTAGATTTCTTTTAATTCACAAAGGAACTGAAACGTCAATCAGGAGTTAGTTCACGAATTAAAATTTAGTGTCAATAAAAATATAAACTGATCATACTCTGGTTAAGTATAAAATCTTAACAAAAATCTACTACAATGACCAAGAATTCTGCTCTTACCAAAGACGATTTTTTGAACTGCAAATATAAATACTTTCTTACAAAATATGAACTTTTGAACATAAATTCTCTCATTTTAACTTGTAACAAGCATGTGTGTCACTAGCGTCCATTTCCTTTTATCTCTAGTTTTTGGCAACAATGGCAGTAGTATTTTTAACTTAATTACTCGTTTGACTTAACAATTTTCCTATTTTGGTGAGTTAGTTTATTACCTTTAATTTTGATTTATTGATAAGATTTGACACTTAACTCACTGACTGAGAGATAATTTGTGTTTTATTTGCGTTTATGAATACCGGTGTTAATCTTTAATAAAATGAAAAAACATACAATTCAAAATTACAAACGATGAAAGTCCTATATTGGAATCAAATGTGGTATCTACGAAAATATACACTGATCAAATAATTAACAGAACAAGATTTTTTTCAATTTTCGTTCCATTTGTTTGTAAGACTTTGATCATTTGGTATGTAAAAACGGTTCGGTGAATCAATTTGAAAATTTACCAGGAAATATTGATGTTATAAAAGTCTTCAAATCTTAATGCCAAAACGAGTTTTGAAAAAAAAAAAACAAAAGTTTTCCCGTAAGAAAGAGTAAAACTAAATTTCAGCAAAATATTAAGAAATTATCTAAAAAAACTTATTCAAATTTCAAAAACTGACCAAGAATTCTTATGACGTTATTATTTGCGGAGATATTGGTAATCATAGTCAAAAATATATCTTTTCATTAAAAGTCAGATAGACAATTTTAAAAAAGCTATTTACAAACAAATCTCAAAACAAGACATAATATAAATAACATAAAACTGTAGACTGCATTTTGTTTCAACCTAATACGATAACTCATTTCAAAGATACAGCTCTTCAAAAAACACTAAATAAATTGAATAAAATCTTGTCCCGTAATTTTTGTTGACTAGTGTATTACAACAAGTGATTTATGAATTTAGGTGCCAGTTTTTCAGTCCAGGGTTAGATCTGAGTTAAATCAGAGTTGGAGGATTAATTTTATCATTCAGTTGTCAAAAATCTAGGACCATCGATATGCGCCCCTATGGATATCAACTTTTCCCGCATGATAATAGAGATGGCACTACAACGGAATTGCACTGACAATAACATTCACTAAATCATATTTGGCGATGAGGCCCATTTCTGGCTACGTCAATAAACAAAATTTTTGAATAAGGAACGATACCAACATGAGTTCCATTAGCAACTGAATTCCAAAAAAGCAACCCGAAAAAGTGACAGATGAGGCGTTTTTATTTTTTAGCTCCGAGCATAGCATTGAGGTGTGAAAAAAAGATCCGTGTTTCTTTTTTAGCAACTTGTGTGAGCTAACTCGAAGTACGCACCATGAGCTCAGAATAAAAAGACCGAGCAAATGGAGTAAATAGCAGAGGACAGCCAACTTTTGTTCACTCATTTCAAATGGGCGCGTTCAACACTTCAATTTCAGTTTACATAATTTCATTTTTGGGGATTTTAATTGGACAGCTATCAGATGAAAATTAAAAGTCAGTACTAGATCAGATGTGTTTTAAAATTATATCGGATGCAAGTGGATTCTGCCCATATTTCTTTGAAAACGACGTTGCCCAAGGTATCAACGTCCACGGAGAGTGCTACTGGTCGATGATTGCCAACTTCTTTTAGCCTGAATTGGATTATATGTACACTAACGGGAAGCGATTTTAAGAGTCCTACGTACCATATTGGAAATTCTGCTCAAGCTAATGGCCACCGACATCAGGCGACTTTTACCATTTTTTTGTGGGATTTTCTGAAGAAACAGAGGCCAATGTGAATACGGAACAAACCAAAGCAGACCCTTAAAAACCAACAAAAGCAATGCCATCGGTAAAGTTCAGCCTGATTTATTCTCCAGAGTGGGAGACTCTTGAACTCAATTGCGATTATCTATCACGAGATTCTTTAATCACAAAAAATACAATATCCAAGATCCAGCTTTTAATGCAAATGCACGCAAATGCGTAAAAACAATCGCAACGATTAATAATGCATATCTTGATGACGATTAGCCTAGGGACGACCCTGTGAATTTCTGCCATTGCGATTAGGACTTGGGCTGCACTTGCGATTTTAATCTAATAAATCGTACAATTGAAAAATCACTAGTGTTTACACGACTTTTTCTAATAGCAACTGCGGTTTTTTGGTCGCACTATTTTAAATCGCAAGTGTGAACACAAGTTTTAAGTACAATTGATTCATTTAAATAATTTTTTACAATAAATTGAACAAGTTCTCGAGTTTTAATCGTTGCGATTTATTAATAGCATGTGCTTATTTTAATTCATGTGTTCTATTTATGGCTACTGAATTTTCACGCGATTGAAATCGCAAGTGTGGTTTTAGGCTAGGACCACACTACTTGCAATTTTTTGTCGCAGCAAGTAAAACAAATGAGGGCAGCTTAGTTATATTTTTTGGTGTCTTGTGTGTTTCTTGACATTTAAATCATGTTTTTTTGTGACTACATAATCGTGCGACAGAACATTTCTGCTGCGTTATTAGGTCCTAAGATCAAATTTTGTTGAAATAACTTTTAAAAAATAATCCTATCACACTATCAGTTTTGTACGGAGAAATAAAGACGCTTTAAGTGAATGTAACCGGCAACAATTTCTTTGGTTGGCGGCAGGAAATTTCATAACAAAAAAAAAAAAACTGGAACTATATTTCTGTGACTTTATTTACCTTTCATGAAATTTAAAATATTCAGCACCTAATTGTAGATAGCTATAGAAGGCACGATAAACTCTTCAATTTTTCATCCTTGTTTTTTATTAGCATTTTTGTTTTTGTTTTGTTTCGCTAAATTTTGTTGTCCTCGTTTCAATGCTAATTTTGTGTAATAGAAACTGAAAAATAGCCAAATTAGGTAGGTACTTTAAACTGTATATGAAGGTATGTTGCATACATATTCAATGTACCTTCATATTATATAAATCTTTTTCTCTTTGTTTGTGCATTTTTATTGCAGGGAAACACATATAAAATTCACAAAATGTGAAAATTAAAACAAAAGAAAATTCCACCTTAATGCATATACACATTTGCAAAAAAAATGCATACATTATTAACCATCAACAGGAAGCTGTCAGTGGGTGGCACAGTGTATAAAAAAGTGTGGCAATGGCAGCAGCAGTTTCAAGTGGCAGGACGTATACAAGAGCTATGTTAAAATGGAAAAGCGGACGGTAAAAATTATGAAATGGCCTTGTCTCAGAGACAAACAAAAAAAATAAACTCAACATATCCTTTGAGATACACAGATGCACGCATACACACAGAGAAAACAACACACGTTAAATACATTATACACTTATGTGATGAATGAGAATATAATATACATATAAAAATATCTGTATGTATGGAATAAAATTTTCATTACGAAACAGGGTGTTGAATAATTAACGGCAACAAGAGTGCAATTTTATTGTGAAATGAGTGGTTTTATTCAAATTAAGCTTATATAGTCTCCCTGTTTCGGTATTCTTTCACTTCAAATTACAAAAAAAAAACAACAAAACAAAAATGGAAGAAATAAAAATAAAGACTGCGTTTTCAGTGCCACAAAAGCCGAATTTTAAAGCAATTTGGGTTAACCATGAGATTGAAGAAATTTATTTCGTTCACCGCATTTTTATGGAGGACAGAGGGAGTTGTAGTGAATCTTCTTGCAATTCGGGTGCTCGGTCTCGGTATGGATGTGCGTTGCATACTCGGAAATCATGAGTGCTCTTTCAGTAGATAATGTCTGTAGATTAAAAGCTCGTTAGTGCAGGGTTATTTGATATCCTGTTAACTCTTTTTATATAGAGAGAGATATGGCATCAAGAGTATTCTATTATGTTCGTAGAATAGCAATGGTATCGGCAACATATAGAACACACACAATTCTTTGTCGGGTAAAGGTAATATTCTGAGTATGATGGTTATCCTATCCTGAAAGGTTATAGGATTTGACTATAAAATGGGATTGAAGGAAGAAGGAAGACAAAAGAGCCTTTAAGTTTGCTTTCCAACTTGAGTCATAATAATCTAAGAAAGATTGAGTAGGAAAAGTGTAGTTATGGTTTAGTTTCATGAAAAATTAGATTTTACAACTACTTATACTACGACCTCATTGTTAAAAAAAAACATCTCATTTTGATTTCTTAAGATTTCTGTAAAGGAAAACTTAGATAAGCAAATAGGACTTTGGCTGGTGGTTGAAAACTCTTTTATTAAGTTTAAATAAGAATTTTGTATAAACAATTGAGTAAAATTAAACTAAATTTATTAAGGACTTAATGAACCAAATGGTCATTTTGCCACGTTCCACTTTATGTTATTTTTTCTACTTTCACAGTAAAGGGTACTATTATTATTATAAGGGTTTTTCAACAGGGACGCTACAAAAGTAGAGCGACAGGGACAGCAAACGACGCCATATTTCTTGCCGTTTTTTTGACATTTCTCTTCAGTAAGGTTTGCCATTTCATGATGGAAAGATATACGAGCCGACAACGAGTCGAAATTATTAAAATTTACTACCGAAATTCGGAGTCAGTGGCCTCAACGTTAGGAGCGTTACGTCCAATTTATGGTCGTCATAATTGTCCTAGCAGATCAACAATTGAGCTTCTAGTGGAAAAAATTGAATCCACAGGCACAGTACAAAATGTTCCCGTGTCAGTGAGACAAAGAAGTGCCCGTAGTGTCGAGAATATTGCTGCCACTGAGACTTCAGTTGCAGAAAGCCCAAATGTGTCTTTCACACGTCGTTCTCAAGCGTTGGGTATCTCTGTGACGTCGTTGTGGCGAATTTTGCGAAAAGATCTTGGCCTACATCCTTACAAGACTAAATTGACGCAAGAACTGAAGCCGCTTAACCACCAGAAGCGTCGTATGTTCGTGAATTGGGCTGAGCAACAACTTGGAAATGATTCGGATTTTCATCGAAAAATCATCTTCAGCGATGAGGCTCATTTCTGGCTATGGCTTCGTCAATAAACAAAATATGCGATATTGGCCAAGCAACAATCCACACGTACTCCATGAGTCATCATTGCATCCCGAAAAAAGTACGGTTTCTTGTGGCTTATGGGCTGGCGGCGTCATTGGGCCGTACTTCTTCCGTGATGATCAAGACCGGCACGTTACTGTGAATGGGGATCGCTACCGTCCAATGATAGCCGAATATTTTTGGCCCCAATCGGATGATATGGACTTGGAGGACATGTGGTTCCAACAAGACGGCATCACAGGCCACACAACGAATGTCAAAATCAATTTATTGGAAACCAAGTTTGGAGAACGAGTTATCTTACGAAATGGTCCAGTCGCTTTGCCACCTCGGTCGTGTGATTTGACGCCGTTAGACTAATTCTTATGGGGCTACGTCAAGTCTATCGTCTATGCCAACAAGCCAGCGACGATTGATGAACTTCGTACGAATTTTAAACGTGAAATTGCAGCAGTATCGTCCGATTTATGCTTGAAAACCGTCGAAAATTGGGTTCAGCGTCTGGAATTCTGCAAGCGTGCCCGTGGTGGCCATGCAAAAGAAATCGAGTTCCATACATAATGGCATCGAACGTTCTTTTGCAGGAATAAAGAATTTCATTGATATCCAAAACTGTTTTTGTTTTATTTAAAAAATATTGAAAAACCTGATAATAACTACCACCGAAAGGTACAAATCCTTCATCACCTGTTAATATTCAGTGAAAATTGTATTTCATCAAAAAACAATTTACATTCACCACAGGAATTTTGTGACGTCACAGGAAAACCCACACCATAATTATTTTACCGGAAATATATCAAGTGGACCTGCTCGGAAGAACGAAACCCATATAGTAAACCTGATCCGTTTAACTAATTAAAGAAGTCAAGTCGTTTCGTTCTCGGAACTTCCACCACCAGTGATGGTATAAGGGTTTCGTTTTGAAGACCAATTTTGATAGGAAAGATTGTGCAGATATTTCTTACAAAAACTTCCTCCCACCAGTGGTAGAGGGTCTTAGAAGCTCGAAGATAAACGTCCTAATTGCCACCAGGGGCATCGGTACCTGCTGATCTACCAAAGCGAAAGCCTGCCATGTTGAGGGCCACTTTGACAGTGATTGATATATAATTGGTTGAATCAATCTGCGTTTATCATTTAAATCGAACTTAACTTAACAGTATTTTCAATTTCTACGCGACACCACCTAAACCGTCTTTGAAGTTTGCTCATTTTTTGCTTCAAAACCACTAAAATTCCATTAATAAACTTTGTAAACCCACAATTTAAATTTAGAAACTGATTTCTTAAGAAAAAATCAAGTAATGCTAAGGGTGATTTCTTAAGAGGTTTAGAACTTTAAAAAAAAAAAAAACACAAAAAATTCGAAAAAATGAATGAAATATTTATTTGAATCGATAGTTTGAACCATGCAATTTAATGTTTAAAGATAATTTCATGCAAATGTTGACCGCGGCTGCGTCTCAGGTAGCCCATCCGCTGAGTCCAATTTTGGCATACTCTTTCACACATATCGGCCGGTATCTCACGAATGAATGCATGGATGTTGGCTTCCAGTGCATCAATCGAAGCGGGTTTGTCCCTGTAGACATTAGCCTTGACATACCCCCACAAAAAATAATCTAATGGTGTCAAATCGCACGATCTAGGCGGCCAATTGACCGGCCCGAAACGTGAAATTAACTGTTCACCAAACTCGCCTCGCAATTGCGCCATTGTTTCGCGTGCTGTGTGGCATGTGGCACCGTCTTGTTGAAACCACATATCATGCAAGTCAAGAACTTCCATTTCGGGCAAAAAAAAGTTTGTTATCATCGCTCGGTAGCGTTCATCATTGACAGTAACGCTGCGATTCGCATCATCTTTGAAGAAATATGGCCCAATAATGCCGCCGGCCCATAAACCGCACCAAACAGTGGCTTTTTCGGGATGCATTGGTAGCTGTTGCAATGCTTCTGGCTGATCTTCACTCCAAATGCGGCAATTATGCTTATTTACGTACCCATTCAACCAAAAATGAGCCTCATCGCTGAACACAATTTTTCGATAAAAAAGCGGATCCTCGGCCAGCTTTCCAAGAGCCCATTCACTAAAAATTCGGCGTTGTGGTAGGTCGGCTGGCTTTAGTTCTTGCACCAGCTGTATCTTAAAAGGCTTTCCGCCCAAATCCTTCCGCTAAATTTTCCACGTAGTGCTGTAACAAAGGCCTAACTGCTGGGAACGGCGCCGAATCGACATTTCGCGGTCTTCTGTCACACTAGCTGATACGGCCGCAATATTTTCTTCACTACGCACAGTACGTAAACGTGTTGGTGGTTTAATGTCCAACAAAGTAAATTTGGTGCGAAATTTGGTGACAATCTTCCGAATAGACCGCTCAGAAGGTCGAGAATGCCGACCATAAAATGGAAGCAGCGCGCGATGAACATTTCGAACCGAGCACGAATTTTGATAGTAAAATTCAATAATTTGCAAGCGTTGTTCATTTGTAAGACGATCCATGGTTAAATTGCAAACCAAACTGAAGCTGTTTGACAGTGACACAAGGTACTAAACACACGTCAGCTGTCAAAACCAGTGTTGCCAAAACCAAACCAGCTAAAAAATCACCCGATATTAACTAATCGCACTGTAATGTCAAAATCAATATATTGAACAGTCGACAGAATAATTTCTGTCCGCCCTTGAGGGAAAGCACCCTAGGGCCTTATTTTTATATGCCATGCTGCCTGCTTTTTTCGACGATCTTAAAGAATACTGTTTCACTTAATAAGCTTCGTTAAATTGTCAGTTATTTCAATAATGAATAAAACTTATATCGATTCTTAGAAGAATGCAAAATGCAACACTTACGACTTGTGAGCTTTTTAAGGGCCAACTTAGTAAAGTCTTATTAAATTCTTTATTCATTTAATTTTAGTTTCTAGGGAACCAAAAATCTAAAAGTTAATTAGACTTTATATTTTATCATAAATCAAAATCCAAACATAATCCGTTTGACAGTAAACGCCAGCCGCCCCTTAAAGTATTCAAAGATTAATAATGAAATGAGATTGAAAAACAAAGGATTCCAAATCTATTTTAAAAACTATAGTCAAGGGAAGGCCCTTGAAAAAATTGTTTTTATTTCATATTTTATAATTAGTGATTAGTGAGATATTAACAAATAATTGAACAGACTAACTATCAATAAATATTTCCCTGATAGTAGAAGCTGAGCCTAAAAGTATGCATTATTTTTTAATTTTCACAAATAAATTTATCAGGAAATTTATGAGTGCCTAACTACATTAAAAAATAAATAACAATAAAAATAAAATGTTTCTGATTTTTAATATCCTATTAAAGGTAATGGTTTGACATGATGTTCGTCTGGCACGTCTATCTAAAAATAATTGCAACATTAAAATTAAACTACAAAATATACCTATTCATCTCACTTGTTTTTTATATTTCTAACAATTTCAAATAAACTCATTTTGATAATCCTAAAAATAACACTCCATACCCTCTGAATGGTAAAATCCTATAAAATAAATAATTACCAACAAAAAAATCTATATCAAATTAAAATAACAATAAAAAAACACTCTAAATTACGTTTGGGAACATTGAAAAGGATTAAAAACAAATTAAAATTGAAAAGGAACGAACACAAATATAAAATCGTTGAAAGAGCATGTATAATCATTAAAATATAATGACACAATGAAACAATGACACCAATATTATAATAAATTAATGAAACAACTATAGGAATAATGATTTGCTTACGATTTTGGTTATGACATGATGGGCCTGGAACTATAAAAACGGTTTCGTAATCCCGATAATATTCGGAGTCATTCCTGGGAATGATTTTATTTTGTTTTCAATTTTTTTAATTTTAATGTTAATGTTAATGTTAATGGTAACAGAAAACACATAAGAATGTATTAAAATCAAACAAAAAAATGGCAAAAGGAAAATAAAATAACCAAAAAGGATTTCTTTTCTTTGCAGCATAATCATTTTTATATATAGTTTTTATTATTTAAAATAAAATTAAATTTTTACTTACTTTTTTAAAGGCACTTGACCACTGGAATTACAGCCCGTACGATTGGCGGCAATGTTACGGGCATCAGTAATCCTGCAAGCTACCATGTTGAACTCTGTAATCGAATTATTTCTAAAATTAATTTGGTTATAGCATTGGCCATCCTTAAAATATATATATTTTGTTAAATTGTTGCTGCTATGATAAATAGAACACCAAACAATTATACTCCACCACCATTACATTCACTATATATATATGTAATTTAATTATAATATATTTTCTAAAAAATATATATATTTGAACAGATTTTAATTATTTTATTTTTTTGTATTAAGGATTATTTAAGTTTTACCTTAATTTAGATTATATTTTACGTAATATTTACATTTACACGCATACAAACGAGGGGATGCATTTACTTTGTATTTGTATATTACCTATTTTTGTTATTATTTACCAACACCACCGCAATAAAAAAAAAAATAATCATCACCAGCAATTAGTACTTTTTAACTATGAATAGCATTTTGAAAGCTTATAATATAGATACTCATTATCATTACTCAATTTTAGCATTTTAATGTCTAATTTAATTTAAATTTTCAACTATCTTCTAAGTAAACACACATTTTTATTTTTAATTTAATCATTCTCACTAAATGGTAAATAGATTTATTTAGTTTAATTTAAGTGAACTATTATTATTATTATTTTTTGTATTACTTTTATATAGCATATCATGGAGGGGAGCACACACAAAAATATATATATTAGGACACGGCTCTGGTTGAAAGTTATGGAAATTTGATGGTCCAGGATGCTGATGATACCTTCCTTGAAAGTTAAAGTAGAACTTTCGAGGTTGGTTTTGCCGGGTGAATAGTTTAATTTTTGTTTTTTTTTTTAGAATTTCAATTTGTATATATTAATTCAAATGAAGTATGTATGTGTGTGCGTGTGAATGTGTATTTTTTGTATGTAAAACTAATTCGAAAGGATTTCAATTTATTTGAATACAAAAACAAAAAAAAAAATTAAAAAAAAAATGAATTACAAAATACGATGAAATGAAAATTTATCTGTGCAACAATTTAAAAGGTAGGTGATGAACCAATTTTGCTTTAGTTACCCACCTTACATAAATTTTTTTTAAATAGTGCTAATACAGCTTGATATCTAAAACTATAACTTAGTTTTGATTTTGTATTCAAGGAAAGAATGAAGGACAAACATTTTTATGATCAAATCTTCAAAATGTATTTTACTGATAGTTTTGGTTTTTAATATGGCTGATTGTGAGTGAGAATATCAATATTGAGTTTTTGTGCATAATATATGTGGTTTTTGAAGGCTTTATTAGATTTATAGATTTTGTGGAGGAAAAGATTTATAAAATTCATGATTAAATTCATTTTAAGCGCCTTATTGTAACTACATTCTCTAATTGTTAGGTTACTCTCATTTAAAATAATTGGTGATGGTGTTGTTTATAGCGTGAAATGTGGGAAAAAAAGAATATTCGGTGCAATGAAATAGATTCAAATGGAATAACGTCGTATACAATCGCTGCGATTTTAAAGTCGCATTTGTGTGTATTCACATTTAAAACAATGTGATTTATTTCGTGTGGCTAAATTATTGTACGGTTAAAAATCATAAGTGCTTGCATAAATTTTTCAAGTTGCGATTATGTTTTTTTTTTCGCACCATTTTAAATCGCAAGTATGAGCACAAAGATCTAAGGCTACGAACGCACTTGAGATTTTCTGTCGTACAATTATTTAGTCGCAAAAAATAGAACACATGATTCTAAATGTGATTCTTCGCACATGACAGCAAAAGGTCCTACTAAGTTGAGATCAACTGCGACAGAAAATTTCAAGTGCGTTTCTAGCCTAACTGCATATATTTTTTTTTAACTTTCCACAATCGCATCGCCTGAAAAAAAAATGGAACAAATTTTCGAAGTTTACTTCATTTTCTTGCAATTGTGTAGCTGTGCGATCGAAATCACAAGTGTGGTCCCATCCTTAATAGTTTGCTCATTTGGCACGTGCTGTCATTCTCATTCAAACTCATGTTTTACATTTCTTGTGACTGAATAGTATCATACGTTTTTCGTGTCATGTTTGATATATTTATCGCGACTGTATATTGCAATGTGGAGATGAAAATCTTACAATTTCTCAGCCGCAAGAAATGGGATATACATACGATTAAATCGCATTGATTAAAAAATAAAAGAAGTTTTATTTTTTAACCGGTTTCATTTTTGTCATAAATTCAAATAAATTGAAGTTCTAGGTAGCTTAGAGCCAGGAACGCACTTGTGATTTTCTGTTGCAGTGACCTAAAAAAGTGATCGCAGCTTGGTAAGATTTTTTGATGTCATATGCGTTCATTCACATTTAAACAAAATATAGGGAGTATGATTTTTGATGATTTCGTTTGATCACTTTGAAACAAACATATTTTTTTTCACAATTGTACTAGTTCAGTGTGACCCAGTGCCCAAAAATCTAAAAATTTGTTTTACAGGTTGGCCTTAAGTTTTTCAAAAAATGCAAATTTAGCGTCATTTCAGTCAGTCTAAAGCAATCAATATAGATTCGTGTTGTTGTAATCCCTTGTTATAACACAGCTGATTTGAAAACAGCTGTTGGCAAAAAAGAGATCACAAGCTATCCTTAAAATTTTAGGATACAAAGATATCCTATAAGAAATCTCAACAACAGCTGATTTGAGTTCAGAAACAGACATGATTACAATGCTATCCTAGATAGGTTATCCATTGAAAAAACTTAAACGCGGCCATTCTGATCTCAAGCATACACCGAGCTTGCTCTAAAATTTAAAAAAAAAACAGATCTTGTATTGACAGCTCAGTGTTATGCTAAGAGATAAAAAAGAAAAACTTTTAAAATCTATTGTAATTTTCACTTGAAAGTGATGAGGAGGGTCATTATAAATTTCGTGTACTGAACCAATGGGCACTTAAGTGAAAAACTAAGGGCGGTATTCATCAAGCAGACATAAATGGCTCTTAAGTTTATGAGGCTCATAACTGAAATAATATCTGTGCTATTCACCAAACACTCATAGCTCTTTTTCGTCCGAAAATAAACCGAGAAATCAAACTGTTTCTTAACTGGCCCAACTTTGTTGGTACTTTTTGGATCCTTAGAAAAATGAGTGTTGCCCGCACATATACACAAATAATTTGTAACTACAGTAAAGGTTTTCATACAGCAGCGAGAAACCGTCATCGCAAACGTTATAAAGTGTTAAACTTCGTAATTCTGTCAAAATTTGTATGAAAAACTTAACAGACTTACGCAGTTTACAACTGTACAACTTTTACGAGAGCTTTACGCTGTTGCATGAATACCCTTAGTGATTTTATTTACTTTCCACTTGTTTTTTAGTTTTGTTTTGTTAGAGAAATTTTCTTTTAATACTTTTTAGTTCAGCTAGGTATGCCACTCATACATTGTTTACTACGTTTTCGGATCCAAAATGGACTCGTTTGATTAAAGGGAATCGACGTATTTTCATAACTGACCGATTTTTTTTTTTAATTTTCACAATAGAACGGACTACATTTACAAAAATTATCATATAAAATAAGTGGGAACAGAATTAAATTCCTTAGCGTGTGACACTTATTTTTGTAAGGATCCAAGAAGTATCGACAAAATTGGTCTTTAAATTTGCTTGGGTGGTTTACTTCGAAGGTTTTTGATAAAGTTTTCGGAAAGAGTGCTCATATCTTTATGAGTGGTCGTTACTACTCCTACATTTTATGAGCGCTCATAGCTATTCACTTTTATTGCTTGGTGAATAGGTTTATGAAGCTCTTATGTTATGAGCATTCGGTGAATACCGCCCTAATTGTAATTTTGGTACATTAAATTGATTTTAAGCCAATTTTTTGAAAGTTTCTTGCGAAGGATCTACGCAGTTTAATGGTTTTAAAGAATTTTCCTTTTTAAAGTTAGTTTTAAAAAAATCAGGTTTCGAAATAACATCAATATCCTTGAAAAATTCTCGGCTGCATCGTGTTTTTCAAATTGTTTTAGTAATACTTCAACCAGAAAATAATATTCTTAACATTTTGTTAAAATTTCTCCCTAGTTTTGAAATTAGGTCAGCGGCTACTAGGAGATCCCAGGTGGTAATATCCAAAAAATTTCTTGCCTTAACAAAATGAGATTATAATAAGCTGTTGACTGGCACGAAAATGCAAAGTTTGATAAAACAATTTTGACAAAATTGAGTTCTAGTTGAAATGTAAATGAATTGAAATTCCATTGAGAAAAGGTCTAGTGTAAAAATCCATGCACTTGTTTTTTTTTTTGTATACCTACTTAATCTGAAATAGAAATATTTGGCGCAAATTTATAGATCGTAAAGTTAACTGAACACTAAACAATTTAAGTGTGACATACAAGGAGAAATTGACGTTTTCGTAAATTAAAGACACCGCAAACTTGCTACGGGGAATGACGGCAAAGATTTTTATACGAGCAAGACTAGAGACTAAGCACCAATAAAGAGTCTGAAAATCGAGGTTAAAAAGTTTTCTTAACTCTATTCTATGAACTTGGTGGTAACACACACAGGTTGTTCATTTAAAATTATTCAATATAAATTGGGACCACTTGTGTGGATTTTCATTTATACACATAGCCCCACTTAATATCAAACACTTGCCTTGAAGTAAGAACCGTCAAATCATGATTTTAGTTCAGTCATAATTTTTTTTTACACAAACTGTCATTGATTTAGGCATTTTCATATTTATTTTTTTAAAGAAATGACTTTAGCGGGAAACTAATATATGAATTGATTATAACTAAGGTGAAGTAAGAGAACTGCATTAAAGTTAAACAATAATATATTTCAATCACTTTAAGGGCCACTTTTTTCATAGTGGGTTTAATTTTCAATAATTTTTTTAAATTTTTGTTTCAAGATGATTGTATATCTGTAAAAAATTGCCGTAATTAAAGGCTTGTAAAATAATCTGTCAATAATTTTGTGTCATTATTTTAACGTACCTAATCATTTAAAAGTTTTTAATAAATAATTGTTCGTCTATTTATGGTTCATCAATTAATAAAATCGAAATCTCATATTTTGTTGCCTTAATTTAACAGAAGAAGTTATATAAAAATAACCTCTATAGATTAAATATTAAAAATCTTTAAAAGAAAAACTAATGAAGGACATTAATATATTTATATACACATGTGCACATTTATCTACAACAATAAACTGAACTAAACACTCATGCAACACAAAAGCCACGTATAAACAACATTATTGTGTACAATCACAAAGACCATATAAATTGTTTTATTATATTGGAGATATTAAGTTAAATTTGACCATAAAAATGTTTTCTCTTAAAAATAAAATATTAAAAAAAAAAACGGTTTAAAATCAAAGGGATATCTAGTTATTTGTATTAATAATAATAAAGATGTAACATTTTATTAGATTTTTTTCTTGTATAAATTCTTACAAAACTTATAGGAAAAGTTGAAATCTAAGACTGATCTGAAGGTTGTCTTGATATTTTTTTTATTTTTGCTTTAAATTAAATTTTTTTCTTGGTGGATTCCTATTTATTCCATGCTTGGGATTAAGTTTTAAATTTTTAAGTGAAATCTATTTGATATTATAAGATCAAAACTCAGATCAGTTGAATAGGATTAACTAAACTTACCCAATTAACACCCACACCTTTCACGAATAAACAAAAAAAAAGTATTAAAGTAAGTCCATTAAAGTTAATTACAAAATCATTACAAAAGTTCGAGAAATATTTGAATGCCAAAAATCGATTGGTTTCGACTTTCCATGTTTTTATTATTTTTTTTTTTTTTGTTTCAAACATTATACAGTTGCGTAAAATCATTGTCGTTTCGGGGTAGATATTTTACCAATTTTGTGCGTGAATTGTTTACAAAAAACGTCTGCCCATTCTTTTTTTTAAATGATTTAATAAAGATGCAATGAGATGCTCTCTCTTTGTCATTATTGAGGATCTTAGTTCTGGGCAGTTAGAACGATGGAACTAAGACCGATATTAATTTTTGTACAATTTTTATTTATTTATTTAAAAAAAAATACAAAATAACCCTTTCCAAATTTTCTACCAAAAAATATAAAATTAAGAAAAAAACAAGAGTTAAAAACTGAACTAATGATCAAAATATGTAAATTATGTTTATATACGTTTTGTAAATTTCATGCAAAAACTGTCACAATATCTATAATTTGATTGTCGTTCTTATGAATTAACACAGTATAGAATTTAGGGTCTTCTCAACAAGTTTTTTTTTGTTTGAAGAATACACAATGCAATTGTTGAAAAATCAGTCTAAATTTATTTTTTAAAGATTTTTGAAAATTCAAAAATTGTTTATTTATGACTTTTTCATTTTCTAATTTTCCGTATTATTTGTAGTCGTTAAATACCTACAAAATTGTTCTTTTAAGTTTACAATCTCAGTCTAGTAATTTATTGCAGCAAATTTTTACACATCATGTGAGTTTGACACCCATTTCTGTAGTATAGGTAATTAATTTTTTCAGTTAAGCGGTTTTAAGTTAAACGATGAAAATTGTATTTCATTCAAATAAGTGGAATTGACTGTACGTACCTACCTACATCTACATTATTAAAAAAAAGGTAGATTTTTTTTAAAATGAAAATTGAATTCGTGGCTCTTTTTCGATTGCGATCGTACCGACCATATACGATGTGGTGCAGAGATTTTTCAATCAGCAGATGGGACATTTAATTAACAAAGGATTGAATTAAAAGAAAGATAAAAAAAATATAAAAAAAGCGTCACACGGGTTAAGGTAGGCAGTGTTAATCAATTGTAAAACATTAATCGCCTTTGTGTTTGTGTCAACCAAAAAGAATGACATATACACATTCATATGCCATACATATGGAAAAGACGACAAAAAAAATCAGATAACATACACATATTGCAAATGTCGGTATGTACGGTGTACATATGTATATCCAGGATTTGTACCTTGATTGTGACAAAAAAGAATCAATATTTAAGAAAAAAAAGAAAAACACCCACACACGCAGAAGAATAAATGCATGTAGATTGTACATAATTGAAAATCTGTTAAGCTGATTGTTTCGACAGATTTAAAATCAATTTTGATAAGCATGAAAAACAATGTTTATGGAATTGCAATAAGTACATAAAATACAATGTGAGTTATTGATTCAAAAAGAACTTTAAAGTCTGCTGGATTGGCTATACTTTTATAAAAAAAAAATGTGCTATGGATTTTTCCACCGAAAAAAAAAACTAAAAAATCTACGATTATTAAGATTTTTTAAATAATAATAATCTCATAAATGGTTTTTTAATATTTAAATGTGGATTTAAATTTTAATGGCCACAATCCACAATTAGTGTTTTTTTCTTTTTTTTTGTTGTTGTTTTTCTTTCAAATTTAAGCTTCACACAGCCACAAAGTGGTCAATTTGTTAAATTTTGATGACAAAAAAATCATTTCCCACGCCAATTCTTGATACAATTGAATGAAATTAGGACCACGAATGCTGTATTCATTGGTACTGCCTTTTAGTTCTAATCCCATCATGCGAACATTCCTTAACATTTTCGACTATGTTCTTTCGATTTTGAACAAATCTATATTGAAGTTATTTTTATATAAAAGTATGCCTTTATTCAATCATATACATATTTAGAACATTACATATATAAACTAGACTCAATTCCCAACTCTGACAAAACTATTTTTTAAATTTAGAAATTTTTGATTATGTTCTGACCTAAATTGTAAAGCCTCTGATGTAGAAAAAAATTAGCAAGAACACTGAATTCTGCATTCCCAAATCATGAAGTGGACCCATCTTTATTCAACTTTATTATGAGATTCACGTGAACAAAATTCCACGCCGAAAAATTGACATTTCACTTTTCGCCCTTAATAGGTTTCACCTGAATAATGAAAAGTTCCCTTTTTTGAGTACTTTAAATGTTTAGTAATGAAGTTCAAGCGAGTCTTGTAAAAGCTTTCAAAATTCCGGGGGAGCAAAACTTTTCGGGTGAAATATTTTCCATGTGAAACTCATAAGGCTTCTTCCACATACACATATTCAGTTACATTCGGTTCGGTCTGTATTCGGTGCGTCCTTAGTTTTGAATTTTCACACACATAAGATTCCTTTAAGGTTTTTATTCAAATAAAAATTTTGAAATAAAAAAGTAATTAACATACTTCAGTTCTAGTTGTCAATTCATTATAAAAAGTTTCATGCGAAAATATAGAAATTGACTATTAAAACACGCTAATTCAACGATTATTGACATTCTTGACGAATCGAACTTAGTACACCGCTTGCGAAGAACATAACCTTCCAACTTGGTGCGGTGAACAGAAAACCACTTTAAAATTACGAATTAAGCAGAAACTTTCACCGAAAAGTAACCTGCAACACGTTACTTAACTTCGTTAAAAAAAATTGCTAGATAAGTTTCATTTTAGTTACAATCGGGAAGTGGAGGTGGTTTTAGTCTTTTAGTGTAGTAAGAATCTCACACACCTATTTTTCGGTCCTCATAGAGCCTGATGCAGGTATTGCATCTACCCACGGAACAAAAAAACAAATTCAATAGAAAAATGAAAATAAAACAGAATGAAATCTATTCATGTCGAGCAGATGTTCGATTTTATTCTTGCTGTTTTCATCGGTTCACACTTATCAGGTCCGACCGAAAATGAACAGAATGCATACCGAAATGAATGAAATCGAATGTGTGTGAAGCAAACCTAATTGGGGTGATTAATTTACGGAGTGGGAATTGATTTTTGTCATCAAAATTTAACAAACAAGCCCCTGTGAGCGATCCACTCAACCTTTAACATGAGGTTTTCTCGTTTGGGGCCATGTAGTTTGTCACAACGGGGTCTCAATGCGGGTATTCACACGAGTTTTTCTTGCTCTCTTTTACTTTAACTATAAAAATAAATTAAATTTTTTAATTAAACTGAACCTATTAATTAATAACAGATTCAATTGCATTTCATTTACTTTTTTATGATTACAATTAAGTTACTTGTTAAAAAGGAATATTCATGTGTGCATCCAGCATCAATATCTTAGGCACTGTGCTACCTAGTATTGTTTATTAGACTTTTTATCTTATCATCATATTCTATATAACGGGTGATTTTTTAAGAGGCTTAGAACTTTAAAAAAAAAAACACAAAAAATTCGAAAAAATTAATGAAATATTTATTTGAATCGATAGTTTGAACCTTGCAATTTAATGTTTAAAGATAATTTCATGCAAATGTTGACCGCGGCTGCGTCTCAGGTAGCCCATCCGCTGAGTCCAATTTTGGCATACTCTTTCACACATATCGGCCGGTATCTCACGAATGAATGCATGGATGTTGGCTTCCAGTGCGTCAATCGAAGCGGGCTTGTCCCTATAGACATTAGCCTTGACATACCCCCACAAAAAATAATCTAATGGTGTCAAATCGCACGATCTAGGCGGCCAATTGACCGGTCCGAAACGTGAAATTAACTGTTCACCAAACTCGCCTCGCAATTGCGCCATTGTTTCGCGTGCTGTGTGGCATGTGGCACCGTCTTGTTGAAACCACATATCATGCAAGTCAAGAACTTCCATTTCGGGCAAAACAAAGTTTGTTATCATCGCTCGGTAGCGTTCACCATTGACAGTAACGCTGCGATTCGCATCATCTTTGAAGAAATATGGCCCAATAATGCCGCCGGCCCATAAACCGCACCAAACAGTGGCTTTTTCGGGATGCATTGGTAGCTGTTGCAATGCTTCTGGCTGATCTTCACTCCAAATGCGGCAATTATGCTTATTTACGTACCCATTCAACCAAAAATGAGCCTCATCGCTGAACACAATTTTTCGATAAAAAAGCGGATCCTCGGCCAGCTTTCCAAGAGCCCATTCACCAAAAATTCGGCGTTGTGGTAGGTCGGCTGGCTTTAGTTCTTGCACCAGCTGTATCTTAAAAGGCTTTACACCCAAATCCTTCCGCAAAATTTTCCACGTAGTGCTGTAACAAAGGCCTAACTGCTGGGAACGGCGCCGAATCGACATTTCGCGGTCTTCTGTCACACTAGCTGATACGGCCGCAATATTTTCCTCACTACGCACAGTACGTAAACGTGTTGGTGGTTTAATGTCCAACAAAGTAAATTTGGTGCGAAATTTGGTCACAATCTTTCGAATAGACTGCTCAGAAGGTCGAGAATGCCGACCATAAAATGGAAGCAGCGCGCGATGAACATTTCGAACCGAGCACGAATTTTGATAGTAAAATTCAATAATTTGCAAGCGTTGTTCATTTGTAAGACGATCCATGGTTAAATTGCAAACCAAACTGAAGCTGTTTGACAGTGACACAAGGTACTAAACACACGTCAGCTGTCAAAACCAGTGTTGCCAAAACCAAACCAGCTAAAAAATCACCCGTTAGTTTAAATCAGGATTAACAGTTCTTCAAACGTATTGTACTTTCCATATCAATTGTAGAATAAACTCTTTTCTTTTTCAAACAACCACCAAACTTTTAAGACGTGTTTAATATGTAATTAGCCTTCTAATTGCCCAATTCTGTTTGCAATATTATGTTTTTTAAGATTTGAAACAAATTATTAGAGATTTTGGCACGCGTGATTTAGCTCCAGTCCACACTTTTGGGACACTTTTTAACAACTTAAAGTTTATAAGAACTCAGTGTTTATATTGAAGTACTTAGGGATATCATTATTCGTTAAGCATCAGGGTCAATTTCTATCACTGTTGGAATGTCATGCAAAACAATGGACCGGTAATTGTTTTGCATGCAAAAAAAAAGAAATTGGTGACTAAAATATATTTTATGGGATAGTCGATTTATACTTCCAAAGAAAAATATATTCACCTCGAGATATTATTTGCACGCAAATAGTTTTTGCATCCAAAAATAATTGTTTTCAATTTTTAGGCTATTAATTTATTAATTAAGGGTTAATTAATGAGCCAATGGTTGACTTAGGAAATACCAAACATTTTCCACCTTGAATATCAATATTCTGCACAGATTAGGTTAAAAATTGCTTAGACAATTTTAATTTATTATTTTTAAATGGGATCAGTAAACTATGCTTAAGGTAGCATCGTGGCTTTTTTATTTGTATTATGTGTTGAAGTAAGGCCAAGATTTTCAGTGCAAGATCCTCCTAGTTTCAGGGTTGAATCCAAGTTAGCTCGTTGCACATGTTATTCAGTCCATTTTGTAAGTTTACTCTGAACAAACTCAACCGATGTTTCTGACAGGTGGTACCGAGAAAATAGAATTTGATCCTATGGAAGATAAGACTTATCGGTCGTCTTTTGTTGCAGAGTTTTTTAACTCTCATACTAAGATAACGTAATTGTTTTTATATCGCAGTTTAATTGGAGTAAAAAAAATAAATTTTTGAGTGATAAAAATGTAGTATCAGTAGTGTTTCACATAGCTATAAGATGAAATTGGTGCTATACAGTGCAGGCCTATTTTAATGCTTTGTACTTGTAGAATATATACTTTTATTTCCAATACTTAATTTTATATTGATTTTTCCAAAAATTGCATTGCGTTTTCAGATATGAAAAATTTCTATTATAACCAGTCATTGTGGCATTTTTTATAATTTTCTTTTTTTCCAATAAGCGTGTGCGTACACATTTGCTTTGAAGTCTGTGAGTTGTATTCTGTTTTTTGTTTTTATTAAAGCAAAGCAAACACCCAGTATTATTATTATCTACATCAAGCACACCAAAAATATTACACAAAAAACATAAAAAAGCAATTAAAAATATTAAAAAAGCTTATAAGCATCTCAATAGTATGAAACCAAAAACAAATGCGTCAGTCTTGAATTTCGGTATTGTTAGTTTTTTTTTTCTAACAACACAAAGCTAAATTAACCTTAATAATTCCCTTAGTTAGTTTTGTGTTTTAATAATAATAAAATCTCTCCAAGCCAATATTTTACTTTTGTTTGTTGTTGTTTAGTTTTCAAAAATACAGCTAATTAGTTAACTACTAATTCAGAAAAAATATTTCAAATTTTCTTAAATAATTTTTTTTTCAATTTTTTCAAATATTTTTTTTTTTTGGATTCGCAACAGCATCCCAGATAATAAGCCATCAAATTTATTAGTTTTTTTTTTTACTTTGTTAGGCTAGTATAACAGTTTTACCTTTTTCCTGTTTTCGTCGTTTACGTTTATTGCAAATTTTTACGGCACAAACCGATAAAATGATCGCAACAATAAAAAACAGGATCCCCCCAACGACACCGGCTGTAATTGCTTTATGTTTGACACGAGCCGGCACAGGGAATTTAACTTCATCACTGGATTCGTAACTTTTTTCAGAATTTGCTAGAACACGAAAATAATATGTACGACCGCCAACTAAATTCTTAACTAAGTATTGTGTTTCTTCGGGCCTAATTTGGCCACGATTAAGCGTCTTCCATTGGGCATCGGTGCGATACTTAATTGTGTAGAATTTTACGATATGGGCACGTTCTAGTGGTGATTGCCATGATATTAAAAAGCCATTTGATACTTCTGTAACTGTTAAGTTGCGTGGTTGACCTGGTTTTGGACCTTTGAATGAAATAATTTATATAAGTTAAATTTAAATATAAAAAAATGTTTAAATATTATTTTTGTAGAGACAAAAAATAATGTGTATTTGTGATTTTATCTTTAGTTTTATTTCAATATCATGCAAATTTAATACATACAAACAAAAAACGATGATTTTATGAAAATGATAAAATGGTTGATGACAAAAAGT
Source organism: Dasysyrphus albostriatus (assembly GCA_946251815.1). Taxonomy (NCBI): domain Eukaryota; kingdom Metazoa; phylum Arthropoda; class Insecta; order Diptera; family Syrphidae; genus Dasysyrphus; species Dasysyrphus albostriatus. Next base: position 131,064,631 of record OX276337.1, on the reverse strand, counting down.
GTACCAATGAAATATCGATTTAAAAAGGTGTCCTTTATAAGATGAAAGTGAAAACGGAAAGCTTTATTCAAAACATGCAACACTTCTACAAGATATTTGACGTGCACTTAGTTATACGTTAATGAAAAGCAATGTTGCCAGATGATGTAAAAATAATCTAGACAATAACTTACTAAAATAAACAAAATTACTACACAAAAACTGTCAAGAAATGTTTCTTTTCTCTTGTAAAAAGCCTCAAGTTCATAAATTAATAAATACTCCATCACTTCAATGATTTCGATTCGATATACAAATAAGGTGTGTTTTTAAGACGTGTTTTTTTTTTTCAATCTGGCAATCCTTTTTCCAGAGTATGTCTTTTTGACAGTTGTTACTTGATTTATGCTCAGTTTGGCTAATCATTTCGTAATGAATAGACTTACCCCTCGGGCCCTCACCAAAATTTTCCTTTAATAAATTGATTCTTTTCCGATGCGTCGCGCGAACCGAACCGTTCTTTTGGCAATAAATTTGCACGATTTGCAAACGTTGCCCGAGTGATTATTTCCAAAAACTATTTTTATACATAAAATCTTTAAATCATTTTTAACGAAAAATTGTGGTATGCAAATATTTAGTATTCACTTACATGCATAGAATCGAATTTTCAAACAAAATTTTTTTTTTTTTTCAAATTCAAATTTTTTAATTGAAACAAATTTTAAATTAATTTAAATCTATTTATCCAATAATGAAAAAAAACTAATTCAAATATCGTTTTATGAGAAGTACCTACTATCAACAGTTTTTTAATTTTTGGTAGTAGAACGCACTAATTAAGTATAAAAATAAAGTTTTTCAAAATAGTAGGTGCCGGTTATTTTTGGGGGTGGTACAATATCTCTCAAACAAAAATCTCGCATTTTTTTTCTTAAATAACAAAATCTTACTAATAACAAATCTTGCGTTTTTATTATCTCACAATTATTAAATCGAACTTTTAAAAATCTTGCATTAACATCTTGCACCGAAAAATCTTGTAAATTTCAACCAAAATTTCTTTAATTAAAACTTCGCAATTAAATATCTCGCAAATTCAAATCTCGCAGCAATATTTGTATCTCATAAAAAGAAAACAATATATAAACAATTTTTTAATTTTACTTTTTTATTATGATGCTTGTTAAATTAAATAAATTTAATTTTTAAGCAAGCGAAATGTGCTTAGCAATGCTTTGCAAGTATTCAATTTCTGACACGATTGTTAAGTCTTTTGTTTAAAATACTTTCCAAAACTTTATTTATGGAATTAAAAATATTTTTTATTTCAAGGCCAAATTCAACGATTAATGCAATTTACTCATGGCACATTACAACTGGGTATATAATGTGTTATTTCCAAAAATTGGAAAATAAACAGTAACAATTAATAAATAACAGTGCGGTCTAAAAAAATGAAGGCACAAGATTAACATATTTAGCAGAAGCTAAAATATATCATAATATTTAATTGCATTGAAACAAATAAATATGTAAATTGATTTTGATTGAAAAAAAAAAATATATTCGTTGCAATGCAATTATTAAGTTTTGCAAGTTTTTAATTTGCAGGATTTCGTTATTGCGAGATTATGAAAAGCGTGGTTTTGTAATTGCGAGATTTCACTATTCGAGATTTCCTTATGCGAGATTTCCAATGCGAGATTTTAACTTAAATTTTTTTTCTGAAAACATTTTGAAGAGTGTTTAAAAACTCTTAGGTACCCAGTAAGAAAAGCGAATGTCGTTTTCGAAATATTTGGCTAAAAAATAAAATTGGCTTTTTTTTTTAATCCAAAAAATATATATTTTGGGAAACTTTGGTACGCAATATATGAAGTAATAGTTTTAGGAGCTCCTGTATAGAAAATATTATAGAAATCGATCATACCGTTTTGAAAAAACAACGGAAATAAAAAATGAATCTTTGGAAGAAACAATTTTAGCATTTTTGAAAAAATGGTTTCCCACCCAAAGAAAGTCCTTATTAAAATAAATATATTATTTTTTTTAGTTTTGAGATATAAAAAGGTTTATGTAAAATTACTTTAAGGAATCCACGTTATTTTCGGTTTTACAAATCAAAAAACAAAAAAAAAAAAAAATTAATGCGAAAATTCTTCTAATACAAATTTTAGGAAAAATCAAATTTTTTTAAATATGTTGATATTTTTTTTTATGTTCAAAAATGTATTTGGTCTACAAAATATTACATCAAGCAATTTTTAAGAGAAGTTAGGTATAGGTACCTCCTATAAAATGGATCTTTTGGTTTTGAATTTTCTTATACAGATTTAATACAAGAACATTCAAAATGGTTAATTAATATTTCTTATCAAAATTAAAAGAAACCTTTCTTTGTCAATTCGATTTCAATATACAATATGTTTTGCATGTTTTACTTTTATGTGGATGTTTATAAATTTCTACTTAAAATTTGTCTTTAAGAATGTTTTAAAAATTGTACATCCAAAGACTTTAAATTTTTTTTTTAATAAATTCATATTTGTTTAAAAATTCTGATGTGATTTTTTTTACGGTACGCATTGGGAAAATGGCTAGAGCATTGAACTGTCATAAAAATTTCTTTTTCCAGACGAACTGTCTCTTGCAACGAAGTAATGAACCCTCAAATTTAGTTACCAATTTTAAGGTGGGCCTACCCAACTAACAAAATTGCTTCGCATTTCAGACATTAAAGTGTTATTTGTTTCTATAGCGAGCGGTTAGCGAGTAAGACAATTGGTTCAGAGGGACACGGGTTCGATTCCTGGTGCAAGCAACAAGTTTTTTTATTTAATTTAATGTGAACTTCTTTAAGACCATTATAATTTAGTTACCAATTTTAAGGTGGGCCTACCCAACTAACAAAATTGTTTCGCATTTCAGGAGCATCTATGGAGCAATGTAGAAGCGAAATTGTTAGTTGGGTAGACCATAATTTTCTTGAGCGATTGAGTCCCTAAATCATTCAAACACAAACAAATTTAAAAATCGTACACGAAATTGTCAAAATTGTCTTCTCTTTAAATATGATTTAAGTAAAATAAATAGTTGGTGTTGGAGCTGTCAAAAGTTAACATTTACTACTAAATAGAGACATTCTCAATAGTTAAAAGTAAAACTTGCTTTGTGTTATTCCAAAAACAAACTAAATCAGACGTATGAAGCAAAATTGGAAACAAAATACATTGTAATTACTCTTCATCGCTTTTTTTTAATCTACTCAGAATTAAAACAAAGTCTCATCATCCCCTAAACATTAAAAAAAGAAGATTCAATCATTTAATTCATTATTATACCCTTGTGACATATAATCTTTTTTTCGGGAAAAATAAATCAAAACTGTTGAAAACCTTTAAACAGCTGTGATTGAATTATTAATTCATAAAATCAACAACAAAAAGAAAAATACATAATATCTACCATTAATAAACACAAAAAAAAAAAGAAACAAAAAAAAGCAAAACATCGACAAGTCTTAAAAAGTAACCTTTTTTAAAATTAATTATTTCACTAAAAATAAGAATTTTTGCAAACATTCAGGCTTCGTTTGTTTTGACAAGACAAAAAAAAATAAACAGTTTAATAAAATAAATTCCTGCTTTATAGGTACAGAGATGATGAAGACAAAAAAAAAACGATTAACAATACAAAAAAAAAAAGATCGAACGGAAAAAAATATGTTGGAAAAATTTTCTCTCACATACAAAAAAAAAAAAAGGATTTCCACAGCTAAAATATTTCTACCTTCAGCTCATGCGATGATAATTTAATAAGCGGCACAACAAAAATTTTCATAATTGCTTAATTAAACTTTTCTCATAAATAACTGCCTTTTTTATTTTTATTATTTTTCTCCTGAATTTTTTTTTAGAGTGCAAGGCTGTATACGAACCAGTATACTATGTGTAGTATTTAGAGGTAGGCATATAGACACCAAATAGACCCCCTAGTTATTTGGGATAGCGGTGAAAATGAACAAAAATAAAACAAAACAAAAAAAATGTATAACAAACTTTTTCCCTAATTTCACCAATATTTTATTCCTTTGTTTTCCCACCAGCACAATCCATCTAAAACTTTTTTTTTGGGCATTAAGAAATATACAAAGAGAAAAAAAAAATATGGAATTATAAATAAAAATACAGAAATGGATCATAATAGCAAGTGGTGCTTATCTACCCTAAGCATTCCATAATTAAATTTCATATTTTATTTTGTTTGTTGAATATTCCTGGGTTTTTCTTTACCAAAAAAAAAAAATATATGAAACAGAATTGAAAGTAAGTTTTATTCTATAACCGTGCCATACACCTTATAACTTAACCTAACTTAACTCTACTCACTCACTCATAAATTAAATACTCAACAACTAGAAAAAAAAAAAAACATGCAAATGGCTCAACAGGATTCGTGTTAAAATATAATTATACCCACTAAACAGAACATAAAAAAAATAAAAAACGCGTAATAATAAATATAAATTTACTACTCAGAGGTCACACAAATAACAACTACCACCATCACCCTCTCACGTTTATAAACAACTTGTACATTCTGTCTTACAAGTGCTTTCATTCTTCCAGGACACTCGTAAAATGTGAAAAGGAAAATGTTTAAATACAAAAAACAAAAAAAAAAAACAACAAAAAGAAGATATGGCATTCATCTTCGAAACGCGAACTTTAATTTTTGAATTTGAACCCAAGGATACGTAGGTACGTACGTAACGTATACACCCTCAGCCCAGAACACCAACAATCGAATAAGAGAAAAACAGACAAGGGACAAAAAAAAAAAGGATTTATTTTCCTTTAATTTAACTCAAGTTTTCTTCTTTTGCTTCTTTGATGTATGAATGTGTGTGTGTGTGTGAGTGGGTGTGTATTCTTATGCAAATCCTTTTCCTACCAAAAAGGCCACTATAACACTTGTCATTTCATCCACTTCAACTCTCTTGCTTGTTGTTGCTGATGTCGTTTTGTTATTATAAATGTGTGTGTGTGTGTGTTTATTCAGTATGAAATGAAAATAAATCCTTTTTATTTCTTATCCTTACAACAGAGAGAGTGTTTTTGGTTAAATTGCCTTGTCTTATCCCTGTCTGTTTGTGTCTCTTGGTTTTATGTTTTATTTTTTTTTTTGCTTTTTTTTTAATATTTAATTTGTTCCTTTCTCATTTTCAGGACTCATTTTATGTTTTGTGTCTAAACAGAAATTAAAATGGATTTCTACAATAAATAACGTTTTCTAAACCCTTATCCCAAGAGTGTTCTTATATGTATAGTCTGTGTTTGTGTGTGTGTCATGTCAGCCTTTAAATAAAGTTACGAGACATTTAACCCAAAAGAATTTAATTGAGCGTGTATTCAATAAAACAGAAGAAACAAAAAAACAACATTATCTTAATGTGAGGTTAAGGATTCAACCAAAAATTTTCTACATAAAAAATAAATTAAACTAATTAACTTAAAAGGCCAACAAATATACAAGAACAGAATCTATTAAAAAAAAAAAACACCCCACAAGGACAAACAAAAATTATATATTCTGTAATTAAAATTAACTCTTTTGTGAATGAATGTATATATGTGTTATTTTGTTTAATTGTATACCTCTTAGTTTTAGTTTTGGAGGATTATAAACTATAGAGCCATTGGAGTCTGTTCGAAAGTGCATTTCATAGAATTCTAAAATTTTGTCTGGAATAATAATAATTTAGAAAAAAATAAAATTAAAATAAATTAAAAAAAAAAAAAAAATACTAAAACTAAAAAAATATTGAATTTTCAAAAAACGAATATATCAAGGTACATTCTTTCTCTATAAATATCACGATAAAAAAAAAACAAGGTTGCGTGATAATAAAATATTACGTATACACCACAGTGTGTTCGTTCAACTTCGTTGTTGGAATTTAATTGGTAACCTTGGCATACTATTCATTCAATGTTTTATTTTTTCATCCTTTTTTTTTTATTATTTTCATTTTAACTTTGTTGTTAAGGTTCATATTTTTTCTGCCTTCTCATACTATGATACCATAGTTTGGAAAACTATTCTAATTCGTATTGTAGGTATATGAGGCGAGGTACCTACATGGATATTTTGTTTTATTTTCCTTGAAAACTCATTTGCATACATAGTTTGTAAAAGTTTTTGTTTTGTTTTTTTTTTGCTCCCTTCAACTTACTGTTATTGTTCGATTGAAAGGTTTCTATATAGTATGCAATATGGAGTGACTGATGTTGCGTGATATTTGAAGGATATTGACTTGAAATTATAAATAAACATTGACTGACATATATGGGTTATTTTGCGGATGTGGTGTGTGTGTATGGTGCATAGCAATAAAAGAGGACAGAGCTTTTATTATTTTTCATATTTAAATGCACCTTGCAGAGGTATATTTAAAAAAAAAAAAATAATAATAAAAACTATTTGTCATACCTGGAGGGACAAGACCTCCAAGGCTATGTATATGTTGATGGGATTTATTATTAATGGCAATATAATACTGGGAAAGCCATAGGTACAATTGGGCAAGTTTAGAAATAGAATTAAAATATACAATAAACAAGTACAGAAACAAAATATGTTAATGGTTTTTCAATAAGGATATAACAATTTTGTATGTATTAAAAAAAAAAACACAAAATTATTTGAGATATAGGGCTGATAGGACAATGCGCAAAATTGTTTAACTACCTCAACATGAATGTGTCATATAACGTTGAAAAAGTAATTGCGAGTTGGTACATCATTTATTTAGATGGCTTTTTGGTGGGGGCAAAAACCCCCATTTATTCGGCTTAATACAAGCTAATTCTTAATCTTACTTAAAAACTAAGAACTTAAGCTAACGTTAGTGAGGGGGAGGGCGTTTCAGAAGCCGGAGTTTTAAGGAAGGAGTACTGAGGTTAAAGTCGAAGGAGGACAAATTCGAGTTAACACCCCGCAGCATGCGAGAGATAGGTTCGTTGGAGCCATAACAGGTTCGGTGGGTGGGTATGTAAAAGAGACGAGTGGTACGTGTATTACGAGGGTTAGTATTAAAAGAGACAGAGTTGTAGAGCGACATGCAGTCAACGGAACCAGAGAGTAGTCGATGAATGAAGAGAATGTCTGATATATCTCTTCGTTCTTCCAACGAGTTCAGGTTGATTAGTTTAAGGCGGTCTAAATAGGGAGGCAGAATAAAAGGATTATTCCATGATAGACCCCGAAGAGCAAAGCGTAGGAAGCGACGCTGGATGCTCTCGATTCTGGAAATATGTGTAAGTTGGTAAGAGGACCAAACTTGAGACGCGTATTCTAGGAGTGGACGAACGAATGATATGTATAAGGACCGGGTAACGTAGGGATTGGAGAATTCTTTAGACCATCTTTTGATGAATCCTAGTGCTGAGTTTGCTTTGAGAATGATATCGTCTATGTGAGAAATAAAATTAAGCTCAGGGTCACATAAAATGCCAAGGTCTCGAATATTATCGATGGAGGGTATGGGTTGATTATGGATCAGGTAGAGGCGGGGAGGAGATTTTATGCGTTTGCGTGAAAAAGTGATTGATTGACACTTGGCGACGTTTAGCTCTAGGCAATTTTTTAGACACCATACTGAAAAATTGTCAAGATCTTGTTGAATAAGAGAAGAGTCATGTCTTGAGGAAATGGTCTTGAACAACTTGGTATCATCGGCGTACAGAGAAATAGAAGAATGTTTGATGATTCTTTCGATATCGTTTATAGCAAGAATGAATAAAAGTGGGCCCAGGTGGCTTCCTTGGGGAACCCCAGATGTAGCTAAGAAAGGACTAGAGGTTGCAGATCTAAAACAAACGCTGTAAAAACGGTTTTCAAGGTAAGAAGAAATCCATTGTAACAAAGAGGGTTCGAAGTCAAGAGTTGACAATTTGAAAAGAATAAGCTTATGGGAAATTTTGTCAAAGGCCTTGCTGAAATCCGTTGAGACAACATCAACTTCGTGGCCTTTCTCTAAGGCTAAGAGAGTGAAGGACACGAATTCAACAAGGTTAGTGGTAGTAGATCGACATTGGAGGAAGCCATGTTGTGAGGGGGAGATGAGAGATTTAGAGAGAGTAGAGTCCCTAATCTTAAATTTTTGGAAGCGGTAGAAGGTTAAGACAGTGAAGGTTTGGATAGAGTTTCTAAGTCTGAAGAACTACGGTGGCAGAGAAGAAAAGGCTAGGACAGCGAAAGTTGAGATAGAGTCCCTAGTGTTAGCTTTTCGGAAGGGGTTAGACAGCGAAGGTTGGGATCTCGGAAGCGGTAGAATGTTAAGACGGCGATGGTAGGGATGGAGTTCCTATTCTCAACTAATGATAAAGGAGGGGAAGAACGGTGGGGGAGATCGGAGTGGGATTTTAATAGCGAAAGCCAAAAAGTCTTGAAGCTACTACCTGGTATTGATATCCAGCATTGTGCTTCGTTATTATCTTGATGAACTTGCCACCCCTACTTGAAGAATCTGCTGCCCGAATAAAATGTGAATTGTAAAAACCACGAACGAAATTTATTTGCTGACGTCCGCCAACTGTCAGTGTGTGTCCTCTTTTGAAATTTGCGAGAGCGCCTTTGAGGTATGCAGTATTTGTTGGTAATTTATTGCAGACGTCACGTTTTAGCCAACTGAAAGTTCTTCATAGTTGAATGTTGGCGTTAAATATGCCTTGTAGATTACTCAAGAAAATGGTTTGGTGGTTGGGGGATAAAAAGATGTAACTTGGTTACAATTCGACGTTTTTATTGCCAGATATCTCTCAAACGCCATGGTCTACAGCTTAATAGTTGTAAAAAAATTTAAGTAAATATAATAACCTTTTCAACGATATGCAACACAAAGTTGTGGTATAGGAAAACAATATCGATATGCTGAACTAAGTGCTGAATATGCTGAATAAGTTTCATCCATTTTTCGATGAATTCAACAAATCTATCTAGCTAGCTCAATCTTGTGTTCAATCTTCTGTGTCTGAGCTTCTTTTACGTTGTTTATTTGTTGTCATTCATCAACTTCATACAAATAAGTCCAAGAAGGCTTAATTTTATGAGCGGATTGGACATCCGAGCATTTGTTAGATTATACGATGTCCCCGAACTTCCCTAAATATACCAACTGATTGATTAGCTGTGTGGAACCATTTTTTTTTAAACCACATATCACCGAAGTTAAGTCTGTTAAATTTTAGATAAAATGGCATGATAGAGGATTCCATTCTCAATAACATGGAGAATGGTACAAGGTACCATTATGGCATGAAATCTACAACACATGGTCACTTTGCGAGAATGCAATGTAGGGTATTTTGAAGCACATTCTATGGCTGTCAAATAGCGTATATTTTATTGACAAATATTACTCTTTGCCAATCACCTATTCAATGTGACATTACAAAATGATAAACTTATTTTAAGTAAATAGTGGAAAAAATTGCTATTTTATTAGACGACTTCAAGTTAGACAGAAAATATTGCGAATTCAACCGAAACCATTTATTTGGCAATTCCCAAAGTGACTTAATGGATGGTATGTAATTAACCAATTACATCATACATTTAACATTTGTGGTTAAAATACAAGAAGATTAAGAGCTGCTTTTACCGTCAGAAATAATGATAAGCCATAAATTAATTAACTTCTATGGAGTCAAGTCATGCGAGAGTGCTTGCTATGAGCAAAACTGTATTTTTTGAAAAATTTTAGGACACAGAATAAAATTATTATTCCAGCATTTGTTGTGCCAAATTAAGTGGAGGCTTTCATTTACAGAGGGAAATAGTTGGTACATATTAGTTTAAATATTACAAATTGGGAAAATAAAACGTGTTAACTTTTTTGGCAATTAATTTGTATGACAAATAGTTTTAGGGACCAGTTTTGCCACACATAATACATTTATTAATCTCCCACTTTGTTCTCCAAACGTCTGAAATCGGATGCTTTGTTTGTTCATATGTACATACATATAATTATTAGTGCTCTAAAGAAAAGGTCACAGAAAACATTAGTGCTATTTCAAAGAATTTATTTTCAAGATTTTTTTTGTGAATCAAATCAAATAAAATGTTCAAAATGGAAATCGAAGAAAATTCAATAAATCTATTGTTCAGCTGTTCAAGTTGTGGCAATAGCTGCAATGTGAAAACAAAAGAAACAAAAAAAAAATCATCCTTCGGTTCGTGTTCATCCCTTTTCTAGTTATTATGGACAATGATTTTACTTTGTGAGTGTAATCAAGTTTTCTTTTCATCTAAGCTTAATGTAGTTTTTCCTATTGGGCATTTTTTTTCATTGGCTGTGATAAATCCTTTCTTTGTCTACATGAATATTTTTTCAGCAGATGTGATTCGATTTCAATTTTCACAAAGTAAAGTTCATACAAAGTTCAACTGAATCTTCTGTAAAAATTAAGCTCAAGAATAAATGTGCTAGATAATAATTTCATTCGCAAAATTTTGACAGATACAGCAGGGGGCCAATTCTAGTTCTGTGAAAAAGTGAATCAAAAATCTTTTCATGCTTTCACACTAATTCGTTTTTTGTGTAAATATGAACCCGAACATCAAAAACTTTCATATGAATAATTTTCTTTCACGCCGTCATTTGGAAGTGAATGTCCAAAATGAAAACTTGAATACGAACCAATGTCAAATTCAATCATATCTTTGTCAAATCCATAAAGAAAAAGTGTTTCTATCTCATGAATATCTCTTCTCCCTTTAAAAACACGAGGAAATTGAGCGAATCACGCGGTTTCCCAGAGAAATGGTAAGGAAGTTCCAGCATCGATAATATAGTTTTCATTCACAGAACCAGAATCGCTAATCTGTGCGAAATAAATCGAGAAAGTGATTGTTTTCACTTAGCAGCGAATGTGAGAACAATAAATTTATTTGATTCACTTTTTCACAGAGTCAGAATCAGGCCCCAGGACTTAGTGACGCCATCACAAAAAAAAGCAAACTATCGATTCAAGAAATATGAAATTCGTGTGGGTCATACAGTTTTTCTCTGAGCTTAAGTTAAGCCATGAGAATTCATGGAAAATATTTAGCACCGACATCATTTTTAACGAACTTGACAAACAAGAAAACATCGAAATGATTATCGAAAAATGCCGATAGTTGTTAAAGACAATTTTGAAAACTGTAGATTAAATAATCGATAGATCAGTCGATAGTTTTTCACTTCTCGAAAAATGCTGGGGAAAATGGTTAGATTTTGCCAAGTTTTCCCTTCAAAAATTGGTAAAGGTTAGTTATTCATTCTGAACATGGGAGGACTGTTTCATGAATAAACCCAGTAGTAAGCGAAGAAGACTAAAAAGAGAAGATAGAAGAATCCAATCCTTTGGGACTGAATTCCTGCATAAGTTTTTGAGGACGAGTGTTAGTTTTGCATTATCACTCATATTTCGAGGAATCTAGTTGTATACCAATAGGAGAAGTATTTACTCCTTCATTCGATCACTTGACACTTACTCACTCGTTCACTAAAACGGTAATTCGGCCCAAAGGTGAAAGTAAACTGAGCTTAGAGAATTTCGATAATTACCATTTATAGGCCAATTTTAGAACCATTGTTAAACTTTCAAGGGCCTCATTAAAAACTAGATTGTTTTTCGGGGTGGGAAGTTAAACGTGCAAATTATAGGAACTTTAAAATTATAACAAAATCATATTTGACAAAAATTTGGTGAGAAAAAAATCTCTAAGGCTAATCGGAACTTGAAAATTTTGGCACATCTGTCATTATTTTGTGGAACATGGACCATTTACTAAAACTTGTTATTAGCGGGAAATGGATTTCTAAGCTCATGAATAAGAAACTCATTGATGCTGAATCAACACATTTTCCTTAATACTTAGTGCTTTCCGCCGAACTAGACACTTCTGTGTTTAACCTATTCCCTTTCAAGTATTTAAGAAATGGAGACCTCACATAAAATTGAAATTTAGGAAGGAAAATAAATCAAGAATATATACAATGTTGCTATAACACCTTGATTATACCTAAGTTTAACAAAAAGCAATTAGGCAACATTAAAATAACTAAGCAATATTATTTGTGATAATAACATTAAACATTCCGCATTAACACATTTATGAATATTTTTGTATATTTAAAGAAACATGCTTCTTCTTCCCAACGTTCGAGTATCGTAAATTTTACATTTGCAAAAATTTGCTATGCAGGTAATGTATAGAAATGGAAAATTTTATATATATTTCCTCCCGCAAGCAAAGCAAATGATCTTATAAATATTTAAACAATGATATGGGTGTGTGTATTGTAAGTTACATAAATTTATGTCATTGTGAAGCATGCCAAAATGTGTCATAATGTTGCGAAGATGAATTGTAAATGAAACACAAAATGATGATATTAAGAGCTCATCATGAGATGATATCCTCATGTGACACTCACATGTCACGTTGCGTCACATCGCACAACACGAAACAACACACACACATGCATTTCAAAAACATTCTTTCATATTTTTTTTTTGTGTTATTGTTTTAACTCGAAAAAAAAGTTTTCTGTGTCTTCGAAATGATTAATTGTGTGTTTTGTATTTGTATGAAGTATCGTTTGTCAGATGTGTGTTTTCTGATGAAAAATCTTAAGTCTTACCGGCCTCGTCTGGCATAAGTTGAAACACATGATCTGGAGGTTGGGTTGCAGCTTTGACGTTACGAGGCGCTGCTGGGGCATCTTTAAAAAAGAATATACACGCAAACGAAGAGACAAAGATGTTGTATAAGGAAATAGTTACAGAAGACATGTTAAAATGTCAAAAGGGATTTACAAAAAAGGATAAATTGTATGAATATATAAATTTTGAACTCACCAAGTGTCCGTACAGTCATCACTTTGCTCATCATACCATCGCCAAGTGCATTACGCCCCACAACTTGAAACTCGTACGTCATTCCCGGCGCCAGGCCGTTGATCGTCACTTGAGTGCTGCCCGACGGAGTCACCGATATCGTCTGCCAGTCCGAGACGCCAGCCTCCCGGTACCATATCGTGTAGTCCTGTTTATACTCCTGGCCGCCACTGTATCCGGGCATCCATTGCAGCGTTATCGAAGACTCGGTCGCCTTACCCGTGATATTGTACGGAGCATGCGGCTGAGTACCTTCGATGACCAGCTGGGTTGCCGACATTAGGGTGGCCACTTCGTTGGACACGACGCACTGATAATAGCCAAAGTCTTCGCGTCTCAGGCTCTCGATGGTTATGTTGCCGCCATTGATTTTTACGCGACTCTTCTGGGACTCTGTAAGCTGAAGTCCGTCTTGCTTTTGCCACTTGATTGTGGGCCGTTGGGTGCCTTCTGCTTCGATGGCATCACAGTGCATCTCCACACTGTCGCCAACCTTTCGCTGATACAGCGTCTCGGGCTCGACAGTAAATGTGGGCGGCTTACGCACCAGCACCTCCATTGGGCCGGATGAGCCCTGGGTGCCCTGAGCATTGTACGGGGTGCAGGTATAACGCCCCTGATGATTCTCATTAACGCGTGTGAACAACAGCGAACCGTTGTTCATGATGACGATGTCCTTGGTCTGATATGGCTCGAGGAGACGCTTATCTTTGGTCCACGTCACATACTGTAGGGGTGGATTCGACTTAATATAACATTGAACGACACCGGCTAGTCGAAAGGGTAGATATTGTACAGTTGGTGTGAAGGTCACTTTGGCAGGATCTTTAACAGAAAACAAATTGACAAAATCATTACATAAAATATCACTTTCTGTTATTGTGACGATAATGAAGATAAAGAAACAAAACTCACATTCAACATTCAAATAAGCCGAAGCACTTTGCGGATCTCCAATACCATTTGATACTTCGCACAGATACTGTCCGGAATCATCAGCACTAACTGGATTTATAATTAGGGATCCATCCTTACGAATGGTGACACGCGTTTCAAGCGAGGCCACCTCACGTACGGGTGAACCCTCACGAAACCATCGAACGGTGACGTTACCAGGCATGGCCTTTGCCTCGCATGAGAACATCACCTTCTCGCCCTCCAGCTTGGTTTGGTTTGTGGGCGGCACCTAGATTTTTATTTAAGGGTAGAAAATAAAGTAAGGGAACGAGAAAATGGAAATATGAGCTGTTTTTATGGTTTTTTTTTTCTTCTTTTTTTTTTTTGTGAAATTTATTCGAAAATAAAAATATGTTGAAGTGATTAAAAAAAAAAAAAATTAGTGCATATGAAATGATTGGCAATTAAAAATTTGAAAAACAAAAAAAAAAATATAATTAATTAATGTCATAATGAAGTTAAAATACATGGAAGGCAATGAGGTTAATAAAATAATATTTAAGCCCATAATGAGCGTGGACAAAACTTGGTATATACATAGTATGGCGGTATTATATGGTAGAGTGGTTCTTCATTTTTTTTCAACGTTTTAAATTATGGTGTTTCTACATGAAAGCTTTATGTTTGCAACATTACTACAATGGTGGGAAAGTGACGAGAAAAAAAACCAACAAGTCACTTGGGAATACAATTTTTAAAGTTAAATATTTGTATTTTGTTTAAAAAAGGACGAAAGTTCAATTTTTAAAATATTAAAATGTGGTAAGTACGAAAACTAATGTAGTTTGTGGAAAACTTGAACGGTTGCATTTTAATACAAAGAAATTTTGTAAAATCAAGTAGGAAGGTACAAAATATTTTTCCTTTTTGCTGAGTAAAAATATTTATTGTAATATAACTAACCTTAAATTCGTAAAACAAGCTCTAAATGTTGGTAGGTTAAACATGGCTCGTTTTCGAGAACAATTTTGAGAGGCTACTTTAAATTTAATTCAAAATATCACAGTTTTCTTAAATTTGTTCCCTATTTTTAATTTAATTAAAATCAACTGAATTAAAAAGTGATCCAAGTTTGATAAATGAGTATATTACTGTATTTATAAATCGTTCTTCTACTCTTAATCAGGACCAGTTATATTGACTATGATATTAATTTGAATGGACTTCTCTTACTCAAACAATGATGGGATAGTGAAATCTTAGTTATAATTTAAATCTTGAAGGAAAACGGCAAAAGAAAATGATCTCAGGAATATAGGTTAGGTACAAAATTTCGCAAATTTAAATCTCTAATTAGAAAATACGCAAAATTTTAATTCCAAAACTTATCATTTTATAATATTGCGATGACAAAATCCCATCTATGACAATTCTGAAATCAAAAAACTTTTGCAAAATTTGAATGCATTGCAACAAATATTTTTTCAATCTCGCGCGAGATTTTAATTTGCGAGATTTTGATTTGAAACATCCATTTTTTCCAATGCAATTAAATCTTATGAGAAATTTGATATCAGAAAATCTTCTTTAAGATCACATTACTATTTAATAATTGTTTCTCCTTATAAAACAATTTTATTGTTTTCAGGAGAACAAGAAAAAGAATATTGAAATTGTACCAATAACCACAAACAAAAATAAATTTATTTGTATTTTGCACAGTTTTGATATGCGAGATATTATTTGAGATTTGCTTGAGTTTTTGGTGCAAAATGTAAATTTGAGTTTGTGATAAGCGATATTTTGTTTTTGCAAGATTATAAAAAATCAGAATTATTAATTTGTGAAATATCGTTTTTCGAGTTTTAGAAAAGCGAGATTTTGTTATGTGAGAATTTGGTTTGGGGGATTTCATACCCCTCCCCTCAGCAACTATTATCAAATGGAAATGGAACTGTACTACTTGTTCTTCTTGAGGTTTAAATCACATCTAACAAAACAAGGACGCACATGTCTTGTAAAGTCAGCTTGTGCATTCTTTGAACAAGAAGGTTTAGCGTAAACAGGTGGACGCATTTGCTTCAAATTTGTTACCAGGCATTTGCAAGGCATTTGCACTTGATTCCCGATTTTGATTAAACTTTCCTAATTGTGAATGTTGAGTTACAATTTATTGAGGCAGTCAAAGAAAACTGCTATATTTTTTTTTTCGAAAAATGTTTCGCAAATTTTGTTAAAGCACTGCATACCATGTTATTCGTAGAAGTTGAGTAATATTGCATATTGCATTTCTTTTTAAATAAAATAAATTCAAATTTTATTTCTTAGTATAGTTGCAAAAACAACAACAAATTCAAAAATATGGTGAGTTCCTTAACGAATATCTTGCACAAAATATGATCAGCAAACAGTTCCCAAAACAAATCTAAAAATTCCAGCTCAGGACACTGTTCCAAAAAAACTGCAAACACATTTTTTTACAAATCTTGCTTTTAGGAATTTGGGCATTTTTCAAACTGCAATAGCAATAAAATGCAATTTTTACGAAATTAAAAAAAAAAAAAACTGTAAATGTACACATTTTAAAAGGGAAAATAATTGATTGTTTGTGGAAGTCCCCAAGCTCTAAAGGTGCCGTCACACCGTGCAAGTATAGTACCTGCAGCAACTGTTTCAAAATTTTCGATTTTCAAATATTCGTGCAAGTATACTTGTCGAGTCCAATCACACCAGGCAAGTAAATTGCTTGCTAAAGTGGCTTTTTACTTGCTTACAAAGCAAACTTGCTGCAAGTACTTTTTAGGTCATCTCAACGTTCAAGCAAATACTTGCTGAAATTAATTGCTGAAAGTACTTAATGCAAGTACTTGCTGAAATTACTTTTGTAAAATTACTTTCTGAAAGTACACCTGCGTGTGTGAACAGATATGGTCTTGCCATTTTCAGTTCAATTTGGTTAATTGTTGCTTCAGAAATAGATCTTAAATGGATAATCCAGATTTGGAAGAAGAATTTTTTTTTTCGATGAAATGGTTTTGGAAGAAGAAGAGTAGTTGAAATCGAGACAATTGATTGTTGAAGAGATAATTATGTTTTATTTTGGTTTAGCTTCACACCGACTAGTAAAAAACATGCTATCGCTTGCAGTAAGTAGGATTTGATAATTAAGCAAGTTGAACTTTCTGATGGTCCTGAAAATCCGTACCAGTATTGTACAAACACTGATGAGAGACTTCTGGCTACAGGGACATGATTTTTTTTTCTAATTTTGATGGAAAAGCTTGTTTGTGCAAATTTTGCAAGTGACAAAGTGCTTGCGTCAAGTGATTTTAAGTGATTTACTTACGTGCAAGTACTTGTAAGTAATAGTCACAGCTTGTAAGTCACTTGCAGAAAATTAATTGCCTACATGTACTTTTTTGGGTCATCACACCAGGCAAGCTTTACTTTCAGCAAGTACTTGCTCGCAAGTAAATCAATCGCAGAAATCACTTGCTTGCAAGTAATTTTTGAGTCGTCACATCAGACAAGCTTTACTTGCAGCAGTCGATTTATTTGCTGCAAGTACTTTACTTGCACGGTGTGACGGGGCCTTAAATTTGCGTGGGGTTTTAGTTCTCAGTAAGTACGAATAATTTGGTTGATAATTGTAATGCAGAGATTTTAATTATAAATAAAATTTCAGTGCTGCCACTTTTCCAGATCATAGTTTTTATTATATCAAAGGGTGTGACCTCGACTTTCTTTGTAATTTTCACTATTTTCAACATGGTCAAAATTGCAGAAACCTTTCCATGTCAAATGGTAAGCCTCCACGTTTTTACAATTTTTAATTTTTTTCAAAATGCCCTCCGGATGCCAATCAATATTAAAAGAAATAGTTTTTGTTATAAATATTTCGTTTACGAAACGTTTATATGTATATTAAAATTAAGTATTTTTTACATTCATTGATTTTCAATGGGCGCCTTAGGCACGTTACATTCAGCTCATTTGTAAAAGTTCTTACAGTCGTGCGTACGATCCAGTCATGCATTTCATTGTATTTACATTTTCTTACTATCGGCCCTACAGATTTTAGTAAAATTAGGTATTTTTTTTTAATATTATAAAATATTTATTGAGTTTCAAAATTTCCCAAAGTGTACATTTTGCATACTAAATAGCTCCTCTGATTACTTTGGAAATTCAAAATACTGTTTTTGTAATGATTTTAATGAATGATGATTCTTTTGGGCATAATTATTAAACAAACAATACTTAAAATTTGAACACCAAAATTTGAAAAACAGGTCCTGAGTATTATTATTATATTATCATTTAATAAAATAAAAACAGTAAGGGTCTGTTTTTCAGTGCCAAGTTGATTGTAAGTTAAATCAGAGGTAGCTTATCCTGAAAGTAAATTTGCCTACAGTTAACTCAGAAGCAGTTTTTCAATTGAAAATTATGTTTATCTTTCCGTTGCCAAAAATCTATTAAAATCGATAAACCACTCAATATTTATATCGATGACACTATAATGAAAATTCAACTTTCCAAAGTTTTTAATAATTTTTTACTATTAATATCGATGTAGCACTAAAACGGAAACTGCCCTCAGTGGATTCTTTGAGAGTTAGCTCAACAAAATAGGTGAGTTTACTTTGATTTTATTTGACTGAAAACACTTTTCTGAAGCTAATTTCGGTTTAAGCCCAACAAAAGCATTATTTAAAACTGTTGAAATATGCAATACTACTTAAAAAAAAAAAATAACAAATATGTAACTTTTTGTGAAATAAAAAGCAACTCTTGCCTGCCCACGAACATGCTCTTGTTTTTAAGATGGCTTGGAATATTTCTATCTTGTTTATAAAATCTTTATTGGAAAAGTGTGAAAACAAAATGTATCCAATTTGAAGCAAATCAGTGGACCTGTTTGCTTATAGGCTCGAACTGATGGACGTCAAGCTCACTTTTTGAACTTCTTCACATCGAAATGTAAAATTGAAATATTTTATTTTACCACATCAAACCATTATTAATTTAAGTAATAATAAAATTAAGTTTGATTCTCCTCTCGAATTTTCTGACTTCCCACTTCTCAGAAATAATGTTTTGCATTCCTCGTCTGATGTTTATTATTTTCATTAAATTAAACCACTTTATATCCATTGGCTAAAAAATATTAGACCCCCCCCCCAACTGACTACATCAACCTTACTAAGAAATGAAAATTTTATAATTCAAAAAATACCAATCCTTATAAATTGAATTTAAATATCTTCATTATCTATAGGTAATGATTTTGTATAAACGTTAGCCTGTTTAATATTCTAATAGGATATCCCAATTGAAACAAAATATTATCTCGTGTATCCTGATTTCATTAATTAACCAAAATAATATATAGAAATTAGCCAATAGCGCCAAAAACATGTATCTACCTATTTTAATTTAAATTAATTTTCACATCAATATTTGGTTATTAAGTTATCAACAAAAACAACTCTAAAGTATACATATACATATTCTATATTCTTCCATACCATACATACATATGATACACACGCCTCTCATCAGAAATAACCAAAATTTAATTAGTCACCAATCAATGTTGGATCAATCAATTCATGACTATAATAGAGGTTAGGGAACATAACATTGTCTATGTTCTATTCTAATGAACACCAATAGAGAGAAATTGAGGGTGTGCAATGTATTCAAATGAGATAACCACTACCTACTACCACACACAACCAGTGTCATTCAAAATTGAGATCAGATAGTCACAAAATGCCCTTCCTCTGGGGATCAATCCATTACCGGAAAGAATGAAATAAAGGAGCGACAGGACATCAACCCAAGGACATTGGTATACGGTAAATACAATTACATCACTTTGATCTCGACTCTGCTCTCATCACATCAGTCATGTTTTAGATATATGTAGGTAGGTATGCATAGTGAAGAGGTCCTGGATGATATGTGGAGTTGATGATGTGTATTTTTGTTTACACATCCTTGATAAAATTCTATTCGTACAAACTAATATAAATTTGCATGATGAAAGAGGATTGACTCTGTTTCTGGAAGAATGGATATATTGAGACCGAGAGAGGGAGAGAGAACTCATATCCTTCCTTCGTTTTCATTATTCCAGCTTGGATTCCTTCCGTTGTGGAAGGCTATGCTATATGTATATGTGGTGGCATGGTTCATATACGAGTAAAATGTCCTTGTCCATTCTTACTTTTTGCTCTTTGCTATTTCTTTCCTCTGTTTGTCATTTTTAATTAGCCCTCAGCTAACGAAGGACAATTAAATTGAATCAAAACCATCAGGAGCACCAGAAATGTTGGGAGTGAAATAGCAAATAATCAATTTCAAAAATGTTAGTTGGGGTGAACTTTATATTTGGTGGTTAAGTTTTGGGTTTTTCCAATGTGGGGGGTGGAGGGGTTCGTAAATAAAGTGGGCGGATAAATGAAACCATATGAAAACATAGGATTTTCTACAAATTTACTATTTATTTCTTTGTTAGGTTTTATAAATGATGTCGTTCCTGTCGCTGGGATGTAAATGGATCCTGAATCAAAGCAAATATTTTCTTCTTTTCTCTCTTTTTTATCTTTATACGATTTTATTTTCTTATGTCGTCAAGAAGTCTCACATACAAATTCAGGGTTGCCTTTCAGATTTTTCAGAAAGTGCTTTTAAAGAACTGATTACTAAACGTAAGATACACTTAAAAATCTTCAAGATTTGTTTATACGACTTTTTTTTTAAAGTTTTTGTAGAATATTGGCAACAAAATATATCTTTCGAAAGGCCACTCAATAGCGATAAAAAAGAAGAGCTTGTTTCGGTAATTGATAAGTGGCTATTTTTTCTATGAATTTCTAAATTTTTTGTCAAGTTCTTTTAACAGTTTTTTTTTTAATTCATAAAAAAATCTATGGTTGATCAATAACTGGCACAAGCTGACCTTTTAAGACCAAATCACTTTTTTGAGATTCACTAAATCGAGCGTCTACTGTAATTGTAAAACTTGTTATCAAGTCTTAAAATTTCTCAAGGTTATGCATGATTTTTGGAATCTCATTTGTGGGATATTCCCAATTTTTCTATCGCAACTGACCAATCAGATGACATACTTTTCTGTGACCTTGAAAAAAAAAAACATTTCAAATGTATACAAAAAAAATCCATGTATTGCTGGTAAATTACGAAAAATAGTTGACCTTTTATCATGATCTAGTGATCTCTCGGATAGTATAAATTTCTTGCGAATATCCCACAAATGAGGTTCCAAAAATCGTGCATGTCATTGAGGAACTTTAAGCCTTGGTTATAAGTTTTCTTGGGTTGACCAAGTTTTTTTAACCAATTACAGTAGACGCTCGATTTAGTTGATCTCAAAATAGTGAACTACCCACAATTTAGTGAACACAAAATTTTATATAAAATGTTTTTTTCCTTATAAAAATGTCTCGCAAGCATTTAACATTGCTTGAGGTTACTGCGAAATTTGTTTTTTTTTTTAACCTGATTGAAAGCCTTGCTTTACTCTTAGATAAAAATTCAAAAACTTTCACATCGAACAAAATGTCCACTTTGGATCAAATTTATCTTTCGAACACCTTTTAAAACTCCCGCCCGAAAAAGTGAACAATCTCGAAAGATTGGTTTTTGTAAATTCACTATTTCGAGCATCTACTGTACTACTCAGAACGAAAAAAGAATCACGAATTCGAAGCTCTGAGTGCTCTGAGTTAAAATTAGAAACACAAACTTTAAAACTAAGCTACATGACTAACTAAAAAACAGTTCCTATTAAATGTGATGAAGGTAACTCTATCCTCAAAAACATATAAAATAAAGTAATTGATTCATATATAAAATATTCTTCCCAAAGGATAAACATATACAGCAGGCATTTGACTTCAACACTCGTAAAACTGAATTTCTAATTTCGTATTCTTCTCATGGTATTCTATATAGCTCTGCTGCGCCTATCCTATTAAGGGGTTTCTAGTTTAATTTTTTGTATGTTTAGGGTTTCAGGTTCCTGAGATGATTTGTTAATTTATTTACATTTTGAGACTGACTTTGGTGGATTTATATTTTATTTAAGAAGATAGTATTTGTATATATCTGTATGTATTGTATATATAAAGTTCGTTTATAGTAAGGCACAATAGGATATAGAACCAAAGGATATATGTGTTTGTATGTATGTGTTAGATATGTGATTTCATACTTTGCATAGTAAGCAAATGGTTTTTATTTGCAAGCAAAAAAAGAAGGAGTAAATAAATAACTCACTCGGAAAAGGAATGAACTATATAAATTTTATGAGCACCTTTGCTAAAATAACAATACCATGCACGAGTGGGTTGCACGTTATTGGTATTGTTTGCTAATGCGGTTGGAAAAAAGCCAAATCAATTGGTATTTGTGTGGTGATGTGTTTAAACACTGTCAAAGGTTTCACATCATTATATTTTTTTTTTCATGAAAAAGAAAGTCAAAGAATGTTCATATCTATCCTTTAGAATGTGAATGTGCTTAACGTGGGTAAATTGCTTAAAATTTAAATTGGAAATAACAAAAAAGTTGAAGATTGGAATATACAGAAAAAACATCAAAGAATATGAAATACCATAGTTGAATGTATTTATAAGTTACAAATTAATGTTACCCTGATTGAAAGCTTTTTTAACATTTATATAAATGCAAAAACATTGAAATTAAACAAAATATTCATTTTGGATACAATTCGTCTTAAGAAAGCCTTTTTTAAACTCACTCTCGAAAAAAAGAACAGATTTAATTTTTATTACTATTACTATATCGAGCGTCTACTGTAAATTAAAATTTAAATTTTTTGAAAATTGTTTAAAATAACATATTTTTATTTCTTGATAGTATCTAATGGTCCAGTAAAATTAGACAAAAAGGGCGAAAAATTACGAACAAATTCCGACAAAGCTGACTTTCGGTGGAGAGCTTTGTTTTGACTTTGGAAGCATTTTTTAAAAACTAACCCTAATTTGGACCAGGCTAAAATATAGGTTTTTTTTATTTCTCGAGAGCTTTCAGTTTTTTTTTTTTTAATTTAATTAAAAGATTGAACTTATTAACTTTCGTTCGAAACTTCAAATTCTGCAGTCACCATTCATTTGACATTGAAATGGTTTTGGAAATGGGTTTGTTCTTAAATCCATTTGCATAAGAGCAATCAGTGTAATGTAATCTTTTAAGAATTCATACATTATTTGTATTCTTTAATTCATTTGCATTTCTGGCATTCTTTAGTATTCTCTTTTGCAATCTGTTAACAAAGCAAACATTGTACCAAGAGTTCAATAGCAAATTATTGGCCAATGGAATGCACTCAATGTCAAATTCGTTCGAAAATTACTTTACTAAATTTAGCCAAGCAGAGTCTCATTTGGCAAATAATCTAAATTCGAAACTTTTTCATTATGAAGGTGATTGAAATATTCCCCAGAAATTCAAGAAGAACTTATCGAACTTCAAAATGTTTGCTGTTGAAAATGATTTAAGTCCGGAATCAGCCTTAAAAAATTTTGATGCACAAAAGCGAAGAAATATTTGAGTCTTCAATAAAATATCGTGCTATGTTTTTCATATCATATCTATTTACATTTCTATTTATGAAAACAAGGTTGTTCGAACATGTTGCTAATAAAAAAAAATTACTTTGACTAGGAAAATAACATGTGACCTACATTGTGTTGAATCAAGAATTGAAGGCATTGCATGTAGCCAATGCATTTTTTTCCGCGGACATTTCGAATTATTCTAAGGGCACCACTAGAAAATCTAAGTTGGGAACCACTGTATTCAAGCTGATAACAAGCGCAAGGGAAACAAAACTGGAAATGAATCAGAGTCGAAGTAATAACATCCCAAACAAAAATGAATTATCCTGCGGCTAGCCTGAAACTCCACCTCATCTATAAAATGCCTAAATTTTGTCAAAAAGTGGGGCTAAATGTTAATTTGGTGTTTCAATAGTTTTAAGGATAAGGTAAATTAGTTCCTTAAGAATAGTTTACAGTTCTGATGCAAATTAATTTACGTTTAAATAATAAACTTTAAAAATGGCTTAAAAATGGAAAACAATTATTTTTGGATGCAAGCATTTGTATTGCATGCAAATAATGCAGGTTAATATGTTTTTTCTTATGAAGTGATAGCCAACCATCCAAAAAAATATATTTTACTCACTATTTTTTTTCGCATGCAAAACATTTGGTCGTCCATTGTTTTGCATGACATTTCATGATAGCAATTGTTTTTTTTTTGCATGAAACTGTCAACCAATCATGCAAAAAATAATTTCTAATTTCACCTCAATAAATTTTGACATGCGAAAATATTTGCATAGATTTTTTTTTTGCGTATGAAAGAAAATTATAAAACTTCACTTTTCTTTTTGCGGACAGTTTTTTTCGATAGAGAAGTTAATCAGTGAAAGAAACTATAGGCTCTAAGATACATACATGACACCAATGCAATATATTTTGTTAGCGTGTAAAAGATATTGATGAGATGTGAAGTTCAGCCAGTTAAAAATTGTTTTGAACCTAAATCCTAGTTTAAATGAATACCTACTAAGGAGTATAAAATATTTTCCTTTTTTTAGAAGATTATGGCCAAATATTTAAATAGTATTAAAAGAATAATTTCCTCTCAATTTAACTATAAGGAAACAATTTAAGTATTAAATATTCTTAGAACCTGTTATTATTATTGAAACTTTAAAATCAGAATGCTGAAGCTGAATTCATGCAGTGAAGCTTCCTATTTGTTTTTTTTTAAATAATTTTCAAGCATTTGGCAGAGAAATTTTTGAAATTTATTTGAAGCTGCATGAAAATACAAAAATTCAAAGTTTCACCACGTAAAATTAACAAAACATGTACATAATTTTAAGTCCTTAAGTCATGCTAGTCCATTAAAAACAATTAATTTAAATTGAACTAAGCTTTTTTTTTATATTAATAAATTCATATAATTATAAGTTAGTTAAAATTTCATTTTTTTTTGTTATAAGCAGTTTCAAAATGAGTTAGCATTGACCGCCATGCCCTTAATTTCCAATCCACATCAGGCTTTCATTTCAATATTGTATAAATATTTTGATTAAGTTAGTTTTATTTTTAATTTTGGGTTTAAAAAACAAAAAAAATGTTAAAAATAATGTAAAATCAGTGTATTTTTATTTTTTTTTTGTTAAAGAAGAATACGATTTGGAAAGTAGTTAGTTTTGTTTTAAGCAAAAAAAAACTTACAGTAATACCGATTTTTATTTCATCGGCTTTACCGGTATCCGGCTGGAAAGAAGAAGAAAAAAAAGAAAAAAAATACTAACTGTCATACCGATTAATGGTATTTGATATAAGGAAAAATGGCAATAATTTATTATTAAAGATAATAATTATATGTATGTTTGTAGAAACGATGCATAAATAAAATTATTAGATTTTTTATTTAAAAAAGAGTTAATATAGAATGAAGAAAAGTATACAAATATATTGTACATAGATATATAAATGTAGGTAATAGAGAAGTGGTTGCATTTTCGGTGTTCTTGTAAAAATATATTAACTATAGGTATATAGATATGTAAAAAATGTTAACAACATAAACGTATTAAGAGTGAAATGTAGAAAGGGAGTTAATATTGAATTGTTTAATGTAAAAGAAGCAAGTATAGAATGTAGTTTGTATAGTATAGGTAAAATGTTAGCAGTTATTACACTTTTTTTTGAATCGATTTATGTAAAAGTTTTAATGTAAGGCATGTATGTATGTAATGTGTTTATGTTCTTCTAGACTAATTTCAGCAAATTGAATAATCCATCAAAGCAGCCAAATATAAATCTAAGGCACAAAATGAGTGAACTTTTTTTTGACAAAAATGATATCAAAAATATATTCATTAAAAAGCACAAGTTTGTATTTTCTGACATTTAAATTTTCAAAATAAGTTTTGGGTGTAAATTCGTACACTTTCCTACCATCAAAATTATTGATTTTGGTTTTGATAGATTACATGTTTTGGGGTCTAATATGCAGTTTTTAAATTATTTTTGAGTTTAGATATTTCAATAAATTAATATTGAAATATTTAATTCAATATGGGAAAATTCTCTTATTAAAATATTGTATTAAATATTATAAAAAGAAATAATTCCTTCGGTATTTTGTAGGCAGAACTTTGAAGAACTAACCAAGCATATGAAGGCCGTCAAAAAAGTAGAAAAGTGCAGATACCTTTCCCTGAAACTCCCAAACAGATCTTCTTTAGCAAGCTTCACAGTACGTTTTAATTATTTAATTTGTTTGTTTTCCTCAAAATATACACTTAAGCATAGTACGCAGCTGAAGCAAAACAAAAAATGTCATACAGAAAAATTTCGCTGTGGATTTTTGTTTTTTAGTACGCAGCTCGATAGGGAAATGTCAATAAAACAGAAAATCGTAGTAGATTACTAGATCCAAGTCTCCACTTAGTTTTCGTGGAAATTCGTAGTTTTAGGAAGTACACGAACAGACATAATATTTCAGACGAAAATTTGACAGTTTAAGAAAAAGAACTGATGAACATTGACCACACAATTATGTTGAACCCTTTACATCACACCGGACGATAAGAAAACAAAAAAGATAAAAATATTGACTCATGATTTTACACTGGTTTTTTAAAAAAATTATTTTGACATCTTTTTGATAAGACTCTCAATATTTGTTTCGTAATAATTTCGTTTCAAATTTTGTTGAGTAGAGTCTTAAGCAGGAAATATGAAAATTAAAACATTTTTAAATAAGTGGAGAGTTCTTCTTTTTCGTGGAATGCTTCTCCAATTGCTTCTTAACATAGATACCGAAGGTTATAAAAAGCTAAATTTTCAAAAGTAATAAACATTTTTAGAAATTTCAAATCAAAATTTTAGATTTCCCAAACTAATTCGAAATTGTTCACTTTTCGAATTTGATCCAAAATGCACATTTTGTTTGATGTGAATGTTTTTACTTTTTTTTATGCTTTCAGTTCACTAGTTTGAGATTCACTAAATCGAGTGGCTACTGTATTACTCGTAGTTAGGAGTATGTGGTCTAAAAAATGCAGCAACCTATGTAACGTTCAGTCTTAATTTGTAGATTTGTACTCATATGTTTATAGAAATCAATTTTTGTTCCAAATGTTCTCCCGTGGATAATATTTATAATAAAAATGTTGAAAAATGCAGCCACATTACCTATAAAAGTTGTAATTCTGGACGAAAAAGAGCAAGAACGGCACGGGATAAACGAATAATAATTGAAATCTGGTATAAAAACAGAAAAAAGCGCCAAGAAAGATATTGACACATTTGATCCGAACGATTAGATTACGAAAACATGCGTCGGTAGTTAGAAAGAAAAAGTTTATAACTAAGTCCATTATTTCGAAAACTACGGAGGAAAAACGACGGTTTCGATGGGTCAAACACATAAAGACAGGATATCTCAGACTCGCTGCAAGTGTTTAAGCACATTTGAACGTTAATTCTCATATAGTTTTTGTAAGAATCAGCTTGGATATTGGCAACTATGTATTTTAGACCAAAAACCATAAATAAAAATTATTTTTTACCCAAAAATTTTGACAGTTTATCAACAATAACTTTTTATCGAAAGGAGATGTCAAAAATGATTTTAATTAAAAGTTCTATAAGAGAGTTTTATTAACAAAGCCTAAAAAAAAACATTTTTCTACACTCAATAAGAGCCGAGAAAATTGCATTTAAGTTTTTCAATGCTTTTTTCAAAATGGCGGGCAATGCATGTATTCTTTCTATTCGAACTTCTTAAACACAATGCGATTCAGTTTTTTTTGTAGATATAAAATTCTCTTTTGACTGGGCTTTTTGAATGTGGTGCTAAATCTGCTTTTTGGAATTACTTTTGATATGAAGGCTAACAATCGAGCACACGATTTTAATACTTAAATTTGATTTAATTTTTAATGTAAATTTTCAATGCTTTTTTTTTATTAAACTTTGAACCATACTTTAGGTCTTACCCAAATGAGTATTTTACTCATTTTGAATTTAAGAAAAAAAGAAAGTACTCCTGATTTCAGCATTCCCAAATCATAGAGAGTGCTAAATTTTTACTAATTTTTTTTAAGAAATAGTATTTACAGAAAATGATCGTTGCTGCAAAAAAATTCCATAAAGGGCTCTAGTCCTGAGATGGGGCTGCTACTTAAACTGTATCTACTTTAACAGAATTACTGTTACTTTAAGTAATAGTTCAGAGTTAATTTATTGAATTAACTTGGAGTTAAATCAGGATTTTAATTGAATAAAAACATGTTTAAGGAGTTTTTCAGATGACATCTTTTATCCCAAAAGCCTAAAGTGTTTTTCATGAATTTTACTACATGTACGTATACTACAAAATTTCAATGACAACACAAAATAACTCTTTCAAGGCTAATTAAGTTTCTCTTTATTGAGTCCTTAATATAATAATCAGCGGGTTACTTTAGGATATTAAAAGGAAATTCAAAATTCAATCGCATCTTGAGATATTTTTCTATCTAACCCCCATAGAGATTGAATAAATTTATTTCAGATTTTTTTTTTGTCTTCCTTTTTTTTGTATTAAAAGTTTTAATATTAATTTCTTGACTACATATACACAACACACATACAAAAATAAAAACAAAACAAAAACATACCAACCAACCAGCTTATATAAGTATACAGAAAAAAAAAAAATTCATATAAGCTCGAATAAATTTATTAAATTAGAAACTTTGTGTCACAATATAGCGATGGCATAAAATAAGCGAACTCATTATAAGAGTTAGGAAAAAGTTTTCTTTTTTTTTCTTTGTTTTGTTTCTTCTTCTCAATTTTCTTTGGAGAAACTTTTTGTGAGTTTTTTGGCGTTGGGTGATGGGGTAGAATGGAGAGTATGTGATGGGGGGGGGGGGGGGGTATTCGAATTCGTATTCGTATTGGCCTTAGCTGCAAAAGAAGTTCAATTTTATTCTTTTGAAGAAGCATAAAATGTGACAAAAAGTTAAAACAAATTATTCAACCACATTCTTATCATACATACGACAAAAAAAGTGAAATTAAAATTTTTAGAAGAAACATTTTGAGGTGAATTTACGGGTAAAGTACCCTTAGATATTTTTAATGAATTTCCTGTGGCCATCAAAACCTTGAAAATAGTTTCAAATTCTAATCTTGGTTATAACAAAAAAGTTTCAATGTCATTTTGAACAAGAAAACTATGTATATCTTTCTGTTTCATAAATGTCCATCTTTTAAGTTCTGTTCAGCAGAGTACTAACAGTTTTTTTTTAAAGTTATCAAAAATCAAGCAGCTTGAAGCTTTTGCAGTGAGAAAACGATTCTATTAAAAGAAAAAAAAAAACAAAGAGGGTTGGGAGAGGGGAGTTGAATATACAATTCAAGCCTACTGAAACCTAGAATACATAATTTCGGAATATTCTTAGGGAGGGTTTAGTAAACAAATTTTAAATTGCTCATTTTACTGTTGAAAAATGCAAGTTCCTAAAGTAAAACGACCCTCACTCACTCTTCACCTGGGTACTGTACATGTTCCCCAATTTGTTTCTACTACATGAACTGTAGGTGGCACTTTAATATTTGTGTACAATTATTTTATGTACGATAGATAGAGTGCACTGAATTGTTTTTTCCAAAAGCTATTGTGCACTTCACATTTCATTATTAAATGGACTTCTTTTGTGATGTATTTTTTTTGTACGTATCTTTTGTTCTCTTAAAATTTTAATTAAATAACTTGCAATATATTTAAGTTAAAATGAAATTATATAAAATTAAATAACAAAAGTTAATTTTTGTTCCATTATATTAACAACATAGCTAGCTACAAACAATTGAATTTTAGACGTCCCAACAGCCAGCGCAGCGGACGTACGCTCTTGTAGTTCATTATTGTTAAGAGAATGTGACATTTTTTGAAGTCACACGAGTAGGTATTATTATTTTGTACCATTATTATGTCCCTTCATTGTTTGTATTAAATTTTTGGTATTTTATTATAATTTCTGTGCAAACAAAATGCAAACCTTTTGTTAAATTTGTTGAATGCATGCCATCATACCAAAACATTCATATACTTATACATATTTTGTACAGAATAAGCACTTCATATATTGAAATTCAATTGTTTAATTCATAATTTTATATTGTGAGTTTTTTGAATGACAAGAGCTGAAACAATTGGCTTTCAGGGAAGTAAGCTTTTTATATAGTTGGTTGCATTGATGTTGGAGTTTATATGGAATTATACAAAAGCTAATATGCAACTCTTAAGGTTGCCCCAAGTAAAATAAAGCATTTTTAGAAGCATGGTGCAATATTTATATGGTTTTAGCTCCGTTATTTTATTGTAATGTGCTAAATAAAATCTCAGAAGAAAATGAGCAAACAAATATTTATTTTGAGAAGGTGATGTAGTTTTGTAAGCCCTCGTTTTGTAAAATAAATCATTGTTCCCTGGAAACGTGGCAAGAGTCTAGCATGCATTGAGAATGGTTTAGTGCTGTTTTCTGGCTGTTGTTGTTGTTTGTTTCTCCAGCAAATTTTCATAGTCTAGGAAACCTTCAGGAGGTCAGCAGGAATTTTGTGTATGAAAATTCGTGCTGCCTTAGAAATGTCCCATAGATTCCAGGAATTTTGTTAAAGAGGAATTGTTCTTATTTAAAACTTTAACTTTAATGACAAATACAACATGATTTGAAATTGTTTGATTAACTAAATTTAATTTATCCAAAATCATAGTGACACATAAGCTCGTCTCATTCATATTTTAAGGGGGCAAATGGTACACTAACTTCTGTATTATAGTGTTGGAAAAAGACTAGGTTTAGTACATTTTTTTCACAACTCTACAAGGAACAAATCTTATATTTAAAAGTAATAAAAAAAAGTACAGAAATTATAGCTACTGCATTTTTTTTAAAGCTTAACTATTATCTTGAAGAACTTAGCTTTTTAAGTAACACAATCCTTTCCTGCTTGGCTCTAGTAGGAACAAATAATAATGAAGAGGGAGTGATATTGATAGGCCCAGACCAAAAGGGAAACCCATTTCCTGGCAAAATTCAAATTTCAGAAAATATATCTTTTGCACTTTTGCAGTATTCAGGCAAGCACAGGGTTATAGGTTAAAAATGGGATATCATGTGAATTCATAAATCTCGTCTCGAGCCGATAACTTGAAAGTATTCTTGATCTATCCAACTAATAAGGTATGTGAACGGTATCGACATCATTGCTTTTCTCCAACGTACCGGGAAAATCCTTTTTGGCACGGCAATTGAACAAGAGGTGAATTTTATTGTCTATACGAAAACGTCTTGGCCTCTTTTTCGTAGAGACAAAAAAGAACAAGAACATTAAAAGCATACAAACAAAAATTCCCACCACTTAGAACAAAATTTTATTCTGAATAAGTAGCAACTTTAATAATCTTTAAATCTACCTCGAAATAAATATTTAGTTTTTGATTGAAACCATGGTTTAGACCTGGCGAAAAAATACCCTAGGAACCTACAGACAGTTCAGTTTGGCGAAACAAATATGGTCAAAACTCCTTAAGACAAGGGACATGCTCTATAAAACCCTTACACCCTCAGTCCTGATGTGGGGGCTTGTACTATGCTCTTTTAAAAGAAAAATTCTTCGATGAATATTTGGTACTGTATGCGAGCAGGATGAATGGAGGATAAAATACATTCCTGAACTCTATGAGCTGCTTCCACATCTTGTAAGGTGTAGCGGTATGATCCAAAAAGTCAAAATACTACGACTACATTGATTCGGACACATAAAGAGAATAATCAACCATCCATCCATGAATTTTTTCGAATACCAACCTCAAGAACGGTTTTTCAGCTAAGAACTAACTTTATCTTTTATTTGTCAAAAATCTATTTAACTCGTGTTGAATGACTGTGGGAATGACTCTATGGATGTGATATCCATAGAGTCATTCATTTTTTGCATTGTACTACCTTCACTATCGAAAGATGGCACAAAAACGGGAATTACCTTGGTTTTGTCCCTGAGTTAATTGATAAAATTAGGTGAGTTAACTTCGATTTAAATTGAATAAAATATACGTTGGTGGAGCTAGCTCAGTTTTAACGCCCGAGACAAGGATGATTTAAACTGGCCCTTAAAGTATCGCAGTATCAGTATCATGATAAATTGGTTAGCCCCCTATTACACGCTGATTCTGTGCGGCTGACTCTTTTTTCGAATTTCTCTTTGAAAATTGTCCTGTGATTCACGCGCTTTTACACGGCGATTAACAGTTTTCCTTACTATTTAAGCGGTTTGTATAGTCTGTATATATGAAAAATACGAAAATACGGAAAAAGGTAAAAAGAAACGTCAAAGGCTCTTGGAAATCCTGGCACACGGCGCACAGGCAACTGGTTTTCATCTCATCTTTTTCTCTTTCACATTCATTACCTTCGAAAAGAATCAGACGCAAAGAATCATCGTGTAATAGGAGATTAAGAATTCATTCAGGTCCCGTTCATTACTATACCCACCAACTACACACTCCCGTTAAAAATTTATTCTTTTTGACACATTCATCCACCATTTTGTAATTTTTTTTTTGTTAAAGGTATTACTAGTGCTTGATCCTACAAATTTATTCCACGACCGCAGAGTTTGCTGAGTTAAATTAACACAGAAGTAAGCTCAGAAGTAGTTTTTCAGCAAAGGGTTATATTTGTCTTTCAGCTGTCAAAAATCTATTGAAATTACCTTTCACTATCAAGATCAAAATGGCACCACAACACAACTCACCAAAGTAGGAAAGTTAACTCAGAGTTAACTATGTATTTTATTATTTGAAAAACATGTTTCTGTAGTCAACTCAGGTTTAACCTCGAGACTAGGATCACCTCGCGCTGAAATTTGTGAAGTTGGAAGTAGCTAGCTAGGAACCGAGCTGCTTGGAAAAAGCGTGCACCAGAATGTAGTGACATCGCACCGTAAATAAGTACATAATGTGCTGATGGATTCAGTCAGAAAACTTAAAATGGATCGAAGAAAAATATTTTCGAATTATGACAAGTTTTTGGAATTTTTCACTTGTGTGCAACAAGAAGATATTACATTACATATGTTTTTTTTTGTACTGATACTGTCTGTCATGGAGTTTGCAATGAGAAGCCCAATTTATGGAAAATCTTGGAGCCGAAAAGAGCTGAAATCGATGCAAAAAAATTATTCTGGGTCTTAAATTAATTATGTTAAAGATTCTTTGATTTCATATCAGGAGTATAGTTGATGGTTTAAGGCTAAACCAAAAAATACCATTGCGAAATCTGAGCAAAATATTCGCAACATAAGAAATTACAGATTCACAATGTTAAATAGCAATACAAACTATCGTGATCGAAGCTTTGTATCTGTTTGGGAGAGCATATAAACTGGAAGTTGGATAATAAACTGTTGAGAGCAGGGCTGCCATGTCTTCCACTAATTCGATAGCCCAATTTTAAAATTTGTGTAGCCCAAAATAGGAGCCGAAAATAGAGCCCAAATATTAGCCCAGTACCAATACATTTTCTTAAAAAAATGGGAACTCTAGGAACAACATATAAACTGAATGGTGAACAATAAGTTTATTCCGTGAATAAAAAGAAGTTTAGGGAGAGAAAATTAGATTTTTATATGAAAAAAATATCGTCCGATATAAGATTTGGGCTATTTATAGCCCAATTATGATTAGGCTGTCTAGCTTAAATTAATGTCGGCAATTTAAAAAAAATAGCAAAATTTCCGATTAATAGCCCAAAATGGCAAGCCTGGTTGAGAGTTGAGAGCGTGCGTTTTTTAGTACAAATGTGCGTGTCCATTTGAGAGTAGTTTCGCTTATAAACTTACTTACTCTCGGGTGGGGTGGATATCCATATCTATTTGACAGTAAAGACAGGCAAGCTAGCACTTATAATTTTAGTGGGAAACTTATAAAATTTCGAATGCTAGCTTTCCGAGAGTACTTTCATAACCAAGTTCATTAGACAGCTATATTTCAACTTCTAACAGTTTTTAGTTGAAAGTAGTGAAAGTGAAATGTAAATTTTGACAGGCGAAAGGTTGTAGCTGTTTTAAATTTAATTTTTATCACTTTGCGTTTTTCTTTTTTGGATCGGAGCTCTGAGCAGTATATAATCAGAGCCCTCAGTTTTAATATTATGAACATATTTAATATTATGAAAAAATAAGTGAAGTTGGTTTCGCTTAGCGTTTCACTAGAATTGCTCTGTCATTTTATTTTGAGCTAATTGAACAAGCTCTGACCTAACTCCAATGAATAAAAGAACCACTCTTTTTATGCTCTGATATATTTATCTGGGCTAGAAAAAAAAACATAGAATTTTTTTGACAGTTCCGTCATCTACTCTGAGTGTCTGAGTTAAAAAAAAACCCCAAATTGCTATTGTTCGGGATTTGGAAAAATGCAAATCCATAAGTTGTGAGCACGCCTTTTCAGTTTTTGAAGAATTGAATTTTTGTTCAGTGATCTTTGAGTCCCTTCATTTTTTTAATTTGAAGTGGCATACTTTTTTTTTTTTTTAAATTTATGACTCGACATAATTCTAGAAATTAAAGTTTGAGTAATGCAATTATTTTCCATTGAAGAAGTGATCTCCCTTCAAAAAGTTCATACATTTTGTAATGACGTGGTAGAACGTTGAACAACAAAACAAACAAAAGTGACTTGGTTTGTAGTAAGGGGGGGTGTCTATGTCAATCAATTTTCCCCTTAGAATTTAATCTGCCTTTATAAAATTTGACAAATTTAAAATATAATACAATTACTATTTCAAAAAAAAAACATTTCTGCAAAGCTAATGAAAATAACCTCATGATTTTGTTGGCACCATATAAAACGTTGACCGCGCATAATACTCAAGGCTTTTCTCCTTTAAAGTAGCAACATAAAATGATGATTTTAAAAATTTCTTTTTTTTTCTTTTTAACAAAAATATGAATACTGTCGATTTTATTGCTTTCTTTTTTTTGTTTGAAATTAAAGCAAATGAAATATGCGTGAATGAAAAAATCAAATTGGAAAAAGAAGGTTATAATTTTTGTTTATTTCCTTAACTTTTTCCAATTATTATTTTTTTTTTGATTTGAAATTTTATGAAATAAAATGGGAAATACATAAATATAATATTTGTTTGATTTTTTTTTAATTGCAAAATTAATGTTCTGAAAATGCAAAAAATGCATTAAATCTAATGAATTTGATTATATAGTTTTTTTTTTTTAATATGTTTAAAGGTAAATGAAAGGGGGAATAGGATAATTAACACGAATCATTCAATAGGGGGCGACAACAACACAAGAACTACCGAAAATATTTCATTTTGGCTATTAATTATTCTTTTTTGTTAATTATTATTTTTTTTTTTCAAATCTCAATTAAGTTCATTTTTTAGTTTCTTTTGCCAATTCAACAATAATCATATTTTGTTAACTATAGTGTGGAAAATTAGGGAAAATAAAATTAAAAATATCCAATTATTTTGTTTAAATCAAATTACATATATAAGAAAATTCAACTTAATTGAAATATAAATAAAAATATTTTTAAAACAACAAAACAAAATCTAAATTATATGAAAATATTGAAACTATGTAAAGAAAAATAAAGAAAGACAAAAAAAATCAAATAAAACAAAATTGTCACTAACAACTAATAGAAAATAATATATATATTTTTTAAATAATTAAATTTAGAAAATAATATTGAATAAATTTTGTGTTTTATTTAATTTTTTTTTCTTGTTTTTTTTTTTTGAATTTGTTTTGTCATCTTTTTCTTTTTACCATGATTACAGCGCCGCCCGCTATTATAACACGGGCCGTATGGGAGACTTGTCCCTCACCATTGCGTGCAATGCAGGTGTACTCTCCGATGTCCTCGTGTCTGATGGTGGAGATCCGTAACTCGGTACCATCATTAAAGATGCCAACAGTAGAGGATGGATCAACGGGATTAGCATCTTTGTACCATAGAATTTCGGGTGTTGGTGTGCCATCGGCTTGGCAATTAAGAATAATTGAATCCCCTGTAATTACAGAAGAAAAATATTTTAGATTGTATTAATTTTTTGATTTTTTAGATTTGATTAAATAAAAAAAATAGTCAAAATAGGCCCTAAAATCAGAGTTGTAAAAATATGGAATCTTTTGTGAATGCAATCTCTCATAACTTCAATCAAAAGATTGCATTCATTAATTTCCTTTTGAAATGGCAACTTCAAATTCGGCAGTCACCATTCGTTTGACATTGAAATGATTGCAATCATTTGTAACCCCATTCATTTTATATGAATGCAATCTTTTATGACTTCAATCAAAAGGTTGCATTCATTGATTTCACTTTGACATTAAAACTACAAATTCTGCAATCACTATTTCTTTGACATTGAAATGATTGCAATCATTTGTTTCCCCATTAATTTTTCATTAATTAATTGAATGCAATCTTTTACAAAAGCATAGAATATTTCAATTCTTTTTTCATTCCTTGCATTCTTTAAAATTCAAAAAGAATATAAAGAATGAATGAATTCTCTAATGATTACATTCATTCAAAAAATGATTGCAATCATTTCGATTTCAAATGAATGGTGAATTTGAAGTATAGTCTCAAAGTGAATATGATGAATGCAGTCTTTTGAATGATTTCAGAAAATGATTTTAAATGACTGCATTCATAAAAGATTGCATTCTTTAAGAACTCTGCATGAAATCCTATTTTTCGAGTTAATTTGCAACATTTAAGAAAATGTGCGTTTATTCCTATTACCACATTAACTAGCAACCTATGCACCTACCGAAAGCTCATAAGACATGCTCATTAACATACCTATTCATAATAAGCTTTATTAGATCACCATGGTTTCAAATCAATTCTTAAACAATCGACCTTATTCAAAAGGACAAATCATAATCCACGCAAACAATATGCAATCTATAGGGACTATAAGAGTTTCCTATTAATGGAACAAACAATAGAAATCTATGCCTTAATAACCCCTTCACTAGCTTCACCTCGGCCAAGTTGTCGCCTTTTCTATAGCTCCCAACCTCTCATAGATTTTGAGTCCTTGTGGTGTGGTTTTCCCGT
This sequence comes from Dasysyrphus albostriatus, assembly GCA_946251815.1. NCBI lineage: Eukaryota > Metazoa > Arthropoda > Insecta > Diptera > Syrphidae > Dasysyrphus > Dasysyrphus albostriatus. Next base: position 131,027,555 of record OX276337.1, on the reverse strand, counting down.
TTCTTTGTATTGTTGTCGCTTGTCTCATTTGACAACGAAATATGCATGTTATAAAATACAACAACAACAACAACAACAAAAAAAAACACAGCATCTATGTTGTGACTTCTTCAACCTCTTGAAATAACATTATTATACCAGTGGTTCCTTGTAAGGCACAACAAGAAAAAAAATGTCTGAAGATGTCTGCGTGTGTATCGCGGCGAGTAGTGTTGAATTCTTTCCAGGATAATGATTAAGCCACCATAGTGTAGTGTTGTAGATGATGATAAGCAAAAAAGTGCACAGCAGGAATGCAAACAAGGGGGTATAGACACTATATCCTGGCGATATGGTTATGGTTGGTTGGTTTGGACTCTTAGCAAGCAATTGATAGTCTAGAGATAGAAGACAGCAGCACCCACTTTTTGAATGAATCTAGGGATGCTTTGATGGGCATATGGGTTAGGTCGGAAAGGAGTATAATAATTATAAAGAATCATGCTGGAGCAGCATGAAATGACACTTCCTTCCTGAGATTACATCTTGCTGTTATCTACTTGAAAGTAATTTCCCTACGATGTTTCTTTTCTTCTAGGTTGTTTATCCTGGTTTTTCTTGAATGTATCCTTTAGTTTTTGTTTTTTTTTTCTTTTTCTTACTACATTTTTTTTTCTTTGCTTTAATGTTTCCAACGAACGGTGTCAGTTTGCGCAAGCACGCGATTATGCACATATTCCTTTTGTTTACCAAAAGGATATTCTATATACAAGAAATATCCCTAGGTATACCTACCTACCTACCTACCTTCGATAAAAATAGTATAAAAACAAGGATAGAGCAGCACAAATTTTCTAAGATGGGTTTCTTAGATTGTTTCTCTCTCATCAAAAGCTTCCTTTATTTTATCTTTTATCCTTTAAATATAATCTGACAGAAGAAAAAAGGTAAAAAAAAACGGAAGGATGTCAAAACAGAAATATATATATATAGAGCACGCATTGAAACGTCCATCCAACTATAACAGGAACATCACTAATGTCCTTAAGAATACTTTGACTTGTCTCCTCTCAACTTATAAAATGGTGGTGCTCTATCACCCACTATACACTATCTCTCCTTCCGGTGTGTGTTATCCTGTTTAGAATGCTTCACAGTAGGAAAAAAGAAGCTTTGAATCTAAAGTGTTATATTTATTTTACTCATTTCGTGATGTTTTATAAGAAAGTGGGATGTGCGAGGAGAAGATGCTGATGTTTTTCGTTTATTTTTTGTTCCTCGTTGTTTTTTTTTTTTTTTTGTTCCCTCATAGAATGAGTTTATTTACAAAAAGGATATGCTGACACTTAACAGTAGTGAGAGCTGTTCAAAGCTGACATTTGTCATTAAACTTAGAATGGATATGTTTGTTGTGTTTTTTTTTGTTTTTATTTTGGTAAGATGTGGATTATATGTTCATCTCACGTACGTCATTATTTTATGTGATGAGATATTTTCTAGGAACCTACCTACCTACACTTTGGAAATTCTGAAAGTGAGTATAGAGTCCTGTTAGACTATATCTGTCTTAGTTTTGATGATATGAACATATTTTCTCTATTTATATATGACAAGAAGTTGCAATAATATTTGACAGCATCAGTTCCTTTTCGAAAACTCCAACCGTGTGAAGTTATTTAAACGTCTACACTATTTGTAGGTACCCTTTTGTTTATGTATGTATGTATAGCTATATACTCAGTACTTTGAGTAATAATTCATGACTGAGCACTGAGATTATGTTGTTCTTGTTGTGCAATTTTCTCAGAAGTTGACATGTAAATACTACTTCATATGCATGTTATGTAAGTAAGAGACGTTTGTCAAAATGTATCACTTTAAGAAACTATATAGGTAGGTAGTTCTACATACTTGCAAAGTTGGCAATTTATGTTGCCTGTCAAAATAAATTGACTATGAAAGTGCTTCATTTTAGAAAAAGGAATGAAATAACTTACATACCTAGATGTAAGATTGTCTTGTCAAAAATAAATTTATACCGATGTCCTTATAACATCTTATACGTATGTATGTACATATCATGAAAAAATTATGTATTAAATAAGAAAATGAAAATTTTGTTTATTTCACGCATTCGAAACGTAGAAGAATACAAATCTCAAATCTGATATGTGTGTGCATGTGTAAAACTAATAGTTTCGATATTAAATAATATTGTCAAATGGCTTTATTTAGTGACTTATAGAATAAGTAAATAAAAATAATTAAATATTTAATTTATTTTTTGGCACCAACTCCTGGCTTACACTGAAATATGTACATATGTAGTTCTTAAAGTGGGTAGTTCCAACCACTTGAGCCCTATACCAAAATTTTTTTTAGAGTCTCTTCAATCCTGAAGGGGAAAACGCATTATTTTTCCTAAAAACTAATGCATCAGCATATTAGTGTGTACTTGATGCTCTTATGTTCAAGACGTTGAGCGTTTAAGGACACTATATGCAAATACATGTAGATTCTAATAGAAAAATATTTAAAAGCATGAAATACGATATTTAAAACAACTTCTTTGATCAAATTTAAAATAAAAAAGAACACCATCTTAAATCATGATTGAATATTATTGTATGCAAAAAATATTTAAATTATTGGAGTGGGTTTCTTAAAAGATAATTTTTATATGTATATGAAATTCATAAAAAATTTTCAAGGAAACTTTTGACATGCAAATCTTAAGTATTTATTTATAAGTATATACAAATAAAATTTCAAAAAAAAAAAAATATCAAATAAATTTTGAGATATCGAATTCTCAAAAAAAAAAAAAAAATAATATTTTAAAGTCTTTTTTATTCTTGAAAATTTTGACATTCAATATTTTTTAATCTAATTTGAAATTTGTATAAGCATAAACAAATAAACTTAAATCTGTTTAGCCAAAAATGAGAATATTCAAAATTATAAAAAAAACGTTCTATGAGAAGTATGTACGGTTAAAAGTTGCTATTTGTAAATTTAAAAAATTTTTTATAGAATATCGCACTGATCTGGGCAAAACAAAAAAAAAGTGAATAATTAACCTGAGCCCAGTTAAATTTATAAGGTGCATAATCCCATATAAAGGTACAGACATTTCAGAAATTTACCTGATTTTAATAACCTTAAATCAGCCTGGTGGTTTATTATCATATTTAAGTTGATTTTAGAAGATGACCTGTTATTTTAACACTTAATTCTAGTAAGTAAGAAATTTTAACAAGAATACAGCTCTAATTTTAACTGAGATCGTGTTTTTTAACACTGTATCTAATGAATTTCTATTTTACCACAAATCAGGTTGAAGTAACGTTTTATATGGCTATTTTTAACATGTTTACCTATTGAATTGAACCTGGCTTCAAGTTTAAGAAACAGTCTGCCAGTTAATTTCAACATGACACCAGTGTTAAAATACACACACACAGGCCATCCAAAAAAAATCATTTGAATTTAACCTGGCCACCTGTTAAAGTAGCCCTCTACCAGTGCGCTATCTCCATGTGTGAGAAGTTTCCAGTTCAAAACTAAGTAAGTATCACAAATTATTTTTAAAATATAAAATATATACATATGTGTCTTGTAATAAATTTCTATACTTTCAGAAGAATGCAAAATAAACTACTGCATTTGAGATGGAACCTAGACGCAAGCATCCTAGACATAATAGTTACCGGATACATGGTTGATTCAACATTGAATCATGTTAAATTTAATAGATCTTCATGTAAAATTTAAAGGACATTGAACATTTTAATCATGTTTCTAAACTAGATTTTCATGAAAAGTTAACTAGATTTACAAGTAAAATAAGCAAGGATTTCAGGTAAAATTTACAGTTTCACTTTTTGAAGGCGGTGTTAAATGTACATGATGTCATGTAAATATTACCTGCAACCACCTACGTTGATTTAACACGAAATTAAAATCGGGTATCTGGTTGAGCAGTTTACCTGATTGATTTGAAAAATAACAACCTGGTAATCAGGTATAATAAACAAGAAACTGGTTGGTCAAAATATTTGAAAATAAAAAAAAAATGTTTGATCATTTTTAAAGATTTTAATTTTTTTTTTTAATTCTGGTAAGCAAAACTTTTTATATTGTTCAGAAGATTCTGTATAAAAAATAATTGAAATAAAATTACCGCTTCGAAGAAAATGGAAAATTAAAGAAAAAAATGGTTCTGGTTCTTTGGGAGATACAATAATAACCACTATACGAAAAATGGTTTCCCGGTAGCCTTTACTGAAAGAAATATAAGGAATTTTTTTAAGAAAAGTTATGAAGCCGTTTTTGAGGAAAATAAGATTTTGTAAAATTGCAAAAATGAAAAATTGTATGGCAGTAATGAAAATAAAATGCACGACTGGATCGCCCAAACTTGCTCTTATGTTCAATTTGCTTTGGAGTTAAGAACTTAAAAAAATATGAAAATAATTTATAGACAAGAACAATTTAAAAATATATTAAAAAAGCATTTAAATCGTCTTTTTGACTGTATAAACAAGTAGTAAAACCACCTAGAGCTCAAAAACAAGTATACCATTTGGTAACTTAAAGAAATAGGAATATATGCAAACAAAAAAAAATGTTAAAATTGTTTTTGAAATATTGAATTTTCAAAAAAAAAAATTATATATTTTTTACAAATTCAAAATTTTTATGATGTAATATTATTAACATCTGATTGTGATCAGAATTCTGATTTTTGAGAACACTGATTTTTTATTATTATAATCGTTGGAGTCGTTTTTGAGATAATAAGATTTCCCTTACGGTTGTATGGCAAGTACTGTTATATTTTGAGCTAAAAAACCATGGATTTCGACGGAAGAAAATGCAAGTATTTGTCAAACGTCCTTCCTTCAAAAACCACTTCGTTATTTTGATTGATTTTTTTTATTCTTAAAAACACCAAGCGGGTTCAACTAAAAGATTAATAACAACCAGACATGACCGAAACCAGATGAATCTAAAACCGATACCGAGACGAGACTTTGTTATACGAGACCAAACGAGACTATGAGTTAAACGAAACCGTTACCGTTATTGATACCGAGACGATACTAAAATGTTTCGATTTTGACGATACCGAGACGATACTTACAAAAGTATAGTTTGGCTTGGTATCGTTTTATCGTTTCTCGATGAATATTATAGATGCGATGGTTACAAAACATAGGTCCAGATTAGGGTTGACACGTCAAGAAGCACTTGTGTAGCTTAGTCCTAGAAGATTTGTAAGCCAAAATCGCTGACCTAAATATAGCCTATCATTAAGCAAATCTAAAATTTCTTACAAATTTCACATTCTTTTTGTTTTTTGGAATAATTTCTTGAAATATGGGCGAGTTCAAATATATCGCTCTACTTATGTATCAAATTTCCTTGACAATAATTAGAAGTAATATCAAATTGGGCTACTTTTCTTGTCGCAAATTTTGGACAACCCAATTTATGATAAATAGCCAAATCTGACAACCCAGGTGCAGGTTGACACATTCAAAACAATCTCATGAGCTTCTCTTTAAATTTTCTCAAAAGTTATCAAAAACTACAATTTTGACCAATCTTGTTACTATATAATATTTATAATAAAAAAAAATAAAATTGAAATTAAACGTAACACACCAACTATAAATAAATATAACTTACCTAAATTAACGTATATAATATCTTCTGGTGTAACACTAAAACGTGGCGGTGCATGTACATCTAAATGGAACCATGTACCGTTCTTATGCTGTTTGGGATCACGATTTAAAAATACAACTTTACACTCGTACCATCCCTGATCCGCTTCCTTGATATTGGTCAAGTTGAGTGATGCCGAACCGAACAATGAGTCCTGTGACACACGAGACACACGTCCCTTATAGCCCTCTTCGATGTGTTCCGGATAACTTTCGTACCAAATGTATATGGGCAAATCAGATCCCTATATTTGATGAATGTTTTTTTTTTTTTTGGAATAAAAGAAAATTTAATAATAGTTTCCAATCAATTTCAATATTTCCATTAAAATATTTTTTTTTAATAAATAAATTCCTTAAAAATATAAAAAATAAAAATATATTAAAATTAAAAGACATTATAAATATAATTTTTTTATTTTTTATCAATATGAAAGCAATGTTTATATACATATATATATATATAGATATAGGTTCATTTTATTTTTGTTTATATATATATATATATGATATATAAAATGTAGATATATGCACATTTAATGCGAATGCTGATTTAAGTTTTAATTGTTTTATCAAATTATTATATCTCAAATGCTAACAAAAAGCTTATTTTATATTTTTTTCTTAAAAACATACAAAAAGCATTGCATACATGCTGGTACGTATGAGTATATAAAATTTTAAAAATAAATACATAAAATAAATATAAAATTTAGTGCCATGCATTTTATTTGGGATGCAATATTTCCTGCAGGTTCTATATACGTACAAGGAGATTGTGTCAAAAATAAGCAACAAAAAATATTGTTTTATCCTTTTGTTGTTGTGATATGGCTACACCTACATACATAGGCTCGAGGACATTCAAAAGACTCGACCACAATGTCGTGTAATTTAATTAGTTCAACACTGATTTTGGTGTTGTCCATATAATTATTTATATACAAAATAATAAAAATTAAAATTACAGGCGGATATAATGTGTAACGTTATACCCAACAAGGATAATAATATTCGTTTGGACATAGTATATTTTTATATCCTGTACAATTTATAGGTGTAATCATGTTATATTTTATTTTCAGTTCACGTGTTTTATATGTGTGAGAGAATGCTTGTATTGCATACACAATTCACTGAATATTTGTCTCTATATACATTTTTTGTGTGGTTGTGTGAGTGAGAGATTTTTTTTATTATCTTTTTTTTGTGGTTAATGGTGTCCGGTTGAGGGTTTTTTTTTTTTTTTTAATTCTACGAACGCATGTTGTGTTCAAGCTTTTTTTTTTGCAACTCTATTTTTTTTTGTTGGGATAGATGAGTTTCAGAATTGATTTTCAATAGAATAACTTTTTTTTGCAGCTTTTATTTATAATATTTTCTGCATAAATTGCCGATATGTTTTCCTTATTTTTTTTGTCTGTGTGTGTTTAAATATATTCATAAATCAACCAGAAAACGTGCTTTATATGAAAATGAAGGGCCTTGCAAAAAATAATAACGAAGCCACGCAAAGTTATTTATGTAGTGCAATTATGAAAACATTTCATCAAAAACGAAATATAAGTACCTACAAACATATGTGTATAGATTGACTATACAAAGGGTTTTGATTGAGATTGCTTCAGTATAGCGATACTGAAGTTTTATTTTTTATAGGCTGAAAAAAAAACTGCATACAATTTAGCTTAACTATTATTTTAGGTTGTTCATAGATAGAATTTGAAAAAAGGCATGATTTTTTTTTGTTGTTAAATTTGTTACAAACTTTGATCTCTTTGACTCGTTGATGCTATTCAGTTTCAGTTTTATTTTCCAAAACTAGTTAAGTAAGTATGAAGTCATTCAACAAAAACTTTTATTTTACATCAAAAACGTCTATATGTCGGTATAGTTCAATCCTATTGTGTTTTTTTTTATGTAAATTGTGATGTAGTTTTTATTTTATTCCTGCTTTATGTTTTTAGCTTTCGAGTGTGCTATATCCGAATCTGAGGCTAGCCAACTAAAATTTAATGATGCAAAAATGCATTTTTTGGGTTTCACTTAAAGCTCAAAAACTATCAACTATTCGTAAATTTCATTACAAGTACAATTGAAAACATTTCAATAATTTCCAACAAATCTCTGTTGAAAGTTTTTTTTCGGCGACAACCATTTTGGACAAAAGTACTGTTTGATAACTGACGTATTCTTACTGCTTCTGAATATTTTCGAAAAAAGGCAGTTTAAAACGAAGGCTAAGGCATGGTTCACACGGAAATGCACGGTACTTTTTTTTACAGTGTAAACCCGTGCGAATGAGCAGTGGCATAAAATGCAACATTGATCTATTCTCATGATGTTTGTACGTTTGCTGTTTGGATTTCTACTGCCGTTTAGAATTAAATAAGTTTTCTAATATATATTTGTAGAAAAAGGGTAGTCTTTTTCAATGAAAAGTTTGGAGCCACTACCATGAAACACCTTTCAAAACTGGTACAGTGAAAAAGTTGGCTAAAATGTCTGATTACACTAGTTTACAAAATTTTGGGCCATTGAAGGGTCCTTAAAAGAGTATTTTTCTTCATAAATTTTAGTTCGCTGAACACGATAACAAAAAATATGTTTTCGAGATATGCGTAAAAATCATTTTCTTAGCTATTTTTTTCGGAAACTGGCATAAATCTCGAGAACGGTCTAGGCAATTTACATAAAATGTAGGTATATTTTCTGAATCACCTGATCTGTTTCCTTCCGGCAATGTGCTGTTTGTGTAGGTCGGATTGAAAGTTTGAAAAACGAGAATTTTTAAAAAAAATTTTGTTTTGGTTGCCCCATATGGGTAGAAAAAATTGTTTTAAGGACCTAAAAGAAAAACAATCATTTAAACAAACACTTGAGCTAAAGTTTGTCAAAATCGGACGATAAATGTAGGAGTTATAAAATAATATAAGTGAAAGAAGGCCATTTCAATTTTTTTAATTTACATTTATCGTCCGATTTTGAAAAAAAAAAATTGGCTCAAATATTTTGTCAAAATGATTGTTTTTCACCTGAGTTCTTAAAACTATTTAAAATATTTTCTTCAACCCATCTGGGGCAACCAGAAACCAAACATATCTTAAAAATTCTCGTTTTTCAAACTTTGAGTGCCTCTTACTTATTAAATTTCAATCCTACTTAGCCAAACAGCACAGAAAAAAACACCTATCAATTGTGATTTTTAAAAAAACCAAAGTAAGGTTTTCAATTATTTTTGGATAGATTGTTCATGGTGAAAATTGTTTCGACACCAATCTTAAAATTTTATTTTTTAGAATATTTTTTTTTTTACGTTTCTCGTCTTCGAAAATAGTTTTAAGAAAAAAGCGCAATTTCATAAGTTTTAATTTCTTAATTGATTTTTTCCTTGTTTAGTTGAAAGTTTTCGAGAGATTTTAAAGAGACGTGAGTAAATCCCCATTTACCCCTTCTTACCCCCCTCACAAGAAAGTTCCTGTTGAAAGCTGAGAATTTTTTGCAGGACATGCACCAGTAATTCTTAGTTATTTTTGGCTTTAGTACACTTTTATTACATATTTTCGAATTACCTTTGTTAAAAAACTTTTATCTCGTATGTGCCAGTTACTCCCTTATTTGAAGGCTTTAAATGGTTGAGCCTTATTTGAAGGCTTTAAATGGTTGAGTTTCAGGCCTATTGATTTCAAATGGGTTATCGTAGAAAAAAAATCAAATTTTTCGAATAATTGATAGTTCTTGAGCTATTAGTGAAAAACTCTGCAAAGTGCATTTTTACATCGGTTTTTTTTGCATATTTTTCTTTTTGCGTCATGAAATTTTAGTCGCAACCCTTGGATTTGGATTCAAAACCCCCCAAAAACATAAAGCAGGGAAAAAATAAAAACTATCCCACACTTTGCTCGCTAAGGGTCTTTTTGAGCACAAATTGACTGGATTATTAGGAAAAGTGGTGCTATTTGCACCTAATTCAAAAGTAATAATTCTAAATTTAAGATTTTAGACTTTTCTTTGCTTATCTTTCAGATATTTTGCAAGACGTTCATCAAGATTGCCCTTTTATTGATTACGACTACGAGTATAGAGTAAGCTGATTTGATCACTAATGGGTGAGGGTATTGATGTGCGAGAAGTTAGAACCGCCATTTTAAATTTTAGTAAACAAAAGTTTGTGCTGTTTTGTGCCCAACTTGTGTTGCCATTTGTGCTGCATTAAAACATATTGTAGTTTTTAGGAGGTATCCATTTTTTTGCGTGGAGTGACCACCGCCATTTAAGATTAAAAAACAACTTTCAACAACAATGTCAAAATTTAAAAAAAAAAATTTATTGGAGAAAATTAGCAAATTTGTTATATTTTTTATACTTACGGCACAAGGCAGCACTTGTTGAGCATAATGCGAACAAACTTTTTTCGGCCACTTGCCCGAAATCATTTTAAAAACATAATGACAAGCCCTTATTTTTATAAAAAAAATTGATTCTTGGTCATATCATTAAATTATATTCGTTTTATTTCTTCTTCAAAACAAACCCTTTACTAAAAAAACCCATTTTATAAAAGTAACTGATATTAACTTCCAACATGAATTTTCTGTCAAAAAGTGCCTTTTAAGAATTAAAAATTAAAAAGCAACTTATACAATAATGCTTACCTATATACTATTCATAAAAATCGTGAATAATAAATTTAATTAATATCCGCTAAAAAAATCCTAAGAAAAAAATACCGTTAGGTATGAAAAATTGACTGTCAAAATGCATTTTTTTATTTTATTTTATTAAAAATAATGTTTACTTAAATTTTTATTAGGTAAAAATTAAAAAAATATTCTTCAATTGTGTTCTACATAAATATGGAATTTAATGTACTCGTAACTAAACATTTTTTGCATAAAATGCTTTACATTCGCTTTGAAAAATAGCCATTTTCACCATATTCTTGTTTTCTTAAAGAACTTTTTTTTCTGTCCATAAACACCTTAATTATTTTAATCGGACAAGTACACGCTTCAAAATCTTATTTATGAAATCATCATTTCAATCCGGAACACTCTTTAAGCCAAAAATTGGATTAGAACCAAAATAAATTTTTGAAATTTTTTAATTATTCGATATTTTAATTTTCAACTTATTTGAAATTTTTATATAATAAAATTTATTTCAATCCGTCCAATGAGAATATCAAAACCATTCAATGTGCTAATTCATAATAATTATTTATTTACATTTATTTCAGCGTTTTTCAGAGTTTATGCAAATTACAGGAAAAGTTTTTGAGAAAAAATAAGGTTCTCCTCAATGTTTTTTTAACATTTGCAAAGGTATCATAATTTTTTTCAAAAAAAGTAAAATATTTTATTAAAATATTTTGAAAAATCTTAACCTTAAGGTATCTGATTTCAAAAAAGGCAACCGTGTGTTAAAAAAAAATAAAAAAATATTTGAATCAGTCATACAATTTTCAAAAATTGGAAATTAAGAAAAATTGCTCCTTGTAGGTGTAGGAGACCTTGTTGTATTTGAAAAATGGTGTTCGACACAAAGGTAGCCTTTACTAAAAGTAATTTATTGATTTTTTTCTCAAGAAAAGTTGTGAAAATGTTTTTGAAAAAAAACTTTTTATTGATTTTTTTCAAAACAAGTTGTCGAGCCGTTTTGGAAAAAAAAACAATTTTATAAAATTTCTAAGAAAAATTGTACTGGCAGCTTTTATTTTTATTTTTGGATTAAAAAAAAAAATGTCACGAAAAAAATGTTATGTACCAAGTTTAGAGAAAATCGATGTAGCTGTAGCTCAATTTTGTTCAACTCCCGTGAACAAGAGAACTGATTCTCGATACAATTCAAGTAAATAGTAGTTTCACCTGATTTGAAAGTTTTGGGATGTTTTATAAAAGAATTTGGGATGCTATTTTATGAAATGAAAATAAACTTTAATATAACATAGAATTTGGAGTATTATTTAGTTTTTGAAATAAGAATTTTTTATTGCTTCTGTATTGTTCCAACAGAATAGCACTCCGTGTCAAGCAGCTCATAGGACGATTTGAGCTATCTTTCACGAGGTGATGACATGAATCGTCCATCACCAAGATCGTACACGGTTTGAGCCTGTTTGACTTTTTCTTGTTGGTTTTTGAAGTCAGCATAATCCAGGACCCAGGCCATCTTGCTCAAATTCAGCCGGATCTATGCAATAAGTCATTGGAAATTTGACCTCTGGAATTCATGCGAACGTGGAAGTCAAGTTGAATTTTGGAACGTGTCATATTCCAGATATAGTAACATACATGGACCTTTCAAATAGAAAACTTATTTTGTTAGTCTCCACCCGCTTTTATTGAAAAATCCTTAATCTATTGCGGTCAATTCTAGAATATCAATCGATCGCGATTACAATAATATTCAACTAAATTAATTTATTAATACAAAATTCCGATAGAAAATACCTACATAAATTTTAATTTAACAAATTAAACAAACAAACTAAACAAAGAGAAAAACATTAAACTTTATTATTTTTATTTGTTTATTGCTCTTCATATAATAATTCATAAGAAAATAAGGTAAAATATAATTTAATTTTGTTTCAGTTTCTGTTTTTGTTTTCTGTATATTTTTGTTTGGTTTTTACGATGCCATATTCTTAAGCCAAAAATTAGATAATAAAATGTTAAATTTCAGCACATATTTTACTATTATATAAACCAAATGAAATATATAAAGCCATAAATATTTAATAGATTAACTTTTTATGTTTTTTTTCTTTTTTTTATGTTTCACAAATTGAATTGTGTGCATGGACAGGTTTTTATCACTTTCGTCATCATAATTCAAGAAAACATACAATCCTTTTTTTTGTTGTTGTTGTTAATGCAATGAAAAACGTTGTTAGCTTTTAGGCGGAATTTTGTTTGTTATTTTGTATCGATAGAAATGTTAAAATATATATATTTAGTCGTAAAGATAAAGTCATAAAAAACAATTTTCTTTTCATTTACGGATTAAGTAATTGTAAGTTAAAGGTTTTGAAAAATAGAAAAGGCATACCTTCCTACATTTTTGGTTAATGATTAGAAAATTTCGAACTTATAGGGAAATGAAATGTTTATAAAAGAATGTTTGAAATTTTAAATCTTCGATCTCATTAAAAAAACGATAAATTGACTTTAAAATTCGCTGAATGATGTTTTGGTTTATCAGCATTTTTATATTTGAAGAAACCGACTTTACATAAACCTAGACAAAGTAATCGAGTGATAATAAATGACATACATCCAGGGCCGGACAAGCTATACGTGCAAGCGGTTTAAAGGCGCAGGGCACTGAATCCAATGGGTGCCCAGCAAGCATTAAAAAATCCACTTGCCTTATTGTGAGTTCCAAATGGAAAATTTTCACCCGAATGTTTGTTCCCATGGAATTTTAGAATCTTAGAGTTTTGATTGAACTTCTCTTGGCCAAGAATGAACAAAAAACTCACAAAAAGGTCAAATAACTGACAATTTTAGCTCATAACAAAACATATTCAAAATAAGTTATCACTTAAAAAGGGAATTTTCGTTTTTGGGGTAAAACTCACAATAGGCTAAAATTAAATGTCGTTTTTTTTGCGTGGAATGTTGCTCACGTGAAACTCACAATAGGCCTGATTATGTTTTTGAATTGTTTTTGAGATACTTTTTACTTAAATATTTTTTTTTTCACTTCATATATTTTTCTGATACTCGTATGTTTTTTTGAGTTTAGCTTACAACTATTTTAATAATCTTTAGCTACTATTATTTTTGTGATATAATATTCGATTTTTTAGGTTTTAGTAAATCAAATTTATTTTGTGTTCATTGTTAAAAAAACGCATTGCAAATTTGACCACTTAAGTAATGAGGAAATTACTTCTTCCATCAATAACCGTAATTGGGGGCGCTAGTTATGAAGCTAGCATAGGTCGCTTATTGATAGCGGGCCGGACCTGCATACATTGGTGTTCGGTTCACTAAAAGATATCGTAATTTAATGTTTTCATCGATATTTCAGTAGGGGTAAGGCGTAAGACAAACTATTGCAGTATTTGTAAGGAGCACTATCCTGTTTGAAATGCTTGGTTTTTGGATGAATGTAACATTGACGAAGCTGTGAATTAATTTTTGACAAAATAAAAAGGCCAATGAAACTTAACATGAATACCAAACAAATTACTTACTTTTATGAGGATTTTTGAAGTTGAAATGATTTTTGCTTTTAAAAAAATCCTTTTGTGAATTCCATGATTAAAAACTATCTTTTGATAAAAAGAAGTAAGGGGCTTGCTTGAATATTTACTCAAGAGTTATATCTTTGGAAAATCTCGATGCTATCATTACTTCCTGTATACCATCTGAAACTTAAAAAAACAATAAGCTAAAATTGTCGAATTAGTCCCATCAGTCAATTTTAAAATGATTTCATTCAATTAATGTGTTAAATTTTAGGCCTACCACTATTTTCAAACTATTTTTCTTTTAGTGAATAAATCCAACACTTCTTCCTTTTGAAAGTCCTTATTTCAAAACCTAATTAAACTCATTGTTAGTTAAAGTACTTATTAATCTCCAAAATTCTAATTAAAGTACCTACTGTTCAGAATTTATAAGCCTGCCTATATCAAATATAATCATCTACACAAATATATTATCCGTTCATTTGTATACTTACTATATCTATATCTATATCTTTATCCATCGAATCCCTTCATTACACTTAAGCTTTTCCTATTCATAAGTCAATACGCAATATAATAAGCAATTTTACCACACATCGTACACAAATGCATTAATAAATTATTATTTCGATAATAATGGCATAGTGACAGGATACACAGTCACACACGCATATGGCTCAGGATTTCTGTGGAAGGGGACGAAACACATTATTATCCTGATGGTTGTTTGGGAATTGCCTTATATGAGTCCCCATGGCCAAGCAATAGTTTAACAAACAACTATAAGTGTATGTGTAATACCAAAAGTAAAATTTACTTTAATATCAAAATGTTTTCTGCCGCTTGACTAAAGCTATTTGTACAATTGGATTGTATAATCGTGGGAATATGTATTAGTGTGTGTGTGTGTGTGTTTAAATGTCCCCAAAATATTAGGACACTTCATCAAAATGGGGATAAATTTATTATCGTTATTATATCCTTTTGATGGTTAGGTTGGTGGTTTTTTTTTTTGTCCAATCCAATCATTCCAAAAAGCTTGTGTTTCTGTTGTGACGACCGACGACGACAACAACAAAAATACTTCCAAACACCCAACGGTAACGGCGACAATATCCTGGATTATTAATACTGGGCAGAGATTTTGTGGTCATATCTATAATGGAGGTGGGCTTTATAGGCATAGGCATTTTGGAATAAGGTGGAAGAAGGCTTTTTTCTAAGCTTATACTCACATTGGCTGTTATAGAGAATCTGTGATAAAAATACTGGCAAGCTAAAATACATTTTCAAATCAGTGATATATGCAATGTAAATGGCCGGACTTTTAGTTGAAGTTATTTTTCGAGTTTTTTTTTTTTCTTTTTCTTTTCCATCGAATGATTGACGGAATTGTAATCGGCTTTAGCTGGGGCCAAAAGGATATTGATAGGTTTTTTTTTTTACGATCAAAGTTTTGTTTCCTAGTAACCATTATGTTTGTGGAGGGAGAGGAAAGTAATTTCTTGGAAATTCAGTTTCTAGTTTTTTTTTGAGATAGAAGGTTGGTTAATCAAAAGCAAAAGATAGTTAAAAGCTTTTTTTTTTTTTGGTGAAATGACTAAGTGGACGTGATATGGAATAATGAAGTTTTATGGAAAAAATACACTTAAATGTGTGCTAATATTCTTTTATGGAATAAGTTAATTTATTGGTTTTGTTGCTGGATACTGTATGATTACCTAAGTAAGTGTACAGTATTTGAACCAGTATCGATTTTGTATGCATGCGTTAAATAAAATCAAATTCGAGAATTTGATAAAATGTATTATACAATAGTCAAGGCCACCTAAACCGCGAAGTGATTTGTCAGTTATTCCGCACGGATCGTGTTTAAGATAAATGAAATCCATCGCAAGTTACAGATGGGTCAGCAATAAGCGATTTTTTGATTTATCTCTGGTGGACCAATTATCGGATTTTTACAAAAGTATTTTAGAGTCTTTTAGAAATGTTGTTTTATATTAGAATTTTCAAATAAATTGTGCAAACAGAAAATGGGCTCTTATTTCTTGGAACCTAATTTCAAGTAGTCACCACAATGATCAATTGTGTAACTTGTCATGGTGATTTGGTATATGAGGGACTAAATACAAGGATTTTAACAGATTTGACAGACGCCCCAAAAACAACATGGCCACAGCAATACCCAACTAACATTTCAGCTTTGTTTTGGCCTAACTGAATAGGCTTTCTTATTTCTTAAAAACATCTGTAAAATTTCTTTAAACATAAAGGAGAACAATATCGAAGTTCTAAAGTGAACTCTTGACGGTCTAATAGAAGTTTAAACGAGTCGTATTCGAAATATTAACGAAGCTTAGGTTTTGACAGAAAGGTTTCTTTAAAGAAAAGAGCACACGTTTAAAAAGAGTTATGAGCTTTTATGGATAGGTTGTATAATATCTACTAGAAGTGGATAATACAACTCTTAGAGAGGTTGAAAAATAAAAGGAAAAAAAGTAGAACTTATTTTTCAATTTTTTTGAAGCGTTTTTTACTATTTATACCATTTGTTACCGAAACTGTGTTTCAGATACGATTAATTTTTATTTAACGTATTTTAAATAATTATAGAACACAAATGTTTTTCTAATGTTTCTAGGGATCGAACCCAGAACTCCTATAAGCCCAGGAAAAATGTACAAATAAAATGCCAATCTGCGGAAAAATTCCAAGTTAAGATTTTTAAATGCAATTTTTTTTATTTGTGGATAAGGAATACTCATGCAAAAGCTTACAGACGAATCTGGCTTGCGTTAAAAGTTATTCGCGTTCAAATGTCGAAAATACTAGTTTTTCGTGGAACGGTAAGTAGTAAAAAGTAGTTTATACACAACTTGTAGATAATAATATGATTCTCTACAAAAAATGTTTTGACACTTTTTTTTCTCCGACTGATAAGTAAGAAGATATCGGTGTTTGAAAAAATGTAAATTGACAAAAATATCACTTTTTTGCGAATAACACAGAAATTGTGAGTGTGATCAAAAACGTTTGTATGCTAAATTTGTGTATAATGTTAACATGCCTAAGAAAAAATAATTTATTTTTTCTATATGTGATAATTTAAAAGATAACTATCTGAAAAAAATCGTCAAAAACCCAAAATTTCTGATTTTTGCTTCTAACTCTTAAATAAAGAAGTTTTCATTAAATAATTTATGCTCAGTTTATAGATTGTAATGTTATCTAAAAAAAATGTTAAGACACATTTTTAAATATGAGTCACAGGTAAAAAAGATATTGTTACTTCAAAAAGGTAAAGAATCCAAAGTAAGGATTTTTCGCTTACCACTTTAAAACGTTTAATGTTAGAAATTTTATTTCAACGCAGTTTATAGGTTGTTGTACCTTCTACAAGATTATATAAAAGTTTTTTTTTCTTTTGGCAGTCATGAAAAAGATATTATTTTTATATAAACTGAACGAAAAACAAAAATAATAATATTTTGCGTTTTCTCATAAATGGCAAAGCTTTCGAAAAATTATTTACACTCATTTTGTAGAAAATAATATTTTCTGTAAGAATTATTATGAGCACTTTTTCGATACGAGGCTCCAATAAAAGATATTGAGATTTCAAAAACTATCAGTTTTCGAAATTGCTTCTTTTCGGTTACAACATGGTTCGGAAAAATCCATTTCCACTTGGGGAAAATTCCCAGTAAAAATTTTTAAACACAAATATCTTCAGTTTTTGATAAGAAATAGTCATGCAAAAGTCTACAGATGAATCAGGCTTGCGTTAAAAGTTATTCAAGATCAAACGTCAGAAATATTTTTTGTGTATTCTTTATAAATAGAAATAATTGCATTTCAAAATCTTCACTTGAAATTTTTCCGCAGTGAAAGTACATTTTTCCTGGGCCATATGTGACAGTCCAGCATTCTTCCCACTTCAAACATTTTGAAATTTTAAAAAAGAAAAAGCCTTATTAAGTTTTTGCATCTTCTGAATCATATCTAAGATGGCCGATCTTAGATATGATTCAGAAGATGCAAAAACTTAATAAGGCTTTTTCTTTTTTAGAATTTCAAAATGTTTCTTAAAACATTTTTTTCTCTTTATGAAATCGATATTTTTATATTTGATTTTATTTAAACTAATGTAAATTCTGTTCGGTATTGAAATAGGATTGGTGTTAATGCATTTTAAGTGGAAAGTTGAGACTATTTGAAATTTTTTTTTTGACTAAAAAAAAGTTTATTTAGTCAAGAGATTTATTTCTTCATCAAAAAAATAAATGATTTTACTTTCTAAATGTCTCAAAATAAATAATTAAAATGTTCAATGATAGCTATAACTTGCACCTTACATAAAAACTAAGGAAAATTTCAAGATAATGTCAAAGACGTTTTTTATAAAAAAAAATGTACCATCCAAATGGAAAAAACTTTAAAACATTTATAAATAGGGTAATTCCATGAAAAAGTAGACATGACGATAGAAAAACAGAAAATTTATCTCGCCCCTTGTCTATTGTTCGCTAATTTTAAAATTAAAATTGCAAAATATCCTACAAGAAACAAACATTTGGCTGCAAATACTATAGAATTATAAAAGACTTAACCCTTATTTTTTGAATTGAAAACGTGAAATACCGTGAGTTTCCAACTTTTTGTATCATGTGAGTTACCATATGTATATTATTAAAATTGTATAAAATATTTTTAGAAATTTAAAGTTTTTTGTTCAGTTTTTAATAGCATGATATATTTTTATATCTTATTAAACACTCTAGTTATGCCTTGTTGGTTTGTTCAATTTAAAAAAAAATGTGCAAGGTACTGCAACAAAACCCGTATCCGAAATGGGTAACGTGAGTTACCAACATGTTTTAACATTTTTTTACTGAGAAAGAATTTTTTTCACCAAAATTTGTATTTTTTCTTTTAATAGTTGAAGTCATTACCATGTATAAGACTTACTTTCTTTTATTTATATTTTAATAAGAAGGAAAATTTTAAAAAAGAAGCTCGTAAGACTTTCCCAAATGTAACGTGAACTACCTAATAGTTGCCTATGAATTGAATGAATTGCCTAATAGTTAATTTAAAAAAAACTTAGTAAACAAAAGTTAAAAATAACATTTTCTTGTATATTTATGTGGCTATAACTTGCTTACTAGCTAAAGCAGATATGAGCATTGCTCGACATGAAAGGGAGATAATAAAATTTCCTTTTAAGGACGTATTCAAAAGAGGTTTTGATTTTTGAGTAAGAAACGACTGAGAAACAGTTGCCTACTCATTTCAAGTTTTCAAAGTTTAATAAATGACATTTTTGGCTATACCTATTGATAAACTTGCTGGATGAAATGCTCAAACTTAGTCTATGATTCATTTAAGGGCATACGCAAGGGGAAATAGAATTCGTTTATTTCAATATTTCTTAAGAAAAAAGGGTGAAGAAAATGTTCGAAAAAAGCAACCAATCTTTTTTCCATTTTATTTTCTTCTTATAGTTTCAGGGAGCCCCATATTCCATTATCAATCAGCAAACTGGTGCCATAGTCATGAACTTTTGGGACATGCTTGCGCAGCTGATTGAATTTTTCGACCGAAATTTCTATTGTCTTGGTTTAGTAATTTGGCAATATATTTGCTAAAATTGTTCAAGGGTAAATCCATACATTTATTACCGTGGAAATATTATTATTAGTTTTTGTCAATTTTTTGATCTCATAAGAGCTGATTAAAAAATGACCTACAAATAGCCCATCCTCTTTTTGCATACAACTTTATTCAAATCCAAATAAGACATCATCTAAAATGTTGTTCTTGCTTTAGTATGAAAATTGAATGTTGTTTGAAGTTTTGCCAAGGTACACATATTTATTTTTTAATTTTTGGTGAGTTCATCTGACTGACAGTTTTCTGAACCATCAATTTATACGTCTCAAAACACTTCAAATAATGACCATCATCGCGGTAAAGACTATCCGTATCTATAGATACTGATTCCAGACAGGTTTTCATTAACTTGCTGTGGGAAAAAATACATATACATAATCCGAAGTGAAAATTAAGTCTTATTTCATTCAGACAGGTTTATGAGAGTCATTGTAACCAGATTAGGCAACAAACGTCCTTTATTCCGTGAAATGACAACAAAATTATGAAACAGAAAAAGAAAGGTATTCCAATGTCCATTTCATTTTTGTACCTTAAACTTTGTTGGGGTATCCTGCTCACAATAAGGCTAAGTTAAAAAATCTTCATTTACCAAATAGATACTAAGATTATGCTGAATGTTTCACTTTGCCTTTTTATTTCAAACAATCTGAACTAAACTTAATAAAAACAAAAAAAGTTTTTATATCTACCAAGGTACTACAAGAATATTTCAAGAGCTTTGTATACATACTCTGTTTAATCGTGGCGTGTTTTGTTTTTTTTTTGTATTCGTCCTTCATAATAAAGAAGGTAAAATAAAAGTGGGCAGGTATATGTATGTATAACAATAAGTGCGGCAAAAGTTTTTTAATTAATCATCATCTCATGAATTCCTTTGAAAAAAAAAAATATGGTAGAGCAAAAAAAACATCACGCAATCTCTTCTCCTGTACCTAGTTGAGACGTCCAGAATTCCAAACTCACACCATACTTGTATAATAAAATTCTCTGCACACATTATATCGTGGCCTTTTTTTTAACTCCCCGAAGCCAATACTGAGAATAGGGTAAACCAAAAAAAAAAAATAAAAACCAAAAATTAAAATATTTCATTTTTGTTTTTATTCGTCCTTCTATCCATATACCTAGGTACTACATTGAGTCCTTGAGGATGATCCTATGACACTCGTAGATTTCTTGAGAAACTTTTCTCACAAGCAAACATTTTTTTTTTGTTTTACAGAAGAGTCAAGCGGAAACTATCATCTTGCAACAACATGAGGCACTTTATACTCTTATCAGGCAGACATAAGGATACGTCAAGGGTATATCTTTTGGCCATAGTCTGTTGACTTAAAATCTCACATTCTGCTGGTTCTGTGCGTCGATATTGCTTCTTTTTTTTTGTTGGAAGAAGAAGAACAGAAAAGTTTTCTCAGCAGTGCAGGCACAGCAGAGAGTGTTTGCAAAAAAAAAAAAAAACAACAAAATACAAAAAGGATTCAATGTTTTGCTTTCAGTTTTTATGACACCCTGAGGTTTTATATCCGTAATTATTGTTATACCCCAAAGATGGACATAGTTTTTGCCTGAGATGAGTCCACCCTTGGGTGTATAAGGAAATATATATAATAATATAATATATGACAAGTGAGCCATTGTGGAATAGTGCGGTTATGCTACGTTTTGGTTTTCCTATTGGCTTTGTTTCTTTAATAAAATTATCGTCAGAAGTTTTATGCGGCTTGGTCTTTCTTAAGCTTTTTTTGTTTGTAATCTTATAGGGGCATATATATCTGTACATACATACATATAGCTTATATGCAGGCAGAAAATATAAGGATTTAATTTTCTTATATTCTAGGAAAATCTTAAATAGATTCGTTTTTTTTTTTCTTGAATGTATAGTTATATGTATATTCCCTTATGACATTGAAGAAATGAGTGTTTTGATAGATAAAGTTTTGACTTGATGGTTATTTAATTTCTGGCATGTTTCTAATGGCATTTTTGGCCCATTTACGATAAGAGCAGGCATAGACCTCTTAAAATAAAATGAAATACTCGCCTCCTTCAAGATTTCAACTTCAGTTTTTCGCATATAAAAAAGTTTTATATCGATGATATGTATTTTCATTTTAGCTCATTAACTTTAATGCTTAAGCCTCTTTAAATATTATAGTTCTCCAAACAATTTTCCATTAACAAATCCACAGGACCTTTCTTATTTATTTGATTCCTTATCGCTTATATGTATACAAGTGAATTTTGACAAGAAAACAGATTTGAAAAGTATAAGGAAGTAGCTTTGTTCCCATTTAAGTAGAAACAAAAAATGTAGGTTTGAAATTTTCAAATTTACACTTCACATCAGCTCGAACTTTAAAGGTTAATTTAAACTTTTTTTTAAACAGTTTCAATATGATCCACAAAACATATAAATATTTTTTTAAGATCGGAAACAATTCACCTAATACAAAAAATAAACATCAAAGGATTGTGGAACGTATCCAGTTTTCATTTCACTATAAATTATGAGTAATGGACGTTAGCCTAGACTAAAAAGAAGTTTTTCTTTACAAGGTTACTGATTAGATGCCCAAATAGGCTGAAATGGAATTATTATTCAGAGAAAAAAATTCTTCGTGAACTTTTTAAAATCTACATTCCACACATCGTATGGGAAATAAGATAAATTTTTGACAACTTACAAACTCTTCTAAATAATCTAGATTTCTTCCTTTAGACCGTATGCTTTGGTATCGAAAAAAAAAGAAGGTTCACACTTCGAAAAAAAGTGTGGAACGCATTAGTTATGTTCATTTCACTTCAAAGGGGTAATGGGTTGATTTTTAATTTAGAAGAAGTTTTCCTAAGCAAATAAATTGAGATAAATTGAAATATTAACAAAAAGTGCAACGATGCACAACTAACACTATTGAATTGTTGACAAACGTCGTCAAATTTAACTAAGAAACCGATTTGGCCTTTTAAATCTTATGATTCGTTTTCGAAAATATTGCTTCGAAAAAATGTGGAATGTATTGACTTTTAACTCACTACTAATTAAGAGAAGAATTCAGTCCGAATTAAGAAAAAAGTTATTCTACGGCGTCTATAACTTAGAACGAAACTAACTATAGAACGAAATTCAATTGGCTACACAACACTTCCCCTTGAACGTTAAATAGGTATTTAAACTCTATAGTTTGTATTTTGCGTGAAAAAAGTGTAGGTTTTTTTTATTTTTCCTTAGCTGCCATAACTACAAGGGCGTACGCAGGACTTTGATTAATAAAACGCCATTCACATGAGCTGTGAACTGCGAATGCGAATAAATTTGTTAAGGCAATTCCAAGCGCAAATATCAACAAATATTTTTTACTTTTCAAAAAAAAAGAATAAACGATCTTATCTACATTTTTATAAAGAAAACACAGCCCACGACCAACGAGATATTTTATGCGAACTGCACTTATTCGTGATCCATAACATCAGGACGCATTCCACATAACTGCGAATGAAAAATTCGCTCGAATTCAACCTCAAATTTTTCAAGCACTCATTTTACTGGTATATCTTTCATAACAATTCCCGTCTTTCGGTGACCACTCATGTGAAAGAAATGTTAAAACTCACGACCATGCGCAATTCGCTATTCGCAACTCATGTAAAAGGCACTTAAGAGTGAAATTAGTCAACTTACAAAATACGTCAGTCATCATTGTTTTAAAAATACATTTCACAGTCAATTTTGTGAAATAAACTAGTTTTGGCGGATTTCCACCTGAAGTAAGAAGTTTCAGGTTTCTCATTTTCCCTGCATGCTTTGTAATCAAAAAATATGCTTGGAAAAAAGTGGAACGTAATTATTTGTCATATAACCTTTAATGATTACTTAATCAATTAACGTCTGAATTAGGAAAAAGTAAGATTGAATATCCAAAAAACCATAACTTTTTTATGAAGTTTACAAAATTTACATTCCACAACTTGCATTAATGAAATATCACTTTGGATGTGTCCAGAACCAGGCGTCGTAAGCGGTTCTAGTTTCCAGTTTTGGAAAGCTCTAGAAAATCTCTATCGATTTTTTTCAGCTTTCTGCAAGCTTTGGTTTCCAAGTTATCGCTATCCAAAGACATTTAGGTAGATAGTTGGGGGCAGAAAATCAGTAAAATCACTTTGGATGGAATATTTCCTGAATGAGACCATGAAAAAAAAAATTGGCTTCGACATATCGATAGGGTTTTAATAGACCTTTCTATTAACGTACGTCACGATTTATTTCAATAACTTTGTTTTTTTTTTTTTGGAAACAAACGGCAAGGGGTTAGTCCATGTTTTTTTCGAAATAGTGGAAAATTTTTTGTGACGAAATTTTTTCATTTTTGGAAAGGTGTGTCAATTTCCTATTCAGCACTGACAACCGCAACAATTTTGAAAGCTTGGTTCGTTAGATATTCACATCTAATGGATTGCGTCAAAATTCATCAGAATTATTTTGGCTGCAAATATTTAATAAACTAGACCTTGAAAAAGCTTTTTGCTTTCAGGAACGGATAGCGTTTGAATAGAGAATGTAGAATTTAAAAATCGGAACTCTTTGCAAGGCTTGGTTCAGAAAATATATCAATCAAAATGCATTTTTAGGCTTAATGCAAATAATTGTGAAATACACAAACATAATAATTTCACGAATCAAAAAACGAGTAGGTGGATAATGTGCCGTTGATTAGTCCTTAATTAATTGTGACTATATCGAATAATTTGTCGTTAATGTTTTCCATTACTAACTCTCGGATCGAAAAATGGGCGCAAAAACTTCGAATTTGATGTTCTATGTTTTCTATGTTTTTTTTTTCAAGAAGTGGTTAAAAACTTCTCAAATTCAATACATATTTTATTGTTTATTAATTTTTAGTTAAATAGTTGTGACAAATTCAATTTTTTCGTGCGATGTTTTATATGTATATTTGGGTGATTTTATTTCTACCAGTGTCAATAGGTGTTCAAAAGCGAAACACCACCCCAAAAAGCCTTATGGGTTAATAATTTCCTATTGTTTAGTCGTTAATTTACTGTGATAATTTCAACTATAGGTTTTCATTCCTATGGTTTTTGTTTTATTTTCTAATAGTTGAAAATTTCCTTACCACTTTTCGAGAAAAAAACATAGAAAACATAGAATTTCAAATTTAAAATTGTCACAACTAGTTGTTAATGACAAATTCTAAACCATCCCATTTTACAATAAGTGAAAGTTTCTTTGATAACTTGATGTTAATAGAAAACAAATCACTCAAAAATTCATAGAAATCAAAACGCTACAAAATTGATTTCCTTACAACTAATTAAAGACTAATTAACGGCAAATTATTAAGTTATGAGGCTTTCGGTCTAAGAACTTTTTATCACTGATTGGGGTGGGTATTTGCTAACTTAAAAAGAACAATAGCTTTTAGAAGCTTTTACCATTTTTCAAAAAAAAAAAAACATAGAAAACATAGAATTACAAATTCAACTGCCACAACTTATCAAAATAGGCAAAAAACCATCAATTTGTATTTTTAAAAATTGGAAGTAAGAATTTGCAGTTTCTTACTTCCAATTTTTAAATTATTTTTCAAAAAATTAATCAATTTGAAAGCTTAGGTAATTTTTATTAAATTTATGAATAGGCTTACATTTCATTTTACATTCCAATGAAAAAATTATTTTCGTTTCCTATTATCATCATACCAACTACATACACTCACGAAATCTCCAGCTTATTGAATCCTGTGGAATTTTATTTACCGATTGTAAAATGTCGAGCAGAGCCCTTTTTTTTGAGATAATACTTGAGAATCCTCAACCCTGCCTTGTAAAACCGTC
Source organism: Dasysyrphus albostriatus (assembly GCA_946251815.1). Taxonomy (NCBI): domain Eukaryota; kingdom Metazoa; phylum Arthropoda; class Insecta; order Diptera; family Syrphidae; genus Dasysyrphus; species Dasysyrphus albostriatus. The sequence goes on along the minus strand of OX276337.1, from coordinate 131,002,106 downwards.
AATAGATATAGTAATCAGAATTCCAGCTTCAACAAAATAATCAATGGAATATCGTAGCCGTAGGTATGTGATTACTTATACCATACCTCTCCCTACCTATACAGTGGAATCCGTATATAAAATTGGAATTTTTTGATATCCTTTTTTATGCATAATAAAAATACCAAACGTTTTTTTTTTATCTCTTATGGAAATATGGACAGATTTATAAATTGAATTTATTTTAATATGAATAATAAAATGAAATATCCTCGAAGAGCTACAATTCAATGCATTCATAGTGTATATGGATATAAATTAACAAAGCCACGCACATACATACACATATAGGTACTTCCTCAACACAAGGACGTTTAATTATCTTGGTAAAAAATAGTAAAGGTAGAAACGATGCATGCCCACCGAATACAATCTCTTCTCTGGTCGGCTTACCACTTTTTCGGTCCGATTTTCCTGTCACTCGTACATACATACATACATATACATAAACCTTTATTATTTTATCCGTGAGGCCCATTTTTTGTTTGTCATTGGCTTACTGGCACTGCTCCTTTTCTGCTTGCCAAAGCTCGCCCTGGTAGCTATACCTCGTAGCAGTAGCACCACAGAGGAACACAATAAAAATAAACAACCATCAGTTTGGGGGACATTCAGTGATTACGGACCACACCTGTAAAATAATTTCAAATATTCCACGGGTGACGATTGGAATATATACGGTGGCGGACGGTATACGGCTTACCCACGTTTTTATTCATTTTGTGTTGTTGTTGAAGCTGCTGTTGTTGTGTGTACTTCGCTACCTGAGTCTGTCTTATTTTTAAATACTTTTTTTTTTTGTTTTATATAAATGTTCCTATAGAGCTCTTTTGTCGTCCTATAGGAAGGGATATAGAAGAACTGGCATATAAGGACAACAAACAAAAATGGATCCAAAAACCGTATACGAAAAGGTATTTTCGCAGATATACGTTTCACAAAATATGCAAGCATATTAATTTACATAAAGGATGAGATATAAAACAAAATTTTTGGTAAAAGCGTATAAACCGAAAAAAAAAAAAATAAAAAATAAGGGATTCCTCCGCAGAGGCTGAATGTCCTTGTTATTGTTATATCAGAATGTTTTCAGTATGAAAATACAAAGTTCATGCATACGAGTATGCATACGATCATGTATTGTGTAGTTGTAAGCCTATGGGTATGTATGTGAGTAGGTAAATATTGAAAGGCATCTATAGTAGTAGCAGCACTGTGAAAAGGTAGAAAAGAAAAATGGACAAATGGAATTATTATTTTAAATATTAAAACTAATATAGCATTGAAATATCTGATGGCAGGGAGTGAAAAATAATTCAGTGAACTGAACATTTTGCATACCTAGGTTTATATGAAAATATAATTTATAACTTTATATTAAAAACTATAAGAAGACAGTTCGCGTAGATATTTGAATTTTTTTTTTTGAACCACCAAATACAGATTATTCAATAAAGCAGTAATAAATCATTGGAAAGGTAGTTTTGTTTATTGAAATATTTAAAAAAGGTATTTTTGTATAGAAATGCGAATCTATTTATTAAAAAAAATATGCATGGTATAGTCGTCTGGTTACCCTGAATGAAGAATGTCTGAGTTAAACCGTTACAACATACATAAAGGATTTTGCAAAAAGAATGGGTAGATGTTGATAGTCTCTGGTGGCCGAGAGAACAATATGCCTGTTGAATTGCCCAGCAATCAAAATTGCTTCTCAATTCACACATTTTGGAATAACGCTCCTATTATGCCTCTAATGGAAATTTATAACATTATAGGAGTATATATAGGTAAAGCAGAATATTTCTTTAAATATATTCTTATATCAGCGTAACAGGCGTAATGGACAAGCTTTACATTAATCCCTCAATAGTGCTTTTATAAAATTGTAATACAATCCTTATGTAAGCTTGTGTCGTTTTTATTTCCATATTGCATCCTTAAAAATGAAAAATATTTCAGTAAAAAAAATTAATCATGAGATCTGAGTGCTTCCTTTATGAAAACGAAAAGTCACTGATTTATCGAACAGCCCTTGTATTTATATTTTTTTTTAAATATATGGGCTTATAAGCCACCAATATATTATATTATATAATTCAAGAACAAATTAATACATGCCTTAGCTTTTTGTTTAATAGGAAACAACATTCAAGAAAAAGTCCTTCATTTAAATGCACTGCATTGTATATCCGAGATTGTGCACCAACTGAGCAAGCATATTGGTGTATAAAGGGACCCGGGCTCGATTCCTAGGCCTACCAATAACAGTGCTGTCGTTTTACATTCCAAAAAATTTGCATAATTTTTGGGACAAAAGCAATACGCAATATTTTTGTTTTTTTTTGCTTAAATTTTTGACTACCAGTTAAACTGTGTGTAAAAAATTCCTGTTTTAGTCGCAAAAATTATAACATTTGAACGCATACAGATACCACTTAATTTTGTTTCAGCTTGATGCTTTGAAGTAAAATTCTAAAGTTATAAAAATGATAATTTTAAAGAAAATTGTTGTATATGATGTTTCGGAATCCTTGGCTGATATAAAATTTCCTCAGATAAAAAATTCCTGAAAAGGAGTTAAGGTAGGTATAACTTATAAAAAGCAGTCAAATTTCGTGGAAAGACCACACTAACACTGACACACAAATGCACAGATTATCACAGATTACAATAGAAGTATTGCAATTGCAGTACGTTCGACAACACTGACTGACAAAAAAGTTTTTTTTTTTTTTTAATTTGGTTCAATGCGAATGTCATTTAGATTTACTGTAATAATATATTCCAGAAAGGTACAATAGGAGTGAAGAAGTCTTACTTTTTATTTATGAGGTTTTATAGAATGCTTATATGAGTGTGATGAATGATTGTGAAAAGCCTTATGTATGGTGCAGAGGCATGGACTGGTTACAATTAACAGTGGATGAGAACGCCTTTAGCTGTTTTGAGAGGAAAATTCTCAGGTTGATTTTTTGGTCTCATTGGTGTTATTGAGAAATGTAGAAGATAAATTTACAACTGAAAACCGATATCGGCATTGCCACAGAAGTTAAAAGTCAACGACTGAAATGACTGAGTGAATGGATATCTATACCCCGGCCCAAAAAATGTTCGAATCCAAATCCGTAGGATGACGCATAGAGGGGGAACGCGCATGATGCAGACGACCTCCACCAACTTAGTGTGTGAAACTGGAGACAGGTAGCAAGAGACCAAGCCGGCTGGAAGAAGCATTTTGGTTGAGGCCCGAGACCTCTACGGACTGTAGTTCCACCATAATTCAGTTAGTAAGCAAGTGAGTAAGTCTAAAATTAAGTAAGCAAGGAAGAATGCATGTAAGTAAGTAAGTTAATAAGTACGTAAGTAAATAAGCAAGTAAGTAAGTAAGAAGGTAAGTAAGTAAGAAGGTAAGTAAGTAAGTAAGCAGTAAGTAAGTAAGTAAGAGATTAAGTAAGTAAGTAAGTAAGTAAGTAAGTAAGTAAGTATGTAAGTAAGTAAATCAGTAGGTAAGAAAGTAAAAGTTACTAAGTAAGTAAATAAGAGAGTGAGTGAGTAAGTAAGTAAGTAAGTAAGTAAGTAAGTTAGTAGGGAAGTAGGTAAGTAGGTAAGTAAGTAAGTAAGTAAGTAAGTAGGTAAGTATGTATGTAAGCAAGATACAAAATTTATTATTCGCGAACTATATTTTTAATGGTTGTGAGAAGATGATAAAGAATTAACAGCTCTTTTATTTATGTTTCCGCAAACCAACCACTTCAATCACTGTAATTTGTGTTCCATCTCCGCAGAATATGAATGCATACTGGAATGAGTTTATTTTGTCTATAATTTTCAATCTTGGAGCTTGAGCCATAAGTAATAGTAGGGGAGGAGGGCATGTGGCTATCAAGCTACTAAATTTTTACCGTAGATTTTTGTCAAATGTGTACTTTTCTTTTTTCTATATGAGTTCATAATCTGCCATCTCTCCTGAAAGGTTTTCCTTCATTTGGAAAAAGTCTTTTGAGTCACTATGGCTTGATTCTTTTTTTATATAATGGTTAGTAAAATAATGGAATTTTATTTTATCATTCTTTCAATTAAAACCTGAGTTATAAATGAGCAGAACTTAAGTCTTTTGATTTAAGTGCTCTTTCTAAACGTAACTTATACTAAATATATAGCTGATGGTGGCACCAGATATATAAGACAACATTGGTAGCTTATCATCGGAAAGCATTTTATAGATATAGATACAAATCTTGTTGGTGTTTTATAAGAGGCTTACTTTAAGAAAAAAAAAACACAAATACCTTTATATTTTGTACACAATATAGAATTTTTCTATGTCAAATAACTTAAGAACTTTGGATTACTTTCCCCCTTAAATGCTTTTAATAAATAAAACAGGCTCTAAGAGCTTGCTAAGTATGAGCTCTTAAACAAAGACAAGAAAAAAAGCTTCCCCTAACGACCTTTTTTTCCATTGTTACTGTGTAACGAACAATTTCTTCACCCACCAATTGGTCACTGTGCCCGCATACTGGTTCAATAAATTCCTCCCCCTTCTCCCCATCGATTCACTTGAAATCGAAAAAAAAAAAACAATATTGATGGTAATACCCATCGAATTGAACTTTGTTGTTCGTTAAGTATTACTTCTAAAATAAACTGCTATTTTTATTCCCATCGCATCCATATATAAATACCATAAACTCATATACAGAAAATCCCTAAATGGACGACCATTTTGTTGACACCAAATGCTAGATAATTTAATAGCTGTTCATTTCGATGCCAATTTGTTCCATGACTTGATGTTTATTTTTTTTTTTTCAATTTTTTTTTGTTTTTTTATATTAAATCCGCCCTTAATGCAAATTAAATGCATTTGACACATGGTAATTGCCCATCTGTATCTATTAATACCAGGATATTTGAGTTTTAACATTTTTGCTCAAATTATTTTCAACTGATAATAAACACTCATGACACTTTATTTTAAAACAGGATTTTGTCCCTCTGATGTGTACTTTAGTTTATGAAGAGCAAATATACGAAAATAAAAAATATATAAATGAAAATAAATGGCTAGACTATGTCATTGAGCTCAAACTATAAGCTGTGTTAACGCAAACATATTCATATCTCATGTTCATGTGTATAGGTGGTATAAGGTATAGCTGAAGTGCAGAAAATAACCTACTCGTTTGGAAGTTCTATAGAGAGGAGATAGGACGCAAAAAAAAAAATTGAATCAGGATCAACCCCTCATAGTACATATATTTCTAACGCCTAGAAAATTAAACAAAAAAATATTTCGAGCCTCTGTGTGCAAACGCAGCAAGCTCCAACATATCATCCCTCGTAAAAGAGAAACTTTTAGTGTTTTTTGTTGGTTATATAAATGGGTGACAGACACTGACAGGCTAGAAAATCACAAAGTGTATGTATATAATATCCTTTTTGTGAAATGGGCCCGTTTGAATTTTCAAAGTGAGGGACAGTGAAATATAAATTGGAGCATTTATGGTGGTTCTATAGTCGAGGATTTATATGCCTTTGCCTATCTAGCAGACAACTTGACTGATATTTCTTCTTTTTTTTTTTGGTTTTCTCAGTCTGGAATCTAATTTGGCCTCACCAACTAAGGTCCTTCTATTGACCGAATCGAGCTTCTTTTTCTTCTTTTTGAGTTTGAGCTCTATGTATAGGTATATATTCGCACTAAGTAATTTGGCATTGCACTAGATTTAAAAAAGACACTTTCACCTACGTATTCAGGCTAAGTACGTGTTTGACCTCGTAACCTCTGCTATCTGATTCAGCTCTAAGTCACCCCCTCTTACACCTCCACTTCCCTCTATACATATATGGATACAAGAAGCTAAATATATCCTTAACTCTACCTACTCGTATTGATTTTCCATTTGTTTTTTATGTTTGTTTGTTGTTGTTGTTTTTGTTGGTTCTTATACGTATAGTGTGAGGACAATTAGTTCCACTTTCGTTCAAGTGGACACTTTCAAGTCTAGGGCAGAGGTGTTTTCTAGCTTATTGCAATGACGTTGACATTTTTAATAAGTCATTTGACATTATTTTTTGTTTGTTGTCTTCATGTGAATGTGTGTAGAAGTGTGTGTGTGTGCAAAGTGTGTGCTTAGAGCGATAATAATCGAGGTTAATAGACTTTTTCTATATGATGATGACCATGTGTGTAGTGAAGGTGGGTAGGAACATTTATAATAGAAGAGAGGTATGGCAATTGCTATTATTGTAGTTATGGAGTATGAAAATAAAAATCTAGAAAACGATGTCATGGGAAAAAAAAAAACGAAAACACTTAAGGAATTGAGGATTTTTATTTTGAAGCAAAATCATTGCAAATAGAATTTTATATTAGATTTTTCTTATCTTTTAGCAGAGCACCTTTCAACCTTATTTTTTATTTTTTAGATGAGTGGGCCTTTAAAGCTAGAGAAATAAGTATACTCATAGATTTGTTTTTAAATACCCACAAAAATGGGATTTACAATGAGAGGTTGTGTGCTCAACCTTTTTTCAATCAATTTTTGGAGATTTTTTTTTCTTAAAAAAAAAAAGTTTAAAAGATGTTAAAGGCCTTAAGAACTAGGATTATAGAACTTATATGTTTTATAAGATGATTCTTTGTTGTAATAATTTTTTTTAAAGAACATTATTTGACCCCTTACCAATTTCAAAAACAAATCAACTTATATATTTGTATTTAACACTCCTTGGACCTTTCCAGGCATAATAAATAAGTCGGATACATATTATTTAAACCTAACAAAAATATTGTTAAAAAATATGATTTTCAAAAAGCCTAAATAAAGAACTGAATGGAATTGAATTGAATTGAATTGAATTGAATTGAATTGAATTGAATTGAATTGAATTGAATTAAATTGAATTGAATTGAGTTGAATTGAATTGAATTGACTCCTTGGACCTTATTCAACGAGAAATTTCTAAATTGTTGTAGACAACATGCAAAACATATTTTTGGTTACTTCTTCGAGTATTTTTTCCTTAATGGCTTACGCAGTTTTATCAAAATTCTGTTAAGTTACTTCTAATTATAAACTATGTAGGAAAAAAGAAATGAAAAGAGGTTGGGAACGAGGTCCAATAGTTCCAAAATTCACAATTGTATCATAACGAAATCTTGCAGTTACAAAAATCAATCCTCTATAATCTCGTTCGTAATTACAAAAATCTATTTTTAATAATCCCGTAATTTTAAAATCTCGCAAACTGAAATCTTGCAAACTAAAATCTGTTAGATCTGTTAAATCTTGCGATTCAATATCTTTCAGTGGGTGTGAGAAGCGAGTTCTTAGTTTTTGGGATTTTTACTTGCGAAAATGTTAAAAGTAGGATTTTGTAATTGCGAGATTATGAAAAACATGATTTTATAATAGTGATATTCCATAATGCGAGATTTTAAATGCAAGATTTTTTTGCGAAATCACAATTTCCATCCCCCTTTTGATAGTTTAAATTTACATAAATAATATTTATAAAAATTTTGTTAACATTTCGAGTGATTTAAAATATTTTTCTTACACAAACAAACATTTATTTATTTGACTTTGCGAGATTGTTAAATATGAGGTTTAAATTGCGAGATTTTGGTTTGTATTTTTGAAATGTTTTGTTGCGCGGTGTAAATGCGAATTTGCTTAGAATGCGAGATTTTGTAATTGCAAGATTATGGAAGGCAGAATTATTATTTAGAGAGGTTTTGTTTTTCGAGATTTTCAAAAAATTTCAAATAACACTATTCAAGATTTTGGTTTACTGAATTTCGTAGCGCTCACAGTGAGAATAAAATTTCGTAAAATGTACCTAGTTCTAGTATTTTTTTGGAGAGCTCTGTATCACTTTGAAAAACAAATTAAATATTGTTAAACAAAAATTTCTTCTTAAATTTCTAGACAACTTTTTTAAAAAGTTTAAGCTCTTTAGAGCAATTGAGGAGAAAATTCGAATATGTATAAGAGAGAAAAGCGTGGTAAATGGTGGATTTCCAAAAAATTTTATATATGGTTCTGAAGTTTTTAGATATCAAATTTGATTTGATATTGGTGATTGTCAAAGTGTTTTTTCATGCAATAAATAAAAGAAATTCTTTTGAATAACTTAAAAACACTTTTTTAATTATTTGTTTACTTAAATGCATTTCGAAAGCTATGCTTCCATTGTCTGCTTCCGAAATGCATCTAAGAAAATAAATAATTAAAAAAAGTGTTTTTAAGTTGTTCGAAATAATTTCTTTTATTTATAACAAATTTACAAAATTTCTTTCAGCTTTATATAGGGCAACTTCCAAAAATTTTATATGTTGTTCTTTAACTTCTAGACAACTAATTTACAAATATCAGCAAAGGACCAAGAGGTAAACTCAAGTACATACAAAATAGGAGTGGTGGTGGGTGGATATCAAAACGTCTGGTCTTGCCTGGTCAAATTGAAAATAAGTTGAGGCGTGGTAGTGGGTGGATTTCCAAAAAAATTTAAATATTGTTCTTTAGATTCTAGACAACTTTTTTTTATGAAAATTCAGCCCTCTATGGCAACATATTTAGGAGAAAACTCAAGTAAAAGAAAAGAAGAATATCGTCGGCTTAGAGTGTAAAGCGGCTAACTCCACTTTTTTTTTTACCATTATAGACCACTTTAAAAATTGCTAAAAAATATAAAAGTCTATCAAATCTTTTCAATTTCACTGAATTTGGCAATAACGAGTGTTGAAAAATATTGAATGTAATTTTGGTTTTATTTTAGTAAAGCGAACACTTCGTTAAAAATATGTGTTTGTAAAAAATGCAAAATAGGACTTAGCTGCTTTACACTCTAGGCCGACGATATGTTTTTCTTAAGGCTCTAGAAACGTTATTTACAAAAATTCAGTTCTCTATATCTAAAGCAATGCATTAAGAATTAAACTCAAGTATAAAAAAGTAGGAGTGGTAGTGGGTGGATGTCAAAAAGTCTTGCCTTGATCGTCAAATTCAGAGTCTCCATTTTAAAAATCTACAAAGTTAGTAAACAAAATAGCAACCCAAAAAAGAAGAGATTTTTAATCCTTTTGTTAATTTTATTCTGGTCGTGATTTTGTGCAGAGAGTTCTATTCGTGACTTGGGATTTGCTACTCTTAGTTGTAGTTTTAGCTCTGCGGTTGTGAATCTGTGATTTTTAATAGAATGTGAAAATTGAAATGAATGCTCCCTGCATCATTGAAACCACATTATTTCATGCACTCAAAGTCTGGTCTTGAATAGGTAATCATTATTCACATGTCGTGATTATGATTCTTTAATCACAGCTTGTGATTTTTTGCTGAGCTCTCGAAAAAACTTAGCAGAATTTAGTTCTTAGGCCCCAGGTTTCACAGTCTCGTTTGAATTTTGAACTGCGTTAAATTGTTCTGCTGAATTAAAAACAACAACTTTCATAATACAAAATCTATGATTACTGAAACTAACTGACCTTTATGATGATCTAGTAATTTATCAGAGGGTATAATTTTTTTAATGAAATTACCCAAATGAGGTGCCAAAAATCTTTCATGACTTTGAAAAAAAAACTTTAAAAAATCGTAAAAATTTTTTTTTATAGATCTTAGTGCCTTTCAGGTGGGGTATAAATGTTTTACAAATTTCCCATTAATGAGGTGTAAACGCTGCACAAAAATTTAAAAATTATTTTTTAAAAAATCTATGACTGACCAATTAGTTTGGCTATTTTTTTTTCTTATTTATTAAACACCAATTACTGAAAATAGTTGACCTTAAATGAGCATGAAGTGGCCTTTCAAATGGCATACTTCTTTTTTAAAACGATCTAAATGAATAGTTTTTTTTACCTTGAAACGTATTTTAAAAATTTATAGAAAAAAAAACTATGGCTGACCAATTACTGAAAATAGTTGACATTTTATCAAGATCTTCAGATCTTTTGGATGGTCTACATTTCTTTTTTGTAAATTTCCCATAAATGAGGTGCCAAAAATCGCGCGTGACCTTGAAAAACTTTAAGCCTTGATTATTAGTTATCTAAGGCTTACCAATGACTGACCACTTAGATGGAATTTTATTTTTTCAAATTTCTCATATATGTGGTGCCAAAGATCCAGAGCCCATTATAGTACCTTAAATTTGAAAAAAAATCATCCGTAAAATTGAAAAACTTTCGATTATTTTCTAATTTTAACGACACTTGGCACCACAGGTAGAGCATTTCATTTTTTTTTTTTTTTTTTTGAAAATTGAAAATTGTAGTAGTTACCTAATTCCTACACGCTAAAGAATGTCCATCCTTTAAAAACCATTTACTTTTAGCACGATTAAAATACGCCATGCATGGTAGCATTAGTCAGGCACATTAATTGGCCAAATATTTAGAATGCTATGGCTGTAGCTGTGATTCGTAGCAGTGTCAAAGTAGAAAAATTCTAAGAAAATAGTCTATGGCGGTGAAGTGTAAGGAATAGCAGAAGTTCAAAAAAATTCAACTCTTGCTACAAGCTACAACTACAATCATTCTGTTCAGGGTTTAAGAAGACTGTTTTAACTAACTTGTGGTCAATACTAAATAAAGGCAGGGAAAAATGTGTAGTACGAGTAAAACGAAAATTTTTGGAGTAGTAAAGTTATTTAGTTCAAACGCTGATTGGCAGGAATTATGTTTATGGAAAGTTATGCACAAACAAAAATTTTAGACCTAAAAATTGACTCCTAAGATTTAAAACAAATCAAGTTAAGTATTTAAGAGTTAAAAGGCTATCCTCTAGTAAAACATGGTTCCCCGAAACAGAGTTATTTATATTTCCTCCAGCCAAATAGCAGGTATACGACCTAATGTTCTTGAAGAAACAAGATGAGTAAGCTCATTTTTACCACAAATATTTCCAAACAGGACAATGATTTATAATTTATTGCAAAAATATGAAGTTCATTCAAATTGAGTCAACCTCTGTTCCTTACTTGGGCGCCATTTAACAGAAATTATCAATTTTTTAAAGACTGTAAAAAATAAACAAATTTCCTGAAAATATACCTAAAATACACCAATTTTATTCATTTTCTCTACCCTTATTTATGGAATAGATATATATGTTTGATGATACTACATGTTTGAATAAAATTCTTGTTGAAATTTACAGAGTAAAAATGAAAGGTCCATAAAACATTCAATGTTCTATTTCTTCAAAATATCTCCATGTGACATATGACAAAGAAGTAGATGTAGACGAAGAAAAAGTACGTCGTTTGCAAGTCAGCCACTTATTTGAAAGCAGAGATAGGCAATTGGGAATATGTACGTAGTTTGGTAGAGGTACCCACATATTTTCACAATTCTCAACTCAAACCCTCGACAATATCAGACAATTTTACCAAAATTAAAGTCATAAATAAACCAATCCCATCCTACCTTATATTCCATATAGTATAGAATGTATGTAGAAACACTTTGGCAATGACTCACAACCAAAAGGCCTAAAGAATCTATATAAATGAGTATGGATAGGTATGCAAATGTTTCACATAAGGATAATGTATGTACCTCGTACCTAATATGAAGCTCCAAGAGAAGAGAATTTCACTGAAAACTTGATTGTAACCATAAATTTAATTCATGATCCTTGCTAAGATATATACCCTTCCAAGTGTAAGTTATTGCCTAACCCACAGAAATGTCTCGCAATTATCTATATAGTAGATAAACTTAGGTAGATATATAAATAATAATGTGTATAAGTATAAGGATAAGGATCTATCTCCATTGCTTATTGCCATTGGTTTGGTTGTGATGTCTTACCAAATCGTATAATTGTATTTATTATAACATTGAATCAAACAAGTATACAAAAGGACGATAATATGACGTGTAAGCTATTGGTTATCTCTGCAGCTCAAGTTTTGATTTACTTTTACCCTCTATCGCTTGCATCACACATGTCCTTGTTGTAAGGATAGCGAGACAACCATGCACAACAACAGCATTATAATCTTGACCAGCATCTAGACCAATTTCTTATAGGTACATATATGCTGTGGGATTGCAACTGTTGTTTCACTTGGGAAATGTCTTAACTGTCAGTTAAACTCTCAGTTAACCAATAAATTGCATTCTCTTGTTTCTGACACTGTGTCTGTTATTTAATTCCGTTTTGCTCCTTCGCTTTACACATTACCATCACTCTATTATACGATCTTTTCGAATGAGAAAACACAATATTCTTGCAGCATCGCATGTCCTACAAATGTGTCTACAATCTAATTACCTACAAATGCAATGCTCTATTATGCAGCTAATGAACAAAAGGACGATTTAATCACACACACTTATAAAGGACACCCATTGTTATTCTTTAAAAAATATTTTATTTTCTTATTCCTTAAACTTTCATCACATCCTGCGAGTATGCAAACAAAAAAGAAGGAAACTCAACAAAAGGACATACCATATAACCACTATTGCCCAGGCCCACACCCCATCGCACTAGGTGCAGATAAGTGCATTCCACAATCCACACACATTTATTTATTTTCATAAAAAGGACCTTAAAACAAACAAAATATTTTTGTTTGCTTATTATTTTGTTTTATTAGCCGCATTTAAATTAAAAGCATATATGAAAGAAAAAACAGAAGAGGATTTATATTTTACTATTCACAAGGATAATAGAGAATACATCGCACTCATCGCACGAAGCAAGCAAACACATCCACACAAACACACATGCAGCAGCAAAAATGCAGAACAGAAAAAAAAAATGTATTTGTCTAGCACTCTCTAGCTATACAAAAACAGCAAGCAAAAATATTTTCAGATCCTTTATATTTCTTTTGTCTTATTATTAGCTCTCGCTTTCCATATCTTTACAGGATTTCATTTTAAGGATAAAACAACATAAATTGAATGGAAGACCAAAACTACAGGAAAATCATGGCTATAGATGAGGAGGGGACTAGGAGGGGGGGGGGGGGTAGATAAGTTTTGTTATTTTTTTCGTTTGTATTTATATTTTATGCTCTAGAGGTTTTTGGTTTTTGGATAAGAAGTGTTTTATGTGTGCCACACCGCGGTAGGGGGTGTAAGGATATGTTGTGTATGTGTGTAAAATATAAGTTGATTGTGAGAAAAAAGCATATGTTTTATTGGTGCTTTGTGTGTGAATTGTGGCAAGGATAAGCTTTTGATAATTATGGTTTATTGCTTTTTGTGGTGTGACTCGACGCGGCTAATGCTAAAAATAAATCATTGCCGACTCTGTGTTCTTGTTATAATATTTAATGCTATCTACCAAAAGTTTTTTTTTGTACACAAATATTATGCTTTTTTTATCGCACCTAATTATTTTTTGTTTTTTTTTTTTGTACAGAAAAGGACTCATTTTGTATTGTGTAGGTATTTTTTTAATTGCAATAATTGACAAGAAAATAATTTAATTAGTTTTTTTTTTAGTTTAAAAACGTTAGATTATTATTTGTGCAAAGTTTTGTTTTTTTACTATAGTGAGTCTGATAAAGTGTTTTTTATTTTATTTCAATAATTTATTACAGTTCTGTGCTGGAATTAAAGGTTATCCTAAAGATAGAAGTAAGATATAAAAGGAATAAAAATAAGTTATTGAAAGAGTAATGGAATTGAAAATCAGTTTTTTTTTTGTTTTTGAGTTAGGTTCCTACATAATGTGTATAGCTTCCCCAAGTTAACAATTAATTTGGAAATATATTGCATATAATACATTTTGAGATTATGAACATTCCAGAATGCTTAAAATCATTTTTTTAAATTCAAAATCTCGCATATTGAAATCTCTCACGATATCCTGCCTTCTGCAAAATTTGTAAATCAAGTGCCAGTTTATTTTTCTATTATTATTGTCAAGAGCAGTGGTTTCCAAACTTTTTAAGTTTGCTCTTCTTAAATGTATTTTGGAACCTTAATACTAAACCGTAGCAAAAAATCAAAGACAAAACGTTTTAAATTCATGTTTTTTTCCATTTAAGAAATTAAATCAAAGCATGTGCAAAGAGTGAATATGATTGATATTTGCTTGAAACTTGAGTTTTATGTCCGAAAGTTGTATTCGCATATCTGGAATAGCGTCTATTATATAGTTTTTGCCTCAAGCTTTTATTTTTAAATTACTTAGGTATAAATAAACATTTCTTATTTCTACTTCAAGAAATTCACGGAACTTTGAAGACTGTCCCTCTGCAACGAAAATACAAAATTATACAAAATTGAATAGGCAGTGAGAAAAAGGGAATAAGCGCCAAAAATTGACAAACCGTTAAATAAAATTTTTTGATGTTTTAAGTTGGAAAAGGAAAATTCATTAAAGCGTGATTTTGCCCCCTGAATTTGTTCCCTTCTTCAAACTTTTTACCAAATACTTACAAATTAAATGGTAAAATTTAAAATTTCATAGTATAGGCCAGGGATGGTGAACCTTTTAAGTGTCTCGTGCCATTTTAATTTTAAAACCAACATAGAGTGTTGATCTAGTTTCCTAGTGACTAGGTACTAGAAAACAAATATTTCATCCAAAAAATGTATGTTCCACCGGAGTTTTAAAAGCTACTGAACTTCTCTTTTCCGTCAAAAGATAAGTGACAATTTAAGCTCTACATTACGAAAAAATTTCGATTGAAATGAGCACCTACTCACAAAAAAGGGAAATATTCGTTTTTTGGAGAAAACTCAAATTAGACGAAAAGTAAAATTTCAATTTTCCGGGTGGAGTGTTGTTCGGGAGAAATTCAGAATAAGGCTGAATAACTTATTTTTGAAACTTTCAGTTAAAAAAATTTAAATAAAAAAAAACTTTTTTTCAGATTAATACAAAAACAGAGATATGAAGAAAAACAACGAGAAAACATTTTCGTACGACTAATGTTGTTGCAAACTCGATGCCAATTTGTTAATATCAGAACTGTATTTCGTCGCGTTAAGCAAAATGCAAGCTGAATAGGAATCATCTGACAAACGGTTTCCAAACGAATCATTAGTCTTATTAATTTTTAAAAATAAGGGCTTTACACGTCACACCCATAGACAGACCAAAATACTTTCAAGACATCAAACTTTGGCTTTTTCAAACAGCTATAAGAAGAAATCTAAGATCGAAGTAGGATGCTGCGGCTCAAATATTGTGCCCATAATATTTCGTCAAGTGCCACTGGTTCTCCATTGCTGTTTTAGGCATTTAACGTCATCGTTACCAGCAGGATATGAAAATTTAATAGGATAAAAATTATTTTCCTTCAAATCCACGTAGTGGTGCTCAAAAGTTTGATAAGCAGCCAGTTTAGCATTGTATTGAAAAGTATTTTTTATTTTTTGAATGAAAATCTAGAAAATCTCTCATCAAAATCAACAAGATTTTCCATACATTTTGAGATTTCGTGATTCAGTAAATTTCCACCAAATCTTCTTAAAATCTTATTGGCCTATTCACAATCACACTTAATTACTCATTTTTTCTCGCCAGTATAACAGTTTTCTCATAAAACAAAAAATAAAAAAAATAGATTTTATATTTAAGAGTTCAGTGTAAGCAGATTGTGGTCCTTTTTTGTTTTTTTATTCAAGGAAAAAGTGTTAATGTGCAATTGTGTCCTGGGACTTTGGCTGATTGTAATGGATCTTTTTTTTTCCTATGAGAACTTAAATTCTTTTGAAATGCCAGACAGAATCCAGATTATATGTGGTGTGAAAGATTCAAGTAGATTTTGAAATCTTGTTGCTCAAAATCATGATTTCGGTTTGGTGTGAGAAGGCTATAAGATTTCGTAATCTAGTATATTTCCACCAAATCATCTTAAAACCTAATTGGCCTATTCGCAACCGCACTTTATTACTCATTTTTTCTCTTCCGTATAACAGACAGTTTGTTCATAGAAGAGAGAAAATAGAAAAAAGAGATTTTATATTAATGAGTACAGTGTAAACAGATTGTGGTCCTTTTTATGTTTTATTCAAAGAAAAAGTGAAATATGTGCAAATGTGTCTTGGGACTTTGACTGATTGCAATGGATCTTTTTTTAAGTTGATAATATGAGAACTTAAATTCTTTTGAAATGACAGACAGAATATAGATCTAGGTTATGTGTGGTGTTAACGATTCAAGTAGGTTTTGAAATCTTTTTACCCAAAATTGAGATTTCGGTTCGGTGTGAAAAGGCAATAATCATTCCACAAAAGCACCTCATTAGTTAGAAGAAGGGAACAAATCCATTGTACTTTTGTATAATTATTTCACATTTGCATTTATTGTTTTAATACAAACTGAAAGTGTCATTATGATCACAACGAAAACAAGATTGCTGAGTATAAATTTGGATTAAAAAAAAAAACAAATTATGCAAAAAGTTATATTTTATTTAATTTCCCAAAAATGTTTGGACCAATTTCCTTCTTCAAACTGCCGATTCAATTGTTGTCCTATATTTTGTGGATAAAAATGCACCAAAAACACGACTGTTGGATAACCAGCCATGTCATGTGTAAATGGCATTGATCGTATTTGGCCTTGAACTAGAAAATATTTTTACTTCCATAAATAAAATTTTGGCAAATATTTTTAACAAATACTTGCGAAATATTGCTAAACACATTTTACTTAATTTTTTTTTCTTATAAAAATATAATTTTCCCTTTTAAAGAAATAACGTTTTGCTACAGTTTTTTTTTTTTTTGTTAAAAATAATTGTTAACAGTTGAAGTTGTTAGCTTTTCTTATATTTCATTTACAGGACTTTTATTTTTCAGTGACAAACACAAAGTGATACGTTGCTGTGAGATTTGAATTTGCTTGACTTTAATTTGCGAGATTTTAAATTACGAGATTTGAACTATATAAAGTTTATTTTAATTTGAAACCTTTGGATATCATCATGTAAAGCAAGATTTTAATTTGCGGAATTTGGTTAGAATTTTGCGAAATATTTTAATGCGAGATGTAAATGCGAAACTGCTAAAAGCGAAATTCTGTAATTATAAGATTATTATTTATTGAAAAACTAAATTTTGTATTTGTGAGATTTCGTTACTTGAGATTTAAAAAAAATCCAAAATTTAATTGCTCGAGATTTTGGTTTGTAGGAGATCGTACTGCTCCCAATAATACTTACGTTATAGCACGTAATAATATCAAGACGGGACTAAATATTTTGCAATAATTTAAAAAATCCAAAGATGCAGATCAAGATTTTCAATTTGAGCTAGCTTATTTATCTTGGAGACCAAAATTTATTTTAAAATGAAACGACGAACTCATTTAAGTATTTTGAGTTGTAAGAGAATGCAATCTTTTGTGAATGCAATCATTAAAATCTTCTATTGAATATAATTCAAAAATTTCATTTACTGAAATAAATCGGAGTAAATAACCATTCTCATAAGACAACGAATGCGAAATGTACTAATTTGACATTTTTAAGATTAACATATGTAAGCTTTCTCATTCAAATTAAGTTTTAAATTCTTCTAGGTCTACAAGTCTTTTGATGTCAATGTGAATATATTTTTGTATTTCCTGAAAAACGTTTAATATTCACATTAACGACTTATGGATGTTTTGTTAAAGAGGGAAAAGCATTGTATACCTATTTTATAAACTCTAATCTGATTTTGAAGACCATTCAAAGGAAAAAATATATAAAACAATAAAATAAAATCAAGTGCTTTGATAGAAAAGTTCTTCAACAAAATTTTTTATAGAATTTATTATAAAAAAGAGTGAAAAGTGTATAAGTAATTTGCATTAATATCATTAATTTAATATTTTTTGTTTTATTTAAAATTTATTATTTGTAGGTACTTGAAACACTACATAATATATTAATCTTAAATTGTTTAGTTTTGTGCTCAATATTCTACATATAGAACACATTTTTAGTAAATCTTTTCAAAACAACAAAATATAACAAAAAATGATCATTTTTATAAGTTAGTTTAAGATTTATTTAATGTAATTTAATTGTTAGTTTTGGTATGCACACCCAGAAAATTAGGGAAGGACAAAAACACAATACATAAACAAATTCATAAAAAAAATTATTTTTAGAAAAAACTTTTTTTTTTGTATGTGAATTGTATATCTTTTGTGTATCTACTCGTATGTGTTCGATGGACTTATTTTAGTTTTTTTTTTTCTATGATATTTTATGATGTTTTAATGAAATTAATTTTTTTTTATAAATTATTCATTAAAAATTAAAAAAAAACTCAGATCCTAATTCTTCTCTCACTCTCTTTTTTTTTCTATTTCATTCTTTTATAAATTATTCAATTTTCGATATTTGTGTGTCTCTTTTCTGTAAAAAAAAATGTTTTCGTGTAAATTTCTGTTCTTGGGAAATAAAAAATTTTATTAAGCAAAAATCAAAGCTTGTAGATACTTTAATTTGTGTAAAATAATATAAATTTTTTTTGTTGTTTGAGTTAAAGTTTTATGGAAAAGCAAATAGAAATATATATATATATATTATTATATAGATTTTGTGTAACTATGAAGCGATCATTATTACTTCAAAAAATATGTAAAATTAAATTATAATTTAATTTTTATTGGATACAAAAAAAAAAACGCATAAAGTTAAAACAATTAAAAGGAATTCCAGTTAAAACTTTTCTTAAAAAGGATTAATCAACTGAATTTAGTCGGTAAAAAAATGGCCGTTTTATATGGATAATGAATAAATTAAATTCACTAAATTAACAACAATTTATTTGACAGCCAATTTAATAAAAATATTATCGTATTTAATTTTTTTTTTTAAATAAATTTTGTAAGCCAATAAACAACACAAATTAAAATTATACACCATTCTTGCATTTTTTATTAATTCAAAAATAAATTTTGAAATCTAATTTTGATTTTTTTTTATTATTTAGATTTTCTAAACGACAAACATTTAGAACGATTGTTTAAAAAAAGAATTTTTAACAAAAATATACAATGAAAACATATCATCTATGAATTGAATGAAATTTTTAAAAAAATAAATAAAATTAAAATTAAAAACCGTTAAAAATGGACACACCAACGCGACATTGTATGAATAAATTCAAAAAATCAATACTTTTTTGTTAAAAGAAATTAAAATTACTCTTCTAAGAAATGTTACGATTTTTTTTCTTTTAATTTTAATATCAAGCATTAAATACTCACGGAAGTTTTTATTAAAAAAAAAATAATAAAATATTTATATTTTCATGTATATTGTTTTTTTTTTTTAATTTGTGAATATTTTGTTTGTATATTTTTTTTATGTCAAATAATATCGTGGTTTTTATTTGATTATTTTATTGTTTTTTTTTTTTGTTTTGTTTTTGCTTGGGGATACGGTTTTTGTTACGTTCATATTACACGCATTTTACATTTAGAATATATGGAATAAAAAAACAGACGATATTTTTATTAAGAGAGTATAGAGAAGATTTTTGATATCGTACCGTTTCGCTCACCTTCTTGTCCCACTGCAGGACATATGGCACAGGATGATCGTTGGGGAATTCGACGTGACAGTTGAATATGACGCCTTCACCAAGGATGGCTGTAATGTGTACAGCATCTTCTGCTTGAAAGAAATGAAAATTGAGAACAAAAAAATGAATTAGTACATTTCTCAGAAGTGGGATATTTGTTCAGTAAAATATGATATTGATGAATTGAATGATCACTAAGAATGGTAATTTTAATTTTAAAAATAGTATTAGGGCTTTTTTCAAACAGTCACATTTAGTTACATTTTTTTTGAAGTAAAGAAGGGGGGGGGGGGGTGTTGAAAACAACCCTTAGAGTGGAAGCAATTTTGTGTATTAAATAACATTGACGCCTTATTCCTTCGAAATGTGTGGAAAAGAGACTTCAAGTGTGCTCTATAATGGTTTTCTGAAATTTCTATTGTTAGATAAAATTGAATAGAGTTAGTAAAAAGTCCAAAAATAAATTCAAATAAAATATGACTTTTTATAGAAAAAATATTTCTAAATACTCAAGTTTCAATTTCTTTAAAAAGAACACATTGAAAGTGGCTTCTTCTGCCACTATCGGACCATATAAACAGTATCTTTAAAATCAGAACTGACATAAGTTGAAATTTCTCGAAAATACAATATTTTTCCTTTCGAAAAAGTTTTAATTCTAACACAACATTTGATAATTAAAAACAATAGAACTGTCAGCGACCTTCAAATAAAGTTACTTAAAAGTTTCTAAAAAATACATATAACCTGTATTCACCTTGTTTCGACCTCAGGGGATACACATTTCAAACTTTTAATTTCTGTCATTCCTGAAGGTTCACTTAATTTTATACCTACGAAGCTCCCTCGAGGCTATACACCACAAAAAGTAATGACAACCCAATTTAATTGCAAGTACATACCTTGAAACAAAAAAAAAAAAAAAATTATAAAAACTTTTATTAATACTGGGGAGCATATTTTTGTTCTTGTCAACATTATGGTTGGCCCTATTATTCATTCACTTGACTTTGCTTGTTATATCGTTCAGGAATATTGTCCTTTTTTCTTACTTTTTTCTTCTGCAATATGAAAATAAAACACATTTTCTCTCTTACTACTTTTCTTCATTGTTTCTGCTTTATAATTCTCGGTAGAATGATCAGTCTTAAAGAAGCCTGACTACAAAAAAAAAAGAAATAATACCATTTTCGTTGTATAAATTAAAAGTGTTTTATTATTTAACATGCGAACGCATCTGAAAATTTTTCTCTGTTTCCACATTTTTAAAGGGGTTGTGTGATATGGCACACATATTTTCCAACTACCTCCCCTCCGTCCCCTTGAGACCTCGTTCTTTTACAAAAATAAAGGTAGGTAGACTATAAAATGAGATAGAAGATGCCACAAAAACTTGCCATTCCCCAAGCGTGTTTGTACAAATTTAAAATCGAGGGTTGACACAACCACTGGGGAATTCAAGGTACATACCTAACCTACTCTATGCTACATATACTCACACAATATTCATCCCCCCCCCCCCTTTGCCTATCACACCTCAACATAGCCCGCCGCATATTCATCCGCATGAATTAAATTACCCACGAGGATTTGTTCAAAAATGTGGGTCCTTGCTTCGGTTTGGATTGCAGAAGCTGCGATGATGGGGCTGTGATGGGGGGTTCGTTCAGTATAGTGTAGTAAAAAAGACGCGCTCTCACAGACAGAGAAAACTTCTCTGACGACTATAGAAGTGGCTGAGTGGTGGCGGCGGCGGCTGGCAGTGCGGTGTGGCGGTGGTAATGGTGGTATGGCAGTGGCAGTGGCGGCAGCGGTATATATATATGGAAAGAAAAGCAAGGACGGAAAATATTCTGCAAGGGAATAATTAGAGCAGAAAATTTATGATTCACTGGGATGCTTTCGTCACCATCATAGTTGGTTGGGTTGCCCCGATGTGATGCCCATCTTGCCATATCATATTATATATATACCTACCTACATAGTTTTAACTACCTCCCTTCCAATTCCCCCTCCTTATAGTCATCTTTTGAATAGCTCAAGTTTAAGCACACTTTTGTCACTGACACAAAAGAATCAAGTCGTTGGAAATGACAGAAGTATCCAAAACGAGATGTATTTAAGCCAGTTAAGGGTTTACCTATAAATTATACTTAATTAATCAGCTAAATAGTAGAGATTTTGTACTATTTGAATTTTTTGTCAAATAGCTAGTTGAAATCCTGGTTGATACTACTTGGTAATTGTGGTTGAAAAAATAAAAAAAAAACCATTGCTTATGGGAGTCTAGTTTATAAAATCAATCTTACCACATTTTTAAAGCTCAGGCTGTAAACCTTACCTTGGATAAGGGAAAAAAGTGAACGTAAAATATTTCCCCTGAGATCTTGGCACCTTATACCTATTTGGTTAACCACAAAAAGAATAGCATGTAATTGATCAACTAGTCTTAGAAATTATTTGGCCTTACAAAACTTGTAATCAAGATGCGGTTTTGTTTTTGGCAAATTCCCTCTGAAAGGAATCTCAGTAGCCATATTCTTTTAAAAAAAATTTCCCAAAAGTGGCTCAGACATTGACATAAATTTTGCACCTTTCATTTCGTGAAAAAAAAAGAAAACTGGAAGAAGACTACATTTTTAGTTTTTGGTAAAAGTCGACATAACTGAAGTAATATTGAAATTTTTTGAAAAAATTACATTTACTACTGGAATTTCACAGTGCCGTTATACGTGGACTTACTAAAACATATTAAGACAGATCAAGAATTTTGAAACTCAAAGACTTTTTTAGAATTTGTAGAAAAACAAGAATCAAAAATCAAAGGAATTTGCGTTGAAGTGCCACAGGGATCAATACTAGGACCCCTGTTGTTAAACATCTTCGTTTATTCACTACGAAAGAGGCTAAATGGACCTGGTAAAATGTCTTATCTATTAGTTTATCATTCAACTTATTATTTAACAAATCCCTCCGACTCGTTCTGACCTACGCCTTTCTCATCTGATTTTATACTTACATATCACCTAATAGAGATGAAGCTTTTTGAAAAAAATGTGCTTCGCTTTTGCACTGCAACATGCCGACCAAGTATCTGGATCAATATTTACAGTAGTTTTAGCTTTAAAGAAGAATCTGCTGGAACTAAGAAGATCATCCCAACTCAGGAGTACAAGAGCAACAACTAAATGTATGTGGGGAAATTGTTTTTTTTTGTATTCTTTAATTTGGTTCTTCTTATTACATTCTTCCTTTGGAAGTATCTTATCTAAGCAGGCTTGGGTCTTAAATCTAAAATTTTTATATATCTCAGCAAAGTAGGCCAATAACAGAAGTTACATCTTGAAGATCAAAACATGTTATATCAGCCATGGCAAAAATTGCTCCTGAAAAAAATAAGGATATTGGCCTCTATTCTTGGATGTTGCTTTAAGCCATTGCGAAGTTTTGGCCCCTGCAACTTGAGTACATATTTTATGAGGACCTTCTCAGGTTTTTCTACGAAATACTGAAATCCAAGGTTACGAATGGCCTCTTTACACTCTAGAATACGGTATGACTAAATTACTATGAATTAAAGTAAATTGAAGACGAATGGTGTACCACAAGAAGGTATCCTAGGACCACAGCTGTATTTGTCTTATAGGTACTACGGATATTTCCGTGAACATAAATGCTATTATTTCCAACACTGCGAATGATATTGATTGCAATATTGACACCAGATAAATCAGTTACGAAGGCTTCATAAATATTGCAAAATACAGTTGACAAAGTTAGTAAGAGGAAACAACAAATGGCGTATCAAACTAAATGCTTATGAACTTTTTAAACAAAACAGCTTATCCAGTTATTTTGAATCAACCGTAAAAATATACGAGGCAATATTTGGCGACTAAGAAGAAATGAAGCCATTTCATGAGTTCATGGTATGAGCTATGAACTTTCAACTATCTTAATGTGATTCTAAACTAAGAAAGAAAAATAATTATTCGATCTTTCATAGATTGGTGTTAATGGCTGGTTTTCGTACGGTAAGAGTCTCACACTGCTAATTTGGTACCGAATATTGCATAAATAGTGGTTTTTGACGCATTGTTGCCTTAAGATCTCTTGAAGCTTATATTGTTTGTGCTTGTTTTTCTGTATTGCTTACAGTTTTCGTATCACTTTGCTACAATTCTTAACAAAATTAGGATAAGATACAAACTGTCGGAGGATATAAAAAAAACTTGATATGAACCTGTCAAAATTATAACATAAGGATGTACTTGAACGCACTGCTACGCCAATCACCGGCATACTTTAGATAGTGCTGTTATAAACAGTTGTTCCAATAAATACGTCGGAGCTAAAATTTTTCGAATCAGTAATTCCAGTTTAACCACTCTGACCGATCGTGCGTCGACCGACGGAGGCTACTTGCGAGAGTAGATTATGAACTTATTAGAGAACATTTAAATTTTTACGCCCACGCAAACAATGCATTCTAAAAGGAGTTGGGTGAGAAATCCCAAAAGCCAAAATCCCAAAATGGAAAAACATTCTGAATACTAAAATCCCGACAGACAAAATCCCGAATGGACGAAATCCAAAATTGCCTAGATCCCAAATGTCAGAATCCTGAGTGCAAAAATCCCGAATGTCAAAATCCCGAATGCCAAAATCCCAAATGGCTTATTACTGTTTTTGGTATATAAAATTGAGTGCATGATTTTTACTACCAAAAAAAAAAAACTACCAAGCCATTCGAGAATCTATTCTTCAAATTGATTTTTTCGTGCTAATTAGTAGAAATAAACGTAGATACTTCTTGTTGATTTTGATATTCAAAATGGGTTCAGAATATTGTTCTTGGTCTTATATAATTCGTAATTTTTGTACATTCTAGATTTTTGTTCTTTTGAAATTTTTGCATTAAGATTCTTGAGATCCCAAAATGAAGTCATGCCAAAATAAAAACAGATCACTTTTTTCGAAAGTACGGAAATAGTACTAAAAAGTATTAAAATTCGGGATTTTATCTCGAATGGATTTTGGATTTTTGGCATTCGGGATTCTGTCCTTTCAGAATTTTGGCATTCGGGTTTTTTTTTTCATTCGGTATTTCTTCTATTTGAGATTTTCGCATTCGGGATTCTGTTGTTTTGCAATTCGGGATTTTGGCATTTGGTGTTTCGTACTTTTCCTTTGTAAAAGTGGCCATTTGTGACAAATCTTTTCTTCAAACTGACTTAAGAGTGTGGTTTTTTGTGTGTGTTTTTTTTTCCTATTTGTTTGACTCTTAGAAGATCAAACTATCCCTAATTAAAGGACCAAGCTGTGGTAGATACCAGTGTCTCAGACAGTGTATATCCAAAAGTTTGGAGCCAGTTAAGAGCTTATGGTATTTTACAAATATTTGAAATAATGACAGCTAGTGAATGGTCTTATACAAAAATCTTACCAAATAAACATCGAAATATATCGGTATTTAAAATTTATTGAGTTAAATCGATCTTTTTTTTTTTTTAAATACCTGTTGTCAAAAAAAAACTTGTCTTCTTGACATCGACCACATAAATGATGTGTACCTAACTTTCAATGTGATTTAGAAGAAAACAGAGGACTTCCAACTAACATTTATCTTACATTTTTACAATCACAATGTTGTTGAAATATTTTTTTTTTTAGTTAGAGAGGGGTGATTTATCATATTTTATCCAAGAAAGTAAGAAACCGTGTTGTCTAACTCAATTATTTTCAATAAAAAAACCTTAGATTAAAATAATAAGAAAACAAAAATTGACAACCCCTAGGTAATCCCGCTATATCTGCTAAAGCCATCTCATTGCGTTTCATCAATATAAACAAATTGATTACGACTTGAGGGGATGTGAAGAGTGTATCTATACTATATCTTTAAATTGGTCATGGGTCTTCCTTCAAAAACCTTCAATTCCCCACTGGTTCATCTGGAAGTGGATAAGAAAGTTCTTTTCATTTCTCTGCTTTACACTATTGTTATGTGTGTATGGATGTGTAGTTGGACTGGGATTCTTTTGTGTTATAGATGGATACACCCAATCACCGTAACGTGATGTAATTTACAACACTTCAATGGTACAAATGACCCTCGAAGTGAAGCTAGAAGCTGTAGATGCAGAGTCTAAGTACTAAAGGTATGTGCTTTCCTGATATGGGGTAGCTAACACCAAAAGGTTTCGGAAACACTTCGCTGCAAAGAGGAAATGTTACCACCATCTCCACCGTATACTTACAATATTCATTTGAAAGGACGACAATATAATGTGCGTTTGTGTAAGTGAATTCATGTGCCAAAAGCGAATAACAACCCAACACTTTTATATGTGGGATTGAAAACTTTTTGAATGTATATGTTTGTGTAGAGAGCAGGCAGCAGTCAGCAGGGGCAGGGGTAGGGGCCTAGGAGTAGTATGGTATCTAACCAGATTTTTCAATACCCCAGTTGATTATCTTCCTGTCAGGTGTCAGGAGAATAGAATGAAAAGATGAATCTAGTTGTTCAATTTGTTGTTTGTTGAAATGTTGAATTTGTTGTTCGGATGATTTAGTTAGATACACTTTTTTCCATCCAGCACACCATAGGATAGGTATATGTAGTGTGATGGAGCAACAACTATATGTCCTGATGCTTCCTAGCTATTTGTATATGCTTGAAAAGATTGAACGGATTCTTGCGTGTTGGAGGATAAAATTTCGATTTTGTGATTGATTTTTTTTTTTTATTTAAAAATACGAAAGAAATTTACATGTGTGTACACAAATGAATAATGTGTTTTCTTTATTTCTCCATGGAACGAAAAAGAAT
This sequence comes from Dasysyrphus albostriatus, assembly GCA_946251815.1. Taxonomy (NCBI): domain Eukaryota; kingdom Metazoa; phylum Arthropoda; class Insecta; order Diptera; family Syrphidae; genus Dasysyrphus; species Dasysyrphus albostriatus. Next base: position 130,975,722 of record OX276337.1, on the reverse strand, counting down.
GTATGTTGGCATAGAAATTGTAGAAGAACGATTTTTTCTAAATTTTTCTTGCAGTCACGAAATCTTTACAAAATAAAATAAGCTTCAAGAAACTAGATGATTAAAGCTAGGAAAGTACTTGCGATTTTATGTCGCAGGGAGTAAAAAAGAGATCTCAGCTAGGTAGGATTTTTTGGTGTGCGTTCATACAGATTAAAAATGGTGTGTTCTATGCTTTGCAAATAAATAATCGTGCTACGAAAAATCGCAAGAGCATTTTTAGCAAAAGCCTAGGATAGCCCTTGCGATTTTAATTGCATGACTATTCAGCCACAAATAATAGATCTCATGATGATAAATTAAAATAAACGCTCATGCTACCGAAAAATCGCTATGATTAAAAGTCAGAAGTTTATTCCATTTTTCGGCAATTGTTTAAAGTATAAGGCTAGGAACGCACTTGTGATTTTCTGTCGTGCGATGATTCAGTTGCAAAAACTGGAACACATAACATTAAATTAGAAAGAACTCCCATGATACCAAGAAATCATATTAGGTTGTGATCAAATTTTTAGTCGCACCGACAGAAAATCGCAAGTGCGATCCTAGCCTAAATGAGTCAAATGCACTAACATGTTTGGACTCACACATGTGATTTAAATTAGTGTGGCCTAAAAATATTAGTCACAATTTAAAAAAAAGTTTCACACGGATCCGCTATTTCCAAACGTACTTTTATTTAGCTGCAAAAAATGAGACACATGGTTTCAAATGTGAAAGCAGATGAACATGCGATCCAAAAATCGTAGCGAATTAAAAAAATGAAACCAGTTCAATTTTTGAAGCGTTTTTTATATGGCAATATAAAATAGATTAAATTTATTTGAATGAATCTGCATGCACTTGCGACACGTTGTAGTTGTTTCCGATTATAAAATCGCACAACAGATAGCCAAAAGTAAGTGCATGGCAAACGCAAATTTTTTAATAACAATGACTGAAAATCATAAAGCTAAACGTCAATAATATAACAAGATTGGTGTTATTAATCATTGCGATTAAAAACAGTATGCTTTATTTTTAACGATTAAAGTTTTGCATGACAGATAATCGCAAGATGACGCCAATAATTTCTTGCAATACCGTTTTTTAAATCTGTCATATGACATGACATGACCATATCTGTCAAAAAATTAAAGTAAAATAAAATGGACAACTGGATTGCACGTACTTGCTCTAATGTTCAAAACGCTGAGTGTTGAAGAACATTATATGTAAAGACATTTAGAATGTGAGAGAAAAATGTCTGAAAGCATGAAATACGATATTTAAATTACCTAAAATAACTTTTTTTTTAGAGTTCATATTGAAAAAAAGAACGCCATCTTAATTCTTTATGAATTTGATTGTATTTGGAGAAGAATATTTAAAATCGTTAGAGTTTTTTTAAAAATATATTTTTTATATATAAAATTTTTACAAAGAAAAAGTTTAATAAAAATCGTAGCAGCCGTTTTTAAGAAAAACACGTTTTCCGTAACGGTTTTTTGACATTTGTAAGGAAGGTACCTATATTTTTTGATAAAACTAAAAATTTGTCTTAAAAAACATAACAAAGAGTAAGAAACCTTTAAATACCGAGTATTATAAAAATTGACCATTATATTTTCATAATATTTAATTTTCAAGAAAATATTTTTGAACATTTTTTGAAAATAAAAAAAGTTTTGAAATTTTTTGTAAGAAACTTAAAATTTTTTAGAAGCTTCTCTATAAAAAAATCAAAATAACTCAATTTTAAGAAAATCGAAAGTAATAAAATGGTTCTTAGGTACCATTTTTAAGAAAATTGTTTTTCATCGAAAGGAAGCTTTTACCTAAAGAAATTTATTGAATTTTTTTTTAAGAAAAGTTTAGGAGCCGCTTTAGAGAAAACTTAGATTTTGTAAAATTGCTAAAAAAATATGTCAGGAACCTTAATTTTTAGTTCTAAAAAAATGAAAAAAAAAAATTTGGCAGAATCACCAAAAACCACACTATGTACCAAGTTTCAAGATAATCCATCCAGCCGTTTAGTCTTACTTTAAGAACAGACAAACAGACGGACAGAATTTTGCCATCCACTTTTTTAGTGTTCTCTATTATCGTAATGTCATGTTTGATTGTTATCTCAAATATTTTTATTTTCAATACTCTGAGTTCCCTATTTTCCATGAAAACAATATATCCCGTTATAGATTGCTCAAATGGAATAATCTCCAGTTCTAATGTCAGAAAAGTCATATGGTTTCTGCTTTTGAGAAGTCATATGAGATCTATGAGTATGTTCAGATGATATTTTATGATTTTTCTATAACTTTTCTGAAAGTTTTTGTTGCTTTGAATTCGAATCCGTCAAGTTTTTGAGATATTCGAATTTAAAATTTTGAAAAAATGCATTTTTATACAAACTTTGGGTTATATTTTGCTCAAATTTCGCCTTTGCCCCCCCCCCGTAGTTATGTCACTGGGTTGCCATACAACCGTTAAGGAAAAAATCTTATTTATCTCAAAAACGGTTCCAACGATTTTGATAAAATGCTGTAAATTTTTGTAAAAAAAAATTAACAAAAACTAAAATTAGCCGTTACCTGCTACACCTGGTTTATTTAATTTTCGATTTTTAAAGCTTGAACCGATTTCTATCAAGATTTTAATCACAAAGCTCCTTTAAAGTGTCTATAATATTGAATATCAAAATTTTGAAAAAGGAAATTTTCGATAAACTGGAAAGACATACAAAATGCAAGCAAATGCAAAGAATAACCGAATCCTCAAAAGATTGCATTCAATTGATTGCTCGTTGTTCAGTAATGAATGGGAAGAAAATATTGCAGTATATTTACTGTCAATTGAATGGTGATTGTATGATTTGAAATTAAAGTCTCAAAGAACCTAAATTTAACAACTTTTGATTGAATTCAATAAGGAATGATATTTTTAAAATTACATTCACATATGATTGAATTCTTTTCGAACCGTTTTTTCAATATTTGTGCTCTCAACAAAGAATACACTTTTGTTTGCATTTGCTTGTGCAAATTTATTAAAGCCCCAATGACAAGTGCAAAAAAGGATACTACATACAATTATATTGACTGAAATATTCAACTAATAAATACAATGCACGTACAGATTATTCCTGACTTCAAATTTTTGTGGTTTACCTATTTTGATATAAAGTATGAAGTATTAATATTTTATTATTTATCTCATTATATTTTATTTTAAGATATTTTATCCTTTTATGAAAAGTACATATATAAAATAAGGAAACAGGTACCTATATTTTAACCAAATATAGGAAATACCCACAGACTTAATCATCACATTTTCATAAATAATAATTTAATTAAATTTTAATTAATTCAAATCATGTTCTCAAATTACCTTCTAGATCATTGCCAAAAATACTAATGAAAGAGGGTTGTATTTTTTAACAAAAATAAATCGCCTCCTGTAATATGAAATTCATAAATCATATCAAATTATTATTAAAATTGTCAAAATTACCATTTTCCCAAAGTAGGTAGGTACATTTTTGTGAAAAAAAAAACAACAACAACAATATATCCTGTGGCAATCACAACAAAAGGTAAATACATACCCAAAAAAAAACAAAACACAGCAGCGCATAAAATAATCTGAATTTGAAATATCATCATATCGTAAATTTAAACAAAAACACAAAAAAAAAAATCACAATTTATTCACATCCTTGCTGTCATCATGTGTTTGTGTATGTTTTCATAGCAGCGAAATTTTGATTAAAATATACCTACTAGCGCAAATCATTTGCCATTGTTCTCTGCAATTCTGGATTATTATTATATGTTTATAGATTTTGCAGTCCAAATAACCATAGTCCCCTGTTCCTGGTCGTTTGGTTTTTCATATCAATTTTTGTTCGCCTACAAACAAAATGTATAATTCATTTTAAATGAACCAAAAATTTTATATTGTTTGAGTAATTTTTCTTGTCATAACCAGATGATAGATTCGATTCGATTCGATCCACAAAAACTCGCCCAAATCTCCAATGTATAACTTCACCACATTGAGTTGAGTTTGTATATAAATACCATCAAAACCAAAACCCGGTTATGTGTCCGAAATGGTTGGATTCTTGGTTGGATGTAGACAACAACAATTACTGATCAATAAATAAAATAGGATTTATGTTATCCTCGCGAATGGCGAATGCGAGGTTTAGGTATATTCGTCATTTTGCTAAATTAATTCCTAATACTGGTGTAATATATCTACACAATTACACATGTTTTGGACAACAAAGCAATTATATAAATTATGATAGAATTTTGGAGCTATGTAGGTATTGTGATGAAACTTTCATATATTTATAGCTTCTGGAAGAAGGTATTGACAATAATAATTGGAGAAAGTTCTTTTTTGATTTCAATAACATCACATTTGTTAGAAAATGAGGTTTTGAGTTAAAACACTTCACTGTGAAGTTAGAAATATTAAAAAAGCAATTTTTGAAATTCAATTTTGAAAAAATAATCAAAACAAAATTAATTTTTAATTCATTGCTGGAAAAGACTATCGGTGGTAATTTCAAAGTAAAGTAAACAGTGACAAAAAAGTAAGTCTCACAATTCTGTCTGTGTTTCGATTGATTTTCTTATACTTGGTACAAAGTGATTTTTGGTGATTTTCCCAGTAAGTTTATTTCATTAAAAAAAATATAAATATATACAAAATATATTTTTTTTTTAAATTGTTCAATTTTTTTTATTTCTTTTAGTAATGCCTGCCTTTTTGGATTGGAATTTTTTTTTTAAGAATGGTTATTAATGGTATCTCCCCAAAAAAACGTTTTTTACATTTAATTTCTTGTCAAAACGATATTTCAGATTTCAATTATTTTGTATAACTAAAAATCTATATAGTAGTTTCTTTTACCAACATTTTGAAAAAAAAAATTTTTTTGAACTTTAAAAAAATGTCAATTAAAAACAAAACAAATATTTTCAAATTTGCATGATTAATTTTCTTAAAACTTGGTATTTAAGGTTTTCTTTATATTCTCTAGAATATTTTAAGAAACAATTTTACTTTGAAAAATGAAAAATAATGGTGTTTTCCGTTCAAATGTAAGAAAAAACCATAAAGGAATATATATTTTTTTTACCAACGGCTCCTTCCTACGACTTTAATAATACTTTTTCTGTATGCTGTATGCGACTGTTAATAAAAAATGATTAATAATTAAATTTTCTAATTATCTGTTGAATGAATTTATATTAATTTTACTATACACAAATTCCAAATGATTTAAAATAATATTTCATATGAAAATTAAAAAAAAACTTTTAAGTTTCCAAATTTTTTTTTGTTGGAAAACTCGATATCTCAAAAACGGGTTGACATTTTTTTTTGATATTTTATATTTAAAAAAAAACAACGCTTAACATTTATTAAATAAAATGCTCTCCTCTCTTATGATCAAGACGCTGAGGTTAAGAACATTATAACGGGTGATTTTTTAGCTGGTTTGGTTTTGGCAACACTGGTTTTGACAGCTGACGTGTGTTTAGTACCTTGTGTCACTGTCAAACAGCTTCAGTTTGGTTTGCAATTTAACCATGGATCGTCTTATAAATGAACAACGCTTGCAAATTATTGAATTTTACTATCAAAATTCGTGCTCGGTTCGAAATGTTCATCGCGCGCTGCTTCCATTTTATGGTCGGCATTCTCGACCTTCTGAGCAGTCTATTCGGAAGATTGTGACCAAATTTCGCACCAAATTTACTTTGTTGGACATTAAACCACCAACACGTTTACGTACTGTGCGTAGTGAAGAAAATATTGCGGCCGTATCAGATAGTGTGACAGAAGACCGCGAAATGTCGATTCGGCGCCGTTCCCAGCAGTTAGGCCTTTGTTACAGCACTACGTGGAAAATTTTGCGGAAGGATTTGGGCGTAAAGCCTTTTAAGATACAGCTGGTGCAAGAACTAAAGCCAGCCGACCTACCACAACGCCGAATTTTTGGTGAATGGGCTCTTGGAAAGCTGGCCGAGGATCCGCTTTTTTATCGAAAAATTGTGTTCAGCGATGAGGCTCATTTTTGGTTGAATGGGTACGTAAATAAGCATAATTGCCGCATTTGGAGTGAAGATCAGCCAGAAGCATTGCAACAGCTACCAATGCATCCCGAAAAAGCCACTGTTTGGTGCGGTTTATGGGCCGGCGGCATTATTGGGCCATATTTCTTCAAAGACGATGCGAATCGCAGCGTTACTGTCAATGGTGAACGCTACCGAGCGATGATAACAAACTTTTTTTTGCCCGAAATGGAAGTTCTTGACTTGCATGATATGTGGTTTCAACAAGACGGTGCCACATGCCACACAGCACGCGAAACAATGGAGCAATTGCGAGGCGAGTTTGGTGAACAGTTAATTTCACGTTTCGGGCCGGTCAATTGGCCGCCTAGATCGTGCGATTTGACACCATTAGATTATTTTTTGTGGGGGTATGTCAAGGCTAATGTCTATAGGGACAAGCCCGCTTCGATTGACGCACTGGAAGCCAACATCCATGCATTCATTCGTGAGATACCGGCCGATATGTGTGAAAGAGTATGCCAAAATTGGACTCAGCGGATGGGCTACCTGAGACGCAGCCGCGGTAAACATTTGCATGAAATTATCTTTAAACATTAAATTGCAAGGTTCAAACTATCGATTCAAATAAATATTTCATTCATTTTTCCGAATTTTTTGTGTTTTTTTTTTTAAAGTTCTAAACCTCTTAAGAAATCACCCGTTAGTTTCTTTTACCAAAATTTTGAAATTTTTTTTTTTTTAACTTTCAATTTATTTCAATTAACAAAAAAACAAATATTTTCAAATTTGCATGATTAATTTTCTTAAAACTTGGTATTCAAGGGTCTCTTAATATTCTCTAGAATATTTAAGAAACAATTTTACATTGAAAAATGAAAAATAATGGTACCTTCCGTTCAAATGTAAAAAAAAACCATAAAGGAATATATATTTTTTTTTTACCAATGGCTCCTTCCTACGACTTTAATAATACTTTTTCTGTATGCTGTATGTAACTGTTAATAAAAAATGATTAATAATTAAATTTTCTAATTATCTGTTGAATGAATTTATATCAATTTTACTAAACACAAATTCCAAATGATTTAAAATAATATTTCATATGAAAATTAAAAAAAAAATTTGAAGTTTCCAAACATTTTTTTTGTTGGAAAAAACTCAAAAACGGGTTGACATTTTTTTTTTTGATATTTTATATTGTTATGCAAAAAGCTCAATGCTCAACATTTATTAAATAAAATGCTCTCCTCTCTTATGATCAAGACGCTGAGGTTAAGAACATTATATTATATGCATACATGGAAATTATGAGAGAAAAACGATAATGAAATTAATTAAAATAACAAATAACTTCCGTCAGAATTTAAAATGAAAAAAAAAAAAACAAAATACCATCTTAATTCCGGATTGAATATGATTGTACGGAAAAAAATATTTAAAATCGTTGGAGCGGTTGTCTTTAAAAATAATTTATTTATATATGAAATTCTTAAAACATTTTTAAGGAATATTTTTGGTATGCAAATCTTAAGAATTTATTTATGTGCATATAAAAATAGAACTCCAAAAAATTGTCAACCTATTTTTGAGATACCAATCGAATTTCCAAAAAATTAATTCTTTTTCTTCGTTGGAATTTGTACATAAAAAAAAATAATCTTAATCTGTTCAGCTGATAATTAGAAATTTCAAAATTCAAAAAAATGTTCTATGAGAAGTACTAAGCATGAATGGTTGCTATTTGCAAATTTGTATAATTTTTGGTAATGCCACACTAATTTTAGTATACAGAAAAAGTTAAAAAAAATCGTAGGAGCCGTTTTTAAGAAACAAAATATTTATCGTACCGATTTTTTCTAACATTTGTATGGAAGGTACGGTTTTTATTTTAAAGTAAATTTTTTTTCTAAGAATTTTTTTTCTTCACAGAGTGTAAAAAATCCTTAAAAATAATTTTCCAAACATTTTTTTTAACTTTTTTAAAATCCAATTTTTTTTTTAATTTGAAAAGAAAAACTATTTCCATTACTTAGAAGCTTCTATACAAAAAAATTATTTAAATCAAAAATCGTTTCGAATAAAATAATATGCCTGACTGGATCGCACGTACTTGCTCTTATGTTCAAGTTGCTTGGAACTAAGATTTTTTTAAATATGAAAGTAATTATAAAAAAATTTTAAAATATACAAATATCATTTCAATGGTTCTTTTAATTGTATAAACAACTAATTAAAATACTTAGAGCTCAAAAACAAGTATGCCATTTGAAAACTTGAAAAATACGAATATGTGGAAAAAAAAATTTTAATCATTGGAGCGGTTTTCTTAAAAATTAATTCTTATATATAAAATCTTAAAAACATTTTTTATAAAAGTTTTGGTATGCCAATTTTGAGGATGTATTAAAATACATTTTTTAGCCTAGTTTCAAAAAATTCATCAACTCATTTTTGCAAATATTGAATTTTGAAAATATTTATATTTTATATTTTTAAAACTCCAAAATTATTTTTTTTCAAAATTTTGATATGCAATATAATTAAGATTATAAATGCGCTTTTGCATAAAAGTTTTGATTGAAATCATTTGAGCAGTGAGAAAATCGAAAATAAAAAAAAAAACATTCTATGGCAGGTGCCGTTAATAACGGTTTTTGGGAAATTTCTTTTTTATCAAAAAGTACACCATATCTAGAACAATTTACAGTTGTTTTTTTTGTAATCAAAATCGTAAGATTCGTTTTTGAGATATTTAAACTTTTCATTTACGGTTGTAGGGCAAGAACCTTTATTTTTGGTAATAACAACAAAATTTCAGTTTCCCCTCTGAGAGTTACAAAAAAGCCTTAAATTCAAAATTTGAAGAAAATTGCTCCAGTGGTTCCATATATTGACCTACAGCCTAGGTCAATATACGGACAGACAGACAGGCAGGCAGAATTGTGCCACCTACTTTTTTGGTGATTTCTATCATCGTAATATCATGTTTGATAGTTATCTCGATTTATTTTCGCTAGTTAAAATGTTTTCCTTACTTTTTATAAAAAATTATTCCAACATATTTACATTTTTTCCATACAAGAATTCAGAATTCATCAAGAATTCAGATCACATTCTCTTTTTTTCACCGCAAACTATTGAAGTAATTGTTTTTACTTTTTTATATTTCATGCTTTTATATATAGTACGTCCAGCCCTCGAAACACGAGAGCTAATAACATTATTTTTCAATATTCAGAATTTCAGAATTTATGTCCATGAAGACGTGGAACAGATTGAATCTGGATTACATGATCCAATCCAGCTCGTTGTCATAGACCTGGGTCGAAATTTTCATCCGGGTTGAATCTGATTTTTCGATCCGCTCATGTAAACTTATTATGAGCTACTTATTATTATATGAGCTACTTATTATTATTTTCTGCAGCACTGAACGCTGCCATCAGATATTCCAGTTATCTTTCCAGTCAGTGCTGGAAAATTGGTTGTTTGGTGGGTGGAAAAAATCAAAACGTCACATTTAGGTTACGAAAAATAAAAACAAATAATTGCTCGGTCTCGCTCTTGCTCGCACTTATTACGCAATTTTATTTCATTGTTTTTAAGTTTTTGTAAGGTAATTATTTAATATTATGTATTTACAAAGATCTGAACTTTGTCCCATTTAAATTAGATTTCGTTAGGGGTGTATTATCACAAGCAAGCTGTATCACCTCACTATGTACCAATCAAAAAAAAAAAAAATTGAAAACAGTCAGAAGAAATGAATCATCGTGTAATATTAAGGACTTTAATATATTTAAAAAAATTGATTTAATACTATTCAGCATATTCATGCTACTTCTAAAGTTAAAATCAGTTTTTCTTATAGAGGTCATTTTTTTAGCAATAAAAATTCACTTGCAACCGACACCCATTAAAAAGTTTAACCCCAAAGATGGAATAACAAACAAAATAATATACAAAAAAAAACTTCTAAATAAATATGCAAAATCTTAAAATTCAAGTCAAAGATACCTTTGGCAACATTCTCTCAGTATCCTTTAGCAACAACAAATCTTTCAACTTGCAAAAAAGGAATTTTCCTTAAACAATCCATGAGTGGTGTACAGAAAAAAAAGAACATTAAATTTGCAGTCAGTAAAAGTTTTCCTATCTATCAGAGTCCTTTATTTGTTCCGGGACAAAAATTAATGCAGCTATTGAAAAAGTTTCATCCTGCTTTCTGTCCCACTCCTATAGTGTCCTTTGTCTTTCCTACAAAAAAAAGGGAAGCTGAAAAATTGCAATCAACTGCGGTTGGCCGCTGGACAAGTGGCCTCAATAGTCTTCTGTTTTTTTTGTTTTTGTTTTTGTTTTTATATCTCTCCATGTCTTCTTCTTATTCTTGGTTCTTATACTTGCAAATTCTAATCAACGTTTACCCTCGAAGAATGAACGTAACGTAGGGATATAGAATGACAAACATCTTAACCCTATTACAGGAAACTAAACCAGTAAAGGAGGACACTCTTTTGCACACACTTAAACCCCCACACGCACACTCTAATGTAGAATATAAACACTTTACACGATGCCTCATGGAAATTAATTTAAAGCTTACTGCCAACTTTTATAATTATTATTATTTGTTAAAATGATAATCGTGTCGAGCAGTTAATTAGAGCAGCTAATTGTATGCATGCATACATATACTCATGAAAAGGACGCCCTCATACAACACATGAGGGTGTAGGGTTCTGATGGGTAGGCACTAGGTATAGAGCTAAAATGAGGGAGATTCCACGAATGTCCGCCCCATTGCCTTATACGTTTAGTCTAGTAAGTGGGGGGTAATTGGGTGATGGTATTTGTTCGAAGATGTGTCACTTCACATAGAAACTGCTGATACAGATAACAATGTCACCAATGCTAATGGTTATCGTAATGATGACGAGGACCGTGATAGTGCTGATGACAGCTTTTAACTTTTTTTTTTTTTCTAATGGCTTTGCCTCACAGTTTTTGCATCTCTATAGAGAGCGAAGGAGATAGAATGATACTACTGTTTACACACGTGAGGATACATATTATATACTTAACCTACTCCCGGGGAAGCCATCTTTTGCCTGGTTCCATTTTGAAAAAAAAAACAAGCCGATGGGTATAATTTTATCAGCCTAAGTGGTAGTGGTTGAATGGAACTACTCAAGCGCGAAAGTTGTTGAATTTAAGTGGGGCGGTGTGGTGGTATACAATGACAATGATAGCTTAGATGAAGTATGCTTTTCATGAGGACCACTACAATTTATAGGTATAATGTCCAGATAAATATATATATGATTTTTTTTTTGTATGTCACCTGCCATATTTCTTCATGTTTATCCAGAAAGATTTCAATCACTTGAAGGACATATTTTACTATTCAAAAAATCATAATCATAATCAATCTGCAAATCACAAATAACATTGAAAAAAAAGTTTCTTTTTTATAAAAGCTTTTAATGCGTGGATAAGCAATTTTGATCAACCTTGGCATACATAATTAGTGTCATTTAGTGTAATTAGATTTTTTTTAATGATTTTTCTTCTTGACAATGTGTAAACTTAACAAACAATGCATTTTAAAAATTTATTTTAATTATAATAATGTATTTTTTTGTTTGATAGTGGTCAAATCCATTTATTTGCAAAAGAAAAGAAAATTCAAGTTATACAAAATAATAACAGCTACGCAAATTCATAACAAACTGTAAAAAAACGCGTAATAAATTTAATATAGGAATTAAAAACTTGACTAAAATTTACCGAAGAAATTTAAGCTTTGCAGTCCATAACCAGGGCTTTTTTTGTAATTACACAGTGATACACACAGTGTATCATCGCAGGTACTTTGTCGATACCACACGGATATTATGCGGATAACATGAATAACTGGTGGATATCACGAAGATACACCATTGATAACGGGTGATTTTTTAAGAGGTTTAGAACTTTAAAAAAAAAACACAAAAAATTCGAAAAAATGAATGAAATATTTATTTGAATCGATAGTTTGAACCTTGCAATTTAATGTTTAAAGATAATTTCATGCAAATGTTTACCGCGGCTGCGTCTCAGGTAGCCCATCCGCTGAGTCCAATTTTGGCATACTCTTTCACACATATCGGCCGGTATCTCACGAATGAATGCATGGACGTTGGCTTCCAGTGCGTCAATCGAAGCGGGCTTGTCCCTATAGACATTAGCCTTGACATACCCCCACAAAAAATAATCTAATGGTGTCAAATCGCACGATCTAGGCGGCCAATTGACCGGCCCGAAACGTGAAATTAACTGTTCACCAAACTCGCCTCGCAATTGCGCCATTGTTTCGCGTGCTGTGTGGCATGTGGCACCGTCTTGTTGAAACCACATATTATGCAAGTCAAGAACTTCCATTTCGGGCAAAAAAAAGTTTGTTATCATCGCTCGGTAGCGTTCACCATTGACAGTAACGCTGCGATTCGCATCATCTTTGAAGAAATATGGCCCAATAATGCCGCCGGCCCAAAAACCGCAGTAAACAGTGGCTTTTTCGGGATGCATTGGTAGCTGTTGCAATGCTTCTGGCTGATCTTCACTCCAAATGTGGCAATTATGCTTATTTACGTACCCATTCAACCAAAAATGAGCCTCATCGCTGAACACAATTTTTCGATAAAAAACATTTCGAACCGAGCACGAATTTTGATAGTAAAATTCAATAATTTGCAAGCGTTGTTCATTTGTAAGACGATCCATGGTTAAATTGCAAACCAAACTGAAGCTGTTTGACAGTGACACAAGGTACTAAACACACGTCAGCTGTCAAAACCAGTGTTGCCAAAACCAATCCAGCTAAAAAATCACCGGTTACTATGAGGATATCATGCTGATACCACACGGACATCACATGGATACCATACGGAAACCACACGTATACCATGTGGATATCATGAGGACATCACGTGGATATTTCGCAGATACTACGTGGATTCCTGGCGGATACCACACGGATAATTGGCGGATATTTATTGAATACCACGCGGATACCATGCGGATATCTAGCAAACCTCATGTGAATTCTTGGTGCATACCGCACGGATAACTGGACTTTACCACGCGGATACCACGTTGATACCGCGCGGATACCATGCGGATACCACGCGGATACCATGCGGATACCACAGATAACTGAAGGATACCACGCAAATCCACCAGGTTTCCACCAGGTATCTGCGCTGTTTCCATGTTGGATCCATTTGGTATCTGCGTGGTATCCACCAGGTATCCGCCAAAAAAGTTTTAACTTTCGAGTGCGGGTCCACTCGAAGCCGAAGGCCGTGTGTATGCGTGCATATGCCTTCTATAGTTCCACCGCATCTAATAATTGTTTATGATTAATTATGATTGTTTTTAAAAATTCAAAACGAAGAAGAATTTTACTCTCAATGCCAACAATTATTCTTGAGTAGGGCTGGCCACGATATAAAACCAAACGATATTTTTTGTAACTATTGACTCGGTATCGTCAAAATCGAAAAATTTCAGTATCGTCTCGGTATCGGTATCGGTCTCGTCTGGCTTCAATTTGGTCTGAGTTGCAAACCAGAATAAAATGCACGACTCTAGTAACTGACCTCGCTTGGTATTTTCAAGATTTAAGACAACAATTCATTAAAAAAAGACAATTTTAATAACTATAAATAAGTTGTTTTTCAGAATGTCTAAGTAAATTTCCGATAAGGAATTCGACCCAAAATTTTGACGCGGGATCATAAGTGCACAGGAAAACAATGCACACAAATATTTTATGAATTTCACTTAAGTCGCTTTCTCACTTAAGAGAACCAAGTCTGAAAATTTCATCCAAATCGTTTCAGAGAAAGCCAGCAGAAGTTAAATGGGCGTGGCAGTGGGCAATTGTAATCAAAATTACTGCCTAAGCCTTCTCCCTGCTTAAAAAAAGCTCTGAAATGTCATCTAAATCATTAGAGCCTTTTCCGAAAAATCATTTACAAAAATATACTTTCTGCCGATAACAAATGATACTACTGAAAGTATCGGTAAATTTCGGTCCAAGAAATACGGTATCGTTCGGTGCTGGTATCGTCTCGGTATTATTTTGGTTTCCGATACCGATACCCAACGATACCGAGACTTTTCTGGTATCAGGGCCAGCCCTGTTCTTGAGGCTATTAATTCTCATGCAACCAACTTCTTTCTAATCGTTTAAGTACCTATGCGTTGCTCTTCTTCATCACAACTTCAATGAATTCCTGCACCAATTGCCTCAGCATTTCCATTTTAACCTAACTCCAATTAATTCTTCCTAAACCTTTACATTCATAGAAAGGGTTTTTTTTAGAGATATACAAAATAAGTTTGGCAACACTATTTTAATTGGCAGCCATTTTGTCAGCTGTCAAGTGATTTATGTTTTGTTTGATTTGGCATTTTAAAATGAATAGACTGACGCCTTAACAACCAAAATTGCGCAAATTTATTTTGAAAGTCATTGCTCTGTTCGAAGTACTTATCGCGCAAATTTTGTTTAGCGATGAAGCTCACTTTTGGGTTAATGAATACGTCAATAAACAAAACTGCCATATTTGGAGTGATAATAATCCTCAAGTGTATGCTGAGACACCGTTACATCCACAAAAACTGAATGTTTGGTGTGCTTTATGGGTTGGTGCAATAATTGGTCCGTACTTTTTTAAAAACGGTGCTGGCCAGTAAGTTACAGTCAATGGTGACCGCCATGATTACTAAATGTTTCGTTCAGCAATTGAACAACAAAGAAAACGTTTGGTAACCGCATAGTTTCACGTATCGGACCCGAGATTTGGGATCCAAGATTTAACGCTGCTTGTCTAATTTCTGTTGGAATAAGTGAAGTCACTAGCTTACGCCGATAATCCCAAAACGATTGACTATACTTGGAGGACAACATTTGCCGCGTTATTGCCCATCTACGGCCAAAAATGTTGGAAAAAGTCATCGAAAATTAGACCTCCAGATTGGACTACGTCTGAGCTAGCCATATGGCGGTCATAAGCCAGAAATCATAGTTAAATTAAAATGACAGAAGATTATCATTCAAATAAAGTGAATTTCATGTGAATTAAAAAAAAATCATCTTTGTTTTATTCCATTTCAAAGTTATGTACTGCTAAAAATACACCCCTTATAAAGGAACAATTTTATGCAAGGACTTTTATTATTGAATATTTTAATTTGGCTCATAATGCATGCTTAAAATCGAAAATGCTACTAAACTCACCCGTGCGTATCTGAGAGGATGGTCACACTGGTCCACTTTTTAATATTTTTGTACAACTCGACAACTAAGCTGAATTTGACAGTTTTACACTTAAAACAATTTTAACAAATTTAACATTTGTTAAAAATTAAACTTCCCATTAAAATGGATAGTTTAAACAATTTAACCGAAAAATAGTGTAGGTAAAACTTTTTTTGGAGCGATATTAAATCAAAATTGTTCACCCTATAAATTTTATCATAAAACTAAAACAAACATTTCATCTCTCTCCATCGATTGGTTTCTCTCTTCTGGCAAATTAAGAACAATTAAGTCATAAAACGGTTACCAATTTCAATATAATCTTTTCAATTACATCTTTATGTAAGAAAACTATTAGAAATTTACTACCAAGTAGGTACCAAAATCTTATACATATCTACCCATACACAGTATATAAGTCCTATAAATTCATTTGGGAAGTAAAAACTTTTAAACTATAATACAATGAACGAATTTTTATTACCACTAGCTGTATAACATAAATGCTGGGATTTTGATTAAGTCTATGTTACATAAAGATTCCTTCACAACCCACTACCATCAGCATCAGCAGCCTCGTGATGTCGTTCATTAAAACCATGTTTCAACGCCGAACACAAAGGACACATCACGTAATCCGGCAATCTACCAAAAAAGCTTACTCCTGTCTGTTGTCGCTTCTACAATATATTCGGATCCCTTTTTATTGGAAAAGGTGTCTACACGTACATCTACCATTTCTTATCAGGTATAAGAATGAAAATACCAGCCCAAACCGCGCACTTTACATCAACTAAGTATACATAGCTTTGTATACAACATCCCTTTATCACAAAATACACCGCGATTGGTGTAGGTATGTATACATAAGGATAAAACTTTGAGTAGCGTCCTTATAAATTGGTTTTTGAGAACTGTTTTTCGCACACTCATAGCATTGTTGCCTCCTTTATACTAAGGTAAAGGCACCTAGATATATTTGCACAACTATTTGGGAAGCATTAAGCTCCCAGCTTTCTGAAAGTTGTTAAAATTGATGTCCTTTTTATTCAAGAATGTATGTCGCGATATCATTTTGTTGGCACGTGTTTCCTTACAGATGTGTCCTGAGAAATTTTAAAGCTTTAATTATAAGGAATCGGAAAAAAAATTAAGGCAATCATTCGAATTGCAACGAAAAGGAAGGAAACATTTTTCGATTCTCTTATTATTTTGGAAAACTTCTTAAGTTTTTGACAATTTATATCCTTTTCGTTCGTCCTGATGTGCAAAGGATACAATATGTGGGCGGTGGGTTGGGACTATGGGACTGAATACAATTCTTATGGACACACAACTTATACTTGTAAAAACTTAAAAAAAAGGCTTTTTCGCTTGGGTTTTAATTTCATTTGGTTCGTTCGAAGTAAAGTGTCCTTTTCGGTATCAAAGCTATTCGAAACCTTTATACACACAACAAATATTTTCTTGAAAAAAGTTATTTCCGTGGAAAGGCAAATGATCATAAGTACAGCCGAGCCTTTCAGCTTCCGGGCGCACCCACCACCACGCCAGCCGCCCACCACGCTGCCTTTTGTCTTTTGCATTGTTAGTGTATAATAAGAATGCCACTGGAATTATTTAATTTTAATTAAATAAAAAATCTTTATTTTTTGAGAAATAAACGAAGCACGAAATAAAAGTGTGCCCTTGTAAAGGATTTCCGCCTCTTATTTCCATTGTTATTGTTCATTCTGTTATTTTGCGAAAATAAAAGGTGTAGTCAGAAAAAAAGGTGCTATTTTGTACGAGTATACATCTTAAGAACAGAAACAGAATATTATGTGATTAAGGTGTAGCGCTACTACCTCTACCTGGAGATATCAAAAATACACGCCTGGATGATTAAAATGTGAGGTAATTAAAATTTTACGATTTATTTACTCGAGTGAAATCGTAATTCGCTCACACCATAAAGCTAATGGTAGAATATTGAGCAACGACAACAAAAGTTTGCCAACAATTTTTTTTTTTCTTAAATAAACAAAAACAAAAAAAAAATATACTTAAATTTTACGAACAAATGCAGGAAAGTGGAAAACAAGATAAATTAATTGAAATAGCATATTTTCATAATAATTAAATAAGTTTGCGTATGCAAAGAAAGGATACAAGCACGTGTGGGTAGTTATGAAATTTATTTAATTTGCGCTTTAAGAGAGGTTGCCAAAAATATTTGTGAACCATAAGAAGTACAAAAAAAACTCATTCCTTTCAGTTTTGATTTTTTTTTTCGCAAACGATCTTAGCTTAATTTGTGTTTTCAAATGCCACATTTCTTAAATGGGCTTAAAAGTATGAAGTAACCTCTCGTGCTCACATCACTTTAAACGAAAAAAATGGGGCACCGCACATGCCACGTATAATAGTTAATTCATGAATAGTTCACCTAAGTCACTATATTTTGACAAATGTGAGTTCTTCCAAGTAAAAATAGACTTTTTTTATTCTTAACTATTAGTCTTAGGGCCAGTGGTCGCAAGAATAATGGTATTTCAGTACGATTCATATTAGGTGGAGCCATTGTCCTGAATCTGCTGAACATGGAATGGGCATTCCGAATCCAAAGTCATAGTACTTCTGGAAGCACGGTGGTCTTAAAAGTCGAAAAAACCGACCTCGAAAACGTGATAACGGTACATTGACTACATAGTTCTTGCTATTCAAAAATGGCAAAGGCAGACATAGGGCGTAGTACCTCTAGGAGTAATGGGATGGATTTTTAAAAAAAGGCTAAGAAATAATCACAGCAAAACTAAGCTTTTTTTCCTAAGTACAAAAAAGCACTTTTTCTTGAAGAAACATGCTTAGATTTTCATATATATTAATACTAACAGTTCATTCAACTAAAAAAATTGTTTTCAGACACCTGGATTTGTAACGGAATTTTGAAATACAAAATTTTTAATAAAATCTCTATAAATTGTTCACTGTATTTTTTTTTCAGTTAAAAATAAAGGGCTTCCTATTGAGCATTTCGTCTGCTTCTTTGACATAATAAGTAGTATGGCTTTTATTAAAAAAAAATATTGGCAGGCACATGGGAAAGATAATTGTTTTTAACGGAATTTTTAAAAAAGACCTTAAAAATCTCCATATAAATTCTGCTGTTTTAAAAAACTTAAAAACACTCAGCTTTTAGTAAAGAAATATGTTTGTCTATTAGATATAATTATTATTATAGTTAACTATATTAAAAAAAAAATATGTTCAGATACTTGGTTCAGTACCCAAATTTGTAACGGAAAGTTTTGAAAATTCCATACAAATTCCGCTGCATTTAAAAAAAGCAAAAAAAAAAAAAAAAATGTTTTTACGGAACCAATATGTCTGCCTCTCTGACATGCTAGTTTATATACTCTATTTTATTAAAAATTAAATACACGACTCCAATGCGTTGGAGTGGTTTTTAAAAAAATAATTTTTGAAATATCAAATTCTTAGAACATTTTTATGGGAAACTTTTGGTGTGCAAATCTTAAGTATTTATTTATGTTCATATACAAATAAAATTAAAAAAATTGTCAACCCATTTTGGAGATATTGACCTTTCAGAAAATTAAATTAAATAAAATTTTTTTTTGGAAAATTTTGTTATGCAATATTCTAAAGTCTTATTTAAAATTTGTATACATAAACAAATTTATCTAAAACCGTAAAGCCGATAATGAGGACATTTTAAATTAAAAAAAAACTTTCTATGAGAGGTACTAACACTAAGTATGATAATAGTTGCTATTTGAAAATTTTTACTATATTTTTGGTAGTAAATCGCACTAATTTTAGCATACAGAAAAAGTTTTATAAAAATGGTAGGAGTCGTTTTTTAGAAAGCAAATATTTTCCTTATGGGTTTCTTAACATATTTGTATGGAGGATACCGTTTTTTTTTTCACTAAAGTAATTTTTTAAAATTGTTAAAAGAATCCTTAAATACCAAGTTTCATAAAAATTGAATATGTAGTTTTCAAAATATTTCATTTTAAAAAAACAAATTTTTGAAAATTTTTTAAAAATCCAAGAAATATTTTATCTTTGAAATTTTTTTTAAGAAACACTATTTATATTTTATAGAAGATTCTGTATCAAAAAATTATTGAAATCAGAAAAAACCGTTTTGAAGAAAATCGAAAATAAAAGAAATAGTTCTTTGGGAGGTACAATTAATAAATCATCTTTTAAAAATGCCTTTTCATCCAAAAGTAGCGTCTACTAAAAGTGATTTATTGATTTTTTTTTAAATCCGTTCTTGGAAAAAATATAAATTTGTAAAATTGATAAAATAAATGTATTGCAGGTACAGATATTTTTAGTTCTAAGAAAATCAAAAGAACATGTGGGCGGAATCACAAAAAACACTATGTATCAAGTTTAAATATAAGCGATCTAATCGAACAGACAGACAGATAGACAGACAGAACTGTAACACCCAATTTTTTGTCTTCTCTATATAGTTGTGTGATCAAAATTTCGATTTCAGTTTTTTGACGAATATATAGCATGCCACGTACCAGAGTTGAGAAGTAATGATAAAGTAATTCAATTTCAATTAGGTACTTGTAATTGAAATCTCCGAATATTTTTCGATTACTTTTAAATGTAATTGAAGAAATTCAATTACTTATTATACATGTGGTTTAAGACTTTTAATTACTTTAAATACAATTACATTAATATAATTTGAAAGAAAAGTAATCACCAAAAAATCTGTAATGATTATTTTTTCAGTAATCATTACGCAAATTGTAATTAATTTATTGTTTTCGTCAACTACATTTTTTGTGATATTGCACAAATGGTTCCATTAAGTGTTAAATCTCTTTAGGTATATTTTAATATTTTATTCACTTTCATCAAGTTTTTATTTTTTTTTGTTTTTTGAATAATATCTCTTTAAAACTAATTAAATTAATAACAATAAAATGAGCTAATTTCTCGCTGCAATTTTGTGAATTTGTATTTGTTAAGCAGTTGGCATCCTTTATTTTACTTTTATAATTATTATTAATACTATTTTATTTTACTTGTTTGATTAGTGAAAAACTTGTTATGAATTACAATCCAAGTAATTAATTACCTTAAAAGTAATTAACAAAGTGCTTTCTTTCAAATAATTTCAAAAATCCATTACTATTTTCAATTACATGTAATCTGTAAGAATATTTCTTAAATTACAATTACATGTAATAGAAATGTTCGTTTTTTTCAAATATAATTTTGTGTGATTATAATTGAAGAAAGTTTCATTGCTAATTACATGTAATTGAAATGAAAGTTAATAGAAATTACAAAAAGTAATCATTATTGCGAAACTCTGCCATAAACCCATATATAGTGAAATAAAAAGCAAGTTCGTCACTTAGATTTTCAAAAATTGTTATATTGTATGTTACTTTAGGAAAATGTTCAAGTTTTATGAGCAGGAATAGATTATTATTTTTAAGCAACCATCACCTATTAGTTTTAGCTTCCTTTCTCCTCCCATCAATTCCTAAACAGAAATTTTTAATTTGATCCAATGCAAAGCCAAAGAGCAAGCAGTATTAAAAAGCAAACAAATTATTAATCCCTAAAAAGGTCCTATTTTGCATTATTAATTGGATTTAATCCAATTATATAATCTGCTTGAAAACACAAAGAAAAACACAAGAAAAAACTAAAACAAATTAATCCCGAACATAAAGAAGAGTTGAAGTTATACTTTGTGGATAAAGAAGGACCAAAGCACAGAAAAGATTATACTTAGAATCCGTTTGCAGCCCATTATACGAGTACCTACTATACTATAAGAATCCTTCTATCAGGAATTCAATCGATGCGTTTCGTTCATTCATCCCAAGAATACGCAAAATCTAAATGGATCCATTGAGGGATACGTCCTGCCAAGTGTCATCCATTGCTCTCCCTAACTATCCGTACGTGCAAACATTTTCGCACTTCCACCCCTACCCACACCATACCATATAAAGCTCAAACTGGAGAGGAGACTTAAGGATGTTATATCTGGATATGGGATAATGAAATACTATACGGCGATGAACAAAAGGAACTTCAATTTCCATGACCAAAATGCTTATTGAAGAGTGTCTTCAATCTCTTAACACCTTATCCAACCGAACGAGAGTATATAACATCGTTCTTGATGTCGTCAACATATAATCACGTTTCACGTAGGTAAAACCATCCCATAGGAGTTTATTTTGAGAAAGCTAGGGGATTTGGAATGGCTGCTTCGAAGATATCCGTGAATTGAAGTGACTTATCGATGCAGTATGCATGATAATTTTACTTGCTGCTGATTGCTGTAGTAATACGAGTCTTCCAACTTCCGTTGCGACAAGGATTTTAATTAATTTTGCATTTCCTTCAATTTGGCCTGTTTGAGTCCTCCCACTTTTCAAGAATGGAATGTTAAAAGATGGATAAAGACAAGGTGCCTGAATAAGTTCTGAGAAGTCGAAGTGGGAACATGCAGTGTGGTAGATGCTATAACTTACATTCACGTCGTTATGTCGCTGTCATAGTCTCACACCGTTGAGTCTTTTCCACTCTCAGAAGAAGATATTTCGAATTAACAACCTCAATTCAATCAGTCAAGTTGGTATATCGCGTCGTAAATTGAATTAAACCCGCCCTTCTGGAAGTATCTCTCTCTATAAATGCCGATGCAGTGGTTGGATGTGGAAGAATCACCAAATTATTGAATACACGCGACGAGGGTCACTCATTCCCGATTGGGAAACATTCAAGTGTCATCGGATTTTAACAATTGTCATCGAGTACTCTAAAGAGAAATGCCTACTCATATGGACAGAAGCTACACAACCGTCAGCTGGCTCAATCGTCATCGCCTGCCTGTCTATTGTCCATCACCACCGACCGCCGCACCGAGTCCTGAAATTGAAAATTTCGCACACACAATTCAAGCGCGTCAGACACAGAATTCTCCGTCAATCGTTCGTTTTGGTATCGAAGGTATAGTTTTTGGATTGGTTTGGTTATATTGGAATAATTTTTCGTCCTCTTTTGTTTCAAGAGAGTGTTGTAAAGTCAAAAATTCATAGAGATGACTTTTTGAATTTTCAGAAACCGAATCCATCCATCATTCTATCAATATTCCGCCTTGAATGCGAAATAAAATTGTAAATCCGAGAACAAAAAGCAATATTCTCCTTTTTAACTTTAGGCTTAACCAAGGGTGTACGTATAACGTAGGTACATAATATGTGATATATCTTTGAATATGAATGTGTTGAATTATAATTGAAGATTGATTTAACATACCTGGAATATTGGCAAATGTGGTTTTTGTTAGAATCACAAAAATAAGAAACACCAGCTCCAGGGATTTGAAGAGTTCAGTTAGATTTTGCGTTGTTCGAGATATGATTGAATAGCTTTTGCGATAAGTTGTTGCAGTTTTAACTGCAGTTTTCGTTTTGTTTGTTGTTGTTGTTGTTGTTGTGGCGAACGATGATCGCGACCGGCTTAATGCCTGACACCACCGGTAAGACCCAGGGTCCGCACACACGCCCATGCCTCTGGTCCCATAGTCAATGCCGCTAACGGATCGTCCTCATTGCAGCGGCGTCACCTGAAAATATAAATAAGAAAGTTGGAGTTAGAAAAATGTTTGTTTAGTTTTTCAAGTTGCATAAATTTTACTATAAAATTTAGATCTTAAATCAGAGTACAATATGAAAAAGGGATAAATATGGCAAATATACTTGTACTAAACAAATGCCGAGATCTTCAGCTAAGACACAGAGTTCAAGAAAACACTCTGCGCACCAGATCACATTCAGAAAATAGGAATAAGGGAAACGCAGGCAACCGCGAAACCGATTCTAAAGCATTTTGAAAGGACCAAAAGTGCATTATGGAAAAATTAACGAAAAAGCTGTATAAGAAACCAGAGCAGATCAGGGAAACATAAAACACAGTACCGAAACCTCGTATATTGAGGGATTGTGTACAGCGAAGACCGGAACGTTTCAAACCTAACGTGAACAAATAGATTACCTGATATCAGTATCGGAAACCGAAACAAGGCCGAGACAGTACCAGTTCCAACGCATCCAAAATGAAACCAAAGTAGTACGAAAGCGATACCGTAGTTTTTGGACTGAAATTTACCAAGACCCTCCGTGTTGTCATTTGGAATCAGCATACAAAAATGGATTTTTGAATTTTATTATAGATTTATTTACAAGCAAACATTTCATGTAGGTAATTTATTTTTCGGAAACTTCTCAAACGTTTTGAATGAAATCTTAGCAGTTTGTTATTTTTAAGCAGTGAAAAAGTGGTTTTAATAAATACCAACCACTGTCACGCCCACTTCTCTTTTGCTTGGTTTTTCAAAAAATACCCCGAGGATTTGCATGACATTTTCAGCAAAAAAGAAAATCAACCAAACTGTTTAGGCTCTCAGCTGAACCGACATAAGGGCAGACAGAGAGATAGAATTGCGAGAACTATGTATTGGAATTGAATTTGAAGATTTTTTTTAGCTTGATTGAAAGCTTTATTTAACGCTGAAATAAATTAAGAACATTCACATCGAATAAAATGTTCATTTTGGATCAAATTTATCCTAAGAAAGTCTTTTTAAACTCCCGCTCAAAAAAGTGAATAATCTCGAAAGAGTAAACAGGCTTGGTTTTATTACTACGGCTCCAGCTATAGTCTTTTTCAATTCTTTAAAAATATGTTTTTTTTTTTTAAACTTTGCAGATTATGTATTTTTGAAATTCGGAACGGTGCCTTCCCTAAAAATGTAAAGAAACGATTAAAGAATATCTTATTTTGCCCAAAAATGTATCCCACGATTTTGATACAAAAATATTTTCACTGATAAGTCAAAGTGAGAAAGCTAGAGGAAAGCCAATTTATAGGACTAAAAGCTATCAAAAGGTTTTTGGAAAAACGTCCCAAAGACGGAATGGCAATTTTGTACCAACATTTTTCTTTAAAAATGTTTTACTAATTTTAAATATTTTTTTAAAAACCTGATCGAACTATTTTTAAATTTTTTGCCTGCTGTATATATATGTATGTACTATAAGGCAAGTTTTGAATTCATGCAAGAAAAAATTTTGAGATAACAATCAAACATGACATTACGACGCTAGAGAACACAAAAAAAGTGGGTGGCGAAATTCTGTCTGTCTGTCTGTTTGTCTATTCGGCTACAGCCTTAACGGCTTGATCGATTCTCTTATAACTTGGTACATAGTGGTTTTTGATGATTTTGCTGACCAGTTTTTTTTTTTAATTTTTTAGAACTTAAAATAACGGAATTTTTTACTAAAATTTTCAAAAAAATATTTTTTGGATTTTTAAGAAATTTTTATTTTTTTTCGAAAATCAAATATTTAAGTATTTTATTACATTTTGTAAGGAATTTTAAGAAAAAAATATACTTTTATGAAAAAATAGCAGTACCTCCCATACAAATGTTAAAAAACCGTTAAGAAATTTTTTTTTCTTAAAAATGGTTCCTACAATTTTTATAAAACTTTTACTGTATACTTAAATTAAACGAGGCCCTAGATAGTTTAACATTGATGTTAGCAAGGGTCTAGCAAGGGTAACTATCGATTTTCTCTAGTGTCATGGCCGTTAGGTAACCTTTTGCTTTAGGAGACAACAACAAAAATGAAAAGTTGTGTTCGATTGGGAATCGATCCTGTGATCTTCTGATTACGAGTCCAACACACTAGCTCATGAGTAACAATACAGCTGTGTAAAGTTGAAAATGAAAAACTATATACTTACTTTAATTTTTCTAACTGTAACTGTTTGATAGGTATAAAATATTTTAGTTTTTTGTAATATATGGGGTATTTGTGATGGGATAAAAAGACTCATTCAACAAGTTTTTCTTGCGAGGGCCTCACTAGTATTTGACAAGATTTTCTTGTCTAGATTGACCCTACCGGCCTTGACTGAACATGACAAAAACTTTCCATTTTTCTAGGCCAGTTAAAAAAAATTTGCAAATAGCAACTATTAGTAGTACTTCTCTTAGAAGGTTTTTTTTTTTAAATTCTGAATTAACTCATTATTGGCTGATTAGACTTAGGTTGATTTTGTATAGGTATACAAACATGTAACTCTTGCGAAGAACTGACGAATCCTCTAAGAGTATACTTGTCATTAATAAGTGCTTCTCATCTAGTCGTTCGGACTCGGCCAAAAATTGTTGGTTCCCCCCGTCCATTCCTGCCAACAACACACACACAGGAATGGGTGAGAGTTGTAAGTCACTAGGCCCTGGTTCTCCATGAACTATTGCACCACCAAATGTATTTTTATTTCTTATACAATTATATATGTACAAAATATTGTATATCAAAATTTTCAAAAATAAAGTTTTTCGAATTTTTAAAAAAAATTTTAATTTTTTTTTTCTGAAATTCGGTATTTCAAAAACGGGCTTACAATTTTTTTTTTTAAATTATTATTTGTGTATGCACATAAATAAAAACTTACGATTTGGAAACCAAAAAATTGCAAAATGCAGTCAAGAATTAAGTTGGCGTCCTGTTTTTTTTAATTTAAGGCTCTCAAGGAAGTTGTTTTAGCTAGTTTAGATATCGTTTTTCCTGCTTTTAAACATTTTGCATTTAATTTTCTTTAATTCTCACCAGCGTGTTTGTCATAAGAGCAAGTATGTTTGACCCAGTCGTGTATTTTTTCTCTCAGTTTTCATGTCGGTACAATTTTTTTATAAACCTTATCCTCTTTAACATAGCCTTGCCATAGGCATTCAGAGATAGTTAAATCCAAAGTCAATCCTGTTTTAAAAAAAAGAGTAAAGATCACTCCCAGACAGTTCTAATGATAGTCTTTTAAAATAAAGAAGATCTTCACTCACTGATATTTTTAAACATAATTAAGGAAACCAAATTTTTGATTGATAACAAACTCCATAATTTGATTGTTTCTATACTGTTGAATAAATTGCTTTCAAAATGTTTCATCTGAAAAATTAAATTTCCCTTTGATTGATTCCGAAACCGATATTATTTTCAGGAAAAGGGAGATACGATTTCCAATAATGTTTTTGAAGTATGTAATTATTTCTCAAAACAAAAATGTCTGAATTTATAGAACAACTTCAAGTTAAAAGTTTACCTTTTTGTGCGATGTATAGACCTTTTATAGCATATGAACCCCTTTTTACTGGTCATTTCAACTTCCAATTTTATTTTTGAATCTACATATTGAACTATGTGTTTATGTGTGTGTACATATATTGTTTTAGTATAATTTTCTTAGAAAACTTAATTTCAATTCAACCACAAATCGAATTCTAAAAGTATAATACGGCCTTACTACCTTTTAACACACAAAAAGGACGAATATAAGTACTTATGCCATATTCGACTATAACTAACCTGAATTCATATACACAAGGACATTACAGTCAATTTCTCATGCACACAGTAAACACACGCATACACACAGAAGCATCAGCAAGCACACACAATACACAAACAGCCTCTGGGAAATTAATCTCGGTCGAGATTATTTGATTTTCCATTTCCGTTTGCATCACTCTGACAGTGTCCATCCGGCCATGGGTTTTGTGTGTCAGATACTCTCGTAACTACTCTCTTGTACCTCTATGCATACACACTTCATATACAGTATGACGAGTGGAAAACCTAAGGATAAAGCATTCCACCTGCCGCATTGGATCAAGTTAATTATTTGAGAAATCCTCACCAGGGAATGCAATTGTCCTGATGACTATATAGTTCTCTATCCTCCATCCCCTCCCCATAGTTCCCTCTATAAGCCTTCGTCAACACTGCATTTATATTACAAAACCAGGGCTAGTAAAGGGGGACAAATGTATAAGCAGCTTTATGACGTGCGCATTATGCAGTTCATAGATTGCAGTTTTGGGAAGCAGTAATGGACGACTCTATGGAAGTCAACCTGCTGCCAGAGCGCACTCAGCTATGTATATAGTCTCCCATCTATATTTATATTTAGTAGATTTTACAGAGCTGTATGAAATGGTGTCATATACTCGTACATACATAATCATGGAACTACCATACAATCTATTGAAATAGAACGAGGAAGGAAGGAAGCTGCAACTATAATTAGGATAGCGATAGTGGGTGCTTGCTGCGCTCTGTGGTAAAATTCACATTTCATTGCTTAAATCATTCATATCGATTGGAACCGTCCTCCACAGGGTGAGTGAAAGTTCTTGGGGGAAAAAAAGAAGAAAATCAAGCTTATTAAATAGCCATCAGGAAGGAACAACTGCTAGTTAAATCAAGGAACATTGTGTTAGTTTTTTTTGTTTTTACCAACTTAAGGAATGTTAAAGTTTAAATGATGAGGAGTAGCTGAAAAGAGCATTGTAAGTCCTTTTTGTGAAAGGCTTAGGTAAGCATATAGAACTATGAAAAATTAATGATTAATTTCCAGATAATCCTGGTGCACTTTAAACTTTTCTATTTTTGTTTTGATGAAATAAAACTGAGAGAGGAAGGCAGCAATTCTTTTTTTTTTTATTTTGATCCAACTTAAATCATTGCCTAGCTACACAGCAAGTAGGAAGCTATCCCAGGATATTCTTTACTCCTCGTCAATGCTGTAAGCTAACGATCATAAATATATATTTCTCTAATATTTCATGCAATTCTTGACTTTGTCGTGCTTCGTTTTTATGACACTATCATAAGAACATTTCAAAGAAACGAAGAAATCTCGTTAGGTGTAATTTTTTTAAATTTTATTTAATGCTATTTATTTCCATTTAAACTATACTTAAACTCATAAAAACATACAAACATGCATATTTCTTGCATTTCTCAAGAAAATTTAATCCACTTAAAAAGGAGCGACAATGGTGATTATGAAAAAAAAAAATCATGCAAGAAACTAGTATACTGAACTCCTCCTGTAGAAGGCTTAAGTTTTTCCTTTCAAGAACAAAGGGAAAATAATAAAAAAAAATTGAACTTTGTAAAAAAAGGACGAACAAATTGCGGGAGCAATTACACCGCGACACACGACAGAATGTGCTGCTGGTGCTGTAATTTATTTTACATAACGTTATATGTACATATTTTTTTTTTTGTTAGCATGTTTTGTGCTTTTTGTAATCAAATGTAAGGGATTATGTGACTTCAGCTCTCACAGGACCTTGGGATTAATTAAGATTTTTTTTGTATATATCAAATGATTGTTTTTTACTTTGTTCTTTGTATTTATATAGTAACATATTCCATAATCGTGACTTTTTAGACACGTGAGTAATCTTTGTGAGTCATATCAAAGTGTTTTTTTTTTTTGTCCATAGAAACAAAAAAAATAATTCTACAAAGGACATTTAGAATAATTCTAATTATTCAAGAATTCAAGTGTACAATCCTTTGAGTCATTAGAGTTTTTACGGGATATTATTTCTCACGCAGGGTAAATATCTTTTTTTTTTATGAAAGATTACAATCAGCTCAAGTTGAAAAATTAATCAACTTGATATCGGATTGCTTGACTTTTTTTCTCGTTGTTTGGAAGAAAAATTATAGCTCGAGGTTTTAATTCGATTTATTTGTTTGAAAAATTATAACGTTGGGGGTTTTATGGTCTCCTCTTTAGAAAAAATAAATTGATCGGAAGCGGTATTTTATTACGAATAAGTATGAAAGAATTGTGACAGTCATTAAATAAATCAGAAGTTTAGGCAAAGTATGGCTTGGGGGATATTTTTCGAGACGGAATTTAAAAATTCAGTCACAAACATCATCTCTTGCAAGAAATCGTCGTTTTGTTTTTTCTGAGAATATTTTAATTCTAACAAAATTTGTAAATATAAATATGAATTACTGTTGTGTTCGTACGCACATAACTCGGCTAAGCTCTATTCGACTTGCATTGATTTTGTATATTGAACTAGATTGAAACACAACGGAACCAGGAATTGAAAATTCCAACCGTAAAAGTAAAAGTAAAAAAGGAGAATCGTAAACAACTGAAAATTTATAATGTCAGTCAGGTGGCCATATTTAAAAATTATATTTGGTATGGGAATTAATTTAGAATGTCCCACAGATGGAGTTACGCTTTTAGACTTTTGTTTAACGCCTCAGTTTAATTTTTCCTTACTGACCACTAATATGCGTTATGTTGGGGTTGATCTTGTGGTTTGGGGATTATTTGAAAAAACCTGTGACTTCAGAAATCTTTACAAGAACAAGTGGAACGGGGTAAAATCACAAGTTTTCGGTGGCCAGTTCATCATCTCTTCGTGAGATGACCATGATAATGTGCCGTGAGCTAAGTGCCACACAGCGCCCTGCTGTTGAAACCACATGCCGTTGGTGCGCATATCATCCATTTCAGGCCAAAGTAATCTGGTGATCATTGATCTGTTGATGGTGATGGCCTGGTCAACGTTGCGTTCATTCTCAAGGAAATATGGACCAATACGCCAAAAGCCTAAAATCTTCATCAAAAAGTGACATTTTCAGGATACATTAAACGCTTTTGGAATTCATATGAATTTGTTTCGACCTAATTTCAAGAATTTTGTTTGTTGACATACCCGCATTCATCTAAAAATGGGCCTATCATCGCTACAGATGATTTTTGAAAGAAAATTTCATTTAATGTTGCCTGGACAGACCAGCCATTTTGATAAGACTTTGTCAATTGAACTTGTTACTGAACGCTTAATCAGCCTATTCTGATTTACTTAAACAGATTGAATAAATGATAGCCAATCTGACAGATGTAGATTCAATAATATGGCCACTATCGACTGTCAAATTTCATTTCTCTTGAAAGACAATTTACATAAATTTATTTTAAAAACTTTTGCGCTGATGGTGTGCTGAGCATCACATTTTAAGAAGCTTTAAGTAGATGAGACGCAACACATGCCAAAAATACAATTTCTTGCCTTGTACTCAAGTCCATGTGTCATGTATCATGTGTCTGCTCAGTTAATTCAGTTGATTGGAAATTTTAGAATATCGCACTCCAATTGCTTAGTGCACCTTGCATTTAATGGAGAACAAGATTTTGATTGAGAAAATTTGACAAAAACAGCTAGCACAATTTTCTTCAAATTCAAAAAAAAAAAAAAGCTAGCACAAATGTTTGACTGTTGCATCTCCAGCAAAAGAACAAATAGGACACAAGATGAAGGCAATATTAATGATGGAAACGGTGGCGATACATTCAACCTCGATGTGCCTTGTGGAACTGGCAAGGCGATCCCTATTTAGTTGGCTTCGGCCTTAATTAGGTCAAGATCAGATATTGCGCTTGCGCTTGTAGACTCTTCTTCTCAATTATCGGTTACATTCTTGAAGACATGGGTTATTCTGAGTTGAAACTGCCGTTCAAATTTTAGATGAATGAAGAACTAGCATGCAACATTTCAAAAAGTTGCAAAAATATCATTTAAGATCTTAACAAAAGTAAACGCTGGTCTTAATTGTATTTCCGCAATTGTTTTGGTGATCTTATGAATTGAAAAAAATCACTTCAAAGGCAAGCTTTTACTATCTGTCCTATCCTTCTGGTATTTTTCCGAATAGATGCAAAATTGTATATGTTCAGCCCTTGTTTAAGAAAATAAAGTCGTCCCCCAACTAATTTGTATTGACCAATTGCGCTAATATCAATACTTTCTATAAGGTCATATGAAGACATTGATAATTCGTCAAATCATGAAATAACTTGAAGAAATAAGACTTCCTTAACATCGTCAATTAGATTTTCGTAGGAAAAGGTCCACCAGTAATCTGATAGCTTATCTCACCGAACAATGGGACCTATCTCTGCATCGTTTTGGTTTTGGTTAAATTTCGATGGATAAGAAATTAACTTTCAGATCGTTTAATACGAGTAGAATGGGATGAATTCAAATCTGACATTCATAAAATAATTGCTGGTATGCCTCAGGGTGCTGTCTTACCTCCGACCTTTTTTTTATTTGTATAACTACTGTTCTTTATGATAAAACTTCTAATCTACTTCATTGCTTGGACAGTACGCAATCAATGCATGCAGAAAAGCTCAAATTTTGCTTGGATAAACATTTTCTGGTAGTACGTAAGGAAGCTGCAATTTGCGATGAAAATTACAGTTGTATTGTTTAAAAAAATTGCAACAATTCCTGAAAGTAATAATTTTCTTCTCTAAAATCCATTCAAAATATTTCCAATATCTTTTATATTTATTGAAATCCTTAGTTTGATATAAGTTTTCATCGTTCTTGCGTTATTTTTGAAATTATGTTACAATGCCACCTGATTTTTTCGGCTTAGTTTGAAACGATTCCGATTCATATCAATCGTCCTTAAAATTTAGTTTAAATCTTTCAAATTACTCATTTAGTCTTCAAGCAATCTCATCTAGGACTTTCAGGAATCATTGGCAATTTTTGTTGAATAAAATGATCTTGCGTTTCTGCATAACCTCAAAAGGTTCTGAATGAGCTTTTTTTTAGTCATTTTTGAACGGTATTATATTGAAAGTACGAGCTGATAGTGGAAAAACGGATGTAATATTTGAGTTCAGTGACAAAAATGACTTTCAGAGTGATTTTAATTTCGCCGTGTCCATAACCGTGTTTACATCATTATGTACTTTTATCAATTTTAGTTGGAACGAAGTTCATCGGATCAGCTAGTTATATATACATATTGAATTTCCTACTGAAATGCTTCATAGATCAAAAGAAGTAAGATAGTATTATCGAAAAGGCAGCTTTGTAAGACAATTGTACACTTGGGCGTATACGTACTGTTTTTTTTTTTGTAATTCAAACGTTTTGTCTTTATTTCTTGTTTATGCATTTGACGATCTTAAATGAATTAAAAGCTTAGCAAGGAGACCTCACCATATTTTCAGTCTGTGGTGTCTAAACGTCTACTAGTGTATCCTTGAAAGGTGTACACTGAAGATTAGAAAATCAGCTCCAGATTGCATATAGCCTCGCAACACTGTTAATAAATTAATTGATTTAATTTTCATTTCCAAGCTTACGAAAGATTTAAATTACTTATCCTTAAAAAAATAAAAACACAACATAATCCTTAATGAAAAACGGTTTTATAAAACAAAAACAACAAAATTGACTGCATCGTTTAATTTAATTTTTTTTTTTCTGTACTAAGGTGTACTCTGTGTTCATGAGCTTGAGTTTTAGCAAGAGTTCCATGAATCTTCAACCCATGAGTTCCAATAAATTTAGAAAAATTCAATTCTCCATCTTTTCGTTTTCTGGGCTTCTTGGAATTTTTGTCCACCAAGAAAAAGCAAGGACCTTGCCGCACGAAGGGTGTTCGGAAAAGTAAATTAATGTGAAATCTTTCAGAGCAGATAATTGCTTCACGAAAAGACGAAGACTGAGAAAAAGAGAGAGCGAGAGAGAGAGAGAGAGTAAGAGAGTGAGGGCCAATTTTATTAGGGTAATAAATTACTAAGAACGAGTACACTTATTACATATACTCTGTACGGTGACCTTCTTTAAAGGACATGATACACCTCTACTCTATACTCTTTCTACATACATCTGTACATATTTTTATTCGTGCACACTGACAAAATCATGAAAAGTTGTTATAAACACGGCAAAATATTATAATCCTGCCTGTAGCAAGTTTTTTTTTCCAGTCTAAGGAACACATACACAAATCTAAAGCTATAATGTAAGTAGAAGTACTTTATATTTTTCGTCCTTTTCGTCTTCTTGGCAACATTGCTGGATCATATACTCCATTAGAGTTGAGCAATGTTGCTGATGGAAAAGTCAGAAAAGCACAGGAAAATACAAAAAAGAAAAAAGAAAAAAAAGGACGAAAAAATATCCATTTATAGCGGGACTTAACATGCCAATTTGAAGTTGTTTATTAGTTCGGTTGTTTTAAGACGCAAGGTGAACGAGCTGGATAAGACCGGAGCCGAACTTTTCAAATAAACTAGATAAGTAGGAAGGTAGGAAGAGTGAAGGTAAAGCTATACATATCTATCTTAGATTGGAATAGCGGGCGTAAGTCTACAATATGAACCTTCTGCATACACATACAATGCATGGTTTGAACGTTAGAACTCGGTTCTGAATTTATGGTTAATACTTCAATTTATAACATCATGTAATCGAAAAAGTTTCATTTTGAAAACATTTTCTCCAACATACATATACAACATTATAAAGTATTTTTTTTAATATTCTTTTTATATGGTTGTCGATGAAGGATTCATTTTTATGTAAAGAAGTTCTCATATGTGCACTCTTTTACTCCTTTGGATAAAGGATAAATAATAATATTAGTCTGTGGATTGGATGTGGAGATTATGGCTACGTATGATATGGAAAGACGCCTCGAGTGCAATTTTTATGCAGATTTTCTTTGATGTTTCTGTTTTTTTCTTTTTTTGGAAAAGTGCATATAAATAATATTGGTTTGCAGCTATACTATGCAAGTGTTTATGTATTTTTTTTTTATATTTACATCATGCTGATGTGGTTGTCACGAAAAATTGCCATCATGCAGAAGTGAGGTTATTTTTTTTTTGTTGTATGTTCGTTTATGATTTATTTAATGCTGCAGGCTATATTATAGAGAACAACTTTGTTGGGGTTATTGGTGCATTTATATAGCCTTTTTCAGAATATTTTATGTGCGTCTCTTTCAAAATGTGGAAAGTAAAGATAATAAAGTATAGTTTCAGGCGAAATGTTCCCAGAATTTATGCTAATAATAAATGTTTACTTGGGAAAAATTTTACACAAACCGGTTCATGGTTAATATGAGTATCTCTATGTCTTGAAATTTCTTTTCTGTTTGCCACTACTTGTAAACTTTTCTTTAGGCAATATTATTTTACATTGTATTTGATGATATGTGTGTTTAAAAGTCACCATGAGGATGTTAGTTGTTGAGCTGGTATAAAATCTACAGTCAAATCCCTTTAAGTCAAACTCGCTCTAAGTCTTAATTCCTATTCTCCAATTTTTAGGCCTTATTTTTGCTTTCCCCTTTTATTTCTGTTGTGTATTTATTGCTATGTAAATTTTTGTAGGACTCTATCTAACTCGAACTTATTTTTATATCCCGTGAAAATTCAACTTTGAGGAAGTCGACGTAGTATTATTTCGTTTCTGACAGTCTTTTTTTGGAAAAAAAATATATACCTATACCTACACGTATAGAGTCATCTGGAAAACTTTAAGAGTTACTAAAATTGTATAGGTACTGAAATTAAATAAACAATTTTAATAATTTAAAATATACTTTTTACTAAGTCAGTAGAGTTGATATAAACGATAAATCTTACTAGATGATGGTGATAATATCCACTTTTTACCAACAATACCAAGATTTTTGTGACTCTATTCACCGAAACGCAACTCTTCTCTTATAAAATTAAGATATTAGCGATTTTTCAGCCTGGTGCCTCAAAAATTAATAAATAAAATAAATTCGGAAAAAAGCCAACAAGCTTAATTTTTGGTGTTTAAAAAAAAAACGAACTTTTCTTATTATACTAAAATAACTGAAAAAATGCTCAACATTTTCAGAATTTATGTTTTGGGCTCCTATTACCAAGAAATTTAAGTTGCTTGTAACTAAGGAACTTTTGAAATATGAAAGTAATAACAGAAAAAAAATAGAAGAATAAAAAAGCATTTAAATCGTTCTTTTAAAAAATAATATGCCATTTGATTACTTAAAAAATATAAATATATGGAAACAAAATTTTAATCCTTGCAGCGGGTTTTTAAAAACAAATTTTCTATAAAGCTATTTAAAATTTCAGAAATATTTAAGAAAAATCGGTTCTCCAATTTTTAGTATTAATTTATTTAAACCAATTTTCTAAGAATTTTCCAAAAAAAAAATATTTGTTTTTTAATCCAAAATTTATTTTTCAAAATTCTGGTGTGCCATTTTATTAACAATTAACAGGAGCTTTTGCAAATAAAATTTTATTGCAATTGGTTGCGCTGTTAAAAATTAAAATCTTGATTAAAAAAAAAAACTTATGTGACAGGTACCGTTAATAACGGGTTTTGGTTAAAAAGAAATTACTAAAAATTTTACCATACGTACAATAATACACTGATTTTTTTAAATCAAAATCGTTGAAGTTGCTTTTGAGATGAATAAGATTCTCAATGATTGTATGCGGTGTACTATAATTTTTTGAGAATCACTTCAAATATTACGAATGGAACATTCTATTTGTGTTTTGATTTGCTTGAAATTTGAAATTTTTTCATAGAGAAACATTTGGTTTAAAAAATTTAACTATTATAATATTTTTTTTTGAATACGAAGCTCTTGATTTGAAATCTTGGAAAACCCTTTAAAATATTTTAAAAAATACATAAAAATAAGAAAAAAAATATGTTAGAATGAAAATTAATACAGAACAAGAAAAAAATACTCATTTTTTCAATTTAAAATATGTTCATAATATTTTGAAAAAAAAATTTAATTTTTAAAAAATTTTCAACACCCTCTACCTAGAACATTTTAGTAATTTCTTTTATGAAAAACAACGGTAGGTACCTTCCAGGCCCAACTAACAAAATTGTTTCTCATTTCAGACATTACATTTTTTGTTTCTACCTATAGCACTCCTGTAACCCCTCTGACATGTATTAAATACCTTATTGAAGCATTACCGATTCTTTAAGTATTTTCCAATGTTAATTAAATAATTTAAACATAATAACACCGTGTTAGAAGCAATGTACCAATGTTTTTTTAATCTGTCTATATTATTCTTTTGAAATTACTAAAGAGCTTTCGCTTCAATAATCATCCTGTAAAATTACTATACAATCTTTGTTAGTTGGTGTTTCTTCGTGTCTATGGACCTTATTGCGAAAGTTTATTCGAAAAAAATCAAATAGAAAAAAGTCGATCAGGAATTGATAGATTTGAATCTTCTATCAAATAGAAAAATACATAAAAATCAAATGGAAAAATATTTACAAATAGGCTTTTGCAAAACCAATAGTCGACTTTGAGTCTAGTCGACTAAGAATCTGTTTTGAATAGATTCTTGCAATAAGGACCTTTATTGCTTGTTGTCTCATAGGTGAATAAAGTGATGCTTAGAGCAATAGTCAGTTATTTTATAGTTTATATTTAGTTTTGGAATCGGAGCACATATATCTCTTATTATTGTCAGCCAATGTTTTAGGTTGGTATTTATTAATTAGTCTTACTACACCTCCTGATTTATGTGTTTGAAATAGCCATACCAATTTATCACGAGAAAATTACATTTAACTCTTTTCTATGCCTTTTTCAAAATGGCGGAAAGTGTATGAAGTTTTAAGGCCAAACTTTTTGGATTTGACACTACAAGACTCAATTCCTACAAAAAAAAAATTAACATATTTTCAACTTGAACAAATCTTAAATTAGGTTTAATTTTGCTCCCTTAGAAATTTTAGATGCCCCAAGACCGAAAAATGCTCCACACAAAAAAGCAGCTGTTTTACTGTGTAAAGGTATAATAAGAGCGAGAAAATGTCGCCTTTTTACTCTATGGAGCATTATGCAATGCTTTTATGCGTAAGAAGAATAAATGAATAAATGTTTATAGAAGCGTTTATGGATGCATATATGAGTTAAATTGTTAGTTGGGTAAAAATGTTAACAAATTTTGGATGAAATGTTTTGTTTTTTCTTAAAAACGGCTCCTTAAATATTTATAAAACTTTTTCTGTATGCTAAAACTAGTGCGATCTACTACCAAAAATTAATAAAATTTACACTAAGCAACTATTAGTCGTACCTCTCATAGACTGCTTTTATCATATCGAGTATTTTCTCATTATCTTCTAAATTTTTCAAATTTATAAGAAATCAAAAAAAATCCGTTCACTTTAACTACATAGTTTTTGCTGACTGTCATTAAAAAAAAAAAACTACGTTTAGCAAAAATTAATACTCACAGAACGTTTTTTATTTTGAATTTTATCTCTATCGGCTGAAATCATTTATAATATTTAATTTATAAAAAAATTCAAATACGTAGAAAAAAAAATATATTGTGAATTTTTAAAAAAGTTTTTTTTTTTTAATTTTAATAATTTAAAGAAGAGTTGCCAATTTATTTTGAGATTCCATTTTTATATGCACATTAAAAAATGCTTTAAATCTGCAAACCAAAATTTTTTCTTACAAAATGTTTTTAGAATTTTATTGTATAAGAAATTATTTAAAAAAACGTCCCACGATTTTGTCAAATCAAATTTCAAAATTTCCGTAGGCTTAGCATTTGTTAGGAAAAACTTGAGTTTATCCTATGAAATTTCAGTAAGTCTAATCTAGGTTGTCCTAGCAACCAGGCTTAACAATGATAATGAACACGCCATCATATGTCAATTTTTATAACATTATAAGCCTCTAGAACATAACATATTGGAAATTAAGTGCGGTCTAGGCTTGCAATTTTGCTTTCGATTTTTAATTTTGCTCACTTTTTTTTCAACAGTTTGATAGCTTATTGGTAGGAAACTTTACTTGAAGGAAGTTTTGTAAAAAAGGAGGTGTGGAATCTAATCCATTACTAACCTAGCCCTTAACTATACGTTAGAATCTTCAGTATTATATTTATCATTTATATTTCTTGTCCATTTGATTTAAGAATGATTTATTTTGAAATTTTCAAATTTTTCCCTTGTAATACTATAATGTTTTTGTAAATATTTAATAACACAATAAAATTCACATCACACAAAGAAACACTAACAAAAAAGACTTGTTATATATCGTTTCACTCAAATTTCATTCCAAATGATTCCATCATCATTCTTGCATTAAAATGCAATCAAAAAGTAATCGATGCAGGTATATGTATACGAAATGTTCAATTTGAATGCATTTCAATTCATTGAACTTAGTTTCTTCAAAAATTCCTCCTCCTTGTTTGGTGGTGGTTTGGTCTGGGATATATGAAGGTGTTGGGGTTCTTTTGCATTGCACTTTGAATTGTCTATCAGGATGTTCGACACGATGATATCCTTTATATTTTTGATCACTGAATTGCATGCACAAGAGCACATAAAAACCCACACCCACACATTCTATTCACAATATCAGCATCATGCAGACATCTTATGTATATTTTTTTTTTTCAAAAAAATAAAAAAAAAATAAAAGAAAAGAAAAGAAACATAACCGGAGTGTTGAAAGTTTCATTCATTGCTAAAGTGCTTTCGCCTCCTCTTGTTTCGTTTGTTCAACTATTTTTCCAATACGGAAACTAACACAGAACAAAAACTTAAAAAAAAAAAAAAATAATCTTGCAAGTGAATCCTTTCTTCAAGATTGTTTCCTTTCAATTGTTATCCACGTATTTTTTTTTATCATTCTTCGATTTTTTTGTGTGTTTTTTTTTTCAAATTTTTGCAAAAATTCTACCAAAGCCTTTTCTCACACTTGACAAGGCATTGAAATATCCTTATATCGTTGCATTTGCCCAAGACCACTGTACAACACCACACACTCATATACCACACTGCACTTTGGCATAGCCATGCACAGACAAACAAAAGTATATTTTTTTTTTATACAAAACTACAACACTATGAAATTTTCTTGAAGATTGCAATTTCCTTTCCTTAAAATTCTTTATTTTTCGTCTATTTTGTATTTTGTCATCGACTATATGTGTGGATTACCGTCTGGTTTTTCAAACGAGTTTATACATTATTATATTATCCTTTTTTTATTTTTCCTCAAAAACCACATCATTGTCGTCCCCGATCAATTTCTTTAATTAAATCCGTCAATTTTCAAAGTTCATTCGTGCATAGTCCTTTGGGAAAATTTAAAGAAAATCTAAAATAAATACAGAAGTCCTGATGATGTGTTTTTCTTTCTATGTATTTCTTTTTTTTTTTGTATTTCTCACACATGGTTTAGCAGAGAACGAGACAAGAGGACTCCTTGAGCTTCAACATCAACACCAGCATCAATATACTGATCGATATATGAGGAGTTTTTGAAATTGCAATTTTATAATTGAAATATTTCAAAGCTTTGCCAAAGCAAAAGCAACCTCTGCCTTTTTCCTCTTTCTCCGTCATTGGTGTCGTTGACGTCGTCATACCTATTCTGGGTTTTTATTGGCGGCGGGCGGTGGACAGAATGCTCATTGTTTTTAAATTTGTATGAGTTTTATTTTTTTTTCTCATATCAAAGGATCAATATAAGGTAGCGATACTTTACTTCAAAGACATGTCGTTCAAAAAGATTGCGAATTGATGATTAATTGCAATTTGAACGTTATACCTATACCTACTCTGTGTTACTTTATAGGTTTCATGTTCAATATCCTTCCAAAGGATGCAATGTATAGTAATAGAAAGGAGAAAAAAAAAAGAGAAACATGGTCGAAGAAAAATCCTAATGCCAGTTGGAAAATTGATGACGACCTCAGGTTTTCATTTATTTTCTCAACACTCTTGAGGATCTACACTATATTGCTTTTCCTTGATGGTGTTTTTTTTTTATTCTTCTATTTTTTTTTTAAATATAAGTTTGTGTAGATATATTAGTGTTTCTAGCTGTAGGTAATGCTACACATATAGTGTGCCATATAGAAGAGAAACGTATTGTTGTTGTCAGCATTATCCTTTCCTCGCGAATACTCAATGTTTTCCTTTTTTTTTATTACTTTTTTTTTTGCAAGTTCGAATTTTGTTTCTTTCCTCTGGTGGTGAAAGAAAGCACTTTGAACAATTAAAAATATTCGAAACAGTTGTGCTGTCAGTGTGTATCTTCTATATTGAGAATGAACACAGAAAAAAAAATAAAGTCTTCGCATATTGTGTTGGTGTAGATATTGGGGTATGGCAATATATCGATAAATTCAACCTGGTGGCAATGGTTGGCGTCAGAACAATATTAATTCCGCAGGTTTATCTATACACAATAAAGGATCTATTTTGAGGAAATACACAACGAGAATAAAGTATTGATTTTATATTTTCCTTTAATGGATAGTGGAAATTCTATTTTAATTTTTTCTTTCTCTCATCTATTTTGTATTTCTTTATTTTTTCTCTATGTTTTTTTTTTGTTAGTTTAAATTCATTTAAGTCAGCTTAATCTGGAATTGAGTATTTAAATTAAATTTTAAAATAGAATTTGCAATTATGGAGATATTACAATATATTTAAGATAAAATTCAATGAATTCGTTTCTATACGGAATGGAATTTTTATTTCGTTGATTTTTGTGGTACCTTCGAGTGCGAGTAAGTGGCATTAGTGATCTAATGAACTAGAAATCATTTAGAAGTATTCAATATCTCGTTATTGATTTAAAATAATCTGAAAGGTTTGAACTTGGATGTACATAGATACATATACGAATATAGTCAATTTTGTATTGAGCTATCGGAGTCTTCCAATTGTTCACAATCGTGAATATCTCATTTTGTTCCAAAATGCTCTTGAGGGCTTGCAATAAGAGATATAAAACTTTATCTTTGCAAATTTGTTGACAATCATTGATATATCAATTTTTATATTTACATAGATATGGTAGGCTATCTAGTTTTTCTCTCTTCTCAAATAACTCGTTTTTGATACAAATCTTTCTTGAGCTTTGACTCAATTTAGAGATATTGTGATTTTTATTTGTTCAAAGGGTAGTCATATTTGTAATATTTATTTCCGTATGCAAATAAGTACTCTGAGAAATATTTAATTCCCTTCAACTTCTTATACCTCGTTTTTGATTCAATAAACTCTGAGACGCCCGAATGTGGATTGAAATGTTTTTTACTTTTTTATTTTTATACAATTTTAAGGACAAGGAACCTTCATTTTGATATAAATATTAGTATGCCAGTTTTCTAAGACTATTCCAAATTAGTAATATCTCGGTTGTAATTGAAATACTCTGAATAACTTGAATTTAAAGATTATGCATTTTTTTAGCTTATGGTTTGTCATCATCGTGAATTTTATTTTTCTATGAATACTATTACGTAAGGGTTTCTCAATTTCGACATATTACGAATACCTCGATTTTGATTTATAATACTCTGGAGAATTTTAAATCGTGAACATGACACGTTATCTTTGAGTATCGGGTGCCTTTCTTGAGACATTTATTTTGTTATGAACGAACATGAGTATGTATGTATAGTTGAGTCTTTTATTGAAACCCTATTGCAAATACCTCGTTTTAATCTAAGTTGCTTTAAA
This sequence comes from Dasysyrphus albostriatus, assembly GCA_946251815.1. Taxonomy (NCBI): domain Eukaryota; kingdom Metazoa; phylum Arthropoda; class Insecta; order Diptera; family Syrphidae; genus Dasysyrphus; species Dasysyrphus albostriatus. The sequence continues at coordinate 130,934,027 of OX276337.1, read as the reverse complement.
GATCTTGAAATTATAAATATTACACTTTTCTTGTGCATTAGGTAAGGGTTAAAAGGCTTCTTTTTAAAAAAAATTAATTTTATGAGGGCAACCAACAAGATCTTGAAAAATAAAATCTAGAAAACAAAAAATTTGTCCTTCGTTATTTAGATATTCGGGAGAGTTATATATTTTTTTCGAAATTTTGTCCTCTCGAAATGTTTGCCATTTGATATTATGTCATATTTTTGTAGATTAAGAATTTCATTTTAGAAAAATTTGTTTTAGCAGGTAAATTAGCTTACTTGAGTCGATTAAGATTGACGGGGTGACCTGCTTATCTCACTCAGAAGCTAGCATGTCAGTACGATTTTTTTTAATTAATCAAGAACTTACAAATTTACACCGAGCCTACTCTTGAAATAGAAACGAAAAAAAAAACAAAACGAAAAAAAAAGTTCCTATAGCATGGTCGGTTCCAGAGATTCGCGACGTGACCTGCCTTCTTCATGGCGAAGTTAGTAGATCAGTATGATTTTTTTTCGAATTAAGGTCTTCAAAATTTGGAAGAGCCAAAGAAATAAAAAAAAAACTAAAAATTCCTTCAAAGACATCCAGACATCCATGTGGTGTTCCATAACAATTTAAGCTCACGTTTTAGCTGCATATTTTAAAAAGCTGCTAAAAACGGTACTAGCCTGAAATATTTTAAAAGTAGCAATACGCATGCTGGATGTTGAGGTCTAGAGCCTAGATCAATGCATTACCCAATTGAACATAATCACTGTCGTTAAAAGCGCTGTTTAGTTCAAACAAAGCCACGTGAGGACGTAGTACTTAAAAGCCGACCGAAGTTCTTAAAAACAAGGCTTAGAGAACGATAAAATATGATTCATTCGCTCATGAAAAATTCGATTCTTGCATCTTTAAATATAAAATTCTTTATCACGTTCGAATCAAATTTGCTACGATCCGTAAAATATGGTTCGATCCCGAATTAATCACGCGGGAACTATTAAAGATCCATTCACGATGCGTTTGAAAAAAAAAAGAAAAATGAATTTTTATTTTTACGAATGGAAAAAGTTTCTAAAAATTGACACAGGTGATAGCTGATACAGAATAAAAAAATATTTTAAGCAACAGGGTGTTTCAAAAATATGTCACTATTTTCCAACTTCGTTGTGCTTTAAGCGCTTTCAATGAAATACTTAAAACCTTAGAGAATTTAGGGTTGGCATAGTTAGCTCTCTGCTTAACACCATTCTCAAGTTGTGGTTAACTTTAAGACTTACAAGCATGAATTTTTTTTCTCAGCTGTAATTAATGATTAATAAATATTTGTTCTGAAAAACGTTTGTGTGAAAATTACTTCAAACCATATTTCCAGAAACTACAAACCAACATTTTTCCCAGCATATTTAACATTATTTTGGTTTGAAGAAGTTTCTGTGAATAATTTTATTCCCTCTCGTGGATAAAGAAGATAAGCCCATAACCTTTGTAGTCACCATTTTATTGGAGTATGTTTCAAACATCTAGGCGGGCAACTGTAACTACATTTTGGTACTTAAATATTTTAAGCTTAGAGCCAGATGAAAAAAGTTGTTCAAACCTTGATTCGTGGATCACCAATTTTAACTTATTGGTTTTTGATGATTGATTGGGGAACAATGACGGTTTAGGGTACAAATATGAGAGTAGCCAATTACATGCTTGAACCATCGTTGAATATAAGTAAATTGGCGAAGTCAGTAAGCTTACAATGCTGAAGCACGTTTGTACAACTGAATCTTAGATAAATAATAAGGTCACAAGTAACTTTTTACTAAATCTAGAAGGATGACGAAAAATTAATTTTTCTGCACAAGTCTGGGCTTAGCTGAAAGAATGTGATTGTGTACTTTTTATGGAACGAAATTATTTTAAGTTAAGTCTTGAAAATGAGAAGATCTTTCATATTTGAACTTTAAAAGTTCAAAGAAATAAAATGCAAAAATTCTAGTGACGCAAAATATAAAATTCTTCTTTATCACGTTGAATTTTATTTGGCACTGAATAATTCTTTTTTTTATTTTCATTTTTATTTTTATTTTTATTTTCATTTTCATTTTTATTTCTTTTTATATTGTATGACGTGCGAGGGTAAGACAGAGGTGTATTCATGTTCAACCAAAGTTACCACACAGCTTTCTGTCTGAGATAGAAATGGGTTGCCATAGGACCAACCCAACCATCACAGGACATATGATACGATGATGGCAATGCCATCGTCCCCATTTCATCTTCTAAGATATAAATTCCAGTAAGAGTGATGTTATGAAACACCAACCAAGTTTTAATATTTTTCCTCGAAGCTTTTGTTTTCTCAATTTGTTCCCATCATTTATTTATGCAAGGTAAAGAGGAGCAGCAACCTGGAGAAGGACACATAAGCTGTGATACACATCCAAGTGAAAAGGAAATGATGTTTTTTCGCATGTATTAGTGCATAATAAATTATTACCATTAAAGATATATACCGGAAGTGTTCGGAATTATGTAGGGCAAATTTTGCTCTACCTGTTCATTTTATTCTTTTTTCCTTCTCCCACTGTAGTCGTCCTTTTAAAATTAGTTTTATGATCATGTAATGGAGGGAGTGGAGAGAGAAAGAGAGAGAAATAAATTCAAAGGAAGTGAATGTGAAAAAAAAAATAAAAAATAAAAACATCACTGTGAACATTGTAATGTCCTTTAATACACGTCCGTTTTGCTGTATCATAGATTTCCTCTATGGCATTTATTTTTTACATTTTTATTTTCATACATACACCTTCATTCACACAGCCTCCAGTGCTGTCACCTTCCATGGAGAGTACAAAGTAAAATTATTGTCGGCAAAAATAAAAAAAAAAAACGAAGGGATTTTCTCGTTTTAATTAATGGTTTTTTCCTTTTTTATGACACCAGAACGCACTCGAGTAAAAAGGATAATGGGTTTTTATGGATTTCGTGAGATTTGCTTTTAGGCAACAACTGATGACGATGGATGTGGCAATGGTGACGACGGCGGCGCGCAGTGTGGAGCGGAGGAGTATCGAGCATGATGGAATAAGATGAAGTGAAGCCGATAATTATTGTCAATTGCGCATCACTTTCTTTTGTATGACAATACATCAAAGTCGGAAGTAAGGTGGTTAATATCCTTCTTTCAATATTTTTCCTTTTTTTTTTTTACTTATTGAAAGAAATATTTAGGGGTGTATAGAGATAAGAAAGGTGGGAATTTTAGTGATGTCATAAAAAAAAGGGTTCTTTTCTTTAATATTGTATTACTATCCTTTTTTTGTTTGTTTGTGCTTTTCGAGGAGACCTTTTGCTGGGATTAGGTTTGTCGTAGGTATCTAGCTAAATCTTAAGCCATATTGTGATTTAGAGGATTTTGCTTTGTATACCTAAATATTGTATTATACTAGCTCTATTCATCAAAAAAGTACTTTAACCAAAATAAAAAATATATATATATATTAGATATTTTTTCTGAAAGCGAGAAGACAGTTAAGGACTTAAGTCTTGGTTGGTGTAGATTCCTATTCAATTCCCACGTTAAAGGTGTTCAAATGAAATAATCTTGTCCCACATTTTTATGAGTACAAGATATTTTACTTAAACATTTATAATACGAGTGTATTTGATAATTTTGTTATCTTAGTACTTTGTTATAAAGAAGCTCTTTTTTTTGGGAAATGGAAGGCTTTTTAGTTAAAAAAATAAGAGAAGTTTCTTAAAAAAAGAAAAATTGTTAAGTACTTACTTAAATTTCACTTTTTGATGCTAGAGACCCAATATTATTTTGTTATTAAACAATTGCCGGTTCCGAAATTTCAAAGACCTTATCAGGTGTTCAATACGCAATCATATCTAAGTTTTTGACCGTTTCGTTTTGTGATATTCGAGACAAAAATACTATTTAATACTTTTTTGTTGATTTGTTTAGTAAAATAAAAATGCATTTTATAAATGTTTTTACAAAGCTTTGAGGCAGAACTAAATTAGAAACCGTTATCTTTGTTCGATTTTCGAACCAACAAATATTTTTGTTAATATAGGTTTTAGTTTCTAATACAGACGTTCTGCTTAAAATATTAATCGTCAATCATAAATTTTTACAAAAGCTTCCAGTTGTTGATTACGTAATTTTGTGGAAAATATAATCAGCCGGAATTGATTTTTTTTTTTTTTTTAATTTTGAGACAAAACTAATATTTTTGAATTATTTGTTTGTATTGCTCCTTGTATTGTTCTTGATTTACCTTAAATTGATTCAGACTAAGTTTCTTGAACGAGGAAAATTAACCAGCTTTAGAGGGTCTTGTGGAAGGAAAGGAAAGACCACAACAGTTTATGACCACAAGATAAAATTTTAAGCTAGGAAAAAGCCTTTATCATGGACTAGAACTACTAAAGAAGAGCTGAAGACTATAGAGACAAACTCAATAAAAGTGGTTTAAAGCACTTTTTGTTGAAAAAAAAAAAATTAATTGCGTATAAATAAGAAAAAATCGGCAAGCTTCCGCAACAAAGTTATTAGGAAGGCCACAGGGCAAGCTTTATTTGATCAGATGAGTCCGAATTTGAATAAAAACCTTCAGTTTGATACAAACCATCAGAAAGGCTCAGCTAAAAACTAGGGAGGATCACTTACAGTCTGGGGATGTTTTTCCTTTAGAGACAGTGCCAAGAATTTTCGAAGAAAAACAGAAAATAAAAATAATAATTGTTAGTTTGTACCTAAACAAGATTGCCCTGCAACAAATGACCAGAAGTGGAATGCGGGTGTGAAAACGTATGTTTATGATATCAGAAAAAGTTGACATCATATGAAAAAAAGTTATTCTTAAAAGTTGTACATAATCAAGAGACCTTCATCTTCAAATCATTCTAGGGCAAATAAGACACAGCGTCAAGGCTGAGCAAGCAGGATACCTCACTGGATCTCCCTTTCGGATCACCATCAAATAGTGCATTGAATATTGAGCATCACTTCAACTGCTGTTCATCGGCTTTGAAAAGGCTTTTGACAATATCAAAAGAGAATTTATCTAGCTTGCTATGTGCAAGAGGAGTATCCTAGATAAAGAAGGTTGTCAGAAGAGTTTGAAGTCCAAAGTTAGGTTAGGCAGGGTTGTGTATTGTCACCAATACTTTTTTTTGTTGGCAATTAGTGATGTGCTGCATGCATCTTGTCGATTGCAAATGGAGGAATCCAGTTGAATCTTCAATCACACCTCAAACATTAGGACTACGTTGACAACGAATGCTTACTCTCTCATATGATCATAAATTCCATAAAATGAAGACAAGGTTGGATATGGTGAGAAAAGTCGTTAAGTTTAAGATCAATACGCCAAAAACGATAAGAATCAGTCTTGGAACTTCCTCATCTGTAGGGCTGGCTGTTAGTATCGTCTCGGTATCGTCAAAATCAAAAAATTTCAGTGTCGTCTCGGTATCGGTATCGGTCTTGCTGTCGTAAATCACTGGTTTAAGAGAATACCAGCACAAGTTAAATGGGCGTGGTAGTGTGCAGTTGTAATTAAAAGTATTGCCAAAGACTTCCCCCTGCTAAAAGGAAAAGCTCTGAAAATGTCATCTTAATCACTAGAGCTTGTTCCGACAAAAGTATTACAAAAATTGTTTGTCTGAAATAAAATAATAATGATATTCAAAAACCTATATTTTCTGCCGATACTAAACGATACCACCGGCGTATTGGTGAATTTCGGTCCAAAATATACTTTATCATTTGGTATCGTCTCGGTATCGTTTCTGTTCCGATACCCATACTAAACGATATCGATGGTATCGTGGCCAGCCCTACTGATCTGCCCAAGTAGACATTTCTGAACAACAAATAGAGGTGATATAGAGTGTTTTCAATATCTTGGAAGTGTTTTATCTACTAATAGTGGGACCGAACTAGATATAATCAGCTGAAACGGGAAATCAAAGACTGCGTGTGGAATGCTGTCGAAAATGTGGAGAGACAACTCTACAAGCCTAAAGACCAAGCTACGACTGTTTCGTTCGAATATTAAATTCGTGCTTCTTTATGGGTGCAGCACTTCGAAAGTAACACTCGGTGTGATAAGAAGCTGCAAACGGTCTTGAATCGATGTCTGAAAGACATCTTGAGGATTTTCTGGTCTTCTAGTCGTATCTCTAATGATGAATTACAGGAAAGGATAGGTCAGGAAACCATCGACTCTATTACACAAAAACGTAAGTGGCAGTGAATTGGACATACCCATCGAAAAGGTCACGAGTGAATTGGGAGTCAACAAGCCATGCAATGGAGCCTTTTCACGCAGCGAAGCAGGCAAAGAATAGTTAAAAGAGAATCAGCACAACAGGGGAATAGATGGAGAGAGCTGAGTAAGATCTGCAGAAACCGTACACTATGGAGCGCAGGAATACTGAAGGCCCTATCCTACACAAAGTGAACCATCGTAAATTTAACAATCTTCCGACTTTATTCCCATTGACCCCCTTTGGTCCATTTTTTATGGCAGGATTCCCTTAGATAAGTGTCGTAATTTACCATCTTCTTCAGAAATTATCCAAAATGAATAAGTGAGAGACAATTACAGCTAATATTTTGAAAAAGTTTTGGCTGCAGCATGCCAAAACGTCAGCATTTTTCAAAATAAAGGGGAACCACTAACAATTAAGTTTTTTTATTTATCAATTTTGTTGGTATATTTTATACTAAGTCTATTGATTTTGTTCTTATTTTGTGATTTTTTTTTTCAATTTGACAAAAGGGTCCAATTACAATTGGGTACTTCCAGTCCATTTGATTTGTTTTCAAATTCCCGCTAAAATTAGAATTTACCCCCATATGAAATGCTGCGAGTAGACTTCATATTGCTCTCGAGAGCAAACTGAAAAGTAGACACAGTCTTGAGAGTAGCTCGTGGCGAAATCAATTTTTACTCTTAACATTTAAAGTTTTTGAAAGTTACTCGTGGACTAATATTTGTATCACTTTCGAAGATGAACTCGCAAAATTTCAATACAGTTTTTTTTATCTTGAAAGTAGTTTTTGAGTGTCAACAGGGCAAACCAATGGATTATACCATATAGGAAACAAATATCCTCGCAAAAGGTGTTATAAAAGTAAGTTGAAAAACTACTGACAAATTCATTTTGTGACAGAAACCAAACATTTTAAACTGAGCTTTAAGTTTTCCTTTGAGTATCATATAACATTTCTTGCTAAATACCAAGCTTAATTTGGCATTGTTTAGAAAAAAGTGAGTCCAAGGGATTGTATATATAAATGGTAGAATTCTCTGATCCTCCATTGTTAAAGTATGACTCCGCCGAACTGGCAACCATGTTTTTTCCATGGTTTTAACCAGTATTTTCGTTTAAACTTTTTATTTTTCATTTTAAAAGTGGTGCCAATAATAAAGTTATATATAACCTTTTTCTCGTAAGAATACATTTTCGGTAGTAAAAGAAAATTAGCAGAAGAAATTCAGCCATCAAGTGTACCAGGGTATGAGAGTACTCAGAGGGAATTAAGTCTCAAAATTTAGAACAGATAACTCTCGATACCAACTTCTCAAAAAATATTACACTGAAATGGACAGCCATCACTTGAGGGTAACTCTCGAGAGACCACTAGCAAAAGTATTTTTAAATCTACACGCACCTTTAGGGACAACATTTTTAAAATAAAATTACATAATGTCAGAATTTGAATCATTGACAGTGATCAAACAATACAAAAATTCAGGACAGTCAAATCCTTGTTTTTATTTTAATACAAAATTGTTGAAAACTCATCTGATTTTTAAATACAGTGCTTTACAAATAAATTTCTATCGATAACAGTGAACAGTTTTTTACTTTTAGGTTTGGTCTTCCCAGGACTACTTGGCACGACTTTCAAGGTCCATAAATAGTGACAGAGAAATCAATTTTCCTTAATTCCCCATTCTTTAAGAAATATTATAAAATTTCATTAATATTTAGTACTATTTCCTTTTTTGTCAAAGTCGATTTTTTTTTTCAAATCACCACAACAAAAAGAACAACCATAAATAACATGATATTTATATATGAGAAAAGACCAGACCAACTTTAAAAAAAAAAATATCCCTCCCAAAATTGGCTTAGCCACAAAAAAAAAAATGTACAACATCCTATTTCATTTTTGTTTGTCCTCGATCCCAATATCCTTAAACAAAAAAAAATCTCAATATTAATATGACCAAATTTTTCCTTATAGATTTTCTTGTTAGTTAAATTCCTTACTACCATATAACTACTTACACATAAACACACATAAAAAAAATATTTATATTCGTTATCCTGACATTATCTTTTCCCCCATTTGGCAAATTTCCAAAGATTGAAAACAAATAAAAAGGACAATAAACACACATACCTAATAGTTCTGGTTTTCGTCGTTTTTTTTATAATTCTTTTCCGTTCCAGATATTGGCCAATACAATACACAAAAGGGAGAAGGAACCTGCTTCTATCAATAAAGTAAAACTGTTATATGTTTGACTCAGGATACTCTTCAAATTGATAACAGGATAACGGGTGATAACTTTTGAAAAGAAAAACACAAAAAATAAAAATTTCGAAAGATATCCTGTCGCTCATGAAAAAATATTGAAAACAAACTTTTCATCCACACATCAAGTGAGGGGAACACAAATATAACAGGATATCCTCTGTTCAACTAGCCACAGGTGAGTAAAGCATAAAGATAAACCAAAAGTATGCAATGATAGTAGGTACTCTCGGTATCTCTGGTTTTGTAGGAATACCTACATCACAAGAATAAAGCAAATGGCGGATATGTTCCACTTAAGAAGCTTACCAAAACTATCCTTAAACAATAAAACGAATAATCATGGGGCGTGAAGAAAGCTATACACACCACCATATCGCATCGCTCCAAGGACGACCTAAAGAGCTTGACACAACTGAAAGAAAAAGATGGAAAAAAATTGATATTACAAATAATCCCCCCTTGACTCTCTCTATCACCACTAAAAGCAGGATATATATTTGCTTTCTGAACTTTATCCAAACTTTTAGCTCACATATCAGCAGGGAGCACATCGGTTGGTACAAGTAATCGTCCTTGTATGAAAGTGCAGTAAAGAAAACCTGAAACTAAAAGGAAAATAAATAATGGGAGTTATAAGTTTTCATTTCCAACCAACTATGCACATAGTTAACTTTTGTTTTTATTTGAAACAAGCTCCTGCGTTTTTTTTTTCGTCTTCTTATTTTTCTTATTGCTCCCTTCAACAGTACAGAAAAAAAAAACAGAAAACAAAAATAACTTCAAGTTAAACTTTTTCGCTATATTTTTACTATTGTTGTAAGGATATCCTTGGGGGTACACAGTCGTGTCGTATTGTATAGAGGGATAGAGACATGGGGTATAAGTTTTCTTTGTTTGTTTTAGAAAACGTGAAAACTTCGGACAGATATCCGTTAATTTTGAATTTCTTACATAGTAAAATGGAATATTTTCAAGTTTCAAAATTTACTGTTGGCTAAATTGTTTTAACGAAACAAAAATGTTATTTTAAATCATCCCAATTCCAAGAAGCACTCTTTGGATATTTTGTTGTTTTAATTTTTTTTTTTTTGTATTTTGTTTTTGTTACTTTCTATGATAAAGTTGGAATATATAATATAAATTATGATTATGTTAAGATTGTAGGAAATATTTTTCGTTCTATCCTTGAGGGGGGAAAATTGGTTTGGAAAGCCTCAAATTTAGATATTTCAAAAGTTATTGAAACTTATTGAGGGCTCTGGTAAGGAAATAAAAATTTACTTCCCAAATCAAAATTAACATTTATTTTTATTTTAATGGGAAAGAAAAAAGCGAGTAAAAATTTTTTTAGCGTAATTTTATTTTATATCTGAAAAAAATATAAATTTTTATGAACTTTTGCTTAAGAGAAAATTATAATTAATAATTATACCATTTTTGACTAAAATGGTATCACCACTGACATGATATTTTATTGATCCTTAAATTCATATAATACAAAAAAGTTTGGTGCCTCTCAATCGTTTGAACCACTTTATATTATTTATTATTATAACTTATAAGTTATAAGAATTGTGATATAAATCATAGAATCACATTTAGTCAAAAGTGTTTTATCTGGTTTTTGACTTTCACGTGACAATATTTGGCAGGCAAAACACTTTTTCCACTTTTGCCCCTTGGGCATTAACTATACCTTCTTCACTCGTACGAAAGTTTTAAAAAATTTTTGGAATTGAATTTTGACATCATCTCAGCTTTGATACACAAAACCGCTAATTTGATGCTGAATTTCCATTCCAGTTACATAGGTATTCTTACTTTCCTCTAAATGTACTAATTCTACTGGAAAATGTTACAATTTACCACGCAGAACATGAGCATCGAGCTGAAGACACTTTTTTGTAAACTGTTTTTGGTTAGAAGGAAGTTTCGTATGCTGATATTTGATGAAGTGGTAGAATCTAGAATTTGGAAGTAAACATTTTTCAACATTCAATCGGGCTTCAGGTGATCACCAAATTTTCTAAAAGGAACACTGCAGGAAATTTATATTTTCATGCTAGGTCAACCTTACCTAGGTCCAGAAATACTTTCGTATCCTGATTTCAGAATTATTGTAGCCCAAATTCGCTGCCCAAAATGCAGCATTTGAAAAATCTTAAATTTTTTTATTAATATTCCTCGTTCTTCTTATTTTTTTGAATATTTTTTAGGAAAATTCTTAAAAATCCGAACGAATTTAAATATATTGCCGGACTAATGCAACCAATTATCTTAAAAATAATGAGTAATATTAAATTGGGATACTTTTTCCAAATTCTTGTCACAAATTAAGGAAAAAGATAGTCTAATTTATAATAAATAGTTCAATTTGACAACCCTAGTGGCAAAAATTAATCAGGTTACTTAAATTTGTTATCAAAATAAACCTAAGAACAGGGGTAGTTGACGTTCTATTAAAGAAAGCTTGAAAAAAAGCTTTAAAGATTTCAATTCTTTAAAATTTTCGAGAAGGGAAATTCATGCAATTATTTTGTATTTTTCCTACAGTAGGAAATTTGATGTTATAAATTCTAAAGTGAATATGATCTATTAAGTTAAAATATTTGTTTTATTTTATTGCATTAAGCATATGTAGCTAGTACGCAGCTGAAGTCAAAGGAAAATTCCATACATAAATTGACACATCGAAATTTTAAACAAAAGTGAAATGTCAATAAAAACGGTAGTAGATTACTGTATCAAAGTCTCCATCTTAATTTCCAAGTACAATTATTTGCCCGACACAAATATTCCTGACAAAAAATTGACAGTTTGTCTTATGTTGGATTTTATTTTAAAATAGAATTTGGACGAAGTACACTATTTTGCTTGTTTGTTTAAAAAAAGTATTGGGTAATTTTTGAATGTTTTTCCATGGAAATAATTTTTGGAAGTGGTTTTGGTTAGTGAAATAACTTCACAACATTGCTATTGACTTTCAAATAAAGACAGTAAGGTCGTTCATGCAAACTTTGCGTAAACTTATCACTTTGCACAATTTGTAAACTTACGACGTTGCATGAATACCCTTAATAACCAAAGAATTATGATGGAGCAAAGTAAGCCCATCCCTTGGACTGTTTTGCACTAGATTGCACCACTTTTGAATTGAAAATAAAACCTATTTTTAATGTTTTTATGATAATTAAAATAATTATCACCTCATATTTCTAACTTCATGTCTTGTGTATGATAAAATATGTTTGCCAATTTTTATAAAGAAACAGCTGCAAAAGGACAACACAAGTCAAACAAATTAAGGGAACAAGATTAGTTTGAATTTTTTTAGTGTTTCTTTGAAGAGTTTTTTCTCTGTGATGAAAGGTCGTATTGAGTTTGTTGATTTTTGAGCCAATCAAACAATTTTTAAAACAATTACTTCAAAGTTTTTTTTTTTTTAATAAATGTGAATTTTGTTCTTCAATTTTTTGGATAAATCGTCAACGGAAAGCAAGTCACAGTTTGTAAGTCACAAAGACATAATTTTACAGAACGATTTTTTGGGTTTGAATTGAGTTTGAGCTGGATTTTTTGGCACGTATACTATTCCTGCCATTTTTTTTAAGTCTTTTATTATCTTTGGTTTGTTTCAAAAGTTAAAAAACAAAAATGCAAGACATCACACGTACTTGGTTTTATGTTTAAGTTGCTTTGAATTAAGAACTTATTAAATATGAAACTAATTATAGACAAAAAAATTAAAAAAAAGGACAAAAATAAATTCTAAAATCACTTAGAGCTCACAAATAAGTATGCATTTTTATTTGATTACTTGAAAAAATTTGAATATATGTAAAAAAAATCTACGTTGATGAGAGAGTCGAAAACCAAAAAATCGTTATATGGCGGTTTTTAGTAATTTTGTTTTACCAAAAAGTACACTATACATAGAATTGTAATCATACACTGATTTTTTTTTTAACAAAATCGTTGCAGCCGTCTTAGAAATAATAACCGGTTCTATGGCAAATGAAAACTGTTATTTTTGGAGCAAAAAACTAAATTTCAATTTCCCCTTTGGAGATTTACAAAAAAATATTAAGCTCAAAATTTGAAGAAATTCTTGTCAGTAGCTTAGGCTTTTTGTAGTACCTCGTGGCATGATGGTTAGTGCGTAGGACTGTCATGCCAAAGGTTTGGGTTCGATTCCCAGCTGCTGCCACCTAAAAACAGAAATGTTTTTTTCGCGAGGTACTGCCTCTTGTCATGAATAAGTGCTTCCTCATCTAGACGTTCGGACTCGGCAAAAAATTGTAGGTCCCCTTCATTCCTGCCAAAAATACGCACACAGGAATGGTTGAGAGTTGTAAGTCACTAGGTCTTGGTTCTTCACGAGCTGTTGTGCCACCAAATTTATTTATTTATTTAGCTTAGGCTTTAGGTGCAGGTACAGACAGGCAGATAGACAGACCGAATTTCTATCATCTTGAATTTTTTTTGCACGATCCAAAACTTGCCCTATAATACCTTTATCGCAAGTAAAACTTATGAGATAATTATCTTGTTTTCGCTTTGTTTTGGAGTAATATTATAGCTTTTATGGCTTTATCTTTGCTTTTGGATTCTAAAATTTTTTTTTGTATTCAACAAGAATTTTAAACCTCTCAAAGTTAAAACATAACTTTTTCTAGTGTGGATTACAGTATTCACGTTATTATTTACCAAACTTGACTTTTTTAAATTATTAAGGTAATTTTTAGAATTTGTCTTCCATTGGCAAAAAAAAAAAACAAGAAAACTAACGCGTAAGTTTTTGTCTGCGGCCCGTGGTGACTGTGGGACACCCTGTATTTCATACTGATGCCGAAAAATATGTTTTGCAAATATGCATTGAAAATAATTTTCGAGTGAGATCAAATTCCTGGCTATACGTATACATAAGGTGGCACAATTCTATTAAATTTGGGATTCCGATCACAAATTTTATAATTTGCACTTATACACATTTCATTATAGGAATGCTCAGTAAAATGAGATCACGGAGACCTCACCAATCTTCTTTGTCTTTGAAACCAACAATTTTGCCTCAATTAAAGACATAAGTCAATATGAACCTGGAATTTCATCGTTAAAAGACCAAATAGTGATATGTCAAAGTGAGTTAGTTAGGCAAGTGGAAACCTGTAATTATTTTTGACAGGTTTTTTTTTTAGAGGTATAAAACTTTAAGTTGGCAACACTACTTTAACTGGTGGCCATTTTGTCAACTGTCAAGAGATTTATTTTAAATTTGGTTTGGCATTTCAACATGAGTGGACTGATGCCTGAACAACGCTTCCAAACGGTGCAAATTGTGCCCATAACAAGATTGCTGTTGCTCCCAATTTCAATAAGGAAATTTTGTTCAGATGAAGCTCATATTTGGTTGAATGGATACATCAGTAGAAGAAACTGCCATATTTAGATTGAAGATAATCGTCAAGTTTATGTTGAGACATCATTACATCCACAAAAATTGACTGTTTGGTCTGCTTAATGGGTTGGTGGAGTAATTGATCCATACTTCTTTAAAAACGATGTTGGCTAGAACGTAACAGTCAATGGTGACCGCTATAGAACTATGATTCCTGACTTATTTGTTCATCAATTGAACAGCAACGATGTGCCGGAGCTGTGGTTTCAACAAGATGACGAAACATGGCACACAGCTCATGCCATAATTGATTTATTGAAAGAAACGTTTGGTAACTGCATAGTTTCACGTTACGGACCCGTGAATTGGCCTTCAAGATCGTGTGATTTAACGCCTTTTGACTATTTTCTGTAGGGATATGTGAAATCGCTAGTCAACGCTGACAAGCCCGAAACGATTGACCACTTGAAGGACAACATTCGCCATATTATTGCGGATACACAACCAACAACACAATCTTTTGAAAAAATAAAAAAAACAAATCTTATTTAAATTGCACACAATATAAAATATAAGCAAAAATTAAAATTCCACAAGATATTCTCAGTTTGTTCTTATAATCCTCCACTTAACTTATTTCGATTATCCAGTAGTTAAATATCTTTTCGTCATAATGGTGTTGAAAAACATAAAATATTTTGCTGTAATTGTTATCTTTCATCAAAATGTAGGTAGATATAGGTTAGGAGTTAACCCAAAAAAAAAAAAGACAGATAATAAAGAAACCCACGAAAAGGTAAAAGTATAGCAGTTGTTACATAGTTACATGGAAAACCTTCAACAAAACTCACAAACTTCCTAATATGACTTTATAAATCTCCGCTTAAATTAGATTTGGTTCGTATTCAGCTTCAACTTCAGCATCGGACACACCCCAAAATTCTTCTTTTTTTTTTTGTTATGTTGTCATGCGACTATGCCTATTTGGTAACTACACCTATTATTTCTATCTGTTTGAGTTTTTTTTTTGTTTTTGTTTTGTTTTTGTTCATAACATGTATACCTTTGCCTAGGCCCACTCAAAGGGCCATCATCTACCTACCTGTACCCGTCAGAGGTTACAGATAGTTTTTCTTTTCATCTTGTGTATCTTTATCTTTTTGTTTTTTTTTCTTCTCTACATTTTCCAATGGAATTGAACCCAAATTCACACAGATTGCCCTGTGGCGCGGCTTGGTGTCTGTCCAGCTCCGCTCCGACTCCAATCTATAACATGTCATAAATATTGTTACAGCGAGCTAGCTGTGCTGTTGCGCTCAGAAAGTAAAACTTGTTTAACTGGCCTTTCAAAATGAGTTTTCAAACTCTGTGTCTGTTTTTTTTAATAAAATATATGTAGGTTCACAGAGATACCGACCCGAATATCTATAAAAAAAAAAGTTTTTCAAAGAGCAATTTTTTTAATTTAAATGAACTAAACTCTTTTGAAATCTTTTTACCATTAACCTTTTTTTTAACTTCTTTTTTTTTGAATATATGGATACAGATGTTTGGCTATTATAAAACTTTTAAGAGTCATCAAAAAAGTTTTTGAACGATGGCGAAGGATGGTTTGGCGTTTGGGGTTGAAAAGCAACACACAAAATAAAAAAAGGTTGTCAATCAAAGCAAAGTAGAAACCTCCATCTAAGCATCCCAACAATACAACAACAATAAAAAAGAAGAGGTGTCATGAACACACAAGCCCTCTTCGGTACCTATCCTTTACACACCAAAATTGGACATAGATACAAAGGGTGGCGCTTTGAAAATAAAATAAAATAAAATAAAAAAAGTAAAATAAAAATCAAAGTCAAAAGAATAAAATGATGAAAAATATCAGGTGTTTTAGAAAGGGAGGAGGGGGAGGTGATTTCTTTTTTGTTATTGTCCACTCAACTGTACAGTTTTTATTTTTATTTTTTTGTATGTATGTTGTTATCCTTTCGTCGCTTTTTTCGCAATCAATCAACGTATAACTCTGGTACTCTCTGGACTTTGAAGGTCCTTTTTGGCCATTCGCAAAATCCCTTTGGGCAATTTGCCAATGGGTAAAGGTCCTTTATTTTCTCTTATATTTACCCTCTTCTTTTTTTTTTTTTGGTTATTTGTTGCAAGCTCTATATATTTATTTACCTGACTGATTTATGCTTCTTTTTTTTGTGTTTAATGTTTTTTTTTATTATTTATTTGTTTGATGTGCTGGTTTATAATAAAGAAAAATATATATATTTTGTATTCAACTTCATAAAATATAACAGCTACAATAAAAAAAAATAAATATTATAAGCTTATTTTTTATTAATGTTAACAGAGTGCAATTTATCTTAAAGTTTTTTTTTTTTGTAGAAATATGTATAGGTACCTTAATGTACCTTAATGTTTGAAAAAGGTCTTCTTTTTTTTTTGCATCTATATTCGAGTAAGTTTAATGGGTTTGCTTTATGTTGTGAATGGAATTCAGGGATTACACAATATATTTTTTATAAACTGACAACCTTTGAGATATATTACATATTAATAAGCAATTTAAGTTTTTTAAAGGTTTTCAATTTAAAATTAAATAATAATGTGAATATGATATGAGTGTTTCATTGATTGATCGATTATTATTGAATATTCATCGTTTTTTATGGAATATATTTTGACAAATTTGTCACGCTAACGTTATCAAATACTTCCAAAAAAAAATTAAGATTTTATAAGCTTTTACTAAATTGCGCAAGATAAAAAGCATTATATGTCACAAAGAAGTTAGAGAAAATGATGTTAAATTTACATGTACATGTCACTTCATCTTTTGCATCTAAAAAATGTTAAGAAAAACCAAAGCGGAACAAATATACATTATGTATGAAGAAAATAAATATATCAAAAAGTATAATTAAAAAAGATGAACATCCATGGTCACCTCGATCTTGATTTCTTTTGCTTCCTATTATCTGAATTTATTAAAAACAAAAACATCAGCTTTTTCTGTTTTCTCTATCAAATTGAATTGTAAAGAAAATTCAAATTCAAACATTTTTTGGGTGAAAATAATGCAGAACATACTCAAACATTAATATTATTTTGACAGGTTCCTGTATGTGGTATACTTAAATGACGCCTCTCCAACAATATGTTTCACATAAAGATAAAACCCATAACCAAAAAAAAAAAACAGGCTTGTGTCAGAAGATTATCTCATAACTCGTGTTTTTCTTTCGATTTATCTATAACACATTTACCGATTTGAAAACATCGATTATCTCAAAATAAAATAATTTACATTCTAAGAAAATGATAAGAATTTGAATATTAACTCTCTCTTGGCATCACGATTCCTTTGATTTATCTCAATCAGTTTTTTTTTTTGGTTGTATTTATAAGTAGGTACTTGGAATTTGGTTTGTATTTTTTGTCTTTGTTAAAATAGGTATAATATTTTTTGAAGCAAAAATTAGTTCATTGTCTGACTGATATATGTAGGTTTCTAATTATTGGTTGGAGAAAAAAAGTCTGCAATATTTATCTTGCAATTTTGAACAATTTTTGTCATGGGTAAAAAAAGGAAGAGAGCAGTGCATTTCATCAATTGCTTAGCTGAGTGGTTTTTTTGGAAAACAAGGACGATACACAGAGATTTTGACATAATAAAAAATATTAACAGTTTTGAGATTTATGTATCTTTTATGCACACTTTTTCCATCCAACTAATATACTTTAAATTAAGTCCATATACAAAATGCACGTCAAATTTTACACTTGTTCGTAGCTGGTTTGGGTAGAAAGATAAGTGGTCTTTGGGTCAATACTTCAAAAGGATATTCATTGAAGTAACTTACATTACTCGTTACGCTAGTAAATTCACTTTTTATGTCGTTGGGTTTAAGACTAAAGGAACAAATTTAACTGTCCAGGTTATATTTCTTGAGCGCTCAGTATTTTTCCTCAATTTTTTGACAGAGCAGGAGAACAAAATATAAGGAGTATTCCTCATAGAAGTCAAAACAACTCTTTTTTTTCTTCTTATGTTTTTTACTGCGAAAAAAATTAATTGAGTAAACAAATCCAAAAAAATTCAGTTTCAGTGAGAATTTTTTTTTTTTTATGTTTCAAAAATTTGTTTCTACACAAAATAAATGTGCTTCTGTGCCAATTTTATTTGTTTTCATCGGAAGATTTGAAAAATTAAATCTCATTGAAAATAATTTCGGTATTGTTTTTATGGCTTTATTTTCATCAGAATAAATAAATTCTGTAAAAGTTTTTTTTGTACTAAAACTAGTATAAACGGTAGTGAAAAATTTTGTTTTATTTTGTTATTTGTTCCCTTTCTTCTTTACTTGTTTTGTGAAGATTTTTGATCGCCTGATATTTTTTGACTTCTTCAAATTTCCTTTTTTTTAAGAATTTATATTATTTGCTTGTATAGTTAGTTTTACTGAGACGGCAACCCTTTTCATTTTGCAGGGTTTTAATTAATTTACTTTTTATTATTCAGAATAATTTTGTTTTGGTTTTTGAAAAGGCAAATTAGCAAAAAATAATTATCATTGCAAGAATTCTTAAAAATATTCTTAAAAATATTGTTTTTTTTTCAGTTCTGTCTATCAAAATTCTGCTTTTCAAAATTCTGTTTTATAAATTCTTAAATATCTGTAAGTTTTTTTTTAAAATATGACCTACTTGTATTTCAAATTAAGTAATATAATGCTATGTTTCCACCAAAACCAAATTTGATCTTAGATATTTTTAATTGATGGAATAAGATTTCATAAAAAGTTCATCGAAATCTCAATGAAAACTCCAGATATCAACGAAATCTCAATGAAATCTTGGTTGAAAGCCGAATTTTAAAAAGCAAAATTTTGAAAGCAGAATTTTGCAAAAAGAATTTTGACCCTGCCAGAATTTCGACCCCTACCGCAAGTAATATTTCTATTTAATTTCAGTTCAATCCAAAGAGTTAAAATAGAAAATACTACCACGGTACTTTGAATGATAAAAAATGACTCTTAAAGTACAATCAGTCACAAAATAAATTGACTGTTAGTTGTTAACTATAAAAAATAGTGCCTCTACCATAGCAATGTTTTGAATTTAAATTAAAATTGGCGGTGGCGGTTCAGTGGAAAATCGGATCGGACTCGAATCCAAAGCCTTTAAAAGTAAAGTATAGAGAACAGTCTTAGCTTTCATTTGATATCCAATTAATAGATGTTCCTTATGTGAAAGGTATACTTAGTCTAGTCAAAAATGCAACCCGAAAACTGCATTTTCTTACTTAAGCAACCAAGAAATCTTATCCGACCAGCGGTTTTGTAAATGTTTTCAATAAAGCTCTCGGATGGTATTCCAGGAGCCGTAATGAGATAAGAAATTTTAAGGTCGTCTCTTGAACTATAATTCACAAATAATAATTGGTCTGGTAGTTAAATGAAATAGGCCCTGGTCTCATAAGACGGAAAACTTGAATCTCTTAAATTCTTTCGTAATGTGAACTTTGTCGATTTTGTTTGACGTTTTCAATCTTATGGGTAATTGATTGGGTAAATGGGTTCTATTTAAAAAGATTTGGAATTTACGTGACCAATTTCTAGCGAAAAACTCATTTTAGAGTCAAAACTAGTTCCCTGAGCTTTTTGACTAATTAAACTTTATAAGGAATGATTCTCAATTTTGCTATCGATACAAAATGAATCCATATTATTTGAAAATGTTTAAATAGTGCATTTTTTAATATTGAAATTAAACCGATTTATATTCCACCAGTTATAATTATGCAAGCAATATCAAGTTGAATATTACAGGCATCTAATGAAGATCTTATAGAGTTATAAGACAACATGAAAAAAAAATGAAATTAATATGAAGAAGTGGCCCAAGGTGGCTGCCTTCAGGAACACCGGAAAAATTATTAATTTAATATGATAGTGCAGAGCTAATCTTGACTACTTTGTAACCAAAAACTAAAATTAATATTAGCCCAAATATTTTTTGCATATATGTAAATGGTATTTGCACAGCTTGGGTGATATTTTCTCAATATAGATAGTTTTAAAAAATGTCAATGAAATTTTTTAACACGAATAGCCCAATAAGAATATATACAAATTAAGATTTAATAAGTGATACAAATTATAGATATTTTTCAAATCGCTAGAAATTTTTTAGTCACACTTTATTAAAGGGGCATTAGAAAACTTTGAAAAGTTTGAAAAAAGAAAGTTTTAAAAGTCTGGCTACTGGCACAGAAAAATAAAAAATTCTGCAGACAATTACGTGCGTTGCGTTGGTACAAAAGTAGAACTCACTAAGTGCAGAAAATTCTGTTTGAAAAATATAAGAATGAAGTAAAATGTATCTTTAAGTGCATTTAAAAAGGTATCCATGTCCTGGAATTTTTTTTCAAAATTTTCTAAATGTGACTTTTCAAAAAATGTTAGATTTCTTCGTACGTGCGTGTAAAATGCTGCTGAGAATTATCAGAAGAAATATTGTATAGACAGATTGTTCCTTGGCTGAACAGATTTGAATAAAATTTGGTGTAGAGGATTATTGGTGCAAAATTAGTGATCGCAAAATAACTATCAATAAAAAAAAGCAATATATTTTTTAAAATTGATTTATTTCAATAGCTACTTATTGGTCTTAGAAAAAAAGTTTGTAGGCAAGAAACATTGAGCTTACTATATTAAATAGTCGTTGTCATGTGGCTGACTCTTTGTAATCTGTCCCTTAAAAGACAGAAACAGGAAAAGTCTCCAAAAACGAGTTTTTAAATTTTTGTACTCAAGTGTTCTTTTGAAAACTTTGTTGTTTAAAGAAGAAAGAACTTCTACAAGAATTGAATTGATTAAGGAAGATGAAATAAAGTTCTTTCAGATCCTATAAGTTGTTTTGCAAAATAAATGTATTTAGTGGTAAAGTAATTCAACATCAAACATACCCAAAAAACGGGTTTTCCGTCATGTTTAAGTTGAAATATCTCAAAAACGTGACGGGCAATTTTGGCTTCGGACTAGAATTCAGCATGCCAAAAATCTTTAAGAAAAGAAGTATGGTATTGTTCAAAGGCAGTTTTTGAAAACAATAGTAATTGTTTATAATATTAATAACTTTTTTCAGATAGTTTTGGGCATAAATTGGCAGTCAGTCAAGTTTAAAAAAGGAACAGTTTAGCTGAAATTATTGGCGAGATTTTTTTTGCATGTATCTGTTATCTGACCTTCGTCCTGACCTTATATTTGCAAGACAAAAAAAATGTCTGCCTAAAAGAAATTTCTTGGACAAAGTTTGACAAGGAAGGTGAAATATTTTACTTTCTGTAAAGCAAAGTAAAGCAGAGATTAGCAAAATTTGATGAAAAATTTAAAATATGGAAATTTTTCACTACCAACGTTCATCCACCAAAAAACCTGCAAGGTCACAGTTATAAATATTTATAAATTTATAGTAATTTAAGAATCTAGGTTTATTCAATAATAAGAATGCCCAAAAAATTAAGTTGCATAAGTCGAATATTTAAAAGTAAAATATTTAAATGAATTTAGAATTTAAATTACTTTAAAATTTAAAGAAATCGTTGCAAGGGGATAAATAAATATGTTCTTAGAATTTGAGTAGTTAAAAAATAAATCTGATTCTTGACATTTTGAATGCGAAAATTGATGATAAATTGCATGGAACAAAAACCACGCTCTTATTGTTCTATTTTTAGTGAAAAACTATAAAGGCATATTAATTCAACAGCTTATAGCCGTTGTAAACGTTCTAAAGCTTAAAACTTTGTAAATCTGTCAAAATTTGAATGCAAAACTAGACACAATTACGCAGTTTGACTTTTCTATTGCTGTTTTCGATTGGATGTTTGGAACAAAACACAAAACCAATCAAAAATTACGTATTTTTACGATGACTTTACGCCTTTGCACGAATACTCTTATGTCGTTTTCGATTGATTTTGTGTTCTGTTCCATTCCTATGGCAAATGGAAAAACTGGAGTAGTTGGAGTAAAAAAGGAGTAGAAAAGGAGTACACCAAATATCCACCCGAAAACGGCATTATTGTCATTCAATGTTTAAAGATAAATTGATAGTTTGTTCTTTTTATTAAAGTACGAATATGTGAGGCTGCCGAACTGAAATTACTTTCGTAAAAAAGTAATAAAACTAAGTAATAGAAGATTCCTTTCACTTGAGTATTATGACTTTGACGAAATGGGGAGGTTATTTTCGTTGGCTTATGACACTGAAAATTGGCAAAAGTGAGCCTCCGAATATTGATTTAACATTAAGCTAGAAGCTGGGAGACTATTTATGAGTTAAAAACTTATAGCTGATGGGATTGAACTTAACGAAGATCAAAATAAAAAGTGGTCAAAGTCACGATAGAATTAAATAAAATGAGGGAAGTCACTTAACCAATCTGCGTTTTCTTTTTTGAGCTATGTGTCAATTGGGTTAATATTTTGTCAAAATTTGATCTCTAGTCTAGATAAAAACATTTTTTATTGAGCTTGGTATCAAATTGAACGCAATTTCGATTCAAGTGAAGAAATATTAGACTCTGAACACGATCCCTCTAGTCTCTTTGAGAATTATTACGCACAAATTTTACCGTTTCAGTTTCTATTAATACAAAACCAATTTAGAAAAAAGAAACACAAGAACCTGATTTTGCCTTTAAATCGGACTCAAGACTGTTAATTTTTGGTTTTACAACTCCTTAACAGCGGACTAAAACCATAAAATTATGTATACTAAGAAATTTGCATATTGCTATTCTGAAACTTTGAAAAAATCAAGTACTTACTGGAGAAAAAAAGTACTTTCTAGTTCTTATGCATACGGAATATAGAACTTACTACAAATAGAATTTATCCCAAAAGAGTAAATACAAAGTAAATGCTTAAATTTCGGCATTTACTGTATTTGTATTTATATCGAAAATAGAACATACTTAAAAAATTCTCTAGTAAAAGCATTTACTTTTTACGTTTTTGTGCATATCACCCGTTATGTTGACTTAGTAGAAGACGAAAAAAGTGGGTTGCTCAAATCTGTCTGACTGAATATAGCCTAAGCCACTGAAAAGATTTTCTTGAAACTTCGAAATTAAAGTTTTTTTCCTAGAGGAGAAAATGTAATTTTCCTTTCAGCTCTAAAAATAACGGTACTACTTGCCATAATACAGTTAAGGACAAGCTTATTTATATCAAAAACGGCTCTTACGATTTTTATATTATGTACTTTCTGGCAAAACAAAAAAAAAATACCAAAAACTCTCACTAAGGGTAACGTTTTTTTTTTTTTATTTTAGATTTTCTCATTAACGTCTCAACCGATTTCAATCAAACTTTTCTTTTAAAGCTTCTTTAAAAATTTTGAAAAAAATTATTTTTTGCATTAAAAAAATATTTATTCAAATTTAGATTAATATGTACTCAAATTTGACATGCCAATTTTTGTTTTTAAATGTTACTAAAATTTCAAGTATAAAAATAAGTTTTTAGGAAAACCATTCCAAATATTTAATTGTTTTGCATATTTTTATATTTTTTCTAGTCATCAAATGAGGTTTTACTTATTTTTGGATTCTGAGCTTAGAGAAAAATTATGTCCATAGGATCAGATCAGTGTGAAAGAAATAAATTCTGAACCTCTTAAGTGAATTATTGAACTTTTATTTTTTAAGTTGTTTTAACTTTAAAATTGATCAGACTTAATAACCTTTGATTCTTTATTTCGGAATTCAATAAGCAACACTTTGTCTTCTTCAAAACTAAGAAGAGATTCCAAAAAAATACTTTTTTGACTTTTTTAAATAAAACTACTTAAAAACTTGATATATTGCGGTCTTTTAAATAACAATCCCGATATGTTAAAAAATCAATTTTTGTTTTTTATACCCAGATATATTTTACGAGTATGTAAGAAATTGTCAACTGGACTTCACCAGGGAAGTTATAGCTTCTCTAAAAGGATCAATAATAATTAAAATCTATGTTTATATTTCTTTTAATCCAAAAGTATCTTATGAAATTAATTAATACCAGGACGTTATTTACACTACGCTAGGAAATTGTCTGGCATAAATAATTTCCTATTATCAAAATTAATATAACAAAAGGGAAATCCTTCTTCATTTAAAATCACATATACTTTACTCTTATGATCTGTCATCATTGCAATTAAAAATTTTTAACAAAAAAAAACAATGTATTGAAGACAAAACAATTTGTACAATTGTTTTATTGTCCTGTTTCCTTTTGCATTGTCCTCAACTAACCAAAACAACTACACAAAATAAAACAACAAAAGAATTTTGTTGTGCAACAATACAAAAATGTATATGTTCTAAAAAGAAAAATTAATATACAAAAAAATGGTAATCCTACCTTTGTTTCATATTCATATCCACTCTTATAGAAAATCAGCTTTGTTGTTGGATTGTTGGTTGAAAATTTGTTCCTGTGTAGTTGGATTTTTTGTTGTTCTTGTTTTTTTATTATATTTTTTTTTTAAACTAACCGAAGATGAATTTGGGGGTGATGAGGAGGATTCTCTTATAAAGTGTTGTAGGTGTTGGGCGTATGTTTTTATTTCCGAACAATAAAAATCAAACAAAACTGGAAACACACTCGACAAAATATAAAACACTTACGTTTTTTGATTTTTTAAAATATATATTTACGTATGGATGATGAACATTTTTTGCGAAGAAAAATGGAGGATTTTCTTTATTTCCTTTTTACAATTTTTTTCTATTCAACTTTCACTCACGTCGTCGGTCGTCGTAGTCGTTTTCGTTTTGTTATGTTACTTTATATTATATGTAGTAGGTTGTGTATGATGGAATAAATTGATTTTTTTCTTTTCTATATTTTCATCAAGGAAGCACTTAACTAGTATATGTATGTATATTTTCAATCACATAAAAAAGGATATTTTTTGTGTTGTTTATTCTACACTCAACTCTTCACGAATAGGTCAAAGTTCAAGGGTATTACATAGAAATCGGATATCACTTTAAGTTGAATAACTCTGCAAAATAAAAAGAATGTATTTTTTTTTTTGTTTGTTAGCTGAAGATGTGAAAAATCCTTAAAGCACAACCAACCCCATATATACACACTCACAAACACACACTTGACACAACACACCCAACCAATTTGACATTTGTGGAAAAATAACACGTTTTCATTCGTATTTGCTTGAAAAGAAGATTTTTGTTTTGAAAGTTTTGTATTATTAGGTAGCCCTTGGGGGAAAATGAGTTTTCTTCAAAAGGATGTCAAAAGTTATCCTTGATTTTTGTTTTCATCTTTTATGAAATAAATAAGGAATGTATAAGTAGTCCCTTCTGAGTAAAAAATATCAATAATTAAAAACAAGAAACACACGAAATATACACACAAAAATGTGTACAGAAATTTATTCAGGACATACAGGAACAAAAAAGCAAAAAAAATTCACCACACTGCGCTGCTGCTAGCTTAACTAGGATGTAGAATGATGAACGTAAAAAAAAAACTACTTTTGTAGAACTTTAATGTGTGTTGTGTTCCTTGGAATGTAGATTCGTTTAAATCCAGCAGATCACAGACAGAAAATTGTATTTGCCAGCCAACAGCCCCAAAATATCCTTTCTGGACACAAAAAATTTCCCAGCCTGATTGGAATTTGGCCCCAAAAACTAGATCCACTCTCTAAAAGACCATCATCATCGGGAACAATTCATATAATATATCCTTTTTTGGATGAACATTTTCAGGGGAGCAAGCTAAATTTATTTTCAAATAGAATCAGTGGTGAATTTCCCATCACTAGACCCACCCCACCGCACCATTATAACCATCCAACAGTAGAGGCACACTCAATGTCAAACGATTGGGGTGGGTTGTGTTGGGCTGGCTGATGATGGGTTCTGAAGGAGCAGTTTTGGACAGTGGGGTGGTTGTTTCGACATCGTGTGTCGAATATCCTGCCAAAAATTTCTTTCGTTCAGATGAGGATATTTTTGGGGTTGATGATGGTGATGTTGGGGTGGCAGGCGAAAATGGTGAACAAGAACAAGTGTGACGTTGGTGTGGTGGTGGTTCTGGGAAAATTTTCACATTTTCGACGTGTGCACCCGCGCGGGTGTGGTCTTCTAAGGAAATTTTTTTCATTCAACTATTTATGATAATCCTGCAGAGTTAATATTGATAGTTTTTTTTTTATATATTTTTTTTTCATTTCATCAAAGCACTTTGAGGAAGAAAAAAAAATTCACTTTTAAAAAAATTTTATCAAGGATTATTTCTGTTCACAAAGTTATTTATGTTTTTCATTGAAATCTTTTAAATTTTCTTTCAAACACTTTCACACACATCAACATAGATTTGTAGGAAAAAGAAAAAAATATAACCTGCAAGGATATATAGAATTAATTATCATAAATTTCAGGTTTCACACTGTAAATTATCCTTGCAAGGACACACACTAAAATTCATAAAATAAAATCATAAAATAATTTATGCAAATAAGGACCTTTATTTTGTGGTATATATTGTCCTTTTTCACTGATGCTCTGTGAGTTATGAGGGGGAGTGTTAAATTATTTTTTTTTATTATTATTAGTAAAATACTTCAACCGCGAAGGAGTCCCGTACGAACAGACGTTTATTATAACGGCACAACACAACTGAGAGCTAAAATCAGAGAGCCCACACAAGAACCCGTATGCTTGGCTCTGCCGTGACACAGACATTTCGCTATGGGAAATTTTGAACCAGGCACGAAAATTTCAGATTCTCCTTTATGTTAACCCTCGTTTGTTCTTCCAGATTCCACAAGGAAAATTGTATCTGCTGAGATGGAAAATGAGAGCAAGAAGAGAGTTAAGTTGAGAGATTTAGATTTTCCGGTTTTTATTGTTTTTATTATTTTTTTTTTATTTTTTTGGTGAAGAGTAAGATGAGAAATGATGAAAAATGAAATGACCCTTACCATAGAGGTAGAATGACAGAGAGGCAATACACGTGCGCACACGGAGTAAAGAAGATGGGTCTCAAAAACTTCAACAACAACAAACAAATTTAGTCAAATAACCACTTGATTTGGAGCTAAGTCTTTGGGGCTTCTTTTGAGGAGAAGAACTTGTTTCTTGAAAAATTCTTAGCAAATGCATGATAATTATTATTATTGTGATACTCTCACTAGTGTGCCTGGTCATTCAAAACGGGACCGAAAAGGGTTAATTGACATTTTTGTGAACCTGTTTTGTCATTTTTTGTCTGATTCTTTTGATGTTAATGTTTGTGCGCACGATGTTGTGTGTCGTGAGTTGAAGGTAAACAGACACAATTGGGGTGTACTCTTTATGTTGTGATGTGAACTTCCTCTCTACGCACCAGCAGAATAATTTGTTTTGTTGTTGTTGTAGTTCGGCAGAAATATAAATTCACCACGACCTGTATTATATTCTTTTTGGGTATTTTTTTTTTCTTGTGAATATACACAACGCATGTAACCAGCAAGTTTTGAGCTGCTTCCCACGATTAATTCATTCATGAGATAGGCGATGAAGGGTCTATAGGGCCATTATCACAATTTATTTATGTGCAATTTTCAGAGTCGGGAGAGTGGAAAATTATATTACTCGTAATTATTTTTTTTGTATTTAAAAAGTAGACTTGTGTTTAGTTTTTTTGTTTTTTTTTTTTTTTAAATCATCACCAATACAACGCCCACTGAAAAAAATTATTATTATCTATTTCCAGGATACAAAATTTTCCCTGCAAAACACATGAATCTTTTGCAAAGGAGAGCATACTCTACAAGAGATTATAGTATAATAGAATGAGTGTTTCTCATACCTGCAGTGTGAGAATTCCCAGGCAGGATTATCACCCTCAGTACAGGCAATTTATGTGTGTGACTGTATGTGTGTAGAGAAAAAGGTATCTAAATGGAAGGAAAGTATTCAGATTCACATGTAAAAAAGGAATGAGTGTAATTGAGTGAGTGCTTTTTGCTCATACCTTAAGTGTTGTCGAGATGTTTTTATTTTTTTTTGGTTTAATCAAAAAATTAGTAATTCTAATAGAAATTTTTTAATTAAGATCAAGACTCACAAAAGAATTTGTTTTGCCAAACAAAAGAGTTGACCAACGAACTTTATTTAGTTTTGGAAATTGATGCTTGTAAACATTTAAGTGTTTTTTTCTTCTTCTTCTCGTAAGTTAACTAATTTTTTCATTTCTATGTATATTCCTATGCCTAGTCAAATTTCATTTTGTTTGAAAATGGGGTCAACAGGGAGTAATTTCATAACATGTGCAAAAATATTAGAATTTTGTTTATTTTGTTGAGGTCAGCATTCTGATACAAAATCGTAGCTTTTTATTTCAAGGCGTATGAAAGTAATACAAAAAGGTTGAGACAAAAAAAAGTGAGAAAATAGAAAAGAGATTGTTGTGAAAATTCCACAAAAATACTTCGGATAAGTCTTTCTATTTTTGCATTTGGGCATTGATGGTTATATAAGAAAAAAAAAAAATTAGCAATATGAGTTTAAAAGTACCTACTTCATAGTTTTAAAATAAAATTTAATTTTATAAAGTAATTTTTTTTTAACAAATATTGAAATTATTTTATTTTATTATATACACGGCAATATCGGACGTCCTTGCTCTTATGTTCAAGAAAGGCAAAGGTTTTAAGGAATGTGAGAACAATTATAAAAATTCCGTGCACATAAAACATAAAACTTCTTCTTATGTTCAAGTTGCTTAGAACTTAAGAACTTTAAAAATATGTAAGTACATAATTATAAAAATTATAAAAAAGCATTTAAATCGTTCGTTTCATTTATAAAAAAAAATAGTTGAAAAACTTGTAGTTAAAAAACAAGTTTGCCATATGATTACTTGAAAAATATAAATATTTGCAAGAAAAAATTAAAATCACTGGAGCGTTTTTCTTAAAAATTAATTGTTTATACATAAAATTTTAATAACATTTTAAAAAAAGTTTTGGTGAACTAATTTTGAGTATGTAGTAAAATACATCGGGCAGTGTGTGGTACGACCATTCTCATAATATATTCAATAGGCTCATAACTTCATAAAATAATTTACTTCTTTGCATTTTGTTCACTTTACATCGAGCTTAAGCCTAAATGGGTTGGCAATTTTAATTTTGACTTTGTTTTTTAAATAACTTATTTTTTTTATAATGAATTTGAATCCAATAAAATACATGACTGGATCGCACGTACTTGCTCTTAGGTTCATGTTGCTTGGAGCTGAAGAACTTTTAAAATATGCAAGTACCTAATTATAAAAGAGTATACAAAAAGCATTTTAATTGTTCTTTTAATTGTATAAACTACCCGTAAAATAACATACAGCTCAAAGACAAGTATGCCATATGATAATATAAAAAATATACTTCCATTTCATCACTATCTATCTATATATTAAAGGGATCTATCTCCCTCACTGGTCAAATTTTGAATCGAATTGAGTTATGCAGTTCTTGTAACAAATGAGCATGTACATATAATGTATGTATAAGCACCATCTGAAACATAGAACAAATAGCTCTACAGAAAGTATAACAAAGACACAAAGAATATGCTATTCACAAAAAATTATTTTGGGGATTATTGGAGATATTGGGTATTCTGTCCAAAAACATACTTATTGGGGATTTTGTCCATATGCCCACATTCCCCATGGGGATTTCGTCTAGTTGGATTCCATTTTTTTTGGGGGTTTCGTCGGATTAAGATATTGGTTTTTGGAGATAACTTGTTTCTCCATTATTTTAAGTTATTTTTTTTTTGTGTTTAAGTAAGTTCGCAAAGCTGATTTCTGCTGACAAAAATACCAGAAAGCTGTGTATCTCATTGTGGGCAAGTAAAGAAAAATCAAGTACCTACGACATTTTAAGACAGCTATTCCAGCTGCAGCAGCAGCTCTTGTTGAAACCTTCTATTCTGGACAGGCAGTAAAGATAATACTACTAAGGTCCAATTATATATTTCTACCCTAGATATAAACAAGTCCAGTCAACTTTTAGCTTAATACTTAGGGGACCAGTCAGATCTAGCAATTCGATGGATTATAAACCGATCTCAAACCGATCCAGATCAATCTCAAACCGATTTTAAAATGATCTCAAACTGATCTCAAACCGATCTCAAACCGATTTCAAACCGATCACAAACCGATCTCAAACCGATTTGAAACCGATCTCAAACTGATTTCAAACCAATTTCAAACACGATCTCAAAACGATCTCAAACCGATCTCAAACCGATTTCAAACCGACCTCAAACCGATCTCAAACCGATCTCAAACCGATCTCAAACCGATCTCAAACCGACCTCAAACCGATTACAAAACAATTTCAAACCGATTTCAAACCGATCTTAAACCGATATCAAACCGGTCTCAAACCGATCTCAAACTAATCCCAAACCGATCTCATACCGATTTCAAACTGATCTCAAACCGATCTCAAATCAATCTCAAACCGATATCAAACAAATCTCAAACCGAACTCAAACCGATTTCAAACCGATCTCAAACCGATTTCAAACCAATCTCTAACCGATCTCAAACCAATCTCAAACCGATTTCAAACCGATCTCAAACCGATCTCAAACCGATCTCAAACCGATCTCAAACCGATTTCAAACCAATCTCAAAACGATCTCAAACCGATTTAAAACCGATCTCAAACCGATCTCAAACCGATCTCAAACCGATCTCAAACCGATCTCAAACCGATCTCAAACCGATTTCAAACCGATCTCAAACCAATCTCAAACCGATCTCAAACCGATCTCAAACCGATCTCAAACCTATCTCAAACCGATCTCTAACCGATCTCAAAACAATCTCAAACCAATCTCAAACCGATCTCGAACCGATCTCAAACCGATCTCAAACCGATTTCAAACCGATCTCAAACCGATCTCAAACCGATCTCAAACCGATTTCAAACCGATCTCAAACCGATCTCGAACCGATCTCAAACCGATCTCAAACCGATCTCAAACCGATCTCAAACCGATCTCAAACCGATCTCAAACCGATCTCAAACCGATCTCAAACCGATTTCAAACCGATCTCGAACCGATCTCAAACCGATTTCAAACCGATCTCAAACCGATTTCAAACCGATCTCAAACCGATCTCAAACCGATCTCAAACCGATCTCAAACCGATTTCAAACCGATCTCAAACCGATCTCAAACCGATCTCAAACCGATCTCAAAACGATTTCAAACCGATCTCAAACCGATCTCAAACCGATTTCAAACCGATCTCAAACCGTTTTCAAACCGATCTCAAACCGATCTCAAACCGATTTCAAACCGATCTCAAACCGATCTCAAACCGATTTCAAACCGATCTCAAACCGATCTCAAACCGATTTCAAACCGATCTCAAACTGATCTCAAACCGATCTCAAACCGATCTCAAACCGATTTCAAACCGATCTCAAACCGATCTCAAACCGATTTCAAACCGATCTCAAACCGATCTCAAACCGATCTCAAACCGATCTCAAACCAATCTCAAACCGATCTCAAACCGATCTCAAACCGATCTCAAACTGATCTCAAACCGATCTCGAACCGATCTCAAACCGATCTCAAACCGATCTCAAACCGATTTCAAACCGATCTCAAACCTATCTCAAACCGATCTCAAACCGATCTCAAACCGATCTCGAACCGATCTCAAACCGATCTCAAACCGATCTAAGACCGATCTCAAACCGATCTCAAACCGATTTCAAACCGATCTTAAACCGATCTCAAACCGATCTCAAACCGATCTCAAACCGAATTCAAACCGATCTCAAACCGATCTCAAACCGATCTCAAACCGATCTCAAACCGATCTCAAACCGATCTCAAACCGATTTCAAACCGATCTCAAACCGATCTCAAACCGATTTAAAACCGATCTCAAACCGATCTCAAACCGATCTCAAACCGATCTCAAACCGATTTCAAACCGATCTCAAACCGATCTCAAACCGATCTCAAACCGATCTCAAACCGATCTCAAACCGATCTCAAACCGATCTCAAACCGATCTCAAACCGATCTCAAACCGAATTCAAACCGATCTCAAACCGATCTCAAACGGATTTCAAACCAATCTCAAACCGATCTCAAACCGATCTCAAACCGATCTCGAACCGATCTCAAACCAATCTCAAACCGATCTCAAACCGATCTCAAACCGATCTCAAACCAATCTCAAACCGATCTCAAACCGATTTCAAACCGATCTCAAACCGATCTCAAACCGATTTCAAACCGATCTAAAACCAATCTCAAACCGATCTCAAACCGATTTCAAACCAATCTCAAACCGATCTCAAACCGATCTCAAACCGATCTCAAACCGATTTCAAACCGATCTCAAACCGATTTCAAACCAATCTCAAACCAATCTCAAACCGATTTCAAACCGATCTCAAACCGATCTCAAACCGATCTCAAACCGATCTCAAACCGATCTCAAACCGATTTCAAACCGATCTCAAACAAATCTCAAACCGATCTCAAACCGATCTCAAACCAATCTCAAACCGATCTCAAACCGATCTCGAACCGATCTCAAACCGATCTCAAACCGATCTCAAACCGATCTCAAACCGATTTCAAACCGATCTTAAACCGATTTCAAACCGATCTCAAACCGATTTAAAACCGATCTTAAACCGATTTCAAACCGATCTCAAACCGATTTAAAAACGATCTCAAACCGATTTAAAACCGATCTCAAACCGATCTCAAACCGATCTCAAACCGATCTCAAACCGATTTCAAACCGATCTCAAACCGATCTCAAACCGATCTCAAACCGATCTCAAACCGATCTCAAACCGATCTCAAACCGATCTCAAACCGAATTCAAACCGATCTCAAACCGATCTCAAACCGATTTCAAACCGATCTCAAACCGATCTCAAACCGATTTCAAACCGATCTCAAACCGATCTCAAACCGATCTCAAACCAATCTCAAACCGATCTCGAACCGATCTCAAACCGATCTCAACCGGTTTGAAATCGGTTTGAGATCGGTTTGAGATCGGTTTGAGATCGGTTTGAAATCGGTTCGAGATGGGTTTGAGATCGGTTCGAGATCGGTTTGAGATCGGTTTGAGATCGGTTTGAGATCGGTTTAAAATCGGTTTGAGATCGGTTTGAGATCGGTTTGAGATCGGTTTGAAATCGGTTCGAGATCGTTTTGAGATCGGTTTGAGATCGGTTTGAGATCGGTTTGAGATCGGTTTGAAATCGGTTTGAGATCGGTTTGAGATCGGTTTGAAATCGGTTTGAGATCGGTTTGAGATCGGTTTGAGATCGGTTTGAGATCGGTTTGAGATCGGATTGAGATCGGTTTGAAATCGGTTTGAAATCGGTTTGAGATCGGTGTGAGTCCGTTTTGAAATCAGTTTGAGATCCGTTTGAAATCGGTTTGAGATCGGTCTGAGATCGGTTTGAGATCGGTTTGAGATCGGTTTGAGATCGGTTTGAGATCGGTTTGAAATCGGTTTGAGATCGGTTTGAGATCGGTTTGAGATCGGTTTGAGATCGGTTTGAGTTCGTTTTGAGATCGGTTTGAGATCGGTTTGAGATCTGTTTGAGATCGGTTTGAGATCGGTTTGAGATCGGTTTGAGATCGGTTTGAGATCGGTTCTAGATCGGTTTGAGATCGGTTTGAGATCGGTTTGAAATCGGTTTGAGATCGGTTTGAGATCGGTTTGAAATCGGTTTGAGATCGGTTTGAGATCGGTTTGAGATCGGTTTGAGATCGGTTTGAGATCGGTTTGAGATCGGTTTGAAATCGGTTTGAGATCGGTTTGAGATCGGTTTGAAATCGGTTTGAGATCGGTTTGAGATCGGTTTGAATTCGGTTTGAGATCGGTTTGAGATCGGTTTGAGATCGGTTTGAGATCGGTTTGAGATCGGTTTGAGATCGGTTTGAGATCGGTTTGAAATCGGTTTGAGATCGGTTTGAGATCGGTTTGAAATCGGTTTGAGATCGGTTTGAGATCGGTTTGAGATCGGTTTGAGATCGGTTTGAGATCGGTTTGAGATCGGTTTGAGATCGGTTTGAAATCGGTTTGAGATCGGTTTGAGATCGGTTTGAAATCGGTTTAAGATCGGTTTGAAATCGGTTTGGGATCGGTTTGAGATCGGTTTGAGATCGGTTTGAGATCGGTTTGAGATCGGTTCGAGATCGGTTTGAGATCGGTTTGAGATTGGTTTGAGATCGGTTTGAGATCGGTTTGAGATCGGTTCTAGATTGGTTTGAGATCGGTTTGAGATCGGTTTGAGATCGATTTGAAATGGGTTTGAGATCAGTTTGAGATCAGTTTGAGATCGGTTTGAGATCGGTTTGAGATCGGTTTGAGATGTAAGATGTTCGGTGTTCGATATTCGATGTTCATTGTTCCATGTTTGATGTTCGATGTTCGATGTTCAATGTTTAATGTTTGATGTTCGATGTTCGATGTTATTTGTTTGATGTTCGATGTTTGATGTTTGATGTTTGATGTTTGATGTTTGATGTTTGATGTTTGATGTTCAATGTTCGATGTTTGATGTTCGATGTTCGATGTTCGATGTTCGATGTTCGATGTTCGATGTTCGATGTTCGATGTTCGACGTTCGAAGTTCGATGTTCCATGTTCCATGTTGCATGTTCCATGTTCGATGTTCGATGTTCGATGTTCGATGTTCGATGTTTGATGTTCGATGTTCGAAGTTTGATTTTTGAAGTTTGATGTTCGATGTTCGATGTTCGCTGTTCGATGTTCGATGTTCGAAGTTCGATGTTCGATGTTCGATGTTCGATGTTCGATGTTCAATGTTCGATTTTCGATGTTCGATGTTCGATGTTCGATGTTCGAATATCGATGTTCGATGTTCGATGTTTGATGTTCGATGTTCGAAGTTTGATGTTTGAAGTTTGATGTTCGATGTTCGATGTTCGCTGTTCGATGTTCGATGTTCGATGTTCGATGTTCGATGTTTGATGTTCGATGTTCGATGTTCGATGTTCGATGTTCGAAGTTCAATGTTCGATGTTCGATGTTCGATGTTCGATGTTCGATGTTCGATGTTCGATGTTCGATGTTCGATGTTTGATGTTCGATGTTCGAAGTTTGATGTTTGAAGTTTGATGTTCGATGTTCGATGTTCGCTGTTCGATGTTCGATGTTCAATGTTCGATGTTCGATGTTCGAAGTTCGATGTTCGATGTTCGATGTTCGATGTTCGATGTTCGATGTTTGATGTTCAATGTTCGATGTTCGATGTTCGATGTTCGATGTTCGATGTTCGATGTTCGATGTTCGATGTTTGATGTTCGATGTTCGATGTTCGATGTTCGATGTTCGATGTTCGATGTTCGACGTTCGAAGTTCGATGTTCCATGTTCCATGTTGCATGTTCCATGTTCGATGTTCGATGTTCGATGTTCGATAATCGATGTTCGAATTTCAAACCGATCTCAAACTGATCCAAAACCGATCACAAACCGATCTCAAGCCGATCTCAAACCGATCTCAAACCGAACTCAAACCGATCTCAAACCGATCTCAAACCGATCTCAAACCGATCTCAAACCGATCTCAAACCGATCTCAAACCGATCTCAAACCGATCTCAAACCGATCTCAAACCAATCTCAAACCGATCTCTAACCGATCTCAAACAAACCTCAAACCAATCTCAAACCGATCTCAAACCGATTTCAAACCGATCTCAAATCGATCTCAAACCGATCTCAAACTGATTTCAAACCGATCTCAAACCGATTTCAAACCGATCTCAAACCGATCTCAAACCGATCTCAAACCGATCTCAAACCGATCTCAAACCGATTTCAAACCGATCTCAAACCTATCTCAAACCGATTTCAAACCGATCTCAAACCGATCTCAAACCGATTTCAAACCGATCTCAAACCGATTTCAAACCGATCTCAAACCTATCTCAAACCGATTTCAAACCGATCTCAAACCGATCTCAAACCGATCTCAAACCGATCTCAAACCGATCTCAAACCGATTTCAAACCGATCTCAAACCGATCTCAAACCGATCTCAAACCGATATCAAACCGATCTCAAACCGATTTCAAACCGATCTCAAACCGATCTCAAACCGATTTCAAACCGATCTCAAACCGATCTCAAACCGATCTCAAACCGATCTCAAACCGGTTTCAAACCGATCTCAAACCGATCTCAAACCGATCTCGAACCGATCTCAAACCGATCTCAAACCGATCTCAAACCGATCTCAAACCGATCTCAAACCGATCTCAAACCTATTTCAAACCGATCTCAAACCGATCTCAAACCGATTTCAAACCGATCTCAAACCGATCTCAAACCGATCTCAAACCGATCTCAAACCCATTTCAAACCGATCTCAAACCGATCTCAAACCGATCTCAAACCGATATCAAACCGATCTCAAACCGATCTCGAACCGATCTCAAACCGATCTCAAACCGATCTCAAACCGATCTCAAACCGATCTCAAACCGATCTCAAACCGAACTCAGACCGATCTCAAACCGATCTCAAACCGATTTCAAACCGATCTCAAACCGATCTCAAACCGATCTCAAACCGATCTCAAACCGATCTCAAACCGATTTCAAACCGATCTCAAACCGATCTCAAACCGATCTCAAACCGATTTCAAACCGATCTCAAACCGATCTCAAACCGATCTCAAACCGATCTCAAACCGATCTCAAACCGATTTCAAACCGATTTCAAACCGATCTCAAACCGATCTCAAACCGATCTCAAACCGATCTCAAACCGATCTCAAACCGATCTCAAACCGATTTCAAACCGCTCTCAAACCGATCTCAAACCGATCTCAAACCAATCTCAAACCGATCTCAAACCGATCTCAAACCGATTTCAAACCGATCTCAAACCGATCTCAAACCGATCTCAAACCGATCTCAAACCGATCTCAAACCGATCTCAAACCGATTTCAAACCGATTTCAAACCGATCTCAAACCGATCTCAAACCGATCTCAAACCGATCTCAAACCGATCTCAAACCGATTTCAAACCGCTCTCAAACCGATCTCAAACCGATCTCAAACCAATCTCAAACCGATCTCGAACCGTTCTCAAACCGATTTCAAACCGATCTCAAACCGATCTCAAACCGATCTCAAACCGATCTCAAACCGATCTCAAACCGATCTCAAACCGATCTCAAACCGATTTCAAACCGATCTCAAACCGATCTCTAACCGATCTCAAACCAATCTCAAACCGATCTCAAACCGATCTCAAACCGATTTCAAACCGATCTCAAACCGATCTCAAACCGATCTCAAACCGATCTCGAACCGATCTCAAACCGATCTCAAACCGATCTCAAACCGATCTCAAACCGATTTCAAACCGATCTCAAACCGATCTCAAACCGATCTCAAACCGATCTCAAACCGATCTCAAACCGATCTCAAACCGATCTCAAACCGATCTCAAACCGATCTCAAACCGATCTCAAACCGATTTCAAACCGATCTCAAACCGATCTCAAACCGATCTCAAACCGATCTCAAACCGGTTGATCTCAAACCGATCTCAAACCGATTTGAAACCGATCTCAAACCGGGTGAGATCGGTTCGAGATCGGTTTGAGATCGGTTTGAACTCGGTTTGAGATCGGTTTGAGATCGGTTTGAGATCGGTTCGAGATCGGTTTGAGATCGGTTTGAGATCGGTTTGAGATCGGTTTGAGATCGGTTTGAAATCGGTTTGAGATCGGTTTGAGATCGGTTTGAGATTGGTTTGAGATCGGTTTGAGATCGGTTTGAAATCGGTTTGAGATCGGTTTGAGATCGGTTTGAGATCGGATTGAGTTCGGTTTGAGATCGGTTTGAGATCGGTTTGAGATCGGTTTGAGATCGGTTTGAGATTGGTTTGAGATCGGTTTGAAATCGGTTTGAGATCGGTTTGAGATCGGTTTGAGATCGGTTTGAGATCGGTTTGAGATCGGTTTGAGATCGGTTTGAGATCGGTCTGAGTTCGGTTTGAGATCGGTTTGAGATCGGTTTGAGTTCGGTTTGAGATCGGTTTGAGATCGGTTTGAGATCGGTTTGAGATCGGTTTGAGATCGGTTCGAGATCGGTTTGAGATCGTATTTGAGATCGGTTCGAGATCGGTTTGAGATCGGTTTGAGATCGGTTTGAGATCGGTTTGAGATCGGTTTGAAATCGGTTTGAGATCGGTTTGAGATCGGTTTGAGATCGGTTTGAGATCGGTTTGAGATCGGTTTTAAATCGGTTTGAGATCGGTTTGAGATCGGTTTGAAATCGGTTTGAGATCGGTTTGAAATCGGTTTGATATCGGTTTGAGATCGGTTTGAAATCGGTTTGAGATCGGTTTGAAATCGGTTTGAAATCGGTTTGAGATCGGTTTGAGATCGGTTTGAAATCGGTTTGAGATCGGTTTGAGATCGGTTTGAGATCGGTTTGAGATCGGTTTGAGATCGGTTTGAAATCGGTTTGAGATCGGTTTGAGATCGGTTCGAGATCGGTTTGAGATCGGTTTGAAATCGGTTTGAGATCGGTTTGAAATCGGTTTGAGATCGGTTTGAGATCGGTTTGAGATCGGTTTGAGATCGGTTTGAGGTCGGTTTGCAATCGGTTTGAGATCGGTTTGAAATCGGTTTGATATCGGTTTGAGATCGGTTTGAAATCGGTTTGAGATCGGTTTGAGATCGGTTTGAGATCGGTTTGAGATCGGTTTGAGATCGGTTTGAGATCGGTTTGAAATCGGTTTGAGATCGGTTTGAGATCGGTTCGAGATCGGTTTGAGATCGGTTTGAAATCGGTTTGAGATCGGTTTGAGATCGGTTTGAGATCGGTTTGAGATCGGTTTGAGGTCGGTTTGCAATCGGTTTGAGATCGGTTTGAGATCGGTTTGAAATCGGTTTGAGATCGGTTTGAAATCGGTTTGAGATCGGTTTGAGATTGGTTTGAGATCGGTTTGAGATCGGTTTGAGATCGGTTTGAAATCGGTTTGAGATCGGTTTGAGATCGGTTCGAGAACGGTTTGAGATCGGTTTGAGATCGGTTTGAGATCGGTTTGAGATCGGTTTGAGATCGGTTTGAGATCGGTTCGAGATCGGTTTGAGATCGGTTTGAGATCGGTTTGAAATCGGTTTGAGATCGGTTTGAGATCGGTTTGAGATCGGTTTGAGATCGGTTTGAAATCGGTTTGAGATCGGTTTGAGATCGGTTTGAAATCGGTTTGAGATCGGTTTGAGATTGGTTTGAGATCGGTTTGAGATCGGTTTGAGATCAGTTTGAGTTCGGTTTGAGATCGGTTTGAGATCGGTTTGAGATCGGTTTGAGATCGGTTTGAAATCGGTTTGAGATTGGTTTGAGATTGGTTTGAGATCGGTTTGAGATCGGTTTGAGATCGGTTTGAGATCGGTTTGAATTCGGTTTGAGATCGGTTGGAGATCGGTTTGAGATCAGTTTGAAATCGGTTTGAGATTGGTTTGAGATCGGTTTGAGATTGGTTTGAAATTGGTTTGAG
Organism: Dasysyrphus albostriatus; assembly: GCA_946251815.1. NCBI lineage: Eukaryota > Metazoa > Arthropoda > Insecta > Diptera > Syrphidae > Dasysyrphus > Dasysyrphus albostriatus. Next base: position 130,894,429 of record OX276337.1, on the reverse strand, counting down.
ATCGGTTTGAAATCGGTTTGAGATCGGTTTGAGATCGGTTCGAGATCGGTTTGAGATTGGTTTGAGATCGGTTTGAAATCGGTTTGAGATCGGTCTGAGATCGGTTTGAGATCGGTTTGAATTCGGCTTGAGATCGGTTTGAGATCGGTTTGAGATCGGTTTGAAATCGGTTTTAGATCGGTTTGAGATTGGTTTGAGATCGGTTTGGGATCGGTTTGAGATCGGTTTGAGATCAGTTCGAGATCGGTTTGAGATCGGATTGAGATCGGTTTGAGATCGGTTTGAGATCGGTTTGAAATCGGTTTGAGATCGGTTTGAGATCTGTTTGAGATTGGTTTGAGATCGGTTTGAGATCGGTTTGAAATCGGTTTGAGATCGGTTTGAGATCGGTTTGAGATCGGTTTGAGATCGGTTTGAGATCGGTTTGAAATCGGTTTGAGATCGGTTTGAGATCGGTTTGAGGTTTGTTTGAGATCGGTTAGAGATCGGTTTGAGATTGGTTTGAGATCGGTTTGAGATCGGTTTGAGATCGGTTTGAGATCGGTTCGAGATCGGTTTGAGATCGGATTGAGATCGGTTTGAGATCGGTTTGAGATCGGTTTGAAATCGGTTTGAGATCGGTTTGAGATCGGTTTGAGATTGGTTTGAGATCGGTTTGAGATCGGTTTGAAATAATTTGAGATGGGTTTGAGATCGGTTTGAGATCGGTTTGAGATCGGTTTGAGATCGGTTTGAAATCGGTTTGAGATCGGTGTGAGATCAGTTTGAGGTTTGTTTGAGATCGGTTAGAGATCGGTTTGAGATTGGTTTGAGATCGGTTTGAGATCGGTTTGAGATCAGTTTGAGATCGGTTTGAGATCGGTTTGAGATCGGTTTAAGATCGGTTTGAGATCGGTTTGAGATCGGTTTGAGATCGGCTTGAGATCGGTTTGTGATCGGTTTTGGATCGGTTTGAGATCGGTTTGAAATTCGAACATCAATTATCGAACATCGAACATCGAACAACCAACATCCAACATCGAACATCGAACATCGAACATCGAACATCGAACATCGAACATCGAACATCGAACTTCGAACGTCGAACATCAAACATCGAACATCGAACATCGAACTTCGAACATCGAACATCGAACATCAAACATCGAACATCGAACATCGAACATCGAACATCGAACATCGAACATCGAACATCGAACATCGAACTTCGAACATCGAACATCGAACATTGAACATCGAACATCGAATATCGAACATCGAACATCGAACATCGAACATCGAACATCGAACATCGAACATTGAACATCGAACATCGAACATCGAACATCGAACATCGAACATCGAACATCGAACTTCGAACTTCAAACTTCGAACATCGAACATCAAACATCGAACATCGAACATCGAACATCGAACATCGAACATCGAATAGCGAACATCGAACATCGAACATCGAACTTCGAACATCAAACTTCGAACATCGAACATCGAACATCGAACTTCGAACATCGAACATCGAACATCGAACATCGAAAATCGAACATCGAACATGGAACATCGAACTTTGAACATCAAACTTCGAACATCCAACATCGAACATTGAACATCGAACATCGAAAATCGAACATCGAACATCGAACATCAAACAAAGAACATCAAACGTCGAACATCCAACATCGAACTTCGAACATCGAACATCGAGCATCAAACATCAAACGTCGAACATCAAATTTTAAACATCGAACATCAAACATATTACATCGAACATGGAAGGTTGAACATCGAACATTGGACATCGAACATCGAACATCGAACATCGAACATAGAACATCAAACATCGAAAATCATCGAACATCTTACATCTATCATCGAACATCAAACATCGAACATTGAACATCGAACATCGAGCAAAGAACATCAAACGTCGAACATCCAACATCGAACTTCGAACATCGAACATCGAGCATCAAACATCAAACGTCGAACATCAAATTTTAAACATCGAACATCAAACATATAACATCGAACATGAAAGATTGAACATCGAACATTGGACATCGAACATCGAACATCAAACAAATAACATCGAACATCAAATTTTAAACATCAAACATATAACATCGAACATGGAAGATTGAACATCAAACATTAAACATTGAACATCGAACATCGAACATCAAACATGGAACAATGAACATCGAATATCGAACACCGAACATCTTACATCTCAAACCGATCTTAAATCGATCTCAAACCGATCTCCAACCGATCTCAAACCGATTTCAAACCGATCTCAAACCGATCTCAAACCGATCTCAAACCGATCTCAAACCGATCTCAAACCGATCTCAAACCGATTTCAAACCGATCTCAAACCGATTTCAAACCGATCTCAAACCAATTTCAAACCGATCTCAAACCGATCTCAAACCGATCTCAAACCAATCTCAAACCGATTTCAAACCGATCTCAAACCGATCTGAACCGATTTCAAACCGATCTCAAACCGATCTCAAACCGATTTCAAACCGATCTCAAACCGATTTCAAACCGATCACAAACCGATCTCAAACTGATTTCAAACCGATCTCAAAACGATCTCAAACCGATCTCAAACCGATCTCAAACCGATCTCAAACCGATCTCAAACCGATTTCAAACCGATCTCAAACCGATCTCAAACCGATCTCAAACCGATCTCAAACCGATCTCAAACCGATTTCAAACCGATCTCAAACCGATCTCAAACCGATTTCAAACCGATCTCAAACCGATCTCAAACCGATCTCAAACCGATCTCAAACCGATCTCAAACCGATCTCAAACCGATCTCAAACCGATCTCAAACCGATCTCAAACCGATCTCGAACCGATCTCAAACAGATCTCAAACCGATCTCAAACCGATTTCAAACCGATCTCAAACCGATCTCAAACCGATCTCAAACCGATCTCAAACCGATTTCAAACCGATCTCAAACCGATTTCAAACCGATTTCAAACCGATCTCAAACCGATCTCAAACCGATCTCGAACCGATCTCAAACCGATCTCAAACCGATTTCAAACCGACCTCAAACCGATCTCAAACCGATCTCAAACCGATCTCAAACCGATCTCGAACCGATCTCAAACCGATCTCAAACCGATCTCAAACCGATTTCAAACCGATCTCAAACCGATCTCAAACCGATCTCAAACCGATCTCAAACCGATCTCAAACCGATCTCGAACCGATCTCAAACCGATCTCAAACCGATCTCAGACCGATCTCAAACCGATATCAAACCGATCTCGAACCGATCTCAAACCGATCTCAAACCGATCTCAAACCGATTTCAAACCGATCTCAAACCGATCTCAAACCGATCTCAAACCGATCTCAAACCGATCTCGAACCGATCTCAAACCGATCTCAAACCGATCTCAAACCGATCTCAAACCGATCTCAAACCGATCTCAAACCGATTTCAAACCGATCTCAAACCGATCTCAAACCGATCTCAAACCGATCTCGAACCGATTTCAAACCGATCTCAAACCGATCTCAAACAGATCTCGAACCGATCTCAAACCGATTTCAAACCGATCTCAAACCGATCTCAAACCGATCTCAAACCGATCTCAAACCGATCTCAAACCGATCTCAAACCGATCTCAAACCGATCTCGAACCGATTTCAAACCGATCTCAAACCGATTTCAAACCGATCTCAAACCGATCTCAAACCGATCTCAAACCAATCTCAAACCGATCTCAAACCGATCTTAAACCGATTTCAAACCGATCTCAAACCGATCTCAAACCGATCTCAAACCGATCTCGAACCGATCTCAAACCGATCTCAAACCGATCTCAAACCGATTTCAAACCGATCTCAAACCGATCTCAAACCGATCTCAAACCGATCTCAAACCGATCTCAAACCGATCTCGAACCGATCTCAAACCGATCTCAAACCGATCTCAAACCGATTTCCAACCGATCTCAAACCGATCTCAAACCGATTTCAAACCGATCTCAAACCGATCTCAAACCGATCTCAAACCGATCTCGAACCGATCTCAAACCGATCTCAAACCGATTTCAAACCGATCTCAAACCGATCTCAAACCGATCTCAAACCAATCTCAAACCGATCTCAAACCGATCTCAAACCGATTTCAAACCGATCTCAAACCGATCTCAAACCGATCTCAAACCGATCTCGAACCGATCTCAAACCGATCTCAAACCGATCTCAAACCGATTTCAAACCGATCTCAAACCGATCTCAAACCGATCTCAAACCGATCTCAAACCGATCTCAAACCGATCTCAAACCGATCTCGAACCGATCTCAAACCGATCTCAAACCGATCTCAAACCGATTTCAAACCGATCTCAAACCGATCTCAAACCGATCTCAAACCGATCTCAAACCGATCTCAAACCGATCTCAAACCGATCTCAAACCGATCTCAAACCGATTTCAAACCGATCTCAAACCGATCTCAAACCGATTTCAAACCGATCTCAAACCGATCTCAAACCGATCTAAAACCGATCTCAAACCGATCTCAAACCGATTTCAAACCGACCTCAAACCGATCTCAAACCGATCTCAAACCGATCTCAAACCGATCTCGAACCGATCTCAAACCGATCTCAAACCGATCTCAAACCGATTTCAAACCGATCTCAAACCGATCTCAAACCGATCTCAAACCGATCTCAAACCGATCTCGAACCGATCTCAAACCGATCTCAAACCGATCTCAGACCGATCTCAAACCGATATCAAACCGATCTCGAACCGATCTCAAACCGATCTCAAACCGATCTCAAACCGATTTCAAACCGATCTCAAACCGATCTCAAACCGATCTCAAACCGATCTCAAACCGATCTCGAACCGATCTCAAACCGATCTCAAACCGATCTCAAACCGATCTCAAACCGATCTCAAACCGATCTCAAACCGATTTCAAACCGATCTCAAACCGATCTCAAACCGATCTCAAACCGATCTCGAACCGATTTCAAACCGATCTCAAACCGATCTTAAACCGATCTCGAACCGATCTCAAACCGATTTCAAACCGATCTCAAACCGATCTCAAACCGATCTCAAACCGATCTCAAACCGATCTCAAACCGATCTCGAACCGATTTCAAACCGATCTCAAACCGATTTCAAACCGATCTCAAACCGATCTCAAACCGATCTCAAACCGATCTCAAACCGATTTCAAACCGATCTCAAACCGATCTCACACCGATCTCAAACCGATCTCGAACCGATCTCAAACCGATCTCAAACCGATCTCAAACCGATTTCAAACCGATCTCAAACCGATCTCAAACCGATCTCAAACCGATCTCAAACCGATCTCAAACCGATCTCGAACCGATCTCAAACCGATCTCAAACCGATCTCAAACCGATTTCCAACCGATCTCAAACCGATCTCAAACCGATTTCAAACCGATCTCAAACCGATCTCAAACCGATCTCAAACCGATCTCGAACCGATCTCAAACCGATCTCAAACCGATTTCAAACCGATCTCAAACCGATCTCAAACCGATCTCAAACCAATCTCAAACCGATCTCAAACCGATCTCAAACCGATTTCAAACCGATCTCAAACCGATCTCAAACCGATCTCAAACCGATCTCAAACCGATCTCAAACCGATCTCAAACCGATCTCAAACCGATTTCAAACCGATCTCAAACCGATCTCAAACCGATCTCAAACCGATCTCAAACCGATCTCAAACCGATCTCAAACCGATCTCAAACCGATCTCAAACCGATCTCAAACCGATCTCAAACCGATTTCAAACCGATCTCAAACCGATCTCAAACCGATCTCAAACCGATCTCAAACCGATCTCAAACCGATTTGAAACCGATCTCAAACCGATCTCAAACCGGTTGAGATCGGTTCGAGATCGGTTTGAGATCGGTTTGAAATCGGTTTGAAATCGGTTTGAGATCGGTTTGAGATCGGTTTGAGATCGGTTTGAGATCGGTTTGAGATCGGTTTGAGATCGGTTTGAAATCGGTTTGAGATCGGTCTGAGTTCGGTTTGAGATCGGTTTGAGATCGGTTCGAGATCGGTTTGAGATCGGTTTGAAATCGGTTTGTGATCGGTTTGAGATCGGTTTGAGATCGGTTCGAGATCGGTTTGAGATCGGTTTGAGATCGGTTTGAGATCGGTTTGAGATCGGTTTGAAATCGGTTTGAGATCGGTTTGAGATCGGTTTGAGATTGGTTTGAGATCGGTTTGAGATCGGTTTGAGATCGGTTTGAGATCGGTTTGAGATCGGTTTGAGATCGGTTTGAGATCGGTTTGAGATCGGTTTGAGATCGGTTTGAGATCGGTTTGAGATCGGTTTGAGATCGGTTTGAGATCGGTTTGAGATCGGTTTGAGATCGGTTTGAGATCGGTTTGAGATCGGTTTGAAATCGGTTTGAGATCGGTTTGAGATCGGTTTGAGATCGGTTTGAGATCGGTTTGAGATCGGTTTGAGATCGGTTTGAAATCGGTTTGAGATCGGTCTGAGTTCGGTTTGAGATCGGTTTGAGATCGGTTTGAGTTCGGTTTGAGATCGGTTTGAGATCGCTTTGAGATCGGTTTGAGATCGGTTTGAGATCGGTTCGAGATCGGTTTGAGATCGGTTTGAGATCGGTTTGAGATCGGTTTGAGATCGGTTTGAGATCGGTTTGAGATCGGTTTGAGATCGGTTTGAGATCGGTTTGAGATCGGTTTGAGATCGGTTTGAAATCGGTTTGAGATCGGTTTGAGATCGGTTTGAGATCGGTTTGAGATCGGTTTGAGATCGGTTTGAGATCGGTTTGAGATCGGTTTGAGATCGGTTTGAAATCGGTTTGAGATCGGTTTGAGATCGGTTTGAGATCGGTTTGAGATCGGTTTGAGATCGGTTTGAAATCGGTTTGAGATCGGTCTGAGTTCGGTTTGAGATCGGTTTGAGATCGGTTTGAGTTCGGTTTGAGATAGGTTTGAGATCGGTTTGAGATCGGTTTGAGATCGGTTTGAGATCGGTTTGAGATCGGTTCGAGATCGGTTTGAGATCGGTTTGAGATCGGTTTGAGATCGGTTTGATATCGGTTTGAGATCGGTTTGAGATCGGTTTGAAATCGGTTTGAGATCAGTTTGAGATCGGTTTGAGATCGGTTTGAGATCGGTTTGAGATCGGTTTGAGATCGGTTTGAGATCGGTTTGAAATCGGTTTGAGATCGGTTTGAGATCGGTTTGAGATCGGTTGAGATCGGTTTGAGATCGGTTTGAGATCGGTTTGAACTCGGTTTGAGATTGGTTTGAGATCGGTTTTAAATCGGTTTGAGATCGGTTTGAAATCGGTTTGAGATCGGTTTGAGATCGGTTTGAATTCGGTTTGAGATCGGTTTGAGATCGGTTTGAGATCGGTTTGAGATCGGTTTGAGATCGGTTTGAAATCGGTTTGAGATCGGTTTGAATTCGGTTTGAGATCGGTTTGAATTCGGTTTGAGATCGGTTCGAGATCGGTTTGAGATCGGTTTGAGATCGGTTTGAGATCGGTTTAAGATCGGTTTGAGATCGGTTTGAAATCGGTTTGAGATCGGTTTGAGATCGGTTTGAGATCGGTTCGAGATCGGTTTGAGATCGGTTTGAGATCGGTTTGAGATCGGTTTGAGATCGGTTTGAGATCGGTTTGAAATCGGTTTGAGATCGGTTTGAGATCGGTTTGAGATCGGTTTGAGATCGGTTTGAGATCGGTTTGAGATTGGTTTGAGATCGGTTTGAGATCGGTTTGAAATCGGTTTGAGATCGGTTTGAGATCGGTTTGAGATCGGTTTGAGATCGGTTTGAGATCGGTTTGAGATCGGTTTGAGATCGGTTTGAGATCGGTTTGAACTCGGTTTGAGATTGGTTTGAGATCGGTTTTAAATCGGTTTGAGATCGGTTTGAAATCGGTTTGAGATCGGTTTGAGATCGGTTTGAATTCGGTTTGAGATCGGTCTGAGTTCAGTTTGAGATCGGTTTGAGATCGGTTTGAAATCGGTTTGAGATCGGTTTGAGATCGGTTTGAGATCGGTTTGAGATCGGTTTGAGATCGGTTTGAGATCGTTTTGAGATCGGTCTGAGTTCAGTTTGAGATCGGTTTGAAATCGGTTTGAGATCGGTTTGAGATCGGTTTGAGATCGGTTTGAGATCGCTTTGAGATCGGTTTGAGATCGGTTTGAGATCGGTTTGAGATCGGTTTGAGATCGGTTTGAAATCGGTTTGAGATCGGTTTGAGATCGGTTTGAGATCGGTTTGAGATCGGTTTGAGATCGGTTTGAGATCGGTTTGAGATCGGTTCGAGATCAGTTTGAGATCGGTTTGAGATCGGTTTGAGATCGGTTTGAGATCGGTTTGAGATCGGTTTGAGATCGGTTTGAGATCGGTTTGAGATCGGTTTGAGATCGGTTTGAGATCGGTTTGAAATCGGTTTCAGATCGGTTTGAGATCGGTTTGAGATCGGTGTGAGATCGGTTTGAGATCGGTTTGAAATCGGTTTGAGATCGGTCTGAGTTCGGTTTGAGATCGGTTTGAGATCGGTTTGAGTTCGGTTTGAGATCGGTTTGAGATCGGTTTGAGATCGGTTTGAGATCGGTTTGAGATCGGTTCGAGATCGGTTTGAGATCGGTTTGAGATCGGTTTGAGATCGGTTTGAGATCGGTTTGAGATCGGTTTGAGATCGGTTTGAGATCGGTTTGATATCGGTTTGAGATCGGTTTGAGATCGGTTTGAAATCGGTTTGAGATCAGTTTGAGATCGGTTTGAGATCGGTTTGAGATCGGTTTGAGATCGGTTTGAGATCGGTTTGAAATCGGTTTGAGATCGGTTTGAGATCGGTTTGAGATCGGTTTGAGATCGGTTTGAGATCGGTTTGAGATCGGTTTGAGATCGGTTTGAAATCGGTTTGAGATCGGTTTGAGATCGGTTTGAGATCGGTTGAGATCGGTTTGAGATCGGTTTGAGATCGGTTTGAAATCGGTTTGAGATTGGTTTGAGATCGGTTTGAAATCGGTTTTAGATCGGTTTGAAATCGGTTTGAGATCGGTTTGAGATCGGTTTGAATTCGGTTTGAGATCGGTTTGAGATCGGTTTGAGATCGGTTTGAGATCGGTTTGAGATCGGTTTGAGATCGGTTTGAGATCGGTTTGAGATCGGTTCGAGATCGGTTTGAGATCGGTTTGAGATCGGTTTGAGATCGGTTTTAGATCGGTTTGAGATTGTTTTGAGATCGGTTTGAGATCGGTTTGAGATCGGCTTGAGATCGGTTTGTGATCGGTTTTGGATCGGTTTGAGATTGGTTTGAGATCGGTTTGAGATAGGTTTAAAATCAGTTTGAAATAGATTAAGGATATGTTTGAGATCGATTTGAATCTGTTTTGAAATCGGTTTGAGTTTCGTTACAGTTTGGTTATAGATCAGTTCGAGATCGATTTGAATTTGGTTTGAGATCGGCTAAAAATCGATTTGAAATCATTTACCGATCGCCTTGAGATCGGTTTGAGTTGGTATTGAGATAGGTTTGAAGTTAGTTTGGGACTTAGCTTGAGTGAAATATAGCTAAATCTTAGTTTTTTGCCTTATTTCACTTTGGCAAAGTGAAATAATGCCGATATATATTTCTGTAGTTGAAAAATAAAGAGTTTATCTGCAGAAGTTTAAGATTTAACACCGAATATTATATTTGATAGGTTCAAAGTTTCTCAAAAACCAGAGACTTTAAATGCAAAAGAAACTTTGCATACACCTTATATCACACCTACTGCATATCCTATAGCAGGGGGACAGCATGCCCCCCTAAACATACCTCAATGTTTATTTGCAGTAATGCTGTCAATGTTTTTATCAAAATTTTGTGTTTTAAAACTATTTTCTTAAATCTATTAATCGAAATAACGGTATTTTAAAAGAACATTGAAGAATGTATTTCTGGCCTAAAAGGAGTTTTAGGATTTTTCTTCAGATATTACCACTGTTCTTCAATATTTGTTTTTCTAGTTTTTTAATCACTTTTAAGATAAGTGCCTCTCCCACCTGAATGGGGAGATATGTGCCCCCTTTCCACTATTTTTTTTTCTTTTTTAAACCCATCCAACACGCTCTTGAGTTTTGAAGCATCTTATGCTAAGAACACTTTTTTTTGTTGATTGTACTACTTGTTATAATTTTATAATGGAAACATTTCATAAATGGAAATTCTTGGGTCTACAGAGACGATTTTGGACTTAAATTGATGCAAGTATTATCAATATTTGATTTTAGAACAATGTTTTCATCAAAAACTACTATTTCAGGTGATGAAAAAAGAGCGACAATTTCGGATTTTTTAATTTTTTTTCCAGGTCGCAAACTTGGATTATTTATAAGGCCAACGTCACAAACAACTTCACAAAAACCAGAATTGCTAGATCTGACAGGTCCCCTTCGTATTGAGCCATAAGTTTACTGGACTAGTTATGATAAAATATTTTAATTTGATTTGATATCTAAGTTAGGTATATACAAGAGTGGACCTAAGTAGTATTATCTTTACTGCCTGACAGTGCTACAACAAGAGAGATTTTGTGGGACTTTGGATATATGTTATAGAGGTGGTAATTCTGCGTCGATACCTACTGAGTTAAATATTTTATGAATTGATTATTTAAACCTCTGGACCAATTTTGTAGGCCTATTCAAACCCATACAATTTTTGAATTTACCTCTTTTTTTTCACTTCAGATTCTTTGTTGTAGTGAGCTTAGAGCAAGCTGCAAACCTACAATCAGAGACTCATCATAAGTGCATGTGTTAGTGATTAATAAAATAATGCGACCTAACAGATGCATAAGAATAAACTACATAATACAATTACAAAGTTAAAACATTTAAATTGAATATAATCAAAAAGTTGAAAAGCAATCACGAAAGTGGAGCACTGGTTCGGAACGATTTTTTTAATCCCATCTTGCTAATATTAAAATCAACAGAGGAGCCATTTAAAAAAACAAGATGTTGCACATACGGTTAAGAGGCTCATGTATACCGTAATTAGTTCTATGGAAATTTACATGTAAAAGTTCAAATCTTCGCAGATGGTGAGATCCTCCGCGGTAATTTATGCCAATACTGGCTAACAAATCAGGAGCATCAATTTGACCATTTATAAGTTGATGAAGAAATATCAGATCATTATTCACCCACCTTTCATATGAGGTTTGAATCTGCAGTAGCTGGATCCTATGTTCATATGGTGGAAGGTTGAATGGATCAGCCCAAGGAGGACCTTTCAGACCAAAGCGAATGAATTTACGTTGAATTGATTCAATACTTTTATGAATTTCATAAAAGGGAGACCATACTTGAGAGGCGTACTCTAGATGAGGACGTACATAACAGTTGTATAAGGAAAGAGTAACGTACGGATCGTCAAATTCCTTTGCCCAACGTTCTATAAACCCAAGCATAGAGCTTGCTTTGTTAACAATGAAGTTAATGTGTTCAGTGAATTCTAAGCCAGAGCTAAAGCTAACACCCAAGTCCTTGAAACAAAAGACTCGACAGAGTTTGTGTTGTGAAATAGAATAATTAAAAGCATTTGCAAGTTGCTTTCTAGAGAAAGTAATTGTTTGACATTTGGCAGGGTTAAGAGAAAGACCGTTTTTATCACACCAAGTAGCGAAACTATCAATATTGGCTTGCAAAAGAATATGGTCATGGTTAGCTTTTATTGTCTTAAAAATTTTCATGTCATCAGCGAATATAAGAATATCACTTGAACGTATACTTGAGACAACATCATTAATAGCAAGAATAAATAGAAATGGGCCTAGATGACTTCCCTGGGGCACACCGGAGTGAGCCTTGAATGAGTTTGAAAGGCAGTTTCTAAATTTCACCTGGCACGATCTATTTTCAGGTGATAAAAAATGTTGGAAATCCTAAAGATTTAAGTTTGAAGATAATAATTTTGTGACTAAGTTGGTCGAATGCTTTGGAGAAATCAGTATACATACAATCCATTTCAGTTCCATTTTCTAACGCGTTAGAGCATTTGTGCAAGAATGTAAGGAGGTTTGTTACTGTTGATTTTCTTCTCACAAATCCATGCTGTATCCATGTATTAAAACTGAGTTATATAATATCCTATTAAATAAAAAATCATTATAAAACCAGCAAAACCTATTTATATCGAGCCATTCGTTGCAACCCATGCGCCCCATATTAATCCCATACAAAGTATCTTCTAATATTATTTTGCTTTCAATTTCGGTCTTGTGTTGGCGTTAATTTTGTGAGCCAACAAATCCCATACAAGCTACGTCCGGTATTACAAAACGCGTGTTTAGCCTCGCATGAATGAAGTGCAAAAGGGAAAGAAAGAACGAAAAGATGAAACAGAAATAAATCTATCTGAATACGCATTGCCAGATTGGACTATTTATCGTAAATTGGGCTATCTTTTCCGATACTGCCGACAACATTTTTAGTATGACAGCCCAAACATAATAATTGGGCTACTAATAGCCCAAATCTAATCTTGGACGATATTATTTTTTCGTATTAGTAAATCATAAATAAAACACTTTTCTCTCCCCAAACAAACTCTTTAAGCATTCCTGAATTTGGCACCACTTTTAATTCACTAATAGTCCCCTATTACACGATGATTTCTAGGGTCAAACTCTTTTCAGTGAATATCCACTTAAATTCTTCTTTCCTTTATGAGCAAACAATTTATTTTATATTCCGTTATTTTCAAAATAAAAATAAATTGTGATTGAAGTTATGAGAACATTTTTTTTATTGTTATTGGGTTACTATTTGGGCTACTACTTGGGCTCCGATTGTGGGCTACAAAAATTTCTAAATTGGGCTATAGAAGTTAATCAACTTATGGTAACTCTGCACGCACGGGTAGAAATTTTCTTGCATGTTTTAGAAGTTTCTCTTTCTACTACTCTTTCTTTGTTTTTTTGGATTTACTTTTTTTTCAATTTGGATGTTGATGAATGAGCACAAACTAAAATTTAGAAATACCAAATGCACCCCACATTCTCTATAGTAAATTTGTTAGATCTACGGCTTCCATTTTTGTTATCAAAATTTATTTTTTGTCGAATGAGCAAAGAAGACAAAATGAAAAAAACCTGTCAAATAAACGCGCAGTACTGAAATGAGTAATAACACGCGCGTCACAGAATGACTGTTCAAAAGAAAATAACGAGGAACTGCGCGTTAAATTCACGAACCACGTAATACATGACTACCTGTACTCCCGATGTACTGTCTCATTCTATCTTTAAGAACAGACCAAAAAAATTAGCTACACGGGTTGGGCTATTTATCGGAAATTGGGCCATCTTTTTCCGAAATTGCCGACAGCAATTTCAATATGATAGCCCAATCATAATTGGGCTACTATTATTTATATTTTTTCGAATTAATAAATCACGAACAAAATGCTTTTCTCTCCCTAAAGATACTCTTTAAGTATTCCACAATCTGACACCACTTTTTATTCAATGAATAGAGCCCACTATTACAAAATGATTCTTTGCGTCGAACTTTTTTTTTAATGGGAGCGAAGGCGAAATCAAATATGAAAATTCGAAAGAGTCAGACGCAAAGAATCGTCTGGTAATAGGGGTTATTACACTCATTGGTTTTGATATTTCAAATCAACCGCAACAAACTTCACTTCAAAATTATTCAGTTTCTCTATTCTTCCTAGAATCTCCATTCAAATTATTCTTTCTTTTTTAAGTAGCAAGTGCATAATAAATTGTAATTGAAGTTATGAGAACATTTTTTTTTATCGTTATTGGGCTACTTTCTCAACTCCAACTTTGAGCTACAAACATTTCTAAATTGAGCTATAGAACTTGTTCAAGAGGTAGCAGCCCTGGTTCTACTTAATGAGCCAACCTGGGTTAACCAAAAATGAAACTCACTGCATTGACCATTGCCGACTTATACCCACCAGTGGAAAACCCAGTTATCTGAACCGAATGTTTAAGTTAAAATTTTAAGTGTTTGGCCTTAAAAAATCATAACTTTCGTTCCACTTATTCGATATTCAAGCTTAAGGTCTTTAAATGAATCCAACATGATACTCTATAAAATGTAAAATGAAGAAGAAAATCGTTAAAATGAAGTAAATGTTTGTACACCAATAAAATGAATAAGGGGGGATTTATTCATTTTTTTCGTTTCGCAGCATTCAAAATTTAAAAGTTGATGAACAATTTCACAATTTGAATAAACAGAAAATGCTTATTTATTGCTTAAATCCTCTCCTAAAATTGTGTTACACAATGTTTTACCATCAACTTTACCCGAGAGGTTCTAATTTATTCTTAAATGATTGCTTGCAAATAAAATGCATTTTAATTAAAAAACCTGTTGACATGAAGTCATTAATAAATTTATTTCTCAAAAAGTTCTGCATGGATCTTTAAAATTAAGACCTTAGAATATTGTCCTTAAAGCAGTTTTAAGATTCATAAAGGAAAATTATCAACTTTTACACGAGAGCATTTAGAAAAATGAAAAAAATAAAGGCGCTGAGGCTTTAAAAAAAAATTATAGGTACCTATAAGGGTTGCCATAAGTTGAAGAAATTCTATAGCCCAATTTAGGAATTTTTGTAGCCCACAATAGGAGCCAAAGAAGTAGCCCAAATAGTGGCCCAATAACAATAAAAAAAATGTTCTCATAACTTTAATCAGAATTTATTTGAATTTTGAAAACAACAAAAAATAAAATAAATTCATTGAAAAGAGTTTGACGCAAAAAATCATCGTGTAATAGGGGACAATTAGTGAATAAAAAGTGGTGCCAAATTGAGGAATGCTTGAAGAGCATGTTTAGGGAGACAAAGGTGTTCTATTTATGATTTACTAATACAAAAAAAAAAAAATCGCCCAAAATTACATTTGGGCTATTAGTAGCCCAATTATGATTGGGCTGTCACACAGGAAATGTTGTCGGCAGTTTCGGAAAAAGATAGCCCAATTTGCGATAAATAGCCCAATTTGGCAAGCCTGGTACCTATGTAAGGACATGGAAATTATGAGAGAAAAATGTTTAAAAGTATGAAATACGATATTTAAATTAGCTAAAACGAATTTCATTGAGAGTTTGCGATAAAAAAAAGAACGCCATCTTAATTTTTTATTGAATTTATTGTATGTACTTTAAATCTTTGGAGCTGTTTTCTTAAATAATGATTTTTTAAATATAAAATTCTTAAAAATTGTTTGAGGAAAACTTTTGGAATGCAAATCTAAATTATTTATTTATGTGCGTTTAAAAATAAAATTTGAAAAAAATTTGTCCATCCGTTTTCTAAATATCGAATTTTCAAAAAAAAAAAAATTTAACTTTTTTGTTTCTAAATTCAAAAACTTTTTTTTATTACTCAATCTTATCTGGAATTTATGCATAAGACATTATTTAAATCCGTTCAGCCAATAATGAGAAATTCACAATAAAAAACACGTTCTATGACAGGTTATTAATATTAATATTTATTAATATTAATATTTGCTAAGTACAAAATTGTATAATTTCTTGTAGTAGATCGTATTTATTTTACTATATGGAAAAAGTTGAATCAAAATTGTAGGAGTCATTTTTAAATATTAAATATTTTCCCTTCCGGTTTTTTTAACTATTGTATGGAAATCCCAACTAGCAATTTCGCTTCTTTATTCATCCATAGATGTTTATATTTTTATTCAACCTATACAAAAAGCATTGCATAAGACTCCATGGACTGAAAAGGCAACGTTTTTAACTCCTATTGTACCTTTATGGAGTTAATTATGAGAGTCTTAAAGAAGTTAACAAAAAATTAAATAAAAAAAACTTGTTGATAGGTCCAGGAATCGAAACCATGTCCCTCTGGACCAATTGTTTTGCTCGCTAACCACTCCACCAATAACATATGTACAGTTTAATGCATTTAATTCGAATCACTTTCATCTTGATTTTTTTCCTATCAGACAGGAAGCTTGCATTAATAAAAAAACTTTCTTCAAGAAAAATATAAAATAACCAATGTGTTATTATGGCTAAAAGAAAAAATATTGATAGATAAATATATAAATAAATTTAATAGCTTAATTAATTTTTTAATTGAAACCACCTTAAAACATTGACAATAATAAGAAATATATGTGGTCAGACGCCAACCTAATTATAAATTATATAATGGCCTATTATAGCTTGGCGTCACCATATTCACTTTTAACGGGTGATTTTTTAGCTGGATTGGTTTTGGCAACACTGGTTTTGATAGCTGACGTCTGTTTAGTACCTTGTGTCACTGTCAAACAGCTTCAGTTTGGTTTGCAATTTAACCATGGATCGTCTTACAAATGAACAACGCTTGCAAATTATTGAATTTTACTATCAAAATTCGTGCTCGGTTCGAAATGTTCATCGCGCGCTGCTTCCATTTTATGGTCGGCATTCTCGACCTTCTGAGCAGTCTATTCGGAAGATTGTGACCAAATTTCGCACCAAATTTACTTTGTTGGACATTAAACCACCAACACGTTTACGTACTGTGCGTAGTGAAGAAAATATTGCGGCCGTATCAGCTAGTGTGACAGAAGACCGCGAAATGTCGATTCGGCGCCGTTCCCAGCAGTTAGGCTTTTGTTACAGCACTACGTGGAAAATTTTGCGGAAGGATTTGGGCGTAAAGCCTTTTAAGATACAGCTGGTGCAAGAACTAAAGCCAGCCGACCTACCACAACGCCGAATTTTTGGTGAATGGGCTCTTGGAAAGCTGGCCGAGGATCCGCTTTTTTATCGAAAAATTGTGTTCAGCGATGAGGCTCATTTTTGGTTGAATGGGTACGTAAATAAGCATAATTGCCGCATTTGGAGTGAAGATCAGCCAGAAGCATTGCAACAGCTACCAATGCATCCCGAAAAAGCCACTGTTTGGTGCGGTTTATGGGCCGGCGGCATTATTGGGCCATATTTCTTCAAAGATGATGCGAATCGCAGCGTTACTGTCAATGGTGAACGCTACCGAGCGATGATAACAAACTTTTTTTTGCCCGAAATGGAAGTTCTTGACTTGCATGATATGTGGTTTCAACAAGACGGTGCCACATGCCACACAGCACGCGAAACAATGGCGCAATTGCGAGGCGAGTTTGGTGAACAGTTAATTTCACGTTTCGGGCCGGTCAATTGGCCGCCTAGATCGTGCGATTTGACACCATTAGATTATTTTTTGTGGGGGTATGTCAAGGCTAATGTCTATAGGGACAAGCCCGCTTCGATTGACGCACTGGAAGCCAACATCCATGCATTCATTCGTGAGATACCGGCCGATATGTGTGAAAGAGTATGCCAAAATTGGACTCAGCGGATGGGCTACCTGAGACGCAGCCGCGGTCAACATTTGCATGAAATTATCTTTAAACATTAAATTGCAAGGTTCAAACTATCGATTCAAATAAATATTTCATTCATTTTGTTGAATTTTTTGTGTGTTTTTTTTTTTAAGTTCTAAATTTCTTAAAAAATCACCCGTTACAAGCAAAATAGAATCAAAGAATAACAAACTAACACCAAGATTGTATAATAATTTTACAGGATGACTATTGAAGCGAAAGTACCGTGGTCATTTCATAAAATCAATATAGAGGGACTAAAGAAACATTGGTACATCGCTTCTATCAAGCTGATATAATTTACATAACAAAATATTATAGGACTCAGTAATGCTTCTCCAATAAGGTATTTATGTACTTCTTGTCAGAGGGGTAATTAAAGCGCTATAGAAAAAATTAACTCTTTAATGTTTGAAATGCGAAGCAACTTTGTTAGTTGGGAAGTACCGTTATTTTTTCATGTTTTTTAATTTTTTTCTAAAAATATTTAGGAGAGTACTTAAAAACACTTAAGTATCGACTTTCAAAAAAATAGATCATATCGTTTTCAAAACAGATATTTGATTTTCAAAAAAAAACTTTGAAACATTTTTAAAAAATCAAAAAAAAATTTTTTTATTTAAGAACACAAAAATATTTATAGATTTTTAAAGCTTCTCTGTAAAAAGAATTATTGAAATCAGTCATACCATGTTGAAAAAATTAGAAAATTAAAAAATGGTTCTTTGGGAAGGTACCATTAATAACCATTTTTTGAAAAATAGTTTCTCACCCCAAGGAAGAATTTACTACAAGTATTTTTTTTAAGAAAAGTTGTGTAGCCGTTTTTGAGAAGAATACGATTATGTAAGATTGCTAAAAAAAAATGAAAGGCAGGTACCGTTATTTTTGGTTCTAGGAAAAAATGAAAAAAAAAAACGCGTGGCCATAATAACCAAAAACCACTATGTTCCAAGTTTGAAGAAAATCATTGGGACCGTTTAGGTTGTCGACGTGTCTGTTCGTCTACAGTCTAAACGGCCTAAGCAGACAGTCAGACAGAATTGCGCCACCCTCTTTTACCGTGTTCTCTATCATCGTAATGTCATGTTTGATTGTTAACTCAATTTTTTTTTTTATAAAATTCAAAATCAAAATAAATTTATTAATTCTTTCTTTGAATCTTGACCAGCATCAATAAATTTAGGGCAAATGTATAGCAACATACTTCTTAATAGAAACCATTAAACTAAAATTACTCAGCAAAACTGAATTCTCAAAATTTTCCACTCAATTTATTCGTCTTTTCACTCAAATCGATTTGTGTATGTATTAATCCTTTCTATTCTTACAAAAAAAAGTCTGCTCATGAAAATCCAGTCTTTCGTCGAGATTGCGTGTTGAGAATTTCCTTTCAGATAATACACTCTTATTCTCTCTGACTTTCTCTCAGCCTCTCGCATTTGAACAAAAAAATTACAAATGGTCCTTTTTATCTGGGAATATTGGAAAATAGTCCTTTTCATTGGAAGAATAACAAATAAAAAAAAAATATCCTTTTTACTCATGGCGCAAGGTGTGTACCTATATCTAGAACTACCTGTCATAGATCATCCCTTTATGCCAAAGGGATATCTTCCAAGTAGAACGAATTTAAGTCGAAACAATCTTAGCGTATTTATCGAATGGGAGAATATTATGTAGGTACAAATTCGTTGATGATTTGTATCGTTGAAGTTTTTCAGAAAAAAAAAAAATGGGATTATTCACATTTAAATGGTTCAAAAATAATGTTCGAACCAAAATAATCAAACTCTCAATTTAAAAAAAAAATATTTTTTTCAAAAATTTCGACAACGTTATTCGTTCATCGTGTCATTAGAGGGTTATTTCTCTTTATTTTCATTCATGCAACAATATAAGGGTTAAGGTGGATAGGATAGGCTTAGTTATTGGCCTATTTTAGAATGATAAGCACAAGGAAGCGTTGGTTCTATATACAGATAGATGGAAAGATATTTGCAAATATTGTATAAGGATAGATACTTTGACGACGATGTCAACAGTAGAGTTTATCTAGGTTATGTTCGAAAAGGAGCAAAACGGATATAAGGGAAGGAGGTTGTAATTCCATTGTTACAGGGGTTGTTATAGAAGATAACATTACATATTTTGCATGTTCAAAAATATGTATGTGTAGTAACAATTTTTACTACTCAACTAAGCCACAAATTGATTGGTTTTTTTTTTACTGGAAAGATTTTAGTAAATTCAAATGAATGAACTGAAGAGAGAAACGAGAAGTATTTTCATTTTTATTTTTAAAATTATTATTTTTCAAAGTAATATTTGTTCTTATTGTATATAAGAAAGAACTATAGTTACAGCATGGAAAACTAGTTTGATTGCGTTCGATTAAAAAAAGTATTAAAATCCAATTATTTTTTTATTCCGAATATTTTTGAAATTTTTCGGAATTTGGGGTTAGGTCCATTTGAGACTTTTACTTAGGGATTTTTAACATACGGAATTGAGGCATGCAAGATCCTCATGTTTTTCCATTCGGGATTACGTTCCTTTCGCCTAGGTTCTATATGACAAGTTGTATTCATTCGGAAAGCAAATTGATTAAACAAAATTTCACACTTGACCTCGCGATGTAAGGAAGGTGAGAAAGAGGGTCCCGGAATTCTATTCAATAAAATTGGTGTCTAGTACCGTCTAGGTACCTATTTTCTTTGCCAGCAAAATAGCGATAATTGGCATGCAAGATTTCTTACACTTAAAAAAATATTTTTCTCAAAAACGGTACCTACAATAATTTTTACTTACGATATATAGATACTATGTGCCAAGTTATGCATTCGTTAAAAAACATTGAACTCGAGATTTTGATCAGGCTTATCATAACGATGATAAAAAAGACTGTATACCTGTATGTTGGTCTGTATGCTGTACATCTGCCTGTCCGTTCAACTACAGCCTAAATGGCTAAATCGATTTTTTAAAAACTATTGGTATATATCGGGTTTTTCAATAAGAGCGCTACAAACGTTTTTTTTTAAATAAAACAAAAACGGTTTTGGATATCAATGAAATTCTTTATTTCTGTGAAAGTACGTTGGATGCCATTTTGAATGGAACTCAATTTCTTTTGCATGGCCACCACGGGTACGCTTGCAGAAGTCCAGACGCTGAACCCAATTTTGACGGTTTTCAAGCATAAATCGGACGATACTGCTGCAATTTCAAGTTCCATATTCGTACGACGTTCATCAATCGTCGCTGGCTTATTGACATAGACCATAGACTTGACGTAGTCCCACAGGAAATAGTCTAATGGCTTCAAATCACACGACCGAGGCGGCCAAGCGACTGGACCATTTCGTGAGATAACACGTTCTCCAAACTTGATTTCCAATAAATTGATTGTGACTTTCGCTGTGTGGCTTGTGTCCTCCAAGTGCATATCATCCAATTGGGGCCAAAAATATTCGGTTATCATTGAACGGTAGCGATCCCCATTCACAGTAACGTGTCAGTCTTGATCATCACGGAAGAAGTACGGCCCAATGACGCCGCCGGCCCATAAACCACACCAAACCATAGTTTTTTTCGGGATGCAATGATGACTCATGAAGGACGTGTGAATTGTTGCCTGACCAATACCGCATGTTTTGTTCATTGCCGAAGCCATTCAGCCAGAAATGAGCCTCATCGCTGAAGATGATTTTTCGATGAAAATCCAAGTCATTTTCAAGTTGTTGTTCGGCCCAATTCACGAACATACGACGCTTCTGGTGGTCAAGCGGCTTCAGTTCCTGCGTCAATTTAATCTTGTAAGGATGTAGGCCAAGATTTTTTCGCCAAATTCGCCACAACGACGTCACAGAAATGCCCAACGCTTGAGAACGACGTGTGAGAGACACATTTGGGCTTTCTGCAACTGAAGCCTCAGCTGCAGCAATATTCTCGACACTACGGGCACTTCTTTGTCTCACTGGCACGGGAACATTTTGTACTGTGCCTGTGGATTAAAATTTTTCCACTAGACGCTCAATTGTTTATCTGCTAGGACGATTATGACGACCATAAATTGGACGTAACGCTCTTAACGTTGAGGCCACTGACTCCGAATTTCAGTAGTAAATTTTAATAATTTCTACTCGTTGTTGGCTCGTATATCTTTCCATTATGAAATGGCAAACCTTATTGAAGAGAAATGTCAAAAGAGCGGCAAAAAAATATGGCGTCGTTTGCTGTCCCTGTCGCTCTTCTTTTGTAGCGTTTTATAAGAACCACCCTTTACTTATTGGTTTTTTGATGATTCTGCCCACACCGTTTTTTCACTTTCATACAATTTTTTTTTAACAATTTTATAAATTTTGTTTTCAAAACTTCAAAGTTGATCTTTGTAAAGCTCAGTATTCGAGAGTGTTTTACAATCTTAAACGTATATAGGGAAAAAATTACTTTAATGAGAAAATAGGGGTACTGTCCTAAAAAATGTAAGGAACTGTTAAAGAATATAATTTTTTGTAAAAACGTCTCCTACCAATTTTGATAACTTTTTTGTTTGCTAAAATTAGTGCGGTATACTTCTTATAAATTACAAATAGCAACTATTAAAATTATTTCTCAGAAAACGTTTTTCTTAATTTTGTCTGAACAGATTTAGATGAATATTTTATTTACAAATATCAAATAAGATTGAAAAATATTGCATATTAAAATTAAAAAAAAAATTGAAGTTAAAATTGGTTGGTTCAAAATTCGATATATCGGAAACGGGTTGACAATATTTTTTAAATTTTATTTTTATATGCAAATGAATATGTTTTAAGAATTCGATATAAAAAAAATTATTTAAAAAATACGTTTCAACGTATTCAATCAAAAATTAAGATGGCGTTCTTTTTTTTATTTCAAAGTCTTAAAAAAGCTGTTTTAGTTAATTTAAATATCGCATATCATGCTTTTAAACACTTTTTTGTCATAATTTCCATGTCTGTATACAATTTTCTTAAACCCTCAGAGTGTATTTAATTTGTCAATTTTTTTTTGGCTTATGTAATTTTGATTTTTTATAAAATTTTCAAAAACTATTCATTTCGAAAACGAATTTACACCGAAAAGTATTCTGTGAAAAATTGTCCAAGTCGGCTTGGTTTCCGAATTCTGAGCAATACCTTACTACATATTAAAATGTACCAGTGTGATCATTCCTCATAAACTCAAGGTGGAATTTAGTAGTATTTTCAGTTCTAAGCATTCTTATGGCCTAAGCAAATATATTCAATTATCAAAACCTTTGAACATTATTGTTCTATTATTCCCCTCCTGTTTCCGGTTTATTCTTGAAACTATTAAGTATATTTTTGTCTGCTAAGTGGGTAGAAATTATATTTCCATTAAAGAATTTCAAAACTAAGCGAACAATTTTAAAAAAAAACGTTCTTATTTGAACTACCCAAGGTTTTAGTAATGAATGCTCCCAAGATACTTCTTGAAGTTTGGTTTTAGTTGAAATGAAATATTCAAGCAAAAGAAATCTATTTCGCAGGTGCTCTTTTTTAATTAGTTTGAAAATGGCTCTAATCGCAATTTCTTCCATTAATAGCTGATTTTGCATTTATATGCAAGATTTTTTTGCAAAATGGTACATGTCACGTTTTCGAAGTCTTGAACACGTGTATGGTTTTTTTTAACAGTGTGAATGATTTTCCTACCACAAATTCCATTTACCATTTACGCCCAAAACAAGTGTGAGTAAATTTGAGTGAGTGCATTGGACTGTCATGCCGAAGTTCAATTCCCAGGCGCTACCACCTTAAAAACAAAAATGTTTTTCCGAGGCACCTACTGTCTTTTGCGAAGAACTAACAAATCCTCCAAGAGTATACTTGTCATGAAAAAGTGCTTCTAATCTAGCTGTTGGGACTTGGCAAAAAAAATTGTTGTTGAGAGTTGTAAGTCACGAGCTGTTGCACCACATCTACATGAATCATCTACATAGTATAAAATATAACCATCAATCACAATCTTTTAAATAATTTTGTATACAAATAAAAACAATGTATAAAATTAGGCCCCTAATGTGCCAAAACAAATTAAAGTATCAATATAATAATTATATAAAATAGAATTAAGAACAAATTGTAAATATCTATTTCCGTTCAATAAAGTCTAACTTTTCTTAGCTGTTGCACCACCAAATTTATTAAAGTTTGCGTATCATCTGTCAAAAATCTTAAGTTTACTCCTGCGGAATCACAAAAATTAATGTGATGTTCATGATTTACTGTAAACACAGATGAAAGTCACTCTTGCGGAATTGGAATTTATTTTTTTTTGCATTAACAGTCTGACTAGTTTTGACTAATATTTTTAGATTTACAAAAAACTTTTCTGTCTAAGCTTTAGCCAACGATTTCTTTCAGGTTACCACAAAAGTGCGAAGTCTTATCACCAGATAGAATGTAAGACAGACTTAAAAAAAAAGAAAGATGAATTGTGCTCAATCTGTACTGTATTGTGCCGTTAATGCTAAAAAAATTCAAAAAAAATTGCTTATTTTACAAATGATTTTTTCTTTAATTTAGAAAATTTTTAAAAATAAAAATTGTGCTGTTTTATGTCCAATTTATGTGTTAGCCACCGAAGAGATTAAAAAATTAGAATAATTGCTTATTTTCAGCCACAATAAAAATTGTGAAAAAGCTGTAGCTGTAACTGATAGTTAGAGTCCTTATTTAAAAAACAAAAGCTTAGCCGTTTATGTATAATAATTATGGTCAACTTGTTCCGTTAATATTTGAAAAAAAAAATAGTGAATTTGAAATTTAACGAATTACGAAGGAATTTTTTAATTTCTTAAAATTGAAAGATGTGTTGCTATGGCCTGAAAGGATATTTACAAAAAATAAAATGCACGACTAAATCACACGTTGCTCTTATGTTCAAGCTTAAAAAAAATCATCAACTCGTTTTTGAAATATTGAATATTCAAAAAAAAAAATATTTTTTTTTTTATCCAAAATTTATTTTTTTTCCAAAATTCTTATATGCAATATTAAATAAATTCTAAAAGAACTTTTGTGTAAAAATTTTGACTAAAATTGTTTAAGCCGTTGATGTAAAAATCTAAAATGTTCCAGGTGCCATTAATAACAGATTTCGGTACATTTTTTTCTTATCAAAAAGTACACCATACCTACGTTAGAGCCGCTTTCGTGATGAATTAGGTTTTCCTTAAGGGTTGTATGACAAGTAACATTATTTTTGCAGCTTAAAAAAATACAATTTCCCCTCTGGAGAGTTACAAGTAAAACCTTAAGTTCAAAATTTGAAGAAAATCGCTTCAGTGGCCTTTAGGCTGAAGGTTGAGATACAAACAGACAGACAGAATTTTGCTACCCAGTTTTTTGGTGTTCTCTATCATCGTAATGTCATGTTTGATTGTTATCTCGAACATTTTTTTCACGAATCCAAATCTTGCCCTAGCTACTAGTAGCTCAAATCTAATCCTGGGAGATATTTTTTTTACCAATATCGCAAGTAAAAATAAAACCCATAATTGGAGGTTACAACCAAAAATTTTATAATAAATCCACAAAAAGGCATGAGATAAATTCCCAAACTTAAAATTAAATAAGTCCCCAAAGATTTCTTTGGAATTTTCTTATTTAACGTCACAAAAAAATTAAACTATTACTTCTGCAATATGGACAGCTAACAAATACAAAAAACAATAGAAAAATCTAAAATCAGGAATACGGGAAAATGAAATTCAAAGCAACCGGGTGGGGGATGCTTGCGATGTGACAAGTGAATTTCAATAGCACTGCGCGGGGTTGGGGGGAGGTGGCACGCGCTATGTGGTGCAGCAGTCTGACAGCGGTGGCAGCGCCAGTGGTAGAATGCGCCCATGATAAAGCATAAATCAAAGAGAAATATAAAACCTTTAACAGAATACTTTTGGGGACTTCTTTAATTGCATATTTTGGGGACTTATTTCATCATGAAATTACCTCCTAATTTAAAAATAAAAACAAAACCCTAAAAAGCCATGAAATAAATCTTCAATTTTGGGGAGTTGTTTCATTTGAAAAAATTTCAAATTTCCATAAATATTTTGTGAAGATATTTCATTTTCAATTTGGGGAATTATTTCACGAAGCCATCCCACATATGAAGAGCTAAAATCCTGGAGCAATAATTTTCCTTATACATAAAGTACGACTATATTGTCTATAAACGGGCTTTAAAAAAACATACCTTCTTGAGCTCACACTTAGATACTCAATTTTCTTTCTTCAAAGATTAAAGACTTAAGGAAATAAAATAAATCATCATCAGAGTTCCATTGTTTCTCACTCATAATACTCACGTTTAATATTTATTGAAAATGCAACTCATTATGTTCTTTGAATTGATTGAATATCCTTAAGCGGGCAACCCAATATTTTCTTGAGGTTAAACCAAGGATATACATAATTCAACCTTGTACATTCTTCATACACATAGAGCTATGCCTTTCAATATGTTTATGTAAGTAAAGTCTTTAAATGGTTTGCTTTTAAGCTTTTATCAATGACATATATTAAGGAAAAAATATTATGGAAAGAAGCCGAGGCAACCCCTTTTTTTATTACATTTCATTCCAAAGTGACGTAATACACCATCAGGGGTTTAGTAAAGTTGATGGAAATGTATCTCATAACCAATAATAATAATATACCCTTGATCTAATAAACCTTCTGCCAAAAATAGCTATTCCATTCAACGATAGCTGGATAGATGCCCTAAATCACAGTGAGTAATCGTTTTTCTATTCAACTCTAACCCCTCTCCCCCTTCCTCAGTGTTCGTCATCGTAATAATATGTTTTCTTGCCACCATATGTATGGGCCGTTTAAAAGGACATAAAAAAGGATAAACGAGAGAGGGAGAGTATAATATAGCAACAGCTTGAACTTCATAATATTCTATACAAAAATAAATATTTCAAGCTGTTGAGGTATGTACCTACACCATACATACCTCTTCTTATAGAAATTGTATCGTTCTATTTGCAAATAGGCTGAGATCTAGGACACAAACTTTCTAAAAGAGTGGAGAAAGTTTTAATCTAATTAATTTGATTTTCATTGAAAGACAACATAATCACGATAAATGTTGTCAAAAATTTCCAAAAATCACATTCAGTGTGTCATGGTCAATTATTTACGTATTCATTGGATCTAACTTAAGAAAAAAAAAAATCTCTAATTTCTCGTCTTCTTTTTTTTTGTTGTTGTTGTTGAAAGAATGATAAAATTTGCAAATTTTAGATCCAAGATTTAGATAAGCTTCTTATACACAAAGTAAAATGTCCCTTAATCCGTAAGCAAGGTAACATCACCAAAAGTTTAAAATTGGCTCAATTCACAATGCCCTGAGTCCTTAATGACAAAGTTAAAAACAAAAAAAAAAAAAACTTTTTTTTTTTTAAGTAGATACTTTCCTCTAATTTACTTACCTACTGTTCAAGGACATAAAATGTCCTGCAGAGTACCATTACTTTTGATGAACATTCCTTTCGTTTTCTGTGTTTTTTGTTTTTTTTTTTTTTTTAGTGGGTAATGTTGTCCCATTACCAGTCTTATTTTATTTATAAACTCTCAACCATCTTTGTGTGGAGGTAGGAATACACACAGAAAGCTAGTAAGAGAGGTCAAAATGGATGTGAGAAATAGGACAATCCCCAATTTAAAGGATTTATTAGGTTTCAAAGCGCAAAGCCTTGCCCATTGTTGTCAGCGACGTCGACGACAACGACAACGGCAACAGCAATAGCAATAACAACGATGGCAGCGTACAAGGTGCTTACACAAATCAAATTCCATTTAACAATCTCGCCTTGTGCTAATACCTTAAAATTTATACCTTGGCCGGTCTGAGCTTTACGTTGGGGGATTATGACTTAGAGCTCCCATCAGGATAAAAGCCTTCATCAGCTGTAGGTACACAATATATACAATACAAACACACACACACACACACACACAAATACCCAGCAAAAGCCTACTGGCCCGAACCAAAATGCCAGCTTTAATTTGCTGAGCAATCGCTTAAGGACTCTAAGACCATTGGGATATCCTTTTGAGAAGAGAGAGAATACCAGCTAAACAGAGGGGAGGACTAGGTTCGTTTTAATTTTATTTTATTTCTTAAATATTTTTGTAGCCATTCCGCGCACTCAGCCCTTCTATGGAGCAAGGCTAATTTTCCATTTGCTACTTTAGCTGGTGTAATTATAAGGAACTATATGCTGTGTGCTCTTCGGTTACTATCGGAAGGATTTCATGTTCATTATTCATTTTTTATGTGTTTACTAAACCAAACCATGCCTGCATGGAAGACTGCCTCCAATTAAGACATTTAAAGGAGACGCAACCCAACTGGCCTGGCCTTCCATGTCTTCGCACAGCTATTGCCTCATGGCTGATGATGGGTGGGTTGAGTTGTGGGAGGTAGTGTGGCAGGGGCATTTTAGAAGAGAAACAACAACTAGGTAAGAAGGTACTTCTTTTTTTTTTTTTGTTGCCGCATGCTTTTAGGATGGGGTAAAGCTGAATTTTAAATTTTTTAGATAATCAAGTTTTTATCCTTTTTTAGCCTTGTTATTTTTGTTAGGTGCTTTGTGTTGTTCTTGGCAGTTTAATTACTGTAAATTGGGACATGGACATGACTCATTTAGAGAGGAGAGACAACGCAAGGACCTAAACGAAGACTATGACTATGACTACGACAACGACCGACATAAAGGACGACATTTTTAGTATCTTGTTATGTTGTTTTATTATCCTTTCATTATTTTTTTTTTTGTTGTCGACTTCAGTAAGAAGAGAACTGGAGAGGTGGAGACTAAAGAGAGAGACTTTTTGAGAAGATCTCTAAGACGATAGGTCGTTGTTTTATTTTCCGTTTTCATTTTGTTAACATAAAATAGAAAAACAAAAACAACAACAAACAACAATAACAACAACAAGAAAGAAAACAAAAAAAAAAAACGTGTAGAGTTTATAACTTAATAAATTTAAAATAACTTTATTTATAGCGTGCCTTATTGCGCAATAACTTCGCCATGAATGCTTTTATGGGTTTTAACTTTGCAGTTTATTGAAGAGAGAGGTTTTTCCAAAGGAGTTTGTTGTTAAACAAAAAAAAAAACTTTAGTCAAGTTTTGGAAAAGACTTAATATCATACATATGTGTGTTTGGAATGTTCTATATAAATCACGATGAGTGTAAAAAATACCTACCTCTAGAAAATAAGTGCTCAAATTTAGAGTGCGTGTAGATTTTTTTAAAGTGTTTATTGTTGAGATCATGCAATTTTTAAATGACTTTTTGAAGTATTTGAGTACCTACTAAACTATTGGAGAAGAGGAACTAAAGTTTAGTTTAAGAGGTACTTACCCAAAATATTATTGAGTTTTTGATAGAATTTTATTTATTTTTTCTCATCTATTAGAGTGTCTAAATGTATCTGTGTGGATAAAAGATTTATGTAGTTGAAATTTTTTGTACGATTTCATTGTAGGTACATTCAGTTAAATAAAATAAAATATAGGAAATGTGCCGACAGACTTTGAGAAATAAAAATAAAAACTTTAAATACCAATGAAACTTTTTTAAAAACCCAAATTTTTTTTTTTTAATTTTGATTTACAATATTTTTTATCTTATTTGAAATTTGTATATAAAAAATGAATCTAAATCTATTAATCTGATAACTGAGAAAACTTGAAATTAAAAAAACGTTCCATGAGAAGAAGGTACTATTAATATAAGTAGATAGTTGTTATTTGTAAATTTTTCAAATTTTTGGTAGTCCATATATCGCACTAATTTAAGCTCATAAAAATGATTAATAAAATACGCAGCAGTCGCTTTTGAGAAACAAAAATATTTTCCTTGACCTTTTTTTACCTACCCTTATTTTTAATAAAAGTAAATTTTTTTCTTAAGATATTTAAAAGAGTGAAAATACCAAGTCTTATAAAAATCAACCGAGTAGTTTTTAAAATATTTGATTTTTCAAAAAAAAAATTGGATAATGTGAAAATTTTGGTAAACAAAAATATTTATGTTGCTAAAAAGCTTCTGTTTAGTTAGTTGTTAGTTGGACACAAAAATATTGTTTTGAAAAAAAACTAAAATAAACAAATTGTTCCTTGGGGGTACCGTTAATAGTAATTTTTTTGAAAATTGGTTTCCAATCCAAAGGTAGCCTTAATTGGAACAAATTTAGGGATTTTTTTTTAAGAAAAGTTGTGCCATTTTTGGGAAAAATAAAATTTCGTACAATTGCTAGGAAAATTGTATGACTGGTAACGTTATTTTTAGTCCAAAAAAAAGCAGAGTCCCCGTAAACCACTATGTACTATGTTTTAAGAATATCTATCTAGCCATTTAGGCTGTAGCCGAACGGGTAGACAGACAGATGTGTGAGACTCAATTTTTTCGTCTTCCTCTTCCGTCATCGTAGTGGCTAGTCTCATCAGAATCTCGAGTTCAATTGTTTTACGAATGCATAACTTGACAAATATGTAAAAAGTAGTAGTACCTTTAGTACAAGCTTCACAATCTTATTTATAAAGTCACCATTTCACTCCGGAACACTCTTAAGTAGCTTTTGTGGAAATCTTAGAGCTACGGAGTATTAAAGATAAGTGTAATTTTAAAAAGAGACTGGGTGCGACCCATATTGGTAACTTCCAATTGGTGCTCTCGGAAGCTAAAAGTCCGATGTAATTTTATTTTTCAGAAATCGCCTATTGAATATCTTCAAAAAAATTCTTAGGTTTTCAAAATGGAGGCAAGTCAAGATTAGTGAGAAGAATAAAACTAACCCAAAGCCAATATAATTGGTTGTTGATATTTGAGAAGAAAAAGTTAAAACAAAATGTGTAGTTTTTTCACTTAAAAAAAAAAACAATGTTTATTGAATTATTTCACAAAACCAATCAAATATCAATTATAAACTAGTGTAATGAGTTTAATTAACCCGAAGCCAATACTATTTTGTGTGATCTCAGAATATTTGGGAGGAAAAAAATTTCAACGATTTTGGTACAGTTTCTTGTTGTTTTTAATTTTGGTTTGAAAAAAATATATGTTGAATTTTCTTGCAAATCCTATTAATTTTTAATTATAAACTAGTCTGTAAATTTAAATTAACCCAACAACAACATAAAGCCAACATCGTTGTCTCAAGATACTTGAGGCAAACGAAATGCTCAGCAATTTTATTGGTAAAATTGCAGCTTTTTCCTTTTCAGAAAACACTATTGATTCAATATTTTAAAATATATTATCTATTTTTATTAATAAACTGGTATATAAAACAAAATTACCTCGATGCTAACATCATTATTGTTTCTCAAGATATTCGAGAAAACCCACTTTTTTCTTTTAAAAATTTCTTTTTTTTTCGTTATTTAAAAAAACCTATAAGTTGATATGTTTTTATATTTTTGCTTATTCATTATCACGTTAATATGCATATAGAATAAAATCAACTCGAAGTTACTAGCATGATTTGTTCTTGTGATATTGGAGACAAAAAAACTTAGCAAGGTTTAATTTTTAATTGCTATAGTAAAAAAACCGCTCATTGATTTTTTTGAAAGTCCTTTCTGCACGTATTGAAACTCCTATCAATAAGTTAAAATTTATTTCACGTTGATGTCTTCTTTCATTCTTGAGATATGGTAAACAATAAAAGCGGAGGAACGTACGAACGTACGATCCGTACGAACGTTCATACAGTCGTAGGCATCACTCTAAAAATGAAGGATTCCTATTCTAAAGAGCTCGTAACGTGAAGATATTTCAAAATTTTCGATTCAACAAATCGGACCAATTACAATAACTTCCAATCCCAACTAACAATTTAACTTGTATAAAGTTCTAAACAAGCCATTTTGAGACTGCTATAGAAATAGTAAAAGGCCTTATGCAAGTCATTTTGTTGCATTTACGCAAGCTACTCGTAATTAACTGCCATAAAACTTTTGTTGACGTGTCTTATAGCAGCAAATAGCTTTTCATGAACTGCTATTAGCTTGGTTAAACAAGCTATAGCTTGCCTTGGATGTTTATATAAGGCCTTACCCAAACCATTTAATGATTGGATGTTTATATAAGGTCTTACCCAAATTTATTTTGCATAGGCAATCCATCGAGAGAAAAAAAATGTTTAGGCAAAGGTGATTCTGAAATAAAAAAATATTTTTTTATCGGTTTTATTTTTCTGATGTTGTATTTTTTATTGTATTTTTTTTGTGCGCATCTAATATCTGTTCTTTGTTCTTCCAAACTTTTTGAATGTTTTCTGGATGTTTTAAGAATTCCTTCTATGTTTTTTCTCACTTGATTTTGGTAGGTTCCAGACCTTTTAAATTTTTGCCATGAGTTATTCATTTTTAAGTCTTGGTAAGAAGTTCAATGTTACTGTTAGCACATCTTTTCTGTTTTACCATGTTCAATGGGAATTTATCGTTCTTATTTATTTTAATCTGATTTTTTTATAAGCACAATATTTTATAAGACACACTTGTTGATCTTCACTGATAATTTTAATTTGTATAAGGCCTTTATAAACATGCCTTATACAAGTTGTTTGCAATTACTTGTCATGGAGAGCTTTATAGCAGCTATTTTTTTCTAAACATTTTCAGTAAACAACTTTGGAAGGCCTTATACAAGACATTTATAACTTATACTCAAAAGCCTTGTATAGAGCTTGTGTAACTCATATTTTAAGGCCTTATAGCAGCTATTTGTTTAAATTTCAGGTCAAAAGTTCTTGGCTTGCTCAATATTACTCCAACATTTAATATCAATGTAAAAATTGTTAAGAAGCAAGATCAACGGTTTCAAAGTGTTTAGAAGTTTCCATCACCTCCCCAGGACCCCAGGATTTCTCGAAGTTATCGATAGCCCAATCCTCTATACCAACAGTAATTGCACTGGCAATAGCTGTAGAGTTGCGCAAAACAGTTCCAAAAGCGGAACGGATATGGAACGATTCTTTTCCTCATCGGAACTAGTTCCTGGAAACATGTCCAAGGAACTATTAAGATTTTGCTAACTTCCCATAAATTATCGTTCTGTATTCTCGAATTAAATATATATACATAGGTACTGGTAAATGGCTATCGGTCTCGTGGCTTTAGTGTCATTTTTGTTCATAGCTCACTTGTCTCTCTTATTAGATATATGAAGTATAATATGTTCATAGATCTTTTATAGTTCCAAATCAAGGTCCTAGGTTTTAAGTATCAAACAAGTACTAAAATCTTGCAAGTCGAAATACCACAATTCAAGAAGTTGAATGACTTTTATTTTAATTTATCGCAATAATGACGATTTCTGGCATCATTTTGCCAAGGACGTTTACACGTGGTTTTGTCGTTTATTACCATGTAATTCGTCTCTCTGTGGCTGTTTACAGTTGGGTTTCTCATTTGCGACCATGGTGCTCTTTTGTTTTATTTGGATTTTTGTTAACCAAAAAAAGATCTTTGGTGAGACTATAGCGAGACAATGACGAGATGACGGAAAAAATGGCCAATACCAAAAACCACGTGTATATGTCTCAGTGAGACTATACCAAGAAAACCACGACACAGGTAGTCGTGTAAATGGACACTGCACTACAAAAACAATACTCGCTGCACTGAAAACCTTGTTCGGACTTTTTTACCTCATTTTAGCTTATTTAAACCTTTTTGAAAAATTATGTTGTCAGACTATAGCGATACCAAAGCGAGATAACAGTGAAACAAAGTCAGTGCTAAGAACCACGTGTAAATGTCACAGCGAGACCAAAGCGAGATCCTCACGAGTAAGCCACAACACAGATTCCGTGTTAAGGGGCACGCCTAGAACACAGCGAGACGACTTGAGTCTACTGAAGAAGCTCTGAAATATTTCAAACAGCACCTCTTTTATATCTCCTTTTTCTTGGAGTAAAATTTTGACTAACTATTGAACAAAACGACATAATTTTTCTTGAATACCAAATACACTTATTATAAATTTTTTAGATTTTGAAAAATCGCAGTTCTTGGATTATAATATTGACATGTTTGACTGAATGAAAAAAATTGAAGCTTTCAGCACAGTATTTACACTGTTAAAAATAACATTAAGAATCTTTGTTTTTGTGCATTTGTTGTTATTTTTAACGTGGTAAGTATTCTTAAAAAAATGGAAAATAATATTTATATCTACTTCTTATGGTACTTAATATATGTATCAAATTTGAAGATTTTCCATCCACTTTTACATTTTTTCCGAAATTTTGTGGAAAAAATACCCATACGTATTTTGTATGGGAAATTTCAAGTGCTTGCCGGCACGTGTTAACATTGATCGATTCAAAAAATATTTAGCATAACATTGTTTTAATATCCTTGATCACTTTTGGGGGAGGGGGCACCCTAGTATATGTGTAAATATAGTATGACATTAATCTCTTCAATAGCCATTTATTTTTTGACTGGTACTTCTTCTTTTAAACGGATTATAACATATTATAACATATTAATATAACAAAACGAAATTTACAGGATTTAAAGATCAAGGTCCTAAAAGTCCTGAAAGTTTCAATTTTTTTCATTTAGTCAAACATATCGATATTATAGTCTTAAAACTGCGATTTTTCAAAATCTAAAAATTTCAAGTGGAGATTTTTTTACAATGGAGTTGAACGAATAAATTTTAGGTTTGACTTCTTTTTTTATAAGTGTACTAGATATTCAAGAAAAATTATGTATGTCATTTGAAAACGAAAAAAAATTGGGAAAACACTCGTACTTTCGGCACCGTTTTTGATATTGTTTGACATTGAATATGTGAATTAAAATATAAGTAGCAATTAGTTCTCTTTTTAAGCTTTAATATGTCATCAAACGTTTTGATATCTTTAATAGAAATTTTTTTAAAACAAAAATACTG
Organism: Dasysyrphus albostriatus; assembly: GCA_946251815.1. Lineage (NCBI taxonomy): Eukaryota > Metazoa > Arthropoda > Insecta > Diptera > Syrphidae > Dasysyrphus > Dasysyrphus albostriatus. The sequence continues at coordinate 130,859,992 of OX276337.1, read as the reverse complement.
AAGCACTAAAGTGACGATTTTCAAATACTTCAACGGGGACAGGAGGGGAATAAGGCATGAGAAAATTAAAACGCGATGTATATTCTTCCTTTGAAGCATAAGGAATATTCTCATAAAGTTTGAAATAAATCTAAAATAGGTTGACATTTTCGATTTGACGATTTCATATGGAATGACCCTTTTAGGTTAATTGATTGCTTTTATTTTCATAAAATAAGTCAACAGATAACAATTATTTTTCTTGAAGTTAAATATCTCACCAAAATACCTTTTCGATCTCTGCCAAACGTACTATTTAAGAATGGAACTACGAACGAAAATAACTTAATATGTCTCTGGAACTAAAAACTAATAACCGAAACTGGAACTGGATGTGGATATGGAACTAGAACAGCAAAGGAACTATGAACGAGAAAAGACCGATTACCATGTATTTCGTTCATGGAGTAACATTTCTTTTCTTTCATACCTATCGATACCAACACGACTATACTATTTTTCAAACGATGTACGTATATAGGTTTATGTTATGTCTTTCCCTTTTTTGCCTTCCTTCTTAAATTTTGTTTTGGCTCAGTGAAGATGAAGTGTGAAGTTGGAACTGGAACTATCAACTATGCATGAATACTTTTGTGTGCATGAGTTTGTTCAGTTCTTGAAATGTTGGCTGTTTGATGTTGGAACTACGGACATGTTAGAGTTTAGTTTGCGGAATGAACTGGAACGATTCCGACAGAAGATATAGTTCCTGGAACTATACAGTTCCGGAACTACCCAACTCTAAATAGCTGTCAATAGCAGCAACAACCTCACCTGCCCAGTAATTGGTCTCCTCAACTGGAATATCGATAAGTTCATCAACCTTGACTTGAGCTAACAATAACTCTTTGGCTGTGGCTTCTTACTTCTCAGTTTCTTCTGGGTCGCGGTAGAAGAACTGATCAATAACAATACCCTATTAGGATTGGTGCGAGATGGTTCCCTACGTAGAAGCAGTATCTCACTAACCAAAAACTACCACATTAGACCAATGGAATGTGGTGATTTGGTGTTGCATGGAATGGCGTAATGTGCTGTCATTAAATTACAATTTAAAATCAATTACATCGCATTCATTTTCATATTAAAATGAGCACTTATATTTTTTGTATTTAAACTTTTTGCTAACTGTAAGACTTAATTAGATCTTTTAATAGAAGGTTTACAAAAAAAAACTTACATTTCCATCATCATATTCGTCATACCTGCAAAAATAAAAAAAGTTACGATAAGAATACAAAAATATTATTAATGTATTTATTGAAAGTTATATTAAATGAATATACAAATTTTATTAATATTAAATATATATGGAATGAAAATTTCATCTATTAGTCAGGAAAATAATTCAAATTGTAGAAACAAATATAAAAAAATCAGATTCAAGTTTAAGAAATCTTAACATGACACCTTGTACATTTAACGCTGCTTTAAATTTTTATGTAACCCTGTAAAATTTTGATGAAAACCCAAAATTAATTTAAATGTTTTTACTGCCAACAGCACTAGTTAATGTTGTCTGTTATCTATATGACTCAATATTAATTCAACCTTGTAATCTTGTAAAAGTAACTGCACATACTGTTATTTTTGCTGATTTAACAGGACATCTTGTAAAATCAACTAAAATATGGTTAAGAAGGCCACCAAGTTGATTTAAGTCAGAGTTTAATTAGAGTTGGATAAATTTTTCAACTTATGGAATGGCCGGGAATCGAACCCAGACCTTTGGCATGACAGTCCTACGCACTAACCATTATGCCACGAGGTACTAGGAATGGATTAGTGCCCCTTCTTAATTTAATAAAAGCCTTGTTAAATCTTACCCGACATTTTCCTCTGAGGGTAGTTTTAATTTTGCTCCCAAGCAAAGTGGTTGACTTCAGTCCCAGCCCAAGATCAACAATTTTTCTGAACCGGGACAAAAATCAATTTAAGGGTCCCTTAAGTTTATGAGATAACAAAGCTTGATTGGATTTTAAGGGAGTAAAAACAAAATGAATACTGTGTTTTTAAACTGAAATTTTGCAAGCACAAATTACTAGAAATTATTATCTAATCATTTATACTCGGAGAAAAAAGTTAGGTAAATTACTAGCCTGGGCCCTGTTAAATTTACAAGGTGCATAATGCCATATAAATTTACAGACATTTTAGAAATTTACCTGATTTTAACTTTATATTAAGTCATTCAAATTAATTTAAGAAAATTACCTGTTACTTTAACACTAAATTTTGGAACACAAAAATTTGAACAAGAATATAGCACTAATTTTATCTGGGTGTTTTTTTTAACACTGTATGTTATTAATTTCTATTTTACCACAAATCAGGTTGAAGTAACATTTTATATGATTATTTTTACAAGGTTTTCTTGTTGAACTTAACCCGGCCTCAAATTAAAGAAACACTCTGCCAGTTCATTTCAAAGTGACACCAGTGTTAAGGCACATACACACACAAGCCATCCAAATAATATCAGTTTCAACTTAATGATGTTTGGCACAAGTTTTTTATGCAGCAAAGTGGCCCAGGGGATGCGTGATATCTTCATGTGTGAGAAGTTCCAAGTTCAAAAGTAAGTAAGTATCACAAAGTATTTTTAAAATTAAATAATAAACAAAGTAATAAATTTCTATACTTTCAGAATAATGCAAAATGAATCCAAGACATAATAATTACCGGATACAGAGTTGATTCAACATTAAATCATGTTAAATTAACTAAGTCTTCATTTTAAATTAACAGGCTGTTAAATATTTAATTCAAGTTTTTAAACAAACTAAATGAAACAAAATCGACGCATATAAACTTTACAAACAAAAAAATAAACAATGTTCCTATTCTTATAAACAGTACAACAGTACCTTACTCCAATACTGCCAAATACCTTGGAATGACTTTGGATGCAAAGCTTAAATGGAAAGAGCACATCAAAAAGAAAAAAGACGAACTAAACTTGAAGTACAGAAAAATGTACTGGTTACTAGGAAAGAACTCTGACCTATCTATCCAGAACAAACTAATGTTATATAAGCAAGTACTGAAACCCGTTTGGACATATGGCATCCAACTATGGGGCTGTACAAAGAAAACAAATGCTGAACCCATCCAACAATTCCAAAGCAAGGTCCTTCGCGGAATAATAAATGCCCCTTGGTACGTAAGAAATAGTGATCTACATCGTGACCTTCAAATTGAGATGGTTACAGAAGTGGTTAAAAAACACGCTGTATCACACAATCAGCGACTGCAAAGTCATACCAACTCCGAAATGGAGACCGTCTTAAATGTACGAGACAATGTTCGGAGATTAAGAAGAACCAAGCCTCATGAGCTGATGGTCTAAAAGCTATGGAAAGTGTTATAACTTAAACTTCCCACAATGCGACTGATAAATTAAGAAAGAAAAATCATTTGTCGATCTTTCATAGATTGGTCCTGATTCACCGGTGGTTTTAGTGCGGTAAGAGTCCCACACTACTTGGTACCGATTCTTACCGAGTGTCTTCTGAAGATTTCCATCGGATAATAAAAAAAAAAAAAAAAAAAAAAAAAAAAAAGTTTTTAAACTAGATTGTCATGTAAAGTTAACTAGATTTACAGGTAAAATTAGCAAGATTTTCAGGTAAAATTTGCAGTTTTACTATTTCAAGATAATGCTAAATATACATGATGTCATGCATATATTACCTGAAACTTACGTTGATTTAACACGACATTAAAATCAGGTATCTGGTTAAGCAGTTAACCTGATCTACCGAGTTGAAAAATAAAAACTTGAAAATCAGGTATAATAAGCCAGAAATTGTTAAGTTATACCTGTTTTTTTTCTCTGAGTGTAAATATTCTTCCATTTGTTTTCAGAAATTCAGCAACAACTGACGTAAGAGTAAACACTTACACAGTCCAGTCCACGTAATGTCAACATTTCCAATAGGTACCTATCATTTCTGCTTTCCTTCAACATCAACACTCAACACAAGAAAAAGAATAAACAATAATTAATGTGTTCACAAAGCCCCAAGAAAATTAACACTTCAAATTATTATTTTATATAAGTCTTATGACTACAAAAAAAAAAAAAAACATTAAACAAAAAAAAAATCAATTTATGTGATAAAAGATTATACAAGGGAACCGCAACCATGATGACGATGTGGCGTTAGCCTAATGTAAACAACATTCACGGAATAGGATATTGTTTATATGGTTGAAAGAAGAAGGGATGGTATTTGCGGTGTATGAGAATTCAAAGGCTCTAGAACAAAAAAAAAAAAACGATGATTATGGACGAGGGGACGTTTGACAATGTGAATGTGATAGCAAAGTTAAGTGACAGTTTATATAAACCAAACGACAGATGACACCATTCCATTATACACCATCGACGAAGTCATATAACGTGAAGCTGAGAGTTGCATAGCATATTAAGCGAGCGGGCGTGAGACCCTCGTCAAGTTGCATCACAAACACCACTCTTGTGTTGGTAAATAAAACAAACATCAACATTGTTTCCAATAAGATTGCCTGGTGTATTAAGGGACGGCTCTGTATATTCTGTGTAGGGTAAGCTGCAAGGCACAAATCCCCCGATCGTATTCCAATCAACACTTAAGTGGACCTTCACTTTGGTTGTACCAACAAATGTATATGTAAAGACGTACTTGTACGTTTCAGGTCATATGCATCCTTTTCATTCACCCGATCCATCCAAAGATAGCTGCAGAGAGTATGATGATGGCAAGTGCAACTACGACAATACAACCCTAAGAGCTGAGAGACTTGGTGGTTTAATTTTTATGCTGTGCTTGTCAAAATAAACACTCTTTATGCCAAGAGCCGAAAGGGAACTTTCTTGTATTGATATCCGCACTCGATTCTTAGGATTCAAGGATTTATATAGTCGCGATATCCTTGATGTGTATGTGAGTACAATACTTTTCAAATATGTAATGCGATTAAGAAAAGATTGTGTTCTTGAAGGACAAAGGATTATGGCCAATAGATCTAACCTATATACCTACAAGTGACACACCTCAAATATGTCCAAAATGCATCGCTTATACCTTCAACAAAGGAAGGCTCGGTAAATACCTTTACGTTTTTCAAAAAAAAACATTTCAAAATAATTTCTAATATTTTGTTCGTATCCCCTGTGGTGTCAATTTGAATATTCAATAAAACATTCAATATTTATCCCAAAAGGTCCGTTTACGTTTATTTAGTTTTCTTTTTTATGTAATTTTTGTTTGTTTTTTTTTTCTATACAAAAAAAAAATTAGTTCACTCAATTCAATTTTATTATTCAAAAGAATTAATGTATTATGCTGACGCAAATAACAATATAGATTTCAGTATATCATAACAAATTGGATATTTCCCAACCAAATAAATTACTCCATAGAGAGAAAAAGGCAAATATCCTGTTGTGTTCAATTCGGTGTTGTTTTCCATTGCAAATACGTATATTAAGAGAATGAGAGCGTGTGTATGGGTAAATAGCCTTGCGATATGTATGTATAGCACTTCCCCATCAAAAGTATCAAAATAAAGCCAAAATATTTTATCATACAAAATACAATAATAACATAAAAAAAAAAAATGTTTCTACTAAATAAATAAAATAAGCAAATCACATGTCCGGTTTTAGCCAAACGTTTTTAACAAAGAACCAAAAAGAGCAAAAAAAAATATCCTTACATATACGACAGCAAATTGTATCTATAAAGGATAACAAATACAAATAAAAAAAACTACGTCTAACGGAAGCGTAATTTAATCCCGGTTGGAGATGTCAATTTGACTATGACGGGTAAGAGTTAACAATTTTAGCAGGTACTTTTCAAATATATTAATAATCTGTGCGGGCTTATTTTTTTTTATGACTAGGTATTAGCATCACCAATGAAAAACTGCAGAAAAAAATTGCTAAAAACTTAAAAAAATATAAAAGTTTATTATAAGTGAGTTAAATGCACCAGCTACAATAACTTTTAATATATGGGGCCATGGTGGTGTATATTTATTCATTAAATTATACACCCTTTGCTATTTTTATTGAATTTGTTAAAATTGGATCTGCTGCTTGTTTTATGTGTGCATAAAATATTAGCTTATCTCTCTTCTTTTTTTTTTGTGATAACAATATATGCACTATATCGAGGTAGGTACTTTATGCTGTCATGAATTTGATAAAAGTTGAAGAGTTAATCCTTTTTTTGTAGAATGTATTTTTTTTGTATTCGTAGAAATATTTTAATTTTTAAATAAAACCGTAATTTTATTAAAATATTATTTTTTTTTGATCATTTTTGTTTTGTCAAATTTAAAGCTTTTTTTATAATTGTAAGTATTCGAAGAATTTAATATTCAGATAATAACTTAAATGTAGAATGAAAGAGATAAAAGTACATTAATGATGCTTGTTAAAATCAATTAATTTTTTTGGACTTATGCCAGTAGTGAAAATTAAATATGATTTTTATTATGACATAAGTTAAGATTACTTTAATTGTTTATCTGTTGAAAATATTTATGCTTGGCTTAAAATAATTATAATTTAAAATTGGATTTGTAAATTATTTTAAATTATGTCGTTAAGGTGTTTAAGTTATTAAATAAATTAATATAAAAACAAAAGTCGTTTCATTAGCTATGCTAGCTCCTTTTTTTTGGGCATCCTAGGTACCCCTTTGTATTGGTTCTATATATATACTTCATTTTTCATTATTTTTTTTATTTCCTTTGGAATAAACCTCTTAAATTAATTAAATGGTAGGAATAAGTGGATCATTTCTTGTATATTAGCTGTGACAGCTTTAAATTTATGTGCTTTTGTTTTCTGTGTTTTTAAATTAATTTTCTATGTTTTTTATTTTCTATGTTTCCTATGCTGATACGACTTTGAATTTGTCTGTCTATAATTTCTGTGTTTTATTTCGTTTTCTAAGTTTTTTAATTTAATTGTCTATGTTTTCTATGTTTTTTTATTAAGTTTTTATGTTTTCTATTTTTTCTTTGTTTTATATGTTTTTTTTCAATTGGTTACCACTTCTGAGACTTAATACGTTAGTGAATTAGTCATCAAGTAGTTATAAGTTGTTTAATTTTGTCATGTAGGGTTTCTATGTTTTTGTTTTTGGGTGATTTGTGTGTTATGATGAGTTTTAAGTTAGAAAAGCAACTTTTATGAATCCTTAAATAAACAAATAGTTGGAAAATCTTCTGTTTTATTAATAGTGAAATATGTACATATTTTTGAAAATTCCTTACCTGCAGTTCAATTTTTTCTATGCTTTCTTAGGTGCTTTGCCAACTTGGCATATCTTAAAAATCACTAAAAAAATTCGTTTATTTAATGGTTTATTGCTTAATAATCGTTGTCGTTGAATAAACGTTTATTAGCTGTGACAAACTTACATTGATATCGTGGAATTATTTCTATGTTTTTTGGTTGCTTTTTAAATTTTATATCAATTTAACAAAGCACCTTTCACTCATCAAAAATAAGGTAGGTGTATAGTTTTTCTTTAATTAGTTGTGACAACTTTGAATTAGTCTATGTTTTCTATGCTTTTTTTTTTGAAAAGTAGAAATAACTTCTGAAAAGGTATTCTTTATTACATACTTAATAATTTGATATTTATTAGTTATATCAATAAAATTTTGCTGTGAAAGGTTTTCTATGTTTTTTCAGGTGAATTGTTTCCAATGATAAGTGTCAAGTTAGCTGAGCTACTCTTATGAATCGAATTAAACTGCTATTAATAAATTTTAATTTATTTTTAGCAGTTTCTTATTCGCAGTTCAATGTTTTCTATGTTTTTTTTAGTTGCTTTGCTATCTTGGAATATTGCGAAAAGCTGTTAAAAATTATTATAACTAATGGTTTCTTGCTTAATAATTTGTCGTAAATGTGGTCATGTTCAGCAGCTTATAGGTTGATGTGTATCGACAGCATCCAACAGGTGTGAATAATTTAATTTAATCGTGCAATGCTTTCTATGTTATTTTTGCCTTGATATCAAATCAGTAAATATCCACCTCAAAAAGGGGCAAAAACAGCTTATATTGAATGGTTTGTAACTTAGTTATTTAGAATTTGTCATGCAATGGTTGGCTTTATTTTATCCTTTTCTTTGTTGACATTTAGTAAGTAGAGCGCTCAACCTGAAAAATGGGAATCTAAGCGCTACTGCTTATACCAAATGGATTTGTTCTTAATAATATGCCATTACTTAGTCGGAAATTAGTAGAAAACAAAGTCAAACTTATCACAACTAATTAACAATTTTATAACTTCAAATAATTAATTTTAACACCAATTGGTAGAAGCAGTTTTATCTCTTTTTGAGGCTATGGTTAAGTTACCAGATGATCGAAAAAACATTGCCTGACAGATTCCCTAACTATACATACACGATTTAGGATTTAATAACTTCACATTTTCTACCTTCTCAGTGTTTGATTTGAGAAAATTTGCTTGATACTCATAGATAATTAATCACCTTAAAAACATAGAAAACTTTTCCCTAGAAATGTTATTTTTCAGAACTAATAAAAGACTTATTAATGACAAATTATTGAGTAGTAAGGTTTTAAGATTAAGAAGTTTTTTTTTCAGTTTCCAAAAAAAACATAGAAAATATTTTAGAGACCAATTCGAGATTATCACAACAAATAAACTGTGAATTTTGTACCCAACAACCATTTTCGGTTCTTGAAAGTTATTTTTTGCTAACTTCGCACTCATTGAAAACAAATCACGCAAAAATAAAACATAGAAATCCTTAATCGGAAAATTTAATTAAAAGTTATCAACGACAAATAATTTATTAATTAGGTATTAAGTTAAAAATGTTTTTCCCACTTTTGAAAAAAAACATCGAAAACATAGAACGATAAATTTGGAGTTTTAACAACAAAAAATTATTTACTTACCTTATATTTGATCCGTGAGTAAGTAACTTAGCTAATTCAACACTAGTCATTGGAAATAAAGTAGACAAAAGAACATAGGATCTGATTTCAGCTTTCCATATTTAAATAAAATTGTAATTGAACTCTGAAATTAATTCCAATTAGTTCAACACAGAGGGGTTTTGTTTTACCCAGTTTAATTACAGGTTAGGATATCTCCAATCCAAGAACAAAAAATTCTCTATACCATCCATATCCTTTTCGATGTAAGACTTTTGAAACAAACAAACACTTCTGTTTTTCTAAATACAATTGAACTCTGTGATTCAAAAACTTCTGCATATTTCAACATTTCAAATAAATTGATTACTTTCAAACACTCTTCCATATTCCAAAGAAATAGAAAACGCAAAAAAAAAGAAGCAATCGTCTATGAAAAGAGAAAAACAAATAAATAATGATCTTACAACGACAGCAGCATCAGCTTTAGAATACAATTCCCAATACCCATTGCCTACCATCGATATCGACTTCGCCATCAGTTCCAATCAAATGCCAAAGCTGCTATATCTAGTGTTGTTCAATGTTCACTTATACTATAAGCTATATAACCAGTCAGATCGACCCAACTCCGTGGCGGCGGTAGCGGCTATACTACAAGACTCTTCAATTTTGTTCGGGCGCTTATCCTTGACCACAATCGTCCATCAAGCGCATGAGAAATCCAAACTCTAAGCAAACTGACAGGATTATTCGTTTTCTATATATAGAGTAGTATATCCCATCCAGGATGATGGCGAGTAAACCCTTTTGGGAATGACCATTGCTCCACTGCCATCCAGAGTGACTGGCAATATGTGAAATGTGAGTAAAAACCAAGCTACATATACAATTAACCATCGCATACAAGTTCGAGATTCTTGCAATAGGTTTTGCAGTTTTTTCAGGACACTGCTCCCCCTTATCCATAAGGACCTCGCTATACCTACCACCTGGAACTTTTACATTCGCTCTGTGCTGTCCATTGCAATTCGGATGATCCCAATGGGGATTGCTGTCAATACTATGAAGCGCGTGGGGTTAGAAGGTTACAGCAGCTGGCGTGGTGGCAATGGCAATGGCGATGGCGGCTGGAGGAGTTATTTGTGAAACAACAGGACCTCTATAGCAGATATCATTATTTACTTGCATGTCAGTTACTCTGTTGAGGCGGCAGGGCTCATCAGCTAAGCCTGATGGTTGATGACGATGACGTTGATGGAAATCCACCAGGTCATTCCTAACAAAAAAAAAAAATCATAAAAAAAATACAACACCAAACATGGAAAAAAAAAAGGATTTCAAGTAAATCCTTACTGAGTGGAAATGAAAAAAAAAAAAAAATAAAAAAATAACTCGACCCTCAATACACCGTGGTTCCACTTTAATCAAATGAAAAGGCTGTGTTTTTTTTTTTTGTATACCAAATGATTGAATGATATAGAAGTGATGGGCTTGGTTGGTACTCATGTATGCAGCTTTCAGAGAGCTCTTCTGCATCTGTGCCTGCGAAAAGGCCAACATACTTCTATAAAGAGGGAAAAGGACCATTTTTCAAATGACGACTGATATCTCTTCTATATAGAGAGTAGATTAATGGAAAAACCGTGATCTGTACAAAATGGTTGGGTATTAGAATAATACCAATGGAAGTGTTTTTTATTTTGTTTTTGTTTTTTGTTTTAGAATTAGAAGGAGAACAAGGAGATAAAGGATGATGTGTAGGAGGTATTTTTGTTTGGCAAGATTTGTATGAGTTATTAAAAATTAGATGAAAATGTATAAAACTATTCAATTTAGAATAAATTAGACTAAAATAACTTAAGGACTTTCATTCAAACTGATCCTTTAGGAATTAAGTTCATTTATACTTTCTGCTATTGCAATCCTGGTGTTGGATAATAACAACAACTTTAAAATTAGCTCAGTGATCAGGAAAATTACAGTGACATCAAAACGAGAAGTTCACCCATCTGTCGAAAAAACTATGGGGAATGACACAAAGGCTTTCATGATGTGCAAAAGACTTGCAGGTCAATTCATTTCTAGAAAAGTTTCAAAGCTCGCATGCATCTGCATTACTGGATCGATGAGAACATGGCCCACAGCAGCAATGGAAGTCATTCTTCACTTGACCCTGCAATACATGGCCATAGAAAGTGCAGCTAAGAGAGCCATCATGAGATTTGCTAAAGAGAACTGGGACGAGGAAATCATTAGTTTCAGGCAAAGAAACTTGATTTGTAGGTCCACAGAATCGGACCTTCTTGACTCTTAAAGTAAACGCCATTAAGTGGTACACTAATGGATTGAGAAGGTCTGAAAGGACTGGTGCTGGAAGTTATGGGCCTAGAATCAAACTTTCAATACTGATGGGACAGCCTTTAAGCATTTTTCATCAGGCAGAAATGAACACCTTAAGAAAATGTGCAGAAAGAAATATAAAAACCAAAAAACCAGGCCGCACTTAAAGCCCTTAGCTTATACAGCATCGGCTCCAAGCTGGTATGGGAGTTTGTAAGCAGGCTAAACGAACTGGGCAAACATAACTCTGTCATACTCTATAGGGTCCCTGGCCACGTTGGCATACATGGCAATAAAGAGGCAGACTCCTTAGAAAAAATAGGGGCAGTGACACCTCTAACGGTACCAGAGCCTTATTGCGGGATAAGAGAAAACGTGAAAAAGCATAAAATCAAAACAGAAGAGAAGGTGAAAAGATCAAAAATCTGGAACGAACAACCAAATCTGAGATAGGCCAAGATTCTACTTGGGGTTCACAACCAAGAACAATTTCAGTCCTGTATCAGTTAAAATAGGAACAGACTTAGAATAATATCGGGTCTCCTAACAGGCCACTGAAGCCTTAGGAGACACTTCTACATTCGTGGCTTAGAAAATAATGCCACGCGCAGACTCTACAATACCCATATGGAGATACCGGACCATATACTGCACTCATGCCTCAAAGACACAGGTATCTGGGGAATCACTAGATATATATACCCTCCCTAAAAATACTCCAAATACTCAAGTTTCTAAAGGAAACAAATTTGGACGACGTGCTGTAGTATGAGCAACCTCATCCAGCTTCAGATGGGGGCACAATGAATCTTGATTCGCAGTGCACTTAAACCTCCAAATCCTTCATTCATTCATTCCCTCATCTCCAATTTATTCATTAAACTTCATCTCGAGAAACCATTTGGAGATTAGTGGAGAATACTCTAACATTTTCTTGGAAAAGCCAAAACCTTGTATGAACTAAATGATTCCCAGTGAAAGGTTGAAGAACTAGTTAGCGGCGAAGACTCTAGTTCAGTGCAAAATTTCAACTTGAAGATTGTATTTCCAGAATTTGTCAAATTTGTAATCGATTTAACATAGATGATCAAAACCAGCAGAGCAGTACTTACTCAAGGACTAAAGCTAGAACCTCTCGAGTGAGTGCCTTTTACTTACTTACTTACTAACTTATTCGGCTCCCGACCCATGTAGGGTCTCTGCCTGAGCTATTGCGGTCTTCCATCGGTTACGGTCCCTCGCAGTCTCCCTTCAGTCATCGAGACCAAGCGTTCTTGCGTCTGAAACCGCCTGGTCCCTGTAGCGGAGGTTTGGTCTTCCTGGTCATCTCGAACCTGGGGGCTGGGATTCGAAGACTTTTTTGCTCGATGTGGCCAAGCCAGTGTAGTCGACGTGTTTTGGCTCTTTGGACTATATCCATATCTTGGTACAGCTCGTATAATTCACGATTAAAGCTTCTCCTCCATTCGCCCTCTTCGCATATTGGACCAAATATCCACTGAAGAATTTTTCTTTCGAAAGTGCCCAGTATCAATTCCCCTTTTTTACTTATTGTCCAGCACTCGGCGCCATAGAGTAGAACTGGTAAAATTAGCGTGCGTTTTGTGTTTCGGGAAAGAAGTTTTGAACCCATTTGTTTGGCCAAATCAAAGTAGCAGCGGTTCACTAGGGTAATTCTTCGTCGGATTTCCACTAAGGTGTCATTCGTGGGGTTGATGTTTGTTCCGAGGTAGATGAACTCCTTGACTACCTCGAAATTACTGCTACCAACAGTGACGTTTTGTCCTAAGCGATGGACAGATAAAGCTTTGTTTGTTGATAGCATATACTTTGTTTTGTCCTCCTTCACTTTAAGACCAACGCGTTTCACCTGTTCATCAATAGCTGTGAATGTTTCTAGTACAGCTCGCTTGGAGCAGCTGATGATGTCGATGTCGTAAGCATAGCCAAGCAGTTGCGAGAACCTGTTGAAGATAGTGCCTTTCAGGTTAACACAACTCTTGTGAACTAGGACTTGGTTGAAAAAGTCACATGATAGGGCATCTCCTTGTCTGAACCCTGTACATGTATGGACAGATGAGCTGTTTTTCATGTGAGTGACTTCTAGGTTTTCTATTTCCTTGACTTCAGAAAGAAAGTTATTTATAAAAAAATACTCTTGCCTTAGACATATATTAACTTATGAGCATTCAGCATATTTTCATTTGTGTGTGAATATATAGTCCTCCATCCCCCCCACAGATCAAATTAAACATCACACCTTCTCAAAATAACATTGCTCACACTTAAAATAAATTGGTCATCTAATAATAAGCATCACGTACCCTCATCCACACTCCTAATACGCATCATATAGCCCATTACACGCGCATTTACAAAACACCCACACATAATATGACTTCTCAAAGGAACCCCTTAAGGATAAATTTTTGTTTTTGTCACACGCTTAGCCCGAGGAAATTATTCATTTTCCCTAAACATTTCAAAAAAACGTCAACGTTTTATATAAGGTCCGTTAAGCCCATACTAAAACATATATATAACTACATCGTTTCATGTCCTTAATTTTTTTTTGCAAGGATGAGAATGAGAGGCTGTAGAGAAAGCTTACCTTTCTATAGCATAAGATTACCACATTAAATGTCCTCAAGGTGTGAGGCATATTATTTTAGGAACTAAGTTCAATTGTCCTGTACAAAGTAGTTTTTTTTTTGTTCTCCTGTTGTGTGTGTTTGCCTTTTGCTTAGTTGGTCCTTTCTTATACATTCATTTTCAAAAGATTGGGTGAAAGTTTGAATATTTGTAAATTTCATGGTAAGAGACATACAATGCAAAAAGCTTTGTCTCCTTTTATAGTATCTATGTATGTGAGGGTAGTTTTGTTTTTGTTTTTTTTTTTTTACAAAATGTCCTTATTGTAGGATTCCATTTATAATTTTTTTTTTCTCTTTTTTTTTAAAGTGCCTACTCTTGTATAATGTAAAGTGTGTGTTTGCCGGAAAGTAAGTTCCGCCATTTATTTTTGTCTTGGCTTTTTTTCATTTGCCAAATGGGAAATTATGTTGGTACTTTCCCTTCGAAAATTGTCAATATTTTAAGCTACTTTGATAGGAGAGGACTATGAAAATATAGTCAACTGTTAAGGATCAAATTATTTAAAATTTATCCTATTACAAAGCTTATGAGGATTTTTTAAGAGGCTTATATTGTTACACTTTACACTTGAATTTGGTGAGATGATAATTTTAAACATTCAGGACACTTATGTGATTTTAAAAATTTATATATGAATATTGTATATGGTTTTTGTTTTTTTTTTTTTAAATTGAAAATACTTGTTCGTTTAGATTTGAAGAGACATACAATTCTAATTTTTTGATTCCCAGAAGAGTGAGACTAAAATAACAGAAAAAAAAGACAGGTTTGGGTAATCAAAATCGAAGATTTAAGCAAACTTTTATATTTTTTAAACGCTGTTTCACATTCAAGATAGTGATATTGGTTGGTTGGTTTTGGTAAGTTTAAAGCAAATTGATAGGAAGAGGTGTTCTTAAACCTCAAAATATCATAATGTCTTTTTTACAGACAATTCACACTAGATGGATGTATTGAAGGGGAGAGTTAAAAAATTTCTTGGACCATCATTTCACGAAGCCAAGTGTTGAATTGGTCTAAAGAACTATATGTATCAATAAGTTCTACTTCTGGAGGAGGTTTTATTTATAAAAGTAAAAATAGTGAAAAATAGTTTCTTGTCTTACTTGGTTGACAAAATAAAGATAATATATTCCCTTGATTGCAAGAACTATATAGGTTTTCAATTTTAACAATACCTCGGTAATATTTTCCGCATTTTTCAGAAATGTTCATCCAATTTTTTTATATAAAAATATTCGATATTTGTGGAGTATGTGAAACATAAAAATTTAACTTTCAATAATTTTACTTATTTACGAGTACGAAACTTGCTATTCCCAAAATTTTATAAATTGAGTAACCTAGTACTTGCAATCAGGGGACAGTATAAGAGAAAAAATAAACCTAATAAGGGTCTAACTCTTATCTATCTGGAAAAGCAAGTTCTCCAAAGACAAAATGCTCAAAAACAAAATATTGATACAAAAATCTGGAACCAAAAGAATCTTGTAAACCAAAATTTCAAATTCAAGATCAATAATTACAAAAATCGCAAAGGCCAAAATCTCAAAAAAACCAGGTCACTTTTGAGGCAATGGTTAAGATTTGCGTGTGGCAAAGGAACAATTACGTTTGAGAGTTTTTTTTATTAAAAATGTTTATTTGGGAATTTTACAATTTAATACTTAAACCAGTTTGTTCAAAAATAAATTTTCTATCGATTTAAACAAAAAAATAGTAAAAAATATAAGCAGGAAAAATAACAAAAACCAATTAAAAAATTCTAAAATAAAAGGCTTCTAGGTTTGTTTACTAAATTGAGCATAGATTTTTTTCGGATCAAGAGTATTCCAGAGTGAAATAGTGTTTTCATAAAAACGATTGTGAAGCGTGTACTTGTCCGATTAAAACAATTAAAGTGTCTATGAACAGAAAAACTTGTTTTTAAGGACATTATTGGAAAAAAATTAATTGTATGCTCTTTTATTTGGTAAAAATCTTTAAGAAAACGAGAATATGACAAGTATGGCTGCTTTGCACAGTGAATGTAGTTTACAATAACCATAGCATTTTTAGCAAGAAAACATTGAACAACATCAAATTCCATATTTTCATTAGGAAACTATGGAAGAAATTTTTTTATTTTCTACATACATACCTAAGACAAAATTCACTAATACAAAATAAAATGATTGTAAATTTTGAAAAAAAAGCATTTTGAAAGTAAAATTGTATACCTAACGATTTTATTTTTGAAAAAGTTTTTTTAGTGGATATAAATTTAATTTATTATTCACAATTTTCAATAATTATAACATAAAGTAAAACGGTAAACACGAATTTTGTGGTACAATTTACGCGGTCTACAAAAGCCGAAAGCATATATGTCGTTGAACGGTTTTTTTGCACAGAAGTGGAGAATGTAGACATTTATGAAATAATTACACCACAAAAACTAAAAAAACAATAAAATAAAATTGCGCAATAAGTGCGAGCAAGAGCGAGACCGAACAATTATTTGTTTTTATTTGTCGTAACCTAAATGTGATGTTTCGATTTTTTCCACCCACCAAACTATCAATTTTCTAGCACTGACTGGAAAGATAACTGGAATGCCTGATGGCTGCATTCAGTGTTGCAGAAAATAATAACAAGTAGCTCATACCTCGTTTACATGAGCAGATCAAAGGATCGTTGACAAATAATATTACTAGCTCTCTGCTTTTGAGGCCTGTACGTACTAGTAATGATAATTGTATCATTTAATATTGAAATTTTTAAATTCTAAATTCTTTTTGAGAGAAAGTTCGTGTAAATTTTGAAATTAAAGTCAATTACTTACTTACAAAATGGTTTTATAGTACAATAATACGCCTAAAAGTGACCAGTTAGTAAAAAGAAAATGTTTTCTAAAAAAAGTATCTGATGAAAGTGAAACAAAACATGTCTTAAATATACAAAAAAGTTACCAAATTGTTTTGTTCAGGTCGGAACTCTTTTAATAGGGCATATTCATGAATGATGGAAAAACTGCCATTCAAACATTTCTTTTCATCTCGCATTTGAAATTTCACATAGCGAAATCTCGCATTTACAAAATCCTGCTGTTCATAATACCGCAATAGTAAAATTGCTCCTTTTAGTATCTCGCAATTACTAAATCCCGCAAACTAAAATCTTGTCAATCAAAATATTGCAAAACTTGATGGCATTGGAACAAAAATATAATCAAAATATTTGGGCTTAAACTATATTTTTGTTTCCATAAATAAAAATTGGGAAATATTTTCAACAAATGACTTTTTATGTCAAAATTATTTTATTTTATTTTCCAAAAAATTGGAAATACATTTTTTTTTTAAAAACATATTTTTTTTTTAGATAGAGAAATCAGTTCTTATGTAAATTTAACAATTTTTAAAAATAATTAAAATTAAGTACATATCGTGGGCCTTAGATCTTTTTTGTTTTTAATTTTTAAAAAAATTCATTTTCTGTTTTGTTTTATTTTTGAAAAAAAAAAATTTAATAAAAACAAAAAAGACCTTAGGCTCACGATAGGTACTTAATTTACAATTAAAAAGGTCACGAAAAGGGATAAAATTTATTTAAAAATAATTGTTTGCAATAAAAATTGAAAAAAAAATCTTGTTTTCGAATTTATATTTTCCATTTGCATGAATTCTTATTAGTTTTCAGTGCAATCCAAACATAGATGGATTCGTAAAGCGGCTTACTCCACACCTTTATAGACCACTTCAAAAATTGCTAAAAAATATAAAAATCTATCAAATCTTTTCAATTTTACTGAATTTTCAAAAACGACTGTTGAAAAATATCTGACGTAATTTTGGTTTTATTCAAGTAATGCCAACAATTTTTTTTTTAATATTTGTTTGTAAAAAGAGAAAAATAGGAGGCGGGTCAATAACTTTTGGAATAAAACACAGATTTTTTGATAAAAAAATAATTTTATTTTTCAACGTAGTCTCCCTTGAGCTCTATACACTTTGTCCAACGCTTCTCCAATTTTTTTATCCCTTCCAAAAAAAATGATTTGTTGAGGTCCTCAAAACAGGCCTTTGTTTGCGAGATGACTTCATCATTGGAGTCAAATCTTTTTCCTCCAAGCCATTTCTTCAGGTTTGGGAACAAGAAGTAGTCGCTCGGAGCCAAATCTGGAGAATAGGGTGGATGAGGGAGCAATTCAGTCATTGAATCGGTCTAATAAGTTGGCATAATATTCCCCATTGATTGTTCTTCCCTTTTGAAGGTAGTCAATGTGGATTATCCCGCGTGCATCCCAAAAAACAGTCGCCATAACTTTATTGGCTGACAAACCCACCTTGGCCTTCTTTGGACCCGATTCACCCTTAGAAACCCACTGTTTTGACTGTTGTTTGGTCTCTGGTGTGTTGTGATGGATCCATGTTTCGTCCACGGTTACAAAACGGCGCAAAAACTCCTTCATATTGCGATTAAGCAACGCCAAACCTTCCAGTGAAGTTGTTACACGATTGCGTTTGTGGTCGATTGTGAGCAAACGCGGCACCCATCTTGCGGAAAGCTTTCTCATGCCCAAGTGATCATTCAAAATTGAAACCACTGAGCCATGCGAGATCCCTACGGCTTCCACAATCTCTCGTACTTTCAATCTTCGGTCGGCCAACACCATATCGTGAATTTTTTCGATTGTTTCGGGTGTAGAGATCTCAACTGGGCGTCCAGGACGTTCGGCATCTTCAGTGCTTGTACGGCCACAACGAAATTCAGTAAACCACTTTTTTGAAATCGATGGTGCAGAGTCCCCATAGTATTTATCAAGCCTAGCCTTGGTCTCGGTAATGGTTTTTTTCGCAAGAAATAATGCTTAATAAGCACACGAAATTCGATTTTTTCCATTTTCTCCTCAAATTAGTGAGTAGTCTGATAAAAATAGCTGTCAAACACAAACTAACTGACGCAGCAAGTTTAAATTTTGACAGGAGTCAACTGACAGATGCTTGTTCACAGGAGCAGTGTTGCTGTTAGAAATTCAAAAAGTCACGGACTTATTGACCCGCCTAACATTGTAAATGTTGCCGTTAATGCTTTAACCAACAATAATAATTAACGAAGCCTTATAATCATAACGTGCTGTATGGGAAAGAAGTATGGACCGAGGATCCTGATAGAATCGGATGAAAATTTGCCTGGCTGCTTTGCGTGTAAGATGCTTCTAGTGATTTTTGGTCATGTGTATCGCTCTACGGACTACATAGCAACGTTGACGTGTAAAAAGCGGCAAGGGCAGCGAATTTAGGCATGTGGATTAAGTACTCGAATCCAACCCTTATGATGTACGAAGCAGAGAAAGACCCCCCAACAGGTGGCACACACAAATAGGAAACGAAATCGACCAATTTGCTGTGCGTAACTGTGCACCCAGATAACTAGGGACAAAGCTGACTGGAGAGACTTGCTGGTTGAGTAAAAAATAGTCCACCCGTGACGAAAATTTGCTCAATTCTGGGCTATTCCTTACTTCCTTATATCTATTCCTCGTTTGTCGTTAATGGCTTCACCAATTTAACTTCAACTTGGAAAAAAAGAATATTTCTAATTATATTCCAAATAATATTGCATTTCTGAACTTGAAAATACCCACGTCTAATACACATTTTTGAATGTCAATCCCGGTAGAAGATGGATAAACTATCAGGGAATTTATAAACACACAAAAATATATCGAATATTGTTCTTTGAACTTTTTTTTTATGAAATAAAAAATCCAATGTCCATTTTTTTTGTTAAACATGACTTTTTAAATATCTATATTTGACCAACCCTTAACTATTTTTGATAATCCACATATTTCGAGGAAATCGATTTTGACAATTTATGGACCTGAAGCACACTGCCCAAAAATTCGATTTTCTCAAATTTGATTAGCGCTTTTGATAGGACTTTTTTCTGAACATTGTACAGGGAAGATGGCTGTAAGGTTACCTTTCTCATATTAATCTTTAGGAAGATGCTTACCTGGCAAAGGACATATAGATTTAACAAAAAATTGTCAAAACTTTTACTTAAAATAATAAAAACATCATAGCCTGACACTGACACCCTATAATTTTTTATCATATAAACAACCATATAAATAATCATTTCTCCATCCAGCGGTTTTTAAAAGACATCTCTTAAAGATGATTCTCTTGTGTGAATGCTCTTCTATGTTAAAGAAGTAGGCAGGTATAGTCCTTTGTAGGATCATCTCTCGGACAATTGATCTATGGCACACATCGAATTTATATTCATTAAATAAAATCAATATTCCCATTCCATAAATAACATTGCACTTCATCTGAATCTTGAACAAAAAATGTATCTACACAATAAAAATTCACCACATCCTTAAGCAACCTTAAACCTGTAGTAACAAAAATTTCATTGGAACCATAGAAACTATAACAACCAATTCAATCAAAAAGGTCAAAAATTCAACCTCATTTTGTCCTCTTTGTTGTAATCCTATATCTCAACTTTTGGTATCTCTTTTCAGTTTTGTACTCCCAAAAATATATAACCTTCCGTCGAGAGTATTAAGTTCAAGCTACGATTTCCCATCTCAATTTAAGTTGCGGTTTACAAAGACTATGTAATTGAATTAAAACTCTTGCCTTCTCAACCATCATCATCATCTGCATCATCATCATCATCGTTGTCGTCGACATTGTAGTATTTCTCAGGAAGATATTTATTTCGGTACCAACAACAACAACAACAACAAAATAAAACCTTAGAGAAAAGAAACTTTAAAATACACCACAACCGCATAAGATGTGATCTCTCCAAAAAAAAAAGAGTCCTGACTCTGAAAAAAAAATTGAAATGAAATAAAATAAAATACCAAACCAAACCAAATGAAAACAAAAGCTTCTAGTTTTCAAGAACGAGGAACCGATGGACAAAATTGAAAATAAAAGTATCCAAATGAAATCCTGAAATACGGATTTGTAAAAAGGATGTGCCATGCTATCAATAAAAATTGTTTTGTAAAGAAAGAATCTTTCTCTTTTTAGTCCAACTTTATACTCAATTCGTACATAGATTGAATAGAAAAAAAAAACAAGGACCACCGCATTTAGTTAGTTTTCTGTTCGATATCAGATATCCTTTTTCGGTTCTGTGATGTTGTTTGGTGAAAGGATAAATCGATGAAGGAAACCAGCAGCCAAAGCAGCACAATCTCTGCTTAGGTTAAAGTTTATAAATTAAAGAAATACCAATGCAAGAAAAAAAAAAATAACTCTTGGTAGGTATGTTTGAATTTGAGTTATGAAAAAGTCCTGACTTCTCTGACATCCTACTTACATTTGCTACAGAGCATCAGCTATCCTATATAGTTTCGTACGATGTTTGAATTTTTAATGAAAAAAATAAATAAATTGCCAATACGCATCCAAAAAATCTAATATAGTTCTGGCACTGGCACATAGAGAACATTATGATTGATCCGATAGCATGAATTCATAATAATTGAACACGTTTAAGAAAGTGGCCATCGAACTTTGAAGGAATAAAAGGGAGGGAAGCCTGAGAGGACCACGACCGACATGACGACGAAAAGAACATCCAAATCCTAGTTTTCCTGTTTTAAATCAAACTTCGTTCGTTTTCTGTGTGTTCGTTGGACGTTGACAAAGTTTCTTTCAACATCTCGGCTATCAATCACCACCACTTGTGAAAAGAACAGACCCGGGATTTATTTCTCCTTTCATGGGGCTTAGTTTTCTTGAGTTCTTTGTATTTTTTTTCTTGTTCGTTCTCCTTTTCTTCTTACTCACGGAATTTTTAAGAAGAATAACTTTATTTTTAGTTTTTTCTTTTCGAACGGAAAGGAAAGGAACTCTTCAAATCAGAGAGTTATTTTGAGATAAAAAATCGAATTAAATATCCAATCAAGAACAGTTTCTTTGGTTTTTTTTATTTTTTTTCAAAACGCGGTTGCAGCTGTGGTTATGGTCGTGGTGCGTTTTCAAGAAACGATAATGGCGGTGGCTAGCAATAGGTCGTCGTAGAAAAAGTTTGTTTAATCAGTTTTTTGAAGAAAAAAAAAAAATGGGTGAATAAAAATATTCTTTTTTTTTTTGTTTGTGATTGGATTTTCGAGACAAGGTTTGTTATTTTTGTTGTTCTCTTTTCTTTTTAAAATCTGAGGAAGTAAGAAAAATATGAATATGAGACGTTGAATCAGCATTTTTTGTGTTGATTAGACTTAGTTGAACTGTGTGCGTGATCCTGGATGAATTCAATTTGTTGATTTGTCGATGTCTTCTATGGATGGTACCGCATGGTAATTAAAATAATGTGTTTGTTAAAATTCTTACAAAAATCGTGAGACCAAATTCCGAGAAACCAAGATATAAGAAAAATGGGCGTGGCTGTTCGTGTTATTTTTTGAAAACCATTTCCTTAACCTTTTCTTTGTTGAAAAGAACAAACTGTGGACATTTTATGTAAGTTTGTCGAGCCGTTTCAAACCAATTAGAAGACTTTAACTACTTTAACTAATTTTTTCACTGATAACAACAAGAGTCTCGGTAAATTTACATATCGGTTCGGTATCGTTTTGGATGCTTTGCAGCTGGTATTGACCCGGTCTCGTTTATTCAATTTCCAATACCAATACCAAACGAGACTGAGACAACAAATCGTATCGTCACCTCTTTGTGGTTCTTGCTGGATAACAAAAAGATAAGCTAAAGATTAATGTTGGATCCATCAGATCCAGGTCTGTGACTCCTGGACTTTGAGCTATCTTCTAAGGAAATAAGAGCAAAAGCACAGATATTGTTCTAGAGAATCAGCCCTATAGTTCTCATCAATCATGCGTACCCTCACAAACCAGCCAGGAAAAGGACAAAAAATGGCTTTGGTCCAATGGACGGATAATTTTGACGAAAAAACGGACAATGACATTCATGTACCTATGTACATTGTACTATTGGAATGTGCGTACACTTAACCAGATACGAAAAGTGGAGCAACTTGCCAATATCAAAGCTGATATACCAAAAGCTATCCATCAGGAGAGATGCAATGTAAGGGACTGAACGGGAGGGAAATAGAATAAGGCTGTAGTTTTAATCATAGAAAGTGCCTACTTGATAAGTAAGAAGACTTGATTTGAATGTATATTTGCTGTCAGAAGTCAGAGGAAAACTTAGGCAACATATTTTAAGCTTTCGTGTTGTTAGCTATAGGTTGACAAAAATTGGCATCAAGGCCAAATTCCACCACCTGAATATCATCAGCTAACATGCTCCTACGGAAGAGAAGAATGACACTACCAAGGGATAATTTTATGAGCTCCTCACCAAAACTTTTTTCATAAGCAATGCTCCACGAATAACATTAAAATAGTCTTGCAAGATCTGAATACCAAAATTGGAAAAAAGACATCTTTAATAGGACAGCCGGAAAAAGGCTTATGCTTATTTACTTCCATATGGAAAAAAAAACATGATATTTAATAGCACCAGACTTCCTCTTCTTGATATACACAAAGACACTTTGCGGTCCCCTAGTAATGGAAACTGCAACCGAATCCACCATATCGAAGGAAAGCACTTCTCTGGGATACTGGTGAACATATTAACTAAGGTGAGTATCAACCATGAGGAGCTCAAAATTAGAAAGGAAGTCACCTTCGTCGAATTTGTATTGGAAAACACAGCCTCTACGAAAAGACAAATATAAGAACGGCTTCCGAATAATTTCATTTCTAGAAGATCGTAATACGGTGATGAGAAGTACAAGGTTTTCACAGCTAAGAATCTACATAGAAACCTGGTGCTCCCTTAATAGTTGATGCTATAACCAAATCGACCAAGAAATGCCTTCAACATCTTAGACGAGCGTAATTTACGAGGTACAAACGCTGACTCTGACTATTTCCTCGTTGCAACAAGGTTCAGAACTTGGATGTGAAATCAAAAGAAATTGCAACTTGCCTGGCTCTAGCGAAAAAATTCGACAAAAAATCAGCCGAAACCATAACAGACTACTAACCAACTTCGAAAGAGAACGTGTGGTATGATGATGAGTGCGCTTACAGCTGAAAAAGGTGACTGGAGATGGTACCTAGATGCGATTATCCTGCAGCGTATAATAAGAGCAACGAGAGGATTATTAAGAAATGAGAAACGCACCAAAGGATATTGAAGAGTCTCGCGATTGAAGCAATGTCCTGAAGTTTTTTTTTTAAAAAATCCAAGCAACTGGGCGCTGGCTTTAAATCGGAATACAAACTCTTCGAAACAGAGAAGGTTACCTAGTCACTGAAGCACAGGGAAAAGTAAATGTTTTAAAGAAGTATTTAAAGCAGCTGATAAATTGGCATCAGAAAGAACGAAAAATAGGACAAGAATTAAACCCAACTCCAGTAAAGGAAGACCTTGCCATAAGAAAGATCAAAAATGACTAGGCCACCCGATCGAAGGGTTCACGAACGGAAATCCACATGCCCGATGACTTGTCTATTATCTCTCAATGCTCCATTTACAAAAAAAGGTCATCATAGAACTATCGAGGCAAACCCTGGAAAAGACCAATGAATTTCAAGTCGTGACTCACTATCTGTTCATCAATTTAATTTCAAGCCGCATATTTTAGCTTTTAGAACTTGGCATTCCGGGAAAACTGATCCAGTTATGTTGCGTGACATTGGAAAATAGGTTCAACTAGGAGATAGATCTTCCAAACTATTCTAAACATGTACAGGGGCTTGGCAAAGAGATGCGCTATCATTTGATTTTTTTAATCTCGTTGTGGAGCAAATAGTGCGCAGGGCAATTGATAACACTGAAGGAACTTTTTTCATCAGATCTGTTCAATTTTTAAGGGATACCGATGAACATTTCAACCAGCTTCTTAACGATAATGAAGACGAAGATCCCGTAAACGATAATGCCCTGTCAATTCAATTTGGTTGTTGATTTGTTGTTTCACCAACTTGACCTAAATGGGATCAAGATTGCCAGGCTAATATCAAAAAATCCTGCCGGTGGTGGTCTATAAATGGAACTTTTAAAATTCACTGGAGTGATGAGTATGATCTGGAATAAGGAAGATACACCAACTTTAATAGAATATGATAGAAGAAGCACCATATAGTAGACCACAAAAAAGGTGGAGAGAAGGTGCTCCACTAACTGCAGATACATAAGTCTTTTAATACTGTCCACGAGATCCTGTCAAGCGTATTATATGAACTTTTGAAGACATTCACTGATTGATTTAGTGCCTTTTATCGGCGTGGTTTAAGGCCCACAAATTCATCAAGAAGACTCGAGAATTTCACCATCTTTTCAGCAATTTCAAATCAGCTTATGATAACATTGACACAAATAAGCTGAACAGTGTTATGTTAAGTTTTAATGAAACAAATTGGAAGAGATTCTACCGAAACCTTTGAGATTACAACAGGACGAAATACTTCATACTGTTCTTGAGAGACGATTTCCATAACAGGCTTGGTCAGAATGTGGCTTGGCTACAGAAATAGGTAAATCCCATGCCAATCAAGCCCGTAGCGGGTGTTGATGAGTTTCAGCATGCTACAGCCAGAAAGGTCGGTGAGTATTTCTTAGTCATTGAAGAAATGTCTGTCGTTACACAATTACCTGACTGTAATCCCTTACCTCTACTTGAAAGACTGCCTCCATCGGGCCCGTAGGAACAGTGGCTCCATGCGACGTCTTATGGATGAGTTTGGTTTGTCAGTGGTTGGTGTATTTGTCCGTTCGTTTGGCTATAGGAATAAATTTGAGGTGATCCAGTGAATTTGTCTAACTGTGAACTTTGCAAATGATATCAGCGTTGAAATCAAGCGTAGAATAATTCTTGCTAATTGCTGTTTTTTTTGGGTTTAGCGAGCAATTGATAAAAAAGCCCTAACCAGAAGGGCCTAGAGAGTAGAGAATAGAGACCCTGTAGAAAATTCTCATCATTTCGGTTATGCTCTATGGTGAAGAAGCATGAACCTTCTCTCAGGTGGATCTAATCTCCCTTGGTGTTTCTGAAAGAATAGTACTTTGAGTGATTTATATCTCACTTTGTGCCAATAAGTAAAATAACACTTGACAAAGACGATACAACCAAGGGTTAAACAAGGTGCATGCTATACATTGACAGCTTTAAGATGGCTATAAGGCATTTAGAGTTAATAAATATCGACGATTCAGTCCAAAAAATGTTCAACGCTAAGCCAGAAGATTTTTTTTAAGGCTAAGTAGGAAATTAATGTCTTTTAAGTTGTATTTTCTTCAAAAATGTTGGTAAAGCTTTAAATCAATATCTATTAACTTAAATACCACCTAGCTATACTTCCTTATACAAAACTTTAATTCAATTAAGACCCTCTCTCTATTTGATGGTATACGAAAATTTATTCAGCTTCATTAAACATTTTATGGTTAAGTGAAGCTTTTAGTTAAATCCCTTAACCTATACAACTAAATTAGCTCACAAACCAATAAAAAATACCTTATTCCCTTACGGCAGCGGCTGCGGTCGGTGAAGAGACGAAGAGATCGGATAAATCTGACTCCACTCAACCAAAAGATTAACCACATATCCAACCGAATAATAATTACAATTAATACACAATTAAAAGTGCCATTATTGGGTTACGACCGACGATGACGACGACAACGACGACGACGACGACTTGACTCACGATGTGAAATAACTGCTGTTACGGTTATTAGAAAAAGAAGCAAATTACCCACGCATAATCGTACAGACAAATAACATCAGCAAAATATAAGGCATTTGAGAAAAGAGCGAATAAGACCTCCTTCACTGTTTCAGGATAACATATTTATTCCCTACCCCAACAACAACAACTATGAATCCTCCTGTTTTGCTCCTTTTCCAAGAGAATACTGTATAGGTACTATATTCGCATATTCAGCCATTACAGTCGCTTATACTGCTACTGCTGCAGTTAACTGCCTTTAAGGCATATGTGTGCTATATTCCTCCATATTATAACGCGAGGATGCGACACAAACACTACACACTTCAAAGATAGAAAAAGGACTCTCATTGCTACACAAAAATACCTACATATGCAGGATTGTAATTCCTACATAGGTATATCTATGTGTTTATGATGTTAGCGCAAGATTTGCCGTTAGTGTTTTTATGTTCGTTTTGGCTGAAAATAAAAATTTACTACAGATTGCAATGACAGCTACGTCAATGGTATATAAAATGGCACTGGTGACGATGATGTCCTGGGTAGGTATCATGTTGATGATGATTATTATGATTCCGTGCGCCAACATTGGCCGGAAGATCTAATTTCATTTTGACCTGCTTCACATCTTCTCTGTTGTAACTTTAACGCTCTACGAAGCAAAAACATCAAGATCAGCATCAGCAGCATCAGTATCACACTATCCTACAACTGAAACAAACACACACACACACACACAGACAAACTTGCATACACAAAAAAGGGTGTAAAAATAAACTTGAATCTTGCATCGTTATCATACATTTGCACCATCATCGTTAAATATTTAAGATTCAAATTTATGTGTGGCAATTTCGTGTGTCCTTTTTTTTCGTACCTGGCTGACGAAATATGGGAGGACAGCCCAATAAGGTAAAGTATATCACATCAAGCCAAACCCAACCCAACCCTCCTTGCGGGACACAAGAGTGTTGTTTCAAGCTGTTTTGCAAAGGCAGGTAAGTGCTTATAATAATTTAACCTTATAATATTTGAAATGAGGTACTCAGCTGAGTGAGTGGCATAGCGGGCGTAGCATGGTTCCTAAACAAGGACACGATATGTTCTAAGCATTTCTATATACGTATCACGGTTACCGCTTTGTGATAATTTTTATGTAGGAAAATGGTACCTTGACATATGTTTGTATTTTTGGCGGATAAGGAGATGCTCTGTCATGTGATTTCTTCGACCTAGTCCTGGAGCCGAAATTATGCAACGTCTTCTCAACTACTTAGCTATGCGGACGACATTGACATCATCGGACACTCCGAGCGAGCTATTCTAGAAGCATTCACAGCTTATGATGAACAGTCGAAACGCATTGGTCTTGAAGTGAATGTAGACATACCAAAGTAAAAACAACTCTTGATCGCTAAGGGAAATACTTCACTGTTGGTAGCAATAATTTCTAGGTAGTCAAGGAGTTCTTCTATCTCGGAATAAATATCAATTCCACGAACAAAACTTTAGTAGAAATCCGAAGAAGAATTACCCTAGCAAATTCCTGCTACTCCGGTTTGGTCAAACAGATATGTTCAAACTCGTTTCTCGAAAGACAAAGTGCATGCTATATAAATGGTTAATTTTAACAGTTCTTTTCTATAACGCCGAGTGCTGGACGATAAGTAAAAAAAGGGGATTTGATACAGGACAATTTTTAGAAAAAAATCTTCGGCAGATATTTGGTTCTATACGGAAAGATGGTGAATGGAGGAGAAGATTCAATCGTGAATTGTACGAGCTATACCAAGATGTGGATGCCAAAACAAGGTGCAAGGATTCACAGATTTTCTTGGCTCGAGTGTTGTTGTCCATTCGCTCGATGTAGCTGAGCCAGTGAAGTCGATGGAATGGACAACAACACTCGAGCCAAGAAAATCGGTGAATCCTTGCACCCATGTTCGAGACGACCAGGAAGACCGAACTACTGCTACAGGGACCAGGTGGTTGCAGACGCGCGAGGTTTCAACGAATAGAGTGAGCGTGTGAGGGACCGCAACCAAAAGAAGAACGCAACATCTCCGGTAAACACCCTCCATGGATCGGAAGCCGGATAAGTATCAAAGGTTTGATAGAGGCTAGAAAATATTTATCCTCTTCTAATCAAGGATTTTCATATCGATATTTAGAGCTTTCGCATTTAAGGCTTCTTTCCAATGTATACCTTGGAATTTTTAACTTTTTTTACATAACATTTTTTTTTTTCTTTAACAAAAACAGACTGTGATCTTAAAAAGAAAACAAAATTTGGAATAGCTGTGCTTTTCTACAGTACATTTTTCTACATAAAATTGAGCTTACTAGAACTCTTAAATTGAAATGAATTACGAATTTCGAAAAGGTCAAATCTCGAATTATGTATAATACGAGTATATAAATGTTGCTTAATACATTCTTACGGGAAGATATCAATATCAATATAATCTAATGCTTCTCTGCAATTATTATGTTGCAGAAAAGTACGTCTTTAGTATTTCTGGTTTAACTGTCACATAACTCAAAAGTAAATTTAATAAATTTTATACTAAAAAGGCTGTTGATTAATATACATATGTATATTAAGCTCGTATGTCGTATGACCTATATTTTTCTCTTATTTTTAATGAACCGAAAATTAAATTAGAGCAGAACGTACAATTTTTTATTCAAACTTTGACTGAAGTCGGTGGGTACACAATATATCCATTAATGTAAAAATGTCGCAAAAAATTTATAGAAATGTGATTTTGAAATAATATATGTATGTCGAGTTCTTTCAGATTTTCAACATTTCAGAACTAAAAATAAACAATATTTCAAGGTACACTATGTCACAAAAAAAGGTATACACTGGACCGTACAGAACACTATAGCTTATGATGTATGTATATTCATTTAGTTTCACATAGTGGCTTTTTGGATATCCTGCCCACACGTTTTTTCATTTTTTTAGAACTAAAAATTATGGTACTTGCCATTCAATTTCTTTTAGCAAATTTTACGAAATCTTATTTTACTCAAAACCTTTTTCGTCAAAAACGGCTCCAAATTAATAAATTTCTTTTGATTAAGCTACCTTTGGATGGGAAACAATTTTTCAAAAAAATGGTTATTAATGGTTTACCTCCCAACGAACCATTTTTTTATTTTCATTTTTCTTCAAAACGCTTATTTTGATTTAAATAATTTTTTTATACAGAAGCTTCTGTACAATATAAATAGTTTTTTAGCAAAATTTTCAAAATAATATTTTTTTTGATTGTTTGAAAATATGTTCAAATTTTTTTTTTTTAAATCAAATGTTATGAAAACTAAATAGTTTCACTAATTGTATTTTAATTAAAAAATTTACTTTTATGAAAAAAAATGGTACCTTCCATACAACTAATAAAAACCCTTAAGGAAAATATTTTTTTTCTTAAAAACAGCTCCTATGATTTTTTAAAGACTTTTTATCTATGCTTAAACTAGTGCGATACGTAAACAAAATGTATACAAATTTACAAATAGCAACAATTAAAAGTGCTTCTTATAGAATAATTTTTTATTTTTAATTTTCACATTATTGACTGAAAGGATTAATTTTTTTACACAAATTTCAAATAAGATTAAAAATAATGCATTTCAAAATTTAAAAAAAAAAAATGTTTGAGTTCTTAAAAACTGTTTAATTTTTTTTTTGAAAATTCCATACCTCAAAAACAAGGTGAGAATGTTTTTTGAAATTTTATTTTATGATGCACACAAGTAAATACTAACGATTTGTAAATGAAAAATGTTCCTTGAAAATGTGTTAAGAATTTTATATATACAAATTTTTTTTTAAGAAAACAGCTGCAACGATTTTAAATATTTTTATTCGTCACAAAACATAATCGATCAAGAATTAAGATAGCATGCTTTTTTTTTTCAATTGAAACTCTCAAGGGAATTATTTTACCTTATTAAAATGTCGTAGCTCCAGCTTTAAAACATTTTTCTCTCATAATGTCCATATCTTTACATATAATTTTCTTAAACTCTTGAACATAAGAGCAAGTACCTGCGACTCAGTTGTGCATTATATTGCTTAAGCTTATGCTGGACTTATGATTGATATTAATTTCCAATGACATCTGACAGTTGAACAAGGTGCTGCCCATTTAAATAGAAATGAACACTGCGGCGTATGTGTACTATTACTAGAATCAATACAAAAGAGGCACGTGGCTGCAAAAGAAGATCAATCACAAATTTGGTAAATCATAAAATTTATATTTATGTACATAAGTCGATAAATAAAAACATTTTTATGTTGTCAAAATTGTGATTTTATAATTATAATTGAAAAAGTTTCAAATGTTTATTGAATCTTGTAGGTTTTAATTTTTAAAATTTAGTGTAATTTTATTGGATGTTTATATTTTTGGAAATGATTTTATTTTGGATAAATTTTTTAGGATCATTTATTGTGAATTTAATTTTTTATCTTCCAATCACCTCCTAACACTTGCAATTTGCTGTCGCACAATTATTTAGTCGCAAAAAATGGAACACATGAGTTTAAATGTGTTTGAATGCAAATGAAACCACAAAATCCTACTAAAGTACGATAATTTTTTTAAGTCGCTAAAAACTAAGTAGCGTTAGATTTACGATATTAATTTCAAACTTTTAAAAACAAACCTCATAGTTTTTTTTTCGTTTGAAATTTGTTAATCTTCGAGTGGCAACCATAAGCCTGATTCTTGAACAAGGTTATATTTACGTATACATGTATGTATCTTTCCTTGTATGTGTTAATGAAGGAGGATGTTTATCATACACATTTCGTTTTTTTTTTTTTATTTTGTTTTGTTTTGTTTTGTTTTTGGATGGTTTTTATATAAATTAATGGGGGTGTGTAGATATATGTGTATTTAGATGGAAGCTTCTAATAGTGGGCGTTTATGGTTTGTCAGTGCGGTAAATTAATTATGAATCAAGAGTTAAAAAGCAAAGGACATAATAACAAATAATTATAATATGCGGTGTGTGTTAAAGAGTGATTGTGTGTATACAACCAGTGTAATTTGTTAAGGGCTCTGTTTGTCACTCATTGACTTTACACAAATATATAGGTGGGTATAAGGTATACAACTCAAGAGTGTACAGTAGTCCTTGAAATGAAACGAAGGCGTTTTAATGATCTCTTATACTTAAAAAGTTTTTTGGTTTGGGTGTGAAAAGATTATTTTCTTAATTTTTATTTTTTAAGCTTTAAAATAACATGTGGGAGTGAGGTGGTAACAAAGAAGATATTAACAAAATTTGTATAAACAATTTTAAAGTGAAAATTTGGCATTTGTAATTGGTGATGTTAAATTTAATGGAGAGTGGATAAATAGTAAAGGACTTATTGAAGGTTATTTTTTATTTAATTTACGTTCACTTAAGACAACTCTTAATAATAACAGTTTACAAGGAAGAGTAACATCCTGAATATAAACCATCCTACCATAAATAGGACACCACTCCATATTACTGGTATACGGCTTAATATCTTGGTCTGGTTATCGATCGGAAACTAAACTGGAAATAAAACATCAAAGAGAGAGAAAAGAAAGCTGCAATTCCTTTCTAAAAATGTAGTAGAATTTTCGGCAAAAGATGGGGTCCCAGCCCCAGAACTACTCATTGGATGTACACAGCCATTATCAGGCCTATTCTTACTTACGCATGTTTGGTTTGGTGGCCAGCCTTAGATTTGGCATCCAATCATAAAATTAAGTCTAAAATTCAGAGACTGGCGTGTATTGGCACAACTAGTGCCATGAGGACTACTCCGACTCGATTCATTTACAAAGGAGATGGCGGCCAAAAGTGCTCTACGACTTACAGAGTGTAAGGGTCACAGAACCATAACAAATTTCATTGACAGAGACGTTAAAACATACTTTATTTCAACGTCTTAGATTTTAGCCCAGTCGCACTAATAGACTCTGGAAGGAAAACCGGGCTTTAAACGTAAATCATGTATCGGTCTTGACGGTTCCTAAATGGAAACTGGGGTAGAGTCAGGTATCTCCACCGTTGACCAACTCATAAACATATCAATAAAGCTCCCAAATTTTTGCAGTCTCATCCAAGCCGAAGAGCTAACAGTTTATCAGGGCGCAAAATATCTTTCCATATATGAACTGATAAACAAAAACATTGACATCTGCATAGACAGCCGACAGGCGGCAATCAAGGCCATTTCGTCTAACGCCATGAAGTCAAATCTGGTTGATCGTTTCTGGTGGTTCCCGGGACACAATGACATTTACTACAGTGAAATGGCAGATGAATTGGCCAAAATAGGTTTATCACTTGAACCGAGCCAAATTGTACCCTGGGTACAATCACTAGAGCTTCCTTGAGGCCGCAAACAACAGATGGTCAACAATTGACACGTGTGGGGTTTCAAGAAATCTATGGCCAGATATCTCTAAGGAAAACACAAAGCATTTACTTAAGCTAAGCAGACCACAACTGTCACTCTTGATTGGAATCCTAACGGGTTACAACTCAAATGGGAACACACATGACCAGAATGGGCATAAGCTCATCTAGTCTTTGTAGAGGGTGTCAAGACGAAGTAAAGGGAATGCCCCAGCTTAACCAGAACCAGGAAAACAACCCTCGGAGAATATTTGTTCCGACGATTTGGGCGACATCTCATTTTTGCCACTAAGTGGCATCCTGAAATTCATTCAGAACCTAGGATTGTTCAAGGAGGCACCCCACTTCTAAGACTTCCACTATCTCCCTTTCCTCTGCCTTTACCTACTTCGTGGGGAAGACCTTGAACATGAGAGCTTTAAATTAGATATTTGATTAAGGCATAGGGCATAGCAATGATGTACAGCTCTCAAACATTTTTGTCGATGTGTCTTTGGCTGAAATAGAGAGGAACTTTTCAATTTTCTACCGAGTTCACAAAGTTAAGATCAAAACCTCCATCTTGACAGGGGTCTTGCAAGATCTGTCCTTTCGTCCAAAGAGGTAGTTACTTTCAACAAGAACCGTTTTTTAATGTAAAATAGATTTTGAAATTTGGTTGTGATTTGAGCCAAGCACAAATACCTACTTTTTCCAATAATACAACATCTTTCCACAATATTTAAACCATTTTTGTTTTACTATGAATAGCACAAATGTAAGCTACAAAATTCTCCCAAGAGACTACCCTTTTATATCAATTTGAAAAGAACAAAAAAAAAAAACCATTTACCACCCAAAACATAATCGTTTATTTATTTTTTTTTAAAAGACTCCTCTTTTAATGTAACATCCCTGTTATGGCAATAAAAACATCTACGCGACTTTGATTGATGAATAAATCTTTTAAGCCAAATTGTTATGTAAGCTTAATTTTAGCCCACTTAAATCAACCACGATTTCCCCTAGATATAACATCTCAATCTATCCCATCAATCTATCTCAAAAAAGCACAATTGTGTTGTGTTTCCGCAGCAAAAATAAAAAAATAAAATCATTGACTATACAATAATTCATATTCGAAAATCGTTCACTTTTTCACTCTTCAGCGAAATACACTTAGACTTACACATATATGTATGTATGTTCATTGTAAATACATCCATAGATAGATACTCAAATCAATAGATAGAATAGAAAGAGCAAAAATCCACACTCCACCCCCTCCCCCACCTCCCACATATGCAAATAAACACCCCTGTTGTCATCTAATTTTGTATTCACTGTGCTGGATCAACAAAGCACGTTATGCTACTTAAAATATTGGTCCTTGATCCTGATTCTATGAAGGTTTACTGGTAATTGGGAAAAAAGGCAAAAAAAAAAGTGAATAATTTCCATGTCGACTCAAGTTCTTTTTCTTTTCTCAATTTATTCTTGATTTTTTCCCTTAACGTCAAGATTTTTTTTTTTTTATTTCCAAGTCCTTTTCTGATTGTGAGACTCTCATATTGCAATTGATTGATTGAGCACCAGCTGATTAAATTCTCAAGGAAGCCATAATTAGTGTCAGGATGTTTTTGTACGAGAAAAATGGCTTTTTTTTGTTGTTGTTGCATTTGATAGACGCCTGGAGGAGATCGTTATTTGGCGTTGGATGAAAAGTGTTTGAATTGATGGACTTAACATCTTATTCCTATTGATTTTTTTTTTATTATTTTTATTCTTTTTCAATTGAGATTTTGGAGCGATAAGAAAAATTAATTTCCACCCCCACCTTCTTGAGCTCCGTTGTGGAGCAAAGTTTTTTAGAAAAAAAATTTTTATAAGGATTGCAGCGGTGAATTTTCATCTTGATAGCCAAATCTAGGTAAATCTACAAAACTGCTTGAGGCAAGGAATTTCAATGAAAAGTTAAGTCCTCTTTGGAGTAAACGGAGATAAAAATAATCTTAAGATTTATACTTTATGGTAAGTACAAGAAATATGCTGATTGAAAAATTATTTTAATGATTTCAATTTTTGTGTGTATCTTCTGGCTTCATCTTCTTGCGAGGATTTTTTTTTCTATCATTGGACTGTTTGACTGTTAATTTGAGAAGTCCGCATTATGGTGGAAAATTTTGAATATAATTTTTACTACCTACATAAAACCGTAGGTAGTAAAAGTATTCATAATTTTGCTATTCAAAAAAACTTCAGTTTCCCTTTGGGCAGCATGACCTTTTAAAAATAAATTGTTCGTTCAAGTTTAATTTCGTGTTGAAAACTTGACTTTAAAATTTCAAAAAACTGCCTTGAGCATATTTATGGCCTCCACATAAATTTTCTGTAACACGTTTTTACTTGAACTAAATGTGTTTCACATTAAACATTTTTTAAAAGTTTAAAACAAAAATCAAAAGTAAAGAAGAAAAAGGAAATATTTTTTTTTAAAACCCGAATTGTTATTTGTCACGATGTACTTTTAAAGACACTGCCGAGGCTTTTGTGGAACCTTTTCTTTTTTTTCTGTAAAGAATGTGGAGCGATTTGCTGTGTGTGTTCTTAGTACAAACAAAGGAAACCTTGTCATAACTTTTAAATGGAACAAGTTTATGCAACTATAGTCTAAATTCTTAGAACAGCAATTTTTTGGCTCGAGGGGAAAAAGATGTAGCATTATTGCAAAAAATTAAAATACAAATTTGTATAGAAAAAGTAATACCTACCTTAGAGAGGCGCGATGGGAGCATCAAATAAAACGCTTTGATATGCTAGACAAGTAAATCTTCGAAAATATAGGGCTAACCCCCAACTTATTGAAAAAAAAAAAAAATCATTTTCAGTAAGGTTCAATGCTGACGCCACAACATAATCCAAAATAAGCCACTGTCCACCACTTGGCTATACGCAAATTTTACTAAATGACTTTTTACTTGCGATTGGATGAGCTCGAGATTTTGATCGGACTTAGTCATTACGACGATAGGAAAGACGAAAAAGTGAGTATCACCATTCCGTCTGTCTGTCTAAACAGCTTGATTAATTTTCTTAAAACCTGGTACATAATGGTTTTTGGTGATTTTTCCCACACGTTTTGTAGGTTTTTTTTTTTAGAACTAAAAATAACAGTACCAGTCATTTATTTTTTCAGCAATTTCACAAAATCTTATTATACTCAAAAATGGCTCTAAGACTTTTCTTAAAAAAATAAATAAATAAATTTCTTAATTTCAGTAAGGGCCACCTTTGCATGAGAAAGCATTTTTCAGAAAATGTTTATTAATGGTACCTCACCAAAAAAACTTTTTTTATTTTCTATTTTCTTCAAAATGATAATTTTGATTTCAATTTTATTTTGTATACAGAATCTTCTCCATAAAAATAGTTTTTCCTGACAAAATTTTCAAAAAAAAATATTTTTTTGATTTTTAAGAAATATTCAAAAATTTATTTTTTGAAAATCTAATATTTTTGGTCGATTTTAATAAGGCTTTTTAACACTAGTTTATAAACTTTTATTTAGTATGAAGTAGTAAAACAAATTTGTCTTTTTTAGTACAAGTGGTTATGTTGAAGATAAATATGAATTAATAAAAGAATCAATTATTAACTTCCCATTGGAAATTATTGTAATTGATCCAATTTGTCAAATTGAAAATTTTGACCCATCTTCACGTTTCGAGCTCCCTATAATCAGAATCTATAATTTTAAGTAAGATGTCTGTGTCTGCACGTTCTTCCATACGTTCGTAGTTTATACGTTCGTACATACGTCCCTTTTATTTAATGCACTATTTTATCTAAAAAAATTGATAAATTTTTATAAAAATATTGAATCAATGGTTTATTTTTAAAGTAAAAAGAAACTGCAAGTAATTTTACCAATAATTGTTGACATTTTTATTTTTTGCTTCAAATATCTGGAGAACAGAAAATGATAATGGGTCCCAGTTAATTTATCCTACACATTTGTTATTGATTGATATTTGATAGGGTTTGTAGGAAAATTCAATAAATAGATTTTTTTAATAATTGTTAAAAATCAATAATTGTTCCGTTGTTTACAGAATATTTAATAATTAATCATTTATGAGATTTGCAAAAAATTAGACATTTAGTTTTTTTAAACCAAAAAAAAAGCAAACAAGAAACTCTTCCAAAATCGTTGAAATTTGTTTCTCCTTAATATCATGAGATCACACAAAGTGGTATTGGCTTTGGGTTTATTAAATTCTTTACATTATCTTATAATTGATATTTGATTGGTTTTGTATAATAATTTAATAAACATTGTTTTTTTTTTAAGTGAAAAAATTACAAAAAAGTTTTACCAAAAATTGTTTAACTTTTTCGTCTCAAATATCTTGAGAACAACCAATGATATTGGCTTTGGGTTAGTTTTATTCTTCTCACTAATCTTTACTTGACTGCATATTGAATACCTAAGAACTTTTTCGAAGACATTCAATAGGCGATTTTTTTTTAATAAAATAACATCTGGCCTCATGCTTCCAGGGGCATTTATGGGAAGTTACGAGTGTGGGTCGCATCCTGCCTTTTTTTAAATAATAATGGACTGATATTTAGCAGGATTGAGAGAAAGTAGATTTGAAATAGATCAATTCAAAGTAGCAGATAAGTTTTCATTAATTCGACACACTTAGTCTTCGATCTTTCTGATTGATCTAGAGAGGTAAATTAGCAGATCGTCTGCATATAAATGAATTTGCACATTTGTACAAACTTTTATGACATCATTTATAAAGATACAAAACAGTAGAGAACCCAAAATTGAGCCTTGGGGTATTCCAGCTAAAATGCTTTTGTTTTGTGAGAACTTGATACCAAGAACCACTTTTTGTGTTCGTTTGTTATGATAGTTATGCATGAGATGCGATGCCATATCACAAAATCCAAAGTTGACCTTTAGTTTCTCGTATAAAATCTTTAGAATATTTTAAGAAATAAATTTACCTTGTTGAAAAAATAAGATACAAGTGTTAAAAAGCCTTTAAGGAAAATATTTTTTTTTTCTTAAAATCGGCTTCTACAATTTTTATCTTTATTCTCAAATTATTGCGATATACCATCAAAAATTATAAAAATTTACAAATTGCAACTAATAATAACTGCAATTTGTAAATTTGAATTAATTTTCTATGTTCAAATTTCAAATAAGATTGAAAAATATATTCCATATCAAAATGTTTTTCAATCTTTATAACAAGTTTCATATATTTTTGTTTGAAAATTCGATACCTCAAAAATGGGTTGACAATTTTTTGGAAATTTTTTTTCTATATGTACATAAATAAATATTACAATTTACATACCAAAACATTTTCTTAAAAATATTTTCAAAATTTGATATATTAAAATATTTTTTAAGAAAACCGCTCTAACGATTTAATTTTTTTTCCCATACAATCATTCAGTCAAGAATAAAAATGGGGTTCATTTCAAACTCCCTATTTTAGCAAATTTAAATGCTTTTAAAATTTTTTTTCTCATAATTTCAATGTCTTTACATAATTATATTGTTCTTTAGCCCACAGCGTCTTGAACATAAGAGCATAAGTACGTGCAACCCAGTCTTGAATTTTATTTTATTTTGCATACTTGGTAAAACCATATAAAATCTTCCAAAAAATTCAGAGCAGGTAAGTTGGAAGTAGACAAGAAAAAAAAAATCCCATAGGATGGGGAAATATTACACCCCGCTTGGCAGGAGGGGCAATTTTATAGAAAAAAAAAATTACTATGGAAAGCCAAAAGTCCATTTTAGTTATTTGCAATACCTACATTAAAAAATGGTTTTAAGTATTTTTGTTCAAAAAATGTTAGATCTAAATTTTTTTTTTTTTTTGAAAAATGTACTTTTCATTTAATTTCAAGCCTAAAAAATATCAAATTAATACAAGACTTTTCTTAGTTTTGTTTTAATTTTGGTGTGACTTCGCAGTGAATAGGAACAATACATTTTGATCCTTTAATTGGTTGGTAAGAGTTTGAAAATTTGGTGGGGAAAAACGGTTCAGTGAGTCAGTTTGAAGTTAAAACAAGAACATTAAACTATTATGCCATCAAAATTTGCATAGATACATAAGATTTGGTGCCATAAAATAAATCCGAGCAAAATAACGCCGAATTTATGAATTCAGCTTCATTTCGCTTAGCTAAAGTGAAATAACGCAGAATTTTAGGATTATCGTTTTTAGGATTATCATTATTAATGAATAAATAGTGGAACCATTCTAAAATTTGCAAAAGTGAAAAAAGATCGAATTTCGAATTTGTTTCGTTCGGCTTTATTTCTCAGGTATAATTTGGATTTATTTCACTTTGCCAAAGCGAAATAAGGCCTAATGCTAAAACTCGGCGTTATTCCACTTTAGTAAAGCGAAATAAAGCCGAATTTTGGAATCTGACGTTATTTCACTCGGTGTTATTTCAAAGCACCATAAGATTTACCAAAAGACTAAATAATAGCTTTTAAGTATTTTTTCTAGTTTAGAGTTTCTATTCAAAAAATAAATCAAAATTTTCAAAACAATTTTCCACCTAGGTATTCTGTGCACCAATTGTATAATATTCAAGGCAAAAACTATTTGCCTTGGCCAAGGTCACCCATTGACCCATTTACCTCAAATAAATAAAATATAAGCCTAAAAAAGGAAAATAATTATTTTTGGATGCAAAAATTATTTGCATGCAAATAATGCCTTGTGGTAAATATTTTTTTTTTTAACTGTAATCCAACCATCAAAAAAAAAATTATTCACCACACTTTTTTGTGCATGCAAGACAATTGCTGGCAAATTGTGACACAAATGGCGGCACTACAAGATTAACAAAACTTCCTTCTTTTTATTTTTAGAAAATTAAAAAAAAATCGATGCTAACTTAACACAAATAATATTCCTAAAAATATTCTATAAAACTTTTGTTCTATTTTTAATAATTCTATATAGGTATCATAGCATTTCTACATAGCACAATAGTATGCACTTTTTTTCTATTAAATATTTGATCTAATGTTAAGAATTTTACGACATTGCTTCGAGGAAGTTTTTTTTTATTTTCATTTGTTATGGACAGGATATATAATGATTGTAAAAAGTCCGGATAAACACAGTAACAGTCTATAGAAAAGAAAAAAATAACGATAGCGGAATGCACATACTTAGAAAAATAAGATGTTGTTGGTATAACGTGGATTCGTATCACTCCCGGAACCTTTTATCAGGCGGAAGGACATTTTTTATTTTACTCTTCTCGCTGGACTCTATATACATATAGTACTCTGGAATTTTTTCCCTTGAACTTATTAATACCAGATATTTCAATTTATTTTTTTTTTATTTTCGTCATTGTTATCTCTTGATTCTTGTTTTATTTTTTTTTTTTTTTATTTCTTAGGGAATCTACTTCTTGACTTTTTTTTTTTACACACAACTCTTCCAGCATCTCGTTGTATTGGCTTTTCTTTATGTTCAACCTTATTATAATTATTATTGGAAAAATTGATTGACATTCCTTTTGAATTCCCACACAATATAGACATGATACAAAAAAAAAAAAACAAATTAACAAAAAGAAACAAAAAAGAAAAAGAACAAACCAAAACAAAACAAAATAAAAACAACTACAACAAAAAAAAAAAAATAAAACTAAACTTTAATTAAATTTGCCTCTCCGTTAAATTCGAATGTCCTTGATGCTTCCTATGATGGGGCTTGTTGTTGGCTTATAGAGAATGTGTTTGGGTGGTGCGATAGTGATGACGATGAGGCAGAGAATACCGAGTAAGACACACAATCTCCTCAATATAAAATGGAAAATTGGAAAATTCCTTCTCTATCGATGTGTTTGTTTTAAAGCATCATCATCTTCATTCAATCAGTTTGCTAAGCTGCCTCTCCTGTAAACCATTCTGAGGCAGGCGGTATAGGATATAATTTTGAAATTTTACTAACTAAACGAATCAAAGGGTCCTTGTGAATTCTCATTCAAAAAGACAGAGATAAAGATCTAAGGATGGTTATTGCTTATTTATATTATACACGATTCCAATTTATGTTTGAAGACAAAAAAAAAATATTTAATCATTATTGCATGTTGTTTTGGAAGAATAAAAAAAAACAAAACAACAATAAAGGCCTAAGTCGGCCTTATTTTAACACTTGAATTAGATAAATTGGATTTGGTTTTAAGATATTTTATAGCTTTTCTTTGAAGAGATTAATAAAGATTTGGGTTATTTGTGACTGAATTATTTTTGGTATAGGCACACAGTGGATGGTGGGTGAGAAGATGTTTTGAATGATTTTATTTTGTTTTGTTTTTTAAAATCATGAATGTATTGTTTTGAGAATTGAACATTAAAGGGCTCAGAGATATCATTTCGTGAGAGAAGTCACACCACTTAAAAATCATGTTTAAATTCAATCATTCAAAACAGTTTCTTAAGATTACTTTTGAGCATAATGTATCATGCAAAAATCTATCTTGATATAAAACTTTCATGCGAAAAAATGATCATGATAGAAAAGTATCATTTTAGAAAACTATTATGATAGAAATATATCATAAGATAAATATATCATGATATACAACAACCGTGTTAGAAAATAATCGTGATATAAAACATTTATGACAGAAAACTATCATGATAGAAAACTATTATAATTGAAAACTATCATAATAGAAAACTATCACGAGAGAAATCTATCATGATAGTAAACTTTCAAGATAGAAAACTATAATAAGAGATATCTATCATAAGAGAAATCTATCCAGATAGACAACTATCATGGTAAGAAACTACCATGATAGAAAACTATCATAAGATAAATCTATTATGATAGAAATCTATTATGATAGAAATCTATCATAAGATAATATATCATGAGAGATTACAATCGTGATAGAAAACTTTCATGATAGGAAACTACCATGATAGAAAACTATCATGATAAACAACAATCGTGATAGAAAATAATAGTGATAGAAAACATTCATGATAGAAAACTGTCATGAAAAACTAGAAAACTATCATGATAAAAACAATCAAAATAGAAAAATTTCATGATAAAAAACTATAATGAAAGAAAACTATGATGATAGAAAACTATCGAGTTACAAAACTTTCATGAAAGAAAACTTTCATGAAAGAAAACTTCCATGAAAGAAAACTATCATGAAAGAAAACCGATGGAAAACTTTCATTAGAGATACCAATCTTGAAAGAAATATATCAAGATAGAAAACTATCATGGTAGAAAACTATCATAAGATAAATCTATTATGATAGACAACTATCATGATAGACCACAATCGTGAAAGAAAACAATCTTAATAAACATTCATGATAGAAAACTATGAATTAGGGGATACCCTGTATAGTTCCCAACTAACAATTTAGCTTGTATAAGGTAAAATTTTTCGAATTTGCCAAATAATAGCTTGTATAGAGCTTGTATAAGGCAATCTTGAGCAAGCCAAGAATTTGCCACCTGAAATTTAAACAAATAGCTCCTTATAGCAGCTTTGAAATATGAGTTACACAAGCTCTATACAAGGCTTGTAAATATAAGTTATAAATGGCTTGTATAAGGCCTTCCAAAATTGTTTACTGAAAATGTTTAAAATAATAGCTGCTATAAGGCTCTCCACAACAAATCATTGCAAACAACTTGTATAAGGCTTGTTTATAAAGGCCTTATATAAATTAAAATAATCAGTGAAGATCAACAAGTGTGTCTTATAAAATATTGTGCTTATACAAAAATCTGATTAAAATAAATAAGAACGGTAAGTACCCATTGAACATCGTAAAACAGAAAAGAAGTGCTTAAAGCAACATTGAGCTTCTTAGCAAAACTTAAAAATGAATAACTCATGGAAAAAATTTAAAAGATCTGGAACCTACCAAAGACAAGTGAGAAAAAACAGAGAAGCAATTCTAAGAACAGCCAGAGAACTTTCAAGAAGTTTGGAAGAACAAAGAACAGATATTAGATGCGCACAAAAAAAAAAATACAATAAAATAAAATGCAACAAAAAATACATCAGAAAAATAAAATAAAAAACCGATAAAAAAAATATATTTTTTTTTATTTCAGGTAAAAAAAAATGTGTCTCTCGATGGATTGCTTATGCAAAATAAATTTGGGTAAGGCGTTATATAAACATCCAAGGCAAGCTATTGACAATAGCTGTCATTAAATGGCTTTGGAAAGGCCTTTTTTAAACATCCAAGGCAAGCTATAGCTTGTTCAGCCAAGCTAATAGCAGTTCATGAAAAGCTATTTGCTGCTATAAGACCTGTTACCAAAAGTCTTATGGCAGTTAGTTAGCTTGGGTAAATGCGCCAAAATGACTTGCATAAGGCCTTTTACTATTTCTATAGCAGTCTGAAAATAGCTTGTATAAAACCTTATACAAGTTAAGGGCCTTAACTCTTTTCTATTTAAATGCAATTCAAAGTTTAATTTGTCTGCACTCATATTATGTTCTTCTATGAAAGCTTATACAAATGGCTTATATTTAATATTTATATTTATTCACAAAAGCCATTCTAAAAAAAACGTTCCCAAATCTAAAACTTTTACAAAAAGTACTTAAAAATACATAATAAAATAGTAAAATGCACAACTCCTTTATGC
Source organism: Dasysyrphus albostriatus (assembly GCA_946251815.1). Lineage (NCBI taxonomy): Eukaryota > Metazoa > Arthropoda > Insecta > Diptera > Syrphidae > Dasysyrphus > Dasysyrphus albostriatus. The sequence goes on along the minus strand of OX276337.1, from coordinate 130,816,192 downwards.
AAACTATTAATATTAAATTATTTTCATTATAACAAGTCAGCACATAATATCGCCAAAAATAATACAAAACCAAAAAATCATATCCAAGCTATGAAGCTAGAAAACGTATGCCAAACAAGTTCATAACTCGTTATAGTAGTTAAAATTCATAATTAAATTTTCACACCCTACAAATGTATGTACGATGTAGGTATATGAATGGAAGCTAAGGGCGAACATTTTAGCAGACAACTCGCAGTTGTCCTACCACAACTAGAGCAACTAACAAAATATAATGTTCTACAAATATTGCAACCCCCTCCCTTTATCAAGCGAGAGTGTATGTGTGAAATGAGGTAAAGGTTTACACTTCACACTCAAAAAACACATGGAGTGTAATGAAACCAAAAAAAAAAAAAATACTGTTCAAAGTGAGTAATTTTCATTAAAACGGCTTCTAACCGATTCACAGAAATCTCTAAGCTAAAATTTGTCTATGAACGCAAAATAAAAAAAAACGAAAAGAAATTCAGCAAATAGGTTTTGGGTTTTCCACCATCATCATCAGGACCTTGGAGCAGGGCAAACAAAATTTCTTGAAACAAACAAAACCCTGGGCATATGTAGAGTCATAGTGTACATATATGAACAAGGACATGCTGAGTTGAATTTAGAATCCCTTTTCAAACAGTCTTCGGGGTAGATTTTAACTTTATTTTTTTTTTTATTTTGATTTTGTGCTTTCGGTGATTTTCACACTCTTCGTTCCATGGGTGAGCTGGAGCAGTGTTGTGCATACGGTAATACCAGTGAAATGGTGAATCCAGTGCATGCTGTTGGGCTTAGGACAATACTGCCAACAGGGGGCTCTTCATTGTTAATGCAAACATGAAACCTATTACGAATTGAATGAATCGCCACAGCACAGCTAGCTAACGGCTAGTATATGAAAGTTATTCTGAGATTCTGCTGGCCAAGGGCTGCTGTTAAAAAAATAAACTTTAAACGTATACACACAGCATAGAGGCCCAAGGGGTTGCTGCCATAGTTTTTGCAAATTCATTTTTAAGGACACAAATTCAGAAAATGAGAACAACAAAATATTTATTTGGGCCACGTTAATTGGCTTTAGTAAACAGGAATTTGATAAATATTTTTATGTTTTCAAATCAAGACTATTAAAATATAAAAAGAAGTAAACATTTTTTGATGTTTTGACAAAAAATCTATAAATAAAATGCCTACATGCTTTTTCACAATTTTCGTGTTCTCAAGTTGTACACATTAATTTGATTGAAATCAATTTTTAAGTGAAAATTAAGTGTGAGCCTTTTTATAAAAGCTATGTATACAAGAAATACAGTTAAACAATAAGTGCTTTGTTCGAACAGAATAAATTTTTAATTATGAAAGTATAAAATATTATTTCATTGAAGTGACTTTCTCGGTTGGGCTACCAGGAGGCAATCCTGGTCCACCCTGATGATTTAAAAAATATACTTGATAGTTTTAGCCTGTATTGCACCAATAGCCGCTGTTGTTATTGACTGAATCATCAATAGGTTGCTAAACATATTTCACAAAAGTTTCCAACGCCGCCGTCAAAAGACACAAAAGTTTCCAACGCCGCCGTCAAATTGGAACTTAGTAGTTCCAGGTGACATCACAAAATTACATGATTATTCAACTTTGTGTACAATAAATCGATTGTTGAATGGTTGGTTTGGTATATAGCTCCATTAAACTGAAACCAAAGCTTGTCTAAGACCAATTTCCTACCCATTGGGTAAAACAAAATGGGTTTTAAGTCTCGGTACCCCTATCCATTTACAGCTTCTTCTGTTATCCGTCATCTTGGACAAAAATGGACCAATACTGCCTTCACACAAAAAACCACACTAAACCGTCGAGTCATCAGGATGCATATGGTTGCTATTAATTTTAATTTGAACTGGTAACTTAAAAAAACGACTTTTTTGCAGGGTTACCGCAGTCGAAAAGTTGCCATCTAAATTTTTGAGTTTAATTTTTCAATGTTGTTATTTAGACGTTTTTTTAGTTTATTCATTTTTATGGATGGAAAAAATAATGCCAGATGGGTTTGAAGCTCGAGAGTCCGTTATATTAAAGGAGCATAGATATAGTTTTTAAAGATACAAACATTTCATTGGCTTATTTGATAAAATTATAACGTACAACGCTTGAACTGGATATGTATGGATCGTTTGTGATCATTTAAGCCAACAATTAAGGACAAGACCTAATTCTCTTCAGTTCTAAGGTTGCCGCCTCATATTTTTCCTTGAAAATTTAAATAATTATCCAAAATTAACTATTTTTTTCAACAGATGGGTTATAAATATAGGGTGTTTCACCTTAGTTATAATAATAAGAAAAAGCATGAAGGTTAGGTAGATACAGTTAAAATTTTTCAAGAAAAAATAAATTTATTAAAACAGAAAAAAATTATTTAAAATCAACGGTAACACTTACAACAACATTTCATAATTTTTTGTAAAGCCAGAAATCCTTTCCTTTATTGTTAATTTTAAATAAAGTTGTTTAAGTGACAAGTTCTTGAAAAAATATTTTTTTTTAACTTGAACTTTGAAAAAGAAATGAAAACAAAAATTTTCAAAATATCTTCTTTTTTAGAAATTTTACGTTTTATAAGTTACTATTTTTGTTGCCAAATTCAATGCACTTTTCAATTGCTGAAAATCTTAATCATTAAATTTTCAATATATTAAGAAATAAATGAACAAACTTCCTTTTAAAATTAAGAAGAATCCAACTAAGTGATTATTTCAGCAACCAGTTGATTTGTTATCAGCTTGGTGTTTTTCTAGCTAAGAAAGTGGTTTCTTAATTTTTAAATATTTTTAAAATTAGAAATCCTAGAACAACCGGTTTTCAGCGTTTGAATAAAATTTGATAAGTGTATTGGATTTTAAAAACAAATAAGTTGGTACTTTTAACATATTTAAAAAAATTTTTTGTCAAAATTTTAAACTTGAAAACTAATTTTTCAATAACTGTTTGCTTAAACAACTTTATTTAAAAAGCTAATAAAAGAAAGGATGACTGGCCTTTCAAAAAATTATAACATGTCGTTCTTATTTTCCTATTTTATGTCAATTTTTTTTTAGAAAATTGCTTCTCCTACCTAAACGGGTGGGAATACGATTTTTTTGACTATTCCGACCCAATTTATAACCTCAATCTTTTCGTGGTACTTTAGATGAATCACCATGCAGGGCCGTGCCTAGTTAGATTTCTTTCCCGGTTATTCCTACGCGATGTACTGAAATATTCGGTACTGGGTGGAGTCCAGTATTATGTGCCAGTTAAAGCTATCATTGAAACTCATCATTGACAATTTTGTTCTTTTATTTTGAGGTACTAAGAAAGAAAAATCATTTATTTTGATGATCAAATAAAGCTTAAAACTTAACCAGTATTTTTTATTGAAGAAAATGATAGCTATGTATAATTGGCGCCTAAATATGGTGGAAGAGACACGATTTATTATTCGATTTTTTGTACTAACTCTGTAAAATTCTTTTAAGGCAGCATCTCTGAGTTTGCCCCAGATGCTCAAAGGGCTGGGAATGGCCCTATCACTTATACCTAAAACGAAGTAAGACTAAGTTTTTTAAAGTGCCTATTCTTACCTAAAGATATATCATTGGTTGTAGAGAGAAATTTGAAAGATACAATGCTTAAACTAGGTGTTTATGTAGGATATATTTTGAAAAAAAGAGAGCATATGTGCCAGAAAAGCCGAATTTGTCTGATTTCTAGTAGCCATTTGTTGAATTTCGGCGTCCTAAAATCATTTCCTCTCCATCAATTCTTGATTGATATTGACGAAATTTGGAACACTTTATGTTTTGAATCTGCTTAATTCAGTAGTACAGCCTATTTTTTCTTCTTTCATGTAATGGCTAAGCAATTTAGGTCAGAACATGCATAAACATTTTCCAAGTCAGGATCTTAGACAAGACTTTGTATTAAATACAAATTTTTAAGCGTCTTAAAATAATATGCCTGAATGTATATATTTTTATATGAAAATGATTCAAAAATAGATTTGTACAAAATTAAAAACCATGTCTACAATGATGAGTAATGTTCTCGAGCCATTAGAACTAATTAAAAAAGGTACCTACTGTTCTTTTGATTTTTTTTTATTGAAAATTTGTATACCTTTATTATTATTCAAACTGATCCAATGTGAAAAAATTGACAATTTTGACAGGAGCTCCTAATCAAATGTAAGGCCAACTTTAAAAATGTGAAGAAATCAAAAATAATCTAAAATAAAAGATTGTGTTATTTACATTTGACTGGCTTTCTATTTCTTGACAGCTGGAAAATTACCAGTACCAGTGTTACCAGTATTTATTAAATATAAGAGATTATTTTAATAATTCCATAAGTAATGATAGTTTAACTGCTTTTTCAACTGTCAACTCTCGCAATTCTAAGCCTGATGTCAAATTTAAATAATGCAAGAAGAAAAAAAAATCAACATTATTGAAATTGTTATCTACTTGGAATTTTTCAAAAATTTTTAGATTTGTCCTAAAATTTGATTTTGAATTTCAACTTTAAGAATTGCCAAATTTTGTTCAGATTCAATGAGCTTAGTAATACTTTAATAGTTCTAAAACTTTGGGAACATTACTCAACATTTTGGATGGAGTTTCTGACTTTGGCTGTGTTTTTTTGTTGAATTTTGAAATTTTGTCCCAAAGCCTGATCTACACTGTGAAGTCGTTACTTGAAAGAGAAGAAAATAATGAGTGCCAATAAGTTAAACATCCCCAATTATTAAATGTACCAAATTTCATTAATATTCATTAGTAATTGGCAAGACCAAAAATCAACAAACGGACCATTCCTTTGATAAATTTTGGCCGCCAATTTTTCAAGTATTGTTTAACAATGAAAGCACGTTTTTTTCTCTCGCAATGCCTCATTTTAATTAATCCTAAATTACCAGCTAAAGTCCATTTTGTTATTTTGTTTTTTTTTTTTTAAGTGTTACCAACACTTTTCAACACAAATGGTGGGAAACTAAAATCTTGTGTTAATTTTGGAATACCTTTTTTCATTTGTGTGTTGCCACTTATTTTTCAAAATTAAAAAAAAAAAAATCAGATGGCAATCTCTCAACTTTAGCATCCTTATACCAGATTATGGATTTTGTATTTATATTTGTTCCAATAATCTTTCAAAAATGTAAGAGTTGATCCATTTTGAATCGTGGAAATATTACTCTGATCTTTCTTCAAATATTTGACTGCCCAAGAGTTCTTAATTTCATATAAGCATAAGATTCAAAAAGAAATCATCAGATGGGCCACATTTTGCCTGGAAGCTTGTTTGTTATTTTTGCAAATTAATTTAATAGTTCAAGGCTCATTTTTGTTTCAATGGACGTATTGTTTTTTTTTTTTTTAAGAAAAAATCTAATAACCATCTACATATTTCACTTGTTCCACAAATTAGTGCCAAGATTAGTATTAAAATTACTTCCGCGAAAAGTTAAATTAAATTTATTCCTCGACACAACTGCTTTTAATATTTTGTCCTTTCTTCATCTAAATATCTTAATTCTCTCTAATTCTTACAAAAAAAAAAAAATAATCCCTACCCCTGCAATATCTTAACTTCATTTGGTATAAAATTAATATCGATCGTCATTGACCATTTACTCTAAGCTTTCTCATCATTAGGACATCATTAATGTGATGATCCACCCTAAAATATTTAGAAGAAACAAAAAAAAACGACAGCAAGGCTCTCTTAATGAGGATACCTCGCTCCTAATGTGTAATCATAATAGCGCAGGGAAAATGTTAAACGGAAGGATTTGAAACTTTTGTCGATGTCTATATATAGAAAGATACAACCAGTTAAATGGTGGTTAATACATTATAAGCCTTCATTCCATTCCCCGCTATTTATTCTCTAACTGGTTTGTGGTTTGGAAATATTAAATTTAAGAGTTTTTTGTTTGTTGTTTTTGTTGTTGTTGGTGGTTTTGTTTCATATTATGCCAGGTGGGTGTGATGGCAGATTATTTTGACCGAAAAAACATGGAACCCCGCATGCCACAGGATTGATGCCAGCTCACGTTGGCGTTGGTGTTTGCACAAAACATACAAAATAAAATCCAACGTTTCCGGATGTTTGAAATTATATTTCGAATATTTGATGAGATTTTAATTAAGTTTTTTGATGATCTACAAAGGATGGCCGTCAGGCGGAAAGAAGCTTTTAAATTATTCGTGGGTGTCCATTGGTAACGCATTATATAGACATACACATATTATACACAGCTCAAACTTTATACCGCGATGCTATAAGCGCGGAATTTAGCACTACATTGGACTTATATAGCATTGGGCTATATGGGCTGCTCCTATATTCGCTGGTTTAGCTATTAAGCTATTTAGAAATTCATTGCGAATTGCATACTAAATTTAACACCTTTCTCAGTTATAGAGGTCCTGTTGTCCATAATGTGTGTAATATAACACCAACACAAAAGCAGCGAATAATAAAATCAAATTTAGAGTGAGCCAAAGTGTGTGTGATGTGTGCGATGAATTTTCCATTAAATCCTTTTAATTATGAAATTTGAATTGTGAGCTAGAACCAGAGAGCCATATAGAGCCTGAGCTAGAGCTAGAGCTAGGGAGCCTTTGAAATTATTTATGAAACAGTGAACAATCATTATTACACTGTCATGTGTGAATATTGCAAATGTATACAATTTAGTGATTAATTGTTATGGTCGGTTGTATGTCGACACAGTGGCCAGTGATATTGGTGGTGGTAAGGGCCGTGAAGGTGGGAGGGTGGTGAGACTCCGATTGAATGCCGCAAGTAAGGATATGGCTTTGGGGGTTTCAATCTATTGCATCATCATATTGTTGAAATTGATCAAATAGGAATACACACGCGATGTTTTATGCGATTGGCAGTGTCAATTGATGTGGGCAATGTCAATGGTGTGATAATGGTTAGTCAAATGCCTACCTGACAGGAATTTGATTTTGTATTATATTTGTGAAAAAGGAAATAGAAATGTTTCACGCGATGACTATAAAATGGTAGCATCGAACAGGCCACTTTTGTGTTGGTTTTACAGGAATTTTAGGGGGAAAACTTTATTGAAACATGGTGCTTATATTTGACAATAGAAATGCTTCAAAAATGGTTAGGAATGTGAAAAATATAGAAAGCAGTTTAAGTCGAGATAATTGACTTTTGAACGATGATGAAGTGATCGATCACTTAGCTGAGCTTTTATTGTGGAGAACCAAGGCCTAGTGACTTACAACTCTCAACCATTCCTGAGTGCGTGCTGATGGCAGGAATGGAGAGGACTTAAAGTTTTTTGCCGAGTCCGAACGGCTAGATGAGAAGCACTTATTCATGACAAGTATACCCTTGGAGGAATTGTCAGTTCCTCGCAAGAGGCAGTACCTCGGGAAAAACATTTCTGCTTTTTTTAGATAGCAGTGGCTGGGAATCAAACTCAGAACTTCAGCATGACAGTCCAGCGCACTTACCATCATACCACGATTTACTCTTTTTTTGATATAATCTATTATATTCAAGCTGAAATTTAACACATTCAAAAACACAATTCCATTTGAATGCAAGCCTCAGTAAATGAAAAGTTAATAAATAACTTGCAATCTTTAATCGAATTTGACAAACCAATTCGAAAAAAAAAAAGACACACACTTTTTAGTCGGAAAACTGAATACCTACCATCGAACGGAAAAAAAAGAGAACAAGAAGATAAAAATAATTCTCCCGAGAGTTCTTCTCTTCGATAGTTCAATTCATAAATAAGCTGTCGCAGTTTCTGCAAGTTTGTAAATTTTTTTTTTTCGATTGCAACTATCGAACAACCTCAGTTCGTGTTAAACAGAACAAAAAATTGCAAAAAAAAAAATGAGAAAAGAAATGGAACTTCTTCATCCTCTTCGGATGGCTGTTTCGATTTCAATATCACTTCGTCTTTTTTTTTTTGTTGCTCGCTTCATACATATACAAATGTCATCTTGTATTGTTTGTGTCTTTCCTTCTTCGTTGTTGAGGATTACAAGAGTCCTTGCTACAACTATGCGATACTGCTTCAGTGATGCTTCATGCAAAACTCCAATATGGATGACCGTTTTTTTTTTTTTTTTTGTTCCCTGAATAAATTCACTGTTCTTGCCACAGGCAATAGACCCCGTCCTACCTTCAATGAATTGGCAGCAGCGTAAAAAAAAATATGCAAACAAAAAAATTTATATATCAAGCCCCTGAGATAGTACAGCAGCAGTAGCCTAGAAATAGAACCAGAGTACAACTTTATGAAAAGAACACACAGAATGCCAACGAAAGCGAACACAATATTCGTTCGTGACACACTCGGGGGCGTATACGCTACTTATTTTCACACTTTTGAGTTCAAAACGCTGCCAGGCAGCTGCATCAACACTATACTGCCGAGATCCTATGTCTATGCTGTGATATGCATATTGCTGGGTTGTATACTCCTGCCTTTCCCTCCCAGTGCCATCAGCTGAGGAGTATAGGTTGAAAGGAAGAAAATATCCAACCATATACAAACCCCCATGGATAGTTCTCTGAAGTGGTTTCCTTTCGGTACTCGAAATCTGCATGTGAGATGTTAATGGATAGAAGAAGATATCTCTTCCTATATTTTCAACTTGTGCACTATAGAAACTATTATATATTGCATGACAGCCAGAGGAAACTAACGGAGAATTTGTTTCTATTTATGTTCATTTGTTACTATGTGGGCAGTCGTTTTATGAATTCTTATTTCAATTTCCATGTTTGAATGATTTTTAATCGATTTCAAATGAAAACAAAAATATAAATTTCTAATTTTTGAATTTTTATTTTGGACGCATCCTGCTATATTTATTTTACCGCTAGCCAGTGGAAAAATAAAAATATGAAAAATATCAATTGGAGCTGATTCAGCCCTCTCTGAAATGAACTTTTTCTTCATATCCACCCTAATGTAGGTAGATATGTAAGTAGTTTGTGAGATAGTCGTGTATTGCAAACTTGATTATTTATTGAACTTGATTTGCACAGGTTTTTTTGCTTTTAAAAATCGATAAGGGCTTTGCTTGTGTATATTTCTATTTTCGACTTATGACCCAAGAAATATTTTACTTAAAATATTCGGAACACCAAAAGGAGGTAAGGTTCTTAAAAAAAATTTTGACCGCCTATAATTTTTAAATTTTGATTTAAAGTTGCGATAGATAGGTGAGGTTATTAACTAAACATTTTTTCGAAAAAGTGGAAAATTTTCGGTATCAGGAGGTCCTATGTGTCACTACATACTTCGTCTGACATATCTCTTCGCTATCAGACATATTTTGCTATAACAATCTTTCAATATTTTCGTTAATTCTATTTATTTTTATAGTAAAATAATAGTAGGTTCTTAATTAATACAAAGAAATCAAATTACCACCTTTATAAGTGCGGTCTCAGAGACCGCTGACAACATATTTTGATTAACCAAGGCTAAACGCGTGCATTTTTTCATTCTCCATCTCTTAGCTCATAGGAGATGCAAGTTGATCACTAAGAAAGGTCCATGGGTTTTGTCTGTCACACGACACTTATTACATTGAAGTGCTTGAATTTGAAAATTTGTTCCTGTCTTTGAGAATGGTGGTAAGTGATCGTTAAGTCTGTTTACATTTTTGTTTTTAAATTTTGATTAGGTAACTCTGTCCATGAATATTGTCCGCTGTGTTTTCATAAGCATTTCTAATGCATTTCTATGTAACTTCAATTCCTTTTTTTCGTCTCCTTATGTTTTTGTTTTGTAATATTAGCTGTTTTTGGTTACGAAAATTTTCAATTTGCCAGAACCTACAAGAGAAAAAAAACCTAAACTTTCAGAACAACTTGGCCCAAATTTCACGTGACCAAACAGGCATATCATATACCTAGGTGGTGTTCAAGCTTATTAGTTTTTCGTTTGACAAACAGGTAGGTAGTAAGGTACAGCGATGGAAAATGTTAAATAAAAACGCTTAACTTAGAGATTATCGATTTCAAAATGAGGTTTTTTTGTTTTATTCTTCTAGAAATCTCGAAACAGAAAAAACTTTTCGAAAAATGAAAGACTAAGCTTCTAAGTTTCAAAAAACCAAAGTTACGAAATGATTGAGCTTCCAAAAGATGAACCTTCAATATTTTCTTCATTTTTAATTCTGTATCAGCTATTACCGATGTTTCAACATGTAGACACCTTGTTTTGAAAATATATTTTTTTAATTCTGTTTCAAGTATCACCGGTGTCAAATTCATTTAAATCGATCAAATAACACCTAAGTTCCAAGAATTTTAGAATTTTTTTTTCGAAACTTTCTCCTTGGATACTTTTTCTTGTGAAACTTTGACTTTTCGAAACTTTATCCTCTCAAAACTTTTTTTTCCAAAACTTTGTCTCTGGAAAATGTATTTTTTCGAAATTTTCTCATTTCGAAACTTCCTCCTTCGAAACTTTGTCTATAGAAACTTTGCCTTGAACCTCTGGTGAATTCCCAAAAATTTCATTACAAAATGTTTGTCTCTGAAGACTTTAAATATACAGATTATTCTCAAAAGATGCATTTTTTCCATGTTAATTCCGTGTTTGGGGGAGATCAACAGTGTTAGGGGTTTTAGACAACAACATAAATAGCAGCTTACATACCATTTTTTGGTTTCTCCCCCAACATTTTTTTTATGTTTTTAATCATAAATAACGGTACATAACTTATTTTCTTAACAAATATATAAACTTTTTTTTCTCAAAAACAGTTTTACAACTTAAAAAAAAAAAATATAAATAACCCTTAGTAGAGGGTAAAATCGTACAAAGGGCCATTTTTCTAAAAATGGTATGACTGATTTTAGTTAATTTGTTCAAATCTTCAAAAAACATAAACAGAATTTACTACCAACATTTTGAAGTAAAATAATTTTTTGGGATTTTAAAAAATATTGCAAAATTATTTTTTTGAAAATTTGTTTAAATCCCTTAGAAAAGTTAAAACAAACCTTCCATAGGTACAAATGTTAAGAAAACGGTTGTAAAAATAATTTCTTTTTCTCAATAACGACTACTACGACTTTGATAAAATTTTTCAATTTACTTAAATTAGTGCAATCACCCACCAAACATTACAAATAAAATGTACGACTAGGTTGCACATACTTGCTCTTATGTTCAAGTGGCTGAGTGTTTATGTAAGGACATAGAAATTATGAGAGATTGATTGTATTAAAAAAATATTTAAAATTGTTGGAGAGATTTACATAAAAAATTATTTCTCTTATATAAGATCCCTTAAACATTTTTAAGGAAAATATTTGGTGTGCAAATCGTTAGTATTGATTTATTTGCAAAAAAAAATAAATTTTCTAAAGAAATTGTCAACCCCTTTTTGGGAAATCGAATTAAAAAAAAAAAAAAAACATTGAAACTTTTTTTTTTTTTAATTCAAAAACTTTCTTTTTTGAAAATTTTAATGTGCAATATACCATACCATATCACACTAATTTGAGCAGTTTAATTTAAACCTAGGAGCCGTTTTTAAGAAAAATATTTTCCTTAACGGTTTTTTAACATTTATATGAAAAGTACTGTATTTTTTTCATAAAAAGTTAAATTTTTTCTTAAAACACCTTACAAAGCGTATAAAAAAAGAACCTTAAATATCAATATATTTCATAATATTTGATTTTCAAAAGAAAAAAATTTTGAACATTTTTTTAAAAATCCAAAAAACATTTTTTTCTTTAAATTAAAGTAAGAAAAACCATAAACATCTGTTGAAAAAAAAAATAATTGAAATCAAAGTAATCGTTTTGAATCAAATCGAAAATAAAAAAAATGGTTCCTTATTTTTTTGAAAAATGATTTTCCTCCCAAAGGTAGCTTTTACCGAACTAAATTTAATTAATTTTCTTAAGAATAGTTGTGGAGCCTATTTTGAGAAAAATAAAATTTTATAAAATTGAAAGAAATGTGTAGGTAGAAACATTAAAAACAACTATAAACCACTATGACCAAGCCGTTAAGGTTTTAGCCGAACAGACAACCAGAAATTTGGCATCCATCTTTTTGGTGTGCTCTGAACAATTTTATGTATGTATAGGAAATATTTTTTTCAAATTATTTGCTATGAAATCATTTTTTTTTTAAATTTTTCATCAAAATTTACTTTAGGCAACTAGTTAGTAACAGTACCTTCCATAAAACAGTTTGTTTTTTTTTTTTATTTTGAGTTATCTAAGAATATAAATTAATTTTTTTTATACAAATTTCAAAAAACTGAATTAATATTGCACTTCGAAATTTTCGAAAAAAGGCAAAAACACATTTTTAAATTTTCAAAAAAAAATTAATTTTTTTTTTTCAAAAAAAAAGTTAAAATTTTTTTTTTTGGAAAATATGATGTTTCAAAATTTTATTTTTATAAGGATATTAATAAAAAAAATAGGATTTTCATACATACCAAGTTCTATAGAAAAAAAAAATTTTTTTAAGGAACCGCTCAAAGCAATGAATTTAAAATTAAATAAACGGAATATTATACTTGTAAGTGTTTAAGTATAGCAATTTTTCCAAAATCTTTGTGTTTTCGAGTGTGAATGCTTCCCCTAAAGCTTAAACATAATGCTTAATTATATCAAACAAAGCTATAAATATATTTCTGAATAGTGCACCTCATTTATGAACAAAATCTACTTGCTACCTAATTGCATCTTATATAACTTCAATTCCTAGGTAAAATGGTTCAACTTGGCTTCACAAATTTACGGCAACATAAAAAAAATCCACATACATTGTGTTATCCTGGCAAAGTTTAAAAATTTCTTATACACAATTTGCTTCAATTTTGTTTTTGTATGCTTAAAAAACTTTGTGCTAAAGTAACAATGATTCACCTCATTTCATTCAGGTGTGGAAGGATAGAAGTCATGAATATTGTGTATAATGCTTAGGAAGAACGTGCTCTCAAACAATTGCCATATACCCAAGAAAAGATGAACAAAAAAAAAAAAATACAAAAAAAGAAGACGAAAAAAAAAGACAAAAAAAAAAGAACACAACACAATACACAGACGAACCTAGTTTTATATATTATATCCTTTTGCATTTCCACTAAATGCATCTTCACTTGACCTGGAATATTAATTTAACTTTCTTCTTTTTTATTTTGGACTATTTTTTGTGTGTTCTTTTTTTTTATACGAGTATTCATTTTTGTGTCCTTTATTTCACATTTATGTATGAAAAAAAAGTATCCTTTCCTGTAGTTTAATGCTGTGTCTAGTGCAGACTTCTCTCACGTGAAAGTTCGTTGCACACACACAAAAGTGATGGCAAATTATTATGCGCTCATGGCCATTTTTCTTCTGCTGTCTTATTTTTATCGCGCCAAAAATGTAGCATTTTAGTGTGATGCTGCTGGGATGCTTCTACTTCTGCTTCTACTTATGCTTCTGATGCTGCAACCTCCTGGTATAGAACTTCTTGCTTCTATTCCTTCCATGTGTTGTGTATGTAGGTAGGTATACCTACATGCTTTTTCGTACTTACTCAAGTGTGGTATTGTTCTTTTAACTCATGTTTCATGCTCCTGCTGCCTTTATGCGTAATGTGTTTTTTGGGTGAAGGTTGGTGCAGGATATGACTTTTGTAGGTTAGTCACTAAATTGTTAAAAGAAATTCATATACATATTCATAGGTACCTAACTACCTACTTAAATTTATATAAAAAAAAATAAAAACAACATCAAGACCTGGAAACACTTAGAAACATTGAAAAAGAGAATTCAAAAGTGGTGTTGGGGTTTTTATGTTGATTCACAGAGTTTTGTATGCATTTAGTCAAATTGCCCCCAAGGGGGTTAACTTTGCAAATAAAACTGCCCAATTAGGCGATTAATCAAGACAATGTTTTGTTGCGTTTTATTTGCTTTTTTTTTTAAGTAAAAAAAGTAGAACAATCGCTTAGCAAAGTAGTTGGTGACCTTTTGGGCTTGAGGCTCGACAAAACCTTAAGTTAAACGTCATTCTTTGATTTAAGTGAGCTTTTTTGTAAATGTTGAGTACTTGTTTCTGTGTGTAAATATAGGGCACTGTTAGATAGGGGTAAGAGTAGCAATTGCAATAACAGCTGTTAAGTGATTGTTATTTTTGCTAAAGTTAAGTTATATTCTTTAGTCTTCGAAATGCTTTGAACCAAACTATAACAATGCTTGAGGGTTATATAAGAAGCATCTAATGTCTTTTAAAAAATGTTGCCCAAATCTCGGTTTAAGAATCCATTTACTTAAAAGATTTAAAAAAATGTGTAGCTATTTGGCAAAAATTTCAGAACCACCTCAGTTAGAAGCAATAAATAAACCAAACGGTAAATTGTTACCCGCTTGTCTGAAAAAGGCATTAAGTACTGAGCTACCAAGGAAACACAGGAAAACAAAAAAACAGCGACAGAAACAAAAAATAAAAAAATAAATACCGAAAATAAATATCACAAGAAGCATAATCAAAATACGAAGCTGACAGGTTGTCAAAGGTGCGCCATATATACCTACTGCTAGCCCGTGTTTATACGTAAATAAAAAAAATATCTTCCTCCTATGAACGTGAGGTATAATTTCGTTCTTTCATTATTCCTCCTTTCAAAAGGGAAAAAAAACACATAAATGAGACAAGAAGGGCGCGTAGTAGAGCGAAGGATAGGTAAATTTACGTAATTTATATCCTTGCGTGATACCGTTTCACATATATATTGTACTCTCTGCTTCTCATTCGTATTGGCCGCGTATTGCGTCCTTGCTGACACAATGTTCTTTTCTCTACTTTTTTGCCGAAATTATGGGATGCTTTACAAAACGGCAATATTCCTGTTCACGAAAATCGAGTGATAATGATAATGGCTGGCTGATATGAAACAATACCTGCTGCTATTGTTTCTACATCCTTATAAAAGAGTAAATTTATTTATATTGTACCTATATGTGGTAAAAGGACTCTTGTATTTTGTATGGTGTGTTAATAACGTGAATAGCCACTATTCAATCATTTGCTGGTTGACATTGTAATGAAATTACATTTCTTCTAGGCTTTTCTACGATTTATTTGTTGATGAATAATTGATTGGTGTTTTTGTTGAAGAGGAAGAAAGGCAATTAGTGTGTGAAGTTTGTAATACAACGCTTCATTGAGCTTTATTTAGCTTGAGGAATTAAAGGAAAAGAAGAAAATGAATGTACATCTATCTACAACGTGACTATATGGTTTGGATGGTAATTCAGCAAAAAGTTTGATGAATTGATAAAATTACCAACTTGAGGGTTTTTTCTTTATTTATTAAATTAGTCTTTGCGAAATTATACTTACAAAAAAAAAAAGGATTGAAAAATTCATTTTGCCTTCTATCTTTTTTAAACTGAAACAAAATTTTGTTTAGGTCCAGTCAACGAAGACCCAAAATTATCAAATAAATGCAATAAATCGTGCTCTCTGGGTTATTATTTAATATTGTAGAGATGATCTCCAGGTACAACATACTAAAAGTCCCAAGCCCAGGCCCATGAGCTTTGGACAAGAGGATGGAAATATTTTGAAAATTAAGTGCATTAGCGGGAAAGTTTATATCACAAAATAAAGGATTTTTAAATTTTCTACAAATTTTTACTCATCTTTTTGGTAGGAGCAAAGTTAAGACAGATATGGGGAGTAGAATCTTCAAATATCTGAACAAGAATGTTATTGTCTGCTTATACTTACTTACTTAAAGTGGCACTACAATCCAGGGTGGATCAGGGCCTCAACTAACAAACTTCTTGCAGCTGGCTCGGGGTCTAGCTAACTGTCTCCAGTTTCGCACGCCAAGTTGGTTGAAGTCCTCTTCCACTTGCATGCACCACCTGTTGCGCTGTCTTCCTCTTCTGCACCGTCCCACGGGGCTGAATTCAAAGACTTTTCGGGCCAGAGCATTGTTGTCCCTTCGCTCAAGGTGATCCAGCCATCTCAGTCGTTGGCTTTCACTTTACTGGCTAGGTCTGTGTTACTGTACAGCTCGAACAGTTCATGGTTTTATCTTCTTCTCCATTCCCCATCTAAGGGACCCAAAATCACCCGGAGAATTTTCCTCTCAAAACAGCCTCAAGCGTTTTCATCCACCGTTAATAGCGTCCATGTTTCTGCACAATACATCAGGACCGCGATGTTTAGCGTCTTATACAGGGACACTTAAGTTGCTCGAGAGAGGGCTTTGCTTCTCAATTGCCTTCTTAGCCCAAAGAAACAGCGATTGGCAAGTAGAGTAATTCTTCGTTTGATCTCAGCACTGGTATCGTTCGCTGAGTTTATAGCGGAGCCTAGGTAGACAAAGTCATTGACCACCTCAAAATAATAGCTGTCTATAGTTATGCGCTGACCGAGATATGGGTGTTGGGTGTCTTTCTTGTTGACAGCATATATTTGGTCTTGCTTTCATTCGCTGTTAAACCCATCTTCTTGGCTTCCTCCTCAATACTTACTAAAGCATACTTACTAACGCTTTGAGGCTTCCAAAAACTATAAATAGTTTTGTGTGCTTAAGTTAATAAAAATTTTTTTTTGGATTTTTAAAAATGTTTCAATTTTTTTTTTTTTGAAAATTAAATATTTCGAAAGTCATATGATCAATTTTTTTGGAACTCGAAAAAATAACGGTACAAAGTTAAAAAACCGGAAAAGAAAATATTTTTTTTTCTCAGAAACTACTACTACGATTTTGATTAAACTTTTTTTATATTCTAGAGTTAATACTAAAATAATAAAATTAATAATAAAATTTTGCACTAATCAACTATGACAAATACTTGTCATAAAACGTGTTTTTTTATTTTGAATTTTCTCACTATCGGCTGAATGGATTAAGATATATTTTCTAACATACGAATTTTAGATAAGATTAAATAATATTGCATATAAAAATTTTCAAAAAAAAAAGTTTTTGAATTTTTAAAAATGCTTGAAACTAAAGCATTTTTTTAAAAAATTCGATATTTTTGACGGCTTTTTTCAAATTTTATTTTTAAATATATTTAAATAAATACTTAAGATTTACATACCAAAAATTTTCCTTATAAATGTTTAAAGATTTTTATATATACAAAATTGTTTTTAAAGAAAATCGATTTAAATATTTAAAATTTTCATATTCAGTAAAGAATTAAGATGGCGTTCTTTTTTTTTTATCTCAAACTCTCAACGAATTTTTTTACATAGTTTAAATATATCGAGTTTCATGCTTTTAAACATTTTTCTATCACAATTTCCATGTTATTTAATGTAATTTAATTAAAATGCGACCCAGTCGTACATTTTCTTTTATTTGTTTTAACCAATTTTTTGTTGAAAAAACTGCAAAAATTCAGTAAAAATGTTTACAATTGAAGGTCATTGCATAATTTTTTTTTATTATTTTTCAACTTCCTATATTCCTATTGAAATATACCGTTATTTAAAATTTTTGTAACTTAATACTTTTGAATGGTTCATTATGGACTGAAGGGAACTATGTTTTCTGGCAAGACAAAATTTTTAAAAACATAGCTGCTAAAATACATTTAAGTAAATAAATAAATAAAATAAGTAGGGTTAGTTAGTAAGTTAAAATAATACCTTTTATTTATTTCATGAAAAAAACAACTATCAAAGCAAAAATATTTCCTTTTCAATTGTCGTTTTTTAGCTTTAAGGTATTTTTTTTTTTAATGCCCAAGCTTATTTAAAAAAATAGTTCTGCACCATGCAATAAATTGTTTTAGAAATTTATATTTATTATATTTATATATTTTTTTTCCTCTTGTACAGAAGTCCAAAATTATTAGTTAAATGATTCTACTTCTTATTTTGACAATATTATATTTCTTGGGGATACCTAAGTTGTGGATGAATAGTTTTTATATGTGGATGAATTTTAATTTTTGTGTATAAAAAATTAAGATTAAGATTTACCTTTATCTTAATACTGATTAAGTGATTAAGCTCCTTACCTGAAAATAAAAATGAAAATTATAAATTTTAATTCTTAATTAAATTTTACAAAAATATTTGGTAAATAATATTGGTATTAATAATATTCAAAATAGCTTTTACAAGGAAAGCTTTAGTTCACACAAATTGAACAAAAATCATTCCTGCTAACATGTCTCTAGACCTTTGGCACCTCATGTATGGGAAATTTGTAAAAAGAAAATGCGATGTAATTTTTCAGTGATTATTCAGAAAATGTCAACTAGCCCTAGAAACAGTATCCTATCCAAAAGATTTCTAGATCATGTTAAAAGACCAACTATTTTCAGTATTTTCGTTTCAAGGTCACAACAAAAATTTTTGGCACCTCATTAGGGTCATAAAAAAAGAAGTATATCATTTGAAAGCCCACCTGACGGTCATAAAAGGTCAGCCATTTTCAGTTATTGGTCAGCCACAGATTTATTTTTATGAATTTTTATCCTTACGCCGAAAATCGTTCGTGACCTTGAAAAAAGCTGACCAATTACTGAAATTAGCTGACCTTTTTTTTATGATCTTAAGGAGTTTTAGGTGGAATAAATTTTCTGCAAATTTCCCCTAAATGAGATGCCAGAAATAATTTAAAAATTCAACTAAAAGAATCTATGGCTGACCAATTTCTAAAATAAACTGACCTTTTATAAGGATCTCATCTAGAGATCCTTTAGATGACATTCATTTTTTGCATATTTCCCATAAATGAGGTCCCAAAAATCGATATGACCTTCAAATGCTTTTTTAAAATCCATTAAGAATTAAAACGATGCGTGGCCAATTTCTGAAAAGTGGCCTTATGCCAAATGGCATACTTTTTATTTTAAAATGGCCCAAATGAAGTGCCATTTTTTTTTTTTTGTGACTTTAAAAATTATTAGAACGAAATCTATGGCTGACCAATAACTGAAAAAAATTGACCTTTTATCACCATCCAAAGATCTTTCGGGTGACATACATTTTTTTTTGAAAATTTCCCATAAACTTGGTGCCAAAAATTGCACGTGACCTTGAGAAATTTTAAGGCTGAAGACTATTTTATATTTTCTGACCAATATGATTGCATTTTTTTTCTTTAACTACGCATATGAGGTACCAAAGTTCCAGAGCCATTTAAATTACTTTCATACATGATAGGAGACAAAGAAATAAAATTCAACAAAAATTTTGTTTGTTTAGTACAAAAATAAAGACATGGAATTTTTTGTCAAAAAATACCATAGGGAAATGATTTTTGCCAAAAAAATACATCAAAAAAGACCACTGTGTGTGGTCTTGAATTAAGGACTGAATTGTTGTTTCGCAAATAAAAAAGAATCAAATATTAAATTACTGATAAATATTCTGTTTTTAAGGGTATAAATAAGGTACTAAATATTTTCTATTTTCGGCATCTTGAAACACAAATCCTTGTGATACCAAATACCTACATTTAATGATTTCTTAGAGATAAATTTTATTTGTATCTTTTGTGAAGTAAAAGTTTAAAAACTCAAATGTTTCATAAAGTTTTTACTGAAAACTGATATTATACACCGAACTTACGTCATTACTTCATAAATAATTTTCCCACAAAATTTTCCAAATCTTTTTATTTCCATTTACACAACACACAATTAATTTACCTACCTTATTTTAATAAATAAGCTACCTAATAAAAGATACTTAAACTCAGTAGACCTTCAATTTTAATTACACTTTCAAATAATAAAAGCCAATTATCGTATGGTCATAATTATAAATTGTAATTTATAATTAAAATCCAAATGAAATTTTAATATGAGCAATAAATATGATCTATGACCTGCTTCAACATACATACGTTTATTTGTATGTTTATATTATTGTACTATATGAAATCTGAATTAATATTTAAACTTAATGAAGCCAATTACTGAAAATCCTTTCAAAAATCATGATGCACCATAAGAACCAGGATTAATCAAAAGAGCAACTTTCCGACTCACACACACCGAAAAAGAGTATTTTTTTTTTTTTATTTTTATATTAAAATATAAATATCTCATCCGTAATCCGTAAGTATCTACAAAAGCTCTATTTTTTTTTTGGTTTGCAGCACACACAATTATGCTGTGTACTCACAACTCTCAGAGCCCCATCGTCATATCGTACCTCTATGCTTCAATCATTTTAATATGATTTAATTTTTGAATTAAAATCTAATATCTAATAAAGCCTCGAGATTCATTCACATCGACGAGAGAGAGAGAGATACAAGGATATAAAATCCACTCAATTCTAAGGATGTTCCGACTTTTGTCGTCGTTGCATCGTCTCTCGCACTCCGCCTCTATACTCTGCTTAAGGATGCAGAGTCGACAAGTGAACAAAAATTATACGAAAATAAAAAAAAAAAAAACTGAAACCAAAGAAGGAAAATGAAAATGAAAGGATCCAATTTAATTTTCCAAAAACGTCAGACTGGAGAAAAGTAGACAAAAAAAAAAATAATATGAAAACTCTCCATCATCCAGCTTTAGCTCAGCTTGGAGTTGTTCAACTGCAGGCGCATAGATAAGAGAGCCGCACAACAGTGGAAAAGGTACTTCAGCCAATATCCTGGCAGTGGTAGATTCCCATCATTTTGCCGCCGCCACGTCTCGGTCGCTCCCTCATCGTCGTCCTCCTACCACCACCACCATCACATCACTCCTATTCATCCCATACAATGGCTCATACGTATTATGTTAATGCCAGGTAAATGCGCATAATAATTTCATAAATTTAATGCTGGCGGTTCCTTCCATCCAACCATAACAAATCACATCTGCATATAAGTTTTATTGCGCACCGCTTCTTCCCAACTTGAAATTTGCCTGCTCTGATGGCTGCACGCGGTAGCTACAGTATACAGTGGCATCGAGAGCAGTAGCGGCAGTCGGCTCAGGCTAGAAGAGGAAGTGAGGCCCCTATGTGTCTGACTGACTGTCTGCCAGTTTTTTTTTTAATAATAAGTATGTATTTAAAAAAAGACAACTTTTTTAAACTTGGCAGAGTGTACACTTTTTTCCAAAGTGGGTGCACCTTTATGGCAGCATGGTTTAGTAGTGTTAGTGTGTAGTAGGTTAAAGGTAGTCCTAGAATAAAGGACTACGGGATATTAGCATTTTCTACATTTTTCGTATTCGGATTTTAAAGTGGATATGAAGCGATAAACCAGACAAATAGCGGACTCACTCACTCTGGGCTGACACATGAGATAAAACAAATGTGGGGTTAGGGTTTGAGGATAATTTATTTTTTTTCTGATTTTATTTTTGCGGGGATTATTTTTGGTAGACAGACAAACAGATAAAGCAACAGACAGACGACGAATGAGATTTTTATGTTTTTTTGTTTTTAAAACAGATGTGGGCGACATAAAATCGTGTATCTGTGCCAGCAGCGGATGGCAGGAGTGATAATATTGTTTAAGTCTTGTTATCTCTGAAATGATAATTCACACACAGGTTAATGTATTGGAAGGTGAGCAGATTGTAGACGAAAAAAAAATGTAAAAAAAATAAAATACCTACCTATAATGATGTGGGTGTACTGTGGCGTATACGTATTATTTTTGTATTCAATTATTTCAAACTGTGACACATACGGGATACATATTTTTTCTATTATTTTAATGCTAGGAAATATACGGGAAAATAAAGTTTAAGTTGAACTTTGGATTTGTATTATCTCTTTTTTCAGTAAAAGCTGTTTCATGGTTCGAGCTTTACTTAATTATAGCTGCTTTCAAATTTTTCGTTTCACACAATGAAGCGCTAAGGAACTTTATCTAGGTTTAAACACAAAAATTATGTTATAAACACATTAAAATTTTTGGGGAAAGATATTAATATGAACCCCGAAGAAAACTTTTAGCAACTTTAGTAAATTTTTCTTCATAAAATTACTCAGATTCCTGTACGAAAATATATCAAAGGTACAAATGCCTTATTGACTGGGTGATTTAATAAAAGTGGCTGAGCGACCTGAGCTCTGCTCGGCAAAAATTTTCAATTTATTTAATTTTTCTTAAGCCAGTTGACCACTCAGTCCACTCGGGTCAACCTGATTGGTAAGCTTGTTAGAAACGTTTTTTAAGAGTTCTGTCAATATAGAAGGATGCTTACTAGATACCTTGACATCAACATTATCCGAATAAGCAATAACTCTATATCTCTCTGCCTTTAGTGATGTCAACAGCTTGTTTACTACCAAGTTCCAGATAAGTTCAGATAGGACACCACTTTGTGTGAAGCTGGGGCACCTCTACTGATAGATCTATTGGAAGAAAACTATCCATTATAGCATTGAAAATCCTCCCATTTACATTTGGATTTTATTTTTAATTGGTCTAATATAGCTAAGGTCAGCTCTGTGGCAGCTTTTGGATCCCCAAGAAAAAAAGTTACTTTTCGTAGAATAAGCAAAAAAAAAACCTATTTGCCATGTCAAATAGATAGGCAGTCAGAATTTCCAGGCCTACTTTACTCCTTTTTCTTATCGTACAAATTAATTTTTCCTATTAGTCTAGTCAAGAAACCCAATCCCAATTACCTTAACAAGAAGACTTTGGAAAAGATAATTGATAACTTTATCAGATCAGAATTATAAATAAATATGCCTTTGAACTATCGCCAGCATGCTAACACAGCTAACAGATATCGCCCAGTATGAACTCACAAACACCGTACAAAGAGCTTTAGACTCTAAAGAAATGGCCTTATGTGCGTTTCAAGATATTGAGGGTGCCTTTGACAATACCCCACCAACTGCGGATTGTGGAAACATATGCAAGACAAAGTGCCCAGAAAGTTATCACACCAAGAGGCTGTCCTCAGGGAAGGGTCTGAGGGGTTGATGAATTATCGGAAAGTCTTTCTTCTCAAGGCATACATACTACTACACTAGACAGTAAACTTCTTTTTGGACCAAACATGTCGAAAAAACTGTCGGGATAGCCACAAAGGCCTTAATGATTTGCAAAAGACTTGGATGT
Source organism: Dasysyrphus albostriatus (assembly GCA_946251815.1). Lineage (NCBI taxonomy): Eukaryota > Metazoa > Arthropoda > Insecta > Diptera > Syrphidae > Dasysyrphus > Dasysyrphus albostriatus. The sequence goes on along the minus strand of OX276337.1, from coordinate 130,793,078 downwards.
AAACCATTGGGCTGTAAACCAAACATCCTAAGATGGATGTACACCAGGATGGTAAGACCCATCATTACCTATGGGATGGTTGCATGGCACAAAAGAACCAAACTGACTACGACTAGGACATCACTAGAAAAGGTACAAACCGCATGCATCAACATTAGTGGAGCCATGAGAACATGCCTTCTAGTAGCAATGGACTTCATTTTTCACTTGACCCCACTACACTTTGCCATAGAAAGTGCTGTTATAGGAGCCATCATGAGATTTTGTAAAGAGAGAACTCGGACGGGGAAACCATTAGTCTCAGGCTAAGAGACTCTATTCGTAGGTCCTAGAATCAAACCATCTTGACATTCCAAGTGATGGTATGATTAAAAAGTTTACCGAATTTCAAAAAAATTTGTCATGCGTAGTAAAGTACCAAAAAAGAATGGGTGGATGAAACCGTAATCTGCACTCTTAAAGCAAACGCCATCAAGTGTTACACTGATTGATCGAGAACGTCTGAAGGGACTGGTGCTGGAATTCATGGGCCTAGAACCAACAATTCAATACCAATAGGACAGTCTACAAGCATTTTTCAGGCAGAAATTAATGCCATAGAAAAATGAGCAGAGAGAAATCTCAAAAGGAAATATAAAAACCCAAATATTGCAATCATCTTGGATAGCCAAGCTGCATTCAAGGCACAAAGCTCATAAAGAATCAGCTATAAACTGGTACGGGAGTGTGTAAGCAGGCTTAGCGAACTGGGCAAACATAACTCTGTCACACTCTATTGGGTCCCTGGCTACGTTGCATACAGAGCAACGAAAATGCAGGCTAGGGGCAATGATAACCCTAACGGGACCAGAGCCTTATGCGAAAAAGGATAAAACGTGATAGAACATAAAATCAAACCAGTAAGTTAAAAAATCTGGACCGAACTCCCTAAGCTGAGACAAGCCAAACCTTCACTTGGGGTTCATAACCAAGAACGATTCCAGTCCTGTATCAGCTTTTATAGGAACAAACTAAGAATAATAACGGGTATTCTCACAGGCCACTGTAAGCTTAGGAGACACATCTTCATTCTTTGCTTAGAAAATAGCGGCACCGGAAAATTCTGCAATGCTCATGAAGAGACACCGGATCATATACTAGGTAGATGTGATTTACTCGTGCATCAAAGACACAGCTATCAAGAAATCACCAGATAGAGGAGAGCAAACTACCCTCCCGAAAAATACTCCTAATACTCAAGTTCTTCAAGGACACAAATTTGTGCACAATAGATCTTAATTGTCGCAGTGTACTTTAAGATCATTTATTCAAGGATTAAATTTTTGAAATCCTATCAACTCCATTTTGAAAAATGGTGCCCAATCCGTCCGTCCGGTAATGAAACTGCCATTTTTAAAAATGGCACCGAACCTGCAGAAATGGCAAATTAAAAAAATCGTAAATTACTTGAAAAGTTCCATGATCAAAATAACGACTGATATCTTAAAAGAAAGGTTCTGATCAGACGGACCATTACCGGGTAAAATTTTAGTCTTGCCACTTTTTGGGAACATATTTTTTTTTAAGTCAATGGGTTGAACCTTCACTTTTTTGATAATTTTTTAAATTTGAACTCCGAAACAAGTTGGGGAAATGTCTATAAATGTCAAATGCATGTTGGAAAGTACGAAATAAAAATTAATATTTTGGGTATTGAGTAGAAGCAGCTTTGGTTTAAATTTCAATTTTGCCACCTTTTAAGGGTTTTTACTCAATGCCTATCCTTTAAAATATCAACCATTATTTTTCCAAGCTACGCTTAGAGTTTGGAGCCTTTTCCGATTTTTTTTTTCACGTTAATAATATTAAAAACTATCAGAAAATTGGAAAGTTCCAACCTTTGGTATAAAAAAAGTAAATGCTCAAAAAGTGGCAACAGTTTCATTTAACCCAAAGGTGTATCTGTGAACTCAAACACTTTCCCTTAAGATATCAATTCATGTTTTTCCAATACACTCTTGGTATCTAAAGGTGTTTCCGCAACTTTTTTCACGTTGAAAACTACCAAAAAAGGGGGTATTTCCTCATTCAGACATCAAAAAATAAGTATGTTCCTGAAAAAAGGCAAAGCGGGCTGAATTTCAACCTTAATAATTCTATCCTAAAAAGGTCCCTGCCAGATTATATACAAAAATATCATGTTCCCGATCCTGGTCAATATTTATTCAAAGGTGACTGATTTCTACTCCCCGTGCTCCTTTTAACCAAAAAATCTAATTATTTACGAAAGACAGCTTCGAAGCATAGCAATTAGCACATTCTCAGTAAATGGTAAAAACAAAGCTCAAGAGTATACTGCTTCCAATTCGTAGGCTGCAGTTAAGCAAATTCTAATTTGTTTCAGGTAAATGCCAATAATTGACACCGCTCAATTTTGAGTGCGAGTACCAAGTTCTAATACAGTGTTATTCTGTACATCCTCAATATCTAAACATTTGCAGTTTTTAATTTTGTGCATAAAATGTATGAAAATCCAACATTTTCCACTGGTTCTATGACTTCACATTAGAATAAACAGAACTACAAAATCTTTCTCAAAAACTTCAAACATAAACCTCTATTTAGTCCGCAAATGCCGCATAATGTACGTTGCACGTAACCACTTTGTATCCAGAAAAGTAAATTCTTCCGACTTACCATTATACCCAGTTAGTAGTATTTTCCCTGCTGCATTTCACTGATGCATTTTTAATACGTAACGAGCTTTCGAAATTTCTGCATGCGGATGCGGATGCTTCTTCTATACTGATGGTTTCACTTTGGCATGTTGTCTAAGCTGGTATTTTCTGTTTTTTTTTTTTTGTTTTCTTTGTGGAAAAACATCAGACACATTCTATATGTACACTTCTCATCCAGTTCCAGGGAATCAGTATCAATATATTCACAAATATACATACAATTGCATCTTTTAAGCTCAAATCTAATGCAGGTTTTAAGTATTTACTTCACTGATCAGACGAATCAAAGTTGGGGTTTATCTATGGAATGTCGAAGTCGAGATGCACGATACGTCCTTAGTGGACGTGAACACCAAACAGTCGACATTCGTGAAATGCTTAAATTCTTCTTTGTCCTTTCCATTGTAGACGAAAATAACTGGGTATGAGGAGGAGTACACACTATGCATCCTCTCTAGGTGGCCAAAATGAAGATTCAAAGTCCTCCACCAACAGCTACTTTCTAAAGCAAAACAACGACTCTAGGACACCAGATAGATTGTGTGTAGTGTAACAATGTGCAACATGTGGGATTAGGTGCGTATAGCGACCGTATCCTTGTAATAAGTTGCAGTCGTTTTTGTTCTAATTCCATGAGTATAGTGAGACAGAGTGACAGTGGGGGTGATGGCAGCAGCGACGGGACTTTTAGTCCTTGCCATTACCATACCGTGCCATTTTTTTTTTTCCTCTGTGAGTTCTTGCCTTTAGCTTGACGTCAAATGAATGTGTACGGTGTATATTTTGTATATCTATTGTTGTGCTCTTATATGCGAAGGATACGTGGATTTAAGATTCAATGCAGGCGTTGGAATCATGCATTCAGGACCGAACAATAACAACAAAAACAACTCATTCGAGTGAACCAATTTACCAGTGGTGTATTTGTGTATAGGCACATACTAGTACCTACCTAACCACCTATAACAAAGGTACAGTACAACACAGAGGGCTTTACATTGGCACAAGGGAAAATAAGATACCAATGCATGGTATGGTACATATATTTAGGAGATACCTTTGTATCCAATTGCATCCTGGCGGAAGGGATTGTTTGTTTCGAAATGAACGTAATTTTCCGGTATTTTCCATTGTTAAACCTTCCATGTTGGAATTGTTCAATGGGTGTTTTTTTTTTTTGGTTGTGTTTTTCTCCCACTCTCCATGTTTTGAAGTTTCTTTTTTTTTGTTTAACTATACTCAGATAAATAAAGCTATGACTTTGTGTGGGATGCTTTAGGTTTGTTCAACAATGATCTCAAAAAAAGGAAAAATATTTGGCCATTTTTGTTAGTTTTGTTCAAAAGTGGCTGAATACATCAGAAGAATATTTTCTTAGCAGACGAGAATGTTGCAAATTGGGACTTATGTGACTATTTGTCTTCAGTATTAATATTTTTATAATGCTTTCTGATTGATACGATGGTCATTAAGACTTTGAAGTGGTAGTTTTTGACACCTCTTAGCAGCCATGTTGTTTAACCAAAACACTGTTTAACTGTGATTTTGCAGAAAGACAGTTTACGTCTACCGGAAAGGCCGATCGTTGATCAGAGAAAAAAGTGAAGGCTTCTCAACCTACTCAACAGGTAACGCTTTCCGCCATCAGGTGGAGCAGCATGCTGGACGTGATTAAAAGAAGGATCAACATTCCATTTTATCTTTTGTAGATGGTGAAGAACTATCTCTGTACAATACCACAAGTGCTTCAAAAAAGGAAGGTGATACCCTCTGGAGCAGCGCAGCGGTCCAGTTTAGGACCTGCAATTAAAAAAACAGCTAAAAGTACCGTTAACAAATGCCAGCAGTACAGTGCAGCACCTTGGAGCCATAGGCGTAGCTTTAGTCAGTACTGAACGGTGTCGGAACCTGCCATCATATTAGCCACAGGAGTGACACCCATGAATCTCCTAGCGGCAATCTTTTATGAATGAAATTCCAATCATATACAATCATTTACTGAATTCAATTCAAAAATTGCATTCATTGACTGCAGTTTGAGACTGCGACTCCAAATTCTGCAATCACCATTCACCATTTGACCATAAAATGATTTCAATAATTTGTTCCCTTATTCATTTTACAACAATCAATTGAATGTAATCATTTGGGAATGCATGCATTCTTTGGCATTCCTTGCCTTCATTTAACAATCCTTGAATTTATTTGCATTTACTGCATTATTTTCATTCCTTGCATTCATTCAACAATATTTTAATTTATTTGCATTCATTTGAATTCTTTGCATAATGAAAAAATACAAAAAAATGCAAAGAATGCTGCATTCTCAAATGATTGCATTCAATTGATTGCTGTTAAATGAATGGGGGCAGAAATGATTGCAATCTTTTTAAGTCACATGAATGGCGATTGTAGTACCTCGTGGCATGATGGTTAGTGCGTAGGACTGTCATGCCAAAGGTCTGGTTTCGATTCCCAGCCGCTGCCACCTAAGAACAGAAATGTTTTTTTCACGAGGTACTGCCTCTTGCGAGGAACTGACAAATCCTCCTAGAGTATACTTGTCATGAATAAGTGCTTTCTCATCTAGCCGTTCGGACTCAGCAAAAAATTGTAGGTCCCCTCCATTCCTGCCAAAAATACACACACAGGAATGGTTGAGAGTTGTAAGTCACTAGGCCCTGGTTCTTCACGAGCTGTTGTGCCACCAAATTTATTTATTTTTTGAATGGCGATTGTAGAATTTGATGTCGCATTCCCGAAGTAATGAATGCAGTCTTTTAAGTAAAGACACCAAAGATTCCATCTTCTTACAAGTTACAACCCTGAAAGGATATAAGTTTACGACATAAAGATGGAAAGTAGTAGATAAAAGTAGCAACGGAGGAGAAAAAAATAACTAACAAACGGGAGTGATAAAATCGATGGAGCTCAGAAAGTAGAGGGCGATGGACAGCAAGGCTGATTGGTACAGTGAGCAAACACACGGTGATCACAAGTATTTCAACGCCTTCCTAACACAAAATTGGGAAACTAAAAAGCCCAGCCTTTCAGTAAGGGGATTCTGTAACAGACAATGCCCTTCACCTGCAGCTGATGGGAAGCAAAACGTTGGGCCGACAGCTATACAGTGAGCAGCATTGGTGAAATCAATTTAGAACACATACAAAAGAGGAGGAGGAGAGGAGGAGAAAATTAATCGCAAGGGAAACATAACAGCCCTTCTGAAGATATGAAGACAGCGGTCCCGAGGGGCCCACAGTTGTCCGTTTGTGGAATTTTTGGTGGCAAATACCGTTTCCCACGCCAATTCTTGATACGAAGTAGTAAAATTTTGCAAACTTAATGATTTGGGAATGCTGAAGTACTGCTTATTTGTTTCAACTCAAAACAGAGGCTTTACAATTTTAAGGTAAGAATATAGTCCAAAATTTAAAAATTAAAAAAAAAAGTTTTGTCGAAGTCAGGAACTGAGTTCAGTTAAAGTTTGAATTGTGTCAAAATAGGTGCCTGATTTTTTTTTTATATATAAAAATTACTCCTATTTGTATAAAATTTAAAGAAGGTAGTCCAAAATATTGAGAAATTTATCTAAGGTATTAAAAGTGATTAAAATTTTTGTTTTTAAATTTGTATTCATTACATATTACTTTCAGACATAATCTGATTTAATTTGAAATAAATTTGGCAATTTTGAGGGTTGAAAGTATCGTACTAATTTAAGCATAAAATAAAAGTTTTATTAAAATCGAAGCAGCTATTTTGAAGAAGAAAAAATATTTTCCTTAACGGGTTTTAAATATTTTGTATGTAAGGTACCGTTATTTTTCCATGAAAATAAAATTATTCCAAAAAATACCTCACAGAGTTCAAAAATAGCCTTAAATACTGAATTTTATTAAAATATACCATTTTCTTTTCGTTATATTTGATTTTCAAAACAATTCCTTTGAAAGTTTTGGTAAGAAAAACTATTTACATTAGTTTAGGAGCTTCTCTATAGAAACATATTGAAATTAAAATAACCATTTTGAAGAAAATCGAAGCTAAAATAAAGGTTCCTTAATAGCCATTTTTTGAAAAATGGCTTCCCATCCAAAGGTAGCTTTTACCAAATGAAATTTGTTGAATTTTTTTTTTTCAGAAAAGTTGTGGAACCGGTTTCAAGAAAAATAAAAGATTTTGTTAAATTGTTAAAAAAAATTTATGGCATGTACCGAAATTTTTGGTTTAAAAAAAATGAAAAAAAAAATGTGAGAGTTAAATCAACAAAGAGCACTATGTACCAAGTTTAACGAAAATCGATCCAGCTGTTTAGGCTGTGGTGAAACAGACATATAGACAGGTTTTTGCCATCCACTTTTTTGTTGTTCTCTGTCATCGTAATGTCATGTGGAAGTTTTTGAAAAATTGACATAAAACGGAAATAAAATTATTTCAAATCAAGGAAAGCACATTAAAGATTTTTTTAAAAGCCAATATCCCATTCTCTTATTTGTTTTTCAAATCAAATTGTTTCACAGAATAGGTTTTGAAAAATTTAGTTTTAAATTAAATATTTTTGAAAAAATGTGATTATTTGTTTAGGAGTTGATTTTTTTCTAAATTCTGCGTTATTAAACACCGCTGTTTATTTTAAATTTCAATGCACTTATCAATTTGAAGTCAAATATTGAAAATAAAATGTACAAATCTCTCAGAATTTTTAGCAAACACCCAAAAAAGAAAAACAATTTCGATTTTGAACAAAAAGTTCGAAGGGTAAAATTGTCAAAATTTGGCTTAGTTTTCAAGATATACCGAAGTCGCCAGTGTAACCATAAGCGTGCTCTTGTCCCAAACAAACATATTTAATAGTAAAAAACTTTGAACATAATTGTTTTTGATTAAAAGGTCTATTCAGTCAAATTTAAATTCCAATATTTTGTAGAAAAAAAAATTGGGTTGTTTTTTCAATTATTTAATTTTGATTTAAAAGAAATCATTATAACTATTCATAATGAAATTGTATACATTGAAATTATATACCTTCAACCAAAAAACCTCACCATTAAAATGAATTAAAAAAATAAAACAAACTCATGAATGATACGTAATATTTTTACAAAAAAAAAGAAAAAAATTATTATTTAGCACTAATTAGAACCATTTGTGACTGTGACTGTGACATTGCCTGAAGTCATAAAAAAGCTGAAAAATTACGGTTGACCAACAGCCAGAAGTCAGTCATGTCAGGAAATATTTATTCAAAGAAAAAAAAAAAAAGCGAGTGAAAATGACCAAAGAAAACTAAAAAAAAAAAAAACACGTGATAAATATCTGGCTCTTTTGGGGTGGAAGTCAAACGATGTCATATTTCCCACGCTTCCTTCACATTTCCATCATTTATTTGTTTGTTTTGCTTTTTCTTTCTTGTATAATCTCAATTCTGCAAGAAAATTACTAGTTAATTAGGGTGGACACTGGACAATCAACAATAAGTTTTTTTTTTCGTTTTTGTATATATTTTCTCTTTCGTTATAATTTAATAACTACTACTTTTTTTTTAATAATTCTTATTTATGAGATAGAAATACTTTTGTATTCCTTTTTTTTCAACAAATAGATGTGTATATAAAAAAAATATAAGAAAAACGATGGTTCCCTTTTAGAATTTTCTTGTTTGTGATTTTAATTTTTAATTTAAAAAAAAAAGAAAACATGGAGATATTTTGTAATTGATTTTTATTTTCAATTTGTTTTTGTTTTTCTTTCGAAAGTTTTTAATTCTCAATTGACAATGACTCTTCAAGATATATAATAAGAACGAAAAGTGAATTAAAATTGTATTCACTTTAAAAGTACTCTAGGCAGTTTTTTTTTTAATTTTTAATTTTCCACCCTAAGGTCGCTTAGAACTTTTAATATTGATGTTTAATGTTCAATTTTAATATACATATTATAAAGAAGAATGAACAGCATCAAATAAGTTAAATATAAAAGCCTTAGAGGCATTTAAAATATTGAAATATTTTTGTCCTGATATTTTTGTTTGGGCTTTCAACTCGTAAAATATATAAAAAAAAATGTTTGCTTTATTTTAAATCATTAAAAAATCAATTGAAGTGAGTTATAAGCTTATAGGAAATAAGAATCTCATAATTTAATGAGTGTCAAGTGGAGCAAAGAAATTACAAAAGTGAGTAGGTGGATAATTTGTCATTATCTTATGAAAATTGTCTTAATTAAATAATGGCCACTTATAAAGCCATTAAATATTTAATATAAGTAGTTGTTGCCACTTTTTGAGACATATACATATGTATGTCAAATTAGCAAAATATCGAAAAAAAAAAGGAAAATATTGAAGAACAAATTCAAAGTTATCACAATTAATTAACGACTAATTAACTGCTAACTCAACACTCATTGTTATGTGGCATCTAACTTTTAAACTCTCCACCATGCCATGAATTCAAACCCTGTGAAAATATAGCCCAACTTACATTTCAGTTTCTATTAGATTAGAAATATTGATATACTGTAAGTTTGGATATATAAAGGGTTTTTCAACAGGGACGCTACAAAAGTACAGCGACAGGGACAGCAAACGACGACATATTTCTTGCCGCTCTTTTGATACTTCTCTTCAGTAAGGTTTTCCATTTCATGATGGAAAGATATACGAGCCAACAACGAGTCGAAATTATCAAAATTTACTGCCGAAATTCGGAGTCAGTGGCCTCAGCGTTAAGAGCGCTACGTCCAATTTATGGTCGTCATAATCGTCCTAACAGATCAACAATTGAGCGTCTAGTAGAACAATTTTAATCCACAGGCACAGTACAAAATGTTCCCGTGCCAGTGAGACAAAGAAGTGCCTGTAGTGTCGAGAATATTTCTGCCGCTAAGGCTTCATTTCCAGAAAGCCCAAATGTGTCTCTCACACATCATTCTCAAGCGTTGGGCATCTCTGTGACGTCGTTGTGGTGAATTTTGCGAAAAAATCTTGGCCTAAACCCTTACAAGATTAGATTGACGCAAGAACTGAAGTCGCTTGACCACCAGAAGCGTCGTATATTCGTGAATTGGGCTGAGCAACAACTTGAAAATGATTCGGATTTTCATCGAAAAATCATCTTCAGCGATGAGGCTCATTTCTGGCTGAATGGCTTCGTCAATAAACAAAATATGCGGTATTGGTCAGGCAATAATCCACACGTACTCCATGAGTCATAATTGCATCCCGTATTGCGGCGTCGTCATTGGGCCGACTTCTTCCGTGATGATCAAGACCGGCACGTTACTGTGAATGGGGATCGCTACCGTTCAATGATAACCGAATATTTTTTGCCCCAATTGGATGATATGGACTTGGAAAACATGTGGTTCTAACAGGACGGCGCCACAAGCCACACAGCGAATGTCACAATCAATTTATTGGAAACCAAGTTTGGAGAACGTGTTATCTCACGAAATGGTCCAGTCGCTTGGCCGCCTCGGTCGTGCGATTTGACGCCGTTGGACTATTTGCTGTGAGGCTACGTCAAGTCTATGGTCTATGCCAACAAGCCAGCGACGATTGATGAACAGTATCGGCCGATTTATGCTTGAAAACCATCGAAAATTGGGTTCAGCGTCTGGACTTTTGCAAACGTGCCCGTGGTAGCCATGCAAAAGAAATCGAGTTCCATACATAATGGCATCGAACGTACTTTCACAGGATTAAAGAATTTCATTGGTATCCAAAACCGTTTTTGTTTTATTTAAAAAAAAAATTTGTAGCGCTCTTATTGAAAAACCCGATATAATGCTTCTATACAGCTATCATCAATAATAAATTTCTTATAGAAGTCATGATTTCAATAACTGCTTCTTTAAAATCATTTGAAAGCTAGATATAGAATATTAAACGAGGCTAGCATTTATTTTCAAATAGACCTCTGTAAATTAATTTAAAGAAGGAAAATCAAGCTACAATTCAATAAAGAGTCTATCAAGTTATTTTGTTGCAGCTGCTGTCAGTCAGTTTTCAAAAGGTTAATGTTACAACTTCGAAGAAGTTTTACCGAATACTTCACTTTGACATGTGACATCTAAGATATGATTCATTTTGACGTGTGAAATCTTATGAAAGCTCATAACTCTATTAAACTTGTGCTCTTTTCCTTATAGAAACCTTTCTGAAGCTATATGTGTCAAAACCAAAACTTCATTAATATTTCGAATAGCGCTCGTTTAAACTTCTTTAAAACCGTCAAGAACTTACTTTAGAACTTTGATAATGAATTTTTTTTATGTTTAAAGAATTTTTACAGATGACTTACAGAAATAAGTAAGCCTATTTAGCAAGGCCAAAACGAAGCTGAAATTTTAGTTGTGAGCTGATTCCTATTCTTGAAGGACAAGTAGAAAAAAAAACAAAACTGGGAAATTCAAGATTTCTGATCTTTTATTTAATAAAACTCTGCCTAATCAATAGGTGGATTTCCATACAAGTTAGGCAATCAAATCTCAAGAAAATTGATCTAATTTCAAGTTTGAAAGAGCATATACAAGTTAAGTTATATTGAGAGAAAATAAGATAAGAAAATTTCAATTTATATCCCATTAGGATAAAACTCTTCAATCTTTATTAAAATTGTCTCAAAAAGCCTATTTTTAAACTCAAATCACCTGTTTAATGGAAATTAAAAAAAAAAAAAACAAAACAAAACAAACAAATAAATTATTGTTTACCAGAAAAGCTTCATGTTTCCATTCATATGATTTCAATCTACCTTAAAAATGTGTATGCACCTAAGTATGTGTACAAATTTCCATATATCAAGCTAGGTACCTATTTTTTTCTTTGATTCTTCTTAATACAAACACAAAAGCAAACAATAAAAATTTTATGACAATTTTACGTATGCAAAAGTCAAGGACGAACCTGATCAATCATATGGAATATGAATTTCCTTCATCACATCAGTTTGATTATATTTCTCCCTCTCTCTCTCTCTCTCTACACTAAAGCTTCCTTTTTTGTTTGTTTATTTCTATATGTATAACTATGACTCTGGAATAACAGAATACCAATTGAAAATTTACATTAAAGCCAAAGAAATTTGAGTATAGCTACATAATGTATAGGCTATGCATATTGTATGTATATTATGAAGCCTGGAAAAAAGGAAATCCCCCAAAAACAAGGTCATCCCCTCTCATAATGTCATTTTTTTTTTTGGGGGATTTACTGCGAGTATGAGATGGATGTAAGTGTATGCATCTGTTGTGTACAATATTGAACCAGAATAATAATAAAAAAAAAATCCCACAAGGCACCAGGAAGTGTGAAAGCAAAACAAAAAAAAAAACTGTTCAGCAATATATTTAGTTTGTATTGTGATGATGAAGGATGTGATGGGATTTGGTAGATATGTTTTTTTTTTCTTTCATATTATGCTTCATTTTGTTGATTTTCATAGTCCGTGCAGAAAAAAACCCCATACCTACATATACATACATCATTATAATGAAATACACAATGTATCCCCATCTTTTGTATGCGTATATAGGTACAGATTTTGTTCCTTTTTTTTTGCTTCGTGTTTGTATCTTGATCTCATGAATAGCAGGCTAAACTACGAACAAAACATCTATAGGTCTACCCTCGAGCCATAGACCTGGGCTTTTAATAAAGTAGAACACAGGAAGGAATCTGAATCTGAGAATCTTTATATAGGAAGAGCGATCGTCGTAAGATGATTGGAATTCCGTGCGTATAACGCGCAATATTGAAGAAAACTAAAAGCTGAAGAAAAAAGAGGCTTTAGTGTTTAGTAAGAGTTCATATATCATCTTTGTTCATCACACACTCACACCTACCTCTTCGTCGTAGGTCTTTATCCTTTAATTTTGAATAGAAAAAAAAGGGAATGTGGTAAAAATGAGAACCTCATAGAAGAAGCTTTCGTGGCTTCTTTTAGTCTGATAAATTTAAGGATGGAAAGATGTCGTTTTTACAGTCAAAATCCATCCCTTTTTTCTACAAACATTAAATTTTAAGACATTGAACCTTTGGAAACATATTTTAAAAAAATAGAATAGAAGCATCATACGTCTTTTTTTTAAAACCCTTTTTGACATGGGCTTATGATCGATATGAAAGAGGTTATGAAACTTAAGACCATGATTGACATCAATCACTCTCTTTTCATTTAATTTTAAACTTTAATTTTGGTTTTTTTTTGTATAGGCCGAAAACGATGAACTACAACTGTTAACAAAAAAAAAAAATATAAAGGGCTTTCCAATATGGGTGGGTCAAATTTAAAATGGTATTTGGATGGTAGTATGGATCCGAGAGGTCCAATTTGCAAGGATTCTCCCAAGAAGATTTGAATGAATTTGAGCCATGATAACCTCTGGGCTATGTTGACTTTGTGAGAATCGGTCGATTGCAGCTTTAATGGCCTAATCATGCCATTTAAGCTGTAGACATGATGTGCTTAAGAGCAAACAAGCGTTTCTTGTTAAATCCACTTCTGTCTATCAACTCCTACTCTCACCTTCCCGTGGTGAACATTGGGTGTCAAGTAACTCTACCAGAAATTATGTTAAATCCATGTACACGGATGTTGGGGAACAGCAAACGAGAGAGGGGAGGAGTATTATTACTAAAACACTTCTAATTTCATCAAGGCAGCAGAAAAAGAATTCCAGTCAGATTGAAATACTTAGTGGACACCTTAGACTTAGGCAAGATGTCTTGAGTCTCAACTGCAACCAGCTATATTGTTTAAACGAGCACCTGACGACATTATTTGCATCAGAGGTTGATTTTTAAACTTCAGTGTAAATTTGACCGCATGCCCTAAAGAGAAAAACAATGAGGACACCAAAGAGCTCCTGGACAAACTTCAACATTTGAGCATAAGCAATGCCCTAGCTATGGCATTTAAATTTTCTTGGGTGATTTTAATGCCAAACTAGGAAGAAAAGACGTCTTTGGTGACACTTTCGGAAGATATAGCTTGCACGACACCAACTCCGATAGCGGATCTAGGCTAATTGAATTTGAGAGCAAATGCCATACTTAGCAGTATGTTGGTTTGTTCAAAGCACGGGTGCGATCCCTTAGGAGGCCATCCCAGTTACATGGTTGAGATCGGAAACCTTCGTGGACTTGAATCTGCTCACTCCGCATGACATAAGGTTTCCATTGAAGATCAACATCCTCCCATGAAACCAGATATGTTAATTAGTTCTAATTTTAATGTGGGTTAAACTAGCAAAACCCACAGGCAGCGGCTCATAAGACACTCACTCAATTGGAGCCCATCCAACCCGAAGCCAACTGCACCTGGCCAGAGCAGGACATTTTCAGAGGAAGGGAATGACTGTTCCCGTTTCTTATTGGTGTCCACAGCTGCGATGTAGAGAACACCCAGCCTGACTGCAAGTTCTAATACTGGCCAGTGTCCAATATAAGTGACAAGGATCCTTACTATAGCTTTTCTGAATCTTCTCATCAGATAAATTATTCGGGTTTAATTATAGGCATCCAAGAGATCGTTTTTGGATATTTTGCACCTACGATTGGATTCACTAAGGAAAATTGAAAATATATTGCTCCTAACGACTCCAAGGGGAATGTTTACTCTCTCCGCAAGTAAGTTATTAAGGACTGATCCTTGCCTGGCCAATTCATTTCCCTCAATGCAACTGTGACCTGGAACTCATATATGGGTGACTTTAACGGTTGATATTAAGGCTTGCTAGCTCATCTCTCGGCATTGCTGGACCAGTTAAGAGGATGATGTAGCTTGATCGATGGCTTTAACAGCTGCCTGGACTATCGGTCAGGATAGCTGTATTACAATTTTGGTTTGGGTCTCGTTTAAGTATTTTGCATGCCTCCTTAGTTGCCAATAATTCAGCTTGAAGTACACTGGTAAAATTGAGTAGCCGGAAGAACCTAGCAATGTCAAGAGACTCAGCAAAGATTTCTGAACCAACACCACACTCCATCTTTGAGCCATCAGTATAAATAGTTGTGTCGAAGTCTCTCGCCACGGCGCGACAGCGCGTCCTCATCCCAGTCCTTTCTGGAAGGAAATAAAACTTTTCATAGGCTTAATGTATGAGCGCAGTAGAAAAAGGGAGTCGAAAAGACTTCAGTGGAAATCAAATTTGTGATATTGCTGTGACCTATAAGGTTTCCCAACTAACAATTTAGCTTGTATAAGGTAAAATTTTTCGAATTTGACAAGTAATAGCTTGTTTAGAGCTTGTATAAGGCAATCTTAAGCAAGCCAAGCCACCTGAAATTGAAACAAATAGGTGCTATAAGGCCTTAAAATATTAGTTAAGCAAGCTCTATAAAAGGCTTGCAAATATAAGTTATAAACGGCTTGTATAAGGCCTTCCAAATTTTTTTTACTGAAAATGTTTAAAAAAAAAACAGCTATAAGGCTCTCCACGACAAGTCATTGCAAACAACTTGTATAAGGCTTGTTTGTAAAGGCCTTACACAAATTAAAATAATCAGTGAAGATCAACAAGTGTGTCTTAAAAAATATTGTGCTTATAATAAAATCAGATTAAAATAAATAAGAACGGTAAGTACCCATTGAACATCGTAAAACAGAAAAGAAGTGCCTACAGTAACATTGAACTTTTAAGCTTAACTTAAAAATGAATAACTCATGGCAAAAATTTAAAAGATTTTGAACCTACCAAAGACAAGCGAGAAAAAACAGAGAAGCAATTCTTAAAACAGCCAGTGATAATTCAAGAAGATTGGAAGAACAAATAACAGATATTAGATGCGCACAAAAAAATACAATTAAATAAAATGCAAACAAAATACAACATCAAAAAATAAAATAAAAACCCGATAAAAAAAATTTATTTTTTTTATTTCAGAATCAGCTTCATACATTTTTTTTTCTCGATGGATTGCTTATGCAAAATAAATTTGGGTAAGGAGTTATAATCATCCAAGGCAAGCTATTGGCAATAGCTGCCATTAAATGGCTTTCGTAAGGCCTTATAAAAACATCCAAGGCAAGCTATAGCTTGTTCAGCCAAGCTAATAGCAGTTCATGAAAAGCTATAAGTCTTATGGCAGTTAAAAAACTTGCGTAAATGCGCCAAAACGACTTGCATAAGGCCTTTTACTATTTCTATAGCAGTCTGAAAATAGCTTGTATAGAACCTTATACAAGTTAAATTGTTGGTTGGGTTGGCAACCCAATATTTTGGTTCTTTGAGTCTTAATGCCCTGCAAAATATTAGATACTTAATGTGTAGATCAAGTGGTCAAAGGTACAGAAAAACGCTTAAGACATCCGTCGGGCAAGACTAAAGAGCCTCTGTGATACCATAAGCTATATTCTTTTGAAAGCATTTTAAAGCAACATTTCTGTACCAAATCTATTTTTTTGAATCAGGTTCCAGTTTCCAAAAAGTGGCACTACTGAAATTCTACCCCAATCTGCATCCACTCAACAACTATCTTTTAAGATACAGCAGTTTTTTAATTATAGACATTTTCTAATTTTAATTAAATTTTTTTTAAATGGTGTCCAAGTGCAAGTATTATAATGATGTCTCCCAATCTAACAATCTAAATTTCTTCCTCACTAATTCAAACATAAATTGGAAATATAAAAATAAGTTCCACAGAAAGCGTAGAAATTTCAATTTTGTGATCGGACTACTAATTAGGCGCCATTTTTCAAAACTACGCCCAAGCGACAGGATTACAAAAATGTCTCCAAGGCTAAACTTTATTCTTAGTATCTGAAAAACCAATTGCAATTACACAAAAAAAGTCTCTTTCCCCCAAAAAATCCAAAGGATTCGGTTTCGGAAAATAGTTTTTCTTAATAAATATTTCATTTAAATTAAATTTTACACATAATTAAAAATATTTACTTCATTTGTCATATTACTTTCCACATTATTAAATACCTTTTGATTTTCTTATTCAAATTTTACAATATCTTAATTAAAGGCCATATTGTCAATTTCAGTGTAAATTCTAAGACAAAAATACCTTCAATATCCTTCATATACATTTTGTCTTCTTGTCAAACTTTATTAAATTCCTGTCATTTATAAGACTCAACCCTAGCACATAGCTCCTACACACATTTATAGAATTTTCCAATGACATGCTTAACCAATATTTCCAAAAACTGACATTTAAATTTCAATTTCAACAAATATTGGGACACTTAAATCCTTGTTCACAGGTTTTATAACTTGATTCTACAAATTCTCCTCATGGTGCCAGTTTATTTGGTTTTCCAATTTCGTATAACTTCAATAACAGAGAGAACCAAAAATTTTAATAACAACAAAAAGAACAAAACAAAAGAATAAGCAGAAAACCCCAAGAACAAAACCACACAAGCAAATATGTAGGTAAATCTATACAACCCCCAAACTCTAAGCCCCATCATCATCACCATCACGACACTATAAATACAAATATTCAATAAAAGGAGAACAAGGACTTTATCTCAATTTATTCACCCGAATTTTTGTTTCTCACTTCAGTTTTTTTTTGCTTTTTTTTTAACAAAAGAAAAGACATTATTAACTAACGTTTTGAATTCAGATTCAGAGAGTTGAAAAGGAGCAATGTCAGAGCATCATAGTGATCTCTCTCGTTGGCCATAAAAGCCTCAATACACAATGGTTGGAATAATGCCTATCGAAATGAATTAATTACCCTTCAACTGCATAAATCCTTGAAGGCTTGCCATATTTATACGAGTATGTATGTATGGGTACGTAACGTATATTTGAAAAGTTTCTATAACAAAAGAAAACGAAAATCAACACTTACCAAAAAGTATAATCAAGAGGAAAAAGGAGAATGTCCTTTCAACAAAACCGAATACTCTCTAGATACCTCTGTGCTGTTGCTGTGTGTGTGTGGTGAATAATGGTTGGGCATTTAAGGATGTCCAGGGCAGTGTTGCGCTGAATTATTTTATATTATCATCATCATCGAGTGGAAATTTAATATCAGCACCTGACTGGGAATAAAATTCATGCTGTTTCCAAAGTCGAGGATTTGAAGTCTTTAAAAGGCTTTAAGAGAAAAATTGCAGGATATTTCATTGACGTATTGAAAGGATATTATATTGAAAAGGCATGAGTGTCAAGTTAGCACAGCAACTCTCATCGATCGAAAAACAGATTGGTAAATAATTTGTCGTTAATTTGTCTCTAATTCGTTTTGACAGATTTAATTTTTTTCATGCGATGTTTTATGTGTATTTTTTGGTGGTTTGTTTTTGATGAGTGTCAAGTATGCTAAGCAACTTTCACGAAACGGAATATATATAGAAATGAATGTAGAATGATTTGCCGTTAATCAGTCATTAATTTGTTGAGTTAATAATTTCGAATTTGTCAATAAATATTTCTATGTTTTTTTTTGATGCTTTGGAAACTTGACATAACTCGAGAAGTGGTCAAAACTTTTTTTAACAATATTTTATGGCTTAATGACTTTCGTTTAAAGAACATAGAAAACATAGAAAGAAAAAGTTACAATTTTCACAGCTAATTTAAGGCAAAATTTTAGTATTTTGCCGTTAACCATTAAAAAAAAATAAATAAATTTGGTAGCGCAACAGCTCATGGAGAACCAGGGCCTAGTGGCTTACAATTCTCAGCCATTCCTATGTGCGTGTTTTTGGCAGGAATGGGGGGACTTACATCTTTTTGCCGAGGCCAAACTAGATGAGAAGCACTTATTAATAACTAGTATACTCTGAGGATTTGTCAGTTCCTCACAAGAGGCAGTACCTCTGGAAAAACATTTCTGTTTTTAGGTGGCAGCACCTGGGGATCAAACTCAGACCTTCAGCATAACAGTCCAATGTACTAACCATCATGCCACGAGATACTTGGCCATTAACCATTAAGTAGAAAACATCTGTATCGCTTTTCGAGATATGTGAAATCAGCAAAACAGAAAACACTGACTGGCAAATTCAAAATTATCTCAACTAATTAACGGCTAGTTAGTGGAAAATTATTTATTTTCCCATTTTTCGATTCGTGAAAGTTACTTTGCTAACTTCATAATACCAAATCATCTAAAATTATAAAATAAACATCGCATGGAAAATTGAATAAATCACAAATAATAAACGACTAACTAATGGCAAACTATTTAACAGTAAAGTATTAGGTTTTAAAAGTTTTAATCATTTTATGAAAAAACATAGAAAACATAGATTGACAGATTCGAAACTTTGTAAACTAATTTTACACTAAGTAACGAGACTTTATCGATCCACGGATTTTCTTCAATCCATGAGAATAGGAAATTAGAAAATTTGACGTTAATCGATTGTAAATTAGTTGTGATAATCAATACCTTAGAAAACATAGAAAGCTTTCAAGAAAAAATCAAAATTTTGCACAAAAAATTAACGATGACAAATTATCGATTTACCTATTATTCTATTGGCTTAATTTGTGTTTGATAACTTGCTGCTCATAGATCATAAGGCACCCAAAAATACATAGAAAACATCGCATGCCGAAATTGAATTTATAATAACTTATTTAATATAACTATAAAGTAATAAATATTAATTTTTATAAGTTTATACCACTAAAAAAAACATAGAAAACATAGAACGACAAATATGAATTTTTCACAACAAATTAACAGATTCCCACCTTCCCGCGTGAGAGTTGCTTTCCATACCTTATACTCATTAAGAACTCTACATGGTAAAGCTCCCATGTAGAGCTTCTTATTGAGTGATTTAAGTCTTTTTAAAGCTTTTTTTAAATGCTTTTGCAGAAGCCTATTAAAAAAAAATTCTTTAAAACTATGCAGCTGAATGGTACGAGTAGCTTGAATTTGATGCTAATGAAACAATTCAAATGTTTAAACAATTTTAATTTTTCCTTTTAATTTTCCACATTGTTCTTAGAAAAATTTAAGAAACATTCAAAAACATTCTCACACAGAGCCTTTACGAAATAAGTCAATTCCAATTCGCTCCTGCTATTTTCCACCTTATTCCCCACACGAACAAATCAAATTGATAAAAAGGCCTTAATTTTGATTGAAGTATTGTATAGTTCCCACCTTCCTACAAGTCTTGACCGCAAAAGCTTTGTTCTTTGCCCAAACACCGAACACACGCCCGCCCACACCCTTGAGATGCAAAGATATTTGAAAAGAAATGAAATTTCAGAAATTCCATACATCACATTGGTTTTGGGTTTTGGATTGGAACATCCTTCGCTCGGTGTCGTGGGTGGTCTAAGATACTTCGGTTGGAAAATTCCATTACCATCTGTCTACAGGACATCATATCAATGTTAGATCCAACAAAAAAAAAACTTAAGGAATGTTAAAGAACCAACAATGGGCGGTTGATGGTTAAATTGTGATAGATGTGGTTTTTTCTGTTTGAACTGACTTTGAAAGAAAACAAAAAAAAACAACTCAAACAAAGTTTATTGATTTTATTCCCCAGAGAAGGAGGAAAAAGAAAGGATCCTTAAATTGTTCATAACTATACGAACATTTTTTTCTACATGTAAAGACTTCTATATTTAAAAAGAAAAATAGAATTATCGCAAAGGGGCCACATAAAGTCGCCTTTTTTCCTATATTTTTTGTCTGCAACTTACACGCGCCCCCCCCCCCCCTCTTCTCTCTTCCTATTATTTTATAGAAAACTATAGTATATATTATTTAATGATTGCAGGCCCCAAATGCCTTCATGGTTTTTAAGCACAGTGAACATAGAAAAAATACTTTTATTTTTGTGGAAACCACAATTCGAAAATTGTTGTAATTGCGAGCACTCCCGCGGTCAGGAAATGAACAACTAGTAGAAAGGGAATGTAGATATAGGGAATCCTTCATAAAGTAGCAGCTTTTCGATGATATCACATCCACCGACCGACATTTTCGCTCCTGGGGTGGTATCGGTTGGAGTGCGTGGAGCTATAACAAAACTTGGAAAATTAAATGAAACACACATGCACAGATGATAGTGCAGCACATTATCGTGCGGAGCAGTGGAAAGTCAACAGTCGATTTCCCTTATAACTTTCAGCTTCTGCACCATCCTGATGGTCGTTCTGTTTTTCGGAAAACACACACTTTTGGAATTTTGAACGGCTTTTGCCTTTTTATCACATATTTTGTTCGTGCTGTCGTTTCCGTGGTTCTTTGGGCTTGCTGGCACAAAATTTTCAAATATATTTTGCGTAAATGGAATGGAAGCATAGGGGAGAGAAGAAGGGTGGATTGGGTTACGGACAGATAGGATATTCTTTGTGCGTTCGCTATACATTGTATGAATATAGTTCAGGCATCCATGTCGAAATTTATTAGCAGAAGAGTTTTCGACTTGCAGAGAATAACTCGTAAATAAAAGCCCAGAACATTGCGTCAAGGCAAGTGAGGCCAGGAACAACGACAACGGTACGCGAAGCACATAGTTCCGCACCGCAATGAGGGATATTGTTCATACAGCGTAAAATAATGCGATCTGCAGGAAGCCCAAAAGGATTCAACCAAACAATATACCAAGTTCTAATATCCCCATGGTGTGTGCACATACCAAGTGCAAGCAAAAGCGAGTGGTAAAGCAGTCTTTTATATGTATGGTTGAACCACATATCCAAGTTTTGCCACTAACAGGGAGTACCTACAATCAACATGTACATGTGTATGTACAAGAGGATATTCCTGTTAGTGCACCTTTAGGCTTCCTGCTATGCTATGGCGGATGTGTACCCAAATTTTAACCAATCCGCATGGTTTATGTTTAGTACAATGAACTGGTAGTATAAAAGTAAGATTTTTTTTACATAGTTTTTTTTTTAACTTAGGTATACAAAAAGTGTAGATTTTATTTAATATTTTGGCTAAGTCATACGAGTATAAGTACTCTCATAAATTATTTTGATTCATATGAAACATTTGTGAACTCTAGAAATGCATTTTACGAAACTAAATTTAATAAAAGACATAAATCCCCTGAACTTCCTTCGTTTTTGATCTTGTGATTCAATAAGAACCATATCCATATGTAAGTGAATAAAATTACGATAAAACGCGTAACCAAAATGGTTGACTCCTTAGCATCACCTAATCTTTGTCTCGTTGAAGATCACATAAAAGACACCAGTCAATCGATGTTGTCTAAAAATACGTTGATGTTTTATCTGTGTCAACGTGCATTCTACTCTTGTTTGGTGTCAATGTGTTGACACGTAAAACAGTGACGATCACACTATTTTGACCACATCTGAACACTTTGAACGTTTAAGCCAAGTTGACAAGAGCAAAGATCAATAATTTGTTGACGTCTGTGAAGTTAGTTAGGGCAATATTCACCCAAGCGGATTGGACCTTGATAAGAATTTGCGCCGTTTTTTTCCATTTCTATTCCCAATTTTGCAGTTCTCCGAATAGAGGTGCAATCTGCTAACTTTACAATGAATTTTAAATTGATCACATCGTTTATCTCAGAAACCAAATAGGTATGCTAGGATTTTTTCATATAGTGTTTTGGAAAAAAAAGGGTAAAATATACGAAAATTCATCCAAAAAACGTGAAAACTACGCCGTACTTTTGGAAAAACAGCCTAAAACCTTAAATGGAATTAAAGACCAAAAAAGAAAATTTTTTTGTTCTAATTTTGAACCTGGAAATTTTTTCCTATAGGAAAATAAGAAACCCAAAAAGTTTTACATGAATTTAGAAAAATTTTGTTTATCTTCAAAAATTTTGTGTCTTTTTTCCTTTAATAATAAAAAAAAAAATAAAATTTATAATTTTTGGCTTGTTTCCAAATCGGAATAGGAAAACAACTGCCAGAAATAAACTTTTTTTCTTTTGTTTTGTTACAATAGTGCTCTCTACCAATTTTCATCTTTCTATTTCTACAACAATCAGATTTGATGAATTTTTTTTGAAACTAGGTTTAAAAATATATTTGAATACATACTCAAAATTGGAATACCAAAACTTCATTTTTAAGAAAACCGTTCCAACTATTTACATTTATTCATATTTTCTCAAGTAATGGCTCAAATGTTTTTGAGCTCTAAGTTTTTCAACTAGTTGTTTATACAATTAAAAGAACGATCTAAATACTTTGTTTCTATATTTGTATATTTTTTTTAAATTACTTATACATTTTCTTAGTTCCAAGTTCTTAATTCCAAGTAACTTGAACATAAGAGCAAGTACGTGCGATATTTTTGGTTGCGGTTTTAAAGTTAATGACGCTATTTTAGTTTAAACTGCATCTATTGAGAGCTTACGTTGAACTTAATGATATTTTAATATTTTTGTTTTAAAAATTAGTAGCTGCCATATAGCCCGACTTTACCATAGGGCCAGTTTTTAGGTTCAGGGTTGACTCTGAGTAAAATTAAGAGTTAGCTAATTCTGCAAATAATTAACCCAGAGCTAACTCAGGAATAGTTTTTCAGTTGAGGATAAACTTTATCTTTCAGCTGTCCAGAATCTTTTGTCATCGATGTTCGACACCATCTTTGAACGCCTTTCACACATCAAAATAGAGATGGCACCGCAATGGAAAAAAAACTCTCATTTTTGTTCCTTAGTTAATTCACCGAAGTGGGTGAGTTAACTCGGACTTAACTTAAACTGAAAAACTAGCCGTTAATGGCTTGACAGATAGACAAATTGCTATACATATTTCGACAGTTATGGAATATTTGAGACGAAACATCAAATTACCTTACTTTTTTCCCAAACCAATAACTAGTATGTACATACTCTTAAGAACTTTGGATATTTTAGAGATTTTTCTTTTTTTCATTGACATTTTATATAGCTATCCTTCATATCGTCTCCTTTTTGTCAAAACCTAGTAAGTCCTCAAATGATATTTTGAAGTATTTCAGATCAAAACAAATCACTGAATTTAAATATCAATTCCTCGTAACTGTATCTAAGAATTCCATTTAATTACCTTTTAAATCTTTTTTTTGTGTCTTCTTGGCAATTTAAAATTTGACATATGAGGTTTTGACAGAAGGCCAACGATATGAAATTTGACAGTTAAAGTTGACTTTAACGTTTAGAGAATAGTTAATTCCCAATGACAACTGAAAGCGCAAAAATTATGAATTAGTTGTTTTATGGTTCGAATTGTTTTTGACATAAGAAGCAGGATTGTAAAAGAATGCAATCTTTTTTTAATGCAATCTTTTATAACTTTAATTCATTTACTTCACTTTAAGACTGTGACTTCAAATTCCACAATTCATTTGACATTGAAATGAATGCAATCATTTTTTCACCATTCATTATACGGAAGTCAATTAAATACTGGATAAATGGTTCCTCGAAAGGATTCAGTATTTTTTGTTTTTAAATTCTATTCCCGATTTTATAGTTCATCAAATAACAAGGGCGTAATCGAGTGTCCTGCTAACTTCACTGTGAAGTATTTGTAAGTTTGCTGCTTGCTCTAAGCTCAATACAACAAAGAATCTGAAGTGTAAATAAAAAGAAGTAAGCAGGTCTAGATCTTATCAGTTCACGTGCACGTCGTGTATATCAGCAATCGAGAATGCTAAAAACTTGTAGTAAGGCTCCAAATTAAATGTTACATTTTGAATTGCGATTAAGGTATTATAAGGCAAGTTATGGATTCGTGCAAAAAAAAAATTCGAAATCACAGTTAAATATGACATTACGAGAACAGTGAATACCAAAAAAAGTGGGTGGCAAAACTCTGTCTGTCTGTCTGCTCGGCTACAGCCTTAATGACTGGATTGATTTTCCTAAGACTTGGTACCATAGTGGTTTTTCGGGATTCTGCCCACACTTTTTTTTGAACTAAAAATAAAGGTACCTGACATAATATATTTTTTAGCAATTTTACAAAATCTTATTTTTCTCAAAATCGGCTGCACAACTTTTCTTAAACAAAAATTCAAAAAATTTCTTTTGGTAAAAGCTACCTTTGGATGCGAAACTATTTTCAAGAAATGGTTAGCAATGGTACCTCCCAAAGAACCATATTTATATTTTTGATTTTCTTCAAAACCGTTTTTTTCTACAGAAGCTTCTTAACAAGGCAAATCGTTCTTCTTACTAAGATTTTCAAAGAAAAATATTTTTTGGATTTTTAAAACATGTTTAATTTTTTTTTTTTTAATCAAACATTATAAAAACTAAATGGTGCATTTTTATAAATACTCAGTATTTATGGGTTTGTTTTACATTCTGTAAGCTATTTTTAGAAAAAATGACTTTTTATGGTAACTATCATACAAATGCTAAAAAAAACTGTTAAGGAAAGTATTTTATATATATATATATTCTATTAAACTTGTTCTACCTGCTGTTCGACAAACTACTAAAATTTAAAAAAATTACAAATACCAACTATTAATAGTATTTCTCATAGAACTTTTTTTAAAGTTTTGAATATTCTCATTATCTCATTATATTAATGAGAAATTTGTAAGAAAAGTCTTAATTTCTTTTCTTTTTTTTTAAATTCGATACCTCAAAAACGGGTTGACAGTTGCTTTTTAAATTTAACGACTTGCATACCAAAAATTGTCCTTAAAAATGTTTTAAGGATTAAGAATTTTTTTCTTGACAATAATTTGATTCACCCTTAATCAACTTTAAATCTCAAAGATTCACCATTGTTTTCTAAAAGATTTCATATGTTAAACTAGTAGATTACAAATTAATCTTGTTAAATCCTTAGATCAAATCAAAGTAACAAATACCCACTGAGCGAGACCTACCACGCTGAAAGCACTCATTCGAAAATTGATGTTTTTTGTATCGTTGACACCTAATGAACAATTCTCTATAATTAAAAAAAAAAAAAACTAAATTTTTTAAGTTGCTGTCAAAGTTAATCTACTTCGTAATCTATTAAAGTGGTGAAACGTCAAAACATTACATTGATTTATTTTTAATTTAATCCAGATTATTTTGATTGTGGAAACAAAGCCGATTCCAAAATAATAAAAAAATATTAATTAAAAGGCACCACGTAGGGCAATCCTGTATTTAATAAAAGTAGATTCAAATCCTTGACTTTTGAAACCATAACCTAGAAAAATTTATTTCTTAATACCTACATACACATGTTGGTTAAGTGACACATTTATGTAAACTCCCTCAAAGCTTTTAAAGTTCAAATCATTAAAAATTATTATTGATGGGATTCTGACTTGTTTTTT
This sequence comes from Dasysyrphus albostriatus, assembly GCA_946251815.1. Lineage (NCBI taxonomy): Eukaryota > Metazoa > Arthropoda > Insecta > Diptera > Syrphidae > Dasysyrphus > Dasysyrphus albostriatus. The sequence continues at coordinate 130,767,140 of OX276337.1, read as the reverse complement.
TTTTAGGTAAAAGGTATTCCACATAATAGAATATGGGTTCAAAATCAAATTGATGGGATAACACAGGTAGAAACAAGCTATACACACACACACACACATCTCTCTCTTAATGAATCTCACAAATCTGCGCCTATGCTTACGTTAATATTGCTTTTCTGATGATGACTCTTTAACACTCTTCCAATGTTCGCACTTAAAGTGTTGATAATTCTTAAGGATCATAAATTAAACAGTAAGCCAAAAAGGAAACCTTACTCAATATTGATTTTAATTCATTCCATTTTGTTTTTTTTTTTTTTGCTGTTCTTTGGTTCTCTTGTGTTCTGAGTGTGATTTATTTGGGGATGCCTTGGAGCATAAAACAGCATGTGCCTTATGCCATCACGCTGTGTCACTTTTCAGAGACACAGAGAAATCTCACTCAGTGCGTTACTGATGGTGCTTTTACTTCCATGTTCCATGTTAAAAAAAAGTGAAGGCAAAAAATATATTAAAAATAAAAAAAAAAGAGGAAGAAACAAATCAGAAATAAAATAGATGATGGAGTCCCTTTTTTTCTTCTTCTTCTTCTCATTTTAGAGAGAATTCCATTTGTCGACGAAGAAATAATCAAAATGAAAAGTTTTACAAATTTATATTTGGATTTTATGATTTGGAAAATTAATTTCTTCAGCGAGTTACGCTGTGCGACGCGCCAGGCGATTTGTATCCCTCTAGGTTTTGATGTTGAATTTCTTCATCATCCCCTATATATTTATGGCTTGAACAAAAGTATACCAAGACCAACCTCCATATATATTATAGCTTCATAGCTGTCCTCCTCCTTTGGCCTGATAACGAATGCCATTTGCAAACAAGTTCCGCTTGTTTGAGTCTGTTTCAAAATTAAAAATAATAATGCAAACAACAGAAACAAAAAAAAAATCAAATAACCAAGAGAACAAAATAAACAAAACGCCCCTATATATCGGCCCACACCGACACCACGACCGCCCGGCCCTTGTTCTTCTTTCGAGGAAGAGGAAAACTTTTCCAAATTCATTTTAATATTATATTTCACTTGGTTTGTTTTAACATATACACACCAATAAGGATCCGTATTCGAATCTGGATCCCAATTCTGATGCGGTGGTAACTGGGTAACAAATTATTTCGGCTGTTGCTACTATATACAGTTTGGTATACTCAATGTTATTACACGCTAACGAAGGTATTATATGCGGCTCTTACGCTTAAATGGAAACCGAGCTGCAAAATGCTGTTTTCCAAAAAATATTGCTTTTTAAATAATTTCTTAATGAATTCAGGATGTAAAATATAAATATGCCGAACGTTATGAGGTTTTAATACAAAAACCCCCACACAAAAATAAAGGCAAAAACTTTAATAACGAATGTGGATAAAGGTTTTACTTTATTCGGAGGCCTCTATATAAAAATCACTAATTAAATGAAGACCAAAAAGGCAAATTTAAATTTTAAATGCAAAATAACGTTGGTTGATGAGCTTCTCCTTTCTTCTCCAAAGGATGATCATATTCTTGTGAGTTCATGTTGATTCAACGATATACATTTTAATCAAGAAAAGCGTAGCAGGCGATCATGCTATAGTCAGTTAAGGGTGCAATCAAAACTTAATTCAAAAATATTTTTTTTTTTAACTTGTACACGCAAAATTTCATTTAATCAATGATTTTTTAATTAAAAAAAAAACTGGTGATCTATTTTAAAATTAACTTAACCCTAGCTCTCCATAAACTTTTGCGTCACGGAATTTATATGAAAATCCGCTTCAACCACGCCCACTTTATTATATCGGGTTTTTCAATAAGAGCGCTACAAATTTTTTTTTTTAAATAAAACAAAAACGGTTTTGGATATCAATGAAATTCTTTATTCCTGTGAAAGTACGTTCGATGCCATTATGTATGGAACTAGATTTCTTTTGCATGGCTACCACGGGCACGCTTGCAGAAGTCCAGACACTGAACCCAATTTTCGATGGTTTTCAAGCATAAATCGGCCGATACTGTTCATCAATCGTCGCTAGCTTATTGGCATAGACCATAGACTTGACGTTGCCTCACAGGAAATAGTCTAACGGTGTCAAATCGCACGACCGAGGTGGCCAAGCGACTGGACCATTTCGTGAGATAACACGTTCTCCAAACTTGGTTTCCAATAAATTGATTGTGACATTCGCTGTGTGGCTTGTGGCGCCGTCCTGTTGGAACCACATGTCCTCCAAGTCCATATCATCCAATTGGGGCCAAAAATATTCGGTTATCATTGAACGGTAGCGATCCCCATTCACAGTAACGTGCCGGTCTTGATCATCACGGAAGAAGTCGGGCCAATGACGCCACCGGCCCATAAACCACACCAAACCGTAATTTTTTTTGGGATGCAATGATGACTCATGGAGTACGTGTGAATTGCTGCCTGACCAATGCCGCATATTTTGTTTACTGATGAAGCTATTCAGCCAGAAATGAGCCTCATCGCTGAAAATGATTTTTCAATGAAGTTCCGAATCATTTTCTAGTTGTTGCTCAGCCCAATTCACGAACATACGAGGCTTCTGGTGGCCAAGCGGCTTCAGTTCTTGCGTCAATTTAATCTTGTAAGGGTTTAGGCCAAGATTTTTTCGCAAAATTCACCACAACGACGTCACAGAGATGCCAGCGCTTGAGAATGATGTGTGAGAGACACATTTGGGCTATCGGGAAATGAAGCCTCAGCGGCAGCAATATTCTCGGCACTACGGGCACTTCTTTGTCTCACTGGCACGGGAACATTTTGTACTGTGCCTGTGGATTCAAACTTTTCCACTCGACGCTCAATTGTTGATCTGTTAGGACGATTATGACGACCGCAAATTGGACGTAGCGCTCTTAACGTTGAGGCCACTGACTCCGAATTTCGGCAGTAAATTTAAATAATTTCGACTCGTTGTTGGCTCGTATATTTTTCCATCATGACAAACCTTACTGAAGAGAAATGTCAAAAGAGTGGCAAGAAATATGGCGTCGTTTGCTGTCCCTGTCGCTGTACTTTTGTAGCGTCCCTGTTGAAAAACCCTTTATTATTTTTTCATAAATTTGTTAACCAACCTTTCACTTTATGAAACAATAAAAATTATTCATACTTATATAGTCATAGTGTAAAAAATATCAAATGGACCACAGTACTTCTTAAAACTTTATCTTCCTCAGAGTCACTACTGTTATATCCTTTTTCAAAAAACAAAAAAAAAAAACCTTTAGATTCTCTATGCATTCAACTTGATACATCACTTTTAAACTTAAAACTAAAAGATGCCAAAAGATGCAAATGGTTTTCTTTTTTTTTTGTGCCTCTTTTCTAAATCTACATGTCGATGTCAGTCAAATATTTTTAACTGCTTTGTAAGCTGTGATGAAGAAGAGACACAGACACAAAGAGGGAGAGAGAGAAAGGTCAAAAGACCTTTGAAAATATCTTAAGACGAAAAAGTATCTCACTCGAATTTTATTGCGACTATGATAACAAATTGAATGAATTGACATTGATTAACTGAACTTGGCCCATGGCAAAGGACTTAACTTCGAAAAAAAAATATTCTCGTAGAAGAAGAGGTTTTTAGCCAACTAACTAATGGGTTTACAAATAATGATGAAGTGCGACTTGTCTACGAATTTGTCTTAAATGATTTTTCGAGTATCTACAGTTTTTTTTTTTTGGTATTTTTGTTCTTTTCTTATTTGTTTTTGAGTGAAAAGTTACAAATTGAAAAATAAGGAGATTGAATCAATATATGCAGAAAATTGCTTATAAATTGTTAAAAAATTTAAATTGATTGAGGGAGAGTAAATTTCTTTAAATATAGGTACGTTAGTTACCGACCTAAAAAAAATTCATTAAAAATATGTTTTATTGTCATTTCCTTCACAAGAATGGATGCATAACCTTTTCAGTTATTTTGAATTCGGTTTAAACAAAGGTAACATAGATCTTGCAATTTTGTTTAAATTATTTTGAGACCAAATCGGTAGGTACGTGTACATTTTCGTTCGTATCAGTTTTATCTGTGGAAAATGAGAGTGATATGAAGGCTCTTCCTTTGGCACCTCATAAATGGGAAATTTGAAGAAGAAAATTCCATCTAATTCGTCAGTAATTAGTCAGAAAAAGTCAACTAGTCCTTAAAACTGGTCACAACTGGATAACTTGTGAATCAAGGCTTAAAGTGTCTCAAGGTCATGCGCGAAAAAGATAAGAAAACAAACATGTATAACAAGCAACATTATTGCTTTGCCTCCCAAGCAATGTCAAAAACAATTTTCGAATCATCTGTTTATTACTTTGCAAAATTTTAATTTGCGAGATTATTGTAATCGAGGTTCTGAATTTAATGTCGTATTTAATCAACGTTGGTTTGCTGGTAAAATCTGCATGACATCTTGTAAATTTAACACTGCTTTAAAAGAGTAAATTTTACCTGAAAATATCGTTAATTTTGAATGAAAATTTAGTTAATTTAACATGAAAATCTAGTCAGTTTAAAATAAATGAATTTTGAATCAACCCTGTACTTTGTATATATTACGTCTTAAAACCATGCATCTAGGTAGGTTCTAACACTCGCATCACGATGAAATTTACTGGCAGACTGCTTATTTAACAGGAAGCCAGGTTAAATTAAAATCATTTTATTTTGGATGCCTTGTGTGTGTGCGTTTTAACAGTGGTATCACGTTGATATTACTAGCAGAGTGCTTCCTTAACGAGAGGTCAGGTTAAATTCTAATAATCTTATTTAAATAGCTTGTTGATTCTCGTTTTAACGATGGTTGCATGTTCAAATTAAGTAGCAGAGTGCTTCATTAACATGAAGCCAGGTCAAATTCAACTGGTAGAAATTGTTAAAATTAACTAAATAAAATGTTAACACACCCAATTTGTGGTAACATATAAATTCATATTGTAAAGGGTTGAAAAAAAAACACGACATCGGTTAAAACTAACACTAAGTTCTTGTTAAAGTTTCTTATTTACAAGAATTTAGGGCTTAAATAACTGGTCATCTTCTTAAGTCAACTTGATATAGTTAGAAAGGCCACCAAGTTAATTTTACACTCAATATAAGCTATCCAGACCAATCAACATCTTTAATGGACTCCGACAAGGGGATGGTTTGGCCTGCCTCCTCTTCAGCCTGGCGTTGGAAAAAGCAATTTGTGACTCTGGCACGGCAACAAGAGGGACCATCGTCAACAGGTCCAGCCAGATACTGGCTTACGCAGACGACATCAACATCATCGGAAGAACCGAACAAGCTGTACACGATTCCTTCATCCAGATCGAGCAGGCGGCACAAAATCTAGGGCTGCACATTAGTGAAGGTAAAACAAAGTACATGGTGGCGTCGAATGCGAGAAGAACAGTTGGTCAAACAATCAAGGTAGCGGAGCACGAATTTGAAGTGGTGCAATCCTTTAAATACCTTGGGTCAACAGTAGCAGCCGATAACAATATAGAAGAAGAAATACGCGGGCGGCTTCTCAAATCCAACAGAGCCTACTACAGTCTGTCAAAGCTATTCAAATCTAGAAATCTAACCATAACTTCAAAACTGCTGCTGTACAGGACCATGGTCCTGCCAGTACTCATGTATGGATCCGAGACTTGGGTGCTTAGCAAAAGGCACTGTGACCTCTTAGCCGCGTTCGAGAGAAAAGTCTTGTTGGCCCCATATGTGAGGAAGGACGAGACGAGGAGACGGTACAACCATGAGTTGTACGCAATCTACCTTGAAGCAGACATAGTGACAAAAATTAAGCTCGGTAGACTCCGGTGGGCAGGGCACCTAGCTCGAATGAGCGAAGAGGAACCTGCTCGGAAAGTCTTTTGTGGTACATTCTATGGTAGACGGCAGCGTGGTAGACCATGCTTGCGCTGTAGAGATGGCGTAGACCAGGACGCCCGAAGCCTTGGGGTGCGCAACTGGATGGCGTCGGCTCGAGACCGGGATAGGTGGAGAGACTTGTTGAAAGAGGCCAGGACCGGACCCCGGTTGTCGAGCCGATGATGATGATGATGATGATAAGGTTTTTTAAGTCAGGTAAATTCCTGAAATGTCAGTAACTTTATATGGGATTGTGCATCTGGTGAATTTAATAAGGCCCAGGTTAATTATTTACCAGACGTCTTTCTCTGAACGCAGCGTTTCGAGAAGTCATTTTAGTATGGCTGGCTTTTTATAATTATGTATATTCATTCTTATTCCTTAGATTTGCGAAAGAACATACTAGCTGATGGTAGGAGATGTTGCTTTGTCCGCCATTTTGAAAAAGTGTGTTGAACAACATAAATGCAAATTTCTCGACTCCTATTGGACTTAGAGTAAAAATTTTCATTTGATTTTGTAAGTTAAAATATTCTTTAAGTTTTTTTTTTAAATAATTTTTGCATCTCTTTCCAATTAAAAGTTATTGTTGAAAAAATTGTCAAATTTTCATTACAAAAATTGTTTTTATTTTTCTGAACAAAAAAATGAGTACCTGATTTCCCACATGTTTGCATCTTTAAATTTTATATAAAACAAAATTTGTCTTAAATACAGAGTTAGAAGTTGCCAACATACAGCAAATAATTCCTTAGGGAACTTTTGGGAAAAATAATAGTAAGGTGCTCCAAAAAATATATGGATTCTTCTAGAGGGACCTCGCTCAGACAAGTGTTTTATTATTTTAGAAAGGAGTACAATCTCTTACCGTATAGGAATGAAGCTCACTTTTATAGAATATAAGTACTTAAAATGAAACAAAAATTAGAAAAAAAACGACGAAAAAGCTTGCAACAACGTTCAATAGCTCACTCGAAAGCTAGAAATTCGCAGTCGTATTCATAAACCTTATCTGACTTTTGACTGCCAGCCGTCTTACTCTTAAAATGTATTACTAAACTTTTTTTAACTATTATTCTAAGGTTGTCTGGCTTGGACAATTACATCGGTTGTCTTAGATTTGCCAAACTTGACATTTTATTGAATTAAAAAAAAGGCATATTTCCAACTATTAAGGACTTTTAAAAAATTGTCTAACTAGTAAAAGAAATGCCAAAAAATGAGGCTGCTGTTCTTTAGTTATACCTTCTCTTCTAACAAGTAATACTCGTATTCATCAATAATTTTTGGAAAAATACTCTCTCAGTTTACTTAAACTGTAGTCTTAAACTCCTTTTTTTTAAATTACTGAGAAAAAAGCCAGCCTGTCTAAAATGAAATGAATTCGTTTTATTTTGAGCAAATAAATGAAGATTCATTAGAGTTGGTTTGGTATGAAAGAAACAATTTATTATACAAAAAACGAGTAATAGGTAAGTAACTTTAATAATGTTAATTGAATGTGAAATACTTAATAAAACTCCCACCGTGAATTAATTAGCTTTAACGACTAAACACATAAATATAACTTAGTAATTCATTATACCCACATTTCCAAGGATTAAAATAAAACCTTCTTTTGCTCACACCTTGAAATTTATAACAGGTACTAGCATTTACATGGCTTTTATGGTGTATTATAACAATCCAGCAATTTACTTGTTTCCTCAATTTAACCATTTTAATGCAAGCGTGCAATCTAATGTCCCTGTAGAGTTCCTCGTAAGGACATTTCAACTGGATGCTTAATCTCTTTCTAAGAGAATATTCTTGCAGTCGTGCTGCCATCAGAAAAGGATGCACATTTAATTATGTAAATTCATTTTAACAAATTAACGAATTAAAAAAATAAAAATAAAAATTAAAATATAAAAATAAAAAGGAATTAGTCCAAGGAAACACATTATGTGGTGTGCTTTTTGCAAAGATAAGAACCTATGTATATAAGTGTGTGGATATGTGTTCATGTTTTTTTTTTTTTTATTTAAGAAAACAAAAACCTATTATTCATGCAACAATGGCCACGTTGCCACATTTTTTTCTTTTCCTAAGGATATACTCTGGAATCCTTAAAAACGAACGAATGACCAAAGATACAATGTAGACATAGACAGAATTAACATGTAAATGAGAAGCAGAAACGTGTTTATTTTCTGTCCTGCTCCATAGCTACAAAACAAAAAAAAATAATCCCACCACTATCTGCCATTTCAGCGGTGTGTAATTCAAATGGGGACAGACTGCGCTTTATTTATATAAGCTTTTGTCAAAAAAACAAAAAAAAAAGAATGAAATTCCTTTGATGTTGTTTTAATTTTAAAAGAACAAGACGTGAATGTAACTGGTAAGACTTTTTTGAAATGTTCACCTTTTGATTTTATTAAAAAAAAAAAAATCCAACGAAAATAGAGGGGACAAAAGCCAAGGGAGAGATTATAAAAACAGGAAAACATATGTGTGCTTTTTATGGTAGGTGTACAGTTATGTAAAACATATCCTTTAGCAACACCATTATCCTGAAATCTTTGATGTCAGCAGATTAAACAAAAAAAAAAAATGCTTTTTGAGTAGGTAATGTAGAAATGATGTTGAACAATTTGTTAATTATTCTTTTATTTTTTATTATATTTTTGCTGTTCGTGATTGTGAATGGTAAATAATAAGGTAGCAGGCAGGGTTTCAAATGAAAAAGGCACCTGATTGAAATTGATTTTTTGTTTGGAGTTTACTAACTTGTTGTGGCATAGTCTGGTTTCTCAACCAAAAAGCTTCTCCCTTCTCTAAAGAAGAGGCCGCAGTCCCAGTAAAATTTTCAGCACTGATAACTCGTTCACTTAGTAACCCTGAATCCATTCTGAAATCCGACAAAATTCTACAATAACGCTCTGTCAGCAGAGCTCAAGACACCTGTTCCTTTCCGCAAATTCCTGCAGCGATGCTACAAGTCCCAAGAAACTGATATACAATGACCACCTGTCAATTTAAGACAGTTTGAAATCCGACACAAAAGGCTTCAAAATTACTTTGACACACGTTTATATACAAGTTCTTGGAGACCAATTCACTATTGTTGCTGAGAAGGTGGCTAAGCTGAGGAAGAAGTTTGATGGAAAGCTATTAAATCCACCATGTCGTTATGCAGCTCAGATGATCCACAACTCTATGCTCCGCTCCATATTTTGAGTTTGCTCAATAGTGGAGCCAGAATAAGCTGTTAAGGTGCGGATGGATTTGAATTCCTTCGAAAAAATGGCCAAAAAATATCGAAACTTCTTCTGAATGAAAACCGCAAATGAGAAAGAAGGAAACTAACAAGGTTTCCTCCACACTGATGTATGTCGACATAGGTTTTCGTTTCTCGGTGGCCATTTATAAGCTGATTTGGGTGACTGTTGATGTTTCTTTCCTACTAGCTGCTTTGCAAAAAGTAGTTAGGACCTATTCAGAAGTATTATTTTCACTTCCGTGATTATTGATGTAGTTTTTTTTTACCATCCCTGCTGATCGAAATATATTTCGGTGCAAATTCTAAGCATTTTCCTTTTGAATTCTTGAAGTTTCTTAACGGCTGTCTTGGTGATTGAGGACCAGATTGGTGGGAAGCAATATAGCTTATGTCTGGCAGCAGGAGTTGCTTGTGCATAAGTATTTTTTCCTGTTGACTTAGTATGGTTCTTCTTCTCATCAGACGGGTAGAAGACCCAGGAGGCTCTTTTGAGTGTGGGTTGAACCTAAGTAACTCATTGAAGTGGAGTCCCAGTTACTTCACGTAACGTTTGGTAGTTATGGTAGATCCGTTTGGGAGTTTCAGAATAATGTTTCTGGCACTTCGATGCGGTTTGACTGCCTCTCAACACGTTGGAATTTTCTTTAAGCAGACAATTTTCGATTAAGTAGTGCTGATCTGAATGTCTCATTTCCCGCAAAATCCAAGGAGTATAGTTGATGTGAGATTGTGGAATTCTACTTCCTAGACGGTGATTAACAGTTGAGATGATTTGGTGAGGGTTATATTGTGCAGTCAATGAATTCCCAGTTCCACTACCAAGTTTAAAAAAAGTAGACTTAGCTTTAAAGATGCTCAGGAACAACAAGGCCACCAGATCTGATGGTTTACTAACGGAGTTCTTCAAGCACAGAGGGGATGTGTTGAAATGTTGCATGCATCAATTAATAAACCAAGTTTGGGTGGAAGGAAGCATGTCCGATGACTGGTCTTTCAGCTTTATGAGTCTACAAAAAAGGCTATCCAATATGTCTGGCAAGAACTATCAAAGCATATTCTTGATAAAAGTCGGCACCAAGATTTTATCCTACGTACTATGTAAGCATCTTAAGGCGTTCTGGAACTTTTTAACAAGCAAGTACCAGTGTTGTTTCCAGCCAGGCAGATTGACTATAGACCCACTATTTACTCTCAAGCATATCCTGGAGAAATTCAGCGAATTTCAAGTCAAGACCTATCACCTGTCACCTATCTATTCATCGATCTCGGGAAAACTGATCAAATTGTGTTGCGTAACACTGCAAAAAAAGGGATGTCATACAACTAGGGAAAAACTTTTCTGAACTATTCCGAACATACACAGAGTTTGAGGTAGGAGATGTACTATAGTGTGGCTTCTTCAATCTCGATCTTTAAAACATAAATAGTGCCCAGATCGGCTACTAACACTGAAGGATCAGATCTATCCACCTTCTTGGGCATGCCGATGATATCAACATCTACATGATTGGATGTTCCCAATAGGCCGTTATAGAGTCTTTCATGGAAGTTGAATTGAAGATCAGGTTTCGGTCTTCAAGTAATCGACCACATACAAGAAACAATAAAAGATTTGTCAACTTCACTGTTGAAAGCATCAACTTCGAAGCAGTTAAAGTGTTTATCTACCTCGGAGTTTGAGTAAATATATTAATCCCCAGGACAACAGCTAACCCTAGTAAACCGGTGTTGTACTTCGGTTCGGTGCAACGAGTTCAAAACTCTGCATATGAAATTTGAGGTGCAAGCATAAAAAAACCCTATTCCTGCTATATGGTGCCAGGTATAGGGTGGTAAGCAGAAAGGGAAACCTGATACTACTCTCATTCGAAAGAGAAATTCTTCGACAGATATTTGGTCCTGGTGTGCGACACCGCGAACTCCATAAGCTGTATCAAATCTCTTGATGTAGTCCTGAAAATCAAAACATGCTCGGCCACATCAAGCGAAATGACAATAATGCTCCATTAAAGAGAGTCTATAGCTTCCAAGATCGAGAGTATGAAAAAGACGGAAGACAAAGCCATCGTGGATTGAAAAAAGCTTGGTCTAATGAATGGAAGCAGCGTACTCGGGATCGCAGGGGATGGAAGTCTGCTGTGTTTCAAGTTGCAATCATTCATACATTGGGGGCCAGCTAAGTAACTGCCTGAGTGCTGCAACTGGAGCTGCAGCTGCAACTAGAATAGCTTTCAAAAAATGCTGAACGTGATGTTTTTTTACTCATCCACAATGTGCTTTACAGCTTATTGACATTTTTGGTATTTCAAATAAGCTGAGTGAACTTAATTCAACACAAAAATCAAAACAAAAATTATCATGGATAATGATAACATGGAAGCCAAAATTACTTTATCAGAGACTAAAAAGAGTTTGGAAATCTCTTCAACCCCAATGAAAACACTGTACGGGCACCTTAGCGCAAACTACCTACATACTCGATGATTGATAGTGTGAATTTTTATACATCCCTGCAACACTAATTCTATACCTTCGATACTCGAATGTTTCGCTGCCAGCTTCAGATCATTTTTTTTAATCTACTATCACGGCAGAAAATGAGCTCTTCCTTACTCCATGCTTTATAGTTTCTTTTCGATTCCATCATCCGCCTACGAACGATCATTTCTTGTGTTAGCTCTTCGATAACAGAGTAAAGCTAACCTTATAATTATCCTGTATCAGGAATCGGTAAGTCGGCAATAGAACCTTAGTAATGAACCTTAATAAAATTATAAAACTACAATTAGATTTTTCGGCTTTAACGAAGCGATCTATCATCCGAAACTAGACAAATTGTGATCGAAATTTGATCCACGCTAAGCGTGACGGTACTTGTGTCCATCAGTTTACTGGGGACCACGTAAACATCTATTTTCTTCCCAAAAGGTAATTCCGAACATCGGTTTTGTGTGAATTTGCAGTCGATTAAAGTTTGTTTTGTAAAGGTACGCAATTAAAGCAGACCCTAGTGCCCAGCAGTGCAGAGAAATATCCATCGCCAGCTCTTGGAGCACGACCACGTGCGAAGGTCTCTCACTGTTGGTCACACAACATACCTACTTGAGGGGCTCATATATATATTAATACTATTCGTAGTAGACACCGAACATCGGCAGGAATTTCTCTATCTGGTAAACAGAGAACCGAAGTGCTTATCAATCGGTCGCCACCGAGATCTGTCCACAAGCCAGAGTGAACGGAGCGCGTCGTTGCTCGCATTTCAGCAGCATCCTCACATACTGTGTACAGAGCACACTCTAACCTATCTTGACCTGAACCAGCCTTTTCAAGCCATAAAATTCTCCGGTGGTCAATTCTATAACCATCAGCTAAGAAGCTGAAAATAAAATCATCAACCTACTTCAAATTAACAGAATCGGATCACACCAACATCAACTCATCTTATCCACGTATAATCTTATCATTTAATCATCTATCTACTTATCACCTTATCGCCTAGTCTAAGAGTAAAATTTGGAATAATTCTCTCTTTCTCCGAGTTAAGTAATTATTAAAATTTTTTTTGTATATGTTCAAATTAAAAAGATTTTATCTCTTCCACCAAGCAACAATTTAGCTTTCACAAGAAAATTAACATCAACGCCTAGAGAGCGTCACTTATCATCCAACCAACAAAGGAGTGCGCACCACTTTATTGGACGGAGCCTCAGAATCATAAAGTAATGTCGGTGAGTTCACATATATGTATGTTCGTATATATATTGTTTGAATGGATGTAGTATAAAATCAAGATAATTTGAACGATTTGACGAAATAGATTTCGTATCTATATAAATGTTTGATATATTGGTAATTTGAGAGAGAGAGAGAGAGAGAGAGAGCTAAACCACACAGTTTGAAAATAATATAATAAGAATCAGAAGCCTCTTCGAAGATTAATGAATTTAAACCGCAAGTAAGAGCACGCGTATTTAAATTTCTCGAGTTTTAAAAGCAAAACAAATTTAGAGAAGAGACCTATCAAAAGTCCGATTAAAACCTCTCTTCCATTAAGATCAATTGATCAGAGCGCATTGGCTCTATGTATAAATCCGCACTTGCGGTTTAACATTCGAAGAGAATTTATACAAAGAAGAATGTGATAAGAAATGAACTATTTTTTTTTTCTCAATAAAAATCTGATACCATGTATGAATTTTAACACAATTCTTTTGTTTCTTTTCTCCATGAGTGAGTGATTTTTGTAGTAGAAGGGAAAGTGAGTAGGTCAAAGCGCGTCGACGGAGGTTGCATGTGTAGGCAGTAGGCCAACACATAAGCATAAATTAGGGGTTATCGCCAGTATAAGAGGAGTCGTGCGATAACCACGGAGTTTTTACTCAAGAGTATTAAACGGTGGGAGGGTATACTCCGGGAACCAGAACATCGATAGGTTCCCCCACAAAGAGATGTACTTCAAAAATGTTGCTTAAAACAGAACTTAAAGGGATAGTGAGCCCAATATGAATTATTTTTATTATCTTTGAATAGGCATGTTAATATTAGGTACGGCAGTCCAGCGGCGGGTGCAAGTTCCCACCCCACCGACGAGTTAGCTTTTGGCCTTCGCAAGCATGCCTGCATGCACTCAGTTGACTGGACACCCTACGTTGCATACTAAGGCCTCCTCAGAGAATCCTGTGGTTCTGAGGGGACTTAGAGAGGGCAGATCACCGCCCATATACAAAGTAGGACCATCTTCCGTTACACAGGTGGCGCCCAACACGTGGGGCCCAATACCTTTAAGTTTTATATTTTCTTAATGTTGAATCAGGATTTATTATTACAGTCTGTTATTCCAGTATTAGACATAACTAGCGTGTTACACTTATCTATAAAGCCAACTATACAGTGAGCTTTTGAAAACAAAATTGATTTTTTTTTTCAAATTTAATGTCCAGGAGTTCATGTTCACATTACAATATCTCACTTGAAGCATTAACTTTGATGAAAAGTCGAGGTGAAAGTCGAATCATTGGTTTGAAGGAGTTCATCAGACGACCGGTAGATCACAGTTCATGGAAACTTCCTCTACGTCCGTTGCGCCTGAGTCCTGTTTCAGCCAATAACAGCTATCTCGGTATTTTCAAGTTCAACAAAATAAAAGCTTATGGAAAATCAAAGGAATAAGATAACAAATAATTATTTTTTTTTTATTAAGTGGCCCGGGGAGTCAGGCAAGTTCCTTTTCTCTGTCGATGCACTTTATTGATAAATTATAGTTACCTTATTCTATAACACATTCAAAGTGCAACTTTGATGATTAGGTACATTTAAATTTTTTTTTTATTTCGTCGATGCTATTGACCTACGCTTTCCCTTACATTATGCATTGAGACACAAACCTTATTTTTTAATTTTCAGCACAAACATATACTTACCTGTATATTTTAAATAGTTTTCTTATTTAGTTTTTGCAGTAACATATTCTTTTTTCTGAAGTCTTAAATTCCCTTTGAACTTTAAAAAAAAAATAAAACATATCTTTTTAGCTATTTAGTTAAGATTTAAATTTTTTTTTATTTCTGCTTTGATTCCTTTTTTTGGGTGTAGGTATATATACCCTCTTTGCTTCTTAATTAGATTTCAAAATTGTTTAGAAAACAAGACATTTTTGTTTTTTTATAAATATCGTTTTATCTCCTTGGAATCAAAATGCCTCCCAAACCGGTAAATTCCAATACACGTAACGCCAGAAGGAACAATGTGGAGGAGGAGGAACAGCCTCTTCCCGACCAAAATCAAAATACCAACACCAGTGTTACCTTTGGTGGTACAGAGGCAATAAACCCGTCTTTGCCTCCACCAGCTATCCCTCCGGGAATACAACCAGGTAATGTAACGAACCCTACTCTTGATGAAAGTATAAAACGTTATATCAGTAATATCGTCACGGCTTCCTTGGGGCTAAGCAGAGCAGAAGATCTGAGAACTCGTAGAGCAGAGTACGAAGCGGAAAGGGTCAGTTTAAGGCAAGAGATAGTACGAACCATTCAAGAAGAGCTAAGACCGTCCGCAACCACGTCACAAGGGATTATAGGAGAGCTCAATAATATGCCACCTCCCCGTGAACGCAGTACTGCAAATACCACCCCCATTCACAACCCCATAGCTTCTCGTCCCGAAAACAATGAAAGTCGTCAAGATCAAATTGACCCTACACGACATAGTGAAAATGTACAAAACTTTTTGAGCCAGCTAAATGCTCTCAATATAAACTCTGCGACTCCTAGTGAACGGGTATCACTTCCTACTTTGTCATTACGTTCGGTTGAGTTCCAGAAGTGGGGGCTTAAGTTCGATAATCAGCGAATGACCGTCGATGATTTTCTTTTTCGTTTAAATAGATTAAAGATTTGCTATAAGGTCACTTGGGAAGACATCTTTCTCCATTTCCACCTATTCGTGGCCGGTCCAGTCGAAAGCTGGTTCTGGACATTCTTAAAGTCCAACCCAGGAGCGACTTGGCGAAACTTAGAGTTCGCTCTATTAGAGCAGTATAAGAGCCTCGAGACCGACTCCGAACTTTCAAGGAGAATGTTCGACCGGCGACAAGGTCCTACGGAGAGTTTCGATAGTTTCTATCAAGATATTTTGGTGCTGAATGCACGATTAAATATTCCGAAGTCCTCTAAGGAACTTATTGAGCTAATTAAACAAAACGTAAGACGACGAACAGGGGAACTTTTAATCACTTTCCACACCCATAGTTTATCGGAAATGGCTCACGTTTGCCGGACAATCGAAAAACATGCAACCCAAAATGAAGGTTTACGTTCTAGAGTTTTCCCTAATTCAAACCTTAAAGCTAAAGTGAATGAGTTAGAATTGCCTTCTCAAGACCAGCTTGATATTGAGGCCCTACGTTTTACACAACCCCAGCGTAACCCAGTAACCTTCACATGCTGGAATTGCAAAACCAAAGGTCATTCATACAAACAGTGTCCGAGTCCGCAGCGAAATCTGTTTTGTTTCAGATGCGGCTTGGAAAATACCACTTCGCCAAAATGTTCCCAGTGTTCGGTAAACCGAAACCAGGGCAATGCTTCCGGGGAGCCTTGCCCTCAGAAAGTGAACTCGGAATCCAAACCATTGAAGACAGACCTATAACAAATATGCCAGACATTCCAAATATCTCTGCTAATTTCAATTTATCGGATGTGCCTATTATACCAGACTTGACCAAAGAATATACTTTACCATATCTTAATCAAAGTTCTAATGTAACTATTTTAAAAAGACCATTGAGTAATTTCACTGATAATAATTCAGAATCCATTCAAAAGAGTAGCCCAAAACAAAAATCCCTTCATGAAAGATTAAACGAGTACTACAGTATACGTGCTCGCATTTTCAAAGAACCTCCAAAAAACATTTTGAAACTGAGAGATAGGTTCAAAAAGAAACGTACAATTCATAAAGCTATTTCCGCTACCAATCTCTGTAACTCCGACGATCCTCGCCCTTACGCTAGCGTTTTCATTTTTGGTAGAAAAATGCTAGGCCTCCTAGACAGCGGCGCCAGCATCAGCTGCCTAGGATCGGGATGCTTGGACGTAGTCAAGGATATGGGCATTACTTATAAACCTTTTAAATCTAAAGTAAGGACCGCTAGTGGAGATCCACAATCCATTGTAGGTGAATTTTCAACAAAAGTCACATACAAAGGAGTAACAAAAGACATTTCGATCTTCTTAGTTCCATCATTAGAGCAACCCTTGTATTTGGGGGTAAATTTTTGGAAAGCTTTTGAAATCGCACCCACAATTATTTCCGAAATTTCATTCATAGATAGAGTGAGTGATCCAAATGCTCACGAGCTTTCAGCTGATCAGAATAACGAACTTCATAAGGTTATTAGTTTGTTTCCGTCCGCTGCTAAACTAGGTCTCGGACGGACAAACTTAGAGGAACATACAATAAATACGGGCGATGTGGAGCCCATTAAACAACGTTTTTACCCAGTTTCTCCAGCGGTACAAGCCCTGATGTATGATGAACTGGATAGGATGCTCTCATTGGGAGTCATCGAGGAAAGCGAAAGCGCGTGGAGCTCTCCTATTGTCCTGGTGCAGAAGCCCGGGAAAAATCGCCTGTGTCTGGACTCTAGGAAAGTGAACAAGGCTACGAAGAACGATGCCTATCCACTTCATCATGTTGATGGTCTGCTTAGTCGTCAGTCAGAGACACACTTTATCTCAAGTGTGGATCTCAAGGACGCCTTTTGGCAGATACCGCTGGAAAAGACGTCAAGGGAAAAAACGGCGTTTACTGTACCCGGCAGACCCCTTTATCAATTCAAGGTTATGCCCTTTGGCCTCTGTAATGCCGCACAACGGTTATGCAGACTCATGGACAAAGTGGTACCACATGAATTGAGACAAAACATTTTTGTTTATTTGGATGATCTGTTGGTAGTTTCGGCGACATTTGAAGAACACTTAGCTATTCTGGCAAAACTTGCTTCACTTATCAAAAACGCTGGGCTTACCATAAACATGGAAAAATCAAAATTCTGTTTCCGAGAGTTAAGATTCTTAGGATACATTGTGGGCGGTGGGTGTATAAAGACAGACCCGGACAAAGTTTCGGCTATAAGAGATTTCCCTATACCGAAAACTGCTAGACAGGTGAGAAGATTTTTAGGACTGTCTGGATGGTACCGGCGTTTTGTCAGTAACTTTTCTTCTCTAGCGACTCCTTTGACAGACACCTTAAAAAAATGTAAAACATTCACTTTCACTCCCGAAGCTTTAAAAGCTTTTGAAGCCTTAAAACTTGCTTTGACATCGGCTCCAATTTTGGTCAATCCTGATTTCAAAAAACCATTCAAGATACTCTGTGACGCGTCTACAACCGGTGTTGGCAGCGTTTTGTGCCAAGAGGATGAAGATGGGATAGAGAGACCCATATACTATTTCTCATATAAGTTAACGTCAACCCAACGAAATTACAGCATAACTGAGCTGGAATGCCTCGCAGCGGTGCTAGGGGTCGAGAAGTTTCGTTCGTATGTCGAAGGACAGGAATTCAAGATAGTGACCGACCATGCGAGCCTTAGGTGGCTCATGGGTCAAAAAGATTTAAACGGAAGGCTAGCTCGTTGGAGCCTAAGGCTTCAACGATTCTCATTCGAGATAGAGCATAGGAAGGGTACACAGAATGTTGTCCCAGATGCCCTCTCTCGGGTTTACGCCGTTGATGAGATCGCATCTGGGAATGATAAGGCGGTGAGCCCTTCAGATGTTTTATCTATTGATCTTACTGATCCGGCTTTCAAGTTGGACGAATATGAAGGATTGATAAGAACGATAGAGGAAAATAAAAACCAGCTACCTGATCTTCGGGTATCCGACAACTTCGTTTACAAGAAGGTCAAACCATGCACAGGGGATCCCAGAGAAGATGACTGCGTCTGGAAACTCTGGATCCCATCTCTGCTAACCCACCGCTTGGTCCGTTTGGCTCATGACCCTCCTCGTGCATCGCATGGCGGGGTCGCTAAGACATTATATCGTCTTCGTGACCGTTTTTACTGGCCTAATATGGCGGCTCAAGTAAAAACGTTTGTGGGAGACTGTAATATTTGTAAATCGTCTAAAGCTCCGAACTCTGTCCTGAGACCACAAATGGGACAAGCCTTTATTGTCGAAAGACCATTCCAACACATATACGTTGACTTTCTCGGTCCCTATCCCAGATCGAAAAAAGGGAACTCTTACATAATAATATGCCTAGACCAATTGACAAAATTTGTCCTAATAAAAGCTTTACGTAAGGCTACTAGCGAATCCGCAATAAAATTCTTAGAAGAGGAAGTATTTTCACTGTTTAGTGTGCCCGAATCCCTGTTATCGGACAATGGTAAACAGTTCGTAAGTAAGGAATTTTCGAAATTTTTAACAACATATGGTACCAAACATGTCAGAACCGCTTCTTACTCACCTCAGCCAAATGCCAGTGAGCGAGTCAATCGCTCAATACTTGCTGCCATTCGTTCGTATGTTGGATCCGACCAATCCAATTGGGACTCGAGTTTGATATCGATTGCAAGCGCTTTACGTTCAACGTTTCATTCTGCTATTGGCATATCGCCACATGAAGCCCTGTTCGGGCAAAGTAAATTAGAGCACGGTTCAGATTATCTTTTGTTAAAAAGGCTCAATGCATTGAACAATTCTGAGATTGATATACTGCCAAAAACTTTAAAAATGAACATAATTCACGCCCGAATAAAAAAATCCTTAGCGAAAGCTCATAAAGTCTATGAAAAAACATACAACTTAAGAAGTAGAGACATTAAATTTTCGGTCGGACAAAACGTACTCAAGAGAAATTTTATACTTAGTGATGCAAATAAGAAGCGTTCTGCAAAGCTTTGTCCAAAATTTGTCCCCGCTAAAGTAAAACAAATTGTCAGCCACAACCTCTATGAGTTAACCGATATGCAAGGAAATAATTTAGGCGTAGTACACGCGAAGGATATACGAACATAAAAATATTCACAGCTAAAGAAATCTCTCAGGCGTGGGTCGGCTCTTTGCCATTATTTTGGCCTTTTTCTTTTCATTTTTTTTTCTGACGATGTTGATCCAAAAAAAAAAAAATGAAAAGTTGTGTACGGGCACCTTAGCGCAAACTACCTACATACTCGATGATTGATAGTGTGAATTTTTATACATCCCTGCAACACTAATTCTATACCTTCGATACTCGAATGTTTCGCTGCCAGCTTCAGATCATTTTTTTTAATCTACTATCACGGCAGAAAATGAGCTCTTCCTTACTCCATGCTTTATAGTTTCTTTTCGATTCCATCATCCGCCTACGAACGATCATTTCTTGTGTTAGCTCTTCGATAACAGAGTAAAGCTAACCTTATAATTATCCTGTATCAGGAATCGGTAAGTCGGCAATAGAACCTTAGTAATGAACCTTAATAAAATTATAAAACTACAATTAGATTTTTCGGCTTTAACGAAGCGATCTATCATCCGAAACTAGACAAATTGTGATCGAAATTTGATCCACGCTAAGCGTGACGGTACTTGTGTCCATCAGTTTACTGGGGACCACGTAAACATCTATTTTCTTCCCAAAAGGTAATTCCGAACATCGGTTTTGTGTGAATTTGCAGTCGATTAAAGTTTGTTTTGTAAAGGTACGCAATTAAAGCAGACCCTAGTGCCCAGCAGTGCAGAGAAATATCCATCGCCAGCTCTTGGAGCACGACCACGTGCGAAGGTCTCTCACTGTTGGTCACACAACATACCTACTTGAGGGGCTCATATATATATTAATACTATTCGTAGTAGACACCGAACATCGGCAGGAATTTCTCTATCTGGTAAACAGAGAACCGAAGTGCTTATCAATCGGTCGCCACCGAGATCTGTCCACAAGCCAGAGTGAACGGAGCGCGTCGTTGCTCGCATTTCAGCAGCATCCTCACATACTGTGTACAGAGCACACTCTAACCTATCTTGACCTGAACCAGCCTTTTCAAGCCATAAAATTCTCCGGTGGTCAATTCTATAACCATCAGCTAAGAAGCTGAAAATAAAATCATCAACCTACTTCAAATTAACAGAATCGGATCACACCAACATCAACTCATCTTATCCACGTATAATCTTATCATTTAATCATCTATCTACTTATCACCTTATCGCCTAGTCTAAGAGTAAAATTTGGAATAATTCTCTCTTTCTCCGAGTTAAGTAATTATTAAAATTTTTTTTGTATATGTTCAAATTAAAAAGATTTTATCTCTTCCACCAAGCAACAATTTAGCTTTCACAAGAAAATTAACATCAACGCCTAGAGAGCGTCACTTATCATCCAACCAACAAAGGAGTGCGCACCACTTTATTGGACGGAGCCTCAGAATCATAAAGTAATGTCGGTGAGTTCACATATATGTATGTTCGTATATATATTGTTTGAATGGATGTAGTATAAAATCAAGATAATTTGAACGATTTGACGAAATAGATTTCGTATCTATATAAATGTTTGATATATTGGTAATTTGAGAGAGAGAGAGAGAGAGAGAGAGCTAAACCACACAGTTTGAAAATAATATAATAAGAATCAGAAGCCTCTTCGAAGATTAATGAATTTAAACCGCAAGTAAGAGCACGCGTATTTAAATTTCTCGAGTTTTAAAAGCAAAACAAATTTAGAGAAGAGACCTATCAAAAGTCCGATTAAAACCTCTCTTCCATTAAGATCAATTGATCAGAGCGCATTGGCTCTATGTATAAATCCGCACTTGCGGTTTAACATTCGAAGAGAATTTATACAAAGAAGAATGTGATAAGAAATGAACTATTTTTTTTTTCTCAATAAAAATCTGATACCATGTATGAATTTTAACACAATTCTTTTGTTTCTTTTCTCCATGAGTGAGTGATTTTTGTAGTAGAAGGGAAAGTGAGTAGGTCAAAGCGCGTCGACGGAGGTTGCATGTGTAGGCAGTAGGCCAACACATAAGCATAAATTAGGGGTTATCGCCAGTATAAGAGGAGTCGTGCGATAACCACGGAGTTTTTACTCAAGAGTATTAAACGGTGGGAGGGTATACTCCGGGAACCAGAACATCGATAGGTTCCCCCACAAAGAGATGTACTTCAAAAATGTTGCTTAAAACAGAACTTAAAGGGATAGTGAGCCCAATATGAATTATTTTTATTATCTTTGAATAGGCATGTTAATATTAGGTACGGCAGTCCAGCGGCGGGTGCAAGTTCCCACCCCACCGACGAGTTAGCTTTTGGCCTTCGCAAGCATGCCTGCATGCACTCAGTTGACTGGACACCCTACGTTGCATACTAAGGCCTCCTCAGAGAATCCTGTGGTTCTGAGGGGACTTAGAGAGGGCAGATCACCGCCCATATACAAAGTAGGACCATCTTCCGTTACAACACTTGGTGGCCTCTCACAATTTTGAAACGTCAAAAAAGCTGCATGCAAATGTTAAAAGTTGGCCAACTTGTCCACTGCATCTGCAGCTGCGTCGTGTTCTGGTCTTATCATTGAATTTGTGTGTATTCAACATTTCGATAGCTATTCCAGTTGTAGCTCCATTTCCATTCTTTTCAGGCAGTAAGTTAGTAAGATCTGGTGAAGGCGATCAAGTCAAAAGGGTTCGCATCTAGTTGGGACAGGTTTTTTCAGATGCCATAAAGCTGTAGAAGAATTGGTCAAATCAGAGACTCCGGCTCTGATGGTCCTTTTGAGTGATTTGCTCTATTCTTCAGGATCATTACTATTTTAGATGTCTTCACTTCTAAGGAAAGTTATTGTTGCAATTATTTAGAATATAATTGTGAGGAGGATCATGCAGTTGTAAACTCCACTCAATCAAATTGATTTTCTTACCTCGGGCTACTAATTACTTCTGCTTGCTCCTCCTGATTGCATTTTTGTAGGCTGGCTATTTTGTCACTTGCTGCGAGAGTGCTGAAAGGATGTCTCAACTTCGTTCAAAAATGCCAAATCAGTAGGTGGGTTCGATGTGAAGTTTCCTTCGAAGTGATTTGGCAAAACGGTTCCACTATTTTCTTATGTTGGTGTTGGTTCAAGTTCAATGTTTTTACTTCTAATAGTTTCCAGGATTGAGTAAAATTAAATTATTGAAACATTAAAAGTACCTACAGTTAACTCCAAATTGTTGGGTAGTTTTTGTTGGTTGTGTTATAATCTTCTTTATAGATTCTTTGGAGTGTTTTATCGGATACACTCTAAGTATACAGATTATGAACGTATTTGGTTAGGGGCTGGAAAATACAAATTGTTTGACGTCCTAGGCAGCTTTTTGTTTACCAAGACATTAGGTACCGCCTGCTTCAAAGCATCTTTACTACTTAAAACTGCGCTGATTTTGTTGTCCATCAAGTTCCTGGATGAAGGTGAAAGCTTTATGTTGTCTTTATAAAGCCAGCCTTTTCACAACCAACCAGTTTCTTGAATTCTTCTTCCACTTGCATATGCCAACATTTAACTTTACTAAGCGTTACATCATGTCATCATTAAAAATTTATGAGCTGAAGGACTTAAGCCAGGACCAGATATGATGAAATTCTTCTTTAATCCAACATCATCTTCAAAACTCATATTTATCTAAAAATGAAAGCAATAATGAATTCATCTTTTAAATCCTACTATGGGAATCCCTTTATATTTTCAGAATTTGATCGCCTTATATTCCATCAAAGTGATTCCTTTAATTACAATATTCAAGTCAAAATACAAAAACATAAAAAAAAATGTATGTATGTATATATCAAAACTCCAACACAAAATCAATATCCATAACGACATAAGCCAAAAATCCAGAAATGAACAAGAAAAAAAAATTAAATAAAATGAAAATCCAGATAACAGAAGTCAAATGAACATTCATAAAATATAACAAATGAACTTCCAAACGGATATCTTGATAGTCCTTTTCGTATACACACACACACACACATAAATATGCGGAGGAGTTGTTTGGAAAAGTCTCGGTCTTGATATGAAAAGAGGAAGCAAGTTAGACACAATAACGAGGATATCTTTCTGATTGCTGGTGTATTATAAAATATCCCCCAAAGCCAAAACGAACAAGAAGAAATTAGCAAAGAACGAATAAGTTAAAAAAAAAAATCAGGCATTAGATACATTTCTTCCTCTCTTTATATTCTTAATTTTTTTTTGTATTTCACTGGCAACCTCTATGGGAAAAAAAGGATGTTATTCAAATGTGCCTGCCCTTGTTTCTCTCCTACCTAAGGACTATTTTTTTTTTTTAATTTTGTTCCATTTTCCATGTGATTGCTCTGGAAGAAATCCTAAAAAGATATCAAAAATATAAATTTCTCAACACAATAGTATGTAGCTATAGAGGTATTATAATCCTCCTTTTGGAAAATAATTCAAGAGTTTATTTCGAAATTTTCATTACCGTTTGTCTACTTATTACTAAAAGCAAATTGTTGACGATCTAAGAACGTCTAGGCTTTAAATACCTTTGCAGAAAGGAAAATGTCAATATCTTCTTTAAGTAGCTTTTTATAAGAAAAAAAAAGACTGCTTGATATTTTAACTTCAAAGGACATTTTCTTTCTTTTTTTTATTATTTCCAGGATGTCATGTGATCTAAGTCTATTTCAATAATTGCACAGCATCTTTGACAACAAATTCAATTTTCTTTGAAAATGATACCCACACGAATTTAACATTTCATTCGCATGTTAATCTACCTTTAAAAAAAATTTGTGAATCTAGAAAAAAATTTAAGCTTCTTTATTATCAACACATCTTGAATTCTCATAGCCACATTGAATGAAAATGTTAGGAAAAAATATTAAGTAATAAAAAAAAGAACGTAAAAATCAACAACAACAAAAAAATCCTAAAGAAGTTGTTGGCACGGAATATACATAGAAAAAAAGGAGAAATGCTTTTTTTTTTTTGCAATCAAACGCGATTCATCTATTATTTTTTTTTTTTTTTCTCTCCTACTTCGTTCATTTATTTGATCTCACCTCATTCAATCCAATTTCTTAGATCTGGTCATACATACCTAAACCTATAAATGCTATAAAACGGACATTTATTTTTTTTTTTTATTTTTCTTCTCGGGAATTTTATTGAGCTCAAGCTTTTCTTCCTTATTGATGCCATTATAATATCGTAGGTAGGTACGTGGGTAGGTATATGAAGCAGTATTAATATTTTTTTTTGTTTTCATTTTTTGTTCCAATGAAAGAGTTGGGAGTAAATTTTCCATTGAAATTCATTTCATTTCTCAGGGAATAATGCATATTCACAAGAATTGAAAAAAAAAAAAATAATAAAAGTAATAAATAATCCAAACAATAAGGATGAAGAAATGACTTTTATAGAAAAAATTTAAATCAATTGGAAAAGAATGATGCTTTAAATGATTGACAAATCATAGATTTTAGGATGTATATTTATTTTTTGTTAAATTTTTGATAACCTTCTGAGCTAGAAGTGGGCCTCGAGATTTAAGGGAGAAAAGGTGCTACGCTCGATATTTTTATACATAGGGAGAAGGTTAATATTCCCATTTATCAATGCAACTGAAAATATTACCATGCAATACAATCCACTTCAACTCAAAACATTGCCATGCAATCCTGTCCAACTCAATCCAATCTCATTCAATTCAATTCAATTCAATTCAATTCAATTTTATTCGATTCAATTCAATTAATTTCAAATAAATAAAATTTGGTTCAATTTAATTCAATTCAAATCAATTTAAATTATTCAATTTATGAATTCAATTCAATTCGATTCAATTCAATTCAACTCAATTCATATTAATTAAATACAATTCAATTCAATTTAATTCGATTCGATTCAATTCAACTCAAAACATTAGTATGCAATCCTGTCCAACTCAATCCAATCTTATTCAATTAAATTCAATTCAATTCAATTTGATTCATATTGCTTTGAATTCGATGAATAGATCGTGTGCCTTGGTTTGAGATTTTAGTTGGGGTCTTAAGAATTTTCCTGCCAGTGAATATTTGGTGTATGGTCGAACTATTTGGCCAGAAGACACACTGGTACTTGCCAATTTTACAGTAAGGGCGGTATTCACGGAACGGTCATAACTTAAGACAAGAGCATTGTGAAGATCACTGCTTATTTTAGTCCGTTTTATTATGAAAACTTAAAAAATACATATACGGCTAGAAATACAAATACGTTTTATCTCTTATTCAAGCGAATCCGTTTTGGATCCGCAAACGTAGTAAACAATGTATGAACGAAATTTCGTTCCTAGCGAAACCAAAAAGTATTAAAGAACATTTCCCTATATAAAACTAACTTAAAAATACAAAATATTCATCCCGGTACTCATAAAACTAAACTAAAAAATAATAAGTGAAAATAAAATAAAATCAGCGTGCAACACAAACTTTTTTTTTAAGAATTCAAGAAGTACCGACAAAATTGGGCCAGTTTGAAAACAGTTTGTTTTCCCTGATTGGACGTGCCTGGTGACTGAGTTCTTTTTCAGACTTCGAAAAAGATCTTTGAGTGGTTGGTGAATAGCATAAATATTGTCTGAGTTATCAGCCTCCTAAACTTAAGAGCCGTTTATGAGTGCTTGATGAATATGGCCCTTAGAGTATCATAACGGCTTAAGACGCTCCCACAGTACGTTTGATAGGATTTTGTAAGCAACGTTTATCAGGGATATGCCTCTCAGTTCTTTTAGATGGGGCAAATGGAGCAGATAGATTGGTCATCGGGAATTCGGCCCTTCACTCAAACTTAGTTTATGAGTTGATGCAAGCACTCTATCAGCACTGCCTCTCCGTTCTTGAAGAACTCTTCTGGTGAACCATCAAACGCTTGATTTTGTTTAGTTTCTTAATAGCTAAGTCTACCGCTTCTTTACTGGGGAGGTCCTGGTGGTACTGCGTCTTCATTGATTGGAATATTCACCTTACATCCACTCTGCTCCCTGGTTACTACTGTGTTGATGGTAGACTTGATTGTGTTGTTAAACATGGTCTTTCGAAAAGCTTGAATATGACATTAAGCATCAGTGCAATCAGCTGGTAACTTTCAGGGCCGAATTACCACATCAGTTTTTGAGTAAAACGTGATGTAAAATTATGTGAATTTGGCATTACCTACTTCTTTAGTATAACAATGATGGCAATTGGTTGGTAAGGTGGTAATTCAGTCCCAAGTTGATCTTTAAAGACTTTATAAATCTGACTAAAGCATTGCGATGATTTTCGATTTTTTCAGTTCGTAAGAGAAGATTCTTTCCACTACGAAAAAAAAAACAAACTCAGGAGAGATGCGATCTTGCAGATTTCCAAGGATTAAGCTTAACTATTGCAACTTCAACTTCCTCAAGAGTAAAAGGTCTTAAAAACTCGACAATTTGTTGAGAGTTTCTAAATATTATAGAAAAGGAACATTTTGCTTTTATCTTTTTCTGTAGAGCTCTTTGATGAGAGCTCCAAAATTCTATCTGCAATATTATGAGAACTGAATGAAGCTTTTTGTGTAGGTTTTGATGTGTGCTGCTTCTCAGTTTCAGGAGTAGGCCCCCCAGGCTTTTTGACTTGAATCCTTGATTTTACGAAGATGGTGTTTACCCACTTTGTCCAGAGAATTTAGTATCCCTGCAGTTTCGATTTCTATATTTCCCTCGAATTTATATAAAGCAGGTCTCTTTTTTAGAAATGATGGTAGCAGTAAAGTGTTTGCAGTCTTAGTTCTTATATATGAATTGAGATTCTTCCAAAAGTGTTTTCCAAACTGCCTCATTGAAATTCCATCTCGGCTGAGCAATTGATTCAACAATGGGGCTAGTGGGCTGTGGGCTAGTTTTGATCATGATATCAGGGGCCTATAACACAGAACAACAAGTCAACTAGTCATCAATTACTTGTTCAACTATGTTTGTTCAACAATTGAAAACCATTTCTGTGACTCAGTAAAAATCGTAACAATTAAGAACTGAAAAAAAATTTGCCTCGACTTGTTGAAAGTCTCGTAAGGTCTCCGAAAAAAATATTTTATCTAAATATAATCAGTGCCTTTCTTTTATTAGTAGACGAACGGGTTTATTTTTTTTTTCTGAAAATGTATCTGTCTATTTTTTAATCTCACAATCACAATCTTACCGATTCTATCATTCGATAAACACTACTGCAAACGTTTATTTTTTACTTGTTGACTTTTAACAAGTCCGCAACCGTCAGTTGAAATTTTTAAACTTTTCAAAAAGTTTATTCTTATTCCTTGAACTTTTGTTGTTTGCAGTTACAAAAACGGTAGAAACTTCCCACTTGTTGAAAGAAGCCAAAACAATTGTTTAAGGTCTCCTTGACTTGTTGTTCCATGTTACACAAAATTTAAAAAGTTGTTGAATTTCACTTGTTCAACAAGCACTTTAAGTATGGTGTCATAGGCCCCAGATCTGTGCTGGCTATAGGGCAAGCTAGGAAGGACTTTTAGGCTTAATAGCGTATGCAAGATGTCTGTAAGGGGGTGGGGGCGTCAAACTCATTCAATATTTCGGTTAGGGGGTAAACCTCATTCAAAAAAATAGTCAAAAATAGTAGTAGTAGTAGTAGTCAAAAAATATGTACAAAATGTTTGCTTTAAAATACTTTCAAAAGAATATAAATTGCCTAATGTGTGAAATTTGTATTGAATATGTGAGGGCAAGCTCCCCTACCTGTCCTTCTTACATACGCCCTTATTTGGACTAGTTTAAAGAGTTATTTGATCAATAACTCCAACCAACCTACAAAAAAAGATTTGATTTGTAGCTTCACTGCCAACCTCTGAAAAAAGAAGTTTCCTGCATTCTTTGCATCGAAAATGAGATTTTAATATTTGACTAATTAGTAGCTGCTTAGATTATTCGTATCATATATACATGAGTTACAATTGGCAGGGAGAATATCACATATGCAAAATTATCTGGGGTCCACTTTCACATGACTTTATTTCCATGTAGTCCAAATTATTTAAGACTCAGCTGGATACTCGAAATTTTCAACATTCTCTCTCACACTATCTAAAATATAGATCTAATTGGTGTCCCCATCTTAATTTTAAAAATAGATTAAGCAACTATCTCACTTTCAGCTTATGTCCAAAAACACTTTTTGAATTAACCCACAAATATACGACACCATATTTCTCTCCTTGCATAAATTCTTCGTCAAGAGCTTTAATTGCATAAAAAAAGGAGAAGAAGAAGAACAACAAAAAAATGTCATCTCTCTGTGAAATAATGTACATAAAGTTGGTGCAAGCAATTTTCCTAATCGACCACCCATTTGCCAGCATTTAGCCTGCTCATAAATTATCCTTTTTGTCCTTAAAACAAATTCTCGTTTTCTTCGTTTAAACTTAAATATTTTTTTTTTGCAACTATCAACAAAAAAAGAGCAAAGAAAAATAAACCAAGCAAGAAAGAGCAACAGTAAAAAAAAAAAAACAAAAAAACAACAACAAATAAACATAAACAAAAAGGATATACAACAAAACAATAAATTGCCATCACTTAGAGGGTTCTTTTACCCTTCTGTGTCTATACCTATGTCATAAAACAACTTCAGGGGTGTTATAAAAACCATCCGTCGTAGTCTTAGACTTCGTAGTCGTCGTCATCGTCTTTTTCGTCGTGTTGTAGAGAAATCGTAAATAGTCTTAGTCGTCATATAGTCGTTGTCATCATCATCTGACGCTTAACAAGGAGCAACTTTGATTATACATCCCAAGCAAGCCTTGGGGCTACCCTAAAAACCAAACTACGACAAACTGGACCACAAGAATTCTGCAGGACTCATCAAGTTTTGATCATTAAATTGCAATTTACATGGTAAAACTTTGTTTTTAACACAAACTTATACATCATACATACACACATACCTATATAAACACTAATACACCCGCATAAGTACAAAAACTGTCATATACATATGTATAGGACGAACGGAAGGATTTATGCCACCGACTTAACTCATCTTGTTTTTCAGCCATCAGCAAGGACAATGGGGTAGGATTGCCATGGAATAAAGAAAAGAAACAAAACTTTTCCCAAGAAACATGCAATAAGGATGTGATATTGTGATGATGGTGTGATGGAAGGAGGAATTTATAGGAAGAAAATCATCATCATCAAAAATTTTAATTCCAGAAATGCCAACGGTGATTGTGGTGGTGGTAGTTCATTTGCCAACAAGAGAGTGATGAGTTTTTCTTAACAAAAAAAAAAATAAAAACAAATAAAAATAAAACCAAAAATCATATAATATCACAGGATCTTTATTTTGTTACTCTCCTGAAGAAATAAAACAAATAATGCCACTGCTGGTTTGAGGAATTTATAATGACGGAACTTAATTTTAATCGCTGACAAGATACAAGTGCAATAATACCCTGTTCCTAGGTATATCACTTCCAAGACAAGATATCACACCCCCCATATCTCATCCTCTCACTTATTCTAGTAGGTATAACACGTTTCAACTCAAAGTTCAAAATTAGGAAACCCACGAATGCAACTTCAAGTTGTGTATCTTTATCTTTTGGTATTCTGCTGAAGGGCATTTGAATCTTCTTCTAGTTTGTCTGTTTTTTTTTTTACATTCGGTGCTGCAGTGGTTATCATCATCAACGTGCAAATATCCTTCGTTGCATTTAAAGAAGAGCGAGCGAAAAAAAAGGACCTGTCACAGATTCAAACCAACCTGTCACTATCACAATTCTGGATCTCTTTCCAAAGACGTTTTACTTACCACTTTTTTTCTGTTTATTCCTTGTTGCTATAATATAGATGATGAAATGAGGGGGGGGGGAAGGGAGGGCAGAGTGTTCTTCATAGAAGAGAAAAGTTTCCAAAAACCACCACCCAGACTCAGACCCAGACCCAGACCAACCAACCAACCAACGAACCGACCGACCAACACCTACCACAGATCAAGTCAACTTGCTTCACAAAACTATGTACAAGTTTGTAAGTTGGAATTTTTTTTCTGCCTCAGTTTTCTTATTTTCTGTGTTTTTGTTTTTTTTTTTTTTTTGAGGAATTTGTTTGTGTCCTTTCTTTGTGTCCCTTGTTATGTTCATTCTTATGCTCTGGCTGTGTTTTCAGGATGAAAGTTGAAGGATCCTTCACTTCTGTTTAACGGATTGTTCCTTTAGTTGTTCTCGCAGTTGCCATCATTCTGACACTGCCTCCTCCTATACTTTATTGCTTCCACCCTTACCATAGTCAGTATTACCATCGCCACCGCCACCACAACCAATGGGACTACCATCACCTTCCAATTTGAATATCAGTTGAAGGATTCAATGAATCTGCTAAATTGTTCTCCTTGGTGTGTTGTTGTTTTTTTTTTTTTTTTTTGATTTTCTTCTGTGTTACTTTTTGAAGTAAAGTAGCCTATTTAGCATAAATCACGGAAGAAGAACTTTTTCCATTTAACCGACTTTTGTTCACTTCATTGTCCTTTTTGGTTGATTTCATAGCTAGCTATGTACATTATAATATCGCTGTGCCGCATATCTTTGTTGTCTCGGGAGAGAATTTTTCGCTATCGTTATTTATTTATTATTTTTTAGATATATTTTTTTTTGTTGCGTGTTGTGGGGAGATTCTTTGATATCGATAGCAGGATTCTAAAGAATTATCGATTGTAAAATATTGGTATTCTATCAAGAATATGAAAATGGGGATGAGATATATAATAAATTTTTTTGTTTGCAAATTTTTTTGTACCAACAACAACATCGGTGTTAAATATGGAATCATAAAGATAAAGGCACGATGCTGTTTTTTTTTTTTGTCTTGAACATTGCCTTGGGGAGATGGGGGGGGGGGCAGGATAATGCATCAGCTTGTTATTCAAATTAGCAATTTTTTGCTGTTGTCAGGTGAATAAAAATGTTGTTTTTACATTCTTTTAGTGAAAAATGGCTATAAAAATTGTGTTGATTTTCAATTAGAGTTGGAAAAACAATTTTTATTTTGTTTTTATTAAACTGAAAAGGTAAATGTAATTATTTTGTTTTACTTTAAGTTTTTTCTAAATGAAAAACAAAATTAATTTGCATCTTTGAACATTCATCTAGGTACCTATTATCTTACCTTTTTTATATAACCTTAATATTGGTTCACTTATATATATTGATAACAATCGAAACTATCGCTGTAGTGAATTTCATTATCACTGTAGTGAATTGAGCTACAGTTAACATTTTTTATAGTCAATATCACTGCATCTGTAGTGAAAATCGCTATCACTGTTAGTTAATTTCGATGCAGGGAACTAACTTCACGGGAACAACCTTCATATAGGAAATAATTTCACCTCTAGGGGGATATACTTTCACTTTTTACTGATGAAGTTTTTTCCACTCAACGTGAGAATTAATTTCATCTGAAAATCGAGTGAAGTTATTTCTCATCTATTTTGTATGAAAAATTTCGAGAAAGAAATACAGAAAGAGAAGATAAACTTGTCAAGAATGTTGTTTTGTGGAATAGTGCGTGAAATAATCTTGTAGACAATTTTGTATGATGCTCTAAATTATGAGCCATGACATAAGGCCATATTTTGAAGAAGGTTTTATGACGTTTTCACAATGTTTCATAATAACCATATTTTAAGATATTGCAATAAGGCGCTTAAGGCTTAAGGCAATTACCTATGGCCTTATATCACTATCAAATGGATTTTCTTATCTGAAAAATGTCTGGAAGTCCTAAATAATTAAATGCAAAAAGGGTTTGTTAAAAACTTAACAAAATATCTTATCGTCTTTCAGGCAAAGTGTAGCGAGCAGAAAATTATTGTTCCCAACATCTATTTTTGTCTAAGGAAACTGTTGATATAAGCTGAGCATACTCTTAATGTGAAAGAGTTTCCTTCAAAAAAGTAAAGTTACTTCCCACATTCAGTGGAAAACAACTTCACTTCAAAAAATTGAAATGACTTCCCTCTAGAGGTGATGTTAATTCCCATGTGAATTTCACTACTGCTGATATTTTGTGTTGTCTATTTCACTGCTTCTGTAGTGCTTTCCACTATTAATGTAGGGAATTTCACTGCTGCTAATATTTTGTGTATTAAATTTCACTGCCTCTGTCGTGAATTTTATTAGCACTGTAATGAATTTTACTACAGCTAAAATTTTGTGTAGTCAACTTTACTGTAACTGTTGGGAATTTCACTACATCCTATATTCCTTGTAGTCGACTTATCATCTGTAGTGAATTTCACTATCATTTTAAGAACAACTGCAATATAGAGTTCACTGTTTCACGTTGTATTTTTAATTTCACTACAAGTGCATTGAATCTTACAACTCAAAAATAGATTTACTGTTTCGTATCGTACTGCTGCATGATAATCCAATGCACCAACCATAATGCCACGAGGTAAAATTTTGAAAAAAGGGTAAAATTCAATCAGAGTTGGGGAAATTTCGAAAAAGTTAACCAATTCGTTGAATCATTAACTTCACCACTTTTTGTTAGAAACGTCATTTTCTTGTATAAACAGCGTTGCCACCCTGCCATGACTTCAATAGATTTAATACACTTTTTTCGTAAAGCAAATCTACTGCTTTTAAATCGAATCTACTGTACTTTTATTTTTTGGAAAAGAAAATTATCATTCAAAATGCAGTATACTAATTTTTCAACTCTGTTTTAACAGCTTCCGGCTCGGATTATAATTGTGACAGCATACATAATTACAATTTAAGTTTTTAATTTCTTTTGTTCTTCTATTTTCAAAATAAAATTAAAAATTGGAATATGTCGATCTTCTGTAGGAAAATTTAATATTTTGCCTTTTTTTGTGAAAACCTACTTCGAATTTTTTTTTTTTGAGTTAACAAACGGGAACTTATAACAGTTTGTTAAAATTTGTGAAAATTTGCAAGAAACTTTACGTTAACGAAACAGCTATTTTATGTTTTGAACATTTTTGTTTCTACTTCGATACGACTACATTTATAATTGGGCAGACAAACCGAAGACGAAGGAAGTCACGGAAAAATCTACTCTGTTAGATTTCTCCATCATCAATTTTTAAGATTTTTATGAAAGCTTCGAATTTGTTTTTTAACAACAAACCAAAACTTTTCTTAAGCAGAAAGTTATAAATTACCTACATAATAACAAGGAAATGAAGAGCAAAAAATATAAGAAATTCGTCATTGTCATTATTTTAGCAATGACAAATAACCCACTTGAAAGACATGATATATCTTCACAGGTCATTTCGTTTCTTTATATACATACCTACCTAAGAATTTTTTTATGGTTGAAAGGAATTTTTAAAAGTTTATCATTTTATATCAAATGTTTTGATAACGAGGGTAGATTAAACAGGGTAGATAAACATAAGAACTTATCTAACCTTCTCTGAAATATGATGAATTGTATGAGAATTTTACCAAATTATGAGGTAAAATAAATAGGTTAGAACGATATGATTTTGAGTCATTTGATTATAGTGTTTATGTATTTTTTGGAAGGTCAAACATTTTTGTTAGGAGCAATTTCTTGAAAGTAACATAAATGGCCATCATAATGCAGTAATTTGTATCTTCTTAAGAATTGGGCCAAGAATACTAATTTTGTACAAATTAATTTGAATAATAGTAATAGATTAAAAAATTTTGGAAGACAAAAATACTAATGCCAAAGCAAAAGTCATTAAAATGTCAATGCTCAAAATTTTAACAATAAGGCATAGTGCGATGGGCAAAGGTCAAAATCAAATCAAAAGAGGGCTACAACTGACACATCGGTTTCTTGGCACAGTCTAATAATATTATAATGGTTTTGTTTCAAATATAAAACTGCTGAAAATCCAACTTGGTATAATTCATTTTCCTTTCAAAGGATGTCTCAAGAAGAGTACACTTTATAAATTCTGTGTAATTTTGCAGCAGCTCGGAAATTTGACAGCTGTCACTTTAGACCACTGTTAGAGGTAGAGAGCTTTGCAAGAAAAGAACCGGCAAAAAGTAAAATTGAATGGCAATTTTTCGAAAAATTGTCATTTTCGCATTTTCATCACAATGACTTTCTGACTTAACAAAATCTTCAAATTAAGGTTTCAGAAATATCTTAAGCAATCTATGAGTAACAAATACATCCACAATGAGAAACTGTCTGGTGGAGGTTTTGGTCAGGCACAGGCAATGTGGCAATGTGATTAGGCCTTACTTTATTTCGAAAATGAGGCTGGACCAACATTTAAGCCTAGGAAGATTGTGGACTGTTCATATTTACAATTTTTTTCGATTTCCTGAGGTCATTTAAAGTAAAAAAACTTTCTCGTTTTCGCTTCGTTTAAAAGTTATGGTGCGGTTGTTCTGATATTTGGTCAAATAGAATCCGTACATATAGAAAACGGCCAACAAAGAGATACCGGCTTTGAAAATGTCAAAAATGGAAAATTGTGAATCCATTCGTTTTGCCGAACAACTATGATTCATAGACGTTCAGAAAAACGAATGAAAGGCTGTTTTCAATAAGAGTTTCTTTTTATTTTCCGTTTTCAATTCATACGGATTCAATTCGACTGAATATCAGAACAGCTGTATATAACGTCTCTTATGATTAAAGTGGCCGTTTCTTTTAATTGCCTCTAAACTTACCAGGAAGTTTTTATCCCTGGATACTAAAAAAATCAAAAAAAATTGGTAAAATCAAAAACATACATTTTCAAACTGTCTGATTTGGCATGGAACTCCCCATATGTGCTTTCAGCAAGGTAGCACCATATATTATAAAAGGTCAGTTGGTTTCAGTATTTTTTCAACTATGGAATCTTTTAAACGGGTTAAAAAAAAATTGTTCAAGGTCAAGAAAGCTTTTTGGCACAAAGAAAAAAGTTCATAAGAAAATCTATGGCTAACAAACTATAGAAACTAACTGACCTTTTATGAAGATCTGGTAACTAGTTTTGTGTAAAATTACCCAAGTATACCAGGTGCCAAACATCGTACTTGACATTTATTAATTTTTTAAATTCACTAAAAATTAATTTAAGAAATTCTATGGGTGAGCAATTACTGAAATCAGTGATCGAGAAATCTTTTGGATGGTATAAATTTTATGCAAATTTAACACGAATGAGGTGCCAAAGGTTGCTCGTGACCTTTAAAAACTTTAAGCCTTGATTACAAGCTATCTAAGGTGGACAAAATTTCTAGAACCAGTTGACCTTTTCTGGACCAGTTACTGACATAATTAGATGACTTTTTTTCAATTTCCTGAGGTGCAAAATGATTTAACTGCCTTATTTTTCTCTTTTAAGTCAAAGTTTCACAATTAAGGTCAAAACTTGGTTCAAAATTTCAAAACTGAAAAAATAAAAGTGTGGCCTAATTCAGAAGTCTAGTCATATTTATGTTTGAAATGTCTGAAAATATTTACTTGAATGTATACCTACTTGCATTATTAAAAATTAGTTTAAAATTTGCATCTGATCGAATTTTAAATTTGGAAATTTTGAAGTTAAAAATTTAATTTTATGTCAATTTCACAATAATTTGAAATAAGTAGAAATGTTCGAAGTAGGAAATTTTTATATTTTTCTGGTTGCAATATCAAAATCTCACGTTAAGTTGAGAATCCTGATATTTTAAAATTGGAAAAATACTGATAAACTACCATTACCTATGAAACAATTAAAATAAACTAAGGGCCGTGCCTAAAAGTGGGACAATGGGGCAAACCCAGGCGCCGTGCCGCGAAAGGCGCCGCGCCGTACTGCACATGACACGTTTCGTAAAATTGACGCATTTCACGTCATATAAGTGAACTTATGTAGGAAAAATTATGCAATTATTATTGCTATTATATTGACCAAACCGAAATGAATTGGGTACGACATAATTTTTGAAAGCATCATCTACGGTACAGCTAAACAGTAAAAAATAGTGTTGCCGAACAAAATATTGAAAAGTCAAAGGGCGTGATTGTAAATGTCAAAGTCTTTTGCAAGTTAACTGACTGAATTTGCCAAAAACAATTTTCTGCAAGCAGGGCAATTTCATACTTGACGAAAGCTAAATCTACGTCAAAGAACAGCGGGCATTTAACGATACAATTGACTTTTATTTCCCATAGCATGTCAGATAAAAATTTGTGATTCGAGCTTGTGCTTATCTTATTAACAAATTCCTAGCAGAGCGTTGTATTTTTTTTAGTTTCGTAAAATGAACGACAGAAAAAATGTTAAACTGTTAAAATATCGACAGGTAAAAATATTGATTTATATCGACTTTTTGTATACACTAAGAACGGTGTTCATACCAGCTTCATGTAAGGCGACTCATTTTGGATCGTGTCACTTCTACCGTATTTAGGTGCCAGTTATAGCTACCATTGCAACTCATCATTGACAATTTTGCACCTAAATTTTGATATATTAAGAAAGCAAAATTACTTAATTAGTATTTCTGAATTGAAGAACAAAATTTTTAATGACGAGTTTGAATGATAGCTGTAACTGGCGCCTAAATACGGTGGATTTTTTTTTTAACTCTGTATAAATTTGTTTGTAGCAAAAAAAGCGGCATCTCTTAGATTTCCCCAGGTGCTCTTAGAGCTAGGAACGGCCCTGAACTTATGTATATTTGGTAAATAATAGTAATTTAATGTTTTTTTTTCAACTGTCAACCATTATGTAAAATTCTTAGTCTGACACGCCAGGTTAAAATAATTCAACCAGAAAAAATATCAACAAACTTGATTGGGAACTTCCAGTAGTCAGAATTGTCAGAATTTCTTCCGAATTCTATAAAATTTGGTCTTAAAATAAGGGAGATAGAAGTTTTGAATCCAGGATTCTGGGTTTTCTAGATTTTGGGATTTTCGGTATTTGGGGTTTTCGTGATTTTGGTTTTCGGGATTCTGACTCCCCTTTTAATAATTTTCAATACTAAAAAAATCAAAAGAATAGCACAAAAACTAGTTTTAATCAAATTCATTGGACTAACTTTTCTAAATTTTTAACAAATATGTCTTGGAACCACTTTTATTTGAAGTACACATTTTAAGCACATATTTAAAGAAATTTCAAATATAGCTTCACTAAAATTCTGACCTATACAGTGCCTTATTTTAATTTTTTTAAATTTCGTACCATATTCTGACATAAATTGTAAAGCCTTTAATTTGAAATAGTACAGAAATAAGTGTACCACATTTCGTAAATATTGAATGGGAAATGATTTTTGTCACCAAAATTCAGCAACTGGCCCACTGTGCGTGGCTGCTTATTGCCAGATATTGTATATCATTCTTAATCGGAACGTGTCAGCTTTACAATGCAATCAAAATATCTCAACCCACTCAAAAAATACATGTTTTTATTTTTAAATGAAAAAAAAAAAAAACACTAATTGGGACACCCTTTGCATTAACAAATAAAAAAAAAAAAAAATGGTTAGAGAGAAACCAGCATCGAAAATTAAAACACAAAACAAACAAACATCACTTTAAATGCACTGAGTTATTTATTTTCTTTTGAATTCCTTTTTGTCCAATCACAAGTCAAAATAAATTGACCGTCATTTATTTTTGTATAAACATCAGAAAGATCAAATACCAACACAATAACAAATGATTATAGAAAACATTTAAGCCAATCTCCTGCGATTTGGCAAAATGACAACAAATAGTAAATCCAAGTTCAATTGATGTTCTTCTGTGTGTACTCTCATTAAGCTTGAGTAAAAGGATATTCTTTTTTCCTCTTTTGCACACACAAATTTGCACAAAGAAATTTAAAAAAAAGTTAGGTAATTAGGAAAAAAATGAAGATAAAATTATTAAAAAAAAAAGAAAAAGTTAAGAAAAGCTTAAAAATTTGTTTCGAACTTTATTTCTTCAGTGAGCTGATTAAAATTTTCTTTGGCCCAATTATTGCCTTGCTGAATGGATTTTTTTTTTTAAGGACAAATTAAGAAAGAATTATAAAAAAGTGAGGTAATGAATGATAAGACATTTAACAGGGTGTTGGCACAAGATTATAGTTAAATGACACTGTAAAGCTTCTATACAAAGCAGACCCCATATCAACCTCTTCTTCATTATTGTTTCAGGTCCTTGTCAAGGATATATAGCTCTACGCTTAAGCCCCTTGCCACAGATATTCCTCTTATTATGTGTTAGTGAGTGAGAGCGCAAAGTTGTAGATTATTTCAAATGAAAGTTCTTTTTGCACAGGTGCGTATCTGTTTTTTTGGATACAATTTCAGAGGGAGTGATTTTTAAGGAATCTATAAAGATATTCCCTTTTACAGGTCCTTTCTTGTAAGCTAGCATTTTGAAGGATAAATTAGAAACAGTTTTGATGAAAATAGTAACAATTCTAACTAAAATTTTGGGGAAAAATGAACCCATAGCTTTCCCAATATATCCGCATCTGCTTCTGCAGTAGATCTACTCTCGGTAGTCAGTTCGGTACCATGTGGTTCTTACTTTGTGAAAATTTTTCATCTGACTGCTCCTTACAGTTGCACAGAGAGGCTTATTCGTTTGCCCTATTTCGTCCGCTCTTCAGAATTTAACTACATTACCAACTGAAAATGACATTTTCATGAATCTATAGAACTTATGCTGGCGCTACATCAGCGCGACTTTAGTAAAGCAAAGAAAATCCATAACGTTGGTACCATAGAGATATGTACATACAGTACGTCTACTATATCCAGAATGCGCACATTTTAGTCATTTACATATACGTTAGATGCAAAATGGAGATGCAATAGAGGTATGTACGTATATCGTTCTATATCAACATACAGATGTATTTATGCCCATGAAAGGCAGAAGCCAGGAAGTAGAATTCACAGTAAAATTTTTTTTGGCAGAAATGAGGAAGGAAAAAGTTGCGTGTAAAATTTAAGTTCTTTCACTGACAGAAGGATATTTTAAGGCAACTGCATATATATAGTTGAAATTGAATAATATTTGCAAAGTACTTTTTGGTCTACAAATATTAAGACCATCGAGACTGACAGACAGACAGAAAGACAGACAGACACCAGGACAAAGAATACACACATTCAGAAGTAGAGCTCCATATATACGACACACAGCAATGAAGTGTACTTAAATGAAGGAGTAAAATGGCAAAAGGATATTTCTACTGGTGGCACGCAAAATGCATATATGGGTAAAAACTGTAGAAAAAAACATATATTTGTGTATAGAGAAAGATGTATAGAGAGACAGAAAGATGCGGAAGGATTTTTGCAATCGTGTCCTTCTGAGATTTTGCAAATGACATTTTAAATGGAAAAGTTGAAAATTATTCAAAATGGTCGGGAAGAGTCGAGCAATTGTATCTACGTACGATGTACGAATAGTACATAGGTAGTAGTTATAGAGATGAAGTTTTTAGGGACTTTGAATATGAAATAGGATTTTATGGGTGGATTACGAATAACTGGGATGTGGACACTATGGACACTTTTGGTTATGGAAACTTAGTATTTTTTTTTTATTTGTGTGTATGTTTGTGTGTGTTTGTATCTATTTTCAAAAGGACAATTTGAAACTTCATGAATGGACCTCATCGGGCCTTCATTTTGAATTCTTTTTCATTCAATTTTTTTTTTTTTTTTATAAATTCATTTCAAGTCAGTAGGTAGGTAGGTATAGTTTGTTTTTAACTTAAATTTTATGGATGGTCAGTTTTAGAAGATAAACTTTATCAAATATTATGATTTATTGGGCCGTTTGTTTGTCTATAAATTGACTTTTAAGTTTGAC
Organism: Dasysyrphus albostriatus; assembly: GCA_946251815.1. Lineage (NCBI taxonomy): Eukaryota > Metazoa > Arthropoda > Insecta > Diptera > Syrphidae > Dasysyrphus > Dasysyrphus albostriatus. Next base: position 130,726,629 of record OX276337.1, on the reverse strand, counting down.
GTCAATTTGATTAGGAAAATTCAAAGAGCAAAGGAATATCAAATGGTAAGGGGAAAAGTTGTCCTGGCATGGTTTATTATTAAGACCGTGGCAGTTAGTTTTCTTGTCCTGCCAAATGGTTACGAGTTGGAAAAAAATGTTAATGGTAGGTTTAAAATTGTCACTTTAATGATCGTATTCTACGAAATATTGTCAATTTTTGGGGCAAAACTTAACAAGCTATTGTTTTGGCACAGTGGTTTAAAGGTATTTCAAGGATCAGAGATAAAAAACAAATTTAGGACCTTCAATGCTTAATCTGTCATTATCATTTTCATGGATTCACGAAACAATCTGGAGAGATGCCTGCTTAAAATCATTGTATTTTTAAATTTAATCTTCTTACTTACCTAAATGAGTCGTACGTAACTAAACTATTGTAACAACAAAATATATGAACACATGTAGATGTAGGAACTACAAATATAAGCTCTTGAGTAAAAACCATGACATTTTCCCAAGACTCATTTTATTTTTATTTTTAAAATCCATGACAACTACTACTACATCTCTTAGAAAGAACATATTTCCATGGGTAAAACTTAAAAAAGCAATCGTTTTCATATTTCCCTCATTAAAACGTCATAAGAACACACATTTTTTTATCTCAATAAGATCAATATTGCAAAGACTCTTTTTTTTTTTTGTTTGTTTCAAAATGAAAACGATTTCACTGATTAATGCCATTTTTAATGAAGTTCAATTGCGATCGATGCCAAAGCAAACTAATACAGCGCTGAGTGTCTTTATGCGTTCACATGTATATGTTTGTATATCTATTTCTTCACCTCCTTTCGGGGAAGCACAATATACAGGGCTGTGATGTTATTGTTGAAAAACATATTTTATAAGAGTCCAAAAATGTAAAAAATCAGAAAAATTATGTTGTATCTACTTATATACAGAAGACGCTCGATATACGGCGTTTTTCCAGACGAGCAGAGCAGAGTTCTGAGTAGAGTATGTTCGGAGCTCTCTGATTTAATTATGAAACAACTTGAGTACTGAACTGTCATGATTTGAAATGTCAAATGTCAGACTTTCAAACTTAAAAATTTGTTAGTCAAAAAAGTAAAACTTGTGTATTGTTTTAAAAAATTAAAAAAACAGTCATTTCATTTGTCCATTTGACGCCTGAAATAAATTTTATTCATAAAAATTTTATGTACATACATATATATGTAGGCAGGTACTATTAGATTATATATTTAATTATTTTACCTTCTCCAATACAGCGACTAGCCTCTTTCGCCATTTTTATTGCTCCAAGGCTGTTTTGTTTTATTAGCCGACTTTCAAATGTCAAATCGGCTGCATTCGGCATTTTTCTGCATTTACTCTGCTATTTTAATTCTGATTTCACAAAGCGCGTTCTGAACCAGTGATGCCAGATCGAGGGATTTATCCCTTTTTGTGGGATTTTCTTATTTAAAATAAACTAACAGGGCTTAAGGAATTTTTCCAACCTTATAGTACAAAAAAAAGGGATTTTACTTTTCGGTAAATTTTTTTTGCCAGTTTCATTAAGAATTAATAATTATTCAACATTCGATCAAATGAAATATTTTTATGTTCAAGAAAAGTCATTTAAAGAAAGCATTCATTTTCTTTTTTCTATTTATGTGGCGACACAAAGCATGTACAAAAAGGTTTCCAAAAAAAGAAAAGGCAAAATATTTCGTGGCAAAAAAAACACTTATGTGAATTTTAAAATATGTTATTAAGTCTCAAAACTTGTAAGATTTTAAAATTTGCTGCTTTTTCAGCGGCCTGATGTTGCTGTCGCTGCCTTCCACTCGTCAAATTCAACTTTAGTCATTAAGGTTATGTCGTTAAAGGTTCACCGATGGTACGGCTTATCTGATTGGCTGGCCAATGGTAAAAGGTTTTTTATTGAATAGGTTTGACGAGCTGTGGTGACGTCTAATACGTTCAGGAACGTCAACAACTAATGAATTAAACGTTTTTTTAAATTACATATCTGATTGAGGGATAAATGTGAGATTTTTGAATTTTGGCGAGGGATAAAAGCGGTTTTTAGGGTATATAACCATGGGATAACCTGCTTCAAAAGTCTGACATCACTGCTCTGAACATGTTCAGAACTAAAAAAAAACACAAATTGAATCTCTGAACGATCAGAGCTAATAAAAAAACTTAATTATTTTTTGACAAATCATGCTCTGCTCTGAAGTAAAAAAGAAAAACACCTATAGTCAAGTAATACAAAACAAGCTCAATTTTTCAAGCAAGAGTTTTAAAAGATCTTTGATCCAAAATGTACGTTTTGTTCGGTAAATGTCTTTGCATTAATTCAAAAGTAAAAAAAGCATTCAATCAAGTCTAAGAAGAGAATTAATCCCTTGGTATTCTCAAGTATGTAATGATTAATACAGTAGGTGCTTGATTCAGTGAATCTCGAAATAGTGATCTATTCACAAAAGCGAACACAAAAAAATGGATTTTTCTCAAAAAAATTTCTCATATTGCTTGAGAACATTGTGGAATTGCTTCTGTTTTTCTTAAACCTGATAGCTTAAACCTGAAAGCTTTGTTTAACGCTTAAATAAATGTATAAACATGTGCATTTTGAATCAAATTTTGATTTACTTTTAATTAATTCTGTTTTTTCTTACTCCACTATATCAAGCGTCTATTCTATTTTGTGTCTTCACTATTGTGGATAGTTCACTTCTTCGAGATTCACTAAATCGAGCGTTTACTGTAATTTAAAAAAAAAATATAACTACTTTAAGGTGTTCTTATCTTATATTTTTCGGTCGGTCGGTTGCGGTCAGAATTCTGTATGTGTCAAAATTCGGATAGCAAAATTCTGTATTTCAAAATTCTGTTTTACAAAATTCTGGCTTTCAAAATTCTGTATTCCAATATTCTGTAAATGATAATGAAAAATTGTTCTTATACCTAATGAAAAAAGTGCGTAATTTTTTTCACTATCAAAACAATTTTTCTTAAATCATTTACAGAATTTTGGAATTCAGAGATTGTTTTGAATGAGATAAAGTGACTCTTTTTCTTGTTTTTACACAAAGTGCAAGAAAAAACTAAATAATTCTTTCTTTATCACAATAAAAACTAATCAAGTATGACTCGTTCTACAAGGAAAACAATTCATCCAAATTAAATAATTTATTCGATTACTTGAGTTCCAAATATTTTTAATTTACTTTTGCATTAACGGGCAACTGCCTACTGGCTGGAGGACATGGCCGTAGATTTCCCAATATATGCCATCTAAAAAAAATTTCAGGTAGCTTTCTTTCGAGAAACTGAGAGATCCTTCAAGAGCCATTAAAATTACCAATCATCTTGGCTTTGGGACTCAGCACAAAATTGGTAGTTACTTCCATTCCTGACGACTAACACATGTACACAATAATGGTTGAAAGTGTAGAACTCGCTTAACCCTGATTTTCCTCGATCTGTCAAGCTCCCAAATTTATTTTATTAATCAAATAGGTATTTAAAAACAAAAATGAGCCAATTACAATACATTTCGAAATTAGTTGTTTGATCCATGAATTTCCAGTGAAATTATTTAAACAAAATGTAAGGCAGCTTGAAAACCAACGATTATAAAGATTTACACACAGTAAGCTTAATCCAAACTATACTCATGTAAGTATCTTCTCGGTATCGTCAAAATAGAAAATTTTCAGTATCGTCTCGGTATCGGTCTCGGTCTCATATAACTCAGTCTCGTTTGGTCTCGTATAACAAAGTTTCGGTATCGGTATCGATATCGATCTCATCTGGTTTCAGTCTAGTCTGAGTCACAAACCAGAATAAAATGCATGACTTTGTTACATGTTCTTGCTCTAGTAGTTGAACTCGCTTAGTATTTCTAAGATTTAAGACAAGAATCATTAGTATAAAAGATAATTTTTCTAACTGAAGTTTATTATGTTGACTTAACAATTTTTTAAACGCTTGTTTCACAATGTCTAAGTAAAGTTCCGATTAGGAATTCGACACAAAAATTTTGACGCTGGGTCATCACTAAAAAGAACCAAGTCTGAAAATTTAATCCAAATTTTGGGCTTCAGCATAAGTTAGATGGGCGAGGCAGTGAGCGGTTTTAATTAAAATTATTACCTAAACCTTCTCCCTGCTAAGGAAAAAAGCTCTGAAAATGTCATCTAAATCATAAAAGCCTTTTCCGGGAAACCAATAACAAAAATTTATTGTTTGTAATAAATTAATAATAGTTTTCAAAATTTCTGCCGATACCAAACGATACTACCAAGAGTATCGGTAAATTTCGGTCCAGAAAATGCGGTATCGTTGGGTATCGTCTCGATATCGTTTCGGTTTCCGATCGTGGCTATTCCTAAATAAAGGCCAGTTGTAAATACAAATATTTAATCCGTGGTTCAGGAATTCTAACTCACCGACTTTGGCGAATTAACTGAGGTTCAACGATTGATGGTTCCAGGCATTAAATTGCTTACTAAAACATACATGAACCTTGTACCATCGTTGAACCATAGTTATTCCTCCAAAATCAGTCAGTAAAAATTTTTGAACCACGGATCAAAATTTGAACTACGTTTGTACAAGTGGAACTAAGAAATATTTCTATGAAGGGAAGTCAAAATAAACATTGAAAAATAATTAGAACTTTAGAAAACAAAATTTTTGATTTACAGAAGAATACAGAATTTTTGTACTTAGAGAATTTTGGATTTACAGAATTTTGAAATACAGAATTTTGCATTTACAGAATTTTAGAATACAGAATAATGGGATAGCAAAATAATGGATTACATCAGAGTTATGTTCATATAGAATTTTTGATCCATATACAGAATTTGGGTCCTACAGAATTTTGGAATACAGAATAACGACCCGTTTCCATTTTTGTGGCATCAATACAAAGTTCATTACGCCAGAATTTATTTCATTTCATTTTTCAAATTTTTGAGACTTTAGAATAATTTAAACAAACAATTCTTTTGAGGTGCCTATTTCTAATACTTTTCAAGGCACTCACCCAATGGATGTCAACTTTTTGCTGTCAAAAAACAAAAATAAATAAATATATTGAGTAAATTACTTTTTGAGGTGTTCAAATTTGTTTCACAGATTATTCATTTTCTTCAAAACTTTTCTCACTAACAACCGCAGTCATCAAAAAATGTACTCATCAATAAACTCCATTTTTATAAATTTTTTCTATTAAGCTTTCTACCTATATCATGAAGTTCTTGCACATTCTTTTTCTAAATCTTTATCTGTGGTGTTGAGTAAAAACATGATAACTCCATTTTATATATTGCGACCTTATGACCACAAAGAGCTAGAACCTAAAAGGGTTAATTGATATTCTTCAAATTTGGAACATAATTTCTTTAAAAACTAGATGCATTATTTTTAAAATCTGACGTCAGGCTAAGAATTCTGAAAGTTCAACAGTAGGAAAAATAGTTAAACTACTTTTATTTATGAAGCAATTTGAATATTCGTATACTAAAAAATATTGGCTATTTATCATTTTTATTCCTAATGTTAGATATCAGAGTTCTAAACCTGATGTCAGATTTAAATAATGCAACCTGGATAAAAAAATATCAACGTTCTTAAAACTATTAAGAAGGGTTCTTTTGATATTTTTTTTTTTATTTTTTGAGTAGTTGATCTTAAATTTAATTCGCAACTTGCAGCCGTAAAATTTCTTTCAAATTCTATCAAGGTCTAAGCTAGCACTAAAATTTATTCTTATCTTATTGGGCACATTTTGGATTGTCTTTTTAAAATTTTGTACAAACCAGTGTTGGAGTTATTTTCATATGAGACATAAATACATTGAAGCACACATTATTAAGGACATTTTGAACATAAACTTGACTCAGTTCCTGATTTTGACAATACTTTATTTAAAATTTTGAAATTTGGAGCCATGCTCTGACGTCAATTGTAAATCTCCTGTTTGAAAACAGGCAGTGCATACCACTAAATTCAGCATTTTAAATCATAAGTGCGCCAAATGTCATTAATTTGTATTAAGAATTGACGTGGGAAATGATTTTTGTTGCCAAAATTCAACAAACGAACCACTGTACTGAGGATGAACCATTATTGAATTTTAGTTAATTTGCCAAAGTTGTTGTGTTAAAATTGTGCAACGGCCCCACCAAATTAGGTGAGTAAACTCAGATTTAACTTCGGATTTATATTGACTGAAAAACACGTTTTAAGAGATAACTCAGATAACCGAGGGACCAGGATTATCTCCCACTAAAAACTGGCCCTAATTATTAAAATACGTTCCATATTTATTTGGAGGACAATTTTTGGTGGAAATTAAAAATCAATAAATATATACAACTAAAAGCCACTTTTTAGGATCTGAAGTACCTTCCAAACAAGTGGCTGCTGCCCTCGTCTCTCTAACATTTTTAGCACCACCAAAAATTTAAGAATAAGGAATGACACTTCATTTTCTTCCTGGTTCTAAGGTCAAAGTTCATTTTTACGTCAAAAGAAAACAATTTGTAATCTAACATTTTTATTTCTTCAAATTCGATTGAAAGTTGCATCATGCCAAAGTGATACTCGTATTCCAATTCTTCCGTAATATTTTTTTATTGCTAAACAAAAACATTATCTTACCAGCAAACACGCAAACTTACTAAAACGAAAAGACTTGAAACAAAATTTTGTGCACATCAGTGTTTAAAGTTATCCATTTATCAATATATCCAATTGCAACTTAACCAGAAGAGAGCAAAGCATATAGAACCTTCTTTAACCTATGTGCCTGGTGCATACCCATTGCCTCTACGCTCAATACCATTCAACTTCTTCTGCGTTCCAAATCCAATTCAATTCCTTTGAAATTCTAACCTTCTGTCTAGTCCGCCGCTATATAGGTATTTGAAGAACATATACATATAGTATACGAGCTAAGGAAAACTGCATAAATGCAGTCATATAAGGATGCACCAGGAATACAAATCAAGTGCAATCAAAGGAAGCAGTTATCTCAGTGCATTGCATTTGATAGAAACGACAAACAGACATAATGATGAATTATTTCAGGGATACAAACTATCAGCAGGCGGATTCATTATAGCAATAGAGAGAAATAACAGTGCACTGTGCACATCACTACTATACTTTGTTAGCTACCTTTATTGTATATGTACTGTGTACATTAATAGAGATACAAACTAAACTAACCTGCCGATGACGATGACGAAGGATGATGATGACGACGGCGATACCGATGCCGATGCCGACAACATTGAGCATATCTGGCAGGGAAGACGATGATGATATCGAGGATTGCCTCGTCAGGAACTGAGGGTGCAAATCAATGAAGCGTGTATTTAATAAACATTTCATATACGGACGTTATCGAAGCTCGCATTCCCGTCATCATAGTTAAGTCACACACAACATCCTATTGGAGAATTTTATTTTTCTGTTTCAGTGTGAGTTTGATTTAACTTCATATACCAATACCGATATCCCCAGAAGTATACCTATTAGGAAAAGAGGATGAAAATCATTGCAAATGAATTCTTTTGTAAACGGTACATACTAAATATGTACACTATACAATATGTAGGTTAGCCTTGAGCCAAGAGAGCAGTTTATTGATGACAGTTTTTATAGATATCTATTTTGTACTGTTATACCTACTCCTCGAAAAGCATCATAAAATGGGGCCATATTTAATCTTCATAACATGTAGGTATAGGTATATAGAACTGTCATCGACAGTGATTGAATAACCATGTATTTATGAGAATTTAATTGAGACAGTATTGCAAAGTAGATATTAAGTAAAGAAGGATATGATTTTATCTGCCTTATTTATATAGATTTTATGAGACAAAAACGATGCAGTTATATTTTTTGACACAATTTCAATTTGAATACAAATTTAGATCAAATCACTTAGATAAATTAGAAAATGCATTTAACTAATATTTATTCATCATTTATTTCAATAAATTGTATTTGAATTGACTGACATTGAATTAGATTTTGTTTTTTTTTTTTTTATTCGTTAACCATCGAAAAGTTTTAATAAAATTAGGTCAGAAATCGATGAAAACCCTGTCTCCAACCCTGACCTGCCGTAATTGATTTCAAATATTCGTTCTTGCTAACAGAAAAATGTATGAAAAAGGTAAACTTTCGGTCAAAAATTTTTGAAAATGCTAAGGCTGAAAGCTTCGTCCAGCTATTAAATAAAATGCGTTTTCTGAACATGTCATATAATAGCCCTAGGCCTCTTTTAATTAACTTATCCATGTCTTGAGCGTAAAATATTAATGTGCAATAAGCTTAAAATTTTTTGGATGTTTAGGTTGGTTTTTGCAATTTTTTCCTCCTAAGATTTTTTAAATCAAATTTTTAAACCATCTTTCCCTTTTGATAGGAAATTAAATTTTGAACAAAAAGTTTTAAAAGACAAAACTTGCCAAATTCACCTTAGTTTCCGAGATATACTAATCATATAAAGGGTATTCAAAATTATTTTTTAAGCAAGCAAACTGTTGGGAAACTTTGATTTGTTCACTGCTATATGTTTTCGGGGGTTCTCATTTCGAATCTGAGGTTTGCGACTGAAATTTTGTGACGCAACATGGAAAAAAGTTTCATCACTTCTGGCTTGAAAATTTTAATGTTCATGAATAACATCCAAATACAATTGACAGTATACATATTTCAATTAAAAGATGAGTTGAAAATTGACTTATTTTTAGTATTCTGTTTTTCGAAAATCTACTCGAAAACACAATTTAATAACACTGTGTGGCAAAATTAGAATTTTTATCGGAAACAAAATATATTTCTCTGATGGCCTTTGATGTGCTAAATCTGAATTTGGCTTCAAAACTTCACTTTTTTTTAGATATACGAATCTTCAATTTTGGGAAAAAAAATAAATGTCTTAGGACCGGTTTTACAACCGTGGTTCAAATTTTGATCCGTGGTTCAAAAATTTTTACTGGCAGAACTAGGCGAAATTCCATAGGTTCAGCGATGGTTCAAGGTTCAAGTACGTTAAAGCAGCCAATCTAATGTCTGAACCATGGTTGAACCTCGGCAAGTTCGCCAAAGTCAGAAAGATAAAATTGCTGAACCACGAGTTTAATATTTGTACATTACTGGCCCTTATAGTTTTTTTTTCGAAAATAAAAAAAAATAACAAAAACTAGTTTTTCTGTAATTGACAGGTTGGGGTCAAATTTCCGAAAACCGAAAACCCAAAATCTCGAAAACCAAAAATCCCGAAAACCCAAAATCCTGTATGCCCACAATCCAGAAACCTAGAATCCCAAAAACTCGGAATGCCAAAATCCCAGAACCTCGAAAACCCAGGATCCCAAAAACCCAAAATCCCGAAACCCCAAAATCCCGAAAACCCACCATCCCAAACAGAGAATCCCGAAAACTCGGAATGCCGAAATCCCAGAATTTCGAAAATCCGGCATCTCAAAAACCCAAAATCCCAAAAACCCAATATCCCAAGAAAACCCAAAATCCCGAAATCGTAGAATTAGCTCAAATTTTTCATTATATAAAATTTTTCAGGATTTTATATTACAGTTGTTAATGATTATATTACTTCTGGATTTTGGGTTTTCAGGATTCTGGGTTTTCGGGATTTTGGGTTTTCGGGATTCTGGGTTTTCGGGATTCTGGGTTCTGGGGTTTTGGGTTTTCTGGATTCAGAATTTCGGGATTGTGTCCGTCTCCCGTAATTGACACCTTGGACTTTACAAAATTTTCAATAATTTAAATAAAAATTTAAATTAAACTTTAATTAAAAAGCAATTCAAAGAAAAAATGTTTAGCTTCGGAAATAGGCCATAGTGAAACATTGAGAGTACAGCGCGTTACTCCTTTATAATTTAGAAATTTTCCCCTCCTGCTTAAATGGGGGTAAATATTTATTCATTAGTGATTTCTAAAAAATTAAAATTAAAATATAATGAAATGCGTAAAATTTTATATTTCTTTCAATATAAATATTTAAACGTCCTCAAGCTTAAACTTGCCTTAACTGTTCTCTTATATCACAAATATAAAAACCCAAAACTTCACCATCCTAGAAAAATTTATTTATTTTATAAAGTAAAAGACCTTGTGGCTATGATGTAAAATTATGGAGCAGCCATTTCTCATTGACTCCATTCTATATAGACGAATAAACATAAACAGTTTTAGTAGTGTGGTGTGATGTGATGCCTTCTGCTGTTTCATTCGATTTCTGCTTTTGGCAGAGTCAAAAAACTGCTGCCTGACTTTTGGGAAATATCTCCAAATATACATCTTTGCCGACTGAGACTGTTTTATTTTGATTAATAATCCAAAAAAAAGGAAAATTTACTTGCAAATAAAACCAAACACACACACACATCCCTTTTACCATAAGTCCCTTAAAAACATACAAACAGACAACAACAAAAAAAAAAAATAAAAAAAACATACAAAATCAAGTCGAAGTCCCAGAAAAAGGACTCTTAAGTCAAAACGAAAGCATAGCAAAATATTCATCTTAATAAAACATTTTCATGTTCTTATTATAATATTGAAATAGGGGTCGGGTACGGTATGGTCGTAAATATAAAAGGCGTTGCCAAAAAAACTAAAAAAAAATAAAGAAAATATAAGACCAAGGATCCTTCAAGGCTTCGCACTTCCTAATGTGTGCGATTAGAGTGCACCACAACATTATACTGAATAAATTCTATGTGTAGCTAGCTATACAAGGTCACCACAGTCCCTAAGCAGTTTATAATGGTGCCAACATGGAAATTGATTATGCAGAAAAAATGTGTTTTTATGGGTTTTGCACCGCCTCTTGAAGGGATGGATAAAGTACTGAAATGAAAAACAAGGTTAAATGTCGATGAGTTATTTCGTTAAAGACGCCAATATAATTTCTAAAAAAAAAAACATGTAAAAAACGGTCAAGGATGATTTTGATTAACTACAACCGGACACATTAAAATTTCGATACGTTTGCATTTTTATGGTACTAATAGATACTTATAGCTGATTACTGTAGATAAGGAGCAAGGTTTTTTATCTAATTTTATTTTAAAATTTTTCAAAGACCCTAATCTTAGCAGAGGACTAATAGCTATTTATTGAAAATAATAAAAAAAAAAAACACTTGAAATTAGTGACCCATTTTAAAGACAAAAACATTTACGTCCATCAAAATTTAAGAAGCGTTGAAAATGATGATCTCTTGTGTGTTTATTTGATGAACTTTTGCTTTGTTTTATAATGTCAAAAGCACGAATATCACAAATATAAACCACATATAAAGCACTAAAACCCAAACTATGAACTCACAAAATATAGTACAAAGATAAAGTGCATATAAAAGTGACGACACCGCACTATATCCCAAAAGGATATTTCTACCGCATTAACTTAAATGTATGTATGTATGTAGCTCTATCTATATGATATGCACAGCAGTGTGTGTGTTTTCATTGCAGAAAGCTCAGCCATTATTATAGAAATGCTTAAGCAGATGTTAATGTTCTGTGATTTATGTCCGTCATACTGCACTCGAAATCCTTTGGTTCTTTTAGTTTTGTCTTCTGAATGTATTATTTGTGTATAATATTATCTATAGAGGGCTTTGCAAACATCGTCATGGCGCAGATGGTGTCGCACTATGGCTGATGGAAGTCAAGCCATCACCACAAGAACAAAAAAAAAAAAACAATTTCTGCTACGCACTGAATGCATGGCTTGAAATTTAGGTTACACCAACTTTAAAGGATGTCGTCGGTTATAGAGAATAAATTTAAAAAGAAAAAAAAATCTTCTAAGTAGGACGGAATATTTTTGAAAGGTTTTACAATGATAAATGCGAGTACTGTATTTTTGTACCTACCTTCTGTTGAAAAATATAAATTATATAAGAGTTATTTATACTCGAAAAGAAAGGTTTTAAATAGTTTAATTATTTAAAAAAAATAAACATGGTAAGAGAGGATATGGCAATTAAAATAAGTGACTTTTAAGAGTTATTGATCATTCAGCAATTAGCTAATTAGGCTTTAAAAAAATTTTGGGAGAAAATAATTTCAGTAAATAAAATAAGACAGAATTTGTAGGAATACATATATCGAATATCGCCCAATGTTACTCAAAAATTGAATATTTAGAACTTAATTAATTTTGTAATTGGTACATCATGAAAAAATATCTCTAGATAATTTCAAATAAGAGCGCATTATTTCTTGCACTGAATTCGGTTTTGTGCATATTTTTCTCAAAAACGAAATTTTCAATCGCATCTGTGTCGAAATGTGGAAACATCAAATAACATGCAGAACATGCTATTTAAATGACATTTGTGTTTCTGAGAGAGTTTCACACTGACCATTTTTCAATATGTTTGGTAAAACTCGGAAAATTAGCCGAATTTCGACAATTTTACACTCAAAACTTTTTGTTCAAAATTAAATTTCCTATTGAAATCGATGATTTAAAAAATTGGAAAAATAAATTAATGTAAGCATTTAAGTTAGCAAAAACAAAATAGCAAAATATTTCTTAATTATAAAAAAAAATTGTTTATAACTTTTAGTGGAGACCATTCATTCTCATCATGTCAGGGTTCTCTTGACAGGAATGGAGTTAAAACAGTTTTTCTTTATCTCAAAAACGTTAATTATTATAGAATATTTCAAGGTTTTGAAGAAAAAAAATTGAATGTTCTTCAGACAGGAATAAAACAGCAAAATTTTGAAAAGCGGATTAAAATACAAGAATTTTGAAACCTTTATTTTGACCTATTCTCAAAATAAAAATCACACTTTTGCACTCGAAATTTCTAGGTCAGCCAGAAGTTCTTTCATCAGCATTTGGAGTGGATTTGGCTGTTGTATTTATCCACTTTCAAATTTTTCTATAATCTTTTGAAAATGCGTGAAGCTAGAACCACCATTTTTGATATTCCAAAAACAAAGGTAATGTGTCAAGGTTGGCTGCAATGGGATTTATTTAATGAAAGTCGTACAAAGGGTATAACTTTTAAAGGATACCTTATTTTTAAGCATCGCCATTTTCGATATTAAAAAAAAAAAAGTTGTGATATTTGTGCTAAACTTGTGCCGTACATCAGGCCATTAGCATATTAGTGGCCTAACTGTATTTTTATTATTTTCAGTAGAGCAAAAATAAGAAACATTACTTTCAAACGCTTGTAGTTTTAAACTTAAGAAACAAAGTTTTGATTTTTGTTTGCAATATGATCAAAAAATAAAAGGTTTTTGATTATATATTCATGGTCTTTCTAAATACCTTTACAACTGATCAGATAGCCATTCGAGCTTTTATTTTTTTGTGTTTGACCTCTAAGTACAAAAATACAAAAAGGCTGGTAACTATGGCAATAACGCTTCAATTGGAACAATTTAAATGTAGAAATGTTACAAAATACATGCAGATTCAATTTTCGTAATAAAAAAATTTCAAAATTGCAGCTAGGACACTATTGCACTATTGCTCACGGCCTCATATGTATCTAATATTTTAAAAATCAAAAATTTTCAAATTTTAACAAATGAAATTTTTTCGAAATTTTGAAATTTCTTAAAAAAAGAAGCTTGTGCTCTTTTGTGATAAGATTAAATTGCAAAAAACCAACGAGATTAAAAATAAATTTAACGAATGTATCGCACGACCTTGATCTTACATATGTTCAAGTTGCATTAGGAACTTTTAAAATATGAAAGTAATTATACAAAAACTAGAAAATAGTTTAAAAAAAAAGTATTTAAATCGGTCTTTTAGAGTTCAAAAAGAATGTATGTTATAAAAATAGGAATATTTGCAAAAAAAATTAAAATCCTTTTTGCGATTTTCTTAAAAATTAATATTTTATGTATAAAAATTTATTAGCATTTAAAAAAAATTGGTATGTCAATTTTGAGAATTCATTAATATTTACTAATTTACTAGGTTTAAAAAATCATCAACCTATTTTTGAAAAAATTAAAAAAAAGTTGTATTATTTTCTTAAAAATCCAAAATTTATTTTTTTTTTTAATTTTGATAAGAAATATTTTTAATATTTGAAATCAGTCTATAAAAAAGTCGAAAATCAATAAAACCCTTATATGGCATGTACGCCGTTAATAACGGTTTTTGTTAAAAAATTACCAAAAAGTACACTTTACAATAATTTACTGATTTATTTTTATCAAAATCGTTGGAGCCCTTTTTGAGATAAATTAGCTTTTTTTAAAACAGTTGTAGGCAAGTAATGTAATTTTTGGAGCTTAAACAATTTAAATTTCCCCTCTAGAGAGTAACAGTTCAAAACTTGAATCAAATCACTCCAGATCGCAAGAACAAAATTAGTATATTTGAAAATTTGACCTCCTTATTTTTGAAAATCGAAAATGGCGGTGCTGACTTGACACTTCACAAAATTTTATTTTGGCTGTAAAAGTTGCAAATATGAGAATTTTTGTATCTCTTTGGCGGCATAAAGCAGTACAATTTTCATTTTTTTACAAAATATCAAAAAAAAAAATCATCCATCATCCGCCCAAAGACCACTAGTTGCCCACAACTTTTCTTTTAAAAATCGAAAATGACGTTCTAACTACAGTCTTCGTAAAATTTGTTTTTGTTCGTAATATGTAGTTGCAAATATGCGATTTTTTTAAATATAATCCTTATATGGTAGCACAAAACAGCACAACTTTTATTTTTAAGAGATTTTGAAATTTAAGAAAGATATCATTCGTTAGGTTTGCAAATTTCAAATGTTTTTAAATATTTTCCTTTTGCCGTTGCCGTAAATATATTAAAAAATCGGAAATTTGCTAATTTTAAGACTGTTATTTTTTTTTTCAAATTTCGCAATTTCTTAAAAATAAAAGTTGTCTCTTTTTTCAGAGCATGATACTTACTTCTTTTTTCATAAAAATCCAAAATGGCGGTACTTACTGCACGCTACTTCACAAAGTTTTTTTGTGAATATACATTTTGTAGCATTTTATTTAAAAAAATATTTTTTAAGAGAATTCATTGGTTTCCTTGTGATATACAGGTATCAACTTTATGGCAAGCATTCGTAAAATAAATCGAACTAGATGTTCTGATCAGACTTTTTTTACGATGATAGACGAAAGAAGTTAGTTCTGACTGTAAATTTCTCCGTTAAGCTAAGGCCTTAACAACTTGTTTTAAATTTGTTTAAGAACCCAAAATAACGATATCTACCTGATATACATTTTTCTTAGCAATTTTACAAAATTGTTTTTTCTTTCTCAAAAATGGCTTCACAATTTTTCTTCAAAAAGTATAAGAATTTCCTTCATTTTTCAAAAAAAAGTTTTACTTTTCATATTTTTTTTTTATTTTCGATTTTCTTCAAAATGACATGTTTGATTTTAATTATTTTTACACAGAAGAATTTTTAAAAATATAAATAGTATTGTGTACCAAATTAAAAAAAATATATATTTTTTGGATTTTTTCCCACATTAAATGATCGATTTTTTGATACTCGGTACCTAAGAGTTTTTTCTGTAATGCTCTCTAAAATATTTTAAGACAAAATTTCTACACAAATGATAAGAAACCGTTAGGAAAATATTTTTTTGATACAAATTTTTCATATTTTCCATGTTTTCACATTTTTTTTTTAAATTCGATATCTTACGGGTTAAGAATATTTTTTTAAGAAACTGCACCATATAATTTAAAGTCAATAAAGAATACACTTTTGAAAATCAGTTTAAAAATGTTCGTCGGTTGTTAAGAATTAATTAAGTGTTAGTTAAGTTAAGCACTAGCTAATTTGTAATTAATTAGCAACTAATGATATAAAATTTTTAATCTGAATTTCCAAAATGTCTTCCCAACTTCATACACATACATGCCCTTATGTAACTGTACTGATTATTGAATGTTTGCATTGAAGTTACATAATTCCATGTTTCTTTTTTTTTAGTTTTCGTCTTTCTTATTTGCTAATTTCAGTTTTTAATTTGGGAAGTTACATAATATAACCCCCATTAGCATAGAGTATTAAATTTCCGACAGCATTGACCTGTATAACCTATATTTATGATCAATAATTATTGCAATAAATCAAAAAACCGCGAAAGAAAAAATATTTTGAAATGCATGTCTCTGTCTACCTTTCAATAAATAATTTATCTATAATAATGCGGTTACTAAATAAATGTAATATAAATTATTCTTGTCAAGGTTTTTCCACAAATAACTCATTATTACAATTTAATTTTTTGTTTTTATTAGTAAAAAACCCCATGACACTGCTGAAAATAACACCACACTAAAGTTATTCTTATATAAACCTGGACTAATGAACAGAATCCAAAAATAAATTTAAAAAATACCATCCAAAAACCACACAATTACACTGCCAATTTTTGCAAAAATATATATATATAAATTTCAATCGAGACTAAATATGAACAATAGAACAACCAGCACAAAAAGACCAAATTCAAATCCCTTTTTTCATCATCATTCTCGTATTGAAATAAAATATCTATTTAGGTATATTCTCTGTCAAGGAATCTATCTTTCTCACCACATAAAACAATCCTTTTGTATTCTGTCAAATAAATCTAAAGGTTTTGACCTTTTCCTCAAATGTGCGTCCTCCCATATGAAGTCCCTTGCACAGAGTTGATAGTTCCTTGGACTAGGTAAAGTAGTCTGTCCAAATTTAGAAAAACCACAAATATACAATCATTGTGTCCTTAGACCGAAAAATATCTTTGCCATGCATATCCTTTGAAATGTTTAATTTCGTTTGTTATTTGCACTTTAGTTTATTTTCATTTGAGATTATGTTCCCAGAGATCCGTAATCCGTTGTCTATATTATTATCCTTGAGGAAGGACGACAAATTTTCAATTCAAATTGCAAAGAAAAAAGAAGAGCTTTATAGAAGGTACAAAATAAGAGATGAAAATACAGCCTTGGATACCAAAAACTATGAACAACCTCTGATGGCAACATTCAATTCAATTTCATACAGAAGGCTTCAATTCAAGTTCTGGGCAAATATACTCAAAAATATTCAAATGTTCCATGTTTTTTGTTATAAGTGCATAAATGTACATAAGAGTCGGGTGAGTGGGTGGGTGGAAGTGTGTTTGCCAAATTCGTATGCACAATTTATATACACAGAGACGTATAGAGAAGACTCCATTATTCTAAGAGCTGCATACATTTAGGCATTTCACATTTCAAAACGGAACCCAAGACCGAAAACAAATGACATTCGTATGCATTTCAATTGTTCGTATGGCACTTTTTTTTCAATACATGAGATCTTGTAGGTATAACCATATCAAGGAGTCTTTTATTGTAGGAACTCGTTTATAGGTAGGTAGCTACTACACTGAAATATTTGCTTGTAATCCTTGATGTAGTTTTCTATAGATTCTCTGTCTGTACACAGGAAATTGATTTCCTTCTAACTAAAGTGACTTCAATCACTCTAAGAAGCGCACTGACTCACCATCCACAACCACCACCCCGCACGATTTTGTCTCTTCATCCTGCTGATGTATAGATATTGTACACTTGACAACTCATTTGCCTTCGCGATATGCATAGGGATATGTACTTTCCTTTGCAGCGCACTTGTATCCTGCTCGTGTCCTGTTTTCTTGCTCTAAATACACCAAAGCCTATGCCATTCAATATGCGAGACGATGACTTTACATATAAGGACTCAATCATGCATAAGAAACTCTCAGATGGGGTATTATATTGCCTTAAGCTCAGCACTTCTGTTCAACTTTGATAGGGACACCACCATCATACTATTCCGAATCGAGTGGTATGGAGAGGTGGTGGCGAGGTTCTATAGAAAAAAAAATATCAACTTTAGTATAAAGTATAGGAATCCGGGTAATAACCCCTTAGGACAAAAAACCTTCGATATAGAATGGGTGGGTGATGGAAATCCTTACACTTTACAGTCTTACCATGAGCCAGTCATTGCCTTCAAATTTTTGCCTTTCCTTCGATGTCGATTAGCACTTCTAGACGTCGTCGTTGAATGAGTCGGTGATATTAAGAGAACGGGACCTTGTCAATTCAAGGAGATGACGCAGCTGTATTATAGTCTTATAATGCAAGTCACACAAAAATATAAACTACATAAACAGGTCGTGTGTGCTTGCGCACATAAATATGCAACGATAAACAAAAATCAACTTTTTGAAGTTTGACTTTATATCTATAAAGATGCGCTTCCATTTGAGAGTACTTTCATACAAAACTTTCGGGAGTGAATCTCAGACAACTCTGTGAGCTAACTACAGCTGATTCCACTTGCTAGACGAACCCCGAGAGCTCCTTGAGAGTTTTTCTCAGTTTTTTACTCTCAATTAGATACAAACTTTAATTTTCCATTTGAGAGCACTTTTACCACAATACTCTTGAAATAGGCCTTTAGACAGCTGTCTACCCTTTTAAAGCTAATGAGCTATGATTGTGTTCACTTTAGAGTTTAACTCTCGGGAGCTGCTTAAGAGTTGTGCCCAATGTTTTTACTCTTATTAGAGTTTACTTTCACTACAAAGCTCTCGAAAGTGACTCTTGCACTCTTGTCAATTCCTCTGTAAGCTAATGAAATGACTGTATCCACTTGCGTGAGTAACTTTCAAGAGCTGCTTGAAAGTGACTCCCAGTATTATAACTCTGATTAGAGTCTTCTTAAACTACAAAACTCTTCAGAGTGACTCTCGGACAGATTACTGCATGACTATGTCCATTTGCAAGCTAAGCTCTCAAGAGCTGCTAAAGAGTTGCTCCCAGTGTTTTACTCTCAATTGAGAGTATTTTCTCTATAAAACTATGAAAAGTAGCTCTCAGGTTGTTATCTACCTCTCTGTGAGTTAATTTTATCACTGTGTCAGCTAAAAAATTTATTCTCAAGAGTTACTCACAATCTTTTTATTCTCAATACGCACCTTAAGAAAACTGACACTTACAACATGCTTAAAGTTTGACCAACAACTATATTAAACTCAGTGTCCCTATGAAAGCTTTATTTTTGTGACCTTAAGGGCTACCAACTTTATTTCTCACTAAGATCCCAGTAAAATTAGCTTTAGTAATTCTTAAGAAAATTTTATTACATTTCTAATTGAAAACTGTTTATCTAAATAAAATTTTAAATAATTGTTGACAGCTTAAACGCTTATTTTCTATTTTCTCTTCGTCGAATTTGTCACATTAACTCGCAAAGGGTTTTTAATAAGTCTTTTCATACATGGAGTTTAAAAAAAAAAAAACGATTTCAGAAATTCAAAAAAAATTATTGAAAAGTAATAAAAAATGGGAAAATAGCTAAACTTAAAACAACTTCCAATGACCATCATCGAAGTTCTTCCAGGAATAGGTTGAGCCTCACATTGAAAAGAGTTCTACAACGTATTATATGCAAAACGATTGTTCACTATTACAATACCGAACCCTTAAAGAAATATATAATTGAGAAAAAAGCCATTTCATGGAAAACAAAACAAGAAAATATTTAAAAAAAAAAAATATTTTGAATTGTTATTCTAACACTTTTCATCGATTTTGCTGCACACCATATAGGTACTTTTTTTTTTCTTTTTATGATCCCTTGGGTCGTCAAAACCTTGGTCGTATCCTTTTTTTTTTGTGCACAATTTGTATTATATTATGAGAGAGAGAGTTGGAACATTTCAGAATATTTTATTATAAAAGTAACCACAAAAAGTCCTTCAAGTTATGAATTTTTCATGAATCAGTTTTGAATACAAGGTGAAAACTAAAGCTACCTATTACTCGTACCTCTACTCTCGCTCACACTACTCTCTTTTTTCTTATACATATTCGTATTCGTATAGAAAGAATAGAATTTTCCAATCACTTTCTGGGGATTTGACCCAAAACAAAAACGTGACAGTTTTGGTGTAACTTTTTGACGTTTACCTACTGTTTTCATTTCCAGTTTATAGTTGAAGTTTTTGTATAGAAACTTTATTTTTTTAACATTAATTTTGAATTTTAGAAAATTGATTTTTGTTTTTATTATTTATGGAGAAGTTATTGTCTTAAAAACAAAAGAGTTTGAAGCACAGCATTGGCCCGCTAATATAGTTCTTCAAGAGAATTGCAGATTAAGTATTTACCTATTATTTATATTTAAAATATTTACTAAGCCTTGATATTTGTTTTTAATGTGAAAATGATGATTTTAAGAATAAAGGATACAAAAATTGATAAGAAATTAGAATGAAAGTGTTTTGAATTTCTTATTTTACCTACTCATGGTAGAAGATGGTGCCAAAGCGATGCAATAATTTATGCAAATTTTGACAAATATTAATTGTAAATTGATATTTTTGTAGTTATGTGTTTACAAGTAATTTTTTGAACTTGAAAATGGACTTGTAGGTACTTGAAAATGTACTACAGTATATACCCAGTAAATGTATACTTGGAACAAAGTATTTGTAACTGGTATTTTTCGTGTACCAAGTACAAACTAGTTTAAGATACTGTGTACACATGACGTCAGGATATACGTCAAAAAGACATGAACTGCCTTACTCTTAAAGAACGTGGAATAATTGTTGTGATTTTTTTGCGAAATAATTTCTAGTTGGTGTTTGTTGCAGTGAGAATTTTGAAGCAGATTCCTCATTTGTCTGACATCAACTGGTCAAACACAATAACAACACCAAGGTTTAGATAATCGACCAAAATAAAATGGTGCTACTCTAGATGCTATCAGGTAAGGCGGGCTCCATCTCCAAAGCCACCCTTCTGATGAAAATATCACATCATCTGTTAGCTGTTGACTGCCAAGTTACCTACTTTCGAACCATCCTGAATCTTGACCACGCTGAGGATGACAATTTTGTATTGAAAATCATCATGAGCGATGAGGCCCGCATATTTGACTCTATGGATATGTGAATGAATAAGCAAAATTATCACTTCTGGGTAGCGTTTTACTGCAATCAAAGCAAATTTACTCAAATTTTGATTAAAAAACAAATCTACTCCGCCACTTCAGTTTTGAGATCTACTCCTTTTTTTACATCTTTCATAATTTTTTCGCCGAATCACATGAAATTAAGTGACAATACAAATTCAAATTCAAGTTTCCAACCAACTCTGACTCTGAAATCAAAATGTCGGCATTTGAAAGTATATGCTGAACGGAATAATTTTTTCAAACTTTGTTTGTCGTTTCTCGTTCATTTGCGATTGAAGTAAAGTCTTAAGTTGCCATGCAAAAAAAAAAAACAATTTTCCACGTATACTTTGCATCATATTGTATAATATTCAAGGCGACAAATATTTGCTTTGACCTATGCCCTTCATTGATTCATTAATTTACCTTTAATAAACTGTAGGTCTAAAAATAAAAAACAATAATTTTAAAAAGCAAAAACCCTTTGAATGCGAATAACGCTTTGAGATTATATATATATGTATATCGTTTTTTGATAGTTAAACTGACCGTCAAAAAAAAGGGAAACTATTTACCATATTTGTTCTTGTATGCAAAAAATTGCCCGCCCATTGTTTTGCACGACATTACATGATTTCAATTTTTTTTTTTACATAAAACTGTAAGCCAATCATTCAAAAAAATAGTTTTGTATTTCACCTACATAATTTTTGAAATGGAAAATATTTGCATACATTTTTTTTTTTCGCATGAAAATTGTAAGTTAGGGTTTTCGTTTTTTTTTTTTTTTGTTAAAAATTTTAAATAAATTTTTGTTTAAAATATAGTTTCTGATAACTTGAGTTTTTCCACCCTTTTCAAATCTACTCCGAAAATATTTGATTTACTTCACTTTTTTCACAAATCTGCTCCGAAATTTTGCTACTGAACTCTACTTCTGAGACACTAAAAATCAGTGTACAAGCTATAAAGAGGTTTTTCGACATACACTACCGGCCATTTGAATAGGTTCACTTTTCTTTTCTTCTTCTCTCTTAATATTTATTGCAAGTTTTTCGAATCAAAAAATAAGATCCAGAGGGGAAAGGTGGGTAGACATTTTTGCATATTAGCCCAGAAAAATTAGACTTTCACTTCGAAAAAATTTCCGACAAAACTGAATTTTGGTACAGACCTTTGTTTTGACGTCTTAAGTATTTCCTGAAAAGTTCCGCCAATTTGGGCCGGGGCTTAATTTTTTTTGGGGGGGGGGGTTAAAGGGGGTAAAGTACAGTTTTTTTTAATTTATTGCTGAAAAACTATAAATTTTTTGGGAAAAATGTTAAAGTACAAATTGTAGCTTATGTCATTTTACACAAAAAAGATTAACATACTTTTTTTCATAAAAGCAATAAATTCTGAGAAAATCATGCAGGAACATTTCCTTTCACTACAAAATCATTACAAAATAACATTTAGACAGTAAAATTATCTAAAAAATGAGCTATTAACAAACTCTGTAGGTTTATTAATCTTGAAGTTAAAGCGTATCAAACTAACACTTTTTACTTTGTACTGTAAATGGACAAAATAATGGTTTTTTGTTAATATCTCAGCAGATCTTACTAGTTTTTGAAAAACTAATAAGTTCATGTTAGTGCTCATAAAATTCTGGACAAAAAAGATTATGACACTTTTTTTCGTAGAAGCAACAGATTTTGAGAAAAACGCTCACAAACGCGCTCATTACCTATTTTCTTCAATAATGCATTTCTTACCTTTAACTGACGGTATATTATTTGTTGGTATGTTCCACACTGATAGTAAATTCCACATGCGTTTGTAAATTTTGTAAATATAACTAAGTGATTATACGAGTAGAGCACCTACCATTTTAAACTGGGGAAAACTTATTGAAAGCAAATTCCTTTTTTCAGTATAGGATTTTTGGGTGGATTTGGATTTAAATTTTGCAAACACAAGTTGACAAACGTAGAAAGATTGAGAGGAGAATGGACAAACGTGCCCCGTACTCAACACGAGTATGTCACATATCGTTGGAAATGGTTTTGCGAGTACATTATTTCATTATTTTACGTCTGTGAAGTTAGCAGAGCTACTTTCACCCATGCAAACGAGATTTTGACAGGAGTTTGCATTTTTTTTTTGCAATTCTGTTCCCGATTTTGCAGTTCTCCAAAAAAGGGTGTAATCGAGTGACTTGCTAACTTCACAGTGAAGTTATCAGTTCACATAGTGTATATCGGGAACTATTGCTAGGAACTTGCAATAACGCTCCGAGTTTGCCCTAAGTTACTTCAAAATTTTGAAGTCCTTTTTTTGAAATAAAAAAAATCATACTTTTTTTCAAATTGGGGACTTCAAATTTTGAACCTGGTCCATCCTTGAAATGCAAAAAAATTGCTAGTTTTGAGCCTTACTACAGGTTCCTAGGATGCTTGGTTCCTAAAATGCACTATGGTGACCCGCAAACTTCACTGCGAAGTTGGATTTGAGAGTTTTTTTTTTATCAAAAATGTCAAGTAGAAAAATAAGTAACGCAATCCCTCTACGGGAGCTTACCTGCCTTCTTATGAGTGATGTGTTATACGTCGGTATCAAGTTTACTTCATTTAGTTATAATGGTTTTCAAGGTTTCAAGAGAAATCAAAAAGGTGAATAGAACTCTTATGAAATTTGTAAAGATGAATTTACTGACCATTTAGATGAATATAATGTTGAGTGGAAAATATGATTTCCGTTGGCTTTTTGGTGACAATAACTTAAGTAATGTAATTCTGCATAGCAATATGAGCTGGTCTACCTACTACAACAGCAACAGTTGTAAGCCATGGGATTTGGAATGCGACGATGTCTAAATATTGATGTTCAATATTGTTCTTTTTGCTGAGATCATTTCTAGCCTTAAACCATTACAAATAGTTCAAACAACTCGGTGATGAATTTATATGTTGACAAAATGATGAAAAAAAAATAGTTCTATAAAATACTAAACTATGTTGTTTTCCTTCTTTTCATAAAAATACAAAAACTACCACATTTTTTCTTCACATTTAATCTCAAAAAATTCCTCTCTCTGGGACATGATTTTCTGTGCTCAGCCCCTCTGATTTACAAGCAATGGATTTTCTTCTTTCTAAATTTATAGCTTGAATTAATTTGTATGCTAAATGAAAAACATTTTTGTTAAATAAACCAAACTCATTAATAATAATTTGTTTTATTTATTTTTTTTTTTCACATAAACGTTGAAAAACACAAAGTAAAAATCATCTTAAATGTTCATAAAACAAAACAAAAAAAAACAGTAACAAAAATAAAAACCTTAAAGCTAAAACAACACTGTTTTCCACTTACAATTACGAGCAATGGCAAAAAAGTATCTAAATATTAGAATTCATAATTTGAGACTAACTTTTTTTTCTGTTCGTATTTTCGGACCGCAAAGTAAATACCATTAGAGACTATACCCCTCTAACAGCAACACAGTCAGACGGTGTCTTTTGTAAGAGTATGTACGTCTACGTACATAATGTAAGTAAAATGCTATAGACTTACATTAGCCAGGACCGTGGACCATAAGTATAGTTGAAACTCTCTTCTCTTAACGTCCATGGCCGACTCGACTGCCTGCCTGCCAACAAAATATCCCACATTTCAGCCAAGAGAAAGAACAGGAACAAAAAATTAAGCTCAAAAGTCACGAGTAAATTTGAATACTTACTCCTGTGTTCTGTTCTATTTCAGAGCGGCTATATGGAATAATAACACACAGACGAATACGACCATCAGGACTTATACCCTTTGGAACGTTATATGATGCTGCAATGAAGAAATAATGTTTAAACTTTGAGGGTGTGTGTGTGTGTAGTTTTTGGGTTTTCCGTTTTCTTAATATTTTTGCTTTTTTGTTGAAATTCTATTTCCAGCTTGCCGCCCAAGGAAAAAACTCTTGAGTATCTATCTACTTATTTATTTTCATCTTATTCCTGATTCACAATTTTATTTTTTGTCTGTGCTTGGAATATTATGCTTCCGGAAAATAAGACTGTTTTTGAAAGTAACCTATTCCTATACGAATCTTTTTTTTTCTTGTTAGCTTGTGGTGGCCTGAAGGAAAATTTTTTTCTTTATTTTTGAAATGAAAAAGTTAAAATAGACAGGAAATCAATTGTAGATAATTTTTGAAAATTTGAATGGAAAGTACTTTATTTTTATGGCAATACATTATTATGTATAGACATTAAGTTGGACTAACAAGAGACAAAAGTAAAGAAGGTATCTACGCTCTCAGTCGATTATATTTTTTGTTCTAAGAATCAAACAAATAATTTTGGTTACCAGGTCCTACAAAAAATGCCATCATAGTCGTGTTTGATGTAAGAATCTGGCAAGCTTTTTGTTGGTAAAAATGGTAAATTTTTAGAATTTTGGAGAAATATTCCATTAATTAATTTCGACTATTACAACTTTGAAAATCGTAAGCAAATCTAGACAAATAAGAAATAAAATGTACAACTGGGTTACACATACTCGCTCTTATGTTCAAGAGGCTACGGGCTTACAAAAATTGTATATAAAGTCATGGAAATAATGAGAGAAAAATGCTTAAAAGCATGAAATACGATATTTAAATTAACTAAAACTAGGCTTTTAATAGTCCGACGTGAATAAAGAGAATGCCATATGAATTTTTGATCAAAAATATACCTGTATGCAAACAAATTTAAAATCGTTGTAGCAGCTTTTTTTAAAATAAGTTTTCACGTACCAAATTTTTAAAACATTTTTTTTAAATAAGTTTTTACATACCAAATTTTTAAGGAAAAATTTCCATATGCAAATCTTAAGTATTTATTTATGTGCATATGAAAACAAAATCTCAAAAGAAGCTATTTCTATTAAGTCATTTTTTTTAAATAGGTTTTTGATGATATTATTTGGTAGTGGACACTTTGATACTGCATACAAATATTTACTATGTCCATCAAGTTGGTGTTATTATTTTAACCGCTTCAAAACTAAGTGAAAATTCCCACAAAGGAAAGGCTAAAATTGTTTTTTTTTTTTTTAAATCTATTTTATGAGACTTTTAACTTCAAAGCCATGAAAACTCATGCATAAATCATATACCAACATTTTAACATGTAGGTATATGTAGTTTTAAACACAATAACATCACAAGCCGTCAAGGTGCGCTAAAAGCGATTGGCTCTGCAAGGTGGTAATAGATTCATAGAATGTGAACTGTTTTGCCAATTTTGATGAAATTTTCCGGGATGATGAATAATTTAAATAAAATCATTAGAAAAAAATATATTTGGCAACTTGTTATGTTCGCTCTGCATTCGCAGCAAATCATTCACAATAATACAAAATCTGACAAATACACAACGCTAAACAACAACAAAAATTCGTCGTCGCTCCACATTCGCGTTGGCTTGGGAGAGCCTTAACATTTACATGCATACATGTATACTAGGGTGGTCCTTAAATTGGACGAACTCTTGGATAGCCCTCATTCGATTTAAAACATTGAAAAACAATTTCCCTAATTTCTTCAAATGTTTATTCACCCCCCTGGTCTTCCTATTTGTCACTTGAAGGTACTAATTAAGGGTAAAGGAAAATAAATCAGAATGTATAGATAAAATTCCCCCCCGCCTGGACGGGAGGGGTAATTTTCTAGAAATTTGGCCAAAAACTGAAAAAAATTATTTAAAAAAAACGGCAACACAAACCCCCACCTATGCGTTTTTTAGAGCCACGATTCCATTCTATAATATGCTTCCTAAATAAAGTTTTTATTTTAAGTCGTTTTAAAAAAAAAAAAAAAAATGTATCTTAAAAAAATTAAATTTTTTTGTTTTTTTAATTTTTAAGTTTGGAAATTATTTTTTCAAAAACTATTTAAAATAAAAACTTTATTTATGAAGCATACAATAGAATGGAATCGTGGCTTTCAGAAAAGCCGTTTCCCGTTTTTTTTTTTTAATAACTTTTCTGTTTTAATCCAAATATTGAGAAAATTATCCCTCCCGCCTAAACGGGGGAAAATAGACTTAAATTAGTTTTTTATAAAGAACGATTTTATGTCAATCTTTCTCAGAATTTCAAAAGAATACAATATAAGGGCCACCCTAGTGTTTACAATGTATTCCAGAGAAAACAAAATACTTGAATTATACTTGTAAAACAAAATATTGTTTTATGTATACAAAAATGATATGATAACTTATGTTTAAAATAAATAAGTCATTTAAATTGTAAGAAAAGTTTGTTGGATATTGCCTTCTCATTAAAATCAATCGAAAATATAAAAACTTTTTTTCACACAAAAAATCCTTACGTGGTTTCTTTGGTGCCAAGGATAAAAATAGTACCATGCCCAAATTTTTATAAATATTGGCAAATCAAAGTGCTTCCTTTAAAGAAAACAATAAGCGTGTAAGGGGCGGAAATTTTGTCAGATAATTTACTATAAAAGTTTTTATAGTCCACGAAATTCTCATCGAAATCGGTACAATTTTCTATGAACCTATGACCGCCTCTCCATACAACTGGAACCACTGTGCACTGGTAACTTCCTATTGGTGCCTTTGGAAGCTAGAGGCCCAATGTTATTTTATTACTGCAATCAAGTGAACACCAAAGATAGGTTTGCCATCGTGATATTAGAGTAAAACATTTTTTAGTTAGTGTAATTTAACATTTACCTGAGGCCGGGTTACATTGTATGTCGACAAGACATTTGAGACCAAATACAATTTTTCCACAATTTTTGGCACAATGTTTTTGCTAGACTGAGACCCGACAGCAGATGTTGGGTGTGAATTGTAACAAAAAAACTGAAATAAAGGGGTGGAAAGCTTCATTGAAATTTATTAAAAAAATCGAAGTCTTGAAGTCCACAACTAGGGAAAAATTAAAATAAATCCCAATTTATACCTTGAATCGGTAATATACGACTTTTTTTCAATTATTCTATCGAGATGAAACAAAAATTTCGAAAATCAAATCGCAATTTGATTCAAATAAATTTGTAAATTTGCAAAAAAAGATTTGTGATCACCACTTTTAATTTGTCATAATGCCACTTTTGTCATAATTTGTTTTCACCCCTCCCCAAATATTTTCATATGTCATGGAATCCGAGACCATTTGAGTGCATATAGTTCGCCCTGCCAGACGCTTTAAAAAATTCAAAATTTAAAGTGAAAAACGGTTTTTTTAAACAGTTGGACAGGCCGATCTATACAATCAAATGGTCTCGAATTCCGTGATATGTGATCTAAGGGAGAGGAGCATATCTAGAGAGGGGTGAACAACAATTTTTTGGCGGTCAGCCATCACACGAATAGGGGGAATAACATGTAGCATACGAAAACATGCACGTGCCGTAACTATTCGGGACTGGTGGAAGTGTGATCATAGCCTCTTCGCGGCGGCCGCTAGAAACAAGCCTTTTAAAAAGACTTGGCTAATATGATCAGGCTGGTTCCTCAGGTTGGCGACAGGTTAATTCCCTGTCCCGTAAAACTAAGAATTATGAGACTGACAACAAGCCTCGGAAACGGACAGATCTCACGACGACAACCTTTGCTACGAAACGGACACACGATTTACGAATTTTCTTATGGAACGTTCGCTCGCTCTATAGAGCTCGAGCTGTTCAGCAGCTAGCCGATGCCCTGTCAGAATATAAAGCTGACATAACAGCATTACAAGAAATCAGATGGACAGGGAATGGTGTTCTACAGAAGAAGGAATATGACGTATATTACAGCTGTCATACAAAACACCATGTGCTCGGGGTAGGCTTCCTAGTCAGCGAAAAAATGAAGTCTACCATCATCGGCTTTAACGCTATAAGCGAAAGGCTATGCACTCTCCGCGTGCGAGGCAAATTTACAAACATCAGCCTCATTAACGTTCACAAACCTACGGAGGAGTCCTCAGACGAAGAAAAAGAGACTTACTACGAACAAGTCGAGAGGGCCCTCAATGTCTGCCCAAGGTATGACGTCAAAAGTCAAAATCATCCTTGGGGATTTGAACGCAAAAATAGTTCGGGAGCCGGTATTCAGGCATTACGCAGGCACCCATAGTTTGCATGAGAACACTAATGACAATGGACTTCGAGTCTTAGAATTGGCAGCATCGAAAAACATGGTCGTTGCGAGTACCAGGTTCCCGCGTAAAGATATCTACAAAGCCACCTGGGTATCACCTGATGGAGTCACTCGTAACCAAATAGACCACGTGTTGATAGACCGTCGCCACTACTCGAACCTGATGACGGTATGTACGTAACGAGGTGCCAATATCGACTCGGATCACTATCTTGTTGGTATGGTTTTCCGAGGGCGGATTGCCTTGCGGAGACGCATTGCATCCGCCGATCAGGTTCGAATCAACACGGCTGCCCTACGCAATGAAAACACCAGTAACATCTTTGGTAATGCGTTAGGACTCGCCCTAGAATCACTCGATTTAGGGAGAGTAAGTCCTGGAGCCAGTATGCTGGGCGTAGATGAGAAGTGGACACGCCTTAAGAATACTGTCATTAGTACTGCCAACTCCATCTTAGGCAGCAGTCGTAGAAATCGGAACGACTGGTTTGATGATGAATGCAAACTAGCGACTGAACGTAAGAATGTTGCGTACCGAGCAATGCAACAATCTCATAGAACGCGGGCACGCGAAGAGGAATATAAAGAGCTCAGAAGAACAGAAAAACGGCTTCACAGACAGAAAAAATCAGCCTGGGAGAAGAACCTAATCTGTGAAATAGAGAACAGCCGATAGCGAGGTCCGCACCAGGCGCGGAAGTTCTACCAATCCGTCCGAAACATGACGCAGTATACACCACGCTGCACATACTGCAAGGACGGAGAGGGAAATCTGATCACTGATCTACAAAGCATACTGGAGCGATGGGAAGTGTACTTTAATGAATTGCTAAATGGTCAGCTCACAGCAGAGGTGGTGGCTCCACTACTTCAAGATGAACACCCTATGCTACCGCCACCAAGCATAGAAGAGGTTGAGAAGGCTATAAAACGGCTCAAACGAAACAAAGCCCCGGGAGCCGATGGCATACCAGCCGAATTATTCCACCACGGCGGGCCAGCCTTACGTCAAGCAATTCATGATATCATAGTGCACGTATGGGAGCATGAAGAAATGCCAGAAGACTGGCGAAAAGGTATCATATGCCCCATACATAAGAAGGGAGATGTCACAACGTGCAGCAATTATAGAGGTATCACGTTGTTGAGTACCGCCTATAAGATACTCTCCTCTATCCTACAAGACCGGATAACCCCATACGCTAAAACAATCATCGGCCAATATCAGTGTGTTTTCATTCCAGGCAAATCAAGAACTGATCAGATCTTTACCCTTAGGCAGGCGATGGAAAAATGTCTTGAATTCAACATTCCAACATACCATCTGTTTATAGACTTTAAGGCCGCCTATGATAGCATAGCCAGGGTAGAACTTTACAAAGCCATGAGAGAATTCGGCATCCCAAATAAATTGACACGACTATGTAGGTTGACCATGACCAACGTAACAAGCCAAGTTAAAATAGCTGGATTGCTATCCAGACCAATCAACATCTTTAATAGCTCCGACAAGGGGATGGTTTGGCCTGCCTCCTCTTCAACCTGGCGTTGGAGAAAGCAATCCGTGACTCTGGCACGGCAACAAGAGGGACCATCGTCAACAGGTCCAGCCAGATACTGGCTTACGCAGACGACATCGACATCATCGGAAGAACCGAACAAGCTGTACACGATTCCTTCATCCAGATCGAGCAGGCGGCACAAAAGGCACTGTGACCTCTTAGCCGCGTTCGAGAGAAAAGTCTTACGGAGAATTGTTGGCCCCATATGTGAGGAAGGACGATTCCGGAGACGGTACAACCATGAGTTGTACGCAATCTACCTTGAAGCAGACATAGTGACAAAAATTAAGCTCGGTAGACTCCGGTGGGCAGGGCACCTAGCTCGAATGAGCGAAGAGGAACCTGCTTGGAAAGTCTTTTGTGGTACATTCTATGGTAGACGGCAGCGTGGTAGACCATGCTTGCGCTGGAGAGATGGCGTAGACCAGGACGCCCGAAGCCTTGGGGTACGCAACTGGATGGCGTCGGCCCGAGACCGGGATAGGTGGAGAGACTTGTTGAAAGAGGCCAGGACCGGACCCCGGTTGTCGAGCCGATGATGATGATGAACAACAATTTTGACAAAAGCGGCATTATGACAAATTAAAAGTGGTGATTACAAACCTTTTTTGCAAATTTACAAATTCATTTGGATCAAATTGCGATTTGTTCTTCGAAATTTTGGTTTTCTCTCGATAGAATTATTGAAAAAGAAGTCGTAAATTACAAAATCCCGATCCAACGTAAAAATTGGGATTAATTTTTCGTAATTTGACCTGATCCAAGAATTTTTTCCATGAAATGCTCGAGATCTTTTGCTCAAGTTTATCAAAATCGACCTTATGGTGTCGATATTAAAAAAATCGAGATATTTTACTCAATCCCTCAAAAAATTTTAAATGTGATATTATTTAATCTTATTTGAAATTTGTGTATAGGAAATTTAATTTAAAAACTGTTTAGGCAAAAATGATTAAATTCAAAATTAAAAAAAAAAATTGTTCTAGTGTAAAGTGTAATTTTTTATAAATTTTTGAAGTAAATTGAACTCATTTAAGCATACAGAAAAAGTTTTATAAGAATAATAATAGTAGCAGTTTTTAAGAAAAAATATTTTCCTTAAGGGATTTGTATGGGAGGTTCATTAATTTTTTCATAAAAGTAATATTTTTTTCTAAAAATATTTTCGAGAGTGTTAAAAACCCTTAAGAAATGAGTTAATAAAAAATCGACAGCGTAGATAATTTTAAATATATTTTTGAACAATTTTTAAAACCCCTTAATATATTTTTTTGTGTCAATTTTGGTAAAAATCTGTGAAAAGAGAGAGTGTCTGAAGAAAATCGAAGGTAAAAAAGGTAAATGACAGCACCTAGCAGCATAAACTGAGGCCAAGACGGCAATTTTCTTTTTTAAAAAATGTCAAAATTTCAAAAAAATATCATAATTTTTGTTTAAATAATAAAGAAATTTGCATTGTTTTTAAAATTATTTACAGAAAAATTCTTTTCAATATATTTGGTTAGGACAAAACATTAAATCTGAAAACCAAAAATTTATCAAAGAGACATAGTATTTTTTTTTTTTCAACACCATACAATAAATAGTGATGCAGGCTTTCTGATAACAGATTTAATATCTATATTCCTTAAAACTACATACAAAAAAAGGATAATGTTAAAAAAAAAAATTAGTTTTCAAAATCAACCTCACACAAGAACCCTACCATTATTTATTATTTGTCTACCTTAAAAATGAGTTCCCCAAAAAAAAAAACACCCACAATTGCTTATCTTAATAAAACTCTATTTTGTTCAACTTTCCCTTAACCCTGAAGGAAAAAAAAAATAATACGAAATCAGAGATTTAAGCTTTTGAGTTTCTTGTACTATTTCATTTGACCGTAACTCTATTTCACCAGAATTGTTATCAGTACTGAGCTATTTATTGTCTGTAGCATTTGGTATATCCGTTTATTACGGTCCAGTAGAAACAACAGACCTTAAATTCCCAACTCTCCCTCACACACACACTCAGCAATGGTCATGAAAACATTTGGGTTGACATTTAACTAACTAGCTACCAGCTATAGAGAAGACTATATCGTCACAACAAAAATCGTGTGTCACCACGGAATGTGTAAGAGCCGCTTCTGTTGTATGTACTCATCTCTGCTTTTGAATTATCACATTGACCATAATTCAGATAACAACTATACTACAGTCTAGCCTTTGAATAGAGATTCTGGGAGGCAGAGAGAGGAACTAGTATCCTTTTGGTCCTTGTATCCTAGTTAATCTAGTTCTACACTCATACTTACATGACAAAAATAATACAAAAAAATGGCAGAGCAAAAGAAAAAACAACAAACAAAAAACACAACACAACACAAAAACAGAAAGCAAGTAAGCAAATTTATTATGCTCGAAGCTTGGGCTAGTAGAAAGCCCGAGCAACAGCAGGAGCAGACATCGACATCCGCATACGAATATTAAGTGAATAAATTGTATGCAATTTATGACAAGTTTTGTTTTTGAGTGGTTCATGTGATTGGGTGAAATTTTGGGGTGGCTGTGGAGGGAGTGGCTAACTGGCTATGATGGGGTTGTTACATGCACTTAACCCACCACAGCACAACAGTGTGTCCAAATCCCATATGTGGCGATTGCTTACTTCGTCCTTCGCATATTTCTTGTTTTTTTTTTTGTTTTGAATTCTTCGTTTTGTTTCCAATCGTTAAAAGGAACTTTATGTTCCTCTTTCGGTATTCGGCTGATGGTTGTGTGTTGTCCACGACATGGACTATTCTTTGAAACTATATCCATATAGTCCTTGAGAGAAAAAGTGCTTTGTACCCTTACTTATTTTCGTGTTGTGTTGTTGCAGCAGTGGAATATTGTATTTTGTATTATTTCTGGGCCAAGCCTTTTGTAAAATGTTTAATAGACAATTTCTGGTATGGAGGTCCTAGGCGGCTTCCGCCAACCTTCAACACTGCGTCCTCTGGTATAAGTGGAGACTAGTGCCAGTGGCACACAGAAGCGACAACAGCGACATATGGGTATGTATGGTGCGGTGGTAGCTGCTATATTTGTTACATTTTTGTGGGAAACTTTTCATTGTTGGGTTTTTGAGAATCCCATACACGGTGTGGTTTTGGGTGGGTGGGTGCTTGGTTGGCGGAGGCAGAAACAGCATTGGCGAGGCAACAACATTTTCGACAATAAAAGTTTTCCATTATTTGGCAGAGGATAACAGAAAAACAGAGGATGACATTTTTATGTTTCTAGGAAATGTACCTACACTGTATGTGCATACGTCCATGTATACATAGACATTGTTTTTTATTTTTGTAGTTCAGTACAGGTACATAGGTACATTTATGTATATATATAAATGAGGCTTGTTTTTGTGTTTTATCAGCTTTATACCTAGAAGGTAGTGGTAGGATAGGTTTTGCTTGAGTGCATATAACATACCTGCATAGAGGATAGGGATATCTATGACCATGCAGTGTGGATATGTCTCATGTTTGTCAAGTTTTTTTTTAAATTATTTTTTTCTTTGTTAACAAAAATACTAAGGAGTGCAAACAGTCATTTTGTTTATCTTATGTAAGTTTGCGGTTTCCATTAGTCCATTACTTAAATAGATTTCCTTGGGGATATTTGTCCCTAAGACTTTTACTCTGTTAATATTGTTAAAAGATTGTTGTTTGCTTATGACCAA
Source organism: Dasysyrphus albostriatus (assembly GCA_946251815.1). Lineage (NCBI taxonomy): Eukaryota > Metazoa > Arthropoda > Insecta > Diptera > Syrphidae > Dasysyrphus > Dasysyrphus albostriatus. The sequence continues at coordinate 130,692,214 of OX276337.1, read as the reverse complement.
GTGGTTTATAAATAAAAAAACAATTGTTCCCATATTTTTTTAAGAAAACCTACTATTCCACTTAGGTAATAATGTTTGAGAAAAATCTTAAAATCATTTTCTTGAAACTTAAAAAACTAAACAAAAATAGGATCTTTACCTTAATCCTCAATGTTGGCAAAACTATAACAGCTCTTCAATAATCTTCATTCCATGAAATAACAAAAACAATCTAAAGGGTTTTCCAATGGGGACTTTCAAACTTTGACAGTTGATAACGGCCATTTTGTATAGTCAGGAAATTGAAATCCTTAAGCTTTTGGTGGTAGACAACTCACTCGTTAATAGCTTAAAAAATTTCCAAAATCAAAATAACGAAAGCTATTGAATTGACACACCTTCGGGTAAAATTTCAGTTTTGACACTTTTAGAGAACATATTTTTTTTTTGTATTAACGGGTGGAACCTCCACTTTTTTGATCATTTTTAATATTTTGAACATGACAAAAGTTGCGAAACTGCCTCTAGATGCCAAACGCATGTAAAAGCATAACAGTTGATAGCCTTATTAAAAATAAGTATTAAGTAGGCGCACCCTCAGTTAAAATTTCAATGTTCCCAATTTCCTTTTTTAATAGTTTTTAACATGAAAAAAGTTGCTGAAATGCTTCCAAACGGTAAACGTGTGTTGAAAAATTATGGTTGATATATCAAAAGAAAATTGTTACCCCGTAGTAAAATTTCAGTGTCGCCACTTTTCAGAAAGATTTTTTGTGGGATTTTCACTTTTTGGTAATTTTTAATATTTTTAACGTGACAAAAGTTGCGGAAATGACTCCAAATGTCAAACGCTTATTGAGAAACTGAAATAATTGACATTTTTAAAGATAGCTATTGAGTAGAAGCATCTTTGGTTAAAATTTCTGGGTTGCCAGATTTCAGAAAGAAACCTTTTTCTAGAAACTAAAAGATGGGATCTCCACTTTTTAGATAATTTTCAAAACTTTTGACACGAAAAAACTTTCAACTATTTTTCCCAAAATTTATTTGGCATCTAGAGGTGTTTCGACAACGATCTCGGTGAAAATATTAAAAATTACCAAAAAGGTGGAAATTCCAACCTTTGAAATCATGAAACGTATGTTCCCAAAAAAGTGGCAACACTGGAAATTTAAGCAAAGGTGCTCTTACTCATTACCAATCTTTAAGACATCAAACGTTATTTTATCAAATAAAATTTGGAGTTCGCATTTTTGTTTAAGTTAAAAAATTTTCAAAATGGTGTCCAAGATACAGGCTTACAAAAATGGGAACATAGCTCAATTTTGAATGAGGGATAAATTCCAATCATAAGACCACCGAAAAGCACACGAGATTCTGTTTCCTGACGAATTAAAATGATGGAGCTCAAAATGGGTGTTCGGTTCGTTCAACTTTGCCTGAAAAAAGTCTTCAGCAATAACCGAAGAGGCCCATTTCTGAATAAATGCATACATCAACAAACAAAATTGTCAAATTTGGGGCAGTGCAAATCCACATGAGATCCAAGATCCTCCAATGCTTCCTAAAAAAGTAGCTGATTGGTGAGAGTTTTGGGCTGGAGGTTGGAGAACAACGTTGGCAAACACCGTCAACGGCGAGCACTACACAAAAATGATTACCAACTTTGTTTGGCCTGAACTGATTGATATTGCCACCAACAGGACGGTGCAGCACTACATGCCACACAGCTAACGCTACATTGAAAATTCTTCACGAAGGAATGGCCATCTCATATGGAGTTCAAGAAGATCTTACAATTTAACCTTGTCAGGCTTTTTCATGTGAGGTTTTCTTAAGTCGCAGGTCAGTGGAAATAAGTTTCAAAATACAGTAGTCCTTAAAGCCAACAAAACTGAAGCCATCGATCAAATTCAGTCTGATTTAAGTACCAAAGTCCTGAAAATTTGCACCGCCCACAAAGCCACGGTAGACATTTGAACGGTTTTATTCCATGCATAATAGCATCAATAAGCCCTTCCAAAGAATAAAAAATTTCTATAATATCTCAAACACACTTTGTTTTATTAAAATTAAAAAAATGGGAAGCCATTAATGAAAGACCCTTTTTGATCCTCGATAAAATATTCGTCAATTCAATTTGATTCCAAACAACAACAATGATTCTAAGCTCGCGGAAGGACGACCATATCGAAATTCCTTACAAGCTATTTGTCACTTGTGTTGACCAATTCAAATTGCAAACTGCATCAGCAACACCCGCCCATCACTTGACCTCACTCACTACTTGCATTCAACCCCCAGTCACTATATCACAAAGCATCACAAACGCGATACTCTCTCACCCTCTGTCAATCTATATATTTAGAAACATATACACTACACACATTTCTGTCAAATTGATATATTGGACATCTCGTGCGATGACTGCTCCAAATGTGATACAGAATCTCTCGAAATTGTGTCCATGTCCGAATCATACTCGTCGCTCAGTTCTGATGTGTGTAGTTTACTTATATGTGAAACAATATGCAACCATCATAGAGGATGCATGTGGATGTTTGCAGGATGCAGATGCGGGATGTATTGAAAATTTTGAAATATTTATATTTGCCATAAAGCGATAGCTTAGCTGATGGCAATGACGACTGACGAGGACGACGACGATGGCGTCGATGGCGACGTTGACAACGACGCCGCCATCCCTGCTGTGCTGTGCCGTTGCGCCACACCGCCATGCCATCATCACCGATGATGATAATGATGCTGATGATGATATACAAACGGCTTTGGTGAGCTGTTATTCCTGTGTAAGGATGTGTCATGTCGGGGATGATGATTAATTGCTTAGCATGTTCGGTATTCATAAATATTGCACAGGACTCTGTAGAATTTAAGTTGATGCTGATACAGTTTCCATATCTGCTGATGGTAGGTAGAGGCTTCGTATTTGTATATATAGACTGGTGTGTATGACGCCCACCTTCCCTTCATCCACCATCTCCAATAATGTGTACATCTGGTGGGTAACGCCCGTTTCTGTATTTTGTTTACCGAGCAACAGAGAACTCATCCCGATTTGCATGTCACCCGCACACAAAACACAAAGTTTCGCCTTCACATATCTCTGGTGAGGCCGCTTCTGCACTTGCTGTTGAGCTTCCTTAATTGAGGGTGCATGTTAGAGCAATATAGTATGAACGAATATTTAGGTCACTGTTTCATTCTTCTGAATAGTGTTACGATGAAATGTTCTATAAAGCTTTTGCAGGATAATAATTGCAGTTAGTGCGTATAAATAGGGTCACAAAGGGGCTTACGTCGCGTCGGTGGCACACGGTTGGTACGGCAGGCGTATTGTTTGAAAAAGAGAAATTGGAATTATGAAGGGTTAAATGTTTGGGTTTCAATTGAGAATGAGCCGTGATTCTGATGTTGACCTTCATTTAAATGTGGCATGGCAAAATATCACGTATACGCCACAGGGTCTATTTTGCTTTTGTTCTATTTGCAGGGCATTTTGTAATTATTGACAGCGAAGAAAATGTTTAAGGGTAGAATGAATGATGTTTTTTTTTGACAAAAAGAAGCATAATTTTTGATAAATATTTAAAGATGGAGTACTTCTTAAGATTGAACCATATTTAGTGAACACCTTATATGGGCTTATCTGACTTTTCGAAGCACAGGCATAATAGGAGCAGTCTTATTTGGTTCTCTACTCTTGAAGTCACTTGTGGGCAGTGTGCAGACAACAAAAACCCTCTGATGCAAATGATTTTAATATTGATGACCTCAGTAAACAGACCACGTGCAGCCAAATAATAAGTAAAGACCTTGGATAGGAGAAAGGCTGACGTTGCAACTATCCAGGAAGTGCTGGACTAAAAAGGACACACGAAAGAGGAAATTGATGCCAGATATGCTTTGAGTATCATGAACTAAACGCTCCAAGGAGCAAACATTAACTCAGACCACTACTTGGTAGTATCTGAAGTTTATATGCAGATATCCACGATGCAAGCAGATATTCTGTGAAATCACTTTGCTGCCCAAAAGTTTAAATCGTAAGAGAGTAATTTTGTTAACCACGTTAAGTACAGAGGATTTTTGGAAACGTTTTCAACGAGCTTTCAGAAGTTCCACCACGGATATGCTTTCCTGTGTCGGTAATTAGTCGTGAAAAATTGATTTGCAATGTTTTCTATGTTTTTGTTGGTCATTTGTTAACTTAAGAAAAAACTAACTACATCCAATGGTTCATGACCAAATAATTTGCCGCTTACTTGACTTTAATAAAGCCGTGATAGCTTTAAATTTGTCGCGCAAAGTTTTCTATGTTTTTCGGATTCTTTGCAAGCATGGCATGATGTTGAAATAGCACCACCCTATACCTATGCATGCAGATATCCACGGTGCAAGTAGAAATGCTATGAAATTATTTCACGTCAAATGCTTTGCGTTGTCGTTAATCAGTCGTGAAAGATTGAATTGCATTGTGCAATGTTTTTTATGTTATTTTTTGGTCTTTCGTTAACTTAATCAAAATAATCCATACCGAACAGTTCATGACCTAACAATTTGTCGCTGCCTAGTCTGAAATTATATGTTACAATTTCAAATTTGTTTGTTAAAAATTTGTCATTCTATGTTTTCTATGTTTTTTTTTTGCAGAAGTTGTAAAAAATTTTAGTTATTAATAATTTATTGATTTATAATTTGCTGTTAAATTATTGTGACAAATTTAGTTTTGTGTGCGATGTTTTTATTTGTATTTTATGGTAATTAGCTTTCTATGACTGTCAAATTAGCAAAATTACTTTTTTTAAATACGGGTTGTTCAATAAGAGTGCTACAAAAGTTTTTTTACATAAAACAAAAACGGTTTTGGACATCAATGAAATTTTTTATTTTTGTGAAAGTACGTTCGATGCTATTATGTATGGAACTCGATTTTTTTTGCATAGCCACCACGGCCACGCTTGCAGAAGTCCAGACACTGAACCCAATTTTTGACAGTTTTCAAGCATAAATAGGCTCATACTGCTGCAATTTCACGTTCGATATTCGTACGAAGTTCATCAATCGTCGCTGGCTTGTTGGCATGGACACTAGACTTGACGTAGCCCCACAGGAAATAGTCTAACGGCGACAAATCGCAATAAATTGATTGTGACATTCGCTGTGTGGCTTGTGGCACCGTCCTGTTGGAACCACATGTCCTCCAAGTGCATATCATCCAATTGGGGCCAAAAATATTCGGTTATCATTGAACGGTAGCGATCCGCATTCACAGCAACGTGCCGGTCTTGATCATCATGGAAGAAGTACGGCCCAATGACGCCACCGGCCCATAAACCACACCAAACCGTAACTTTTTCGGGATGCAATGATGACTCATAGAGTACGTGTAGATTGCTGCCTCACCAATACCGCATATTTTATTTATTGACAAAACTATTCAGCCAGAAATGAGCCTCATCGCTGAAGATGATTTTTCGATGAAAATCCCAATCATTTTCAAGTTGTTGCTCCACCCAATTCACGAATATACGACGCTTCTGGTGGTCAAGTGGCTTCAGTTCTTGCGTCAATTTAATCTTGTCGTGATGTAGGCAAAGATCTTTTCGCAAAATTCCCCACAACGACGTCACAGAGATGCCCAACGCTTGAGAACGACGAGTGAGATACACATTTGGGATTTCTGCAACTGAAGCCTAAGCGGCAGTAATATTCTGGACACTACGGGCACTTCTTTGTCTCACAGGCACGGGAACATTTTGTACTGTGCCTGTGGATTCAAACTTTTCCACTAGACGCTCAATTGTTGATCTGCTAGGATGAATATGACGACCATAAATTGGACGTAGCGCTCTTAACGTTGAGGCCACTGACTCCAAATTTCGGTAGTAAATTTTAATAATTTCGACTCGTTGTTGGATCGTATATCCTTCCATCATGAAATGGCTAACCTTACTGAAGAGAAATGTCAAAAAAGCGGCAAGAAATATGGCGTCGTTTGCTGTCCCTGTCGCTCTACTTTTGTAGCGTCCCTGTTGAAAAACCCTATATCATGAAAAACAAGTCATGGCAGGTGGCGCTGTTCTGCTGAAACTAGATGTCGTGCAGATTCAATTATTATCATGTTCTTGTAGCAAAAGGCGTTCACGATCACTGCAATTTTGGACTTAATTTCCAAAAATCTAAGCTCGAGCACGCTACCTAATTAAAATACTCTCAAGACAGTCGCTAATTGTATAGATGTATCTGTTTGTCATAGATCATGTAAGGATTTTTTGAGCCCCAAATTTTACAATTTTTTTTTGGTTATTTACGAAGCCATTCGAATGGGAATCACTTTTGGTGAAGATGATTTTTTTCAAAAAATTGGCATTTTCATACTTCATTTTTATTTTCACAATGATAACGGGCTCTTTTCCTGCGTAGCACTTATAAAATCCATAGCTGGCAGTTGTCTAACTTCAGAGCTACCATACTTTCACAAAAAATAGAATATCCAAAAAAATTTAAATACTTCATTCCTATTGGAATTTCTTTTAATAAGTTTTTTATTTGACTAGTTTTTAGAGGTAGTTGGTTATGCAGTTAAAAACGAATTTCAACTCAAAAAACAACAAACACAAAATTTACAACACCCACCCTTAAAAAACTCCTTCGCTATAAAGAGTATCACCTCCACTTTTCTTTTAACTATCAAAACACACTTATTAAATTGAAACTCAAAGGAAATATTCTACAGGTACCTACCTACCTAGGTTTTTATAAAAAGAAAACTCCTCTCATATATCCTTTGCAAGAACACAAATACATCAGTAACTAACAACTTGGGTACCTACAAAACATATAAAGCACTAGAACATAACTTTTGCAAGGAAATGTCTCTTCCTTAATTAACTTTACCTTTATTTGTTTTAGTTCTTTTATTTTATTTGTGTGTATAAATGTGAAAGTGTGTGTATGTGAAGATATTTTTCTGTTTATAGCAAAGAAAATTCCTTTTGCTTTAAAAAAACAACAACACAAATGACAACAAAAATGTCATTTGAGGACTCTCTGAACACAACTCGTAACACCTTACCGCAAGGAAATTAAATCCTTACAAAAGTTTTAAATGCAGCTAAAGACAGAGTTGCGGGATGTATACGTTACAACGTTACACTTAAAATACTAACAATGTTGAAGGTAAACTTTCAAACGAATAGGTAAAAAGACAGAAAGAGGTAAGGAAGGGTAGGAGAGAAAAGTTTTGTTTTACTTAACTTTAGATATAGGCTTAGGTATATAAACCTACTTTGGAGCAGTAATGTCAAGACTTTGGTATGCGTGCCATATTTGACTTAAGTCACTAGAAAGTTAAATTTAAAATAACCTAAGTAGTTTTTCTATTATAAAAGCAATTCTATTTTATTATTTTTATATTATTATTATTTTTGGATTAATTTTGGATTAAGCTTCAATGAGTTTTTATTCAGAAAAAAATATATAAATTTGAAAAAAAATTATTTAAGGTTATAATTGCTAAAATTTAAAATAAAATAAACATAAAATTAAGAAATACAAAAAATTTAAATAAAATAGTTTTGATATTCAAATCAAAAAAAGGTTCTCCACCACTGCTTAAGAATAACAATGCCTCTCGTAGTCCTTTTCAATTTAACTGGGTAGACGTATTATATTATTAAATGACAAGATTTGTATTATACTTTTGCGTTTTATTCGTTGCCCCTAAAATGCCGTTAGTTGTGAACGTTCTTGTACATTTTTATATTCTTTTTTTTTTCTTCTTAACAAAACAATCCTCTTTCCACAAATATCTATGTATACCTACTTCCACCTAAAAACGTTGTTGCAAGTATACAAGGTAATTCCGTTGAGATTATTTTATTGAAACAATTTCATTATTATTGAGACAGTTTTTGGCAGAGAAATAATATAAAATTAGTGTGTATTCATGAAAAATCTTGGGAGAAAATTCAAAAGAAAAACATTTTGAATTATGATGTTTTTCTTCTTTTATTTGTTGATTGTTTACTTTTGAAATTATATTATGGCAAGGAACATTTTAATTATTAATTATTAGCTTTTTGGGCTTATTTTTTTTTTTTTTCGTTTGACAGATTTTAATTTGTAATAAGAATTTATTTATTAAATAAAAACTTATTTTCATGTAATTGGACATCGAGACTTTAATTTGTTGTTTAAATTTCTCAAAATTCCAGAATTCCACTTTTTAAGTAGAAAAGAATTAATTGTGTTTTTTATTGATTTTAGAATTGTGTGTAGATGATGCTAAAATAGTACTAGAACATTTACTATTGATGACCCGTGCGATTTTACCTTTATCAATTCTCCAAACACAAATATCACGTATGTGGGTTAGGTATTTGTAAAATACACTTATCCTAGTGTTTAGCATAAGTAACGTTGCAAAGTGGTTTGTTTGCTGAATTTTTGAAAGCAACATTTTTTTCCACGCCAACTTTGTATGAATAACAATTTAATTTGGCATACTTTCATATTTGGAGATCTTGAATTCATTGGCATTGCTTATTTTTATTCTTTTTTTTAATTTCGGCTTTAAAATTAAGATCAGAACTTGCTCCAAGGCTTCAGAATTCTAAACACTGCCAAAGTCAGGAACTTAGTCAAATTTATGTTTGAAATGTCATTAAAATGTACTTGAATGTAAATTTACATTTAAAAACTGATACCAATACAAATTTGAAGCAAATTAAAAAAAGCTAGCTTTAAATACTAAGCAATACTCCCAAGTGATAAGAACAAGTTTTAAACTTATTTTATTTTGACATTTTTATGTCAAAAATAGTACCTAGTGGCATGATGGTTAGTGCGTTGAACTGACACGTCGAAGTTCTGGGTTCGATTCTCAGCCGTTGCCAGATAAACACGGAAATGTTTTTCCTGAGGTACTGTCTCTTGCAAGGAACTGACAAATCCTCCAAAGAGTATACTTGTCATCAAAAAGTGCTTCTCTTCTAGCCGTTAAGACTCGTCAAAAAACTGTTGATCCCCTCTATTCCTGCCAACAACACGCACACAGGAATGGTTGAGAGTTGTAAGTCACTAGGCTCTGGTTCTCCATGAGCTGTTGCGCAACCAAACTTATTTTTTATTTTTCATGTTAAAAATTATTTTTAGACCTAAAATCTGATTGAATTTAACAATTTTGACAGTCAGAAGTTGCCAATTAAATCTAAGACCAACTACTCAAAAACTAGAAATAACTACAAATAAATCGATTGTAATGGTTGAATTAATGGTAATGTTGGAGTTTTAGTTACCCCACACTAGCACGAGGTGTCAAATTGCATTCTTAAAGGTTCTCATCAACTAAATGCATCTACTTAATCTTGCGTTAATTTTAAGACACACCAAAAAAAAAGAAATGCATCCATTTAAATTAATGGTTCACTCAGGCGTATACTCACGTTTTAAATTTATTTTTATTTTTAACAAACTATTCTATTATTACAAATCTTATGCAATAATTTATATTTTTGCCCATAAAGTTGGCTTATGTCAATTTTATAAGATTTTACTTTTTATACCATCATTAAAAGAATTTCAAAAAAAAGGGGGACAGCTTAAAATTCTGGTTTTAAAATTCTATTTTATTTTTTTTTTTTAATTCTGCAAATTTGTAATGGGTGGCTAAATTTTAAGGGCCGATGTTCATTTTGAATTAAACACAAATTATTAAGAAAATTATTGTAATTTCTTTTTATTATGACAATATTGGTATGGTTCAATTATGTATGAAACAAAATATTAGCCAAATGGCCGCCACAACCTCGGCGGCACACCTCCATTCGATGGTCCAAATTTTCGATGTCGCTGAGGCATGACTGAGGTTCTATACCGTTAATGTGTTAAATTATCTCATCCTTTAGCTCTTGAATTGTTGCTGGCTTATCGGCGTACACTTTTTCTTTTAAATAACCCCAAAGAAAGAAGTCCAACGGTGTCAAATCACATGATCTTGGCGGCCAATTGACATATCGCCACCACGTGAGATAATACGGCCATTGAATTTGTCGCAGAAAAGGGCCATTATTTCGTTAGCTGTGTGACAAGTGGCACCGTCCTGTTAAAACCACATATCGTCCACATCCATATCTTCCAATTCGGTTCGTTATCATCTCACGATAGCGAACACTATTCACAGTAACTGCCTGACCAGCCACATAAACCACACCAAACAGTCACTCTTTGTGGGTACATTGGTTTTCGGACAGTAACTCTTAGATTTTCATTCGCCCAAATATGGCAATTCTGCTTATTGACGAATTAACTGAGGTGAAAATATGCCTCATCACAGAAGATGATTTTCTTCGAAATTTAATCATCCACCAATTCTTGCCACCATTCTGACAGATGTCAAATGAAATGCAGAAAAAAACTTGACATTTAGGTGTGGTTCACATTCAACATCGATCCTTAAAATTTAACCACCATTAATAAAAAGACAATTTTGAGAATTTCTTTTTTTTCTGTAAATTATAATAATTTATAAACAAAATAAACCAAACTATGTTGAGCGATTAATACTTAAGAGAAGATTTATCAAAATCTCAAGAGCCTTTTTTAAGATAAACAAGCCTTAAAAATCTTTGTGTTTGCTTACAACACGCACACAGTCCTCAGTTATGTTTATACAAACCAAAAATAATAATGCAACTATCGTCGAAATTTTATAAATATACGGGTTTTGATCCTCTTGAGCTACGCGTTACCCTACACAGTGCAAATCTTATAGATAATTTTGTATTCTAGCAGAATTATGAAAAACAGAATTTTTGCATATGTAGAATTTGAACCAAAAGCTAGAAAAAATTATTGAATTTTGCTTTTCAAAATTCTGTGTGTTTCGTGAAAATTGCGTTTTCAAAATTGTGTTTTTTTTAAATTCTGTATGCAGAAATTTTGCTGTTTCGAAATTTTAAATTGTAAACAATAAAATTCAGCTTTTTAAGTCTTTTGTCAAAAACCCTTTACTTATTTGGTTTATTCAGAAAAATGAGATCTCACATATTAATTTGCAGTGTCAAAAACGAAGCGAATGAAACTTTATTTTTTTCCCCAGTATTTTGACAGGAAAACTAAGACATTTTGTTGAGAATCCTCTTCATAAGACTGAGATCTAAATTTTCTGAACATGATTATTATATGATGATATGATATTTCATATTTTCACTATGTGTTTTACATAAATAAATACCGATAGAAGAGAAACTCAACATTTAACTTTAAATAACTTTATATAATGTAACTACATCTATACCCTTAAACTTATTGAGAACTTTTAAATAATAAACATAAACTTACATTTCAACCCAAAACACATCAGTTTGAAGTAATAATTAAGTACCTGAAAATAAAAAAAAAATAATTAGTGAAATATACATTTAAATTTATTAAGTCTTAAGTTTATTTATTAAATTTTAAATTGGTTAAAAATCAAATAAATATTTGCAGGTAAGAACTTAATATGAGAAACAATATCAAATTTGATGTTTATTTTATATTATTTTGGTTTTTTTAAAACATATTTTGTTTCATCATCTTCATTGAATTTTTTCTTGCATTATATGTAGGTACTATAGATAAGGGAAGTTTTGAATTTGTGCAAAAAAATCTAAATGAAAATCACGAATGACATTAAGATGATAGACAACACCAAAAAATGGGTGACAAAATTCTGTCTGTCTATCTATACCTCTACATACAGCCTAAGCCACTAAAACGAATTTCTTAAAATTTTTAAATTACTCTTCAGAGGGGAAATTGAAAAATTTTTAACTCTAAAAATATTGGTACTTGCCATCCAACGACTTTGATAAGAAGAAATCAGTGCAGTTATCCACTGATTTCTTTTTATTTAAGTCGTATCGTATAAATCGGAGGTAAAGTGTACTTTTTGTAAAAAAAATTACCGAAAACCGTATGTACCCATCATATAACGGTTTTCTTAATTTTTTTAAAATAAATAAATTTGGTGGCACAACAGCTCGTGGAGAACCAAAGCCTAGTGACTAACTACTCTCATCCATTCCTGTGTGCGTATTTTTGGCAGGAATGGAGGAGACCTACAATTTTATACCCAGTCCGAACGGCAAGATGAGAAAGCACTTATTCATGACAAGGATTCGTCAGTTCCTCGCAAGAGGCAGTACCTCAGAAAAAAACTTTTCTGTTTTTAGGTGCTCGACTGGGAATCGAACCCAGACCTTTGGCATGACAGTCCTACGCACTAACCATCATGCCACCAGGTACTACTTAATTTCTTACTTTTTCATTAACGTCTCTCACGATTTCAATGAAAAAATTTATGCAAAATCTCCTTTCAAATATAAATAATATTGCGTAACAAAACTGAATTTTGGGGTTTTAAAAAAAATTTTTTTTTTTTTTTGAAAAGTCAATTTCAAAAAAGGGTTGATGAAATTGGAACATAAGTATTTAAGACCTGTTCGCTGATATGAAACTTAAGCATTTATGTTCTACTTGAAACTTAGGGTTTTACTTTTTTCTCTGCTTAAACTATCATAAAAGCGCTTATCTTCTTAAATATTTAAGTTTCGTATTAGCAAATGGGCCTGGGTTGAAAATAAATATCAAAGTTTACTATCACTATCAGCCAACGCTTCTTAATAATTCATTATGTCTTCTGGAGTCTTGGCATCCCGTGGGATATTTGGAAAAAAGTAAGCCATTTTATTGGTCAAAAATTGGTTAAAAAAAAAACGTTAAATTATTGTTCAAAGTTTTTCAAGGTCCTGATCGATTTTTTGCATCTCGTCTATGGGATATTTATTTTAAAATAAGTATTCCCACTAGATTATGGTTTAAGGTCAACTATCAATCATTTTTAAAGTTATTTAATTGATATTGAAGGTCACAGAACAAATTGTTGGGACCTTGCCTTCTTAAAAAAAAAAATTGAAATGGCATTTTAAAGATCGTTAAATGGTCATAAAAGGTCAGCTTGTTCTAGTACTAGGCCAGGCTTAAATTTTCTTACTGAATTTTCAAGATTTTTGAAGTATTTTTGACATATATTGTACCAAAGCGCTTAAGTTTTCTTGGTGCTAAAAAACATCTTCAATTTCTCTTCAAGGGAACTGCCAAAAATTTTTGTGCTCAATTAAGAAAATCATTTCTGTAGCTGCTATTTGTGGTACAGATTGACAGACAGATGGATGGAATTGTGGAACTCATCTTCGTATATATATGTTCTCTATCATCGGTCTGTTTGATCAAAATCTCAAAATCTTTTCTCTGCATGTACAAATTCAAAACTTGCCATTGCATCTACACAATGAAAGCAGAAGTAAAAATCTCTTTCAGATCAATTACTGAAAATATAGTTGACCTTTCATCATTATCTAGCCTTTCAGATGGTATGCGTTTTCTTGCAAATAAATATCCTTCATATGGCCTTCCAGGATATCAAGAGCTTTAAAATGGCATATTTATTGCATACCTCTGAAACATCGCATTGAGGCAATATGAGTCACTACAACTGAAATATTAACAATTTTGAAAACTAAATTATAAGTTCATTTTGTAGACTGGCTAGCTAATCATGATTTAACTTTTCTCAAAACCAAAGATGATAAACGTGGGCTTTTCTTTCAATATTTTTCCCACAATAAAAGTCGTAAATGTTGACCGACGATAACTTCAATTTCGTGATATTTTTTTTTTTTTACTTAATTTACTATTTTATGTATTAGTTCAGTTCATGCTTTCCTTTATTTACATTTTTTATAAATAAAGGGTGTTTTTTTTTTTAGTGGAATTGAACTTTGAAATGGAATGAAATTAAGACAATATTTTTAAAGTGACATGAAAAATGATTAAAAATGATATCTCTGCGATATGACTGCAATGGCTGGATTAGACGTGTTTTTATGAGAACGTCTAATTTTCAACATTGGCCGTATATTAGCAATAATGCAGCGAATATTTTCCTCCAAGTGGTCAATCATTTCAGGCTTATCGGTGGTAGACTAGCGACTTCACATACCCTCACAGAAAATAGTCAAGTGGCGTTAAATCGCACGCTCTTGGAGGCCGCGTGAATTGGCCTCAAAGAGCGTTCAATTTAACGTCACCAGTCAATAAATCAATTGCGGCACGAGCTGTGTGACATGTTGTGCTGTCTTGTTGAAACCACAGCTCCTGATGCACATCATGGCTGTTCATTTGATGAACGAAAAAGTCAATAATCATGGCTCTATACTGGTCATTATTGACTGTTACGTTCTAACCAGCATCGTTCTTAAAGAAGTTTGGACCAATTATTCTACCAATCCATAAAGCACACCAAACTGTCAGTTTTTCTGGATGTAATGGTGTCTCAACATACGCTTGAGGATTATCATTCATCATGAAAATTGTGATCAACGGCAATCTTGTTTTGGGCCCATTCACCGAATCTGCGTCTTGCAAGGTGATCCTGTGGCTTCAATTTGTACACGAGTTGGATTTTGTAAGGACGCAAATCAAGATCTTTTCTCAAAATCTTCCATAAAGTGGATGGATACATATCTCTGATGGACGATTATGTTGACCGTAAAATGAATGCGATACGTATTTCGAACAGAACCATGATTTTAAAAATAAATTTGTACAATTAAGAAGCGTTGTTCGGGCGTCAGTCTATTTATGTTGAAATACTAAACCAAACTTAAAATGAATAACTTGACAGCTGACAAAGTGGCTGCCAGTTAAAATAGTGTTGCCAACTTGAAGTTCTATATATCTAAAAAAACACCCTTTACAATATATGTGTTGTCTATAATCTTCTTTATATTTTTCTATAAAATATTGCCAAAGGTATAATGTCACAAAAAAATGATGAAATAAATTTTTGAAGAAGGAAATTCATCGCTTCTCAGTTTGGAAAACCAATTTTCAAGAAAACACAAAATGGGATGGATGATATTTATTTATTTTGTTGTTGTTGTTGTTATTGTTGCTTTTTATCAACTTGATCCCATCCGTTTTCATCTCTCTAGGTTTTCTATCAAAAATTCCCATACAATTTCCGGGGCTTATATACCTATATGGGACACAAAATACATACATATGTGTGTACCTAAGTTAAATACGTGTGGCATTGCCTACCTATATAAATTTAAGCACCTATCGTGTTCTACTAAAGGTGTCCTTGATGCGAGGCACGTTCGTAGAAAGAAAAACCTACAAAACGAAATAAATATAGAGAAAGAAAAAAAAGTAAAGGTAGAAAATGTGTACGTTGGTACAAAAATCTACCGGAAATCGCAGAGGAAATATTTGGAATTGAAGAACGGATACAAAAAAATGGTTGTTTTCGTATGTGTGGCTTTTTTCATTTTTTTTTTTTTTTTGGGTGTTGAAAGGATAATTTTTGTTTGCCTTTTTTGTGTGTATATTTTAGTGTCGGTACAATAATACTATTTTTTTTTCTGAGATAGAAATAGAGTTAGAGACAGGGATAGTGAGAGAAAATTGAAAAGTATAAGCACGAAATGCAACAAATATGTACATAATTTAGTTACTTAAGACTTTAAGCTTAAAGAGGTTATATTTTTAAGGGATTAAGTGGTTCACTTGACAATAACAATAAAGAAAAAACATTTAGATAATTGAAGTTTTCATTTGCTAAAGTAAATACATATATAGAATTTTTACTGCCTGTTTGTATCACAATTTTCTAAAATTTAACCTTGAGGGGTCATTAATAGTTTGAATGAAAATTTTTCGACCAAATTAGACTACAGCAAAGCTATTGCCATCTTGATTATTAACGAGATCTGGATTCCGTTTAGAAACAAGGACATTTGTAATATTTGTTAGAAAAATGTAATTCTTGTTTTAAAAATTTAAATTTTCTAAAATATTTACAAAAACATATTTTTTTCTTCTTTTTCAATTTAAAAAATAGCATCAAATGGAATTGTGCGTTGTGGCGTTAATTTTAAGGATTAAAATGGTGAAATCATTCAAAAATTTCCATTTTTGTATAAGTATGGTCTTACTGTCTTCAATTCTGTCAAAAACACCAGCCATAACCTCGAATATTTGAAAAAAAATTCTTTTCTAATTTAAAACGGGTCTGTTTCTGCTTTGTTGAAGAAACATCAATTTTTTTTTTTTTTTTAACTTCAACAAAGAAATTTTAAATCTTGTTTTTTTTCTATTCAACTTCTATTGGTCCATAAAAATATGCATACCGCACTCTATCATGTCCGCTTAGCTGCTTGCCCGATGGTCCTTTTTGTTGTCTATTCATGTCATGCCAACTGAAAGTGTTTTAAGATTATTGTACCGAAGCATATTCCAGTTTTGAACTCGTACAAAAAGGAAACCTCTTATAAAATCTTTTGTACTTTCATATAGACCGATATTTACACATATACTACACACACAAACATAGATAAATTATGGTCCATCTTCATAGAGAAAAAAAAAAAAGATGAATATCTCGGTTGGATGACCATCAGAGCAGAGCAAAAGCTTTGCCCAGGATGTTGAATTGTAGCCAAACATGCTTATAGTATATTTTATATATGCTCTAGGCTTTGGGCTTTTACCCCCACTTCTGTCCAATTTTGTGCAGTGATGGTTAAACGCATGTGATGTAGATTTTTTTTTAAAGCCAAATGTGTCCCTTTGCCTTTAAATACTTTTCTATTTTTTTATTCCTGGTATCCTTATACAAAAGCCATTAGGAAAGGCTGTCAAAGAACAAACGTTACATAGGCGCCCTGACTATAATTTCATGTCCTTTGAGTGTGTGTGTGTGTGTATGTTCTTTAATGGCAATGGAAATATCCTGTCGTATAACAGAGGCCTTGTTGCTTTTTTATAGGTTTATTACACGAGCCTTATAGAAGGCAAATCGACTTTTGCTATACCACAGTTTTGTGTGTGGTAATGAACATACACAAATGTTGTGCTTGAAGGATTTATTTGATTGTCAAGAAGAGGCTCAACTCTACCTACCTATAATAGAAGGTATAGTTATAGGTGGGGTGTGTATATTGAAAATCCCTTAGCCAGTATCGAATTTAAAAATTATACTTTTGGGATAGATATCCTTGATGCTGAAATTCATGGTAGGTATTCCAGCATCAGTCTATAACGACACTTTATTGTTTTACGTTTTTGTGTAGAAATTGCGTGCATGAGACTGTTACAATACCAAACTACCCTCCAAGGACCTATATGTATATCTTCGTCCTGTTGTTCATTTCTATCTCAATTTTGAGTAGGTGCGAGTAGGAGCATTTTGGTGGGGATGTTTGTGGCAAAATATCGGTTCAGTGAGACTCTGAGGTCCCTGGGCTTCCCATCATACACAAACGAGTTAACGGTGTGTAATGAAAAATTTAATTAAAATTAGGATGCTCGGTTATGAGGCTGCCATACATTTTTATTTTAATGTTTATTACCACTGCCAGTCATATTGAAATTAATTACACAAATACATGTTTCTTGTGTTCGTTGTTCGTTCGTTCACAGCAAAAACACACGCATTTGAAGCCCATATTGATTCTGTCTCTTTCTCTCACAGTTCGCATGGCAGTCATGTCCCGTCGAATATGCCAAGGATATTATTTATTTAATAGATATATTTTGTGAGTAGGGTGTTCATGGGCGATATAGGCTCATTCATAAGGGCGGATGCTGGGAAGGTGAGAAGCTGAAATTGTTGCCAGCCAAATGTGGGTGAAATTTTGTTGAATATGAGGTTATTTCACGGTGGATGGAAGGTTGTCGCAAATTAACTGGGTAATGTTGCGTTATGAGTGAAAACTATCGTAACAAATGTTTAGCATAACACATGCTCTCTTCGGAGGTATATATACCGAGGCAGAGACATAATGAAATATTATGGTTGAATATGGTTGGTCGTGGTGGTGGTATGAAACACAGAAATTCCTTTAGGAACCTAATGAAAAATGAAAAAAACAATAGCATACAGTGTAAGTATACACAAATACTCATATGTTTTGAGTGTTTTTATAATGGAATTCTCTGTTATTGTTGTAGATATTTATTATTTTTCAAAATATGACGAGTGGCATAATTAAAATTAACAAAAATATATATATGATTAAAAAAACACTAGGTATCTACTTTTTTTTTGTAAATCACATAAACTTTTATGTTTATTATTAATAATTACAGATCAATGATTTTAAGTAGCTAATGGTGGCTTTTAATAATAATTCTTTTTTATTTGTTTTTTTACATAAAATTAAAAGGCAGATTAATATTTAAAAAATGGTGCTCTATAAATTAAAAAAATTACATACATTATTAATATTAAACTTATTATGTTTTTTTTATGATTTTACAAGTAGCTATCTATTGATTATTTTATGGTTGATTTAATTTTTTCATATTAAGTGAAATGGAAAAATAAAAAAATTAAAATAATTTTGGTACCTAGGCGTAGGTGATTATGTAATTAAAATATTTACATAATTTTCAGGCTGTTATTGGGGTTTTACAATTAATTCTGATTGGCTTTTTACTTTAAATTAAATGTTTTAATAATTTAAATACCTACCTGTAGCTACCTACGTTTAAATGTTTGTTTTTGTTTTTTGTATCTGTAAAATCAGTAATAGCTTCGTTGATTTAAGAAGGTAAAAATGGATTAGAATCTTATTTTCGCAAGGAAAAGAAAGTTTTCACATCGTTTTTACTTTTTTTAATTCGAAAAATAAAGACATTTGAAAAAAAAACAAGCTTTTAAATTGTAACTACGCGTGACAGCACCCACAAAATATGTTGACTTCAATATTCTTCTCTGCGAAGAATGTATTCATTTTTTTTGGACGTGAGTCAGGGTGAGTTTCCTAAGAAGGATTGACCAAGAAAAATTCTGACGTGGCCATATTAATAAAGCCCCTCAATACCCCCTTTGGGGTTGTTTTACTTTTAAGGGTCCTGGAAACTTAAAACCTATCGAGGGCATGATGAACAGCACCAAATAAGCAGATGTCCTGACGCAAATGATTCTTCCTACCATCCGAAGAACAACTTCTGCACAAGAGTCAATTTTTCAACAAGACCTTGCTCCATGCCAATCGTCCAATATTTGAATAACGCAAACGCAGAAAAATTACAAAATTATTAAAAAATAATTTTAGATTATTTGAATTTTTTCGAGTTTAAGAGCAACTGACCCAAAATTTGATTTGACTACTTAAAGCCGTCAAATTTATTAAATCTCTTTCAGATTCGTTCAAATTAGGTCTAAAAATAATTTCCAATACAAATATATTAAAGACTAGCACTTAAATAATTTCTAATCTCTTGGGAACATTTCTGAACATTGTGGAGAATCTTTCTTAAATTTTGAACAAATCAGTATTGTAGTTATTTTATATAAAAGAATAAAATCAGTTACATATTTAAAGACATTTTAAACACAAACTTGACTCAGTTCCTGACCTCGAGAGTATTTATTTTGAAATTTTGAAATTTGAGACCATATTTTGACCAAAATTTTGAAGCTCCTGTTTAGAGTAGAAAAATCGTCAGTACCACTGAACATCCCCAATTCATTTTGTGTACCAAATTTCATAAGGCATTGGCGTGGGAAATGATATTTTTCGCAGAAATTCAACAGTCGGCCGATTGTGCGTCGCCATTGGCAGAAAGTGAAAAGCGACTTACTCCAATTTTTTTGATTACAATAGACCACTTTAAAAATTGCTTTAAAATACAAAAATTTATCAAATCTTTGCAATTTCACTGAATTTAGCAATAACAGATGTGGAAATATACTTAATGGAATTTTGTTTTATTATTATTCAAGTAATGCAAACATTTTTTTTTAAATATTTTTTTGTAAGATATGCTAAATATACCGACGCTACGAGATTCTGATAGGTTGGTCACACAATATTTTAGGTTTTTCTCAAAAAATAAATAAAAATAAAAAAATAAATTTGGTGACGCAACAGCTCGTTGAGAACCAGGGCCTAGTGACTTACAACTCTCCACCATTCCTGTGTGCGTGTTCGTGGCAGGATTGGAGGGGACCTTTGACGAAGTCCGAACCCTTGCAGGATTTGTCAGTTCCTCACAAGAGGCAGTACCTCCAGAAAATCATTTTTGTTTAGATAGCAGTGGCTGGAAATCGCACCCAGACCTTCGGCATGACAATCCAATGCACTAACCATTATGCCACGAGGTGCTACGATAACTCAGAAAGAAAGTCAAATTTGGCAATTTTGCACTTAAAACTTTTTGTACAAAATTAAATTATCCATCGAGATGGATAATTTTAAAAGTTCTATTAACAAAAATTTTAGCAGGAACAAATTTAAAAAAAATAACGTAAGAAAAATCGAAGAAGCAAAAATTTTAAAATTTTTGCTCATAACTTTTTCTTGGTGCAAAGATAGGGTCAAGACATATTTTGACAAAATAAAGAAGAGATTATTATTTAATATCACATATTAAAAAAGTTATTTCTATTCTATGTTGGCAGAGAATAAACCCATTCAAACCTTACCATTACTTTTAATTTTTGGCAGTTTTGATCCGAAGGCTCCTTTATCGGTACAATATGTCAAATTTCACATTCTTAAAAGTATTCGAACCCAAGATTTTGATCAAATATGACATTTTGATTATGAAGAATATTTAAAAATTAAGTTCACATATATATCTTTTGGCTCTTTTTAAATTCTTCCAGACCTATTAAGTGAACGGCTGGTCCGATTTGTGTAAGACTTGGTACTAGGTGCAAGGAATAATCAAATTGTCATTTAGTATCAAAAAGAATGCTTTCGGGCAAAAACTACAAAAAAAATAAAAATTGTAGTTTTGACATAATCTCTGACAGTTTTTTATTCAAATTTCTTTTTTATTTTATTTAAACATGTCTTTACTCCGAAAAAATATTGCACCATACAAAAATTTAAATATTTGACTTTTTATGTTGGTTTTTGTTAGCTTTTCCTACTTAAATTTTTTACGAAATTTTTAAAATCATCAATTTTGATAGAAAATTTAGTTTCAAACAACGCATTTTTAGTGGAAAATAGTCAAACTAGGTTTAGTTTCCGAGTTGTACAATAAATATTGAAAAGTGGCCAGTGGAACCGTTCTCTCAGAAACATATGAGTAAATTTAGATTAGGGTTGGCCACAATACCGAACAAAAACGATACTTATGTAAGTACCGTCTCGGTATCGTCGAAATCAAAAAAATTCAGTATCGTCTCGGAATCGGCATTGGTCTCGCATTACTCAGTCTCTTTTGGTCTCGTATAACTCTCGTCATGGTATCGTTATCGGTTTCGGTTTTGTTTGGTTTTGATCTGGTCTAAAAAAAAACCAAAATAAAATACACGACTTGGAAGCATGATCTTGATTTTGAAGTTAAACTCGCTTGGTGTTTTTAAGATTTAATTAAAAAAAAAATTAAATTAAATATGCTCATATAAATAGATGAAAGACTAATGAAAGGCTGTCTTTTGAACTAGAGCTTTGTTACTGAATACAAAATTTTCAAGAGCTTGTTTTACAATGTCTTAGGTTCCGATTAGAAATGTGAAACATAAATTCTGCTGTAAAATATCAAAGAAGGAAAACAATGCTGTTACAAAATTATTGAAGCCATTTCCGAGAAACCAAGATAAGATAAGAAAAATATGCGAGACAGTGAGTGGATTTTACAAAAGGCACTTTCCCCTAGCTAAAAAGAACAAAGTCTGAGAATTTCATCCAAATGATTGGACTCAGATAAACAAAGCAAAATAAAAATGGGCGTGGAAGTGGGTGGCTCTTATTGGAAGAATTGCTTAAGCCTTCTCCTTTTGGACTAGAAAAAAAAACTGTGAAAATGTAATTCAAATCGTCAGAGCTGCTACCGAGAATCCAATTACAAGATTTATTTATTTGTAATAAATTAATTATATTATTCAAAAATCAATTTTTTTTTTGCCAAAACCAAACGATACTATCAAAAGAATCGGAAAATTTTGGTCTCATAGAGCAAAGTCTCCGCTCAGTTTCGTTTCGGATGCTTTGGGACTGGTATCGTCTCGGTATCGCTTTGGTATCCGATACCAATACTGAAACATTTCTGGTATCGTGGCCAGCCCTAACCTTGACTGTTTTTAGCCGTTAACGTACACTCTAATGAAAAAAATGTGCTTGGCATATGATGCTTCAAAACTCTACAGCATGTAGGTTGCAACAAAAGAAGTAAAAAATAATATGGGAAAAGGGGTGCATAGTCTCCACAGTCAAACCGGAGGGCCAAACATCTATAAAAGTGACTTAAATTAGAAAAACACTTATTAAAGAATAGTGGTTATACCTGCCGAAAATTCTTTAAGGTCTTTTTAAGTCAGAAATCCAGTTTGAAAAAAAAAAACAAAAATATTTTACTTTTTGATTTCCAAATTTTCAAAAATGAACATTACACCGCAAAGTGGCCAAAAAATACTTGGATTCTTTATCCTGTACAATTTCCCTGAAAGAAAAATACTTGCAGTTGTTCTCCTGTCCTTCAGCGATGGATTGAATTTGAATGTTTAAACAAATTTTTTTAGATATTCTGACCTCAAAAAATATATTACCTATAACACCTTAAAATTTGATAACTTTCAATGTAGTAGTTTTGTGTGCATTTTATATTCTACAGGGTGTCCGCCGGGAAGGCATACTACTTTATATTGCCGCCATTTTGGTAAACATTAGTCTTGAAAGATAATATTTGGCAGTCGTGAAGTAGACTAGTGGCAAATTTATTATGGAAAAAAAATCGATAATTCAATAATTTTATCAAAATTAATCATCGATTACTGTGACTATGAAAAAGTTACATGAAATTTTTTAAAGACGCAACAAAACGCACTATTTATCGTGTAGTGAATGATTTCGAAGAAAGAGGGTCTGTAGGTGACAGGCCCAAGCATGGACCATAACGTACTGTAAGATCGGCTGAAAACATTACTGCTGCTCAAGGAAGTGTTCAAAACAATCCATCAACCTCAAATGAAAACGGCGTAACGGTAACTGTGAATGTGACATAATTGAAAACTTTTTAACGCCACAACTGCAAGCTTTGGGCTTGATTAATATGTGGTATCAACAAGACGGTGCCACATCGCATACAGCCAACAGACACACTGTATTTGAGGACTTATTTTCGTAGCTTAATTTATCCCACTCTGTAGGTTCCAACATTACAATTTGAATTATAATTGAAAAAAAAAATACCCACATTTATGCATTAGTCAGTGACTCATATTATTTTGTATTTATTTTAAATAATTTTAGCAAACAATAAAGCAAAAGAGTTAATTTAAAAAAAAAAATAACTCCACTAAATTTATCCTCCATTCATGACAATCCCAATTTCTCTGTCTACAAAACAAAAGAATAAATTCTAACCAGCTTATTCCAGAGATATAATAATAATTAAACTGAATGCATATCGTTAAACAAATTCGTTTGCCAATTTAAACTGAGTGCAACGCTAATTATAAATTGCGCTTTCGTAAAACTTATCGGAACAAAGTTGATGTTAGGATAAATCCTTTTGCACACAACGACACAACTGAATTCGACTAAATTTTACCACGCTTAATCCAATATACACACGATGTGTTAAATAACACACTCTCTGATATCAGTTTAAGAACAAAAAAAATAACAGTAATCATATCAGGGATTTTCATAGCAAACAAGGAAACACTAAAAACACACATACAAACCCATACAAAATGACTCGCAAATCCTTATGTGGTAATGCTCTCAAGTGCTTGGGTATTAAGCATTAACCTACCAAACTATTTTTACCAAAAAAAAAAACTTTATTTTTTTTCGCTATTTCAAACTCTCTCTATCTAACTGAACCAAAAACCAAATGCATTAAACTCCATTAAAGCTATAAAAGATAAAAGTTAAAAGCATTGTGAATATTTAAAATCACGTCGCGTTGTGTGGAGAAATTTTGCCACGCCATCATACCAATGTGATGTGGCAGCAATGGCGTCAGCCGACGACGCCAAGGGACAGGCGGGCGATAGGTGGAGTAAAAATAGGAGCAATTTATCGTAAATCTAAAATCTTCCAACAATTGAACGTGATAGTTGAAAATTTTAAGCACGTGAAAAAGCTTCTCCATCTTTTCTATATGCTTCGACACCACACCACTTCTCGATCTCGAGAGTATAACACAACCATCGACCACTATACTATTCCAAGGTTTATTTAAATTACCACAAACAGTAAGGAACAAAAAAAAAAAAAAAAAAAAAAACGATGAAAAAAGGACAAAAGTGTGAGTGGATTGTGTGCTGCTTGCTACTCGTCCTTTGGTTCATTTTTCTTCCTCCAACCGACACGTGTATTATATTCCAAGGTAAATGATGTTTCCTGAGTACTTACTATCTGTGTCCATCTGTGCTCTCTTGCTACGCCATCTTTCGTGCCGAATAGGGAACTGCAAACCAAACCAAAAAAAAAAAAAATAATAATAATAACCCACAAACAGTAATATCAATAAATTTTATTCGAAAGCATAATGTCCCTGGATGGTCGCATTCTGTTCCTGATGGTTTTTATTATATTCCTGTTTTTCTTCTTCTTCTTCTTCGTGTTTCTTGGCTTGCTCCATCTTCGATAGTTATCTAATAATAATTTTATTTTTAAGTGAAAATGGCAATGGTTAGATGTTCCGGCTTCTGCTTGTTCTTCTACTACTACACGACTACAACTCCTTAAATAGAAGTGTGTAGGTAGCTCAAGAGACTATGAATATTGCGTCGTCCTGTCCCTGTGGTCCCGGCAGGATCTCATTCTCTTCTATAGAACAAGAGAAGGTGCTTGCTGCCTTAGAGTTTAATAAATAATATGAACATTCAGGTTTGTACGTGACTCTCAAGATGGTTTATTACTTTTCCAATATTTCTTGTTGGCCTCATTCCATTTTCTCGACTCAAACCACAAACTTTGCACACAATGTTTGAAGAGAGTAGGTAGGTAACAAGGATGATACAGAAGAAGAGTGATAGAGATGGAGAAGAAGATTTATTTTAACACTCAAAAAACCATAAAAGATAAATATTTTTCCTTATAAAGTACCTGCCTAATGGTCATCAGATTTTATGGTTTCAATTAAGAAAATTTAAAGCAACCGAATATTTAAGTGGAAATTAAAAAAAACAAAATACAGCAACTGAGCTAAGCTTTTAAGACTTGACGCTTACATTTTTCTCTAAAAACACAATTTAATTGCTTAAAAAACATGTCACCTAAAGGATTTGCCTTTCACCATGTCCAAGATAAGCTTTCGTGTCAGTAAAATTCGAGGTTTTAATCCAACTCAATGATAGACAAGTCAATCGAAAGTGGTTTTGTCATGAGATCCATCAGTTTACGTATTTATGCGTCTGCACGTCTTTGGATCTGTACGCCTATACGTCCATTATTAACTGAGCTAGTTCCCAACTAGCTCAGTTAATAACTAGGGTTAACTGATTAGCTTAAAACTAGGTGAAAAGCATTTTCAAGTGATTTCCTTAAGAATGCCCTGCTGTATCATTGTGCGTTCATACGTCCTCACGTCTATGTGTCTATGCGTCCAATGTTAACTGAGCTAGATCACAACCGTATAAACCAATTTGCTTAAAACATCTTCCAGATCAATTTCATGTTATTTCCTAAAATAATACTTCAGCCTTTGTGTATATGCGTCTGCACGTCCTTGGATCTGTATGCCTATGCGTCCATTATTAACTGAGCTAGATCTTAAACGGGTAAACCGATTAGCTTAAAACTAGATAAACAGCATTTTCAAGTGATTTCTTTAAGAAAGTGCAGGTGTGACATTGTGCTTTTATACGTCTTAACGTCTATGCGTCTATGCGTCCGGTGATAACTGAGCTAGATCCCAACCATGTAAACCAATTTGCTTAAGATTTGTTCCAGATCATGTTGTTTCCTAAAATAATAATTCAGTCTTTATGTTTATACGCCTGTACGTCTTTGCATCTATACGTCTATGCGTTCAATATAAACTGAGCTTGATCTTAAACGGGCAAACCAATTAGCTTGAAACTAGGTGAAGAGCATTTTCAAGTGATTTCCTCCAGAAAGTCCAGCTGTGTGATTATGTGTTCATTCGTCTTAACGCCTATGCGTCTATGCGTCCAATGTAAACTGAGCTAGATCCCAACTATATAAACCAATTTGCTTAAAACTTGTTCCAGATCAATTTCATGCTATTCCCTAAAATAATAAACGGGTAAGCCAATAAGCTTAAAACTAGGTAAGGAGCATTTTCAAGTGAATTCCCTAAGGAAGTCTAGCTGTGTCATTGTGCGTTCATACGTCTTAACGTCTATGCGTCCAATGTAAATTGAGCTATATTCCAAACGGGTAAACCGATTAGCTTAGAACTAGGTGTAGAGCACTTTCAAGTGATTTTCTTAAAATCTAGCTGTGTCATTGTGCGTTCATACGTCTTAACGTCTATGCGTCTATGCGTCCAATGTAAACTGAGTTAGATCCCAACCGTGTAAACCAATTTGCTTAAGACTTGTTCCAGATCAATATCATGTTAATTCCTAAAGTAATAATTCAGTCTTTGTGTTAATGCGTCTGTACGTCTTTGCATCTATACGTCTATGCGTTCAATATGAACTGAGCTAGATTTCAAACGGGTAAGCCAATTAGCTTCAAACAAGGTGCAGAGCATTTTAATGTGATTTCCTTAAAAAATTCAGGCTGCGTGATTGTGTGCTTGTACGTCTTAGCGTCTATGCGTTGCTTATGCGTCCATTTTAAGTTGATCTAGATCCCAAACGGGAAATCCGGTATGCTTAAAACTTAGTACAGAGCAATTTCAGGCTATTTCTCAAAATAATAATTCCGTCTTTGTGCTTATGCGTCTGTACGTCTTTGGATCTGTTTATTATTATTAACTGAGCTAGACCTTAAGAGGATAAACCGATTAGCTTAAAAATAGGTAAAGAGCATTTTCAAACGGGTAAAACGACTAGCTTAAATCTAGTTGCAGTGCAATTTCATGTTGTTTCCTTAAAAAATTCAGGCTGTGTGATTGTGTGTTTGTACGTTTTAGAGTCTATATGTTTATGCGTCCATTTTAGGTTGAGCTAGACCCCAAACGGGAAAGTCAATTTGCATAAAACTTAGTAGAGAGCATTTTCATGTTATTTCCTAGAATAATAATTCAGTCTTTGTGTTTATGCGTCTATACGTCTTTGCGTCTGTGCGTCCATGTGTCCATATCCATATCCACGTTATATGTGGCCTTTAACTAATTCATTATGTTTCTAAGGACAACATAATTTCTATCTATTTTCCCTCATTATAATTCCTAGTTTATTCTTTGATAAAGTCAGAATGTCAATCAACATCCGCCAATCAACACAGCCATCAAAAAGGGCTGCGCCAAAACCAACAGACTTTCAACCACATATTATTATATTTGCATATCTAAACCTTATGCATCTTCACATAGAAACAATTTACTTAATTACTTCGACTGTCTATTAATCCATTTCTACATCCGCTGATATGTATATAATTCCTTTGAAAACAGCATGTGTCCGAAATTACTTCACTAAATGCCAAAATCATCCATATCACCGTTAACGTTTTCGTTGTCATTGTACGACCGCAAAATTCAATTCTCTCTATACGATTGTGAAACCTTCTCAAAATTTATTACACAGGATCATGAATTACCCTAACTCAGCCCCCCACTCCGTGTCTCATTCACATCCACATCCTCATCCCCATACTCTATGTAGGTTAGGTATATGGTATATTCCAATGCTATCCCATAATCATCAACTCTATCCAATAAACCATTCAATGCCACACTCATATCCTTTTAATTTGCCAATATTAAAAGCAATCAGGATAACCAACAATAAAAACAAAAACAGCAACACTCTTCTTCCTTCAAAACAAAAAACAAAACCTCCTTTATTATACCCACTACGTTTGCGTTACATAGATTCAATCAATCGATTTTGTGAATAAAAACAAAGCCAAGAAAATTGGAATGAAATTTAATAGGCGGGTGTGTATGTTGCGTATTGCTGTTAAAAAGGAGGACCAGAGGGGTGGAGTAGCGGAGCTATATATACATATAGCTGGTGGGATAAAATTCACTGTCTGATGTGGTTCTATTGATTTCAATAGAATAATAATTAGAGAGTATCGTCCTTATTCCTTACACCCTGGTGCCCCTCTCATTCTTGTGTGAACCCCTTATCATTTGTGTATCAATTCTCTTGTTCCAATAATAAA
Organism: Dasysyrphus albostriatus; assembly: GCA_946251815.1. Classification (NCBI taxonomy): domain Eukaryota; kingdom Metazoa; phylum Arthropoda; class Insecta; order Diptera; family Syrphidae; genus Dasysyrphus; species Dasysyrphus albostriatus. The sequence goes on along the minus strand of OX276337.1, from coordinate 130,663,880 downwards.
ACCCTAGATGCGCCCTACCCCTAAAGAGTCCTTGTAAAAGGTATCGGTGCAGAACAGCGGACCCAAGAAAAAAATAAATAAGAAATTAAAAGGATATCCTCTCTTCTCAATGTGGTGACTTATTTGGCTAGAGTGTTGGACGACTAGGTGGGGTTGCATCAAGGATCAATAAGCAAATCACGTAGTTGTGATAAATTTCTCGTGTTCCTATTTTTCTCTTGCTTCGTTCAATTTAAGAATTCTTCTTTAAGAAAAAAGTATTTTGCTTTGGAAGGAATATTTATAACGAAGTTTATAAAAATGGGAATTGGTAGTGTAAATTGGGAAATTGAGCACGCATTTAAAGGGGCTTGACTACCCTAACAAGACAAAACAAAATTAAGTGTTGGCTACAATTTTAAAAGATTTTAAAAATATTTGTATGCAATATTAGAACTGGTCCAAAGAAAAGGGCTGACAAATTTGCAAAAATTACATAAGTCATTATTTTTGTTTGAAAGGAAAAAGATAAGTTAAGCTAAACATACACGACAGAGGAGCCAGAGAGCCAAATGGAAAATGTGTGGGATGGATCGGCTGCCGATTTAATTGGAAATAATCATGCCGATTATAGAATTCCCAATAGTCTACTCTCCGGAAATTGACCAGTTTCGCGCTGGGTTCTCTTTCGCGTTCTTTTCAATCAGTGAATTCGTCGAATGAACTATGTTACCCATTCCTGAACTTCCCTACCGTTTCCCAAGCTATTGTATCGCTTTTGTCATTTATTGACACTTCCAAAATTTCGAAGGGTGTTCAGACAGGCCTCACGTCAAAATAATTGCCCTCACGTTAAGCCTGTCTGAACACGATCTTACAATTGTAAACAAATTATTTTTTTAAAAAGAATGTTAAATTCCTTATTTTAACGATACTACACTTTTACATAAAGAATTATAAGTTTTAATTTACAATTTTTGCTATTCATGATGATTTTTTGGGGAATAAATTAAAAAAACAGCAGAATCGCAACACAATTGGTGCAGATGTAAAATGGGAAAGTTTGTACGGAGAGCGAATAGTTCGCGGTTTCACTAATACCAAATTAGTTGAACAAAATTTCGGTGGTGCAGGTAATGTTACCGACATCCGTTCAATTTTCTATCGCGTATTCACTAATAGCTAAAATCTCGAAAATGAGTTGAATGGTGGCTAAAGCTCATTCGCCGAATTCAATAATAGGTGAATAATTATAGCCCAGAAAAATTAGACCTTAACTCGAAAAAAATTTGGGCAAAGCCTTATTTTGGTAAAGAGCTTTGCTTTGATGTCTTTTCTAAAAAAGGAGATTTTAAATTTCAATTGTAAAATGCAAGGTAAAAGGGTTTAGTTTGTCACTTTTTTAAAGTGTTAATTGTAGTTTTTTTTAAAAAAACTGTGGGTTGATTCGATTTTATATTTTTACCAGAGCCTATAACATTTTATAATTATTTTAAAATATGATTATGTGTTTTACCTCCCAGGGAACTATTTTTTTATTTTCGATTTATAGGTAAGTACATTCAAAGGTACTATGTACGAGTACAATATGGCAAGTTACCTATACATTCGAACAAAAAACTGAACTCGAGATTTTTATCAGACTTGTCATTACGATGTCGGAAAAGACGAAAAAATTGGGTCTGTCTGTCTTGTGTGTCTGTTCGGGGACAGCCTAAGGGGCTTGATAGATTTTTTTTCAAACTTGGCACACTGTAATTATTGGTGACTCCCCAAAGATTTTTTTTCACTTTTTTCTTAAAACAAAAAATAACAGTAGATACCATTGTTTTCTCATGCTTTTTATAAGATTTAGGTTTTTTCAAAAATGGCAACTTTTCTTAAAAAAAATTCAATAAATTAGTTGCTTTTAGTTGGGTTAGAAAAAAGGTTATTAAATAGTACCTCCCATTTTCTTATTTCGATTTTCCTGAAAACGGTGTAACTGAAAAAGGTCTTAAGAAGTATAAAAAGTATGTAGTGTACCAAAATTTCCCAAAAAGGATTTATGGATTTTTAAAAAAATTTAATTTTTTGTTTGATACATATTTTAAAAAGGATCCTGTTGATTTTTCAAACTCGGTCTTAAACAGTTTCTTAACCCTTTAGCCATATGTTTAAAAAAAAAAAATATTTCACTTTTATGCAAAAATCACAGTAACCTTCATACAAATGTTTGAACGACTTAAAACAAATCTCATTTTTCTCAAAAACGTACCCTAAAAAAATTCTGTGCACTAAAATCACTGTCTACTATAAAAAAAAAAATGCACGACTGGAATCCCACGTACTTGCTCTTATGTTCAAGTTGCTTGAAATAAAGAACTCTTAAATTAGAGAGCAAAATAGAAAAAACGTTATGAAAAAAATGTATACACAACAAGTAAATTAGTGTAGAGCTCAAAAACAAGCATAAATGCCATTTGATTACTTAAAAAAAAGGAATATACGAGTATGAAAAAAAAAAATAAATCGGTGGGGCGGTTTTCTTAAAAAGTATAATTTTGTACATATAAAATGTTGGTAACATTTAAGAAAAAATTTTGGTATGCAAAATTGTATGTAAATCTATAAACGGGTTTCAAAACAATTCAAAATATTGAATATTCAAAAAAAAATATTTTTTTTTTTAAATAAATTTTTTTTTTTTTAATTTGAATATGCAATATTATTAAGATTTAAAAGAAAAAATTAACTAAACATTTTGACTGAAATAGTACTAAGTAAAGTGTGTTTTTTTTTAACGTATGGTTTTCAATCTGGCAATACTTTGTTGGTCTTTTTGACAGCTGTCACTTGATTTATGCTCAGTTTGGTTTGTCATTTCATAATGAATGGACTTATTTCTGAGCAAATTAACAAACCAAAATAATGGTTTCGTTTCGCGACAGCCAACAAAACAATCACTTTATTGAAGGAAAGTTTTGGTGAGAGCAGGTCATGGACCTGTGGCGTGGCCTCTGAGATCGTGCGATTTAACACCACTGGACTATTTGTTTAGGAGTTATGTAAATTCACTTGTCTATGCAGATAAGCCCGAGACAATTAACGCCTTGGAAGAGATTACTCGACGCGTAATTGCTGACATACGGCCCCAACTTTTGCAAAAAGTGGTCGCAAACTGGGCCTCTCAGCTGGAATTTAATCGAGCCAGCCGTGGCGACTGATATTATTTTTAAAACATAATGGCAAGCCCTCATCTTTAAAATAAAGCAAAATTCTTGGCCATAACATTAAATTATATGCGTTTTATCTCTTCTTGAAAACCACACGTCATTAAAAACACCCTTTATTATTATTAGATCAGTTTCTGGTCATCATTATCTGTATCAGAACTTTATACCTAACGTCATACTTCACAAATGTTTTTATCAGAGCCATTTTCGAGATTAATAAGCTTTTCTTTAACGGTTGTATGGCAATTACTGTTATTTTTGGAGATGAAAAAAATTCAATTTCCCCTTTGGAGGGTTCCAAAAAACTTAAAGTTCAAAATTAAGAAAATCCCTTAAAGTTTTTAGGCTGTAGGTTGAGGTGCAGATGGTCAGACGGACCAGAACTGTGCCACCCATTTTTTTTGGCAAGTTCTCTATCATCGTCATGTAATATTTGATTATTATTTCGAGTTTTTTTTTTGTCTGCGCGAATCCAAAACATGCCCGGCTTTAGTACCTACCTATATCTTAAGTAAAAGCAAAATTCAATCTAGCTTAATATCAACAGTAGCTACCTCTCCTAAAACGTTTTTTTCACATTCAGATTTAAAAAAAAAAAATTTAAGCAAAAAATTCCAAAAACCTAAAATAATATTGAATACAAAAATTTTCACCAACATTTTTTTTTTAATTTTTTAAAAATTAATTGTTATTTAATTTTCTATGATTTAATTTGCATCTATATCTGCGAAGGTAAAAGATTAAAATTTCAATGTCAACATTTTGCTTCGAACTAAACGTTTTGAAAATTGTATACACTGTTCAAAAAAAAATAAGGGAACAAGATTTTTTCAGTTTCTTTTTTGGGTTGTTTAAAGAGCTATATCTGTGTTGAAAAAGGTCATATGGAAGTGAAACGAAAAGCTTTCTGAACCTTCATGCATCTTGTATTGAGATTATAATAATAATAATTTTTTTTAAATATCGTTATTTTTCAGTCTTAAAAAATGTTACGATAAAAAATTTTTTTTTTATTTAACCGATTTTTTTTGACATTTTTATTTTGAATCAGTTAAATGTATTAGTCAAATAACTTGTTTATTCAGCTTTAAGTTCTAATATAAAAATGTTTAAGTTCTAATATACCCAAATGTAACATAACATCCCGAACTATACAAAACGAATCCTTTTGGTATATTGGACAGTAATTGTATTAAAGAGTGAAGGAAAGTCCAGTACTTCTTTCATTCCATTCTATGTGTACACCATCTACATGGTGCAATTGCAACGTTTGGAGGCAAGCCAATTATTCTTACGTTACGGTCTGCTACCCTATTTCTTTACTTTCTTTCTCTTTCTCCATAGAATAAAAGTTTCAACAAAAAAAAAAAAAAAAAGAAAAACAATTCCAACTCATTCAAGGACGTTCAACCCACTCAATTTTAGCCCACCACTGGAGAATGTAGATGGTTTAGTTATATGTATGTACGTACAGAGCGAAGAGCTTGTGCAATTCTGCTTAATCGACTCAGACAGGATGGGGTGGACAAGCTATCTCCGCCGATGTATATAGTTTCCTTGGCTTTATTTTCTCTACTGGTATCCTCAACATAGTCTTTCGACGTATCTTTCACACCTCGTTGTCAGTTTTAACTGAGTTTTCTAATTTTAGATCCATTAACCTAAATTGCTCACACTTTAAGCTTCGTAGGTAGATCTTATATACATAAATGCAGCTATATTTTATTGTATCTTGAAAAGGAAACAAAAAAGAGATACAGCTGCGGGTTAAAAGAGTATGAAAAAAAATTGAGAAAATTAATTTTGCATACATTTTAGGTGTGATGGCTTACAACCACCATCGCCATCAAAAGTATAAAGCATTAGACTAATTGACCTAAGGGAAGCATTCATTTTTCTGTGGTTTGGCGGGTATTTTTTGATGGAGAATAGTATCTACATTTGAATTCAATTTGATTCAATGACGATGACAATGATGGCACGACTCATGACAATACGTGTTTCAAAATTGAAATAAAATATAAATAGCTAAACTACTGTGACTGTGCGGTTAACCCTAACATTTCATCGAAGACCATCATAGATTGAAAATCCAAAAGGAATGGATTTTTTGATGATTTATGGGGAAGTTATATTTTTTTTCTCTCGTTGATACCGATGGGAAGGATTCGCAGAATTTTTTGAAGTCCTATAATAAAATATTGTCGTGTGCATGGAAATGAAATGGTTGAATTTAATAATTTAGTTGTGGCATTTTAAACAGAACAGATATTTATTTTGTATTCGAGTCAACGACAATACAATATTTTGAATGACAAATGAATGCATTGTATTGTGAATCTTCCTTTGCTTTCCCTTCTGTATTATGAAAATGGTTAATCCACCCATTGCAACTGACATTTTCAAACTGTTTGTACATGAATCATTTGGAAAATTTCAATAATTGAATATTGAAGCAGAAAGCCGCGAAAATGTTTCGACTGAAATGATATTGATTTGAGACTAGTGTGCAAATGAACACATGATGAGGATTTAAACTAAATAAGTTACGTTTCCTGCATTCAAAAAAGAATGCAGGTTTCAAATAACATAACTTTTGGAAACCTCCAAGTGTGTACTCGAGATGTGTTTCTGACTGGGTTAAACAAAAATCTTTATGTTTTATGTCAGATAGTGAAAAAAAATGAATTTTTAAATATTTAACCATTTCACAATTACTATTAAGGCAGGGCCTACATTGCTTACTACTGGAATTTGTATACCTATCTTTATACCTTTCATGTTTCAATCATGAAAATAGACACACCAAACTGTTTATAGCATGGAAAAAAATCTGTCTCAAGTTAGGGACCGTAATGGTCGAAAAAATAATCGTTTAACCAACTGATTATTTTACTCCCATTCAATTTGACGAGGTTTATACCAATCAGCGTAGAAATAAGATTAAATCGTTCATATTTTTGTTTTCTTTCATTTAACCTATTACCGTCTTTATTGACATGTGAAAAGAAATCAAATTATATTATGTGCTAAAAACAATTTATTTTCAACTTTTAGATAATCAATTTTTTTTAATTTATACCAGTTTAGATACATAATAATATAACATTTATTCAAATTTCAACCAAATAATTATCAGTAAGAAACTGGGGTTCAATAATAGACGTGTGGTTTTCAATCTGCCGTTGGTCTTTTTGATGGCTGTCACTTGATTTATGCTCTGTTTGATTTGCCATTTTGCATGAAAAGACTTAATCCTGAACAATGTTTGCGAATTGTACAAATTTATTGCCAAAATATTGGTTCGGTTAGCGCGACGCATCGCAAAAACAATCAATTTACTACTGGAAACATTTTATGCGCGCACTATCTCGCTTCGCCGTGGGGTTATTTCTTATGGGGTCATGTGAAGTCGCTTGTCTACCCAGATAAGCCCAAGACGATTGACGCCTTGGAAAAGAATAGTCAGCGCTTCACCAAAACTTTCCTTCCATAAACTGGATGCGTCACCAGAACCAAAAAATTATTTTGGTAATAGATTTGCACGATTTGCAAATATTGTTTAGGAGTAAGCCTATTCATTATAAAATGGTAAATCAAACTGAGCATAAATCAAGTGACAGCTGTCAAAAAGACTAACTCCGAAAAAAGTTTTGCCAGATTGAAAATTACATGTCTAAAAGTCCCTTTAGTACATATAAAGAAATCTTGTATACAGCTAGCTAAGTTATAATTCATGAATTTGTTGTGTAAACTGGTATAATCCTTAATAAAAGTGGTAAATGAGGTCAGAAAGACAAGGTGACATTTAATAAAATTTAGCTTTCTTGGCAACTGCAGTCGTAGGCACTTTTTTACGTTGTTATGTGTAGGTAATGTGTTTTACAAATATTAAAACTTTTATTTTTTTACGTTTTAATGTGAAATTAGTAAGTTTTATACCAATTAAAAAACGTTTTTAAATTTTTTAATATTTTTTAACTAGATAACGTTAACGTACGTTTATATTTCAGATACATGTGAAGTAGACTAAATTTATACCAGTCAGACAGACTATTGAATCTTTTTTTGATATTATTTATTATTTGATATTAATTTAAATTCATACTAGACACATAAATGATTATTATTATGCATACAAATTTGCAAAATTCAACTGGTATAAATTGCTTTAAACTGGTCTAACTAATCAATGAAGTGGCTTAGGATAGAAACTTATATTTCCCATATTTTACAAAATTATCATTATTCAAAATTTGTTATTTCGTGATAAATAAGATTGAACATTTCTTTTATACCAGTCAAGCAGGCAACTGAAATTTGTTTGTAAGTTGCTTCTGGTACTGATTTTGGCTCATATAAGACAGATGCCTGTGCACAAATTGCATTTAATTTTGTTAACTCATCCACCGATTGGTATAAACTAGTCTAAAACACATTTAAAATGGCTTAGTAAAGAAATTCATTATATATTGACTTAAACAAACTGGCTATTCGCTGTTTTGTGGTCTACTTATCACCTTTAATCCATGATTATTGCATCTCGTTAATCACCAAACGTGTTTTTTTTTTATCACAATGTTATTCAATGAATCCTTAAATTGAATTAATATGGACTGGTTGGTTACTTGCATAGGTACTGTCCTAGCTGGTTTTAGTATGGAACTCTGGCTTAAGAAAACATAATAAATTTTTACCTTTGTATTTTTGCATAAACTAATCAAAAATATTATAATCATATTCTTCTTATTTTTTATTTCAAATCAATTTCTTTTACCATAGAAACGTATATGTACACTAAATATATTTATAGTATGTGTATGCATACATGTATGTATGTACATATATATTATTGCCCTCAGAGAATATAATCATTTAATATAGCTAGTCTATATTTTAAATTAAAGGATATTCTAAACACATACAATACATGTATTTCCAAGACAAGTTTTCACTTGAGAAAGCATTTATGTCAGTCAACTGTCAGATTTGAATTAATTTATTTTCGAGAAGATAGATAAGTTACTAAATTTTATGAAGAAATTAGATTGATGGATGATTTCATTAAATTTTGTACATACATATCTGAAGTTTATTCTTGTGGTTTGTTTTTGGGATCCTTGAAAAGGAATTAAATTATTTTGAGAATTTATATTTAAACAAATTAGACATTTTAATAATAATAAAATTAATCCATAATCTTATCCTTGAATGTATTAAGAGAAAATAAAGGACGAGGAAGAATAAATACTATTAAATTTCAGTTTGTGTTGAATAGAGTGTAAATAAAAATTTTAAATATTTATTCTTAACATACTAAGTAAAAACTCATTAAAACTATTTTTTTCTGATAGTCTGTATGCTAAATGCATACCTAGAATATGCTGTAGGCTTCACTGTCCAGTTAAGTAGCCATCAAATCATAATTAAAGATAAGGTTGGGTTTCAGGTGAAAAATCCCGAGAATTCAAAACATCCCAAATGCCAAAATCTTAAATGCCAGAATCTCGAATAACAGAATCTCAAATGCTAAAATCCCAAATACGATAATCCCAAATGGCTTAATACTGCGCGTGTGATTTTTAATACCAAAAACAGTACTTAAAATGGAATATTACTTGTTGATTAACAAAAAGTAAAAACAAAAGGGGGCCCAGATGACTTCCTTGGGGTACTCCTGAGTAATTATATATTAGTTCTGATTTAATTTGACCAACTTTAACTGATTGTACTCTGTTTTCTAGATAGCTTTTAATCCAATTTAACACCTGAGAGTGAAAACCTAAAAGTTTAAGCTTTAACGACAGAAGTTTATGGTTAACTCTATCGAATGCCTTTGAGAAGTCGGTGTATATAACATCTACTTGGCTTCGTTTTTCAATTGCATTGATACAATAGCTCGTAAATAATGTTAGATTTGTTGCTGTGGATTTACCACTGACAAAACCATGTTGATAGGGTGAGATATGTGCCTTAACAGCGTCATACATTTTGGCTTTAACCAAGGATTCAAAAATTTTGGGAATTAATTGGAGTTTTGCAATCGGTCTATAGTTTTCAATTGATTGCTTAGACCCAGATTTAAAGATTGGTGTAGTGAAAGAAATTTTCCAAGAATCGAGGAAAACACCGTTTGCAAGAGACTGATTGAAAATTATTTGCAGTGGTTTCGATAAGTTGTACTTACAATTTTTGATGAAGATTTCAGGAATATTATCGGGAGGGAGACTAAGACCGTTGTCCAATTTACCGAGCGCCGACAGAATTTCTTCTTCTGATAGAGATATGGTACCAACATCAGTTATAGCACGAATTTCATAGTTAACTTCAGAGTGAACTGAGTTTTGTATAAAATTCGACTGAAAAAATGAAGCAAAATTATTACATATATTATTCAGATCGCTACTACCAATGCCTTTATAAGTCATATAACTAGGAATACCAAGAGATTTTCTTTTAGAATTTAAATACTGCCAGAAGCACTTGGAATTTCTTTTAATGTTTGATTCCATAGACCATACATACTGTTTATGCAAAAATTTTTTCAAAAAATCATATTCACGACGTAAGCGGCAATATTCACTTCGGAAACCTATATTAACCTTACATATACTTTGCATTTTACACATTGCATTTTTTAATCTTGTTAAACTTTTTGTGAACCAAACAGGCTTATTATTTTTCTTCATTCGTTTAACAGGGACAAAGGAAGAAAATGCTTTGTATATTATATTTAGCAAAGTCTTATAATTTCTTTCAACGTCCTGGAAACACAATATCGAACTCCAATCTACATTATTTAAGACATGATTTATGCTGTTGTAATCGGCCTTGCTAAAATCGTATTTGTAATAAACTTCAATGTTAGGGCAATAGAAATTATTAAAATTGATACACTTTAACTCTAAGCGCAATGCTTTATGATGTATACTATTATTCAATAGAGGAAAGTCCTCTTCAAATAAGCACATTTCAAGGTCTTCTTGAACAAAAACAAGATCTAAAATTCTACCAATAGAGTTTACAACATTGTTCGTTTGTATACAATTTAAGGCTGACATAGTATCTAATACAAAGATTTCGCTTTCGTTTACAATATTATATGGGATAAGCGCTTTATCATCCTCAGAGAAAATCCAATTAATAGTACTCAAATTAAAATCACCTAGGACTACTATGTACGAATTACTATCTAATGAACATTCGATTTCTTTAATATTGTTTATATGCGCATAATAAATTTCAATGTTTGATTTTGGGGGAATATAAGAAACAAAAAAGTAGATACTTATTTCACTAAAATTGTGAGTGAAGCTCACATGAACACATATTTGTTCTATCAAACCTGAAGAGTTTGTGAGAGATATTTGCCTACTCTTAAAATAACTCTTAACTGCAAGCAGCACACCACCGCCTCTAGTAAGTTCAGTACAGATTTTGTCTCTATCTCTTCTATAGATTTCGTAATCGGTATTGCAGATTTCAGCATTTAAAATGTCATCGCCCAGCCAAGTTTCTGTGAGAGCGATGATAGCGTAATTACAGTCACTAACGGCATTATAAAAAGTAGATAATTTAGAGCGCATTCCTCCAACGTTTTGATAGTAGACTTGTATGGCATCAGCATCGTATGTAGGATTTAATTTAGCAATAGAGGTAATAATGGAGTTAGAATCTTCAACAGCATTCAGATTTTGATTAAAGGTGTTATTGGTCGATGGAAATGTCACATTTGTATTTCCGCTGACCTGTCGTTCCCGTTTTTTTGAAAGTGTTGGAAGGGTCTCACGCGTATTCCCTTGGGCCAAAAGTTTGCATTGAAGACAACATCGAATGACTCAGCCGGAATACAAACTTTAAAATTAACCTTCTTTATTTGGTCCAGATTAACATCTTTTCCTACTAGCTTAAAGCAAGAAAGGCTCGATGGCTCAATTCCACTGGATGAAGCAATGTAATCGATTATTGATTCAGTACTTGTTGCGGGGCGAAAGCTGGATAAGTGGAGCCATTTACGGCGCGGGATTATTGAATCGCCGAATATGATGTCATCAATCATTTTATTGCCTTTGATTTCTCGAACATTTTTATTTTTTATTGACTTGGCTTCAATCGAACGAACTTGAGTGTAGCCATCAACAATTTTGGGAGCAATATTTACATTGACACTACCAGAACTAAGATTTGCGTGTGTATTAGTTTCACCAGATACATCATTAATAGCAGCAGCAGCAGCAACACCAGAAGAACCATCAGCAACAACAACATTAGAAAGAGCAGCAACTGCAGCAACATCATCAGTACCAACAACAACAACACCGGCATCGGCAGCATCAGCATCATCATCAACAATAACAACAATACCATTATCAGTTATCTTATTGTTGGGAGCATCAGCATCGTGTGTTTTGTTGTCATTTGAAGAGGGATCGTCCAAAGCTTTATCACTTCCACAATGGTCATCGACGCTGGGAAAGTCTTTCACATTACCTTCTTCAGAGCTTCGTTTATTTGCACTGGTGTATAAATTTTCATCAGTATTGTCTGAACCAGCAGACCAAGCAGATGAAGCAACATCGGCAAACGAGGCACCAACAACAAACATGGTATAACCTTCAAATATAGCATCAATACATGCAGTTTTATAAATTGTTACTGGATTACGCAGAGAGGAATTGAGATTGATTTCAGATTTTGGTTTAGTTGTGAGCTTAGAGGGAATAACCGGTTTTTTATTAGGAGGAAGAACTTTGGCACTATCACTTTTGGTGACAAGAGATGATGGGGGAGGCTTTTTCGATTTATTTGAGATGGGTGACGGAGACGCTTTAAAGTTATTAGTTCCGACAACCAACTTTTTGGTGTTAGCGCGCGTAACGCGGGGGGGTTTCGATGCACTTGCACTTGGATGGTCAGTAGTGAGCTTTTCAAATTCAAGCTTATGGTCGGCAAAGAAACAATAAAAATCATTGATTTTTGATATGTAATCAAACAAAGGAATGTTTTTGCACGTATCGCACCTCCAAATTAAGTTTTCATTTGATTTCAGCGCGGAATGATGGGATTCACTCAGTCTAGCACAATATGAATGGAAAACCGAGTGGCAACATCCGCAGTAAATGGAATTAATTTCGGAAGTTAAGACTTTACACTTGGAACATAGGATGTCCATTGTGAAATTAGGAGCAGCAAGTTACAAGACTGTGACTATTGAGAGTCAGGCAAAGACTGAATGTAATATACAATTGAATTCGGGATTTTGTCCATTCGGAACTTTGGCTTTCGGGATTTTGGTATTTGAAATTTGTACTCTACCCTTTAAGAAATCAAATGTAAATTTTGATTGAAGCTATGGTGATTAATGCAACTAAAGGGTTATCCAATAAACCTGAGTCGATCTTCCAATGGAACAAAACAAGCTGTGTTTGAGGTAGTAGCGATATATTTTTTTAATTGAAAAGCCAATAGTCATGTTTTTGTTTGCTCTCCAGCCAAGGTCATTATTTATAACACGCAATATTTTGTTCACTATATGGTTCACTGGTACTTCATGTAACCCTTTGTTGCCCCGTGGTTATAGCCTGAAACCATTTTATTAAACATTTTTATCTCAAGTAGTTTAAACTTAAAACCTCTTTGTGAACAGTTCATATACCGTAATATTTTCTCAGGTTCGTTCATAAAATTTATTAATTTTTTTTTAATTCTCCACTTATCTACTTCACAAAATAAATTACTTAACGTTTCTTACGACAAAACAATTTATTGTTCACCACTGGAATTCATTCACCAACTTTACCTCTATTACAATCAACTTTACTAATTCATTATTTAAAATAAACTGTGTCCTTTGCTGGACAGACATGTGTTTTTAAACTTTTCACACAGGTTCCCGTAGGTTCTAGTATTTGCTTCTAGGGCTTTCCATTGGGGAAATTTCCCATAAATTTCCTGATCCAAAGTGTTTATTCTGACGTTTTATTCGGGTCATAACAATACGATATAAGAAAAAATAATAATTCGGGCAACAAAGTGATGAATCTGACGATCAAATGATTTTCTCGTTCCGGCAAACGGGTATTGCGCCTCTGGATTCTAGTCTTGCTATCTTGTATTCGATCTACGGGTTTCTCCTGATGATTGGAGCTTTAAATTTAATTCCTGGTTATTTGACTTCTGCTGATTTGGCTCTTAAATTCAACGTAGTCAAATTAACAGACTAAAACGCTTTGATAGATCAGCAAGTACAAACGACCCACTCAAAACAACAGTCTAAAACACTCTGGTACTTCTGCAGGTATTACACCCCTGGAGAAACTTCAAACAGCAGGCTAAGGCTCTAGTACATTACCAGGTACTATACCCCTGGTGTCACCCAAAACAACTTGCCTAGGCACTGTGGTACCTAAGTATATCAGCAGCTATTGTGCCTCTGTTGGCACTGAAAACAGCAGGTTAAAAGCCCCGACCCATAGTATCCGTTGCGTCCGTTGTGACGACTTACTTGACTGAAAATCAATTGAATACTCTTTTTCTTATATGAACTAGCCCATGTAATGTGTCAGCCGCAACAGACAAAGTAGCCGAACTTTTAACTTTTCTACTCCGGCAGATGCGTTGACAGCAACTTTTTTGGGTCACCTCAATCCATCGCATCTGGCAAACGTTAACGAATCCTTCATCGCAACGGATGCACGGATTCAATGGGTCAGGGCCTTAAGACGCTCTGGTAGATCAGCAGGTACCAAAGCTTCTGATGGCATTTCAATTTCAGGCTCCTTACCACTGGTCTGGTGAAACCTTAAGAAATACCTGGAAAGTCTGTCTATCCTAATTTTTTTCAACGAAATACCTTACCTCGGGTAGGAGGAAGCTCCGTGGAAGCAAATAAACTTAAATAACCGGATCGACTCAACTTATATACGGACGGAAATATACTGATCAAAAAAATCAATTTTACTTTTATCGTCTCACTTTGCGGTTTTCATGTTACATTTTCAGTATGTTAGACTGAATATGAACTGCATAAGTGATGAACAAAAAATAGTGATCTAGATTCTTCTGTAACATTATGTATTCATATCCATAGTGTGTGAGTTATTTCATGTTGAAGTTGAGTTATCGTTTATAGTTAAAATAATAATGCAAATGGTTGCAGAGACCTGTGGTTGTTTTCGAATAGATACTGCCAGGAAAACAGGGCTGTCTCCCATCAAAGTACCTACTTAAACTTTTTTAAAGAACAAATATAAAAGCTTGTCAGAAATATCAATAAAATATACTTTAATCATTTACATAAACGCACAAAGCGAAGCAAAATTTTACAAAGCAAATAATATCAAATGCTCCAACAGTACATTCTACACGGATGGTCACCATATCCAAACCTTTCTAATATAATCCTCATTGCCTTATGCCCTAAGCCTTCAACCTATTTGTTTCCTACCAACCCAGACCATCAGACAGAATAACCAAAAGTAAATTATGATATTAAGAATACAAAAGCTTCCCTTGTTTCTTCTTCATACCTCATAATCGTTGTTCGTAAACACATTGCATGGGGTACTTATACCTTCAGCTAGTCACTTAGACTTACAATACAATAAAGGTTTATCTTCTTCTTCTTCTTCTTCTTTGTACGTAGTTGGCGAACTTCCTATCTAGAGTAGAGACAAGACAGCAGGCAAAAAAGGAAAAGAGAGATAGAAAATTTGCAAATATTATATATCTGATGCATATGAAATTCTTAATCCCAACAGGATGCGACTGACAGGACCGTAAACGAGCCGGAAGCTCTTAGGCAATTAACTTTCCCATTTAAATGCAAACACAAAAATCCCTTATTCAACTGTCATACTACGGTAAACATCTACTATTAATTTATGTATGTATATATATATATATTGTTTATATATGAAGGACGACAGGGATGATGATGACGACACCATTACCACCACCACCATCAGCATCAGCATCAGCAGCAACTATACCTTAACAAAGAAGTCGTCGCTTAGGCTTTTTGCCCCCCACAGCCCACACTAAAAAAAAACCGTAGGTCTTTTGGCTTTGTCTATCATGCCACAAGAACACAACATCAATGCTTAAGATCATTATATAAGTGCGACGAGGTTAAGTGGTATTTTACCAGGTAGGTTCTTGCTAAATTACAAAATACTGTCTCGGAATATAATGGCCGAATCTAATCAACGGCGGAAAAATTTGTTCGTGACCTTTGACCGACTGACAAAGTGACAATTTCGATTACGTTTTTTTCAGAAAGTTTCTTTCAGCAAAAAGATACAAAAAAAAATTAAACGAATAATTTGAAAATGTCACAACTAAATAACGACCAATTAACACCTAATTATCAAACAATCAATGATTAAATGCAAAAAGTTTAAACTCTTTTCGAAGTAGTGTTTTTCTAACTTGATGTTAAATTAAAAAAAAAAAAAAAACAATAGATAAATACAAAAATTGGAACAACTAATTAAAGGCTAGTTAATGGCTAATTATGAAGCATAATTAAAAATTAAATGAAATAAATTTCAACTCCATTTTCAAAAAAGTTACAGACATAGACAAAAATCAACAGCAACATCGAATTTACAACACTTAATTAGCGTCTACTTAAATAACAGAAAATTATAAAACTAGGCATTGATTAAATAAAAGATGTTTCAAACCTTTTGCTGAATGATATCCTGCTCACTTCATAAAATTAATGTAATTTAAAACAAGGAAACAATCAAACGAACAATTTTAAACTACCACAGCTACTTTATTAATTAAAGACTAATTAACAGCGAATTATAAGGCAACCAAAAATATAATATAGCAAATTTTAATCCATTTTGAGAGTCTGGCGAATATAGAAAAAATTACAAGAACATTTGAAATTGTCACAATAAATTAACAACCAATTAAAGGCAAATTATGAGGCAGTCAACAATTTAATATAAAAAGTTTTAAATTTTTCTCGAAGGAATGCTTTGTTCATATGATGGTAAATTATCAGGACAGAAACAAGCACTAGAATATTGAACAACAAATCATCATCATCATCATCGTTATCATTTAATCAATAACTAATAAACAGAGAGATATGAAGCAACTTACAGTCAAATTAAGGACCAATTGAAGGCAAATTATGAGGCAAAATCAACATCAATTTATGTTATATAAGAAGTTTTTAACTTTTCTCGAAGGCTATGATGTAAAATTATCAGTACCAAAACAAACACTGAATATTTTAACAACAGATTTAAAAATGTCACAGTTAATTAATGACTAATTAATAAAAAGTTATGAAGCAACTCACATTTAAATATATCAAATTTTAACCCCTTTCTAAGAAGATCATGAATATAAAAACCAAAAGAAAATTGTAACAAAAAATTAGTGACTAATTAAAGGCTGATTACAAGACAATTAAATACTAGACGATTTTACCTCTTTTCGAATGGGTTCTCGATGTCAAATAAACAACTAAAAATTAAAAAAAAATTGAATTTATTTTCTTAATTAATTAATTTTTACAGCTGATTAGTGATTTATTAACGGCAAATTAAAAAGTAATCGTAAGAAAGAGAATTGTATATTATTTAAGGTAATAAGTGACTAATTAAAGGCAACTAACAATTAAATAGAAGAAGTTTTAATCATTTTCTAGAAAGGATCTTTTGGTATCTTGATATAAAATAAACAATGGCAATAAATAACAAAACAATAAAAAAAATTTAACTAATTAATCATTTAAAACAACAAATTTTTACCTATTTTTGACACAGCAGTATTTACTTATACAAGATCAAGGCTTCCAGTTGAAGAAAAAAAGGCGTGTATCTTCAAAGGTAGAAGGACTAAAATTCGTATTTAACCAGAAACAAATTGTAAGATCGTGAAATTCCCCTATAACAATGTTTAACAATGCCCTTCATCCTACAAGACCACCACAAAGAAGACACTTTAGAACTTTTTCTGCATAATACCCTTATTTGTACGAAACACAAGTTCCTACACAACATCTACATACATATACATACCTGGTAGATATAGTAGTTTTATAATACATATGGTACGTGTGGGAAGACAAAACCCTTAACCACCTGTGCCATGTGGAGTAGAGGTATGTATTGAGAGAGAGGGTTTTGTTGTTTTGAGTTCCACACCTGGTCCCCAATAGATAACAACATGTACCCATTATAAGTCCTAAAGATTTCTGCAACGGGATGCATAATATTCTCATCGGCAAAGGAATAGCTCTGCTTCAAGGATAAAGTTATACCTTCTACACGAAGTAGAAGAAGAAAAACGACGACGACGTCACATATAAGAAAACAGCGAAACTGAATTAAGGTCGGCCGGTGTGTGCGGAAGAAGCAAAACTTTTTAATCGAAAACTTTCGTCTCGCTGATGTTCTTCAGAGATTTTCATAGTGCTGTGGAGTTGTCCTATTTTGCTATATATACGAGAGTAACCTCCAGCTGTTTGACTTCCCTAATCCTATTGGGTATATAGGTTGGTTATACTCATTCTATAGATCCTACCCATTCGTCTAGAATAGCTGTATACTAGGAATAGCAGCAAACCTGCAGGGGAGAAGTTTTACCAATATCCATTTATGTGACAAAATGTGCAGACGTTGCACAGAGTATCCTTATTTTTTTTTTATTTTTTTTTTGCTTTGTTAGAGTGGTCTTGTTGGTGGTTTACATCCCGATGCACATGCACTCGTATGAAAGGTTGACAGGTTTCAATTCTATTCTCTGACAAAGTGGGTGGAGGGGTTAAGTGGAAGGGTTGCACTTTGCGGAACTATATTTACTACCAGGCACTTTAAGAATCCATATAAAAATCACAATGCTGAGCTGAGGTTATGAAGAGATTTAACGGAAAAAATACGCGTTCGCAATGGATGCGTTCTTGTGGCTCTGTTTGTTTAGTTTTTTTTTGTTCCTTGTTGTTTTACTAGAGATACTGTGTCACCAACAGTGAATTGCAATTTGCTTGTGGATATATTTGCGGGTGGTAGGTTTGATGTTCATATCTAAACCTTTACATAGTGAAAATATTGTCAGGAATATGTTTTTTTTTATGATGGATGCAGACTTTTTGATTGGTTTTGCAAGTCGTTTTTCATCTTTTTTAAGGAGAGGAAATAAATTGAATGTACACAGGAATTAAAATTAGTAATTTTTGTGGAATTTTCAATCTTAAATGTAGTTGGAAATTGATTCAACTTTGAATATTGAAAAATTCCACTCTTTCAATATATCTGCTATGGAAATTATACAAAAGTTTAGGTGTTCTTTCATACGAAATAATTTCAAAAAATTGTTAAAAATTGTTCAAATGAGGTGATACTGATTTAAAAAAAGATACAGGTAAGTGGCTTATAGCCATATTATTGACTCACTTTAGTTTGTAGTGTCCATGGCTAGATAGAGTTTAACTTTAACAATAGACGCATCTAAATGAAGTCTAAAATTTTGGTATTTCTTCATTACATAAAATTTGAAGATCACTTAGGGCCAGTTTTTCATTGCGAGATCATTTAAGTCTCGAGGTTAAGCCTGAGTTAACTCCTGAAATGTTTTTTTCAGTCAATTGAAATCCTAAGTTAACTCCAAGTTAACTTACCTTATTTGCTGAGTTAAATCAGGGACAAAATTGAAAGCCTTTTCAACTGTGCTGCCATCTCGATTTTGAAAATGCAAGCTTTTGTCGGTACAGTCCCGTTGTGGCATCATCTGTTTTTTTCCAGTGTATGAAAGTCGTAGAAGGCTAATATCCATAGTGTCGCACATCGACGACCACATATTCTTGACAATTGAAAGATTAAGTTAATCCTCAACTGAAATACTGTTTCTGAGTTAACTTGGGATTAATTTATGTTCAGGATTAGCTAACTATGATTTAATTCAGAGTTATCCACGAACTGAAAAATTGGCAGTTTTCAGAGTGATATCATCCTCGGTAAATCTGAGCTAGCTCCAAAAACGTCTTAAGACAATATTAACTCAGGGACCAAATTTAGGGCGTTTTACACGTACAATTTCTATTGTGCTGCCATTTCTATTTTCAATTGTAAAAGAAATAGAAGTGTGATATCCAAAGCCAAATCACACATTTACCTACAAATTTAAAAAAAATCCTGATTTAATTCGGGGTAAATTTATTTTCAGGGTAAAAGCTAACTCTGAATTAACTCAAAATTCTTTTTCTGAAAAAAATTGGCCCTAAGTGAGTCAATTGTGGTGGTTGGGTACTCCAAAACTAAGCCTAATTTAAAAATTTGACTCTTAAGACATTTTGCTCGAAAATTACATTTTCTATCAAAATGGATTGTTTAAACATTTTATAAAAAAAATCTTAACAGGAGAAATTAACAAAAACTATAACCAAAAAAATACAAGTTTTTTAGATTTTTATATTTCTTTATAAATTGCGCTTAACTTTTTATAGAGCAAAAATAAGCTCAAAACATGCTAAGACTCGAGAAAATTCATTTTCATTCAAACTGTATCAGTTTTGATAATTTTTTTCAATTTTGCATGGCAAATTTCATTTGTCATTTGTAAAAATATTCAAGTCAAGATTTTTAACAAATATGACATTTCGATTATTGACAATATTTAAAAAGTGGGTTTCGGGCAAAAACTCTAAGAAATGATTACAAATAAATAAATTTCTTGGCACAACAGCTCGTGGAGAACCAGGGCCTAGTGACTTACAACTCTCAACCACTTTTGTGTGTGTATTTTTGGCCGAGTCCAAACGGCTAGATGAGAAGCACTTATTCATGACATGTATACTCTTGGAGGATTTGTCAGTTCCTCGCACTAGGCCAAAGTGATTAATGCTTGTTTTATGGTTGTTACAGTATTTTTTGATCCTACATTTCCCCATTTCGATAGGAAATTAAAAAAAGTATTACGGGTTAAATTGTTAAACTCAGCAAAGTTTCCAAATTATACCAAATACATGGAAAAGTGATCAGAATGACCATTCTCTCCAAAACACGTGGGTCAAATTAGTAGCATTTTTAGTTTCAAGCATGACATTATAGGCAAACGATTATATTCAATAATAAAAACGTAATTTTGACTTGCGTATATTCAATTACTATTATGATGATGGAAAAGACAAAAAAACGGTGTTATCAATTTCGCCCATCTATCTAGTCTGCCTGTCTGGGATCAATTTTCTTAAAACTTTGCAGATAATGGGTCTTTCTATTCACCCAAGTGTTTCCACTTTTGATTTCCAATAAAACAATATTTTTGATTTAAATCTTTTTATACAGATGCTTCTAAAAAATATAAATAATAGTTTTTTTTATCATACTTTTACAAAAAATATTTTTTGGGTTTTTTAAAAAATTTTCAAATCAATTTTTTCTTAAATCAAATATTTTGAAAAGTACAGGGCCAATTTTTTTGAAACTCTGCTTTTAACTTTTTTTTACACTCTTTAAGATATAAAATTTCTTTTATAAAATAATGATAATACCTTCCACTCAAACGGGGTTGTAAAAGAATGCAATCTATTGTGAATGCAATCATAAGCAATCATTTATTGAACTCGATTGAAAGATTGTATTCACTCTGCAATCACCATTCATTTGACCTCAAAATTATTGCAATAATTGTTTCCTCCATTCGCCTTACAATTGACTGTAATCATTTATGAATGAATGCATTCTTTGCATTCTTTTGCATTTTTTGCACTCGTTTGCATTGCTTTGCATTAATTTTCATTCTTGCATTCATTTTATCATTTGAGAATGCATGCATTGAATTTTTTGCATTTATTTTAATGCACAGAAAAGTGAATGCTAACAATGAAAATATATGCTAGAGATGCAAATGATTGTAAATGAAAACAATTCAAAGAATTCAATGATTGTAAAATGAACTCAAAGAATGAAGATGAATGCAAAAGAATGGTAATGATTGCAAAAACTCCAAAAGATTGCAAACATTGTAAAATAAATGCAAAGAATGCAAAAGAACGCAAAGAAGGCATGAATTTTCAAATTATTGCATGCAATTGTTCTTATGGAAGTTAAAGTCGCAGTCCCAAAGTGAAGTCAATGAATGCACTCTTTTGTTTAAAGTCACAAAAGATTGCATTCACAAAAGATTGCATTCTTTACAACCCTGCACCCAAATAATAAAAAACCGTAAAGCAAAATTGTTTTTCCTTAAAAACGTCTTCTACGACTTTTATAAAAATTGTTGAGTATGCTCAATTTGTGCGATCTAACAACTATTTAAAACCTATTCCATAAAGCTTTTTTTTTGTTTTGAATTTTCTCATTATCGTGATTCTATTTCTGGTCATTTTCCATCAGCTCCTGGTTGCTGGATCAGTTGAACTTTATACGGATCCTACTTTAAACATTCCAAAATCCAAATGAAACAATAGCATCTATCATTTTTTATCAACTTTTTTCAATTTTTTTCCTTTCAGAACTTTGTTTTTCGAAACTTTGCCTTTCGGAACTTTAATTTCCATACATTTTTTGTTTTTGAGACTTTCTCGTTTGAAACATTGCTTTGTATTTGATTGTACCAATCGTAAGTACCCTCAATAGGATTTCAATGGTAGGCAGTAGTAAAGTCCCTGTGCAACATACAATTATTGGGCCAACTGTTGAACAACTCCAATCGGTTCAACATTGTACGTGTATGCCGTGCTAAAGTCTTCAATTTGAGCTTAAATGTAGTAATGATGTTTTCTGGATTCTTGTGGATCTCGGATAATATATTAATAATTAAAATTAGTACCTCTGCTGGCAATCATTATATGACCTGCCACAACATTATTTTTTTCTTTGAAAAAGTATGACACTAATATTACATCGATATTACACTGATTGTTAAAGTTATACAAAGTTTAAGAGTTTTTGCAAACTTAATATGACTTTTCTTCTTATTGTTGCTTTTTTTTTTTGTTTTGGTTTCTAGTTGTTTGCTTTGGTTCAGTGTTGTTTCTTATTACTTTATCTCTGTATTCTTGCCTACACTGGCATAAAGCTTGTCATCCTTTTTATGCTTCTAAAGGCCATAAATAATGCTCAAATTCAGCTTTTTACAACTAATAAATGAAAAGGCACATATTCGTTTTTGTCATAATATATGGCTGGAATGGAACCCCTTTGAGTTTTTATTTTTATTTTTTTTTTTTGGCAATTTTTGACAAACGTAATCTGTCAAATCCGTAAATTTATTTATATTCTTGCATAAATCAGTTAGAACGAATTTCTATTCATATCTTGTTTCAATATATCCCGCTCAATATAGGAACATACACACACATACATACTCTAAGGAGCACACATCATGTATGTGCAAAATTTTTTTTTGTATAAGTCATTTAGTAGTCATTAACTGAAACACAAGCAAAAACATCTTAAAGCCTCTTGTTCTCCAAATAGTATACACCACAATAAGAAGAGAAAAAATAATAAATATATAAAGGGACAACTCTAAACATAAAACAAATGAGAGAAAGGCAGAGGAACAAGAAAAAAATTTAATAATAAAACAAAACTGTAAAAGTTTATCCTCACCAACACGGGTTTTTTTTTTGTTGTTTGCATAGCGTTAACATGGCACAACGTTAATAACCTTCTTTATTCCATAAGCACGCCGCCGCGCCGTCATCGCCCTCATCTCTGGATACCCCTATCCGTTAACTCCCTCCCAACATCTCCAACTCCAAGGACCCCACCCTTCAGCCACCACCCACCACAACCCTAATAAGAAATTGTATATACTAAATCCGTTTGCCTTGGGATTTCAACTTGGTGGTTGAATAAAATCCTACTTAGCAAAATGACAAGGATTAAAAGGATCAAAACGAACAAAAGCGGAATATCGCCTCTAGTCAAACGCTGCGCTTACGCAAATTGCATACAAAGAGTTATACCTACCTAAACACCCAACGCTACAGCTGGCTGGGTTGAGATTCAAGCTATCATATCGGTTGATGTAATTCTAAGCTGCAGGCTGCATGAATCCACATGAAGAGGTACCTATATGAAGAGGGGGTGAAGGTGATGGTGAATGTACAAGATATCCTGTTATAAGTCAAGACGTCTAGGAAAACGTAATACAGTGACGTGTTCAGTTTTCAAATCGTCTAAGATTATTGTCATTCAATGGCTCTCTCTTTCTCAATTGTCGTGCTCTCCGTCACAGTATTAACGTATTATTCTTACCATTTTGTATATATGTAGGGGTTTACTGAATCTATCCATGAGTGCATCTAGGTTAAAGATTTCTTTTTTTTTTCAATTCATAACATCCTTTACAAAACCTTTCACCCGCAAAGTTGGCTTTCTGAAAGCAGCTAGCAGCAGCATCAACATCAGCATCGGTGTTATTTTCTTTTCATGTCCTGAAGGGATAATGCATAACACAGTAACGTGTATGAAAACTAATGTCCTGGACGACGACGACGTTTAAGTTCGTAAACAGGAAACGCTTTTCCTTCCTTTTTTTTGTGTTCTTCTTTTTCTTCTTCAAAAACTCAGTTCAGTATACCTATCCACTGTTGTTCAGTGGAAACAAGAAAAATGTTCTTTGCTTGAGCTAAGAAGAAGTCTTTACAGTTTGATGCTTTGCGTGAGTAAGCCATTCTATACGATATGCTTGTATCATTATTTTAAAAACTTGTATGCAAGATGTATTTGTAGGTATATTGTATAGTCATGGAGTGTATCAGGCTTATAAATCTTTTTAAAATAAAAAATAGAGTTTGCTATTTTTTGTCTATAATTTTGCTTATTTATTTTTAGCTTCTCTGGATTGGTTTTTTGGTATTTTTTCAAACTGTTTTACTTTACTCCAATCTGGGAAAGTTTTTTTTATTTTAAGCTGATATAATTTGGAAGAGAGTTTTTATTAATAATAATTAATCCATTTTGGAATAGTGGAAAAAGATAAAACCAATTTAAGATTCGGAAGAAAATTCAAATAAAAAATTAAAATTTCAATCTAAACATTTAAATGTCAAACATCGTCGCACTCATGTACCTATCAGTCTTCAGTTTGGCTTCTTTCACAATAAAAGGTGACCCAAGAAGAAAGGTAGATCAGTAAAAACTATAGCCCCGTTTTGTGACTCAGTTAGAGCTGTAGTGCTCCCTTTTTATTTATTTCATAACTAGTTCGACTTTTTGATGGAAGCAGATAAGAAAGGAAGGATTTAAGGACATGATCTTTAAAGAGGATCACCGTCAATCTTATTCCTCAAGTGGGATCGTTACATGTTTGAAATCAACTTTACAGTTAGCCTCCATCTGCTCATTTTGCATGGCATGATGTCTCCAATGGAGATCACCATCTGCTTATAAAAGCAGATCCTTGATCCTTGGATTGAATGAAATGGGTGGTGTACTTTCAAAAACACTTTAAGCCAGTTTTTAAGTTCAAGGTCATCCCAGTCTCGAAATCATTATGTCTCAGGGTTAGGCCTGACATTACTCCAGAAAGGTGTTTTTTGTAGTTTAAGTTGATTTCCAGTTAACTCACCTACTTTTGTGAATAAAATTGAGGGCCATTTTAGCAGTGGCGCCATCTTGATTTTGATACTGAAAGCTTATTGTAAGTGCAATTCAATTGTGGTGCCATTTCTATTCTGATGCGTGACAGGTGGAGAAGGGATATATCAATAGTGTCGCACATCGATGAAACCTGAACTGAAAAACTGGCCCTAAGAGACAAATCTTCAAACATTAATTCAGTTGAATCGCAATTAGTACCCAAAAAACTATTTTCACTGTACCAAACTCGGCAACTACCAGAACATGGTATCTACTGAAATTAAATCAATTCTACTGTAATCTTCCACACTTTTGAAAGGCAACAAAATCCCAATTGCCTAAAATTACGGATGCAAAAAACCGAATCTCGAATGCCATAATCCCAAATGCCCAAAATTCCAAATGGACAAAATCCCAAATGCTAAAATCTCAAATGCCAAAATCCTGAATGCTGAATTTGATAATAAATCCTGCCTTTTAATACTCCTTAAGGCACTATTTCAATACTTTCAAAGAAAGCTAACTAATATGTTTGGCTTGAATTTTCATTTTGGAATCTCAAATGACAAGAATCTCAAATGCAAAATATCTCGAATGCAAAAATTTCGAAAGAACAGAAATCTAAAATATAGAAAATGTTCAGTCGTCATTCTGAATTTAAGAATTCGGGATTTTGTACCCAACCCACTTTGTTTGCAGTTTTAAAAATTTGACGGAGAACACACAACAGAAAAATACCAATGCTTGTCTAAGGGCCGTTTTACCATGCTGATAAAAGTGCTAAGGACTTTGATCATCATCATCAGTTTGAAGAGTATTTTCCGATGAAAACTTAGCTGCTCTGCACCTTCTCTTATTGGTTTGAAAATTTCTGCAAAATTATTCCACCAATTTTCAAAGGCCCAAGGAATAAGCGAAGTGGGTGTGGTAATAGGCGGATCTCACTCATATCACTTTTAAACTTTTTTCGATCTCAGAAGAACTCTCAAAATGTAATACAAATCTTTAAAAATATTTTTGAGAATTAGAAAAAGTGGTTGTGGCAGTATGTGGATAGTATATTTGTGTCTTGTCTATAAGATACAAATATGAAAAATTGGAAAACAAAATGTAGGCGGATTTTCGAGAAATTTCTTGTGGGTCTTGCTTTTGAGTGGACCATTTTTGTTTAATGACTTGATTTTACGAAGCAAGTGATATCAAACTGTTTTAATTTGTTTACAACATTCATTTCTTGGTTCAGTTTTTAGTGCTAACAATTTTTGTATCTTCTTCATCATTCTCGCATATTTATCGCACACTATATCAAACATCCTTTGAAGAGAGGAGCCCAGTACTCTTTTCTGCTTACCATCCAACACTTGGCACCATAAAGCAGTAATGAAGTTTTTTGTTGAAACACTCACTTTGGCCTACAGTTTCTTACTCATTTGTTTCACCAAACCAAAGTAGCAGCCGATTCCCAGGGAAATTCTTCGTCGAAACTAATGTGTGGTTTGTCGAACTATATTTGCTCTATTTTATAAACAGTCCCGCTTTTTCCTAACTGGATAGATTTGCATTTTTTGAGTACTTCAACATTTTCTTTTACTTTAGAGATCAAAAAGTTTCGCCTTGTTATCAATCGCCGTGATGGACCCTGTAAGGAGGATGTAACTCGAAGGCGCCCCATGAGGTCGATAGCGAACGGAATAGGCGTCCATATCAAAGCTTACTCCGATCGCACTATATGCTCCAGAACGAGATTGAAGAGATCACATGACAGCACATCATCTATTTGCGAAAACTCTATTCACGTTTGGAATATAGTTTTTAGCTATTAAAAAGCAAAATTTTTGATGATTCCAAAACTTATGAAATTGGATATAAGCCCTTCTTAAACCAAGGTCCAAAACAGATGTAAGGAATAAAGGTTCAAGATATATGGCAAGTTATGCATTTTGTAGAAAAATAGTACTCTAGAAATTGATCAAACTTTTTATCACGATCATAAGGAAGGCGAAAAGAGTGGGGCTCACAATTCTGTCTGTTTGTCTGTCTATTCGTGTACAGTCTAAAGGGCTGGACCAATTTTCTTAAAACTTGGCACATAGTGGTTTAAGGTGATTATGCCCAAATGTTTTTTTCTTAGAACTAAAAATATAGGTACCTGTCCCATTCATTTTTTGAGCAATTTTATGAAGTCTCATTTTTTTCAAAAACAGCTCCATAACTTTTCTTGAAGAAAAAATTAATAGATTTCTTCCAGTAAAACCACTTTAGGATCAGAAACCACGTCTCAAAAAATTGTTATTTCAAGGAACCATTTCTTATTTTCGATTTTCTTCAAAACAGTAATTCTGATTTTCTTATTTTTTTATAAAGAAGCTCCTAAACAATAAAAATAGTTTTTTTACCAAAATTTATATATTATAAATATTTTTTTTGATTTTTAAAAAATGTTCAAATATTTAAAGAACTTCATGGTCAATTTTTATAAGACTTCGTATTTAAGAGCTTTTCACACTCTTTTAAGAAAAAAAAATATTTTCATGAAAAAATATAGACGCCAAAATATACTGGGATACAAATGATAAAAACCATTAAGGAAAATATATTTTCTTTTGCTTAAAAACAGCTATGTGCTACGATTTATATAAAACTTTTTTCTGTATGGTTATAAGTTAGTGCCTAGAAAAAATTTACAAATATTAAATATTTTTAACAAAATTTAAAAAAAAAAAAGTTTTGAAATTTTTAAATAAATATTTCATTTTTTTTTAAAAATTCGATATTTTAAAAATGGTCGGACAATTTTTTTAAAATTTTATTTTTATATGCACAGCACATAAATAAGATTTGTATAACAAAAGTTTTCCTTAAAAATCTTTTAAATCTTTGAAAAAAACTGCTTCTACGATTTTAAATTTTTTTCTACGCAATCTAAGGCTCTCAAAGCCATCAGTATCTTGAACAAAGGAGCAAGTACGTGCAATCCAGTAGTGCATTTTAATTTGTACTCCTTAGATTCACCCCTATTACATACTCCGAAGATTGAGCTGCGGAGGACATCTGACTCAGTTTTGAAACTTGGGTCATAGTAAAAATGTCAAAATTAATTCTGATTCCTTGCGCAGCTCATTCGTTGTATTCTGTAATCGGAATGATTATTTAAAAAAAAAAATATTTTACTTTTATGAACAAAAATTGTACATACCTTTCATACAAATGTTAAAAAATTTTGTAAAAATCTTATTTTTTTTCCAAAAACGGAAATTTTTATAAAATTCATTGGGTAGATACTACCAATAAGTACTTAAAAAATTTTCCCTGAACAACTTTTGATTGTAGGTAATAGGAATACTTTACAGAGACAAATCTCAATCTTGCCAGTTCATCAAGAATACTTTATTTGAAAACAAGCCTTTCTAGCATATCACCTTCATATGGAAAGGACTCTTTAGCTTTGCTGTTGTCCAACAATTTTGAAGCTTAGCTCTTATTTTCTACCACAGCACAGTTTTGACATCGTTCTCCAGACGGGTTACACCATGATGGTGTTGTCACAATACTTCCTTGAACTATTTATTCCAAATTTAAGTGAAAAATTCAAAAATCTTTTCAAACCAAAATGCGCAAACCTTTTAAGCAAATAAACAATTTATATGCAGATCTTTTACCATCTTCATACCTTATAACGAAAATGTTTAAAATTGTTCAACCCACTTTTTTTCAAAGAGCACTTAAAAAAATCATCATCACTATGTTTGCATTTGAAAACTGCTTTTAAATGAAGCCTTAATGTACACTCTGTGAACTTGTTACTATATATTTCAACACGTCAAATACATTTCAAAATATAGAGTAGGTGGTACTTACTATTAAATATTTCATATTCACTTTTCTCAAACTCTTACTGCAAAGAAGAAAACACTCTTCACTTGATTGAAAAATGATAATGAAAAAAAAAATGAAATAACTTCAACTTCTTACATTGCCTCCTCTTATATCAACTATCCCAAAAAAGATATCTTTCAATTTGAACAAAAAAAAAAAACAAAACAGGAAAAAAGTACAAAAATGGAGAAAAAAAAAAATAAAACCCTAGTGCCACATTGAAGATTACATGAAAGAAAACCCGTTATAAGAATCTTCTTTATTTGCTCAAAATACAACATTAATATTAACATCCTTCGGTTAAGAAAGGATCTTCCTTCGATATCCAACTACTACCTACATAGAGTTTTCTCACACTCTTCGGAACATTCTATTCCCTTCTCCCTCTCGATTTCTTCCTTTCGACACATGGAAATTTTCAAAGTTTTCATTTTTTTGTTTTTTTTTTTTATTCTTACACACACACACTCACACCCTAAGATGTGGTCCTTGGGGATATATTACATCCTCACATAGGCTGATATAAATTTTTCGAGGCAATTTCAAACACCAGCTCTCCAGCTCCTCTTTTCCAGTCAACACACTTGACTGGAAACAGAAGAAAAACACCGAATCCGAATTCCGAACAAAAACTGTATAAAACAGCAACGAATACAGCAAGT
Organism: Dasysyrphus albostriatus; assembly: GCA_946251815.1. NCBI lineage: Eukaryota > Metazoa > Arthropoda > Insecta > Diptera > Syrphidae > Dasysyrphus > Dasysyrphus albostriatus. The sequence continues at coordinate 130,634,591 of OX276337.1, read as the reverse complement.
GCCATTACACGAAATCGTGGAATAAATTATTCAAAAAATGCCAACTTGTATAGCACTTTGGATTGTGCACTTAAAATTTTCATCGTTCGCGTCCTTGCCTCTCATCGCCATGGCAATCTTTTCTCCACCAGAGGCTCAATGCCAGATTGTGACCCGAATTTTCAAATCCACAAAAAAAAAAAAAACAATGAAAAAAAGTTACAACAAAAACGAAACAAAAAAAAACAACCAAAATACAGGAAAATAATCTTTCGCCAATTTTCCATTTTCTTTTTCGAAAACGGTACCTCTCTACCTTCAATAAAAACGCTCTACACAGGCCAAAACTATTTAAACTTTAAAAAGTTGTATTTTTGTTTACACTCAAACACACAAACTCAGTATAGGAAGAATATAATCGCGTGTCCCGTAAAAGTGGGATAGGGAGGGGGGGGGGGGGTGAAAGCGCTTGGGTACCTCTCCATATGGTCCAGATTATTGGAACGCTCTCAAAGTAGGGCATATCACTGGCATATCCCTATGATATGTTTTTCAATTCATGCCCACAGAAAACGACACAAAAACAAACATAAGCAATGGAGAAAAATTGATTTTAATATTTAAATCAAATGGAGAGAGAAAAAAGCGCAAAAAACAAAGCCATTCTCTTATGCAAATAGGTTTGGATTGATTTTATGGGAAATTATGTTGTCTCGTTGAGAAATAACTTAGTACTCGTATAGAGCAGGGATGGCATCAGGCTTCCGACGAATATACTCCAACACCACTTAGGAAACGAGGACAATGCGAACAAATCAACTCTACAAATAAATAAAAACAACAACAAAAAAAATATACGGAGAGAAAAATTACCATATTAAGTCCTTGAAAATTTTCCCCCCCCAACAATTGATTCATTGGAATACAATTTCTATATAGCTTTTATGATTGACGATTTGATAAGGATGGATAGCAATTGCGTAAGGATTTGAATAACTGTCGGTTCTGTTAGTTGAAGTATATAGTATTTTGCTATATATTTATATAGGGGAGGGAGAGAGGAATAAGACTATAGGAGACAAATTTATGAGAAATTGATATGAAATCTTTTTTAGTCGTTTGCTTGAAAGTCTACACAGTCAATTCCGCTTATTTGAACAATTATTTTATGAATATAAGCTAATAAACTGATTTCAAAATTTGATAGGTAAGCTTTTCTCGCGTCTCCCATATAACTGAAAAATCAATTTTAATGCAATGTCACATTTACACAAGTGAGAAATTGTAATAAATTCTTGCATTTTTTTTTGACATTAATGACATAATCGTGAAATTGTTGTGTAAAAATACTTGTTATTATTTCCTTTATTATAGAAATGACAAGACAAAGCGACATTAAAAACTTCCTTTAAAATAACGTCGTGTAAATGCACAGAGTGACACCATTTTTAAAATGAGGGAAATATACAAAAAGAATGGAACTGTCCTCCTTTTTCTTGCCAGCATACATCATATGTAAATTCATAGTATCAGAGCGGGTTTTAACCTTTGGCACCTCATATATGGGAAATTTGAAGAAAAAAATGCCATAATTGGTCAGTATTAAGTCAGAAAACTAGTCCTAGAAGTCAGCTTTAGATAACTAAAAATCAAGGCTTAAAGTTTCTCAAGGTCACGCAAGGTCATGAGTGATTTTTTGGACCTTATTTGTGGGAAATTTTTCAAAAATCCCATTCCAAAGATCTTGAGATCGTGATAAAAGGTCAATTATTTTCTATAATTGGTCACCTACATATCTTATTAAGAATTTTTAATTAATTTTAAAATTTTATAACCATGACGTGGCTTTCATGGCATACTTTTTTTTGTGACCTTGAAATAAATTTTGAGATTCATAGAAAAAACGTATGGCTGACCATATTACTGAAAAAAGCTAACCTTTTATGGCGATCTTAAGGTCTTTCGAATGGTATACATATTTTGTAAATTTTCCACAAAATTAAGTGCCAAATATCACTCGTGACCTTGAGCGACCTTAAGAAACTTTAAGCCTCGACTAGAAATTATCTAAAGCTAGCCAATTTCTAGGACATAGTGACCATTTCTCACCAATAATTACTGACCAATTAGATGGTATTTTCTTTTTCAAATTTCCCATATATGAGGAGCCAAAGATCCAGAGCCCGATTTGTCACTCTTGTAAATGCGGCAAAAGCACAATAACTAATTGGCTCTTCAGAAATATTATAAAAGCCATTTCAAATAAATCAATTGAAAAAAACTAAAATGTATGGTTTATTTTCGTTTCAGTTAAGGGCATTCCACTGTATGATATGTGTTAAAGTTACGTGCATATTTACGTCGGTAAAAATTACTTATTTTAAATAGGAATTGGTAAAGGATAAAGAAATAGAACATTGTTAAGTCAATGCTTTGCAAAGACAATTATCAAGAAATATGACGTATTCAGATATAAAATAAATGTGTATTCTTTTCTGAAATAATTAAACTTTAGCGGGTCGCATAGGCACCTGAAACTGGGACATACAGCGATACAAATAAATTTTCAATTTTTACTAATAATACTAAAACTTTGACAAATATTGTATTTTTTCGAAGGAAATCTATGATTTACTCCTGCCCCTCTGTAAGATTTTAAAAATTTGCGATATATTTCGCGAATGTATGTTTAATCTAGGAAGTTCATCTATGCCTTTTTGACTGTAATTGAAGCTTTGGTCACTATATTCACACATAGCTCGAACAACTTGAGTATGACAAGGGTATTTTTAAAATCCCAATTTGAGGTTTTGTTTGCAGAAGTTCTTCCAAATCCAGATCACTCTTTCTATTGGTCTATAAGAGCTGGCAGCATTTTTAACAATCCGATTAATAGAACTCAAAATAAACTTATAAGGTTCACCATATCGCGAAATATTTGAGGAAATAAAAAATCAAAAATCAACAAAAAAAAGTTCCTAAGACAAAGCCGATAGGGTTTGCTTCAAAAGCTAATATCTTGAGTTTTATTTTTCAAATCGTTTAAATTAAAACTTGTGGACTTAAAAAAAATGCTGCCAGCATTTGACCTAATGAAATCAACATACGTGCAGAGATTTTAGACAATAGGGAATTATTTTTACAATATCACAGAAAATAAATTTGACAAAAACAATCAATTTATAACATTTTGTGTAATGATTACTGAAAATAATAATCATTAAAGATTGTTTGATAATTACTTTTGTTTTTATTTACATTAATGTAATTGAATTGAAAGTAATTGAAAATTTTCTATTACATGTAATTAGTAATGGAATTTCTTCAATTAAATTTAAAAGTAATCGAAAAAGTGTTCGGAGATTTCAATTACAAATAATTAAAATTGAACTTTTTTTTGTCATTTCTTCTTAACTCTGATTTAAAGCGATATTCTGTTGCCATAAGCTTTTTTTCCGTCCCTAAAATTTTTGGTATTCTTTGTCTTTTGATTTTGGGACTGGTGAACGCGGGCCATTTTTTGGTCTTTGTTTTTGATTTTATCTTTATCAACTTCCCATTGGAAGTTATCGTAATTGGTCCGATTTGTCGAATCGAAAATGTTGACATAACTTCATGTTTCAAGGTTCCTAGAATCGGAATCCATCATTTTTAGAGAGATGTCTGTGTATGAACGTTCGTAGGTTCATACGTTCTTTCACTTTTTTCGTTCACCATATCTCAAGAACGAATGAAAATCAACTTCAAACAAATTTTATTTTGTAGATAAAAATTTCAATACGTGCAGCAAGGACTTTCAAAAAAATTCAATGAGCGGTTTTCTTAATATAGGAATTTAAAAAACACCGTGTTAAGTTCCTTTAGTCTCGTATATCTCAAGAATAAATCATGCTAGCGACTTCAAATTGATTTTATTCTACGCATATTAACGTAACTAAGAATTGGTAAGATCATAAAATCATATCAACTTATAGTTTTCTTTTTAATTAAAAAAAGTTGCTAAACATTTTTGAAAAAGTGATTTTTTCAAATATCTTGAGAGCAAATAATGATATTGTTTTTGAAGTAGTTGTATTTTATGCACTAGTTTACTAATAAAAATTGATAAAATTTTTAAAAATATATAGTATCAACAGTTTTATTTTAAAACAAAAAACTGCAAGTAGTCTTACCAATAATTGTTGATTTTTTTTTTTGCCTCAAATATCTTGACAGATATAACAGGCAACGATATTGGCTCCCGGTTGATTAAATCCTACACATATTAATTAATAATTGATATTTGATAGGGTTTTTAAAATAATAAAAAAAAGTTTATTTTAACGGAAAAATTTACAAGCACCTTTAGCAATAGTTGTTGAAAATTGTTTTCCGTCTGAAATATCTTGATAACAACCAATGATATTGGCTTCGGGTTAGTTTTATTCTTCTGACTAATGTTCACTTGATCTAAGAACTTTTTCGAAGATCTTTAAAAGGCAATTTTTTTAAAAATAAAATAACATCGGGCCTCTAGCTTCCGAGGGCACCAATGAGAAGCTACCAGTGTGGGTCGCACCCATCCTCTTTTTTCATTTGATTTCATTTTTTTTTTTTAATTGTTCTTCGGAAAATTATTAATTTCGTATTTTTTTTATCGAAAAGATTTTAGTTTTAATCCAGGTTTCCCTGACGTTTTCTTAATAAACTTTAAAACGTCTCATCAAGGAATTAAATTATTGTGTTTTTCTTCCTATTTTTAGAAGAAACATTTTCACGACTAATAAAAGATTTTTGGTGGTGCCCTTATCTCAAGTACGCCCCTGTACCTAACTTTATTGAATTTATTATTTGTAACACCTAACTTATTCTTTTTCTTTGAATTAAAATGAATTATTCTTTCTATTTACTTTACAAAGTTCGACGAACCCACCCGCAGCTGGTTAGCTGCAAAGTCGTTGCAATTGTTGTGACAGTTGTTTTGTCATCTGTCTCTATTACTCTCCTCGTTGATCTTTTTGGTCATTTCGATCTTTTCTAATGCGTGTGCCAGTTGCACAATTCAAAATTCAATTTTATTTTTTATTATTTTGATTGGTTTCGTATAATCCATAGCTCATGGTTTTAATGTTAAATATTCACCTTCATTTTTAAGAAAACGGTTTTTATTTTCACGTTTTATAATAAGAATAAATTAGAGAAACACATTTCATATATGGAATGCATGCGAATTAGTTAACAATAATATTGAAAATTTCATAGAAAGCCAAATGGCAATTAAAGCCTTTTCCTCAATCACCATAAAGTCCAAACTGATCAACCGTTGTCGGAATGAGGTAAGAAAATACAGTTACCCTATGATGGGTCCCAGGACACAGGAACAAAATGGCAAATGAACTGGCCAAAAGCGGATCATCTCTTGATCCGAGTCAAATAGAAGCCTCGGTGCTCATGCCACTGGACCAAGAAAAAAGTATAATACACCAGAGTTTCTTAGAAGCTTGTCGGGTTTCAAGGAATCTTTGGCCAAAAATTTTCTCTCATAGTTGCCGTCCTTACGAGCCACAACTCAATGGGAACCCACATAAACAGAATGGGCATTAGCTCATCGGACTTATATAAGGGGTGCCATGGTGAAGAAGTAGAGGAGGACTCCTTTCACTTCTTGTGTGAGTACCCCAGCCTAGCTAGAACCAGAAAAGAAGCCCTAGGATAATACTTTTTCGACGAACTGGGCGACATCTCTGTCTTGCCACTAAAAACATCCTGAAATTCATTCAGAACTCAGGATGATTATGGGAGGCCCCCACACCTAAAACTTTGCCTTAACCCCCTCCCTCTCCCTCATCACTTCCCATCTTCACCCTGGGGAGTGCAATGGATCCAACGAGATCCAAGTGAGATGATGAGACTCAACGTATTATCATCCCTTCTTACCTAACCTAACCTAACCATGCATAGTTACGGGAAATGAAAAAATCATTAAGTGCATGCACTCAATTTATCTTCTGAAGCGTCTCTTATTATCTCTTATCATCTGAATAAGCCCATTTGATTGAACTTAAAGTGAACTTGAAAAAAATTATGGGTACGGGATTTATGTCAAGTATATGCCAAGTGTACCCCTATTCCCAATAATACTTGTATGAAGCAAGCATTTCGTAAATTTTGCCATAACAATTAAAAATGAAAGGCAAACGCCTCTAGAACTTCCAAAATTCTTGGAAGATTCGATTTTGAGTGCATTTCGTTGTCAGTAGTCAAAGTTATAAAGCCAAGTATTAAAGTCAAGAAATAGTAGGAGAATTTTGTTATATATTGTGCATGAATTGGAATCTATCCATGTTTGTTTAAATAAAAAGGACTTTAAGAAAAAAAAAAATTACAACTTTATTGGTAATCACCTTAAATAATCGAGATTAAAATCGCTTAATTCAGTCTTTAAGTCAAAGTACAAGAATACGGTCAAAGAAATAAATGGAATTGATAGACCAATTTCCAATCTCACATTTTTTAAGCTGCAGAATGAGAGTGATGAAGAATTAGACTAAGTTTACACTAAAACAAAATTTTCATTTGTCTGAATTTTATTTAAATTAAAAGAATTTTTCAAAAAAAAAAAAACTACAAACACAATTTTCTTATTGAATCAATATTTTCAAAATCATTTAGTACAATTAACTTTAAATTGGTATATTTTTACCTCAAATAAAACTTGTAGTGAACCAAAAGAAATATGGTCTCCGTTTTGATTCAATATTTAAACCATTCAATTTTAATATTGAAATAAGGGATTTCCTTAAGTACATATACCAATAACAAAGTTTTTAAGTTAACCACTATAGGATCAAAGGACATTATTAAGTCTTAATTGCCTATCGTATTAATAAAAGAAAGATCAGACCCTTTAGCATAATTATTAGTTTTCGAGCCATTTATTATTCATATTTCCTTATAAATTCACCTTCGAAAATCCTATCAACATTTTTTGTGTAATCCTGTGTAATACCTTAAATCAAATATCACTCCTTCTTCGTCCGTCCCAAAAAAATTCTTATTCTATACGCATTGTTTGCTTGTCTTTATAGACACACAACAATTCCAAAAGCAATTTTCCTAATACAAACAAATCTTCATCAAGGTAAGCTCTATATCTACGAATATACATAATATCGAAGCTCAATATTTGAAGGCAGGTATATGTATTTATCAACACACTCTAATCCAATTGTATTTGCACAAAATGTTCGCCAATAAACGAAAAGGTGGGACGAATATAACAACAACAATGAAAAAAATCTTCTTATTCAATTTTTCATAATTTCAGCAAATACACTTCGGTTATGGGTTTTATTGTTAAAATGGCAAAAATGCCATTTCGATATTCGTAATCCTTCGATTTGTTCCATTACAGCAACAGAAAAATATGAAGAAAAAAAAATGTATAAAGCTGCTTTGGAAACAACAAATAATAGGAAACAACAATAACATTCTATTATTGTTACATAACCTGAAAATAACAATCCTTTATCTAAAAAGCTCTCCTCAATCCAACCACATCAAGTTCTTGGCTATAACCATCGCCATTGCCACCGCCAACATCGTCCTGTAACCGTGTTTCATTCAACACAAACTTATGTAAGAAAATTGAATTTTGAATCCTTAAGCCTTCACTTCAATTTTGTCATTTTGTTGATGTTTCAACATTGTTTTTGTTATTTCTGTGTTTGTTGTTACTTTTTACTGTCATCTTATTTGTGTTGATATGATGTTTGAATGCGTGTGTGAAAAATAAAATTTTCTTCATGTCCTTTTTTTGTGTTATCCTTTCGATTTGCCAAAAATAGATTTGATATAGAAAATGGTTCTACATAAAAATGTAGAAAGTCTTTGTGTATCCAATCCAGTCACATAACGAAATTCAAAAAACTTTTATGCAAATGTAAAAAAAAAAGGTACAAATTGAATGGAGCTACCTTTAGTTCTTTTATCTGTTTTGCATAAAAACATATACACATGTATGTGTGTTAGACTTCACTTGATAGAAACGTGTGATGTTAGAAAAAAAAAGGATTATGATAACGATTGTGACTTTCTTGAATGAAGTTACTTATATAATTTGATTCGTATTTTACTGAACTTTTAGAGCTGAATTTTATCCACATTATTTTTTTTTTATTTTTGTTAAGCTTCTTAAAGTTCAATACGAGTATAATTTTTAGTTCTTAATTTAACCAATATACGTACTTATTTTAGTATACAGAAAAAGTTTAATGAAAATCGTATAAGCCGTTTTTAAGAAAAAAATATTTTCCTTGAGGATTGTTGAACATTTTTATAAAAGTTTATTTATTCGTATGGCTAATTTTTTATTAAAAAACTTTTTAATATCAAGTTTCAGGAAAATTGACAATGAAGTTTTCATAACATTTGATTTTTAAAAAATATTTTTAGTATTTAGATAGAAAATTTTGGTAAAAAAGCGGTTTACATTTTTAAAAGCTTCTGTATAATCTTTTTTTTTTCAAATCAGAAATATTATTTTAAAGAAAATCAAAAATAAAAAACATTCTTTTTTGAAGAAATAGTTTCTTATCGAAAAGAAGCCCTTTCTTAAATAAATTTATTTAATTTTTTGTTTTTAATAAAATTTGTGGAACCATTTGTTGAGAAAGATAAGATTTTGTAATATAGTAGTAATCTTATGGCAGGGAGAGGGCATTTTTTGTTCTCAGAAAATAAGAAAAAAAACGTTTGAGATTGAATCTCCAAAAACAATTGTGTACAAATTTTTAGAAAAATCGATCCAAACGTTTATGCAGAAGCCGAACAGACAGACAGAGGCCAACAAACAGATAGACATAATTGTGAGGTCCAATTTGTTCGTTTTCTTTTTATAATTTTGAGTTAATTTTTTTTTTTACAAATAGGTACATAACTTGCACTATAGTAGTACAGGGTGGCGCATGAATCGTGCTACAAAAATAAAACGTAATAACTTTTTTTCTGTGTGAGTAATCGGCTTATTTTTTTTTATTTTGTAGGTTACTATTTAGATTTATAAAAATGCATGCTTGGGATACGGAGAAAAGAATTTGGATAGTGCAACGGTACCATGCTTTGCAGTCCGTCATTTCCGTCCAAAGGGAATTTAGGCGGGAGTTTGACGGTAATCCCCCGAGTAGATGGACCATTATGAGGTTTGTAAACATGTTTGCCGAATCTGGAAGCATCGCACGAAGGCCGTACCATCGAGATGCCAATGTTCGGGTTCAGGATACAATCGCAGCAGTAGCATCTGCAATACAGGCCAATCCGAGCGTTTCGACCCGAAACTTATCGGGGCAAATTGGAGTTAGTAGACGGTCATTACAACGGATACTTCATGACGATTTAAACTTGTTTCCGTATAAAGTCAAAATTACTAGCAAGTTAAACCCTCAGGATTTGCCTGTTCGCCTGGAATTTTGCCAAAAAATGATATCAATGGCCGAAGAAGACAACACATTGATCAATTGTTTGTTCATGTCTGATGAGGCCCATTTTGATCTTAACGGCAATGTAAACAAGCAAAATTGCCGTATATGGAATGAGTCTAATCCAGAAATGCTCCATGAGACGGAACTGCACCCAGAACGAGTCACTGTGTGGTGCGCAGTTTCATCAAGGTGTATTGTCGGGCCGTACTTCTTTGAAGAAAACGGTGTAACCGTTACTGTCAATGGGGACCGTTATTTAAAGATGTTGAAGGAGTTTTTTTACCCAGAACTGCGCCGAAGACGTATACCATTCAACAGCGTTTGGTTTCAGCAAGATGGAGCAACTGCACATATAGCCAGACCAGTTATGGCGGAGCTAAACAAAAAATTCGCAAACAAATTCATTTCTAGGAACTCCACTCTTCGCTGGTCACCTGACCTGACTGCACCAGACTTCTTTTTATGGGGTTATGTCAAGCAAGAGGTGTATAAAACGAAGCCCAGGAACTTAACTGAATTAAAGCAGTCCATAACGACAATAATTGAGGCGATCCCAACTTCAACTATTCAGGCCGCAATGAATAATTTTTTGATCAGGTGCCGCATATGCGTGGGAGAGCGTGGAGGTCATTTGCGGTCTATAATCTTTAAAAACAACTAACTATTTAAAATAAAATTTAATTTTCTAGCCAATAAAAAAAAAAAAAAATTAAATACATCGATTATAAAAAAAAGTTATTTGAATTTCTTATTGTAGCACAATTGGTGCGCCACCCTGTACTACTTCATTCACCCTTGCATTTCTAAGAGAAAAGTCACCCTGGCCTTTTTTCAATATTTTGTAGTGTAGTTCGAAAAGTAAGCTAAGTTTTTGGCCAAAATTAAATTTTCTGTCAAAATCGATGGCGTAAAGCATTTTATAAAAACATTTACTTAAGAAAAGAAAACAAAAACTTACCAAAACAAAATTGAAAAATAAGAAATTTTTAAAATTTTTACTAAATTGAGCAATATTTTTTCGGATCAAAATATAGATTTTAAATGACTTGACTAGACTTGTTGAGGTTGTTTTTAATACTCGTAGTGTTAAGAAAAAAACTTTGATTGCCACTTAAACAGTTGGAATGGATCCCCTCTGTAAGTATTTTTCACTTAATCAAAATCATTTGAACTTTATTGTACTTAAATATTCTTCTCTTCGAATGTGTGTGAGCTTAAAGAATAATTACAAAAAACACATTTTGCATTCAATTCATAAAAATGAAGCTGCACTTTAAAAGTTCTTAACGTTTTTATGAATATTTTTGATAAAACATAAGTAAAATTTACTATAGAACAATCTATACCATCTACAATTTTTAATTTAAAATATGTACCTACGTGCTGAAATAAGTTTAAATAACAAAATTTTTTTATTAATAACTCATACGATACTTTCACAAAATCTTCTCTGACTGTCAAACCTTACAAAACTTGCAATTTACAGCACCAAAACGCTCTCCACAAACTAGTGAATTGAAATTGATACGAATTTAACCTCATATTTTCTTAAGAACTCCTTAAACTTTACAGACCAATAAGAAATTGGAGCAAAACATTCGCAGCAATAATTTAAATAAAATACTCAACTGGGTGTCACTTACTTGCTCTTATGTACAAGATAAGAGAGAAAATGTTTAAAAGCATGAATTACGATATTTATAATAGCTAAAACAACCTCTTTTGGTATAAGCATTTTTTTTGTGCACATAAAAACAAAATTTCAAAAAAAATTGAAAATCAATTTTTGAGATATCGAATTTTCAACACAAAAAATACTTTTTAAAAATTCAAAAACTATTTTACTGAGGATTTTGATTTGTTAATCTTTTTCGAAATTTATATATAAAAAATTTAATCTGTTTAGTCTATAATCATAAACTTTAAATTCTAAAGAAAAACGTTCTATTAGTTTCTATCTGTTATTTTTTAAAATTTTTTTTAGTATGTATGTCGCACTAATTTAGGCATACAAAAAACTTTTATTAAAGTCATAGGAGCCATTTTTATGAAAAAAGAAAAAAACCTATTCCTCATAGGTTTTTTGACATTTGTATGGTAGGTACCCTCATTTTTTTTTATAAAAATAAAATTAGTTTTGAAACTGTACAAATACTCTCAAATGTCGAGTTTTATAAAAATCGACATTGTTGTTTTCAAAATATTTGATATTGGAAAAAAATTGGTACATTTTTTAAATTACAGGCAGAATCACAAATAATGATAAAATCGATCCAGCTGTTAAGGCTGTTGCTGAACAGACAGAAAGACAAATTTGTGAGACAAACTTTTTTCGTCTGGCATCGTAATGGCAAGTCTGATAAAAATGTCGAGTTCAATTTTTTTACGAATGCATAACTTGCCATATAGTACTTATGTATCGCAAGTAAAAATGAGAAATAAAAAATGCTAAATATCAACAAAAAACTATTATTAGCAAAAATATTTCGCGTCGGAAAAAGGTTCGCAGATATCGACGACAAAACAAATTATCCATGTTCGCAATTCTTCGATTTTGTCCCATGTCATATGTGCAGGGAACCTAGTAATGATGTCAGCTCAGGTAAAAACATGATATTTGCATAGAGTTCTTAAAATCTTACAACCTTCCAATGGTGGCGGTGTATAGTTTTGAAACGCTCAAACACGCACTAATGATGTTTTTTCTGATATAATTTTTAACGTAAAATCCTAATTCAGTTGATTAAGCAAAGCAAATGATTAAGCATTAAGCATAACAAAAAAAAAACAACACAAATTCTCCCAAAACGGTCTTTGATGTATCACCAAATAAGTTTTTAGAATCTTATTCATTTTATGATAAATAGGTATAAGTCCATTTTTCATTTCCAACCTTTTCATTATTCAAAATGTCTTCATTTTAAATAAATACCTACCTTGTGGAACTTTTCCTGCAACAAATTTCTTAATTAATAAAAATTCATCACAAAGAAGTAAAATTGAGAAAATTGCCTCAGAAAAGGTTTATTTATAGCCAGAACGAAAAGAAATGCAAACAGATAAATTATGACATTAATTCATGTTTCATTATCATAATAACTCAAAAGAATCAAAATCATTTCTCAAAATTAACTGAAAAGAACCAAACTAAAGTACTTAAAGTATGAATATAATAAGGATATAGCTGAAAAGGCTTCAAGTGAATCTGCCACAGACAGATGGATAATTATTTGTGACAAACGAGAAAGGTTAATTATTTCATAAGATTTCAACTTTTACCCTTTTAGCTTTTATATATACGTATATCTCCTTCTAAAGTAACTTTTGCCACTCAAGGATGATACTCTCTAAATGCGTTAGCAAAAAAAGTATAAGTTTGATTAATTCAAGAAACAAATTATTAGGTGAACTCTCTCTCTCTCTCTCTCTCTCTTTTAATGATCCGGCAAATTAAGTCTTGAAAATGAAAGAACAAAACAATAAGTTTTAATTTCATATACAAAGCAGATTTACACAGGAAAATTGAAGCGTCCTGGTAACTTACACTTTTTCATAAGTTTCAAAGAATCTTTGTTTATTATGAAGTTCACCAAAATTAAATTTGAAAAATTATCATATTTTACCTTCACAAAAAATATAATAGACAAGAGGAAAACTAAAAACATTCAAGGTGTGTGCTTTTAGAAAAAGAAAAAATTGAAAACTCATTTTATCCCAAAAAACAGTCCCTAACCATCTTTTTCCACACAAAATTTGTATGGGTCCCTAACCATGCAAACCCTAAATGTTATTTGTTTCTAGGTCAACATGGTGGCAAGTAACAAGTAATTTACTTTGCTCAAAATGAATCCCATAACCCAAAAACCATTAAAAGTAAAAAGTTTTTGCTTGCCATCATCATGATACATGTTGTTTTCTTAAGTCTGCGTGAATGAATATGGAGAAACAAATTGCTATCTGCATCCTTCCTTTTTTGGAAAATATAATATATAGCAAGCAACCGCACATCCCCTTACGGATCATAAATTTTACGAACATGTTTTTTTAAGAAAAAAAAAATGATCCCACCTTATTACCGTGCTGAAATGATTACCCGTGACAATAGACTCACAGAGTAACTTCTTCAATACCTTCTGCGTCATCTTAAAATATATTCTTTGTGTATGTAAGTAGGAATTGTGTGTAAGTATACAACATGTAAAATATACAACCCAAAAGGATATTCCCTAACGTATGTAAGTAAAAACCTATTTTCTAAGAAAAAGGGACATCAAGTCAAGGTGAACCTTTATAGTTAGTCACTAAAGGATAACTTTTATAAATTATTGAATTTGGTTAAGTAAGGAAAATTGAAGATCTTTCTTCATCGACCTTGAATGTGTTGAAAACATATTTTTTTGAAATTTTGAAGTTGAAGAAAATATTGAATATGAAGAAAATTTAAAAGAATTTTTTTTTATTTTTAAGGAGTAAGTATGAAATCTCGCAAATTAAAATTCACAATCGAATTCTTGCATTACGAAATCTCGCGATTTCAAAATCTCGTTTCTAACAATCTCGCAATTACAAGATCTCGCAAACTAAAATCATAAAAAAATTAATACATAGCTATTTCATTTCCTATCTGATAATCTCCAAAACTTAATTTTTGCGCTTCTGTTTGCGCCAAACAACATTTTTTTGACCTGCTAGATTGCGAGGTTTTGATATGCAAGATTTTCAGTTGCGTAGTTTTGGTTGATATTTCCGAGATATTTTGATGCGAGACTGTCAAAAGCGTGACATTGTAATTGTGAGATTTTGTGCTGGCTTTGAAATCGCAGTTTCGTAATTACAAAATCTCGCATAACTCTAAAAATTCCACAGTTACAAACTTCTCTTTCAAACTGAATTCTCGCAAAATATTATTGCATTGCAAAAATTAATTTTGAATGAAAATTTCGTAAATTAAAATCTTTCGCATGATTGTTGAAATGAAATTTAGTTTTGCAAAATTTCCTACCTTCTTATCGAGAGCCTAGCTTTTGTTATTTATCCATGGTTTTTGTTTTCAAAAGAACAAGAGATACAGTATAGAAAATGTATCATGCCGTTGTAATGTCCGGTTAAATTACATAACGTCGACTTAGAGTGTAAAGCGCCTAACTCCACATTTTTTTACCATTATAGACCACTTTAAAAATTGCTAAAAAATACAAAAATCTATCAAATCTTTTCAATTTCACTGAATTTGGCAATAACGAGTGTTGAAAAATATTTGATGTAATTTTGGTTTTATTCAAATAATGCGAACACTTTGTTTAAAATATTTGTTTGTAAAATATGCAAAATGTGAGTTAGCTGCTTTACACTCTAAGCCGACGATAAGTTATATTTAAAAAAAAATATTTGTGTTTTTATTTGACTTTGCGAGATTTTAGTAATTTGCATTTTTGTTTTGTGATATCTGCGAAATTTTTTGGTGCAAAAAAGTGAGTGAGAGTGACCTAAAAGTAAGAGTTTGTAATGACGAGGTTTTGCAAATCAAATAAATTAAGTTAAAAATAAATTTGGTAGCTCAACAGCTCGTGGAGAACTAGGGCCTAGTGACTTACAATTTTCAACCATTCCAGTGTGCGTATTGTTGGCATAAATGGAGGGAGCCTACAATTTTTTGCGGAGTCCACACGGCTAGATGAGAAGCACTTATTCATGACAAGTATACTCTTAAAAAATTTGTCAGTTCCTCGCAAGTTTTTTGTATTTTGAGAATAAGGATTATTAATTTGCGAGATTTTGCTTTCGAGATTTAAACAAAAGTGAGATTTCACCATTCGTGATTTCAATTCGCAGCATTTATATTGCTGCCTTTGATTGGTTGGGTACAAAATCTCACATAAAATTAGAAATTGAAATCTGAGTTATGAAATTTCACAAATAAAAATCTCACTATTACTAATTTCGTAATAACAAATTCTCTTTTTAAGACCACCCAATTACAAAATCTTGCAAACTGAAATATTGCAAATTAAAGCTTCGCAAAATTTAATTGAATTACAAAAAATACATTTTTTAAATTAAAATCTCATGCGAGAGCCATTCAATTTTTTGAAATTTTAATTTTGGAGAATTTGATTTGCAATATTTTAATTTTGAAGGATTTATGTTGACATTTGTGAGATTTTTCGATGCGAGATGTAAAAACGAGATTGTCAAAAGCTTGCTTTTGAAAACAGGATTATTAATTTACGAGATTATGTTTTCCAAGATTTAAAAAAAAACGAGATTTTCAAATTCAAGATTTTAGCTTGCTGGATTTTGGACCAATCCCTCTTGAGTTGGGTACGGAATCATTACTAAATTTTGCAATTACAAAATCCTACTTTTCATAGTCTTACATTACCACATCCAATTTATAAAAAACTCTCAATTATGAAATCTAACAAGCTTAAATCTCGTAAATCTAAATCTCACAAAAATTTAATTGCATTGCACCAAAAACATTTCTTAAATCAAAATTGTAACAAATTTAAAAAAAAAAATAAAATTTTGCAAGATATTAGTTTGCGAGATCTTCATTTGCAAAATTTGAATCTAGACAATTTTTGTGAATATTTACTTGATTTTAAGATGCAGGTTTCAAATCCACAAATGTTTAAAATGAAATTTTGTAAATGAGAGAATTTGAACAGCAGGATTATTAATTTTTGATATTTTTATTTTCGAAATTTATCAAAAAAGCGAGATTTCGTTATTTGTGCTTTTGGTTTGCGGTATTTCATCGCGCTACCTCTGTTGAGTTCGGTATGAAATCTTGCAAAGTCACAATAAAAATCTCGCGTTATGAAACTTCGCAATTAAAAAATCCCACTTTCGCAATTTTGCAAAACAAAATCCTGTTTTTTTTCAAAATCTTGCAAAGTGAAATCGCGGAAATTAAAGTTTCTGAAAACTTAACTGTATTGCAACTATGTAATACATTTCTAAAATCTAAATTGTTCGAGATTTTAATTTGCAAAATGTTGGTAAAAACTATATTATTTGCAATGCAATTAAATTTTGAGATGATTTAATTTGCTAGATTTTGATTCTCTCTGTAAGACTTTTGTTGATATTGGCGAGATTTCTTGATGCGAGTTGTAAATGCGAGATTGTTAATAGTGAGATTTTTTAATTGCGAAATTTTAATAAGATCCTACGAGATTTCGTTTTTTAATATTTAAGCGAGATTTTCATATTTGAGATTTTGGTTTAAAGGATTTAGTACCGTTCCCTGTTTATGGTTGGGTACAAAATCTTGTCGAAACAAAAATTCACAATCGAAGTCTTACATTACGAAATTTTGCAATTACAAATTTTCACTTTTGATAATCTCGCAACTAAAAAAACCTTGCAAACTGAAAACTCACATATCATGATCTCTCAAAATTATATTGCAAAATTTTAATTAGCGAGATTTTAATAAAACAAGACTTTGGTTAATATTTGCGAGATTTTTCGCTTTAAGATTAGACTGTCTAAAGCAAAATTTTGTAATTGTAAGATTTTGAAGAGCAGAATATTTAATTTTCGAGATATCGTTTTTCAAGATTTAAAAAAAAAAATTCGTTATTCGACATTTTCGTTTGGTTGCAATATTTGATTAAAAGTTTAAATGACCTGTCCTGCATATATTTAAATAAATATCAACAATTTGGTGGGTCTGTGCCAGGTGAAATCGAGATATTCAAGTGAAGATCAGGAGTAAATTCGGAATTCGCACAGGAAAATTAAACAAATCATAAGATAGATGCTTATTATTTTATAGACACGTTTAAACGTTTTTTTTTTGAAAAAAAGTACTCTATTAAATAAATTATATTATTGTTTGTGTACATAAAATGTAATTTGAAATTGTCTTACCCCTAAAATACAGAAAGGCATGAACCTACCAAGGCCCATGGAGCACAACAAAAAGAAAGAAAAAAAAATTAAAGATAATGTCTTGAACCCAATTTATTTACCAGATTCCAACCATAAAAAGACATTTAAATTTTCTCAAAAACCAAAGAGAAAAAAAAATTGCATAAAAAACACAAATTTCTAAGAAATAGGTACCTTTTATTTTATTCAAATGACTTAAAGGAAAAAGACATTTGCCAAATAATAAAATTCCACTCGCACTTAAAACATTGATGGAATTTGTGTCCCATGAAAAACAAAAAAAAAAAAAACACCCCAACATCTTTTACATCCACAATCTGTCCTCATACACACACATACTTGTATGCTGAAAATAGCAACAAAAAAAAAACATACTTGTAGACACCTAAAAAGCTAACGCGCGCACACCTGTAAATTTCGAGACCATTAAATAAAATCAACCCAAGCATTAAACCCCTATTTGCAAGAGTGTCCGTTTTGCCAAAGCATCCAAGAATATAAAACGCATTAAGAAAGTTGTGAAAGCGTAAGGGTGTTGTGCCATGCTATTTGTATTGGGGGTTTGATGGGGATGGGGTTTAATTGTGGGCAAAGGAAGGTTGAATAACAATTTTCTTCACCCCATTACGTAGGTAGCTACATATAACGAAAGGATTATTCCTGTATGTCGTGTCGTATGCTATCCTAAACGTGAAAATGTCCTCAATTCATATGGAAAATATTTGGCTACAGGTATAGAAGCATGCGTAAAGGTATGTGCCATCAATCTTACAGTTATTATTATATTCCCTTGCCTATCCTTTGAATAAAGGTCATCAGCTGAGAACAAAACTGATATCTACTCAAAGCACAAAGCAGAGGGAAAGGCAAATGGTTGATGGCAAAGCAAAATATATGTCACAAAACTGTTCCAAAGGAGTAGTAGAAGGGTCTGGAGAGGATATACAAGGAAAGCACTCAAGCCTATTAACCCAACAACGAACAACACCTTGCTGCTTGCCCATTATATTAAGTCAGATAAAAGAAACAAGCCCACATTTTCCCACATCACACAGCTTTAACACAGAGACGACAGCATCAGAAAATAGAATGATTCCATCAAGGAACCTTGAAGTATTCACCTTATATTTTCATAAGCAAGCATCCATCCTCAGCCACAATCCTTGCATTCTACATCATCATCTCATTCAACGAAGAATCTTCATATTTTTTACTGTTGTGTATTTTTCTTCTTTTATTCCATTCAACAAGAAGAGGTGTGATATGAGTGTTGAGAAGGACAACGACGAAGAACAAAACAGGACTCTATATCTCTCTAACTCACTATAATACCACACACGCACACACAAGCTTCCCTCAAACTTATAGAAGAAATATAAAATGGCAATATTTATGCACGCAGTCGTATGAAATATTTAGGTTATGTCATCATACCATATCAGGTGGATGGATGTTATCCTGTTTTATTTGTTTTGTACGTGTTTGATAATAAGTGTTGCACGACCTGAATAAATATACCAAACACTTTCTTTTTCGCACGGCACGTAGTAAAAATAACACAAACACAAAATATGTTTTATGCAACAAACAAGTTTTTTTTTTTTTTTTTTGTTCTCTCTCCACACTCCTCCACCACCTGTACGGGTCCAACATACTCTCATATTATCTACGGAAGGGGCTGGGGATGGGGATACGTTATGGCCATGGTAATATATTAAGGATGTTGTTTTGCGAGTTATATGGACTCAGGACTACAATAATATTATATGCGAGCTTGTTGTTAAATTTGTGTGTCCATTGGCACACTTTAGTGTGGTACGCTCGTATAAAAGTTGTTTCGTAACATTTTTTATTTCTCAGTGAAGGTTTAATAATATTTTGTTTGGAATTATGTCTTCCAATGAGGATGAATAAGAATTTAAAACACAAGCAACTTGACATACATTTTTATGTTATTTTAATTTTTTTATTTTTCTTAAACTTATGTGACCGTTAAAATACTTAGTGATGCTTCTAGAATCAAGCTGTTCTACCAGATGAATTTTAAGGAATTCGTTTCATGTTTTGTTTTGTCTTGTTTTAAAAAGCAGTACAGAAATATTTTTGAAGGAGTAATGAAAACTTTCAAATGTGTACGATATGATATCCACCTGAAAAGTATCTGTATTTAGTTGACCTAAAAAAATTAAAAAAAAGCTAAATAAAATACCTAAAAAAGGTAAACAAAAAGGCATTTTTTAAATAAAGATCAAAGGGCACAGAAGTGCCTTGCCATTTCTATAGGAAGAAACTCAGGCTATTTTAAACTCCCCTCTTATTTCAGTACCGATAAAGTCAGAAACTTTAAATTCACCTTATTTTCTGAACTTGTCAAGCAGATTCGACTTGCTTAATTTTATATCTCTAGTAATTTCTGAGTACTTAAAAAATCGCTAAAACCGTAAGTAGATGACTGACTCACTCACTCATTCACTGCTAGATCACCGTTGTACTTTGAAATTTCGAACAACTGTAAGTCTTGTACAAAAAAATTCGAAAATTTTTAAATTTTTAATTCAGAGGTCGGGACATCCACCTTCTTTCTCAAAAATTCATATAAATTATATGAAAAATGATGGAAATTGAAAATCTGGAATCTTCTGTTCAGGGGCAGGCTTGTCAGATTGGGATATTTATCGCAAATTGGGCTATATTTTTCCGAAATTGCTGACAAAAATTTTAATATGGCAGCCGAATCATAATTGGGCTACTAATAGTCCAAATCTAAATTTGGGCGATATTTTTTGTTCGTTTAAATAAATCATAAGTAAAACACAATTCTCACCCTAAACATACTTTTCAAGCATTCCACAATTTGGCACCACTTTTCATCACTGAATAGTCCCCTATTACACGAAGATTCTATACGTGTAACTCTTTTTAATGGGTGCAAAGGTGAGATCAGTAATAGAAATTCGAAAAAAGTTATTGGATTTGACATTTTGAATCAACCGCAACAAGCTCCATTTGAAATCATTCAGTTTCTCTGTTGTTTCCTGAATTTCCATTCAAATTCTTCTTTCTTTTATGAAAGAAAGATGTTAATATTTTATTTTCTGTTGTTTTTAAAATGAAAATAAATTGTGATTTTTATTGGTTTTGGGCTTCTTTTTCGGCTCCGATTTTGGGATACAAAAGTTTCTGAATTGGTTGAAGACATGGCAACCCTGTTCAGGAGTCATCGCGCAGTGAGGTCAAAGCCGAAAAAGCGATTAATTTGGTATTGTGAAACACTTTTTCTTTTAGTATTTTTAATGCGAACCCCAGCTGTTATGATGATTTTATAGTAAGAAAATTTGCTCAAAGCCGAAATAAGCCCTTATAGCTGATATTTTCCATAATTTTTCTTTCTCAAGAATTTTTATTTAAAATTTGTCTGTCAATTCACTATGTTAATATATGCCTAAAGGTATATGATGAAAAAATAATGTATTCCATTATTTAGACTACCCCGAAAGGTTCCGCCAAAAATTTGGACTTCAGATGTACTTCCAGACTTGCTAAGCCATATACAAAATAGTTTCACTCTTCTGGGGTCTGTCAAAGGGTTTTTCTGTTAGCCCTGGGTGTAATAAAGATCATATTGAAACAATATTGTACTAGTTTTGTGATAAGTAAATAAAAATTCAATTTAAGAAATAAGATAATTTTTTATGGAATATAAATTCATAATGGAATATTTTCTTCTTCTAAAATAATTTTTAATCACTCATATCCGATGAAAATGAGGGTTGTATAATGGGACAATTACGAGCAAGGGTTATTATTATTGAACATGTTTGTTTGACCAATAAGCATGCTTAAAACTGAAAATGCTACAAAATTTACCCAAAGCTTTCTAAGTGAATTGTCACACTGACTGCTCTTCAATATTTTTGGTATAACTCGAAAACAAAGCCAAATTTGAAAATTTTACATACCTAAAACTATTTGTTTAAAATAAAATTTTGTATTGAAATGAATGGTTTGAAAAATTTTAAACGAACATTTAAATAAAAAAATGTGAACAAAAACCAACATAAACAAAATTGAGATTTTTTTTTTTCTAATTCGTACATAACTTTTCTTAAGCAAAAACTTAAGGCTTAATATAGCATGATCAAAAATAATTTTTTATTCAAAACTTTAAGAGATTCACCTCTTCAAATCTGTCCATTTCTTTTAATTTTTCACAGTTTTGGCCCAAATGTCCTTTTTTCGGTACAATATGACAAGTTTCCCATTCGTTAAAATATTCTAACTCGAGATTCTGATGAAATATGACATTAAGATTATAAAAAATATTTAAAAAGTAGGTAATTGTGCAATTTTATTGTCCGGCTCTTTTTAAATGCTTCTAGACCTACAGAGTAAATAAGGCTGGTCTGATTTATATAAAATAAAGCAAGAAATGTTAAATTTGTTATGTGTTACCCAAAAATGGGCTAGAAATGGAAAAATTTGAACGGCTGTAACTCTGACAGTTTTAATTAATTAATGTGCAACTCAGCAAAAAATTTAATTTTTGATTTTTAGATTGTTTTTTTTTTTAAGTTGGTTTAAATAACTTTTCTTGCTTGATTTTTTATAATTTTTTTAAAACCATCCACTTCGATAGAAATTATAAAATTCAGCTAAGTGTCGGATTTACACCCAAAAACAATTAAAAAGTGGCCAGTGTGACCATTTTCTCAGAAACGCAAAGGTCAATTTGAATCATTTTCGGGTTTAAGCATGATCAAGGGCCAGGCCAAAGAAACATTTTAA
This sequence comes from Dasysyrphus albostriatus, assembly GCA_946251815.1. Classification (NCBI taxonomy): domain Eukaryota; kingdom Metazoa; phylum Arthropoda; class Insecta; order Diptera; family Syrphidae; genus Dasysyrphus; species Dasysyrphus albostriatus. Next base: position 130,612,467 of record OX276337.1, on the reverse strand, counting down.
AAAATAAAAACTCTAACACGTAATTGTACCCTGTTAAAAGGTCTATAGGTCAATATGACAAAAATTTAGTTTTTAATTATTAAGAATTAAGTTTGTTTAAGAACTTAGTAACTAACAATGAAGTATTTATGAAAGCTTAACCAGTAAACCTCCCAAATTTTAATCAATTTTGATTGATGAAATTCTCTCAGAGAGAAACAAATTTCCGAAAAAGTATGGAATGGTTTGGGTGGCAAATTTTGGTTTTGCAACCATATTTAAATAAGCTAAGAAATCTTTATTGAGAGCTTGAGAAGAAAAAAAAGAGTGCCATTTTAAAACTTTATTAAATATAATTGTAGGGACAAAAATAATTTTAAATTGTTGGAGCGGTTTTCTCAAAAAATTTTTTTTTATGTATAAAAATCCTAAAACAATTTTAAGGAAAACTTTTGGCATGCAAACCTTAAGTATTTATTTAAGAAAAATAAAAATAAAATTTGAAAAAAAAATTGTCGGCCCGTTTTTGAAATACCGAACTTTCAAAAACAAATTTTGAAACTATTTTTAAAAATACAAAAACTTTTTTTTTGAAAATTTTGATATTCAATATTATTTAATTTTATTTCAAATTTGTACATATACAAATTAATCTAAATCCGTTCAGCCGATAATGAGGAAATTTAAATTTAAAAAACATGTTCTATGACAGGTACCTACTATTAATTGTTGTTAAGTGCTAAATTTTATAATTTCTTGTAGTAAATCGAAGTATATGGAAAAAGTTTAACCGAAATCGTAGGAGTCATTTTTGAGAAAAAAATATTTTCCTTTTCAGTTTTTTAACTTTTGTATGGAAGATACTATATTTATTTTTTCATATATTTAAAATTAGTTCTTAAAATAATTTAGAAAGTAGTAAAAACCTTTAAAATATTGAGTTTCCAAAAAATCGCTGATATCTTTTTCGAAATATTTATAAAATAAATAAATTTGAAACATTTCTTAAAAATCAAAAAAATATTTTGTTTTAAATTTAAGTACACAAAAGTATTTATAATTATTTGAAGCCTCTGTACAAAAAAATTATTGAAATCAATCAAACCGTTTTGAAGAAAATCGAAAATTAAAAAAAATGGTTCTTTGACAGGTACCATGAATTACCGTTTTTTTAAAAATGGTTTTCCACCCAAAGAAAGCCTTTACTAAAAGTAATTTACTGAATGTTTTTTTTAGAAAAGTTGTTGAGCCGTTTTTAAATAAAATACGATTATATAAAATTGCTGAAAAAAATTGTATTGCAGATACCGTTAGTTTTGGTTCTAAAAAAAGTTTAAATAAACGTGTGGGCATAATCATCAAAAACCACTGTGTACCAAGTTAGAAGTAAAATTAGATTGGGCCGTTTAGGCTGTAGACTAGCAGACAGACAGACCTATAGAATTGTGCCACCCACTTTTTTGGTGTTCTCTATCATCGAAATGTCATATTTGATTGTTATCTCAATTTTTTTTTTTTTTTTTTTGCACGAATCCAAAACTTGCCTTAAAGTACCTACATATTGAGTGTGGCAGTGGGTGGATTCTACTGTGACCATTTTTTTCATTTTCCATGACAGTTATAAACTCTGAAAATATCATCCAGATCAGTTGAGTCATTTCTGAGGAATAAAACAAAAATGTAGAGATATTTTTGAGAAATCAAGAAATAAGAAAAATGTACCAACCACGCCCCCTTTTTAAAAAAAATCGAATTTTTACAAAAACCTCATACTATTCTTTCTGTTTCATGAATAAAAACTTAGCAGTTGTCATACAAATCCAATAAATAACTTAAATCAATGTGACATAGAGCAGCTTGTACCTTTTTAATCTATTTTGTATTCTTTGTCTTTATAAGCTCTCAATTCAAATAGTATAAGCCCTTTGGCGTTGCCGAGAAAGGAACCAAAATGGACCCAGTTTCTAAAAACCAAATGTTGAGAACGGAAATTATTTGAGCAATTTAAATTTTTTTTAAAAGAATATACTCTGTAAATGTCATCCCACATTTGAGATGTAACTTAGAAATAGATTAAATAGGGCCGTTTTCTAGAAAAGAACAGAAAACAAAAGCATTACGAACTGTGAAAATTTACATACTTAGAGTGATTACTGAATAACCAAGAAATCATTAAAGTATTTGTAGCTGTATAAGTTAACTACAGGAAGACTCAAAACTATAAAATAAATGCAACAAATCATGCTCACTGTGTTATTTTTTTTTTTGTGATAGCGGTGATCCCCAGATATAACATATCGTCGGCTTAAAGTGTAAAACGGCTAATTCCACATTTTTTTGACCATTATAGAAAACTTCAAAAAATGTTAAAAAATACAAAAACCTATCAAATCTTTTCAATTTCACTAAATTTAGTAATAACAAGTGTTGAAAAATACTAAATTTACTTTTAATTTTATTAAAGCAATGCAAAGACTTTTTGTAAATATTTATTTGTATGTAAAAAATGCAAAATAGGAGTTAGCTGCTTTACACTCTTAGCCGAAGATATTAAAAGTCCCTAACCAAGGATTGCAAGATAAGGGATGGAGGGCGGTTCAAGGCCCCTTATGTAACAAGCAGATAAGTGCGTCCATGACATAATGAAAGAAAATTAAATTTCCTACAAAAACAAATTTTTTACGAACATTTGAAAAATTAGGAGATACACCCTAAAGAAAAAACGTAATTATTTTGTACGTTAACATATTAACAACAGTCGGGAAAGATGCTTAAAACCACTTTTATACTAAAAATTGAATAATATCTTTTAAATCGGCAAAATATGTGAAACATTTTTGGAAGCAAATGTTTTATAAGATATTTCAACCTACATGACTTTATTTTATCATGAGAATAACTTATTTAAAAAGTAAGTAAAATTTCTTTAAGCATTTTCTTATCTTCGTGTTAAAATGAACCAACACACTTCAAATTGCTTTTTATCAAAAATTGTATTCTACATTTTATCTTAATTATATATAATTTCTCTAAGCTCGTTAGCGCATATAAAACACAACAAATGAACTTCCATAGAACACGCTTAGGCTATCATCAACAACAAGCCTGCATGCCTAAAGTCAAATTCAACGATGCTATTTATAGCAATCCTTAAGATTCTCCATAAATAAAAAAAACATAAATAAAAATTCAAACTTCAGAGACTAACAATCATCATTTATCATAAGTACATACTTTGAATAAATACACCTCTCCATATAATATATACATACTTATGTACACATTAAGTCCAGCTGAAAATACCCTTAGCTTTCACATAAAGTTAAAAATCTCATAAATTTCCAACCAAATGGTCTAAAAGAGCAAATTGTTTTATTCCCCCAAAAAAAAAATGGTCCTACAGTACGTATACGTAATTTTTTTTATTCCTAGATTTTTACTAATTTTCTTCGTGATTTTCGAATTTTGGTGTTGGACTTTAGATGAAATTTATGTTCAATCAAATTTTTTCATATCTTCAGAAAACATGGGTAGTAAGGACAAAAAAAAAATGAATTATATTCACAAAACTTCCTGTTAAAGTTGCGTAAAGTATCTAGAAACCATAGGTACACGTATCTGTATAATAATTTCTTGCAACAAATCATCTTTTTTTTTTCATATAGACTGGAGGGTGCCTGCGTGTTTAGAAGGCTCCTTCTGAAAGTGTTTTATCATATATCTTCTTCTGTTTTTTTTTTTATTCTGCCATCAGGTATACCTGTAGACAATATTTTCATTTCTGGTGTGTTCAAATGAAGAAGCAGCAAAATAAAGGACTATGTGTGCCTTGTGCTAGAGGTAAAAAAAAAGTTGGAGAAGTGGAAATTTATATTACATAAACACTGCTTGACTACAGCTAGTTTTAATAAAGAAAAATTTATGAATAGCATCGTTGAGAAGATGAGGACCATACACATATATACTCCCCGGCAACAACAACAACAACAATAACAAAAAAAAACAGCCATTATAGGCATGTTACCTGAGAGCTTCATTGTTGCAAACTTTCTTGATTTTTTATCAAAAATTGCAAATGGACTTTATGGTTTCTATTTATTTTGGTAAAATAAATGTACAAACAAAAATAATAGTATTTGCGACTTTCTTTTTTTTAATAGAATTTAAAGTTTAAGAATAAAAATTATTGAAATTAATTTTCCTCATTTTTTTTTCAACAAATGCAGCTAAGTGGCCCATTCTGAATTCTATGGAATTATAATACAAAAAATGTGCACAGACATGATAAATACCTTTAAAAACTTTAGATTAAAAAAAAACTTAAAAGAACTCAGCTGGCAACTCTGTTTTAAGCTAACACCACAGTAAGCAACAGCAGCAGCAGCAACGGCATACAATGGCAATAATAAAAGCGACACCAAGAACTACTAGGGAATTGTATTTTATTTTATTACATTTAGCAGTCTCCATGACAGCGGTTTTCATCGTGAATTTGTGAGAAACAGTCCTGCTGTTGCATGCAGTATAACCTAACAACCACCAAGCGTCCCACAGTGGCACACACATATACATCACATTAAAATCCTTTGTTCTTATTGTCCGTGCCACTAACTTGCACAACGACAACAATGCTATACCTTCGTCAGACTGCATCCATTTTTTTCTTCTATTGAGATCCTTTCGCATCTCAATCCTAGGTGGCCAGGCAAGAAGTAGTATCCTCCCATTCCGACTTAAGGTGGTTAAGAAAGAAATTGGTTAATAATAAAGTGGCTCAACGTTGAGTGATGTATGTCTGGCTGTAGGCAGTATACAGTGACATATCAGAAGCCGGAAGATTAATTATTATCTGTGAAACATCCACGCTTGCATGGTATTATGTCCTACATAAATAAGGTAGAATGTCCTTTGATGACGACATTCGAGAGTAAACTTAAGAATGTGACCTAGATATCCGTTATATTATCTTGATTGTATTATAGCAAGAGAGGAAGAGAGAAAGAGATAGCGAAAAGAGCTATCGCGAGATAAATTCTCGGGTATCCTAAGTTCACACTTAGTGTCCTTGGATTGTCCATTAAATGACGTCAATGTGGAGTTAGTTTCTGCGATGCTCTATTGCTTTTGCCGGAAAAACAGCAACATAAAACTGTACAACATTTTTCTGAAAATGGGTGGAAAAGATTAATGGCATACTTGAAGATGTGTTCCAACATTTTTTATTTTAACTTTTTTTTTTTGTTGTTGTTGTTGTTTGTGTATATTTATTTTTGTCCGAACAAGAGACATGAATTGGATTGAGGATAGAATATAGAGTGATGGTGGTATCCTGTGTCCTGTCCTGGCAATGAAAAGAAACTTATTATGCAGTCTTTTCTCCGCTTATAAAGGATACGGCATAATGCGGAAGTTAAGATGTAAAGAATGGCGCTTAGGGATTTGATGTTTTGCTTAGTTCTTGTCTGATGATGTGATTTTATATAGAAGGTGCATAGAAAGAGAGAGTGTGTGAGAGAGAGAGAGAGATAGTAACTAGGTCAAATTTATATCTAATTTATGCATAAGGTGGATTCAACCATAATGTTTAAAGTTTATTTTTTATTGTATTTTTACTGTACCTACCTAAGGTTTTTGTTTTTTTTTTTTGGTGAAGGATTTGTGTTTTTTTTATAAATGACAGGATTAAGAGATTCATTGGGTTAAGGCAGGGTTTAAAAAGGCAAATAAGTTATCTCATTGGATCATTGTTAGTGCAAGAAAAAAGTGATCAATATAAATCGTTTTGGTGGCACGTTGGCAATTTAAGATTGTTTAGAAACTGATACTGATTTTTATTTTTTTTTTTTCCTCTCAATCAAGGTAGAAAAAAAGATGTAATACTTCTCTTATTTCAGCTTAATTAGCTAATTTAAATCGATTTGAATTTGTTTGAAAGAAATAGAAACCTTTTTTAAACTTAGTCCATTAAGAATGGTTTTCTTATAAAGAAAAAAAAAAACCTGAAAAACTTAAGAAAACCGATAAAGTCGTATTTCGAATTTTTTTTATCTTTGCATGGCTTGACAGGGCTAAATGAATTTATTTTTAATTGGCATGGAAAAAGAAGATCTGCTGTAAAATTTCTTTGCAATATTGGATGAATTGATAAACAATTCGAACAAGAAAAAACAAAGTATTTAAACTTAAGAGATTACGTAGAATTGAAGTAGATACATTCTATAATTCCAATGAACTTTTAAACTTGTTACAGAGAGATTTTAAATAAGCTTAATAACGGGTGATTTTTTAGCTGGTTTGGTTTTGGCAACACTGGTTTTGACAGCTGACGTGTGTTTAGTACCTTGTGTCACTGTCAAACAGCTTCAGTTTGGTTTGCAATTTAACCATGGATCGTCTTACAAATGAACAACGCTTGCAAATTATTGAATTTTACTATCAAAATTCGTGCTCGGTTCGAAATGTTCATCGCGCGCTGCTTCCATTTTATGGTCGGCATTCTCGACCTTCTGAGCAGTCTATTCGGAAGATTGTGACCAAATTTCGCACCAAATTTACTTTGTTGGACATTAAACCACCAACACGTTTACGTACTGTGCGTAGTGAAGAAAATATTGCGGCCGTATCAGCTAGTGTGACAGAAGACCGCGAAATGTCGATTCGGCGCCGTTCCCAGCAGTTAGGCCTTTGTTACAGCACTACGTGGAAAATTTTGCGGAAGGATTTGGGCGTAAAGCCTTTTAAGATACAGCTGGTGCAAGAACTAAAGCCAGCCGACCTACCACAACGCCGAATTTTTGGTGAATGGGCTCTTGGAAAGCTGGCCGAGGATCCGCTTTTTTATCGAAAAATTGTGTTCAGCGATGAGGCTCATTTTTGGTTGAATGGGTACGTAAATAAGCATAATTGCCGCATTTGGAGTGAAGATCAGCCAGAAACATTGCAACAGCTACCAATGCATCCCGAAAAAGCCACTGTTTGGTGCGGTTTATGGGCCGGCGGCATTATTGGGCCATATTTCTTCAAAGATGATGCGAATCGCAGCGTTACTGTCAATGGTGAACGCTACCGAGCGATGATAACAAACTTTTTTTTGCCCGAAATGAAAATTCTTGACTTGCATGATATGTGGTTTCAACAAGACGGTGCCACATGCCACACAGCACGCGAAACAATGGCGCAATTGCGAGGCGAGTTTGGTGAACAGTTAATTTCACGTTTCGGGCCGGTCAATTGGCCGCCTAGATCGTGCGATTTGACAGCATTAGATTATTTTTTGTGGGGGTATGTCAAGGCTAATGTCTATAGGGACAAGCCCGCTTCGATTGACGCACTGGAAGCCAACATCCATGCATTCATTCGTGAGATACCGGCCGATATGTGTGAAAGAGTACGCCAAAATTGGACTCAGCGGATGGGCTACCTGAGACGCAGCCGCGGTCAACATTTGCATGAAATTATCCTTAAACATTAAATTGCAAGGTTCAAACTATCGATTCAAATAAATATTTCATTCATTTTTTCGAATTTTTTGTGTGTTTTTTTTTTTTAAGTTCTAAACCTCTTAAAAAATCACCCGTTACTAGTTTCTCATTGGTTTTGAATGAAAAAGTTGAACATCATTAGCTTAGAGGTGAATTAAAGAATGTTTTTAGATTGGGGCAGGGTTGCAATGGTGGTCTTAGCTATTTTAGGGCAAACGTGTTAAAATCCCAGACTTGAAAGGAAGCCATCTACCTTAAAGCCTAGTACGCAGATCGAGACAAAATTTATCTGCCATATAAGATTTTATCCAGGACAAATTTATCTCGGATTTTTTCTTCCAAAAAAGCAGCTCAAGCACAAAATTTGACCATTGTAACCGCTGTACATGAAAAAGAAAAAGAAAGTCTCTACTTAATTTAGGGCGGGAAAAGAATGTTTCATTCTTTCCATTGTATAAAGAAAATTATGACATAAGAATGGGAATGTTTTTTAATCTAGCGACATCGTAGCCATCCTTCAACGGCATTTGACAGTTAATAACTTGACAGATCGGACACAAACTAGTTTTTGATAATAAAAGTTTATTTTAATCCAAATATAAGCCAATTTCTCTGAAATCACTTATTCCGCAAAAGTTAGAAAAATGAAAACTTCGGAGTTCTTAGAGGTTTTTTAATTCATCGACGGCGTGGCCATCCTTCAATATAATTTGACAGTTCATGGCTTGACAGATGGGGCATAAAACTATGTATAAAAAATTTACTTCCATCAAAATGTTACCAAATTGCCTAAAAATTACCTTTTTCTAGAGAACTACAAAAATAAAAAATTCAAACTCTTTACAGATATTTTCATTTACCCACATTACATTGTTCACTATCAAGCACAGGTGATCCATTTTACTTGCACGGTTTCAAAGAATCTAATTTCTGTATTTAAATTTGTTTAATTTATGTGAATTGAAGGAAATTTATGCATAATTTTTTTTAATTTATACTGTTCTCATTTTTCGTTTGTTTTTATCTCTCAACTTTCAAAATTTGTCTTGAGAATAAAAGGCCTGTTCCTTTACTTTGAAATTCTATGATTCTCTGTGCATTTTACATACTTCAAAGTTCTGTCAAAATTCTATTAAAAAAAACAATTTTTGACATTAGTTTGGACAAAAAATCACAGAAATTCAAAGTAAAGGAACACACATAAATAAATAGAAAACAAAACCCGAATAAATTAGAAACAAAAAACTATGTTAATCTTAAGTTTTCTTATATCTATGAGGCGTTTGAATTTTACCGATTGATTACTTTTACAATTTTAAAGTCATAAAATGAACCACAGCTTAAGTTGCTTAAATTAAATTTTGTTAATAATATTCCCTTAATGGTGTCGGGTAAATTTCTTCTCCCTACTCCATTTTGAGTTAGTTTGTGAGAACAGTCCATGTTTAAGACTTTGCAAAATAGAATTAAGCGACTTTGAATGGATCCGAGTAAAGTTTTCCGGATCATCATCTTTTAAAACAACTAACCCCTTTTTTATTATTTGTATTCTGCATCAATGAATTTTGAGATAGTTAAACTGAAAAAATTGTGTTTTATCTATTCTATCCTTGAACATGAACTAAGTATAAGTCTCATCCAAGAACAACCTTAAGCTCTTCAAAATTCAAATAATAACAAAACGGAACCCTAGACAACAACTTTAAGAAAGGCGAATAACATAAGAATCTCCATCCAGCTAGAGTTAGAGAAATTTTAATGAGTTTTAGCTTGAACACTGTGCTGGCCACTGAATAAACAAGTGAAATTTCAATCAAATATTTAATATCGTTAAATATTCAAAGTAGTGTTCTATTTCAATCAGAAAAGTTAATCCTAGAAATTGGGGGCTCGTCCGGGATAATCCAACAAATTGTGGACCCGTCTAGGATGGGCCTCGGATAATCCTACATGTATATGCAAGAGGAACATTATACAAATCAATAAGTAAACGAATACAAATATTTGACAAAATTAATGAACCAATGGAAAATTAGATAAAAAAGAGGACAATTTCTTAAAACTATGGAATATGGATAACGCTAGAGTGAAAAAGAGGAAATGTCCTTTAAAAAGAAGACGTTTGGCAACACTATATTGAGGGTAAATCATTTATTTACAGACAAAAAGGATGGGACCCAATATTGACATTTGGTGTACACCTTATACAAAAGACATACATTCAGAGGAACTATTTACCACCAATCTTTAAAATCTATATTTCAAAAAACTACCAAATTCCTATAAGGCTATGTACCCAAATTTAAAAAAAAAATCTGTGGAGTTTCTAACAAAGTATGGTTCGGCTGACAGATATCGAGGAAACCATTTTTCATCTATTTTTAAAGAATGCGGCCTAATGGAAGCTTTCAACCCCGAAAATTGAGTTTTGTACTGGCTCCCCTACACTTAAAAAATTAACTGTGTCATACCCCAAAATGCATGGTTCGTGTATCAGACTAGAGACTAAACAGTTTGGTTTTAAATCTCTATTAACGCTCCTAATGACTACTTCAACGTGAGTGTCACTTAGTCACTTATAATTCATAACGGTGCAAAGTTTGCCGTTTTTTTGACATTGACATAAGAATGTTTTGTAAGAATATTCAATGAAATCATTGTAAGCTCACCTCTCCTTCAATTCTTCATTCAATAACTTGCCACTACCTCACGTATCAGAAGCAATAGAAACCTGCATAACAATAGAAACTGAGAAATAGAAAATAATTCTTTACCATCGACAGCCGTCATACGCATTCTTTTATTTTTTTTTCTTAAGCTTCTTAAGAATTGGTAAACTTGTAACTGATTTATGAGTTGTTTAGTTATGGACATGCCTTATGAGTTATTGCTTCTTTGCCTATATAGAACTCTAGCACAACCCCAAAAAATATTCTAATACTTGAACGTGATCCCGGCGCCATAACATTCATTTTGTTTGATTTTAAAAGAGCTATTGAGGGTATTTGAGAAGTGTGGTCAAAATAGGAGGAGATATTGCGAAAAAAGTAGCTAATTTTCGTATCAACTACAATAGTTAACAAAATTTTGGGTCACGATAAGGTTCATAGAAAAAATATATTTTCTAGAATAATTTTAGGTTGGTGAACACAAAATAAAATTTTTTTTTCCAAAGAAGCGTTTTCGAGATATGCACAAAAATCATTTTCCCAGCTATTTTTTCAGATAACTTCTGGCATAAATCGGCACCAATTTATAACCTTAGATACCTAAATAATTTTTGGTAAAAACTTTATTTTAGGGTATAGAACTTTGAATACCTGTAGGGCTGTCTGACATTTGTATGACTTAATTTGAAAAATATTGAAACCGCCATTTTTCATTTAATAGTTTATAACTTCTTTATTTATCATCCGATTTTAGCAAACTTTGGCTTAAGTCTTTGTTTTAAAACATCGCATTTAACTTGAGTCCTTAAAATTATTTAAAATTATTTTCTTCTACCGATATGGAGCAACCAAAAACTAGTTTTTTTTTAATCCTCTTATTTTTAACGTTGAGTGCTTGTAACTTATTAAATTTCAATTCGACCTACACAAACAGCTTAGGAGACAGATAAGTCCATTTAATAAATATACATTTAATGTTAATTAGCTAAACCGTTAGAGAGATTCATCCCAGTATTTGAAAAAATACCCGAAAAAATGATTTTTGCGCATATTTCGAAAACGTTTCTTTGAAAAAAAACGCTTCTAGAAATTATACTTTTTCTAGGGACCCTATCAGGACTCCAAAATTTTGTCAACTAGTGTAATTAAAGAAATACCGAAAAAAATTTGATATTCAATTGTTTAACAAAAATTAAACAAAAAACTGTCCAAGCTCCCAATAAATACTATAGCTTCTTTAATTTTTAATATTTAAAAATTCTAAGTTCTAAAACGATACGGTTTTCAGTGTTTGACTAAGAATTGACAAGAACTTTGAATTTAGAAATTGTATTGAATTGAATTTTGAAATTTAAAACGTAAAATTTTGAAAGAAATTGGTTAGAAAATTATTTTTCAAAATATTCAGCTGGAAAATTAATTTTTCAAAAAAATTTAACCAAAACAACTTTTGTTTGTATAAAGGAAACAAAAAAAGGTATTCCTGGCCTTACAAAAAATATTATGTCGTATTAAATGTATTGATTTTTAAATATTTTTTTAAGATTTAAGTCAATTTCTTAGAAAATTGACGATCTCACCTAAACGGGGGGAAATAGAACCCCCGCCTATATATATATTGTATTTTACTGTCTAGTTCTTACCTACACGCTCAATTGTTTTTCATGATTTAGGCAGATTATTTTTATTAATTTTTTCTAGCAAGGACCTCTTGAGTATTTCGCAAGTTTTCCTAGTTTAGATTTCATATACCGAAAAATTTCAAGGGCCTTGGTAAAATTTGGCATTTTAACAAAAATGTCATACTTTGCTTGGTAAATATTTGATCAGCCTTATTGTGAGTTTATCCAGAAAAATATTTCACCCAAAAAATATTTGTTCACCCGGAATTTCAGTAGCTACTATGAGTTTCCGCGAACTTCTCTTGCCATTAAATAAGCAAAGGATTTGCCTGAAAAGTGAAATTTAAAATTTTTCGGATGAAAGTCACAGTAAGGATGCATATCGTCAGCTTTCTGTAAGACCCTCGTAAGTCTTAAAATGTTATTTTGATGAATTTCAGATCAAAACAAACCACTGAATTTAAAAATGAATGCCTCGTAACTTTTTTATGGTTCCTTTTGGTTCTATCAACAAGTTTTAAAACCTTTTACCATCTAAGAATTCCATTTTATAACCCTTTAAATAATTTTTTTTTGTCTTCTAATCAATTTTTCAAAACAGACTTACGATGTTTTAACAGAGAGCCACCGATATGAATTCTGGAAGTCATATAAATTGAAAGATTTTAAATTCTCAAGAAGTTTGTATTTTCATTTTATGTTTTAACTTTTTTTCCTACCCAAACACTTACTTACCTAACTAAATCAAAGTATAGTCATGGTCTAATCTGAAAAAAAAACAATAATATTGCAGAATAGAAAAGCTTATTCTGAAAAATATATACTTAAAAAAAGACAATTGACAAACATTTTATAAAGCCTTCTATCTACCCCAGCATGATGTCCTTCACAGACAAGATCGATTCCTGTTGTAGAACACAATTCAAATAAAAATTGTCTCCTTTCCAAAAAAAAAAAACAAAAACTTAAAAATACTACAAAAAAAAAAATAGTAAAAACCGTAAATCATGCTTCAGAGCACTTCAAAAGAAGGTCGACACATTTGGTGTACCGCAAACAATTTCAACCTGGCAATCATTAGGTGTCTATTCAAGGATCAATAGTTTGGCACACAAAGAAATTTGCAGGAAAAATGTTATTTCACACGAAACCTTGTACACTAGTTGGCTTGGCTTGCCACCTCTGGGTGTCGTACTGGAAAATTATACAAGTCATCGTTGTCGCTGTCGTTGTCGTCGTGTCAATGTGTGGTACAACTATTTTTTTTTTTTTCGTTTTTAGGACAGAAAAACTCAGATTCACAAAAACGTCAGTCTTCGTTTGAATATTCCGGAATCTCATGGGGGACATCTAGTATACAAGTGTGTCTATGTATTTTGAACTTTTTTTTTTTGAAAAGTCAATTTATACTAGATACTAGAACAACAACAACAAAAAGCCATCAACAACGAAAATGAATTCAAATACATACTTTGACTGACTCCATTTTGCTGATGCCAATTGGTATAGATATTTATGTATGCAGAAAAGGTATATAGACAGGACACAGGATACTCCAGTGTGTCATGTCAAAGTATTTTGCTGTTGTTGTTGTTGTTTTGTGTCACTATCAGTTCCATTTGTAGTTTCAAGCTAAAGTTACAATGCTCGAAACTAATATTTTAACCTAATAACATTTGTTTCACAGGACATGGCACTGCGGTGTGCTCAGAGAAGCAGCAGTACCAGCAGGAAGAGAGGTCCTTGTAGAATTTCATTCCAACACCGGTTAATGAAGAAGTCTTTTATTTTTATGTAAAACATCACAAAAACAAAAAAAAAGGGTTAATTTATTCACCTTTTGTGGGGCACAGACATGAATTTTCAAATAAGGATATGCATTGCACCAGACTGAAAAAATAATGAAAAAGTAAATGAAAGCTGGATATTCAAAGGGATACTAAGAACGATGACTCTATGACATGGCTGAAAGGATTTATATCCATGCTTTTTGCATTTCATAATTACTATATGCTTATATGTATTTAGTTGTAGATGTAGGTCTGTCAAAGTGTGTCGTCCCTTTTTTATTCTGAGCTTCTCAGAGAGAAATGCTTATACAGATGTATATATTTCACAAGACTATACCTATATCTGCATATAAATTCGCAAAAGGATGTGAAGTGATGATGAAATGCTTATAGCTGATGCAACTTTAATTTATCTAGTCATCTTAATTTGAATGCGGTTAATTGCAACAAAGTGTTATAGTGAAACTAGTAAAATATCGAATGTTGAAAATGACACCCTAGGTTCTTAAAAATTTTGCTTTGACACTTAGTTTGTTTTGATAGTTAAGCTTTTTGATGTTCTAAAAAATTACCAAAAAAAATCTAATTAGTTCTAGTTCTTAAGAAAAATAAGGATTTAGTCGCAAGAACTTAGAGGAATGATATATGCAAAATATTTTAGGAGAATAAAAACAACAATTACAAGGAAGTCGTTAAATATTTTAGTTCATTCAATATCAAACACTAAGAAAGAAGCTTCGCATAACACGACTCAACCTAATCTATGTATCCTCTATGTAAAACCTTTTTTCAATTAAAGCATTCATTGAGTTAAGAAAAATGCTTGCAAAAATAATCTACCCTATAAAATTGAACCTATAAAAATGTATAAACTTGCTCATTGAGATACAAAAAAAAACGCTGATTTTTTTTTATTATTATTTTTTGCAGCCAACAGAGCAGCTGTGTTTTAAATAAAAAGGATTCATTTTGCCTTTGACGTAACGATGTTTGAGGCTTCCTCCGGTTGCATAACATTAAGCAATTAAATTCAATTTAAGTATGAAATGTAGTTTTAATGGAGTAATTACGAAATAATTAAAATTTTTAAGAAATTTTTTTTTTATTTTTGTTGAACTGGAAAGTTGTGATAAAAATGGTATTTTGAATTCAGATTTGTTTGCAGAATAAGTTACAAGTGAAGTGTGAATGAAATTTTTTCTTTGAATCCTTGAAATGTATCTCCCACATTCTCTGTTTGAATTAAGTGGTAACAAAATATTAAATTATTATTTCTTTTGGATTTTTGATTTTGATTGGTTGAGGTTAAGTTATAGTTAAGTCATACTGTATTTTTACCATGCAAGTTGTATGGTAGTTTTGAAAACATAGACATAGGTAGTCTGCTACGCTTCATAAGAAGCTTCAAGTGGTTCACGAAGTAAGGAAAAGGGTTTCCTAGATTCATGTGGCATCACAATGGGCCAACTCATGGTCTAAATTAGTCTGTTTTTGTGACTGGCAGCCATTTAAACCTAACCTAACCTTTGATTTTGCTGCTCTTTTGTTTTTTTGGGGATGCTAAATCCAAATCTGAGGCTGGCGACTAAAATTTCGTGAGGCAACATGGAAAAAATGTAAAAAATAGTGCAAAAATGCATTGTTTGGGAGTTTTTCACTAATGTCTCGACAAATAACAATTATTCAAAAATAATATCAAATATTATTGAAAGTATACACAATTTCCCAAAAATTACTGTTTAAGTTTTTTTTTCTGCGATGACTTATTTGAACTCAAACACTAGTATTTTTATTGTTTTCGAAAATTTGTCCAGTCAAAACGTCATTTGACCTTGCGCGCAGAGGCACGGTCTGTTTTTTTTTTTTCATAGATCAAAAGAAACTTATGTGAAAATCTTAAAACCAAATTTGCACCACCTAACAACTTTTTTACCAAAGTTATTGGTTAAAAAGTTTTTTTTACCATTTTTGGGTCTTTTGTGAATATCTCGCCTGCAGTTTGTCGCAGAGAACTATCCGATGACCGCAAGGTCAGTTATAAGGGGTCAAAGGTCACGAAAATAGGTATTTGTCGAATATCTCAAAAACTGTTACTTTTGGAAACAAATTATGTTCTACAAACTGATAGCTGATGCGATTTACTATTAAAAACTTCCAAGTTTCTTCGTAACATTTACACTTAAGAAGTTATAGTACTTAAAGCGCTAAATGCATATGGTACTCGTCCCTAAATACTGCGCACGTAAGTGCACGATATCAGAACATACCTTTAATTTCAACCTGAGGAGTTAAACTTAAGTATACATATATTTGTTGTCCTAACTTTACTTTAAGAAAGTTTTTCCGCAGTGGCAGCACTAACAGAAAGACGAGAGTAAAGTTACTACTTATCAGGTTAAAACCCTGAAATGGTGCATAAGCATTGGACATAATTTTACAGACCATGCCTCTGCGCGCAAGGTCAGGCCCTGTTTCACGACGCTTTGACTGCACTAAATCTACTCCGAAGCACTAAGAACCTACTTTATGTGAAAAATTTAAATTTTTGTCTGTAGGAAATGAACCAAGACATATTTTGTAATGGTCTCTGATGAGTTGAGTTTGAATGTGGCCTTGAAATTGCATTCCAGTCAATTTGCAATTTTTTAATATTCTTAGATTCGAATATCTCGAAAACTTGACGTGCTGCACTAGAGCAATTTCAATGCCAATGGCTGAACTCGACCCATTAAAATTCACATCAGAAAAGTACTCGTATATCTTGGTTAATGTTACACACAAAAATTTAACAGTTATTTATTGGAAATTGTGTATACCTTCAATGGTACTTTAAGTAATTTCCGAATTATTAGTATATATGTAGCCATTAGTGAAAAACTACCAAAAAATGCATTTCTGCATTATTTTTAGTATTTTTTTCATGTATTGCGTCATGAAATTAGTCACAAGCCTCAGATTTAGCATCCCCGAAAACATAAAAGAGGGACAAAAGCAAAACAACCCCACAGTTAGCATGGTAAACACACATGATGACTGGACTGGCTCCGAAAAATAACTCCCCAATGAAATAACTCCCCAAATTGAAAATGAAATAACTCTCCAAAATTTTTATGGAAATGGGAAGTCTTATTAAATGAAAGAACTCTCCGAAATTAGGGATTAATTTTAATGGCTTTTTGGGGACCATTTTCATTTTTAAATTAGAAGGAAATTTCATGATGAAATAAGTCCCAAAAATATGCAATGAAAGAAGTCCCCAAAAATATTTTGTTCAATGTTTTATATTTCTCTTCGATTTATGCGTCATCAATACAATAAACAATATAGTAAAATCTAAAATCAGGAATTCAAGAAAATTAAATTAAAATCAACTGCGTGGGGGATGCCTGCGAAGTGACAAGTGGATTCCAATGGTACTGCCCGAGTTTGGGGGAGGGGTAGCGCTGCGCGACGTTGAACATTGAACAATAATTGAACTCGATATTTTGATCAGTGTTGTCAATACATTTATAGGAGGGATGAAAAAAGTTGGTCTCACAATTTTGTCTGTCTTTACGGCTACAGTCCAAACGGCTTAGTCGATTTTCTTAAGACCTCAGCCACAAGTTTTTTAATTTCTATTTTAGAACTAAAAATAATGGTACTTTCCACACAATTTAACAAAATCTAATTTTTTTTTCAAAAACAGCTCCATAACTATTCTTAAGAAAATTAGTGAATTTCTTTTGGTAAAAGCTACTTTTGGACGGGAAACCATTTTTCAAAAAGCCCTTATTAATGGCACCTCCCAAAGAACCACTTTTCACTTTCAATAATAATTTGAAGCTAGATATTTTTTCCTACCAAATTTTTCAAACAAATATTTATTGGATTATTTAAAAATGTTCAACATTTTTTTTTTTTTTTGGAAATCAAATGTCTTGTGATTTTTTATAAAACTCGATATTTGAGAGATTTTTTACACTTTTTTTTGCATATCAAAATTTTCCAAGAATTTTTGTTTTTGTGTGTTTTAAAAACGTTTAAAAATTTTGTTTGAAAATTCGATAAAATTGGGTTTGACGATTTTTAGTTAGTCATAAAGATTTCCTGAAAAAGTTTACCTATAAAAAGTAATTAAAAAATATCCGCTTTAAGAATTATTTTTTTCCATGAGTATATGTACGTATTGTATTTAATTTTTGAAAACAATAATGTTTTTTTTTTGTTTTCACAATTTCCATGTCCTTACATTTAATTTTCTTCAAGCATCAACATCTTGAACATAAGAGCAAGTACATGCAACCCAGTCGTGCATTTTATTTCTAAAACATTAATTTAAGAAAGTCAAAATTCTTATTTATGATGGTGTATATAAGAAAAAGATCCCTTTGAATCCTCTTTAACTAATATAAAATAACCTTATTCATACATAAATTAAAATACAAAACCTCAGCAATCAACATTGATTAAGATAATATTGATATTGTATCTTATATATATTTTTGGACCTTTTGTGCCTCTAGCATTTGGTATACTATATATACTCATCAAATAAATTATTCCAATTCACTAAGGAAAACTGAAGAGATAATAACCCTTTTGTTAGTTAAGTTGGTAACTAGCTATATACCAAACCAAATATACCGAAAAGCAAACACCATTTGTTTTAGAAAACATGTCAAAAACTTTATAACCCTCGAGTTAATTTACACTCTCCTTTTCCTAATTACGATCTATACTCATGTATATAGTGCAAAAAGACCTTAAGTAACTTTCCTTTCAACATTCACTCTTTCTCTCGCTCTCTCTCTCTATCTTTGGTAAAATTCCAATATCATTAGGTAAAAAGCTAAAGTTGGGGGGGGGGGAGGTAGGAATAGTATAAGTATACTTTGCCTATAACCTTCTGCTAAAATGAAGAAAAACAAAAACTTCTCCTACGGGAAGCCACACCTTGAAGAACAACTTCAAAGTTATCAAACTAAGATGAATTCCTAATTTTACCCTTACCTCTATACTACTTCGCAGATGGAGTTCGCACAAGGGACAACTTTGAGTCCTTTTCCGCCCTATTTAATTATGAAAAAAGACTAGTGCTCTTTGCTTAGTAGCCTCGCTGTCCCTATTGTCATCGTTCTAGATAGTAGGTCCCGTCCGTCGGTCGGCATTGCTGGCCGTGTCGTCATTTTCTATGCGAATATAAAAGAAAAGCTCCAGCTCCAACTATCTCGTATCTATGATGTCTATTTCACAAAGAAACCTCATTACATCGTTGACATAGTGTTTTTAATAAAAAAAACACCAGCGCATCCTTTTTCTATCCTTGTAACTGAAGAGAAAACACGGCACACTCGAAAGCCCATCCAGGTTTATTTTTCTGCCGTTCCTGCATTCGCATCCTATTTATTGCTTAAAGGAACGGTCAAAGACACTTTCACGACTTATTCGGCGATTCATTCGAAATTACCGCCAAACACAAATAAAGATGGCGGCGACGATATATGGCTATTTTGCAAAAGGTAAAGCTGAAGCGTATCTCATAAAACTACAACCCCGCCAACTGTGTCCTGTGATGTTTTTTTTTTCTCTATCTTACCAACTGTTAAGTGTTATTGTGCTGAAATGAGGTCCTGCCATTGAACCGAACGGTTAAGGATTTTATCGTTTTTAGATTTCAAAAAAAAAATAGAAGAATATTGTCCTGTTCAAAGGACATAGTTTACCTCTGGTTGTAACTATTAGATTCTAATATGGCAAAACAAAATCGAACGATCGAAGTAATTTTGTAAAAGGATATAATAAAACGGGAAATTGTGCTTACCTATGTTCAGTACATCACGATAGGATAACGATAAATAAACACAAGCAACGTTTATATATTGCAGAATGGTTGTATTCCACTCAAATCTGTTGACTTTAGTTTTTACTTTTTTTTTTATCTTTTTCTCAGATTAAATTTAGCAGAGAAAAATATTTTCAACAAAATACTCGTATGTCCTGTGATTATTTGGTCTTTTTGGAGAGCAAAGAAATTCTTAGTTCCAAAAGATATAAGAAGACAAAAATGTTGTTGTTGTATGTGCTTTCAATGAAAATTCAAGGAAACACATCATGTGGGGTTTTGTTACTTTCAACATACTCGTTGTATAGATACCTAAAAGGACAACGCAGATTTGATTGGGAGAAAATTGTCTGTGATGGTCAATGGACAAAAAGGAAGATGATGAAATTATATTGAAATGGCCTTTTTAGCTAAGGACACAAAACATATTGATGTGGTTATGGCCAAAAATTGAGGTCAAAAATATGAGTTTTATAGGATCCATAGACTTCGGGGTGAAATTGAACTAAAAAAATGATGTGGATGTGATTTGATTAAGATCGAGAATGAAGAGAATACATTTACTCAAATTTGAACATACCAATATTTTTGTTTGCTTTTTAATATCTGAATATATTTTTGGAAAATAAAATTTTACTCCAGGACAATTCAATTGCAAAATGAGGTTAAATATCACAAATTACCTATATTCAGTCAGAAAATTAGAAAGTAGTAGGTGGATATGGATGCATGACAAAGTTAGATGCGAAAAACTAGTATTTTTGACATTTGAACGTGCATTACTTTTAAAGCAAGCCAAATTCGTCTGTAGACTTGGTATCTTTCCGCAGTAAAAGTACATCTTTTCTGGGCTACTAAATACGATTCTAAAACATTTTGTTCTGTCTACTAAAGCCTAGTTTACAGTTCCTGTGCGCAAAAAAAAATCTATGCAAATACTCTCGCATGTCAAAAATAATTGATGTGAAATGCAAAATTAATTTTTTGCATGATAGGTTTACAGTTTCATGCAGAAAAAAAACCATTGCTGTTATTAAATGTCATGCAAAACAATGTATCGGCAATTGTTTTGCATGCGAAAAGAAGTGAAGCGAATAAAATATTTTTTGTATGGTCGGTTAACAGTTCCAAAAAAAAATATTCACCTCAAGGTATTATTTGCATGTAAATGGTTTTTAAATCCAAAAATAATTATTTGCCATTTTAAGGCCTAAAGTTTATTAATTTAGTGTAAATTAATGACTTAATAATGTAACCATTTTTTGCCATGAATATTATACAATTTGGTGCAAAGAATAGAAGGAAAATAGTGAAAATTTTAATTTTTATTCGCATAGAAACTGCAAGCTAGGCTTGAAGTTAGAATAGTCTCCAAAAAAATATTTTTAATATTTAGTACATTCACAAGAAAGCCATTTTTGAATTTTGAATTTTATCATTATTGGCTGATGTGATTTAAATAAATTTTGTATACAAAAACTTTCAAAAAACATATCCCGACAATATTAATTTATTTATATTATATTCTATGGACATTTAGTAAAATGTATGTAAAAAAATACAAATTAAATAAAGTATGTATAGTAAAATAAAAAAAATTAAATAAAAAGAATAAAATAAAATAGAATTAAATAAAATTACATAAAATAAAATAAATTAAAATAAACTAAAATTGAATAAAATAAATCAAAATAAAATAAAACAAAATAAAATAAAATACAATAAAATAAAAAATAAATACAATAAAATAAAATAAAATCAAATAAAATAAAATAAAATCAAATAAAATAAAATAAAATAAAAAAAAATAAAATAAAATAAAATAAAATAAAATAGAATAAAATAAAATAATATAAAATAAAATAAAATAAAATAAAATAAAATAAAAGAAAAGAAAAGAAAATAAAATAATATAAAATAAAATAAAATAAAATAAAATAAAATAAAATAAAATAAAATAAAATAAAATAAAATAAAATAAAATAAAATAAAATAAAATAAAATAAAATAAAATAAAATAAAATAAAATAAAATAAAATAAAATAAAATAAAATAAAATAAAATAAAATAAAATAAAATAAAATAAAATAAAATAAAATAAAATAAAATAAAATACAATAAAATGAAATAAAATAAGAAAGTATTAAATATCGAAATCAACAAAAAATATATTTTATGCATTTTAAAAAAAATAAAAAATTTTTTTTTTAAAATTCGTATGTTAAAATCGGTTTTTCTTAAAGGAAATTTGATTTTTACTTGCATATCAATTAATTAAAACTATATTTTTTCCTTACAAATATAAATAAGACTAATTTAAAAAAAAAAGCTTTCAAAGGATTTATTGTATTTATTAATAATTGTTCAAGAATTCAAATGGCATTTGTCCAAATTAAGTGAAATAAAGACAAAGTAATTTATTATTATATTTACCTACTCTTAGTAAAAACAAACAAAATATAATGCCAATAACTAAGTTTTTAGATTTTTTAAAGGAAAATTAAAGAAAAAAAATCAAATGCATTTTCTGAAGAATGAACATTTTTACATTTAAGTTCTTTTACCACGAGAGCACAGTTGTCCATTTGTTGAATGTTGGTGACAAAAATCATTTACCACTCCAGTTCTTAATACATTCCTAGTAATGAAATTTAGTACACTAAATGATTTGGGGATGCTGAATTCAGTGGTACTGCTAATTTTTTTACTTCAAACAGGGGCCTAACAATCAAGGTCAGAACATGGTTCCAAATTTTAAAATTTTGAATGAGGTACTGTAGAAGTCAGAATTTGAGTAAAGTTTATGTTTGAAATATCCTTAAACATGCGCCTGAATGTATTCCTTTATATAAAAATGACTCCAATACTGATTTTTACAAAATTTAAAGAAGATGGTCCAAATTGTTAACAAAAGTTCCCAAGGTAAGAGAACTTATTTTGGTGCTAGTTTTTAAAAATGTTTGTCCTGAAAATTATTTTTAAATTCAATTCGATCGAATCTAAAAGAAATTTGACATAATTCTGGAAATAGCGAATCAAATTTTAGATCAATTAGTCAAAAACTAAAAAAAAAACAGGAAAAGTCTGGGGTTATAGTTTAAATTCTATTGATATTTTTTCTGGTTGCATTAATTGAATCTATCATCAAGCTAAGAATTTTAGTAGTTGGCAGTCGGAAAAACCGTTTTTTTTTTTAATATACGAATGTTTAAATTGTTTAATAAATAATGGCAATTTGAAAGTGTTTTTCTACTATTAACAATCAGAATTATCAGCCTGATGATAGATGTAGTTAATGCAACCAGAAAAAATATCAATGCAATTAAAACTATTGCCTTAGACTTTTTTTGATTTCTTATTAGTTTTTGAGTTATTGATCTTAAATTTGATTCACTATTTCCAAACAACAAATATGTCAAATTTCTTTTAGATTCGTTTAAATTAGGTCTGAAAACAATTTCCAGCAAAAAAATTTTTAAAAACTAGCATCAAAATTGGTTCTTATCCCTTAGGAACTTGTCAACAATTTGGACCATCTTCTTTAAATTTTGTAAGAATCTGTATTGAAGTCATTTTTATATGAAGGAATACATTCAGGTGCATATTGGAGGATATTTCAAATACAATCTTCACTCAAATTTTGACATCTACAGTACATTATTCAGAATTCTGAAATTTGGGACCGTGTTCTGACATTAATTGTGAAGCCCCTGTTTGAAGACAAAAAAATAGTTAGTACCACTGAATTCAGCATCCTTAAATCTATACGATTGTACCAAATTTCTTTAATATATGTATGAAGAACTGGCGTGGGAAATGATTTTCTATCACAATAATTCAACAAACGGACTAATGTGTGGAGGTGTAATATGTTCCGCATTTTATTTTTTACCAATAACTGTTGAGCCTTTTTTGAGTAAGTTAAGGTTTTAAATTATTTCTCGCTGATATATGATTATTTAAAGAGCTAAAACAATATTAAGAGAATTGATATAACTTTTCAACTTTTCTCGAATAACAAAAACTTGCTTTAGGAAAAAGTGAATTACTTATTAAGAGTTCGCTTGAAGTTCGTAAAAAATTGACTATTTAAGCTGATTTTTGGTATACTCGTCGGTGTTGAGGTTACTTATAATCTGAGAAAAGTCATCAACCATCTGATGACCACTAGGTCCTTATAAAGGATTAAAAGCTTAAAAAATGGCTTATTAATTAATATCTCGAAAACGTAAAGTTTTAGAAAAGTAAAGTGTTTTACAAATAAAACCCTTTTTCACCTTGAATTTTGAATTTTTTAAACGGTCTGGCAGGGTGAACTATACACTCAAATGATCTCAGATTCCGTGATAATGGATCCGAGAAGCTTATCTATGGAGGAGTGAATGCCAATTCCAGCAAACACGATTACTTTCGAAGTTGCATTTTTTTTTCGATGCACTGTTTTATTACTAGGGCTCAGCTGTGGAGTGCAAGACTTCGATTGTTTTAATAGTAGTAATAGTTAATAACTTAAGATGCATATACTTCTTTTGTTTGCTATCACTTGCACCTAAAATCGGTCTAGAATCTTTATTATTTCAAAGTTTCCACAGTATATCTTATGCACTTTTTTCCATCCTTACTTAGAGTTCGAGTGCCAGGTGCATTTTTTGATTGTGGTTTGAAGTGCACCAACTTCTTTTTTATGGAAAATTACCTAAGTGCCAGCTTGTAGCATAATGTATTTTCTAAAACCTACCGCTTTCGATATTCTCAAGTTATAAATAACCTTAATATCAACGTGTATACCATAAATCAGCCTATTACAATTGTTTTCCCTCAAAAAGTCGATTTCTTACAGGACTTTAAGTCAACATTTATGCAAAATTAGAAAATTCATATTTTCTTAAAACACTTGAATTGGTGAAATAAGGATTTTCTGAAATAAGATTGTCAAAGAGATCGGATAGGTGTGTACTTTATGATTCCTTAAACAAAACTTCAAGTTGACCATTACTTAAAGATTAATGATTATTTGTTTGTTTGCTAATACTGCTAAGAAAGTTTCATAGAGAATTATCATTTTTAAATAGTTTTGTTCATTGAAGATTAATCTTGTTGAAATTCGACCATCATAGAGAACTTTATTGTTACATGTTCCTATTAAAATGTCTTAAAATACCCAAAGGCTTTAAGAGTTAAATCAAAAATAACAAGTAAATCCTCTTAAGTCTCTCTCTCTCTCTCGCTCAGAGATAAGATTCTTCTCAAAGTCTCTATTATAATTCAAAGTTAAAATTCTATCCCATCCCATCATTTACTACATTATAAATATGGAGGTTATATTTCTACAAATGACCTTGATGTACCTATACAAATATTGTAGATCTGCCAAAAATTCATATTGTGCTCCTTGCTCACTGCCGGGTTATCCACAAGGTTACAGCTACACGATAAATTCATCAAACAAGTATATATACTCGTGCATATATGTTTATGTACATATAGAGGTACCTTTACGCTGAGCCCTCCTGACGATAGAGAATAATATCCTGTATGCATGTGGTGTGAGCTGTGAGGTCTTTTGCAATACGGCGTAGTGGCGGCAGCAAGGACAAGGAAACGGATAAAAGATTTACAACAGAATTTCTCGTTTCCTGTGAGTGGAAAAGTTTGTTTTATTACTACCCACTAAGCACAAAGTATGGCTGGCTGCATGAAGATGGAGGATGCCGATTTTCATAATAAATATATATTTTCAAAGTATCCTTTTTTCAGGGTCGGAGTGAGATGGGAACAAGAAGTATGGAGCTATGATGATGGAGCCTGCATAGGTTCTGCTTCTGGTTTTTGGTTGTGGCTCTGACTGTGATTCTGGTTTTGGGGTATAAGGTGATGGGTTTCGAAATAGAGCAGGACATTCTATACTCTCTTGTTTGTGTTTATTTTTATTTTTTTTTTAGAACTTTCCTACTGCGGAATGCGGCTCCCCATCTGATTTGTAGGCAGGATAAACTGTGTGTTGTAGATGTTTTTTCTTTATTTTCACTTTTTTTTTGGTGTGTATTCTTCTGTGAGATCCTGATACATATCATATAATCGTATACCCTCTATCTCTTTCTGTTGAGTTGATCCCAAATGCCAGAAGGCTAATTAAACTGTAAGCTGAAAATTTAATGGTCTTTTTGGGTAGACAAATTATGTTGGTTCGTGAATGAGGAGAGAACTTTTGTAGTATGTAGGTATATTCTCCTAGATCCTAGAGAGTCCTTCACTATATCTACTATACACTTACAGTGAATTGCAAGTTGAAAATTACTTTTCTTCAATTTAGCTTTGTTTGTTAGTAGTTTGAGCTAAGTGAGAGGATGATAGATCTTAGCTTTACTTTGTATGATTTTATTTATATATATTTATGTATTTGTATGTATTTTTGTGTGTGTGTGTATGAGAGTTTTGTTGGTTGTGTCTTTTGCTCTTGAGGTTTTAGTTAAATTAGTTTGGGATTGGCAGGGTTCTTTTTTCTTTCTTTCGGTATTTCTGGCTCATTTTGAAAATAGGTTCAGAATTGTATCTATTTTGTTCCACTAGATATACAGCAGTGATGTTTGTTTTTTTTTTGGCTGTGAATTCACTTTACATCATCATTGGTTTAAGTTGCTCGGAAGTTACTTGGCATTTTCGCTTCTTTTTTTTTCTTTACTTTTTTCCTACTTTTCTATCAAGAGGATAGTAATTGGAAAAGTTTAAATATCAAGGGCACTCAAGTCATATTAGTACAAAAAGAAGCTAAATTTTTCATTTTTCTTCCATGGTGTTATAATATTTTGGTCCTTTTATAAAAGAAAATCTTAGATGGAAAAATCATTAAAGCTAAGTATAAGAGGAAATCTTTGCGTACTATGTAGATATAACGTGTTCCATTGGGCCATTAATATTTATAATTCATTAAATGTTCAAGTTTTAAAGAATAATCTCAACTCAAGAGTGAGGATATGCTTTGGTTAAATAAAGATAAGATTGAATTTTCAATTAATTAGACTAATTTGGTTCAAATTTTTTGAAGTTCATTCAAAACTTATCGGAACCAACTTACTTGCTCTTCGCATTTTCTTCAACAAAAACCAATTAAACAAATCAGTTTAAAGAGAAAATATTGGTACAAGAAAATCTAACAATATTATTCAAAAATAAATTAAATTGGTGGCACAACAGCTCGTGGAAAACCAGGGCCTAGTGACTTGCAACTCTTTAACCATTCCTGTGTGCGTGTTGTTGGCAGGATTGGAGTGGACCTCAATTTTTTGCTTAGTCTGAATGGTTTAATTAGAAGCAATAAGTAATGACAATTAATCTCTTGGAGGATTTGTCAGTTCCTTTCAAGAGGAATTCAGGTGTGACAGCGGCTAAATTAAAATATTTTTTTTTCCAAATTTGTTTGTTTACTAAAACTCAACATATAATTTGCTACCTCTTTGCCTAATATGGTTGATGGTTAAATGTTCTAGGAACTGATGGCCTTGAGCTGTATCTTTTTCTACACATCAAGTGCTTGAATTACAAAGTTGGTAACTGCCGGATACGGGTCTTGGCTTTATGTCATGACGTGCTAAACTAATAAGTGCGAGTGTTGATCAAAGAAAGAATTGCAACATCAAACCCATGACCCAATAAATTGGAGGCTAGTTAGAGCTAGCGTTGGGCTAGTGTAAACAAAAAAGCAATTATTATGAAAGAGACGCGAGAAGCCTCGGTTAACAACCCTTATCAAATGGCAACCAGACTTGGAACGAACATGGACTCCGACTTACGAGTATGCACCTGAAATATAAGGACACTCTATATGCCAGGTGCTACTCGAAAGCTTGAATCTGTCCTTACGCGGTTCAAGGCAGATATTACCGCGATCCAGGAAATATGATGGATATGATCAGGGATAAGGAAGAGGAAAGATTGTGATTTTTATTACAGCTATGATCCAAGATTACACATTCTAGGATGTGGATTCGTCGTGGGAAATCGACTCAGATCGAAAGTCATCGATTTTAAGCCAATCATCGATCGCTTGGCTGTGATCCGCATCAAAGCTACTTTCCAAAACATCAGCCAAATATGTCCGCATGTCCCTACCGATGAACCTGAGGAGTCTAACAAGGAGGAATTTCACGGCTTCCTGGACGGAGCCTGTGGAGCATGTTTAAAGTACGATGTCAAAGTCGTGCTCGGAGACTTCAATGCTAAAGTCGGGAAGGCCAATATCTTTGGCGAATTAAATGGAAAGCACAGCCTCCACGAAATGACAACAGACAACAGCTTTCGACTAATCGACTTTGCTGCAGCTCGTAACACCGTCATAAGTAGTACTAGGTTCCCCAGGTGAAGGATACACACAGCAACCTGGCGATCTCCAGATGGTCAAACCACCAACCAAATTGACTCTGTGTTAATTAGCGTAAGACACGCATCGAACGTCTTGGACGTGCGAACTTTCCGAGGTGCAAACGTGGACTCTGACCACTATCTTGTTGTGAAAAAGTTCAGAGCTCAACTGTCCAACGAAAAGAAACCAAGGACCGACCAAAGGAAGAAATTAAACATTACGTTCCTTAGCATATCTTAGAAGTGAGCAATTTACCAGAAAACTCTCTGCCGTACTTCCAGCTATAAGCATCAACAACCAATGGAACCTGTATCGTAAGATCATTAAGGAGACAGCTGAGACCACCATAGGCTATAAACCACCTAGAAAAAAGATCCCATGGTATGATGAGGAATGCGCGGTATTGAAGCAGGAGACGGAAAATTCAGGAATGCAAATGCTGCAACCGAAAACAAGAGCAGCAAGAGAGGAGTACCATGAAAAGAGAAGGGAAGAAAAAAAACCCTGAGTAGAAAAAAAGAGCATCCGCAGCCTCTCAGCTCAGGTATCTCGAGTAGTCTAGCATCGCCACCAACACCCGCCGTGCCGGTTCTAAAAAACAGCCAAGCATCTGGGATGTGGATATAAAACCGGCACGCAAGCTCCTCGAAATAGCAAAGAGAACCTGGTCACTGAAGTACAAGGTAGACGTGTTTAAGCAGCATTTCCAGCAGCTGCTTAGTGAAAATTACGTAGAGGAAGCGACAGGAAAACAAAGAAGCGTGAGACCAGTCAATGAAGATCCAGTCCCAGTGCCCAGTACTGCAGAGATTAAGAAAGCAATCCACAAGCTTAAGAACAACAAATCCACCGGCTCGGATGGCTTACTTGTGGAACTCTTCATGTATGGAGGAGATTTGGTGGTAGGGTGTACTCACCAGCTCATCAACCAAGTGTGGGAAGAGAAAAGTATGCCCAATCTACACAAAAAGCTATCCTATGCCCTGCAAAAACTACAGAAGTAATGATGCATACAGGATCCTATCCAACGTACTATGTGAGCATCTTAAGCCTTTCTGCAACAACTATAATCGGCTCGTACAAGTGTGGCTTCGGTCTAGATAGACCAAATCTTGGTAAAGACCAATGAGTTTCAGGTCGAGATCCATCATCTTTTCACCAACACGCACGCTATACAAAACGCTTATTTTACCAGTTCTACTTTAGGGCGCCAAGTCCTGGACGACAAGTAAAAAGGGGGAATTGGTACTGGGCACTTTCAAGAGAAAAATTCTTCAGCGGATATTTGGTCCAATATGCGAGGAGGGCGAATGAAAGACAAGATTCAATCGTGAATTGTAGGAGCAGTAACAAGATGTGGATGAAGTCCTAAAGAGCCAAAAAACATCGACTACACTAGCTCGGCCACATCGAGCGAATGGACAACAACGCTCCAGCCAAGAAAATCTTTGAATCTCAGCCCCCAGGTTCAAGACAACCATCAGGAAAACCGAACCTCCTCCACAACAGGGACCAGGTGGTTTCAGACGCAAGAACGCTTGGTGTAAATGACTGGAGGAAGCGTGCGAGAAGCCGCAACCG
This sequence comes from Dasysyrphus albostriatus, assembly GCA_946251815.1. Classification (NCBI taxonomy): domain Eukaryota; kingdom Metazoa; phylum Arthropoda; class Insecta; order Diptera; family Syrphidae; genus Dasysyrphus; species Dasysyrphus albostriatus. The sequence goes on along the minus strand of OX276337.1, from coordinate 130,583,162 downwards.
ATGGAAGACCGCAATATCTAAGACAAAGTCTTTCCATGGATTTGGAGCCGGATAAGTAAGTAAGTACTTTGCCTAACATACCTACATACCTAGCTCTTTTCATTATTGAAATCCATAACAAACAACAATAACAACAAAAGCATCACAAAACAAAAAATGCAATCCAAAAGTCTAGACATATCAATCAGGAAAGCACCACTCATGTGTAAATCGTGACACTTCTCGCTCTCATACGATATTGTGGTGGTAATGTCCTGTTGCGGGAGAAAAAAAAAGAATTTTTAATTTCAGTCTTCATTCTTCACCATTATGTATCCATTCGACACCCTTTGCACATGGTCCTTCCATATCAAGCGGATGTAATATATGGCAACCTAGAGATGTCGCGTCATATGGTGGGGTGGTGTAGTGTGTGATGTGGCGTAGATTGCGGCCATATACTATCCTGATTCAAGCATGATAGCAGAAATGTTTTGGCTCAGCATTTAACAAATGAGCAAAAGTCATTTTGAAGTTTTTTGAAGTTCCATAGCGAGGCTTGCAAACACACTCACAACAACAAAAAATACTTCACACCAATTCTTAATGCCAACAACAAATACTGTTCATACCTATCCCAGGATCCCAAGCCAACAACACACTTAAGGCACATAAGTATATACCTACCTTGCTTATATGACAGAGCAAAGTCCTGCATGATGATGGTGGATACTATGCATGCCACACGGCCGGGATATTCAACTACAAGGTTGTCATTTTGCTTTATGGAGCTTCATTTTTAGTTTGACATGTTTTGCCATTTGTTGCGGTAATTTGAAGGATCCATTGGGAGGTGTGTGCTCGCTGTGCGCTATAGCTGCTTGTAATGGGAAAACTGTTTTTGTTTGTGTGCAACGCAGCACGCTTTTCCATGGTGTTGGAGAAATTTGCATAATTAAGGAAGCAGTAATTGCAGCATGTGCGGTAAGTAACATAAGTTCGAGCGTGTGTGTATATATATATAATTACTTACATACGAAAAAATCCATGAACACGCACATAACTTTATATCTACGCGAACAAACAACTACCTACATCAGCTACTATACAAAACGACACAACATACTAAGCGGAGGACATTAATATTACGCGCGATACGGATAAGGATGATGTATTCATTCGTCCCTTGAAATTAACGCTGGAAACTCGAGTTGACAGATGAAATTAAATTGTTCACGCTGCACATTCGTGTAGAGAGCACCAGTACAATTATCAGTTCAAAAAGGAAGGCAAGCAAGGAAGGTGCGGCATTTTGGTTGCCTTAACTTTGAACGGATGTCCTGGAAATGGCTGAAGTGACATTTGTGTTATTTCGGAATTCAAGAGATATAGACAGACACACTGCTGTGTATTATTTGTGGATTAAAGGATGAGTATAGTTGTGTTTTGTTGCATGAAATATACTGCAATTATCTACTGCACAGTGTGTGTGTGTGTGTTTTGAAAGTATCGGATGCATATTAAGGCTCTTTTCAAGTGTTATCTGGTTGAAATTATCTCGATCTGCAGCCTAAACTATTGAATCAACTCAATTTTGAGCTTAAGGGTTTTTTGTATCTCTCCAGAGGGGAAATGGAAAATTTTTTCAGCCCTAAAAAGAACGGTACTTGCCATACAACCGTTAAGGAAAGGCTTATTATCTCAAAAACAGCTCCAACAATTTTGATTAAAAATAAAATCAGTGGATTATTTAGGTAAAGTGTAATTTTTGGTAAAAAAAAAGTCGACCAAAAACTGTTATTAACGGCACCTGCTGTATAATTTTTTTTTTTGATTTTCAATTTTCTTATTTATGGCTCAACCAATTTCAAGAATAATATTGTAAAAAAAATTTTTTTGAAATTAAAAAAAAAATCAAAAACGGATTGATGATTTTTTTTTGAAACTAGGTTAAATGTATTTTAGTATACTAACTGTGACGTTTCGATTTTTTCCACCTACCAAACAACAAATTTTCCATCACTGATTGGAAAGATAACTGGAATGTTTGATGGCAGCGTTCAGTGATACAGAAAATAAGTAGCTCATACCACGTTTACATGAGCGGATCGAAGGATCAGATTCAATCCGGATCGAAACTTTGACCCAGGCGGGTTATGACAACGAGCTGGATTTATTCAGGTCTATATGGACCTAAATCCTGATTCGAGTCGGATTCAAATCTTCATGGAAACAAGTTTTAATTTCTTTCCGTCGCTAAAGATAGCTTTTGTTGGCAAATAATATTTTTAGGTCTTGATTTTCGAGGGCTGGACGTACTAGTACACTTAATAGAACGAATGTTTCATTTATAATTTTTATATTTTTTTTATAAATAATTTCATATTTTAAAAGTTCTCCACTCCAAGCAACTTAAATATAAGAGCAAGTACGTGCATTTTATTTTTAAGGAACTTTCTGTCCAAGTGAGAGGAAATTCAACCTCCCTGCCTTAAGATTTTTTTCTTGTGTATTTTCAATGCTCACGCTCTTAATTTTTTGGAAAATTTTACGAGAACGCCTGGTACGCAAAAAAATTCTTAAAACATTTTAAAGGAAAACTTTTTAACATCTTAAGTATTTAATTTTGTGCATTATAAAATAAAATTTGAAAAAAATTTGCTTACCTGTTTTTGAAATATCAAATTTTCAAAACAAAATTTGGAAACTTTTTTTAAAAAACCAAAAACTCTTTTTTAAAAAATGTTTAAAGAAAACGTTCTATGAGAAATTCTATTAATATTTACTATTTGTATTTTATGGTTGTAGATCAATTTAGTTTTAGCCTACAGAAAAAGTTTTATAAAAATCAAAGGAGCAGTTTCCTGCAAAAAAAATATTTTCCTTTTCAACATTTGTATGTAAGGTACTGTTGTATTTTCATAAAAGTAAATTTTTTTCTTTAACTACTAAAAAGTGTTAAATACCGTTGAATACAGAGTTTTGTAAAAATCGATCATGTAGCTTTCAAAATAATTGATTTTCAATAAAAAACATTTTTTAAAGATCCAAAAAATATTTTTTTTAATTTAATTACACAAAAATGTTAATAGTTTTTGTAAGCCTCCCTAATAATTGAAATCAGTCATACCATTTTGAAGAAAATCGCAATTTAAAAAAATGGTTCATTTGGGAGGTGCAATTAATAACGATTTTTTGAAAAATGGGTTTCCACCTTGCGGAAGCCTTTTCAAAAAGTGATGTTTTGAATTTTTGCCATTTTCGAGAAAAATACGAAAAAAAAAATTGTATGGCAGGGACCGGAAAACTATTATGTACCAAGTTTTGAGAAAATCGATCCAGCCGTTAAGGCTGTAGCCGAGCAGACAGACAGACAGACAGAATTTTGCTATCCACTTTTTTAGTGTTCTCTATCATCGTAATGTCATGTTTGATTGCAATCTCAATTTTTTTTGCACGAATCCAAAACTTGCTTTATAGTACCCATGTATTTCGCAAGTAAAAATTGGCAGTCAAAATTACCCCTCCAGCGACTATAGAGAATGAAAAATTACAGTTTTATTTTCTCCTTTAGAACCAAGTTAGGCTTATCCAAGATGCCTTTTTTTAAACTACATACCTATCTTATTTACTTACATATTAAAAAAAATTGAAAAATTTTAAACTTCATTATTAATAAAATTTTAATTGTTTTTTTTTAGAAAAATAGCAAATTTTGTGCTTCATTTTTTTTTTTTGTTCAAAAAAGTTCTGTGAAAAGTGACAATAAAATTTTGAATTTTTTTGTATAAACAGAAAAACATGAATATACGAAATCCCTTTCCTTTTTGTTAGGGTCTTATTTTCATATTGAAAAATTATTTTTGACATTTTCAATCTAGCTTGGGAGTCATTTTGTTGTAATCCTGCCATTTTCAAAAATGACGCCCAATGAGTGGAAAATTGTAAATTGAAAAAAAATCGCAAATTGTTTGGAAAGTTTCCATGATCAAATATTTATTAAAATAAAGATGTTTAGTAGACGCAACGGTAAGGTTTCAGTATTTCCACTTTTCGGAAACATAATTTGTTATGTTAAAGTATGGAAACTCCACTTTTTTTATATTTTTATTATTATCAACATAACAAAAGTTATTGTCTTAAAAACGACAATTTATATCTATAAAATAAATGTTGAATAGACACTCCTTCTTCGGGTAAAATTTCAATGTTGCCATTTTTCAGGAACTTGCTTTTTATGCCGAGATGACTTTCCTTTCTATGGAAGTTTTTATCGTGAAAAAAAGTTACGTAAATACCTCCTGAAATAACATTTGATCAGTTAAGATCAATGTTATCTTGATACTTTGGAGGAATTTCCAGTGTTGCCACTTTTCCGGAACATACATTTTTTAGGTCAAATGCTGGGATTTCCACATTTCTTTTCATTTTTAATATATTGAACACAAAAGAACTTGTAAATTTTCTTTTCCCAATACGCGTTTGGCATCTGGATGTATATCCGCAACCTATTTTACGTCAAACATATTAAAAATTACCAGAAAAGTAGAAGTCTCACCATTTCATATAGGAAAATGTATATTCCAGAAAAGTGGCAAGACTGGCATTTTACCCAAAGGTTCGTCTTTTTCACACTTATCTGTTAAGATATCAATCATTATTTTTCCAACACACATTTGGCAATTGGAGGTGTTTCTGCAACTTTTTGTCAATTGACAAAAAAAGGGGAATTCCCAAATTTCGACATAAAAAAGTAAGTTCTCGAAAGCTCGCAAAACTGAGATTTTACACGAAGGTGCGTCTAATCATCAATTTTTGTTTTAAATATCAATCGTTATACTTGGAAATGGAAATTTTCCAAGTAATTTACTCGTTTTTTTTTTTTAATTTACCATTTTCCATAGATTGGCCACTATTTTACATCTTACAACATACTTTAAATAAGAAAACACGTTGATTAAAATAAATTTAATTTATATCATCAATAGAAATAAGAGGATTAAAGGTATACTTACCAGGAATATTATACCTAAGTCAAGACTTCACAGGCAACAGTGTTGCTTTTATAATATTGCGTCTCAAATAAGCTAGTCTTTATTCCTTTTGAAGACCAAAAATAGAGTAATTGACAATGATGTTTAATAAAATTACCTGAAAAAATAGAAATACAAACAATTATTTAAACAAAAAAACACTAAATATGGTATAATAATTTGTAAAATAAATTGAAATAATTTCTTTTGTTCATTTTAAAATAGATCTGTTTTTTTTTAGTATTACACAGATAAAAAATAAAAAAAGGCGATAATGGTTGACTTGAAATCCTTAAATTATTTTAAGTTCTTCTAATTTGGATCGTCCAGAAACTAGCTTCTTTATCATATGAAAATTGACAATGCCCAATTTCATTGTTGAATATTTAAATTAATGTAGTTATGCCCCTGGTGCAGGCACTCTTCCCCAGCTCAAACTTATTTTCAATTACTTTTAAGGGAGTTTATCGTTTCATATTTATTAGTATAAAGACGATTTAAAAATAAAACAAAACTTCAATATCAAACGGCTATAAATTATGCTTTAAACACCCTTTCCAATTGACCTGAAACAGAGCTGCAAAAATAAGAAACTGGAATTTATCTCCAAGTGATGTGGCTTCGAGATAGAACCAAACATGTACGTGTAATTATGTCCTGTACTTTATATTGCATTTAAACTAAAAATGTTAACTGTGACGTATGAGCGTTTTTTCTGAAAGGAGACTTTTTGCCGAGTGAAAAAATTATTATCCTTTTTCAAAAACTTTAATGATATGCATGTAAGTTAGTTTATTTAAAAATAAAGAAAAAACAAAGTCCCAAAAATTAAGATGGCTGTTGCCCAAAACAAATAGACCTGAATCCCGAAACGAATAACCTGTATAAAAATTACGTTTTTTCAATATAAAAGAAAAGCAATTCATAAGCGATGTATAGTTGGTAAAAAAATAAAATTTGGTGGCACAACAGCATGTGGAGAACCATGGCCTAGTGCCTTACAACTCTCAACCATTCCTGTGTGCGTACTTTTGGCAGGAATGGAGGGGATCTACAATTTTTTGCCGAGTCTGAACGGCTAGATGAAAAGCACTTATTCATGACAAATATACTCTAGGAAGATTTGTCAGTCCCTCGCAAGAGGAAGTACCTCGGAAAAAAAACATTTCTGTTTTTAGGTGGCAGCGGCTGGGAATCGGACCCAGACCTTTGGCATGACAGTCCTACGCACTCACCATCATGCCACGAGGTACTACAAATGTGTGATGTATAGTTGGCATTAACATTATATATACATTTTTAATTACTTAGATTTAACCTTACAAAAACTGATACAACAAACAAATCATGACTTTGATTACCAACGTCCATCACTATACTACTCTCTACCACTAAAACCCGGTAAAAATATATATAGATATCACAATTCTAATCATCATACCCAAAATCAATCATACTTTATGTCACAAAGCAACCAATCGAAACATATCACCACAAAAAAAACGAAACAAGACAACGACAAAAAAAAGCGAAAAAAAATTGTTATGTAAACAACGAAATAAATCCCATTACTTGTAAAAAGTCTTTGCCATTGCCAAACATCAATCAAATAATGCTTTTGACAACATCATATCTGCTCTGAGGATCCGCTCCTTTGCTGGTGATGGTGAATCTAAACAAATCTCAGCGCAAACAAAGCCATCAATCTTAATAGTGACGAGATGCTTTTATATGCGTTAGAAGATGAAAAATAAAATGAGAAAATGTGCTCTCCACTTCCTTTGGAACAATATTTTTTGGTTTATCAAATTCTATTCATGCTCCTCCATCCATTTGCAGTCCAAAAAGCACCAAAATCAACAACAGACAGAGGATACTTCCGGCTCAAGCTTGTTTGCCAAGAACTTTATATATTACATCAAGACGTAATCATTTGAATATTCTTTAAACTTAATGGGATTCTAACCACTCCTTTCGTCCGTGTTCTTCTGCATGAAGCAGCAGAAGAAAATTGAAATTTTTTGAGTTGAAAAGTCAAATAGAAATTATTTCTCAAAATCTACCAATCGATCTACCGCACAATGTCAATTATATTGACACAGTGTCAAGGGATACTCTTGGCCAAAATACATACATAAAATAAGAAAGAAAACAGATTCTTCCAAGTGTAAACATGCAAATGCCTGAACTGAATTGAGTGTTAACCTTGTTTCGAAAATTGATAAAAGGACATTTTCGAAGTGCAAAAGAAGAGAAGGATTTGAGTACAAACAAAAAAATTTTGCACCTAGAAACAGAACTTAAAAAAAGTTCCTTTGAAAACCCAACCGGAAGAACACACCACCATTAAACAATGTATACACAGACATCGGAACGAAAAAAAAGAAATTTTTCAAAATGTTAGGATTTAATATTTGAAAGAAAAATAAGTTTTGTGAACTTCAAATCTCTTGGGTTAACCCAGTGACACATGTTTTTGTCATGATGTCTGTCCTAACCCCGTTGTTCAGCCAACTTTGCCACCAAAAACCAACACACGCATACACATTCTCCCCACCATACACCTCTTATAATAGCACAGCAAAGAAAAAGCATCTTCCGTTTCCGTCGGAACCCGAAACGAAACTTCTCTTGCTCCTTCGGAAAAATGGGTCTTAAACATTGATATAAACAACGCTTGTGAGCACCATCTTTCTGGGACGACATATATAAGACTACCTCAAGGCACAATCTTGGGTATGGAAGACGAAGTGCAAAAAAAAAGGGAAATGAATGAATTTTTTTCGTAAAAAGAAGAAAATTTTGATTCAACTGAAACCACACCACCAACAACCTGAAGAAAATAAATTGGCGTTTATTTGTATTACACAAATTGTGTGTTCTAAGATTGAAAACACAATTCCAAGGATTTAAGTGCCTTGACTGGAGGCATTGTGTTTTCTGTTTTTAATGTTTTCTTCTTTTTTTTTTTTGATTTTTGAATAAAAGAGCTATGTAGGCTCTTTTATGAAACATACATAGGAGGTTTGTGTGAAAGATTTTCGGTATAAATAAATTGAAAATATAGGCTATTTGACTATGTGGGGTGTTGTGTTGAATGTTAAAAGTCCAAGATAAAGTCAGAACAGATTCTCAATGAATAACAAGATGAGATTTTAAAATAAACAAATTGAGACGATTTTCATTTTGTGGACGGGTTGTTCATTACGTGAAATCAAAATTCTAATTGGAAAATCCTCAAGGCATATGCTTTTGTAATTCGAAGTTTTTTGGGTAGCTTTGATTGTGAACATTAGGGTGGATCTTATAAAGGGTTTACTTTGGAAATTCCAAGATGCTTAGGCATCTAATGGTTCTACATAGAAAAATATTTTCGCTAATTTTTTCAGATTTTTATTTCACCTCACTGGTCTCCCTATTTTCACTTTTAGGTGATAATAATGGGGTTAGGGTGATTCTTATAAAACGCAAAAAAAAATAAAGGTGTAGACTAGATTCAAACGATCGTATTTAAGAGGTGTTTTTTCTCCCCGTTCAGGCGGGAGAGGTAATTTTCTAAAAGTTTGGCTCAAACAGAAAAAAATTATTTTAAAAAAATCGTGAATACTTACAATGTCACGCTTAAGTTTAAGAAACCCAAGATTCTATTTTATAATATGCTTTCTAAATAAAGTTTTTCATTTTATAAATACTTTTGGAAAAAAATAATTTTAATCTTACGAAATTATATTTTTTTTTTTTTAATATTTAAGTTGGAAAATTATTTTTTCAAAAACTATTTCAAAAAAACTCTATTTAGGAAGCTTATTATAGAATAGATTGTAGCTTTAAAAAAGTTACAGCGTGGCATTGTAAGTGTTCCCATTTTTTTAAATTATCTTTTCTGTTATGGGTCAAATTACTCGTTCTCCCACCTAAACGGGGCAAAAAAAAGGGGGTATATAATTTTTCTCGTCTAAATCTAATCCACACTCTGATTTTGTTTTGCGTGTTATAAGAATAATCCTTACCCCATAATTAGTACCTTAAAGTGAAAATAAGGAGACCAGGTGGGTGAAATAAAAATCTGAAAAAATTAGGGAAATTATTTTTCAATGTTTTGAGTCGAATGAGGGCTATCCAAGACTATGTCCTATTTAAGGGCCACCCTAATATACACATACATATATTTATATACATTTTTGGATCAATTAACCAGCGAGTTCAACGATTCAACGATCAATTAAGCGAGGTATAATTAACCGGGGAATACTGTTTGGTCTCTTGGAAACGGCTCTAATCTGAATAAATCTAAATCTAATTTGAGTAAAATTTTCACAGTATGTTTTTCCGGCGGAGAAATATATAAAAATTAGTTTTTTTTTTCAAAAATCCACTTACTTGCACGCCCATATTTTTAATATCTAGAAAACGCTTCTAATGCTTTCGGTGTAATTTTCAGGGCTTGTTTAAAGGAACAAGAAAAAAAATAAAAATTGAGTTTCATGAAATCCACCCGCTTAAACGCCCACTTTTTTTATATCTAGATTTGGGTTAAATTGTCAGAGTTTGATTCATGAACGAAAAAATAAAACATAAAAATTAAGTTTTGTGAAATAATCGCACTGACACACCCACTTTTGAATGTGTTGAAAAAGAAAAGTTTAGAACGATTCAAGTGGAATTTTAGAGTTTGTTTCAATAAACGAGAAAAAAAAATATAAAAATTGAGTTGAGAATGAAGAACATAGATATTACGACTCGGATGTAATTTCAAAGATTTTTTTCTATAAAGGAGGAAACTATGGCGTTGGGAAATAACACCCAAGAAAAAAGTGCTTAAATTGATTTGGAAATATTGCCCAAGAAAATTTTTATCACCCAAAAGCAAAGAAGAAATTGGAAATATTACCCAAAACTACTTTGTTACCAAAGCCACCCTTACTTCTCTAAGTTTTTGGCTTATTGAAAACAACTTTAATTGCTTTATTTATTGAAAATGAGTTAAATAATTTTGATAATATTTTCTGAGTTAACTATTAGGAGAAAAAAAAATTTTAAAAAAAGTTTCAGGAATACATCCGCAAAAGAACACTGAGTTTTATAAATTTATGAGTTTGTTCTAATGAACGGAAATAAAAATTGAGTTTTGTAAAGTTAACCTACTGCCACGCCCACTTTTGTTATTAGTTTCTATTTATTAGAAAAAAGACTATAAGAATTTGGATGCAATTTGCAGAAAAAAAAATTAGAAAGTTGTTTAAGGTACGCCCGCCTTCACAAGTATAATTTTTTAATTATTAGGTTTTTGGTTGAAGGGAAATTTTGATCCAATTTTTATGTTAGATCATAAGTTTTTCTGTAAGCGAATTTGAAAGGCGCCTCACTACCAGAAAGTCAGAGTCATATTTAGAACACTTCGATGGAAATTCATCTGTTTTGCGGTGGAAATGTGGAGGATATCACAATGTATTTATTTCCAAACACATTTAATTTAGATTACATCACATAGACATAATATGGAATTAAATATTTTCTTTAAAAAAAAAAGTGAGCCCAAAGTGTGAAAAATTTTGATTCTGTACACTTCCGCACGTTGAAAACTTTTTGAGAAAACTTACCATGTAGTTTTTTGAGTCCATTTATACATAAAGGGTTTTTCAAATGGGACGCTACAAAAGTAGAGCGACAGGGACAGCAAACGACGCCATATTTCTTGCCGCTCTTTTGGAATTTCTCTTCAGTAAGGTTTGCCATTTCATGATGGAAAGATATACGAGCCAACAACGAGTCGAAATTATTAAAATTTACTACAGAAATTCGGAGTCAACGTTAAGAGCTCTACGTCCAATTTATGGTCGTCATAATCGCCCTAGCAGATCAAAAATTGAGCGTCTAGTTTACAAAATTTTCCCGTGCCAATGAGACAAAGAAGTGCCTGTAGTGTCGAGAATATTACTGCCGCTGAGACTTCAGTTGCAGAAAGCCCAAATGTGTCTCTCACACGTCGTTCTCAAGCGTTGAGCATATCTGTGACGTCGTTGTGGCGAATTTTGCGAAAAAATCTTGACCTACATCCTTACAAGATTAAATTGACGTAAGAACTGAAGCCGCTTGGCCACCAGAAGAGTCGTATTTCGTGAATTGGGCTGAGCAACAACTTGAAAATGATGCGGATTTTCATCGAAAAATCATCTTCAGCGATGAGGCTCATTTCTGGCTGAATGGCTTCGTCAATAAACAAAATATACGGTATTGGTCAGGCAACAATCCACACGTCCTCCATGAGTCATCATTGCATCCCGAAAAAAATTACGGTTTGGTGTGGTTTATGGGCCGGCAGCGTCATTGGGCCGTACTTCTTCCGTGATGATCAAGACTGGCACGTTACTGTGAATGGGGATTGCTACCGTTCAATGATAACCGAATATTTTTGGCCCCAATTGGATGATATGTTCTTGGAAGACACGTGGTTCCAACAGGATGGTGTCACAAGCCACACAGCGATTGACACAATCAATTTATTGGAAACCAAGTTTGGAGAACGTGTTATCTCACGAAATGGTCCAGTTGCTTGGCCGCCTCGGTCATGCGATTTGACGCCGTTAGACTATTTCCTGTGGGGCTACGTCAAGTCTATGGTCTATGCCAACAAGCCAGCGACGATTGATGAACTTCGTACGAATATTGAACGTGAAATGGCAAATGGCAACCCGATCCAATGAAAAATAAAAATACATAGTTTTAATAATAAAAACCTCAGAAAAAAAATATAAGAAAACAGAAAATAAATTTTTTTTAGATAACAAAGCTTAAAAAAAGTTTAAAAAAGTTTTTCTGAACATAGCTCAATTGCCCAGGTATACTGTTCCTTAAACACAAATAACGTTTTTCATCTCAATGTGTGCTTTGAAAGTATAATTTGTTCTCTAAAGGACTGCATTTTCAAAATTAATGGAAGTAAAAAATTTCAAAAATATAAAAATAATCCATTGCTCCTCTATAAAAATAACATTAATTTTTAAAGAATAATAACCTTCAGTTATTAATTTTTGTTCTCAATAGATAAGAGGATTATAATATCTTAAAAATCCTTTAATTAAAATAACTTAATGCTTTAACACTTTTTACTGTTAAATTATTATTACTAAACCAACAAATCATTGAAAAATAAATTCGATGAAGAAAGACAAAAGTTTAACAAAATACAAGCGATTGTTTTAAGAAGATCCATCAAACACCTTAAGGCATTTTGTCCTTTATTTATCCTGAAAATTAAAGGACTTCAAAGATAAAGTTCGGTCAAATGGAAAACTTTTTAGCTTTAGCTTGGATGTTATGACTATGCGTCTAACTGTTAAAAATGCAGGGTGGTTTGGCTAGGAATGTGGGTTTCTTCGCACACATTTAATTTCTCTTTTTCGTTTGGGAATTCGAATTAATTGAAATTTTCAATCACAATTACATTTAATTTGTTATTGAAATTTTTTAATTAATGATTACTTATAGTTGGAAAAAAGTAATTGAAGAATAAAATGTAGTTGAATGATTACTTTTTTTGTATTCGTTACACACAAATGGAATTGATATTATTTTCATTTAACAACACAAATGTAGTCGATATTTTTTTGTAATCAATTACATTTTTGTGTAATGATTACAAAGAAAGTAATCACTACAGGTTTTTTCAATTACATTTTTGGTTCAATTACTTTTTTACAATTACATGTTATTAAATCAAGTAATTGTTTTTTTTTTCAATTACATGTAATTTGTAATTGCAGTTTCTAATTACAATATGCAATCATACTTAACTTTTTTTTAATAATTATTACCCAACTCTGACCTATAAGTTGAAATTGTTGTTATTTTGTTCATTGCTGGCATGTCGATTCCCTTTAATATTTTAAAATACCTTAAAATGTCTATGCGTTTCAATTGAATCAAGGCTTAAAGTATATCATTCAACTCGACCACCCTGTAAGCAATTTTTCAAAATAAATTTTATGATATCAGACATTTAATAAAACTTGACATCTTCCATTCATTAACCCAACCATTGTCCTTTCTTGCCCTAATCTTGGACAAGCTAATCTATTTTTTTGAAAGAAAGGAGGACACCTTAACTTTTACCACCTAATAAAAACCTTTTACAAAATTCCAGTTGCTTGTCATTCATAGAGTATTATCAAAGTATAGATCGCTTCGTCTCAATTCAAAGTTAAACTTTATTAGGTTTTCCATTCTTAGTCTTCTTCATTTCATTCTTCTTTATTTCATTCTTCTTCTTATTCTTCAATCTTTACCATATCTAACCCCAAAAATAAATTCAATTTAATCTTAAAGGTATTATAAGAAAAAAATCAATAGAACCAAACAAATCCCTTCTCAATAAAAAAGATTTCTTTTTAACAAATCTTGAAACATTTTATGCGATGCCTATAGCCTTGAAATAGGACAAACAAACAAAAAAAACCCAAAACAGAACATAACCAATATACAAAAGAAAAGAAATAAAAAAACTTGAAGAACAAAAATATTTAAGCTTTAAATGAGTGTATAGTTGGTGTATGGCATCTTATTTTATTTGGCACTCTGACTGTGTGAGTTGTGTTGTACATATACTCGTATCTGTATCTACCTTTTATCCTTTCAAACATCCTTTAGCCATTCATGTTACTTTCAGAATCCACAAAATTCTTTAAATTCTCTCTCACTTCTCCTCTGCGGATTTAACAAACAAAAAAAAAAAAACAAAATAATGAAACCGACAGCCAAACAATGTCTTCAAACGACCGTCGATGGATGGTTGATAAGCAAAGGTTACGGGACAAGAAATTTTTCGTATGAAAAGAAATGGATAACATCACCTTCCGGAGCAAAAAGAAAAAAAAAATCAAGGATAAAAAACTTATTTGAAAGCAATGAAGCGTCGAAGGCTTTTCTCTCCTTCAACATTGTAAAGGATGAAGCGAAAAGCTCGCTTATCGTTTCAAACCACCAATCACCATCATTTGTATGTAATATGAGTCTACTTTTTTTTCTCTTATTTTTTTTTTTGTCTACAATACCTAAGGGTCGAGTAATGGATACGAAATTGCTTGTTTTAAAATATGCTTTAGCACTGACAAAATGTATAATATTTGATTACTTCATATATAAAATTCACCATAAATATACAAAAATGTATTCATCACAGCAATAAATGTAATGATTACAAGCAACATTTATTGAGTCATTTAACATTTTTTTTTAAATGTGCTTTTGCCAAAACTTTTTGCTCAAGCGAGATGTGTCTTTATTACATATTTGATGGAATCAATACGTTGCTTGTAATCGTTACATTACTTGCTGTGATGAATAAACTATACAAACTTTGCAGGCTTTTTCGGTAATTTGATTTGAGCCTGGTTTCGTGTTCAAACGTCAAATTCAATTTAGGTAAAGTTGCCTCTTTTTAAATAAAATAAGTTTGTTTATGCGCACTGTGAAATAAAAAGTTAGTTAAGGTGGAAGAGGTCACTTACAAAAATTTTTAATGTTTACAGGCACTGTACGCGTTGTACCTGCATGATACGCAACTAAATAAAGATAGAAACGACACACAAATATTTAGTATATAATGATCTTGTACACATTACATACACTTATTAACAGTACATTTTAATGAGTAAACTGTATATGTAACCATTACTAATGCAATAAGTTCATAAAGTTGATCATTGGCTACATAAAACAACTTATTACTGTATGTCGTGAATACATATTTCAAAACTTCTCAAAAAAACTAAAATGATGTATTCCAAAAACTAATAAGCAATATGTTCATGAATATATGTACAGGGTACATACTATTTTACTTCAGTGTTCCTTTTCCGCTGTACTCATTTTGAATAGAAAACTATTGCCTTGGCAATTCCGTAGAACCTTGCTGTGGCCTTTTTGTAATTTTCATTTTCCAACAAAGTAGCTTTTTCTAAGGAAATACTATTTCAAACCAAAACCGCACTAACAATGAGGAAACTCTTTTAAAAGAACCTTGAGCTGATGCGATGGGATAAAACTTTGAGGGTGATGGTTAGAATTCACTTTCTTGTAACGAAGAACATAAGAAAAGAATTACACGCAAAAATATAATTTTTTTTTATTTGATTTTATTTTTAAAGAAAGAAACGGTATTTGAAACAGACAAAAAGTGTTACTAACACAAAAAAAAAATAACGTAAAAGGTAAATTGTGGAAGAAACAAGTCATGCTTATAAGCAAACTAGACAGTTTATAAAGCTTAAGCTCTATTTCAAGTAAAAGCAATAATTAGGGGAGATAAAACATTGTTTATGTTTAATAGAAAATTCCAGGCTAAGCTCCATAAATTCAGCTCCCATAAGTTTGTATGCATCATATGTTTCCCTTGGTGGCTTCTGCTAGGGAAGAGATCATTTGCTAAGACTGCTTTCAAAACTTAATACCTTCTTTGGTATTTATTGGCAAGATAACCATTTTTCTTTTCTAAGCATAAGAAAGAACACCAGCTTAAATGCCCCACGTTGGGCGCCAATTAAAGATTTTGTTTTAATTCTTTTTATTTGTATTATAATTGGGACAGATTTAGGTTAAAAAAAGGCAAGTAACTACCCTCATTATCAGCTCTCTTAATAATAAAATGGTACCTATTACCTTCAATTCAGATCGATTATCTTTCTTCCTGTATTCCGAGTTCAATTCGTTTTTTTTTTCAAATCACCCTTCCCAAATGCAACGATTATTGTTCAAATGCATACATTGAACATAAATCACGCCATAAACTCAATAGTTTATTCAGAAAAGAGAGCCAGCGAGTTAAGAGTCCTATCAATCTATTTATGTCAATCTATATGCATAATATTCTACCAAAAAGGAATAGAATAACCAAATACATCAGCCTTGACCCCGTTATTGGATTGATTGGCTTATAAATGTTTACGCATGCTATCGATCTTTTTTTAAGTGTAAGTATAGTCATGCCATGCCATACAACAACACACAGAAGAGTATATAAGGAATAATAATTCCAAAGAGGACTATGAAAGAGGAAACTCTTTATATTGTACGAAATATAAGAGGCAAATATTTTGTAAGCTTTATCATTCATTTTGTATCTACAATACATACATTTGTGTCTATTCATGTTCAATTGACTATAGAGTATAGAAATGTGGTTGAATATTCTCATTCTCATTCATTTTCATTCATTCCTCTATTTGTTTATTTATACAAGATTGATTGGTCATGGGAGTTCCTTAAGGAACTTCACTAAATTACCTATGAGTAGGCAATAAAGCACTAATGAATTGCTATACTATCTATTATCTACTGAGTATCTAACAAATGGCAATAACTAAACTACTATTGTCATTTGGGATATAAGACAAACAAAAAGAAACCGGAATAGATAATTTGTCATGATTTCATCGATTTTTTAGAAAAAAAAAAAAAAAACTTTTACACACGAACTTGTATTCTCTTTTAGCTGGACTTTTTGGTGGATCCTTCGATATTGATTTCGATTTCAGAAAGAGAGTTTTTGAGTTTTAAATGATGAAAAAATATAAATATAAATATAAATATAAATATAAATATAAATATAAATATAAATATAAATATAAATATAAATATAAATATAAATATAAATATAAATATAATATAAATATACATATAAATATAAATATAAATATAAATATAAATATAAATATAAATATAAATATTAATATTAAATATAAATATAAATATAAATATAAATATAAATATAAATATAAATATAAATATAAATATAAATATAAATATAAATATAAATATAAATATAAATATAAATATAAATATTAATATTAATATAAATATAAATATAAATATAAATATAAATATAAATATAAATATAAATATAAATATAAATATAAATATAAATATAAATATAAATATAAATATAAATATAAATATAAATATAAATATAAATATAAATATAAATATAAATATAAATATAGATATAAATATAAATATAAATATAAATATAATATAAATATAAATCTAAATATAAATATAAATATAAATATAAATATAAATATAAATATAAATATAAATATAAATATAAATATAAATATAAATATAAATATAAATATAAATATAATATAAATATAAATATAAATATAAATATAAATATAAATATAATATAAATATAAATATAAATATAAATATAAATATAAATATAAATATAAATATAAATATAAATATAAATATAAATATAAATATAAATATAAATATAAATATAAATATAAATATAAATATAAATATAAATATAAATATAAATATAAATATAAATATAAATATAAATATAAATATAAATATAAATATAAATATAAATATAAATATAAATATAAATATAAATATAAATATAAATATAAATATAAATATAAATATAATATAAATATAAATATAAATATAAATATAAATATAAATATAAATATAAATATAAATATAAATATAAATATAAATATAAATATAAATATAAATATAAATATAAATATAAATATAAATATAAATATAAATATAAATATAAATATAAATATAAATATAATATAAATATAAATATAAATATAAATATAAATATAAATATAAATATAAATATAAATATAAATATAAATATAAATATAAATATTAAATATAAATATAAATATAAATATAAATATAAATATAAATATAAATATAAATATAAATATAAATATAAATATAAATATAAATATAAATATAAATATAAATATAAATATAAATATAAATATAAATATAGATATAAATATAAATATAAATATAAATATAATAATATAAATATAAATATAAATATAAATATAAATATAAAATAAATATAAATATAAATATAAATATAAATATAAATATAAATATAAATATAAATATAAATATAAATATAAATATAAATATAATATAAATATAAATATAATATAAATATAAATATAAATATAAATATAAATATAAATATAAATATAAATATAAATATAAATATAAATATAAATATTAAATATAAATATAAATATAAATATAAATATAAATATAAATATAAATATAAATATAAATATAATATAAATATAAATATAAATATAAATATAAATATAAATATAAATATAAATATATATATAAATATAAATATAAATATACATTTTCATTTTATTTAAATATTTACGTGTGAAAAGCAATCAATGAATTAACTTTTAAAAAATCTTCCGAATATCAAAGGTTAAAATGTGATTCTTAACAAATTCGACTCCAAGAGTGGAAACACAAAGAAATGACTTTAAATGATTCAATTTTTGTATCATTTAATACTTCTGAAATCTTACCAATTAATTGATTATCGGATTTATACAAAACAAATTAATTAAGTCAGCTTCGAATTAAAATCATGATGTGAATATATAATTACCTTCTTATATACCTACGATAAGCTCGTAATCTGTAGACCACAAAACACTACTCCATACTTATCCACATCGCGCGCAGTTTATCCTCATTACCTTTTACCTTATACACCCAACCATATAGTTGGGGTCAATTTTAAGTGGACGTTTTCCCGACATTAATGTAATCCCATTGTTGGCTTATGGGGTAGGTACATATTTATAGTGTCAAACACTTACATCCTTCACCTGCATATACATATATGTAGGTACGTACACACAGAAGCACATCACCTTCTTACACTGGCACTCTGCATAAGGATTGAAATAATCGACCATCATATTACGCTGCCATAATGGCGGAGATAACTTAATTAATATTCGCAAAGTACGAGTATATAAAATGGAACATTACGGAGTTCGATTGCATTATTATTGCAATTTAATTCTCTCCTGTGTGTATGTTTGTGTGTCATCATTGTTGTGGTTGTATGGAAATTTTATTGCAGAAGGTGGAGAAGTAGGACAAGAAATGCCGCCCCCATTTTACACAACTTTGAGTAATTATTTTAAGAAAATTCTCCGAAGAGAGGGTTGGATAGAAATGACTTCTTGTCGCCATTGAACACGCGTTCAGACCACTAAGTACTTCACTCACGAAAACCAGAACCAGAATGGCAAGAGTAACTTAGCGAAAAGTATGGTTTTATTGAATTCAGTGATGACACTTTATTTAAATTATTTTTGTTTGTATTTTTTTTAATTTATTAAAGACAGTGCCTTTGTGAATTTTTCAACGGAATTTTTATAAATTGACTTTGCATCTTTCAAGAAATATTAAGTTGGGCTTGAAGACTTATATCTAATGCTGTTGCCTTACTTTTTCTGAATTTGTATTCAAATTCAACAAAAACTTAATACAAAGTTATATGTTTTGGCACACATTTTAAAAAAGTTACTTAAATCTTGCAGAAGCTATTCCACTAAGATCTGGAAAAATGCGCATAGTGATAGTAAGTAAAAAGTTTTATCAAAATCAGTCTTCCATCAAAATGGCAGCATATTTCTTTGATTGGAAAAACAAAGGCAAAAGCACTCTATGTGATATTTTTCAAAGTTAAAGTTTTTGTGATAAAGAATTAAAAAAAAAATGATTTAAAAATTGAAGGAATATTTGTTTGGTGCTTCAAAAAAAACTTAAAAACAAAAAAATTGCGATATAAATCCCAATAAAGTGGCATCACTGATTTTATTAAAATGAAACTTTAAACAAGTCTGAAATCATACTTATACTGATATTGCTCTACAGATCCTTCTTATGAAATTTTCACTCTTATGTAAAGAAAATTCCCCCAAATAGCAATAACCGCATCAGGACACTCGAAAGCTATTTGCAGCTATGACAGACAGGCATCGATTTTAGCTTGATTCTTTGATGGGTTTTCTGTTGTCGTCATCATCATCATTTTCGTTTTCTTGATATTTTTGTTACATTCATTCTATTTTTGTTATTTTTTTTTCTTGTGTAACATCATCGTTCTTCGTGACAATCTTTTCCTGCTTCTTGCTCCCCATAGCAACTTATATTTCACTTTTATTGTGGCGCAACCATAGTAGTGGGGTCAAGTAGAGATCACAGAAATTATCAACGCAATTTCCTTCATTTATCTGAATTACATGTCCTGTGTCTCGTACACGAACACCACAACTAACACTGCCACTATTATAAGGACACTGCTCTTCGGGTTTTGCTATAACGAAGTATGATTGAGCGCCATTATGACTGGAGCAATGAATGGACGAACGACTGAAGTTGTGGGTGGTCCTGGTTGGTATGGCGTGGCGCACGGTAGACCTTGGTTTCTATGGATTGGGGGAGGTCCAGGCAAAAGTACGTAGCTACTAGAGAAAGGGAGATAGGAAGAGAGAAGCGTTTAACGATTGTCACGGGCATTCGATATGGTCCTTGGCTACCATTAGCACGATATTGTCTCCGTGCGGATTGTCATCTCTCCTTCCATCTTGTCTACCTCGATATTCTTTCGGAACCGTTGCTGCCGCCATTGTGCATAGGTCCTTGAACACTCTGATTGTGTTTATTGTTCAAACAAGGAATCAGTGATTTTGTCTTCTTTTCGTTCTATTCTTTGAGATTTTATATTTTCTTTCTTTATTATTTTTTTTTTTTTTATATTCAATCTTATTCCCTGTGTTTGATATTATATTTTTCCTCTTCAATATTTTTTTTTGCTTAGTGCTTATGACTCTTATCTCTTGGCGCTTTAAATTCAAATGCAATCAGGAAAAATGAGTTATTGTTATTTTTCATGTTTTGTGTGGTTATGATGGGTTTGGTTGTGTATGTATGTAGAAAAACTTGTTGTGTATAGATATACAGTATTATCGCTTCCGTTCGGTTGAAGGATGCTCTAGGAAATTACCTTTGTTATGATAGACGTTCTGTCATCTGTTTAGAGATTGTGATAACATTCTTCTTCAAGTTTTCTATACTTTTGTTGGTAGAGAGGTACATACTTTTGTATTTTGCTTTTGGGTAAAAGTATATAAATATACTTAAGTTTTAATATTCTTGCTGTTGAAATTTTCTCATTTTCCTCATTTTAAACTGAGGAGATACCTATTAAATTAGGAACAATTTTGACTTAAAAATGAAATTGTTAAAATGAATGACGCAATTTTTGTAGTCGAATATTAAAGGTATTTGATTTGATTTTGAAAAAACTAAAAAGGATGTTCTAAAATATTCACATTCAGTTGCTAGTTTAGCACAAGATCAGTTTATATTAATTAAGTACAAAATAATTGTCAAAGTAACTAAAAGAGCGTCGTCAATTGCATGGGAAACAAAAATCAATTGAAGCTGTTTTTTTTTTTAAATAAATTTGTTTGTATATAAGGATAACTTTTGGTATACAAATCTTAAGTATTTATTTATGGGCATCAAAAATAAAATTTTAAAAAAATTGTCAACCCATTTTTGAGATATCGAATTTTCAAAAAAATAATTTAATTGTTTTTAAATCAAAAACTTTCTTTTTTAAAATTTTCAAATGCAATATTTTTTAATCTTATTTAAAATATTTAAATCTCTTCAGCCGATAATCCGATAAGCCGTTAATCAGAAAATTCAAACTTAAATTATTTTCCTTTACGTTTTTTTAACATTTGTATGGAAGGTACCGTTATTTTTTCATAAAAGTAATTCTTTTCTTAAAATTCTTTATAAAGAATAAAACCTTGTTTTTTTAAAAATGGACCATGTAGTTTTCAAAGATGTTTTTCAAAAAAAAAAATTGCATTTCTTAAATCCAAAAACATTTCTTTTGTAAAATTTTGGTTAAAAAAAACTAACTTTATTAAGTGTTTTTTCATAATACAAATTCTATGTTCTGAAATAAAGCAACCAAGTAGAAGACTTAGCATTTTTCTTATGCTTGGTTTCTCGGTAACGAATTCAACTATTTGGATGCAACTTTCAGAGCTGGTTTCGTAGAATTCACCCACTGCCATGCCCATTTTGTCTTATATTTTCGTTAATCGAAGTCAGCTCCAACGATTTTTGTGAGAATTTTACCAATCACAATCGAGAACAACTCCTAAAAACCATTTTTCTTATTTTTTATTTGTAAAACATGTTTTATCAAATATATTAAAAAAATATTATAAAACAGTATAACTTTTTTTGACAGCTTTTGTATATTTCATTCTCTTATTTGTTTTTGAGAAATTAAATTTAAAATCAATCTTAAAAAAAAAAGAAATGGGAGTTTTGTTTAATGCTCTTTTTGAGTTTAGGTCAAAGCTTAAAACTTTATGTGAAATTTCTTTCTTAGATCCTGGGAAATAAAATAACGAAATAAGGGCTTTAGTTGTGAATTATTTTCCTCATAAATATTAAAAACATTAAAAAAAGGAAAAAATATTTTTTTTGGGGTTTCGTTTTAATATCTCAAGAACTAAGCACTTTTAAATTTGGTTTTAAGCATTTGACTTAATATTAAAAATAAGAGTAGCGCTTAAATACACAAAACTTAAAAAATATCAACTGGAAAAAATAATCACTTTTTTTCAAAAATATTCATTTTAAAATTTAGGTTCTCAAAAAATTTTCACTAATACAATTATGTATGTAAATTGGAAAAATAATAAAACAAAGAATATTAGTTCTCAAAAAATTCCTGAACATATTCCAACAAGAAAATCAGTTCAGTAGAAAATTGCAACAAAAAAAGTACCCGGCTCTTGACCTATTGAGCTTATCCTAATTGAAGCATTTGGATCGATTTTCATTAAATTTTATCAAAAATCGCTTAGGTAAAATAATGGGCTCCGTAAAATTAGTCCCCAAGAAAAAGGCCCCAAAAGAAAAAATTAAATAAAACCCCTAATTGGAGTAGTTTTTTATAGTGCAATTATTATGCCTTTGTTAAATAAAGGCCCATCAAATTAAAAAAGGTCAACCAAAAATGAAAAAGGCCCCAATTTATTTTTTTTTTTATTTTTTAATGAAATAAGGCTCCACTTGGTTTTTTTATATAAAATTTAATTTTTATATTAAAGTTTATTTTTAAGAATTAAATAACACCCCAAACCATCAAACAAATACTTGGATTGTTTCCTGTACAATTTCTCTGTAGTTCCCCTGCTCTTCAGCTTTAAATTCAGCCTCAATTTTCAGTTTACATTTGAAGCAAGTTTTTAAATGCATACAAGACAACAGAACAATATTTGCTGATGGTTTTCAACACGATCCTTATATTAAAAAGCATCAGAAAGTAACAGAATAGCTAATGAAAACTGTGCAATTTTTTTTTTCAATATAAGGATCTTGTTGAAAACAATCAGCGAGTAACAAAATAGCTAAAAAATCGCGTGAAAAGCATCAGTAAGTAACAGAATAGCTGACAAAAATCACGCAATTTTTGTCAGCTGTTCTGTTACTTACTGCCCGCTCTGGGTCCTCGATTAGCGGATTTTCTTAATACTTTTCATGAAAACAATGTTGTTTTGGCAATTTCAAGTAAATATATGCAAAATAAAAAAAATTAAAAAAAATAGTTTTTTTTTCAAAATAAAATAAAACTAAGCTCCAAAGTTAATGTTGAAGTCTTTTTTGTTGGGGCCTTATGTTATAGTGAAATAAGACCCCAAAGTTCTTATTTGAAAGTAAAAAAAGGCCCCAAAAACAGAAAAAAAGTCGCAAAAAATGAAATAACACCCCAATATTCGAAAACTTTCATTGTTGTTGTTTTGCTATCATTTTTTTGGGACCTCATTTTCTGGGACCTAATTTAGCGGACCTAAATAATGAAAATAAGAAAAGCGTGTCATATTGATTTTTTTTTCGCTTCCGTGCCACGAACAAACTATCATGTCAAAAAAAAACACGATCGAGTCACATCAGCAACGTGGATTGTAGATAAAATATATTTATGAAGGAAGTGTTTGGTGAAGGTGAATTTAAACCGCATGAGATTGAATTTTTTTTAACTAAGTAGCTCCCAAACTTTATGTGTAGTAAACTCGGCCAGTTATT
Organism: Dasysyrphus albostriatus; assembly: GCA_946251815.1. NCBI lineage: Eukaryota > Metazoa > Arthropoda > Insecta > Diptera > Syrphidae > Dasysyrphus > Dasysyrphus albostriatus. The sequence continues at coordinate 130,559,175 of OX276337.1, read as the reverse complement.
ACACGTCTTCTCGAGAAGATCGTATAAAATGCTCCCCTGGTAAATTCGTCTTTATTTTCCACCAAACTACTGTGAAACTGTGATATTATAGTCTCATTCAAGTCCAGATGCAAACGATCATCAATATTCGGTGGTATAAACTAAGAATGAAATAAGCAAAATTGGTGTGTGGGTACTGTCTCGGCACTGGACATTGACATATGGATTTTGACGTCAATCAGCCTTTCCCAGTTTTAACAACGGGTTGGATACAAAATCACGAATATCAAAATCTCGGAATGGCAAAAAATTTCGAATGCCAAAATATTGAATGATAAAATCCCAAATGATGAATTCCCGAATGAACAAGATTCCAAATGAACAAAATTCCGAATGGCTTAAATTCCAAATGTCAGAATCCCGAACGGCAGAACCCCAAGTGCCAAAATCCCGAATTGCTTAGTATTGTTTTTGGTTTAAAAACCACACAGCGCCCTTTGAGGTTCTAGCTTTTAAATTGAACATTTCAACGCTTTTTAGTAGATTTTTTGATTTTGATGTTCAAAATGAGTTGAGACATTATTTTGGTGATATACAATTCGTGATTTTTGTAAATTCTAGATTTTTTTCCATTCGGGATTTTTGGCATTCGGGATTATTGCATACAAAATTCCCTTTTTTTGCAATTCGGAACTTTTGTATCCGGGATTCATTCACCTTCCATTCACCAACACCCAACCGTCTAACTGCAACTAGTGGACAGGACATTATTTATTATTAAAGTATTTTAAGCTTCTTTCTTCAAACTGAATAAGGCATATTCATAAATGTTGGTTTAAACTGTTTCTAAAGGCAAATCTGGAGGTTATCGTATTTATACTTCATTAGCTAAATTTAAATTTTACCTACCAACAGCTTAAGGCACAACTATGAAACGTCAATACTTTTCAATTTATTATCGCATTATTATTTCAATAAAAATTATCGAACAAAGCAAAGATTTTTTCTTTATTAATGCCCACGCGAAAGATTACGTATTTTTTTTACAAAAAAAATATAAAAAGTTCCTCTCATAATGCATTGATTTAAGTTGAAAGGAAATTTTTTATAAGTTGTTGCTATTTTATTACAAAATATTTATGTTATAACAGAAGAAGGACTCAATTTTCTTTCCTTTGAAAAAAAAATTACTTTTACAATATTAAGAAAATGTCCGCTGCGTACAATATTTTCAATTTAAATTTTTTTTTATAATTTTCTTAGTAATTCGAAAAGTCCTTTAAATGTTCATTTGTATATATGTATATAATATATTTTCATGTCAACCATTCTCCTTTATATTCACAAATAACCTTATATGCGCCTCATTTAACAACTCAGCACAAAAAGCCTCTTAGCCTGTGTTGATGTGCCCAAGGCGCATTGTCCACCATTTATATCCTGTTCTCCCACAACCACCATCATCACCATCACTACCAGGAAAACCAACCAGCTAGCTCCATCAAGGTGGAAGAATTACCTTGATTGTATGGCCATTTATCAGCAATGCGTATATACACGTACCACCCGTCCACCCAACAACATTGAAGAGGAAACGCAGAGCAGGAAAAAAAGCAATAAAAAAAATATATATTCAAATTATCCTTGATATGATTTTAATGATATCACGTAATGCTTTAATGGTAAAGGTAATTTTACATCATACATACATAGCTATATGACTCTCGATATACATTATATGAAGAAGAAATGAACATAAATATAAAAAACATATGACTGAGTCGCAAGTTCTTGTACTTATGACTTAATTTAAGCTAATTTTATGCATTTGCGATATTTCGATTAAGCGAGATATCGATGATGGAAGATCAAAAAAATGCAAAATTTTGCTAAGCAGAAGAATTAATTAACTCAAAACATTTTTTCAAAAATCGTCAAAATTCTTTTTGAGGTAAATTTACTTTCATCATTGTGGACATTACATGTAAGAAGTTAATCAAAATCTGTGAAGTCATTTTTGAGAAAATTTAAAAAATAGCGTTTATGAAGCAGATTCCTCTAAGGATATAAATATAAATCTCAGGTATCAAATTGGAAGAATTGTTCAGTGCACTCAAAAACGCAAAAACGCACGTAAACGCATAGACGCACAGAAAACAGACGGACGTAATGTAATATTTAATTAAAACCTTCAAATTTGTTTCCAGACACGAAACCAATACTTATCCCATAGAGCGAATAAAAAATGTTGGTAACCCTTCCTGTGTAAGAGAGTCAACCACGCTTTAGACCCCCGAAGTGTTTTACTTCTTGGTTCATTTACATATACAGCATAATAATATATATTCGAGTAAGGTACTATAAGGTAAGGTACTGAAGAATTCTTTTCATATTTTCATCCGCAACCTGGAACTTATTATATTTTGCAGATAATGCAAATTAAGTAGGCGGACACAGACAGATGGAATGGATTGTTTAAAAATATACGCTTGGACCGTTTTACATTTTTTCTTGTTTTTTCTACCACAATATTCTATAGAATTGAATTGAATATACATCAGAAAAAATTTCCCACGTCCGTCCTCATGGTAATGAAGATGATCCTACGATTGAAGAGACATTCCGATTGCTTCCGCTTGAATATTTTATTACTATACGCTGCCCTTAGGACCAATTTTATTATCACGGAACAATTCGAATTCGTGTTGTCTTGTAGTCAACGGAATTATTGTGGAACGAACGTGAGAAATTCTTCGTTTTGCTGCAGCGGTTATTCAATTATTGATATGTATGTAGGTACCAACAGAAACTTACCTACTTTAATGTGTATTTGTTTAAAGTTGACCGTAAAATTGCGAAATGTGTGCAAATAGTATTCTTGAGAAGAAGGAAACAGTGAATAGAGTGATAAGTGAGGAATTGTTAAGTAGATGACACTTCCTATAATATTGATATCATTGTTTCTAGGTCTAAAAATAAGTTTATTTGTGGAATTTATAGTGAACTTTTATTGTAGGCCTATATGTATCGATTGCAGATTTTTTATTTAAAGATAGTTGCACAGTTAGGTTTATCTTTGAAATATCATTTCCTATTTTAAGTAACTAATGTGAATGCGTTCAATGAGTCAAACAGAAATAGGTTAGAACATAGGTAGGAAAATAAGTTCAAACAAGGCAGTTTATAGAAATGTATTTCATTACTAAAAATTAATGAACCTCCTATTGGAATAACTGATCCGAGGTACAGTGGGCTTAAACCTCCAATTTTGGGCAAAAACCCCTAACTAGTAATAGTAAGGTTCCTTTTATATTTTTATTGTTCGTCTTGCAAAAGCTCAGGAAAATTAAACCTTCACTTCGAAAAAATTCCGACAAAGCTGAAATTCGGTGGAGAGCTTTGTTTAAACGTCTAAGGTTAGGACCGCACTTGCGATTTTCTGTCGATCGCAACCCAGTATGATTTCTTGGTGTCATGTGAGTTCATTCTCATTTAATCTCATGTGTTCTATTTCTTACGACTGAATGATCGCGCGACAAGAAAATCGCAAGTGCGTTTCTAGCCTGAAGCGTTTCCTAAAAAGTTCCCGAATAAGGTAAAAAGGGCTAAATATCAGTCTTTTCCTAATTTCTCGAAACCTTAGAAACTTTTTCATAGAATCAACGTCATAACGAAACCCTCTACCAAAATTCAGCTTTGGCGGGTTTTCATAGTTTTGCTGTTTGTTGTCTTAATTTCTTGGACTCGTAATGATTCCTCGAAGAAGAAATAATGGATTGGAAAAATTCAAATATAATTTTGAAGTAGTATATAGTAGCTGTATAGTGTACAGTGTACAGTGTACAGTGTACAATGTACAGTGTACAGTTTTTTTTTTTTTTAAATTGATTTCTATTTTCAATTTTCTTAACACTATCTTATAGCTAAACAAAAATTCATAAGCACTAGCCTACTTATCAATATCTTAATACTAACTTACTGGCCCCAATCGGTCGCTCTAAGTTAAACTATAATAACTTAATGATAATGCCTTTCGGCCTAAGAACTGTCTTAATACTAAATCCAGGTCGGTTTTATTTTTTACCGAGAAGAATTTACAAAAAACTCGGTATCTCTGTCTTTATTTACACTGTACAGTGTACACTGTACAGTGTACAGTGTACAGTGTACTGTGTACAGTGTACTGTGTACAGTGTACAGTGTACAGTGTACAGTGTACAGTGTACAGTGTACAGTGTACAGTGTACAGTGTACAGTGTACAGTCTACAGTGTACAGTGTACAGTGTACAGTGTACAGTGTACAGTGTACAGTGTACAGTGTACAGTGTACAGTGTACAGTGTACAGTGTACAGTGTACACAGTGTACAGTGTACAGTGTACACAGTGTACAGTGTACAGTGTACACAGTGTACAGTGTTCAGTGTACAGCAACAGCGACTAGCTTTTGTACTAACACACACAAACTTGCTATTATTCAGTCGGTTTCATTCTTTTTTCCCAATGCATCGATTCGTATATGCCAACAATTCATTGGTCATACAATGGGGGGGATGAGTTGAGAGAGTTGACGCAAATGGTTTATAAATATTGATTCAAAACAGAGATTGTAATTGGGATTTAACTTGATATTTTTAAAATATTTGGCAAATATTTAAAAAATATTGAATAAAAACAGACTGTTATGGCTTTTAATATAATAAACAGTTATTACGTTTAAGGGTTTTTATTATCGAATATGTTTTTTTTTTAATAAATATGTTTAAAAGAGGAAATGCTATTAAATCACTATTTCGTTTCTGATAGATTGGTCACACGGGTCACTTTTCAATGTTCTTGGAATAACTCGGAAACAAAGCTGAATTTGACAATTTAACACTCAAATCTTTCTATTCATAATTAAAATTCCTAATGAAAAAGATGGTTGAATTATTTTTTTTACTTATAAAAAAAAACTAACAAAAAAATCTTACAATTAACAATTTTTTATTTAGTACAAAATTGTTAATTTTAAGATTTTTTTTTATAATTTTTTTCGTGCAAAGATACGCTTAAGGCCGTTATGTGAAATAAGGTCCAACGAAGATTATTCCTAAAATATTGATGCAAATTTTTATAATTTTCTCTTTACTTACAGTTGTTTGACAGGAGATGATACTTTTAGTGTTATAAAAAAGTTAAAATTTTTCCTATAGGGAGTAACCTTAAGACTAAGTTTGAAGAAAATTGCTCCTTGATGAATCACCCACATACAACATAAAGCACCCTATTTTTTTAAATGAATTTTAAGCCAAAAAATGTTGTTATATCATTTTTATCAAAATAAATAATTTTAGTATAATGGATTCAGGGTTTAATCAAAATCTTTGAAGTTGTTTTTGAGAAAAAGCAAAAAACAAAAACTATAATGAAAGTCAAAACAAACCAAATTGCTTTTTCAAGGAATAGTACATAGAATTGTTACTTAAGACATCTAAAGCAAATTTATTTATGATTAAACTCGATTTCAGATCGAAGACGTTCTGAAATAATGGATACTTAACAGGGGACACTTTATATGGGATAGTGGACAAAAATGCAATAAAAACTAAATAACTCAACTGAATTTTATGAAATTTTAAGTGATAGTAAATATGATAGAATACCGCCACAGTTTTTGCCCATTGCCATCCCTGCTTTAATATAAAGTTGTAAAATCGTCAAAATGATAGATTCTTGTTGTAAACCTTTAAAGCGAGTGATGTTCTTTTTAGCAATTCAAATTTCTTGACTTGTAAGGGATCTATAATTTTCTGCAAAATCTGAACGGCTCACACAAAAAGTCGAAAATTGGGTTCAGTGTCTGGACTTCTGGAAGCGTGTCCGTGGCAGCGTTGCAAAATAAATTGAGTTCCATACACAATGGAATCAAACGTACTTTCACAGAAATAAAGAATTTCATTGATATCCAAAACCGTTTTTGTTTTATTTAAAAAACTTTTGTAGCGCTCTTATTGAAAAACCCGATACTTTCCCATGACCAAAAATGCTCTGGAGGATATTTTATTTCCCCGCAAGGAGCTGTTAGTACATACTTACCTGAACTATAAATATCTTTACTTTTAGAAGAGGCTGGGATTGGATCTCCAGACCTCCGTTCTGACAGTCAAAATGCACTAACCATTACGCCAAGAGATTATATTTTACTTGATCAATATTTTCTCAGAAGAGCTAAGCCTTTCCTTATCCTTTAAAATTAATCATAAATGTATCTTAAACCAAAATTTTAAGTAAAGTGCAATGATCCATGATCCGTCTTGAGATATTGTGTGAATCTAAGAGAATAATAAACCTATCTCCTATGCATCTGGATGCATTGCAACAAAAACCAACAAAAAAAGATATCAAATCCACAACATTTTCAATTAAATTTATATGTAAACGTCTATCTTATATCTCCACTTGCACAAAAGCCTAAACACACAAATCGGTCTTGAACAAGGAACGAAATATGAATATACTTATTCAAAACCTAAAAACCACCCAACTGATGGGCTAACCGAGCACTAATTTTGTGCTTGATACCAAAGTAAAAAGTTTTAATCTTCCTGACTTACAGTTATCTTACATAATTCCAAAACAAAGACCATTGGACGACACGATGGACATGAACATAGAATACCATGCCTGGGCAATGAAATTTCCTTAGATGATGGAATCTAAACACAACAAAAACATCATCATCATCGCATCGTCATCATAACCTGGAGTTCGTTCACACTCCTGTTTAGTTGTGTCCCGCCATATACAATAATAAAGTCACGTTGATGATGATGACGAGAAGATGATGATTACAGAATGTGTTGTTGTTTTGTGATAATGGTGGTCATTTGTTGGATGGTAAAAGAAGTCCATCAAGTGAAGGAAGTGAAGGAAGCTAGAAGGGATATCACAAGATTCAATGTTGGCTTGGCATAGGTACAACCATAATGGGAAAATTAATTTTCATTTATGACGAAGAAGTCCCGTATAGCTGCTGATGACGACGACGTTATATGGGCAAGCGGTGGCAAGGGGACGAAGTTGCATAGGAGCGGTAGTCCAAAGTCTGTCATATAGAACTTATATCTATAGGAAATTCCATCAGCTCTCCTATGCTTGTTTAAAAACTAAGAGATTTATTCCAACATGATAAGGTTAAGTAGTATCTGTCAAGACGTTGTTGCCTGAAACCTTGCAAAGTGCAAGTTTTTCTCTTTGTATTTGATTGCTCAAGGTGTGCAATGAAGGTTTACTATAGTGAAAAATTGCTAAAAGTTTCTAATATCGTCCACACGCAAGGAAACACACAAAAAGTACATATAAGATCATTCAGGAGGTGGGAACACCTTAATCATGAAACCAAGCACAACCGAGGTGCCTCTGAGCGATGCAGGAGCTATACCTAGCAGTAGCAGTTATAAAAATGATATAAAAACTTCGATTCAACTTTTGCGTGTTTGTTCATATTTATCAAAGTTATGTGCAACGATAACACAACCACGACAGGAATAACAGCTCATTGGATTTGCAAACAAAAAAAAAACTGGAATCTCCTAACTTGGCATATTTACACTGCTGCAGTAAGAATTGGTCAGAGTTAAGGTATAGATCTTAGAAATGTTAGCAAAATTTTAGAATTTTCCATGAATCCTACTTTTTTTAAGATAATCAATAAATTAAGGAAATATAAGAAATATGATTACTGTGGAAATAAATGAAGTATACGTAACGAGTTGTTGCTCCTCCATTGATCATCAGGACAGCTTATCAGAATTTTAGGATACATTCTGTGGCCACAAGGAAAAACAACCTAAGACGATTTATGTCTAAATTCTACCGGTCGTATTTTTTTCGAATTTTCATCTATTAACGTTTCTGAGTTATAGACAAGAAAAAAACAAACATAAAGCCATTTTCTACTAACTTTGCACAAGGCAAAACAGCGTAAGTACAATGTTTACATTGCTACTTTCTATATACTTATGCTCTTATGGTAAGACAGCAAATGTAATAAATGCATAAATAAGTAGAAATATGTACTTTTTTCCAAAACTATTTTCTTTTTTTTTTGAAACACAAGTTGACTATTGGTTTACACGAAAACAACTTGACTTGTGTAGTTTTTCCTTATCGCTCTCTTTGAAAAGACTTAACGCAAGTTAACTTTTGCTATTTTTCTAGAAGACGTTACTGAATATTTTTTAAATAAGTACACTTGTGCCGTTATTCCAAGAAGAAAATTATGCTCACTTTGTGACTGATGCTGTTCTGCTCTTATAAACCTGCTGTGCTGGCAGGGGCCAATAACACACTATATAAAGTGCTTGTTGAACAAGTGAAATTCAATAACTTTTTAAATATTATGTAACACGGAACAACAAGTCAAGAAGGCCTTGAACAACTGTTTTGGCTTCTTTCAACAAGTAGGAAATTACATAAGCCTACCGTTTTTTGTACCTGAAAACAACAAGAGTTTAAATAATAGTGAATAAACTTGTTGAAATTTTAAAAATTTTAACTGACAGTAGTTGCGGACTTGTTCAAAGTCGACAAGTAAGAAATAAACGCTTGCGGTAATGGGTATCAAGAGATGTTTAGAGTTTATTAAGTGGTAAGGAATTTGGTTTAAAAATTGTGTTTACGTTTTTATTCTGAATCGAACAGTAATTGTGAGAATCAAAAATTGACAGATATATTTTAAGAAAAAAATTACTTCAAAATAGAGCAGTGTGCGGTGTACAAAACGTTGATTATCTTACTGAAAGTCCTTCCTGCATATAAAGTTCGTCCACTTATAAAAGAAAAGCCCTGATTTTAGATATAATTTTTTTTGAAGACCTTACGACTCATCGTGTAAGAAAAACTTGTTGAACTGGTTCAACAAGTCGAAGGAATTTTTCTCAGTTGACAATTGTCACACTTCTTATTGAGTTACAAAAATGATTTTCACTTGTTTAACAAACATAGTTTGACAGGTAATTTTTGAATAGTTAACTTGTTGTTCTGTTGTCCAGGTTGTTGTGTGGCAGTTTTGTTCGATTTGTGTCTGTTTTAGTTGTGAAATGTTTAAAAAAAAATCAAAAATTGTGTATAAGTATTGTTTGATGACTTGACATAAATGTTGAAAATTATTTTCCTCTTTTCCTAACTAAGAAACCATGTGTACTCGTTAAGATAGAGGGAATATTTAATAGTTAGCTCTAGTTTTAGTGTAGCTTTATTTACCGAGTTCCCACTGCAATAAGCATGTTTAACAGCATACACAAATCTTAGAATTCTTCTAAGATTCCCCCAATCCGACATTATTTGTCGAATGATTTTATTTCCATTGAAATTTATCGCTGATCTTTTCTAGGCGCTTAAACGTTGAATTCCACTAGTCTTCATTCTTGTTTTCACTTACTAGAGTTAGTAGACAGGCAAAAATTGTACATTTTTGTTTAGGGCTAAGGTGCAAACATTATTTTAACAGTTAAGCTCACTGTATTAAGAGAAGGACTCAAAAGTCCATATTCACATACAAAACCTAATTTCCAGCAAAAGGGACACAGAAATGAAGCAACAAAATTTTCAAAACTTTGCAATAACCTTCACAAACAAACTCACATGGCCAAAAACTAATACTGGAAAAAATGGTGTTAGTAATATTCAAAACTCGAACATCAAAGTTATTCACCACAAAATGCTACCCAGGGAAAAGCTCAAGATCTTTTTTACTACTGGACCTTATAAATTCCCAATTTCATACGTCTGTGAAATTAGCGGGGCAACTTTTACCCACGCAAATGGGACCTTGAAAGAAATTAGAATTTTTGTTTTGCATTTCTATTCCTGATTTTGCAGTTCGCCAAATAAGGGTGTAATCGAGTGATCTGCTTACTTCATAGTGAAGTTAGCAGGTCACATAGTGTATCTCAGGAACCAAGCATGCTAGGAACTTGTAGTAAGGCTCCAAATTTGCGTTCTTTTTTTTGCATTTCAAGAAAAGGCTACTTCAAAATTTTGAAATACTTTTTTTTTAATTTCTTTGCAAAGAGTCTTATTGCAAGTACCTAGCACTCTTGATCCCTGGGATGCACTATGTGACCTGCTAACTTCACTGTGAAGCAAGCAGGTCATTAGATTACACCGTTATTTGGCGAATCGGGATTAGAAATTCCAAAAAAATGCAAATTCCTATCAAGGTCCCATTTGCGTGGGTGAAAGTTGATTTTATAGGAGTTTGGCTATCGACACCATTACCTGCGAGGGCGATCATATTATTCGTATAAAGATATACAAGATAACAAAATGTTTTTGTTAATTTTATAATTTTAAATACAAATAAATCAACAGCAAATTTGAATTTTTGAAATAAAAAAACATAAAAATTCTTTAAATTCATAAATTTGTTCATTTGTTTCTCTTCATTGAAAGTAAGATATTATTTTTATATTTTTTACTTGAAATTTCAGAAGTATGTTTCGCAAATAGAACTTAAGTCTATTTAAGCCACTAATTTTGATTCAGAAAAACAACAACTTTACTTAAAAAAAATATTTCACTAAATTTGCTTAGGAAAAATGACACAAGTGGACTTAACTCAGAATTATGTTAAAAGTGGAAAAAGGAAAAACAACCTAAGTCGTATTTTCCTCAAAATAAACTATAAATCTGCAAAAAATTGAATTTCGTTAATAACAAATTGAATCTTATAGTTATCTTATTTATTTCTGCGTTTACACTTCGTTAATTAGTTTAATACTTTTTTTGTATCTCCTGAAAAGTTGTAAAAACTGACTTATGTCGTTTTTCCTTGTTGCCACAGAATAATATTCTTGAATTCCTTTTAGGATATAATCAAGTTCTTGTGTCAGATCCTTCAAATAAATTAATGGGAATAAAGTAGCAACAACAAACAAAAAAAAATCCCACAAGTTTCACATCATAATCAATTATGATACTTCATTAAGACTGTTTCTTGGAAAATCCAAACTTCAAACTTTAAGTTTATCTTTTCAACTCTCAACAAACTCTGGCAACAAGTCGTGTAAGAAATGAATTTCTCAAAACCCATCAAATATCTACAAAAACAAAGTTTATGCTATCAAACTTAGATAATCATCTTTGCTTACCGTTCGGTGCTGGTTTGCCGGTTGTCGGTGCAGTCGATATAATGTTTATGAGTTTTCAGCTTTTATTCTGGCTTCGTGAAATTCTTGAAATTATTTTCGAAACTTTTCAAAATCACCTCTCACTTATATTATATTTTCGCCAAAACAAACAACAATTGTTCGAAAATCTTTTAATAAATATACCTTTGAGTTTCGATAAACGAAAAACCAAGGTCTTTATTTTATTCTAAACTTCTTTTAAATATCAACAATCAGAGGAAGGTAAAAGAAGCTCAACATTTGAGAAAACCTTCAGCATCAGCTATCGCCCTATCGCCATCCAAGAGAAATAAATTATGAAGAAGTTTCGTTGTGTTTTGACAAAGTTATTTGAGAGTAAAGTGCAATATTGACTCAAGTGCATTCCGTTCAAAAACTCATAGAATCTCACCGTAAACGAGGGTTCGTCGTTTTTTTTTTTGTTTTTTTATGAATTCATATTTCTCATTTTTGTTGTATTGTATTATTTTATCGTTTATTCATTCGTCTTCTAGTGAAAAGGATAAATTGAAATTCCAAAGATTTTCAAGTTAAACTGCAACGTCGTCATAGTCGTCAGTAATGATATAATACTCGACTCTAACACAGAGCGCAATATTCTCTAGTGCTCCGCTATACATTCCTAACGCTTAATGTTATGGCTTTTCAAGGCGCACAGGCACAAGTGGTTCTTGGTATATTCTCTTTATGTTTCCTGTACTGATGCTGTGCTGCCGCCAATGCCACCATCATCACCATCACAAGAATTTCGACTTTCGAGTAGATTCATCTAGCGGCAGGAATATGGTGGTAATGGCAGTGGTAGTAGGTAGGTTCTCCTATAGCAGGAGCATAGTGGTTGTTCTTTCTAACCTCTCTCCCATTAAAGATGTCTTGAGCTATGATGGTTGTGGTTTGATGTTTGCAAAGCGTTGCAAGGATAAGCGCCAGGAAGATACTCTCTATATACACATCGCTACACTGTCTTGTGTTTTGTGAAATTTAATGAAATATATGTGAGAAGGTTGTGAGAGAGCAAAGGAGTCGTCGTTCCTAGAAATTGGAAGGTATATATGCACAGAAGAGCATCAGCATCAGCAGCAATAGAATTCGAGCAAATATCAAATTAATTAACTGCTTGAATTTGGTTTCTGTATAATTAATCTCCCATGGAAGTTGAAGTATGTGGCTAGACGGAAGGCTGATTGTTGAAAGAAGTTTATTACTGAAACTCAAGTTGGTGTTGAAAGGATGCGAAGAAACATACGAGTAGCAAGCGCTATTAGGCTTTCATAGGAAAGTTTAAGTGTGAGTTTTGAAAAGTTTTTAGTTTTTATTTTTTAAATTATATTTATGTGTTTTTGTTGTACTAATTTTTGATTTCCTCTAGTTTTGTTTTGTGCTTACAATTTTTAAATCAACAGATAAAAACAGGATTTTTTAGTACCTTAATGCGCAACCTTTTAGCAAAAGTCTTTGATCAGAGAGGCATTAGCTTATTTCTGAAAGAAAATAAATTTAGCATTTTCGTACATTTTTCAAAGCTCATAAAATTAAGACTTAATTTTATTTGGAAAGGAGTGATGGGAAATTTTTTTTGGAAAGTTAAGGGTCTGCACTTTACTCTGAATAATTCAATGTACCTTCTTCCTTTTGTAAGGAATACTAAAGTGTTTTTCAACTGAAAATTAATTAGGTCTTACAGAAGCATTCTTAAGGAACAAAAATTCCACTTAACATTTTAAAAGATCACACGGTTAAAAAGTATAACTTGGAGAAAAATTTTAAATGAGTGGTAAGGTAGCAGAAAAGAGTTAGGAAATGAGAAGAAAATACGAACAAAAGGCACATGGATAGGTCAAAAATGAGTGATTAATTTGTTAGGGGAATTTTTGGACCAAAAGTTAAACTATCAGTACCATACTAAAATGTTGAGAATTACTCGTAAATTTAAAAACCAAAAAACTGACATTAATATAAGACATTTAAGTCATAGCACTAAGTTCTTACACTCAGAGAAAATAACGCCTGGAAAACACTTAAGCTTTTATTTGTGATATTTCTTCGAAATATTCAATTTGGAACAAGATCAGTAGGACCCTGTTTAAACTAGGAAGATCGAGTTTGGACTCGTGAATGTCATCGTATTTGTAACAACAACTTCAATGTTTTGGACTGTCGGGTTAATATTTCCTACATGTCTCATAACATCCCTGACCTTTCCATTTCATGCGCAAAAACTACCATCATGAAACCGGACTCAGTCTTCTAAAATTTAAAAGGTTCAAGGATGACCAATCTTATCCACCTCTACATGGGAGTGCAATAGCACCGTTCACATTTTGTTGATGGACGTGAATCAACATCGTGGATCAGCAATGTTGAGTAAATGAGGACATTCTGATCTTGCATTTTGATCAACAATAGGTGTGTTTTTTTCCTTGCCCGATTGGCTTAAACGAAAAAAACGACGTTGTGTCTAAACAATTTACATGTTAAATGCAAAAACAACTAATCTCTTTCGGGCTTAGCTAAGCCCAGATAATTTTCAGGTTAACTTTAGCCCAGATAAAAACTGTATTACCGGCACGAATTTCATACTTGTTATCGATAGTTTGTTTGTTTTCGTCCGATTCATCTGGGCTAATAAAAAAAACCCACCTAATGTAAGCCAACAATGCTGATCGGTATAGTGTGGACTCTTGTTTAGGTCAAAGTGCAACTAAGCTCCAATATCACTCATTCACAGGAAGGCACCCAACAACTTAGGAAATTGATGAATTTTCAAAAAATCAACTTTGATCCAGAAATGTCAACTGCACTGAAAGATCGTTTTTTTGATAGTTGTACCTATCTGCATGAACGGATTCTATTTCCAGTACAATTACTAGGCTGTTTTTTTTCAAGCCTAAGAGAGTTGGACGAAAAATTGGGCTCAGAGACACCTTCACAGAGAATGAAAATGAGCTTCCATAGATACTTACTATCGATAACAGGTATGAATTTTATGCCGGTAATACAATTTTTGCTCTTTATTGGCACCATCAATTCTCTGGGCTCAGCTAAGCTTAAACGAGCCAAGTTGATGTTATAATTAACATGTAAATTGGTTAGCTCAACAACGTTTTTTACGACCAATTCCGTCCGGGCTAGTAAAAGATACGATTATCGCTTTTTTTAATAGTTCTAGTGCCATGCAATGTTTTTTTTAATTCTTCAGAAAATACAACAGCTTTTGAATCGATGTACACTGTATTCGTTAAAATATAGTTTATCTCCCATCAGTCAAGCCATACTTACTAACTTATCCTGTTCCCGACCCATGGAGGGTTTCTGTCTGAGAAATTGTGGTCTTCCATCGGTTACGATACCTCGCACGCTGCCTTTATTCATCGAGACCAAACGCTCTTCTGTCTATAGCCACCAGGTTTCTGTAGCGAAGGTTCGGGTCCTGGTCGTCTCGAACCTGGGAGCTGCGATTTAAAGATTTTTTTTGGCTGGAGCGTTGTTGTCGATTCACTCTATGTGACGAAACCAGTTTAATCGACGTGTTTTGGCTCTTTAGACTACCTCCACATCTTGATTGAGCTAATACAGTTCACGATTGAATATTTTCTTCCATTCGCTCTCTTCGCATAAAGGACTAAATATCCGCCGAAGAATTTTTCTCTCGAAAGTGCCCAGTGTCAATTCTCTTTTTTTTTTAACTTATCGTCTAGCACTCTGTGCTGTTGAGCAAAACTGGTTAAATAAGAGTTTTGTATAGCATGCACTTTTTCTTTCGAGAAAGGAGTTTTGAACCCATTTGTTTAGCAAAACCAAAGAAATAGCGGTTCGCTAGGGTAATTCTTCCCCGGATTTCCACTAAGGTGTCGTTCGTAGCATTATTGATGTTTGTTGTTTGTTCCAAGGTAGTTGAACTCCCTTGACTACCTCGAAATTACAGTGACGCTTTGTCCTAGGCGATGGACAGATGAAACTTTACTTTGTTTTGTCCTCATTCACATCAAGACCTATGGGCCTAGCCTATTCATCAATAGCTGTGAATGGTTCTAGTTCAGCCTGCTTATAGCGGCTGATGATGTCGATGTCGTAGGCATAGCCAAGCAGTTAAGAAGACCTGTTGAAGATATAGTGCCTTGCAGGTTAACACCTTTCTTGCGCACTATCTGCTTCAGGACTAGGTTGAAGAAATCACATGATAGCGCACAATTTGGCACCACTTTTTATTCACTGAATAGTCCCCTATTACACAATGATTCTTTGCGTCTAAATCTTTTCAATGGGTGCGAAGGTGAAGTCAGATAATATGAGAATTCGAAAAGAGTCAGACGCAAAGAATAGGGATTTTTAACACACAGCAATACATCTCTATCTTATTCACTTCTAAACGTCAAACTCAAGAACTTGGCTCTGATGACATTTATGTTACACCCATTTCTTTTTTTTATTTTGAAGCAAAATACAATCCACTTCAAATGAATGAGCACACAGATTTTTAAAAGTGGTTTGTCCATTTTGTTTATACATTTTAAACTGTCCTAAAATTAATTTAAACAATAACAACTTTTAAAACAAAATTGTTTAACATCCCTTCATTAACTTTTGTTGCCAAGTTCATAAATTGTGCTTATTCAGATGCCACAAAAAAACTGCATTTTTCTTAATGGAAAGATTTTAAGAGAACCGGGAAAAAAATAGCAGTGTTCTGTGAATTAATTTTTCTGTTTGCTTTTCTCAACATTGTAAATAAAGACAATAAGGATATTAAAATTATACATAAATGCAGTGTTTAGAAAAAATGGTCAAAGTATCTTTGAAAATCTTAGTTGAAGCGGAGTGTAAATATTTTAAACTTTTGTTTGCAACTGTCAAAGAGCCAAATTAGTAGCTGTCACTTTTACTCTGACAATTTGGTAGAGATCGCTATTTTCGTGTAAAAGGGGACTATACTCATTGGTTTTGACATTTTAAATCAACCGCAACAAACTTCACTTTGAACTCATTCAGTTTTTCTATTGTTTCCAGAATTTTCATTCTTTTTTCTTTTATAATCATAACGGAATTTGATTTTCCGTTGTTTTTTTAAATAAAAACAAATTGTGTTTGAAGTTATGAAGTTAAATTTTATTGTTATTGGCCTACTATTTGAATACTTTTTCGGCTCCGATTTTGGGCTACAAAAATTTCGTAATTGGGTCATCGAACTTGTTCAAGATATGGCAACCCTGTATGGCACTTGAGATTTAAAATTCTTGTTAGAACTTTATTGGGTTTAGAAATCGAGCATAAGGTTTTTATTGTCAAAAGAGAGTTCCTATTCTAAACCAAACTGGATTTTGTGGGTTTCATCATTTAAAAATTTCGGATTTTGCAATTTGGGATCATTATCATGAAATTTCCGATTTTGACATTCAGGGTTTGATATTAAAGGAAACATTTTCCGGTACCTAGAATTCCTATGCTCGTTCCAAATTTAAAAGCGATTTTTGAAAACATTTCTTGAAATTAAATCATCAGACCAGAAAACAAAAGGTTTTAAAACTCCAAAGTGGCACCCGCAAGAACTTTAGAAATGAATGAATCATACACTTTGGAGTCGTCGAAGAAATAATGAACATTTTTTTTAAACACTCCCAAATTATTCGACTACTAGCTATTTACATGAAATTTCATTCCTTTAATTATGATAATCAACATATAGAATACTACAATCATGTAAGGTGTGCTTAGAATCTCATGTTTGGCGATAATTATAATTATTATTAACAACACCGACAATTTCAGTCTGATAATATATGTGCCAGTATACCAGTACCCACCTACTAGAACAATGCCTTCATGGTTTCCATTCTACCTCTTCAAATCCTTAGTTAGAAATATGTTGATCTCAAGGACTCTGACAACACATCGACCGACAGCATCAGAGAGAATTTCTACTGTGAGTTACCGTCGGCGTCATTATCGTCTTCAACGTTCAACGTCTCGTCTGTGGATGCAAAATGAAACCAATGACATCAACGACGACAGCAAAAGCGATAAGTATGCTTTCAATGAGCCTTCAAATTATTGTCATTCCTCCCAATTTGGCACCATGTACCTTTGCGGATGCGACTAATGCATCTTGAATGAGAACAAGGAAGCAGATTGGTTTACCTTGTGCGGTTCTGGTTACTGAAGGACTATCAACACACACACACACACATATTCACATACACAGGATTGAATGCATTAAGTAGATACCTGGTGCAAAAGAGTCGAATCAGCAAAAAGGTTTCCCTATATAGGTTCATTCATATACACTACACTATACTGCACACATGACATGCATACATAGCTCTATGCAAAGCAAAAAGGACCCTCTAAACATACCGTTTAGTGTAATTGGTGTGCATGTAGAGAAGTTCCGCTAACGCTTTCTCTAACTAACTCTAGTTCCCCCGCAACAATCATTACCATCGCACAGCATCATTATCACATCATCTGGCAGTTGGAATCTTTTGCCAGCTATTATTGTGATAGTAGAACACAAAACTATACTCTATACTTCTCAAAGCGTTTTAGTTCAGAGTTTCCCGAATTCATTCCGAAGACGGAAAGGTGAAACCAATTTGGTTTTTACCATTTACCTCTTCAGTATAGCGTTAGCGTTGCGTTGCTGTGGAATCAGCTCGTGTCGGCTTCGGTTGGAAAATAATTTGAAGGATGCTTTTAAGATACCAACGGAAAGCAAAGAGGGTGGCGACTAGGTGCTTGGATGCTGATGGTACAATACTGTACGAATGAGGTTCAATATAGAGAATGAATGTTTTACGGAGTTGTAGGGTGGCGAAGCGCAGCATCTGAAATGATAATTGCAGTCAAACATTAATCTCAATTAAGTGTACCTACTCTATCTACCTACTCCTCGTTCTAGAGAAGGCGGTGGGAAATTATATAAATTTTTCCTTTATATCCACCCTATAAGAAGGATATATAGTGGAGGCAGGTATAGAGTGAAAATGCATTTTGTGTTGTGTTTATTCAGATTAAGAGTAATTTATGCGGTTTTGCAAAATTTAATGCGTAATGAATTTTAATGCCTTTCAAAATGTTTTACTTTATAAACGAAACAAGTTTGACCTAGTTCTTTGAATTTTCATAAATGATATTCTAAAGGAGTTAAGAGTTTGTATAAAAATATAACATCCTATTGATTTCCATTTAAAAAAAGCAAAGTTAAAAACCCGGACAAGTTCACAAAAAGAAAACCTATTAAAGAATAACTTTTAGTAAAAAAATTTAATTTTCTTTTTTAAATGAAAACAACAAGAATGATAGTGTTATTATTAAAAGAAGGAAATTGGATAGCTTTAAGGAGGTTTTAAAAAATTTATGATTTATTTCGATGTACCTGATGGTACTTACCAGTTTCCAAACAAACAAAACAGTTAGGTTTTCATGTATCAATAGTTTTTAAAAACAGGAAGTCTTACAGAAACTCTAACGAAGTTTTCTTCAATTTCAGTATTACTTGCAAATCTAATTAATTTCCAATTTGTATGGATAATAAGTGTATTCATGTATCGTCATAAGACACAAAAAGGTCATATGATAATAATCTTTCATAGTTAAAAAAAAATAACTTGCAATGAGAAACGAAAACATTCTTTTTGAAGTTACAAAAAATATTTTGTTATTTTTCATGTTTTTTTTAATATTTCTGTTGTTAAAGCAAGTGAAGCGTTATTAAAAATCAAAAACATAAATCATAGAATGTCAAATACTATTGTAAAAAGTATTGTAAAAACAGGAAGTTTTAAAGAAGCTTTAAGGAAGCATTTTGTTATTTCAGCAATTTCCGTTGCTTACAATTTAAATTGTTATCCTACTTACTTAAGTAATAAGAGTAAAATGCATTATCATTAGGCACAGGTCACCTTTAAAAAAAAACATTCATAGTTAAAAGTAATAACTTGCAATGAGAAGCAAAAATATTCTTTTCGAAGTAACAATTAGTTTGAAAATTTCCATTTTCATATGAATATTTCATTTGTTAAGTGATGCGTTATTAAAAATCGACAAAGTAAATGATAGTACGAAAAGTGTGTATCTGTCAAAATTGAAAACAGAAAATTTAAAGAGTTAACAGAGTTTGAAGTACAACTGGAAGTTTAAAGAAGCTAAAACGAAGTTTATAGCTTTGTGTGTAGTATAAATTGTTATCAATTTTAATTTATTAGTCTAGAATAATATGAGCATTCTTGCAACGTTTGATGACAATTGAAATTTAAATTGAAATTAAAATTGTAATTGAAATTGAAATTGAAATTGAAATTAAAATTGACACTGAAATTGAAGTGAATTGAATTGAATTAAAATAAATTTAATTGAATTAAATTGAATTTAAATTAATATTGAAATTGAAATTGAAAATTGAAATTGAAATGAAAAAGCATTTAGATATGCTTGAAAGTGTGGAAATGAGGAAATCTCCAAATTTTTTACTAAGTTTGAGAATTTCTCATTTTAATGACGACTTTAAATTTAATGGAGAGGGAGCTTAGTTAGCGTCAGCCGAAGCCCAATCCACTGATCCCATTTTAAATGTTTGCTTGCCTTGATGTGCATTTGGGTCATCCGTAGAAGGAAGAGATCATTTTAAGGGGTTGAACCTTCTTGAAGAGGGTAGGGTGAAACAAAATACTACAAGATCTATTACATTTTACTATGAAATCATCGATAGAATGCGCAGTGAAAATGCAATTAGTTGCCTCTCTTGCCTACTGGAACTAGCTGGACATATTAAAATAATAATATCTTTAAATTTAAATACTACATTCATACAACATTTAACATTCAACCAGAAGACACAATTGTGGCTATTCATTTTAAAGTTGAAAGTCTTTTTTTCGAATTCAAATCCGAAACAATGGCACCGACCACCTAGTCTAGTTTAAATTTCACCTTACCTTTAATTTCCACCTTAATGACACTGAAAACCCATCGTTAAACCACATTTTTTGCCTAAGCCATTCGCATATTTTCTTAACAGCAGTAGACTAGAGAGTTGAACTAAAATCCCTCTTGTTAGGACTAAGTTTTTTTTTCAGACTATTTGCATACTTAAATCGTATAGATACTCGTATATGCGCACCATGTTGGATGTATACTGAAAACTTAATGTTAAATAATATACGCTTAGTTGCCTACTGTAGCACCCGTTTGCCCACAAAAATACGATTCTTTAATCCAAAAACTATATACAAATGGGCTATACCTTCTATACCATTTACATTATATTAAGCCTTCAGGGGTTTGGATGGAGCCAAAGAGCTAACAACCATATCACAGGAATGGGGGTGCTTGGCTGGTGCTGCTGCCAGAACTTAGCTATTGTGCCAGAAGCACAAGCCATTGTGACTCTTTGACCTTTGGTCTACTTTCTAGTATCAGTTGAAGAGACACAAGCCGTTGAGTGCTGATGGTGCTGGGGTGCTGGAAATACAGAAAAAGGAGTAAATAAAGCATACCGAGATGAGGGAAAGAAAAATCTTCCTTTTAACATTCACACAGTTGGCAGGTCACATCGTTTTTGTGTGGACAAAGCACCAGCGCACTCCCCGGCGATCCTCAATCCAGGACCGTTTCATCCCTACATCCTGTTCCTTTCATATGCCCCGGAACCAAATCTTTTTTTGTGGCAACCCATCACATTGAAGATATCTATGCTCATTCGTAATTTGGATGTTGAGGTTGGTTGGCGTTATTGAAGCCAGCTTCATGCCTCTGCATACCATTTACCACTTAAAAACATTTGAAAAATTTAAGGGGTTTTTGAGGTTTGCCCTGTGTTCCGTGTTTTCCACATTTCTACCTTCTGTGTTGTTTTTTTTTGTGTGCTTTTTTTGCATTCAGCTCAGTGATTCTATCTCGAATATACATATACCCCGTCCGGAGGACGAATCTCATCATGATGGCAATGTAAACGTAGCAAGAGTCATCTCAAAAAATCCCGAGGGCAAGTGGATGTATCATGGTGTTTTCTTTTTCCATTCTGTGCTTCCTTTTCCGTTGGTTTTCTTCGCTTTTTTTTTGTTTGTTTGTGCACCACTGAGTCCACATGCCCATTCGTTTCCCTAATGAGAAAGATGGGTTTTCCACAACACACAGTGAAGAGGGCATGAGACAGGACAACGGAAGTGGAAAAGATGGGGAATCCACCATCAGCGTCAGCACACCATCTCTCCCCATTCCAACAGAAAAAAAAATGAGAAAAACCTCTTCTCGTCGGTATGGCTGTATTCACAGTGAAAAGACGACTGGTGAAAATTAATACTTGGAAATTTTAATTGCTTTGCAGTCGACTTGTAAGGGGCTTAGAGACTATATGTAAAAAAAAATTATCTGTTTCTGTTTTGTAGTATACGAGTATATGGGGAACAGGGAGAGATAGGCTTTTCTTTGGGGGAAACCAAATACAAAAAAAAAACCAGGCTGTAAAGAAAAACATATAAAAACAAGGACCATGGATATGAGTGCGAGTTTTCAATTTTTGAAAAGCTTAAACGTTATGCACTCAAACCAAAAACATTCAAGGCTAACATGAGATTTTTTTTTATCTTTTGGGAAAACCTTCTCTCTTCAGTATTGTTTGTCGGAATGTGAGCATTAAGATTGCTTCGCTTATACCACCAGTCAGTCATATAACAACTTTGACGTTAGCTTGATCTGGGGGTAGATACCTAGCTACTCAAAAGTTAAAAGAGTTCCTTCAGTAATAAAAGCTTAACAAAAAAGGAAATATAAAGGGATTTGCAAGAAGAAGCCTATAATGGCTTATCGTTAGCGTTGGTTATTCATTCTTTTGCAGTTAAGCATATAAATATAATAAGTGAGGCAATCTGAAAACAAAATTAGACTTTTTAAGATAGGCTTAAAACATTCATACATACATAGGTAGGAAGGTACCCACTTGGAGTTGGAAGTTGCTTGTTTTGAATTTTAAAGCTGTGTGGAAAAAAACCAAAAATAACGTAAGTATTTATTTAAACAAGCAAAATGGTTTCATATTTGACGATGGTAGCTTCTACGACATAGAAAGCGTTATGAATTAAAATAAAATTGAATTTGATTTGAAATTAAAGAAAATGGCCACACTTTGATTCCAGAAATGACAATCTGCTTTTCTCAAACAGGAATTTGATGGCATCTGCGATCTCAGTCTGTAGTTTTGTGCCAAATGACAAGAAAGCACCAATACAACCGAAGAAGTCACCATGATAGCGAAACCGTACTGCTACTCCAGATCTTGGAAAGCCAGGAGGCCTGAATGGACCTACTTAAGGAAGGTCTTAGTGGCATAGTTTCGAAATGATGCCTTCAGTTTCTTGCAAAGGGGAAGCTTCTGCAGGAAGCCAAATAGAAGTTATAACTTAAAGAAGCCTGAAACAGATTTAAGATGGAATGCTAAGTAGGTATAATTATGCCTCCAATAATTTTTGTGGATATAGGGTTTTCTTTCAGACATTAGTTATGTTTGTTTCTACCCATACTTCATTGATTGCCTAAGTTGTTTGGAAGACCCTTGGCTCCAGCCTTAAGACCTTCTGCCATTTTTATAAAATCAGTGAGTATGCTTGAAATTGAAGAATATTCTCAGTCGAGAACTGCTGGCCCAAAAGCCATCTGTACTATAGGCTATGACAATTCTGAATGAGTTATGGCATCTAAAGCCGAATTATTTTTCTTGGTGATTCAAAATTTATTTTTGGATAGTCAAGATCTTAGATATTGGATATGGACTTTGTGTTGATCTTGTGGTTGAAGACCACTTGATTTCAGAGAAGATTTTAAGCTTTGGAAACTTATGTCGTTTTCGATTGAATTTTGGAATCGGTCCTATCGGATATGGAAAACCTTCTACTCCAAATTTTCCATTCTCGATAGGAATGGAACAATTCAGATATCCAATCAAAAATGACGTTATAATGAAAATGAACTGCTACAAAGTCCGATGGATACAAATTATTATTTAATGTCGTTTCATGGAGGCTGTGCTTACAAACTATTCTGCCGAGAATGTCTTGAAATCCCCCCATCACAGCAACACTTATATAAGCTCAAGGTCAATTTCCTAGCTGTTAAGCAAATTCTTAAGTTTTTGATGATATTATTTTTAGGGCTGACCTGAAATCCTAATATTTTTTCTTTTTATTTCTAATTTTTAATCAAAAATTTCACTTTTTTCCTTGATGTTTGCGATTTTTGCTGAATGGAGCCACCAACACACAAAATCTGAACGCACCCCAATACTGAAAATCGATTAATATCCCATCACTAATGTCGTTTTCGATCGAACGTTCGGAGTATTCCTTTTCCACTCCTTTTTTAATCTTACTACTCCTAAGGCCTTCGATTGGCTGTTTCGAGTAATGATTTTTGAGTCTTTTTCTATTCTCGATTTAAGGAAGGAGTAGATTTGGAACACACGCATATATAAACATTTTTTCGTCGGACTACTTGTCAAAAGTGATAAAATGGCGTCATTCAGTAGTGTGTGTGTAAACACAATGTTTTCATATTCGATTGGAATCAAAAAGGAGTAGAACAGTCCGAAAATCCAATCGAAAACGACATAAAATAAATATCGCATGCCAAACGTCAAAGCAAATAAGAATTTACTGAAGTAAGATTAGGTGTGTTCCTTAAATTCTTCACACTATTTCGGACTAAATCTCACGTGGGGATGAAATCCTCCCAAAAAGACGTAAGACTTTCAAAATGTCAGGAACGGTGTGGGTACTAATTTGTACAAAAAGAAATACTTAACAAGAGCTGACTTAGGGCAATCATACTCGTAAGTCAATAAATTATTTTTAGAAAGTCACTGTCCAAGAAATTGAATGTTTAAGAAAAAAGTACGTAAAATGAATTAAACTTAAGCAAAGAAATATTTTTAATTACACATTAAATTATGATACTTCAATTAATTTTAAAAAATAACTAAATTACAATAAACAAGAAGTACACAAATTTGTATAACTAAATTTTCATCTTCGGAAAAAGATTTGCTTAACGACAAATTCATTTTTATAAGATCACTTGATTAATAAAAGATAAATAAATTATAAATAAATTATGCACATCCAATAAAAAGAAAACAAAAAAAAAATAATTGGATAATAAAGGGTGATTTTTTAGCTGGTTTGGTTTTGGCAACACTGGTTTTGACAGCTGACGTGTGTTTAGTACCTTGTGTCACTGTCAAACAGCTTCAGTTTGGTTTGCAATTTAACCATGGATCGTCTTACAAATGAACAACGCTTGCAAATTATTGAATTTTACTATCAAATTTCGTGCTCGGTTCGAAATGTTCATCGCGCGCTGCTTCCATTTTATGGTCGGCATTCTCGACCTTCTGAGCAGTCTATTCGGAAGATTGTGACCAAATTCGCACCAAATTTACTTTGTTGGACATTAAACCACCAACACGTTTACGTACTGTGCGTAGTGAAGAAAATATTGCGGCCGTATCAGCTAGTGTGACAGAAGACCGCGAAATGTCGATTCGGCGCCGTTCCCAGCAGTTAGGTCTTTGTTACAGCACTACGTGGAAAATTTTGCGGAAGGATTTGGGCGTAAAGCCTTTTAAGATACAGCTGGTGCAAGAACTAAAGCCAGCCGACCTACCACAACGCCAAATTTTTGGTGAATGGGCTCTTGGAAAGCTGGCCGAGGATCCGCTTTTTTATCGAAAAATTGTGTTCAGCGATGAGGCTCATTTTTGGTTGAATGGGTACGTAAATAAGCATAATTGCCGCATTTGGAGTGAAGATCAGCCAGAAGCATTGCAACAGCTACCAATGCATCCCGAAAAAGCCACTGTTTGGTGCGGTTTATGGGCCGGCGGCATTATTGGGCCATATTTCTTCAAAGATGATGCGAATCGCAGCGTTACTGTCAATGGTGAACGCTACCGAGCGATGATAACAAACTTTTTTTTGCCCGAAATGGAAGTTCTTGACTTGCATCATATGTGGTTTCAACAAGACGGTGCCACATGCCACACAGCACGCGAAACAATGGCGCAATTGCGAGGCGAGTTTGGTGAACAGTTAATTTCACGTTTCGGGCCGGTCAATTGGCCGCCTAGATCTTGCGATTTGACACCATTAGATTATTTTTTGTGGGGGTATGTCAAGGCTAATGTCTATAGGGACAAGCCCGCTTCGATTGACGCACTGGAAGCCAACATCCATGCATTCATTCGTGAGATACCGGCCGATATGTGTGAAAGAGTATGCCAAAATTGGACTCAGCGGATGGGCTACCTGAGACGCAGCCGCGGTCAACATTTGCATGAAATTATCTTTAAACATTAAATTGCAAGGTTCAAACTATCGATTCAAATAAATATTTCATTGTGTTTTTTTTTAAAAGGTTCTAAACCTCTTAAAAAATCACCCGTTACTTCATTTATTTTATTTATTCTATTTCACTTGCACTCCATAAGAAAAAAGGAAACACCATTTGCATTTTCAAGGGTTCTGTCAAAAAAATGTTTTTTAAATCTTTTTGTGCGGTAAGAACACCAAATAGATTTATTAAATCTGAACTGAAATAAGCCTTTGGGGGAAATATAGCATAAGATATTTGTATTTTGTTTTATTATTTGAATTCAAACTTACATACGAACACCGGGCATTTGACCACCAGTACGAAATGGCCATAAGAAATTTCTCGAGCACTCTCTTTTGTCCGAAACAGTACAATTTTTCACTTGTGAAACGGGTTGGCACAAAAAATTACTAAGTCTCAGGTTTCAAACACGGCGCGGAACACACCTAATGACATATGCCAAACGATAGACGTCAAACCAAATAAGAATTTATTGAAGTAAGATTTGGTGTGTTCCACACCGAGTTTCAAACAGTTTGGAACCTCCAGATTTAGGACTTACCCGTTTCACAAGTGAAATATTGCGTACGTTAACAGCCTTGGGCTAAACATGGCAGAATTAAGTAGAATTTTGCTGATTTGTGTGAGTACACAAACAGACCTTCTTGTGTATAAAACGTCAAACGACACACACACACTTTCAAACACAACAGACAAATCTTTCATCAAAGACGTGCTTTGACAATTGTTTACTTCCTGCCTAGAGAAATTTGTGAAGCAGAAACCTGCAAGATTTTTCAAGGAGGGGATATTTTTTGCTCTCTCAGTGTGCTCTGTGGCAACATTTTGCAGTTCTCAAACAGGAATTTATGAAAAGTAGTAGATCAATTGTTTCAATGTTGACAATATCATTTCAAGCTTCTTGTGTGAAAAATTATTGTTGTTTTATTTTGCTTTTTAAATAAAAAATTCTTGGTGTACAAAAGAGTTGTGTACCGATTTTATTTGATTTTTTATTAATTTTGAACTTGGAGTCAAATGGAGTGGAGAATTTTGAAATTTATTGATCTTTTGACGATTTGTATTTTACGTTTGGTGATTCCGGTTTAACAACCCTACAGCTCTGACCACGAGTGTAAAATTTTCTCACATATTAAAAACAAACCTACATAGGAAGGATCTAACAATTCATTATCCTTTGGCGTTCTGGTTCTTGTTGCCATTTGAGAGCTATCATTACACGAGGCTCCTCTTTTTTCCTAATAAACCTTGATATTCATAAAACCAAGAATTTTGTTAACGTATGTATGCCTGGGCGAGTACGCTTGATTAAAATTATTACACAACCGCCACTCGAAATAATTCCTCTCTTGAACCCTATCACCTCCCTCCTAAACGTACATCCAGGTCTTCTGAATGCAATACCTAAGGCAGTTCCCATAGAACCATAAAAATAGCTACGAAGTTAATTGCTCAATCCACCTTTATAACACCACTTTTTATATTTTCATCCAAAAAAAAACATGCTATTAAATTTTAAACAAACAAAAATTAAAAACAAAATGATAAAATATCTCTTGGTTCATACAGATGTTGTGCAATTCTTATTTGGAACAGCTAATAAAGCTAAAAAGTTTAACTCCATTAAAATTGAATTAAACTCTCAAGTCAAGTCTTGATATAATTTCATATCAACCCAACCTTATTCTCATACATACATACAACATACACTCACACAAATTCTTCAAAGCTAGAAAGGACCAACAATATTATGCTAGACAAAATCTACTTAAGTTGAAATCACCTCCTATTAATTCACTCCTCTGGCAGTTTTACAGTCGTGAAAATGTTCATTGCTTATCCTTTCCGGTTTTATTTTTGTTTTCTATTTTTTTTTGTAAGTTTATATCACTGTTCTCTGTCTAGAAGTGTTATCTTGTCATCGCATGATTGTGGCACAAATAGGATATCCATATAAGAAGACTGCGGGAAGATATTTCACATCAATTTTGTGTTGTGGATTTTCGAAACGCATTCGTTATACCATCGTAAACAACAATTACACACATTATACAACAGTGCGCACAAAACTAGGACGACCTGTTAAATGTGTTAACTTGAGTATGTACTTGCTCTGTGCTATTTTGTCCTCAATTGAAAAAGAGGGCTATTTCATTGGAAATATAGTACGTAGCTATGTGTGCCAGGATACTTAGAGATATTTATCAACAATCCTATTTCGACTTAATAAACAGCCAACAGACAACTTAAGCGTCAAAATGTAAGGATCACAGCACAGCATCTCTGCCTTTATCCCCTTCTTTTGCAAGGGATAATGGTTAACTTTGAGAATTCTCGTTGAAACAACGCCCCCAGCAAACTATGGACCATTCAACTTGTTTAATAGACTATCTAAACAGTAGTTAGTGACTGCTTTTGTTAAGAGAGCCTGATGGCCTTTCTGACGGCGCGGCCGGCGCGCGGTGGAAATGGTGGCAGAAGCAAGGATAGTAGTGGAAAATATTTCTTAACAACTTAAGCTTCTGCTGGTAAATATCATCCTCAATCCTCATGTATACTCTATCGTAAGCATTGATCCTTCTTCCTTCCCAAAGTTCCTTTGCCTCCCCGTTGGCCCGTTTCAACAAAAGTGGTGGATGTATTTTTCCCTCAGTCTCGAGATACTCTATAGGTCTCTACACTTTTCACTTCACTAGTGAATGTGCAAGCTGTTTATTTTTCGGAATGCAGATGGTTGTAAACATTAAATTGGTTCTATACTATGAATGCAAAAGGGTGCCTAACGGAATACAACAAATAATATAAGAACTTTGGGTGCGGGTGGGTCCATGGTCTATGCTCTATGGCATGGCATAGAGGCATCAGCGATTGTTTGGTTTCTCATCTTTCTGTCGGCAGACAAAGAATAGTGTATATGGAGAGTGCGGTGGAGTATGTGTCGACAAGTAAACTTGAATATAATAATAATACTCACAAGGCAGAAAGGCAAACCAGATATGCATAGGATTGAATTTTTTTTTTTTCAACCTTTTGCTGTTGTTAGTGTATGTTTGGTAGGAGGATACTACAATGGCAAAAGAACCAGAAGCAAGCTGTGTAATAGTTTTGGCCTCGATTGGAATTTTATAAGAGGACAACAATTTCAGTATGTCTGTTTCCGGGTGTAGTTCTATGACTCTGACTGTACAAGCCTCAGCCGATCCTACATTTCTCACTTTTCTTTTTAATGGATCCTTCCGTTTTGCTATACAACAACGACATATACACACAGATGAGAGGAGTAAAATTGAAATGGCAAATGATGTGATGGCAAAGGACAAAAGGAAATGTCTCTAAAAACGAAGCATTGTTGTGTATTGTTATAGGACGAAATGATAGCAACTATACCTATATGGACTGACTATACATATAGGAAATAGTTTTTTTGGGGTGTTAATCGTTACGGGTCAAGAAATCGTACTCATGCAATGAATTACAAATAAGGATCTAGAAGAGAATAAAGTGTATATGTTTATGGTTGATAGTACCTAGAGTGACAGTTTTGGGAAAAGATTTTGATTAAGATTTGAGGTTATTTAGGAGTTTTGTAATTGCTTCAGTCACAGTACGTTCGTAAAACAAATTTGACAATTCAATTTTACTTAAAAAAAAAATGATAAGCCACCAAAGGAAGTAAAGTAATAACTAACATGTCAATATCGCTTCAACCAATCATAGCAAAAGTCTTGGAAAAAAAACTGCTTTTGAAAAGTTTCTTGCAAAATAATAGAAGAAAGAAGACTTCTCCCAAACCATCAGTTTGGATTTAAAACATGCCACGTTAGACCCAGAATATCGAATTATAGATTTTGTGGAAGAACGCACTTGAAGAAAAACAAACATCTTTGGCCTTATTCTCAGATTCATGCTCTTTCTTTTTCCTTCTAAGAAGCCGGTGTGCCTCTCTCTCTCTCTCTCTCTCTCTCTCTCCCGTAGAGCTCCCAAGTAACTCTGATTCTCATATACATCCATTTTCTTTCCGGCATTATTCGTCGAACCAGGCAGGCTTGTCGAAATGGGCTATTTATCGGAAATTGAGCTATCTTTTTCCAAAATTGCCGGCAACAATTTCAGTATAACGGCCCAATCTTAATTGGGCTATAAATAGCCCATATAGATTTTTTTGCTATATTTCTACTTTTTTCCCTCCAAACTTATTCTTAACGCATTCCACAATCTGGCACCACTTTCAGTTCACTGAATATACTCATTGGTTTTGACATTTCAAATCAAAACAATTTTCACATTAATTCATTCATTCAGTTTATCTATTGTTCCCAGAATTCTCAATTTGTATTGATATTGGGCTACTATTTGGGCTAATTGGGCTATCGAACTGTTTCAAGACATAGCAATCCTGGAACTAGGACCAGGGGTATCACTGTTGTGGTCCGGCGCTGGAAATTCTTCCGCTGGTTCTCAGTACTTGAAGTTAGTGACATAAGAGCCATATACAATCTACCACATGCAACATTCCATATAAAACAAACAACATGCCACATGCAACATGAAATGTTCATATCTGCCTCATATATTGCAACTTATATTTAATCACACATGATCAAAAATAAATCATGTAAACATTTTTATGAAATTTCATTCATACTTATACTAATGCATAAGTATTAAGTATGAAGTAAATATTTTAGGTAAAAGACCTACAGTTAATTAAGTGGAGTTAAAAGACTAAGGGCCAGTTTTTCAGTGTGAGATTATCCTAGTCTCAGGGTTCAACCTGAGGTAACTCCATTAGCGTGTTTTTTAATCAATTAAAACCCTAAGTTAACTCTGAGTTAATTCAGCTAATTTGAGACCCAATTGAGGGCCTTTTCGACTGTGGTGTTATCTCGATTTTTATACTGAAAGTTATTCAAAGTGCAGTCCTGTTATAACACCATCTCTATTTTGATACGTCAATACGTACAAAGGCGATATCCATAGTGTCACACATCGATGACGATATATTTTTGACAACTGAAATATAAAGTTAATCCTCAACTGACTGTTCCTGAGTTAACTCTGTTTAGGTTATTTTCAGGATTAGCTAGCACTAATTTAAATAAGAGTTAACCCCGAACTGAAAAACTGGCCTTTACTGACTAAAAGTTAGTCTGATGCAGTACAAAAGACTTTTAATTGACTAAGAGCCAGTTTTTCAGTTCATTGTTAACTCTGAGTTAAATCAGAGTAAGCTAATCCTGATAATAAATTAACCCCGACCTAACTCACTAACAGTTTTTCAGTTGAGGATTAACTTTATCTTTCGGCTGTCAAAAATCAACTGTCATCGATGTGCGATACTATGGATATCACCTCTGTGAGCTTTTCACGCATCAAAACAGAGATGGCACCACAACGAAATTGCACTATCAATTACTTTCACTGTCAAAATTGGGATGGCACCACAATAAGGTGAGTTATCTCAGGATTTCAATTGAATGAAAAAATCATTTTTGGAGTTAACTCAGGTTTAACCCCGAAACTAGGACGATCTCGGACTGAAAAACTAGCCCTAAGAGACTAAAAGCAGTTAAGAAAAACTGCAAAGTTAATTTACTGCTTTATTAACTGCACAGTCAGTTCAACGCAACGCTGTTTTCTTCCTTTGATTGAATATTTGTAACAGTAACATTTTTGTCAAAAAGTTAAATTGTTGGAAAGCACAATTAATAGTTGCTATTAAGCTAGCAACAAAAGAAATCATAGTCAAGACAAATTAGATGTCTACACGTGTCGTTTTCATAACGTTGGTGCATAAAGTTGCGAGAAATATTAAAGGATGTGCTTACACTATTCAAATTTTATTTCAATTTATTTTTATAATTCGGTAGGTACGCGAATTTGATTTCGGTACATTTGTGTGTACCGAAACTTTTCTTCGGTACACGGTACACAGTGTTTCGGTACTGTTCTGGTAATTTTGGTACAGGCAGTCACGCAGAGTATGAGGTATGATGCTTCTCTTGTAATACGAGTATAAAGTTTTCAAATGTTTGTATTTGCCTACGTGTATCTCGCCATTGTGTTCATCCTAAATGTTACATTAGTGATCAAAATTTTAATAGCTTTCTCTGCCTACATTATTATCATATGGTTGCCACTCCCAAAAAAATAAATACAAGCAAATGAAAGAAACATTTAAAAAAAAAAAAGAATTATTTGTAAATATCTCCCGAATATTTTGATATTTTATTATTGTGTGTTTAAAAATACCTACTTTACTTAGGTATTTATATAAATATTCTTATTAAGAATAAAAAAAATAATATAACTTATTATTAAAAATAAAAATTATAATATTCTTATTGTTTGTGTTTTTTTATTTTTCTCATTCTTATAAATATAACCTCTTTATCCTGAAAGTTTTATGGAAAATCAATTAAGTTTTTAGATCGATTTGAGCTTACATTATTCTGTTTTTGAATCTGCGCTAGATCAACCGAAGTTGGACCATATTTTTGTAGAAACTGTGGTAACCATGAATTACCTACATATTTATTCCAATCCCCATATTATAGTGTATGGACATTGGACATAATATTTGGGTTAGGAAAACATCTATTAATTATTCTGTCCGCAGCACATTCTAAAATACATACAACTCTAAAACACACACACACACACTAGAGATGGACTACCTATATTTTTGGTATATAAATTGTATCCAAAACATTCAAATGTGGAAGCATTGGGGGACCGTTTATCGTACTTAGGCGCAATGCCAACCTATCTCATTTACAATTCTATCAATTTCAGTGTAGGGTTCCTATGCATACTGTTATTCCCGATCCGACATTGCCTTTTTGTCTCACTTTATCTTCAATTACCTCAAATTGCAATAATTTGCAAACTTAATTAATTTCTCTCCTCTATATAGCGATTGTGCTGGAAGTGCCACCCCTTAGCTTTGCCGCTAAAAACAGCCTTTTTGACTCTCTGACGTTTATAGTATATAGAGGTATGTATGTCCTGGGTATAGCGGGTACCCAAACTCAAACAGTGTTCTGTAGGCTTCTCTCCATATTGCGGCTACCATCAAATTCTGGCTGGTAACGTTCATTCCATACACAACTACACAATAAAATTATTTGCGATTACTGAAACACAACCTAATATCTACAGTCTACACAACAGCAAGCAAGCGAACGGAACGGAACGCAGGCTTCGGGTGAATTGGCGAAAATTTCCAAACCTAACATCGCAATTATTGCTAGAAAAAAAAAAAAATTGTTTGCACACGACAACGCTGATGCTACCACTCGACCCTATCCCTACTCTATTCCCATACCACATAAAGTCCCCTTCTGCTTCAGGATAAAATAACTGCACAATGTGGTAAAAGATAGAGTTTCGAAAACGTTGCAGGAAGTGTGTTTTCTGGGAGCCCTAAGCTTAGTAGTAGCAGTGGCAGTGGCATCAACATTATTAGGGCAATGCAAGGGGGTACCTATGCCCTACACCAAGGTTATAATGAAAATTGATCCTAATAGTGTTTCTGTTGGTTTTTGAGCGAACATTAAAGTTGTATGCCAAAACCAATACCAAATTTCGGGATACCATTGAGAGTATATCCGATTTGTATAAAAGTGAACAACGTCTGCTATTTTTGCAAACTGCTGGAACGCAACGGTGCGCTTTTGGATTGAATTGTTTTAGCTTGTCGAGATTGAAAAACGTATATACAAATAGAGAAACTAATTCCGAACCGAACCAAATGAAACTTTTCAATTTTCATTTCATTGATGAAAAAGATTTCAAATATTTCCTACACTTGAAGGAATTAAATACCATCTCTAGTGTGGCTGAAGAAGCAAGTACATAGGTTTCCGCTCTGGAATTAACTATGGTTTATCGATATTCTTTTAAATGAAAGTAACGAACATAACTAATTCGTGGAGACTGGAGAATAATGAAGTATTGACTTATGGAGGACTTTGGGGTCATGGTTCATAATTATTATGTTTATTCAACAGATGGCAAGACAAACTGTTGAAAAAGCTTAGGTAACTGGCAGCGGAAACCAATTTGACCAAAACAAAAAAATTATAGCTTTTAAGGGAGGTCATCTAATAATACCAAAATATCAGTCAAGGTTTCCATTAGATTTGTTCATTTGCTTCATAAAACTGACAATTACAGCCAATTCACCTACCTAGGCAGGACCAATCTATGAAAAAGCCAAAGCAAGTGCTGAAAAGGGAGCCATCATGGGGTTTGCTAAAGAGGGAACTGGTACTAGAAAATGCATTAATCTCAGGGTTAGTGACTGCATTCCAAAGTCAGCGGTAACAAATCTTATTGACAATCCAAGAGATGACATGATTAAGAAATACAACTTCTAGAAGAACTTTCAAATGAAGCTAAGCGAGAAGAAGGAGTGGGTAAGCGAAACAGTAAACTATACTATCCATCAAGTGGTACTTTGATGGAAAGAGAACAACCGAAGGGACTGGGGTTGGAATCTTTGGGCCTAGAACCAAACTTTCCAAACCGATGGGACAGTCTACTAGCATCTTTCAGATGGAAGTTCACCCCATAGCGAAATACGCAGAACGTAATCTCGAAAGGAGTTACCTAAACCAAAACATTGCCATTATGTCAGACAGACAAGCTGCACTCAAAGCACTGATCTTTTACGCCATCAGCTCTAAAGTAGCTTAGGAGTGTGTGAAAGAGCTGAATTTCCTTTGCAAAAACAACAGGATCACAATATTTAAGAATAAACAACGAAATCCTTGTTTGCATTATATTCCTCCAACAGGATTTTTGGCAAAACTTGGGGTCCAAGCCCAAAAATTATGAGCTTAATATACACGGCTATAGTACCTACTGACACATGGTATCGTAGTCTGCTGGAATCCACTGGAAAAAGTTACCAATCTTAAGATCATTATCAAAGATAAAGAACAAAGAATGGCATGCATTGGTATCACTGAGGCAATGAGGTCCACCCCCAGATCTGGAAGCTATACTCAACTTGAAACCCCGAGAGCTACTTATACAGGAATCAGCAGCTAATACCACACTTTGGCTCAGCAAAACTGGTACTGGAGACAGAGTGCTACAGGCCACGTAAAAATTCTACAGAAATTCATGGAAATATGGTGCGCACTGACTACATAGCAACCCGTTTAGACGTCCACAAGCCGTTCATGATTGCTTTTAATTACAGGAAGGACTGGCAAACGAAACCACCGTCAACTTGGGAATCGACGTTAGCTATGTACATCGACGGTTCCAAAAGATAGGTACTGGTGTTTGGGAAGGGTTCTTTTTAAAAACCCTCGGACTCTCCATCATGAAATTTTCTGATTACAGCAGTGTCTTCCAAGCTGAGGACCTGTTAATGACAAAAGCTGCTGGCTAGGTCTCAATTATGGCAATATTGATATCACCTTTTTCATTGTTAACCAAGCGGCACTAAAAGCGATTTTTGCCGTTGAAATCAAATCGAAGCTTGTATCTTACTGTCGCAAAGGGTTTTTGGGACACTAGCACAACATGAGGCTCTGCTGGGTTTCAGGTCACAGTAGTATCCAGGTAATTAAATCGCGGACAACTTGGTAAGAAAAGGATCAACTCTTGATCTTATTCAAGCAGAAATAATAGTTCAGGTCCCACCCATTAATCTTAAATAGGTAATCGGGAGCAAAGTTCGATCTACGACAAACGAGTAACGGAGGTCACTCGATACCTGCTTTTTAACCAGCAAATTATGGCCTAATTTCATCAAACAAAAGACCGTTAACATCATCCAACTGAGTAAAAAGTCTTAATTTCTCTTATGAGCATCACCACCGGACCAAAACCTAAAAAAAAACTATCATGATAGTAAACTATTGTGATAGAAAAGTATCACGATAGAAAACTGTAATGACAGAAAAAACTTTCATGATAGAAAAACCTATCATGATAGAAAAAACTATCGTGATTGAAAACTTTTATGATAGAAAACTGTAGTGATAGAAAAAACTATCATGATAGAAGGAACTATCGCTGTAGAAAAAACTATCATTATAGAAAACTGTTATGATAGAAAACTATCATGATGAAAAAAACTGTCATGATACATGAAAAAAACTATTATGGTAGGAAACTCTCATGGTTTGAAAAAACTTTCATGATAGAAAACGGTGACATGACATGATAGAAAAAACAATCATGATAGAAAAAACTATCGTGATAGAAAACTTTTATGATAGAAAACAGTCATGGTAGAAAAAATTATCATGATAGAAAAAACTATAATGATGGAAAAAAATGTCATGATACAAAAAACTATCATGATAGAAAAAACTATCATGATAGAAAATACTATTATGATAGAAAACTATCTAGGTAACAAAAACTATCATGATAGAAAACTATTATGATAGAAAACTATCATGATGAAAAAAACTGTCATGATACATGAACAAAACTATTATGGTAGGAAACTATCATGGTTTGAAAAATCTATCATGATAGAAAACTATCATAGTTTTCTATCATGATCTAAGATAAGTTTAGTAAGCACTATTCAAAAATATTTCGATCCATAAATAAAAGTATAAGAGTACATATATGGAAACAACGCATATCACGTTGACTAATTTTTTGTGCCAAACTGGTCTGGTACTTTTTTTTCATGTCCAAGAAGGCATTATAAGCTTACATACATATGTTCAAAAACTGGGTTTTTAAGAAATTTACTGATTTTGGTAATTATTTTATAATCAGAAAAAAACCATTTTTTAGTGTTAAATTTTAAAATTAAGCTTAATTTGAACCGTTTCTTTGCTTCGTTTTCGAGTTATATGCAAAAAACTTTAATAGGTGCCTTTGCCCCTCCCCCTTCAAAATTTACCATCGAATTTAATAGCACTCCGTAGTTTTTCCATCTTCAAAGACCCATTTATTGATTTTTACAATAAAACCCCATTAACGTCTTAGTTCCTTTTTATATGACTAATCAATAGCCTAAGAGGTCAATATTGTGATAAGTAAATATGTTTATGCGATGCGGGGGTAACATCTATTTTTTTTTCAAAAAATTATATAAAAATGAATATGAAGGATTATTATACCTTGATTTTTTTAATATGGGCGGTTGATTGTTACATATAATTTTGTGCAAAAAATAATACACAAAAATAGCAAATATGTAATACTTTTTCATTTGATGGACCCTGTATACGAAAGATAAATCATTTTAAGAATATTTTAACTTCACCAAGTTGAGCTACCTGATTTTCTGAATATAATTTACCACCAAAAGAATTTAATTACCAAATTTACTGCTTAATAAGAATATTCACTGCTGTTGCTACCTTCATTATCTTCACAGCAAAATGAAATTAAGAAATTGCTGTTCTGGACAGATTACCGGCCGACACAACACGACGACGACAGACGCACCACGCAACCGACACGGAGGGAAACCGAATATTCTGCAAATGAAGTGGCATCTGACACTCCGTAAGCGTAAGCATCAGGCATCCAATTTATTATTATTCGTATTCTGATGGACACAGCATTAAGGAAGATGCAAAAACTGAATAAACGAAAGAAAAAAACCAAAAAAAAAAAGATCAAAAATCACTTGCACCGTCAGAAGATTAATGGTTCGAAATAAAGAGTAAATGGAAGCAACTCCGGAAGCGGAACCACAACCAGAACAATTCGTTGGTTGTGATAAACGATTAAAAAAAAAAATATTCTTCTTATATTTTTGTGTTCATGTGGTTGCTAAGGGCAGATTTTTTATTGGAAATTATCGTACTATCCAAACGTAAGCAAAAATGGAATTTAATAGTACTTTTTTGACACAATCGAGAAGTTTCAACAAGGTTAAATCAATATGGCTGATAGCAGAAGTTCGTTCAAGAAAATGTGACATATTCTCTAACGATTCTTTGCTTATCTTTCAAGCATCTATTGACTATACAAGGTTAATATTTTTCTATATCTTTCACCCCAGATATAATTAGAGGAGAGACTTATAATAAAATGTAAACCATTACGGATTGAAATATACCTAATGGAGAAGGAAAAATCGACCTTATTTGGTGGCTTTAAGATGTTTTCACTTTTGATGTTTACAAAAAGATAAAAAACCTCTTGAACCCTTTTCCGTTTCAGAACAGAGTTCGTCTTTAGAATTTACCCAAAAGTCATCTAGGCGTCCCCTAAATTTCAATAACATTGGCTAGGCATATCCTCATTGTATAATAAAATGATGGTAAAACAATAACAATTGAGTGAACAAAACTCACGCATGCATGCTTAGGTTACCTCTAAAATTCGTGTTCGTGTTCATACATAGACATCAACGTCCTTTCATGGAACCTCGTCATTGTAGTACGTAGTACCTGATTCACAACAGTAGTAGGTACTCCCAATGGAACATGCATCATCTATCCTATCCACTTGCGGATGAATGTCGCAATCTCATTGATCCGACAGGATAATAACATCAGTCCAGTTAGAACAAAAGCGGCTGTTCCTATATTCCAGAGTCCTGAGTGTAATATGTGAAAATGTGATCGATTTTATGTCTTTTGTTTTACGCATTTTCACCATCAGAGGGAGCTTGGTTGTGTTTAAATTGAATGAAGTGAAGTGAAATGCAACGATGGAATGGTGGTTTTATAGACAAGGTGAAAATTATAATTCTTTGTCTACGCGCATTCGAGTAAATTGGAGTGAATCACGTTTGGGGCTATGGGTCTTTTCATTTTTAGTTCATAGGAGGTATTTTTACCTAACGTAATGATAAGTTTATGTAAAGCTTCATCAACTATGTATGTATTCAAGTGATACAGAAGGGTATTAACTATACGGAATTTTTGTAATCTTATATTATACCTACTCGTACAATACGTTTGAAAGTATAAATAGAGCTTAGTTATGATGAGGTATAACTTTTTCGTTGACCACTTCAAGACATGCCTGACAAAATAATTGTGTAACATTATTATGGCGTTGAGAAGTAGCTACTTTATAACGTGAGTATTTATGTCTCACACGTAGTATGATAACAATCCTCTTATAAATTATGATTTTGTAGTTTGGTAGGCTGGGGTAGGTACACATAAATAAACGCTAAAGTGGGCTTTATAGGTAATATCGATGTCATATAAGTTGGAAGCAGGTCATAGAGTAATAAAGGAATATTGAAGCTGTAGAAATACAACAATTTGAATTGCTTAAAAATAATAACAAATGGAAAGAAACTAATCTTTGAACTAAAAGCAACAATATTTATTTAATTTTTTTCCGAAACTTTAGAAAATAAATAAAACTGGAGCAAGAAAATAAACTAGTCAGTTGAAATACATACGTATGTATTTACAGATAGACATTTAAGAGTAATGAGAACAGCACTGTTTAGAGAAATGTTAACAGCTGATCTACAAAATTTTAGCTCTATAGAGCAATAGGCTATTGATTATGTCATTAAAAAAGGAACTAAGACGTTCATGGATTTTTATTTAAAAATCAATAAATGGGTTAGGGAAGATGAGAAAACCAAGGAGTGCTATTCCATTAGAGGGTGCATTTTAGAGGGAGAGGTGCAAAAGCATTCTTTTCGGGGTTTTTGCATAATACTAGAAAACGAAGCAAAATTTCAAGATAATGTTGAAAACTGTTTTTTTGGACAATAAAATTTACCATCGAAATGGATCATTCAACAAAATTAAAACAATTTAATTAAAATTTATATTTTAAATTATGAACAAATAGATAGCAACCCTTAAACAGCGAGAAAAATTGAAATTTCTGTACCTATTATTTATTAATTGCCATTTATTTCACTTTTTAATCTAAAAATCAGCTTCGTTAGAGCGACCGTTTCTTGGTAAAATTTTATCCAAAAACTTATTCTCAACACGTCTTTTTACAAATTTTAAATCATCTTTCTTTTATATAAAGCAATGCCTATACCTATGTATCTCTGCAGGTAAAACAGTTATTGGCAAATAATTAAAAAAAAATTTAAATGTGATTTTTCACATTTTTTTGTAATGATCTTTTTTTTTTTAGATAATGTAACTAAAAATTTGAAATTTTTTTTAAATGATCCATTTTGATGGTAAATTTTACTGTCATATGGTTTTCAACATTATCTTGAAATTTTGCTTTGTTTTCGACTCATGATCTAAGCCCGAAAAGGGTGCTTTTGCACTCCACCCCCTCCAAAATGCACTCTTTAATTTAATAGCACTCTGATGGGAAAAATCTTCAATGACCCATTTATTGTTTTTTTTTTCAATAAAAACACATGAACGTCCTAATTCCTTTTTGCCTTATATTTTGGGACATATTATTAAAAGCAAGGTAGGCGTGGCAGTGGGTGGACTACCAAAAATTTTATATGTTTTGCTTTAGGTTCTAAATCGCTTATTAACAAAAAGGACATGTCCCCAGAAAAAAAAAGAAAAAGGGAGAAATCTCAAATATTAGCAAAGTAGGCGTGACAATGGGTGTATTTCTAAAAATTTCAAATGCTGTGCTTTAGGTTCTAAATCGCTTATTAATAAAAAAAGATAAATCTCTCAATAATTCAAGATAATGTTAAGGGTTGATTAATGAAGATTTGGAACTAACCTTCCTATAAGGCCTCGATTCCCTGTGTTCCGCGGAAGCCTAGGGTTTCGTAGAACAATCTTCAAGGTTCCGCGAACTTCTTAAAGTAAAACCAACAAATTTATCTTGTTTTTAAGTAGATATCGTTGTCGTTCAGTGAAAACTCCCTAACTCTACTTTTTAGAAACCGAAAAACCTCTCGTAAAAATGATAATTTACTAAAATATTTAACATTTTAGTTCTGTCAAAGGTTTTTAAATTTATTTATTTATAAGGAAAACATTTCTTAAAATCAAACATTTTCAAATTCAGGTCAATTAAAATCCTTAAAAAGTACAGAAATCTTTAAATAAAATAAAATGGAGCTGACGAGTTTTTATTGAACGACGACTGTATGTAGTTTCGACAAAAGCTTTTTTTGGTCTTTTGAGCTTTTGGTGAAAATTCCTAGTTTCTTTTTTGTATAATTGAAAAACATCACGAAAGTTACATGAGCCATTGCATTTGCATTCATATGCTCTGTTCTTGATGTTCAGTTTTTTTTTTTCAGTTATAAATTTTTGCAAGGAAACATGCTAGAGCTCAAAACTGATATTCCCCAAAATCATGGCAATACTTCTTTCCATGTACTAATTTTGCAATTGAATGGGTAAAAAATCCATTTAAAACAAAAACTCAGTCTTGATTTTAAAATATTATTTCTTTCATTTTTTGCTATCGTTAATGTGCCTTGCATATGAGCTTTGAATTGCGAAT
The DNA here is from genome assembly GCA_946251815.1 of Dasysyrphus albostriatus. Lineage (NCBI taxonomy): Eukaryota > Metazoa > Arthropoda > Insecta > Diptera > Syrphidae > Dasysyrphus > Dasysyrphus albostriatus. The sequence goes on along the minus strand of OX276337.1, from coordinate 130,518,281 downwards.
GGTTGTGAATTTTGACATTTCTTTTACATGAGTGGTCGTCAATAGGCGCCAACTTTCATAAAAAAGAAACCAGTAAAATGGATGCAGAAAAAATTGAGGGCAAACTCGAGCAAATTTTTCATTTTGAGATTCGTGGAATGCGTCCTGATGTTGTGGATTGCAAATAGGTATATGTTTGACAGTTCGCAGAAGATTGGTCGGGTAGAAAAAAAAGTATATAAAAATGCTCAATTTATTTATTTGTGGACAGAAAAGTTCATTCACTTTATTGAAAAATTAAAACAAGAATTTGTTGATATTTGCTCTTGGAAATGCCCAAGCAAATTTATTCGCATTTTCAGTTCGCAGCTCATTTGAAAAGTACTTAAGTGTTGGGCTTCCAAAATATATTTTGACTTTGTGTGGGTTTCCACAGCTCAAATAGTTTGGGAACCGCTGCTATAAGGTACTCTAACAATGGCAAATACAAATATCTTTCCCAAATAAATATAATATTCCCATAGGAATCATGACCAACTTTATCCCAGATTTTGAACTGTTGCAGATGTTAATTGAAAATTGATCAATAATTCAAATAATTACTAATAAAGCTTCTAAATACCCCACAATCCTATTCTTCCTTTATCTGATTAAAATTGAACAGAAATTGTGCAATGAAAAAAAAATAAATATACCGTTTTAATTATTTCAATTTAAAATTAAAACACAATTTTCTACCTGGAATTTCACAGCTTTAAATCTAATTGACTCCCAACTATATTTCCAACCGAAGCCAAAACAACTCATTAGTTGTTTGTTTTGTACATTATTTTGTTATTTTTTCATTTTTTTTATTTTATTTTGGTTTTTATTTTCAGCGGTTAAGCTTTAGGGGTTTTTAAACAAATTAAAAAGAAAAAATGCTTTTGGTTGCACAAAGGAATTTCAAATTAAAATGAAAATCATTTAGCTTTGTTGTTGTTGTTTTATAGTCACTTCCTTTTGATTCTGTAGGTTAAATTAGTTTCGGTTCGTTTTAAGTATAAAATAAATCCAGGACAAAAAATAAAACACAAATTGTTTCAGTTTTTTTTTATATATAATCTTTTCTATCACTGTTTTTAATAAACCAACAACTTTAAGGTACAATAAAACCATTCTAGATTGACCATTGTTTTTATACAAGATAGAAAAAGGGAGCAAAAAAAAAACAAGAATAAATATAGAAGTGTATTATATCCTTGAAAAATACCAAGAGGACTTTTCAGACTTACCCATCATAGAGACAAAAAAAAAAACAACAACTACAACTATATAGATAGATACTTTAAGTGAGATGAAATCCACTTAAGCTTTAGACAACTTCTTTTATTTCGTCAACTTTTGAAGAGTATAATATCTATGTATATCTAAGTAATATAAAGTTCGTGGTATACAAAAGGCTCTTTGATATTTTACCTTTGAAATAAATAAATAGAGTAAACTGAGTGAGCTCTTGAAGAAATTGCATTCTAAAATATTGTTGTGTATCCTGTTTAGATTGCATTTTTATTTAGTTCTGTAACTTTGGAAACTAAGGATGTGAATTTTTTTATTTCTTGTTGTTATGAATTTTGTTTGAATTTAAGTGAAAGATATAGAAATAATTTCTTAAAGATTTTGTACAAAATAATAGAAAAAGTTTTGTCCAAACCATGAAATGGGTATTGTATTGTTTGTATAAGGGCTATTATATTTTAATGTAGGATAAGATGAAATTGTACAGGGTGTCCGCCGGGAAGGTATACTACTTTGTTTTGCCACCATTTTGGAAAACATTAGTCTTGACAGTTCATATTTGACAGTCGTGAAGTAGACTCGTGGCAAATTTATTATGGAAAATCTTTTAATCGTTAAAACATTTTATCAAAATCAATCATCGATTACTGAGACGATGAGAAAGTTACGTGATATTTTTGTGAGAAACAACATGCCAATAAAACGCATTATTTATCGTGTAGTGAATAATTTCGAAGAAAGATGGTCTATAAGTGATAGGCCCAAGCAGGATTATAATGGAATTAATGCGAGACAAACAAAGTAGTATACCTTTCCGGCGGACACCCTGTATAAGAATATGATATTCATTTTTTATTTACGCTTTTCCTCAAAAATACTTTAAATACTTTTGGATACAACTATAGGTGCTGGAATAAGCTTTCTTCTTTTTAAATCTAGACCCCTCAATAGTTCTGACTTCTGAGACAGCATTGGTAAAACTTTATCTGGATGTCTTGTGTTTAGATTTTGTTTCGTGACGTACCTAATGGTTTAAGGGCCAATTTTTCAGTGCAAGATCATCCTAGCCTTGGGGTGAAACCTGAGTTTACTTCAGAAATGTTTTTTTCGGTCAATTGAAATCCTAAGTTAACTCCGAGTTATCTCACCTACTTTGTTAACTTAGTTACCTTGTTAACAAATTTAACAAAGGGACCAAATTGAGTGCCTTTTCAGTTATGGTGCCAGCTCAATTTCGATATCAAAAGTTATTGCCACTGCAATTCTGTTGTGGTGGCATCTCTATTCCGATGCGTTGAAAGACGTATAGGCGTAGGGGAAATTTTTTTTCTTTTTTTTGACAGCTATAAGATAAAGTTAGTCCTCAAAGGAAAAAAAACTGTTGCTGACTTGACTCGAGGTTAATTTATTATCAAGATTAGCTAACTTTGATTTACTTCAGAGTTAACCTTGAACTGAAAATCTGGTTCTTAGAGCAAGTTTTTCAGTGCAAGATCATCCTTGCCTCGGGGGTAAACCTGAGTTAGCTCTATAAGCGCATTTTCAGTCGATTGAAATCCTAAGTTTACTCCAAGTAAACTCACTTAATTTGGTGAATTAAATCAGGGACCAAATTGAGGGCCATTTCAGCTGGGGTGCTATCTCAATTTTCATAATGAAAGTTATTCACAGTCCCGTTCTGGCACCATCTCAATATAGATTTTTGACAACTGAAAGATAAAGTAAAACCTTAACTGAAAAACTGTCCTTATTTAACTCGGGGTTAGTTATTTTAGCTAACTCTGGATTCAACTTATAGGTCAGAGTTAACCCTGAACTGAAAAGATGGCCCGTCGTGACCTAAGTAACTCGGGGACCAAACTGGAGACATCTTGATTTTGATATTGAAAGTTATTAATATCGTTTTCTGTCTGTGTTTCTGTTCGGCAACACTCTAAACGACTGGGTCAATTTTCCATAAATTTGGTACACAGGGTTTATTGGTAATTTCCCCATACATTTTTTTTTATTTATTTTTAGAAACAAAAGTAAGAAAACTTTTGTAAAAAAAAATTTTTCCAATTTACAAAATGTTGTTTCTTTACAAATGGCTCAACATCTTTTTCGTTGAAAACATTTTAAATTACTTTAAGTGAAGGCTAACTGCTTTTGACTTGCCCTACGCCACTATTCTTCGTTTGGTGTAATTTGTAGCTGACGAATGTTGCAAATACAGCGATTCACAAAAGCCTATGGTGGAATCGACTATGGTGATTTGTGATAATTGACAGTCACAACACAATGGAATTGCTATGGCGTTGTGACTGTCAACTATCACAAATCACCTTAGCCGATTCCAGCCCTGCAATTTTCTCGAAGTGGTAGACGTGACTTTCCGGGTTTCTCAAGGATATAAAAGCACGGATTTGACATTGGATTCGAAAAATCAAATTCGATTTCAAATTTGAGATAGAGTACCGAAGGCTGCGCAAGCTATATAATTCTACTTTTTTTATTCCAAGGGATTCAAATTCTTCAACCTCTTTAACTGGCGTCTCCTGTAGAAAAACATGAGGTAAAGCGGTGATTGAAATTTCACATATGCTGAGGAATGATGCGCAGAGTATTTATATTGTCAATACACGGTTGACCAGCTACGACGGAAGCCATAATGCTTATCTTGAGTGTAGACTTGATTCTTACCTTTATCCGTTCGAGAATAATGGTTACGATTATTTTTGGATAAACGGAAAAAACTGTAATACCATCATAATATCTTTACGCCAATTGTTGCAATTCTAAAGGTCGATCTTGATTTTTTTTAATTTAATTACATAAATTGAATGCAACATTTGATAGCTTCGATTTGGTAATCCTCCCAAAACTTTTAATTCTATTCTATAAAATCTTCGCAGACTTATATCTTAAAATAATCACAACCCAGTAGGTACATTGACCTTCCCATTTTCATAACTTATTTATCATCAACTTAAAAAAGACATGCGTTTGCACAAATCTTTTGAATAACTTCCCAAAGTGCCAGAATTTCAAATCGACGCCTCTGAATAGAAGAGCCGCAGTCCAAACATATTTTTCAAAATCAAAAAAAAAAGTATTGAATAAGTTTTCGTTTACACTGACAAGAAAGTTATAATTTTTATTTTTTTTTTCCAAAAAGAATTCCCCACCGTAAAAGAGGTGTAGAAAGTACTTAAAAAGGAAGTGAAATTTCAGCACCCACTCAACTTTCATCCTTTTCTATTTCCAACTTAACTATAGAAGGTGTGGGCCTTCTCCGCCTCCTCCAACTCCAATCAATGGCAAAAGTTTTCAAAGTTCACTGGTTCCAGGTTCTACGCCATCATATTGCAGTCGTTTTAGTAGTCGTCATCGTCGTCATCGTCGGTCGTCGTCAGGACCAACTATTGCAGAAGCACTCAACGGACGTAAGGAAAGATCTCATTAAATGTGCATAACATAAATTTCGCAAAATATTCTTGTGCAGCATCCATCTGTTGGCAGAGCGTATAGTGGATTGTTCCTACTTTTAGCAGCTCATATACTTGCTTCGTCGAGCTTGAGCCTTAGCGTCACATTATGTCAGTCGTCTTTTACTCGGACCGATACACAGCTTAAAATGCATGGACTAAAAGGACATTTCCTAGAATCCAGCTGTAGGGCATAAGTGAACTGTTTAGTCACATCTCTTCTAAAACTGGATTTAACAAAGTTCAACCATCATAATCCCAGTTGACATTACAGCTCCCGCACCTCCAAGACTACTTTTTTTTGTTGTTGCTCCTCGCCTCCCACATGGCTGGAATGTTTTTCTTTCTTCTTTTGCACTGGTTTAGGTTTTTTCTTTCTTTTTCAACTCTTGTTGTTGTTCTTTTGAAACGCTAAGGTTTATTGATGAAAAGTGCACAGAAAAGTTAGAAGCAAGGGATAAAAATCATTTCTACAGACTTTAGCTATATCTGGACGCTTTCTTCGGCATGATGGTTCGTTGTAAGCATATAATCCCTGAGAAAACACCACGCTGCGCCGGGCTCCCCCAGGATATACATACATTGAACTTCCACCTGAGTTAACACTAAACCGTTGCTCCTCTCTATCGATATTTTTATTCACATCCATCCATCCAACCCTTCTGCTGCATGGCTTACATTTTACTTTGTCGATTACCAACTACTACCGGATATGGACGAAGACGATAAAAAGTGACGCCCTCTCCTTTAAAGCTCATAAGCAAGGTTTCGACGTTTTGCTTTGGAAAATATTCATTAATGAGATTAAGAGCTCTGTGTATGCCTTAATTCGGTTCGTTTTTCCACCAAGCATCAGCAGAGAGAGAGGTAATGGTTCCGTTCATAACTTCTGTGTAAAAATTAATTGCAGATGGGGGATGGCTGATGGCTGCCATTTTCTGTTTTTTTTTTTTCTCATGTTTCGTTGTTGTTGTATGTTAAATCCAAGTCAACCCCCTCTGGTTTCGTTCAAACTGAACTTCCTGGGTGGCGCGCAAATTGAGACGAAGTAGGTGTTAAATGTTTTGAGTGATTGAACACAAAAGGTGCCACAGCGACAGCGGAGTTTTGATAGCTCCACAAATTGAAATTCAGGAATAAAAAAAAGAGAAAATTTAATGAAGGAATATAAATATACATAATACATACAACAAACAGAGAATTCGAGTTTTATTTGCTGGCTGTAGAGAGGTACCTATACCTTTTTTCACACATAAAAAAAAAATACAACGACGAATAAGTTCTTAACTTAATGTTGTATATGTATAAACAGTGCAGTTCACTTGATTATACCATTATTGGATTTAGATATTTTTGATTCCCCAAGGATTTTATATAAAAATTAAAGCTGTGCTGATAATCATTACCAACCCTTTTACCTTACAGTTTGTTTTGAAGTAGAATTAAAGAAAAGGATCAACCTTATACGGTTGTATTTATGAAATTTCCATATGCAGTTGACTAGTTAGACACAGTCGGCCATATTTATTTTATTAAACATTTAACTAGTTAGACTACTTCTTAGAAGTTCAAAATAGTTGGAAATATGACTTATTTAAATAAATAAAATGTCATATTAGTCAAAGTTTAGACAACCAATTCCGATGTCAAATAAAGGCAACAGGGAAAAATGTGTTTCTTAAACTTTTAGGAGTTAAACGGCTGTCCAAAGATGGACAAAGTTTAAACTACGGCTGAGTGTCTTTCAAAAATCTGACTGGAAATATGCTTTTATTTAATTTAATTAAAGTTCACTTTTGGTAAAAGTTAAGTTAGACAACTCTTAGTCAGGGGTGAACATTTTTCATTTATTTCTATCCAGCGTTACACATAGTTAATAAATATGTTTGTTAATTTTTATAATTAACCGAAGTTTAATTTTATATAGCTACCTATACATTATACAGTTTTGTTACAATTATGACACTTATGACTTAGGGAATAAATTGTTCATAAATTCAGTTATTGGTCATTGCTTAAGCCTAGTACGCAGATCGAGGAAAGACAAATTTTATCTTAACATTTTTTTCTCAAGGCAAATTCTAAAGGTGTAGAAATAAGAGAAAAGTCAAATGAGTACAGTAGCGTAGCTAGAAATTAAAAAAATTATAAAATTATTGAAAATTTTTTATACCAAAATCAGATTATTTCAAAGCATTTGCAGAGCAAGAAAACTTGAGCGCCTGGGCTTGATGTGGCACAATATTATTTGGATGGATGAAAATATGTCTTAAAAGTCCGAAATTTTAATTTCTTTACTTCTCTGGAAAAGGGTGATTTAGGTGAATTAGGGCAATTGGTTGACATTTGGAGCAAAATAAACTTTTTACGTAAAAATATATTTTGTCCTCCATCTTTTAAGCTTTCAACTGTAAGATTCTATTGACAGATGGCTACAAATGTCAATGAATTTAAAAAAAAAACTAAAAATTCTTTTTTGCTTCTCCGGAAAAAAGTGATTTTAGAGCAATTGGTTTACATTTGGATTAAAATGAACTTCTTCCGTCAAAATATAGTTTCTCTCTGTCAAGCCATTAACTGTCAAATTCCATTGAAAAATGGCAACGATATCGTTGGCTTAAGAAACCGTCAAAAATTCCAAAATTTTGGAAGTTTTTTAACTCAAGAAAAAAGTGATCTTAGGGCAATTTGTAATGGAAAAAAAAACTTTTTCCATCAAATAGTTCTATCTCTATCTGTCAAGATGTCAACTATAAAATTCCATTGAAGGATGAATGTTTTGTCGATGAATTAAAACGTCTTAATAATAGAAAGAATGAAACAGGGAGATGATTTTAGTTTATAAAAAGCGAAATATACATAAAACGTCACAATTTTTCTGGAAAAAATAATGTTTCGAACATTGTTTTTCCACGCAAAATTAAGTGGAGACTTTCTCTTATCTTTTCATGTACAATGGTTTCAACTGTCAAGTTTTGCCCTAGAGCTGCTTACTGCTTGAAAAAAATCCCAGATAAAGTTTGTTCGAGGAAACATTTTATATGGGAGATACATTTTGTCTCGATCTGCATACTAGGCTTTAAAGTCGACATTGTTAGTTACTTTTACTTAAATTAAGGACAAATAGTTAGAAGTTAGTTAAACTTAAACAACTTTAACACAGATTGTGCAAACTTTGTCAAAATGTAAAAAAAAATACATACATATTTGGTTTTCTTCAAGAAAATCTTTTAAAACACTTGATCAGAAATTGATAAAATCACTGAAATGTCTTAAACTGTTGGTCAAAGTTAACTTAAACAGAATTATAAATCCTAAAGTCCTTTTTTATTTGAATCTCAAGTTGCACTTTACGCTCTAAGACAAAATATTTCTATATATATACAGGTTGTTTCTTCTTCTTCTTCTTCTTCTTCTTCTTCTTCTTCTTCTTCTTCTTCTTCTTCTTCTTCTTCTTCTTCTTCTTCTTCTTCTTCTTCTTCTTCTTCTTCTTCTTCTTTTACTTCTTCTTCTTCTTCTCCTTTATTTAATATTAAATATCATATACCTAACCATATGAACCGAAGTGTATAATACACAAAATAAAATAAAAGGACAAATTTAACTTTTACACACGATGGCCGGCATCACAAGAGAGAAACTCTTGCCTGGGCTCAGCAGCTTAAGTGAAGAGGAAAAGTCATGGAGAAAATTAAAATTTGTCGTCCCTCTGAATATTTTTATTTTTATCGCCACACTGCAGGGACACTTTTCTGTTTTTCTTCTTTTTTTTTAAACTTACTTAGTTTTGTTTGTTTGATTTTTTTTTTTTTGTTTTTATTATTTCAACTCTTAAAAACAAACTGTCCGTCCAGTGCTGAATCCTTTAAATGAAAGAATGTTACAAAATAAAAAAGTCCTTTGAAAGAGTTGACAAAACAGTAGCACTGTCCACTGTCGTCGTAACCTGGCAAGGGATTGTATTTAAAAAAAAAAGAAAAAAACAATTTTATAAATTTGTTTCTTTTACGGATAAAACGTTAAATTTTTCTGTTTTTGAAAACAGAAAATAATGTTTCTCCTTCTTTTACTTTGGGATGTGAATATAATATGTATATAAGGACAACGAGAGGCGGTATTAAACGTTTTACGTTTAAACATTTTGTGAATCCATCAGAGTGAAATTTGTCTTTGTAGGTTATATGTTTGGAGTTTATACACGATGTCTGAGTTTGTATTTAAAGTTTTTAATATTTTTTTTTCTTCTTATTTCTAAAGTAACTTTTTGAATAGAATATGCTTAGAACTTGTTCAGATACCTTTAAAAAAAAACTTTGAAATGAAAGAAATTTTTGAATGGAATTAAAAATATTAATTTGATTCTTTCTTAAAAGATAATCCAAGTGTAAGAAATTATAAAAACTAATTTGATTAAATTTCACTCTTGCAAATTGCAGAGTAGTTTTATGTTTATTATACAATTTCTAAAGGGAATTTTATTTGTGCTTATTATAAATTTGAAAGAAATTAAGAAAGCACAGTCTGGATACTTTCCTCGGAAGTTATAACAAAAAATAGAATATTCGATGAACAAATATTGGTATACCTCAAGGAAACAAGAACACCATTTGTAGATAAAACAGGATTGTGGTAAAACATACCTTATTCTAAAAATATAATGAATCAATTGTATCGGCAACCCAATATGTTTGTACTGTGTTTGTTAACTTTACAAACACAGAAGTAGTTTACTATGTATTCATTTAAATTAAATAACGGGGTAACTTATTTTACACACAAGATGATCTAAGTTTTTAAGTGTATATAGGTAAAAGGAAAATTAACACTCTCATGTGTAAACCCTTTAGGTACTCTATTTTGAAGGCGCCTTAAGTATAATTGGAATTCGAAAAAAAAAGCCAAAACACACCACTTTGTTTAGATTCCAATAACTGTATTTGAATAAAGTATTTCATTGGATTTAATTGCATCAACATAATCATCCTTTCATACATATAACTTTATAATATCAAAACAAATCATTCCAACAGCCCAACCCTCTCACTTATAAGTTGAATGGCTTTCACATTGATCCCATCAGAGCATTATAAATATGCTATCAATGTGAAAGAGAGAGAACCCCATTAAAGCTCCAACACTTTGCTAAAGTTAATTCTTTCCAATGTTCTCTGTGTCTGTATAAGCACAAGCATATTATTCCCTTGATCCCATAAAGCATCAAATTTATCTTATGTTTTTGTATATACATATATAAACCTATCCCCAGCCATCAGCATCCAGTTGGAGCCCCATAATAAACGACGCAAACAACTTACATAAATATCTGAATTTGTTAATGAATAATGCGAACTCATCAATCCAACGAAGTGAAACACGTGAAAGGCATCTTTCAGAAAAAGGACATTAACCATTTCACTTAATTTCAATATTCAAAAGTTCAGAAATAATTCATTGTGGTACGTACAGTATACTACGGTTCCTACTATGCCATAGGGACATGCGGCAAAAGCTTCGAACCGAACAGAACTGAACTGAATGGACCAACGACTTATGGTCCTGAGGATGTTTATTTTTTGTATAAGGATGTTGTCAGGGTTAGTTAATTTTGTAGCAATTTTTGAGTTTCAACATGGGAGTGTAAAAGGAAAAAAAAAAAACAATAATAATTTCCAAAACGAAAAAGGGACACATCCCTATATTTTACTATCCCTATATATATCCTTTTAGCCCATTAACATTCCTAACGTTTTTTTTTTTTATTTTCTTCCGAAATTACTGTATACAGAGTGTTAAGTTATTGGGATATGGCATTATGTTTCAGCATTTTATGTGAAATATATGAATGTCCTTTTTTGGTTAATATAAGTGTTTTGAGTAAGAGAAATGAGAGTTAATAAATTATAAATTTTAAGTTGTTTTCTAGAAGTAGGTACTTCAAAGAGGTTCCGGAAAATATTTTGTCATTTTCAAATAGTTATGTAGAAAATCCTCAAAGGGAAATAAGGGTGAGCAACAGGGTTTTTGTTTAAAATGGCATAGGTTCACAAATGTTTCAAATTTGATTGTTTGTTTTGTTTAAATTTTTATACACTTAATAACTTTTATGCGGTAGTATTATTTTTAAATTAGTTCAAAAATTAATACGTTTTTCAGTCTAAATGTGCATGTTTACGTTGTCTTACCTAGGACGAAGCCTCCAAATCTCGATATCCACAAGGGGGCGTGGCGATATCCTGGTCAATTGGCCTCTTATTAAATTTCACACATTACGATCGAAAAAAGGCACTCCTCCTGTATCAAGGAAGTCCAAAAGTTCCAAGGAGCCACCGTTGACTAGGACCACCACCTCGTTGTAGCCTGGGTAGTACTACGGATATCCAGATCAATGCCAAAACAGCAAAATACTGTGAGGAAATTCGACGTCAGACGGCTACAGTTACAAAATATCACCAGGTTCCCCTTTTCCGATCGTAGTCTTCTAAAATTGGAAACCAACGGAAGTAATGCCAGGAAGCCATTAGAATAGAGATGCTGTATCTGATGTGATTTGCCTTACACGACAACCAAAGTGAAACTCTTGGTTTGAAAAAGAATGCTTGCAATTACATGCAGCCAAATAACAGGCACACAAAGCGGCGCGGCGCTGCATAGAAGGATTAGATTTGCTTGCGAGCTCTAAGAGCAAAATGAGAGAGGAACAACGGCTTCTCAGCAGGAAAAAGAAGGAGCTAGTAAAGCGGGTTATCAAGGAAACGGGAGAATGCTATTGCAGGAATGAAGTTCGACAATTTTGCCAAAAGGAAAATAAACCACCCAGATTTCAAGGCGCTTGAACCGGTGCCACCAAGGATACTGATGATTCAGGAGAATATCGTTGCCGTGGGGCCGACGAATCGAATACCACTGCCATGCAGATTACACCATTCAATCAGGATGACGTAGGCCACCAATTCTATCCTCCTTGCGTAGACGAAGTGAAAATAAAATACATTTTATCTAGACTTAAGTTTAATTAAACAGCAAAACTGATGACCTTGTGGTCTAGCTATTCAAAGCGGCTGGCGAAAAATTGTTTAGGAATATTGACAAGCTCATCTGCAAAATATGATCGGAAGAATGCATTCCCGATGAATGGAACCTCGGCATTGTTTGCCCGATCTTGAAGAAATGTGATACCCTAGAAGCTAGAATGCACCAACTACAGAGGTATCAGTCTCCTCAACATCGAATACAAGATTTTCTCTGCCGTACTTTGTAAACGCCTGAAACCATTCTTCAAAAACCTGATAGGTCCATATCAGTGTGGCTTAAGGACAGGAAAGTCCACTATCGACCAAATATTATCAATATAACAGATCTTGGAAAAAACCTAAGAGTTTCAAATCTTCAAATCAATCTTCAAATAACGTATGGTAGAATCTATAGAGGCAGGCTATAGAGCAATGTCTAGTTTTGGCAACCCTACCAAATTCGTTCATTTGTGCAGGAAGACGATATGGCAGAGGACAGGCTGCTTTATCATCACCGATACCTTAAATGAAGTGCTGTCATGTGACTTCATCAACATCGTTCTTGAGTGAATAGCGCAAAACTCTCACGTCAATACTAGAGGCCAAATCTTTCAAAAATCCGTCCAATTACTCACTTACGCCAACGGCATGGGTGACATAATCGATCGAACAAAGCGTGATATCAGTGGTGCCTTGGTGAGAATTGAGGAGGAAGTCAAGAAGATGGGTTTAACGGTGAATGAAGACAAGACCAAATACATTCTGACAACGAGAAAGGACAGTCAAAACCGACGTCTCGAAAAGAATGTTACCATAGACAGCTCGATCACTATCAACTCAGTGAATAATACTAGTGCTGGGATCAAACGAAGAACAACTCTTGACAATTGCTGCTAAGAAGGCAATTGCAGAGAAAAGTCCTCTGTGGAGCAACCCGGTCCTAATATTATGTTGCAGTGGCATGAACACTATTAGGTAATCTTAAAGGTGGATTTGAACACTTTAGCCTGCTTTGAGAGGAAAATTCTCCGGGTGATTTTTTGTTCCGTCTGCATGGATGGGAAATTGAGTAGAAGGTACATCGATTAACTGTTTGGGCTGTAGAGCTACATCGACCTAGTCACAAAAGTGAAAAGCCAACGACTGGGGTGGCTGGGTCAACTACAACTTATAGCGAATGGTCATTAATGCTCTGAGCCAGAAAATCCCCCGTGGGACGTCGGGTGTAGTAGAGGAAGACAGCGTAATAGGTGGCCTCGTAAGTGGGAGTAGACCTCTCCCAACTTTGCGTACGAAACAGGAGACTGCCAACTTCATATTGAGCCGGCTGGAAGATACTACTTAATTATTTTGGCCCCGTTGCAGTTCACCCTGAATGTAGCGTCACTTTTAGATAATAAGTACTTGCCTGCTTACTTAAGTACAACCAATTTGAGCTCTTTTTTTGTAATATAAACTTTGCATAAATAAATTAAGTTCATCAGTATTCTTTATTCTTGGAAGAGTGAAAATTCATTTCATCATAATAACATCTCATTGCCTTGAGAAAAGAACAAAACCAAAAATATATCTCATACATTTCATTTTTTTCTTCCACACCCAACCTATTTGAAAATAACATACGAATACATATTCCCTGATTGGCAAAATTCATACAGACTTAAAGGATACATGCAATCTACTATAAAACAAGAAAACCCATACTGCATATTTGTATTATATGCCATGTCCCAAAGGTAATATTAAGGTTTACTCAGGATAAATTCGAAATGCATATTTAAACTGCAGCACATTCTCATTCTATCTACATATAGGGTAAATTTTTAATGCACATTTTCAATGGAGTAATTTTGTTAAACCTCAAAAGACCTCTTCAGCCATAATCCATCCCTGATGCAATTTGCAAATTGCCTTAAAATATAAAACATAATACTTTGTACGCAATAATCCACTACCATCACCTCCTTCGCTCTCCTTATAACCCTCTCCCTGTATAGTACTTACTCAAAATAAAAACATAAACTGCTTAAAGTGAAGAGTTCAAGCGAGTGAAATTTAATTCAAAACAACATCTTAGCGTAACCGCATATTTCTGAGGATAATACTACCTCTACCTTCGAAAAATGTCTGATACTCATATATCCAGTCAATTTCAAGAAGGATACACCTATGTGTGTATGTAGTGGATGCTATAACATCCCCATATCCACCCCCAACCCATCAGCCACCCCTTTCACTTGAGTCATTTATTTTTATTACAGTCATTCAATTTCGAGAGAATCAAGAAAATCAACAGAAGCAGAAAGCAACTTCAAGCAATTGGATTCTGTGCTTCTCTCTTTTTTCCTTTCTACCCTTTATTTACATTATACACCAGGACATCATCAGAAAATCATTTCCAATCATAACTTTCAGAAGTCTCACAGGGCCTTTTGTGCGTTTTTTTTTTTTAAGTAAAAAAAAAAGGAAAAATTGTTAACCCAACCTTACTTGAGACGAAGCCCAAGGAAGTTCAGCGGTTTTGAAAACCTTTACCCACAAAGGACTCACACCTCTTCACCACACCCCCCCCCCCTCCTCCTCCCATAATATCTGAAAAACAGTATTGTTGCTTAACTTATTCTCTGACAAAGTGTAATATCGATAAGATTGTGTGGGGGCTTAGAAAATTTTAAGATTAATGTCACCCAGTTGGGCTTCTTTTTTTTCGTTGTAGGTATATGAATATTGAAACACTGTACACCACTGAAGCTTTAAAAAAACACACACGAGTGTAAAACGAAAAAACAAAAAAAAATCACAAGGGCATCCATCTAATGAGGCATAAATTTGTTCAGGCTTAAGCAAGGAAGTGTACATAGTCCTGTGAAGGTTTACTTTTTTTTTGTCATGTTTCTCCGAATTCAAACCCCAATTTATGTTGAAATTGTATGTTGAGAATATTATATGTATGCGTGGGTCTTTCTTTGGGGTAGTTTCCTGATGCCTATAGGGAAATATCAGTTCTGCCATATTCTTCCAGTCGATTTAAGGACTTAGTTAGTTCCGTTTTCCTCCCAATAGGATTGATTGGATCCATAAGATGGATGTGAACACGAGTGTTTGGGATTTTAGTATAATGTGTATGGTCTTGTTTGAAAAGAAAGACTAACGATAAGCCATCTATAATGTTTTTTTTTTCTTGACAAGGTCAAATCTCGATTAACTACTCGCTCGTCTCGAGTCAGATGTTAAAATGCTTGAAATTATTATAAACAGGGTAGATTCGCATATGATGTGACACAAAAAGCATATAATAAAAGTGGAACAATCTGCCCTTGTTTAGACGAAAGGGTACAATTTTCTAGAAAAATGTCTGTAAATAGTAAAACAAAAATGCACGACTGATGGATTACTATAACTTGCCCTTATGGTTTAAGGCTTTAAAGTGGCTATAGACCTTACACTTTGTTGGTATAAAATTGATATTGTTAATGTCAAAATGTGCAATAGTCAAAAGTATCCTGAAAATTATTTTGTTCAAGTTTTTTATTACGGTAATCGATCTACTTAGAAATATCGGATTGAAAAATGCAGACATTATGTTCGAACCAACAGAAGGGTAGTGAAATGAGGGTATGGGGGGGCTAAACAAAACCAACTTTCCAAGATCCAGCAAATTCTGGAAGATATAATTACATATTAAGTTTGAAGCAAGTTGAATCAGTTACCAAACAGACTTTATGTTTAAAGAGCTTTTGAATATAATTGGAAAAAAATCATCAAGCACTTTACACTAGTATGGTGGAAAGGATAGTCAGTGAGTGGCCTAGGTCACCTTTTTACTTCAAATATTTCTTTTTGGTTGAAAATTATACTGTATGAATGTATGAATGTATGAATGTAAAAATCCTCTGTCCAAGAAAGATAATATCGATAACATATAATGGGAACTGAGTATGCTCAAAAGAGATTCTTCAGTCTCTGATCGTGAGTCTGGGCGGGTTTACGTAGTTTTTTTTTTGGAAGCCTGGAGAAGAGTGGACCTTGGGCATGACTTAGCTGAACCAAGCAGCATCAATTGTAAACTCAATGTTTGTTCAAATTGATCTTTTTTTCATAGGTTACTCGGTCTAAGTATTTCTTTTTTCTGATCTTAAAGAGATCCCAGTTAGCTGATTCGTTAAAATGATTAGAAATAAAGGGTGTTTTTTTAGACCTGTGGTTTTCATTTTATCAATTATTTTTTCGGAGTTGGTCTTTTTTGACAGCAAATCAAATTGAGCATTAATCAAGTAATGCTCAATTTGGTTTGCAATTTCATAATGAATAGACTTAATCCTGAACACTGTTTGCAAATCGTGCAAATTTATTACCAAAACAATGGTTCGGTTCGCGCCGCGCATCTCAAAACAATCAATTTATTGAAGGAAACTTTTGGTGAGGCACCAAATATTCTCTTCCAATGCGTCAATCGTCTTCGACTTATCTGCGTAGACAAGCTACTTCACATAACCCCACAAAAAATAACACCACAACGCGAGATAGTGCGCTCCTCAAAAAAAGTTATGGATCGAAAAAACATTTCTAGGAACGATTCAAAGTCGCTCAGTTCTAGTTGCAATTCCAAGCCTCAAAGTGGACAGTGAAAGAGCATGTTCTCACAAACTAACTCGCAATATACTAAGCCAATATTATTAGCAAAATTAATTTAAATAACTTAAGCTCTGGGTTATTTTATGACTTGTAAATTATAATAGTAATCAATCTGTAAAACTTAATCTTTTGAATAAAAATAAGAAAACTTTAGAATAACATAGTATTATGTGTTTAATTTGATCGGGTTTTGTTCTATGTAAGAGGTTGATGGCGTCTTCTAAAGTCCGGAATTTTAACAACTTTTGTGCTAGAATAGATAAGACTACCATGGCAACCCTAATACTCAAAGCTATTAGCTACAGAGTTATGCTGAAGATATACAAATATAGTAAAATAAGTGTTTTTAAGTTACTCAAAATATTTTTTTATTTAAAAATATACAGTCGTATTTATAAACTTTGTCTAACTTTAGACAGGCGTCTAACTCCAAAAAGTTATTAATAAACTTTGTCTACTGTTGTCCCAAAAGTGTCTAACTTGGACAACGTCATGCGGTTGCCTGAAATTTGTCTAACTTGACATTTTATTAAATTAAATAAGGCATACATCCAACTATTAAGGACTTTTAAGAACTGTCAACCCCCTAAGAAATCTAATAAATAAGGCTGATTATGTTTAAATATATAAGTAAAAAACTACACCCATGAAAAAATGATATTAAAATAATAAAATTTTGAATAACAAGAAACTTTTACTATTAGTTTATTTATGTATGGGTATGTATGTATCTGCCTGGTTGTTCAAATTAACCAGGCTTGCCAAATTGAATGACAGTGTGACAGCCCACTCATAATTGGGCTATAAATAGCCCAAATCTAACATATGTGCATATTTTTTATATAAATAAATCATATACAAAATTACTTTTCTTCCCCGAAATATATCCTTAAAGCATTCCACAATTTGGCACCACTTTTAGTACACTGAACTGAACTCAGTGGTTTTGACATTTTAAAACAACCGCAATAATCTTCACTTTAACAACAGCCCTATTTTTTGTGCATTTTTAGTTTCGCTAAGAAAAGCATGTTAACTGCAACAACAAGCTGTTATAATTTCGTATTTTTGTTGTATTTAACATGCTACTTTTTTCTAAGCGAAGAAAAAAATGCACTTAAAAACAGTCTGCTCTTCCCAGAGTTCCCATTTTAATAAGAAAATGTATTCTTATTGGGCTACTATTTCAGCTTCGATTAGTGGCTACAAAATTTCCCAAACTGGGCTATCGAACTACTTCAGGACATGGCAGCCCTGATATTAGCTACAGAATATTATAATATGTTCTACGTTATACATCACAACAGAGCCGAAAATAACGATTTTATTGAATTTTGTAAATATACAAAACGAATTCGAAAAGTCTACACTCATAAAATCATTTACAACTTGTTAATGCGTATGCGTATAGTCTGAAAAACATTTTTCTTATCTTATCTTCTTATAATAATCTTACGCATATGATTATTATTTATAGGTATACTTACAGATGTAGGTTCGGATCGCGAAAGAAGTTTTATGTTTATCAACTATCACGTATGTGTTGACTTAATACATAATTGAAAAATGTATACCTATAAACGTATGTACATAAACATTCAAAATCAATAAACATCTAAGCATAGTAACTTGTTGGTTTATATGTATATTGTTTAATTCAAAGATAGAAAATTATGTTGATCCAAATCTAAAATCAGAGCGGAAATTTGATTCTTCATGGGCAATGGGAATACATTTTTAAGACGAGCGATTAGATCAGGTGAACTTATTCTTATTGTTCAAAGCTATACAACGTGACTTGAATATATCAATAATAATGAATCAATGTTCTAATGATATTGTTTTGTTTTACATATGTAGGTAAATGTAGATTGTTTGAAAATGCCAAAACCACTAAATAGAAACAATTTTTTCATTTGACTGATTGAGTTATTATTGTAACTAAATACCAACTCAAAAGTGTCAGATAAGCATAATTCCTTAAGGCCACTTTACACGATTATAGAAGTCATATGACTTCTTGTATGACCTGTCAAAAAATTCATACCATATCGTCTGAACACACTCATATATCTCATATGACTTCTCAAAAGCAAAAAGCATATGACTTTTTGACATTAGAACTGCAGCTAATTCCATTTGAGAAGTCAAACGAGAATTTTTATTTTCATGGAAAGTAGTAAATTCAGAGTATTGAAAATAAAAATATTTCTACAAAAAAAATTTATTTTGAATGAAAACAACAATGGATAATTCATAAAAAGTAGTTTTGCTCTACAAACATTTATTTGTTTATGATTTTTTTTTTCTTTTATTTTGGTTTTGACAGATAACCATTAGAAAAATCAAATGCAAAGTAAAGACGTGTAAACATAAGAAAATTACAACCGTATGACTTGACTAGAAATGACAGCTCATATGAGAAATCATACAGAAAATATAATGACAGGTCATATGACTTATATTATCGTGTAAAGTGGCCTTTAGCAAATTGCTCAGTTTTACTGCTACATTAAATAGGGTCATCTTACACTCTTGGTGTCATTATTAATCAATGGAAGAACGCGACCTTTTTATGAAGCGTATTGATATTTTTAGTTCAAGCTTAAGTACAAACTATGAAGATATTTTAGAATAAAATATCATCTGATTCAACGCAAACTACTCATCGCAGTTCAAAGTTGACCGTTGGAAAAAAAAAACAAACAGGAAACAAAAAATTTGCTTCGTTTGCTCAATTTTTGTCTAAATCCGTGGGTATATATTAAGTTAAAATCTTTAAGGAAATATTGACTTTGGCAGAAGTAAAAGTAAAAGTTAATTTACAAAAACAATAAAAAACAGCAAAATGTTGGAAAAGTACATATACTTATAAATATTAATTTTTATGCAAATACCTCATATCTTCTTTTCTTTGCCAAAATCAACCATTTTAAATAAGATTAATTCGATGTATGAATATGAAGTATATGCTTCTTAATTTTGCCTAATTAATGAATTCAAAAAATTAATTTTCAGCCTATCGATGTCTTATTTATTATTCATTTATTTACATTGAATATTTTTGTTTCGAACAACATATACACAATTAAGTAAATTAGATGAAAAGAAAAATAATTGAATGAATACATTTTTAAGGATATTCATCACTTGTACATAAACTTTTGAATTTTATACGTTATTTCATGTAAATGAGGTTTTTTCTCTCACCGCAAGAACCAAAAGAAAAAAGATTTACATAAGTAAGTCATAATTTTATTTATACAAAAGACTGCCATAAGAGGTGAATCGACGAACACGATTTAATAGAAACCTTTAAATTTAAGGTAGCAGGTAAAGTTTATAGGAATTATAATGGAGTGGAATGATTCGAATTTGTACTTTGTATATAGAGATATAGAGCACATGAAAAGTTTCTGTCACAAATCATTTTAGGATATCTCTTGATTGTGCACTCATTTTAGTCGTAAGCCCCCAAAACTGTAGCCTGATCCTGGGTTATGGAGTGGCTTGCTTAAGACCGAAAATACTGTCACCAATGCGTTTTTGAGAGAATCGTCACACTTGCCATTTTTTCATATTTTTAGTGTAACGCGGAAACTTAGCCGAACTTAACAATTTTTCACTCAAAACTTTTTGTTCAAAGTTAGATTCTCTATCGAAATGGATTCAACTGTCCCTAGACAAACTTTGGATCTATGGAGGCTTTAAACAACTCATTCTTAACAAATTATTCCCAGGAAGAAGAAGAAATACACTTTTCACGTAAGTATCACGTGAATAGTGTGTGGGGGAAATTCTTATACACCTTTCAATATACGGTCCGAAGATGGTTTGAAACCACTCAATTTTAGTCTTCGCATAGAAACTATGGTTATATAGATACAACCCAATCTAGATTTCAAACTGTCCCTGGGCTTTTGAAATCACTATAAATCCTTCAAGCACACTACTCACGTTAAACCTTAAATAAACTTTTCGCTCCAAGCATCTTAGCCATCCCACTGGAAAAACTACTTGTTTGAACTTCTTCGCATTCCGCAATCGTTATGCCAAAAGTTTGATAAAAACCATTATTGTTGGTCCCAAAAATACTTTGTCCCTGTAGAATTGATACAAATATTTAAATGAAACCTTATTTAACTTGACTTTATTTTAAAATAAGGGGATCCCTCTCGAGACTTGGAGCCAATTCTTTAATTCACTTTATTGATATCCCAAAGCCCACCACTACACACTCAAATGCGAATGCAATCGCTATAGACGTTTTTTTTTCTGTTGCGTGAATAAAATATACTAAGTGCTTTTTTTTCAAGAATAAATAATTGCTATTCTATGAATTTTTCGTTTCTTTTGACATTGTGATTCCTTTTTTACTTCATCATACTTGAACCCTTTTCATTAAAGTTTACATTAAAATCTGCAGTACATCGCAGAATGAGATAATATTCTCATCAGATAAACAAAACTTTCCCAACGTTCATAGGGAGGGCTACATTATAATTTCCTCCTATTATCGCAGGTAGATATACTATTTTTATTGAATTATATATTTTTAAAGAATCATTTAAACGCACGCTATTTAATTTTTTACCAACAAAAAGTCTTCCATTGTTAAGTGTTTCATTGTAGTGTTTGGTTTTGTTTTTGTTTCTTTCTTCTCCCTTTTTTCTTCTGACATTTGCATACTTTTTTTTATTGCTTAAAAATTCTTTTTATAACTTCAATGCTGCAATTAGCTTAAGAAAGCTAAGCTCAGTCTATGTTGTAAGAAACACAAGAAAAAGTTTTTTTTTCTTTAAAAAAGAAAGTGACCAGCAAAAAAGTGACCCAATTCCAAGAAATGAGCGAATAATGATAATGCTGTACTCAAATTCATTCTAAATCAACGGCTCAACTTCCGAGTTCAACAGAAAAACCAACTCAACCCTTTTCAAAGTCCGAAATCCATCTCTATCCGCAGAGCAGAGCTGCGCCGGCCATGCCACAGCCACTACCACACGACAACGTGAAGCAACCCAACTCCGTTTTACATTTACATAGAGTTACGAACAAATAATGTAGGTAAAGGTTCTAATTATGAATTCATAATTTGCATTTTTGCTTCTCTACTATTCTCTACAGCTTTGTACTTTTTTTTTTGTTTTTAAGTATTAAATTATGTAGCTATTTTAAAAAGAACGAACTTTTTCTGCATTGCATGAGAAAGAAACAGGAGCTGCTTGTCATCGTCACCATTATTATAGAACCAGGAGAGTGCTTTTAGCGATTTATTTTCAAAGTGAGCTACACGAGAGTAAAGTACCTAGGTACCTTACCTACCCTATACTCTATACTATGTATAATCATTCGAAAACTTTTTTGAACGATGGAAAAAAGGGACTGACTTAAAACTTCTGCTCTGTGACTTCAATAACAATTTTACCTCTCTATATACCTATATTAATAATTTACATGAAACGACTATAAGGATATTTTTAGCTTTCGTCGTCGACGATTCGGAAGGATTTCATTACCTTTCCCTCCAAATAACTCCCAATTATGTACTAAATTGAAATGTGAAAAATTTAGCTTATTGTTTTAAATCGTGGCAGTAGGTTTATGTAGGAAATCATGCAAATGGCAAAACATGCGCTAAGATCAAGGACCTTACGTCTATAATTTAACAAACCAGTTTTATGTTTATGTAATTAAAGTGTGCAGTTATGCGGAAAGTTTTTTTTTTGAAAATGCAAATGCACTTCTGATTCGCACAGATTTGCTGAGCTTGTGGCTTAAAGCTATACCGAAGAAATAACTTCGCAAAATTTTAATTTTTTTAAAGTAGAAACTATAACTTACCACAGCAGAACAATGAAATTTTCTGAACATTATTGAGATGCAATCTTATATTCACTATCGGTCAGAATGTTTTATCTTTCAACTTCCAGTTTACCTACTGTTCTTTATTAGTTCATGTTCACCCAAGTTAGTATAAACTTGCACTTCCAGAAAAAAACAGTCAATGGATGGCAAAAATGTATTGGAAATACTCGTAAATTCGTGAAGTATCGATTCAAGCTTTCAACTTTCATTCACAAGTTCTTAGGAAATCTTATCGAAGAAATAACTTCGCAAAATTTAAAACTCTTTTAACTGTAAACTGTAATTTACCATAAAAGCAGAACAATGCAATTTAAGCTTACTGTTCTTTATTTGTTTACTGTTCATCCAAATTTAGACATCTTGTGCTTCCAGAAAAAACTCTGTCTATGGATGCCAAAAATTGATTATAAATAAATACCGTGAGCATCGTTTTAAGTTTTAACTTTCATTCACAAGTTTTTTAGAAACCTTTATTGAAGATTTTGTTAAACTTTGGGCAACGACTACCTCTTGCAGAAGAATAATGTATATTTTTTTCCTGAAATTTATAAAAATAGAATCTCATTGTCACTTTCAATGTGAAAATTTTATTTCCAACTTTCAACTTTACTGTGCTTTATTAGTTCATTCATTTTCAGGAACAAACTGTTGATGGACTCCAAAAAGACTTTAAAGAAGTAACTGGTTGAAAGTATTGTTCTAAGCTTTCGTATACAAGCTTTTTAGAAGTCTTATCGAAGAAATAACTTTCCAAAATTGAAATCTTTATTTTATTTTAAAGAAAATAAATTGTGAAAACGACCAATCATAATAGGAGAAGCAGAGCGCGTCGTGTACCTATATTTTATCAAAAGATAATCTCATTTTTTCGTTTTATTTTATTTTATTTTATTTTATATTATTTTATTTTATTTTATTTTATTTTATTTTATTTTATTTTATTTTATTTTATTTTATTTTATTTTATTTTATTTTATTTTATTTTATTTTATTTTATTTTATTTTATTTTATTTTATTTTATTTTATTTTATTTTATTTTATTTTATTTTATTTTATTTTATTTTATTTTATTTTATTTTATTTTATTTTATTTTATTTTATTTTATTTTATTTTATTTTATTTTATTTTATTTTATTGATGCTTCTTTGAAATTATGGACTCCAAAAAGTCATTGAAGCAATAAATACTTAAATTATCGTTTTGAGCTTTTAACTTTCATACACAAAGTCCTTATCATGGAAATAACTCAGAATAATGCATTTATTTTTCGAAATTTACTATCTCATTTTCACCATTGATGCGAAAAATTTTCATTCAATTTCCAACTTTTAATCTTTATTATTTCATCTAAATGTTTACTTCTTTTACTTTCCAAAACATTCAGTTCATAGGCTCTATGAAGTCATTAAGGAAATCAATATTGAAAGTACTTTTCTAAGCTTTAGAGTTTCAAAAACAGGCTATAAAGAAACTTTACCGAAGAAACAACTTCCCAGAGTCAAAATTCCTATAATAAATAGAGTATAGATTGTTTATGTTGGCCTACTTTAATGACTTACCATAAGAGGAGAAGAACAAAGAAGAATTCTTTTTGTTTCTGAACTTTATCGGAAGAGAATGTCATTTTCATAATTGATTGAAAATTCACTTTTCCAGTTTCCAACTTTAGTGTGCTTCATCAGCTTTTACTTTTTATTCATATCTGCTTAAGTTGATAATTCTTCCTCTGTCAGAAACAAAATGTTGATGGTTTTCAAAACGTCAAGAAATATTTACCGAAAATATCGTTCTATGCTGTAAACTTTCTTATTTAAGCTCTACACAAATCTTACCGAAAAAATAGCTTCCCAAAATTAAAATCTCAGTAAATTATATACTGATTTTGAAGACTTATTTAAACAGAAGCACCAGTTCGTCTTTTTTTTTTAATTTTATCAAAAGATAAACCCACTTTCATTATCGAAGCTATATTTACTTTTTCAGCTTTCAGCATTACTGCACTTCTGATTTTTTGTTTCTTATGTTCTTCTAAGAGATTTCAAGAAACAACATATGGAGGAACTACAAAAAGTCATTCAATCAATAAATGCCAAAAGTATCATTTTAATCTAAGCTTTCAACTTTCTTATACAAGCTATAAAGAAACCTTATCGAAAAAATGAGCTCTCAGTTTCAAATTCTCTATAAATTATAGAGATAGAACTGTTAGTATAGGCCTATATTTTATGACTTAACATAAGAGCAATAATACTCGTACTTCCAATTTTCACTAAATTTAATTTACTTACAAATGTTTGTATAATCTACCTTCTTATTCACACTTTTATTATTATCAGCAATTTGATTTGAAGACTTAATGAAATACCTGAGAATGTAAAAGTTTTCAGCTATCTTCTATCATTTCGTCAATTTACTTGCTCATTCTCATTAAGTTGTCATTGTTTAATCAAGAAAATACCTTCTCCCCACCACACCTCACCACCTCATTCAGTTTGTAATCTTAATTTTAACTTGTCAATATTAGAAATATGTCTATGTATATATGACTGTAACTACATACATTAAATACTAAGTCAATGTTATTAAAGGAACAATGCTCATATAGCTTGAATTGTAATTGTCATTATCCCAAGACAAACCTTCTTCGATTTTCCAATCCTCTTGATATTATTTGTGTTGTGGTGGTGGTTACTATTGATGACATATATTATAAGCCAACATACACACATACACACACACATACATATACAAAAAAGCGAAAAGCAAATATCTTAAGACAACAAGAAGCTTCAATCCGAGAGATATTATACTCTCGTAGCTTTACTCAATATTCTACGGATACCTTCAATTGTTGGTAGGTATGTACCTAGCTATTTTACAAAAAAAAAACCAGAATCAACACTGAGTAAACACAACTACAACAAGTACACCCATGCAACACTACAAAAACGTATAATACTGGAAAACCTGCTTTCGCTGCATAGGACAAGCAACTTGAGGAAGTAAAATCCAAACTTCAATCACCTCCTCCAGCATCTTTTTTACTGTCCACATCACATTAAATAAGAAGAAAGATGCTCAAACAAAACTGTGATAGGAGCCTCAGCAGCAACATTAGCAAGCGACCAAGTGAAAGTCGTTAAGTAAACAATTATTGGGTCACGTTAGCTTCCTTATCCTAATCCCACTTGACGCACAGCAACAACCATATTGTAGATCGACACACGCCCACGAATTCACAGGATTAACCGAAAAACATACTAAAGCGCCATCTATCACATACCAATCATACCACCACCCGTATATATCTATTGCACTAATAGGTCTCCTCTTGAAGCTGTACACATACAAAAAACCAGTTTTATAGATACAAGAAGTATCTGTAAGTTAGTAAACAAAAATATTTGTATACAACTATTTATGCGAAACTCTATTTAAAATGCACATGCTTCCCATTGGCGTGGTGCGTTGCGCGACTCATTTGTTGGTTTGGCGGCTTTGAAAACAGCTTTAACTGCTGATGCTGCTGAAGACGATGATGTCCGGAGATTCAAAGTCAGGGTCATAAAAACACGACGACAACGATGCAGGATGACATGAGTGTTGTAACTTTTAACTTCTCGCATGTAGAAAGCCTTTCACTCCTTTTTGCTAAAGCTGAATTCCCATCAATCAGCGCGTGTAAGTCTGCCTCGATTGTTACTTGTAACTCTTGTAAGTCTTTGATGATGGGATAAGTTGAATGAACTTCCTAGTATAGCCCTGGTGACTTGAGTTTAACTTGCCTCGGCGGCCAAGCTGAAGAAAAACATAACATAAAGACGAGGTTCTTCCCTCTGCCATACCACCATAGCAGTGTAACGAGTTTTTTTTTCGCTTTTCTTTTCTTTTTGTTCAAATTTATTTATTTATTTTTTTATTAAAATGAAGACGGAGTTACTTACAGCACCTTAAGAGGCGTGAGGCGCGCTTTTAGATCTCATTTTATGTTGATTTTGATGTTATGTAATTTCTGCTACAAGAGACGAGACCGTAAAAATGATTCAGAAATTTATTTTTATGTTAATGTAGATAGTAGGTATGTATGTTAGATTGTGGTTTCACTTTTTTCCCATGCTAATTGACGATGATATTAATAGCTTCATGTGGATAAAAGCATTTTTTTTTTTAATGTCATGTCATAAATCATTTAAACTTTTGTTTTGTAAATGAGGATAAAGTTCCCATGGATAATTAAATCCAAATATTGTTCCAATTCCAAGAATTTTTAGGTATTTTTTTTTTCTTCTGGTAAAATGAGCCTATCGATTTGTATTGACACTTGTTTTTGGTAGTTTAAAAAAAATGGAAGAACTTACACATGTTAGTTTTTTTGTATAGAGTGGAAGTATTTTTAATTAATATCATAGCAAATTCAAGAGTTATACTTATGATATAACTGATGTAAGAGCTACATATACAAAAAGTTAACAAAGAGTTCATTTTGAAAACCCATTGTAAGGATTGAAAGTTTCAAGGAAATTTAGCTTCAATGTCGTAAGCCCACAAAATCTAAAGGAGGCAAATTAAATATTTTCCTAACCAAAAAAATTTCACAGGTATGAATTGTCATTACAATTTGCCTTTGTTAATTCATCTTGATTCTTATAAAGGGAGTTTATTTAGGCGAGTGGTTTTCACCAAGTTTCCCAAACTTGGGTTTTTATTCTTTGGTTTCTGACAGCAAATCGTGAAAACTTGTGAAAATTTACAAGAAATTTCACGTTAACAAACACACCTACTGCTTTTTTCAGAGTCGGTCTTTTTGACAGCTCTGTCACTTGATTTACGCTCAGTTTGGTTTGCCATTTCACAATGAAAAGGCATAGAGCCTGATTACATGATTCGTTTTTTTGGACGTTTCGTATTTCGTCTTTTTGATACATTGGGTGAGGGGTGTAGAAATGTAGGAGAAATGAAAAAACGAAAGCACGCATGAAAATTAAAAAAATTTTTGTTGTTGAACTTTGACGTCTTTGATTTGAAATTAAATGAACCTCATATTTCTTGAACGTCAGAAAAACGAATGGACTTTTTTTGTTGTGTGTAATCACGAACGTACATATCTGTCAGAAAGACGTGTAATCAAGCTCTTGCTGCTGAACAACGTTTGCAAATCGTGCAAATTTATTACCAAAATAATGGTTCGGTTCGCGCCACGCATCGCGAAACAATTAATTTATTGAAGGGAACTTTTGGTGAGCGCATTATCTCGCGTCGTGGGGGTTTGTGAAAAATCAATAAATTGATTGCTTCGTGATGCGTAGCGCGAACCGAACAATTATTTTGAAACATTTTGGATTTTACCTGTTTGTTTTTATCGATTCAAATAAAAGTACATTGCTTTGAGGATTTTGGCAAAATCAATTTGTACCAAAGTACCTTTTAATGTTACACTGATTTTTAATCCAAATAGTTGTTCATTAAAGAGTTTTTAACATTTTGTATCGTATGTACAGTTACTCTTGGTCTTTTCACAAAAAAATAAAAATAAAACAGTTTACGACAGATATTCTTTTTCTTTCTTTGTGGTTTAGTCTCCAAGTTGCTTGTTATATTTGAAATGAGTTTTAATAATAAATATAAAAATCAGGAAAATTTTACAGAAATAAACTTTTTTTATTTATTAAAACAATGTATTTTAACACAAAATTAAATTTAATTATTAATTAATTGTTTGATAATTCATTATGAATAGGTGGCTTTGTTGTCGAACAAAATTTTATATCGCATTTGATTTAACTCATTTATTTGACAAGATACACGAAATTTAATCTGACCAAAAACTAAAACACTCAAAAGTTACATGAAAACAATAAACTAAACATAATTTACAATATTCTAATCTTTAACAAATTGAATGTACCATGTTAGGTGCTTTTTCTGTGTTTAGCCTAAATTATTAATATTATTGATTACATAATTAGAAATCAATCATTATCTCAAAATGTATTTTTTTATTCGTAACAACCAAGTTAATTCCCATAAAAGTTTGGTTAAATTTCAATTTAAATTTACCAAATTAGAGCTACTACATTATTGATGTTTAAAAATTGTATTCCAACAAAAAAGAAACACCAGCTAATGGTTTACTAATTTTAAATAACCGAATGAGCCATACAAAATGCCTATTCCATTTATTCTCATGGAATATCATTTATTCATCTAATTAACTTTGAATTAATTAATTGGCTATCATAATATACAAAAATAACTCAATAGCATTTTAATTGAGATGAATATTGTTTTAGATACGTTTTTGTTTAACTTTGTGTCGATTTAAACATAATACCTAATTGAAGTTTTTCGTTTTAAAAAAAAAGTTATTTTAAGCTATTTTTTTTCGGAATCAATTGAATTCAATATTGAATTATGTACTATGCTTAATTGTATTCAAAATAAATATTAATTATGAACTTTTTTGAATGAATTCAATATATTAATGTTAAAATTTAAAATGAAAACAAAAAGTCTTTTCAAATTATTGTTTTGTTAAGTTCTTATGTTGTGGGAATTAGCATTTGGCAATACAAAAAATTGCTTCCATTTGAAACAATAATTAAATTCTATATATTTATTCAAACTTTACATTTTCGCATTCAATTCAATTTATTATACACACACATAAGTTCATAAACACGAAGCACAAAGAAGTTCTGGGGATCATCCAACACCTGTAGCCTGAACAATAACATGAATGATGCTTTTTCTCTTGTGCATCTAAACTTGTTCCTTGGTTATATTATGCTGGAGACCGACCAACTGACCAAACAAAACATATGTCTTTTTGGTCATTGCTAACAGTGTGTTTTCTGATTAAACAAGAGAGTGGCTTTGTGGTCTTTTTGTGTCTCTCACCTGCTACCTTTTTATTATAGGAATACAACAGGCAGACGACTGCTGACGACCGACGACTTAAAAGAAAAAAAATCAACAAGCGACAACAACGACATTTTCCTTGTAAGAGCTGACATTGCAAAAACTAAGAAATCCTGCGAAACATTAATTAAAAAATGACATTTTATCCACCACATGAGTAGTCGGCATCCACTTAAAATGCTAATTGCATTATACGACAGCAAAAACCAAGAGGGTAAATAATTTTCACACGAGTAAGAGGGTAAAAAGTTGTTTTTTTTTTTTCTTTTTGTTTGTAGATATTTTGCCGGAAGGATGTACGGAAGAAACATAACTTGCAGCTGATGCGTTTTGACTTTTGAGGGTAAAATAACGTGTGGTTATTTATTTTAAAGGGATTTGAAACGGTTTTTCTTTAGAAATATTAGTTTTTAACAACACACTTGAATTTTTGTCTGTTACAATTTTATTGAAGCCGAAAAAATACCTATACAATTAATTTTACTTTTCTCTTAATGCGCTCGTTTTACTAATCTTACTACATAACGTTGTCGTTAAATGAAAACTCCTTAACTCCATTTTTTTTAGAAACCGAGAAACCTTATTATTAAAATCTTAAAATATCAAAAATCCAAACCAATATCAAATCGGATAAATAAAAATCAATTGAACCAACTAAATTATAAAAGTTTTAAAGTTTACCTAACCTTAAAGTAGCAAATATAGATAAAATTTCAAATTTTAGAATATGCAAGTCGAAGGCATTTTAGCTAATTTTATCAAACTCATATGCCTTTTATTGGTATTATACAGTCAGGTATTATAGCCAATATAGGTGGTGGCGTGAAATGAGAACCAACGAAATAAGACCAAATCTCAAATTGGGCCTAATTTAGCCTTTGAAAATGGAAAGAAGGCCGGATTGACTTTATTTCCATTTCAAAACCGAAATAAGCCCAATTTTCGTTTGAAAATAAAGCCAAATAGTTAACTTTCTATATTTTCTAGACATTGTATCAACACAATCTCGCACCTACCCGAAATCCTATAATGAGCCCTAGCAAGGAGGTTGCATACATACCTCACTGTTTATGCCCACTGGGTGTGCTGGGTGCCAGCACTGTATTTATGTAAAGCAAGGCAAGTGTATATAAGATCTCGAAAAGTCAGTTTCTTTTGAAGAATTGGTAAAATTTCTCTTAGTCAACAGTACCAGCCTGCAAATTGTACATGAAAACGAAATAAAGCCAAATCGAAAATTCGGTGTTATTTCCACATTGAAAACGAAATGAGGCCCACTTTTGTATTTTTGGTTTTATTTCGTTGGGCCTTATTTCACGACACCTACACCAAAAAGGGTGTATTTAAAGACGTGTAGTTTAAAATCTGGCAATACTTTTTTTCGGATTTGGTCCAATTGGTGCAAAAATTGGTCAAAAATTGGGCCTCTTGGCTGGAATTTATTCGAGTCAGCCGCGGAGCGCCACTTGCCCGAAATCATTTTTAAAACATAATGGCAAATCCTCATCTTTTGAAAACCACATGCCTAAAAAGAACACCCGTTATATTGGCATCAAAGCATTTGGGCAAGCACTTCGAACTTGTTTATTTGAGAAATATTAAAGTCAATGAGGCACAGAAGGTAAAAAAATTCGATTTTGTTTTCGTTTATTTCGTTTATTATTCTCCAGACAAGAAATGTATACAAAATCTAAAGTCTGTTGTTTCAAAGAAGGCAATTATTATAGGATTCTTATACATATGCCTACAAGGTATAATTTTATAATTAAGAGCAAATTGCGGCCATCTGTTTTTCATTCTAGTCTGGCCTTTTGACAGTCATAACTCATAAGGTCTGTTTGTTATCGTGAAATATCTTGCAAATTTTTACAAATTCTCACAAATTCCTGTTTTTTAAAGCATCGAGAGAGCACATCGAGTAAGCACAGTGTAACGTAACTACTCGATTGTGTCACAAATCATGGTAGTCAGTTTTTGTCACAGCGTTGTCAATTACCGGAACATTTTCCAAAAAAAGATTTAAAAAAAAATGCAGTATATTCAATTTTCTTACAGAAGATCCAATTTTTACTTTTATTTTCAAAATAGAACAGCAAAAGAAATTAAAAAAAAGCATAGCAATTAATTATGTCACGGTTGTTATCAAAGCAAGCCAAAATAGCCAGACGCTGTAAGAATAGAATTAAATAAAATGCACGACTGGGTCGCTTGTACTTGCTCTTATATAAATTAGCTTATAAATCTTCGTTGGGAGTTTGAGATGAAAAAAATTACGCCACCTTAATTCTTCAGTGAATATGGACAGACAAAAATTTAAATCGCAAAGCAATTTTTAAAAAAAATAATTTTATATATAAAATTCTTAAAACATTTTAATGGAAAACGTTTGGTATGTAAATCTTAAGTATTTATTCATAAAACTTAAAAAAATTTAGTTGAAAATTTTGATATGCAATATTTTTTAATGTTTATAGAATTTGTAAATTTTTATATTTTATAAAAGTAGATCAAACTAATTTTAGCCTAAAAAAAAAAATTTTTTATAAAAATCTTAGAAGCCGTTTTTAAGAAAAAAATATTTTCTTAAACGGGGTTTTAACATTTGTGTATGGAATTTACCGTTATTTTGTCATAAAAGTAATTTTTTCTTAAAATACCTTAAAAAAGTGACCTTTAAACTTAGAGTTTTATAAAAATCGATCATATAGTATTCCAAAAATTTGATTTTCCAAAAATAAAGAATCCAAAAAATATTTTTTTTTAATTTAGGTACAGACAAATATTTATAGTTTTTGGAAGCCTCTGATTAAAAACAAATATTGAAATCAATCATACCGTTTTGAAGAAAATCAAAACTTAAAAAATTGCTCTTTAGGAGGAACCATTAAAAAGCATTTTTTGAAAAATAGTTTTCCAATAATTGCTAAAAAAAATTGTATGGCAGGTACCGTAGTTTTTGGTTCTAAAAAAACTGAAAAACATGTGAACATAATCACCAAAAACCTCTGTGTACCAAGTTTGAAGAAAACCTATTGGGCCATTTAGGCTGTAGATGACCAGACAGAGTTGTACCAACTACTTTCTTGGTGTTCTCTATCATCGTAATATCTCATTTTTGATTGTTACCTCAATTTTTTTTCCACGAATCCAAAAGTACTTTATAGTACCTATGTGTATCGCAAGTAAAAAATAAAGCTGAGGGTGTATTTTACAATCAAAACAAAAATCTTAGCGACAAAATGTCAATTCAATAAAGTTCATTTGAAATGCAAATACAAGTAATTGCCTTTCAATATCAACAAAAGCCCAATTCGTGGAAAGAATGAAAACAAGAACATTCCAGATAAGAATCCCCAAAAAAAAAAAAACAACAAAAAAAATATACACGAACAAAACAAATCGAGTACATAATTTGCCTAAAACCTATTAAAATGCCAATACTAGTTAGGAATTAGAGAGCGTGAGAGAGATAGGTTCAAATCGATTCATGTCCAACAAATAACAATTACAATACACTTAATATTGTACATCCTTATTGGGACATCAAAAGCTCCGATCGGTTGTCGGAGAATCATTGTCTTCCTCTTCTGCATTAATATCTGATTTGTTCTGAAATGACCAAGAGTGAATGTAGGTACCTTACCTCCTATAGTTGTTGTATATATAGTTAATTTCTGAATCTGGGATGTCCATTAAGAGAAAACCAGCAGACACCCGCAAACGAATGAACCAAATACGGAATCTACCATTGAACCGGAAATAAATGGAGTAATGCTCCAGTAAAAATCAATTACCTATAGGTATATATAGCTTACTCGTACCTCTATTTCTGAAGAAATCAATGGACATAATGGTCCAGGCAGGGAGGCGTTTTATTTTACTTATTCAACTATACAGACAGTCGCCCTTGGCGACCAAAGTCAACTTTTCCAAATCAAACCAGAGACTACCCACTAAACCTAAACCCTATATCACCAA
Source organism: Dasysyrphus albostriatus (assembly GCA_946251815.1). Taxonomy (NCBI): domain Eukaryota; kingdom Metazoa; phylum Arthropoda; class Insecta; order Diptera; family Syrphidae; genus Dasysyrphus; species Dasysyrphus albostriatus. The sequence goes on along the minus strand of OX276337.1, from coordinate 130,485,149 downwards.
GCAACACCCCTCTGTGTTCTCTGTGTATATAGGCTTATAGAATAGCCTCATTGAACCAAAATAAAATTCAACTTGAATTAAGCCTTAATGGAATATTTGATTTCGGAGAGTTGATATCGGAAAATCTTTGTTTTTTTTTAGAATTTTGAGAGAGATGGGGCTACTTGGTCTTAGGGATTATTTGAAGAGAACCAAATGAATATCCATTCCCACATACAGTACTTGGCAAACATAGAATATTTAGGCATAGGGGATACCCCAAAATAAACGGTTGGCTTTTTCTTATCACGATTGCGAACAGGAATGACGGCAAAACTCAAAGCTAAAAAATATGGGTCAGTTTTGATAATTATTATTCAGGTCACATTTGATGGGTATAACGCCTCTCTGCTTAAGGGCAGTGTGGCGAATACTTAATATTTTTTTCTTAGTTTTTTTTTCTCATTTCACAAATGAATACGCTTTCAAAGGGTAACACTCGACTTAAGAAAAAATATTTAAAAAATTTGATTAGACTGTTAAAAAAGGTTCGAAATTATTTTAACTCTGTTGACAATGAACTTTTTAGATATTGCAATATTTTTAATATTTTAACGATTGACAAATTTTTAATTCAAACGGTTTTCTTGAGTCTCCATAAACCTTAAAAATCTGCCTGCCATTTTTGACTAACAAGATTTTGAGAGAAAAGGTGAAGTTTTATTTTTTACCATCACAAGTTCTTTAACAAATCAAATCATAAAATAAGGATTTGTACAGTTAAGATTTGCAGTTTTATATTTTTCAATTTTTGAATAAATATTCCTTAGATAAAAATACCCTTTTTGATTCATGAAGCTCAATATCCTCCATTTTCCACTGATGTCATTTAAATCAAAATCGAAAGAAAATTGAAAAGGAAACTACACCATTTTGTGCATCGTTTTAAATAATTAAACGTTTTTATACGAAACCAATAAAGGCTTCTATATTTCGAATGAAAATTGAAATCCAAAACCACATGCGAATAAAGAGAGAGAGAGAGTGTCAATTCGAATTCGCACTAAACGATGTAGAAACATATTTTGTTCATTTTCGTTTATACGTATTCTCTCCTCCTTCACCATTTAGCTAGAAAACTGATTTCCAATTAACTAAAAGCTCCTTCTATTGCTTCATTTGTTCTTAATTGCATCTGGGTCTGTGGTTAATCCAATTTAGGGGTACGAAGTACGACAGCCACCGCAAGCCCAAGGGGGATAGGGTGGTGGGGTTTGCGGGTATGCAATTCAACTCCGTCAGCATCCAGCACGTAGCAAATTCTGTGTTACATTTTAATTTCTTTTTATAGCAACGACGAGTATACAAGTCAAAAATTAGGTTTGTGGCGGAGGGGGGTGAGAATTTTGTAAGATTCTTCATACCATCTGTGTTTAGTAACTTGAGGCAGGAAGACAATTGCCCCTAATCCTAAGGAGGGAAACAAAAAAAATATGGAGGCAAATTGGATGGCATGGCTTGGCACTCACCTGATTAACACCGTTTCGCTGCACACGTCCTTGCTGGCTCTGACGATCTTGATCCCTGCTAATGATGTCTGCTACTGGCTGGGAGGACTGAGTGGTATGTTTTATGTTCCTAGGTTGTATCTGGAGTATGGACTGGATTCTTATTCTTTTTTTGTTCTTGTTTCTATGGGTGTAATGCTCTTAATCCAATTTAACGTTTTTTTTTTTTCGTTATTCACCGGGTAAAATTTAGAACACCTAGTTGAAAGAACGGGGATAGTTGGGGATTTTGCTTTTAACTTATGTGGCCTTATTCAGTTGATTTTTCCATGTTTCTTTTTTTATTTTTCTTTGAACACCAAACGTTGTAAACAATTAAAAAATACAGAAACCAAATGGATTCTTTTCCAGCTAGGGGAAGAACGTGATGCCCCGTGGTTACTTAATACGCGAGGATGGTTAAGTAATATTTTTATCAGACCGCATGATATTATGATTTAATTTACGGGTATACATACATAAGTAGCATCGAGACGTATCTCTGAAATTAAAGAAATAAAGTTAAATTGTGATAAAGAATTTTGAATAACAAATAAAACTGTAAGTTTAGTAGCAAAGTGAAGTTATAAATTACAAATGGTCATAAATAAAAACTAGTTAACGAATATAAAACAGCTACTTTTTGAACGAAAAGATTAATTATTCATTTATTATTTATTTTAGAAAAAGAATTTGATTTCTAATAGTTATAATTTTGTATCTAAGAAAAGTTAATGTAAGTCTAAAATTATCTTATGTATATCAGTGCTCAAAACAGAAATACATTATTGGCAAGGTACATGGCAATCAATCAATAAAGATCTCTTTTAAATTAATTAATTTGTGAAGCTGTAGCGATCGAAAGTTCTTGTCAATCATTCTTGTGTAAATTATCCTTCTCACCACAGTAGTCTCCAGGGCTGTTTAAACAGATATTGATACTTCTCTGGTTTCAAGAAATCTTTGGCCAGATATTTCAAAAATAAAAACAGAATACAGTAGACGCTCTATATAGTAAAGTAGTTAAAACCAGGCCTGTTCACTCTTCTGAAATTGTTCACTTTTTCGTGTGGGGTCTTAAAAGGCTTTCTAAAGATGAATTTGATCCAAAATTTACATTTTGTTCGATGATGTGAAAGTTTTTACATCAATTATAGCGTTTAAAACACTTTAAAAAAAGAGGAACTACTAATTCATTTTCAAAAAGAAAGTTATCACTCTGACCGACAGGTGGCTATTTATCATTGTAAACCATATCAGCAATTTGTCAGCAGTGTTAGAAAAAGAAACAGGCCTTACATGACAATATAAAGGGTGATTTTTTAAGAGTTTTAGAACTTTAAAAAAAAAAAAAACACAAAAAATTCGAAAAAATGAATGAAATATTTATTTGAATCGATAGTTTGAACCTTGCAATTTAATGTTTAAAGATAATTTGATGCAAATGTTGACCGCGGCTGCGTCTCAGGTAGCCCATCCGCTGAGTCCAATTTTGGCATACTCTTTCACACATATCGGCCGGTATCTCACGAATGAATGCATGGATGTTGGCTTCCAGTGCGTCAATCGAAGCGGGCTTGTCCCTATAGACATTAGCCTTGACATACCCCCACAAAAAATAATCTAATGGTGTCAAATCGCACGATCTAGGCGGCCAATTGACCGGCCCGAAACGTGAAATTAACTGTTCACCAAACTCGCCTCGCAATTGCGCCATTGTTTCGCGTGCTGTGTGGCATGTGGCACCATCTTGTAGAAACCACATATCATGCAAGTCAAGAACTTCCATTTCGGGCAAAAAAAGTTTGTTATCATCGCTCGGTAGCGTTCACCATTGACAGTAACGCTGCGATTCGCATCATCTTTGAAGAAATATGGCCCAATAATGCCGCCGGCCCATAAACCGCACCAAACAGTGGCTTTTTCGGGATGCATTGGTAGCTGTTGCAATGCTTCTGGCTGATCTTCACTCCACATGCGGCAATTATGCTTATTTACGTACCCATTCAACCAAAAATGAGCCTCATCGCTGAACACAATTTTTCGATAAAAAAGCGGATCCTCGGCCAGCTTTCCAAGAGCCCATTCACCAAAAATTCGGCGTTGTGGTAGGTCGGCTGGCTTTAGTTCTTGCACCAGCTGTATCTTAAAAGGCTTTACGCCCAAATCCTTCCGCAAAATTTTCCACGTAGTGCTGTAACAAAGGCCTAACTGCTGGGAACGGTGCCGAATCGACATTTCGCGGTCTTCTGTCACACTAGCTGATACGGCCGCAATATTTTCTTCACTACGCACAGTACGTAAACGTGTTGGTGGTTTAATGTCCAACAAAGTAAATTTGGTGCGAAATTTGGTCACAATCTTCCGAATAGACTGCTCAGAAGGTCGAGAATGCCGACCATAAAATGGAAGCAGCGCACGATGAACATTTCGAACCGAGCACGAATTTTGATAGTAAAATTCAATAATTTGCAAGCGTTGTTCATTTGTAAGACGATCCATGGTTAAATTGCAAACCAAACTGAAGCTGTTTGACAGTGACACAAGGTACTAAACACACGTCAGCTGTCAAAACCAGTGTTGCCAAAACCAAACCAGCTAAAAAATCACCCGTTATAAACATAATTAAAACAGAGATGGTTATATAGCATTGTTTTCGCCGCACTTCTACATCGTTTTATTTTCACGAAGTACACCATATAGGTTATGAGCGATAGTAAAACGTTAAAGGTCTAAATACGACTAAAAAAAATGACCAACATCGATACCTACAAATATTCTTCTGCCAAATTTCATATTTAAATTGGGAACTTAAGGAATCTGTCATTTTCAAGAGCGACAGCTATCAATGTGGGGGAAGTTTAATGGCCTTTTCGATTGGCAATCCAAAAGCGTTCGGAATGCGTGTAAGCCCTTCTGAAAGTGTTCTATTGGTAATGATGGTTCTTCTCCTGAAAAGAACAGAAAACGATTCTAGATTCTATTTCAGAATCAAAACCAGAACTGCTCACAAACTCAAACACATAGTTGTCAAAATGTAAATTTCACATATTTTACTGCTTCTAAGAAAAGTTATTTTCCGTTTAGAATATTATTTTCACATTTAATTTTTTGAAAATTATCATACTCGTCCATATTTTTGTCTGTCTTATTTCAAAATGTGAAGAACACAGGGATACGGAAACTTACGGAATTAAACTGCATATATGTGACTGTTTGTTTTATTGGTGTTCCGGATTGCAGAGTTCTTCCAAATTGTCAATCGAAAAGGCCATTAGGTATTGTTGGTGTGCTATGATCAAGAATAAAACTGTCAGAAGAAATTCAAAACGGCTCTCCTTATGACCCCGTCCATTGTTTTACAACAACAACAACAACATCAACAACAACAAAGAAAAACAATTTGTATGTACATAATGTATAACATTGTACTTTGTACACAAAAAAGCTTGAAACAATTGTTTTTTTTTTCTCCTAATATTAAAATAACAGATGAACAAGTAACACAGAACAAATTTGGTGACTTCGGCACAATTATTAAAAAACAAACAAATATCCCTATTTCGTTTGACAAGAGATTGTTTACATGTATGGGTAAGAGCAGATCAAATCTTTCAAGCTACAGAAATCACATCTTTCGTCTTCAAATTTCATCTTTCTTTGAAAAGAACATGAATAAATAAATTAAATAAATTTGGTGGCACAACAGCTCGTGGAGAACCAGGGCCTAGTGACTTAAGACTCTCAACCATTCCTGTGTGCATATTTTTGGCAGGAATGAGGGGACCTACATTTTTTTTTGCCGAGTCCGAACGGCTAGATGAGAAAGCACTTATTCATAACAAGTATACTCTTGGAGGATTTGTCAGTTCCTCGGAAGAGGCAGTACCTCGGAAAAAAACATTTCTGTTCTTAGGTGGCAGCGGCTGGGAATCGAACCCAGACCTTTGACATGACAGTCCTTCGCACTAGCCATCATAGCAACGGGGAAAAGAACATGACAAAATGAAAAAAGATCAAATCTTTTCAACAATGAAAAACGACATAACTTTATTATGTCGTTAAATCGAGTTTATAAATAAGGCTGTAAATGTTTGTATAAATTTTGAACGGAATTATTAAGCCTGTTCCTTTATTTTAAATTTCTGTGATTTTTAGTCCAAACTTCTATCAATTATTTTTGTATATGAACTTTGACAGTATATTTACTTTCGAACTAAAATTCACACTCTGGTCTTTGCTATGACTTTGGGTAAGTAAAACTTCTGCGTTTTTATTTATGAATCGATACACAGTCGCATTTATCGCTGGATTAAGTTAGATGCTTGAATAAATGAACCAGATCATTTTGCTGTACCTACACAGAATTATACTCATTTTCTTATATCTGGATACAAAAACCCAGTAGATTTACAACGAGAGACAGTTTGTTGTTACAGATTTAAAGAAGTTAGACGACTCTACGTGCATATATATATAAGAGCCAATAGCTTAAAGAAATAGTTCCTAAGATATATTGTACACAAATTATGTTAATAATATAAAAATGATGTACTCACTTGTTTGTCACTAGAGCCAACTTTATTGCCGCTTTCGGGATGCTATATAATATCCACACAAAAAATTAAAATGATTTAAATTGATAAACCGTCGAAGTAAACAAGATACACTCGATAAGGACATTCACGTCCACAACACAAACACATACACAAAACACTTGAAAGATATTCCATCTATTCGTAAAGTAATCACATTTATTCACTCTTTATCTTGTTTTGTCTTCGTGCCAAAACAAGAAACAACAACAAAATAGAGTGGGTAGATATAGAAACACACACACTAGCGCCCTCTTTTGCATTTACATTTATGTATATGAAAGATATTTTTAAAGGCTTTTTGAACTTAATTTTTTGTTTGGTTTTCTACAATTTTTCGTTTCTAGAGCAAATAATCCGTTTATTATGCTCCACACTCATAGAATAACGCCCTTGGGAGTCGTCCTTTTTTGTCGCTTCAGATGACTTCCTTTATTTTCGCTTTTTTTTATTGTTATTATAACTTCACTCCTTTGCACCACATGGTATAAAAATAACTTGCAAAAAGAGGACAAACAGGAAGTTTGTCCATATAGTCGATTGTACAAGTATAAACAGATATGTATGTGTAGGTATATAAAACCAATTCCAGAATAATCAAAAGGACGTTTCCTTATTAAGATATTCGATATAACAAAATATAGGATTACAAAAAGATACACAAACACACACTTTAGATGTTCAAAATCGCATCTATAAAACTGCAGAGCAGAGCGAGACAACCCGAATAGATTACTTTTATGTATTAAAAAAAAATAAAAAGCATAAGAGCACTCAAAAAATATACGTTAAAATCCAAATATCAAACAAGTTGGCCTACAGATGGCCTTATTGTACGACCATTACAGTGCTTAAGTGCGACCGCTGGAATGTGGATTATATAGCTTTGGGTAAAATAAATTGTGTAGGTATACGTTTTCCTACCGCAACAGGAACTCGTATAGATGTCTAAAAATTCACGGAATTTATTTTCATCAATGTTTCAATTGGGCGCCATTTAATAGAAATATCAAAACACGTTATAGGGCTTCGCCGTCGTCGTCTTTCCCTCTACATTAAACTATACCCAAAGTAAACAACATAGAGATTGGCTAACACATCATCCTACATACGCACTCATAACCAGATTTTCACTAATATTTTGTTCATGCGTCTTCTTTGTATTTTTTTTCAGACACCAAACTCCACTCACTCCCTCTTGAAACACAGTTTTATAAGCGCCCACCAGACGGAAAACTTGATTTTTGGCGATAAATAAACAAACAAAAAGCAAAACAAACTTCTGTTTACATTACAAATTTCGGGCCCAATCCGGCATTGCATCCATCAAAAGCAACGAGATAAGGGTATAAAGAAAGACCGAGAGAGAGAGAGTGCATAGAGGATAGTATTATAAATACGGTTATCAATTGAGTAACGAATAAGGATTCAAATATTTTGGGATTTTTTTTTTTGTTGTTAAAATAATTCACACGGAATTCGGGTTTTCTTGCAGGTTGCAGCGCGAGCAGCGTCCGGTTTACTTAATAGACAGAGAAAGAGTTTTTTCTCAAAAGAGAAGCACTTTATTTGTTCAGCAGGAGAGCGAGAGAGAGAAACTTCGAGTTTTAAAAGATTCTTTTAGATAGCTTTAGCAATTATTTGGTTGCTATTGATATAATTGGGGGACACCTTGAGTGGTTTTATTCAAAACCAAAACACAAACGAAATAACACTTTGTAGACACTTGTTTGGGCTTTTGAACAACACGATTAAACCTCTATCTCTGTCCAACGCGAGCAACAACGATCCAACGAGTTGAACAGTCACCGAACGTCTGTTTGAGTCTGGCTACGGTCGATATTCGAACTCAACCGTCGTCATCGCCATCGCCATCGTCGTCGTCGTTGGTCGTTGAAGTGGAGTTGTTGTGGTAAGAGCACACTGAAGGAATCTTCTATATCTCTGAGGCTCCAGTCTTTTGGTCTTTTTTTCCATCCCATCTATAATGCCAAAGAACAACGAAGACCCAACGAAGAAGAAATCAACTACAAAGGTATAGAAATTATAAAAATACAACAACAATAACATAAAAAAAAATTTAAAAAACTATACCAAAGCCAATCCGCTTTATTGGATTCTGGAATTGGATGCAGTTCAAATCAGGGCACGAGGTGAGGTGCGGATCCGATGCCTGCCTGCCCTGTGATGGGATGGTGTATCCGCAAAAAGAGCCTACTCAGGTTACGTTTAACGATGATGGTGGTGGATGGGTAGATATATTGGGCCAGCCCGGCACTTCTCCCTTTTTCGATTTACAATCCCTTTGTGGTTTAATTTGGTAAAGAAATTGGCAAGAACCGCATTGTGCACAGAGAGTGCCTTTTTTGTGGGATTCCTGACCTGGCGTATGCGGCATGGCGCGGTGGTTTTGGATGCTTGTTTTTGTTGTTCTTGTTGGTTGTTTCATATTTGTTACCTACGCGCGCAAACGAGTTGTGTACCTACATTTTTGGCCCGCAATGGAAGCACGAATCTCATAAATTTCGCATTCCAGTTGAGGTTCACATGGCTCCTATTTATTTGTGTATAGTTGTTGATTTTGTTTTTGCGTGTTTCTGTTGATGCCCACCAGCAGCGGCGGCGGTGGCTGTGACAGCTTCAAGCTATAGTTAGAGGGGGCTGATACTCTCAGAACCGGATTTCAGATTGGTTATCAAAAAATATTCAAAGTGGGGTTGGGGAGTCAGTTAACGGGTACAAACGCAAAGAATTCTCTCTTAAGATACCTGAATAAACTCTTTGAAGGTAGGTTTTATATCTATGTATCTTAATGTATATTCATGTATAGGAAGCAAGAAATACCTTTAGCTTACTCTTATAATGTAATTATTATTAAGTAAGAACTGGAAGCTGTGCGGGGATGGTATAAAATGAGATGAAGCAGTTTTTCGGACATCTGTGGTTTGAATATATGGTTGGTGTTTATTAAAATTGAGAAGTGTATAAAAAAAGCTTTATAGCCATGTAAATTCAGATGTGCTTTAGAAAAGTTTTGTTCAAATCGTGAAATGACAATTAAAAAAGTTTGCTGTACTGGCGTCTCAAGAAAAAGGGCGTTAAGGCCAAGATTCAAAAATTGAGTTAGTACCATAGACTATGTTAAATAGTTTACTATTTTTGTGTAGGCCTAATCCTTCAGGTTTCAAGCAAGTTGCTTATGTGCCTATACTAAGCTTTAAAGTCAGAAGCTCATTAAAAATCATTGTTCTTAAAAATATTCAAAATTATTTTACTTAAAAGCGAACATTAATAATTAAAATGCATTTATTTCAAAGCTACTTGCATACGCCCTTTTTCTTATGAAGGTATTGGTATATAAAGAAAGGAGTTAATTTTGCAACAAACTGCTACTAAAAGGCCTTAGTTTATGGCTTAATTATGGTTGAGAATTCCAAATTTTAAAGAAAGGACAACAGCATCTGAGCAAAAGCCAACATTTTTACTACTGAAATTTGTTTAAACTAGTCACAGATTTTCAACAATAAATCCATTAATGGAAATTATGAAAAAAAATCAATTTAATGTCATTTTCGATTGGATTTTCTGACTGTTAATGTAATCCGACGAAAAGTTGTATATGTATGCGGGTGTTCCAAACCTACTCCTTCTTGAAATCGAGAACAGAAAAAGACTCCGAAAACATTATTCATCGGAACAGCCAATCAAAGACTTTTGGAGTAGTAGGAGTCAAAAAAGAGTGGAAAAGGAGTACGCCGAACGTCCAATCGAAAACAACATAAAAAAGGTAATTGTGGCAATTACTACCGATTGCGTTTCGCCCCGGCATGCATCTGCTACTCGACTCCTTCTTAGTAGAAGGGACCGGACGTTAGTGCACGATAAGGACATACCTGTAATTTCAACCTGATAGCTTTGAGCTAAAGTCCCCTGATTGCAAGAACTAGGTAGCGCAATTTTAAATTTTTACAATATCTCGGCAATTACGATATTATTTTGTGTAATTTTCAAGACTTTTCGTTAAATTTTTTTCTATCATAGAAAAATATAAGATATTTATAAAGTGTGAGAAACATAAAAATTTAACTTTTCACTCGTTCTCTGGTAGCTTGGTATCTATGAACCTAGCTGTCTCCAAAATTTTTAAAATTGAGTTACCTAGTTCTTATTGCAATCTGAAGACGATATATGGTTTAATATTCCATCTCCTTACTATGCTTTTAAGAAGTGTTGCCAGGGTGGAAGCTCTGGCAGAGTTACTAGAGTAGGGTTGCCACTTACCAGGTTAAAAGCTTTGGTATCGATGCTGAATTTCGTCATCTACATCATATGTAAAGTCCTAAATGAAGCACCTGAGTAGAATATGATATTGATGGCGAAACTCTACCAAAAAATGTTGTACGTGATTTTTTCACGCGCCAGCTGTGTATAATAACAGCTTTCTGACATTTCAGTATCAAAAATGAAAATAAAAATGGATAATGATGAAAAAGAAGCTAAAATTACTTTACGTCTATATAAGAGATTGGTTACGTTCAGACGACCCAAAGGACTAGAAATTAAGGAAGGAACAAGGCACTTCTCCATAATCTGCTAATATTTTTTTTTATGTATGTAATAATAACTATTAAAGAGGCAAATGTATTCCTGAACAGACAATACTTTTTTTTATGAAAAGAAACTGTGAAATGTATATGGAGATTTTGCATTGATTTATGTATTTCATTTGTACTGCTATAAGGTTTTCGAGGTCGATTTTTCTTTGTGGTCCCGGGGGCCCCAGAGGTACTATGACTATGGATTTTTAATGCCAATGCTCAGGAGGTCAAGTAAAGTGCTATATGGCATCACTTAGTATAAATCGTACTGAAATACCGTAAGTCTGTTGACCACTGGCTCTTAGACTATATCTATTATTGGTCTTACAAAAAAACCTTTGGTAGGTACACATTTTTAGCAAATTCCTTCAATTTATGTTAATACACATTTTTACCTAAAGCATCAAACAAATAGTTCAGTTAATTTGTGCTCAAAAGTGCCCTTAGCAAGCAAGTTGTGGGGTAGTTTTGATTTTACTCCTGCTTTATGTTTTCTGGGGTGCTGAATCCGAATCTGAGGCCTGTGGCAAAAATGTGCCAGAATGCATTTTCGGGAGTTTTTCAGTTATAACTCGAAAACTATAAATTATTCGTAAATTTCATCAAAGTACAACTCAAAGTATACACAATTTCTAACAAATCTGTTTTAGGTTTTTTTTTCAGAATTGCTATGGCACATCACGTTTTTTAGATATTCGAATCTGAAATTTTTTTGTAATGGTTTTTGATTCATTGAATTCGAAAACCTTGATCGAAAATTTGTTGGAATTTATTTATACTTGCACTTTAATGAAATTTGAGAAAAACCAATAGCTTTCGAGTTATAAGCGCAAAAACTGCAAGAAAAAGCATTCCTGTACGGTACCTACCACTTTTTGCATTTTTTTCCATATTGCTTTACGAAATTTTAGTCAATAACCTCAGATTCGGATTCAGCACCCCCGAAAACATAAGCAGTGAAAAAATTAAAACTACTCCATGGTAAAAACAAAATATAACTATAAACATTGAAAATATTCGGGTGTTTTTGATTAAAATTTTTTATTTACATCAGCCTATGGTAAGAAATGTTGTAACATTAACTGTATAGTATAGAGCATTGAATTTGATACAAATTTGTAGAAAAGTTTTTGTTTTCAAAAACCATTAGCAGTAGATGGGTTATAACGGGTGATTTTTTAAGAGGTTTAGAACTTAAAAAAAAAAAAAAACACAACAAATTCGAAAAAATGAATGAAATATTTATTTGAATCGATAGTTTGACCCTTGCAATTTAATGTTTAAAGATAATTTTATACAAATGTTGACCGCGGCTGCGTCTCAGGTAGCCCATCCGCTGAGTCCAATTTTGGCATACTCTTTCACACATATCGGCCGGTATCTCACGAATGAATGCATGGATGTTGGCTTCCAGTGCGTCAATCGAAGCGGGCTTGTCCCTATAGACATTAGCCTTGACATACCCCCACAAAAAATAATCTAATGGTGTCAAATCGCACGATCTAGGCGGCCAATTGACCGGCCCGAAACGTGAAATTAACTGTTCACCAAACTCGCCTCGCATTTGCGCCATTGTTTCGCGTGCTGTGTGGCATGTGGCACCGTCTTGTTGAAACCACATATCATGCAAGTCAAGAACTTCCATTTCGGGCAAAAAAAAAGTTTGTTATCATCGCTCGGTAGCGTTCACCATTGACAGTAACGCTGCGATTCACATCATCTTTGAAGAAATATGGCCCAATAATGCCGCCGGCCCATAAACCGCACCAAACAGTGGCTTTTTCGGGATGCATTGGTAGCTGTTGCAATGCTTCTGGCTGATCTTCACTCCAAATGCGGCAATTATGCTTATCTACGTACCCATTCAACCAAAAATGAGCCTCATCGCTGAACACAATTTCCAACATTTTGAACATTTCGAACCGAGCACGAATTTTGATAGTAAAATTCAATAATTTGCAAGCGTTGTTCATTTGTAAGACGATCCATGGTTAAATTGCAAACCAAACTGAAGCTGTTTGATAGTGACACAAGGTACTAAACACACGTCAGCTGTCAAAACCAGTGTTGCCAAAACCAAACCAGCTAAAAAATCACCCTTTACTTAAGTTACCACGAAAAGCCAAAAAGGTGCGGCTTTCAACACCTAGAATCGAGTTTTATACTTGCACTAAGCCCCCTTACACATCAAAAGACCAAATCTTTGTCCTGCACAAAGATTATTATAAAATGTAAATAAAGAAACTGTCTAAAAAATCTCATAAGAAAGACTGTTTGTTTTTAATTGATTTTGAAAGAAAAAAATTTGTATTTCACACGCAATCAAAGTTCATATCGCCGGCTTAGAGTGTAAAACGGCTAACTCCACATTTTTTTTACCATTATAGACCACTTCAAAAATTGCAAAAAAAAATACAAAAGTCTATCAAATCTTTTCAATTTCACTGAATTTGGCAATAAAGAGTGTTGAAAAACATTTAATGTAATTTTGGTTTTATTCAAGTAATGCGAACACTTTGTTTAAAATATTTAGTTGTAAAAAATGCAAAATAGGAGTAAGCTGCTTTACACGAAGCCGACGATATGAAACAATAGGAGCTATAGCTATCATTGAAACTTATCATTGAAAATTTTAATGATTGATTTTGAGACATTTAGGCCAGTTCCACACTATTGTGCCAATACCGATACACTCTCGCTACTATAAAAAAAAAATTCTACACAAGAATCAATGAGAGGATCTAATCGTATCAGGTATCGATTGTGTGAATGTTCTCAGTTTGTGTAAGAATATTTTATCGTATCGAGACTTTATCGATATTAGAACTATAATGTGAATCTGGCTTTAGAAAGCAAAATAGTTTATTATTTTGATGGGCAAATAAAGCTTAGGACTTAGTTAATATTTCTATTCCAAAACATTTCAAATATGTAGTCCCAACTTCTCACATAAGGACTTCTTATTTCAATGATTGAACTACCCTACCAATGATCATCGAAATTTTAAGTCATTTTATGGAAAGTTGGGCCTATCTAATTTTTGTTTAACTAGAAATATTAACTAAGTCTTGAGCTTTGTCTGTCAGTCAAAATAATAACTGATTTTGTTTTCTAAAGATCTCAAAATCAACCATTTAAATTTTCAATTACGAGTTTCAATAATAGCTATAACTGGCGCCCTACCCTCTTTAAGCACATTATATTCATTCCATCCTTCATTTTATATTTAATTAAATTATAAAAAAAATGTATTTATGCAATAAAAAGTATTCGATCATGGATCCATAGAATTTCCAAGACCTAAAATATATTAATTTTCAAAGACTTCTACTTCTATCTTAAAACTACCTCCATCATAATTTTTTCAAATGAAGAACTTGGTCCCAAAAACTTTCCAATAAGAAGCGTTTCGGCTTTTCAGATATGAATGATGGAATTCCATAAATAAAACCAATTTTTCTATGAGTCAACTCAAGCGACACAATTTATTTTACAAAAAGAATTTCTGCAACTCGTCATGGGAGAAGCATTTCCAAAACTCTGGTCCTCTCCAATGAGACCATAGAAAAAAATTAAAAAAAAAAGCGGGCAGGCCACAATTGCAGTCGTCTACTTCAACTTCTTCTTGGGGCGGAGGTTGTTGGTGTGCCCACACTTCTTTTTGCGGCAATTTGTGGCTCTTGGATGCAACCTAGCGTAGCACTTGCGGCAAATCATCTTGTCGCAGTTGTACTTTTGGGCCAAAATACGAAGGGATGGTTCAATGATACCACCACGAAGACGGAGCACCAAGTGAAGAGTGGACTCCTTCTGGATGTTGTAGTCGGACAGAGTGCGACCATCTTCCAGTTGCTTTCCGGCGAAGATCAAACGCTGTTGGTCTGGGGGGATTCCCTCCTTGTCTTGAATCTTGGCTTTGACATTTTCGATTGTGTCAGAGGGCTCAACCTCTAAGGTAATCGTTTTTCCAGTAAGTGTCTTAACGAAGATCTGCATTTTGGATTTGTTCCTGCAATAGAATTGAAAAGAATTTTAATTTTAATTGGAAAATGACAATTTCACAAAGAAAGTGACGTGTTTCACACGAATTCAGAGGTTAGAAAAAATGCGTTCACACAATTGTCGCTAAAAAATCACGCAATTTTTTATAATAATCTACCAAATAATATAGTATCTACTTTAACACTTTTTAATTGACAAATTGAAGCATAATTTACGCTTTTTTGGCACTTTTTTAACAATTTTTCTTAAGCTCACCTTTAAAACGTGCACCAAATGCCAATCACAAATTGAAAAGAAGTTTTCCAAGATGGAGGGAAATTTTTATGAACGAACTGCCATGTTTTTTTATGGACAGCACTGCCATTGTGGATATTTTTTTCTTATTTTCGATAAATGGGAAATTTTATTTTTTTCGATATTAACGCCGATATACATATTTCTGATGCCGGAAAATTCCATCAGGCACGAAAAATAAGTAGAACGATAATAAAATATATGATCTTATTTTTCCTCTGCTTAAACTCAATTTCGAAAAGAATCATAACCCATAAAGCTTCGTACACTTCCTATTTTAAAATTATGCATTCAATCGGTTTGTCAAAAATTCCACAGGTCGATATAGTTGTGTTTTTTTGTTAGCCGAAATAATAGGAGTATTAACGTTCGGGTGCAACAAGCCTAGTAAAATTGTTAAATTTTATTTATTTTACAATAGTGTTGTGTATACCAAAGGCGTAAAAGTGCAAAACTTTGAAGTCTAATTCACAATGGGACGAGGAAATGAGACGAGAGCGTGATGTGAAAAGGTTCTCCCAAACCAACGTGAATCGCTGCGCATTCGCAGCGAATCATTCGCAATAGTACAAAACATGACAAATACACAACGCTAAACTACAACAACTACATCGCTCCGCATTCCCTTTGTTTTGGGAGAACCTAAACGCTGTCATCTTTTTCAAGTTATAAAATCGTCCCAATTCACAATGTAGTGGGATTTTTAACGACGGGAACTGATTTTCTGTAAAAAAAAACATCAAAATATTTAAACAAAAAAGACAACAGATTATCATTAGCAATTGAATATCAAGCAAATTTAAAAAGAAAATTCTTCTGTTTAAGTGGAGTGACCGAATTTATAATTCAAGTTAAAAGAGTTGAGCTCATTTGAACTTTTAACTTGGATTATCAATAGCTTTATCTATTTCTCTCAATTTAGGCTTTCCTATATATTTTATACTATAGTGAATGATTTGCTGCGAATCGGTCCGCATTCGCGTTGGTTTGGGAAAAATAAATCGTCACTTTCATGTCTTGTTTCCTCGTCGTATTGTGAATCAGGCTTGACATTCAGTATATTTTGTTGTTGTAGTGCAAAAAAATGTTATACTAGGCGTGTATTATTGACCAAAGTTATAGCTAGCACAGTAAAATTGGCCAGTTTACATTTCTTGAGCTCTCAGTATTTTCCCTCAATTTGTTGACAAAGTAGGAGAGTAAATCATAAACAGCATATTCCTCACATAGAAGTCAAAACAGCTCTCTTGTTCTTTTCTTCTGAATTAATTTACTGCAACAAATAATAATTGAGCAAGCGAATCCAAAAAAAATCAGTCTCAGTTTTTAAGGGGAATAGTGAAGAATTTTTGAGAAGAATCCTGTTTATATTTCTGAACACTGAGTCCTCTGAGATCTCAGAAATATAAACTGGCTGAATAATACAATAAGATCATACATCAGATCGTGAATACCCCTAATAAGTGCCCTATTACACGACGACTTAAGAGTCATGACTTTTTTTCGAAATTCAATGAGTGTGAAGGTGAGATCAGATGTTTTTTCTCGTTCGCACTCATTGAATTTCGAAAAAAGTCATGACTCTAGAGTCGTCGTGTAATAGGGCACTAATTGTCTGAAGAAATCGACAACAAAGCAAAGCAATTTACATGTAAAATACAAAAACAGCTATGTTCATATAGAGCTAGCAAAGTCCAGATAATTAATTCAATTTAACTTTTATCCCGATGAAAACTGCACTGCCAGACTACTATTGTCGTTGTGTCCATATGGACTGTTGTTTGACATAGGAAATTTTACTGTGCTAGTTATAACTTTTTCAAAAAATCAAAAAAAAAAATGTATCGGAATTTTGTATTTGCCATCTTATTTATTATCGAGAATGTCTCCTAATCCATCTCTATCTATATAAATTTCCCTTAATCTTCCAAACGAGAACCAACTTCACAGTGTTCCACTAACATGTGATTTGACATTTAAATTCCACTTGCTATCTCCCTCTTACTCTCGGTACCCTCAATTAATTTTCTTCATATAATTTTCCACATCGTTTTAAAGTGTAGATTCGTAAAGTGGTTCTGCACGAGAAAAAAAATATATAAAATTGATAGAATTAATTACTTGGAATACACAACTTAATTCATTCCCATCAAGATATTCATAGTCAAGTTAATTTGTTTCCGAAAAAATGTATATAAACTAAACACCAAAAAACACTAATTTTTTCTCGCAAGAATCTTTCGCGATATAAAATTCCATTAGAATGCCGCAGGCAGAAGAAAATAACACTTCGGATCAGGTAATGTTCTAAATTAAACCGATATTCATAATCTAGATGTAGTAAGACGTGTCTTTTTATTTGGTTATAGGTTGCTGCACCTGTAGCAACGGCCGAAGGGGAAGTCCAACCCGCACCAGCAGAAGAAGGAGCGGAAAACCCGCGTCTGCCCTCGAAATTGGAGTCGTTTTTTGCTGTAACCAAGTCATTGATATTGCGTGCCCTCATTATCTACTTCATTACGTCATTCTTTCGACGACCAGCACCGACCAATGAAACGGCGGACAAGTCAACTGCTGCTACCGCGGCTGGACCCAAAATCAATGCATGGAATTTGTTCGAAAACGGAACTCTCTTTGATCTCCACGTCTATCTGTCGGAGAGCTTCGATGATGTGAATTTTGGTAACCCCGCCAACCTTGTGTGGCTCCAGGAAGGCCTAACTTATGGCGACTGGAGCTCAGGGCCGAGTAGCGATGGAACATATACGCACAGTCTGACTATAAAAGCCTCTGAGAAACTAATGAATAACGGTTCCATTTATCTGCATTCCTATGTGACTCGCTCCGGAGAGAACCCGAATCCAAAAAGCCCGTACTATGCCAAGAAATATATGGGCTACACCCGAAAGATGCTCAATAAGTTTAAGAAAATCCGCATCAATCGAAACTACAATCTGCTTGCTGGCGAGAAAGAAATTCCCACACATATTGATCTCCTGAAGGACACAATTGTGTCTCATTGGCATCCAAATCTTACCCTGAACCTGGTCACGGACCAGACAAACTGGGCTCAGGGCTCGATTCCACCTCCACTCGATGAATACGTTCAGTTCATCGAAAACGGCCGCACCTACCTTCCTATTCTTTTCATAAACGACTACTGGAACCTACAGAGGGAGTATACCCCGATAAATGAGACTACTCCCGAGCTAGAGCTACATCTTACCTATCAGCCACTAAGTATGTTTAAGTGGCAGCTATATGCCGCCCAGTCGATGAAGAACAAGTGGGCCGGTGGCATGTTCGGAGAAATCATGAACGCTGGGGGAGCTGTAGCCGATGAGAATGACGAGGATCAGGACTCTATCAAAGAAACACTCCTTGAGACAAATATTTACTTGCTTGGTCTGACTATTGCCATATCGATCCTCCATTCCGTGTTTGAGCTGCTAGCATTTAAGAACGATATTCAGTTCTGGAACAATAGGCAATCCCTCGAGGGACTTTCTGTGCGTTCGGTCTTCTTTGGGGTATTCCAATCACTCATAGTGCTGCTCTATGTGCTGGACAACGAGACAAATATCATGATTCGCCTGTCATGCTTCGTCGGTCTGGGCATAGAAGTCTGGAAGATCCACAAAGTCGTGGACGTCAAGTACGATGGAACAAATAAATTGTTGGGAATCCTTCCTCGAGTTTCGTTCAAAGACAAGAGTTCTTACGAGGAGAGCGCGACCAAAGAATACGATAATCTAGCGTTTAAGTATCTCAGTTGGGCATGCTTCCCATTGCTCATAGGTTATTTCGGTTACTCATTGTTCTATAACGAGCACAAGGGCTGGTATTCCTTTGTGCTGAACATGCTCTACGGGTATCTTCTGACGTTCGGATTCATCATGATGACTCCGCAACTCTTCATCAATTACAAAATGAAGTCAGTAGCGCATATGCCGTGGCGTATGATGACATACAAATTCTTGAACACCTTCATCGATGACATCTTTGCATTTGTGATCAAGATGCCCACTATGTATCGGCTGGGATGCTTCCGGGACGATATTGTCTTCTTTGTCTTCTTATACCAGCGATGGATGTACAAGGTCGATCATAAGCGTATGAACGAGTTTGGTTTCTCAAAGGAGATGGAAGAAGAGGCGGCTTTGCGGAAGGCAGCTGGAGCAGGCGGAGCGATAAAACCAGCCGAGGAAAAGAAGAAGGACTAAGGAGATGCAAATGATGGAACACAAACAAAATATCAGTTAATTTTAATTTCTTCATAACTTTATTTATATACACCTTTTTGCTATGATAATTATTTATTATAAAGTCAACGGGGTGTTCCGTTTATTATTACTGTTTGTAACAGTAGCAATAGGTTTTAATCGTTTTGTATCTCTAGTTTTGTAATTTGTGTCCTCCTGCGCCTTGCGATTGTTTTTCTTGACTTATTTTTATTTACAGTTCATTTGATACATTTTTTTGTTAAATTGAAAGAATAGGATAAAATCTTGTTGCGAACGCCTAACTTATTTATAAATTATATTGTAAAATCTCATTCGGTGGTAGATATACATAAATAATTGTGTTTCTTGTAAAATTATTCTGTAAACCTTGAAGTAATCAACGCAGAAAAAGGAGAACAAAAATAAACTAAAAACATTCATAAAATATAGACAAATTATCATAACGAAAATTAATTTATTGTGTTTTCTTTTTAAAAGTTTGGAAATGAATTCAGTTGAGAATTTTAGGTAATCGCTTTTTTATCTGCAAAAAATAATTTGATCTTGTGATTATCTTTCTTTTCGTCAATGATAAGACTTTGTAGATAGTTGACTTACTGACGTGGCTCTTAAATGAATGACGAAAGTTGAGAATTATTAGTTGAATCATCTTTAGCATGATGATGATTATTTAACATCCACGTAGATGCATTATATGTATATATGTATGGCGATTTGTATGTGATATATGTAGTTGTTTATCTACATTGCACCGTTTGATTTTTAAATCGATCTGCTATTTTTAATTGAAAACCCCTTGGCAAGTTTGGTGAGAGGAGAATCATTTAAATTGATCTTAGTTCGTATTTGTAATAAATTTCTTGCCTAATTGGAATAGACTTAAAAAGGAATTTTTTTAAAAGTTTGAAATGGTATGACGTTCCTAATTTCTTATAATAGAATTTGCCACATTCATACGAACACCGCTAGGTCAGTACATACATAAATAATAAAGGATCAGAATGTTTAATAAATTATTCAACTATTCCAGTTGCTTACATTTACAAAGAATATTAGAATAGGTATATTTGTAGTGAATGGGTTTAACATCGTCGAAAAAACGTGCAGAAACTATAATAAGAGCTTTTTACAATAGATCGAGAGCCCACAGCGGATTTTGGGTGTGAGTGAAAGCAAAAAAAGAAGTATAGGCGTTGAAAGCTTCATTAAAAGCAATTCAAAAAATCGAAGTCTTGCAGTCCACAACTAAGGCCTTTGTGATTAAACAGTGCATCAAAAAAAAAAAAAATATGAATGCAACTTCGAAGGTAATGGTGTTAGCCAAAATTGGTTTTTACCTTTCCCTAGATAAGCTCCTCGGATCACATGTCACGGAATCCGAGACCATTTGAGTGTATAATTCGCCTGTCCGACTGTTTAAAAACACGTTTTTCACTTTGAATTATGAATTTTTTAAACGGCCTGGCAGGGCGAACTATACACTCAAATGGTCTCGGATTCCGTGATATGTGACCCGAGGGGGAGGGTTGAAAACCAATTTTAGCTAACACGATTACCTTCGAAGTTGCATTCAAATTTATTTTTGATGTATTTTTTAATCACAAAGGCCCCAGTTGTGGACTGCAAGACTTCGAATTTTTGAATAGCTCGCCTGGTAATGGGCGCGTTTTGAAAGTTTTCCTCCAAATCTGTTGCTCGTACGAAAAAAGTTTCATAATCCTTTCTCTGTAAAACTG
This sequence comes from Dasysyrphus albostriatus, assembly GCA_946251815.1. NCBI lineage: Eukaryota > Metazoa > Arthropoda > Insecta > Diptera > Syrphidae > Dasysyrphus > Dasysyrphus albostriatus. The sequence continues at coordinate 130,464,154 of OX276337.1, read as the reverse complement.
TATGAACTATGTGGGTACCTACTATAATCTTAACTTACTAATTTTTTGAAAATAACGGTTATTCTGATATTTATGAAAAACAGACAATCTACCCCTTTAACAATTCAAAATCAATTGACATTCGAGATGCCATAAATCTTCAAGAATAATAAACTTACAGGGTTAGTTATTAGATCATTTTTTATATTATTTTTTAATAAGATGTAGCCAAACACAAGTCATACAAAAAATGTTGCCTATCGATTAATGCAATTTAAAATAAAAATTAACAAAACTTTATTGTTACACCATGAATTTCAAGAACGCGTTTTTATCAAAGTCTATTGATTGTTTGAAAAAATGTTATTATTTGTGTAGACTTACATAAACCATCATAAACCTACAATTAATTCCATTACATTTTGTTTTCAAAAAACTTATAGTTTTTGAAAAACTAGGAAAAACTCTCTTTTAATACAACCTTGAAGTTTTGTGCCCCAACGCCCCACCCAAATTAAGGGTACTAGGTAGGTAATGCTTGTAGTACCTCGTGGTATAATGGTTAGTGCGTAGGACTGTCATGCCAAAGGTCTGCCACCTAAGGACGGTGTTCACATTGGACTGAAAAACTGGATTTTTGTTGACGTTTCAGTATTTACATCTTCCTTTACTGAAGAAGTGGAAGCGAGATATGAATACTGAAACGTCAACAAAAATCCAGTTTTTCAGTCCAATGTGAACACTAGGTCACATAGGCCCTGGTTCTTTATTATTTAAGTAGGTAATGCTTAGGTCGTTGAAACATTAAACAAAGCTCTGTGCCAAATTTTTAATTTTGGATAGCTACATATTTTAATAGTAAATAGATTTCGAAAAAAATGAGTTTCATACTTCGTTTCATTGTTCTATAATAACTTGTTCCAAGCAACTTAAACTTTAATTTCAAGTAGGTTGATGGCATATCTACTGTGTGAGGTGCAACCAAACATGCATTTTATTTCAAAAAGATTTCTTACAAAAACTCTTCACTTTTGAATTTTTGGATTCACTTGCTCAAGTTTTTTGTGATTGAAGTAAATTATATAAGAACAGAAGAAATTGAGAATTATTTTGATTTTTCAATGTGAGAGATCCTATGTTTATATTTTACTAGCTGATTTGCCCGTGTCAGTAGCTTCGCTGACTTCAGTGCCAGAGTGCCAGAGAGTAACTTCATACAATTATGTTTGAGTGGCTAGAACAATATTTTTCTAATTAAAGCTGCGTTTTTTTTGCCTGTCCATATGGACTTTGGACTTTAAAATCGTTGAAATTGAAATGTGAAACACGGAAATTCACTTTGTTTTAATTTCAAAAAAAAATTCAGTGCCCACTGTCTCTAACTTTCGTATCGATAAAATTGGTCGAGAAATGTTGAAAACTGAAAGAATATGCCTGTGCGGGTACCTCTCAATTACACAATTTCTACAATTTCTATGAATTTACCATTATGATATAAACCGACAAATTTCAACCAAACTGTTAACAAGAATTTCACCCTATAATATTCACAGCACATCCCTGTTAACTTAAAATTTCTCTTCAAATGTCACAAAACCAAATGTCAATGTCAGTTGCTGAAAAAAGGTAAAAAAGTTGTACGCAAATTTTTCAATTCCTACATTTTTGTTTATTTCTTCAGTAAAAAAGTAGAATATATTTTTTAATTACTTAAAATTAAGACAATACAGAAAGTGTGTACATAATACTTGCTATTTAATTAATAAAAACCAACTTCAATGCCCTTTATAAAGTTTTCTGAATGAAAACAAAAAGTGTTTCCACGAAAAAAAAAACTCCAGTTGGGAAAAATGTTCACGTACAAAGATTGATTTCCTGTTTTTGTTCGGATTGCATATGATTATTTTCTTTTTATCATTTGATCCATCATGTATTCCGAGTGGGCTTCACTGTCTTCGACTATAGCGGCAAATAGTGCCGAAGCGCAATCGTCTAGTGTGCTGAATAAATTTCCAGCATCGGCCGGTAAAGAAGTTGCTGTTTCTGTTGTTAAACAGTTGGCATCCAATTTGGGAATAACACAAAATGCTGAACCAAGTCATTTGGTCAAAGATGAAGAGGTTTAATTAAATTTGAATAAAAAAAAAGAAATAATGTTGTTTTTTTCTTAGGTGGTTTGGTGTATGGACGTAATTTGTTTTGGTTTATCATTGCCACTGCAGGAGCATGAGACTATTAAGGATTGCGTCAATATTTACTGTGAGTGGCTAACTGCATTACACCCGAATCCAAGGATTAGTGTCCCGAAACCGATCTGTGATGATCCAAATATGTACTGCAGAAAAGTCATCAGTCACTTTCATAATCTCTTCGTTCCCCGACAAGGCGAAAGTAAGTAGAAGAGTAAATTTGCTGGCTTCTTTTTGTGTGTTCTTTTTCATAAAGCACATTTTACCACATTGTTAGTTTCTCAAAGGTCACAAAAACATAATCATCAATAAGTTTTCAAATATTGAAATTTGAAATCAAAAACTACACTACTTAAAATTTCTTAAATAAACAAATAATGTTCACCGGTTATATCTGTGGTTTTTGGTGCAATTATGATAACTTCAAACATCCAACCACTCCTGCTTCATATGAAGCTGTAGTTTAAATGTGCGAACCGATATTGGAACATAATTTGTTTAAAAACACGTTTATTTGATAAGATTCTAACTCGATGTAAACTGAAGGTGAAGAAGTAAATTACTTTTTGCAGTTATCATGATTGTACCAAACACCACAGATATAGCACGTATTTCATGTTAAGATCTTAAAGCATTCATATTCATACAGATTATAAACTTCTCTAATTTAATGTTGAACTTTCTATCTTTTTTATATATGTATTTTTAAATTTTTTGCAAGTCTTACCATTTTTGTATCAAACCTTGGGTACGTGTCAATTCATAAAAAGCCTTCGGATTCCAATAAACTAAACTAATTTAATTTAATTTAGGTGCAGATAAAATTAATCGACAAGCAGTTCTCTGCCATCGAGTTCTGCGAACACTTCAACAAACTGCACAAATATCACAGACAATGAACCGTGACACATGGGAATCTCTACTCTTGTTTCTGCTGGCAATCAATGAAATCCTCTTAGCTCCACCAACAGTTAAAGATGATGTGGGCGATCAGCTTTGTGAACGGGTGTTAAGCGTGCTCTTTGAAGTTTGGCTCTTGGCATGTGTTCGGTGCTTTCCATCACCATCATTATGGAAGACTCTCCAAGAATGCTGTGCTCTCTGGAGACATCGTATAGCTTTAATTGAACAATGGAACCGAGTTAACTTGGCCCTTACTTCTCGTTTGATACAGTTTATGTATGGACCTACATTTCCAGAACTAAAAATCTGTAAACCAAAGTAATTTCTAAATCCTTGAAAATATAACTAAAATAGCGATTAATCTTACAGCCGATGAAGATGCACAACTGATTCCAAGTGGAATAACAAATGACTGCATTGCACAAACATGGTATCGCTTCTTACGAACAATTGGAAATCCAACAGCCCTTTGTTATCCGCATATTATAAGCAAAACTTCACATTTTATGCAATGGTCTCTTGCACGCGACAAAGGTGCCGAACCCTATCAACACCCTTGCTTGCTGTTACTTCCTCAAATATTCCTCAAGGCGATAAAAGGCATATCATCACAGGTTGATGCGTTCTTGGGTAAGCTTAAAGTTATTTCAGCTACTTTAACACATTTGCCTAAAATGAACTCTTTTTGAATTACTTACTTAACTTTCGCTTACAACAGGTATATATCAGCCATCGCAAAGTCACGATGAAAATATCACAAATCTAATGGATATTCGTTCATCATTGAGCGATGCCATTCACGGTAGCGGTTCTGGTTTAAATCATAATACTCATCATTTGTTTGGTTTTAGTACTGGTGCAGGTGGTAGTAGTAATAAATCAGGAGCCGGCGAAGGTAGCGGCTCCTCATTTCTTAGTGGCTTAAGTGGCAATACGGCCACACATGCACTCAACGCTATTATTGGCCATCACCATAATTCGTCTAGTGCTAGCAGTAGCTCGTCATATGGAACTCCATTAACATCAACAACTTCTGGTTTAGGTAGTAGTGTTGGAACAGGAGAACATTTACCGCATTCACCAACTCCACCATTGCAAAGGCGTCTGGCCAAGTCTTTTAGTGTGGCTCCATCTATATCACAACAAAAGGGTGTGGTGTTTTATTCTATTTTCTTGCTTTTTTTCTCAAAGCAAATTATTAATAATAATTTGTGGTAATCGTTTGTAGTTTTATTTTGAACTCACCTTTTGTGCTTGGTGTCAATGCGATAAATAATTTGTTCTTGGTTTTCTAGTGTTGTTTGTCCAATGTCCACCGCTTCTTTTTGAGTAGTTTGATTTTTGTTTGTTTTATATTCATTCTTTTCTAACAAAAATTTGGCTGTTTAATCTTTTCAAAGAGTTTTTTTTTCTTTCATTAAACTTGCATATTCATTTCTATTCTTTATTACAAATCATATAGTTTTGTGTGTTACACTAACAAATGTTGAGTATTTGCTACAAGCGAATATAAACAATATACGCAGCTAAAGTGTTTTAAATAAACCTGGCGAAACTACGGAAAAAACAGCCACTTGAAGCTTCTTTAAAAGATAAAAGAAAACTATGACATTTTTTGTCTGGGTCCTGTTCATATATCACTCTCCCTGTTACTTAATTGCATTAAATCAATAGAATATAGAAAAGAGTCCATGAATCATTGAAAGATCCATCACGGCAACACCGTCAGAATTTCTCTTGCCTCAAATCAGTTTATTCGTTTAATGCAAAAGATACCAAATCAATGCTGATGTAGATTTTTTCACACTTTCATATATGTATGTGTCTTAGAAATAAAAAGTCAAAAACCTGAGGTGATAAGGGAATCTGGTGGAAGATTCGAATTCAATGCGCGGATGTGAAAGCCGTTTGCAAATGATATACATTTAAAAAAAATTAAAACTGCTGGACTTGATCTATGAATATCTTTTTAATATTTAAGCACTGCTGATGATTGGTTGAAACTTGTGATGTACATTGAATTTTGTTTAAAATTAAATTCATACTGATAGCGTTCAACAGTTGCCAAGCCACTTAAGCTTTTGTAGAATGTACCGGTGTCTTAGAAGAACATTTGTGTGTACTATACTTTAGTTTTTATTCTTCTTTTAGTGTCATATTCATCTTAAATATTTATTTAAAAAAAACATGTTTCAAATTATGTGTCGTAGATTTCTTTTGAAAAAATACATATATACCTCCTAGCAATTTCTTTTGTTGATTTAAATTATTAGTTTTGAACATTATACTAACTACATAATAAATTATTGTTTTAATATTTCGTAGTTGTACAAGATGTGTATTCGTTTTTTTTAATGTAGCGGACCTGGTTTATACTTCAATGCGAAGCAGAATCAAAATCAAGGTTTCAAATATCAAAGTTTAATATTTAAAAAAAAAATTACCTTTGACTTTTGATTTGCTTGGCAAACTTCATGAGAATGTTTGTTTTTTTTTTAATCTTCTTTTCGATACAAAAAATTGCATCTTTTTCACTTCTGATGAATGTGTAAACCTGGTCTTAGCTACACAACTATTTATGTTGTTTTAGCGTAGTGTTGTTCTTTTATCAAATTTTTATTTTTTGTAATTCTTGGCATCAATTTAGTTTGTAAATTTTTACAGATAACGATTGAATAATTACAAAAAAAAAAATGTTTGAGGGGCGTTGACGCTCATTCTTAAATAAAAAAAGTGTTGTGGATTCGTTTTATCATACCTAATACTTTGTCGGTTGAAGAAAAAAGTGTATTCTTGTCTTAATAATTTAATCATTGTTCTTCTTAAGGTTTAAGTAAAGCAGCTTTGATTGGATTGACAACTTCTCGTTCCCAAAGTACCCAACCACCACTTACTCCAACATCTGGTCCTCCGTCATCGAGTAGTTTAAATTGTAAATTGAAATCCCATCTTTTAGCTTAAATATTATAACAGTATTAATTTTTATTTTATTAAAGCTCTTCCATCCATGGGCTCGGAGCCTCGGCCACCATTAGCACCAAATCGTCCAATGTGCAATAGTGTTCTTCATCTTTTCGGAGAGTGGTTATTCGAAGCTGCTTACATTGGTGGTGACTCATGGTTAGTGAATGCAAAGCGTCAAGCTTCTGAGGCTAGCAAACGACCATCGTCAATGGTAATGGAGAATCGTAAGGGAAGCATTTCGTTGTCACATCCGAATTCTAATAATGATCCTACAAATCTACCCCGAGGGCTTACCATAGATAAATTTGAATCAGGACGTGCCGAAGCTATTGGAGCACTGTGTAAAATTTTCTGCTCGAAAAAAACTGGTGAAGAGATTCTGCCGGTTTATTTGGCCCGTTTTTACATGGGTCTACAACAGTGCATGAAAATAACTGAAACCAAAGAATGTGACGAGACTTTAGCATCGATTCTCTTGAACTCATCAGATTTGTTTCGTTTGGATTTGGATGGAATTCATGTTCTATTGCCTGCTTTTATTTCCGCTCTGGAGGTTGTTTTACCTGATAAAGACTTAAAAATCAAATCCCAAGCTACAAATTATAATAAAATAGAACTACGAAGAGCGTCAATTAATATTCTTCTTTCAATGTTGGCACTGCCATTGCATTTCCAGACGTTACAAATTCGTGATTTAAATAATGAACATCCAGAGAGGTAAGTGATTGTAAGGAAATTCCAAAGGACTTTTACCATGTTTTAATAATTTCAGATCGATTACTTTTATTCAGCTTAAACCACGCCTCATAAATGTTTTAATGAATGCTCTACAAGTAGAAACCGATGCACAAAACACCCATATGCTGCTGGGTGGGCTTCTACTTACCGTTCAGGACTCGGTAAATTTTGAGGAAATTGAAATGCGATCGGATAATATGCCCTCTTCATCGCCTCAGCCTGGCGAAGCGAATATCTTTAGTTCAGGTTTGAAATTATTTTACGTACGAATCTTTGCGTTTGCCTCTTTTTTGCTCTGATTTTTTCTCTTCAGCTTCTCACTCGTGATTCAGCTTTTTGTGCGCTCACATCTATTCTCTTTTTAGATTCATTTTAGTTTATGTTGTTTCCCTTTTTTGTTATTCTTTCTTATTTTTGTTTTAAATCTATTATTTTCATTATTTATGTTGTTCCTTTCTTTCTTATGTTGTATTCTGTATTTTCAAAAAAACCAAAACAAAATATAATAATATGTAGCCTGTTCAGAGAGATCAGCTTCGATAGCAAGTGGTGGAAATATAAGTTTGGGCGTCCATAGTACAACGACCATGGGAGGCGGTAGTGCAACAGGAGGAAGTACTGCAACAGTTACCGGTGGTAAAGGTTCGATTGGACGTGATAGTTCATCACAGCATGATTATCCCAGTTTAACTGTCTCCGATGATTTCCCAGTGGAATTATTACAAGAATTTGAGACAGCTTCGGTCTATGGTAAATTTGTTGTTATTTTTTATTTATTTATTTTAGTTATTGATTTTTAATTTGACTTTTTTTTTTGTATACATATTTTAATTATTTTTTTTTTCTTTTATAGCTTTATGTTTTTATTTTTTTAATTGCACTCTACATGCAATTTAATTTTTGTAGCTAATATTTTATCAAAATTTTAAAATTAACATTTAATTTTAATAATCAATTTTTTTAACACAATATACAAATAAAGGTCTATAAACAATGTCGTGACTAATGCTTCAAAGGCGATTTTTTTGGATTAAATCAAGCAATAGTAAAAATATAGAATAAAAAAGAAAAAAACTTTTACAAAATCCCCCATTCGACGACTCGGATTTTTATATCTGATTTCATTTTCTCATTCTGCTCTTATTAATGTCTTTTTCTGAACTGTTTTCGCTTTCGTTCATTTATTCATTTAAAAACATTGCAGTGCTTTTTGTTTTTAGAAAATTCATATTTATTTTATTAGCTTTTGCTGCAACTGTGTAAGAGTGATTTGAAAATATTTATGGAACAACAACTGAGTTTCCCTACAGAACTTCTTCCGAATTTATTGAGAGCAGAATTGTCTCCAACTCGTCTTTAAAATGGGCGTAACTTCACCTTCCACGCTATTATTTAGAGAGGTTTAAAAACGATAAGTTATAAATTCAAACCATAACGAAAACAATTTCAACTCCGAAAGTGTAAAGTAGATAAAAAGCTCTGGAAGGCTGCTTGTAAAAGTATTAACAAAATAAAGACTGGCATGAAACATTTTAACTGAATTCAATATTATTCTGTTGATCTGTCAGCTGTTAGTTTCAAAGTTCTATTTTGGATTTCTTCCAATAGCTGAGCACCTGCCCAGATATTCGAAGCTGTATCGAATTCTCTTGGAATAGCCAAAAAGACTCGTACATGATAATCATTTTGGTATTATCAAAATAAACTTTTGATTTTACATTTCACTTCATCTATTTAGGTACACACACATGTTAGCCAATTAATACATTTCGTAGTAACTACCTACATACACCTCATACTTTTATACCATTACATTGCATTCATTCATTTGGACAAATACAACTATGCATAATCTGTGTAAAGGAACAAATATATTTTAAGTCCAACCTATTGCTAAACTTTTGCAGATAATGCACATGCTCTGTTCGTAAGGGCCACATACCTTGTGTGTCATCGTTTGATTTCGTCATGGAAGACTGATCTTAATGTATCACTAGCAGCGCTCGAGCTCCTTTCAGGGCTTGCGCGTCTTCAGATCCGGAATTCAGGTGAGTCCTTTAAATTTTTTAAGAAAAAATAAAAATAAAAAACAAACAAACAAATCTAACCTTTGTAAATATTTAGAAATGTTGTATACCTAAATTCCAATTCGATATAAGATTAAATAAAAAAAATAAAATCTTATCTAATATTTGCATAAAATGGTTCTAACCCTATACCAACCTCTTTTTGTTTCTCTTTAACAAAACAAAAACATCTTCCCACTGCCCAAATATTCCTCGTCCAATTATTCAAAAAAAAAAAAAAAATCAAAAATACAAAAAAAAAAACGCAGCCAGGAAACTAACAAACGGTAATAGACACTCACTCATTTTACTAACACAAGCACTTTTTGTTTTCGTTTCAAAAAAAAAAAAAAACAAACATCTCTTTCGTTCGTTCACATATCGTTCGAACACCATTGTATAGAACAATTAGTAGCAATTGAAGAACCAAGTCAAAATCTAACGATCATTTCCACAGACGCTCTAGAGTGCAAGCGAGCGGTAAAGTGGATATGTGACTACATCTGTTATCAATGTTCGAGACCACCGCCTGCTCATAGCAAGGATCTGCATAGTACTATTGTTGCTGCATTTCAATGCACATCAGCATGGCTAATGCAACACCCAGACCTGCTGCAGGATCAGGATTGCTTTAAGACCGTGATAGAAGTTGTCGAATTGGGTATTTCGGGATCGAAAAGTGTTGGCAAACCCGGTGAGCCTCCAAAATACAAAGACCAAAAAGAATTGAAACCAGTTTCGATGAGGGTGCGAGATGCTGCAGATATTCTCTTGACAATTATCATGGAACAAGTTGGCTATTTTCCAAAAGAATGTGGTGCATCAGAAACTATTTCGTCATTGTTAGACGAAGTTAATTTGGTCAAATTTTGCAATTCTGTTGATAGTAAAACCGTAACAAAGGAACAAGCTATACAAAAGTTTAAATATTTTGTAACGGAAAATTCATCGATTCTCGCCTTGCTAGAGGAGCCGCTGGGAAATGTCGAGGATCCACAACCCACTCTAACGTGTGAGTATTTTGTTCTTATTTACCTAAAGGCTACGGTGCATTTGTTCACACAAGATCACAAAGAAAGTGGATATAAATATATTATATTTAATATATTATTATTGGTTTTTTGTTTTGTTTCAATTATATTTCTCTCTACTCAGTGCTGCTTCGAAGTCCTTTTGGTCGACATGTATGGAATTTTCAAATGCGTTATCTGCCGCGTAGTAAATCGGGCAAAAAACACACTCCTGTCAATCCCGGACGCCCGGTACCAATGAACGATCCTCCGAAGCGAGTAGAAGTTGTTCAAAAGTTTTTCCCTGATGGCGTGGAAAAGGCAAAACCATGCGCTGCAGATTATTCTATTCCGACCTTGGAAAAAATTCGAGAACAGTTTGGAACCGATTTAATGAATCGTTGGGACAAGCTAATTGAAAATCAGACAATTTTAGAGAAAATAGCTTGTGCAGAAACTGCAAAATCAGGCGAGGTATTAAGTCATGCCCAAGAGTGTGTTCCACCAACGCCAGTTCACGATAATCAAACTGCCCGTTTGTTTCTTTCTCAATTTGGATTTATTTCGTATGAGCCAGAAGATAACACTAATCAAACTCCAGGCTATCGACCTCTTATAGCTTTGGATTCAACGCGCAAAAATTTTGTCGAAGAAATCAATTATCTAGATAAGTTGAGTGTAAGAAGTCACGATACAGTTCATGTGTTCTACATGAAATCAGGGCAAACAACTTCTGAAGAAATCATTGGCAATATGAATGCGGAGAATATTAAATCACTGAATCATAATTTTGGAAAGATGCTACTGACTCTTGGCTGGCCAGTGGATATAGATGAACATTGCGGCTGGACCGGTTCTATTTTAACCAGTTGGATACTGAGAAACACAGACGATACACCTCGCGAAAAGTCGGATGATTATCGATTTAATGGAAAGTCAAAGGTTTTGTATTGGGCTGATGTAGGATCAGAAATCGCTTTTGTTGTTCCAACCGAATGGAATAAGCAGAGTCAAACAGCTATGCCGACGACGACAGACGGCACTTGTTTATCACATTCTGCTAGCGATAAGAGTGTTTGGAATGAAAAAAATATCTCGGCAGATGCATCAACAAGTCGAGTTATAGCTGCGGGGCAAAAACCAAGAACCTTATCTCTTGAATTAGACCAATCAAAAGAGCCAGTGCCACCGACGAGACGAAAAAACATTACCAAGCCATTGTTGCTGCCCCAACCACCTGCAAAGATTTTTGTCGTATGGATAGAGAGTTTTGAGGATCATCTTAATTTTCCAATCAGTACTTATGACTTTAATCCAAAATCTTAATACAAAATAACATTCAATTACTAATTCTTATAGACGACCTCCTTTGTTACACTTGTACTGGTGAGGAATCTCAAATATCACAAACCCCAAAGGCCAGCGACTGTCATGTAATATTCCTACATGCTCTACAATCTGGGTTACTGCGAGTTAAATTAATAGGTCCAAGTGGTCGCATGAGCTTTGCGACTCCTCTAGTCGATGGTATGGTGCTAAGTCGACGAGTTGTGGGTAATCTGGTGCGACAAACTGCACACAATATGGGCAAACGAAGAAGACTAGACCATGATGGGTAAGGATGCATTTTTTTTTTTTTAAATAAGCACAAAATCTTTTATATTTTGTTTTTAGTTTCCAACCTCCTCATGTGCGTCGCCGCCTCAAAGTCGAAGATATAGCTCAGAAATACAAATATAATTTTACGCAACCAGAACTGATAGCACACCTCTTCAAGAGAACAACAGCGTAATGAAGTTTTAACAGTATTAACACTAAAACAAATTGTAATTAAAAAATCGTATTTTTCACTTCCCTCCCTTCTTCCTATGATTATTAGTTATTATTATTATTGTTAAAGCATTTATATTTGTTTTTTTTTTTTTTTTAATTAATTTCATTGTGGTGTATGGTGAATCATAACTAATTTTAACTTTAAGAAAAAAGTATTTAATTTTAATAAAAATATTTTAAAAAAATGAAAAATTTTGTCCTCTATAATGCTGGAGAGTCTATTTATTAATCTACGGAAATAGAACAATACATCTTAACTCACAAGCCGACATAGATTATTCCTATCACGTTACTTTTAAGAAATCAAACAAATTCTATATGAATGGAAGACCTTTTGGTGCAATATCAATAGACCATGAGGAACAGTAATACAAATTGTAACTATTTTAACGAATTTCTCTTTTTCAAGAGTTCCTAAATTGAAGAAGCGATAGGTTTTAAATACTTAAGCGGGGAAAAACGGAAGGGCTGTTGCTTAATAGCTCTGACAACCAATATCCAACCAACGACAAACTTTAGTTCATAATAATAGCCCATGTTTTTAATGCATTTTATCTTCGCTTAAAAAAAATTACCATGTTAAATACAACAACCATTTGGTATAATTCCGTATTGTTGTAGTTCTTTTTAAGCAAAGATAAAAATGCACTAAAAAAACAAGGCTACTGTTGTTAATAGACATTCGAACTGTTTGAGCCACTCATAGAAACGCTACTCGCACCACAATACGTGTTTAACGAGTAGTGGTCGAGATTTAACATGGTAAACTTTGAAATATTGGAAAAAGAAAATCAGCTCATGTTTATGTTATTAAAATAGAAGTTTGCCAGGGTAAATGCACTGAATACAATTCCCGATACCTTCTGGCTTCGATAAATTATTCTCTAAAATTTATTCAGCCCGAAGCGATAGCTTATTAGTGCTTAGGCTGGTGGAAGCACCTCTCGGAAAAATTTTAAAACATTCAATTGTTGAATGGAACTTTTCGATGCGCTTAAGCAAATATTTGAATTCATACTCTAACGAACTACAGATGTATAAATACAAAATATGTGGTGTTTGGTAATTTGAGTCTTTACTCCACTTTACATCGAGCTAGAGCATAAAATGGCTGACCAACTTTCTACAAATTTGTTTTTATGACCATGTCCTTTAAAAAAACTATTTATAGATGGACGCATTTCGTCACTCCATCATCGTTAACTAAAACTTCGATTTTTGTTCACAGAAAGTAAAAAAACGAAATTTAATGCATTTGTAGGATCTAAACAAAAATGATCTGAATAATAAAGAATTAAGTTTAACCTAAACAAATTTGTCAAGTTAATTTACAAACTTAACAAATAAATAAATAACATATAATTTTTTTAAGATCATAATCATAATTGTACTAATTAGCCCATTAGTAGTCAAGTGGGCAGACTAATAATTTAACTAGCCCATCCAGGGGAGCACGAGACAATATTAAAATTTAACTAAAACTATCCACCAGATGTTCTCGCAATATAAAGATCCATTATATCGTCAAATTGTTGTACGACTGGTTCTTTCCGTCCTTAAAAATAAAAAACTTAGCAGCCAGATACCTAGTTTGTTAAGAATTAAGTAACTACTTACGTCTTACAACAGGCCGAACGTGAGCCAAGTCATTTGGACTTAATTGGGAAGCTATGTCTTCATCTTCTGAAGTTTCTTCATCGACTACTTGCATGAGGTCCCTGCGTGCTGCGGGTGGAATTGTCTTGTTTGTCTCTGTTCTTTTGCGTTTTAATGCGCTTTGAAGGGCAGCGTCTGCTCCTTGTCGAGCAACATTTAGCTCTGGATTCATTGTTGTTTTTCTGGAAGAGTCCCTAAGAGAGAGAAAATCTGGGGCCATTTGAACAATTCTGTCCATGGTGTCGTTGGAACTAGGTGTAGGTGAATCCAATGAACGAGAATTAAAATGAACTACCGAGGCCACTGAAGGATTATCAGAATTGCTATTGTTGTTTCCATCATGCCTTTGTACAGCTGTTACATTGCTCTTGTCTTGGGAGGAATTTTTGCTATTGTGAGTATTTGTGGATACCGTTCTGGTGGATGCATTTGAAACAGTGGTTCGACTCGAGCTGCTGTCGTTTCTAGATTTCGATTTGGATTTCGATTTATAAATTGTTTCGAATTGATCGAAACATTTTAAGCACAAATATGAATCATCCTGTTTTGAGGAAATATTTATTAAATTTATTCAGTTGTGATAGTTAATTAATTGAAAGTAATCTTACTCTAAATAGTGGTTGCGCTTTACGAATAAAGCGAAGTCTTGCTACTTCTAGCCTTTGAAAAGGCCCTGTCTTCGTTTTGCACATATAGCAGGGCATTATAAATTGAATTATCAAATAATGCTTGATTAAAACAATATTAAAAATTTTCCCGCCAATATGGTTTTTTTTTCAATAGTAACTAAACATCAAACAAAAACTTTAAAAAATGTGAAAACAAAACACTAAACGGATGTTAAACTTCAAACAAAATTCAAATATCTTATTGCTTCCAGACAAGTTTCCAATTTTCAATGCAAACTTTTTTTCATATCTCAATGTTGGTGCTACTGTGCTTATACCAAAAACAGAATGGTGTATGGCACTTAAAGTACCTTTCACATGAGCTTCGAATGCGAATGAATTTGTTTGGGCAATTCCAACTTATATACTACCAGCCGTATTTATAAAGAAATTTTAAAGGCTTCGTAACTTTAAAATGCCTCTAAGTTGCTCTTAAGTGCGAAATCGGTATCTATAATCAATTTTCACTTTTAAGCAACGTTACTTAAATGCATCTTAACTTAAACGCCATTCACCGCGTTTAAAGATTACTTAAAGCCATCTTAAATATATTTTGACATTCGAGACTAATGGTTTTTTTTATTTCAGAAATATAGGTATACCTATGTATGTTTGTGGGTAGAGTTTTCATATTTTTGCTGTGGGTACTTAATGAAAGTTTTAAGTTTCGTGGTTTCCTTTAGTATAATGAATTGTAAAATAAATTGTTTCGATTTATTAACATAAAGCCCAAGGTGTGAATCAAAGAATTGAATAATAGAGTTTCTGAACACAAACATCAAAGCATCAGAAACCAAAATGGAACCATGTTTCATTTCGTTTGCATTTAGTATACCAGTTGCTTCTCTTTCTTTCTTATAAATACATGTGCTCATGCTTTGTTTGCATTTGTTTGCAAGCTGTCAAAAAACAGCTGAAAAGAACATGTATTAGTGAGTTTTCTTACGTTACGTTACATTTCAATCGTTTAGTTAAGTAGCAATGGAAAATTGTTTATAGATGAGAATTTAAGTAACGTTATTTAAAGGCAACTTAAATATTTAAGCAAACTTAACTAAATGACCTCTAAGAGGCATTTTAAGAAAATCTAATAAATTCGGCTGTACGTTTACAAGCAGGTTTGAGAGCTCGAGTTGAAATAGGGTTGAAAATAAGACTCAGGTTTTTCGCCACTTGGATTGGGTGCTCCATTTTGAGTTGAGTTGAAATGGTATTGAGATTCTAGAAAAATGAATGGCATTAGCTGCGTTTTATTATCGACCAAGATCCATATAGATCTTCATTTGATAATAAAACGATCCGGATCCCAAAAAATTTTACTTTTCAACTGTGGTATGCCTGACTTTTTTATGACAAATGTGACAAGCAAACAAAAACAAAAATTGAAAACGAAGTTGATAAAGTATTTTATTAAAAAATAAATTATTTGTATAACACTTTATAAAATTGGACCATCAATTTTTAAAGCAGATTTTTTAGTTTATCTGTACATATAGAGAAGCTAAGAAGCTATTGGACAATTGGAGCCGACTACTTGCATCTAGCAGTGATGGATGCAAAATTTTAATTTGGGCATGTTTTAAGTGTATTTGAAATAAAATCAAAGTTAGGATCACTAAGATCCTTTAAAGTATAGAAAAATTATTAATTCTTAATCACAGAAATTCAAATCAAAGGAACACACATTTTATGTAAACAAAAACATATCTTTATTCTTTTCTTCAATGGCATTTCACTTTTTTTGTTTTTTTTTTGCACAGTGCTAACAACATTTATGAAATAAAATTGTCACCTGGTGTTCAGAATAAAAACTTATTCTTGGATCTTAAAATAGATCCCGATAAAAAGCAAGATCCTAAATTGTTTTTGTATTGCGTGTAAAAGTAAATCCAGATCCGGATCCCGATAAAAGATAATAAAACGCAGCTATTAATGTATTTATTTCAATGCAAAACAAATTCAATTGAATTAACACAATCACTTACAACACTTATATTAAAAGAAAGCTATATTTGTACACAAACATGCAAATAAACAGACCATATTGCATGATCTGTAAAACCAACTCCTCGACCCAGGTTTTTCATCACAAATTTCGACTCGACTCCGCTCCTCGAGTGCAGTCGAGTCGAGTCAAACTCATTTCAACTTGACCCAGGTTTACAAAGAGTTGAAGCGAGCTTTAAGCTCGAAGAAGAAGCTTTAAGAAAAAAAAAATATATGGATACAAATTAATTTAAATTGTTAATTTAACATTTTTAAAGCTCTCCCAAACCAACGCGAATGCGGAGCAACGACGAATTTTTGTTATTGTTAAGCGTTATGTGTATTTGTCATATTTTGTACTCTTGTGAATGATTCGCTGCGAATCGCTCCGCATTCGCGTTGGTTTGGGAGAGCCATAAGTGTTGACCACAATTCACAATAAATTTGACAAGATCGGCAACCTGTGAATACGGGTACATTTTTATAAGCATTTCCAAGCACAAACTAAAATCTTGTTTTAACTTTTCGACAAAGTGAATAAACGATTCTATCAACTATCTACTGTCCTATAGAAATGAAAACACGTCACTACCCAGATGGTTTCTGTGAACTGTAAAATAATAATTTAAAATCAACAACATCAATACACATTCCCCAAAGTAGCGAATGAAAAATTTTTCATTCGCAGATCTATGGAATGCATCCTGATGTAGTGGATTACAAATTAGTGTTTGACAGTTCGCAGAAAATATCTCGTTGTTCGGTTAGAAAATAAAAAAAAATGCTAAATTTAACAATTTAAACTCATTTTTAGGCCATGTTTTCTTTATAAGACTGTATAGATAGGACCGTTTATTTAGGAATTTGTTGATATTTGGGCTTGGAAATTTATTCGCATTCGCAGTTCACAGCTCAAGTGAAAGGCACTTTACAGGGATCCAATTCCGCAAGAGTGAATATGATTTTCCGTGTACACGCTCTATTCACAGATACCTATAGTACCTACACTATCAGTCAAATTTATTCATACTTGTTGAGTTGGTTTTGCATCAGCTGTTTTTTAACAAGAGATATCAACAACACAAACAAATCCGGATCGCTAAGGATACGTTGCCGAATGCGCCCAATGTCAACGCGAAAAAAGTTCGTAGATTTGAGAAGTATACGATCACACGTTATGTGTGCTCCTTTTACTTTGAATTTCTGTGATTTTTAGTCCAAACTTATGTCAAAAATGGTTTTTATATGAATTTTGACAGAACTTTGGACTTAAATGAGCAGAAATGCACAGAAAATCACAGAAATTCAAATTTTAGGAACAGACCTATTGTATATGGTTACTTTTATTTATCCTCATGTCAATTAATTTTGATAAGTGATAGTTTTGCTGTAATTCCGACTGTTTCAAGCTGGTTTCGGAGAGTGCCTTTATAGCAGACTTGCTTTCGGTTACGAGGTTGCTTTAAAATTGTATGGTTTTTAATAAAAATTTTTACTTTGTTTAAGTGAAAAGGTGTAATCTCTCAAAACTCTACTCCTAAAAGTTTAGTAAAATTCACTAACCTAACGACGAACTGAAACATAAAACATTAAAAAAAATACCACGCAATAACGCATTTTTTAATCGTGTTGCTATCTATTATATCAGGACTACATATCTCTGAGGATATTCATTAACATTCGGTGAAACTCATTTTTTATATATAAAATAAGTCAAAGTTAATTTTGGAAAATTTTCTCTTCCGTGTGCACAGACCATAGCCTTTACACATCGATTTATGCGATTCCGAAAAAGTGAGTTTTAAATTTTTGACAGATATCGTGTACACTATCAGTCAAATTTTGTCTCAGTTTTGTTTAAGGCGTGAATAGGGTGTACATATAGAAAATAGTTTACGCTTGCAGCATTAGGCCCCAGTTGAATATTTTTTCAGACAAACAAGACTCTGGGACCCATTCCCTTCTTCAAGTTACTTGTTGCATCTGTCACCTTGGTTCTAATCAAAACAACATTTTAACATGTTGTCTGCATTTATATCTCTTCTTCTCTCTTTCGAACACCGCACATATATGATATTTGATATGTTCATTCTCTATGTCTCGGTGGACCCCCTTAAGCTGCAAACTCTGTTGGATACCTTCTTAGATTTGACATGTATCCAAAATTTTAATTTTTTCGCCTCCAAAAGAGGAAGCATGGAATAAAAAAAAAAAAAAGAAAAACAGTATAATTCCCCAAAAAATTTATATAAAATGTGTCCTCCTCCTCACCTTCACTTACGTGCTTTGCCATAATATCCTTAGAGGGACATGAGATATGCGTCTGTGGGGGAGATGAAATGATGTTCATTCAACACCTTTATTCTCTCCCCCTTTTATGATTTAAATTTTTCTTTTTCAATTTATGTATGTTAAATTTTGATAAATCAACTCTTATAGTATGGCGAGATAGTGTTGGAAATGATAAACTCAATACTCAACCTAGTCTGGAATCTGCCAGTGTCAAATGTTAACTGCTAGTTTTGTTTCCTACATTAAGTTTGTTCGTTGGGCCCTGAAGTTACCCTAGGGTCGTCCCAAAGCGTTTTTTAAAAACCCTGAACTCAACCTAGCCAACAAGTTCTGTATTTTTTGAGACCCAGGGTGGCCCTGAACTCACCCTGAAGTCTACGTTATTTGCTGGGGCGAGTTGAGGTAAAGAATAACATGTCTGTCAAACTGGCATGAGCTCTAAATCATTTTCTGTTGTGGATTAAAGTGTTGCATTAAATTATTTTGTTTTTGAAATAGAAATTCAAGGAATATACAAATTAGCATTAATAAAAACAAATAGAAACATAAAATGTAAACTGTGGTTTGTTTTTGTCAGTTAAAAAAAATGTTCTTGCTTTTCTCAACAACATAATTTAGGGTCTTTTGGTGTTTTTTGAGAACCGAAAAACCTAGGTATTATTGACAATTCTTTTTCGCATGCCAAAAATAATTGAGGTGAAATGCAAAATTAATTGCTTATGCATGATTGGTTTACAGTTTCATGAAGGAAAAAAAAAACTATTGTTGTCGTTAAATGTCATGCAAAACAATGTACCGACATTTGTTTTGCACGCGAAAAAAAGTTTGGTGGACAAATTATTTGTTACACTTCAAAAAAGAAAATGTATATATTCACCTCAAGGCATTATTTGCATGCAAATGGTTTTTGCATCGAAAAATAATTATATGAATTAATGACTCAATGGGTGGCTTAGGTCAAGGCAAACATTTTTTGCATAGAATAGGTGGAAAATTGTTTTGATTTGTTTTTTTTTTTGCATGGGATCTGTAAACTAGGCTTAAAATAATAAATGTGTTTTCGTTTGGTAGTCCAGTTCGGAAGAGCCCAGAATATATTTTGGAACCACTCGCAAGCCACTAGATGACTGATAGTTCAATATTCTGGAATTTCTCTTGTGCATTTGTTAGAAGCACCCATCAGATGGGAAATTTTAAAGCGAACATAATTGGTGGTTTTTATCTTTGATGAAATATACTATAAATACTTCTAGTTCTAGAATACACCAAATATTCTTCCATTTTTACAACATTTTACAAGCGTATATCTTTCTATGAAAAATGACAAATTGTAGCTGGTGCTGGCTTATCTTTTGTTCGATTGAAACATAATTCAAGTCTTTCATTAGGTTGCACAAATGCAGCACTATATTCTGAACTATCAACATGGAAAAGACGATTATCAGCATCAGAAAAAAAGAAAATAAAAATGGTGAAATAGGTCACGCCTTCTTGTATCCTTTTAGTAATAAGTTCGGACACGGTTCAGTCGAGTGTACCGAAAAATTTGTTCCTTTGGCCTAAATGGATTTTTGTTGTTGTTTGCACTTGCTATACACATTGCATTGCATACATAGTGTGGCAGTAGCGTGTGAGGAATTTTTCAGATTTTTGGATATTTAAGCGTCAATCAAAGATTTTTTTTTTAAATTTCGGTTATAAAAGATGTGTTTTTTTTTTTGTTGTTCATATAATATTATTCAGGGGTGGATTAAAGGCTACATGTGATGGTGGCAAGTTAATTAAAGCATTTGGATCGTCAGAAGGTGTTCGTTTGAGGTGGGAGGCTTCAAATGTTCAACTTGTAATATTTTTTAAATAAATTTTGACACTGAAAAATAAGCGTGAAGAAGAAAGGTTGATGTATGTATGTAGTTTTTTTTTTTTTTAAATAATAAAATTTCTTATGTTATTTAATAGAGGGCATACTACGAAAAAAAGCGAATGTCTCAAAATGTAAAATCTCAAAGAATATTCTTTTTTCTCAACAATTTGCAATCCAATATTTCTGCATGTCATTCATGATAACTTTCATGATAACTTTCTCGGATGAATATTTTAATATCGTGATATAATTCTATCATGATACTTTTCTGTCGTGATATTTTTCTTTCATGAGAGTTTTCTATCATGATAGCTTTCTTGCACGATAGTATTCAAAAAAAGTGTTTTCCATCATGATAGTTTTCTATCATGATAGTTCCCATTTCCATTCTATATTAAGATAGACTTGTATCATGATGGTCTATTAAAATAGTTTACTCCCATGATATTTTTTCGTGCATATATTTCGCGCATGATACTCGCAGGGCTTAAATAAGCTGAAATATAAATTCTTAGGTACGATGGGGGAATCAAATTTCTCTCTATCGAATGCTCATTTAACTCAGGTATCTGAACTTCACAATCTGCAAAAATTTTAAATAAAAAAAAAAAATAGTAAATCCCTCTGCGCCATTTACATAATTTCTTCGATTGACCCAATCCGCCATAGTTACTCCCGGATTATAAACTCCCACTCGAGAGCATATAAACCTGTACCATGGCATTAGGAACACAAAAAAAGCAATCCATGCATCGTTGATCGTCTCCCACAATCGCATATATCCAATCTCTAGGCGACCAGAGAGCTCATATCAATCTGTTCTAGCGCAATGTTTTTGCATCGTGGGCACATAAACAGTCCCGAATACTCAACACAAGAGCCCTAATCCATGCGCACATATGACAACATTCAGAATGTCAAATTCTGAAACCTGAAATGGTTGCTTGCGTGTCTCATGGAGCAGATCACAGTGTAAGAACATTTCCCTCCCCATCACCTTCACCATGTACTACGATTCTGTTCCAGCCTTCGAATCTAATGTACACATATCAAAAGGACACCTCGACATGCGGAGCGGGACACCTACGACAATTATGTGGGTGGGTGGGGCAAGATATTTTCATCCATGCTCGCTTGTCCCCTTTGCCGGGCTTGTTCTTGACACTTGATAGGTATTAATGTTAGGCAAGACCTGATATATTACCTAGTGGAACAAATTATGTTTCGTACTCTGTTCGAGGCGAGTGTCTGACAATATGTCATTGAGTTTCGTAGACGAAGACGCATGGCAGAACACTGATGAAAAAACGGGATCTGCGTCTGATTTGCCCCGTGCTCTCCAATGTCAAATAATAGTATAATTCTTTGGTTCTTTAAGCTCGAAACAATTGGTTGTTCGAGTACCTATGTGATGGGATAGGGGAACTATTCCTTGATGTGCATTTGATGGTGATCATCACGATAGAGACCTCGTCGTGAGACATCATCGTTGTCATTGAGAGGGCCGAACCTAACCTCTTATTGTAATACAAACAGGTAGCAAGTATTTGCCCTAAGGATATTGTTTTTCCACTCAAGTTAAGAAGACTAATAAAAGGAACAAAGTGAGAGATACAAAACCAAAATCAGCCATTGCCTGTGTATGGTATTTGCATTTGCATTTGATAGCCTTGCAGGACATAAATAATGCTCAGCACAAGTTATTAAAAATCCGGGCTGGGAAGAGAAGACGAGACATATATAAGTAGAGAAGACTCATCAGACAGAATTTCTTAGGTTTAACATTTGAGCCGGGAAATGAGTGTCATGTAGAATTTTACTTCACTACTGCTTTTAGGTTGTGCCTCTATACAGGAAGGTTGTTAGAAGATGTTTACTTGTTGGTTTGGGTTATCGTCTTTAGAGACATGATGCTGCATGATGACATGTTGCTTTGACATTCTTTATAAAGACAAAGTGGACAGTTTCAATTAGTTTAAAAATGCCCATCATTTTGTTTTCCGGTTAATACATACGTGTACCCAGGTAGGAGGAGGAAAACGGTAAAAAAGCACCTCAAGTCTAACTTCACAACTCGAGTGCAAAGTTTCAACCCAAGTAGTACGCATATAAACATGACCCAACGAAATCATAAACGAACAATTCCGTTCTACTTTTCGTTGGTTTGACATTGATAATATTGTAGCAGAATATTTAGAGAAGTCTACAGTTTTTCTCACTTAGTTTATTGCCAAACTTTATTAACTTTGTGTGTGTACGTCTTAGTTGTTGTTGTTTCTTTTAATAGATCATGCTTATTTGTAATTTTGTTAGTTTGTTTTTCAATTTGCAATAACTTAAAGTTTCTTAAATGGCTATATCTATTTATATATTTATTTCAATCTACGATTCCATGAAAAACTAACCGCAGTGCTTTTATAATAACTTTGTTGGAGATTATAGAAAACTTCGCTTTACATCAGCGTAAAGGACTTGAGCTTAATACCTTGCTGATGAAAAACGAAATATTGGTTGGTCTCCAACAAAACAATGAAAGGTTTACAAAATAAAACAGCGTAAAATATATACATACATGCACAGTTTCACCAATTAAAAAAAAAAATATAAAAACAATTTCAAATAATGAAAAAAAGCTAGCCATTGCTCTTATGAAAAAAACAACAAAAATTAAAAGCGAAGAAAAAAAAAACACCAATGTAAATTTCCCGCATACAAAAAATGGTCTGGGTAATTATTTGTGTGTGAAAAAGAGTGTAGAATTCTCCAAATAAACAAATCACATAGTAAAACGGCAAACACGAATTTTGTAGTCTACAAAAGACGAAGGCATATAAATCATATATCATTGGAACGGTTTTTTTTTTAATTACACCACAAAAATTAAAAAACAATACAATAAAATTGCGTAATAAGTGCGAGCAAGAGCAAGAGCGAGGCCAAGCAATTATTTTAACTTAAATGTGATATTTCGATTTTTAACACCTACCAACCAACCAATTTTCCAGCACTGACTGGAAAGATAACTGGGATGTCTGACGGGTGCGTTTAGTGCTGCAGAAAATAAGTAGCTCATACGTCATACCACGTTTACATGAGTGGATCGAAGTACCGGATTCAATCCGGATCGAAATTTTACCCCATGTTTATGACAACGAACGGATTCAATCCGATCCAGGTCTAAATGGACCTAAATCCCGATTCAGTTCGGATTCAACTCTCCATGTAAACGCTAACGATAGCTTTTATTGACAAATAATATTATTAGCTCTCGAGTTTCGAAGGCTGGACGTACTAGTAATAATAATTAAGCCTATTGCAAGGTACTTCCTGGTGAATTGAACAATCGTTAGTGGAGGAAATGTTTTTTTGACATATTTCTTATCGGAACAGACTTGCGAGTGTGTTGTTACCGTTTAACGTTTAAAACCACAATGTCTCAAATGAAAAGTACTGATAAAAAGTTGGAGTTCAAAACCACCGAATTTATTGGCTAAAGAGTATCTGTTTCAGTTTACACGCACAAGCGAGGAAACTGTTCACAAAGAACTGTCGTACATTTTGCACGGGAGTTTCTTGTGAATGAAAACTATCCACTGTGTCCATTTCCATACAGATTCACGAGTACGTTCACGAGTGAATAAAAATCCAAGTTTTTTATGGATTCACAATATGATTTACATGTATATTGCAGGATATATCAATTTCATTTATCGACAGTACGTAACAAAACGTCCTTCTATTTTTGTTTGGATGAACACTTAGTTCTAAGTAAAATCAGCACTCGTAGGTCTTACCTACTATACTACCTAAGCACCTATCACACTTCACCTTTTTATGAGATATGAAAAGCTATCAGAGTCCCTTTGCCTACATCCTTAAAGCATCTCTTTCGTCCACTTTGATGATGCAAAAAAGAGCTCGCGTTCGTTAAATGCATCCCATTTCGCGTGAGCCTTGAAAATGTTACCACTGTACCTATACCCTGTTTATAGCGCGCACAAGGTTCTGTGTCTATCCATTCAGGCGTTATTTGAAGCATTAAGTGCGTGTGTGATGTCAAAATTTACATACGAAGAGGGCACAACAACAAAAAAGTAAAAAAATAAAAATAGCAATCCTCGTCTCTTGAGCCATGTCCTCTTTGCGCCAGCATGCCCTAAAATAATCTTTTCTTTTTGCTCCCCCTGGGGGGATGGAAATAAATTAACACAAAAACCTCGGAGGATAAGAAACGCGACAAATGCCATCATGTGCTGTATAGCAGGGCAGCACAGCGCGCACAGGAAAACAACGTGCACAGTCACCATCATCAGCAGCCGAGAGGGGCTCAGGGACATTGTAGACCCGGCCAAAAACATACGTACACACATAAATGCATCATAGGCTGAATAGCTGCGATGGCCAGCCTGGATGGTTGTGTGTGAGATTCCTGTGCGACCAGGCAGCCATTAGCCCCACCAAGCTCTTCAAGTGCCTCAAAAGTGGAGAACATTATAAATCAGACTTTGCAGGCTATCTCTGCGCGCCGTACTCGAGCGCTGTGCAAATGACTAATGTATGTAGCGCGCGATTCGCCATGAGGGAATCTACTACGGCCCGGGCGTCCAACTGACAACGATGACGATGGTCATGAATATGGCGGCGGGATAATATAATATTTCCAGGCTGTGGCAGGACGGAGACGATTGCTCCTCATGATAGTGTGCGGTGGCGTGGATGATGACTTTCAAGGTAAGTACATGTAATACCAGCGATTGACAAAATTATGTTTTGGTGAGTTTGTTGCTCGCGCGCCCGCCCGTTCCGCGCACCCAATATCCTCTTTGGACTCTGCGCGTCTCCCCTTCAATGACTACCTTACCTACCTTGTATAATATACATCCGTAGCTGGTGATGGGGATCAGAGATGTTCAGAGCGTTTCTCTTCTTGTGTGCAAGTGTATGGCGTTTTGGGTGGTAATTGATGTGCTACTATATAGACGAGGTTCTGTTTTGATTGAACCAAAGCCAAATGATAAGGTTGAATCTATTTGCATTAAAGTGTTTTTAAGAAGCAAATAATGTTTATAATAAAAAGTATAAGAATATATGATTCAATCGGGACTTTAAACAGTGAAAACAATACAAAAAAAAAAACGGAAGCAAAGCATGGATTAAGAGCAAGTACATGCAACATAGTTGTACATTTTGACAGCCTAATCGATATCTTTTCAATAATACCAAATTCGATTCATTTGTGCTAAAGTTTTTTTTTTAGATCAGTCATTACTCTTCAGTGCCAAATGTTAGAGCTAAAAAATAATGTCGTTTTCGATTGGATTTTGGAATTGTTCCATTCCTATCGAATATGAAAAACCTTCTTAGAAACGACTGTTGTTGAATTTTTCATTGTAAATATTTTATTACGTGAATATAATTATTCTAGTTTTTGCATGTCCATATGCAGTTTGGCAAAAGCATTTAAATTTTTTACATCTTTCAAAAGCTTTGGCAGCACTGTGTATACATTTAAATTTTTTCCTCAACTGTTTGTCAAAAAAGCAAACAAAAAATCATATACATATATACCACAGATGGAGGCTGAATCGTGGGACAGGGAATGAATTTAGCAGGATGAGCAGGAAATTGCGGATGTTTTGTTTGTAAATTGCTTAGCATCGGAGCAGATCCAGGACATTCTCCCTTAAGCACTTTTTTCGAAAAATAAATTTAAACAGATTGACATAATTGTTGAAGACACAAATAAAAATGTATTAACCTTTTGCCATGGTCCGCCATTTTGTATTGAATTATCTTACCAACAAGCAAAAACGTCAACTTTGAAATTTCGATAACATAACGGCAATAGTAGTCTGGCGGATCACGTGATGTATGACTGAAACTTGTAGTACGTTATGTGTGCGTTTCTTTGCTACTTGCTTAGAGAATAAGATTGTTTTGAGCTATTTAATGTTTAGAAATATAATGTCTGTTCGCGTACTTCCCAAAACTACGAATTTCTACCAATTTAGCCAAAAGTTCTGTCAAAGCTCATATAAAAATAAAATCCGTGGAAATTCGCAGTTATGGGAAGTACACGAACAGACCTAGTATTTTATTTTTTTTTGAGAATTAAGAAATTGGTTTTTAGTGTTATCAAAATAATTTGTTCGTGTTTGTTGTTATTGTAATAAGGCGAACAGCATCACAAGAACGGCCATCTTGAAATCCTTCTGACAGTTCTCATTTTAGGCACCCTGCGCAATATTATACCTTCTATTTGTGTTTCGGGGCTAAACTCTATATGGGGGTACTTGTTTTTGTATTTGACATGCAAATTGCTCGTTTTACACACAATTTTATTTTGCAAAAATACAAAAACAGAATTAATGTTACAGTAAAACCCCAAAATCTTGAAAACTCTAGAATTTATCGGAGTTGTAGTCACTCATTTCACAGTCTTCTTTTTTTCTCCACTTTTGATAACAAAGTCAGCAGAATTTTTAAAATAACATTCAAATTGCATTGAAGAAGCTGTCATATTAGTGTCTACCAAATTTGTTGTCTTTCATTGAAAGACAGTGTTTGTCAGTTCAAAGAAAACCAATTTTTGAGAATTTGCACTTCTTGTCATTTTGTCAAATGACACAAAAATGCTTCTTTCCTTCTTCAGCTGTTCAATGACAAGTGGAAGTCTAACAGGATATTAAAATATAACTAAAAGTTACAACTCAAGTTGACATATGTATATTTTAACTTCTTTCCGTTATAATAAACAAAAACAAAATCACATCTTCCTTTCATAAGCTTACCTACAGGAATTTTTCATTTTCTTACATTTTTGAAATTTAACCAAAGGCACTTTATAATTCTTCATCTCTGAAATTGGAAAAGATATCTAGGCGATAATTACGTGTACGAAAATTTTTATTTCCCTAACTAAGAACTGGAGTCACGAAGCCCTTGAAGAGGAGAAAATTTATACGTTTCTTAAAATAGGTACTTGCACGAAAATCCTCCTCTGGGATCAAACTTGAACTGCCAACTCCAAATTTGAATGCTAATTCACGATACAATTTTCAATTAGTGATATTTTGCTCGCTACTACTCCCCTGACACCGTGCGTCTTTATACCGACCATTTCTGCACCAGAATCATCATGCACATCGCCCGCGTTGCCAGCACAAATCATCCAGCACATTGCAGCCGGCACGTAGTTAAATTAATTAAACGAACGGTTCTCCAGTTTCGGTTTTTATGGTTTCCCCATAACAAATTTGGAGCTCGCATCCCAGGCTGAGCGAGGAGACGAGACTTAAGCTCAGGCCCGTTGGTTGAAGCCAAAAAGGCGGCTAATGCACTTTGGTGCAAAAACGTGTGCTCCTATGGAAATTCGAACAAATTTTTATTACCAGAACTTGAAACCAGAGAAAAATAAATAAATTTAAAAAAAAAAACAAAAACACTCAAATTTGTGTTTGGTTTTTTGTCTTTTGGTCAAATCTCGCTCAAAGATGAGCGTTCTCCTTCATCAGATCGTGCATACTCTTTTATTCGCAATTATCATGCAAGATTGTCGTCTTCGTCGTTGTTTTTAGCAGCAGCAGCAGCAGGCTTAAGCCCAGTCTGAGTCTCAGATTCAGAGTTTCGGAGATGATGGTTCCAGCTCCTCAGGAAGGAGGAGGGTCTCGAATTTGAAAATTTGAATTCATTCGTTTCCGTACACATCACAGGAGGGCATGAAACTGCTAATGAGTTTCATCACGATTTTTGATTTCCATACAGAAATTTTTATGCAAAAAGAAATTGTTTTTGAAAGAGATATCGACATCTACTGGAAAAACACATCAGAGAAAGGACTACAGAGAGAGAGAGATAGTTGAATTTGAATTTTCAAGACATTTCAGTTGAGTGCAGCTTTCCGCCAGTCGATCATCAAGCACCCTCTCCACATGCCCGTCCTTTTTCTTATCCATAAAGTGACTCGCATTCCTTTTCTCATGACAACCACGAAGACGAAGTAGACTACCACGGGTATACGGGAATGGCAATGGCAACGGCAACGGAAAGCGGCAAGGAAACGGTGCGCTGGCGTATTCCCTTTGTGCACAGACATTGCGTGTTTTTGTAATATTCCTCAAAAGATAAAAATGTGACCAGGCACCATGGGCAATAACTTGACTAATGCTACATGCTATAGTTATAGGTACCATGCAGTGCAATCTCATAGCCGAAGATGAACCAGCACCAGCATCAGCATCCCTGTACCAAACCAAAAGACCGAACGAAGCACCGCACCATCAGCAGCAGCAATGGAGCGGTATCCACAGTGAAGTTGGGATACAAATACGTGTGTTGTGTGTACTAGGAGACTGGGACTGGCTGCTGCAGCCGATGAAGCGAGAACTGAGCTTGGACCGTGTTGGATAGGTCTAGTGCAATAACAAACGAGACGATGACGATGAAGACGACGGACGACTATGACGATGATGGTGACGACGACGACGACGACTACGACGACGAACAAACCAAAAGCATCTTAACAATAATAATAACAAATGAAACCAAGAAACAGAGAAAAACAATCCGAGCCCTATGGTCTTGAGTTATTTTATGGGGATTTTGTGAATGATAGAGGTAGTGGTGAGGTGCTGTCGAATCTCGAAAGTAACCTAAGCCTCCATCAGCAAAACTGCCACAACTACCTGTGTGAAGAGAAGAACACTTGTATGGAATTCTAAGCTGAGTATGACTTAGAAAATTTATATTGCTTTGGAGCAATGTTTGGGTTAAAGTACAAATAAATTTCCCTTTGACTTTTCAAAATTTTCCCACATTTTTTTCCTTGAATTGCATTTTATGAAAAAAAAGAAAGATCAACTAATAGGTATATTTTTCATCTGGAAATTTGTTGCCAATGACTTTTTTATGGCAGATAAACAGTGTCTGGTAATTGCTACAGCTTACTACAGTTCACAAACTGTCACATATTCCTATGAATTTTGACAGCAACTTGTGCGACGTCGTACGAATTCACAGTACAAAAATGTGTTATATTACGCAGCTTGTCTAAAATGAGAAGTGTCAGAAGGAGTTCAATATGGCTGTTCTCGTGATTCTGTGCGCCTTATTACAAACACGTACAAATAATTTAAATTACACAAGAAAACAGCTTTTCTTAAAGTAATAAAATAATATTTATAAACACTTAATACCTCGAGACAATCTTATTTTCCAAACAAGTAGCAAAAGAACACACACATAACATTAAACAAATTTCAGTCACACATCACAGGATTCACGATTTTTCACTGATTTTGACATATAGGCAGAACAGAACAAAAATGAAGAAGCTAATGATGACACATATAATGACCTTTAATGTGTTCTGTGGTACGAATTAACATTCAAACACAATATAACTAAAATACGACAACAATAATGAAATTTTGTCATGACATAAATTGATAAATAATATGCCCATGTTGTGTAACTCTCTCATCGATGAAGTTTTGGTCCATTTTTCAAAGTTGCTTCAAAGTTTTTCTGTGCGAGAGTTATATCGTTTTCGATTGGATCATGGAATTGTTCCATTCCAATCGAAATGGAAAACTTTCTACCATAAATTTTCAATATTCGATAGGAATGGAACAATTCCAAAGTCCAAAGTGTTGCATTCCTATCGAATATGAGAAATTTAGAGTACAAGGTATTCCATATTCGATAGGAATGGAATAATTCCATAGTCCAATCGAAAGCGACACTAAAGGTTTTTTTCATTTGGGATTTTTGAATTATTCCATTCCAGCGAATATGGACAATTTGGCAAAACAAAGCTTTCCATATTCGATAGGAATGGAACAGTTTCAAATTCCAACCGAAAACAACATTACAGAACATGAACACTGGAATAGAAATTTAAAAGATTCTAATCGTTTCTTTGGCAACCGTAAAATAAAAAATCCCTTGCAACACTGGACCCTTAAAGCTTTACGAAATTTTTGAAATGCATGCTTTTGCCTAATTTTGTTTTATTTCTTTTTCCTCTACGTTCAAAAAGAATTTTGTTTCCTCCTTTATACTTCTATATCTATTTTGTCGCCAACGTTATGTTTTTATTCGTTTCTAAAACTTAAAAAAACACACACCAAAAAAAAAATTAAAAAAAAAATTATTAAATACCTGTCTTGTATGTATTTTGTTGTTGTTCTTGTGCTGCTTCTATATCTCTCCTTATACCAAATTATGGATGCAAACAAAAACAAACCAACCGGCTTTTTTGTAGATGTATAGAAAGATCGAAATGGTTGCCCAGCAGCAGTAGAGCCGCCATTCCAATCGTTTATATTATGTATGCGTGAAGAGAGACTTTAAAGTTAAAGTAAAGAAAAAAAACACTCAGAGGATCACAATAGAACGAGAGAGAATGCAAAGAAAAACCTGCTTTTAAACAGCCGTAAATAAGCGAAACAACAATAAAACGTCAGAGACCCTAGTTCAATTACCTACAATCAAAGTCGCCACCTCAATGAAACAGGTATTTGCTTTTGCTTGTAAAAAGAGACAAAACTCACACATATAAAAGAACAAGATGAGAGAGCGGGAGCAGCGCAAGATCTAGCTTTTGAGCTGGTATTCGAGTGGATATTTTGGAGGAAAAAAAAAGAGAGCGAAACCAATAGTTTTATGAAGGTGTTAAACTAAAAAATGTTGTTTAAAAACCTGAAACCTGATCATCGATTGTAAGAGAGAATTTTTGCTGGCACACTTGGTAAATAGGGTTGCTACATGCGCAGATAATTATGGATATGGGTATCTCAGCAACCGATACAAGATCAGCGACTAAAAATATAAAAGGAAGTGGGTGCCATCTTTTTGAAAAAAATTACCTAAACGTGAGTTGGCATCACTTTCAACTGACTGTATTCCGAAGTCTAATTTCCATATTCGGAGTTCCTCGCACAATCTGTCAAATGACAGTGGAATATACTAGGTGTGTTTTTTAACGTGAAATTTTCTTGCAAATTTTCACAATTTGCTGTCATAAGCCAACAATAAAATAACTCCAGAAACACACAAAAACTTCCAACGACATGAAAGCTGAATATAAAAGTGGTTGAAAGAAAAGATTTGAGATCGATGGGTTTTGAATACTAAAATGATTTGTTTCAGGAAAAGTAAAGTGTGTTCTTTTACGTGGTTGAGATTGAGTAAGAAAACTCATATTCATATTTGACAGAATTGTTTTGTTTGCCATAGTTTTCCTTAAGTAGGGCCTTAAGTTCTTACTGATGAATAACTATAAACTTTTGACTTACTTACTGACTGATAAAATTGAGTTAATATTACACATGACATGTAAAATAATTGCCAGTTGATTTCATAGATGGCGTTCACATTAAAATGAAAAAAATGGATTTTTTACTTTTAAGTAGGTATTCAAATCTAAGAAAATGTCATTTTTAGCAATTTCAGTCAAAAGTTCTGTCAAAGTTCATATGGAAAAACAAAATTGGACTGCAATTGGTAGAAATTGACAGTTTTGGGGAGTAAGCGAACAGACCTAATTCCATGTCATAGACTTCATAAAGTTTGTAGGCTGGATTTTATCGAGGGTTCTAGGTTTTCAAATATTTCAGTTCAGTCAATCAGTAAGAAATACACGTTGGTAGCCCTGGCCAATACCAGTGTGCTTGTTGTGCTGTCCTGTATTCTCCCTATCTGTATAACAAGTAGATGAAAAATAGAGAATTTCCAC
This sequence comes from Dasysyrphus albostriatus, assembly GCA_946251815.1. Lineage (NCBI taxonomy): Eukaryota > Metazoa > Arthropoda > Insecta > Diptera > Syrphidae > Dasysyrphus > Dasysyrphus albostriatus. The sequence goes on along the minus strand of OX276337.1, from coordinate 130,432,269 downwards.
GATCATGTACAAGCACGCATATGTGCATGTATATTTCAAATAAGAACCATTTAAAGAGAGAGAATTTTCATGGTTTCGCATACCTGTATTTTATACTGTTTTATATGACTGAATAGTATATCAGGTGAGTGGGAGAACTAAAAATTTACGCAAAACGCAACCAAACAAAGTTATAATTTTCTTTGCTTGTAATTTTGCTCTCTCTCTCTCTCTCTTTCTCTCATCTATTCTATATGATTAAAATTCGATCTTGTCGATCCTCTTTCGGTGGCCATCATCATATTCTCCAGTTTTTAAATGACCGCGATTTTGAGAGGTATCGTTTCGCGGATTTAATAATTTTCTTGTATAAAGAATCTCTCTTTTTAATATCTTTTTTTTTTGGAATTTTATTAAATGGCTAAAACGATTGTAAAAATATTTTTCGAATAAGTAACTCATAAGCGAAATCTAAATCGGCGATGAATTAATTTTAAATAAAAAGTGCAATTTGGTGAAAAAAAAGAAAATTTTTAAATAGTTTTTCCATGTAAAAATAAAAAATAAGAAGATAATAAATTTAAGTGAAGTGTGAATAAGTGAGAAATATAAAATAATACAGAAATTATTTCAGAAAATTAAGTTGAAATAAATAAAAAAAAAGGTAAAGAATGTAAAAAGTGTTGGTCTTAAATAAAATAAAAAAAAAATATTTAAAAAAAAGTGTATCTCCTTCCTGGTAGTAACTTTGCTGTTATACCAGCGGCAGTGCATTCACCACCACAAAACTTACTTTGGATTAATTTAAAGAATGGTCAACTCTACATACAACATCGACTTTTATTACTTTTTATGGATTAAATTACAAATGTTTGGATTAAAAATATGGAATGAGTATATACTAATTTTTGTTTAATAATTATGAATAAATGGTTTTCTTTTTACAACAAAAAAAAAAATAGGATTCACAAAATTTTTTATAGAAGTATTCACAATATTTATCATTAGTTGCACTTTATTTTGATGTCACAAAATGAAAATTAAGGATCTAATAAGTAGCTTTAGACAGACTGATTGTCGATTATTCTGTACACTTGTCGATTCTTTTGAAATTGGTTTTAAAATCTGTGCCCAAAGTTTTTGGGTTTCGATGAGGGTTATTTGCATACTTTAGTAGTCGAAAGCGAAATTTTAAAATTATTCTTAGCTTCAGAGATAAACTTGAGTTAACTCTACAAGTTTTGTGAGTTCTCTCTCCAAATCTCGCCACGGATAACAAACTCTTATAAGTTCTTGGTATTGAATAAAAAATGAGTGGAGCTGGGGCTATTATTTTATTTTTTTGTTAAAAAAATATGGAGTTTGAAAATGAAAATTGAATAAATTTTCATGATAACTTTTACCAGTTTTAGGTTTTAGGGTTCATCCAAAGAAGCCTTTGACCATCTTGATTAAATTTCAAAACTTTTCCATTTTTTAAGAAATTCTTTTCTTACTCGAAAAATTTATGTAAATTTAAAAAATCAGGAACAAAATGTTATATAGGCCTAATAAATAATATTTGACGTATAAAATGCATGAAAATAAAATTATCTTATAAAGGAAAAGCTCAAAGATTTTTTGTGTTGGAGGAAAAAATTTAAATCGCAATAATTTCCTTATTTAAAAAAAAAATAAAAATTATAATAACAATGCAGCAAAATCAAATAAAATAAGTTTAGCCCGAAAAAAATAATAATTTAGTTATTTGGTGAAAAATAGTGATGGAATAAGTTTAACATTTGAATGTTTTGCAATAAAATGGCAGAAGAAATATTAATTTTAAACCAATTTAACCGTAATATCAATTTAAATTGCCGTTTTATTAAATTTTATATTTTTTTTATTCGGTTATTTTCAAATATGTTGTCAAAGCTGTTGCTAGATAAAACTGGAGTTTAGCTGATGAAGTTTCAATAAGATAAACTTTAGATTAGTCTAGCAACAGCTTAACCAACATCTTTAAATATGTCCTATTGTGTTTAACAAACAATAATAAGTCCAGGGTTGGTAAAATGATTGTTAAATATCACTTATAGTGGGCATATTTTTAAACTTTAAATGCTTGTTTTTTCTTTAAGTTTTAATTGATTAAAAGAGCTAACTAAAGACACTATACTCCATACAAATTGGCAATGCAGGCAATCTCTATTCGGAATTCTAGTCTTGTTGGATAGTTCGCGCAAGGGCGTACGTAGGATTTTGGTTGGAAGGGGGAAAACTGACTCAGAATTTCAATTAGGGAGGGGGGACATCACTCACTAATTTTGGTACAGAAATCTTGCTGGATAATGCTTTCAAAACAATATAAATTGCTTAATGTATGAAATACGAGTATATTATGATTAGGGGGGGCAAGCAGTCCCCTACCCCCTAGCGAACTTCCTTATGTTCGCGGTGTTTTTTTTTTTTAACCAATGACCGTTGAATTGAACTGGAATTCAAAATGCGTGTGTCGCTGATGCTGATGCTGATGAGTCTGAGTGAGATCGCCTGGGTATTATACCAACTTGTATTACATGTAAATATAAATTATCTAAAAAAAACAGCAGGTACATCTTTAGTTTTTTCTTCAAAACTTTTCTTGTTTTCAAGGAAGCGAAATTCCTACAATTCCCGAAAGGTCAATATTTTGTACAATGTCATTCTCACTAAGCCTCCTACACTCCTACTTCCTCGTGAAGTGAACAAGCCCCAATGGAAAAAGTGTTTTTTTTTTTCATTTGTCACTGGTACAGTGCACAAACTTGCGAATTTGTTGTGAATATTTGACGCGTGTAATACCACAATGCCTCTAAAGACTTGTAAAAAATAAAAAATAAAGAATCCAAATCCTAGAAATCTATTTGCAAAAACTTTTTTTTTTAATTTTTCGATTTATGTACAAGCAACAAGAACAAGCGAGAAACTACAAATTGCAACCAACTTCTTGTTTCTTTTGTAATCGAACTTTCAACCAAGAGTTCCTGTACAAAATGCACAGAAGTTGCTGCATCAAATTTTATAAGCAATTATATAACACGGAGATACTTCCCATTAATTTTGGTGTATAATTTGGCGGAGGACTAATAAAATCGTATGTTGTTCATTAGGCAAATTTTTCTAGCGATGTGATTTCTTATTGATTAGTTGCTAAAGTTTTGCGCTGTTGATTGTGACTTCAGCTTTGATTCTAAACAATTTTATCGTAAATAAAAGTTATTTTCTTAAATAACTTAATAACATTTATTTTATTTATTTATTCAACTTAAATGCATTTCGGAAGCTATGTTCCCATCGTCAGTTAAAATAAATATAGTTGAAAAATCCGTCTCAAACATGTAAATGTGGAGTCTGCAAATCCGTTACAGGGAGTCCACAGTCATGTATACATATGTATCTACCTTAAACCAAAAAATGCAGCTTAAAAAATGATTTTAAAAATTGGACTTGACTTCTTCAAGTTTTAACTTGAAAGATCAATAAGGGTATTCATACAAAAGCCTAAAAGCCATCGTAAACGTTGTAAAGTTTTAAACTTCGAAATTCTGTCACAATTTATATGGAAAATTTGAAAGAATTACGAAGCTTACAACTTTTCGACGTTTAGGACGTCTTTCCGTTTTTGCATGATTATCCTGGATGTTTGCTAAATTAATATTTTCGACATATTACTTGTGTCGAAAAAAATTTGGACTAAAATGTGCAGAAATGCACAGAAAATTACAGAAATTCAAAGTAAAGAAAGGAACAAAACTAATTATTTTGAATTTATTTTAAAAATTGAAATAAATAATATTTGCTTACAACAAACTCAACTTGAAATTAAGCAAATCAGCCTCGAAATTTTTGGTGCAACAGTAGTGAAGGCAAAAAATGCAATAAAATATCTCATTATGCTTCCCACATCACATCTTTGTATGATTTTCGGACATGTTGTTGAATGAAAACAAACATAAAAATCGCTTGGCCTGTGAAAATGACATGCGACTCACAATGAACTCAACCGAATCAAAAATTCATGATATTTTGTAAATAAAGTTTTTAGTTTAAAAAAAAGGGAAAAAAGTTCATGGAAACGCTGATTAATACTGTCAACTTAAGAATATCTTTAATTTTTGAAAATTTAAGATTAAATTTAAAAAGCATTATTAAATTAAGAGTTTTATTAATCTTGTGGAAACTAATATTTAAAAAACTCAAACAGTAAACAGTAAATTTTATGAACAAGTTAGATAATGCTAAAAAGCAGTGCAACATTTAAGTCTTCTAAGTCGACGCACGTAGAACTTTTAAAGTCTTCTGATCTGGATTTATAGAGCATATTAAGTCCAAAGCTTAAGTACAGGGTGTCCGCCGGGAGGGTATACTACTTTGTTTTGCCGCCATTTTGGTAAACATTAGTCTTGATATAGTTAATATTTGGCAGTCGTGAAGTAGACTCGTGGCAAATTTATTATGGAAAAACATTTAATAAACCAAAATGTTTTAATCGTTAAAACATTTTATCAAAATCAATCATCGATTACTGTGACGATGAGAAAGTTACGTGAAATTTTTGGGAGAAACCATCCTCTGTGTGCATGCCATTAGTTGGCAGAATGAAGGAGATCTAGAATTTTCTGCTGGGTCCGAATGACCTTAGAATAGAGGCATATTTCATGGCAAAAAATTCTATTGGAGGATTTGTTGTTTTATGGCAAGAGACAGTAATTATAACTTGACAGTTCAACGCATACTATGTGTACTATATGTAACTATAATAACCAAGGAATACTACTTGCTGGTGTAACTCGTTGATGGATTTCTAAATAGAATCTAAAAAGTTAATTGATCTATTTGAAAAACATTTATTTCGCTTGACCATCTTTAAAATGGGGTTGGGTACGAATCTCAAACCCCTTTTCACAATCTCACTATTAAAAAATCTAAAGCCAAAAACTTGCAAATCAAAATCTCACAAAATTTAATTCAATTGCAACAAATATTTTTTTTTAAATCAAAATCCAATTGGAAAAAATAATTTTCAAAATTTGATTTAAATAATATATTTGTTGCAATTAAATAATTTTGCGAGACTTTTTAACTAATGCAAAATGAATTTAGTGCCTACCGACTTTTAGACCAGCTTGTTTTTTCATAATTATTGCTATTTTTTATATTTCAACTTTTGATAAAAGAACAAGAAAAGGAAACATAGATATTGTATGTCCAGTTGTAATGTCCGATACATTTTTGTTTGTTTAAATATGTTTTACAAAAAATGTTAAAATCCAAAGACAAAGTTTTTCACTGTTGAGATTCTTTTTTTGGATAGTTGGATTTTAGTTTTTTAGTGTAAAACAGAGAGCGATATGTTAGGTTAGAAGGGGTGATGATACGGCGGGCCGTATCATCTCACTCGGATCTCAGTGGATCCATTGCGCTCCCCAGAGTGAAAGGTGGGTGGTGAAGAGGGATAGGGAGGGGTTTGAGGAGAAGTATTAGTTGTAGGGAATTTTAGGATGTTTTTTAGTGGCAATACAGAGATGTCGCCCAGTTCATCGAAGAAATATTCTCCTAGGGCTGCTTTCCTCGTTCTAGCTAGGCTGGGGCATTCACATAAGAAGTGAAGGGAGCCCTCTTCCGCCTCTTCATCATGACACCCTCTACATAAGTCCGATGAACTGATGCCCATTCTTTTCATGTGGGTTCCCATAGAGTTGTGGCCCGTTAGGACGCCAACTATGAGCGATATGTTACTCTAGAAATTTAAATTCGCTACATTTTAATATGTGAGATTTTAAACTCAGATATTTCGGCTGTTTCGGTTATATTCGCTCAACCAGCAATATTTATCTGAAATCTCTCTCCGTACTACACGAATGTGAAATATTTTTATCCATTTCAAGATTTCGTTATTAGAGTTTTTGGTTTTCGGGTTTTCGTACCACTCCTTTTGAAATTTATCCTGCTTTTTATTAATTTTCTTTAGTTTTTTTAAACTAAAAGATTCTTTCCTTAGCCGTACTACACGAATGTGGAATTTGTTTTATCCATTTCAATTTGTTATTTAAATATATAATAATTTATTTACTTTATCTTCGCGTTATTATTTTCTATTTTGTCCTAACTCTTTATTTGATTTGGAGTTCAGCCTTTATTAGCCAAAAAGCGCTCTATTTACTGCTAAAATAAACGTTTTACAGCAAAATTAGGTTACATAAGTTACAAATATGTCATGCATATTTTGATTTTGTATACTTAACTGCCATTATATTCCTCACATGCACTACTGGCACTACTTGCCTAATTGTCACATAAAAACTATGTTTTGAAGGCACTTTCTCAATAAACACTTATTGTTTTTTGTGGGAAAGTGTTGAAACCGTCAAAAGTCTCAATTATTTGTGATTAAAGTAATCAAAATCTGGAACCTTGAACACACTTTATCTAGTCATAAAGTATACAAAAAAAAAAAGTCAATAGCAAATTAATGTCACTCGGAAAAATTTTAATATTCCAGGAATTGATTTCGAAAACCCAAATAGCATTTGTAATTTATGAAAAAGTTGTAGGTACTTTCTCCAATTTTAAAATCCCTAATTTATCTAATTCCAAAATATAATCTTAAATTTATAAAAATAAACAAGTCATAAATTAACTGTCATATTGCCTGATATTCAAAGCTACCTATAGTGTAAGCATTTACAAAAATACAAACATACCAATTATTGTAACTTAATCCCAAATGAATGAACATAATTTTCGAAATAAAAAAAAATCCAATATTTTTTAAATAAAACCCACTCAATACAGGTAACAGATGCACGTGTTATAGAATTTAAGATGACAGGTATTATACTGTGTAAAGCCACTGAAGACCAAGCTCATATTTGGTAGCAACATTTAAAATAAAAATAAATTATGTACCTACTTCTCGATAAGCAAAAAAATATATAGATATGTTTATCCACCACACTTGAGTAACATTCCATCAGAAAACCATCATTTAGCAACCCACAACAAGAAAAAAAAAGAAGAAGAATAAAAGAAAATACGAAGAAGACTTAGACAACTCTCACACAAAAAATACTTCTAATCAACTTAATTTATTACCTTCTAGATTCACCCTTGTTTGGGTATTTTGTTTTCTTATAAATACCAAAGAAAAGCTCTTTTTTTATGTGAATATAATGATGATGTTCATCAACAGTAGAAAATAAATTAGTGAATATGCAACAAAATAACAACATTAAAACAAATTTATTAGAAGGGTTCTTCTTTTCGTGTTGTGTTTGTTGTTGTTGTATTAATTAATGAAATCAACAAAATTTGTTGAACAACCGAAAAAAACAAAAGAAAACATTTCTAGAAAAAATATTTGTTATGCTTTGAACTGGTATATATTTAGAAGTGTCATTAATTCAACGATGAGAGAATTGACTTCATAAATTAACAAGTTTTTGCGTCAACTCTTTCGTTTTCTTGCGCCACACTTACAGAATATACAGAAATAATCAACTCCACAGACGCCCACAATATAATTCTTGAAAATAAAACTTAATCAAACAGATCGATCAAGTGATTGGAAAGATTTATACAGAGAATACTATTATGGCAGAGAGTCTAATTGTAGCAACACCTTTCTATATAAAAATAGATGGATGGAACAACAATAACAGACAATTGCTTTAAATTAAAATTAATGAGAATATTATTTAATTAAGATTGTTTATGGTTGTGCGTGATCTAGCAGTTTTGTTGCAGAAAAAGAAGAATAAAAAGAAGATTGTTGTGGTATTTTTTTTTTCTCTTTGATTGTTGATGGTACATTCAACTGAAAGGAGCTAAACTATTTCTACCATTAACAATTTCTTGATGTGTGTTTGATGTTCTCGGTAAGAAAGTTTGCATTTGTATTTTTTTAAATAATTCTCAACCTTACCAAATGATTTATCTGTTAACTTTCAAAAGAATCAAATTCTAAACTCTTAGATTTTTATTTTTGCTTCTAATTAAATTTTATTCTTTTCAAAGAAATCGATACAAGCTTTGAAAAAACTTTGTTCACAATAAATTTAAATATGATATCTAAAAGGTTTTGTTGCAATAAATTGTGCGGTTTTTTGTTGAAATTACTAACAAAAATTTCTTCCGATATGGTTAATGGATTTCATTTTTTATAAAAAAAAATCTCTGCGGGAAGACATTTTGTCAATACAAAAGAAACAAAACCATCCAGTTACCTTTTGGGACAACAAAATTAATAGCTTAGTCATTTAAGTCGCGTCTCTTAATTTAAAAAAATATTTGCTTTCAAAAGAACTTCTTCTTTTTCAAAAAAAAAACATTCCAATCCAATTCACATCTATTTATGGGTCTGTTTTTTTCTTTTTTTTTGTTCGAGACATTTGATGTTTGAATGGGATCCTCTAATCTAAGAAAAAGACACGGTCACAAAAAAAAAAAAAAATTAAATCATCTTAAGCAGTTTATTAAAGAGGTATAAGGTATAACAGATAACCCATCTCACCTTGAATATACACTCAGCGCAGAGAGTTGTATCTTATTTATCTTAGCCATAGCCACATATCCATAAAAATAGGAATTTTTTATTCGAAGAAGTGAGAAAAAAGTTAAGGAATATCAGACAGACAATGACAATGAATATGTATGTATGTATATAAGATGAAAAAAATGTCATTTTAGGATTATGTTAATGTCATTTGGCTGGATGCTGTTCGGCGCGCGAGTGACCGCAGTAAATTGGTGTGTCTGGGATTTGTTGGTTTTATTTTTTTTATATTGGTTTTTTTTTCTTATCAATTAACTGTTATTTTGACACTGCCAATTTATTCACTAATTTTTATTTTTATTTCCTACATATATTTTTAATCATCAAAAAAGAATCTAAAGAAATCAATGGGTCCGAATGGGTATTTGTTTATTTTTTTTTTAATTTAAATTTTATTCTGAAAGAAAATCATTTCATAGCAGAAGCGGATTTAGAGAAAAATTATTTGGAAATAACATTTTTGTAAGCCACACCTATGTTTGACTTACCTTATTCCACTTTAAACTTTTTTTTTCAGGGATACTGTTCATTGTGATAGAATACAAAATCTTCCGAGAGTATCTTTCTCATTTGAAAGTGCCTCTGACCGTTCAGAGTTGCCAAAAATATAGCTTTATTTCAAGTTAAAAAATAAAAAAATTAGTAGCATGTTTGTAGGGTATATATAAGTAGTAACATAAAGCTTCGCTTTCACCCAACGACCATCTCATTTTAAGAAGCCGACTGGATCGAATGCTTTGTGACAGAACCTAAAATAGTTCTTGATTTTTCATTCATAGATTAGTTTTAAATAAAAATGCAAAATTATTAAATATTTCTGTAAATTTTAGCACAATTCTACCAAGCTATTCCCTTTTCTATACTTTGATTTTTCTATCCACAAGTTTTGCATTGAAAAGTTTGTAATCTGTTAGGATAGGAAAGTTTATTGAATAATCGAAAGGAAGCAGCAATTATGAAAACTATCTAGTTTAAAAAATTTCCACATAATTTAAAATTACAAATTATATTAATTCGAATTGCTAAATAGTGGAAATATTTTCCTCAGTTTCATTAGTTAAACCCTCATAGTTTGCAAAAGCTGGCTTATATACCTTTAAAAAGCAATCACTAACAAATAAGGTATACAAAAAAGTATTGGTCCCAAAACTGAGCCCTATAGAACTCCTTGATTTAAGGAATATATTTTTTTTTAACACATTAGAGATAATTCTGATATCTCTAAAGAGTTTTTTTTTAATATGAACCAAGCCAGCCAATCACATAACAAACCTTGGAACGTAGATTTTTCATGGTTAACCATGCCAAAGACTATTTATAAGTCTATGTCCAATAGTATTGAAGCTGTATTCTTTTTGTATTAAGTCCTACAAATGTTTGAAAACAGATATGGAAAAAGGATTCTTCGTTTGGTTTATTACTTTGAAATCTTTACAGAAGATTTTTTCCAAAATAATTCCTATTAAAACATCAACTTGGTCAAATAAAGAATTTAGACTGCATTTTCGATGCATATATTTTTTCTATGGAATCTATTTGAATACGCCTCCTCATTATTAAATCGAGTTTTTGGGTTTTTTGAGATTAGTGAAGAACCGCCATCTCGAAAAATAAATTGGTTTTGTTTTTATTTAATTACGACTCAAATTTCATTTTACAATAAAATGTTGTAGAAACCTTCTAGAATACAAAATTATCTAAAAAATAAGCTATAAAAACCTGTGTACTACGTTTCTCTTGGTATTTCGCTTTCTTTTGGTATTTTTAAAAACACTAAAAATTGTGTTTTGTTATCAATCCAAAGCCATACTTTACACTTTTTTTAGAATCAAAAAATTTTGTTTCCGGCTTGTTATATGGAAAACTGAAAATTGCAATATTGTTGACGAAAACAATATGGACTAAGCTTAATGTGGTCTTTTGAGTTGCGACACAGACAGAGCATCTTATAGGTCAACTGTGAAAGTTATGATACCAACGTTAATTGTTAATTTTCGTAATTTAAACTGGCATTATAGGAAGTTGTTTTAAAGGTTTTTTTAAAGGTATAAGGAGGAATTAAACTTAAGAAGAGTTCAAATTCCTTATTTGTAAACTACTGGACGAAAGTGATGTACGAGTACTTACATAACTCCTTTTTGTAGAACTCCAAGACAACTATTTTAATAGTGTGAGAAAAGGTATTCCACCTGAGTTCTTAAATAGAAATTAATTTATGCAAACAAAAATTTTTAAATTTTGAAAAAAAAAATATTTTGACTTTTTTTAGTTTTTTGAAAATTTTGATATGCAATATTAATAATAATTTTTGAAAAAGTGAGTGGCACTCTCTCTCTCTCTGTCTGTTTGGCTACATTCTAAACGGCTGGATAGATTTCCTTAAAACATGGTACACAGTGGTTTTTGGTGATTCTGTCCACACTTTTTTTTTCATTTTTTTTTTTTTAACTTAAAATAACGGTACCTGCCATACAATTTTTTTTAGCAATTTTACAAAATCTTATTTTGCTCGAAAAAGGCTCCACAAGTTTTCTTAAAACAGATTCAATAAATTTAGTTTGTTAAAAGCTACCTCAGGATGGAAAACCATTTTTCAAAACATGGTTATTAATAGTACCTCCCCAGAGAACTATTTTTTATTTTTTGATTTTCTTCAAAGCGGTTAATTTGATTTCAATAATTTTTTATACAAAAGCTTCTAAGCTATGCAAATAGTTTTTTTTACAACCTTATTTTTAAAAAAAAATGTTTGGATTTTTAAAAAATGTTCAAATTTAAATCAAACACTTATTATGAAAATGATTTTTATGAAATTTGGTATTTAAAGGATTTTCTATACTTTGTAAAGTATTTAAGGAAAAAATTTTACTTCTATGAAAAAATAATGGTACCTTCCAGACAAATGTTAAAAAATCGTTAAGGAAAATACTTGCTTAGATTAGTGTGATATGTTGCCAAAAATAATAAAAATTTATAAATAACAACTATTAACAGTAATTCTCATAGAACGTTTTTTTTAAACTTTGAATTTCCTCATTATCGGCTAAACGGATTAAGACTCATTTTTTAAATGCAAATTTCAAATAAGATTAAAAAATATTGGATCTCAAAATTTTCAAAAAAAAAAAGATGAATATTTTTAAAAAATGTAATTTTTTTTTGAAGATTCGATATTTTAAAAACTGGTAGACAATTTTTTTTTGCATACCGAAAATTTTCATAAAAATGTTTTAAGAATTTGATATTTAAAAAAAATATTTTTTTAGGAAAACCACTCCAACGATTTTAAATATTTTTTTTCTTACAATCATAAGTCAATCCAGAATTAAGATGGCATTTTTTTTACTTAAAACTCTCAAAGAAGTTAGTTTAGCTAATTTAAATTTCTTATTTCATGCTTCTAAACATTTTACTCTCGTGATTTTCATGAATAATTTTCCTTAGCCTTCAGCGTTAAGAGCATAAGAGCAAGAACTTACTACCCAGTCGTTCATTTTGTTTATTGTGAAGTAGACCTTGCTAATTACAGGATACAGAATTTTCTTTAATCGAAATCAAGAAGTTTATTTTACAAATAAATAGATTATATTCTAAGGTTTTTTAAGATTGTGTGCCTTGATTTTTCCATAAAAAAAATACTTTTTTAAGTTTATTCAAAACCAATCAAATAGTTTTAATTGTATTGATATTTTTTCTGGTTGCATTTATTTAAATCTATCATCATGCTAAGAAAAAACAGTTGACAGTTAAAAAAACCTTTAAATTACCGTTATTACGTATGCAATCTAAGCATTCTTATATTTAAAAAATAATGGTTTTTTTCCAACTGTCAACTACTAGAATACTTAATTTGGTGTCAGATTTTATCAATGCAACCAAACAAAATATCAATACCATTTAAATTATTACTTTAGACTATTTTTGACTTTTTTGAGTTTTTGAGTAATTGACCTAAAATTTAATTTGTTATTTGCAACCGTTTAATTAGTTAGGTTTCTATAAGATTCGATAAAATTGGGCCTAAAAATGATTTCCAGAGCAGTACATTTTAAAAACTAGCACTTAAATTAGTTCTTATTCTTTAAGAACATTTCTCAACATTTTGGACCATATTCCTTAAATTTTACAAATCGCAATTGCATTCATTTTTATATGAAAGAATACTCTTAGGCGCATTTTTATGAATACTTCAAATATTAACTTAACTCAAATTCTGACTTCTACAGTACTTTATTCAAAATTTTGTAATTTGGGACCATTTTCTGACCTTAATTGTGAAGCCCCTATTTGAAGTAAAAATTAAATAAGCAACACCAATGAATTCAACATCCCAAATAATTTAGTGTACCAAATTTCATTAAAATATATTAAGAACTGGCATGGGAAATGATTTTTGTCACCACCGGTGCCGTATTCCAATATAACTAAATAACCTTTCTCTGTCACTTCATTGAACACATCCTGTAAAATGTAGTTCCCTTACTTAAGGCATTCATCGACTCCAACCATCAAAATGTAACTTTTAACAATTAAAGATTAAATTTATTTTGTTACTTTCTCCAGTCTTTAAAAGTGCATTTACCTACTTAACAAGTGACTTTTATCTTCGAACTTTTTCTTCAAGAACTGCTGAAGATGAATAATTAAAAGTGGTAAAAGTATAGCAACTTACTTATATAATGATAAATCTTAAGCTTCTGACTTCCTATGATTAGCACAGAAGCCTTTAATTGACCTACTTCCTTGTTAGCACCGATTTTATCTTTTAGCTGACAGTAAATTAACAAGCCCAAAGTACTCATCATTTAGCACCAATGTTCTGCCTGTTAGACCGCATAAACCACTCATCACATTAATTATTATCATCAAAACCAAGCTTAAGCATTAAAATCAGCCAACCAAAACACAATGCCTTATACCATGTTGAACCATTTTCCATAACATCCCTTTTCTCACGTGTCTGGCTATAAACAGGTGAAATTTTTAAGTAAAACAAAAATCTCACCACTAGAGCTCTATGCAAAAATAAATGTACCTTCTGGCGTGTGGCAGTACAGCAGCGCGGTGGCATATAATTTTTTTCAAGCTTAGCTAAGCATGACATATGGTCTCGAAATTGAAAGAATGTACTACATCACATTATTATAAGCCTGAATCAGTGATTGTTGTTTGTTTTGTTTTGTTTTTTTCATCGTTTGCTCTCCAGAGTGCTTTTAATTTAATTTTCCTTCAAAACCATATTGGGTTGTAATTGTAACCACACACAAAGGTGATTGAGAGTAATAAATAATATAACCAAAGTCAACCAAACCACTACGCTGCGGTGCGTTGCGCGTTAGTTGGTGATGATGGGACAATGACAAGCCTGCCACTGACCAGCTACCATATTGATGATAGACAAGAAGAAAGAATTAACTGACCAAGTGAAGAAAAATCTACCTGCGGATAAGTTGATTATGACCATAACACCATATCTATTCCTCACCATCATCATCATTTATACATAGACCAAATGCAATGGTTTTCATTGCAAAGACATTGTAACTGACCAAGGATGGAATTGCGTAAGATAGTTTACATTTTTGTCGCCATCGCATCGTCGCGTCGTTTCTGGCTGTTGATGGCTATTTCATGAGAACATAACCAAATTAAGTTGGTTGCCAATTAGTTGTTGTTGGCGGACGCGTATCATTGCACATACATATGTTTCTTGGAAATTGAGAGTAGGTCATGTATGGTAATGGCAAATTTTAAGAAGAAATGCCAAACACATACATTTCAACAAATGTTCTGATCAGAGAGGAAACAAGATATTAGAAAGATTTAAACTAATAGTGTAGCAAGTTAAACAAAAATAATTCTCGAAATATTAAGAGCTTAGAAAAAAACAAAAAAGTTTTTTTTTGCATTTTCTAATCAAAAAATCTTGAAAACCTGACCAAAAATGGAAGACGGATCTGAGTTGGTTATCCAAAAGCACGCTAAAACACAATCTTGTACATACTTAAATACTTCCTCCCTTTCATTTTTAAATAAAATTTTAAATTTTAAAACTATAATACTGAATCTTGCTTGTTTTGTCAAAATATTTTGTCGACTATTGTATAGCGAGCTATAGGTATATTGGTTTCTTTTTAAAAAGATTATTTAAAGATAAATCTTCAAAATGTTTCAATGATTGTTACTTTGTTAATAAGAATCAATTTCCCGACTAATTAAGAAATATTATTCTAGTCAAAAAAATGGCTTGGCGTGCTTTGGCAGACAACGCAATTTTTGTATTCATTTTCTATAGTTTGGGCTTCTGCTTCACGAATAGCTTGACAAATATTGTTTTTACTGACTAACTCGTCTGTATTCTGACGAACGAAGCACTACACGTGCTGTAACCACTTTCATTAGAACCTACGGTTTTGTTATCCTTGACGAGTAAGTCAGAACAATTGTTCGTCTGAACACATATCCATTGTAAGCGCAGCTTAAAACTACAGATGATCTTGGGTGCATTAACGTTAATTGGATTACTGCCTGAACAGAATGGGAAACGGAGCTGCAATAAATGTCAAAAATGCTGCAATGAAAGTTAAAGTTTGTGTTACTATTGCACTGCGGCTGCAGCATTTTTGACAACTATTCTAGCTCCATCTGCCATTCTGTTCAGGCAGTTAGGCACATACTTTTAGCAACAGCTGCAATATTCTACTTGAATATTTGAGTAAGTAGGTCAAAAATTCATGCTTCTTAAGGTCACAAGAAATGCTCTACTAATTAAAGGTGTTTTTAGGCTTATGAAATCTTCATTCGATTGCGACTAGGGCTAACACTACGAGACTGAAAAATAAATTTGAAATTCAAAACAAAAAAGTTCTATCTTCAAAAATGGAAATCTCCTAAAATGTTTTCTTCTTCTTTGCCTATTTACCCATGCACTTGCAGGTACATTAAGCCCAGTTCTGGTAGTAAGCAACTTTCAACTTGATGCCAAGCTACCAAAGCACCTTGTCGAAAATCGGTAAAAACTTCTTATACTTAATGGTTTATGGCTTAATAATTTGACATAAATTAGTTGGGACAATTAATTATTTGTTGTTCTATGTTTTTTTTTTTAGAAAGTAGTAAAATCTTCAAAAAGCCAATATTTTATTGCTTACTAATTTGTTGTTGATTAGTTGTGAAAAATAAAATTTTATCGTGCAAAGTTTTCTATGTTTTTTTTTCGATGATTTGTTTTCGACGAGTGTCAAGTTAGTTAGCAAAAAATAATAGAAAACATTGAACTACAAATTCTAAATTATTATGACTTATTAACGAATAATTAATGCCAAATTAGCCACCTATTCATTTTTCTATTCGTCAAAGTTGCTTTGAAAATTTGACACACATCTATTGGAGTGATAACAAAAACTCCTTAAAGCAGCCACTGTTTTTGTTTTAGAAATTTAATAAAAACCCCTGAAGGGTCAATAAAGTTGTGCCAATAAGGAGAAAAAAATTCCAAGGATCCAAATTGAGGATGTTAGGAAAATTTTCCTTTTCTTGGTACTATTTTACTGACCCTTCAAGGGAAATTCTTTTTTTGATTTTTTGATCAAAAAGTGCCGAGTACATAAATAAAGCTTTTCTGCCTAAGCTATAGTTAATCAAAACATATATACATTTAGTAAGTAATTAACGACAAAAACTGAACTATGACTGACACTTGAAGTTTTTACTTGCAAGCAGTAGCTTTCTCACTAAACTATACTTTATCAAAGGTTTAAAAGCCTTGCCCTCTGACCTCAGAATTGTTCTATCACGTCTATGTATTCTCAGCTAAAAATTTGTTTTACACAACCCTTCACCGGAGGATCTGAAAGTATACATGTCATTCCCTTAAAAAAAAAAGACTTTGAGTCTTTCCAATATTTTTGTTCTTCCACGAAAAATCTATATTTTTTTAATGAACAAAAATTTTAATCATGTTAAAGAATATGTTACATCAGTTAAAAAATTCACACAGAAGTTTTTACGCAACCTGAAAGCAATTTTTCCTTCTCTAAAGTCATTTTTAAAAGATTTTCATCAAATTCGGATAAATCTTTAGCTGAAAAAATGAGTTTTGCTAAAAGTTTTGAGGTAACCAGAGCTAGAGACTTAAGTAAACAGCAATTCCTGAAATTAAAAAAAATAAAATTTAATGTTTTGTAGAATATCTCAAAACTATGACGTTATAGAGCAATTGAAGGTTGAATTCAAATACCCTCAAGCAAAAACCATTCAAATATATGGATGCTTACGTTGGCTGTTTCCAAACAGACATAAATATTGCTCTGACTATTTTGTAAAAGAGATTGGTTCCATTTTTATTCAACAAATATTTGATATTTCATCTTATAACAAAATATCTAACTTACCTTAGAGAGAATGAAATTATCTACAAAATAAACTATTACTAACTTCTGTAAGCTATGTATAAATGAATTCCTTTATTAAATCAAAATTATAGCTGTCTATACCGTAATGTTTCTGCCAATTTATCTATGTTAAGTACTCTTTCCTGAGTGGAATTCATTTTGTTTTCGTTATTAGAGAAACCTATTGAAGCCATTTCCACGTCTTTATTTTTTACGTGCAAAGACACCAGTGACATCTCGATGAGTTCTGTCTATCACTAATATAAAACCTTCAGCATAAGCAAGTAATTATTAAACTAATTGAAGAATACTGTTACAATGGTGTTTAACATGTGAGTTTCACTTAGTATATTCTAACATAATGTTGAAGGAGTAATATGACAATACGTCAACCAGTCATAATCGTATTTTAGTAACGAAGATTTTTGTGTAATCACTACCAGCCATGATTACAACAAGTAAAATTCATTGTAATCATTTTTGACAGGGATGTCAAAACAAGACATGGATCAATGTACCTCATGCTGTCAAATGTAGCTTTGAAATAATAAGCAACAGTTGCAATAGAAAAAAAAAAATTATATAAAATATAAAATTAGCTGGTTATTTATGTACTTAAAAAATACCATTACATATTTTTCATTTGCCAATTCACGTAATTTTTTAAACTAAAAACAACTGACAAAAAATTCAAATTATATTTCCATTAATTTTACCACATTTTATAATTGATATTGGTGCACTACAAAATCAATTAATATTTTGTCTTAAGTATTCCTTTTTTTCAAAAGAAATATTCTTATGGCAGTAAAAAATTAAGAGCTCCATTAAGCAAAACAATAAAATTGTTTTATTGAAACGTTTAACTTTCAAATAATGGTGCGAAAAACTCTGCAGCCTTTAGTGCGAATCTGTTATCATTCAAAATCTCCTTTCGAAAGCAGTAAAACTCAAATATTATTTTATATCCACTTTAAGTTAAAACTTCCATTGTTTTGTATGCAGATAATTATTTTATTAGTTAATCCATAAAAATTACTCAAATTTACAATCATAAAGAAAATTTGTTCATAAAAACAAAAGAGTTGATGCACGAACTTTAAAAAAGAAAAAAAAAATATTTACATGGAACAGTTAACTTATATATTTTTTTCAGTCTCAAATGACACACAAATAGATACAAAATTATTTGCAATTTTAGACCTACCATCAAATAATACACAAAAATCGACAAGT
Source organism: Dasysyrphus albostriatus (assembly GCA_946251815.1). Classification (NCBI taxonomy): domain Eukaryota; kingdom Metazoa; phylum Arthropoda; class Insecta; order Diptera; family Syrphidae; genus Dasysyrphus; species Dasysyrphus albostriatus. Next base: position 130,414,086 of record OX276337.1, on the reverse strand, counting down.
ATCACGTCCGTCGGTCGTCAGACATGAAAGCCAGAGCTACTAGAGAACCCTCAAACAACATAAGCACGTTTTTAACAGTCTTTGGCTACCGCTGTGCATCTCTTTTTATCACCTTTAAGTTGTCTCACTTTTTTATTTTACTTCTACAGAGTTCAAATATTGAATTGAAGTAATTTTTTTCGATTTGTTTTGATTCTATTCTTTAGTTTGTTTGATTTGATTTTTCATTCCATTAGTAATGATACAAAAATATACAAAAAAAAAATAAGATAAATAAAATAAAGACTCTGAGAGAGAAAGAGAGAAATTATTAAAGTGTTGGTGAGTATCTCGCGAATATCTCAAATACAAAAAAAATACTAACACAAAATGTTTTAAGCCTCTCTTTGCTTATTTATTCGTGTTTGTGTGAGTTGCTTTGATTTTCTCGCTGAGAGAGGGTTGCCATTCTTTTTTTTTGTTGATGTTTTTATGCTCAATATAAATATAGGAAAACTAAATATATTTTTTTGATGATCGAAGTCTTCGTTGTCGACTCACGGAGAAATTTCTGGGTCTGGGAAAAATCAAATAAACTCTCTAGTGCTCTCTTTAGGCCTCAAATTTCTAAAGTGTGTTTGTCTTGAACATGAATACTTTGAATTAACCACAAAATACCAACATAGTGCAGAGTAGAATAGATGAGTCAATCGGGATAGGATTTTTTTTTCTATTTTCCTTTGAATGTATTATATATCTCTACTACAGGCAACTTCAAAAAAACATCGCTTTTGTGAATTGTAAAACTCGATAAAATATGTTTGTCATCATCTTCGGAACTTGATATAGTTATAACTACAATAAATTGTGACAAATAAAAATGAATTTAAGATAGAAAAATATTTCGTTGTTCCTAAAAAACTTGTGCTCAAATTGATTTTATTAATGTTTCTCTTCGAGTTGCGTTTGGTTTTCCATTGTATTCTTATCTTTTTGCTTTGGTTTCTTTCCTCCATTCTACCTTCTACTTATGAAGATTTTTGTTTTTTTTTCTCTCTTTTTTTCCTCATGTATGTGATTTTTTTTTTTGTTTTTATTTTTTGAAATATTTTTCATTGCATTCAATTCTGCTGTGTTACTCCAAAGGATTTCGTTTTATTGGAACATTCCGCGTGCGAAATGTGAATGTAATACGAAAAGTCTGTACGTTTTATATATTTTTTGTTTGTTTTGTAAGTTTTTTATCTTTTTTTTTCTTCAACTTTAGGAAGATGCTATTTGGGAGAAGAAAAAGTTTTAAAAATAAAAAAAGGGCAAAATCTTTTGAAAATTAATAATTTTTGTGTGTTATGAAATGAAGAGGTGTGCTAAGGCACAAAAACATACAAAAGAGAGTATAAAAGATTCAGAGAACGCATGCCGGCTGCAACCCTTTTGATAAATACACTTTTAATGAGTTTTTTTTTTTTGTTTTTGTTGCTGCTCTTGTTGGGTTGTTGTTATTATTATGCACTGGAATTGCTGGTAGTTTTTAAACAAGCTGATGTGAATTTTTAATTCCTTCTTTATACCTAGTCCTGAGCAGGCTGTTGAATTTTTAAAGGCATATTTCTTGTGTAGAATAAAATAAAAATATTTTATGAGTATGACTTAGTTATTTCTTGAAACATTTTTTATTTCATGGAATAAAACAAAAACAAGTAGGTATTATAAAGTTACAAACGAAAACTTACGGTTGGAATCTTAAGGGAATTTTAAAACAGTTGGTAGCAATGGGCTTAAATTATAATTGACTTTTAAGATTTAAATTGATTTATGATTTGAAGAAACATTTTTTAGTGTTTCGTCCTTTTGCTGAAATGGGATTTTTTCAATTTGAAACAAGGGTACTTTGTATTTTTAAGTCGTTTACATTTTTGCAATTTTGTTAATCAATTTATTTCTTGATAATGAACAATTATTTGTAAAAGTAACGTTTTATACAAAAATTTTTTATTAGGAATGATTTTTTCTATATTTATTAGAAAATTTAGTTTCAATTTAGAATAGTAAATGAGATATGAATTCTATTAAATTAATTGTTTAAACGTGATTTTAAGCAATGGTCATAGGTAACTGTCATACTCTTTAAAAAAGTCTTGGAAATTAATTAATTTTTAATTTTGTTTTTGATTGTACTTAACTTTGTTTTGAAATTAAAAAAAAAAAATCATATTTCGTTGAATATTTCACAACACTAAACAATAAAAAAAAAACCAGTAAACGTGTGGCCTGGAAGAATATATTTATGCGCCAAGATTCATTGCATACAGCTTTAAATACAAAGTTTTGAATCTGTGTCTGAATATTTTTTAAATGTACAGCACAAATATGGAGAGGGAAAAAATATGAAACCGTTTCCAAACTTCATAATTTTTTTCATCAAAAATATTTTTCGACTCTCTACAAATGCTTTCAACTATATGGTTATGCTCAAAACGGTCTTGGTACGAAGTCTCGAACTCTCACAATTACAAAATTCAGCTTTTTATAATCTCGGAATGAAAAAATTTTGCAACAACGAAATGCCGCAAATTAAAAGCTCGCAAATTGAAATATTGCAAAATTTAATTGCATTGTAGCAAATACATTTTTTTAAAAATATGTTTCAACTTTCTACTTTCAACTACATGGTTATGATGAAAATAGTTAAAGTATCAAATCTACAAATTCTTGCAATAACAAAATTCCGCTTTTCATAATCTCGGAGTAACAAAATCTACGAGTAGCAACAACGAAATCCCGGAAATTTGAATCTCGCGCGAGATTTTGATTAAAAAAATGTTGCTAAGTACACATTTTTTTTATATTATCTAGTAGATCGTTCTAATTTAAGTACATGAAAACAATTTCATCAAAATCGTAGAAGTCATTTTCGAAAAAAATGAATTTTTCAGCTACGGATTTTTACCATTTGTGTGGGAGGAACTGTTGTCTTTGTATAAAACTAAAATGTTCTTAAAAAGTGTTTAAAAACGTTAAATACCAAGTTAAAAAAATATCATCTAGGTAAAAATAGTTTGTTTTTAACCCAAAAAAATACTAAAATTTGGTTAACACAATACTATTATACCTGAGACACACTAGTGGTTTAAATCAGACCTGTTAACTTTCAAGTAAAAGTACCAATCAAGAAACCAGTACCTTATATTTACTTGTAGGTACTTGTACCTGAAAAAAACAAGTAGCATGTACTTGATACTTGAAAAATACCAAGAACAAGTACTTTGTGAAGTAGTTAGTTCTATGTACATGTACTTTCCAGTACATTTTCAAATACTTTTCAAGTTCAAGTCCATTACACGTACCATCTTTTCAAGTACAATTTCATTTCAAGTAGGTACTTTTTAAGTACAATTTGTTGATTGGTCTGGCTAAGATCTCGAATAATGATTATTTCAACAACACAGATCACAACGGTTAAAGGCGTCTCGTTGTCTTGGCGTCATCTCGCTAAAGTCTCACAGTGGTGTTATCAGATTCGATAACTCAAACAGACTACTCAACGAAATGTACTTGAAAAGTCCTTAAAACTGACTTTTACTTGAAATGAACTTGTAATTGAAAAGTACTGGGCAATATTAAAGTACCAAGTACATGTACTTGGAACAAAGTATTTCATTGAGTATTTATACTTGGTTTTCTTCAAGTAACAAGTACATTGTACTTGTCTTTGTCAAGTACAAGCACATGATACTGGGAACTTATATACAACGTACTTAAGTGTAAATGTACTCAAGTACTTTACAACTCTGGTTTAAATACGATAGTTTGGTTCTTATAGTATTACTAATACCAGAGAGAGTGACTCACATTCTGCTTACTATAGGTATGTTGACAGATTTACAAAATTTAGTTTTGAGTACTTAAGTTCGTCACCAAGAAAAAACGGTCGTTTCTTTAATGAGCTATGTATACTTGTGTGTCACGAGTTTTGAAGGCCATTTGCTGATGAGAAATTAAAATATTTATGTTCAACATAAAAGGTTATCTGACGCTGATGAAAAGTAGAACATAGCGATTAAGTTGAACAGATCGAATCTTAATAAAAAGATTTTTTAATATCAGTCAAGGCGTTTTCAAGAAAATCGACAGTAAAAATATTTTTGAGAGGTACCATTACTAACCATTTTAAAAAAAAATTGTTTTCCACCCAAAGATATCCTTCACTATAAAAGTAATTATTTAGTTTAATTTAATTAATTCAATTTTTTAAAGAAAAGTTGCTAAGCCGTTTTTGAGAAAAATAAGATTTTGTAATAAAAAACGTATACGACGTGTACTATAGATTTTGGTTTTAAGAACAAGTAAATTAAAAACCATCATGTATCAATTTTGAGGAAAATCAATGCAACCGCTTAGGCTATAGACAGGCAGACCGAATAAATTGTGAGACCCACTTTTTCGTCTTCCTTATTGCAAGTAAAAAAGGCAGCTCCTTAAGAGTAGCAGATTTGGATGGGTGGATCTAGGAAAGGGATCTGGTAATATTAAATAAAATTTTATATAATGCATTGAAACCCCACTCTATTAAAGAATTTTCAAATTCCTTTTAGAAGAAAGTTTATATCCTATTATTTTTACTTTTAAATGCCAAATTTTCAAAAATTTTCCAAAATTTAAAGTTTAAAAATTATTTCTCGAGGATTTTTTTTAAAAATTTATAATCATTCTTTAGAATGCAGAATAAGTAAACATTTGTCTACAAAATTCTTTCAAATATTTTTACCCCTCTTCGAGAAACTTTTAATTAGTAATTACTTATAAGTTTTCACTTTAAACAAGTTAAATTAAAAATATGCTTAGTCCACAAATTTGAATGAAATACAAAAATTGATACGTGTCTTGTTTCATTTTGTTATTGAATTTTTATTATTTTTAATTTAGTTGCAAGTTTTGTGGAAAAAAAGGAAATTTCCTTAAAATTTAAATATATGAATCAAATTTTTGCTGGATTAAAAAAATTGTCCACAATTATACGCTAAATAAACATGATTTTATTTTGAGAAAAACATGATAGTGAGAAGTCCAATTTGTATTAATTTTGGTTTAAATATCCCAAAATTAGATTAGGTATGTAAATGTATTGCTTTTTTGTTTTCAAGCTTGCTTGTCAGCTCTTTTGTCTATTAATAGCTATTGAACAGACCGAAAAATAAGGTTGTAGAAAGAAAATTACGTGCAAGGGTTTTAACTATTGAATATTTTTGCTTGGGCCATAAGCATGCATTCGAAGTAATCTTATTCTTCTGCTATTATATATTTTAATTTTTCAAATTTATGTAAGAACCAAAGGCTACATTCTTACTTTGGATTCCAGTTTCATTGATTTGTTATGAATTGGCTAAAAGTTATAGGACTTGAAGTAAAATGTGGTCAAACAAGCCCTATTTCACCCTACCAAACCTACAAAAAACAGTGTTTCATTTGTTTCAAAAAACATTTGTTCTCAGAGCAACAAATTTTGAGCAACAAATTTCCAAGATTTAAATTTTCAAATTTATATATTTTTTTGGTATAAAAAGAAAAAAAAACAACCAATATTTTGCATTATTGTGTGTGACTTTATTTTATCGTAAACAGAAGGGAGAATTTAAAAGCACTTTATGGTTTGAGTATGATTACGTCCCAATTAAACATATTACAAATTAACGTAGGTAATTATTCCGTCCTTTCCTGTCATTTGTACGTGGACATACATAAGTATATTAGATAGTCATTGATGAAAGCAACAACAAAAATCTGACAAAATCAGCAATGATAATTAAAATTAACATTACTTGAATGCTCGAATTTTCAATGATCCATCTTGTTGATACCATTTATTTTCAAGATATAAGTTGATTAGTCTTCTTGTCAAAATTATTTAGTTATCATGTGCCTACTGCCTTCTCCATTGAATGTTACACTTCCTTCAACATTGTTTTCAAAGAGATGCGGGTCAATAACGCCACCTGCCTGATCACATTGCCCAAAATCTTATTATTTTTTGGACATGGTGTAAAAAAATAGTGTCTTTTGAATTGCATGTTAACTTTTTTGCAAAAAATGTGGAAATTATATTTAACAAATTCAAATGACAAGGGAAGTCAAACGCCACAATATCACTTAAAAATATAATATTCTCATCTGAATGTGAAAACGATGATGGGCACATCTCTTTTCATATACACTTCTGCGTGAATTTTTCATTTTTTTCCTTTTTTCCTACATGGATCATAATCTTCTTGAAAGTCTCGATTCTTTGTATTCCACGGCATTCGTTTTCCTCTAGCAAATTAGAACAATTACAGCAATACTTAAGAGATCTATTTCTATACTAATTGGTAGTTGTTTAATTAATAGTGTTATTTCATGAAACTCGAATTTAACCATAATGGTACATAAGAGAAAAATATTAAAAAATAAATTGCTTGAACTTAAAATTGTTTTGCTCAAAAATTTAAATCAATCCATTTACCCATTTACTGAAAAATTAAAATGTATAATTATGAACATGTTTGCGGATTAATTTAATTATTTTAATTTTAGTAAAAAAAACAAGATAAAAATAATTAACATAATTAAAAGTTTAGCAGATATAAAAATATAAATTTTTGGAAAATCCCTAATTATTAGGTTTTCGATCTTTGATATAATGAACATTATAGAAAAATAAATTGGTCAATTTGTCTTTTTCTCTTTTCAAATGTAATGCCATTAACATCTCACATACAAACCAATACTATGTATCATATGAATAGTAATTTTATGTTTCTTATACTTAAATTAATAGCACCTTTTAATATTCTGCTTATCGAATTGTAAGCGGTCATTAAACAGTAGCCCCACATGACTCTAAACTCTTAATGTTTATTCATGATTGTTCATGCTTTCATCTAACTATTCTCTGCCTATACTAGATGCCGCATATTCCCATCCAAATCACATTAAAAATTAAAAAAAAAATGACTCATAAAATAAAAATCAATTAATCTCTTCATTTCATTAAAAATAACAACAACACAAAAAACCTAAAGAACCCATTTTATTTTATACGTAAAATTTGCACTTCCATAAGACATTTTGTCAGTTTAACAGCTAAAAAAGTGTCTGACATAAGAAAAAGACAAAAAAAAAAAATATTAAAAGCTGAAGACAAAAAAATCCATCAAGGATACCCAAATTCCTTGAATCGAATTTAGTCAAACATAATTCCTTTGTTAATTCCTGGAATCTTCCAACCACCAACCGCACAGGTAGTTGTAGAGCCTTTCTGTCCATCTATAGTTCTCTACATCTCTACTACAAAAAAAACACACCATCGGTTGTCGTTTTAGATTCCATTCCTATAGCGAAATTCCAATTTTTTTTCTGTTGTTTTTTTTTCTTTTTTGAAAAATCCTGTTTTTTGACCTAAAGAAATATTCGAAAAACGAACGAGAAGATAAAATAGAGATGGATTAGAATACAAAAAAATCCCTGTGGACGGACGGACGATCGGGCACGAAGACCACAACCACGAAGACGACGACGACGACGAGGATGGTGATGACGATGTAGAAAAGAACACAGGTAGCACGGAGCATAACTTTAACTTGAATTTTCACCTGTATGTGAGGTTATCTTGATTCTATTCCATCTCTGTCATTTCGATCTTTTCATCTCTTTCGTTTCAGTTAGAATTTTCACTTTGGATTGAAGTTTGCTTTGGATATGCAGCATACAAAATCCTCGTGAGCAAAGCATGGCACACACATACTAAACTTGTTTTTCCCTTTCGTTGTCATAAATGTATCTGCTGTTGTTGTTGGTGTTGTTGTTATTTTTGTTTTATGTCTTTTTTTATTCGTATTTGAAATATATCAATAAAATGTTTTTCTTCCTTTAGAAATTATCCGAATGCAGAAGGATATTCGAATAAAATAGCGAGCTAGTTTGTTGGTCGCCGCCGCGCGCCGGTGCATCCCGTGCGGTCTTTTCTCTCATGTTCGAATTTAACTAGGCCCGTGCGCATGTTCTGCATAGAGGCTATAAAGTTTTGGCCATTACAACCAAATTTTCTTGTTTGTCTTGCACACACAAACAATCTTCTATAATCTCTGCGTGATGTGCACGTCTTTCGTCTTTCTTTGCTTCATTACTTTCTTTTTTTTCTGTTTTTTTTTTTTTTTTTGTTAGATATGTCTTCTTTTATAAGCAAGTTCAATAGTTGCTCACGCGCTATAAAGAAGTTAGAAGAAGGAAAACGAAAATTGTCTACCTATGTTACTGTTAACCTTTTATTTTTATACATTATACACATGTTTGGAGAAGACGAAAAGAGGAGGAAGATTTCCTGGAAGTCTGTTGGGAACAGTATATGTAGTAATTTGTTGTTGTATTTTTTTGTTCCATTTTCTTATACAAATGTTAAAATTGAAAAAAATTGTAATTGTCTACAAAAAAACTGAATTAGTTAATGAAAATAATTTACAAAGGGAAAAAGAACTAAGAGCAGCTTGCTTAAAATTTTTGAAAAATATTTTAGTTCAGTTCAAAAACTTGTGAACTGTTTTGGGGAACACCTTAAGAGGAAATTCCATTACCTGTCTATGCTTTGTTGACCTTAAAATAGCAATTGCAAATTTGGTCATAAATTTTTCTTAAAATAAACAAAAATTGATCATTTTGATCAATACTGCAAATTTTTAGCTAGCCCCATTAGTGAGAAAGGGGCTTTTTTGCCAACTTCACAGTAATTAAAGAGAGATTTTTTCAAATTCTGAGTTCAAAATTTTGACCAAAATTTTTCCTAAAATGCTTAAAGAATTACTAACTTTTAGTCAACCTTGTTGTGTTGCTGAGAAAAGAGACTGTCAAGCCAACTTCACAGTAAAAAGAGTAAGCTTTATAAATTTAGATCTCAATTTTTCCTGAAATGCTTAAGAAATTAAAAATTTGAAGCCTTAATGCTAATTTTTAGTTAGCCATCTCGCTGAGACAAGTGATTTTTCACATTTAAGAAAGCAAAATGATTTTTTTTTTCAAATTAACACATCAAAATATGGAACTTAATTTTCCTAAAATGCTAAGAAAATGGAAAATTTGAAGAGAAAAAAAAAATTTTCATTCAAATTTACATTTTTAAAAGAGCAAAATGAATTTTTGTATTTCTTCAAATTAAGACTTCAAAATTTTGATCATAATTTTTCTCAAAATGCTTAAATAGGTATTGAAAATTGGAAGTCTTACTGCAAATTTTAAGCTAGCTTTGTTAGTTAGAACAAGACTTTAATGCCTAGTTAAGGCAAAATGAGTTTTTAATTTTTTTTAAACAAAATTTGGATTTTTTTCTCCAAAAATGCCCCGAAAATTTAAAACTTGCAGGCTTATTGCTAATGTTTTATCTAGGCCCGTTGCTGAAGAAATTACTGTCAAGGTGACTTTACAGTAATTTAAGAGACCAAAATAATTTTGTTTAAATAAGGTCTTCAAAATTTGGACCTAGATTTTTAAAAATTAATACAAATTTGCATATTGTGATCTTTACTGCAAATCTGCTGCTGAGAAAAAAAAATCAGGACAACTTCACAGTAATATAAGAGAGAAAAATGATGCTTTATTTTAATAAAGCCTTCAAAATGTTGACCTTAATTTTCCTTTAACCGAAAATTTGGTGTCACGTTACAAATTTTTAGCTAGCCATATTGCTGAAAAAAAAAATACTTTAAGCTAATTCACATATTCGAGAGAAAAAAATTGATTTTATTTTTTGTTCATTTTAAGCTTTTAAAATGTGGGCCTTAATTTTTCCTAAACTGCTTGAGAAGTCATAATTTGGAGCTTTACTGAAAATTTTAAACCAGCCTCGTTGTTATAAAAAATTTTCATGTCAACTTCACAATATTTTAAAGGAGATAAGAGATTTAAAAAAAATTTTTTCCAAATTATTAAACTTAAATCTTCATTTTTTTTCCAAATTAGGAAATTTGAATTTTGAATAAAGATTCAAATTTCCTAATTGAAACAAAAAAACATTTTGCCCTCTTAAATTGTTGTGAAGTTGGCATGATAATTTTTTTTCACAACAATGAGGATGGCTAAAAATTTTCACATTTTAAGCAGTTTAAGAAATATAAAGGTCCACATTTTGAAGTATTAGTTTGAAACAGAAAATTTGAAGCCTTATTGCCAATTTTTAGCTAGCTATATTTCTTATAAAAAAGACAACTTCAACCAACCTTACATATTTAAGAGACCAAAATGAAACGAAAAGTGAAGCTTAGAGTGGAAAATAAATTTTTCTATTTTTTTTTAGTTTGGATTTTAAAATTTGGATCTTAATTTTTCTTCAAACACCTTAAAAACGAAGCCTGTAAATTCTTCGTTTCTGAGAAAACGACAGTCATTCCGACGTCATAGTGTCATTTCTATTATTTTTTTTTTAAATTAGGACTTAACAATTTGTACCTCATTGTACCTTTTTCCTAAAATGTTTAAAAAACAGCAAGTTTTAAGCGATAACTGCATATTTTCAGCTAACTATGTATATTGCTGCAAAGAAGACTTTCAGGCTAACTGCACAATGAAGTAAGCAGAACAACATAATTTTTTTGACAACCATGTTTCACAGTGAAGCTAGAAGTTCACTAAGTTACATCTACTTATTAATGAACTGCAAAATAAGGAATAGAAATAAGAACAAAACGCAAGCAAACGGCAAATTCCTTTCTTAGTTCCATTGGCCTAGGTGCAAACTGAAGATAGTATAGTTGTTTAAGAACACACAAAATAAGTCAAAAAAGCAATATTCAGTTTTAAAATTGATTTTGTGGAAATCTGGTTTCAAAAAAAAGCAAAAAACTTTGAAACTGTGAAAACTGAGCTAAAAACTGATTTTTTTTAAAGTGAGTTTCCAGCTGAAGGTTTTCTATACACTTGCCAGATACTCAGTTTAAACCAAATCAAAATCAAAAAACAAATTTAACGAACTAATTAAGCTGTTTGGTTATTATTAAATATTAAATGAGGTCTAAATTAAAAAAAAAAAAAATACAACAACCAGTTAAAAAAAAAAATTTAAATATCTCATTTTCATAGATTTTAGATCAACAAAAGAGATATTAATAAATAATTATTGTCAAACTGAAATTTAAATTATGTGCACGACCACCTTTTGAACACAATACCTAACAGCCTCTAACAAGTTTAATAGAAATCCCAAAAAGAGTGATTTGTTACTCTACTTTGAATGAATCTTATTAAAAAAAAAAAAAAACAGTCCCAAAAAAATATACACAATTGAAAAAGGCACAAGCAAACAAAACAAAATATTTTTTTTTTTAATTTGCATATTTTAAGGCTGAGAAAGAATATCACACCATAAATTACGATAAATTAGGATCCAATGATTTATTTCCCAAGAAAAAAAATATACATACATACATTTATGTATATTACATATTTTTTTTTTAAATTTTTGAAAAGAATTAGTAAATTGATATATCCAACAGTATGGTGCCGCATGTCTATGACATTGATCTATGTTCGAAGTTATTCCTTGTTAAATAGCGTTATGTTTATTTGTCTACATAATAGAAAAGATTTATAGACTTATCTTAGATTAAGTTGTATTGGAAATTGGGATTTATAATGGACAAACAACAGAAAAAAAAGGTTTAGTAACTTCCGGTTAAAGGTTTGTATTATTTTCGAGCTTAGAGTTATTTTTGTAGGAACCTTACTTTTGATGAATGTTCAGGTAGCTCAAAAGCAATTGCTAAAAACTTGTATCGTTTTGGATTTAAAAATTTGTTTTTTGTTGGCTTGAAAATGAATGGCTTAGTAGGTATATCTTTTAATAAATCAACTAACTTGTTGTGCTTTTATTATTCATATCTTATACTCGCATAATTGACTACAAAAAGCACAGGTGAAGGGATGTATTTGAATAGATGAGTGTATTTTATATCAATTTTTGTTTTAAGACCAGCAGAAGGCACTAATAGACCTTACTAGTGGTTTAATTATTTATTCATATGATTTTCATTTGACTTACAAACTTATGGAATTATATTTTGATATTTCCTATTTTTGTCATAGATAATCCTATTTAACATCAAATAATTTATGGCAAATTATTAACAAATTTATTTCTCTGTATTTAAATAGATTTCTTAAATAAATACATCTTAAATATGTACATAAAAATACATAAACGTGATGATTAATTAGTGTGAAATTTTAATCCTAAGGAGCTATTAACAAATTATTATTAATTAAAATATTCATCACAGCCCACTCAGAGTAAAAAAAACTACTTGACAGAGAAGATAAATTATGTCTTTGGGACATTACATTTTCGTGGAATATGCCAACGAATCATTGCATAAATAAAACTTTATCAATTTTCAAAAAAAAACTAAGAACTTTCTTGAGTTCAATTATAAATGAATAGAAGATTACGTACAGGACTTTAAATCAAAATCAATTATTTCTACAACTTATTCTACAATGTATGTATTATAATAAAATAAATCATGATTTAATTGATATAATTTTTTTAAGAATTCGAAAGTAATTCAGTTATTTAAAAATAGTACAGTTAATTTGGAGGAAAGTATAAAACAAAATTGTCGTTTATTTTTTGATTTTAGAATTTGTATGTTCATATAGAAGGCTGGAAAGAAGGGGGAGTGAATACATACCTACGCATTCTTATGCTCAAAAATTGTTGAGCGATAAATACAATTTTTATAGTTTTCGGTAAACTTAAATGCATATTTGGTTTTTAAATAAATAAAAAGATATTTATTTTATTAAAAGGTCAGATTTTCAGCTCAATTGTAAAGTTCGTGAAATTAACAAGTGAATTTAAACAAAACCTTAAAAAGAATATTTTAGTCATCATTTTAATTTATTTTAGTAAATTTGCTCATGAAGCATTATAGCATGGAAATTCTTCAATACAAAATAGATTTGAAATTTTTAGGCGGTTAAAAGGCAAAATCCATGATCAATTTGATGTTAAAAAATATCACATGACTTAATTATTAAAAAAAGCAAAAAAAGAAATTAATTTCAATCCAACCTTCCAATTTTGTATTTCAATGAAAATTGGTTACTTATGAAAGTTAAATCAATAAATAATAAAAGTAATTTAATGTGAAAGATTAGAATACTAACTATTCATTTTGCTACATCCAAAAAATAAAAGTTAAATTTTCATTGATGAGTATGAAGCTTTAACTGTTGGTGCCAGGGTCCTTCCGAGAGCTTCAACTTTGCAAATGATCGTTTGTCAGATGCAACAGAGACTGAAATCGTTAGCACCATTCCAAATTGCTGCATTTGGCAAATAATATTTGTCATATTTTGCTTAGAATTTTTATTACTCTTGTAACCATTTTCTATGGAACCACTAGAATGATCAATTTTACAGGCCCTGACTGATGCAGTAAAAAGTGAAAATCCTAGTTTTAAAACTTCATTAGTTTGCAGCAATTCGACTAGATCTTCTCAATTTTGATAATGATAGTTTCCAAGTTTTCTTTCTCCTTATTCCTTCGTATTTTTCACTCGTAAAAACGAAGGTTTGGCTTAAACGAAGCACTCGCCTTACTTATTTTTTGAAAATTTTCTTAAAATAAATTATGAAAATAAATTATTTAACACATAAGGACAAAAAGATTTCACACCAAGAAATATGTAAATTACGAACTTATTGCAGTAAACAAAAAATAATGAGTTTCTACTCAACAGATCATATTTATAAATTTTATCTAGCTGATGTTAATAATTATTTAGGTGCACATTCTTAAATTTTGTATTATAACACTTAAAATACAAAAAAGCTCTTATGAGGAAAAGGCATCTAAAACTTCATAGTATTAAACAAAAGAGCTGATCTACAAACTTTGAAATAAAATATCTCTCACCTTATAGGTAATTGGAAATTTAATTAAAAGAATTGCTGTCTTTAGCCTAGAAAAAAAGTAAATAAATATTTTGTTTTGGCTAATCATGGTTGTGGAGCAATAATTTGAAGTAGTGAAATCACAACTATACCATTGGTCAATACCCAAAATGTGCAAAAATCTTACTTTGAGCTCATTTGTAATAACTTGCAAATTAATTGCTTCATCACAGCTTGATGGTCATAGTGTTCAGAATATGAAAGCTTGAATCAAGCCAAAAATAAATTCGTTTTAAGAATATAAAATTTTAAACGACTTGCATTAGTAGAGCTTTGTTTAAGTTTAATATTTTATTTTGTTATGTTTTTTAATTTTAAAAGGGTTTTATAGCTGCAGCTGCTTCCTGGCTCTTGGAATAGGCTTCCACCAGTATATGTAAATTCGTAATACAAAGAGATGATGTTCATTACTTTTTGCTTTACACAATTTGTTTGTTTACCTACGCATTATTTTAATAATAAATTATTGAATCACAATTGCTTCGATTTTTATTTAACATAAGGCCTCATATTGAAATTGATTTTTTGTTTATTGTAAAATTTAAAATTGCCAGCATCATTTGTTAACACAATATGAAACTGACTGAATGACTGATAATGTGGGAGCGAGTTTTTTTCTCAAGAATGGCAAGAGTGATTTTGATCATATTTTGTATGTCTTCTAAAAAGTCTTAATAAATAGTATTGAACACCAACATTTTAAAACATCAAAATTTTAAGATTCATGTTATTTAAGCTGAATAAGAACTAACATGTTTCATAAATGACTTTGTCTGTAACTCATGCCAATGATAGAACTGTTCAAAAATTGTGGTAACTGCCATAATTGTTTAAGAAAAAAATATTATATTTACAAAATTTAATTTATCTCAAAAATAACTTATCATTTTTGCTTAAAAATATTCAATAAATTACTTTTATAAAGTATTTTTTTGATTGAAAGCGTAATTACTGATTTTAATATTTTCCATTTCTTGAAACATTTCCAAAAAAAAGTTTGATATCTCAAAAACGGGCTGACTTTTTTTTGAAAATCAAATTTTTATATGCATATAAATTAATACTTAAAACCCAACACCAAGTCATGCATTTTATGATTATGATGATTTTATGATTATACGAGTATTAATTTTTTTCAACATCACTCAAAATATTTTTAAAAGTTATTTCTATTTAACTGAGATTTTTTAAAAGGAATCAGATTTCAGATTTAATTATTTCTAATTATATTAATTTTTTCAATTTTTGTTATACTGTTTTAAATGATGTCTAAATATCTTGCAGTGGTACACAGTACTTTAATCGAGGGAAGGGAAACAACTTATTGAAAGCACTCAGTTGAATTTTACATTTCATTCAGTTTTGTATACAAGGTTTGGAAAAGTTCCCTAAGGTCTTTAAATTATACTTGAAATTATGTACTATATTTATGTGGAATTTATTTTTAAGAAAGACACAAGAAACCCATTTATTCATGATACAAAGATTTTTAGATTTTATCACATTTAAATGTTAAAAACATAATTTCTTTAAAATTTCGTATATTAAAAAGTAATAACAAAATTTTAAAAATATAAAGAAAGCCAAAAAAGTTGATTGTGTAGAGTTAACATCTTTGCAATTTTTTCTAAAAAATAATTATTGTAATTTTTTCTAATCTATTACCCATTTTATTTTTACAGATAATTTGTGTGTGATTTGTGTACTTCATGTACATTAGTGCAACATAAAAGTTTGTTCCCCTAAGTCCTATTAATCTCAAAAGCAATACTCGAGTGTATACCAAAAAAAAAAAAAATAAAATATAGTCTCCGCGTTGCTTCCGGTTTTTGCGCAAAATGGCGCGGTTTCGTGGTTACGTCGTTGTCGTGTCATCGCGGAAATGTTAATCGCATAAGTGTTAACGCTCGAAAACACTTTTAACATCAACTCTCCAAAAATCCGTATATTTTTGGACATACAAGAAAAAAAAAAAATTAATTAAATACGTGCTCATTGCCTGATGGATCAATGTTTAAATCAAAAGTACAAAAACCAAAAGCAACAAAATTTATCTAAAAATTTCGCTCACCATCAATTATGACGTTCTGCAGCCGATTGGTGAACGAATCGGTGCCCAGAATGTGTGTCATATCAACAAAAGTTAAAGTAGTCCAAACTAAATCATCATCAAGGAGTAGTATAAAATCCAAATCAATAAAAATAAGATACTTTTCCATTAACAAATGGCTGCTTGCGATAATTATCGGGTTCTTAAGTCTATTATGCGTTGTCGTCAATGGTGTCCATGTGCCCGGTCCGGGTCCGGGAAGTCTATCGTCATCGGCTCAGTATACAGCATTTCCACGACGACGATCATCGGCCGACGGAAGTGGCCAAATGCAGTCGCGAGCAGTTGATAAAACAGTTTATCTAAATGTAGACGAAAATAAGCCGAGAGGCACAGTGGTGGGCTCGATAACAATCGAACCGGGATTCACCTATAGGTTCAATGAACCGCCTCGGGAGTTCACCCTCGATCAGAATACGGGGGAAATAAAGACTAATATGGTCCTGGATCGCGAAGGAATGCGGGACCGCTACGATCTGGTGGTGCTATCCAGTCAGCCAACTTATCCCATCGAAGTTCGCATTACAGTGAACGATGTGAATGACAACCCGCCAGAGTTCCCCGAACCTAGTATAGCGGTATCCTTTCCAGAGAGTGCTGCATCAGGAACTCGCCTGCTGCTCGACGCAGCAACGGATCGCGATACTGGTGTGAATAGTGTCACCGATGATTATCGCATCGTTGACGGTGATCATGACAACAAGTTCAAACTAGCTGTGACGAATAATCCTAGCCGTGATGTGTCATACCTGCACCTGGAAACAACCAAAAGTCTTGACCGCGAATCTTGTGGATTCTACACGTTGAATATCTCAGCACGTGATGGTGGCTATCCACCGCTCTTTGGATATCTGCAGGTGAATGTGACCATTATTGATGTGAATGACAATCCACCGATTTTCGACCATAGTGACTATAATGCCTCATTGATTGAATCCGCAGCGCCAGGGACAATAGTTCTGCGGGTGATGGCAACTGATAATGATTTGGGTGATAACAGTAAGATCACATACTACCTGTCCGACACAGAGACTCAATTCACAGTGGACCCAGAGACAGGTTTTATTTCCACTACCCAACGACTATCGTGTAAAGACCCAAATTGCCAGACCGATTCGTGTTCGAAAAGTTGCGTGTTCACTGTATTTGCCCGCGATCATGGTTCTCCTCGTCAAGATGGACGTACTTATGTCACTGTAAGCTTGGTTGATACGAATGATCATGATCCAGTGATAAGATTTCAGTACTTTCCACCAACGGGCAGCTTTGCCACTGTCGATGAAAACGCACCTAATGGCAGTGTGGTAGCTGCAGTATCTGTGGTTGACATGGACGAGGGACTAAACGGGGACACAAGCATAAGGATAGTATCTGGCAATGAGATGCAACATTTCCGCCTCGAAAAGACACCCAGTTTTGATATTGTGCGTGTGAATGGTGCACTCGATCGCGAGGAGATTGGCAAGTACAATCTGACAGTGGTGGCTATCGACAAAGGAAGTCCACAGCGGACGGCTACCGCATACCTCATCATCCATGTGAACGATGTCAATGATCATGAGCCAGTGTTTGAGAAATCAGAATACACAGCGGTGCTGAGTGAACTGGCTCCACCAGGTACGTATGTTGCCAGCATCACAGCCACCGATGAAGACACTGGGGTCAATGCACAAATTTCCTACACCTTCGTCTCGGGTAATGACAAACAATGGTTCAGCATCGATCCAGCCTCTGGATTGATAACAACACGCGCCGCACTAGATCGTGAAATCCAGGGCACCATCGAACTGAATATATCTGCGAGGGATGGTGGTCCCAATCCTAAATGGGCACACACCGAACTTAAGGTAACCATACTCGATGAGAACGACGAAGCGCCACAATTTTCCCAACCACACATCAATGTTAGTCTCAGCGAAAATACCCCAGCACAGGCATTGGTTGCAATGCTCACAGCCGCCGATCACGATCAGGGAACGAATGGCAGTGTCACTTATACGTTGCCCGCGATCGTTCAACAAAAATATCCCGACCAATTCGCCCTTGACTCGTTGACTGGTCAATTAACCACAAAGCATCAGCTCGATCGTGAGACGATCGCACATTATGAGATTTTTGTGGTGGCTCGCGATCAGGGTGCACCGCCACAATCGTCAACTGCTACCGTGTACCTAACCATCGAGGATATCAACGATAATAGCCCGGAATTTTATCCGAAACAATATTTCCAAACGATCGCCGATGATACACCGATCGGGACATCCATACTCAAGGTAACTGCCACTGATCGTGACTTCGGTGATAATGCTTTAATTACCTACAAGCTGGAGAGCGGTAACGTTGATAATCTATTTACTATTGATGCCCATTCGGGGGTGATCAGCTTGCTTGACGATCTGCGTCAGCCATCGAAGAGCGGTGGTAGTGGCAACAAAGCACTTTACGAACTGATCATATCATCGAAGGATCTTGGCGGACGTAGTTCGGAACGCAATGCCGTCGTCGAGATTCTCAAACAATCAAAAATGGAAAGTTTAGAATTTGATTCTTCTACTGGATATGAATTCCAGATCGTCGAGGATCATGGGAGCAGCCCGAATCCCGACATCGGCCGTGAGGTGGGTAAGGTTCAGGTGAAGGCGGCCAACAAACAAAAGCAACAAACGATCGAGTATGCCATTGTGTTCGGGGATCCTGATGAAAACTTCGAAATAAATCCTCGTACCGGGGTCATAACAACATCGAAGCGGATCGATCGTGAATCGATGATTCAATACAGCCTAACGATAGTTGCCCGCGCCGGATTGGCATACGGTCGTACAACAGTGAACATATCGATTCTAGATCTAAACGATAATGCACCAATTTTTGCCCACGATCGTGATGAGATCCTGCTCGCTGAGAACTCTGCCGTTGGTCAAGAGGTGTACTTGTCACGGGCTCGTGATAGAGACTCGGGAATTAATAGTCATGTCTCCTACAGTCTTACATACAATCCCGATGAGCAATTTCGCATTAGCGCAGCAACCGGTGTACTGTACCTAAATCGACCGATCCGTGCCGAACCGGGGACAGTTTTGCACGTTGAGCTGACAGCAACCGATGGTGGCACACCGATGGCGCTCTCCTCCAAGAATACCATCACCATCCAGATAGCCGATGTTAACGATCATACACCTGTCTTCGATCATACCTCCTACGAGACGTCTCTCTTGGAATCGACACCGGTGAATGCTCGCTTCTTTGCATTGGCCGCCTCCGATGCCGATCTGGGAGCCAACGGCAGGATATCCTATGAGATAATTGAGGGTAATGTTGAGGGAAAATTTGGAATTTTCCCCGATGGCTATTTGTTCGTGAAGTCTCAGCTGGATAGAGAAGAAAAGGATTATTACTCTCTGACAATTGCCTGCAAGGATGCTGGCCAACCGTCGCGTTCGTCGGTGGTGCCGGTGATCATTCATGTCATCGATGAGAATGACAATGCCCCGCAGTTTACCAATTCAACGTTTACCTTTAGCATACCAGAGAACGAGCCGGTGGACTCATTTGTTGGCAAGCTGACCGCATACGATCGTGACATTGGTCGCAATGCAGAGTTGATATTCTCTTTGTCATCGCAGGAGGCTGACTTTACGATTGATTCGCGCAACGGTTTCATTAAGACACTGCATCCGTTTGATCGTGAGGAACTGGTGCAGAATCAGAATCAGAATTTCCTTCAATTGGAGGCGATCGTCAGTGATAATGGGCTGCAGAGATTGCGCGATAAAGTCAGAGTGAGGATCTTCATTACGGACGTTAATGATAATGCACCGCAATTCCTGCGGGCGCCATACAAAGTGCAGATATCGGAGGGATCTGGTGTTGGGACACAGGTCATTCGCGTATACACGATCGATGCAGATGAGGGTCTCAATGGCGATGTGTATTATTCGATAAGCGATGGCAATCAGGATGGACGGTTTGCCATTGATGACGCAACGGGTCAGGTTTCACTGGCCAAACAATTGGATCGTGAAACAAAAGCGGCTTACAAATTGACAGTGGTTGCTCGGGATGCCGCTTTGAAGGGCCAGCTGGCAGCGAGTACGACAATTAGTGTCGAAGTGTTGGATGAGAACGATGATGCGCCGGAGTTCACGCAGACAGATACACAAATTTCGGTGAAAGAAACGAGTCCAATAGGAACGGAATTGATGAAGTTCAGAGCAAGCGATTCGGATCTGGGGATGAATAGCCAGGTGACGTTTTCGATATCGGCGGGGAATCGCAAGGATACGTTTCACATCGATCCAATTAGTGGGTCCTTATATTTGCATAAGTCGCTGGACTATGAAGATACTACGACGTATATTTTGAATATCACTGCCTCTGATGGGGGCACACCTCGTCTCTCTACCACCATTATGTTCACCGTGAATGTTGTAGATGAAAATGACAATCCACCAAATTTTCCAAATACTGCCATCGTTCGGCAAATTAAGGAAGGAATCGCCATCAAAACTCCAATTGTCACGGTGACAGCTGAAGATCCAGATTCAGGAGCGAATGGGAAAGTGACATATGCCATTTCGAAGCAAGAACCTGAAGTTTCTGGTGGCCGACATTTTGGAATTAATCGGACTACCGGAGTGATTCACACGCTGCGACAAATCGATCGCGAGACAATCGACACCTTCCGATTGACAGTTGTTGCCACCGATCAAGCCGATCCTCCAGCAAAGAGACTGTCAGCTGAGAAAATCGTGACGGTGATAGTTGAGGATATCAATGATAATGCGCCTGTGTTTGTGTCAATGAATGCAGCAATACTGCCCCTGCACAGCAAAAATCACGTCAAGCCAGGTCGAGATGGATCGGTGATCATGTACGTCAATGCTCGCGATGCAGATTCTAGTACGAACGGCTTAGTGACCTACGAAATGGTCAATGGAAATACGGATTTATTCAAATTGCATCGTAACTCTGGAGCGATTTCCCTTCAACGATCAATCGCCAATCCCGAAGTTCGATACAAATTGGCACTAAAAGCAACCGACGAAGCGGTCCAATCCGAACGGAAAAGCTCCGATGCTTATATTACGATCATTGCAACTTCGGCAATCAATAACGGTCCGGTGTTCGAAGTACAAGAAAAACCCGGTAGTGTTTACGAAAACGAACCAACGGGAACAGAAATATTGACGGTTAATGCTCACCTCAATTCCGCCGAAATTGAGTTTTACGTGACAAACGTGACGAGTGTTGGTATAAATGGCGGCTCGAATAAACAAGTTGATCGTCTGTTCGACATTGACACGAAGTTGGGAATTCTATCAACTGCCAAGGAATTGGATCGTGAGTCTGGAGTTGATACATACGAGATTGAGGTGTATGCTATTGCATTGGGCGGTGCACTAAGGACCACAAGTACTAAGGTGAGTGATTCAATCTATTTTTTTTATTTTATTTAAAAACAAATTTTTAAAGCTTAAAAGAATCAGGAATAGATATTTGCATGCGGCTGGTGCATCACCATGCCGCCGCCGCCGCCGTTTAAAGTTGATTATATGCAGAACTTCTGGAATGCATAACACGCAGGCCAGGTATTCGTTTTTAAGGTGCAATTTATTCCTGGAAAGATTGCCTTTTTTTTTGTTTTACAAGAAAATTTGCCATGAATTTCTGATATATAGATAGGCAGGTTATTTTATATAGGATATAATGTATGAGACAGATGGCATGATTGTTGTCCGTCCAATGGATTTGATGTCTTTTCATCCTTAAGGCATATTGCAAAAAGAGCACAAATAGATATTTTGCCCTTTTTGACCATGGCAAATTTCAAGCGAACGTGACTCTTTAGCGAAAGAGAAGAAGAGAATCTTTTATACAATCTAAATCCAGTTTTGGTATGGCAAGAAGTTTGAGAAGCATTTGCATAATGTTACGATTTTTTTTTTTGAGATGATTTTGAATATTTTTGTTTTGTTTACGAAGATACAAAATTCGTTTGCAAAAACAATTATTAGCTCTTTTTTTCTGATTTTCAATTGATCTTTAATTTCAAGATTTCAGATCTCAATGAAGAGATGAGTTTTTTATTTGGCTATGAGATAAGGATTGTTACTGGTGTGACACTGTCACTTATTGTAAAATTGAACTAAATTATTTCAATAAATTTGAATAATTTATAAAACGCATGATGTCCCTTAAGTAAGCATACCTACAGAATCAAAAAAACAAAAATCTGTTTAGTTTTGTGACCCATATTAAATACGTTAGGGATGTGACCCTATTAAAAACTGGTGGTTTTCAAAAGTTAACCTATAATACCAGTTTAGAGAGATTACACGAGAATGCGTAAAATTTATTAAAAATTTAAGTTTTTATTTGTTACGGATGTGACAATTTAAAATTTTGTAACTTGTGTGACTAACAATGGTTTTCAAGCATGCATGGATTATTAAAAAGGAAATAATTTTCACTATAATTGTTAGTATTTCTTACACAAAATAGAAAATATTTCAACCTCTGGGAATGTGTAGTTTTTGTCTCCTTACAGAAAAATACCCACTTAAAAGTGATTGAATTCCAATTAGAAAAAAAATTTGGGATTCCAATGCCCATATCGTAAACTGAAAATCAATAGACAAAAAAAATCAAAATTAGTTGAAAATGCTATTTTAAAGTTTTTAAGTGCAAACTTGTTACGGGTGTGACACAAGACTTTAATTTGTTCTAAATACAAATAAAACAATTTTCAAAGTATTTTTGTAAACTTACAACATTTATTTACCTTCACTGTAAATTCTATAATTTAAATGCAAAATTGTTACTTGTGTAAAATAACGTTTTAACTTCCACTGTAATTATTTTGAATTTTAGTAAAGTTCTCTGTGAACTTACTCACTTAAATTCCATATAAATAGTAAATTAAGGTTGAAATTAGTTGATAATGAAAGTATTAAGTTCTTATATGTAATTTTGCTACGGGTGTGACACAAAATTTAAAGTTTTAATGAAATTAAACATGATTTTTTTACCTGCACTATGTATTTCATAACAATTAACAACAAAACTTTACATTAATTTAAGAGTAGGTAATTGTGTGTTTCGGTCGTATAGCGTCGTTACGGGTGTTATACAATATTTTTACTTGCTCAGTATTATTTTGAGTTTTAGCGAACTTATCTACCGGATGCATACAATTCATGTTTAAGACAACGAATCTTAAAAGTTGAACATAGAATTATTAAGTTTTTAAATTAATCTTTGTTTCGGATGTGACACAGCATTTTCTCTGTATAGTTTTCAATATTAATGAAACTCTGTATAAATTCATACCCATACCATTAATTTCAATACCAAAGAATAAGATAATTAAAAATTAGTTGAACACAGACTAGTTAAGTTTTTTAAATGCAATTTTGTTACGGATGTGACACAACATTTCAACTTTCTCAGTATAATTTCCAGGTTTAGTGAAATTTTGTGTGGATTTTCTTGGCTGGTATATTAATTTTAAAATCAAATTCGTTACTAGTTAGACACAAAATTTTATCTTGCTTTGTAAAGGTTTTATTTTAAATGAAATTATATGTATATTTATGAATCTTTCCTATAAATTCTATCTTAATAAACAATATGCATACATACTTCAAAAAAAGTTGCAAATAGTTTAAAGTTTCTTAAACACAACGTTTGTTACGAGGTTGACACAAAATTTGAATTTAATGAAACTTTTTTTAAATGTATTTGCCTGCAAAATTAATTCTTTATTTTAAATAAATCCTTGTTTCGGGTGTGATACAAACTACCTACTAACTTTCAATATATTTTAAATTTCAACTTTCTGCGTCAGATTGCTTACTTTCTTCATAAATGCTATGCCAACAAAGCTCAAAATAAGATGAAAAGTGAATTAAAGTTTTTTTTTGTTACGGATGTGACACAATTGTTTGGTTTAAGATTCAATTAAGTTCTGTCTGATAGCTGATCACAGGATTCTTTTTATTAATCCAAATTTACAGTTTATTTGTGTTACATGTGTGGCACTTGTGTCTTTATGAATAGGTTTGTATTTAATTTACTTACATGTCAATACTTAAAGTCAAAAAATTCAAATAAGAGAAAGCTTTTTATGTATATGTGAAGACATGTAAAATTTAAATATAATTTTTTCTGATCTGAAAAATGGAAAAAAAATTAAATTTATGAAGATTTCGAATACAAATTTCGCCCTCAAAATATTATGAACATCCTCAATTAGTTCTGCTAATCAGCTTGCTGAACAAAAATATATAAATTAGCAACTCAGCTACAAAATTTAAGCCCACACGTACGAAGAATATAAAATATGGCGTAAATCTTGGAAGGACTTTTTTTCTTAACACTCTTAAGGTATTCAAGCATTGTCGTTTAAACACGAGATAGCTGGCATTTTTTATGTATTCGTTCTGTGACTGGACTGTCCAATTGCCAAGAAGTTATCCAAGCATTTATTCAGATTTTTATATTACGTATTTTTATTTTTTTTTATGTATTGACCTCCATAACTCAGTTCATCCTTTTGTGCCAATTTCATGGCTACACGACTTGCACAGTGTGTGGCATTTTTTAATGCCCCAACCAGTATAAGGTAGGTATGTAGGGCGAGATATTAAAACTTCTGAATACACAAGTACCACTATAAACACTACCTCTCAGAGGAAGTTTGAAGTTCATATTTACCACATGCGGTGCAATGCTTAATGAATAGGTATTTATAATTTTTGTTTTTTTTTTTTAATAAAAAAATGTTTTAAAATTTGTAAAGGCGTGAATTTAATAACATTGTTAACCAAAAAAGACTACAAAGAATACTTCAAATTAATTATATTGTAGTTTTTGAGTGTTATTTACAATTTCCTGTTGTAAAAAAAAATGATATTAAAAAATAACAAAGTTTGACTAAACTACAAAATATCTAGATACAGCTTCTAGTTGTAGATTAATTTATAGCCCTTAAAAAGGTAAATTCCTTTTGCAAAACTCAAACTTAACCAACCCTATCGAAACTTTATACAAAATTGTTTTTTTTTGTTTTTAATTTGTTTCTTCTCTCAGCAACTTAATACCAACCTTTCATTAACACCTTTTGAATTGTAAATTATTGCTTAGTCAGTTGGCAGATAAAATCGTCTATCTTTCAGTTCGTAAATTAGTGCGGGAGATCTGATGTGAAGAGGAATATATATGTATGTATGTATGTAGTAATGGCAATGGCCATGGTAAATGGCATAGACATTTTTAGTTGCGTTGTTGTGTTTTTTTTTTTTGAGATTTTAAAATTATCATGGGCCCTAAATTAAATCCATGGGAGAGTAGTTTATGTGTTATTTTTTTTTTTTGTATTTAAAATTTATTTTAAGATACAAAATAATTGTCAGTTGGAGTGTCCGAAGTACTGTCTTTATGTATATTTAATTTATTTGAACATTTTCACCAGACAAGTGATAAGTGATTAACTCAAGCTAGATAAAAGATTAAATGATTGAGAAGATATTTTTCATGTTTCTTAAGTGAATTAATTTAATTTATGTATTTTGAAGATGAGAAGAGAAAAGACAGCAATGATTTTAGAGTTTTAACAATATCAAATTTGACGCAGGCCTGAGATTTCACATTTTCAATTTAAGATATATAAATTTTGAAATATGCACGAATTTTTAAATAAAAAAAACTAGTTATAAGAATAACCATTTAAGTTGCGATAACTTACTTACTTATCAGGTAACGATTTCGAGCACGTTGCTTCTAGCTATAAGCCATATACCTAGACCAAGTCTTCTACGATTTCAAGCACGCTGTTTCTAATCATCTAAACTAAGCCTTATGGCATCCATGATGGCTTGGTCTTTAAAACGGAGGTTCGGTCTTCTTCATTCTCTCGAGGAAGGTTTTCAAAAACTCTTTTATCTGTAGCCTCTGCAGTATTATAGTCCATTCGTTCGATATCCGCCAAAGGATTTTTCTTCCAAAGAGCTTAGCAGCTCTCCCTTTCTGAATATCGCTCAACACTCGAAGCCAAAGAGTGAACTCCGTTTAGATGGAGATGCTTCGATTGTTTAGAGGTACTTCAAAGTTTCTAATATAGACACGATGACACCCACGAGTCGGTATTAAATTTTCCCAATATCTAAACAGAGTGTCTAAGGATTTTGTCAAGCGTGTACTTCGTCTTACGTGTGGGAATTTGAAACCCTTTTGTTGCGCCAAAGTTCTGGGTTCGATTCCCAGTCGCTGCCACCTAAAAACAGAAATGTGTTTTTCCGAGGTACTGCCTCTTGCGAGGAACTGACAAATCCTCCAAGAGTATACTTGTCATGAATAAGTGCATCCCATCTAGCCGTTCGGACTAGGCAAAAAATTGTAGGTCCCCTCTATTCCTGCCAAAAATACGCACACAGGAATGGTTGAGAGTTGTAAGTCACTAGGCCTTGGTTCTCCACGAGCTGTTGTGCCACCAAATTTAATTTATTTTTATTATTTATTTTATTGCGCCGAACCGAAGAAACACTGTTTGGTTCTTTGTTGGATTTTCACTAAAATGTTGTTCATGAGATTAATGCTTACTAGTTACAAGTTAGATGAACTACTTTAACCAACTTGGCGTATGGCGTGCAAAACTGGAGACAGCTACAAAAGCACGGTTGCAACCTGCAAACAAAAATTCCCAAAACAAAGATAAACCTACCAAAGCCGATTGCTTCTTAGAAATTCGTCAAATTTTTAAATGCAGGGTAAACCTCAGATAATCCTACCTGTCAGATCACAAAATAAATAAAGAAAAAAGATGTTCGGGATTTTCTAAATATAAGACGATTGAAAAAAAAGCCAAAAACCTTATTTACGTTCTGCAAAATTTTGTTTGGCAGAAACCACAAACACAGCCTAATTGCAAGACTGTTGAAATATTTGTCCACCATGTCACTATAAATATTTTCCCAACAATTTTATCAGCAAAGAGATTTTTTTCAACCATTTTGGTTAAAAAAACCCACCAATCTGAGAACACTGAGCGAGATCAAAAATGGAGGATGACATTATAGAATAAAATAGAATAGACCCGAAGTTAGTAGCGATTGTAACTAAAGATGCGTTCAGAAAGTTATCACATTCTAAACGAAGTGTTCGGAAAGTGTTTCTGACGATGTTCACACTGGGCAATCTACACGAACGATATTGTGTTGAGTGAGTCCATATTCAATTAAATAAAGTTTTTTCATCGCGATTAATTTTTATCAAATGCATATCCGCTTATGATGCATTAGTTGAATTATTCAAAATGAAAATACAATAAAAATATAAAAAAAATTTTGGTTTTTATTTGCAAAAGTGGTACCTTAAATGCAATAATAGAACTCGTGCCTTTAGATATATCAGATCATGGTAGATGCTGCCAAATATAGATCGACCCTATTTCTATTTTTGTTAATAAATTAATAATAAAGTTATACACACCTTCGCCATATTAATAATTTGCTTGTCATTTTTCTCAGTTCTTATCTTATAGAGAACGTGTTATGCAGTCTTAATTTTTATAAAAAGAGAAAAATATATGAACAGACTATGCAAGACCATTGGTTTGGATAACAAATTGCATTTCTATCTGCGTATACTTGTAGCTAGCCAACAACTTAAGTTTGAACAGAAAATGTCCTACGAAGACGCGACTCGACACGGACGACAACGAATAAAGGTGCTTCTGTAGTTTTATGCAGCAAGTCGCCCAAGAACCGTTTTATTTCCATTCCACTTGACTCCCTCCTGTAAGTTGGTTTGCGAAATGATGGTGAATATATGGAAGAGGAGACTTTGACTTAACTTAAAGTGATAGGCTTTTGGAACGTCTAAGAAGTCCATGACTGACTTCGTCTCCTCTGTGCATAGTTCTCGATGGAAAAGTGCGAATTATTTTTATACTTTAATTTTTTTTTTTTTTTTATTTAGAAGAAGTGGTTTCTCGTGTTTCACTTTTTGTGGCACTTGTGCTGTTTTTTCTCTTCTTCATTTCATTTCGAATGAGCCTCCTGTGTATGACGATGATGATAATGATGATGCACACTAGGAATATGTATATATGATGGCAGAATGGAATATGGCGGCCATGATGGGGACCAAGACGACGATTGCGACGGGATCATAAAAATCGAGAAGCAAACGAGGCTATAGAGAATAAAATTTCATAAATCAAATAATGGATTAACATTTATTATTGCTCTGGTAATGGTGGACAAGTCACACCACTAGGGCTAGGCTTTTATCGTATAAAGACATTTGAATCGATACTGTGGATTACCTTGTGCATATTGCAATAAGAGATAGACCATCAAGAGACCTATAGCATAGCAAAAGACGTCCAACTAACAACCAAGTCCTTCCTATGTTGTGGACTAACATACTTTGAGAAGAAACTTGAAGATTTGTTGGCTTTATTTGTTGGTTGTTCGGTTGGCTAGTTAAGTCGTTGCAGCAATTTATTTTGTTCAGTAATTAGGTGTGTATAGTGGTGTTCTTTCAAGACTCATTCTAGTTATGCAGTATTATGATAAGAAGGTTTTAGTATAGAGAACAGGGGATCGAAGAATTTTTTTTCTTGGTTTTTCTTTTCTGCAATATCTTAGAGGTCGTCATAATGTAAGAATGAGGTTTTATGGTGGTAAAGAAAATTGCAAGTGATTATAGAAATGTCTACCGATGAGTGACTTTATTGCTGAGGACGTTATTTTTATGGGATAGATTTAGGAAGTATCTCTCTTTCTCTCTCTCTCTCTGGGAAAAAGGAATACCTGCCTGCTTTGTGGGGTTTTTATTTTACAATTTTATTCTTTTTTTTTAATTTCATTTTTATTTGCCATCCTTATTATGAGGATGGGAGTGATTTGAATATGATAGTTTTGCTTGCAGAAATTTTATACAACTTATACAACAAATAGACAGGGTAGTAATGGTATTAGAAAATAAGGAAATAATTTATTTGCATTTCATAATAAAAATCTCTTGATTGCTTTGTTATACCTACGTTTGGTAATGATATAACGATAATGACTGTAATATATTTTCTCAAGGAAACACAAATTTCTAACTTCAATTAAATGGTATAAAAATGTATTCAAAAGATCGTTTAAAAAATCTTTGTTTATGACAAGGTCTCGCAATGAAACGCGAAATTAATATTATACAAACAATAAGCCTTGAAAACTGGAAAAATCCTCTGAGCCCAAAAGAAAAAACTTCCATTATTATCTTATGACAAGTATTGGTTTTATATGTTCTCAAAAAATGTTGCTATACTTTGAATTTAAACGACTCTAGACACCCATCTAAAGCTTTGTACCTCAGGGCATATTAGCTCAAACTTTTAACACAATGAAAGAAAAAAAAATATAGAAATGTTATTTCCTTCTTAAGAACTATATCTGTCAAAATTGTCAAACTCTGATCGATTACCAAAATGATGGCAGGAGACAACTTATTATTTTTGCTTTGTCTTTGCTTCGGGTTTGTGTTAACAAATATTATTAGATGGTTTGGCAATGTCTTAACTGTCAAATAATCTAAGTATGCCATTAATCAATATTATATTACTCCAATTTTTTCTTACAGCCATTCGCCTACTTATATGACTATTACTTTTGAAAAAAAAAACCATTAAAAAATATCCAACAGTTAACAAAAAACAAACATTTAAAGCTTTTGACGACATTTTCAAATCAATCGTATAAAAATGGTGAACTGAGACTGACTTTGCGACTTGAATGTCATTTTAGAGTGGTCGTTGGGCTTAGTCTTTTTTTTATGGTCTATGATAAATGAACAACAAGTGACCAACATTCACCACTACGACATTACATTCTGTTTATTCTGTAAAATATAAATGCTGCAAAAAGAAAAAAAAATCAATTTAAATGATTGCGTGAATGACTCAAAATAAATAAAATAGGAATGAAAATTGTGACAGCCAGAGACCGCCCGCAGAGATTTATTTATTATACGATTGAGAGGCTTCAAATTTACACTCTAAAATAAAATGCCGCTTGCCTTTTGGCAATTGTAAAAAAAAAAATAACAATTTTTGAATAAATGCATACACATACAAATTTAAACATTTTTAAGAACTATTCACAATGATATATAATAATTTCTAAGAATTTTTCTCATAAATGTTTAATCATCATGAATAATCAGCTTTGAAAGGAATTTAAATTGTGATTCCTAGAAAAGTATGATGATGGTTAAAAAGATGAAAAGACAATTCAAGTGTTGTTGTCTACTTCATTTGAGACGAAGAGTGATGAAGTGACACTTGAATATGAATGAATAGAAATCATAAAGTATTCTCAAAAGTGTTTCAGTTTAAATAAAGCAACAAAAGTTGGTGATGCTGAGATGGAAAGGTAAACTCATAAACATCACATCAGCTCTTTGATAGAATTTTCTTTCAAAATTGATTTATAACGCATTATGAGCATATTTCCTTTAGAAAACCTTATGTTTACAATTCATTTATATTAAATCCCTGTTAGACCTAAAAAAAATAAAAAAATGTAGACTAGAAGACTATTCACCTAACTTATATCTACTTGAAATTTAAATTTTATGTCACATTAGTTAAGGTGATGTCGCATTGTTTGAAATTTTTCGTGTTTGCGTTGAGTCTAGGAGGCAGAATTATATTTAAGATGGAGAACTAAGACTGATGTCTTGGACAACAAGTTTCGTTAACTGAGGAAAAAATGTATGAAAAATAAAAACAAAACGTGTTTGTTCCTCATGTGGCGTGAAAAAACAATTATTACGAGTATCCTCATTCTTTTTTGCCCTTCATAAACAACGTCTTCTGGCTATACGTACTACTTGAAGTTTTGAATTTTTGAGTTATGTAATACACTCAGAGAAAAAAGCAGGTAAAACTTACCAATTTCTGGTTTATTATACCTGATTTTTAGGTTGTTATTTTTCAACTCGGTAGATCAGGTTAACTGCTTAACAAGATACCTGATTCTTGTGTCGTGTTAAATCAACGTAGGTTACAGGTAAAATCTGCATGACATCTTGTAAATTTACCATAATCGTAACACTGTAAATTTAACATGAAAATCTTGTTAATTTTAACTGAATATCTAATTAAATTATTATAACTTAATGTTCAATGTAATGTAAATTTTACATCTTGTTAATTTAACAAGATTCAATGTTCAATCAACCCTGTATCCTGTATATATTATGTCTTAAATCAATGCGTATAGTTCCCATCTCTAACGCTGCTAATTGTACAATTCGTTTTGCATTATTCTGAAAGTATAGAAATTTATAATTATGTACTCATGTAGTAGTACCTCGTGGCATAATGGTTAGTGCGTAGGACTGTCATGCCAAAGGTCTGGGTTCGATTCCCGGCCACTGCCACCTAAAAACAAATGTTTTTTTCCGAGGTACTGCCTCTTGCGAGGGACTGACAAATCCTCCAAGAGTATACTTGTCATGAATAAGTGCTTCTCATCTAGCCGTTCGGACTCGGCAAAAAATTGTAGGTCCCCTCCATTCCTGCCAACAACACGCACACAGGAATGGTTGAGAGTTGTTAGTCACTAGACCCTGGTTCTCCATGAGCTGTTGCGCCACAAAATTTATTTATTTATTTTATTTATCTCATGAGTATATATTATTTTATTTTAAAAATGCTTTGTGGAATCTATTTGGTTTTGAACTAGAAACCTGTCACACACGGAGGTAGCACACATCCCCTGGGCCACTTTGCTGCAAAAAATTCCTGCTAAATATGAATAAGTTGCAATTGATTTTTTTGAACGGCTTGTGGGTATGTTTCAACACTCCAATATCAAATCAATTTCAAAACTGGTAAAGTGCTTCTTTAAATTGAAATAATTTTATTTGGATGAAATAAACTGGCTGCGTGCTTCTTTAACAGGAGGACAGGTTAAATTCAAATATTTTTATTAAAATGGCATGCGTGTGTGTATTTTAACACTAGTGTCACTTTGAAATGAATAGGCAGAGCAGGTTAAATTTAACAGGTAAACATATTTAAAAATAACCATATTGAAGGTAACTTCAATCTGATTTTTTATTCATTCAGAACACTCAGTGTAAACAAAAGTGATCTCGGTTAAAATAAGCACTATTCTTGTCCAAATTTCTTATTTACCAGAAATAAGTGTTAAAATAACAGGTCATCTTCTTAAACAATTTTCAATATAATAATTATGGCCACCAGGTTGATTTGACACTGAATATAAGGCTATCAAAATCAGGTAAATTTCTGAAATGCCTGCATTTTTATAGCGCACCTTGTGAATTTAGCAAGGCCCAGATTAATTATTTACCGAACATTTTTCCAAGAGTGTAATGTAACAGTATTACATTGTAGAAGTAGTGAGTTGACTACTGAAGTTTATCCTAAAAAACTGTCCCTAAGAGTCAATGGAAACCCCCTAAAAACTGACTCTTAGAGATATTTAATTCGTTAAATTTCATTTTGGTCTTGATCTGAGATTTACTTTGAAAAATTATTTATTTTCGATTTTTGGTGAGATTTTTCATTCTTCTTTAAGAATAACTCATTAAAGAAAAATTATAAACTAAAAAACGTTTCCATTGAAAATAAATCAAAAAAAGGTGTTATTACTTCTAAAAAAAGCTTAGATTAGGGCAGTACTGTCCGAAATATTTCAGTTCTTCTCAGAATCTCACTAAAAGCAAGTCGTCATGAAAAATGAGAAAAATTTTTTTCAGTCCTGGTTAGGTACTATGACTACGATGACTCGTTGTCTCGGTATTATCTAGCTTAACACTTATGTGTCGTGGTCGTGGTTATATTCCTCTCGCTTTAGACTCGCCATTCCCGTTTGCACGTGGTTTTTGTGCATTGATTGCCCCGCTCTATCCTCGCTTTGGTCTCGCCATGACATCTACAAGTAGTTTTTGTCATTCTACAAGTCTTTTTATCATCTCTTTTCGGTCACTGAGTTTCGACTGTTATAGTTATTAAAGTTAAAGTTTTGTTTAGAAACAACATATCTCACGCTTTTGACAACGATACTTGGCTGGCCCAAGGAAACTGTTAACATTGGCTGTTGAATATCTTTAAAAGAACCTTTTAAGTAAATTTTTTAACCACATAGATCATAGCGAGATGATATTATTTATCATTATCATAAAGACAACAAATCAGTACAAATGCCCATGGCCAGAAACGAGAAAATGACGTGCAAAAGTCCACTACAGCACGCACGCAGTAGTTCAAGTTGTATGGAGAGGCGGTCTTATATTACTATAAAATCTGAAACAGTCAACCGATTAAGACAACATTTTCAGAAGTGATAAGGAATAATAGCATAAGACATCATCAGAGATATTTTCACTCACTTACACGCCCTCTTTTTAAAAATTGTCATCTAATTGTCGCAAATTGATGTGTTCTTAAAAAGAATTGTTGTATTATAATTTGTAATATTTCTCCTTAAAAACTTTCCACACCCTTTAATAGAGGACTTTTTGACAAAAATTAAGTTTTTCACAAATTTCTGTGAAAACAAAATTCATTGACACAAAAAATGGTACAAAATGTTAGCTCACTCACTTTTGAGTGTGTTTTTGACCAAATTTTATTCAATTTCTAAAATAAAAAATGAAAAACGGAACCTAAAATAAAATCTGTTGGAAATATTTTTTTTTTTTTTTAATAAGGTAATACAAAGTTTTTACCACGCCCACTTTTAAGGGCTGTACTGAAAAGAAAAGTACCTACTAAAACTTACAAAACTAAGCACTATTTCGTATAAAGGTAGTTTAGAAAGTTAAAAATATCATGAATTGGAAATTTGTTGGGCCCGAAAAATGTTTCTTAAGAAGTTGGATTGAAAATGGTACTAATGTAAAAAATGTTTCTTATAATACAAATTCTACATACTACTGAAATAAATCAGCCTTAGCAATAAGGATTAGATCTGTTGCATTATTGCTTCAAAATAGTTTTTTACTTATGCACAAATATAGCTCCGGAGGGAGTCTGACTCAATTTTGATATTTAGCTCATAGTAAAAATGTCAAAATTGATTCTGAGTCCCTCCGCAGCTCATTTGTCGGATTCTGTAATCGAGGTGAATATTCATATATGTTTTTCCATGATTCAAGGCAATGATTTGAAATCCCATTAACAAAACTTCATTCAAGAATTTTCTATTTTCAAGCATCTAAAGACATAAACTCGTTGCTTTTAAGGTTCGCATTTATTAGCAACTAATTTTATTTGTATTTGATGCTATGGTGGTTTTTCGACCAGGGAAAACTAGGGAACATTTCTTAGTTGAATTTTGAATTTGATTCAAGTACCAATTTTAAAAATTTCAGCATAAAGTTTCTTACTATTATAATTTCTCTTAATTCAATTTGTTTCTTATACATTATGCCCAATGGAAGAAAATTAACAAAACAAGTCAAAAGAATCATGTAGGAAATTAAAAATATTCGTTCTTGAAGTATTTTCATTTTCTGTCCAAATTTTTATATTCAGAAACTTAATTAAACTTCAATGTCAAAAATCTTAATATTTAACAGTTGATGAAGTCCGCCCTTGAACCCCAGTATGCACAGTGGCCCGTTTGTTGAATTTTGGTGACACAAATTATTTCCCACGCCAATCTTTCGTTAAGTGCATACAGTGTTATTGGACACCAATGTTGACACTATTTTCGAAATAACCCAACGGAAAAATCTTTTGATAAATCACTTGGCCTGGAAATACATCGAGCAACTGATTATTTGTTTCGTGAGCTATGTGGAATGTCGTAGACAGAGAGTTACTTGGCAAATAGAACCAAATTCTGACCAGAAAAGTGTGTTTTAATCTAAATGTCACCCAACTACCTTAAAACTACTTTTATCCGGAATAGTAAAATTCTTGAAAAATGTCTAATTTTCAAGATATTTTTTAGTCCCTCGAAATCGTAGCCATCCTCCAATGGAATTTGATAGTTAAGGGCCTGACGGATGGAGGACAAACTATATTTAAACGGAAAAATTGTATTTCGATTGCCAAAAAATCACTCTTTTGAGGAGCAGTACCAAATTGGAACCCCAAAACCACCCCGACTTGCACAAAGGCCTGCAAACCATTCCTAAAGGTATACCAGAAAGGAGGTGCATTTAAAAAGGCTCGTCACTTTTGATGCTTAAAAAAATTGTACTTCTAGATAAATTTATCTTTATCCAAAAAGTACACTTTAATTTGCTTCACTTTCTCTGTTCGTTATCATAGAAGAGCACCGCCAACACTTTCTCAGTATTAAAAAAAAAAAAAAAACAAAGTATATTTCAATGGTGGAGAATTACAGACCCATTTCTCCTACTCATCTAGATATCAAACAAGCGCCCTTCCCTTGTCTTTTCTTGTCTTCACTTCCCTATGACTATGACTAGAGTGCATTGAAATTTGGTCCCTTTTGCACTATTTCTTCTTGCAAAGTCAAAGTCAAACAAAATAAATACAAAAAAAAAACAACATCAATATCCAGCCCAAGCAGCAACAGTGAAGTCCAAAGTCGCCTCTTTATCAAAATCTGAAAGAGCACTAATGCGCTTTTAATGTTAGTTGCTGATACCAATTCTGATTAAAAGCAAACCAAACAAAAACCACACTCTTTCACCTTCGTCTTTTCCATCAGAGTAGGTCCAGTAATAAGGCAAATCAAATAAAAAAAAAAACCTTCCAACAAGGATAAAGAGCTGACTCAGGAGTAACAAACAAAAAAATTATAATAAATTTACTTTATGGAGGCTAAAAGTATAAGAAAGAGAAGGATTCCATCCAACATGCAGATTTTCGAATCAGCAACAACACAAAAATGCAACCGAAACCGAAACCAACCCGCTCGGGTTTTAGCACTGATCTCTGAAGGAATTGCATGTCTCAGATCATGAAAAGTTGGACTCTTGGAAGTATTGAGAGATGGTGCGTTGTGCGTAGCGTATGTTGCACTTCTTTATTCTACTTTTCACAATTTGAATGGATTCGGAAAGACATTACCGATAAGGAAGTACATAAAGGACTTATTTGCTCTTTTGAGTGCAGAGAGGAATTCCTGTGTGTGCATAAATCGAGGCTGCATCTGAACTAAAGAAGCAGAAGGTTGTAGTTTGGTTTGTAGGTAGATTCTGATGGTTGTGACTTTGGGTTCTTCATCTCGTAATCAGGATTTGAGGAAATTTATTTCATCTGGTCCATTGATTCATTTATTTCTTTGTGCATTTGTTCCTTTATCGCATTCGTCTCGTTTTTGTTTTTCATTTTTTTTTTTCAAGTTGTTGTTGTTCGTTTTAATTTTTTTGCGGAGGTTGTGTGTTATAAATGGGGACGCCGCCGTTGTTTTACTCTGCCACCCGAGCACCACCACCAAGTCAGAGGATACCCTCAATCTTAATGCGTTTGCTATCTTATACGCTCTGTCTCTCAAAGTTTGATGTTGTTCTTTGCACAAGAGGAACTTGCTTGCATGCTTTTGAATCTACCTCAATCGCTTCAATTTTTATCAACCACTCTGCTTCGCGTATCACTGTTTTCCTTGTTTTCTTGTTTTTTTTTTTCTTGGTTTAATTTTATTTAGTCCTTTTGGGATATTTTTCCCTGATCGGCTGTTGTGTGTTGTAATAAAAGAATCAGGCAGCGGTGAATTGAATTTTATTGTGCCATTGTAGATTGTGCGTGTAATCCATATAAAGATAGGCCCTTCTTCACAAAACCAATGTTTGAAAGTTTATCATTATATTATTTGGCAATGGGGAATACAGGGCGGCTCAAGCCAGAGCATCAGTGAACATATTTCGTGGAAAATGTGAAGAACTTTTTTTTTTACTGAGTATAATCTTGTTGGGATTATTTTGTTTTCTGTTTTCTTTTTTCTTAAATGACATGAAACATGAAAATCCAGGAAACAGTTGGTTGTGTGTCGTTTTCATTGAAAAGTCAAATTTGTATCAACGCAGATGTAATGACATGTTATTTCTTTTTTTTTTTCTCAACAAAGACCATATGTTAATGGTAAATGATAGCAATAAAGCTTCAGTTTGCCTTCTGTGGTTTTACTATACTTTGTTTACTTATATGAAGTTTTGAACTGAAGTGAATTATTTGTCGATTGACATTATCCTGTTTGTTTTCATTCAATTTTGTTGATCTGAGGAATTTACGAAAAATGTTTGTTTTTTGAAGTACAAATTTTTATTTTCTTCTTATAACTTTCTCTCATACGTATACATGCGTATAGGTATGAAAGTACTTGTACATATGTGTTCTATGTATAAGAACAAAATATATTTTTATAAAACATACAACTTTCAATTATTTTGTACAAAGAGTTCATCTGAAAATGCATATTCTAACGAAACAAAAGAGTTGAGCAGCAAACTTCTTTTTGAAGTTATCATTTTAGCTTTGTTCTTTCTTTCAATATTGCTTTCAAATAAAATTTAATTTGAATAATATTCTTATAGCTAGTTCAAAAAATATTTATTTAATAGATTTAAAATGTATATGGTGTGATTGTCAGTGGGAAATTTTAAGTGATATCATTTTAAACATTTTTTTTGTTACTTTTGTGAGAACGTTAAGTGATATCATTTATTTTATTCTAAACCACTTAGATGAGAGATTAATTACAAAAATTATCATCTGTATAATTTTCAAATTTGTCAAACAATACAACATATTACTTCGAGTGTGTATTTCCTGTGACTGAACGGAAATTAGAAAATATCAAAGAATGCATTTAGAATATAGCTTTTTAGGCAATCTACACGCAGTTGATTAACTTTTGTATATATTTGGTGTTATTATTAATTTAAAAAAATAAAACACAAATAACTATGACAGGTTGACTCATAGAAAACACTTAATGCTTTAACAAAAAATTGATGTGGTCTTAATGGAAGATATTAATAATGTTAAGACGGGACTATACAATAAACTGACTAAAAATAAATATACAAAATCATGATTTATAAGGGTTTCATTTTGGACTAATCAAATATGAGAATAAATGTTGAATATAAATATGGAGACTCTTATGTGATTATAGCTAGTCATGAGACAAAAAATGTCTTGGTCTCGTCTCAGTTTTATATCTTTCTTTGTTTCGAAGTACTGTGACAAGACTTCCACGATACAAGCTCCAAGAAATCAAAGACAATAGTTGTGAGGCTGACTGAGAATGTTTTCAGTCGCTACGATATGGTTTTGGCATTTTTAAATTGTTACAAAAACATTTCTTTTTTAAAATTTAGAACCAAAATAAATTCATCTGAGAGGCTCACATAAATGATCGTATGAAATTAAGTCACAAAGTGGAAACCATGATAACTTTAAATTGCTTCGTTTTGTCAAAGTTTTGTTAAAAATTGAAACAAAATTGTTGAAGTAAGATAGTTTTTTCTATTATTTGTGAACTTTTTGCCAAGAATTTGAAACTCAGATTTATTAAAATTAACAAAATGGAACGTGACAAGTTTGATAAAAATCATTGGAGTAATTTTCAAGAACATTTAAAGAGAAAAAAAAAAACATTTGTATGGAAACTCCCGGTTCTAGGAGTTACACATAAAAGCTCATTGGTGAATGGAACTTACTCCATCAACTTAGGTTAGAGGTCAACCTAAAAATAGATGCATAGATGCTGAGACACAGAGAAACATAGACGTAAGGTTTACTGAGTGACGAAAACTTCTATTTAAGATCAAAATGATTAAGGCCCTCCCAAATCAATAAGAAATATTCAGAGCGCGACGAGGTTAAAAAATTTTTGCTTAAAAAAACTGTTATTTTCCTTATAAACTTAAGATAAAAATGTTAAGAAATTGATTTATATCTGCAAATATCTTAAGATTTAAATAAAACAAAAATAGGGAATTAAATAAATAATCTAAAAAAAAATAAAGTTTTTACTTCAACTCTTTTGTTTCGGTTACAATTAATGAATTTCTTATACGATAACTTAGGATTAAACATAAATAATTTAGTTTTAAACCTAGTACCCAGTTTCTCAGTTGCATGTAGAAGAAAGAAAAGAAAAGATAATTTTGTTTTGTGTTGAAGAAAAGCGTAGTATGTTAAGATTATGGATAGGGGCTTAAGTTGATGCACTGTCGAATGCTTTCTCCACATCAAAGAAGCATCCAACCGACCGATAGTAGCTTGATGGGTGTTTAAGACTATGTTAAAATGCTTTTCCTGAAACTGCATGCCGGAGATGATATTGTTTTCACCGCAGGTATTTTACGGTTTCTTAAGTTCACCTCTTTTAAGAGCTTACTTACATATCTTCTTATAAAGGAGTATTGTCCTGTAGTTCATAGTCATCATGTTTCAAGCAACTTTTTTTGAGAATTTCCAAGATTTATGCAGCTTTTCACTTCTGGGGAAGTATCTATTGAAAATGCAGTAGTTGAGAATGATGGCTCAGAAAACAATTATTGTTATTTGTAGAAGCTTATTTAGGACAAAGTTCGATACACGCCCCAGGTCAGCAGACTTCTTTGGTTTGGAGTTACTAATAATTTCCACCAATTTTCTCAGGGGTACTCAAGTTTCAGCTTTTAACTGGATCACTCACAGGATTGGAGAGTCGCTAAACATTTTATCTATCCAAGATGGGCATTAATGTCTGCTGGATGAATGCCCTTCAATTGAATCATTGTTGCTTCTTCATCGTTGGTGATAGTCTTTTCATGAAGAATGAAGAACGCAAATTGAAAATGCATTGTTTTTGTGGACTCTTTTTTTGTGGAAGGCATTTCAGACTTTGGCAATTTTTGATCAACCAGTGGATTGGCCAAGGTTTAATTAGCTATAGTCTTTTCTAAAATTTGTGTCGGATAGAATTCCGAAACGTAGTATTGAAACATTAAAGTTCACTCAGTATCCCTTGTGTTGGGATAAATGTTTTTCCTTACGAAGATTGCCTTCCCTATTCAGCCCACAATCTTGTCCTCCAGAAGTTTTTTGCTTCATTTCACTTCAACCAAAACTATTCTCTCTATTGTTTTTATTTTCATAGTAAATTATGAGTATTCTGGAGGTTTACTCTATTTTCATTCAAAAAAATATGAACATTAATCTTCCCAAGTGATCCTTGAAATATTAATTAAAAACAATTCTGAAGTTTTTAACATACAATATTTTATTCTTATGGTGCACTGGGTGCCTCTAATTAATTCTAATAGCTTGCCTTTATGGCCCTAAGATGCCAGTTTCAAATGTTCTGGTTAAAGTTTCGGAAAGATAAAGGAGGCTAAATGATATCCGGCGGATAAATATTGCTGCTATTTAATTTCGGTTTTTTTCATGAAAGTCTCGGATAAACTAACCGGTGGATAAATTTACAGTTTAAAAACAACATAAACGTCAAAAACATACTGAAAATTAGACTTTTGTTGTCAGAACAAAAATACTTGTTGTTTTATTTAAAAATGTCACTTCTTTGAAATATTTAAATTCAGTATGAACCACGACGGATCAATTTAATGTAAGATTCAATATACTAAGATAAGAACCCATAGCAGTGAGAAATCTTCTGGATAAAGGTTTTAACAGCCACTTCAACTGGCAGATATATGCTATCCGAGACTTTATCTGTCAGATATTACTATCCGAGAGATTTGAAACCAAAAATTCAAGTAAATCTGTCAAAAAAGTCTGAAAAGCGGCCTTTTGTCTTCCTATCCTGTATATCAGCTAATTAAGTTTTAGATGATTTGAGTTTTTGATACAAGTTTTGGCTCTCTTGATTTAAACAACGTATCGTTTTAAGTTTCAACTTATCAATTTTCTTTTTAACAAATTCTAAAAAGTATAAGGCTGGCTTCCAATTAATAGTTTTTTAAACTTAATCCTTTTCTATGGAGCGCAGTACTGGGGTTACAAACAACATAAAACTGTTGAAAACCTCCTCACTTTTTACCTTAAAAGATCTTTTTAAACTACCCTTAACCACACCCACATATATATGCTCCATCTGGAGATAGGACTTCAGCATTAAAAACGATAAATTAGCTGAAAAAACTTCGTTGAGAGTTTGAAATGAAAAAAAGAACGCCATCTTAATTCTTTGTTAAATATGATTGCATGGACAAAAAAAATAAAATCGTTGTAGTTGTTTTCTCAAAAAGTAGTTTTTATATACAAAATTCTTAAATCATTTTTAAGGAAAATTTTTGGTATGCAAATCTTAAGTATTTATTTATGTGGACACAAAAATAAAATTTGAAAAAAATGTGTCAACCCGTTTTTGAAATATCAAATTGAAAAAAAAAAAATTGGAACTTTATTAAAAAATCCAAAAAAAATTTTTTTTGAAAATTTTGATATGCAATATTATTTTATTTTATCTAAAATTTGTTTATTTGAAACTTTATATAAATCCGTTCAGCTGGTAATGAGAAAATTCAAAATAAAATAAACGCGTTCTACGGCAGGTACTATTAATAGTTATGCTTAACGCAAAATTTTATAATTTTTTGTAGTAGATCGTACTAATTCTAGTATATGGAAAAAGCTCAATCAAGGTCGTAGAAGTCGTTTTTGAGAAAAAAAAAATAGTTTCCTTTCAGGTTTTTTTAACTTTTGTATGCAAGGTACCTTTATTTTTTCACACAAG
Organism: Dasysyrphus albostriatus; assembly: GCA_946251815.1. NCBI lineage: Eukaryota > Metazoa > Arthropoda > Insecta > Diptera > Syrphidae > Dasysyrphus > Dasysyrphus albostriatus. The sequence continues at coordinate 130,372,328 of OX276337.1, read as the reverse complement.
ATGTAAGAATTTCTCTAAAATTATTTTAGAAAGTATTAAAAAACTCTTTAGGATCGAGTTTCAAAAAAATCGATCATATCCTTTTCGAAATATTTGATTTGAAAAAAAAATGTCTTAACATATTTAAAAAATACAAACAAATTAAAGTATAAAAAATATTTATAATATTTAAGAAAAATTATTGAAATATCGTTTTAAAGAAAATAGAAAATTAAAAACATGGTTCTTTGGGAGGCACCATTAGTAACCATAACCATTTACCACTCAAAGGAAGTCCTTACTAAAAATAGTTTTCTGATTATTTTTTAATAATAATAATTTATTGACTATTTTTTAAGAGAAGTTGTTGAGCCGTTTTTGAGAAAAATGCTAAAAATGCGAATATGTAGGATTACTTAAAATAATTATATGGCTGGTGCCGTTATTTTTGGTTCTAAAAACAAAAAATTAAAAAAAAAACGTGAGGCATAATCCAAAATCCACTATGAACCAAGTTTGAAGAAAATCGTTCGGGCCGCTTCGGCTGTCGAACAGACAGCAGAATTGTTTCACCCAATTTTTTGGTGTTCTCTATCATCCTAATTGATTGTTTTCTCAATTTTTTTTTGCACGAATCCAAAACATGCCTTATAGTACCTATATCGCAAGTAAAAATATTAATACCATGCCAAAAATGTTTGCACTAAAAAAATGTTAATGCAAGCCAAAAATATGTTTGCATGAAAAAAAAATGCTTACGCAAACTCCACATTTTTTTGCATTGATTTTTTTTGTATGCAAGGAATTTTTTATTACCATATATATTTATATGCTTTTTATTGAATTGTATTAACATTTTTTATTTAATGCAAAAAATTTTCGTGTGACGTTAACAAATTTTTAAATGCAACAAATTTTCGAGTTTGCATTATTATTTTTATTATTGCAGAAAATATTCGAGTTTACATTAAAATATTAATTTTTAATTGCAAAATGGATTTTTTGCATTGAAATTTTTGCAACTTTGCTTTCAAAAAAACACCTTACCACTGGTTGGGGAAGCTTCGAGAAAGCAAATAAAAAGATATTACCAGTTTGACTTGACTATGACCTGAGTTATAAATATCAAAACCAACTTTACTTTCGTCGTCTGGCCCAAAGTTTAAAGTTAAGATGAAAATTCCGCAAAAAGTGATTAAAATTCTTTGATTATTTAATATTTATTGCAATGAAAAATACCAAAAAATGACTAAATACGAAGGTATTTAAGTACAGTAAAGTCATTATAATTCTAATTTAATTTAATTCTATTATTCTAAGGTAAAGCATTTTTAAATATCTAAATTTTTGAAAACCACCACCTTGCTATAAAAAGTAAGTATGATCCAAAACAAAATACTAATAATAGTCTTAACCAACAATTTTGCTAAACATAATTCAAGCACTTACTTTATATACCGCTTGAAGGAAGCTTGATCTAAATCTCACGCCCAGCAATGAATTTACAATTTTCCAAATTTATATTTAACTAATAAAATACATTACCACAATCATTATCTCTCTACTCTGGATATAACTATCATCAGGCTGTACAGACACAAAAAAAAAGAGAAAAAAAAATTACGTGGGGAACCAAAGTATCAAAAGTTGATCCGATAGAGCACCATACCATATCATCAGGCCATCAGCATCAAAATTCCATCAAAGAACATTCTCTAATTTGCATTTGAAACTCGTTGTGGTTTATTTTTTATTTTTATGATTTTTTTTTTGTTTTGTTTTACTGAAACTCTTTAACCTAATCTTAGGTTACTCCCAAAAGACCCTCTTCAATGAAAATTATTGCTACCATCATGATATGGTAACGTAAAAAAAAAAATGAAAAAAAACATTGTTTTTTGTTATAGTTCGTCTCCACTTATTCACATCCATCTATCGATATATTTTTTAAGATAACATATATTTTCTTAGACTTTTCATAACACATCTTAGCATCATCATCATCATCATGGTCGTAGTTGCCATCATCGTCATCATCATCATCGTCGTTGAAGTCGTTTTCATCTTCATCGATGCCTGAAGAGTCAAAGTCACGAAACCTACCAAGTCAAACTCTCTGATGATTATAGGCATTCAACAGCGAGGCATTCCACCAACAATATTCCATCTTTCTCTGGTCCATCGTCCAAGAGGGAAAAAAGAACAAGACATGAAATAACCAAACTGAAAGAGAAGTGGTAAATATTTTTGCATAAGTAAGTGGTTTAGCAAAGTTACAAAAAAAATTAAAAAAAAAAAAAAAATTGAAGGAAGAAAATCTCCATACACCTTGAGATGAAGTCTGAAGATGGTCTGTCGGAACATGGAACACATTTACCGCGCAGTCACCAACTGAGGCCATATTTTTATTTTTTCCACATTTTTTTTTCCAAGAAGAACACCAAAAACATAAAAATAAAAACCAAAAACATAAAGCAACTGTGTAAACTTTTTGTTTTGTATATTGATGCCCAGGGCGCTAGAAATTGCATTCGACCGGACAATATCTCAATAAATAATGACCGCTCATAAATAATAATCGAAAAGAAAACATTTGCTCGGTCAGTCCAGACACTAGTCGGCCCCGACCGTACTCCTGCTGCACAAACGGCTACAAATTGATTGGCGGCAACTAAGTAAAAAAAAAATGTATGTAAGCCACAGCAGCAGGAGCTAAAGCTGAGTCTGAAGAGTGGTACTCATACTGGACTGCGGGTTGGACACTCGAACTGTGTGTACCTGTACACTAGTGTGGAAGACCAGCGCGGGTGGAAGGATGATGATCGACATTTTTCGTTGAGCAGCATTTAAGGGCGAGAGAATTCACTTTTTTTGATGCTCGCCGGGTCCTGCTGGAATATGGCTCATCTTCATCATGGTAATCGGTTCGATGGAGGTTCGTCGAAGAACCTTCAAAAGCTTCAGCCTAAACTCGACTTGGCATCAAAACTGAATGAAGGATGATATGCATTTGATTCTCAAAGTCCATAGTCAGGGCATTGCTGCTTATCTACAGGGAGGTCGATAAAAATCGTTAAATCATTGTGATGAGCGGGGGAAAACAACGAAAATTCCTTCGAAAAAACGCTTCGAGGCTATCACTCTGGTTCGTCTTTGACTCTTCGTAGTTATATTGCTGCTTCTGCTGCTGCTGGATGCACATCACACATGTGTGTGTTGCATGAATTTAAGTTTTGTTTTTATTGTTTTATACAATGTCCAACAAGATTTTCGATACGTAAATGCCGAAGAGGCAGAAGACCGATCGACTGACGCACCAGCAGAAACCAAACCGAACGGAATTGGCCTGTCTCAAGACAGAAATGACTAATTGACTGCTATTTACATATGACAGTTGATCATAATTTTTTTAAACTTTTTTTTTCTGTTATAAGCTTACACAAAAAAAAAACAAATTAAATTCAAGATGGACAACATCCAGGAACTGCAAGCATCCGAGAAAAACTCAGGTTTAAATTGCGAACATAAATTGACAGTTAAGATGGTACTTTGGGTTTTATCTTATATTATGGCTAAGCAGAGACTTGAGGTATTTATATAAGCGAGTATATGTGATGCAATCGAACATTTAATCAAACATTGATGGATATGTCTGATAATGAAGTGGAATAATGGTTCTTATTTCTTCATATTTAAATGTGAGTGTTACACAAGGTTATATGGAATTCTTAAGATGCAAAATCTGGCTGACTCATGCATATGCGGTTTGTTGATTGACTCTTGAGTTTCATGACTAAACGTTTATTTCTTGAAATAAAGAAATACCACTTCTGTTCACTTCTTCATAAGCATGTGAGTTTTTCATATTTGTATCTGGTAATTTATTTCGATCAAACTTTGACCGAACGAGTTCCAACAAATGAAAAACTTCTAAATTTCATGTAAAATAAATAAATTTGGTGGCACAACAGCTCGTGAAGAACCAAGGCCTAGTGACTTACAACTCTCAACCATTCCTGTGTGCGTGTTTTTGGCAGGAATGGAGGGGACCTACAATTTTTTGCCGAGTCCGAACGGCTAGATGAGAAGCACTTATTCATGACAAGTATACTCTTGGAGGATTTGTCAGTTCCTCGCTAGAGGCAGTACCTCGCGAAAACAAACATTTCTGTTTTTAGGTGGCAGCGGCTGGGAATCGAACTCACACCTTTGGCATGACAGTCCTATGCACTAACCATCATGCCACGAGGTACTACATGTAACCATTACATTTATTGTGCTGTAAATCTCACATTTCTTGTAACAAAATCATGACACTGACAGCTATATAATAAAATTTTCACCTTAGCTTCATCATAAATAAAATTGATCATGAAGTAGAACAATTTATTGGTGATACAGGCTGCAGAAGAAAGTACTCCAACAATTTCGAACTCAAGAGAAAAAGAAATAAAATATCCTGGCGAAATAAAAGAGCTGATATTGCAGAAATAAGAGCTCGAAGAAAATGGCAAGCTACGAGATTTCCAGGTGATAAGGCAGTTTTTAACCATCTCAACAACGAACTTAAGAAAAGAATCTATAAGTTTAAAAGTGTTTCCCTTAGTAGATTGCTGAAAAGTCTGACGGTGGATGTTTCTACGGAATACTCTTTATGGAAAGCAGCTTAGCACCTAAAAAGACCACAGACACAAAACCCGCCAATCTCAAATCTCAAGATGCTAAATTGATTGGAAACCTGAAACAAAAGGCTGATCTCTTCGTTGAACATCTCGCGAATGTTTTTAAGCCATTCCCAGCAAATACAGCTACATATCCCTGACAGTTTGTTGATAGAAACGACCAATTTGAAACTCCTTTTGTCACGCTCAAAGAAGTAAGAATCATAAGTTGTCTAACAAAAAATCACCAGGGTACGATCTAATAACTGCTCAGGTTTTGAAAGAAACGCCTTCAATAGCCTTCCAGAAACTCGAATTTATAATGAATGCATTCCTTCAACTACGATATGTGCGACATCATTGGAAAATTGCAAAAGTCACTGTTATACCTAAACAAGGTAAGCCATCAACAAAAGTAACATCTTACAGATCTACATCGCTTATACAAATCATGGGAAAAGTCTTTGAAAAACTGCTCCTGAAAAGAGAGCAAAATATTAGAAGAAAGAAAACTAGTTCCGAGGGAACAGTTTGGATTAAGAAATGAACATTCAACGATAGACCAAGTGCATCGGACAGACAAGTATACTCGGCTATATTCTTTGATGTTGCTCAAGCCTTTTACAAGGTTTGGCACTTGGGACTTGAGTACAAACTGCATAGGGATCTTCCCAGGCAGTACTTCGAAAAACTGAAATCCTACGTTGCGAACCGACCCTTTAGAGTACGGTACGACCACAAGGAAGTGTCATAGGACCTGGTACTTGAGACTTGAGTACAAACTGCATAGGGATCTTCCCAGGCAGTACTTCGAAAAACTTCAAAAAAATCCTACGTTGCGAACCGACTCTTTAGAGAACGGTACGACCAAAATTATTCGGAACTAAAGAAAATTGAGGCCGGTGTACCACAAGGAATTGTCCTAGGACCAACCCTGTATCTGTTATATACAACGGATTTTCCAGTGGACATCAACGCTATCATGGCCACCTTTGCTGATGACACTGCAATATTGGTGCCAAAAAAATCCGTTAAATGCAGTCGATAAAGTTCGTGATTGGACGCAAAAATGGTGAATCAAACAAAATGAAACAAAATCGACACATGTAAACTTTACAAACAAAAAAATAAAAAATGTTCCAGTTCTTATAAACGGTCCAACAGAACCTTACTCCCGTACTGCCAAATACCTTGGAATGACTTAGGATGCAAAGCTTAAATGGAAAGAGAACATCAACAAGAAAAGAGACGAACTAAACTTGAAGTACAGAAAAATGTACTGGTTACTAGGAAAGAACTCTGACCTATCTATCCAAAATAAACTAATATTATATAAGCAAGTACTGAAACCCGTTTGGACATATGGCATCCAACTATGGGGCTGTACAAAGAAAACAAATGCTGAACCCATCCAAAAATTCCAAAGCAAGGTCCTTCGCGGAATAATAATAGCCCCTTGGTATATAAGAAATAGCGATCTACATCGTGACCTTCAAATCGCAATGGTTACAGAAGTGGTTAAGAGCACGCTGTATGAACAATCTGCAACTGTATAGTTTACGTTTACTATACGTTTACTTTGAAATGGAGACCGTCTTAAATGTACGAGACAATGTTCGTAGATTAAGAAGAACCAAGCCTCATGAGCTGATGGTCTTAAAGTCATGGGAAAGTGTTATTAACTTTAAACTTCCCACAATGTGATTTATAAATTAGAAAGAAAAATCATCTGTCGATCTTTCATATATTGGTCCTGATTCACCGGTTGTTTTAGTGCAGTAAGAGTCCCACACTACTTAGTACCGATTCTTACCGAGTGTTTGTTGAATTTTTGAAGATTTCCATCGGATAATATTAAAAAAAAAGCCTTAACTTCAAAAAATTAAACAAAATATCATTTAAGCAAAACGGATTTGAAAAGTGAATTTTTGTTTGTTTTTCTTCTCATCTTGATCTTATTATATTTTTATTGATTTTTATTTTGGATAAAATCAACATCCACAAAAAATTAACATATATTCAAAAAAGAATATATTTCTTATCAATCTTCAAAAAAAAAAAAAAAAATCTATCCCTTTTATATCATTTTCTTCTAATTTACATAAATTTACTTTTATATTAAAAAAAAAAAAACAGATTCTCCATATAGAGCCCATTTTGAATGGCTTAATTTATTTTAACCAAAAAATATTTTCTTAAAAAAAAGAGGTTAATATCATTTTAAGTATTAGATGTTACATTTTGTCTATAATGTTCTATTAATTCACATTTTATTACTTTATCCCAAAATTTATATAAATTAATTTTTTTTTTTTTTACAAAAAACAAACAAACTCCTAAATCGACTCCATGAATAGTTTTTCTATTGGTTTTTGGGTGAATTTTTGGGAAACAAAAAGAAATTTAATGCATATTGATTTGCATTTAATTTTGTACTCCTTCTAAATTCTTTTCCATCAAATTCACAATCCAATAAATTTCCTTAAAATTAATCTGATCAAATTTCAATTAACTATACTATACGTGTGTCACCTTCTACAGGAATAATCGTAAATTATGTGTTTATGTTTTTTTTTGTTTTGTTTTTGTTTGATTCGTTAGGGGTTCGTTTTTAGTTTTTTTTTTTTTTTTTGGTTGAAATAAATTTGAAATAAAATAAAAATAAAAGCAATTTAACTACCTCTATGTAGGTGTACGTATCTCTTGACGGCTGGCATCGGTATAAGATATTTCTTGATTTTAAGAATTGATTGAGAAATTAAATTAAAAAAAAAAAAAAAAACACGATGAATAACCACATTTACGTTCTTCGGCTGATGTTTTTTTTTTTTTTAATTTCATTTTCCAGGTAGCCAGGATTTTTGAATGAGGAAAAGATTTATGGAAATTTTTTTTTACAACCGCACAGTGGGGTAGAATGAAACACAAATTGGAAATACAATAATTTATTCTAATAATTAAATTTGAAATATGTTACATATGAATTGAAAATTCCTGAAATTAAAATTTATACATTTTCAATTTGTTGAATTTAGACAGAACACTTTTAACACGCCCATAAACACGCCCATTTTTGGTTAAATATTCTTTAATTTCAAATTTATGTAATACAGTACATACAATTGCAAACGTAATTTTTTCTTTACACTTGTATGCCTATATTCAAGCTTAATAATGGCGTAAAATTGTGCTCCAAATGGTTAGTTAGATTTGGAAAACTAGGGGTCTTTAAGATTTTAACAAAATAATTTTTTCCTAAGTAAATCTCTACTTTTGAAGAGTATTATTCTGAATTTAAAACACATGTAGGTATGATTGCCAGTTTTCAAAGATGTAATTTGCATTAAAAATTGCATTTTGCAAGATGTTTTTTCAACGTAAATTGCAAAAAAAATCTATTAAAAAAATCCCAAAATGAAATTTGGATGCAAACGTACTATTTTTGAAAACGCATTTTGATAAACAAATTTTTTCAATAACGTCATTTGGAGCACTATGTTTGCAATTTTCATAAACGTAAAATCAACGTCAATTTGATACTCAAATAGTCATTTTTTGACGTGTATATTGCTATGCTCAAATATACAGTCATCCTGCTTGCACAAAATCACAAAATCTGGCTGATCAACATCATTCAATTTTGTTGCTAAAGCATTTCAACTTTTATTGAGGTTATTTTATTTTGTTTCCCTGTTTTTGTTCTGATTATCCCACTGTATGTGTGTTTTAAGAAAACTCTAAGAAAAGGCTATAAAACTTCGTTAATTTGGTTTATTTTATATTTTCTTTTTTGTATGTATATTCAAAAAAAAAGGCACATAAAATTCATTAATATACCTTTTGATTGATTGTTAATTTTATTTTAAAAAAAAAATACCGATCTTTGCTTGACTCATTGGGTTGGAAAAAAAAAGAAACAAAAATGGGCTTCTGGACTGTGGTACGTTTGCTTTGAATAAAAATGTTTGAGTTTGTAATTATATGCATATGGTGACATAAAACATCAATCAAAATGTAAGAAACATGATGTTAATAAAAATAAAATTAACAGTTAATGTATAGTCGGTGTTTTTTTAATGTTACTATAATTTTTTTAAGTTATTTTTTTTGTGAGTTTTTTTTTTTGTATTGATTTTGTGTTTTATTGGAAATAGGAAATATTTTATTTGAAAAATCTCATTTCGACGGGTGTTTTCCGAAAAAGGAATAATGAACTGAACTTAATAGATTATTGTTAACAATCTTCCTATTCCTCAAACTATATTCCGGTTTTGTATTTCATTAAACTACTCTAAGTAGTCGTGCCATAAGTTCTGTTACATATAAAAACCCAATAAAAATGTTACCAGCATTTCTTTTTCAAATATTAAGTTTAAGTGAGAGTGTCAAAAAGTGAGTTTGGTAAAATCTAAATATTAGTATCGAGAGTGTTTAAAATATCAGTTTCCCAGTTCTACCAGCAGAATTGATGCAAACTTTTATGGCATTTGGCCACACTGGGTTCGATTTTAGTTTTTGAATGACATGTGAGCGCAAATCGCAGCAACTAAAAAAAAAGAAATTAGTTCTAATTTTTGAGTTGTTTTTCTACCGGAAAATTAATAAGATCAAATTAAATTAAAATAGCCTGCATGAACTTGCCACACATTGTATTTGTTTGCGCGAAAATCTTAAGTGAGTGCATTCAAATAGTTTTGTTATTGCAGTGACAGAAAATCACAAGGTCGTTGATGGGCTAATCGCTTATTTCAAAATAAACATTATTTTTACTTATGATACACATATGTTTGTAGGAAATAGCGGCTCCTGACATACAACTTTTTTTTAGCAATATAATTTTACAATAAAATGGTTTTTAATGGTGCCTCCCAAAGAACTATTTTTTTTGTTTTCAATTTTCTTCAAAACGATTATTTTGAACTCAATAACTTTTTTATACTGAAACTTCTAAGCAATGTTAATATTGTTTTTCTACTACCTACAATTTTCCAATTTTTTTTTTTAATTTAAAAAAAAAAATTCGAAAAATTTTTGTTTGAAAATAAAATACCAAAACTAAATGGTCGATTTTTGTAAAACTCGATATTTAAGGGTTTTTTAACACTTTGTATTATAAGAAAAAAGTTTACTTCTATAAAAAGGTAACGGTAAGCAAACAAATGTTAAAAAACCGTTAAGGAATTTTTTTTTTCTTAAAAATGTCTCCTACGATTTTTGTTAAACTTTTTCTGTGTGATTAAATTAGTGCAAATTTTACAAATAGAAACTATTAAAAAAAAATTTCATAGAACTTTTTTTTTTAAATTTTGAATTTTCTCATTATTGGCTTAACAGATTTATATTGTTTTTAATATTATTGAAAAATTATTATACAAACACCATTAAAAAATATTGCATATCAAAATTTTCAAAAACTAAGTTCTCGAATTTTTTAAAGAAATTAAATTTTTTTTTGAAAATTCGTTACCTCAAAAATGGGTTGACAATTTTGTTTTGATATTTTATTTTTAAGCATATAAATTAAAAGTTATGATTTGTATACCAAACATTAACCTTAAAATTGTTTTAAGAATTTGATATATAAAAAATTATTTTTAAAGAAAACCGCTCGATTAAAAATATTTTTTTTCCGCGCAATCATATTCAATCAAGAATTAAGATGGCGTTGTCTTCATTTCATTTAGAGTTGTCAAAGAGGATATGTATTTTAGCAAATTTAAACATCGTATTTCATGCTTTTAAATATTTTTCTCTCATAATTTCCATGTCTTTACATTTATAATGTTCTTAAACACTCGCAGTAGTAGTTTATTAGAATTTCTTAGAACAAGCTCAGGGAGCTAGTCAATGCCTTAATAGTTTAGCCATCTCGGTTTTTATATACGCATTCCAGTAGTTGTCCAAATACGACCTCATTTATTCACTGACATACATTTTTTCGTTTATTTTTGAATGAATTAATGAATTTCAGTAGGCTTTTGGGCACGTTCAATTAGCTTTTCACCCATTTCAAAACTATAAGAAAACTAGAATCATTTGCCACTTGGTGCAAAATGTTTATAAATAACATTTTGGAGTTGGACAAGTGTCTAGTGTTAGACATTGCTTGTAATGGGCTTATAAATACCACTGTCGGCGTCTTGAAGATAAGAGCAAGTACGTGTGACCCAGTCTGCATTATTATAATAAAATGATTTTGTTTAAATAGGCCAGTCATAATGTATTTTTACCTTGCAAATTGTGGAATAATTTTGATTTTGCCCCTCTCTTATGTTTTTGAGTGAGCCTAATCTGAATCTGAGGTTTGGGACTAAAATTTCGCGACGCAACATAGAAAAAAAAGGCTTCTGAAAAGTATTTTTTGGGAGTTATTCACGATTGGCTCGAAAACTACCAATAAATTACCAATAACATCAAAGTACCATTTAAAGTACGTTTACACAATTTCCAAAAAATCTTTGTTAAAAGGTTTTTTCAACAACAACCCATTTGGACTGAAGTGCTAGTAGAAATATGTATTTTTACTGTTTTCGAAAATCCACTCGAAAACACTAACAGCCCTATTATTGAGAATTTGTAAAGCTAGAAACAAAACTAGTTTTAGGTAAAACTAGTTTTGTTTCGAGTTCTATAAAAATTTGTCAAAACTAGTTCAAAACAAAAATCGGTATTTTTCATTTCTGGAGATAAAACTAGTTTAGGTTTTGAAACGAGTTTCTCGTTTTGAATGTTTAAAACTAGTTTTATCGAAGTAGCTGTATTTATTTTGATGGTTTGGCTGGTTTTGGGTCAGGCATACCAAATTTGTTGACCGCTTAGGACACCCTACCTAATTTTTGGACTAGAGACAGACAAAAATCCAACAAATTAATCCACAGCTTTGAATCTCTCAACCAAGTTGAAGAAAGTTGAATCGGCTGGCACCGAAACCGAAGCAATAAGTTCAAATACTGTGTGTTGTCTAAGACTCTGTTCTCTGGTCAGATGCAGTTTTCTCCCACATATATTCTCAAAGGCGCACAAAAACGAAAGGCTTCGTCAGCCATTACAGGGAATTCCTACGAACTTCTCACCAGCTGTAAGGGATCGAAGCGCGAAATAAAATAAACATTCTGCCGAGATGCATTTCGAACATAGAAATGCGCCAAATTGCTTCTGATCGACAGGCCGACAGCGAACGTCATACCGAACTATATACGATAGAAGCTCTTTTTAATCAACGCAAGTTGTAAGTCAGCGTTTGGACATTCGGTATCGGTGTTAGAAACCCAGATTGCATCAAAGCTCAGTTTTCTAAGAAAAGCAGATACATATAGGTTCATTTTAACTTACATTATGTGTATTGAACTATATATATATGGGTACATATAATATTACGCAAATATTATATAATGTATATTTTCCGTTGCATAATAAAAAAATAAAACTACAAACTCTTTGTTTAGTTCATTTATTTAGTTCCAACAACCTATAATTGCGTACATATATAGTTAGAAGGAATACTAATGCGTTGATTTTGCACCGCTTCAATACGGAATGTACTGCACCACAAGATAAAAATAGCGAGATCTGTAATAAAATAACAGTATATATGTACATATGTACGTAGTTCATAGTGCAGTCTTATCGGTGTCTTACCATCTTTGTAGGGTTGACACATTGGGTTTCACCAAATCAACGTTGAAAAGTACGCTTTGTCATCTTGAAGTCCTGATGAAACACCAAATAGTCCAACTCTTCCAATTCAGGATGTTTCCGCAATGTGCTTGGGCGCCTGCAAGAAATCAATCGTTTTCTTCTTCCAAAAAGTTCTTCAAACTTATTCGCGAAATATTCTTGACGCACCATTGTTTAAGATATTAAATATGCCGAAATAGTTTTTGACGTTTCGTAATTAATTTATTTTTGTTGACTTTTCCGATTTTATTTTGTGATGAATAATATAAAAAAGCTTCAAAACTAGTTTTGAAGTCCTTAAAACTAGATATTTCTGGTTTTATGAATTTCTAGTTTTATCCAAAACAAGTTTTATGATTTCGAGTTTTAGATGTCAATTTTTGTTTGAATAATACCGATTTGTTCAAAACTTGAAACTCGAAACCCCTATAGAACTAGTTTTACGTTAAAACTAGTTTTGAATCGTGTCAATAATAGGGCTGTAAGTAACTAATTTTTGCAAATTATTTTAATTTTTGTCTGTAACATGAATTAAGATATACTTTTCTGATGGTCTTTGATGCACTAAGTTTGAATTTGGCCTTAAAATTTGCTCTAGTCCGTCACGTTTTTGAGTTTTTATGCAAATTTCGGGTTATATTTTTCCTCGAGGTAATTTTTTTTCGAAAAAATGTTTATGGTAATTCTGATATATGAATATTTTACTTCTAAATTCTTTTTGAATATTTCTAAAACCACCATTCAAATGAAAAATCCAGCCAATTTGTATTCAAAAGGGTACACAGCGAAAAAATTAAAGGGTAGTTTTAATTTGTCTCCTGTTTTTTGTTTACCAGGGTGCTGATGGGTGCTGAATCCAAATCTGAAGTTTGCGACTTTAATTTCGTGACTCAACATGCTATGTGCTCTTTAAAGCACAAATTGGCTTGATTTTTCGAATTACATAGTTCAAGGCGAAGGCTTAAGACTTCTCGAAGATGAATTGTGGTATTTGAAAAATTCAAAAAGAATTTTGAAGTAAAAAGTTCATACTTCAGAAGATACTTTGATGTAATTTTCGAATAATTCGTAGTTTTCGAGTTATTAGTGAAAAACTCAAAAAACATAAGGTTTGCATAATTTTTTGCATTTTTTTCCATCTTGCGTCACGAAATTCTAATCGCACCTCAGATCCGGATACAGCACCCCCGAAAACATAAAAGAGGGGTAAAATGAAAACTACCCCACAATTTGCTCGCTAACTTTTTGAGCACAAATTGACTGGACAAAAAGTTATATGTGAAAACCGATATTTTCTTCATTTTAAGTTTTTGAAATGATGATATCTTCTCAAGTCGTAAAGTATTATTTTAGTTTTCAATAGCGTTAGTAATGAAAATTTATATGCAACAACGAAGGTAAAATGCCCGACTGGGTCACATGCACTTACTCTTATATCCAAGTATTTAAGAATAAAAATAAAATTTCTAAATTTACAAAATATTCTTTGAAAAATTTTGTACATCCAATTATTTATGGTTTTTTTTTTAAGTAAACGTTTGAAAAAAAATCACAAGTGCCTTGTATATCAATTTCTTATTGCGACGTTTTAATCGCAGTAATATCAGTTGCGAGCGTAAGCCAGAGCATAGACAACAGTGCATTTGATTCAATTCATTTTATGACAGTAGCATACTCAAACAAATTAAATGAATTTTAGATTTAGAAGTGTTGCGATTTGTTGGAATCATTTTCGTTTTAACCTCTGTTGTTCTATTTTTGTTTGCATAAATTGTCGTGCAATCAAAATCGGATATTTGGTCCTTCTGTTAGTCTAATTTATTGTGAACGTGATTTATATTGCAAAAACAGTCCATTGCAAGTTCGCCCAAGCCTTAATGAAGTCTTAATTTAAGCTTCAGCTAAGTTGCAAAACTGGAGGAGAAACTTATTAATCTTGTTCAGTTAGTAAATTATTCTGAAACACAAATGAAGTTAATCAATTTTAACTTTATCTATAACAAATGCTACACTTTAAGGCCGCAACTTCATTAAACTTCATTAGCTATTGCCACAGAAGAACCAACTTTAATAAGCCTGAATGCATGTACATTATAGATACATATGTATATATGCATAAGTTAGGTTATATCCCTTCATATGTGTATTTTCTTATTGCAATAATTAATCACAAAAAATTTACCCTATCCAACATCTATGTATATTTTTTTTAAATTCATCGATCTAATCTATATAAGTTCACAAACAATTCTACTAAACAAAAAAAAAATTAAAATAATAACAATGCATATCCAACTATGGTGACCATTCGTGTCCCTTATTTCAAATAATATTTCTTTTTTTTTTGTATTAAGGAGCCAAGCTTATGAAAGATTCAACTAAAATTTCTTTCTTCGTTTTTAATGACTTTAAACAAAAAAATAAAAGATGTAAATAGTTCTTGAAAAACATTAAAAAATGAAATTCTGGATCCCACGATTGTGCGTGTATTGAAAATTGAAGGTAAAATTTCCTTACTAACCATAGACAACATTTCTTAAGTGTAGTGGTGCAACCACTTACCTTCGAGAGTTAGTGTTTATCCTTCTTAGAGAAAAGATATAACTTCAATATATTTTAAGGCCTTTCAACCAAATTATTCTAGATTTCTACTTTCCAAATTATTATCCCGAATTCTCTACAATTGGTTTTGAACTCATTTAATTTTAAAATGGATTTTTCCTTCCTGGGAAATCATTGTTACACTGATTCTCTTTCAAATCTGCCTTCTCTTCCAATTTCTTAGTTACCTCTGGTGTCCCCCAAGGCAGGCACATAGGTCCACTTCTCTTCATTCTTTCTTTTAACGACATTGAAACGTTTTACAAATATGTACCAACATATGAATAAAAAGTGTGTCTTTAATTTTGATAAAATAAACAAAATATATTAAATAATTAATAGAAAACAAATATGGTCACCATAACTAGTTAATGACAAATAACAAATAAAGAAAGCAACAACCACACTACACACCAAAACCATATGACATTTATCTATAAATTTCAGATTCAGATTCAGTCTATTAATCACACACCGTGACCATGCACCCTGTCACATTCCCATTGGTAGAACTCTTCTTTCTTTATTTTTTTATTTTTAAATATTTTTTTGTTGTTGTGTATGCAAAAAAAAAAAATATAAAATTACTACGTAAGGTGTAGTATGCATCTGCAACATGTTGTGCTGTGTGCGGTGTATGCAGTGTGCCCACACTATCATCTATCTTTATCCACTTTTGTGTATGCCATATGTAATCCCACCACCTTGACATTAAATCTACCCATTTAAATTCGTTAAACAAGTCAAATAGAACACCTCCGTGGTTTGTCTCTTGTATATTACAACTCGAAGGGATAGAACGTATAGAAGAGATCTTTGAAATCAATGGCGGGGAACCGCAATGGACCATCCGCAAGTGAGTCCAAGAAGAAAATGTCCTTTTCTATATGGTCTTCGATGTGGTCGTCGTCTTCATCATTGGTGTGGTGGTGACCATAATCATAGTCGTCTCCGTCTTCAACTTCAACAGCGGGCAGTAAGGAATAACAAACATGAAAATTCTATGTCACAATGTACCCCCACGTTTGCATATATAGGTATAGGGGCATATAGGAGGCTACTTGATCTGTGCATCAGGGATGGGCTGAATAGAGAATCTCCAAAACACAAATACAGATGCAAAATCTATTGAAATAGTAGACTTATTTGTTGTTGTTCATCTACTGCCCCGTCCTATACCACCAGCCCCCAGAACGAAAAGGAACAAAATAATTATTTCGAATAAAATAAATTATCCTTGCGCTGGGCTGCTGTGAGTTGCGACTTTAACAACTCCACCAAGAGTGAGAGCGACTAAACTCAAACCAAAAACAACAACAACAACAAAAAAGATTTATTATCCCTTCAGTCATTCAAAATTGCATAGCACAACGCAGCTTTGAACGAACGAAGAAACCATCACATCAGCCAGCGCCAATTCGTTCTAAAAAGGAGCCAAGGAGGAGCTTATGCTGTTCCTTTCCGACTAACTTCTATAGAGCCAGAATTTACTTTGAATTCAGTAGAATAACTATAAATAGAGAGCCTGAGAGAAGAAGGTAATTAACATATTAGAGTTACACACATAAAATGTAGTGTGGTAGGAATTTCGCGTCCCACACACAGAATGATCTGCAATAGTCCTCTAGAAAAAGCGGACAAGCGTATAATATTCGTTGCTGCTGGCTGAATTTCAGTTTTGGCTCTCTATTCGAATTCAGAGGCTAGCTGAAACTTTGTGGATTGGACTAGTACATACTCAATACACATTTGTATACCACTATTGTTGAAGAATAAGAAAAAACATCAAAGTTAAGCTACATTTGTTTTCAAGGAAAATATATAGTACCCTATTTTTTTTATTAAAAACAACTAGTTTGTTTTCTTTGAAATGTGAATACAAAATTTCTCCCTTTAAGTAAGTTATCAAGGTCAATATTAATCATGATCTGAATCGTGAACTGAAAAACAAAGACTCAATTCAATTCAATTCGATGTTCGAAATGTGTATGTCGAAATTATGATAAATATAAGGTACCTCTGGTATAGCTGGATCAATATCTGTATTTCCATAGACACAGAGTTAGGTGGGAGTAAATCACAAGATCTGACAGAAAAGAAGACAAGTATTTGTCAAAAGAAATTTTGTTTAAACATTTTGGTAGCTTAGTATTGTCCAAAGGTAAGGATAATACACCGCATGTGCCCCTCCCCATGATTTCAAAACTCTCCCTTGATTAATTAATGAAGATCAAATATATAATTTAGGAACCATCGCAATCAATAAGGTGTTTCATTTTGTGAGTCTCTCTGATGATGAAGATTATTGGAGACTATTTAGATGTGGCGCAATTTGATCATGATCGTTTTTTTTTTTTTTAAAGAAGGGAAGAAATCAGGGGTCAAAGTTCCTTAAAATCATTTTGTTTAAGAATATATTTTGACCTTTTTCAATAAATAAAAGGAGTAAAATTCAAATTTTAAATTTTTAAAACTCAACAAAATACTATTTTGATCCTAACACAAGTAGGTACACTCAGAGAAAAAAGATGGTATAACCAACCAATTTCTGGTTTATTATACCTGATTTTCAGATTGTTATTTTTCAACTTTGTAGATCAGGTTAACTGCTTAACCTGAAACCTGATTTTATTGTCGTGTTAAATCAACGTTGGTTTCAGTTAAATTAACACTGCCTTAAAAAAGTAAAACTGTAAATTTTACCTGAGAATATTGCTATTTTTACGTGTAAATCTAGTTAACTTTACATGAAAATCTAGTTCAAAAACATGAATTAAATGTTCAACGTCCTGTTAATTTAACATGAAGATCTAGTTAATTTAACATTTTTCAATGTTGAATCAACCCTGAATCTGGTAATTATTATTTCTTGGATCCATGGTTGTAGGTCCCATCTCTTACACTGCTTACCGTCTAATTCATTATGAAAGTATGGAAATTTATTACTATTGATATAATTATAATTTTATTTTAAAAATACTTTGTGATACTAACTTAGTTTTGAACTGAGAACCTCTCACACATGGAGATAGTACGCATCCCCTAGGCCACTTCGCTGCATAAGAAACTTGTGCAAAAAATATCAATAAATCTTGTTTGAATGGCTTGTGTTTGTATGTGCTTCGACACTGGTGTCACGTTGAAATAACCTGACAGAGTGTTTCTTTAACCATGGCTTGTGAGTGTGTTTCAACACTGTTAGAGAGCTACTTTAACAGGCAGCCAGGTTAAATTCAAATAATTTTATTTGGATGGCATGTGTGTGCTTGCTTTAACACTGGTGTCACGTTAAAATTAACTGGCAGATGAGACTAGGTAAAATTCATTAGTTGAACATTGTAAAAATTACCATATAAAATGTTACTTCAACCTGATTTGTGGTTAAATAGAAATTCATAACAAGCTGTTTAAAAAAAACCTGATCTCAGATAAAATTTGCGCTAAATTCTTGTCAAAATTTCTTCTTTACCAGAATTCTGTGTTAAAATAACAGTTCGTCTTCTTAAATCAACTTGTATATGGTAATATAGGCCACCAGGCTAATTTAACACTTTATAGAAGGTTATTAAAATTAGGTAAATTTCTGAAATGTCTGTAACTTTATATGGGATTATGCACCTTGTGAATTTAACAGGGCCCAGGTTATTTATTTACATGCCTTTTTTCCCAGAGTGTAAGAAATGTTTGTAATGTCAGAACCTGGAATACAAATAAGTTGGCTTGGGTTAGCACTGCTTTATATGTTTTCATTTTCCAAAGTATAAGCTCATTCAAGCCGGGAGATTTAGCATTTTATTAAAAACAACTATTCCATAATAATAATTATTTGGACTTAAAACAAAAAAATCACTGTAACCGTACACTATATTACAATATCGCTCAAGAATCTGCATAGATGAAAACAAAATTCTGTAAAGAAGGGAATATTCTTAACTCGTAACTCTTAAGGCATACTTAAACATTTTCATTGGTTTTTTGTCTATAACATACAACTTGGTTTGGTTAAGATGGTTGCCGTTGAAAAGAGTTGTGTTGGAGAGTTGAATTTATTTTAATTTTATTACTTATTCACATTCATTTCTTTGTGTAGACCATACACTAAGCATGTGTGTACATAGAGAATGTATACGTTTCTGGAGGGTTTACACTCAAAATTTATATTCAGAGTTGCCTAAACTTAATATTGAACTGTGATAGATTGAAATTCTTAAAAAAAATTTATTAAAAATGTGATGTTTTTCTTTGAGCTTGTCCATAAATATGGTTTATCTTTCAAACTTTCCAATAAATTTTGAAATATTATTTTACTTAAATTACTGTTTTGGGTGCCTGGGTGGCTGAACGGCTGTGGTTTGTTCGTATAGCATCGATCTTTAAAAAATAATGACACAACCCAAAATAATAGTCTAAGGACGTCATTTTACTAGAATTATAGCTCGACAAAATTCAATTAATCAATTTCTGGCAATTAGACTTTTATTTCGCTTCAATTGGTGAGTCAGCCGAAGAACATTGCAAGCGCAAAATCGGAAATTTTTGTGGACGATTCTCTTAAAGCTACTGTGACATTTTTTCGACCGAAATGTATAATCAAAGGTCGTACTTTTTTAATAACACAGCATCTCTTCTGGAAGTAACTTTGCAGTATTTCCTAATGTTGTTCTTAACGTTCATCAATCTATTTTATTCAATATTGGGTTTCTGTCAATTTTTTTTGACCACAATTGGCCACATTCACAAAGTGAAAATATGATATGATGAAAAAAGAAACTAACAGATGGGTCACTTTCTTTTTAAAGTAGGCTGAACGAAACGTCAATTTGTAGGACTAAAGGCCATTCAAAAACAATACTGAATAAAAAAATATTCAATTTACTTAAAAAAAATTTGACAAAACAAAAACATATGGACGGCAACCCTGTTTAAACAAGTAAAAATCAAGCAAAAATACCTGTGTGAGCCTATTTGAAAGCCTATAGAACTTAATTCCGGATCGCGTACCAGGTTGATTCGATTGTAAAGATATTGAGAAAGTTAAATGGGTCCAATGGTCTATCTCTATCTTTTATATGGGTGTATCTATCTATATCTATTTAGTGTTGTATCTATACAGAATGAACTGTAGAAAAAATAGAAAAAGATTCAAGGAAATGAATTTCCATTTCAAAGATTTTTCTTGTGCTATGCTTTTGGGTTGAATAGATGTGAATTTATTTTCTCAACACAAACTTCCTAAGGCTGAAAAAAGACACGTGTTTTTAACTCTATACGCTATAATGCACGATGATGTTGTGGAAAAGGAATAGGATGTCATTGGGTGGGTGGATTAAATTACAGTGAATTTAGAAGTAACAAATTATGTTGGTTTTTTTTTGTTAAGAGAGACAACAAAAAAAAAAAAAAATAAACATAAAACGGATACAAATTCTCGTATCTTTACAAATTAATATGTTTTTCTTTTTCCGACGTTGAGAACGTGTTCGAAGAATGTTTTCATGCTTGGATTTTTTTTTTTGACAAATGTGGAAATTCCTTAGAAAACATTTAAATTAATAAAATAAGTTGTAAATTGAGATATTTTGTGTATTATTTTTTTTTTTGTTTTCATTCTTGAAGCATTGAAAATTTGAATGAGTCGAAATAGTGTGAGATTTACAGGCTCCTAAAGTTTCTGAAGACAATCAAAAATAATTTTACTTTTGAGACCCTCCGTACTATTGTGGATACACACATCTGACAAATTGCAATTATTTTTACCATTTTTTAGCCTTGATCTATCTCAAACGTGTTTTATGACAAAAAACTAAAAGTATTTTTGCAGAAATTATAGCAAATAAGTCTTGCCAATTTATGGCATTACATTCGACTCGTATACACTAAACATTCTTGTTTTAAAATACAAGATGCTTGAAAAAGTATTAATTTCTGAACTTATTTATTTTTTCCTTAAATAATGAATTAACTTAAATTTATTTTCTTTCGCGCCGGTGCGAGTCATCAAATTGAATATCCATAAACAATGGTCTTAGAGTTTGCTAATTTGCACTTATCATTTAAATTTGGTTATAATTATTCAGGTTTGATTTGAAGAGATGGTTACGGTGTCTTAATGACGAGGTGTTAATTGGTTTGAAAAACAAAAGATGTTAATTTGAGATAGTATCGCAAAGGAATAATATTTAGAATACGTGATTAAATGTCGGTTGCCTCAATTAGCACAATTAAAGAATTTAATGATTTGAACAAATCAAAGATAATTTAGACATTTTTTTTTAACTCAAAAAGTTGATGTAAGTAACTGAAGAATTTAGACCAAAAAGAACCAATATTGGCTGATTTATTGATTTTGATAATCTACAACTCAAATTATGGATTCATTGACTAAAATTGTGTCTAATTGTCCTAATAATTATTGATTAAAGATTATAAGCTGATGCAAAAAAAACTGATCCTTGCTGGCTTTTTATTTTTAGAGAGTTTACTCTGAACATCTTGTGATGGCTTCTAAAAAAAAGTGTGGGAAATTGGAAATTGTATTGAATTAAGTAAAGGGTGTTTTTCTTAAGGCGTGTAGTTTTCAATCAGGAAATAATTTTTTCGGAATTAGTCTTTTTGACAGCTGTCAATTGATTTATGCTCAGTTTGGTTTGTCATTTCATAATGAATAGAATTACTCCTGAACAACATTTGCAAATCGTGCAAGTTCTTACTAAAACAATGGTTTGGTTCGCTCGATGCACCGCGAAACAATCAATTTTTTGAAGGAAACTTTTAGTGAGCGCATTATTTCGCGTCTTGGGGGTTATGTGAAGTCTCATGTCTACGCAGATGAGCTTGAGACGATTGACGCCTTAGAAGAGATTATTCTGTGCCTCATCAAAAGTTTCTTTCAATAAATTGACTGTTCCGCCGAACCATTATTTTGGAAAAAAAAACAAGGAACAAGCTTTTCGTTTTCGGGTTTCTTTATTTGTTTTGCATGATTTTTATATGTCAATGAGTTTTCAATTTGCAAGATTTTGAAACGCGAGAGTAGGTACCAAAATTTAAAAAAAATATTTTTGTATTTTTGAAAATTTTTTCGAAATTTGTTTTTGCAAATTAAATATTTCGAAACAATATGATAGATTTTTTTGTAACTAAAATACTTTCCAAAATATTAAAAAAAAATCACTTTTATGAAAAAATGTTGGTAACTTTCACACAAAAGTCACAAACTGTAAATGGAAAGTAATTTTGTTCTCAAAAACGACTCCTACGATTTTGATAAGACTTTTTTCATATGTTGAAATTATTGCAATATACTACCAAAAATTATTAAAAATATGAAAGGTACTTAAAAAACGCAAAATTTAATAATTTTTGGAAGTAGATCGCACTAATTTCAATATATGGAAAGAGTCTTATCAAAATCGTAGGAGTTGTTTTTGAGAACAAAATTATTTTATTATGTTTTTTTTATTTTGAACTTTCTCATTATTGGCCGAACAATTTAACATTAGTTGTTTTAAATACAAATTTCAAATAAGTTTAAATAATATAATATAATATATAACAAAAATTTCAAATTATTTTTTATTTTAATTTTGTAAAAAAACCGTTAAATAAACAATTTTAATCTCTATTTTTTCTCCACACAATCATATTTTTAATCAAGGATTAAGATGATAATTTTTTTTCATCTCAAGTTATCTGATTTAAGATCAAATACGTGTGACCGAGGCGTGATTTTATTTACATATTTTGATTTTCGGTTTTCTTGAAAGCAGACTAATTTTATAAAATTTTTTTTTGCAGAACATTCTTAAAAATTAAAGTACGTAAGTACTTTTCCAAAATAGTATTTTTTGGATTTTTAAAAAATCTTGAAAGCAGACTGATTTTATAAAATTTTTTTGGCAGAACATTCTTAAAAATTTAAGTACTTAAGTACTTTTCCAAAATAGTATTTTTTGGATTTTCAAAAAAATATTGCAATATTTTTCCTGAAAAATGAATATTTCGAAAACGACAAGTCCCAATAAGAACAGACTTTTTCAATCAAAAAAATTGTTACAGGCTGATTTCTAGTATACACGTTGGCGTTGAAATAACTTTTAATCTGAGAAAAGTCCTCAATTGTCCCATGACCACTTTTTTCGATATAAGGATCAAAAGTCACAAAAATGGGTGTTTGTTTAATATCTCGAAAATAGTCAGTTTAAAAAAAGCATATTCTACAACCAGGTAGCTGAAGCAATTTTCCATAAAAAAAATCTTGGGATTTTGTGCGTAATCACATTAACCACTAAAAAGTTCTGGCACTTCAAACCACAGTCAAAAACTGCACTCGTTTTCTAACCGAGGGTAGACAAAAGTGCATAACTACTTTTAGAAAATACTTGGGAAACTTTGAATTGCTCTAGAACAAACTTCGTCGTTTTTTTTTTATAGAAAACCACCACAGCTTCCCATTAGTAGAACAATTTTTGTTTAAACATACCGTTTTATTTGGTAAAAACCGATTTTTTGTGACCATTGACCCTTTATAACGGACCTAGCGATCATCGGATAGTTGAGGAATTTTCAAAGATTATAAGTAATCCCATTACTACCGTGTATACTAAAAATCACCCTGTTACAATTGTTTCCTATTTTTGGCATTTTTGTGTTTATTCCTGGGGTAGTGGCTATTTTTTTTTTTTTAAACCCAGAACCTAATGCTTCCTAACCCCCTTCAGAATATTTCAAGAAATCTTACTTTTTCAAAAATGACTAATGTGATTTTATAATTTATTTTTGGTTTTGTTAAATTAGTGTGGTATTCTACAAAAATAATAAATAATTTTAAAATAATTTCTTATATAAAAATTTCAAATAATTGAAAATATTATTGTGTATATCAAAATTAACAAATAAAGATTAAATTTAAAAAAAAAAGGTTCCAAATTATTGTTTGCTATCTCAATAAAGGGTTGTAATTTTTTTTCAATTTTATTGTTTTTTTTTTTAAATTTATTTTTCAAAACAGACTAACGATGTTTTTACAGAAAGCCAATTGATACAAAACTGCTTGAACGGTTTTTCCATACATGCATTTTTAATCAAGAATTAAGACGGCCTTCTTTTTTCATCTGAAACTATTAAAGGAATTGTTAAAGTGAATTTAAATATTTTTAAAACATAAGACTCTTGGAAATAAAAACATAAGGGCAATGCTAGTTTTTCAGCTTCTTTCGTGTAAACACTAAACGTTTAAATTTGGCAAAATCGTAAATTTACTTCTCCAAAAGGCCTTTTAAACCTTGGCTCCACTGTCAGACAAAAATACCAACGCTGAGATCAAGCCAATAATGTAAGAATACAAAAAATTGAGGTGTTCCGATATCCGTTTATTGAAAAGCTTTTCTGAAGATAAACAAATACATAATCCAAAAGCAAAGAATTCATTGCTAGTGAAAATAAAAATTAGTGGCCCTAAGTAACTACCTTGAAGAACTTCGGAATTTTTCACGACAGGGTTTGAAAAAGAGATCCCAAATTAAATCTGATGCCATCTATTTTCGTGAT
The DNA here is from genome assembly GCA_946251815.1 of Dasysyrphus albostriatus. Classification (NCBI taxonomy): domain Eukaryota; kingdom Metazoa; phylum Arthropoda; class Insecta; order Diptera; family Syrphidae; genus Dasysyrphus; species Dasysyrphus albostriatus. Next base: position 130,347,861 of record OX276337.1, on the reverse strand, counting down.
AAGAAGAAATCCAAGAGATAAGTTAAAGAGGGAATCTAAATACCTTTTAATAATCTTTTGAAATGCATTGGAATTCTTTTTGGTGTTTTTTATATGCTTCACTTTAGGTTTAATAATCAAATACCACACAAATTTGATGGTTGCTATGACCTTAAAACATCATTTTTTTAAGTCTTAGCACACCTGAAATCAAAACAAATAAAAAACATAAATATAAATATCATTGCGTGCAATAATGACACTTTCATAAATTTAGAACAACACGAAAAAAATATCTTCACTTATATTGCATGCGACCATTTTTGGAATAACAACAACAACTCCTTATCGCCTCAGACCACCGCATAAAAATAGCAAAATAGCATCTTCTTCTGTAAATAAAACAAAAACAAATCATGAAATTCCGGTGCAGTAAAATGCTCTCAATATATAGCCATATTATTTTTTGTCCTTCCTTTGTATAAGTAATTAATCTACTGGACTGGAGTTCAGTTTAAAATTTTATAATAAATGACTACGACTCGAAGAACTTAAAAAACAAAAAATAAAACCATTAAATGTATCGTGAAGCGTAAATTCTGCGTCGGAGCAAACAAAAATGGTAAATAATGTCCCAACTATACACAGAGGTATACAATGTATGCACACGCGTCGAGGATGCGTTCTTCTTTATTTCTATAAAGATCCAATGAGACGACATTGGCGACGCATGGCGTCGCAATGCAAGATCTTATTCATACAATAAATACCATGTGTGAGCGTCTTAAACCACAAGGAGTCCATCCAGCAGCACCATGCACCACCATCAACCAACTACAACCTCAACCACAACCACCAACACCATCTAGTTTGTTTAATGCAGCTTTAAAAGAAAATTTATTTATGTCAAATGAAACACGGTCCCGCGAGAGGTTGAAAGGAATTAATTTGTTAATTTATGCTGTAAGGTCACAAAAAAATACGATAACATCACTGGCTGACGACGACGACGATCTGGTGCCCGCTCTCAGATTGGATTTTTTTCTTATGTATGAACCAGATTCGGTTGCATCAGTGAAAGGCCAACAATAATTTCAAGCATTCACTCTAAATGTACATCACTCCATCTTTTATGGCTTTATCTATGGAAAATGGACAGAGAAACATTAAAAATGTGATCTCGAATTCTGTTTCTACGAGTATATAAATATGCATCAGGATATCTGTATATACATACGTTCCTATACTAGACAACAATTTCCCGACTTTACCCCCACTTGACCCTCTGTTCAGATTGTTTTCAAGTGTTTGGATGTAACACCTCGCCCAACAGAGGGAAAAGACTCTAAATAAATTCCCGCCACGAACCATCTTTTAAGAACAAGAACAAATTACTCGAGACCACTCGCTGTTTTTCTTAAGTATCTTCAACAACCAGTTGTTGTTGATGTTGTTGTTGGTTATAGCCGTTCGTTTGCAACATTGTTGTTGAGCTTAAGAAATTTGACGAGAGTTTTAGTTTCTTTTTTTTTTTTTTTGTTTAACGTTACAAATACCCCTATGGTGAAGCTGTGTGGTGGGCACCACACATTTCGATCCAGATTTTGTCTTCGCTATCAGTTTTATCGTATAAAACATAGCTGGTCAGTTCTTCGGCCAATACATGAAGGTATCAAGTTTTTTTTTGATGACCATTCATAAACAACATGTAAGGTTACACTTGGTTCTTCAATGAACTTAAATTTATACAAAAAGTAAGATAAGACATCTGTCGCATCTCTTCAATTAAGCGGTAAGCTATTATCATGATATGAGCCAAACGAGATTGTCATTGAATTTGAAATGTTTGTGAGAGAATTTTTATTAGTTTAGGTTTAAGTCTCTTCATAAGTATTTCACGCGGAGTCCAAAAATGTTTGATTAGTGACTGCAGAGTCCATTAAATTCCTCCATTTTGAGTTATTCATTTTTTCATACAGAGCAAATCTCTCAATTCCAATAAAAAGTATTGGTGACAGTATAGAACCTTGTCTTACTCCACTTTAAATTTTAAACTTATCTGACAACCATCCTTTATCAACTACATGACATTTAGTTTGATCGTTTGAAGCCTTTTGACATATCGTTCCTGATCTTTATAATTAGCTGACAAATAAAAAATATTTATTCTGGAATTCGCAATGGTAATTTTTTAAAAAAATCTTTCACAAATAAATCCGTGTTTAGAGAATCCATAGAAATCCCGAGGAAGTAAAAAGAATCCAATCAACTTCTTTGCATTCTAAGTTGTCAAACATTGCAATATCATATAAAGCCCAAACTGAAGCCGATGAATCCTATCCATTCTATCCAATCCAATTCAATCTAATCCAAAACCACAGACTCGTTTTGTCTTCTCTCACTTTAGACAACTGAATGAGCCTCAACATTCAACTTGCAGCATTCATCCTCCCAGCTATGTTTATCCAAATGCACACATAATGCCAGTTGAACTGCATTCAATGACAGAAATAAAAATACGAACAACAAAAATTGGATACAGATATAGAAAACCTGCGGAGCTAAACCAAAGGCAAATATCATGTCAATATGTCATGATATTATCCCATCATAGCAATAATAATATTTACCACGTTGGACCCTGGTGACATCGAATTCCCCTTGCCTTGGATTGAGATGGTGAAGTCTTTGTGAAAAATTGTAAATTCATAGTCAGTCCCCAGTTTTAAGAATGATGGTTGGGGTTTGCTTTAACACCAAATGGCGCGAGGCTAAGAAAACGTTCTATTCGCGGTAATAGCTTGAGGCAGAAGCAGCCATGGGATTGGTTGTCCCCCTCACTTACCAAAGAAAATTAAAGAGCACGGTATTGGCAAATGATATGTTTGCCCGATGGCATCAGAAGTAAACGACCGACCAACTGACATCTAGACGACCGACATTACCGTCAACGACGAGCGACGTCTTTGTGGACGTCGTCGTTGTCGTCGACGACATTGTGGCTGCTGCAAGTTGTTAGCATAGAAATGCAATTATTATAACTCTTTTTACCCCGCCCCATGGCCGAAGAAATTTTCCGGAGAAAGCAGGACACAGCAGCAGCCGATAGAGTGAAAAAAAGGGATGGGCACCCGAGGAACCATCATAAAAATAACAGCAACAACAACACAAGCGGAAAAGTTATAATAACAATAACAGCATTCAGCGCCCAGAAGGAAGAATATATTCAAAAAGTTTGAAAGACCCGCTGCTGCTTCTGCTGCACATAGAGAGTTGAAGTTCCTAACGGAACCAGAAATGATTTGATGTTTGAGAACGATTAGAGAAAATCCATAATGACAATCGGTGCAGCAGCGGTGGTGGTGGTGGCTGTGGAGAGGTCGGACGCTCCTCTAGGTGCACTACCTTTACCTACCATCATCAGTTCCAGAGAGCTCTAGACATGTTCATGAGGACGATCGTCTTCTTCGACAAAGACGACGCGACGACTACGAGGATGATGACGACGATGATGATGATGATGATGCCCAAAAGGAGGCATTATACACTGCTGAAGTCATGCACACCTCTATCACAAGAACAAATTCATAGTGACGATCCAGGCCAGCCGTACATATCTAGAGAACTAGAAAACAAAAATATCTTTCGAATAACCGCAAAAATCTTTGAGGTAATTGCATCTGATGATACCAGCATCTCTGGTCCACCACCACCGGAGTTGGTTCCACCAGTCCTGCTGCTAGTGAATTACTTTAGCTTGGAATCTTCAGTATATGCCTGCTCTGAGTGCAAATCTTTGAATATGGAGATCCCGAAAAACCAACAGACGGACGGACGTGCCAGCGCCATCAGTGTTTGCACAAGGAAATGAGCATGTTCACATAGGTGTTTGCATTTGTTGAAAGCTATTATTTTTGTTTAGTTTTTTTTTGTTCATCATCATTGTTGATTTATGGTAATTTCAAACACCTATAACAATTGGCTGAGAAAATGAGCGGGAAAAACTATCTTTCTATTGGAGATATATGGTTTTGTTGAATTCTGATGGGTATGGTGAGAGAAATGTTTTTCGAATTATAAAAGTAGGAAAAATTCTTTTATAGGTCGGCACGGTCGTCGCGATAGTAATGACCACAATTATTGGGATTAGACGTAACTTGGAAAAATAATTCTTTGTACAGGAACGCGAGAATGCACTGAATGAAATGTGTACAGAGAGGTGCTTGATGAATTGCAAAAAAAGTTTATAGACTGAGCACAGCTGATATGTACTGGTTACATTTCAGTTCATGGATCCGATAAAACCAGCCACATACATGGGTATTGAGTCAATTTTATGTAGTCAGTATAGGAAATCTTAGTCAGGTACACCTAACATATATAGGTGATATGTACCTAATACATTTCTATGGCATATTTACAGTGAAATGGATTTATTACAAAAAAATTCAACTGCCGTCTGAAGAGAAATTGTAGTCATCACAACATGTTATGAAATAAATAAAAGCAACGTGTATTGAGTACATAATATATGTGCTTAGTACTCGCCTATACAGTCAGTATTTAAATTGATAAATTTCTCGAGTAAAATTTGTAATTTGTTCAAATAAAATGAAAAAACCACCACATATTCATTTACTCATTAAACATAATCAGCAACTCGCAGCATTATCATGTATTTACTACATTGCATGTACTCACAATGAAAGAATTTTTAAGTTTTTGTAATGAGCACATAGTGTAACGTATAAGTTTTATATTTATATTATTATCGAACATATTTGACATCATATAATAAAACAGCAAACACAAATTTTGTGGTACATGTACGCCGTCTACAAAAGCCGAAGGCATATAAATTAAATATCGTTGGAACGGTTTTTTTCCACAGAAGAGCAGAATGCAAAAATGTATTAACCAACTAAGCTACAAAAACTAAAAAGCAATAAAATAAAATAAGGTAATAGGTGTGAGCAGGAGCAAGAGCGAGACCGAGCAATTATTTGTTTTCGTTTGTCGTAACTTGAATGTGACGTTTTGCTTTTTTTCCACTCACCAACCAACCAATTTTCCAGCACCGACTGGAAAGATAACTGGAATATCTGATGGTAGCTGCAGAAAATAATAATAAGTAGCTCATACCACGTTTACATGAGTGGATCAAACGATCGGATTCAATCCGGATCGCTATTTCGACCCAGGTTTATGACAACGAGCTAAATTGGATAGAGAAATCTGGATTCAGCTTGATCCAGGTCTACACGGACCTTGCTTTAAGTTTTGCGTGATGATTCCTGGGATCATTCTTTTTCCAATTGCTTGTTTGTTGTTTTATTTTTATGATGCAAGAAAATTACCATTGTTAAACCTTTATTCGGTGTAGGTGCTATGTGGCACGTTATGCATTCTTAAAAAAGAATTGAACTTGATATTTAGATCAGACTTGTCATAACGATGATGGGGAAGACGAACACGTTTCTAATTTTTTTTTAAACTAAAAATGATGGTTCCTGATATGCAATGATATTTTAGAAAATTTACACCTCTTATTTTTCTCAAAAAAGCTTCACATTTTTTTTCTAAAAATATTTTTAAAAAGTCAGGTAAAAGGTAGTTTACGTACAAAGTCTATATAACAAAATGACCTCTAACCGCTTGTTACACAATCTATGGTGGCTAGATTTATAAACCAAAACACGAAATAATTCGCATAAAAAAATTTTTCTTAAATTAAATCTGGAAGCCACATGTTTTCCTAATCTATTTCTTCAATTTCAGTATCCACCAAGTAGAAATTGCTGCGTAGAAATAAGTCAAACGTATATGCATCTACAGAAGCACCTTTTTTGGGAAAAGTTTACACAATTTTAATACTTTGCGCAATTATTTTCCACGCACTTGTATTGGAAAATGGCCATGGCAACCCTAAACATAATGCTGTCTTGGATGATATTTCCACTTGACATTTGTGATTCAAACAGGGATGTCAAAGATTGTAAGACCCTTTTATTAATGGCCTCATCGATTGGGAGAAGAAGTGATTATATGATTATACATGTGGCTGTCTCACCTGTCAGTTAACACTGACAACAATAATGTCAATGATAGCAATCATATAAGTGACAGCTCAATTTTAAATTGTTAACCTTTAACACGCGAAAAGAAAGAATGGCGTCAATTTTATTTACATTGGTTTAAGAAAGCTTATTTTTCTGAACTCAATTAATAAGTACTGTTTTGTAGTGAGTTTCAAACAGTTTTAGACCGCCGTATTTAGTAATTTTGTAGTGCAAACCCGTGCTATTAAGTGAAAAATTGTAAATTTCTGAACAAAGAGAGTCTGGTACTCCGAGAAATTTCTTGTGACTCTTTTGTACGGGTGATACATCGATTTAAGAAAAAGCAAATAGAAATCAAGAGAAAATAAAAAACTATTGACTGAGGGTTGCCATAAGGTTAGTTTTATTTTTTATTTCTTTCAAATTCAATTTCGAATGATTTTTATAAAGTCAATTTGTCGCTTGGTAAAACTGTTTATGAAGAAGAAAGTAATAATGAAAATTTGGGAATATCCAATATATTGACAGCTCTAGTCGGATATGTCTTTTGACGTAGCCCAAAGTAGTGCAAATAAGTGCCCAAACCGTCCCCACATTTTGACAGTTTTCCTTCTCTCTGAGAGCATTTCATCCCTACTCTACAAAATTTCACATTTAGTCCAAAAAAGGTGGGACACAGTTGTGGAACGAACTTTTATGATATGTTATTGAATCAAAACAAACGGTATCTAGGTACCCAAGTTCATTATAACCAAATCAAGTACCTAAAAGCTAGACATTAGAAACTTAACTTAAAAACTGTTAAAATATCTTCAGTGAAAATAAACGAACATTTAAATCAGTGCGCTAAACCACAAAGAAAGTAGTTAATTAAAAATGTTATACCTGAATTGGATAGAAATAAAAGCTTTATTCTGACCATTTCAAGGCGGTTTACTACTATTTTTAGTGCTAAGGAATTTATTTCTTTTCATTACTTAATTTCTCATACCACAGACACGAGATTTGAAGAAATATTATTTATCGATTGAATCTTTTAATTTATATTTCCGATAAACCATAGGCAGTTATTGTACATAAAATACACTCCTTTTTAATGCCATTTGTATATTTCTTTGCATCATTCTTTCAAGTTAATTTAAGGCCATTGAGTGTTGTTTTTACTTTACAAACCCATAGCTTGATCTAAAGCATCCTATTCATACATACCCAACATTTATATCGTTAGTAAAAACAATTCAAACAAATCGTTTAGCACTTAAAGTCGAATTCCTTAGATTTCCTACAAGTTATACCGCCATTCTTTCTTTAATTATTGTCTATAAATTATTATTTTTAGGTTTAGGAAGCTCCTCGCAAAACAATTCGAATGACTTTTCAAAATTGATTTAAATAGCTTTTGGTTTGTAAAATAATAATTTCTTTCTAAGATTCTCAGACAAAGTTTCTTATTTTTCTTTAATATGGGGCGTGTTAATTGCCAAACATAAAATACTTCTTCTGTATGAAGAAAAACTAATAAAATTTTAACAAAAAACCATTTCCCGGCTATAATTCTGAAAAATTTACAGACTTGGATAGGATCCAAGACATAAATTTAAAATCCAAAGACGTTATTTCTTTTGCAACAAAAAAAAAATGAATATAAAGAAAAAAAAGTTACTCTATTCATCTTATAGGTGAGATTCTAAACATGGTCCCAATCCCAAACATCCACGCAAATCTTCATCTTCTCTCTTCTCTTCAGCCATCACCGCAATAGAACGAACTTCAGAAAAGTTTTAATTCCAAAAAAAAAAAAAAAAAAAATAGAAATTCGCGAGCACGTTCAGCAACACTCTCAGAAAAACTAAAACCAACAACACAAGAACAACCACACGAGCACACATCATAATAATTCGTAAATGACCCTCCACACGGTGCCACAAGAGCTAAGCAATAGTTGCAGCGTGCTTATACGCCCACGCGAACATTTCTCATCTTTATGCGCAGTGCATGCTCCACACGAGTGTGTGAAGGATTAATGCGCAATATACAATGGCTTGGCGTTTGGCGTTTGGCGTTTGAATCATGTAAGCTATCAAATTCCAGAATCACCACGAAATCAATAAGTTTTTCTCATTCTAAGTTTGCAATTACTTTATCGCTTTTCCCGGCTATAGAGAGTCGAGTTGGTATCACCAGAGAGTGAGAAAAACGTTAGAATCAAATAATTCGAATGTTAAATGCCCACAAGAACTGTCCGAAAATCATGTTCCGTTCATCATGCCAATGATGATGATGACGGTGATGGTAATGATGATGGTGGCTGGTGACCAATCGTGCAATGCAATGGTCGTAGTCGCGTTGCGTTCACGTTTGCGTCGCGTCGCAGTAATAGTCGTTCGTTGTTGTCGTGTTGGATGTCATTGCGCGGCACACACAAATGCAACCATGACGCGAGCAGTGATTTTAGCGAAAGAAAATGGCTGCATTTGGCAAGTGACACTCATATGAGTGTTTAACTGCCCATCCCATGTCACCTGCCTACGCAAACAGGAAGTCCAGTGTGCGCTTAGAGTGCGTGTGATTAGAACACAACGCATGCTGTGAGCTGTGACTGTGATTCCAATCGCTAGTGTCCCTAACTCCTCTTGGCAAAACTCGACTGTCTGCTGGATGGTCATCATTCTCCAGAAATATATATTCGTATGTTCGTGTATTGCTTGGGGAAATAGTGACGGTCGCCCAGTGTGTTAATTATGTCTGTCTTAAGGGGCTTGAAATATGGAATTCGCAATTTTAATACATTTTGGGAAATGTTGGGTTTACATGAAGCAGTTAAGTGAATTTTGTCTACTTTGAAGTATTTTCCTGCACCATTCAGCCATAAACTGCCCCAAACCTGGAATTCATGCGAAAACGATGAGCATCTTAAAAGCATTTGAAAAAATTGAGGTTATCTAGCTTTTTTCCAAGAGAGCATTAAAAACTTTAATTTTCTGTGATCCTTATAGGATTGTCCAATCTTGGTTTTTTAATAAATTGTGCTGCGCTTGGACCCAATGTAGATATTTTCCAATAAGGAAATGAAGGCTGAGTACTACTTATGGTAGGGGACTGAGAGCGATGCAGAGAGGTTTGAATTTGCAAAATTTTTATTGCGAAATTGTTTCGACATTTAGGTTGATTTTGCGAGATTTTTTGATGCGATGTGGAAATGCAAGATTTTTTAAAGCAAGATTTTGTAACTGCGACATTGCAGGGGAGGAATCGGCTAAGCTTATTTGTTGACTGTTACAACGCCATAGCATTTCTATTGTGTTGTGACTGTCAACTATTACAAATCTCCTTAGCTGATTCCACTTCAGGGGCCCAATTCTGCAAAAGTGAATGATTTTCTGTGTACACATTCCGTTCCACGCCCATAACAAGTGTGAATTAATTTGACTGATTGTGCATACTAAATTATTTGTCAAATACTTAAAACTCACTCTAGCGGAACCGCAAAAATTGACTTGTACACGATTTTCTGTGTACACAGAAAAAACTCACTCTTGCGGAATTGGGCCCCATTATTTATTTGCGAATTTTAGATTTTCGAGATTTTTTAAAAAGTACGAGATTTCGTTATTCGACATTTTGGTTTGCGGGGCTTTGTTCCACTAACTGGCGCGATACAAAAATGTGCGATCGTTCAAAGCAAGATTTTGTAATTGCGATTTTATGAAAACCAGCATTATCAATTTGCGAAGTCTCGTTTTTTAAGATTTTATAAAAAATGAGATATTTCATCATTTGAAATTTTGGTTTGTGGGATTTTGTTTCATTCCCTAAGTAAGGCAATGCCATCGAAGGACTTAGTGGTGCTTTAGGAAAATATTTTGGCAATCGCACCAGTGATTTGAATGATTTTTGACACAGCAACTGGCTTTTCTTAGAATTACCATAGCTGAGCATTTAATCGGCTTCCAGTCTATGCCATCTTAAAATAAAAAAATATTTTTTTCATTGGTCTGCCTCTTGCGAGCAATTGAAAAACCAGAAATGGACTCGCACCAAAATCTCAAATTAAGATATTTCACATTAACAATATCAAGTTTCATAGTTCCCCAATTCAATTAGCAGGCAAGATTTGAATTTGCGAGATTAAAAAAAAATGTTTGTTGCAAAACCCTTTAATTTTGCGAGATTTCCTAAGTTTTGGAAAGTCAATTCAGTGCCTTGTTTATACCCTAATTTTAGATTATATTGTTACCCATAAATGCTATTGTTTATATTTCAATTGTTTTTAAAAACAAAAAAGTGAACACAGGAATTGTATAGCAAGTTATTTTATTTTTCGATGCGGGACTGAAAAAGATGTAACTGTTAGATTTGAGTTTGCGAAATTGTGCTACGTGGGCATTGATTGCGAGATTGTTTTTTTTTTAGGAGATGTAAATGCGAGATTGTTAAAAACTTGATTCTGTAATGTCAAAATTATAAAAAGTAAGAAAAACAAACGAAATCTCGCAAATCAATAGCCCTTATTGATTTGCAAGATTTCGTTTGTCAAGATAAAACAAAAATGGGATATTTTGTTATTCGAGATAAAAATAGGTTTGCGAAATTTGCACCGCCTCCACCACCGGCTATCAATTTCCTTCTACATCAAAACGTCCATACCATACTTTAAACTTTTGCTGCTGATATCTAGGATCTTTTATCATAATTGTTGCCTTGACGGCGATAAAAAAGCGAATAGTTACTGAAGTCTGCAGTCAGTCAATTTATCTTGATGCTTGTAGTCAAATTTGATAATAAATAAAACTGGCCTTAGGATGGTTTCTTTAGGTACACCGATTTCAAACGAAAAGTGACTCAGTGACATTTACTTAAGTTTGCTCTCTCTTTCGTATCAATGATCATCTGCTCACGTTTTTTAAATGTGACCTAAATTATATATTACAGAAATATTTTGATCGTCTGACAAAAGCTTTTTAAGACGCCTATCAACCTTATTACAAATTTTGAATTTAAAAAGTCCAAGTGAAGTTACAACATTTAAAAGCAATAATATTGGACTACCTCAAGGTTCATATCTAGAGTCATAACTTGATTTTTATTTTAATTCAATTGAAACTACAGAAAGATTCCTGTGATGTTAACCCTAGATATCTATGAATTTGTCAATCCAATAGCTGTGAAAGAAAAGGCTGCAGTGTTCTTATAGCATTCTTTTTAAGTTTTTATTCAAACAAAAAACCTATATATGCCCTCGTAACATCTAAAAATCCAAACTTGAAAACCTCAAACAAGAAACTAAAACAAATTACCCATCTGTATTCGACTTACCCTGTTAGCAGGGCAAATCAAAAGTCATATAACTCTTAACCCTTAACTATATAAGTTTCCATATAGGTTAACCATAAAATCTCTACTAAATCTATTCCAAAAGTAGGCTCCCTCCAAGTACACCCGCGTGCCGTTGCCAAACCAAAGCCAGTTGTTGCTGGTGGATGGCGATTACAAAAAAAATCCTGCCTGCAGGTTATGCGTACATCTATCATCAAGTCTTTGAAAGCTGGCTTTAAGGAATTTCCATTCTAACCAAATCGAGGTCAAAACAAAACCTCACCTCTTGAGCCTTGCTTTAAGGCTATATCCATACAACATGCTCTCATGTTGGCTATCAATGAAAATTCCTTCAATGAGGGGAATAAGCTAAAGCACTTTTCTTACAAAAAAAAAAAAAAAATACAACGAAAAATTGGGAAAAAACAATGAACAAGTCCGGACTTCGGCTGGATGGATATAATAACATCACCACCGCATGCACCATCATATAGCGACCAAAAACCAGCCTCAGTTTATATCCTCGATTGAGCGTGCATATATCTACCGCCAGACCATAAATGGCCGACATCTCACATTACCTACTGTGCTTAGATTTATCCAATTTGCGCAGCAATAAATTATCCTTACTGTTACAAACGCTCTGTGCTGCGAGCTCAAGACAAACAAAACAACGAAGCAAAACTCGTCGAAAAGTCGGTATCGCGGTATCTATGGGATATGGAAATAGGATGTGTATAGAGTGTGAATTTAGATGTGCTTTGATTTGCTCCCAGGTTCAAGCAGGTTCCGCATAATTTCTTCCATAGGGAAACCAACTTCTGTATATAAACTTTCAAAGATCATGAAATTATGGCTATCTCCACCTGAAAAAATAGTTTAAGGAAATCTTGGAAAATTTCCCAAAAGTGTAATTGAATTTTTCTTCAAATTTTTCACTTTCAAAATAAATAGAGACAACTGACTGCACGACGATCTTGTGATGAGCTAACGGCGGTGGCGTGGTAGTCATTGCAATCATATCAGGTACAAAAATTGTGCAAAAAAAAAAATGAAAGGTAATTGCTGAACGGTCCAGTGCAACAGCAGCTTAATGAGACTTCTTCATTGGCTGAGAGGCCAAAGTGCCAAAAGTCTCCCCGAGGTGTAATTATATGGCTGCCACAGTTTTATCTTTGTGCAAATACTTTCGCCAGATTGAGATTCAACTACAACCACACTGAACCCCCTCGCTCACTACCCCTCCATTGCTACATTAAATGCGTGATATATTGCCTAAGGCGATGTTTATATTATTTTTTATTTTTATCTAGATCATAATGCAGAGTTGGATTTTGTTATTTTTTTTTTTGGGAAAATTTTTCCCAATTGAGTTTCAAATTTTCACCGCATGATTATAGAAAGGTTGGAAGTTGGATCGAGTTCATCTTCTAGGGTCAAACTAATATTTAAGTAATAAATTGTTTTCATATCTTTTTTGGAAATCTTTTCTCAATAAAATAATTTTGTTGCTGCTGTGTGGACTTTTTGAGTTTTGAGGAAATAGAAAAAAGGTTGTAAATGTACGTTCATGATTGTTAGTCACTGGACTTATTGCAAAACGATTTGAAGAACTTAAAAATATAAAAAATATTAATTTGTGTTTTGATCGAAACAAATGTGTGTTGTGGGAAAGGAAATAAAATAATTGCATAATTGCATGCGATTGGACTATTTAAAAAGCTTGTTTTATTTTTTAATGATTATTATCTTTTAAGCATAAATTCAATGAAATGTTGTTTATTGTACTCGTATTGTTTTAATGAATTTTTTTTTGTTTATTTCCAGGTATGTGAATGTTTTGTTGTTGAAGCTTTAATATCTGTGAGTACAATTATAAGTTAACTCTTATGAATGTTTTTTTTTATGTTTAAGTTTCAGATGTCAATGTCAACAATTTTTTTTTCATCTTTTCATATGAATATGATAGGGTCCTGTAAGACTTAGACCCCTATTACACGATGATTCTTTGCGTCTGACTCTTTTCAAAATTCAATGAGTGTGAAGGTGAAATCAGATGATTCTTCTCCTTCGCACTCATGAAAATTCGATAAAAGTCAGACGCAAACAATCATCGTCTAATAGGGGTCTTATATTTCTTACAAAAAAGTTTTTTGATACCTTTCAAAGTTTTTGAACTACACCCTTTCAAAATGGCTGATAACGTTACATAATTTCAGAAGTGAAATGTTACGTAATCAGCCACTTTGAAAGTCCGTGAAAGCTATAAAAGATTTCAAAAAATGATGTGTGTACAGAAAGTGGAGACGTACGGAGCTCTATAATACACACTTGAAAAATGTCAAGCTTTGCCTAGCAGTTTTTCGAGTTACGAGTGAAAACCTTGTTGAATTGTCTTTTAATCATACCATGACCGTGACCATATGTATATATTTGGATCTAATTTTCAAAGTTTTTTTTAATGAAAAAGAAAAAAATTAAGTTTTGTAAAATCCGACTGCCACGCCCACTTTCATTCATTCTTGGTTTCACGAAAACGATTCTTTTTTCTGTATTTCTATTGGTTGCAACTTAAAAGATTGCGATTTAATTTTCAGAGTTTATTCCTATGAAAAAGGAAAAAATTAATAAAAACTATTTCAATGTTATCCAACTCTTACCACGCCCACTTTTAACATTTATCGGTTTCTAGGAAAGTGCTATAATGTTCTGTATGGAATTTTATTTAAAAGTTTATTCTAATGAACGAGAAAAAATAAAAAGGAGAGTTTTGTAAAATTTTCCCAATGGCCACGCCCTTTTTGTCTTATTTGTTTGTTTGTCTAAAATGGACATTTTATTTTCAAGGTTTGTTCACATATAAGAGAACAAAAATAATATAAAATAAATGTTTGTAAAATCAGAGCATTACCGCGACCACTTTTCTTAGTACTTGATTTTTAGAAAGAAGCTTTATTTTCTCTATCCCTGGGAATGGACTGAAATAATGTCGATAATATTTTCAGAACTTTATCTTATGAAGTACAAAATTTAATGTTTGAAGTGCTTAAAATTGTACAACAAATCATTTGTTTAGGAAATTGCTCAACAAAAATAAAAAATGGTGTTGTGCAACAGCTCGTGGAGAACCAGGGCCTAGTGACTTACTACTCGCAACCATTCCTGTGTGCGTGTTATTGGCAGGAATGCAGGGGATCTGCAATTTTTTGCTAAGTCCGAATGGCTAGATAAGAAGCACTTATTCATGCAAAATAATACTTCTTGAGGATTTGTCAGTTCCTCGGAAAAAGCATTTCTGTTTTTAGGTGGAAACGGCTGTGTATCGAACCCAGACATTCGGCGTGACAATCCAACGTACTAACCATTATGCCTCAAGGTACTCCTAGGAAATTGTTCTAACGATTTTAATTTTAACTTTTGATTTCTGTATACATGGGTTTCTATACTTTTATAGATGGCTATGCATTTGTTAAAAAAATTCAAATTCGAGATCATAATCAAACTTCATTACCCTCAAAGGGAAAGTGAAAAAAGTGGGTTTTACATCTCTGTCTGACTGTCCATGACTACCTGTTTGTCTTTTTGGCTAGGTTCTTAACAGCAGGATTGATTTTAATTAAACTTGATACATTGAATTTTTTGTTCGTCCCCCCGGAACAAATTTTTTAATTTTTGTTTGCTTGGATACAAAAACAGCGGTATCCACCTCAATTTTTTTGTCAATATAACAAAATATTATTTTTCTCAAACCTGCCTTTCACTTTTAGAAAGACTACATTCAAGTGAAAAAACTTTTGTTCAAAGAAATGTCTACTAGCGATATCTCTTAAAACAATATTTGTTTTTGATTTTCATGAAAACGCTGTGATTGCCATTGATATTTTTTAAAACTGTTTAGATAAAATTATGTAATAAAGTTT
This sequence comes from Dasysyrphus albostriatus, assembly GCA_946251815.1. Taxonomy (NCBI): domain Eukaryota; kingdom Metazoa; phylum Arthropoda; class Insecta; order Diptera; family Syrphidae; genus Dasysyrphus; species Dasysyrphus albostriatus. Next base: position 130,332,587 of record OX276337.1, on the reverse strand, counting down.
TCAAAAATATCTACTTAGACTTAAGAAAAATAGATCAATTTGTTACTACTCTCCCATAAGAATTTTAAGGCCTTTTTAGAATATTTTAAGAATATATTTTGTATGTAAAAATAACCACTATTTACTATTCAAATGTTTAAAACATTTTCAAAAAATAAAAATCTCTTTTTCTCAAAAGCTGCTCCTAGGTTGTATATAAAAAATTTCTGTGTACCTTTTTTTTTTTAATTTTTATTATGAGTTTGAAGAAAATTATAAATTAACACTCTTCTGCTTAAGTTGAGTGGATGAATTAAGTTCCAATTATTTTCTTTATTTGAACTAAACATTTTATATCTCAAATAAAACGCGTTGATTATAATTTTTCAAGCATTTAATATTTATTTTCTTACTAGGAACTTTCAAAAAATTGTTTATTTTTAATTTTGTCATTATTATTATTTTTTTTTTCTAAAAAATACTTCAAAAATATTTACATATAGTAAAATAATTTTTATATTATCAAGATTGAAATTAAGAACTTTTAAAATATAAAAAAAAAAAAATATAAAAAAGCAGTTAAATCGTTCTTTTAATTGCATAAACAACTACTTAAAAAACTTAGAGTCTAAAAACAAGTATGCCATTTGATTACTTGAAAAAATATGAATATGTGAAAAAAAAAAAATTTTAAACCGTACAAAATAATTTTTATATATAAAATTTTAATAATATTTAAAAAAAAAGTTTTAATATTCCAGTTTTGAGTATGTACTAAAATACATTTTTAAACCTAGTTTCATAAAAATTCATTAACTCATTTTTGAAATATTTAATTTTCAAAAATAAATTTTTAATATATTTTTAAAATCCCAAATTTATTTTTATCAAAATTTTGATATGCAATACTATTTAACATTTTAGAAAAAAATTTGCATACAAATTTTGACTGAAATCGTTTTAGCCGTTAATGAGAAAATCAAAAATGAAAAACCTTTTTTTCTTATCAAAAAGTACACAATACTTATAATAATGCACTTATTTTTTTTTATCAAAATCGTTGGAGCCGTTTTTGAGATAAATAAGCTTTTCATTTACGGTTGTAGGGCAAATACCGTTATTTTTGGTGCTACAAAATTTTTCAATTTTCCCTCTGGAGAGTTACAAAAAAACCTTCAGTTCAAAATTTAAAGAAAATTGCTTCAGTGGCTTAGGCTGTGGGTCGATATACGGACAGACAGACAGACAGAGTGACACACAAAATTGTGTCACCCACTTTTTTCGTGTTCTCTATCATCGTAATGTCATGTTTGATTGTTATCTCAAAAACTTGTCCTATAGTACCTATATAGCAAGTTATAAAAGGAACAGATACGCCACTGTACTGAAATTTTGACTACTCATTTTTAAGACATTTAGAATCAATAGTTAATTTAGTAAAAAACAATGTACGCATTTCAAACCAGAAATATATGAGAACATTTCACATTATACATAGCAAAAAGAGCAGTGGATAAAAAAGAATCATAGTTGGCATGGGATCGCCCCATATAGCTTTTGGGTTTATATTTCAACTTTGATGTTTAATCCGGTTTCTTCTAGTTAATCTACAGTTACACATGTACGAAAGTGTGAATTTTGCTCTATATTGAAAATTCCTTTGGTTAATAGGCGGGAATGTGTATCCGTCGTTTATGAAGTGGATTACGCTCTCGTTATATTTAAGTATTTAAGTTTTAAATTATATGTAAACGTGCAGTTGCTTACGAAAAATATACTTATATACTCTCTATAATGTGCAAACGCTTAAAAAACACCTAAATACTCTCTATAAAGCCAGTTTAAGGGTTCGTACATCAAATCTTTTGCTTTGAACACATTTTTCATTGGTTTTTTAGTCGATCGAAAAAATAATAAACTGAAGTTTTTATTGATTATCTGGAAGGACAAAATTCGTTACATTTAAATAACTGTCAGGAATTATTAAATGTATAACTTTAATTGATGTTTAATAAAAACAAGTGGTTGTGGTAAAGGAAATACTTTAACTGTTTTTATTCTAAACTCTTCCTACCATAGTATTTATTAAAAAAAAAAACAACAACTAGCTATATTTGTCTGCTAATGTTAAAATTTCTTTTCCTTATAAAAAGTGTTTTTGTCTTTTTTTTTCCATTCACCTTAAAAGGTATTGTTTTATCTGTGGCATGTCTCTTAACTTTTCGATCACCCCATCACGAATTCAATAAAAAAAAAAATAAAACTAAAACTTTATTTTAATGATATTTTCCAGCTTGATATCGAATTGAATGTCTGAATAAAGCAATAAAATATCCCTAAGACCTTTTTGTTTGTCATAATAATCTCTTAAACACCTCACCCAGTCAGTTAATGTGCTGGGGTTTTATATTGAAAATATATAAAAAATAAAAAAAAAAATAGTAAACTTTTCCCAATCGCATTTGAGAGAGTGGCTTAGCACATTAATAATAAAAAAAAAAAACCTACCAAAGACACTATCTTCCTCTTTCGTGGTAATAACAATCATTTAAATCAAATAAACATCCACACCAAAGTGCAAAGTACCAACACCCACAGCAGTACTAATTTACATTTTTTACCATTGCGCTGTCAAGCGGTGTGGAAGGAACTATGCTTTTTTTGTTTTGACTCATGCTACATCGTCCCTATGGATGCGATTCCTTTTATTTTTTCTTTTTTTTTTTGTTCGTCACTCCTCTACTCGTTGACTGAAGTTGGTAATGAAGATATCAAATTCGAACCGACTGGAAGTAATAACCAATATTACTGCACCTATAAAAGGTTATTCCATCAAACAACAACATAACACTTTATTTTCTTAACTCTTTTCTCTCTGCGCTGTTTATTTGGATCTTTTTTTTTCTTCTTATTTTTTGTTTTGTATCTTTACATCTCTTTTTTTTCATTTTTTTGTAGTTTATATTTTTTATTTTTGTTAAATCTTCATCTCTCACTTGAATAGAGAGACCCCCTTTCTTTGTGATTGCATGCTCTAGGGCCCGTCACCACGCGGGTAGAATAAATATCTAAGTGGTACAACAAAAGAGACAGACAGGTATAAAACTAACTAGAAACAGATGAAATCAATGACCTAACAAGAGGTTCCACAATACCTACAACAACAACAAACACAGAAAAAAATATAGAAGATAAAAAAGAAAAAAAAAATCTAACACAAAAGATATCCAAGAACAAGTGCAAGAAAAATTCCAACTTCAAGTCGGACTCGAACTCGAACTTGGGCCTCTGTATATATATTTTTTTTTTTTGTTATTTTGGTGTGGCTTCTTCTCGTTCTATTATGTCTGGTGTGGAATAAGATCCGCCTCCTCCATCTGCTGGGACAAACCATCACCATCATCATCATCATCATCAAGATTCGAACCCATGGCCATGATGAATCGTATAAGCGCGGTCCGATCGGTCTACGAAACGAAACAGAGTGAGCAAAAACTCCCCCCATAAATCCTTAACTATACTACAATTAAGTTTATCAATTTATCCATTTTGATATCTTTCCCTCATTTATTACTCGCATTGCTGCTTTTTTTTCGTATTGAAATAGATGTGCGGATTTTTATTTTTGTATCTTTTTGTGTTCAATAGCATATCCGTAGCTTCTGTATGTTGGATGTCCGCTGTTTCGAGATAGGTATACTTTTTGAAATGGGTAGTGGGCAGCGGGCGGGTGGCGATGGCGGACGAAGTAGCTATAGCATAGAAGAGATGCGTTTGGTTTTGAGTATATCTTAAAGATACTCTCTGTATACGCAGAATAAAACCGTTTCTTTGATTGGGATAATTGTGTGTAGATACTTTGGCATCGTTCATATCTATAAACTTATTTTTTTTGTTTTTGTTGTTGTTCGGTGCACATTTAGTTAGTAATTCGTGTTGGTATGTTGTTGTTGGTGATGTGATGCTTGGTTATAGGAAAAGCATGTTTGACCATAGTTAGGAGATGTGATAGAGAAGAATATCTGGAATCTTTCATATAGCATCAGCTCAATATCAGCACAGAGGAAAGCAATACAAGCCGCGCATCAAAGTGATGGAAAACTTGATAATTTTATGTGATTGTGTATAAAAAAATAAGTAAATAAAAGGATGAAGGAGACAAAGAGCGGGTGGGGTCGTAGTTGTAGATTTTTAGTCATTTGTCGCCAAAGATGGCTTTTGCCATTTAACTTGATTGGGTTATAGTTAAAGCTTGTTTCATCAGAATGAAACGATGAGTTCTTGAAATAAAATGAGCGTGAGAGAGAGACAGAGAGAAAGAAATAGAAAGGAAATGGTAGATCCTTAAGTTTAATTACTTTGGTAAATGATGTTGAAAAATTGTTTTATAACAATGTACAGGAAGGTATACTTATGTACCTAACCTATCGACTTAAAAGCAGAAGAACTACGCATCAGCAAGGCAATTTATTGTGACAAGCTGATTATTTAACTTGAAGCATGTTGTATAATTAAAGTGACAAGTAAGTATGGTTATGGTCGAATAATTCATGGGTTTTCATCATCATATACCTAAGATATTTTTTTGTTGTTGTTGTTGTACTAAATTGCAATGCGTTTAACTTTACTTGATGATTTCACAAAATTACGTGCTTTATATAAATGAGAGGTTTATTGACATCTAAAGAACGTTGATGGAATTAACTGGAACCGGAGATGAGTTCGATTGTTGTTGTTGCTGCAAACTTCTAAAATTTAGTAAGATAATGATCACTCAATCAAAATTTCAGCTAGAAAAAAATTGTGTATCGTAAACATCTCCATTTTAGGTACTTTCTAAATAAGAAATTTGATTATTTTTGTGCATAGTTTTTGTAATTAAAATCAACAGCTATTAATAAATTCTTTGATGCGCTGATTTTTAAAAATTAAAAAGTTATTTCTTGTTTTTTGACAAATTTTCGACAACAGACCAAAAGCATTAGGTAATTTTTGAGTTTTGTACCAATCCAAGTACGTCAAAAGACTTTTGAATTTATGATCCTGTTCCAAAATGCAAGTTTCTAATCAAAGCTTTACTCAGTCAATGTTAATTCATAATTTCGGAATGAAGGAAACTATTGTGAATAGTTGTATGAAACCAGCCTGTTTTTTGGTTGATTTTGAAGAAGTAAACATTCTTAAATCGAATTATCATAATTTTTGGTCAAAACGCATATGCATATGTTCAGAAACAATCAACAAGACCTTATAAGATTTGTATTCAAATTAAAAGATGAGTCATAGTACCAAAGCCTTCGGATGAAATAAGTCTAAAGTCTGGAAGGCAAACATAAGGGAGAAAGGAATTTCTCGTTTAAATTCATAAAATGTTGCTGTCTGTAATGAAAATTTTTATTGTGTTTCAGATTTTTTGAAATCAATTAATCCTTATAGAGATGTAGAGTCTGATCTAAGATTGCATAATATTGGGATATAAGATCAAAAAATTAAAGCTGTGGTCTCACCTTGTCAATATTGAACCAATTCAGACAATATATATAAAAGAATTCATGACGTCACTTTTTGATTAGAATTCAAAATAAAATTCTTCGTTATGTACCTTCCAAAATTACTTAAATTAATTAGATTGATGAAAAATGAAAAACTTAATTTAGAAATATGCAGTGTTTATTGATATTGTAGTTTTATTATTTGAATGCAAATGCGTTTTTAAACACGTTCATGGGTTTTTCCTATTGAATGGGGCATGTTGTTTAAGTTGTTCCTAGGCAAAACTAGAGTTTCCTTGATGAAAACTCAATGTCATAAACTCCAAATTTGTCTTACATCAGCATGATAAAATTTCTGAACCACAGATCAAAATTTGAACCACGGCTGTACAACAGGCTCTCTAAGGGTTTTTTGTGCCATTCGAAGGTTCTGTGAATATCATGTTGTAAGAACAAGTTCTTTCTTGAATTGGAGAAGCCAAAGAAGAGCTTCAAGTCATCAATCAATAACATTGTTTTAATATGAAAAATATCATTACTAAATAGTAAAAAAATAGTGGTCCAATTTGACTGCCTTCAGACATTCCAAACAAAATATTGATTTATTTAAGAAAGTCAGCTTTTCTGCTTAAAATCTTGCAGATAGTCAATTCAATTAAAAAAAAAAAGTTATTGATTGTCTCTTCTTGGCAAGTTGTTTGAATTTCGTTGCAAGTCACATAAAATGCACAACTTGGTCGAACGTACTTGGTATTATGTTGAAAACACTGAGGGTTTAAGAACATTACATGTAAAGGCATGGAAATTATGAGAGAAAAATGTTTAAAGTCATAAAATATGATATTGAAAATAGCTAAAAGAACTTCCTTGAGAGTTTGAGATGAAAAAAAAGAATATCTTAATTCTTGATTAAATATGATCTTATGAAAACAATATTTTAAATTGTTGGAACGGCCTTCTTAAAAAAAATATGTTTCTTTAAACATTTTTTAAGGGAAAGTTTTGATATGCAAATTGAAAGTATTAATTTATGTGCACATAAAAATTAAATAAAAAAATATTGTCAACCCAGTTTTGAGATATCGAATTTTCAAAAAATAAACTTTTTAAATATTCAAAACAATTTTTTTAAATTTGCTTTGTTTTTGACCTTATATAAAATTTGTATATTAAAAAAATTAAAATAATCAAAATCTGTTAAGTCAATGATGAGAAAATTAAAAATTAAAAAGAAACGTTTTATTTACTATTAATAGTTGCTATTTGTATATTTTTATAATTTTTGTAATGTAAGCAAATATTTTCCTCGATGGTTTTTTAAACATTTGAATGGAAGGTACTTTTTTTCACTGAAGTAAATTTTTTCTTAAAATAGCTTACAGAGTGTAAAAAAACCTCAAATACCGAGTTTTATAAAAATCCAAAAAATATTTTTTTTGAAAATTTAAGTTAGAAAAACTATTTGCTGTCTTCTGTATAAGAAAAATATTGAAATCAAAATAACCGTTTAAAAAAAATCTAAAATAAAAAAATGGTTCTTTGGGAGGTACCATTAATAACCATTTTTTGAAAAATGGTTTCCTATCCAGTGTAGCTTTTACCAAACGAATTTTATTGAATTTTTTCAAAAAAAGTTTTTTGAGTTTTTGAGAAAAATAAGTTTGTAAAAATGTTAACAAAATTTGAACGGCAGTACCGTTATTTTTGGTTCTGAAAAAAAAATGAAAAAAAACGTGTGGGCAAAATCATCAAAAAGGCACTATGTATCAAGTTTAAAAAAAATCGATTCAGCCGTTTAGTTTGAAGCAAAACAGACAAGCAGACGGAATTAATTAATTAATTAAAAACTTAACTTGAATACACAAAATAAATACACATTTTATACCATTTTTACGTTCTAAATTATTTTTTTTTTGTAATTTTAGATTATTTACCACTTTTTGCAAAAACAAAATTTTTAAAAATGTCACTCATCATTAAGTTCTCAAAAACTGAGGATTAATTACTTGATAAATTTACGATAATTCGAAATGAAAATCTTTCTACTTATTTTTCTTTAGAAAAATTCTCGTCTAGTTTCGATCTGGTCTGAGTCGCAAACCAGAATAAAATGCACGACTTGGTTACATTTTCTTCATGTAGTAGTTGTACTCGCTTGGTATTTTTATTTAAAATTTAAGACAAAAATCATTGTTACAAAAGACAATTTTTTTAACTGAAGTTTTTTTGTGTTGACTTAAGAATTTTTTAAAGGCTTCTTTCGCAATGTCTAAGTAAATTGCCGGTATAAGGAATTCGACACAAAATTCTGACATGGGATCATAAGTTGACAGGAAAACAATGCACACAAATATTTTATGGATTTCACTTAAGTCACTTTGTCACTTAAGAGAACCAAGTCTGAAAATTTCATCCAAATCGTTGTTTTCAAAGAAAGCCAACATAAGTTAAATGGGCGTGGCAGTGGGCAGTTGTAAATAAAATTACTGCCGAAGCCTTCTCTCTGCTAAAGAAAAAAGCTCTGAAAATGTCATTTAAATCACTAGAGCCTTTTCCGAGAAACTTTTTACAAAAATTGTTTGTTAATAATAAATTGAAAATAATATTTAAAAATCTACATTTTTTTTAAAAAATACCAAAAGATACTACCGAGAGAATCGGTAAATTTCGGTACATGAAATACGGCATCGTCTCGGTATCGTTCGGAGGTGGTTTCGCCTAGGTATTGTTTCGGTTTCCGATACCGATAACAAACGATACCGAGACTTTTCTGGTATCGTGGCCAGCCCTACCAATAACCTAAAACATGAGTATCTATACTAGTATTATTCAAAAGAAAATTGTTTTCGTTGACTTACATTTTTTTAAGTATTCTTTTAAATATCACTGAAAATATGTATAAGCTAGTATCGGATATTCCTTCTTCTTTCTCTAAGGATAGAAATACGTCTCCTTATACATTTTAAAATATTTTATTAGAGTATTTTTTTTGTCTCATGCTTCAACCAAAGCACTTTTAGCTCTTTTAAAGTATTTAGCCTTGTATCCTTGTAATTGTCTGCCAATCATGTCCCACGCATATTTAACAGAAATGAAGTCAATGTTGCACACTGGCTAGTTACCCTAGACTAGAGAGTATTTTTTTTGGTGACGTGAAATAAGGTCCAACGAAATAAAGTTAAAAATACAGAATTTGGTCTTATTTCGTTTTCATTGTGGAAATTACACAAAAATTTCGATTTGGCTTAGCTTCACTTTAGAAAACGATATATTTATTTAGCTATATTTTTTTTCTTGTTTTATTTGCATGTTGTAACTGTTGACTAAGAAAAATAATACAATTGCCTTAAAAAAAGAAACTCGTTTTTAGACATCTTTATCACATTTGCCTTGCCCTTCATAAATACATAGTGCTAGCACCTTGCATTATGGCGCAGTGAATGAGCAGTGAGCTATGTATGCAACCTCTCAGCTTGGATATACTATAGTGTCTGGGGTAGGTGCAAGGTTGGTAGTAATGTTGATAGGACACCATTTGGACTTATGTCCAAACAAAAAAAATGGCATTATTTCGGTTTTTTAATAGAAATAAAGTCAATTTGGTCTTATTTTCAAAATGAAAATTATTTGAGGTTTAGTCTTAATTTGTAAATGCAAATAAAACATGAAAACGAAATAAAGCTAAATTGTTCTAATTTTGTTTTCTTAGGTGAAATAAAGTAAAATAGAAAATTTGGCTATATTTCCACTTTGAAATTGAAATAAGGAAAATTTTTTTATTTTTGGCTCTGATGCGGGACTTATTTCACGTCAGCAAAAATGTGACTACCTGAAATGCTTTTGAAAAGTTCCTGCAAATTATATGGATTTGCAGTTCGTTCTCAAATTAACTAAGAATAAATAATATCTTATTCTTTAAATTAGTTAATTTAAAAAATAAAGTTTGTACCTACTAGAAGTTGCTGCCATTCTTGCAACAAAGACTGACTTAAAATTACACTCTACAGCATGAGGTCACTTTTGCATGCATCATTTTTAAAAACTCAACTTTATCTTGTCAAAATTCTACTTTTTTTAAAATTGTTCAATTAAACTTTGAATTTGATCAATTAAACTTGAATTTGTAAACAAGAGATTTTTCAAAAAAATGGTTTCAGAAATAATGGTTTAAAAAAAATTCAACTTCATTTTTAATTGAATTGAAAAAATTTAAACATCAATTAAATATTATTGAAAAGCTTCAAGCATCACATATATACATAGGTACTTACAATTCAATTACGTAGCAATTGAAAACAAAAGTAGTTATTCAATAATAAATAATGATTTATTTTATTCCGAAATCATTACATAAAAATTCAATTAAGAAAGCTGACATAAATTACAATAGGAAATCATTTTGTTCGCCAGGTGTGAGATAACATGTTATACACACGTACCCGTATGGACATAGACTTATGCTTTAAAAATTTCAATTTATAAAATTTTCAATTCAAATTAAATTAAAGTAAAATATTTTTAACTCTCAAATTTTTAAGTTAAAAAATAAAGACTACTACCAAATATAAATATCTACCTCGAAATATTCAAAAAAAAAACTAAAGCAAAAAAGAAAAAAAAAAAAAAACCTACACAAAACACACATTCTCCGATACAAACAGAAATCCAAGGTGTCAGAAAAGTCAACGATCGTGTTATTAGTCGTAGCCAAAAGATAAGGTCAAGAAAAATAGGATATTATTATAGTGGGACGCACTTTATTGTTTGTATATCTTTGAGTGTGAGTATAAATATACGCATTTTGTGGTTACCTTTTTCAACCAAAGACAGTCTTTTTTTTTCTAGCTACACCATAACCACCATCTCTATGATGCCGATGGAAAATAAAATCTTTGAAGAGCACAGAGCGGTAGTAACGCGCCGAAATAAAGTACAGAAAAACATTACAACGATAACAGCAGCAACAACAACAACAAGAACAACTCCAACAATAACAATAAAAATAATAATACAAGTTCCCCAATGCTATGCTAAGCTAAAGAAATAAAAAAAAATCAAAGAAAACATCATCTCCTCAACAGAGAAAGAGCAAATTTCAAAACATGACTAACACGGAAGGCGCGGCAAAAGAAGAACAATCAAAATCGCTGTTCAATTGCGGCCATCTATAAGAATTATACAAGAAGCTAAATTCAAAGAGGAAATACCAAAGAACGAAGAGTGAAAATAAAAACTAAACTATAAGAAAATAGTAAGTATAGAATAAATAAATACCGCATCTCATCCATGGACCAAAAACTCATCTTATATAGCAAGTATGGAGTCATGCGAAGATACACACATGTTTTCAAGTCTTCTATACAAGAAGTAGGAGGAAGGTGTTACGAATCGAACCGAAGCAAAATAAGCCAAAGACAAGACAACAACAACAAAAAAAAAAACTGAAAAAAGTGTAAAAATATAAAAAAAAAACACAGACCAGAATTGTGTGTAGTGTGTTCCAGAAGACTTTTTTCTAAAACCGGATTCCCTTCGAACAGGAATCATCAGCTTAAAAGTACGGTGCAAACTAGCCACGCGGCAATCTGGAAGAAAAAAATGTTTTTATTTTGTTCAGGGGTGGACTTTAACAACGCACAACTGGAATTTTAAGGCCCAGTTTGTCCTTCTCGGAATTAATGAAAATTTCTCTTCAATAAAAACCAAATCTAATAAGAAGTTGTGATTCATTAGGGCCCAGTTTTTTATTTCGAGATAATCCGAGTCTTGGGGTTTGAATCAAGCTAAGCATACAAAATTGGAAGAGCGCTGAACAGTCTTCAGACTGTGGGCACAAGAATTTTCGATTACCAGAAAGCTGTTTTATATTTTGCGCCTGATATCTCAAACTGCAGAAATCCGTTGCTGTTCACTATACCGGGATGTTGATGATGAAGACGCTGATAATGACGAAAAAAGGCGAGCGAGGCTACTCGAGATGATGTTGATGATGATGATGACGATGATGATGAGAAAGATGGTGATGGTTGTGGAAGTGGTGCCCGTTTGTGGTGGCGATTCTGGAAGAGATTTTACTCCTAAAAGACTTCACGTGAGATTCATTTTTCTGTTGATGAGATATCGAGATTATTTGTGGTGCATTACCTCAGGAAAGATAATAAATTCTTTCTGTATTCTTTTTTTATTGTATTTTTGAATATTCGTCGTCTTTTTTTGTTGTTTTGTTTTTCTTGTTTTGCTTTTGGTTTGAAGTGGGTTGTGTTGAATTGTGTATTTTCCTTTCATTTTTATTTGATTTTTTTTTTGTATTTTGTTGTTGTTGTTCTGTTCACTATCGCCCTTTTCAACTTTTAAAAGCACACACGTATGCGTCGAACGACGACGACAACGGCGACGCGACGCTGGACGACGATTGTGAAGTTACATCGGTTGTTGTTGTTGTTTTTTTTATTATTTTTTTTTTGTTGAAATAAAAATTTCGGCAGACAAAAAAGACGGAAAAATAAAGAAAATAAATAACAAAAGATGAGATAAGGGCTTTTAAGCGGTGACCTAACCAAATCACGCACATGGATATGGGTATTTTGGAAGGCGACAACATTTATTCACTGGTTGAATACTAACGTATTGTGTTGTTGTTGTTTTGTTTTATTTTATTTTTTCAGATTGTGTTTTTTATCCTATTTTTTATGTGACAGGTCGTGAGTGAAGTTTATTTGGTGGTAATTTCTTAATTATTTAGTGATTTTTCAAGGAAAAAAGGAATCAAATTTAAGAAAATCATTAAATAAAGTTAAGTGGTTTTGGAATTTTTCGGTCTTAGTCTTGAGGATTTGAGTTTGGTTCCTTTTTTGTATTATCAGTTAGTTTTGTCATAACTTTAACTTGTGGATGGGTTGTGGTTGGATAAAATGTTTTTGTCATTTCACTAACAAAACAAAAAAGGAAACCATTCTAACGACCTCGTAAAGTAGACTTAACGACTAAGCCGATTTAGACTTATCACATTTAATAGGACTATGCGGGATGTAATTAGAATACTCTTACTCCTTATTTTCTTTGTAATTTTGGTTGAAGGAAAGGATTTTAAAATGGTACGATTTGATATTTTTTTAAAAAGAGAAAATACTGTTGATTTTTTTGGTAGGCAAGCTAGAAGATTGTGATGGGAATATTTTTGAAGAAAAAAACATGTTTCTATTTTTTAAGCAGATGAATTTAATATGTAGGTATGATATCGTCAAAAGTATACAAAATCTCAGGCTCTTGGGACTCATTGTAGGTAGTCTTTTTATAATTTACATTATTTGGTTTAGTTTAGCTATTTTTAATAAAATCTTCTTTACCAGTGACTGAAAAGTCAACAAGAAATCATCGAGAAAAAATGTATATGAAAGGTGGTTTAAGATTTAATTTAATCTTTTCAATAAATGAAAACATTCTAAAAATATAAAAACCCAAGCATTTTACATCATAAACAAATTTCAGTGTTCCTTGACTTAGCTTTGTGGTTGTGGCCTTACTTCGATTTACGAGTGAAAACTATTTCCTATGACTAATGTTTCAATATTAAAATAAACAACTAATTTCTTCCCTCAACCGAGTACTTACTTAAAAAACATGGAAATATACTTAAACCATTTCGAAGCAACCTATAAATGGATGGAGAAGATTTTTGTATTTGTTAAAGGATGTGTGCCTTTTTCTTTCCAGTCGAGGGATACTCAGTTATAGTCTTTAAAACTACTTCTTGAATGGTCATCGGCTAATATTCACCAAGCAGCTGGTACAAAGACCTTGGTAGTACTAATCAGCAGAAACTATAAGCCCCTGGTGGCACTTAATAGTGATCAAGTGCAACGTGCTTGCTGACACTATTCACTACACCCCCGTTGGCACTTATAGGCATGAACTAGACCCTGGTGGAAATATTCAGCTAGGACAATGCCCTTCGTTTCATCATTCGGCAAGAACTATGCCCCTGGTTGTTCTCAACTAGGTTATTAGTACTACGCCCCTAGTGGCACTAAGCAGTAGGTACTAAGTCCCTGGTGGCACATGACTCGGTAATCCTAGCTACCAATTTCACTTCATAAATGGTTATCGTTTCCATTTATCCCATTCACAAAACCCTTGCATAATAATGCTCCATAGATTAATAAAACCAACCTTTTTTAACTCCTATTGCACCTTTATGAAGCTAATTATATGAGCATAAATGAGATTCACAGGAATACAAAAAAAATTGGTCTAGAAATTTACACATGGTTCTTTATGAATTATTAAATGAACGACTGATCGTCGCATTATACACTTATCTAAGAATAAAGAAGAAAAGTTACAAAAGAATTGTATAACAATTTTACAGAATGACTTTTGAAACAAAAACCCTTGGGTCATTTTTTTAAGAGCAATAAAGAGTGATTAAAGATAGATTGGTGAATTGCTCCTATCATGCTGATATAATTTTACCAGAAAATAATTTAGGAATGAGCTTCACTCCTATTTCATAAAAACATTGCATAATAATACTCCATAGACTAAATAATCCAACCTTTTTTAACTCCTATTTCACCTTTATGGAGCAAATTATATGAGTATAAATGAGGTTGAGATGAAAAAAAATGTTGGTCTAGAAATTTACCCAGGGTTCTTTATAGACTAAAATATGGCCGACTTAAGGTTTTATCATCACCATATTCAATACACTTATATAAGGAATATAGAAGCAAAGAACGAAAAGTTACATAAAGAATGTATAAGAATTTAAGATGATGACTTTTGAAATGAAAACCCTTGCGTCAAATTATAAGAGCAATTTAGAGTGATAAAAAAAACATTGGTACATCGCTCCTATTATGCTGATATAATTATACCAGTAAATAATTTAGAGCTTTACTCCTATAACAATACTGTAATTTCCTTTAGAGGGGTAATAGAAGTCCTGCAGCAACAAAAAACCATTTAATGTGTCATAAAAGAAAAAAAAAAGAGTAAATTGGACTTAAAATCCCATACCGTTTTGTTTTTTCGAGTTCCTCTTTAAGGATCTACATCTAGCTTTGTTTTGGGAGTGCAACCGTTTTGTTCCTTTATTTTGTGCGAGGGACATATTATATGAAATACTGTGTAAGTTTTTAAGACCAGAAAGAATTTTACCTACTGAAAAGCTTATTTGATCCTCCTAACACAAGTTTCTTTACTTCTTGGGGGAGAATCCTGGGACACTACCAAGCTTACCTCAGCTGCAAGGTAAAAGCAAATCAGCTGAAAACTTGTACAAGTTAGCCTAAGCTTTGCTAATCTTATAAGGTTTTCTTTCAATTGGATCAAAATTTCAATACATTTGTTATTTAAATTTAAAATATTCGAGTGATGCTAGTTTTATTCAAATACCGAGCTCATATAATTTGAGTTGATTTACCATGAATCGTAAAACGCCCATAGTGACACTTTATTTGTTATTTTATTTCTCGGTTGAACTCCCACGAAGGAAACTTTTTCTTCTGCCTTAAAAAGAACCAATATATCTTAGCATCATTATTTAAAGCAAACAAGTAATGAAAAACAAAAGAGC
This sequence comes from Dasysyrphus albostriatus, assembly GCA_946251815.1. Taxonomy (NCBI): domain Eukaryota; kingdom Metazoa; phylum Arthropoda; class Insecta; order Diptera; family Syrphidae; genus Dasysyrphus; species Dasysyrphus albostriatus. The sequence continues at coordinate 130,317,539 of OX276337.1, read as the reverse complement.
TGAGGCACAAACCTTACAATTTAAATTGCTTAACTTTAACCTAGATACAAATATTATAATTCTATCTCACAAAGAGGGTGTTTAACGAATGATTTTTGAATTCAATTCTATTATTTTTTAAAGTAGATCGTGACGCCTGAGCAAAATTATTCTACAGAAAATCAATTCAAAGTTATGTATATTAAATGCCTTCGATGTCATTTGTGTAGTTTTTTTTTTTTCTAAATAAAAACACAGAATATATTTTTTCCTTTAAAATATTTGCATATAAATATGGTTTGACCATATATATATTATTTTGCAATGCATTTTTTTTTCTCTGAACAATTTTAATAGCCAAACCAATTGTTAAAAGTCACATTGTCTTTCAAGGCTTCATATTCCCACGCTCTTGCTTTGTTCTAAATGCAACATTCAAATTAATGAGACATTTTTGTTTATACTTTTTTCTATAACGAAGTAAATTTGCACAGGAATACTTATAATTGCCAAGCAACCTACCCCCGATTGAATATGCTTAGCTAAGGTATATGTAGTTATAGTTTATAATTATTTCTAGTCCTCTGGGTAAGCCGGCTATGCGGCGCCAGACTATCTCTTATATTTTTTTATTCTATAAAATAGAAAATGTTGATTGGAGAAAAAGTCAAGTTAGAAGTGAGAGAAAAAAATATAATTTATTTGTATAGAATTTGTATGGGTGGTGTTGAGGTGTCTATGGGGGACAATTTGTTGCAATGACGTTGATACATTTACATTTAAATTTTAATATCAACGTCAACGTTATAAATATGTCAAAACAGCTTCAAAATAGAAAAATATCACGATATTACCGTTAACTAGTTACTACTGTTTTAATATATTCATAGTCTCATAAAAATAGTTTAGCTTAAACTCTTTCTTAATCTTGAATTTAAAAAATTCAAACTGAGGTAAAAGATCCCAATTTTTAAAATAAAATTCAAGGATGCAGAAGCAGATGTGTGACAATGAAGTGAACAACCCAAAAGCATATCCAAGTGCATTGTGCACACGCAGCGTGAGTATATAATATTACTGGATTTGCAGATTTGTTTGATGCGATGGCAATGGTCTCTGGTGTGTCTGCCCGTGAGGAATGCATTTAAGTGATTAATTAAACAGAGTTTTTCAATTACCATTTATTGATACAATAAATCAATTTCTGGTCTGCACTCCACCATACTAGTTAACCCCCGAGTCTTATCATTGGCACTTGAAACTTAGGACACAAAAAAACGACATTAATAAAAAACAGAACAAAAAAAAAAACTTCAGTTACACTCTTAATGAGTTGCACACAGCAAGCACTGCTGCCGGATTGTGTCCTCGATTGGATGATGGTAGTTATGGTGCAGTTGGTGACCAAGAACGCGCGTTGCTAAAACTCTCTCACATGCAGATGCAGATTTTCTACTTGTTTACTGCTTAATCTTTTCATGTCGAATGAACAGCCGCACAGCCGCGTCCAATGGTATGTATTGCATATAGCATAGGTATAGTGCGGATAGGATTAAGGATTAAGAATTTTTTTCGGTGCATCGAGGTGCAACCAACACGTTGAAGAGATGGACGACCGATGCAACACTGTTGCTATTGCTGCTGCTGCTGCTAGTGCTTGTATGCTTATATGCTGATGATGCGCTACAGCATCAGCAATTGCTAATGGTAATGGCTGACTTGTGCATTGGTAATTTTAACTGATGTGATGTTGTTGTTGTTATTGTAGTGTATACTGTATGTAACTCCCTTTAGATGAATGACTTTCCATTTTAAGTGACATTGGAAAATGATAGTGGCTTCACGGTTGTTCTGTTTTTAAGTGCATTCCATTTGATTCTGTCTGTGATGTTTTCTTGCACTTGGTTTCTTCCCCACCATCATCCATCTCTAGATCAACAGAAAGGGGGTAAAAAACAACAACAACAACAAAAATAAGCAACAAAATTTAGAGAACTACCTGAGAGACAAACAGTAAACGCATACTCATGGTTCAGGTATAACAAAGTGTTGTTGAGTTTTAATTTAATTTTTCTTTTACTTATTTTTATACATTTTTTTTTTTGTTTTTCTTATTTTACTCAATTTCATTCTTTATTTGCATGCAGATGCCGCTGTTGATAAGTAAATTGAAAATTATTACCTTGTCGTGATTCGAATTAAGAGACAAAACAAAATTCACATTTATTATGCAGAAAAGTGTTTAAAGTGCAATAAAAATTAATATATTCCTTTAATTTTCTTTGGTTTCTGATGGAATTATTTGTTATATCTGTCTGATGTGATAAATTAATGCTCCTTGAGATTTTAAGACTAGAATAAATCTTTCTAGCTAGACTTTTTGCAATAAATTCTTTTAAAACTTTCAGTGCACTGAAAATGCGCTTTACCAAAGGTATGATAGTTGGGCATGTGAGTTGCTGTTGTTCCCTTCAAAGAAGCAAATTTGTTATAATATACAACAGCTACTTCATAAGTTAAACAGGAGAACTTTTCTTTCTAACTTTTTTTCATTTTCTAGATTTTAAATAAAGTTCGGTGCTCAGCTCTTTTATTTCATACTATTTTTTTTATTTTATTTTATTTTATTTTATTTTATTTTATTTTATTTTATTTTATTTTATTTTATTTTATTTTATTTTATATTTTATTTTATTTTATTTTATTTTATTTTATTTTATTTTATTTTATTTTATTTTATTTTATTTTATTTTATTTTATTTTATTTTATTTTATTTTATTCTATTTTATTTTATTTTATTTTATTTTATTTTATTTTATTTTATTTTATTTTATTTTATTAAAAAACTAAGCCTAGTGAGTTTTATAAATTATGAAAATTCATTTAGAAATAGATAGTTGTACTTAAATTAGCCTTCAAAAGCAGTTAGAGATATGGTCCAATGTTTACTTTTAGAATTATCATTCATGCGCAAATTCAAAATTCAGTCTTCAGTTTCAATATAGACAAGAAAACAACAAACTTTTATAATTAAACACCACATTTGCATCTTTTTTCTTGAAAAGTTGATATATTATTGATTTTTTGAACGATTTTGGCTACGTTGCCGTTTAAAATATATAAACAAATAAATATGTGCATCTTGACGATTAGTGATGGGCTTGTATTTTTGCCTTAAGTTCTTTTGAAGAAAAAATCAAAGAATAGTCTTCATCAAGTTCAGTGTTATGTGGTCTAACTGAGGCGGCTGGATTCGAAGAAGACTTGCCCTGAAAATTATAAAATTATGGTTTTGAATTCTGTGACCGATAAAAATGTTGGCATATTTTAAGTGACACCATGTATCTCTCTGGTAATGTTGCCCCACCCTCTGATAGGATTAACATTACACAAAATAGGTCGTCTTTTTCTTCTTACACATTTTACAGTGTTTTTTGTTAGCGGAATTATTGTAATAATAACGTTTTGATTTGAGTTCAAAATTTAATATTTGAAAAATGATAATTATAATGATTTTTTTTAATTCTGTTAATTTGTGTATGCAGAGCCCAACTAACAAAATTGCTTCATATTTCAAACATTAAAGTGTTACTTGTTTCTATAGTGCTCCATTTACCCCTCTGATAGGAGGTAAATATTTTATTGGAGCATTACTGAGTCTTTAAATATTTTCTGGTGCAAATTATATCAACTTGATAGAAACGATGAACCAATCTTTTCATAATCTTTCTATAATGCTTCTATGAAATGACCACGGTACTTTTGTTTCAATAGTCATCCTGTGAAATTATTTTATAATCTTCATGTTAGTTTGTGTGTCTTTGTTTATATATGGCTTGTATAAGTGAATATGGGCCTGGATCTGGGTCTACCAACAAGTATTTTTTAATTAAAGTGAACTTCTTTAAGACTCTCATAATTAACTTCATAAAGGTACAATAGAAGTTAAAGAAGGTCACCATTTTCACTCTATGGAGTCTTATAAAATGCTTATATGAAAAGGTTCAATGAAAAAGAAAAGCATCTATGGATGAATATAGAAACGAAATTGTTAGTTAAGAATCTTCTAAAAAATTTAAACATACTAGGTGTTTGTATACCAAAATTTTCCAATTCTTACTTAAATTGAACTCGAAATTTTGATCATAATTCTCTCTGTCTGTCTGCCTGCCTGTCTGTTCTGCTACAGTCTAATACTGGATTAATTTTCTTAAAACTTGGTACACTTTTTTTAGAATTAAAAATAACGGTACATGCCATACATTTTTTGTTGTAATTTTACAAAATCTTATTTTCTCTGTTTTTGAGACTTGAGACTAATTTTCTTAACCTTCAAACATTTACCACCTATTTCAGACTCTTAACCACCTACGTGTGGACCTAGAGACTGCCACAGATTATTTCCCTAAATTCAGAAATTCTGGTATTAACTAAATAAAAAACAAATTAAAGTGTTGTTAAAACTCTTATGCTTTATTTAAAATGACATATATAGACTAAAGTAAAATTTTGTAATGTTCTCGAAATTTCAAAAATTAACTCTTTTACCTTAGAAAATGGTGTTGCTCGTACAACGACATCTGTGCCAGTTGGAACCTAAAATTTCAACTTCCTAGTATTAATTCAATTAAATTAAGGAACGAAATAAAATAATAATAAAATAAAATTTCAGAACCAATCTTATAATTAAAAAGTTCACAAAACTGCAGCCCACCAACAGTTGCAGTTTTTCTCAGTAGTTACCATACATTTTTTCGAAAAGTGTGAAATTATCGGTCTCAGGAGGTTCCATGTCAATACAAACCTCATCTGACATACTACTGCAATCAAAAATATCTTGCCTTAGCAATGTTTCAATATTTTTGTCAATTCTATTTATTTTGACAATAAAATAATAATAAGAAATTAATACAAAAAAACATACAACCACCTACGTGCAGTCTTGAAAACCGCTAGTGAAATATTTTGAAATATTTGAATTTGAAGAATCGGTGGTGTTTCTGAGACCAGTGGTGATTGTGGTTAAGAGTTAAAATAAATTCTATAAATTTCATTCAGTAAACTATTTTTCAAAAAAATGCTTATCAATTGTACCTCCCCAAAAAAAACAACTTTTTATTTTCGTTCTTCATCAAAACAGTTATTTGGTGTCAATTTTTTTTTTAACCTAGAAGCTTCTAAGCAATATAAATAGTTTTTTTAATCAAAATTTTCAGTAAAATATTTTTCGGATTTTTAAACAATGTTCAAAAGTTTCTTGTCGAAAATCAAATCCTTTGAAAGCTACAAAAAAAAGTATTTTTAATATTCTTTAAGGTATTTTTAAGAAAAATATTAACTTTTATGAAAAAATAACGGTATTATCCATACAAATGTTAAAAAAGTTAAAGAAAATATTTTTTTCTTAAAAACGACTCTTATGATTTTTATTAAAGTTTTTTTAATATGTTCTTTTTAGTGATATGTACTTAAAAAAATTATAAAAATTTTCAAATATCAACTATTAAAAGTTCTTCTTATACAACTTTTTTTTAATTTTGAATTTTTTCATTATTGGCAGAAAAGATTTTGGTTAGTTTTTTACATACAAATTTCAAATAAAATTAAAAATATTGTACACGAAAATTTTGAGAACAAAAACTTTTGAATTTTTGATAAAAGTTTCTATTTGTTTTTTGAAAATTCGATGTCTCAAAAACGGGTTGACAGTTTTTGGTGAAATATTATTTTTTTATGTACATTAATAAATACTTACGATTTGCAAGCAAAAAGTTTTTCTTAAAAATATTTATATACAGAAAAAGCTTTTTTTAGAAAATTGCTTCAGCGATTATAGTTTTTTTCCATACATTAATGTTCCGTCAAAATGGTGTTTTTTTGTTTTGTTTTAGCTAATTTAAATTGTATTTTCATGCCTTTAAATATAATGTTCTTAAGCCCTCAGCATCTTGACCAAGTACGTGCGACCTAGTCGTGCACTTTTTTTTTTTATATATTTTTATGTAAATACTCCAAGTTTTTTTTTAAACTTCGAAATACTACAACAGTTGAAATAATAAAAAAATTAAATAAAACAAAATTTTACTATTTTTTTTGTAATTCGATATCTCAATATCAATTTGGTTCTTAAATTTAATTTTTAATGCATAAGTGCATAAGCATAAGCAATCCAAAACCTTTCCTTAAAAATTTTTGTTTCTTAAAACAATCACTTCAACGTTTTTAATTTGTTTTCTATACATACATTCAAGCATTGAGGTGGAATTTTTTGTTCACCACAAACTATAAAGAGAGTGATTTTAGCGAATATAATCATCGAATTTTATGTTTTTGAACATTTTTCTCTCATAATTTCAATGCGTCTTGGACTTAAGGGCAAGAACGTACAACCCACTAATACATTTAATTAATTTTATTTTTAAGTAGTCCTTGATTTGAGGCTTTTTTACAAGACAGTAAAATAAACTGTGAAAAACTATTATTTCTAAGGTTCTCCTCTCAGCTCTTTTGTTTGCATTTTTGATTTGATTCAGAATATACAAAATTTTGTTCGCTTTTTTATCAAAGAATGAGAAAGTTTAAACAAAACCCTTCAACTTTATGTGAGAAAGTTCATTTATTTTTGTTTTGCTCATACATTGAAATATCAAGCCTTCAAGTCATAAAATTTATTGAAAGTTCTTGAATGTAATAGACGGCTCAGGATCAAAGCTTTCTTATAAAATATACTTTTTTTGGAAACCTTTTTAGAATGTGAGTTAAAAAAAAAACAGCCTAAACTACTAACAAAGCAAAAAACCAATTATATCATAAATTTTAGTATTATAATAAAAAAATGGATTTTTATAAATCTTTGGGCAGAGTTATGTTTCATAAAATATTATCTTATTCATTTGCCGACAAAAGAAGAAAAAAACTTACAGTAAGCTGATTTTGTATTTAAAATATAGTGTAGTTTTTTTTTTTATTAGACAGTAAAAATTTATGAATCGTTAAATATTTTTTTTTGTAGTGTGAACATAAGAAACTGTTTTTTTATGATTATGAGGGAGTATAATAATATTAAAACGTGTGAGTTTTATGTTTTTATTTTATTTTGTGAAGTATTTTTTTAAAGGTTTTTATATTTTGTACAAAAATGAACATTCCTATATGTATTGTGAAATACTTGCTTTCAAATAAATCTTAAAGACAATAAAAAATTTCAAAAGCCTAACTCATTAAGCATCTTATGAGTTTCTTGATTTTATAAATTTTATTATTTCTTAAATTTTTTTCGAATACCTATATATTTAAATCAATATCTTACTTTCCATTTATCAAATATGTGCTATCGTCTGTTCTCACCAAATTTTCACAAACACAAAAAAATCAATTAGTTTTTTTTGTCAACCACAAAAACATTTAAACTATTTAACTAAGTGACACCAAAATGATTGTTTTTAGATTTCAATTTAAGATAATGCAAACTTTCGTTATGGTTTATAATTAAAAAAATTAGTAAAATATTTGATATTTTTGATAAAAAAAAGTTGTGCTTTATAAATATTTATTAGATAAAAAAAAAACTAAAATCTTATCGATGATATGAATTTTAATTAAAATTTTGAATGGGGTTTAATTAAATCATGTAAATGTTATGTGGTGATTTTTTACCTTGATAGATGACTTTGGCAATTACAGACAAATTATTTATGATGGTAGATACATAGTTCTGATAAAATATTAATGTTAGCCCAGGTGTTGAATAATCTTGTTGTGACTGTGTTTAACTGAGCAACAAGAAATGTATGTATCCAAATGAATAAATTTGGTTGAATGATAATTTGTGGAAAACTTGGACCAATTGACTTACAACTCTAAGTCATTCATGTTCGAGTTTTATGGGCAGGAATGCACATGATATCTGGTAGACATTTTACTTAAATCTTTTCCTTACAGAATTCAATCTTCCAGATTTTCTCCACGGAATAAAAAATCAATACTTTAAAACTAAACCAAAATTCTTTTCGACACAACCACTCGATAAAATGACTCAAATTTCTTAATCAATGCCATGATTTGGCTGCCATCATCCAATAAAAAAAAAGAAACAAGAAAAAATATCCGCATTCAATTTTATCATTGCGCGAAAAATGTACCCACAAAACCCAAAAGATGATGTGGTTCACCAGCATTTTAAATATTTCTCCGCACTCAAAACTTACAGAAGCTCTTCAAAATGATCATCATATATTTATCTTTTGAGACTCGAGAGCCAACAGCTCCTTAAATTACACCAACAAAACAAACACACGCATCTTTAGCAGTTCGTTAAAATTATTTATCAGTTATTCTTTTAATAATTTTGTTTGTGTAAGTATGTAGGTAGGTAGGAAGCTGTGTTTTTTCATTTTGCATCCTGCCACGAGGAAAAATGACTTCTGCTGGTATTCTTTCATCAAAAAAAAAAAAAAAACAATTAAAGTAAACAAAAAATAAATTTTAAAAGCCTTTCAAGTTTATATGTATGTATGTAGGCAAGACCCAGAAATCCTCGCACGCCAAGAAGAGAACATGGCAAACGACAAAAATTCACTCATTATGGCCAATTTATCAAAATTCAGGTAGCACCATTCGTTGGTTGTGTTGATTCCACCAGAGGAATGGTTAGAAACTCAAACTTTTCTTCTTTTTTTTTCATAAAGTTTAAATAAAAAAAAAAAATAATAATCCAAAACACGACGAATGCGATTGTGAATATGTGTGTGCAGAGTTGTTGTGCATATACATTCATATTAATGCAGTTTTCGCTAACCATAAACATTTAAATAGCCATGCGTAACGTTGTTGTGAACAAAACGGTTTTTCAAAAACGACAACATCAAATTCAAATGGCCCCACTAAACGTTGTCCATAATAGTGAGGACCAAAGAAGACAAACAAAAAAAAAAAAATGGAAAGGATTTACCACCATCACCGCACCATCAGAGAGACAACAGCAGTTCGCGCGTCTCGAAAAAGAAGCCTTGTTTGAAGAAGTTCGGCTGGAAAGAACCTTTTTTTAAGGATTTTTGTTGTTTTTTTATTTTTAAATTGTTTTTAAGTCTGGACTTCTTGTAGCTGCAGCACTCTCTCTCCTTTGAGGATTCTTATAATTATGCTTTATGTTGTTTATGTGTCCATTATCATAAAATATCGAAGACCAAAAACGAATAAAATAAAACAAAGGTCGATATCAGAGAGGAAACCACACAGAACATGGAAAGGTGGAAGAGGTGGATCAACAGACCTGGCAGTGAGTGCATTTTTCGGGAGAGAACACCAAGTAATCCTCTGTGGAACATCAATGGATACTATAAACGACGAGGACGAAGACGACGACGACGCACGATGATGACGAACCACGACGACACTATACTTCCACCAAAGTTATGCCGAGGCACGCAAACACTTAGTAAAAATTCGCGCAAACAAAATTTCGTGCGAAGACGATCGATCGATGATGTAGGCAGCAGAGAAATCGTAAGGAATTTTTTCGGCAAAAGCTGCTTAGGACAAATAAAAATTAAAATAAAACAAAAAATTAAGAAAAAAAGCAAAAAAAAAAAACAAACAAGTCCTGGATGCTGTCTGTCCTGTGTGAGGATGTGCTCTGGAAAAAACATCACCGATAAAAATAATAATCGATGGTTAAATGCGTAGCTACTGCAACTTGCATACGAAATGTTGAAATAAAGCTACAAGAGAGTGTATCTCTGGACTTTTTGGAGTGAAATATCGTGATGGAGGTGTTTTTGTTTTTGTTGTTGTTTTCATTTCAGCTGTATGAAGACTAAACTGAATTTTTAATCAAATTGGCAGAAAAAGAACACATTGTTGCAGTTACAGGTATTTTTAATTTAAATAACTGCTCTTAAGAACCACCAGAAGCATAAATTTTAGCTTGACTTTAATAAGTTGTTTAAGTCTTATTCAAATTGAATAATTCGTTTGGATTATAAAATGCATTAAATTGATTTTATTTGTAAAATACTTTAAGACCACATTCATGTAGAAGATGAACTTTGAGATGAAAGGTTAGGTTCGGGATTCATTGAGTAAAAGGAATAGCAGGGTGTTATTTTAGAAAGCTTTAAGTTGGCAGCACTATTTTAACTGGCTGCCATTTTGTCAGCTGTCAAGTGAGTTATTTTTAGTTTGAATTGGCAATTCAACAGGAATAGACTGATACTTTAACAACGCTTCCAAATTGTGCAAATGTATTTTAAAAATCATGGCTTTGTTCTAAATACGCATCGTGCGAGTTTTGTTCAGCGATGAAGCTCACTTTTGGTTGCATGGATACGTCAATAAATGGCCAATCTCAGTAAATAATGACGTCATACATAATTGAGGGACAATTTAAGCAAAATATGTTTAAAATTTTGTAGATACAACATTTTTTGACCCTTCACTGTTAGTTTTGAGAAAGTACTTAAAAATGCATTTTTGTCGTCATTCGCAAAATCTTTCGTTTCCTTGCAAACTTTGATTGCATGTTACTTGCATTAGTACTTGGATTTTTAGATGTACATGAAGTTAGCACCACAATTTTCATAAACTTGTGCTGGCTTGTGCCGTAAATATTTTTAAAAAATTCGCAAGTTTGCAAATTTTGCGAATGAAATTTTTGCGAAATTTCAAAATTTCTTAAAAAATTACGTTGCTTTGTGCTTAAAACATGCTACTTAGAACCAAAAAGAAAAATAAAACAAATCACGTTATTGCAACTTTTATGCCCTAAACAAAACTTTGCGAAGGGCTGTGGAGTGAAGTTAGCATGGTTTACGATTTTAAAAAAGGTGTGCTGTATTGTGCTCAACATGTACCACCTTTTGCCGTAAATATTTTTTTTTAATTCGCAATTTTGCAAATTTTACGGATGAACTTTTTTCAAATTTTGCAAGTTTGTAAAAAATTAAAGTTTTACTGTTTTTTGCTCACTTTGTGCTGCTATATTCCATAAATAAGAAAAAAATTCAGATGTTTGTAAATCTTACGGCCAAAAACAGTTCTGTGAAGCGTGAAGTTAGGGCTACAATTTACGATTTTCAAAAAAAAAAGTTGTGCTGCCTCAACTTGTGCCACCTTGTGCTCAAAATAAAATTGCAAATTTGTTAATTTTAGGGATGAACATTTCTCAAATTTTGCAATTTTGTAAAAAATTAAAGTTTTGCTCTTCTGGGCTAAGCTTTGTGCTGCCATAGTGCGAAAAGATAAAAATTATTTTTGGTGAAAATATGTTAATGTCCATATACCCATGGCAGCACAAACTGGGCACAAAATGGCTTCGCTGTTTTTCAGCCGCAAAAGTTACAAATATGGATTTTTGTTTGTATCTTTTCGGAATATGGCAGCCTAAATAGAACATAAAATAGTAAAACTTTAATTTTTTACAAAATTGCAAATTTTGAAAAATTTTCATCCATAAAATCTGCAAAATTGCGAATTTTTAAAAACATTGAGCACAATACAGCACAAATTTTTTTTTTTGAAAATCATAAATGGCGGTACTAACTTCACGCTTCGCAAAACTGTTTTTTGGCCGTAAAAGATACAAACATGCGATTTTTGTTTATCTTCTCTGAATATGGCAGCACAAAGTGAGCACAAAACAGCACAACTTATATTTTTAGCAAAGTTGCAAAATTTAAAAAATGTCATCCGTTAAATTTGCAAAAAATATTCACGGCACAAGATGTGCACAATTCAGCACAACTTTAGTTTTTTTTTTTGAAAATCCAAAATGGTGGTGCTAACTTCACCCTACATCCTTTTGAAAAGTTTTGTTTTGGCCATAAAAGTTGCAATTATGCGATTTTATTTTTATTTTTGGTTCTAAGGAGCATTTTTTGAGCACGAAGTAGCACAAATTTTTCTTTAAGAAATTTTACAAAAATTTCATTCGCAAAATTTGCAAATTTGCGAATTTTTCAAAAATATGCACGGAACTTGCCAGCATAGGCTGAGCACAATACAGCACAAATTTTTGTTTTGAAAATCCAAAATAGCGGTGCTAACTTCACGCACATGATTTGTAGACTTTTACAGTATCAATATTTATGTACATTTTCAAACCGTCTCACTGAACCGTTTTTCCTCACCAATTTTTCAAAGTCTTACGAACAAATTAATAGATCAATTTGTGTTGTTCTTAAACTTGCGTAGTCATCATCAAAATAAAGATATAAACAATAATTCCCGTCAACTTTTCTCATAGCTGGATCAAATTATATTCAACAATTTTAACAAGTAGAAAAAAGAAAAGGAAACATTTTGTAAGCCTGTTATAATCAAGCATAAAGCAGTTTTCCTTAGTGCTATAACTTTAATTCGAGCAAAATATCTCAATTCATCAATGTCGCTATATACTGTCACCAGAAAACCACTTCCACAATATACCACCCGCTCTAAATAAAAAAAAGCCTATTACTACCGCCTGCTCGACGACAACGATGTACAAGAGTATGCAACGCAATTCGCAATAACAATTACGTAATTATCATAAATTTATTAAATGTAACTTTACTTTTCATATCTTTGTCTTCTCTAAGTCGTTTGCGATAAAAGTAAATTATGATCTTACCACGGCTATAGAAAAACCGAACATACTTTAAGATTGATTTGATACCTACTCCTATTCCTATTAAAAACAACTTATACACTGCGGTTAATTTAATTAGACGCATTCAAAAATCCAATGTTTATTTAGATGCACTTAGAAAAATATCTAAAAAATTAAATAATCTTAACTAAAAAAAAAATAGGGTAAATGCGGAAGGAAATTTAAAATTTGTAGAACATTTCATTAAAATCAGTTTAACAGCCTTAAACAAATCAAAACTAACAAAATCAGCAGTTTGAAGTTCATACAAAAGTTGAAATTTTTAAAACAGTTCATGAGGTATTTGAAACTTGTATTGCTAGAAATTTTATTCTAGAATGATTGAGCATTTTTGAGTTTTCTAAACAAATTTTGAATTGCTGATCTATCCAAATGAACCGAACTGTACTGCAGCAGCAGCAGCAGTACCACCAACACCGCAAATTCTCAACAACATAGTTATAGATATGGAGAAACCCCATCAACAACGAGACTTCATAATATTAAAACTCTCACTTTCCATCAGACTTTGTTCAAAGATTATCGCCATAATTTGACGACGACAACGAGAACTACAACAACGACCAACCAACTCGACGCTCGCTGACGACAGCGAAGCCAAGTTTAATAGCTTAACACTATAAGATACCGATACCCAGGAGTATCTAATGCCAGGCATAATATTCCTCTTGCCATATTCATGCATGATGTGCTATAAATAAACTCACTTTTCATATAAGATTGACTGGCTTGGCAGAAACGCATGGAAAAGCCTCCACCCTGACTTGGTATTTCGATATCGGGCTGGTATCTCTCTTTCTTGGCCGATTGAGATACGAAAAAAGATACTTTTCATCGTTCATCGTGCGGAACATCGACCAGAGAAACCAGGAACGACCGATATAATACCGACCGACCCCACATCTTTGACTGACTTAAAGTATCTAATGCGAACTTGTTGAAATCGCACTTTGATAACCACTATTTCAAGTGGATTAGTTTTCAGTTTCAATTTCAATTTGGTGCAAAGATTGAGTAGGGTTTTATAGATTTTTGTTTTTCCTATTTTTTTTTTATTTTGATATAAAAACATGTTTTCTTTTAAAAGATATTCAACCCGCTAAGAGACCGAGAAGAGATAGAAGTAGGAAGAGGCAGAATAATATGTGGCAAACGCATATTAATAAATTCACCAACAAAATGTGATTAATGACGCTATAAACAATATTTCTTTCACATTTATACATACTCGTATCCACATACATTTGTGTGCTTTTGATTTTATTAAGTAGCTAAAAGAGGTTGAACCCATTTTAATCCGTGGGCGCAGATTAAAGTGGACACTTTTTATTCGTGATGCGGGGGACAGAGATATAGATATTATAATTTTTAAATATGACAGACCACTTTTAATTTCTTTTTTTTTTGACGAAGTTTAGGTAACACACATTTATAGGTGAATTTGGTCGTAAATTAATTGAATTATTTAATTAATTTTTGCGTAAGACTCAAATGGCCCGCAGAGAGTGGAACATTTTTATGTTTTTAAATTATGACAATATTTGAGGTTGTATCTAGCAAGATTTTTAGTAAGTTACCTCTTTTTAACTTTAATTTAGTATTTAATTAAAGGAATTTTAAGCATCGTACGCAGTTAAAAGTGGCACTCAACATATACAATCGTGAAAAGCTTAGATTCACCGTACCTCGATATAAGAAGTGGAGATTTATTTATACTCTTATCTATCGAAAAGACAGCACGTGAATTTGACAAAAGAAACCTTTTGAAGATTAGTCACTTTCTTTCAAGACGTAAAAATGAGTAAGAGTAAGAAGTTCAAGTACGAGTAAAGGTAATGAATAAAAATAAACAGTCGATATAAAATAACGAGTAAAAAGTAAAGAGTGAGTACAAGAAATGAGTAAAATTTACGAGTGAAAGTAACCAATAAAAGTAACGAGTAAAACCAACAGGTTTAAGTAACAAATAAGAAATAAAGAGTAAAAAACCAGCAAAAGTAACTAATAAGAAGAAACAAGTTTAAGTTAAGATTTAAGTATGAAGAATATAAACGTAAATAATTAAAAAGGAACTATTTTTATAATTTATTGCTATTACTACAAACTTTTCTATTTTTATATTTTTTTGTATTTATACTGGGTTTTAAATATTTTTGTGTTTTTGCTTGTTTTATAATTTTTTGTTGTTTTTTTTTTGTTGGTGCCAACCTGACTGTCCCTGCTTAAAATTAACTGCCTACACCTATATAAGTCTGCCATGACAGACAAATCAAAGGTAAACTTTTAGTTATCTGAAGGAACTAACTTCATTTTCATGTTTCACTTACCAGAACTGGTTCGGTCCCGATCGGACATATTCCTACCTAACCGAAGGTGCTTGGCTTTGTCTTGTGCGAGGACGTCTCGACTATAAAGGAGCTGCATATTTATACCTCTACGGCTGACATTCGTTTCGTATTCGTTCTTAGGGTAATAAGCCCTAAAAATTAAGCTACTGGTCGGGGATATCGCTCTAGCAATGTGACCCCGAATAAGCTTCAGCAAAAAATTATCTACCCTGTTTATATTGGCGCCGTTGTATAGAACCAGGTTGGAATTATAATGTTTGTATTTCTATGTAATTTTCTTCTTGTTTGTACTTCTGAGTAATCCAGCCTCTCAAACACCCGAATCTTTTCCATTTGAGAAGAGGCAACGTTGAACCAAACCGGGCGCCTATAGGTAATCATCGGCCGCATGAGGGCCATGTAGTAAATCACCTTCACCCTGCTGTCAAATCAGCTGCTATAAAACAACCGTTTCCTCAGGGCAAAATCTTCCCTAGCCCTGGTCAAAGTAGCATTTATATGTCTGTCGAAATACAAATACTGATCCATCCAGATGCCAAAATACTTTACTACACTTTTACTCGCCAGTGGATGTCCATTTGGTCCTGCGATCACCAGCTTGCACCAGTTCCTTCTCATGTCCCTTGTAGATCTACGCAACGGAGTCTTAAACAAGATAGTTTCTGTCATCCCAATATTGCTGAATCTTCTCGAAGTCACGCTGCAATTAGGGCTGGCCACGATACCAGAAAAATCTCGGTATCGTTGGGTATCGGTATCGGAATTCAAAAAGATACCAAGACGATACCAGCTTAGAAACGATACCGTACAGAAAGTATAGATTTTTGAGTATAATTTTTAATTTATGACAAACAAAAAAATTTTTGTAATTGGTTTCTCGGAAAAGGCTTTAATGATTAAGACGACATTTAAGAGCTTTTCTCCTTAGCAGGAAGAAGGTTTAGGCAATAATTTTAATTCTAACTACCTACTGCCACGCCCACTTAACTTTTGCTGGCTTTCTCTGAAACCAACAATTTGGAAGACATTTTCAGACTTGGTTCTCTTTAGTGAGAAAGTGATTTTAGTGAAATCCATCAATGTATGCATTCTATTCCTGTAAATTTATGGACCCATGTCAAAATGTTTGTGTTGAATTCCTAATCGGAACTTTACATAGACGTTATGAAAGAAGCCTTTCAAAAATTGTTAAGCCAATTATATATAACTATGATTTTTGTCTTAAATCTTAAAAATACCCAGCGAGTTCAACTACTAGATCAAGAACATTTAACCAAACCAAGACCAAAACAGGACGAAATCAATACCAATACCGAGACAAGACTTTGTTATACGAGACCAAACGAGACCGAAACCGAGACCGATACTGAGACGATACTAGTTAACTCCGAGTTTACTCCCTTGTTCTGGTGAGTTAACTCAGGGACTAAATTGAGTGTCTTTTTAGCTGTGGTGCCATCTCGAATTCCATAGTAAAAGTTATTGTTACCTTGGGGTTAATTTATTGTCAGGACTAGCTAACTCTGGTTCAACTCATAGTTTACCCTAAACTGAAAAACTGGCCCTAAGACGCATACTTTTAGTCGATGGTTACCAACACGTATTAAATAAGCAGAACAAATACACTCTAAAATTTAGTATATCTACTATTCAATGGAATTTATTTAAATTCAGATATCAAGAAATAGATAACGGAAATAAGTAACGAGTTACTCGAGTTATTCGGTAGTTTTACTCGTTACTTTTACTCGGTCCTTTTTTAAGTTACTTTTACTCATCATTTTTTTTTACTGTTTTCTTTTACTCGTTTATTTTACTCGTTACTTTTACTAGTTTCCTTCACATGCTTTTTTGCTCGTTACTTTTATTAACGAAGGTTTTTTTTCTTCCACACAATCACTCCTAGACAAACTACTTATCTAAATTCCATTAAATAAATGAATTTAACTATTCCAAAAGCTGTCCTTATTGCGTCTCAAGGACATGCCATAATCTATTTTCTTTGATTTTCTGCGATTAGACAAATGACAAAAAAAAAAAAAACAAAAACTTCTAACGAACTCCTTTCGAAAATCTTATTAGTTTTTATAATATCCTCCAGGTTTGATAGCTGCTGTCTCAATTGTCCGTCACACACAAAAAACAATTTAAAATTTGCTAACCCTAAGGCCATCATCACTGGCGCTCGCTGGCTAGCTCTGCCACCATAAAGTCAAAATCTCAATGTTGTATAAGCGATACTCAGCCGACTGCTGCTGCCTTTGGTTGCGATGATCGTTTGAATTATATGCGTTGTGCTGTTCCAAATGAAATGCCACAAAATAACCATTCAAGATTGAACTAAAAAAACACAAACAAAAAAACCAAAAACAACTAAATATCCAACTCCTCTATAAGTATCATTATTATTGGCAAAAACGTTTAACCTCTTATGCTAAAATAATTCTCAATTGTTTCTCAAATGTCTTTCAATCGATCGAGTATCTTTAATACGAACGACGACGACGGACGACTTTACTGCGACACGACGACAGTGCAACGCTGAGACCGACCGACAGAAAGCAGCGCGGCAACATAACATAGAACGGTTGCATGGCATAGTTTAAGCAAAAATTATTATTATTTCAATATCGCGGGGAGTTTTTTTTTCTCTTATTTTTTCTACCCCCTTTTCGTGGCCCACAGAGTGTGTACCTATTGGATTTTTTTTAGCTCAAACCTCCATCTTGGGCCGAGAATCTAGGGTGCATATATATATTTCCAAACTCTTTGGCTATGCCATTTCATTGGGCTTATAGTAAATTGCAATGGCATGCTGCAGATATGCCGCTGCTGCAACATTTTGTTTTTCCCTTAACTCCGCGCATTCTAATGCAGAATAATGCAACCAACTCTCTTGAAGCAGTCAATTCTTTTTATGGTCTTTGGATGCGGTTTGACTGTAACTTTATTTATTTTTGTCTTTGTCTATGAATACCACCAAATGTTTTTTTTTTTTTTTTTGAGCAAATTTTAGTAAGCGGTTGTGGCTGCTGCAGCTGCGGGTAATATTATTGATATTCTTTAATCTCGTTTTGAATTTTTTCCTTCTGATTTTAATGCAGCAGCATAATGCTTGACAAAAGTCAACCACGAAAACTTAATATTGGATACGTTTTTTGGTACAATCCACCTGCCCCCTCCCCCCCCTATACAAAAATATTGACTTAACCCCAAACAGTGGCTCACATTGTATCATTAAGGAGTCTTAAATGTAAAAAATAAAAATAAACTGTCAAAAATTAAAAACCTTCTTAATAATTTTAACTAATAACATTTTTCGACACGCCCACATTTATTTTAAACTAAAGCTCAGAAAAGTGGTTCATATTATAATGAAGTAGTAATTCTGAACCATTTTTTCATATCTTACAAAAATGTATACAAAGTAAAAGCATTTTAATCAAATAACGCCCACTATTACGCCCATTTTTTTTAAATAAAGATTCTTTATAGAAAACGTATATTATCAATTTGAGGCCCAACGTGAACCACTGTTTCCGATATTGTCGATAAATTTTGAATTATTCCAAGGGATAGAGATATAATACAGATACGCGAGTATATACCTAAACATAAGAGCTAGGCAACTCAATAGAAGAAATTGAAGAAAATCAAAGTAGACGCGCGCTCAGATGAAGAGAGAAAGAATCGATCGATTGGAATGAATGAAATCATGCGATCAATTAAAATTGCAAATGGTTAGGAAGGAAGTTGACAAAAAAAATATAAAGTATCAAGCTGCTGTGACTCTAGGTCTGGACTGGAGGAGCCCATGAGAAATGTTCGTCTGACATTATACTTATTTTTTTTTTGTATCTTGTATCTTATCTATCCCAGTGCCTGATGTTTGCTACTACCTACTATACCTACATTGACTCAAAAAGTCCCCTGTGTCCCATTCGGATAGAATGTTTCATGTGGAGGAGGAGGTTAATCTATCTATACGCCACCACAAAAGGAATTACTAAGTCTGTCTGTCTGTCTGCATCTATATAGTTTAGGTACGGACAAAAAAAAAACAACATTTTTTTGCTATTATTAAATTGTAAGTTGATTGATGGATTTCAGGTAATTGTGCCACTGCAAAATGAATATGGAAAATGCTTTTGGCATTTTGGTGGCTTATATGCATCAATATAATATATGCATGCATGAATGCATGCATGCCATGTGGTATAATATGCATCAGCATGATGACTGATGTGCCACCAATGATTGGATGCAATGTATGTATAGTTGATGTGAAGTATAGTGTCGATGGACTTTTGCGAAATTTTGATTGATTGCTTGGTTATATATTGCGAAAGCTGTTTTTAGTTTTTGGTGGTTAAGAATAAGGCAGCTCTGATGGAGTTTTTTGGGAATTGTGATGTTGGTTTTTTTTCTGTGTAATAGAAAATATATAGTTAAGCTAGTTATTTGGGACAAGTTAAATGTGATTTTTTCAGTTTTTTTTTGAGAAAGGAACAGGATATGACTAACGATTAATTTTGGGAAATTTCGAAACGAAAACCAACCTTGAAATAAATCAAATAAAAATAAATTTTTAACTTGTAACCGAACAAGAAGACTGCCATTCTAAGAAAAAATGAGACAAAGTAACTCAATTTCAAATAAATGAAAACAAATATTAAGTATATTTAGGTGAACCAATATTTAGATTTAGTCAACATAAGAGTTAACGAAAAAATTGTAGACACAAAATTCTACTTGTTGTGGTTAGATTATTCAACCTTAAATGCGAATTTTTCACTACTTTGTGTTGGAACTATTTTCTCGATGGAAGTGCGTAGAAATATTTTTCATTCACGATCAGTTCAAATAAGAAAGAAAAATGTATTTTTACGCAAGGAAAAAGTTTCACACAGCCAAAGTTATGCACGACAAAATATCGAAGGATAAAGTTTCGAAATCCTCGGAACATCGTTGTTTCTTGAGTGATTCAATTAAATGACTAAATGGGCACAGGTAGTAGCTAATACAGAATTAAAAAATGACAAAAATATTTTCAAAACAGGATGATTCCAAAATATGTATGTTAATATTTGGCAAACTTCGTTGTTATTTAAGCAATTTTAATGAAATTAATTAATAACTGGGAGAAATGACATAAAATTTGAAAAAAAAATATTTTCAACAGGGTTTTTCAAATAGAAAAAGAAGCTTCAACGTTTTTAAAACTTCGCTGAGTGATTTCAATAACACCCTGTTTTAGAATTACTTTTTCTTTTTAATTCTGTCTCAGCTGTCAATTTTTTGAAATCGCTTAAAGAACAATGGGTTTGCAATGTGTTGACATTTTTTTGAAACAATCTTTTTTGAAAGTATCCAATATTGCTAACAAATTTTGTCCTAAAATCACCTTTTTCCGAAGCAGTAAGAAAACTGTGAGAATTTCTGATCTGTTAGAGGTTTTTTTAATGCAATTCTATAAAATCATACTTTGCTCAAAAACGAGCCCAAAATTTTTCTAATTTTTTTTTTATAATTCTCATTTAGTAACAGATGTTACTTTTCAAGAAAAATTTTAATAATTTTCGATTTTCTTCAAAATGGCATTTCTGATTTTTATTATATTTTAACACAGAAGCTTCTTAAATATATCGCCCCCTGATTGCAAGAACTAAGTAACTCAATTTTTGAAATGTTGGAGATAGCAATTTTCATAGATACCTAACTACTAAAGAACGATTGAAATTTTAATTTTTATGTTTCTCATACTTCATAAATATCTTATATTTCTTATGATAAAAAAATCGGATGAAAAGGCTTTAAAATTGCACAAAATAAAACCGTTTTTGCCAAATTATTGTTAAAATTGAAAATTGAGCTACCTATAGTTCTTGCAATCAGGGGACGATATAAATGAATTTTTTTCACCAAAATAAAAGAAATATTGTTTTCGATTTTTAAAAAGTGTTAACTTCTTTTTTTTTTTTGTTAAAATCAAATACATATATTGAATACTACGTGGTAGATTTTCTTAAAACTCATATTTAAGGGTTTTTAACACTTTCTTGAATATTTTAAGAAAAATGTTTTATTTTATGAAATAATAACGGTACCTTCAATACACATGTTAAAACAGCAAAGGACATATTTCTTGTCCTTAAAAATGGCTACTACAATTTTTATAAAACTTTTTCTGTATGCTTAAACTGTGTGATATAAATAAATAAAATTCACGGCTGGATCGCACGTTTTTGCTCTTGTGTTCAAATTGCTTGGAACTTAAGAACTTTTTAAATATGGAAGTATAATTAAGAAAAATGTTTAAAAAAAAATAATTTTAATAATTTTTGTCAATTTAGAGTATTTATTAATAAAAAATTATTAACTTAGTTTCAAGAAAATTCATCGAGCAGTTTTTGAAATATTGCATTTCCAAAAAAAAAATGCAATTTATTTTTATTTCAAAATTTTGATCTGCGATTTTATTCATATTTGAAGGAACTTTTGCATAAAATTTTTGATACAAATCGGCTGAACCGTAAATGAGAAAATTGAAAACCAAAAAAACCGTCATATGGCAAGAACCGTTAATAAGGGTTTTTGGTAAACTTTTTTGCTACCAAAAAGCACACTAAACCTACAATAAGACACTGGCTTCTTAAACAAAATTGTTGCAGCCCTTTTTGAGATAGATAAGCTTTTCCTTAACGTTTGTGTGGCAAGAAGTACCGCTATTTTTGAAGCTAAAATAAATTTGAATTTCCCCTCTGGAGAGTCACAAAAACCCTTAAGTTGAAAATTTGAAGGAAATTGCTTCAGTGGTTTAGGCTATAGATCTGCCACTCACTCTTTTCGTGTTCTCTATCATCGTTAGAACACATTTGATTGTTATCTGGGATTTTTTTTTGCACGCATCCAAAACTTGCCCTAAAGTACCTATATATCGCAAGTAAAAATGTACACTCAGCAAGTATTTTGAGCTCCCTCAGATTTCGATACATTTTCCTAAAAACAAATTGCAAATAATCTTGCAAAAAAAAATTTCAAAAATTTTTTTTTTGAATATTTAAAAAAGTAAAAAAAACATTGTTTGAAAATTTGATATATCTCAAAATGGGTTGACAGTTTTTTTTCATTCAACTGTATTAATAAATACTTAAGATTTGTATAACAACATTTTTATTAAAAAAATTGTTAAAGAATTTAATATTTAAAAAATTATATTAGAAAAATATCACTTATGTTGTTAAAAATATGTTATTACGTGCCTAGAAAATATTACCAAGATACTGACAACTAAATCTGTGACTCACTTTCTTTGAATGAAAACATATCACTCTTAGAAAAATAAAATAAAATGGATGTAGTTATCTATAAATGAATAGTGTCTCTTTAAAAATACCACCATATTCAAACGTCTTAATCAAAAAAAAAAAAAAAAAAATGGCGGTTCTGAGGGAAATCTTTTCTATTCAAAAATAAAACTTAATCCTCAGATAACATTAAACGGTTGTTTTATTCAGCAAATGAGTATTTTTTCTAAATTTTTGCAAAATTTTGTCAAGTTATTATTATTCAATGAAGTATTTCATTAGAAAATTGTAGTTTTTATTGTAAAAAAAAGGAGCGAACATACTGCAGTATTGAAATTTTGACAAGAGTTTTCCAAGCCATGTAGAATAAAGAGCAAGTTTATATTTGTCATAATCTCTTATGTACATTTATTTATTAAATGCATAGTAAAATTTTAAATTAAATAACAAAAAAAGCATTGCAAGGAATTACAGTTGGCAGGAAATCATCCATACCCTTGAAGACTGTGAGGTCAGATTTCCCTCAACTGGTTGAATTTTGTCCAAGATTATTCTGTGGATAAGTAGTATAATGACATCGACAGTGCTGAATCATCCAATGCGAACGCGTGAAGGTCTTTAAAGTGCACAATCTACATTTAAGAAACAGGTTATTTTTAAATACTTTTAGTCTTAAAAATTCTCAAACGCACTTGTTTTGATTTTGTATTCATTATTTTTCAAAATACCTACAATACCTTACACTTTTATACTTAAGCTATTAATTTGGTCGTAGTTGGCCTCTAAATGCAAAAAGTCCCTTAACTATGGCATGGAGCCAATAATTTAAAAAATTAAAATGCTGACGTCTTGTTTAATAAATACAGATTCACTTTTCATAAAATTCAATTTCGATAAAATTGCATTCAGGCCACTATGCTTCTCACGGTCTCATTTGTGCTCTACTGAAAATGGCACTATGGTTCTCACAGCCTCATAATATGGCATCGTTTAAGCGTTTTTTTTTCTAGCGTTTTAACGAGTGATAAGACAAGAATCTGCTATAAAATTTAAAATTTTAAGTTATAAGTGTGCTGAAAATGTAGCTTACGCATCACGTTAGCACAAAATTTCAAAATATTTTTCCATAACCGCGTTCTTTTTTTGTTTTCCGTAGGGCTGGTCACGATAACAGAAAAGTCTTGGTATCGTTTGGTATTGATATCGGAAATCGAAACGATACCGAGACGATACCAGCTCTAAAGCATCCGGAACGATACCGAGACGATACCGAAACCAAACCATACTTTTGGTACCGAATTTCACCGGTACTTTCGGTATTAGCGTTTGGTATCAGCAAAAGAAAATATATTTTTGAATATTATAATTTCTTCTTGTAATTCTTGTAATTGGTTTCTCGGAAATGGTTTGAATGGCATTTTCACAATTTTTCCTCTTTACGTAGGAGAAGGCTTAAGCAATTAATTAAATAAGAACCACTCAATTCCAACCCAATTTTTCATTTTCTTTGTTTCTCTGAAACCAATCATTGAGATTTCATTTTCAGACTTGATTCTTTTTAGCATGAGAAAGTAACTTTAATGAAATCCACCAAACCACCAATCCACCAACTGCCTCTCATATATTTTCTTAAATCTTGGTTTCTCGGAAACGCCTCCAATGATTTTGTAACAGTATTGTTTTCCTGCTATTATATTTTGACGCTGAATTAATTTAATTTTTGTATGCGATTGACACAAGACCGAAACCAGACGAGACCAATACCAATACCAGACTATGTTATACAAGACTGATACGCTACTAAAATTTTTCGATTTTGACGATACCGAGACGATACTTAAACCAGTATCGTTTGGTTTGGTATCGTGGCCATCAGCCCTAGTTTTCCGTCGACTCAAAAGATCTTTAGGGATAGCAAGTATAGGATCGACTTAAGAAAATATTTCTGTAGGTTAATATTCCGATACTAGGTACCGTTAAAATCAATTTGCAATTAAAAAAATCTTTTCGCAAAACTCCAAGCACATTGGAGTACTTTCCTTGAAAAACCAAAATATTTTATAAGGCAGAGGTAAATTAATAAAAAAATTATTATACCAGGCCTGACTATGATCGTTGCCAGCTCTAAAAAAAAAGAAAAGAAAAAAACACGTCAAAATGTTCATGAACTCATCTGGTGGTGATTTGGTCGTATTTAATATTTAATCAACTCATTTTCTAAAAAAAGAGTAACTCACTTAAACTTATTTTTAAATTGTATCCAAACCAAACTAAAGACTTTATTAAATAAAGTACTTATTGCATTTTACCTGACTTATTACAACAACTTTGTTTGGTTTTTTAATATACTCAAAACTTTTCAAAAAATTGCAAACATCTCCCTTTCGATTTTTCAAGGACATTATCGTTTATGATTTATTTGTCCTGAGCCAAATCCAACTTAAATAGATTTGTAATGTCACTTTCTAAAAGGTAAAGTCTAGCTTGGTTTGCATATTTGTTTATAGATTGACAGCAAAAAAATTACTTTGAGATAAAAATTCTTGTCAAACAACAACACATAATTATAATTTATCACCAAATCAAATTCGTCACTGTACGAATATTTCAAAATTGACTGAATATGACTGTTTTTACGCGCTTTGAGCTACGACAAGTTTCATTTATAAACCATTCTCTATACTACATTGTATCTATGTTTAGAATTATGAATAATATCCATTCAACTAGGTTAATATCGTAAACATATCACGACACACCAAGACTTGCGATCGCTATCATCACCTGATTTAAATATTTATGACTTTGACTTGAGAACAAAAAAAAAAAAAATATCTACAAATCACATAGAGTAGTCCGTTCAGTACACAAGACCAATTTGAATGATAAATAAATGTGATTTTTTTTCAAAAATAATAATAAACGACTGCCAATTGCGAATGGTTGGTTCGGTTGTGCGCACCAACAACAACATAATGATGGACAGATATTTTTTTTTGTATTTATTATAATTTTGACCATCCGATGTGAAGTGTATTTATTTATACTTCATCGCGCTAAGTGCTTATATATTTTTTCTTTTGCACATCAGTTTACATGAACCTACCTACTGCACTACACGTTCAAGGCCGTTCATTACCACAAAGAATAATTTGAGAATTGGCAACCAAGTAGCAGTCGTAAATTTAAAACCAATTAGCGAATTTACAACTCTCTGATGATGGTTAAACAGATATCTACACTCTGAGTTGTTTGATTTAAGTCGATATGCGAAATTTATTATTCAATTGAGAGATATTTTAAAATATTAGTTGATAATGTTAAATTAAGCGATGAAAGAAGGATGAATGGTTGAATCACATTCTTCCTAATTTGAATAAAATTCTAAATATATTAAAAATCCAATTAAATAATCTTTAAAATATTTTGAATGAGCTTACTTACTGTATAATTTTTAACTGGGTTGAGCTTTCAGCTTTCAATACCTGCCTTTTTTCTAGACTAATAGCGTTTTTGTTTTTTTTTTAAATTTAATATTTTAGAATGCCATCAAAAAAAGATAGAAAATTTGATCTCAATCAAGTGGTGCAGAGTATATATATGAGATTACTCTGTCATCTAATCGAAGACTCTATGCCCGATGATGGTGATGTATCTTCTCATTTCCAAAGCCTTTAAACGAAAGAAAACAAGAAAAAAAAAAAAGATACAGTTTGGTTATTCTCTGTCCATCGATCATTGTGATGGTGATCGTGTGCAAAATCGACTCCATCTGCCACAGATACACGTGTAATTGTCAGAAAGATATGAATTGTGATTGTGAAGATTTGTGTCGGTTGTATTATTCCCAAATGCACGACACAAGACACGATGTTCTGTTGCAATTGAATTGCAATGATATAAGAAATATTATTTCTTCAGGCAAAACACGCTGGTTATATCGACGATGAAGACAATGATGACGATGGATGCCGCCACCGCCGCCGCTGAAGCCGAGGACGACCACCACCGAACTTTTTTCAATTAAAGAACTGACCTTCAATTTTTCATCGCAAATTGCTAACGGGGAGGGTAAATAATGAAATCTTAGAACTCTCCATATCTACCTTTACTTATATACAGAAAATTCTTCCTTTCTCGCGATCTTCAAATAATAATTGTGAGTCAAAGAAAAAGAAAGGAAACATTGCAGTCTCTTATAGTAATTTATTACAAGAACTTTCCCGTCCCACAATCGTCTCGCTGTAAAGCAGCAGAAAGAATCAGAAACAAGATTTACCCGAAAATCACTTGAGCCTCTCTCAAAAATAAAATATATATTTCAGAGCAAGGCACAAACTAATGTGAAATGCTTGTCATGTATCTCTCGAAGGATTAAGAATGCATCAAAAAGAGGTACACAGTACATTTTTTTTGAGGTGGTGCTTATTTGCGGTAGAGAGTAATGCAGGGGTTGTTCCTGAACGAATTCTTTTGAATTGTAATCGATGTATGCACTACAGTGGGGCGATTTAGCTGATTTTTCTTTTTGGTTAACAAATTATAGTTTTAAAAAAATTTTATAAACAAAAAACCTGTAGGTACATGACTGCATCACAGGAAATTTCTAGGGAAAATATTATATTTCTTTTGATTTGTTTTATAGTTAATACATTTTTTTATAAAGCTTTTTAGATTCAGAATTATTTCCACTTACAAGAAGTACATATTCTCAAAATTTCAACAAAATTTGTCAAGCCGTTTACCAAATACATAAATATTCAACCGTATGTAAAGTTTACATGCACTTATTTTTTTCAGAGAATCAAAGTTAAAAATTAATGGAAAATCTATTTCTGTCTTTATATAAAATTTAAATACTCATACTCGATGTGCCAAAAATTTAATTCTCAAATTCAGCTTAGTTTTCGAGTTTAACTTTATAACTCCTTTCATGTTTTTAAAAACCAATTTTATGGCCGTTTTAGTATAATAATAAATAAATATCTGATTTTTTTTTATTTTTTGTCCAAATTTAGTCTACCAATTTTCCATAGTTGTTGACTTGTAAATATTTTATATGAACGAAAAATACAACAACAAAAAAACCCAACAGAATACGATTGCTATACAAATGGATGCACACATTTTAAGGCCACAATGTTTCAATTTGATATTTTTTGTTTTTGTTTTTGGTTATTTCATTTAAATTGTATATTATGTAAGTGTGGTTTTATTACCACTCCCCGCAGCCAATATTTCAGCTTTTTACCGCACAGAGCTTTAATTTGTCGTCCTTTGCACGCATTTCACTCAAATTTCAGTTGCATTGGCAGCTAACCAGGGCAGCATCTGCGATGCGGTGTGGCAACGCGCATGCTCTTAATCACTGACATTATTTTGACATTTGTGTTGGTAATTAAGTAGATAAGTTTTTATGTGTTTATTTTTTTTTTGCTGCAGTTATACTTAAAAAAAGTTATCTTTCCAAAAATTAATGTTTCCACTGTAGAAAGAGATATACATATAACTATAACTTTTCACTAAAAAATAAAAAAGAGTGAGTATGGGTTTTGGGTATATGGCAATGACGGTGCGGAAGAGCAATATATGTATGTTGACTGATGCACCAATTCTGGATTATCTGGTGCTATTGAAAGCAGAAATAAATTACCAACATGATACTACAGGGTGGCTCTAAAAATTTTTCTTGAATTATTGAAAGTTGTAAGTCACTCTATACTCGAAAAAACGTATTTAATTTCTAAGATCAATAATCAATAAAAAGTCTAATTGTTTAAGAAAATTGATCATCCATAGATGTCTTGCAATGAATTTTTCAAATTTACTTAAAAAATAATTAAAAATTATTAACCATCAGTGACCTCGAAACAAAGTTTAAAAAATTATATGACCTTTAATGACGATCTACAAACTTATCCAGAATCTACAGTTTCTGTTTTTTTTGAAAATATGTAAATTTTTCAAAAGCGAAGGGTCAAAATAAAAAAATTTCTTAAGTCTTAACAAAAAATCTTGTAGAGAATCTATTCGAATTTCCAAAACAATGTTTGATTTTTTTTATGACTTCATAATTGGTAATCAAAGGCAAAAGTTTATTTCTTCATTTAAAGCTCGTAAAATTATTTTTTTGTATGGATTTTTCCTATGGGTAGGTGCAAAACCTACATTAGGCTCTATGTGGACCGAAAAACGCGTGCTCATAGTTGTATGAAATTCGCCGTACTACACTATAACCACCTCTCTCCCGATTGCAACTAAATTGAAACCTATCCAGCAATTTATTTTTAACGAAGTGAAAGTTCCGGTGACAGTTCCTGCTTATTCCGCGATTTTAAAGCGGTTTTCTGTTAACCGCATGCCGCACCAAGTAGGAAGGTTTTGTTTTTCGCAGACGGCGTACTGAATTTGACTCGTCAATAATGTCAATAATCGTACAATTAACGTGTTCTAATTGCCGATTTCTATGTTTTCACGTGAAACTTTTTATCTCGTCCTGAACCGTAGGAACCCCGAGATCCCTGTGAAGATTTTTGTTTTTA
Organism: Dasysyrphus albostriatus; assembly: GCA_946251815.1. NCBI lineage: Eukaryota > Metazoa > Arthropoda > Insecta > Diptera > Syrphidae > Dasysyrphus > Dasysyrphus albostriatus. Next base: position 130,288,716 of record OX276337.1, on the reverse strand, counting down.
TTAAACCATGGGGCATTTACAAATAACTTAAGAAAATTATTTTTAGACGTTTGAAAGTTATTTTCGTTTGTATTGCAGGCAGGGCCGGCCCGAGATGAATAAGCGCCTTGCGCAAGCTTCATCAGCACCCCTCAATTACGGTTATTGGTGAAATAAGTTATCTCCTCATTATCCAAGGGATGGACTTTGCAATGCGTTTTTTTAACGTTAAATTAAAAAATAAATAGAACTTTTACTAAAACCTTCAAAATCGAATATTATATCACAAAATAATAAAAAGTGCCCTATTTCATGACGAATTTTGGAAAATTCTGGAAAAAAAACTTCAGATCTTACCTTCGCCCACAATAAATTTCATAAAAAAATCATAACCAAAAAATCATCATGTAATAGGGCACTAATTGAAGAACATAAAATTAATTAGCGTAAGCTAAAGTTAAAAAACATAAAGATATATATATAAAATATAGGATCTTCAATTTTTGTAAGTAAAAGTATTAAAAACTAATTCAGAAACAATATATAAAAATAAATAATTAACTATTTGTTGAAGTGGATTTTGTAATGGTTGCTCAAAGCGCCCATTGGGTTCTGCGTCCTTCGCATTTACAACGCTTGCACGTATAGCTAGTCCGGCCCTGATCGCAGGAACAACCCCAGAGCTGTATACCATTAGCCTATACAAGTTTAAGTCAAGTCAATTTATTTTCAAAACTAAGCTTTGAATATTTACCAAGTTCATATCTCTTAATTTTATTTTTAGTTCTGCGTAATTCTTTTTTTGCCATCATTCATCAGATACTTCGCCTCATTTGCAAATGGAACACGAGCGGCATTAAGAAAAACCATTATTTATTTATTTATTTTCTTCTACGTAAAGTTGACGTGGACTGACTTTTGTTCATTCAGTACTATTTACCATTTTTTTGGGAACTCGTTAACATTAGTTAGTGCAGTTTGTAATTGAATTGTAGCTTCTCTAACCGTTTTGCCACTGCTAGTATCAAATAACCAACTTTTGGCTGCGATAGTGTCTTTGAGATTCAACACGTATAAATTAAAGGTACAGAACTGGACCTAATACACTTCCTTGTGGTACCCCAGCCACTATCTCTTTGAAATTTAAATAGTTATAACCATGTCTTGAACGAAAAAGTTTGTTTTCTAAATATTCCTTTAGAATTTTACAAAGTCCTTCAGTAGGAACTTATCCTAATTTAAATTTGATCAACTGTTGGATGTTTGCTCCATGAAAAACAAAATTGTACAACAACAATAACAAAAAATAATTACAGATGAATAGATAAGTTATCTGAGCATTACATTTGTTTGACTCAAAAAATCAAATCATCCAACAAAATTATGATCTTCAAAAAAGTTAAAAAAAAAATTAAATTTTTGTCGCGTATTTCTTGCAATATCGTATTAACAATAGGTGCTATAAGAAAAATTAGATGGCAACAAATCTCAAAACAAAAACATGAATCTGTAGACTGTTTCTCGTTTCAGGTCAATATGACACTCATAGCAAATATACATTGCTCTTCAAGAAACACTAAATAAAAATTGAAACGACAAAATACTTGTCCACTAATTTTTTTTGACGAGTGTAGTTTTTAACCATGAAATTATGGAAACTCCCACCTACCCCATCCTTGTCTTATTTCACCTCAGTACGTCTGCTTAAGCCATATGGAAGTATTTTGAAAAACCCTTGCTTAGTTAAAAAGTTAAAAAATTCTACAAAATCTTGATACTGAGCTCTTTTTTAGGACACCCTGTAACTGTTTTTTTTTTTTAATGTTCATATAACCGACAGACACCGACTCAAGGAGGTCTTGAAAATGAAGATTAAGTGTTTCTTCTTCATTTAGTCTTTTTTTGTTGTTTTTGTTGTTGTTGTAAAGATCCTTTTTGAATTTACGTTGTTTTATGCGTTATCTTCCCTTGATGAGGGTAATATACAATTTTCATATCAGATGTAGCAAACATTTCAGTTAGATCGTATTCTTTTGGTCAAGTGATTTAAATTAATTGAATGGATATGACTCAACAGGGAAGTTATACTCTGCGCGTTATGTTGCAAAGGGAAAATACATTACATTATATTTGTTATGCTCGCGTATAAGCCCCTTGAGTTTTGACAATTTTAATGTTTTTTTTTTTTGTAAGTTGTAATGAGATTAACAATATGAAAATAGAATATAAATATTAAAAAAAGGAAAAATTAAACATTCAATGGTTTTTATTATTGAACAATGTTAGCCTGGGCCATAAGCCATGCTTAAAACCAAAAATGCTACTAAACTCAACCTTGTATCCCTGAAAGAATGGTCACATTGGCCACTTTTTAATATGTCTGGGGTTATTGCTAGAAAAAGAAGCCAATCAATTTTACACTTAAGATTCTTTGTTCAAAATTGAATAACCTATAGAAATGAAGGGTTTAAATATTTTTATAATTATAATTTTAGCAGAACAAATTAAAAAAAAACAACCAAACCAAAAGTGAAATTTTCTATTAAAGATGATTTAATTTTACATTTTTCAAGATTTTTAATAATTTTTTTTTCTTCTTCTTCTTGCAGGTAAGACTGATGGAATTTTTAATAATTTCGGAAAAATGTAAGTTTCATCATTGGATTTTGCTTGCAACAATATCATTATCTTTTCCTTCCTTGAATTCCATATTTTATCTTATCTAATTCTTAAGCTCAATTAAAATTTAATAATAGTATAGCCCCCTTCTTCTGTTAAGATTTTATCAAACAAACCAATTTGTGATTTTGGCCTAAGACCAAAATTGAATCTTTACTCCTTATAATTGCAAGTTTGGATTTTACTTCAAACTAATATTTGCCATAAATAATTGTTAATTCCTTTTTCGAGATATAAAAATAAAAGAAAAAAATCGTGACATGGCCAACCTCTGCTGCAATATAAATAGAAGCAAAAAACTTCATCTCTTCCTCCCTTGCCCTTCAGAAAAAAAATATTTCTTCAATTTTATAATAATATGGGTTAACAGTTGTGTGTTCAACGAACATGGTTAAAAATCAGTAAAAAAATTGAAATTGAAAAAAAAAATATTGGTAAACGAAAACACCAATTGCCAAAGACTTTAACCAATTACCACTTTATACCGCACCACCATCGCCATACAACCGCAAAACTAAAGTCTCTGCCACCAACACAAATCATAGATTATAATTCGACACCAACAGTAAATTTGTAAACGGAATCAACTTATGAACATAACTGAAACCATAGTTAAACAATAACAACAACAACAACAACTGAAAAAAAAACTTTTGGTGGTTATCCTAAGGCCATCATCACCATCGCGCAGCACTTTTCTAACTCTTGTTTGGAGCTGTTGCTTTGCTTGTTAAGTAAACTATTTGGCTTTTTTCAGTTGTCGAGTTGTCGACACCAATTTTTTGGCGCAGAGCTCGATTACAGACATGTAGGAGGAGTAAACTCATTATTGACATTCCAGTTGGGCAAAATTGTAGTTGTGTTATTATTAATTTCGTGCTAGACAGAAGTTATTGGAAAAATTGATGATTAAATTTATTTGTAGAGATAAACAAGAAAAATTAAATTGTTAAATCAACTTTTATGACGAGTGCATTTATAGTGAACAGTATTTTATGACCATGCAGCTTTTAGGGACCAACATTTGTGTAGTTGTTAGTTTTATTGTCTTTTTCTGAAATATATGTAAGCTGTATTTCTTGCTACCCATGCACAAAAATCAATTATAACATTGCAAGTTGAGTATTGTGGAATGCATTCATTTCACGAAATTTAGTATTGTGTAATATTAATTAATATTATTTGCAAAATTTGCATAATGTGTCTGTTCGTTTACTTACGAAAACCTAAAACTCCTACCAATTTAAGTCCAAAGTCCTGTAAAAGTTCATATGTAAAAAAATTGACTTGACTTTGGGCTTAAATAATGGTCAGCTTTGAGAAGTTAATGAACAGAGGTAATGTCAATCCATAAATTTTATTGCGAAATTAAAAATATTGAATGTAAAATTTCAAGCCAGAAAACATCACATCCGATGTCTTTGGCTGTAATTTTTTTATAAATGAAAACATTTTGTTATATTTATAGATAAGTAACATAGAAAATCAAATAAATATGTTTTATTTCTTAATTTTTTTTCGATTAAAAAATTTAAGCATTGAAATTGAAAATCATTCGGGCCCAAATCATAGCATGTTCCAACACTTTTGCCAGAACTTCTGGCGATAGGTTCTCATATACCTGATGGATATTCTCTTTGAGGCTTGACACATATCTTGTGATTTAAAAACTAAACCACAAAAAGAAGTCTGTAACTATTAAATAGGGCATTCCTGGCCGACCAGTGAAAATTGAAAATGCAGCCGTCCGAATTTTGGTTGTGGTTCAACGGCGGCGCGGTGGGAAAATATTATTCTAACAAATAGTAGATATAATATTTTGCAAATGTTTTTTTTTTAACCATGTTTCTAAATATAAGATTTTATACCCAAAAGTTGATTAAAATGATAACAATCAGTGATTTTTCATTAAATAACTACACCCTTTTGGCATCTGGTGGCGTTTCTACATATTATTCAATGTTCAAAATATTAGAAATGTTGCCAAAAAGTGAAGGTCCAACACTTTGACATAAAAAGTATGTTCACGAAAAGTTCCCGTCACTAACATTTTACTCAAGGGTGCGTCTGTTCAAAACCTATCTTTGAAGATATTAACCTTAAATTTATATACAGTAGACGCTCGATTTAGTGAATCTCGAAATAGTGAACTATCCACAATAGTGAACACACAAGATTAAAAAAAAATAAATTTTTTTAAAAAAATATTTCGAAAGTATTAAACATTGCTTGAGAACACTGAGAAATTGTTTCTGTGTTTATTTTCAACCTGATTGAAAGCATTGTTTAACTTTTAAATAAATGTAGAAACATTTAAATCGAACAAAATGTGCATTTAAGGTCAAATTCATCTTTAGAAAACCATGTAAAACTCCCTTTCGAAAAAGTGAATAATCTCGAAAGAGTGGACAGGCTTGTTTTTTTTACTTCACTATATCGAGGGTCTACTGTATTATTTATTTTGTATTATGGTTACAAAATTAAAAATTACCAAAAAAAAAAATTAAATGTTCCAACCTTTGACATTTAAAAAATGTGTTTCCAAAAAGTTGGAACTAATGTTTTAATCGAAGGTGAAACTACTCAACACTTATTTTGCAAGATATACCAACTTATTTTGTTATTTTCTAACACTCGTTTGGCTCAATGAGGAATTTCTTAACTTTTTTCGTGTTGAGCTGCCACCTTTTGATATCAAAAACAAATATTTTTCCGAAAAGTGGCAGATCTGAAATTTTACCCGAAGGTAAACGATTTTTTTTAATTATACCTTTTGGCCAAGATTGGGCACCATTTTTAAAAATGGTGTCCAAGCGAAAGGATTACAACAATGACTTCCAAGTTTAAAAATAAAATTTCAAAAAAAAGTAGTAAACACGTTTTTAGGATATGGAATTTTCAAAAAAAAAAAAATTAAACCTTTATCAAAATTTAAAAAAAATTTACATTTTGATACGCAATATTAATTATTCTTGTTAGAGATTTGTGTATAAAAATAAATATTAATTAGCTCACCTGAAATGAGAAAATTGAAAATAAAAAAAAAGTTCTATGAGAGGTAGAGGAAATGCATGTAATGTGGCCCCTGGCAGTTAATTATTTTTTCGTCCTAAGCTTCTTCATTTGGGGGTCTAAATTTTTACAAACATCCCTTCTCACATGGTTTTCATGGAAAATACTGACTTTTTAAGTACTAAGGTGGCATTATACTTTGCACTTCAAGTTTTATGCCTAAAAAAACTTTTTTCCTTACGGTTTTGTAGATGAATTATAAGTTAAAAAGTATCAAATGACTAACTTATTTGTTAATGAAGCTAAGCTAATGCTACAAAATATAATGCAAGAATGGAAATTAGGTTCTATTTTATAAAACTATTGTCATACAGGTAATAGTACCCTCCGTACATGCTATGTTCGAAATTTTTTAAAAAAAAACAACTTTATTTGTTAGAGATAGAATTTTTGGCTTTAAAGAAGCTAAAGCATGACAATGTCAATGTTGCCGTTGTTTTGTTTTTTTTGTTTAAATCTTTTTTCTCTATCTTAAGTCCATATTTTAGAAAATTGCCTCTGCCGTCCAAACGGTTGGAAAAAGAGTCCCCTCTCATACAATTTTTTTTTTCTTTTCTCCAGCCAAACTTTTTGTCGCACCTTACACTTAACACATAAAATATGATAGTATTTTAAATAGCCTTCGGGGGCCATATTGCCAACACTTTGAGAAATCCCCGTTTTTCACTTTTTTCAAAATAAATACATTTTTTTGTAAAATAAGTTTTGCAATTTTTATTTTTGTAGGTATTATATTTTGCTTCCAATATCAAGAAACTTCTGTTTGCAAATGAAAAATTCATGTGCAGGTAATAGTTTGTGAGTTATTCCACGAAAGCAAAAGATCATAAGGGTACATTTTTAATAGCACCAAAAACATACAAAATAGTTTTTTTAAAATCGCAGGAGTCGTTTTGAAGAAAAAATATTATCCTTAGGTAACGGATTTTTAACATTTGTATGGAAGGTACCTAGACCTATGCCGTTGCTTTTCCATACAAAAAAAAATGTTTTCTTAAAATATACTAGAAAGTGTTTAAAAACCCTATACATAAACAAAAACGTAAATTCTGTTAAAAAGACTTGTGTTTTACATTTTTACTGCCTAAATCTACATTGTACCCTTGAAATAATTAGAAGTTTGAACTCGTTGAGAATTCCAGAAAGCTTTTCATACACATGCTCTATTATTGCGGTGAGAACAACAATATTTTTTACAAATATCGCATATCTTTCTGATTTTTTCATTTACCAGAAAGTCTCCCATATTCAATTCCTGAAACTAGCTGAACTCTTGCATTATGTGAAGGACATCAAATTCAAACTCAAATTCAATGAGTTGCCATTCAATCAGTTCTATTTCCAGGGCCAGCGCAAAGGGAATTTGGTACTCATTTCTTAAAAGTCTTGGTTACTTATAGGTGCTAGATTGAAGTAGCTAAAAATGATGATGACTAGACTTATAAGTGTCCTGTTGTACCATATCGAGTATCCTTAATTCACCAATAGGATTCTTCCAATAAATCCAAAAATCAATGAATAGAACAGTCGATACTGTTTAAAGAAAAAAATTCTTTCGCTGCTACTTTTTTGTTTTTGAATTATTCTCCTCATCATTCAATTCATCATTCAATTTATCATTCAAACAAAAGTCATAATTTGTCTCGAACTTTTTTCAACAGTTTTCTTTAAGAACAGTACCTTGGGTAAGTTTTGGCAACAAAAACAACACAATTTGATAGCTGACAGACAGGATTTATAAAATCGGAGCACTAGCCCTGTTTCACACGACAGTGGATCGCATGATTTTTCGCAGTATAAATCTGTGCGAATGGACAGTGGCGTATACATTCTAGATGAAACCGTTCACACGACATTTGTACGTTTGCCGTTTGCTTTTATGGTGCCGTTTTGACTTATACTGCAAAAAAACGGGCGGTAAATTTCCGAGTGAACCACGGCTAACACGAAAAAACAACGTTGAACAATTTCTCAAAAATTATTGAAGAAATGTTAATTGGAAATTTCGACAAAGCAGTGCGTTTGTACCAGCAAAACTGTGGAGGGAATTTTTCGGATGTGTCCCCAACATGCTGGCTCAGTGGGACATGAACAATATCCTGGGCGTTGACCACAATCCAATCAGCAATCTGATTTGTATGAATATGTCACTGCATTGATATGGATTTTTTTGCCTCCATTGGTTTTTTTTCAAGCATGGCTCATACCCAGTGGAGCCAGCATGTTAAGATTCAATACAAAAAACACGATTTAAAGGATAAGAACTTGATTTTTTAAAAATTTTGTTCAAAATTGAAAACTCTCCTGTACTGCTCTTTATTAATAATCTTTAAATGTCAGCTGTTAAATAGTTTTTATTTTTTAAGGGTTACTAATATTTTACTTCCTGCACAAATGAAGGCAGATTCAAGTCCTGAGTTAGTTTTTTAAACTTTTTTGTGACAAACGCTGAATTGCTCATATTTTTTTTTTTCAATATCTGACTTTAATTAAAAATACTTTGGTGTAACCGGGCATTAGTGCTTGTTAATGATATACTTTCTAGCAACATACCTAAGCTTTTGAGATATTTTTTTCTATACTTCTAGATTATGAATATAACCTTTGCGTGAGCTAATTTGAAGCAAATTACTAGCACAGTTTCATTATTCTTCATTAAATTAAAAGAACAAAAATAACGGTTTAAAATAATAACAACAAAAAAAGAACAACAAACATTGAATAGGAAATGCGCTGCACCTACTTATACCAACCGACCGTGCGGAAGAGTTGTTCGACAAGACATTGAACAAACATTTAATGCCATTTTGCCATAATAATATTTCAGCACAATATCATGTGGCTTTGGCTTTGGATTTTTATTAATTTTTTTTTTTTATTATTTATTTTTTATTTAATATAAAAATTTCAATAACAATTAGGAAAATATGAAACCAGCGCAAGTCAAGTAACAAAATAAAAAAAATACAAAATCTAAACAGCTTTAAATACCGAACGAGGTGTGTTCACTCCCAGAAATAGGCAAAAAATCCAGGAGTGGTTCTCTATAGGCTTCCATATGAAATACTCCTACAAAGCCAAAACGAACATATAAACCTACCCGCCATTCATCGCCACTGCCGCACATGCCGCACCGCTCTACATCCATAACCCAAGCTACGAGTAAAGTGGCGCGCGTTTTCAAACAAATTTAGACTTAGGTCGTCCATCGATCAAGATTATGGCGTACTCGCTGAACGGTTTCATTGTGTGTGATGGTGGTGCAATTGAAACAGTTTTTTTTTTTTCTAACTTACCTCGCAAATGGTATGGCCACACAACGCCATCAACAACAACGGTACATACGCTCTAGATAAATCTCCAACAACATGTTGCTGGTGGTTCTTCTTATATGAGTCTCTGGTGATCACTTATAATGTGACTCTAACTGAGAGGGTATCCATACAAATCCTAGTCGAGTCCTCTAGTGTTGCCATGAAAATAAATAATTAATAGCTGAGATGCCATTTAATTAAGTCATTTACTTGAAATGGCTAAACAATTTGACTCAGGTTGACGATGTTCGTTTGTCGTTCGTCTCGAGATGAAGAAAGACTTTGTCTGCGGTGTGTTGTTGTCGAAGTTCGAAGAGGTATTGTTGACGTTGCATGACTCTCTTGTGTATGGTACATGTGAGGTCCACAAATAATATTTTCGGAATTTCCATGGAGAACTTATATTTCTAGCAAACTCTGCGATGTTAGGTAAGTATCTGGCAGCAGAGGTGCTGTGGGGTGGGAGAATTCATGTACGAAATCCATCCTTGTAAGTGCGATCATATTTCCAGTTCCAGAGAGGTTTTGGCAAAAGAGACCTAACTCATTTGGGATTTGGTATTTTTTGTTTAACTTGGTTTTCATATATAGTTTCTCCTTTTTGGAAGGTTATTTTTTTTTTATTTCTGTTGTTGGTACTTTTATTTTGTATTTAAAAAATGTGATTGAAACAAATTGATTAGCAAATAGGGTTACTGAGTGTATACGAGTGTTTGGTGACTGTCGTTTTACCTAACCTAAGTTTCACTTTCGATTGAACATTGTCGATAAGAAGTCATTATTTACAAGAGGTTGTTTTTTTATTTTGTTTGTTCATTAATTAAGTTGCTGCTGAGATTTTTTAAGTGATTTTGTTTTTTGGTATAGAATTGTAGGTTGACTTTCAAAGGTTTTGAACTCTTAGGTTTTAGGTTAAATTGGAGTACAAAGTCATATATGATTTGCTACTACTAAATAAAGTACTGTACATAGTCTTTTTTATGGTTAATGTACATAATGTTTTAGGGGTTTGGGTAAAATTCTACTATATTGGCGTTGATTTGATTGGTGACAGTTTATTTCCTATTCTTCAACCAGGTGGCGTTAAAGTCATCGCCTCCTCAAAAGAGGCTATAATTTTTTTAAACGGTGAAAAATGTCAATACTTCTTTGACATTTTTGAAGTAAACAGGCACAATATACCCGTCAGGAAAACATAAAACGCTTATATTCAGAATGATTGTTTCGAGTTTTTTCAGATATAATTTTATCAGTGATGCTGGCACAATATAAATTTTTGTGCAGACTTCTTAGCGGTTCAAAACTAACGAAAACTAACTGTAGTACCTCGTGGCATAATGGTTAGTGCGTAGGACTGTCATGCCAAAGGTCTGGGTTCGATTCCCAGCCACTGTCACCTAAAAACAGAAATGTTTTTTTCCGAGGTACTGCCTCTTGCGAGGGACTGACAAATCCTCCAAGAGTATACTTGTCACGAATAAGTACTTTCTCATATAGCCGTTAGGACTCGGCAAAAAATTGTAGGTCCCCTCCATTCCTGCCAAAAATTCGCACACAGGAATGGTTGAGAGTTGTAAGTCACTAGGCCTTGGTTCACCACGAGCTGTTGTGCCACTAAATTTATTTTATTTCATTCAAAACTAACTAGGGAAGCACACTGATTTTCAACCGATCGCTTAGATGCTGACAGGTCTGGCAGGCAATTGTGCTACGTTTTGGTTGCAAACAAGATGACGTGTCACGCAATTAGGTATCAATCAGCAGTCATTAAAGAGAATTTGGGGAAAAAGACTTAATGATGAAAGTGCGTCAGCAGTTAGCTGTCAATCACTTGCTATACCTATACGCTCAAGCCATTCTGATTCTCAACCATGAGGTGGAAAATAATCATGAGCGATAAGGCCCATTTCAGGTGGTTCAAGCAAGTGTTAGAGTAACTCAACCAACTTGGCGTGCGAAATTGGAGACCGCTAGCTAGAAACAAAGCCGGCTAGAAGAAGCTTGTTGATTGAGGTCCTGGTCCTGATTGAGGTCCTCGGACTTGCGCCACGTTAAGTAAGTAAGTTAGACGAGTCCCATTTCCTTCTCCGTGGATATGTGAATATCTGCTTATAACCCACAAACTACCATTAGAATCGCTCAAAGTTAATTCATTGTTGTGTTAACGCTAGAGCAGTCATGAACCCTTATTTTTTGAAAACGGCACATGCCAAACGATTACTATGGACAGGGTGTGCTTTACAACTTTGTCCTTCTTCAATTGGATAAATTGAGACTGAAAAACATGTGGTTCCAACATCACAAATTTTAAGCATATTCAGTACTGTATTTTCTGGCATGATTTCACCAATGGTTCGAGGCATTTCCCATTTGCTGCAAAGAGACAATCTTGGACTGGACATAGTTTTTTACAAAGTCTCCATATACTGGTAGAGGTGGCAGACTTATTTACGATCTTTTGGAAAAAGGTATGGAAATGCTTTTTCTGGGTGAAAAACGGGGTAATGTAATAGATCAGTTTTCCGTGTTTCCATTTGTTCCACCGATTGACATCGCTGTCCATCGTCCTCTACTTTTCAAGTTCCAGCACTCTTTCTATCTTCTGTTTCATGAGTTGGTTTGTTCCTTTAGTTGTCACTTCCACTCCAATTTTCGTCTTATTGTGTTGGTCGTACTCCCCTGTGACCAGAGGCAGTTTGTTCCGACATCCACCGTTCGGTACGAGCTAGCCACACGCAAGGTTTTGCGTTCAATGCCACTGCGCCGACCCACTGCTTTCGGTATTTATATTGAAATATCACATCTGTTCAAATCTCGCTGGGATAGAGGAAAACGGCATTTGCTATTAATATCATTAGCTTCCGCTTGTTTGTCGTTGTTTACCATCAGTCTGTAGGGCATTTTTGTGACATTCGATGCTGGTTGTGCTGCTGCTTTTATCTTTTGCCAGAGAAAAGCTTTTTTTCGATTCTAAGCCCCAGGTATTTATGACTTCATAACCAATAAGCTTGGGAATCTTCTTCAGAAATTTGTTTTCCCGTTTCCAAGCTAAGACCGTGTTCATCCATCCAGAATTGCACATGTTGAATGAACTGGTTCAGCTTCTACTGCGCTCTTTCACTGCAATGTCGTCTTCGTACCTTACCAGAAATGTTTCTTCTGAAATGCCTTTGCAGAGTTTTCCATCTTTTCACATGCTCCACGGATCGGTCCCCCAGATTCGTCCCATTCGTCTTCGCGCGGTCTCATCTATCATCTGCCGGTTCCTTATAGTAATTCACCATATGCAAGTAATAGGCTGGGATATTGGAATTATTCTCTCACCAGAGTTAAAAGCGTTTCTGACATCGAGAAGTTCTTCAAGAAGTGGTTCCCTTATTCAGTGATTTAGATGGCCTTGACTATTTCTTCTATCACTCTGATCGTAGAGTGCCCTTTCCTGAAACCGTATTGCCTTTCTTCTGCTGTCTCTTCTGCAAAAATGAGTCGTGGTCTCAGAATCTTCTCAAAGAGTAATAGGGATGGGAAATCTTAGTCCCCTTTTCCCTTGCTGACTAGTACTAAATATTGCATCTTCCAGCTCTTGAGAAAACCTCCTTAATCTTAATATCTATTTAATTAGTTGAGTAAAAGTTGAAGACATACTGGCGCGGTCACTTTCAAAACGCAGGTTTGGTTTGCTCCTTAAAACATTTCAACTATACCAAGTTTAACCAAAGTTGTTAAAGTGATTTTTATGAAAGTTAAAAAAAAAATGCCAAAGACGACCTCCATAATATTCTTTTCAAATCTAAAATCTATTGTTGCTCTTACTGGCTATTTTTGTTTATTATAGTTCTTCCCAAAACCACATAATTATCACTGTTAAGCCTTGTGCCAGATCAAATGTTCAAAACAACGTTAACACATTCCAAAAATAGCATCAACAAGAACCAAGCTGCTAAATAACAATATCTTGTTGCTAAACAAAACAAAAATCAAAGAACATAACTATTAACTACTTAAAAGCCAAATCACTTACTAATTTTCCAGCAAGACACCACACCATGCAGAAAAAATTAAAAAAAAAAACATTAAAATAACAAGACAACCATAAAGCAAATTTGGACGCTTGTCAAACGATGTCGCACCTTGAAATGTCACATCCAAAGTATTTCTGTTTTCATGAGTGTTACCGTGTTTTGTATTTTTATTATTTTATTTTCCTTAAAACTACTGCTAACATACATAAAAATCAACGTTTAAGGCCAATTATATATGAACAAACCACAAGCTACATTTATATAAAAACAAACAAAATTGTCTTCACCTTTTGCAGATTTAATATATGAATGTATACTTAGGCATCAGCACAGCAACTGACCCAGATATACAAAACTGTGTATTTTTTTTTTGTTTTTGGAATTCTTCGGTGTGTCTTACAACTCATACCAATAATTGAAATACCTTTTCCCATCGGATATTCCCTACTTGCCCGACTCGCTCCGTTCTTCGATTCCTAAAAGAACTTAAAAATTAAAACACACACCTATTTTGTGGTAATTTAACACACCACAGCCCATAGTAATGATTGGCGATGGCTTGGTCGTTCCAACTTGACTTGATGTTGTGTTTCTCAACAACTCGAACATAGCTTATATTCTCCATCAGAGGCCATCGCCGGGCGGCTCTTTAATTCATTTGTCTGCTTCTGCTCCTTCATCTCTCTATCACGCCATCATCTCACACAGAATGCTTGTCTATTTTTCTCCATAATCCGTCTGCTATAACTGCCACAATCATCTGAGCTAACAGGGACAAGCTCAAATCAAACAAAGAACACATATCGCCATGCTGCGCGCCAGCCGCAGCCGGCCGCACCGACCAGCCATTAGTTAGAACTTATAAAGAGGAGATTGACTAATTGAAAATTAAATCGAGTTGCGATTTAATTACCTGTTGAAATAAAAGAAGCTGATCACATTTATGTATAGCTTCAAGATGGGTATTAATTGAACACATAAGTATATTCTATGATACGTCTATACCGCTCTCCGCACCTCACAATAAACATTCGTGGCAAGTTTTTTTGTTATGAAATAAAATAATAAAAAATATATATGGCCAATGTGCAAGCTACTTTCATTGAAATTCAATTGAAAACATTATTTTTTTGTGAACAAAGCTCTAAGCTTTTAATTGAATCTCTTGATTGTGAGACTTTATGGAGGACATGTGTAACATTTGCTGTCTTATAGCTCTAATACTGATTTGTTGTTGATAATGTATACTGACCCCCCTTCTGTACGAGGTGTAGTACAGCATCCACATGATTTTCACGAACAGCAGTAATTCTGCACTGCACAGAGGTCGATTGCATTTTGAGCGGTAAATGCATAGCCGGGGTTTGACATGCAGATGCATAAGTTATAATAGTCCAACGGGTAGAGTTTTTGATGTTTTTTTTTTTAAACTTAGTTGTTCGAAGGGAAGAAGTACCTCGTGGCGTGATGGTTGGTTGCGTTGGACTGTCATGCTGAAGGTCTGGTTCTGGTCTGGTTCGATTCCCAGCCGCTGCCTCCTAAAACCTTAAAAATGTTTTTCCCGAAGTACTGCCTCTTCTGAGGAACTGACAAATCCTCCAAGAGTATACTTGTCGTAAATAAGTGCTTCTCATCTAGCTGTTCGGACTTGGAAAAAAATGTCGTTCCCTTCCATTCTAGCCAATAACACGCACACAGGAATAGTTGAGAGTTGTAAGTCACTAGGCTGTGGTTCTCCACGAGCTGTGGCACTACCAAATTTGTAAATTAACTTGTTCGAAAGGAAGACAAGGGCATTTCCAAAATTTAAAATGTTGCAAGTGTCTAAAAGTTTTATTCAAAACGAACTTTTGTCTACTAACTCTTACTCCCAATTCCACTTGGTAATCATCAGGTTCTTAGTATCTCATTTTTAGCTTGATCAGTATTCTGGATTACGTGGTGCTCTCTAAATTAAAAGCATTTTGCTGAAGGCTAACCAAAAACAGTGAGACATAGTCAATCATTTAAGGCATGTTTCTCATTAGAACTTTAGGCCAAAATCTATCCAAGATGAAAATTACTATAATTCTTATTGCAACACTACCTTCTAGACTACAAGTGCAGTTATCTGCCCCAACGACCAAGGACAACGACGACGCGACGGGCGTATATGAACGTGATGGTTGTAAAATAGTTCCAACAACACACACACACATACTTTACTACATGTAGATTAAGAAAGAATTGAGATACATATAAGGCTATTAATTAAATAATTATGGTGTACGAGGAAAGTGGGTGTGGCAAGCACCACCAGATAGCACATATTGCGGTTCATGCAGGTGACTACTGGTCTTTTGTGGACCGTCCGTTGTCCTCTCTGTTGTATAGTTAGTCGTCGTCGTGTTTGCTTGCGCTCTATAAAGCTGATCTGCTTTTGTTTGATTAAATATAGTTCTCGATTAATTAGCTGCACATACCTACCCGTAGAATATGTTCATATGATTTTAATACTAGTACTCGTATTCATGTAAAATACCTGGTGGTTATGGTTCATTGACACGTGATTATCATTTGGGGCGTAATTAAAGGGGTAATAACACAACTATATGCAACACATTAGTTTGAATTTGTTGCAAACTTTTTTTTTTTTTTTTTTTTTTTTCTGTGTCAAGCACAATAGATTGTGGATAGGAACTTATGATCGGTAGTATAGTTAAAGAGTAAATTAGTTAGAAATAAAAGTGAGATGTTGAGTAATGATGGAAGTTTTTGAAATATTTTTATATTAAAATTGGCCTTGAATATGTTAAAATGAGTTAAGTTTTATTTTTTCCTTTCATAAAAGAGAAATGATTACAAATAATTTTGAAGAGATTCATTCAGTTAGAGTAATAGAAAAATTTGCATAGGTGTATACGTATTGAAATAAGGAAATTACTCAAAAACGAGTTCGTTGATCAGTTCTTTTGTTTTATTTGTTCTTCTTAAATATTATTATGGCTTATAATAGATAAGATAAGAATTTAAAGTTTTGAATATATTGTTGAAAATGTGAACTAGAATTAGTCTTAAGCTATTATAGAGGTGAGGTTATGCTCGTATTTATATTGAGCGGGTCAGAAATGGTGGAATTGTGGTATAAAACCATATAAACTTATTTCAGAGCAAAATTTCTAAAATTTTGTGAAAAAAAGAAAAATGCAACAGCAAGAAGTCACTCAATATAAATAAAATAAAATGCCCAATTACATCGCACGTACTTGTTCTTATGATGGAGTCTCTTAGAATTTTTTAAATTGTGTATGAAAACCCATGGGTTTTATGAGAGAAAAATATTTAATGTATTATCATGGAAGTCATTCTATAAAATATTTACTTACCGAACTTTTTAAACATTTTGTGCTTAAAAATAGTGCCTTTGCCATCCAAATTTTTAAATAAATATTAATTTGTGGAAATAAAATCCTGAAAATCGTTGAAGTGATTTTTTACAATATTTTAATTATTTTTATATACAAATTAAAAAAAAATAAATTTATTATATTCATGTAAAAATTAAATTTTCAAACTAAGTTATAAGCCTAATTTTTAGATATCGAATACAAAAAAAAATAGTTCGTTTTTTTTAGTTTCACCATTTTTTTTTTTTTTGAAAATTTTTATATACAGTATTATTCATTATTTTTGGAAATTTTGTTTTATATAAAAATTTATCCACATCCGATCAGCCTGTGATGATATTCAAATCAAAAAAAGCGTTCTAATATAGGTTAAGAATATTTTTTATTTTATAGCAGATCGTAGAATGTTTACTTGTGAAATATATATATATATTTTTGAACTAAAAGGCAAAATTTGGATACGTGCAATAAAAATTTTTGGAGGCAACAATCAACCATGATATTACGATGACAGACATCACGATAAAAGTGGACAGTTCTGTCTGTCAGTCTGTCTGCCTGCTTGTATCGATATCTACAGCCTAAGCCACTGAAGCAATTTTCTTCAAATTTTGAAATTCAGGGTTTTGGTGACTCTCCAGAGGTAAAATTGATTTTGTTTAAATCAAAATCTTAAAGCAACAAATTTTTTAATTTTAATAACATTGCATATCAAAATTTTGAAAGAAATAAATTTTAAATTTTTGAAAAAATACTATTTTATTTGGAAAATTCATTAATTCAAAAAGAGGTTGGTGATTTTTTTTTACTAAATTTGTAAATGTATTTTAATAAATACTCACAATAGGCATATTAATTTTTTACAAATATTCATATTTTTCAAGTGATCAAATGGCATACTTGTTCATGGGCTCTTAGTAAGTCAATGGGTTAGAAAACGATAAAAATGGCTTTTTTATCCTTTTCTTATAATTACTTTTATATTCTTAAAGTTACTTAGTTCCAAGTTACTTAAGCATGAGAACAAATGCGTGTGAACCAGTCGTGCATGTTTTTATCAAAATCGTAGTAATTGTTTTTTAACATTATTTTTGTGCAAGGTTGCGCTATTTTTAAATAAAAGAAAAATAATTTTTTAAAACACAATATTCAATCAATTGAATTAAATTTTAAAATACGTATTCTGAAAAGTGTTTGAAAACACTGTTTAGTAAGAATGAAGTTTCAAAAAAATCGATAGAGTCATTTTTAACACATCAAGTTTTCAAAAAAATTGTAATTTTTTTAAATAAAAATTTTATTCGATCTTTTAAGGAGCTTGCTCATAAGAAAAACATTAAAATCGAGCTCAAGAAAATCGAAAATAAGTTTTAAAAAATCGCTCTTTCAAAAATAAATTTCACTATGGGGTGATTCCATACTAAAAACCCTTAATACAAAATATGACTCTGTGATGGTGTAGAGTCTCCATGTTGCGGTTTATATGAATATATGAAAAATCAAAATAAATTAATTTAAAAATTTAAAGTTAATCCAATAGTGTTAAGACTTGACACATAGTGGTTTTTGGTACTAAAAATAACGGTTGCTGCCATACAATAATTTTTAGCATTTTTACAAAATTTCATTTTTCTCAAACACAGCTCCAAAACTTAAAAGAAAAAAATTTATAAATTTCTTTTGGCAAAAGCAATCTTTGGATAGGAATAACACAGAAGCTTCTAAATAATAAATAACAAACAGTTTTTCTTACCAAAATTTTCAAACAAAATATTTGTCGATTTTTATGAAATGTTTTGTTTTTTAATCGATTATTTTGAAAACAACATGGTCGATTTTATTAAGGAGTTTTTTTAAGCTTTCGAAATTATTTTAAGAAAAAAACAAATATTTTTATAAAAAAATAACGGTACCTTCCATACAGATGTTTAAAAACCGTGAAGGAAAATATTTTCTTAAACGGCTCCTACGATTTCAGAACGATAAAATTAGTACGATATACTACCAAAAGTTATAAAAATTTACCTAAAGCAACAATTGATAGTTCTTCTCGTAGAAGGTGTTTTTTTTTAATTTTCTCATTATAGCCTCAAAAGATTTAAATTATTTTTTTTAATATACAAAATTTTAGAAATATTACATATCATAATTTTCCAAAAATTTTATATTTGAATTTTTGAAAAAGTTTAATTCTTTTTTGAAAATTCGCTTTCTCAAAAAAAGATTCACAATTTTTTTTTAGATAACGAATTTTCAAATGCTCGGTCACACACGTGACGTTGAACTTTCACACCTGTCACCGAGAAAAATTTTAAACATGGTTCGTATTGAAATCAAACTCAAACACATATGATTTTGCCGTATTAATTCATCGTTGAAATGATTTGAACATGATTTGTGAATGCAAATTTGAAAATCATCAGTTTTCTACTGCTGATTTTTGTGTACTGCTGATTTTATTAAAGTTTTAATGTATGTATTGTGAATAGCACTATGTAAATAATTATGAATAAAATAAAGATTCTCACTTTTACACCCATAACGAGGAAAATACTCTAATGACCTAAAACCACTTTATTTAAAAAAAAAAAAAAAATCAGACAGACAGATTCATGAGTCCTAAATTTTTCGTTTTCACGTAATCGAAATTCAGATGAGTCTATTAATTGCACAACTTTGGTTTTACAGATTTGTCTTGGAGCTCTTAGTATTTTTGATGTTAATTTTTAGGCTTTTTAGACTTAAAACTATTTTTGCACCTGGGATGTGGTATTTCAAAAACAGTTGTGTTGAACAAAATCCAAGAATAACAACAAAGTGCAAAACAAAATATTAGAGCTTAGTTTTTGAACTCTAACCCCAAAAATTAGAAAAGTTCTAACCAATTAGAGTAACTTTATTTATTTTTAGTTTTAATATTATGAATTTATAAAGGGGTACATAGCTTACCTCTATTCCTACTTAATCAGCAATTTGTTAATCCACATTCTACAAGTCAAGAATGAATTTAAAAAAAAAAAACGATCATTAAGACAGATTTGTCTAGCTTATAAAACTAATTCCTTATAGTCACGCTATATTGCAATACCAAAGTTGTTAGGAGGTAATATTCGCGTCTTCATAATAATTGCATTACGAAAAAACAGAGATAATGAAGAAAGGGAATGTTCAGACCTCTTTTTTTCAGTATAAGATTCTTTTTCTTAATGACATACATAAGCACATGGTCTGATTAACCAACAGGTATCTTTAAGTCGATTTATCTTCATTTTAAATGAAAAGTAGTAAGTCTTTAGATTGAGTAGTTGATAAATCCCATTCCAACAAGAAGAAATTATGCAGCCAGTAATTTTACACCTTCGTTATTTAAAAATGAAAATTCCAGACAGAAAATAAATTCCATTCAATCTCATAACTACTCGCCTAATGCACTCTTAAGGCAATTTCAAGCCCAAAAACTTATAAACTCGACAATCACACGTTATTTATAGTTGAATTCAAAATAACAATAGTTTTCAAGTTGACTCATATCTACGTGGGTGAAAATGTCAAAGAAGTTTCATATAGAGGTGCATAAAATTACATTATTTAAGATAAATCTTAAGTCAGCCTTCACACACGTATCAAGGAATGACAAAAAAAAAAAAAAAAAAACAACAACAAATCGTGTAACAAAACGTTATAATGTATTTAAGCCAAAAAAAATAAAAATCTGAGCCAGATATACCTACAATTGATTTAGAGGCAACAACAACAACAACAACAATAAAAAAATGCACACAAAACTTTCAGAAGATTTATTACATGCATTTTACTGATTTTATGGTATGTATACTAATATGTACCTCCGCCTGACCAAACCAGCCAGCCAGCCACAACAACAACAACAACTAAGTACATATTTGTAGCTGGTGGTTCACATCTCATTCATGCATCCAGGTGTTATCCACAATGCTTACGCTGGCTGATGGCTGTTGCTATACATATAAATTGTTATTGCTGCTGTCTGGCTGATTACGAAAATTGTTAATAATGACAATAATGAGAGGGAAAAGTTGTTACCTAAACAAGTAGAGTCAGGGCTTTTATTATATTATTTGCGATGAGAAGGCAACTTGGATGTGATACCACCAACTATCCCAATATACCTAACCTAATACAACAATTTTGCATCATAAGGCGACATGATATGTCTTGAGCTGAGTTGGTGTGGTTTGGCATAGCTACCTACCTATCACACTTTGCGGGGTAACTACAACTACTTCTTTTTTTTTTGTATTTCTTATAACACAATAAAGTTTGTTCATTTTTATTAATAACAGTAAGATTAGATTACAATGCAGCAGTGGTAGCAGCAGCAGTAGCAATGTAGTTAGATGACAATTTTTTTTTTTGCAGTGAAGAACTAATTTTCAGTGAAAGTAATGTTTACTCATGTAGAAGGAGGCTTGGTGCAGTTTGTGTTTTTTTTTGCAATTGTTGGATTTTCTATAAGAAGATAACTCTCGGTTTTTTTTTTGTTTTAGACAGATTGGAGGTTAAAAATCTACGTAGGCAGCAAATCTGTTTTCAAAATTCTGTGGTCCAAGTGATTCTGCCCTAAGACCTTGGACCTTGCTTTATATAGATTGTGCCTGTTTACTACGTCACGTCATGAAAATGGTTTTTAAGATGAGAAGATTGAGGAGAGGAGCTCTTTTCCCATCACCAGTCTCACCTACAAAAACTTCGTTATCACATAGTGAAAGGTTTTAGTTTTAACCGGGTATAAGGTTATCACCGAAAGCCTTGGTTTGATTTTGAGTCGAACCGATTCTACCTCAATTTTTTTTTGATGAAAGTAACAAATCCTCCAGGAGCATATATCTTGTCAAGGGCAAGTTCCTCCCATGCTCATCATTTCATCCGGGCTTTCCAGAAAATTGTAGTCCATCTGCATTTCTCTCGATTACCAAGAGCCACACAGGAATGATTGGGAGTGAAAGTCACAACCACAATTGTCAGTCACACCCATAAGTCATTTAATTTCCTTCAGTATTTTTTAGCATCTAAAACACTTTTAGGGTTTAAACCCAAAAAAAAAGTTTCTTAATAGATATTGAAGTTGAATAAAACAAGCTGTTTGTGAAATGATAAGAAATTTTTATAATATGATATCCATCGTTGAAAAAAATAGCCCCGTGGATTTGTGGAAGACCGACTTTCTTGAAGTCCAATTTGGGTGATGACAAGGGTATTGTTGATTTTGAGGGCACCAGTTATTTGCAACTAAGCGGTATGCACTTGTGACCTAAGAAAAACCATGAAGGAAAAGTCGGACGATCCATTTAACGTCAGCTCTGTGTAATGTAATCATTATGCGTCCCCAAATCGCTTGAATAGAAAGTTTACTGTGACATTAGCTGTGAGGCATCTAGAACTTTCCTTTTGGAACTATATGTTGTCGTTGACATCAATTAGAGCCCCATGAGTGAAGACACATTTTCATCGTTTTTCAAAGAGAATGGACTTTCTGTGAATGAATTGCTAATTGGTGGACGTCGTGTGGATTGAAGTCCTCCAAAATCCAGCTATTTGGCAACTTGATCTCCTTTTTTCTTGTGATGATTTTTGCTAAAAATCGGGTTCAGTTCCAACCTACCTCCAGAGCCCAATCGACTATATGGAAACTATACCTTGTCATGGTTATTAGGTGATGTGGTTACTTTATTGGGACCAAAATCTTGCAAACCAAAATCTTGAATAACGATATCTCGCATTAAAAAAAAAAAAAAAAAACGAAATTTACCAAATTAATAATCGTGTTTTTCATAATACACAAATGCATAATCTTGCTTTTAACGATCTTGGCATTATATCTCGCACCCAAAATCTTTCAATAGTAAATCTCGCATGTTAAAATCTCGCCAATCAAAATTTTGCAAATTTGAAGTCACCACACACAGATTTAAATAATTTTGTGAAATACCTCAACACCTCAATCCCACAACAAAACGTCTTAAATAACAAAATCTCACAATTTTTCGTTTTAAATCTCGAAAATTAGTAACCGTGCTTTTCAATTTGTTTGCAAATACAAAATCACACATTCAATAATTTCGCTTTTACATTTTGTACCAACAAACATCGGAAATATTAACCGAATTGTTTTTAATTGAATTTCGAAAACTCATATTTTAGGTCCTCTGTCCTGATTACTTGATTCCTTTGCTCCGCCTAGGGTATATAAGGTCACCAAGCAGACCTTGGTCGTTTGCGACATACTCCATCGAGTTTAAGTCAATCCCGTAAACCAAAATCTTGAATAACGATATGTTTTCTTTGTTAATCTCAAAAAACGAAATCTCTCAAACTAATAATTGTGCTTTTCATATTCTCGCAAATACAAAATCTTTCTTTCAACCAATTGCGAATTGAAATTTTTTGCACCAAAACATCTCGCAAATATCAACCGAATTTTTGCAATTTAAAATCTCGCATTATAAAGTTTTTGCAAATCAAATCAATTTCGCAGATTCAAATCTCTGACCATGCTTTTTATAACCTCGCAAATACAAAATCCCACTTGTACCAATCTCACATTTACATCTTGTACCAAAGAAGAAACTCGGAAATAACAACGCAAATCTTGCAATTTAAAGTCTTGCATATTATAATCAAACAAATCAAAATCTTATAATAACATCGCTCTCTCACTTTCACAATTAGGAAAAAAAATCCTGAAATTCGAAAACGAATACTTTTACTTTCTATCTCGAGAAACAAAATCTCCCAAATTAAAAGTCTTGCTTTCCATAATCTATAAAGTGCAAAATCTCACATTTTCATTTTGCACCAACAATTCCACAAATATATCAAACAAATTTTGCAATTTTAAATTTCGCATATCAAAACCTTGCAAATTAAACCGCACAGTAAAATCGTTCTGAGCTTCACGAAACCTCACACTGAAAAATGTTGCACATACTCACATACATTTCGCAATTGAAATTCACTCAAATAAATATTTCGCAATTTCAAACTTTACGTAGCATCGCTCTTGAGTTGCTCACTGCAAAATTAAAATTGTTAAAACCTACTAAGGAAACTTGAATGCGAAAAACACTAATATCAGTGTTTTTAACTTGCCAATTTTTGAAATTGCGAGATGGCCGAAAGAAGGAGTCTGCATTTCGATATTTTGTAACAGCTAGATTTTGTAATTGCGAGATTTCTCAATGCGAAATTTCAAATGATTTTAATTTGCAAGATTCAATTTATTTGTTGGAATGCAAATAAATTTTGGAAGATTTTAGTTTCCTCGTTTTTAATATGCGGAGATTTCTAATTGTAAGATTGCGAGATTTCATAATACCAAATTTCAAACTCAAGATTATCATTTTTGAGATTCAATTTATATATTGCCGTTTATCAGCTGCAAAATACACTTAAATTTTGCAAAATTTTAATTTGTGAGTTTTAGTTTGCGGAGTTTTGTAATTGCGAGGTTGTTTTAAGAGTGATTTTGCTATTGCAAGATTATGAAAAGAGAGATTTTGTAATCAAGATACAAATTTCGTAGTGCGAATTTGTCAAATCATTTCAGTCTGCCAAAATCAATTATTTGTTGCATTTTGCGAGATTTAAATTTTAATCTTACAGTAGCATCACAGAAAATTTACAAGATTAAAGCTTACGAGATATATTTTAATTGCGAAATTATTATTAGAAAGGGAATTTCACAATTGCGAGATTATTAAAAGCAAGATTATGAAAAGTGATATTTTATAATTGCAAAATTTTTAAATGCGTGAATGAATTGTGAGATTTTGTACCAAGCCCAAATTGAAGAAATTTATAAAAAAAAAAATATCAAGAATAGAACAAAAGGAGCACACATACTTTGTTTCAACAACATAGAAACAACAACAACAATAAAGAAGAAATAAAAATCCCCATTGAGCCCCGAATGCCAGTTTCGCAGATGCTATTTCCAATGCATCGCGTTTCCATCAACAAAATTCATTGTTTCCCTTTGGATTCTTTTCGTTGCGATGCAATCGATAAAAAAAAAAGAGAAGATCCATCTGATGATGATGCACTACCATATAATACCATGTGCTGCAACATGCATTTTGCAGATATACCACCACCATTTTTGTTTGTCTTTTTGTATCTTTTTATATATCTCTTGCAACTTCTCTGAATGCTGCTAGGGCACAATAATTGTGCGTTTAATATTGTCACGTTTCCAATGGTTGCATCAGTTTTGTTCTATAACACAAAATATTTCCTCATACATATACATATAAAGACGCAATACAGTTGGTGCAAAAAGGAGTAAGTAAGCAAAAAAAAAATGTATATTTATATAAATCCCAGTAACGAGCCTGGTATTATTATTGCTATTATTATTTTTCCATTTCGCGTCTTCAAAGTATAGTCTCTGTTGCATTCAGAAGGGATTTTTTCTTTTGTTTGTCTCTTAAGGACCTAGACCATACCTTTTCTTCACAATGCCACCTTTGGTACGTTTTTGGAAACAATTTCAGGAATTTATTGAACTATCCCAACCACCAGCCACCACCAGTAGCCAAGATCCAACAATTCAACAGTCAACACTGGAGGCATGCTTTGCAGTCTTATCTGGCGGCTGATTTTTTTGTCCCTACCTACGTCTTCTTCTTTTAAATCTGATGGATATTTTTTGAGTTTTTTGTTTAAAAATTTTATCTCTAAAAATAGCTGCTGCAAATGAGTCGAAAGCCTCGCTTAATATCGACAAAAGGTCCTTATGGGTGAATATATATTTTTTTTTTGTTATTTTTCAATTTTCATTGTATGCCTGCGAACTTATATTTACAAAAATTCTATACGTTAAGTTGTCAGATCCAATTTTAAGTTCATATGACCATGAGGAATGGTGACAGTACAAATTCCATACTGTCGAACTATATAAAGAGAAAATGACTGTCGTCGCACTTGACGGCACCAATAAAAGTTAAGTATTTTAAAAATTTTATATATATCTAAACCTTGCCTTAAGTACCCTACCTATCTATATAACTCATGGTTTAAAGGTGAATTTCGTATATTAAATATAAATTGGCGACTTTTCTCTAGACTCTAGAATTTTTTGTGTCAGACCTTGATTTGTTGACATCATCAGACAGAGAGGGGGTTAAGTTCATATTGTATTTTGGCATGACAATTGAATTCTTCTTTATTTATTTATTTTTTCAAGTGCAATCATTTGTTTTAATTGATAAAAAAAATTCCAAAGGATTCCTTCCATTTGCAATAAGTGACAGAATATACTTTAAAAGGAAGTCCAAATCATTAACTACGTGAATTAAATGCAACACTCACATTCTACAGCTCCCAGTCGGTACCAAAAAATATCACTTTAAAAATGTCAAATTATCAGTGAAACGAAAATAGTCTAATTTTGTTTTTTTTTTTTGAGAATGTTCACCAAAAACAATTTGCATTCAACACAGCTTTAAAACCAAAAGAAATTTCTTTTATAAATTACGCATTTCTTGAACATTTCCTGAAGTATTTTTTTTTTTTTTTGAAAGTTCTACAAATTTCATGTCATATTATTCAATATACCTGTGGCGATGCCTGCCACAAAATGTTCCTCTACCCACTTGCGCGATGATGTATATGTAGACGAATTTTTGTACTAGATCGTGCAAAATTTAAAAATCAAACAAACCAAACGCATTCCATGCAAAATCTGTTTAATCCCGGCTACCGTTTTTTGTTTTGCGTAGGATGTGCGCGCAAACCAATCTTCTTTTGTAATCCTCTCCAGAACAGAACAAGCAAACGAAAATTTAAAGATACTCGGGCAAAAAGAAAAAAAATTGCAGCTGCTTTGAAATATTCATCCTTGTCCATGTGTGATTTCATACCTCTCTCATGGTCATGTTCTTTCCCAGATTCAAGTAGGTAGATCTGAAATAATTTGAAATTGTATAAGTCCAAATAGATCGCGGGATGGAGTACCACACAAGCTCTGGAAGTAAGTTGCATATGATGAGAGAGGGAGAGGCTTTTCCTATCTTTATGATGTGATTCTGATTATCATTGGTGTATAAATATGCGTCCTGGATGTGTTTTCTGGTGCAAGGAAAATATGGGTGTAACTGGACTTTTGCCAAAGAGCATGTTATATGTTAAGCAAGCAAACAAGTCAGAAAAGAAAGGTTTTAATTTAAGCATGACTATTTTTATAACTAGAACGATTGTACACCTAACTGATTTTTGATGCGCTTACTTGGGTAGTAAAAAAAAGTAAAGTTTATGTTGTGACATTTATTCAAGATCAGATTAGGAATAATAAGATATTTAAAAGGTATGTAGGTTGATTGTTGTTTGGATACGAGAATATCTCTTCAAATGTAAGTAGAACACTTAGAGGAAAGACAAAAAGCCGGTGGTGGGTTTTAGTGAAGTCTTTTTGATCTTCTACAGTCAAATATTCATAGGTCAATTCTCAAAGCCGATCGAGCTCTTTTCCCACTTTACTCTGAAAACGCCAACTGAAACATAAACTAAACTTTCGTGGAAAATAAATACATCGGGTTGGGGTCGAAATTCTGGCAGGGCCAAAATTCTTTTTGCTAAATTCTGCTTTCAAAATTCTGTTTATTCAAAATTTTGCCAGTAATAACATTTTCCACTCCTGCTTCTACAAGCAAGTGAAAAAATTTTAGCTTGGGTAATTCTTGGAGATGATTTTGTATGGGAATGAAACTTTTGCGTGAAATGTGTACTCGTCACAAAGATAAAATGAAGACCTTTCTGGTCCTCCCCTTATTACTAAGTGCCTGGAACTTGTTACATCCATGGATTTTCCTCTGCAGGGCATTGGGCCTCCACTACTCCAACGGGTCATTGTAAACGCTCTCTAGAAACTCACCCCAGCTCTTTCAAACTCTTCTCCAGTTGTGCTAATACCTGTTCGACCATTCTTAACCAAGTTCTTCTAGGTCAGCTCACTGGTCTGCTTCACTGCAAGAGAGTATTCCATTGCATCGCTTGACTCCAAATAATGCACTTGTGACCATTTCGAACCGTATGTCCAATAAACTGTCACTTACGTTTACATATGAATCAGTCGATGTTTATCTACTGACATATTCTCACATGAAGTTCATTATTGGATTTTTGGTCAGAAAATCCTCAAGATATTTCATAGACATCTATTGATGAACACTTGCAGTTTTCTTCCGGTCAGCGATTGTCACTTTTCAAGTTCTGCAGCCATAAAGAAGCACGGATATATTTCTTTAGGCTTTAAGAAATGTTTATCCATATTTTGAACAGCATTCCAATTGCAGACTTTTGTTTTCTTTTGTAGTTTGGTCCTGCCATCAGTAAAGACAATACTCCCAACATATTGAAAACTCCGTACCATCTCAGAAAAAAATGGTTAGAAATAAATGTTTGGTTAGATGGGGAAGTTGCAAGGCTGATCCATTTTTTTCATATTGATCGACAAAGCTGCATGCATTACATAACTCATCACCAAAATTATTCGTGAAAGTATACAACCTTATCTTAGCCCACGGTGGAGAGAGGGTCTCTCTTATTACCAGGTGGTTGGTGTTACAAAAATCTAAGAAACATCTGCCACTTTCATTGTCGTAATGCTGTATGATGGTGATGACGTGATGTACTCTACTCCGGAGTATAGCTTTTAGAATTCTGTCACCTGTTGGCTCTAGGGAAATTAAGCTTTTGTGAGCTATTGTGGAATATTGCAATCTGCAACCTGAATCTGGTGTCTTTTTCAGAGAAGAGTAGTGTAGTGCTACGAGTTGGAAACTTTAACTGCCCGAAGAAAAACACTCTTACTTCAGTAATCTTTAAGATGTCCATCTAATACCGCATGAATTCTTTATCTAATTGGAGGAGTCTGGCATTTTGAGGACCTTCACTTCCGTTGTCAATTAGCATCTTCACATTCTATAAAACTATTCTTTATCTGGGTATCATAGCCAAGAAACGTCGATCTGTTATCATTTCTTATCCGGATCGAGGTATCGATTTTTCTAACGGAAGTGATTTCACTTACGAAAAATTCTAATCTCGTAAAACAAGCACTTCATCGTGATTTATTGTCTCACTACTAGCCCATAAAGCAATCAATAGATTCCCGATCAGGTTGCCCCAAAATCATGAAGGACTTCTACCTGAGACATGGTAGATGCTTGCAGTCATCCAGAATTAGATCGATCTGGACAATATAAAAAATCCGTATTTGAATAATTTGTTTGAACAACGCTATAAGGTTGCTTCCATTGTTTGTAACCATGGTGGGCAGCAACAAATCGTTTCCGCATTGCACAGTCTGTCGCTAGATATTTTCAATTTTTTTGGGTGTCTGCTTTTGTTGGGGCTTTTGGTGTCAATGTTGTGCTTGGTCTTTCCAAAATAAGTCTTTAAACGGTCTCCATTGGATTGTTATCCTTCCGCTTTGTCAACGCGAAATTGGCCGTCAGAACTTAATACTTCATGTACTGCCAGTAGAAATAGAGTCGGTATAGTAATAGAACATCATCCTCTTGGCTCCTACCCCGTAGCACTTCGAAAGAGTCAAATAGCTGTCCATGTTCTTAAAACAAATCACCTTGCGATTTTGTAAGACTCTCTAAAGACCTTCTCAAAGTCCATGACTGCTCAATGACGATACGCACTATGTTGATATGGTCACCACATGATCATACTATTATGGAGGACAGCTTAATGCCTTTTGAGTGTAGACCCAATTCTTAATTTTTCCACTAGAGAATGATGGCTGGTCATAATTTTTGAAAAATGGACAAAACAATACTATGCCAACTATTGGATTTCTTAAGATCGTCATTTATTGAAAAAGGTTTTTTTCCAAATATCTTGTATTAACGATTGTAGGAGAATCTAGAACTTTCAGAAATTCAGCAGAAATTACTCCAAGTCAAGCTACTTTAAAGTTTTTGTGGAAGTTTATTGATGTTTGGATTTCCTCTTCTGAAGACGTTTCTTTATCAATACCACCTAAGAATCTCTGCTTCTCGTTAAGCTGGAACATTTTAGCACTCTGCTCATTAAAATCCAAATTTAGCAACGCACAAAAGTGATCCTTCCATCCTCGTAGCTGACACCCAAATGACACCAAAAATTTTTCAATGTGTGTGTTGCTCTTTTTTTCCAACAACTGATATCTCCTCTTATTGCAGTGTTTTTCCTCAGAGACCCTCTGATCTCCCTCCTTTCATGTTTTAGGCAGCGAAAGACTATCTTATGTGCCTTACGATATTCCCTTTCCAATTCATCCAATTCAGACTTCTGTTGAACTTCTGTCTCAACATTTATAAACATTTTCAATGATTTATCTCGAGTGTTTGAGATATTCGAAGGAATCTCTAACTCCAATACTCCTGGGAAACAGTTTTGGACCCATAAGGACACATTTAACTTTTTTCCAGATCTTGTTGCTGAATGCTTACTTTCGTTTAATGATGAAGCACTATATCCTTCAGGTTGGGATTGGGATTATTTTTGAAAGCTTTCGAATTGAATTTTTAACTCCTTACTGAATCCTCTGAATATCATTTCATAGCTACTTTTGCAGCTTAAGACTAGACTAATGATAACAAAATGATGGTATGGTCAATAGGTTGCTTTTTTTGTTGGGTCGTAAAGCACTAAATAGTTGAGATGTCATGAATTTTTTAACTAAACCTTGTTGTCAATATTCTAGTTATTTTCCTTTCATTGAGCCAACATCAGCCGAAGTGGCATCCTAGTGCTCTCCAGTACTTCAGAGATCGAAATCAACATAGAAAAATCAAACCAATTTACTTTAAATACCTACTTTATTTCATTAAATCAATCCTCTTGCATAAATCCCCAAAATACACTCTTCAACTAAATTGACATTTTAAAATCAAGTTCGGATGTCAGCTCTTTCGTTTAATACACATTCTATTACAAACAAATCATTTATCTTATGCACAAGCAGTCACTGAACTAACTAATTTCATCTCTTTCTCATTACAGGTAAGCTCATATCAAACTGTCAACTTAATCGTACTTAAACAACACCAAAAACAAGTCGTTAAGAAAAAATATATCTACAAAAGTAAAACAACAAAATCAAACGCAATAATATGTATACGGTAAGTTGTTGTAATACATTGGCTACTATATCAACACACAGTGACGATAATTACGCGCTTGTAAAACCCTATTATAACCATTTTTCTAAAGCCCGTTACAAATTAACACCGCAAATATACTTAAATATCTGTCCTGGCCAACCATCGGCTATCCAAAGTTTTCAACTCATTTTGAATTGGTTTTTGAATTAATTTTCTTAATTGACTTACTTGGACAAAACACAAGGCTCGCACAACTAATTTGAATAAAAATATTTGTGCACACCTAAGCTTAGCCTATTCTGCTGCTCTATCTTAATATCCCCAACCAAAGAGTAAACAGTTTTTCTATGAAATTGTTTATTTTTATTTTTCTTTATTTCAATTGTTGATTTATTTTAACTCTTTCGAATAGAATTTATTATAACGTTGGTATTAATTTTTCTTTTTGTTTGATTTTTTTGCTGCTCCAGTTTCAGTTTTGAAAATGGTTCGTTACCATTTATATAAATTGAAATTCAATACGTCTTTCAGGATAGCAGCGAGGTCTATTTTGTGTAGTATGAGGCCCCAACAAGACACATAAAACCAATGGATTGGAATACAACAACAACCAAAAAAAAAATAGTGTCTTGTAAATTCCGAAATGGTATTTTATTACTTTCAACATAGCACTCGATCAGTCTTCGCTATAAAGAGTCCGAGACATTTGACATGACTTGATACATACTTTTTGTTGATTTGCGAATAAAAATTTCCTTTTCATGCAGAAAAATGTTGTTGATAGACCATTTTTTCTTCAATAAAGGCTAAGCCCAAGTCATCGTCGTCTCTTAAGCTCCAGATTGTAGTGCATTCATCATCTAAGACCTATATGTACGTTTGGTTGAGTCAATTCATTAGTAGGAAGACTCTTGTGGTTGTGTGAAACCAGGATACTTACTCTACTTATCGTGAGTTGAGTGGCAAATATGTGACAGTCACACAACATCGTTATGCGTTTCAGGTTTAAAAATAACAAAATCAATTGAGATATCTCTTACGAGGCTCTTGAGAGAGATAAAGCACACACAAATTCCAACGATCAGGAAGTGAGAGATCTATGGATTCTAATTTGAGATTAAACGGAGATGGACATTTCACTCATCAATCTCTTGGTCTTAAGTGGCATGCCATTGGAATGATGTGGTGTTATCTTAACATATTCATCACGGAAATCTTTCCTTTCCTGTTGTGTCCTGATGTGTGCGATCACTCGCTAATGTTTGTTCTGTGTGACTTAAGGATTTCATCAAAAGTTGCAACACTCGTTTGGTAGGGTAGGTACTGCACCCACTTGGATTTATTTCCAGCCATGTAATTAATACAAATGCATGGCTTTGCGGTTTTGAGATCACATTCAGGTGCACTACATCATTTTCATCATGTTTTCGTGTTACTTGAGGTCTAGTTTTTTTTTTCTCTGTACAACAACAATTTTGTCTCCTTTCAAGCTTAACAATTGCATCTGTGTATATATTTCATGTCTCTTTGAGTGGTGGTTTTAAAAGGTGATAAGCGGCAGTCACCAGTGGCAATTGCAGCTTAAGAGCTTCTGGCTCTATAAACAGGAGTTACATATTTTTTTCTTTTTTAATTTCTTAATTCCTTAATCGCTGTGAGTTTTCATGTCAACATTGTGGGAAATTACTTAAGCAATGTGTGAATGATGTAGTTTAAGGAATTTTGTTAAGCCTTAAAGTTATTTGACAACTATTATAGTGGACATAATAAAGGTGGGCATCTGAGTGGTATGTTCAACTCATTAAACTTTTAAAATCAAATTGCGGGGCCTGAGGATAAGAGTCACTAATTTGATGGATAATCTGAAAATGTTTTTAAATCTTTAATGAACTGACATTTGGATTGCAGAAAAGGCAAAATGTTCTCAGATTTGTCAAAAACAGCATTTTTTTGAATCAACCAGCAACTTTAAACAAATTGGTTGACATATCGAACAAATTACCAAAAGTACATGAGTATTGTTGTGAATAGTTCTGCCATTTTATTTAAAAACACTTCCGGGTATTTATTTCACTGAAAAATACGAATTGAAAAAGGTTCCTAATCCAAATACTTAAAATATATTTGTGTCGTAGGTCATTAGTAGTATAAGAAAAAAAAATCACTATTAAAAAATATTAACCTCTAAGAAGTAAAAGCAAATAAAAAAAAGAAAAATATAAGTAAAAAGAGAACAAGAAATAAAAATACCTCCCCAAAACAAAAGTGTGGCATTAAGACATAGGTAGCAATAAAACTGCCAAATTCAGGCATGATAATCTGTCAATCCTTTTTCAAAAGTGACTCGTCGTCACCGCTGGCTGTGTTGCCGTTGCCATCCTTATTTCTTCTTTTTTTTTGTAATCTTTTTTTGTTGTCCTCATCTTAAGCATATAGTGATCATGTTTTCATTTTATTTTGTTTTATATTTAAATTGTTTGTTATTCCATTCTTTTTCAATGACGGTAGCAAGACAAAATACCTTTTGTTCTTATTCACATTGATATTAGTTCTTTTTCCTTTATATGTCATGAAAAAGGAGGACAATCTTAGAGGAGATGTATGCCATTTGATCATCCGTTTAAATTTTTTTTTGGTTTTGATATTATGGAGAATATTCATATAGTAATGATGGTTAAAAGGATGCGACATCTTACTACCATTTACAGTTGAAAAAAAAATAATAAAGGATTAAATCAATGAACAGGAAATAGAAGAAAAGAACTATTCATTCCAACGTGTGAACTCATTATTTTTGTTCATTTAAAATAATTTTGTTTACAATTAATAAACAAAGGACAAGAAAATTAAAGGCAGTTGAAAGAAATATAAGTTTTGTCGACGTTAATGTGAGGCTGGTGTTCGAAATATATTTTATCCATTCTTCATGAGATGAAAATACCAAAATATGTTAATGTTATACCATTTCTTACTTTTTTCTAGTTTTGCTTTTTGTCTGAAATACTTTTTAAATTAAACTAAAATAGAAGTTTTCACATCAGCTCTTTTGTTTCAATTGAAAAACTATATTTTCTCCAATATTTCTTGTGATAAAAATGCATATATTCGTTTGCCAGCTCTTTTGTTTCCAATTAAAGTTCTAGACTTAATCGTTTCTAACATTAAAATTAAAATAAAAGTTCGTTTATCAGCTCTTTTATTTCAATTAACGACAAATTGCTTTATCAGATTTAAAATGAACTTAACAAAAACATAACAGATAATTTGGGGTTAATGTTCTGTTGCATTGAAAAGAAACAAATAGGCATTCTTAAAAGCAAGAGATAAGTTTCTAATCCCTGTTGCCTATTTTTCTATCCTAGAGTAAAAGCCTCTATCAAAAAAAAAAAAAACCCAACAATCACCGCGCAAGAGATAGCGCGAAGAGTTCAAATGTTAAAATATATCGATAGCAATTTATATAAAACTTTTAAAGATAGTTGTGCTGCGTGTA